>CM053327.1:25423125-28383125 GCA_028583605.1 Dastarcus helophoroides | reverse complement strand
AATCATTCTTTTTCTTCACGGGCACTACAACTCTCAAATAGCACGAAAGAAAGAGTCGATCGTGGTGCCATGAAGACGTATTAGTAAGTTTCATATTTTTCTATTTGCAATATTTCTTTATTTTTTAATTTATTTAACACTAAATTTTGATTCGCATATTTTTGATTTGCATATTTTCTTATAATTATGTATGTAGCTGTTTAATTTGCCAATTCATCAGTTTTATAGTCTCATGTAAATTATATGAAGAGATACCATGGACTGTGTTGTCTTTTATGATGTGCGTTTGAATTTTTCTTTGTTTGCAGATTGTGCTCCAAGTTTGCACCAGTAGGGAGTAATTTTGACTTTTTGTATTCATATTTCTTTGTACTGATGTTTTACTGTGTATTTTTTAATATTTTTAATTTTTTACTATTAGTGTGTAGATTGTTGTTATTTAGTGGCATGTCACAATTTCAGAAAAATGTAATATGAACAGAATTTATTATTTTATTTCATTTATTTCAGCCTTCTAATTATCAACTTCTTTTTTAATAAGGTTATATTTAACATTGTTTTACAACCGGAATGTTTGAGAAAAAATTGAAATTTCAAAAATATCCAATTTTTTTTTAAAAAGTTTAATTCTCGAAAAGATCGAAATTTTTTGGCAATATTTTAAAAAAGTCGAAATTTTCACCAAAACTTAAAATCTCGAAAAAATTGTCTTTTTTAAAAAAATGGTCAAACCTTTGAAAAAAATTTACTTTGTAGAAAAAACAAATTTTCAAAAATGTCGAAATTTTCATCATAATTAAAAATTTCGAGAAACACTCAATTTTTTTTAAACAGACGAAAGCTCCAAAAGAAATCGAATGTTCCAATCAAAAAAATCGACATTGAGAGAAAAATTCAAAATTTTGAAAAAAGAAAATTCTGAAAAGTAAATATGTTGAAATGTCTACATTGTTTAAAAAAGTTGAAATTGTCAATAATAAATCGAAATTTAAAAAGATCGACTTTTTAAAAAAATTCAAATTTTTAGCAAAAGTGGATTTTTTTTAAAAAAGTTCAAATAACAAAGAAACGGAAATTTAAGATTAAACTTACAAAAATTGGTTTTTTGCAATTATCTCGGTTTCTATAGCTTCTACGATGTTAACGTTTATAATAAAATTTGTAAAGCATAAAATTTGCCACAAGTTTTGTTTAAGACATTTTTTTATATGGTTAACCGTTAGTAAATTATTCAAGGTCAAATTTCCTAAAAATCAGATTTTTGCAATTACCTTGGTTTCTATAGCTTCTAAGATGTTAACGTTTATAAAAAAAATTGTAGAGCATAAAATTTGCCACAAGTTTTGTTAAGGACATTTTTTAATATGGTCAACCGTTAGTAAATTATTCAAGGTCAAACTTCCTAAAAATCAGTTTTTTGCAATTATCTCAGCTTCTATAGCTTCTATGATGTTCACGTTTATAATAAAAATTGTAAAGCATAAAATTTGATAACTCTACTAACAAATATTTTTTCATATGCCCAACAGTTAGTAAATTTTTTAAGATAAAAATTACAAAAATTGGTTTTTTTCGATTATCTGGGTTTATATAGCTTCTATGATGATAACGTTTATTATAAAATTTGTAGAGCATAGAATTTTCCACAAGCTTTGTTTAAGACATTTTTTTATATGGTCAACCGTTAGTAAATTATTCAAGGTCAAAATTCCTAAAAATCAGTTTTTTGCAATTATCTCGCTTTCTAAAGCTTCTATGATGTTAATAATTTTAATAAAAATTGTAGAGCATAAAATTTGCCACAAGTTTACTAACAAATATTTTCTCATATGTCCAACACTTAGTAAATTTTTTAAGATCAAACTTACAAAAATTGGTTTTTTGCAATTATCTCGGTTTCTATAGCTTCTATGAAGTAAACGTTTATAATAAAATTTGTGGAGCACAAAATTTGCCACAAGTTTTGTTCAAAACATTTTTTATATGGTCAACCGTTAGTAAATTATTCAAGGTCAAATTTCCTAAAAATCAGTTTTTTGCAATTATCTTGGTTTCTATAGCTTCTATGATGTTAACGTTTATAATAAAAATTGTAAAGCATAAAATTTGACAACTTTACCAACAAATATTTTCTCATATGCCCAACAGTTAGTAAATTTTTTAAGATCAAACCTACAAGAATTGGTTTTTTGCAATTATCTCGGTTTCTATAGCTTCTATGATGTTAATTTTAAAATAAAATTTGTAGAGCATGAAATTTGCCACAAGTTTTGTTTAAGACATTTTTTGATATGGTCAACCTCTAGTAAATTATTCAAGGTCAAACTTCCTAAAAATCAGTTTTTTGCAATTATCTTGGTTTCTATAGCTTCTATGATGATAACGTTTATAATAAAATTTGTAGAGCATAAAATTTGCCACAAGTTTTGTCAAAGACATTTTTTTATATGGTCAACCGTTAGTAAATTATTCAAGGTCAAATTTCCTAAAAATCAGTTTTTTGCAATTATCTTCGTTTCTATAGTTTCTATGATGTTAACGTTTATAATAAAAATTGTAAAGCATAAAATTTGACAACTTTACCAATAAACAATTTGGAGAAAAAATTTAAATTTTAAGAAAAAGTCGAATTCTTGACAAAAAGTCTAATTTTTCGAAAAAAAAGTCCAATTTTCAAAAAAAATCGAAATGTTATATTTTCAAAAATAGTTCAAAATTCCAGAGAGTTGAATTTCAGAAAAACTTACACATTTTTAAAAAGTGATCAAAACGTCATGAAGAAAACTAGATATTTGAAAAAAATCAAATTTTTAAAAAGGTCGAATTTCTCAACATAAATAAATATTTTAAACAAAAATGTAAATTTTATTTTAAAAAAGTCAAGATATTCTGAACAATTGAAATTTTCGTAAAAATTTTCGGTCATCAATTTAAAAATCAGCCGAAGTTTTGAGTAGTGTCAATTTTTTAGTATTAATTTTCAAAAAAGTCGAGATTTTCAATTAAAAAAACAGGGATTTTTGTATATTTTTGAGAAAAAGTTGATAAATTCAAGATTTTTCAAATAAATAGTTCAAATTTTCAATAAACAGTAATTTTTCAATAAAAGTTGTAATTTACAAATAGTCTTTGTAGAAAAATTCGTAAATTAAGAAAAAAGTCAATCTTTTGAAAAAGGGACAAATTTTCAGTCAGAATTTCGAGAAATGGCCTAAATTTTGAAAAAGTGTCAATTTCATTATCTGAATTTTGTAAAAAAATCCAAAATTTTCAAAAAAACCGAATTTTTCAAAGAAATTCCAATTTTCAGCCGAAATCTAATTTTTCATAAATGTCAAAATTTACAAAAAGGTCGAATTCTCCAAAAGAAATCGAAATTTTCAATCAAAAAAGCCGACTTTGAGAGAAAAAGTCAAAATTTTGAAAAAAGATAGTTATGAAAAGTTAATATGTTGAAATGTTTACATTGTTAAAAAAGTCGAAATTGTCAATAATAAATCAAAATTTAAAAGGGACGACTTTTAAAAAAATCAGATTTTTAAAAAAGTGAAATGTTCTAAAAAAATGAAAAAATACAAAGAAATCGAAATTTAGAGAAAAATTTGAAATTTAACGAAAAATTTGAAATTTGGAAAAAAAAATGTAAATTTTGAGAAAAAGTCAAATTGTTGAGAAAAAGCCTAATTTAGCGAAAAAAGCTAAATTTTCAGGAAAAAAAACGTAAAGTTTTGAAAATAGTTAAAAATTCCAGAAAAAGTTGAATTTTAAAAAGTAGTTAAAACGTCAGATATTTTAGAAAAAAAATTAAAAAAGTCAGTCAATTATTATTTTAAATTTTATTGAAAAAAAAAGATATTTTAAACAATTGAAATTTTCGCAAAAATTGTCAGTTATTATTTTAAAAAACAGCCGAAGTTTTGAGTAGTTTCAATTTTTTAGACTTAATTTTCAAATAAGTCGAGATTTTCAATAAAAAATTTTCAAAAGAAAAGGGATTTTTGTATATTTTTGAGAAAATGTTGATAAATTCAAGATTTTTCAAATAAATACTTTAAATTTTCAACAGAGTAATTTTTCAATAAAAGTTTTAATTTACAAAATGTCTTTGTAGAAAAAGTCGAAAATTAAAAAAAGTCAATCTTTTGAAAAAAGGACAAATTTTCAGTCAGAATTTCGAGAAAAGGCCTCAATTTTGAAAAAGTGACAATTTCATTATCTGAATTTGTAAAAAATCCAAAACTTTAAAAGTCAAAATTTTCAGAATTTTCAAAATTTTCAAAGAAACCGAATTTTTCAAAAAAATTCAAATTTTCAGCAGAAATCTAATTTTTCGAAAATGTCAAAATTTACAAATAAGTCGAAAAAGTCGAAATCTCCAAAAGAAATCGAAATTTTCAATCAAAAAAACCAACTTTGAAAAAAAAAGTCAAAATTTTGAAAAAAGAAAGTTTTGATAAGTTAATATGTCGAAATGTCTACATTGTTAAAAAAAGTCGAAATGTCAATAATAAATCGGAATTTAAAAGGGTCGACTTTTAAAAAAAAAATCAAATTTTTAACAAAAGTGGAATTTTTAGAGAAGTTAAAAATTACAAAGAAACCGGAATTTAGAGAAAAATTTGAAATTTGACGAAAAATTTGAAATTCGGAGAAAAAAAGGTAAATTTTAAGGAAAAAGTCGAATTCTTGAGAAAAAGTCGAATTCTTGAGAAAGGTCTAATTTAGCGAAAAAAGCCAAATTAATAAAAAAGATTTTCAAAAATAGTTCAAAATTCCAGAAAAAGTTGAATTTTAAAAAGTAGTCAAAACGTCACAAAATAACTATCTTTTAGAAAAAAATCAAACTTTTAAAAAAGTCAGTCATTATTTTAAATTTTATTAAAAAAAGATATTTTTAACAACCGAAATTTTCGCAAAAATGTTCAGTCAGCATTTTAAAAAGAACAACTTTTTAGTCTTAATTTTCAAAAAATTCGAGATTTGCAATAAAAATTTTCAAAAAAAAAGATATTTTTGTATATGTATATTTGAGAAAAAACTTGATCTTGAATTTTTCAAATAAATAGTTCAAATTTTCAACAAAGAGTAATTTTTCAAAAAAAGTTTTAATTAACAAAGATCGAATTTGGAGAAAAAGTCGAAAATAAAAAAAATCAATATATTTTAAAAAAAGTACAAATTTTCAGTCAGAATTTCAAGAAAAGAACCAAATTTTGAAAAAAGTGTCAATTTTGTTATCTGAATTTGAAAAAAATTCGACGTTTTTAAAAAAAAAATGTAAATTTTTAGAATATTCGAAATTTTCAAAGCGGAGTTGTTCAAAAAAAGTTCAATTCAACGCAGAATTCCAATTTTTCAAAATAGTCGGAATTTTTGAAACAACAAAGAGTAATTTTTCAATGAAAAAGTCTGTAGAAAATTGAAAATTAAAAAAAACAGTCAATATTTTGAAAAAGGCACAAATTTTCAGTCAGAATTTCGAGAAAAGACCTAAATTTTGAAAAAGTGTCAATATTATTATCTGAATTAGCAATAAATCCAAAATTTTAAATAGGTCAATCATTATTTTCAATTTTGTTTAAAAAAAAGATATTTTAAGCAACGGAAATTTTCGCAAAAATTTTCAGTCAGCATTTTAAAAAGAAGCCGAAGTTTTCAATAGTGTCAACTTTTTAGTCTTGATTTTCAAAAAATTAGAGATTTGCAATAAAAATTTTCAAAAAAAAAGATTGTTTTGTATATATTTGAGAAAAAGCTTGATCTTGAATTTTTCAAATAAATAGTTCAAATTTTCAACAAAGAGTAATTTTTCAAAAAAAGTTTTAATTAACAAAGATCGAATTTGGAGAAAAAGTCGAAAATAAAAAAAATCAATATATTTTAAAAAAGTACAAATTTTCAGTCAGAATTTCAAGAAAAGAACCAAATTTTGAAAAAAGTGTCAATTTTGTTATCTGAATTTGAAAAAAATTCGACGTTTTTAAAAAAAAATTTTAATTTTTAGAATATTCGAAATTTTCAAAGCGGAATTGTTCAAAAAAAGTTCAATTCAACTCAGAATTCCAATTTTTCAAAATAGTTGGAATTTTTGAAACAACAAAGACTAATTTTTCAATGAAAAAGTTTCTGTAGAAAATTGAAAATTAAAAAAAAGAGTCAATATTTTGAAAAAGGCACAAATTTTCCGTCAGAATTTCGAGAAAAGACCTAAATTTTGAAAAAGTGTCAATATTATTATCTGAATTAGCAATAAATCCAAAATTTTAAATAAGTCAATCATTATTTTCAATTTTGTTTAAAAAAAAGATATTTTAAGCAACGGAAATTTTCGCAAAAATTTTCAGTCAGCATTTTAAAAAGAAGCCGAAGTTTTGAATATTGTCAACTTTTTAGTCTTGATTTTCAAAAAATTCGAGATTTGCAATAAAAATTTTCAAAAAAAAAAGATATTTTTGTATATATTTGAGAAAAAGCTTGATCTTGAAGTTTTCAAATAAATAGTTCAAATTTTCAACAAAGAGTAATTTTTCAAAAAAAGTTTTAATTAACAAAGATCGAATTTGGAGAAAAAGCCGAAAATAAAAATAATCAATATATTAAAAAGAAATACAAATTTTCAGTCAGAATTTCAAGAAAAGGACCAAATTTGAATTTTGTTATCTGAATTTGAAAAAAATTCGAGGTTTTTAAAAAAATTAAACCATTCGGAATATTCGAAATTTTCAAAGCGGAATTGTTCAAAAAAAGTTCAATTCAACGCAGAATTCCAATTTTTTAAGATAGTCGGAATTTTTGAATCAACAACAAAGAGTAATTTTTCATTAAAAAAAGTCTTTGTAGAAAATTGAAAATTAAAAAAAAGTCAATATTTTGAAAAAGGCCCAAATTTTCAGTTAGAATTTCGAGAAAAGGCCTAAATTTTCAAAAAGTGTCAATATCATTATTTGAATTAGCAATAAATCCAAAATTTTAAATAAGTCAACATTTTCAGAATTTTCAGTTTTCAAAGAAATAGAATTTTCCAAAAAAAGTTCAAATTTTCAGTAAAGTCTGATTTTTCAAAAATGTCGAGATTTGTAAAAAAGTCGAAATTTTGATATAAAAGTCGAAATTTCTAAAATTAATCAAAATTATTAAACTTCGAGAAAGCCAAAATATTTAAACAAAAAATTCGAAACATTTTTATAAAATCACAATTTGACGAGAAGCATAACTTTTTCAAGTATCGTTTTAAAAATTTCGTTTTAAAAAGATCGAAATTTTCATTACAGTAAATTGGAATTCCGATAAAAAGTCAAAGATTTTGAAAAAATGTTTTTTTTTTGAAACGTCGAAACTAACGTACTAACTAATAATCGAAATAAAAAGAATGATGAAATTCATTTCAAAAAATCGAAATCTTAAAAAGTAAAGATTTTCAAAAGTTACAATTTTAAAAAAAGTTAAAATTTTGAAAAAAAAAAAAGTTGAAATTTTAAGAAAAAGTCAATATTTTGAAAAGAGAAAGTTTTGAAACAGGTAAAATTTTGAAATGTATAGATTTTTAAAAGTCATTATTATCAATAATAAATTGAATTTTAAAAGGTCAAATTTTTCAAAAAAGCTTAAAATTTTGAAAACTTTAGACATTAAAAAGACAATTTTAAATAAAGTCGACATTTTCAATAAAATTCGAAATGTTCATACTCTCCCACACCTTAAGAATTTGTACACAAATAAATTTTAATTAATTATGCCAAAAATAAGCTAAATTTGTTACTTTACAGACACAATTGCTAAATTTCGATCATAAACGTTGCTAATATAAAAAAAAATAGTGGTCGCAGCTGTTGTCTGCAAAAAGAGAGGTTTTGTAAGGGAAGCTGTGCTTCCCTAGCTTCCATGAAGAACACGCCACTGGACACACTGTAAATAGAAAATTCGAGAAGAAGATGGAAATTTCGAAAAAAGATCAATTTCGAAGGAAAAGTCGTTTTTCCTAGAAATATTAAGTATGTATCAAATGTTGAGAAAACCATTAAAATTTCGAGAAAAAGTCAAATTTTAAACAAAACAGTAAAAATATCTGAAAATTCTGATTCTAGCAGGTAAAAAATTTTGAAAAGAATCTAACGTTAACAAAAATAACGGTATTTCGAGAAAAATTGAGGAAAAAAAATTCTGAGAGAAAGTCAAGGAAAAAAGTCAAATTTTGCAAATAAAAACAAACTGAAAAATAGACGAATTAAAAAAAAACAAAATTCAGAGAACAAGACAAATTTCGAGAAAAAATTGAAATTTCGCATAGAAGGTGTCAAATTTTGAGAATAGACGCTTATGAAACGAAAACGAATTTCGAAAAAACCTGAATGTTGAGAAGAAGATTAATTTCGAGGAATAAAACTGAAATTTCCAAAACCAAAAATGATTTATGAAAAAAGAGTCGAGTAAAAGATTATAACTAGGAGAAAAAAATGAAAATTATGAGAAAAAGATTGAAATTTCGGGAAAAACACAAGATCTAGTAGAAATTCAAAAGATCTCAGACACTTTCATTCTGTTAAATATTGAAAAAAACTGGGCAAATTTTGAATAAAAGTTAAAATTTTCCGGTTGAACATTGATTTTTCCTTGACTGCTATGACATTTTTACTAGAATTGTTAAATGCTTTCCTGCACTAAAAACCGCCATAGCCTAGTAAGACTTAAATCATTCAGCACCCATCGAAAAATATTGTAAATATAGGGGAAAATGCATCATTAGATTTTGGGTGAAATATGCAATAACCGGTAAATATGGGTTGAATATGCATTTGCATAGGCCAGGGGTCGGCAAACTTTTAAGTCAAAAGAGCCAACTGCAATAAAAAAAATTGTTTCGTGAATTTCAAAGAGCCACAAACTTTTCTGATTTTACATTTTATTTCAAAATTAAATCAGATACATCAGACAAAATATGGGACAGAGAGAGACCCCTTTGACTCATGTAGTCAAACAAAAACACATTCGGCCCAAAAGATCTTTTATTTCTCAAAATTTAGAGCTTTATTTCAAAATCTGCCTTTTTCTCGCAAATTCGACTTTTTTTTAACTCTTCTCTGTATTCGTCTTTGCTTAACTATGTATTTTACTCCTAAAATTAGATTTGTTTTAATAAATCCTTATTTCTTCTCAAAGTTGACAATCTGTAAAAATATTTACTTTTTCTAATTCGACTGACTAAAAGATTCGACTTATTTCTCAAAAATTTCTCTTTTGTCGATTTCTTAATTAAAAAAAAAGTAAAAATTTAAAGTAATAATTTGGAGATTTTAAATAAAAGAGTTTTTGAAGATTTCGACCTTTTCCTCAAAGTTTTCTTTTTCGAAATTTAGATCTATTCTTAAATTTGATTTTTTTCCAAACTACATTTTTTTGACTTAATTCTAAATTGCGCCTTTTTATCGAAATTTCTATTCTTTTTAAATAACGTTCCTTTTCCAAATTTCACCATTTCCCCCAAATATTTACTTTTCCTGAATATTTAAACTTTTATTTATTTTCTGTAAATTTCGACCTGTTTCCCAAAATAAGGTGTTTCCCGAAATTCCAACTTTTAACTGACAATTCGATATTTTATTATGTATCTGCAAGCTGCCATTTTATCGGCCATATTCGCCTATTTTCAGAATGTTTGACCTTAAAAATTTGATTTTGTTCTTAAAATGTGGCTTTCTCTGGGAAACTTTAACCTTTTTTTTAAAGTTCGACACTTTTCTCAAAACTAGGAGTTTTATCGACATTTCTTTTTATATAGAAATTATTTTACCAATTTTTTCAAAATTCGAATTTTTTATTCGTCCTGTTCTCGAAATTTTAAATTTATTCTCAAAATTTAACTTTCTGCGGAAAATTGCAAATTACATATTTTCTTCTTCTCTGAAAAACTTCGACTTCTTAAAATTCGACAATTTTTTCTAAGCTTTGAGTTTTTTACAATTTCTCTTTTCGAGATTTTGCAATGTTTCACAAAATTCAAATTTGTCTAAAAATTTCAGGTTTTTAAATTTGTTCTGGGTTTCAATCTCTTATCAAAATTTGATGTTTTTTTTATAAATTTTTCTTTTTTGAGAATTTTTGACAAATTCATATTTTTCGAAATCTCTTTTTTTTTAATTCGAATTGTTCCGAAAACATCAACTTTTATTTCGAATGAAATTCATATCTCAAAATTTGATTTTTTTTCTTAAAATTTGACTTTTTCTAGGAAATTTTGACCTTTTTTTTTAAGTTTAACACTTCTTGAAATTGAAAGTTTTATCGACATTCTCTTTCCTTTCGAAATTATTTTACCAATTTTCTTAAAATTCGATTTATCTGAAAATTTGGGTTTGTTTTAATTCGTCTTGTTTTTGAAATTCCAAATTTAATCTCAAAATTTAATTTTCACTGGAAAATTGCAAATTTTTATCGAAATTTTTATCGACTTTTTAAAGACCGACACTTTTTTAATCTTCCAGTTTATTTTTACAATTTCTCTTTTATATAAAAATTTCAAGTTATTAAATTTGTTTTGAGCTTCAATCTATTGTCGAAATTAGACTTCTTTTTGAAATTTTGCCCTTATTTGAGAACTTTACACAGATTCTTTTTTTTAATCTTTTGATTTTTCTCAATTTTTGTTCGAAATCTCTTCCTTTTTCTGAAAATTTGGCTTTTTCTGGTAGATTTTGATCTTTTTTTAAAGTTAAACACTTCACGAAATTTTCTTGCAATTTTCTTTAGAAATTATTGTACAAATTTTCTCAAAATTTAAATTAAACTGAAAATTTGTTTTTTTTTTAAATTGTCTTCTTTTCCAAATTTTAAATTTATTCCCAAAATTTAACTTTCTCTGGAAAATTGTAAATTTGTTGTCAAAGTTTCGAGCTTTTCTTAAAATTTAGATCTTTTCCTTAAAATTTTTGCTAAAATTTGAGCTTTTTTTCTTCTCTTTAAGACTTTGACTTTTTTAAATTTTGACTTTTTTTTCTAAGCTTCTAGTTTATTCTTATAATTTCTCTTTTCGAAATTTTGCAATTTTTCAAAAAATTCAAAATTGTCCACAAAATTCAGGTTTTAAATTTGTTTTAGGTTTTAATCCATTGTCAAAATTCGACGTTTTTTTCTAAAATTTTCCTTTTTGAGAACTTTCAATAAATTCATTTTTTTAATCTCTGAATTCTTCTCAATTTTTCTGAAAATTTGGCTTTTGCTGGGAGATTTTTATCTTTTTTTAAAGTTAAACACTTCTCGAAAATTTCTTGCAATTTTCTTTCGAAATTATTGTACAAATTTTCTCAAAATTTTAATTAATCTGAAAATTTGTTTTCTTTAAATTGTCTTCTTTTCCAAATTTCAAATTTATTCTCAAAATTTAACTTTCTCTGGAAAATTGTAAATCTGTTGCCAAAGTTTCGAGTTTTTCTTAAAATTTAGACTTTTTTCTTGAAATTTTTCCTAAAATTTCAGCTATTTCTTCTCCTCTGTAACACTGACTTTTTTAAACTTCAACTTTTTTTCTAAGCTTTCAGTTTATTCTTATAATTTCTCTTTTCGAAATTTTGCAATTTTTCTAAAAATTCAAAATTGTCCACAAAATTCAGGTTTTAAATTTGTTTTAGGTTTCAATCTATTGCCGAAATTGGACGTTTTTTTCTAAAATTTTCCTGTCTGAGAATTTTCGATAAATTCATTTTTTTTCGAAATTCTCCCTTTTTTCCCAATTAGGCGAATCGTTTTAATCTCTTCATTTTCCCAATTTTGTTCAAATATCTTTCTTTTCCTCAAAATTCGGTTTTTCCTGGGAAATTTTGACCATTTTTTTTAAAGTTCAACACTTTCTTGGAATTTTCATTCGAAAGTATTTACCAATTTTCTTAAAATTCGAATTTATCTGAAAATTTCGAGTTTTTTTTAATTCGTCTTGTTCTCGAAATTAAAAATTTATTCTGAAAATTTAGCTTTCTCTGGAAAATTACAATTTTTTATGGATATTTCGAGCTGTTCTAAGCTTTTTCCATGAAATTCTTCCTAAAATTAGACTTTTGTTTTCTTTACTGAAAAACTTCGACTTTTGTAAAGATCGACATTTTCTTTAAGGTTCCACTAAATTTTTACAATTTCTCTTTTCGAAATTTTACTATATTTCAAAAAATTCAAATTTATCTAAAAGTTTCAGGTTTTTAATTTGTCCTGCGTTTCAATCTATTGTCGAACTTCTACGTTTTTTTTTTTAAGATTGTACCTTTTATTGAAAGCTTTTGATAAATTCATATCTTTCGAAATCTCTTTCTTTTTCTCATTTTTTATGGAATTACTTCTTTTTTCTCAATTTTTTCAAAATCTCTTTATCTTAATTTTTTCGAAATCTTTTTTTCTCAAAATTCGGCTTTTCCTTTTATTTCGGACTTTAATATTTGTCGTTTCTGAAGATTTAGATTTTTTGTTCACAAAAAGTAATTTACGAAATCTCAAATCTCAAAGGTGTAGAAAATTTACAAATAAAAATCATAAAAAAAATATTTTTTAGAAATTTAGACTCCCCAAGTTGGTCTTTTTCTAGAAATTTCAAATTTCGTGTTAATATAAATCAATCAAAAATTTCGGAATACTTCTTGAAATCATAACTTTTTGTTAAAATTTAAGCAAAACGTAAAAATTCCTAGAAAAGTATTTTTAGAAATTTCGACTTCTGCAGGTCACTTGTTTAAAGAGTGTCTGCATGTCCGTCCACCCCAGCTTTTATTTATTTTTTTAGGCGGTTCCAAGCCGCAGTTTGCCGACCCCTGGCATAGGCGAATATGCAAATGAATATAATCCGGTCTCTAGTGATCAATAAGATGAATGTCTTCATTAGATTACTAAACTTACTAACTAATGTTTTTATTGTTTATTATTCTAAAATACAAAAGGGAGCAGTTCGTTGACTACATTTGTGTAAACTATAAAAAAAATATTTAACATTTATCTGTAACGTCTATCTAAAGATTTCTACAAATACAAAACTACAATCGCCTAAATTAAACAAAAAAAAATTTGCATTTTGTACCATAAAAATTGTTTGTTCGAGTACTAGGTATTGCAAGAGACAGGGAATTCAGGTCACAAAAAATAAATTTCAAGCAAACAAATCACAGTTCCACAACAATATAAATAACTACCTAGCTATAAAACACGTTCAGTTTCAGTCTTTCGTTCTATCACTGTGATAATTTAATATTCCTATAGATGGAATGGTCACTACTGAATTTGTTCTCTTCTGTACATTATCCAACATCGTATTGCCATACTTCACGGTAGAACTAACGGCCGTAAACATCCTGTCCATAAGACCACCCTTCGAAGGTGATCTGTTTAAATCAACTCGATCTTTTAAATACTTAAAAAGAACCTTGTTGAATTGCTCTGGTTTTTCCTGATGCGGAAAATGACCGGCACCATCGACGATCTTCACGGAAGATTTCTCACAGAATTCAGTTGATTTAACAATACCTTCCAACTTGAATAATTTATCTTTGCTACCTGTAATCAAAACAGTAGAAACTTTGGTCGTTTCCTCAGTCTCTGAAGAGATTTTGCAAAACGGGAGATTCCTGTAGTAGTTCATAGGGCCCGTCCAGTCTTCCTTCCTGGAAAACGTGTACTTATACGCCTCTAGCATCGTTGTATCTTTCCCTGATAAATGTCTGTAATATTCACTAATTATATTAACATCTTGTTTTAGCGCATCCACTTCTGGCAAATACGGCAATTGCACGAAATAAAACCACTGGTTATTAAACGTAGTATCCCAGTATATATTAGGATGAGGACACGATACAGCGAAGAATTTATCTACCAACAGCGGCGAATGATGAACTAGATACCACCCCAAAAGAGCACCTAAATCATGGCCGACGACGGTGCATTTGCTAACGCCCAAAGCGAGGATGAATTGTCTAAGTTCCTCCAACAGAATTTCGATTTTGTAGGCGCTCCGACGTGACGGTTTGTCCGAGTCGCCGAAACCTTTAAGGTCCAAGGCTATCACTCTGAAGAATTCCGACAATACCGGAATCTGGTATCTCCAGCTTAGCCAACAATCGGGGAAACCGTGCAGGAGCAGTATGAGTGGTTGGCCTCTGTCGCCTGATTCGACGTAGTGAAATTTGACACCCTGAAATGATAAAAATTCTGAAGTTAATAGGTCACGTACGATAAAAAAAAATGTATATTAATGGAGTGTAAATAAAAAAATATTGTTGTCCTAAATATGTGATAAGTAGAGGTTAATGGTCTGCAAAAAAGGATGCACTTTTTTTTATCTTTAATAAAACTATTTATTGAAACATAATTGCCGGAATTGCCTTATTTATAATGAACATCAAAAAATGTTTAGAAATTCCACGTTTATTCTCCAAATTTTGACATTTTTATACACTTGAAGTTAATCTTGTTTCTAAAGTCTCGTCTCTTAAAGTAAGTTGTCGAATGGATTTTTTGGCGAAATTTGGAATTTATGCTGAAAAAATTCAGATCTGTTATTATATTTTGAAGTTTTCTTACAAAACTCCTACTTGCTTCTGAAAATTTCAACACTGAAGTCTTATTTTATTCCTTTTGCAAAATTTTGACTTTGATCTAATTATGTCAGTTAATTTCGAACATTTTCTCAAAATTTTAAGTTTAGATTTTTCAATTTTTGACTTCACAAATTTGGAATTTAAATTCGAATTTTCGAATTTATAAGGTTTTTCTAAATTTCATTATGATCTCGATATGTGGACGTTTTTCGGAAGGTTGAGATGTTTTTAAAATTACATTCCCTTTTGGAAACTTGCCAAGTTTTTCTTGAAACTTATAAAATGACTGAAAGTGTATGTGAGTGGCGTGTTCTTCATGGAAGCTCTGGAAGCACACCTTCCCTTACAAAAAGAAAATATGCATATTAATTTTATTGTAAAACTTTATTTTTCACACATTTGCGAATACTATTTTTTTAGATTAGTAACGCTTATGGTCGAAAAACAATTGGGTCCGTAAAGTAACAAAATCAACTGATTTTTGATATAATTAATCCAAATTTATTTTTGTATAAATTCTTGCCTTAGGGATATTGTCTTCCGCAATAAAGACATGACAGCAGAAAGTAAGATCCGAATATACAAAACCACAGTACGTCCTATAATGACGTATGAGGTGGAAGCAAGACCAGCTACAAAAAAAAAACAACGCAAATAATGAGAATCACGGAAATCAAAACATTAAGAACGATATATGGGAAGACACTGAGAGATATGCGTAAAAATGAAGAAATACAGAGGTTGAGTGATATACAGGACATATACAGATAACGAAAAATTTTGATTGTCCATGTAAAACGCTTAGAATTGTCCCTTCCATAGTTTTCTACGGCCGCTGAACGTATTCCCCTACTTTGACGCTGCATGCTCGTATCTTCCAGTTTAGATGGTAGAAAAAACTCGTCGAGAGGTTTAAAACAGGCTGGAATATTGTTTAGCACAGTCTGGTAGCCTATTTGAACTCCTTATATTGTAATGTTTAAAGAGTTATTATGTTTTATTCTTGATTAGAATTATTATTTATTTTGTTTAAGAAATCTCGTTTACTTATTTTGGTTATCAAAGAATATCAGTTTTGTTTCGCCTCAGACGTTGACTAAATCAACGGACTAAAAGAACAAACAGCATGTGGTACACAAATTTTAATAGAACTGTTGCCTGCCAGTAGTAATCCCGTAGCAAAACACGTTAGAAGCTATGATGTACAACTGAAATTTCCACCAGCACTGATCGCTGCGCTCTGCGTTAAATTGTTTACACCGGTGTAGGAGAATACAAGGCGCCGCCCATCTATCCCACTATTAGCTCTCAATGTTAAATCTCTCATTAAAATTCTCCCTATGGACAGTGTTTGACTTTCCTGATGTGTATAGACTCACAAGAGACAAAAGAAAATAATGGAACTAGCACATCGGAAGAATAGATGAAAATAGAATGGACAAACAAGCGAGGATATTGAAACCAATAGGCAAAAGAACACAAGGAAGACCGATGAAAAGATAGAAAGAATGCTGAACATCAGAAGAACAAGAGGCTTGAAGACCAGAACAAGTTGAGAAACCTACCTCAGAGAATGAATAAGAAGAAGAAAATGAAGAAGGAGAAGAAGGAAAGAAGAAGGAGAAGGAGAAGGAAAAGGAGACGGAGAAAGAGAAAGAGTAGAAGAAGAAAGAGAAGGAGAAGGTCAAGGAGAAGGTGTAGGAGAAGGAGAAGGAGAAGAATAAGTAGAAGTAGAAGTAGAAGAAGAAGGAGAAGGAGAAGGAGAAGGAGAAGAAGAAGGTGAAGAAGAAGGTGAAGAAGAAGGTGAAGAAGAAGGTGAAGAAGAAGGTGTAGGAAAAGGAGAAGGAGAAGCAGAAGGAGAAGGAGAACAAGAAGGAGAAGGAGAAGAAAAAGGAGAAGGAGAAGGAGAAGTCAAGGAGAAGGTGTAGGAGAAGGAGAAGAAAAAGGTCAAGGAAAAGGTGTGGGAGAAGGAGAAGGAGAGAGTCAAAGAGAAGGTTTAGAAGAAGAAGAAGGAGAAGGTCAAGGAGAAGGTGTAGGAGAAGGAGAAGAGAAGGAGAAGGAGAAGAAGTAGAAGAAGAAGGAGAAGAGAAGGAGAAGGAAAAGAGAAGGAGAAGAGAAGGAGAAGAAGAAGTGGAAAAAGAAGAAGAAGAAGGAGAAGAAGAAGTAGAAGGTCAAGGAGAAGGTGTAGGAGAAGGTGTAGGAAAAGGAGAAGGAGAAGGAGAACGAGAAGGAGAAGAAGAAAGAGAAGGAAAATGAGAAGGAGATGAAGAAGGAGAAGGAGAAGCAGAAGGAGAAGGAGAAAGAGAACGAGAAGGAGAAGGTGTAGAAGAAGGTGTAGGAAAAGGAGAAGGAGAAGCAGAAGGAGAAAGAGAACGAGAAGGAGAAAGAGAAGGAAAAGGAGAAGGAGAAGGAGGAGAAGGAGAAGAAGGAGGAAAAGGAGAAGTAGGAGAAGAAGGAGAAGGAGCAGGAGAAGGAGAAGGAGAAGAATAAGGAGAAGGAGAAGAAGAAGGAGAAGGAGCAGAATGAGAAGGAGAAGAAGAAAGAGAAGAAAAAGGAGAGGGAGAAGGAGAAGGAAAAGGAGAATAAGAAGGAGAAGGAGAAGAAGAAAGAGTAGAAAAAGAAGAAGAAGGAGAAGAAGAAGTAGAAGGTCAAGGAGAAGGTGTAGGAAAAGGAGAAGGAGAAGGAGAACGAGAAGAAGAAGGAGAAGGAAAATGAGAAGGAGATGAAGAAGAAGAAGGAGAAAGAGAACGAGAAGGAGAAGGTGTAGAAGAAGGTGTAGGAAAAGGAGAAGAAGGAGAAGCAGAAGGAGAACGAAAAGGAGAAAGAGAAGGAAAAGGAGAAGGAGAAGGAGGAGAAGGAGAAGAAGGAGAAGAAGGAGGAAAAGGAGAAGAAGAAGAAGAAGGAGAAGAAGGAGGAGAAGGAGAAGAAAGAGAAGGAGCAGGAGAAGGAGACGGAGAAGGAGCAGGAGAAGGAGAAGGAGAAGAAGAAGGAGAAGGAGAAGGAGCAGAATGAGAAGGAGAAGGAGAAAGAGAAGGAAAAGGAGAGGGAGAAGGAGAAGGAGAAGGAGAAGGAGAAGGAGAAGGAGAAGGAGAAGGAGAAGGAGAAGGAGAAGAAGAAGGAGAAGGGGAAGGAGAAGGAGAAGGAGAAGAAGAAGGAGTAGAAAAAGAAGAAGAAGGAGAAGAAGAAGTAGAAGGTCAAGGAGAAGGTGTAGGAGAAGGTGTAGGAAAAGGAGAAGGAGAACGAGAAGGAGAAGAAGAAGGAGAAGGAAAATGAGAAGGAGATGAAGAAGGAGAAGCAGAAGGAGAAGGAGAAAGAGAACGAGAAGGAGAAGGTGTAGAAGAAGGTGTAGGAAAAGGAGAAGGAGAAGGAGAAGCAGAAGGAGAAGCAGAAGGAGAAAGAGAACGAGAAAGAGAAAGAGAAGGAAAAGGAGAAGGAGAAGAAGGAGAAGAAGGAGGAAAAGGAGAAGTAGGAGAAGAAGGAGAAGAAGGAGAAGAAGGAGAAGAAGGAGAAGAAGGAGAAGAAGGAGAAGGAGCAGGAGAAGGAGCAGGAGAAGGAGAAGGAGAAGGAGAAGAAGAAGGAGAAGGAGAAGGAGCAGAATGAGAAGGAAAAGGAGAGGGAGAAGGAGAAGGAGAAGGAGAAGAAGAAGGAGAAGGAGAAGGAGAAGAAGAAGGAGAAGAAGAAGGAAAAGGAGAAGGAAAAGGAGAAGGAGAAGAAGAAAAAAAAGAAGAAGAAAAAGAGTACAAAATGAATGTGAGAGTTTGAACATCTCGCATTATATTGAAAATTTCTAATGTATTCAAAATTTTAACTTTTTTTGAAAAACTCGACTTTTTTAAATGACGCTTAATTATTGAAAATGTCTGTTTAAAAACATACCAAAACTTTAACTTTTCAAAACTTTCCTTTTTTTCGAAATTTTGACTTTCTCAAAATTTGAACTCCTTTCTCGAAATTTTAATTTTTTTGTTAATCTTACAAAAACACCTTTTTGAAAAGTTTTCACCAAAAATTTCCACTTATTTGAAAACTTCAATCAAAAAATTGAAACTATTCGACTTTTTTCGAAATTCTGACTGAAAATGTTTGCGAAAATTTTAATTACTTAAATTTCTAGACTTCTAGGCTTTTGAAGATTAGATTTTTTCTAAAATTTAGTTTCGCGACATTTTGAACGCTTTTTCAGTTCAGGTTTTCTGGAATTTTAGTTTATTTTTTCAAAATATTGATTGATACATTTTGCTTTTTTTTGAAAATTGGACTTATTGAAAAATTAGACTTTTGTCAAAATTTCGCCCTTTTTTCAAAAGACCTATTTTTTTATCAAAATTTTAGCTTCATCTGTTTCGAATTTTGATTTTTTCTTTTTGAAAATTTCGACTTTGTTGGAAGTGTCGACTGTTTCTTAAAAATTACAAATATACTTTTTTTTGAAAATTTTCAATATTTAAAAAATTTTTAATTTCAAAATCGACTTTTTTAAAAATTTTCGACTTTCTAAATTCAACTTATTTGCAAATGTTAACTCTTTTTGAAAAATTCAAGCTTTGTTATCAACTTTTTCTCAACAAATTACAAAAATCCTATTTTTGGAAAGTTTTCACTAAAAATTTCCACTTTTTTGAAAACTTTGATGAAAAAATTGATGCTATTCGACTTTTTTCGGAATTCTGAGCGAAAATTTAAATTACTTAAAACTCTTAACTTTTTTTTATAAACTTTTGAAGATTTAATTTTTTTCTACAACTTAGTTTCGCAACATTTTGACCGCTTTTTCCATTCTGGTTTTCTGGAATTTTGGATTATTTTTTGAAAATATTAATTGAAGCATTTCGATTTTTTTTTAATTGGACCTTTTGAAAAATTAGACTATTCAAAATATCTCTTTTATTTAAAATATCTGTTTTTTCTCGAAATTTCAACTTTTTGTTGTTGATTTTGTTGAAAGTGTCGACTATTTCTTTCAAAATTAGAAAAATACTTTGTTTTGTAAATTTTCAATATTTCAAAAAATTTCGAAAATTCAATATTCAAAACATATTGAATTTTTGAAAATTTTAACTCTTGCCAATCCAGACGACAAAATTTAGGCATTTCTCGACATTATGAGTGAAATTTGTACGTTTTTTGAAAACATAAGCTTTTTTAAAAATTTGCGGCTTTCTAAATTCAACTTTTATGCGAATTTTAACTCTTTTTGAAAAGTTTAAGCTTTTCTATCAACTTTTTCTTAAAAAATAACAAAAATAATTTTTTTGGAAAGTTTTTACTAAAAATTTCGACTTTTTTGAAAACTTTGAACAAAAAATTAAAACTATTCGACTTTTTTCGAAATTCTGACTGAAAATGTTTGCGAAAATTTTAATTACTTAAAACTCGACTTTTTTTTACAAAATTTTCACTTTTGGAGGTTTGATTTTTTTCTAAAATTTAGTTTCGCGACATTTGCACCACTTTAAATTCAGTTTTTTGAAATTTTGGATTATTTTTAAAAAATATTGATTGAAACATTTCGCTTTTTTTTGACAATCGGACTTTTTGAAAAATTACGACTTTTTCAAAATATCTCCTTTTCTCAAAATACCTGTTTTTTCTTGAAATTTTAGCTTCAATTATTTCAAATTTTGATTTTTTCTGTTTGAAAAATTCGACTTTGTTGAAAGTGTCGATTATTTCCTAAACATTACAAAAATACTTTTTCTTGAAAATTTTCAGAATTCAAAATATATTGAATTTTTGAAAATTAAAATTTTTTGCCAATCTAGAGGGCCTTTTCTCGAAATCATGAGTGAAACTTGTACTTTTTTGAAAATATTGACTTCCTTAAAATTTTTGACTTTGCGCTAATTTCAACTTTTTTGCAAATTTCAACTTTTTTCGAAAAAGTTAAGCTTTTTTATCAACTTTTTCTGAAAAAAATTACAAAATAATTATTTTGGTAAGTTTTTACTGAAAATTCCGACTTTTTTTGAAAACTTTTATTAAATAATTAAAACTATTCGACTTTTTTCAAAATTGTGACTGAAAATTTTTGCGAAAATTTTAATTACCTAAAACTCTTGACTTTTTTTATAAACTTTTGAATTTTTTCTGCAATTTAGTTTTGCGACATTTTGACCACTTTTTCAATTCAGTTTTCCTGGAATTTTGGATTATTTTTTGAAAACATTGATTGAAACATTTCGTTTTTTTTTGAAAATTGGACTTGTGGAAAAATTAGACTTTTGTCAAAATTTCTCCTTTTTCTCAAAATACCTATTTTTTCTCAAAATTTCAACTTCATTTATTTCAAGTTTTGATTTTTTCTTTTTAAAAAATTCGACTTTGTTGAAAGTGTCGACTGTTTCTTAAAAATTACAAAAATACTTTTTTTTGAAAATTTTCAATATTCAAAAAATTTTGAATTCTTAAATATTTAAACTTTTTGCCAATCCGGAAGACAAAATTTAGATTTATCTCAAAATTATGGGTGAAACTTATACTTTTTTTGAACACATAGAATTTTTAAAAATTTTCAACTTTCTGAATTCAACTTATTTGCAAATTTTAACTCTTTTTGAAAAATTCAAGCTTTTTTCATCAATTTTTCCCAAAAATTACAAAAATACCATTTTTGTAAAGTTTTTACTAAAAATTTCGACTATTTTAAAAAGTTTGATCAAAAAATTGAAATTATTCGACTCTTTTCGGAATTCTAGCTGAAAATTTTTGCGAAAATGTTAAATATTGAAATACAGAACTTATCCCCTGAAACCGAGAAAGATTAAAAAAGAAAAAAAACGTTGCTCTAACGGTTTTCGACAGCCAAGCTGTCATCTTCAAAGATGTTCAGCATTTCTCTGAAGATGACAGCTTGGCTGTCGAAACGCGTTAGAGTTTGTTGTGTTTTTAAATCTTTCTTGGTTTCAGGGGACAAGTTCTGTATTTCAATTTTAGAAGATAACCCAGTCCATTTCACCAAAAATTTTAATTACTCTTGACTTTTTATATAAACTTTTGAAGATTTGATTTTCCCTAAAATTTAGTTTCGCGACATTTTGACCGTTTTTTCAATTCAGTTTTCCTGGAATTTTGGATTATTTTTTGAAAATATTTATTGAAATGTTTCGTTTTTTTTTTAAATTGCACTTGTTGAAAAATTATGCTTTTGTCATATTTTCGCTTTTTTCTCAAAATACCTACTTTTTCTAGAAATTTTAGTTTCATTAATTTTAAATGTTGATATTCTTTTAAATCGAGAATTCGAAATTTTTAAAAATTTAACTTTCAGAATGTCGAGTTTTTTAAAAATGTCGAAGTTTTTGAAAATTTCGACTTTTTATTGAAAGTTTTGACTTTTTAAAAATACTGAGTTTTTCTCGAAATTTTAACATTTTTACCAAATCTAGATTTTTTTTATTTTTACCTATTTTGAAATTTTCGACTTTTTTGAAAATACGGTTTTTTCACAATTCAGGTTTTTTTTGCAAACATTTGAATATTTTTTAACATTCTTTTAAAAATTATAATTTTCAAAAAATTTTGATTTTCTGGAACTTTTTCATAATTTCCATTTTTATTAAAAATTTCTTCCACTTTTCAAATTGTCGACTGCTTCGCAAAATTTAGACTTTTTTTTGAAAGTGATGTCTTATTTTCGAAATTTCGACTTGCTTTAAATTTCTTTAAAAAAAATTTAATATTTTGTTTTTTTTTAAGTTTGAACCCTTTTTAAAATTCCGTTTTGGTTTCATAATTTTTAATTTTTTTAAAAAGCCATTTTTTTAAGATTACTTTTTTCAAAATTTTGACGTTTTTTGAAGTTTTTGAATATTCTTTGTTTTCAATCTTTCAAAATTTTGTCTTATGAAGCCAAAATTTCATTTTCACGTTTCTCCTGAAATTCTGACTGTAAGCTTAAATTTTCGACTTTTTTGAAATAATAACTGTTTTCTCGTTCATCTGATCCCAATTTGTCCATCTTTTATCTCAAAATTTTCAAAAAGACATATTTCTGATTTAGATCCATTTTCAACATTTCTGGTCTAAACCAGATAATAATAATAAGAAGAATTATAATAAGAATAATAATAATAAGAATTGTAAAATGTAATTTCCGAATTTTGAGGAAAAACGAAAATTTCGAGAAAAAACTCGACATTTATTAAAAAATGATCAAACTTTTTTTAGTTCTTCTCCTTTTGATAAATATTAATTTTATCTCAAAATTTTTTAGTGAGCATTCAAGTTTTATTTATATTTTGGAATTTTATTTAATTTTTAGCTTAAACTTTTAATATAAATTGTAAAAAGTTCTGAATTTAAAAAAAAAGAATTAATTTTCTTTTTAAGTTTAATCCACTCGCAAAGGGTAACCCCATTATGCTTTCAAAGCACTGCGAGTAGGATGCGGAAACAAGGATAGATGGCGGTCATCGCCTTCTTAAACAAGGATTTGAAGAGGATCCACACTAAATTCATCGAAGAGGCGCATTTCCTTACCTTTGACATAGACCGAAAAGCGATGTGTAAAAATTTTTAATTATTGAATGGCTCAAATTATATTTTGATTTAGCTTCTTATTTAGCTTCTGCCCTTAAGGTGCCGCCTGATGCGGCTGCCTCTTTGCATCATAGCACGGCATGGCCCTGATTTTGATCAATTATGTTATTGTTTAAACTTGAAATCAGCTTTTTTCAATGCAGTCACTTTACTGGACATAATATTTGTAACTGAACGTTTGTTTTGGTGTATGTCATATCCCAAATTTAGGAAGAAATAATAAATTTGATTGCTTACATACGTAAATAAAAAGCAATAATTATGAACTATGGACCGTCGTAGAGAATTTATGACGAAAATTCCAACGATTAACGCACGTAAATTATGATATCCATCAAATAAGTTTTGAACGCATGGAAAACTTATTTTTGAGATAATGTAGCGTTTATTTCTTGTTTATACGAATCTCGACACTGTAAGAAAAACTGAGTCAGGAATTTAGCGTATTTCAAAAAAAATCTTTGATTACTATTGCATCTTTATAGTGAGTAATTAATTTAATTAAGAAATGTAACGTAATGCCTTTGCCATAAAATATATGAAAAAATCTATATTAATCAATCAGAAGATATTAATTACGAAATATTTTAGTTGAAAAAAGACCTTAGTAACATGGACTTCCAGAATAACCTCCACTTCCAGTTATCAGCTGCAATACCAAGAATTGAATGCATGATCCCAAATCATAGACGAAAACAGATAACGCTGTCTGATAACTGACCTTTAACTTGACGTATTTGTGTTGTCCCAAGCTGGAATCCACGAGGCATGGAGGCGGATTGTCCCTTATTTGCACCGAGAAAAAACCCTTCGGATCCCATATCCACTTCATGAACCTCTTGAACACCAACCATACACCAAACACACACGACAGTGCATGTATCCGTAACGAGTCCCACACGGACACAGAAGCAATGCACACTTCTTTAACCATTTTCATTCACTCTTTGCTAGCCGATTATGATTCAAATGCATATTTCTTAAAAACACGGAGCGTATCCGTACAGACAATACTATTTAATGATACGATCAGGCCCGGCGCAAAGGTCACGCACCATGTCAATAAAAATTATCAAATCGCGCTCGTAACACACCAGATACCGGCTCCCGAAAATTAATACACGCTGGCAATGAAAACGCAGAGCCTCTAATCTCGAGTCCGAGATTTTTATCGAATTAGTCATTAATTGCGAATTTACATGTTATCACAGTCTCGAAAACAGGTAGATCGTGAAGTACTTTCATTGAATAAAAATTTTATTAACTTAAATACAAAACTTCCACCTGTTTTGTAACACAGCCACAGATGGAAAAAAAATTGGAATCACAGTGGCAAAACGACACCGGTGCAAGCAGAATATTTTTTGAAAATTGAGTTCAGATGTTCGACAATCAAGAAGATGTATTAGATTAATTAGAGTGTCAAGGTAGAGCAAAAGACAGATCAATCTCTGATCTGCAGTGACGGCCCAATGTGGTACCATATTTTTTAAAGTGGGCACAATTGTTTCTAAAAAAAAAAGGTACCAATACAATTTTTGTTATTTTGAAAGGGGATAAAGATAAAAGATGTGTTTTTAATTAATTTAAAAAATCATAAGCAGTGGCGGACTGGTCAGGGGGGCTAGCGGGCCGTCGCCTCCAGAAGTTTACGGGCCCGATGTCCTTTGCTGTATGACACACTCGAACTGTCAGAGTATTACTTAAAAATTGAAATACAAATCTTGTCCCCTGAAACCAAGATTTGGGACAAGATTCGTATTTCAATTTTTGAAGATAACCAAGGACCAGTCCGTACCACAAAAAAGTATTACTTTACAGTTTACTACAAGAGACGTATCCTTCAAATTATTCGTTTGTACTTTTCATTTTACTACTAAATGTACTTACAAACAAAACTTAAAATTTGGACTCTTTCTCAATATGTGGAATTTTTCAAATTTCGACTTAAAATATCGAAATATTTTGTTGAAAATTACAGTAATCTGAACAGTCAAAATTTCTCAAAATTCAAATTTTTCTATTAATTTCAATTTTTTGCAAAATGTTGACCTATCAAATCTTGACATAAAAATGTTTGTAACTTTTTGTAAATTTTTATGTCTTTTAAACATCAACCTCTCGACTTTAGCAAAACAAGTCGCATTTAAAGAATAAATTTAAGGTATTTTCTCAAAAATTTCATTTTTTTATAAAATCTAGCGACTAATATTTGAATTTTTGTTTATTTTCCCAAAACGTTACTTAAAAACTCACAATTTCAACTTTTTCTCAATATTTAGACTCTTAGTTTTTTAGTTGTTTGTCCAAAATTTTGAGTCTAAACAATGAATTTTAAATTTTTCTAAAGATTTTGATTTCTTTTCGAAACGATTTCAATCTCCAAAATTCGACGTCTTTCTTTAAATTACGAACATTAACTGAAAAATCAAAATTTTTTTCTATAAGTTTTAATGTTAATTTCGAAACGTCAACTATTTTCTCGAAATTTGGGGAACATTTTTTTATACATTATGTTTTTTTCAAAAAATTCCAATTCTAAAATTCAAACATCACTTTCTACTCTTATTCCCAAAATCAGTAAAGATCTCGACCATTTTTTTGTTTTTAAAATTTCGAATTTAATCTCGAATTTTTTCTCAAAATCTTGTCATTTATTTAAAATCTTGATATTAAATGCAAGAATTTTGGTGGAATGGACTGGTCCTTGGTTATCTTCAAAAATTGTATCTCTCTGAAGATGATAGCTTGGCTATCGAAACGCGTTAGAGCAACCTCTGTTGTGTTTTTTAATCTTTCTTGGTTTCAGAATTTCAGATTTTAAATGCAAGATTTTAATTATTTTTTTTAATGATTTTTTCCTTTTTGTTGCAAAATTTTGTCTTCAATATCAAAATGTCGACTTTTGTTTCAAAATTTCTGGAACATTTTTAATCCTTTGAAAGCCAGAACTGTTTTTTGAAAATTCGTGCTTTTAATTTGTTTTTTTTCCCGAAATTTTTAGTGTAAATTCGCAATTTAGAAGAATTTTTATTCTGTACCTTTTTTTCAAAATTTTTACTCTTTGAAATATTTTTTAAAGTTTTGGCCTTTTAACAAAGTTTTAAATATTTTCGAAAATTTCTACCTTTTTTTCAGAAAGTCCCAATTTCCAAAATGTTGTTTTAATTTTATCAAAATAAAATCTGCTTAACTTTTATTAACATTTTATGACTAATTTGAACCAGTTGAGAACAATTTTGACATCTAAAATATTCCAGGTGCCACCCATTTGGAGATACTAGATACCTTTCTACTGTTTTTGCAAATTTTAGACTTCGACTTGTTTAAAAAATTTGGTTTTTTGATCATCTCTTCCTTTTGAAAATGTAAACGGTTTTGAAAATTTTAACTTGTTTTATTATTTTGCCTTATTTAAAATTTTCGGTGGAACTTTTTTCAAAATTTCCAACCTTTTTCAATATATTGACTTTTCTTAATGTTTTTTGAAACATTATGTTACGTTATTATGAAAAGAATGTATAGAAATGGTAAACATTTCTGAACATTTTTTTAAGCAATTCAACTTTTTTTGAGATTGTCAATTTCAGACATTTTGAGTTCTTTTAAAATTTTCGACTCTTGAAAGTATCAAATTTTTTGAAATTGTCGATTTTTTCAAAATGTTGACCTTTTCGAAATTTCCTTTTTTTAACAATTTCGACATTATTTAGCAATTTTGAGATTCTTTTTTTAAATTTTGGCCCCAATCTCTAAATATTCGATCGATTCGTGGACTGGATTACAGCCGAATTCTGCACGATAATAATGGAATAACACCCCACCCCTCTCCTTCAGTAATTTGAAGCCAATTCGTTCCGGATGAAAAGTAATTATTAATAAAAATTTACATAAATGATATACAATAACAAATCACATATTTGGTGAGTACCAATTTCAAGCTTTTCTACTCTTAGATTTTTCTAAAATGTCAAAATGTTATTTTTTTTCTTTATTTGACTAAACAAGTTTGCGACGAATTTGCGAAGAACAAGACTTTTTTAGCCATTTTCGTAAATTTTACTGTTTATCTAGAAGCTGACAAGATTTTTTTTGTCATCTAACGAAATTCAACTATCAATGATCTCGAAAATGAAAAAATTGTTGTCTGAAGTTAAATTTTTCTAATTAGCCGATGTCGATTTTTTTTTATAATCTCCACCTTCTCTCGAAATTTGACTTTTTTTTGACAAATTGGCTTTTTTTTCAAAAAAATTTTGCCTTTTCAGAAAATTTTGACTTCAAAATCCCACCTACTTTCAAAAAAAATTTCAACTTTAACTATTTCGATTTTCTTAAATTTCAAATTGTTTTTTTAAAGGGATTTGTCTTTTTATACAAGGTGAGTCACTAAGCGGGAATCGGTCTTTGGTAGGCGTATCGTTCAAAATATCGAAAAATATTTCGAATAAAAGTTGTTTGAAATAAAGTTCTCCACAACCTAAAATTATTGCCAAATATGGCGGTCTTTCGGTTGCACCGGAAATGAACACAACTTTCTTATTTTAAATAGAACACCCTATGTATTTTTACATTTTTGGATTCCTTGTTAAAAATAAATATGAATTTGTTAAGACAACATAGGCCCTTAGTTGAACCGTTTTCGCGTAATTTAATTTTTTTGGTTAACTTTGACGATTTCGGAGCTTGACGCCATTAATGATATTTTCCAAACGCAATGACTCAGAGTTGTGTGGTATACGGTTTTGGATTCAGGAAGAAATGGAGTATTTGTTTACGTCTTTGCTGTTAGCAAGATTTCTTCAATTTCTTCACATCCCTCGGCTCAATTCTTCAGTTGTTCAAACATGCATAACTTAATTTTTTCAAATGGAACCACCTATCTTGGATTATCTTATCAGATGCGAAATTAAATTACCTTTTTTTTTTGGTACCAGTATTGCTACCTCCGTCCAATAAATTTTGAGAAATTTAGAATTTTGTAAAAATTTTAATTAATTTCGTATTATCGCGTTAGCCATGGATGTCGTGGTTTTGTTTCGTCTCGTTTGTCCTGCAAATTACAGAAAATGTTTTTCGAACAAGAATCGGTTGATGTGGTTTACACTTTACATTTTTTAAAGATAATTATTTTTTGAAAACTAGGTCAATGGTTAGAGTAAGGCAAACACAATGGCCCAAATATTAATTATGAACTAAAATAATTAAAATTCAAAAAAATTAACAATTTTATTAGAGTTTGTAACATGTAGGTATGTCGGTTTGTCGACCAGAGATGTTCAAATTTAGTGGCATTCTTCAGGTTGTAACTAACTGGAAGTACTGAATACGAGAAAAAGGAGCGTAGAAAACCAACGGCGCATGAAGAAAACCAAGTTTCAGTAGTGGCTGCTGCTGTCCAATATCCGCACTTAAGAACCAGAAGAATAAGTGTGACATTACAAATAAGCCAAAAATCGGTTTCATGATTGTTGTGTAAAAACAAGTTTCATCCGTGTCACACCTAGCTAGTGCAAGAACTCAATCAAGCTGACTAACATCCGTGCAGTTGTGTGAGTGAACGTTACATAATCTGCAGGAACAAAATGACCGTTTCGGACATTGTACTATTTACCGACAAATGTACAAACATTTTTTAAGAACCGCTTCGTGGGAAGGAAACGATACACCACGATACTGAAAATCATCATTGGATTTCAGTGCAAAGCATTAAAGAAAGTAAATAAATAATAAACAAATCGGTAACAGTAAGTTGCAACAAATATTAAGAAGAATACATAAACAATGGTAATAATAACATTAAATTAAATGTTCAACATAACCACCAGCCTCACAATGACAAATACGCAGTCTCTGTAGCAAAGAATTGTTCATATCCACCAAGATGTTTTCGTTGATATTTTGGAAAGCAACACAAACCCGGTCCATCATGTCTTCTTGGGTAGTTGGTGATTCCTGGTACACAACTTGCTTAACATGACCCACAAGGAAAAGTCTGGCTTAGTTAAATCCGGTGATCTTGCGGGCTATGCCACTGGACCTCCTCTTCCTATCCACATGTTAGGGAATTGTGTATTGAGGAACTCCCTTACATCCCTTCCATAATGTGCCGGTGCCCCATCACGTTGGAACCACATTTGCCGCACGACAGCAAGAGGCAAATTGTCTATCATTTCGGGCAATTGATTTTGCAAAAAATGCAAGTAATTGTTGGCATTCAAATGTTCATTAAAGAAGTGTGGTCCGACAACAAATCTTCCTATTACACCACCCCAAACATTCAGAGACCACCTATGCTGATGGTTTAAGGGCCTTATCCAATGAAGATTTTCAGTGTGGTAGTAATGGGAGTTGTGTCTTCCCACGAAGCCGTTCTTATAAAATGTACATTCGTCGGTAAATAGTACATTGTCCAAAAAGTCATTTTGTTCTTGTAGTTTTCGTAACGCCCACTCACAAAACTGCATTCGGTTGTTGAAATCAGCTTGATTGAATTCCTGTACTAGCTGGACACGATACGGATGAAACTTATTTTTACGCAAGATTCGTTAAACCGAGGTTTGACTTATTTGTAATTCCGTGCTTATTATTCTGGTACTTAAATGCGGATCTTGGACAACAGCAGCCGCTACTAAAACTTGGTTTTCTTCATGCGTCGTTGGTTTTCTACGCTCCTTTTTCTTGTATTTCGTACTACCAGTTCGCGCAAACCTTTATCTCAATTTAGCGAATGCCGCTGAATTTGGATGTCTCCGATCGGCAAAGCGTTGGGCATAAATTCTTGAGGCAGGAAATGGATTTCTGTCAGCACTGCCCAAGGCGTAAACCATATCGACCAATTCTTCTTAAGAAAACATTGTCTTTCAGTACTAATACCAAGACCTTGCGACAACAATGAGATAAACTGCCAGTTATTGCCGGACAAGCGAGACGAAACAAAACCGCGACATCCAGGGCTAACGCGATAATGCGAAATTAATTAAAATTTTTACAAAATTCTAAATTTCTCAAAAATTATTGGACGGAGGTGGCAATACCTGGTACCAAAAAAAAGGTAATTTAATTTCGCATCCGATAAGATAATCCAAGATAGGTAGTTTTATTTGAAAAAATTAAGTTATGCATGTTTGAACAACTGAAGAATTGAGTCGGCGGATGTGAAGAAATTTAAGAAATCTTGCTAACAGCAAAGACGTAAACAAATACTCCATTTCTTCCTGAATCCAAAACCATATGCCACACAACTCTGAGTCATTGCGTTTGGAAAATATCGTTAATGGCGTCAAGCTCCAAAATCGTCAAATTTAACCAAAAAAATTAAATTACACGAAAACGGTTCAACTAAGGACCTATGTCGTCTTAATAAGTTCATATTAATTTTTAACAAGGAATCCAAAAATGTAAAAATACATAGGGTATTCTATTTAAAATAAGCAAGTTGTGTTCATTTCCGGTGCAATCGGAAGGCCGCCATATTTGGCAATAATTTTAGGTTGAGGAGAACTTTATTTCGAACAACTTTTATTCGAAACATTTTTCGATATTTTGAACGATACGCCTACCAAAGACCGATTCCCGCTTAGTGACCCACCCTGTAGAAAATTTTTACTCTTTTAAAAAGTTTTACATTTTTTGAAAATTCGACTCTGAAAATTTTGACATCCCGAAATTTCCACTCTTGTCAGGCTATTTTCAAAATTTTGACTTAAAACAAGCTTTCACTTTTTCCGAATCTTGGGCTTTTATCGAAGTTTTAACTTTTTTATAAATTTTGCCATAAAATTAAAAATTTTGATTTTTCGACTTTTCTAAAAATTTGAATTCTCAAACTTTTTACTTTTTTCGAAGCTTTCCTTTTTTTGTAAAATTTAGGTACTAATCTGAAAATTTGGATAAAACAGAATGTTTTGATTTTAAAAGATTCGATTTCGTTTTAAATTTTGACTTCCAAAATTTCTGGCTTTTTCAAAATTTTGAAGTTTTAAAAATTTAAACCTAATTTTTCAGAGGATCATGTTTTCTATCAAAATTTAGACTTTTCTGACAAAAATATTTTTTTTAAATCATTGGATTTCTAAAGAATTTTATTTCTTTTTAAATTTCGATATTTTTAGAATTTTTATTCTTCGAAAATCTGTACCTTTTTTTTCAAAATGTCTACTCTTTGAAAATTAAATTTTTTTAAGTTTTGACTTTTTAACGAAGTTTTGAATATTTTCGACAATTTCTACTGTTTTTGCAAAATTTAGTCTTTGACTTTTTTAAAAAATGTGGTTTTTTGATCATCTCTTCTTTTGGAAAATCTAAACGTTTTTGAAATTTTCAAATCGTTTTATTATTTTGTCCTATTTGAAATTTTCGGTGGAACTTTTTTCAAAACTTTCAACTTTTTTTAATATTTTGACTTTTTGTAATGTTTTGACCATTTGTGGACATTTTTTTTTCAATTCAACTTCTTTTCAAATTGTCAATTTCAAAAATTTTGAGTTCTTTTGAAAATTTCAACTTTTGAAAATATAAACTGTTTTGAAATTATCGATTTTTATAAAATATTGATTTTTTCAAAACATCGATTTTTTCAAAATATCGATTTTTTTTTAAATTTTGACTTTTTGAAAATTTTGGTTTTCAAACTTTTAACTTTCAAAATTTTGACCTTTTCGAATTTTTTTTCAAATCATTCTCCTTTTTTTAAACAATTGTGTGGTTCTTCAAAATTTTAACCTTTTTCAAAATTCATCATTTTTTTTTTCAATTTTTACCTTCTGGTAAATGGACCTTATTGAGAAATTTGGTACTTTTTCAGAAAGCCCCCATTTTCCAAAATGTTTTTTTTAATTTTATCAAAATAAATTCAATTTAATTTTTATTAACATTTTATGACTAATTTGAACCAGTTGAGAATCTAAAATATCTCAGGTGTCACCCCTTTGGAGATACTAGATAATAATTTCGTGTAATTTTGAAAAATTAATATTCCCGAGGGGTTTGTTCCGTTGATGAACAAACCAAAAAAAAATTAATAAACATAATGTTTCCGACCAATAGGAGTCCACCATGAAGAATGAACAAACCAATTGAAATTAATAACATGACTAATAATAAAAAATTCTGAAAAAAAAATCCTCCCCGGCGGGGAATCGAACCCCGGTCTCCCGCGTGACAGGCGGGGATACTGACCACTATACTACCGAGGACTTGTATAAGAAGCTTCTGCCAGATGTAATAAAACAAGCAATGTACAGAAATATAATATTATATTTGCAATATTCTGTTTTCTTGCTGTATATCACCATAGATAGATAGCATTATTATTAATCCGTCAATCATAGACAAACTGAATGAAACCATCCATCTTTAATGTTAAATATGAAAAGAACTAAAAATACTTCGATTTTTCTAAGATCTGACCTAAGCAGTGTTGCCATACGTACGGTAATAACCGTATATGTAAGGTAATTCTGACAAAAGTTTGGTGTACGATCCAAATACCAATTGGGATTTCCAGCTAAAGAACACCCCCCTCTGGTGGTGACAATTATAACTACTGCGTGTAGGTCACAGGTTTGTTTACATTTTGATATAGCATTTGCTTTGTGAATGTAGCCATAACAAGCGTTCAATTTTCGGTTAGTTTTAAAAAATACGGTAATTTACGTTTTACCATTTAATACCAATAAGTTTGTTAAACAATTCACCAATATTATTTTATGCACAGTTCCATAATTTACAATCAAGTGAAAAATTTGCGCCTTGCCATCTTTTTGATGAGTAGAAATATTTTAGGTTGATTTTGCAGTTTCTTTGATTTTAAACATTGATATTTATACTTACATTACTTATTCGTAATTAGTAAGATCCGAGATTTATATTTTGTTTGGTTTTTTATTTATGTATTTTTTGTTTTTTACCAAGGTAAAGAAAAAACATTGATTTATAAAAAAATTAGAAATTTTTAATTTAAATTTTTTTTTAAATTTCGACTTTTTTCTCGAAATTACGAGATTAAAGTAAAAATTTCGACTTCGGTCTTAAATATTTCGGGTTTTTTCACGAAATTGGACTATATTTTTCACGAAATTTCGACTTTTTTTCAAGGCGAAATATCTATATTCTATGGTTACGTTAGACAAATGAGAGTTGCGCCATCTACTTTCTAACCAATCAATATTGACAGTTGGCAATAGGGTACGTTCAGTGATTTCAATTTTTGATAATCAAAATTTCGAACTGATTTCTCGAAATTTTAAGATTAAAATCGAAATTTTGTCTTCAATCTCGAAATTTGGAGAAGAAAAAGTCAAAATTTCGTGATTAAATTAGAAACTTCGACCAAAAACTTGAAATTTCTAAATATTTTTTTTTTCAAATCTGTTTCCTTTCTATGCCTTTGTATTTTTAAGTTAAAAAAAGTAAATCCATTTTTTTCAAGTTTTGTAGTTTATGTGTAAATACGTGTGTAACGTGTTAAGCCACTATATAAAATGTTTTAAGATGGATAACAGGTAACAAAATAACGTAGGATAGTTTTTGTGAAAATACGGTAATTTTAACTGCGTTGTTAAATATATGGCAACACTGGATCTAACCTAACTTTTTACATTGTTTATATTTTTTCAGTTTGCTTAAAATGGGGGATTTTGAATCTAATCAAAAGCAAACAATCCACAACCTTGAGCTGACCATTGCAACATTGCGAGAAGAGCTGGCCGCCAAAGAAAATTTGTTAAAAACTTATCAGAATTCTAAGGTACTATCGATCATGTATTTGTGTGTTACGACTTATTTTTGGGTTCTAGGATAACTTGTACAACAAGGATTTATCTACAGAGGAAATATCTAGGTATAGTCGTCAAATGTTAATTCCTCAAATTGGCTTAAATGGTCAAATAGCTTTAAAAAAATCCAAGATACTTATTATCGGCTTGGGGGGCTTAGGATGTCCAGCATCTTTATATCTTGCTGCGGCAGGCGTAGGTACTGAAGTGCAACCCTAAAAGAGAACTGTTATGAATATTATTCTCTTATAGGCGAGCTGGTTCTTGTTGATTATGATAGTGCCGAGGTAACAAATTTGCATAGACAAATTTTGCACACGGAAGCAGACATCGAGGTCCCGAAAGTGGTTTCAGCCGCCCATACTTTAAAAAGGTATCTAAGCACACCTTGGAGTTTAAAAATCAATTAAAACGTCGAAATTTCGAGTAAAATTTGAGCCTTGAAGAAAAAAAAATTGAAATTTATGATTAACCAATCGAATTTTCAGTATAAATCACAACATTAAAGTAACCCCTGTACAAGTTCACGCCAATGGCGACACCCTTGAAGAAATCGTCAAAACTAACAATTTCGATGTCATAATCGATGGAAGTGACAACGTAGCCACCAGATACCTAATTAATGACGTTTGTGTTATGAACAACGTCCCTTTGGTATCGGGTAGCGCTCTTCAGCTAGAAGGACAACTTACGGTATACCACTACGAAAACGGACCTTGCTACAGATGTTTGTTCCCCGTGCCTCCCCCTGCTCACACCGTAACAAATTGCGGGGATGGAGGCGTATTAGGTCCAGTTCCTGGTGTTATCGGGGTATTACAAGCCTTGGAGGCAATCAAAATCATAACAAAAGCTGGGGATGTTCTATCGGAGCGTTTGCTTCTTTTCGACGGCGCTACATCAGTTTTTAGGAATATTAAATTGAGACCAAAGAACCCTAAGTGTGACGTTTGCGGGGAAAACCCAAAAATAACTTCACTTATTGATTATGAGCAATTTTGTGGAGCTAAAGCTCATGATAAGGTAATTTTGATCACCTTGAAGACATTGGGGTTTGTGAAAATGGTCTGCATCATTTTTATAAAAATCAAAATGTAATTTCATCATATAAATTTCTTTGATGCTATTTCAGGTTATTAATATAGATATTTTAAATGACGACGATAAAGTTAAAGTAACGAAGTTGCGCGAAGGCGCTAAAAATAAATTAATTGTTGATGTCAGGCCTGAGATTGAGTTTTCTATCTGCAGTTTACCTAATACAGTGAATGTTCCATATTCTTTGCTTCAAACCGATCGAGGAATTGAGCAACTGAGGCAAATATTAAAAGCAAATGATAACAAAGATGGTATTTAATGTTGCTTTTTTTTGTGCTTAACTAATCCTTTTATTTTAGTTTATGTATTATGTCGTAGAGGAAACGATTCTCAAAGAGCGGTCGCTTTATTAAAGAAGACAATTACAGATACAAAATTTTATAATGTTGAAGGTGGATTGCACGCTTATGCAAAATACATTGATAACTCTTTCCCAGTTTATTGATTTTTATAAGCAAATGTATATTTTTTTAATAAAAATGACATAAACTAAACTTGTATATTGTTTTCCAGCATTTAATTTCAATTATTGACTCAAAAATTCACCTTTTTTTTTAGCCGTTTATTTTTAAATAATTGATATTTTGGAATTTCTGCTTTAATTTTAATATTACCACTTTTTTCAGTCGTCTTTTCCAAAAATTTTCAGTTTTTCTAAAGTTCAGCTTTCTCATTATTTCAAGTTTACATTTTCATTTCTAAGATAAAAATTTTAAACTCGATATTTGTTATTAATTCTTATTTTCTTTTAACGTTTGACTTTAATCTTCAATTTTCACTTGTTTTTTAACAGTTTGACTTTAAAATTCGTCTTTTTATAAAATTTCATTTTTTTTTACAAATTTCGAAACGAGTTTTGTTAAAATGGTCACAAAATATTATTTTTCAAAAGTTCATCTGTCTGCTTTATTTTTATAATCTAATTTTTATTTCGTTTATTTTTCCAAGAAATTTGGATGTAAATTGGAAAACTAGACTTTTTTCTCGGAATTTCGTCATTAAACTCGAACAATCCTGAAATGTGAATCTTGTTCAACTTTGGAAACAAAAAGCTTTTCTTTCAATTTTCTCAAAATCGCACACAAATTTTATCAATCTCGTCCATATTTTATAAAATATCATTGATAACATACAATGTTGATTGAATCAAGGCATACAAATATACGATAATCGTCTATTTAATAGTTTCTCATACAACCGGTTGCCTTGTAAATTAATTAAAAACAAATATAATAATTAAATTATTTGAAAATAAAAACATTGCTGACAGCAACTAAAAATACTTTTTTGTGTATAGTTAGTTGCCAAAAACTATTATTAAGTTATGATATTATACAAAAAAAGATGCGGCAAGTCTTTCCCACGAATCTTTAGAAAATAGCATTGATAACATGCAATAACCGTGTGTTTAACTATTTGCCATGCAATTCATTATCTTGTAAATTAATTAAAAACAAATATCACATTCATTAAATAAATTTATTTATAAAAAAATGTTATTGGCAACTAAAAAAACGTTTGTGCCTATAATTAGTTGCCAATCGCAAAAATATGATCATTTTACAAAAGAGGGCGTGGACTTGTTGCCAGAAAACTTTACATACAAAACGTCGTTAATAACATATGACAACTGTCTTTTTGACAACCATCTGACGTTTCTCATACATGAGTCATAATATTTAAATACGTTCCAAAACACAATCCGCTTAGCGTTATAATATACCTCCGTAAAACAAATTAAATTGTAGTGAATGGGAACCAGAACCACCAAAATGACATCGCCCGAGCCCGAGACTCAACCGACGTACGATTCGATAAAAAACTTCGTATTCCACGAACAATTTCCTTTGGATTCCAACAACGGCTCGTACTTCAATGATGTGTACTTACCAGACGAAATCTTAACGTTAATCCTTAGCCACTGCGATGCCAAAGAAATGCTGAAATACACCCTAGTCTGCAAAAAGTGGTGCAACATTATTAAATCCTTCATGATGTGGTCAATGAGGTACGAAAGAACTTATCGGAAAAAAGCGAATATTCTGCCGTGGTACGTCTACTATTGTTTGTTTAGCACGAACAATTTTGATAAGAACTTGGTCAGGAATGGCAACGGTGAAGAGAAATTTTCCCATTGGACTATCTGCAGAAACGGTGGGGATGGTTTCGTTATTGAAAAACCACCTTGTGGGTGCGATCCTTTACCTAAAGACGTCCCAGAGTTAAATAACACAGAAAGCTGTTTTTCTACCTCATTTTATGAATGCAACAAACTTCAGCAAATTAAATTGGCCAAACCGAAGTTATCACTTTATATTTTAAATAAGTTTAAACCTCATATTTACGCTAGTGAATGGGTGGCTGGTAGATTTGACTGCGGGGGGGAGTATAGGTTAAAATGCATCCTGGCGGGACCAGATTACAATTTTAAAAGGACACAATCTTCGGAAATTGGATATGACGATTATTGGGACTCTGAAGAAGAGAGTTATATTGAGGCGATAGCAGAGGTGGAAGAAAGTGTTAAATTTTTGGCAAATGAGAGGTTACAATGGCAGAAAGTAGAGCTTACAGTTATGGAATATAGGGAGGGGGTTACAACGATCATTTTTCAGCATGCTGGGAAAGATAATCAGTTTTGGAAAGGACATTATGGAGCCAAAATGGCTGGTGGGGTACTGAGGATCCTTTTCAATACAATGAAACTTCATGAGGTCTCATAGTATTGTATTTATTAACAGATAGTATGTAATAAGTTCCAAATTGTACTTTGTTACAAAGAATTGAATTTATAATCTATGTCACTTAGCTTAATTGTTACCTATTTAAAATTTATTGTATTATATGGTGTTAGTAGATTAACAATAAATATTGATGCCTTTTAAAAATGTGATATATATTAATGTTTTAATTATTAGATTTAAAATGTAATATATTTTTTGTTAACAGTTTCTTGTAATTTTCAGCATTTTATCTCAATAAATTGCATATTGTCTAGTCGCTAGATTTTTACATATATAAAGAGCCAATATTTAACGGAATTTATATTAATAAAAGATTGCAATAACAGCCATAACAGTGACAGTACTTTCTTTTAATACAAAAGCGGTAAATTTGTAATTTGCAGAGGTTTTAAATTGTCCATTAATGGAAATTTATTTGTATTAATAAGGTCAACATCGTAATTCTATTGATTTTGAAATCAAAATGGTAGTTATCTTAAAATTTCGAGTTTTAAAACGAAATTATATAAAAAAAAGTAAAAATCTGGATTTTATCCATACAAAAAAATCGAAATTTGCAGAAAAAATTATAATTTATAGAAAAACCTCTGAATCTGAAATTTCTAAAGGATGCAGAAATTTCGAATTATTAATCAAAGTGATGAAAAAAAGTAATCTTGCTAAAAATAAATTTGATTTTAATGTATTTGGTTTTATAAAAGGGAGAGTTGGAAGTAAAAAACTCGAAATTTTGCGAAGAGAAAATGAAAATTCGGAATTAGAGTCAACATTTTGAAAATCAAAGGAAATTTTCTTGAAAAAGACAAAATGTTGAATATAACTCGCAATTTTAGGGAAAAAATGGATATTTGGGAAATCTATATTCGAATTTTCAAGAATTTGGTTTAATACATAGAAAAATTGAAGTAAAACCTCGGAATTTTGCTATAAAAGTTGAAAATTCGAATTTAAAGTTAATATCTCTAAAATGATGTAAAACGTTTGCGATTAAGATGGAAATTTTGTGAATTACTCTTATATCATGCCTAAGTTTCCAGTTTTTTCGAAATGTTAACCACTTTCTCAAATTTTTGAGTTTAACTTTGAAATAACTACGAATTCACTTTTTTTTAATTTTGAATTTTAATATTAATAACTGACAAAGTAAGGGATAAAAGTACACATAAATTATTAGCTGTTATCCGCCGCTTCGTTTGCAGTATTAGATGAATCTTTAGAAGTGATGAGCCTTTGCAAATTAAAGGGAACACTGTCAAAGTTAAATGAATTTTTAATTTTTTAAATTAACGGAACAGTTCTTTCGTTTTAATGATTTAGTTTGTTTCTGGTTTCAATTAAAAATCAGATATAGTAAGCGCTTTCGATAGCCTCCCTTGTCCCTTCTTTACTTGCAATATGGCCACTATCTAGAAAAAATTTGTAAGAAGTAGGGAAATATTAGCCATATTATTGCGTTTTAACATTATTTAAAAGGTTTACACCATTAAAACAAAGTTTAAATAAAGATTATTTATTGAGTAATAAATAGAACCCACCCGTATCCCATATAAATATAAAATTTTATCACATGCATTATTTCTAAGTACGGCTTAATTAGTTATTTATTTTAAAGGTAAAAAAAGACGATTGAATACTAAAATAATTGGGAAATATATTGTTTAAGCAGTCTATTTTAAGCTACATGTAGAATGACCCAACGAAGGACCCAAAGAAAATCTGTTAGAATCGAAAACAGCTAACATTTTATTAAATTTGCTATAAAATTGAAAAAATTGTAGCAAAAAATATTATCAGTCTTATTTAAGCTATAATTGCACCCTTTTGTGACCCTATATTCGTCCTTATTTTCTCTAAAGAGTGAGGAGGGAGGGCGATAAGGTAAATTTTCTGTTTTATGACTTTTTTTTAATTTCATTTGTGCCCCACAAATTATGACGACTAGTCAATCGCCGCCACCATTTTAACCTTTTACTTACAAATTTCTAGTAATAATTGGAAATTGAGAGAAAGTAAGGTCGTTACTAATGACAATACTGAATTCTTTGTCTCAATCAGTCAATCTTCAATGTCTTTCGGGTAAATCAAGATTCATTTTAAATGCGATTTCGATGAGATTTTGCGGAATATTATCATTGTAACAGACGTAAAATTCTCGGGCATGAGGCACGTAAAAGAGTCGCCTGTAACAAAATAATGATAACAAAATGTATTAATGCAATTAACAATGCGAACCCTATGACCCAAAAAGCGATCTTGTTCTTCTTGCTGGACTCTCGTTCATCAAGGAAAGGACATTCGAACATAATCCCATGCTCTTTAATTGCTATCAGACTTTTGTTCATCACAGATTTAGCCATCTCTTGGCTTGACATATCCTTAAAAAAATAATAAGTGATTAATATACCACAAATTATTTGCATTACAATTATTATTTCTCGAGTTATTACATAATATTATCCAGGGCAAAAATGACCTTTCTGTTTGGAACGACGACAACTCAACGAAAAATTAAGTTAGATTATCTACTATTATGATGGAATCACCGGAAAAAATTATAAAGTTCATGGACATTTTTCAAGAGTGTACAAGCTTTAGGAAACATTTTTGGATGATGATTTTTTTATAAATATTTAAAAACTGTTGACGCTAAAACAGTTTGAATTCAAGATACGAAAACTAGAAACTTGGGGTCTTAATTTGCTTTTTTTAATTTTTCTCTGGGGCTATTTTTCATAGTTACAGCCGTTTGAAAATCACCTAAAAATTTGGAATTTTTTAAATATTTTTGTGCCTAATGTATATTTCGAGTTGTTCTCATGTTGGCCTTTGAATCGATTATCCACTTGAAGGTGACCGAACTGTTAATTATGGTTTTTTTGTCATTGTTATCTACAAATAATATTTTTGTTTATATTATTGAATTTACCAGCCCTCAGTTGAGAAAAATTTGGGAACAAACGCAATATGTTTAAAAGGTTTTTAAACATTCTAAAATTGAAATACAAATCTTGTCGCCCCGAAACCAAGAAAGATTAAAAAACACAACAAAGGTTGCTCTAACGCCTTTTGACAAGCTATCATCTTCAGAGAGATACAGAGTAACCTTTGTTGTGTTTTTTAATCTTTCTTGGTTTCAGGGGACAAGATTTGTATTTCAATTTTTGAAGATAACCAAGGACCAGTCCGTTTCACCAAATCTTAAACATTCTTCTTACAAAAAGGATTGCTGTTAAAAAAGTAACAATTGACATACCTACCTTAAACCTCAAAGTGTTTTGAAACAAATTATGTATTTTTTGGCAGCACAGTCGAAAATTTGATAATATAATTTCTCTCGTTTGCGACTGAACTTGACACTCGGGTGGACTAATTATGACTCCTTCCAATTTATCGAACTGGACAAAATGATAGAGAACATTTTCACTTCCTGAAGTTATTTGAACTGGTTGGATATCTTCAGTTTCGGAGAGTAAAGTCTGGCGAATCTCTGAAATATCAAGACTCTCCTGCAAACGAGAGATAATTCTAAGTCTTCTAGTTAAAAAGACATAGGCGTAGCTAGAATAGGGCTGTCCCCTCTGGTTCATACAGCAAATCAAAAATTTAATTGTATTTATTCTAGGGCTTCGAACCGGAACTGAACCGAAAGCCGGAAACCGAAAAAAAATCGTTATTTTCGAAAACCGGAGCGAAACCGGATAAAATATCGGTTTATTTCGGTTCGTTGAATTCATGTACTTAAAACAGTTTTTATTTTACCCTTAAGTGAGGAATTTTTTCATAGAAATTTCAATTTCTTTTTCAAAATTTTACACAAATTCTTGCAACTTTGATCTCAAAATTAAGAGTTTACTTTCACTTTATCATTTCTGTTTAAAAATTATATTGGAAACTAACAATTTCCACAGTTTCTAGAAAGTGTTGACTTTATGTATTATTATAAATTTTAAGTCAAATTAAAATTTTAAGCCAAATTAAAATTTTAAGCCAAATTAAAATTTTAAGCCAAATTAAAATTTTAAGTTTTAACTTGAATCTTTTTTCAAAATTTTCTTGAAATTTCGACTTTTATCTGGATATAAGTCGAAATATTTCTTTTCTTCTCTTAAAATTTCAAATTTAAAATAAAAAAATATCCTCCGTTTTAATTTTAAAATAAAGCAGTAGAGTGTTTTTCATTCAGGGAAAATCGGCTTTTCTTACGATTTTATTTGCTAATTAGAGTTTTTCTGGAAATTTGAACTTTTTGTAGAAAACTTTAAATTTACTTCTTTCCTTAAACTTCGATTTTCATTTCCTAATTTGATATCTCTCTTTTTTAAAGTTACTAGTCAATTTTTCGATTTTTTGTCTATTTATTCTTTCGAATTCCACTTTTTTTAGTATTTAATTTTTTTTCGGAATCTGAAATTTAAATTCTTATGACTTCCTAAAATTCCAAGATATGATTTTTTTCTTAAAATGTTCGCTGAAATCTCGCTACTTCAAAATTAACTTTGAAATTTTTAAATTTTGAATCAAAATTTCAGGGAAAAAATACAATATTATATTTCAGTTCAAAGATGGACTCTTGCAATTAGTAAAATTGGATCTTTAAATGATGATATCTTAGAAAGTGTCTAGTTTAAACTTCCAACGATTTTGTTTACACTATTCTAGTAAATTTTATTCTTAAAACTTTGATTTTTTTCCAAGATTTCAACTTTAGCCCCAAAATTGCGATATTTTTTTTCAGATTGTTTAGAATTTAGACGTCCAAATTGTGTTTTTTTAAATATTAATTTTTTTCGCGAAACTTCTGGTATTATAAACACAAAAGTTCGGCTCTTTGCTCCTTAAAATTTTCGATCGATCGATTCTCAAAATGTTAAATCTCTTCATAAAATTTTTAGCTACAGCTAGAATTTTTCCTATAATTTTGTCTTTAAAATTGAAATTCGCTTTTTTTCTGAAAAATTTGACGTTGATTTTGAAATTTCAATTTTTCTGTAGAAAATTGAAGTTTAGAAATAATTGAAATTGCATTTGTTGTGGATTTTTTATTTTTACGCTTAAAATATACATTTAAAATAAAAATTTCGAATTTTGGCTAAAAATATTAGCAGACAGTGGCGGCTGGTGCTAAGGTTTGCAGGTTTGCACAACCGCCAAAAAAAACTAACACTGGGATAAAAACAAAATAATGTTTGTTCATTGTCATAATAAATAACGCATTTACCATTGTCAAACAACTAAACATTCTACCGAGTGTAGCAAATTCCCCTGATTCGTTCCTGTTTGATAGATATTATGTTATTTGGTTTGCAGGGTTTGCGCGCTAGATTGCAACCTTTGTGTTACATGTACACATTTGCGCGTTAGCTAATATTTTGGTTGGTTTGAGAACGCGCCCATAAGCAGCATTAGGTTGTACGTAGCACTGCAAACCATAATGTAATAACCAAGAATACCCGACTTAAATCTAAAGTTATCAATAAAATTGCAAGTGGTAAATATCGTCGTATGGACTTCCCCTTATAATAAGTTGGTTTTTGTTGTAAATAAATAAAACGAACACTTTAACAGTAAATATAATTTCGGTCTATTTTTTGTAGGTGTTTCTTTGCAACCTCCAATTTTTTTTAGGACTAGCCGCCACTGTTAGCAGAAATTAGATTTCAAATGCAAAAATGCTAATTTGAATTTGAATATTCTTTTATTTTTTATTTTAAATCATAATTCAAAATCTCGAAAGAATATCCAAATTTCAAGAAAAAAATTAAAGTAACTGGAAAAAGACTAAATTTTGAGGAAAAAGCAACTAAATTTATGATTAACAATTTTTCAAAATTAATGTCACAATTTCAAGTCCTGGAAATTTTCGAGTTTTCGAGCTAAAACTTGACACTTCCATACTTAAACTTATAGTCCGAATTTTAACTCAAAATTTCTAGAATAATGTCTAGAGTTAAAGAATAAAAGTCAACATGTTGATAAAAAGGGTTATACTTGCTAGAGAAACACTAAATTTTATTTAAAGTCAAAATTTTAGAGAAAAAAAATAGTAAAAAGTACATACAAATTTAAATTTGGAACTTTAACAATATCGAAAGAAGCTAAATACACTAACCAAAACTATCTAAAAAATGTTACTTTTTTTTAGAGATCTTTAAGTTTTCAGCAACATTTCCAGAAAAAAATCGAATATTTGGGTTTAAGGTCAATATTTCTAAATTAAAGTATACATTTTGAACATTTGTCTGTTAAATTCTGAAGTTCATTTTTGAAATTTTGACTGTTTCATCAAAATCTCAATTTAAAACTTTTCATTTTACATTTCTTAGTCTTTTTCATTTTCATTTATTTTTTTATTTGATCTTTTTAATCCAAAGTTCAAGAAAACAAAGTCAAAACAGCAAAAATCACTTTCGTTAGAAAAAGCGAATCAAAATCAAAACTTGGCTAGAAAACCAAAATTATGAAAGAAAAGTCTCTCAAATTTTCGATTTTAATCGCCAAATTTTGTATATTTTAGAACTTTTTAACTCTCGGGTATATAATTTAAGATTTTTATGAAAATTCCGAGTTTAAATTTAAATTTAACAATTGTGCGAGCCAGTTTGAGAATATTTACCCGAGAAATGTGAAATAAAATCAATAATAGTAATGTTTCCGATCAATAAGGGTCTACAATTTAAATTTAAAATTTCTAAACTCGAAATTCCGATTTAGTTTTTTATAATGTTTAGGTTTTTCTTGAAATTTGTACTCAAATTGAACTCAAAATCCAGGGTTACAGCTTGAAATTTTTTAACTTGAAAAATAAAAAATATTTTCCTTAAATTTTAGGCAGTCGGAGTAGTTACATATTGTAATATTAAAGAAAAAAAAAGACAGAACATTTTCTAAGTTATGTTTGAATATCAATTTTTAATACGAAACACTTTTGAAAAATCAAAAAAATGAGTCACCTGGAATCAACCGAAAATCGGAAAAAATCGTTATTTTTGTCGGAACAAAAACCGGAACTGAAATTTTTGTTGGAACAAAAACCGAAAACCAGAAAGAAAAAAATAACGGTTCGAAGCCCTGATTTATTCAACTGGAGGCCTTATTTCAAAAATTTTCTTTTGGTCTTCAAAATTCTTTCTTTACTTGAAACATTTTTTCGAAATTTCGACTTTTCTTTTTAAATTTCATCATTTTGCAAAATTTGCCTTTTTCTTTTGAAATTCCGCATTTATTCATAAAATTCGATCTCTTTTATCAAAAATAATTTTGTCAAAGTTCATCGTTTTTTGTTTTAATTTCACCATTTCCCGAAATTCGACTTTTTGTGAAAATTTCGACTTTTTTCTAATTCGGAAAAGTTCAGCCTTTTTATTAAAATTTGCCTTTTCCTCGAAATCTGGGCGATCTTCTGATAAAAAAATATATTTTTTGGAAATTTAGTATTTTTATGAAAAGACCAAATACGAAAAAATTGTCTTCGTAAATTGTATCTTTTGGTTAATCCAAATTTCTGAGTTTCAACTTGTTTGTTAAAATTTCGACGTGTATCACAATATTGGGCATTTTTTGAAGTTGAAGCACGGTAGAGTGTCTATCGTTCCTTTAACTCCAGCAGTCAATAAAAAATAAATATTAACCCAGGAATTTTTAATGTTTTTCTACAAATTTCGATTTTCTTTCTAACATTTCAAAATTTTATAAAATCTAACTCTAGGAAATTTCGAATTCTCCCTAATATTAAGCGCTTTTTCTCAATTTAGATCTTTTTCGTAAAATTTCGATCATTCTCTCGCAATTAAACATTTTCTCGTATTTTCGTCTTTTTCTTGGAATTTAGAGAACCTTTTTTTCAAAATTTCGACTTTCTTTCCTAAAAAATTTGACTTTTTCTCCAGCAGTCAATAGAAAATAAATATTGACTCAGGAATTTTCAATGTTTTTCTTCAAATTACGATTTTTTTCTAACATTCGATTTTTCTAAAATTTTATAAAATCTAACTCTAGGAAATGTCGAATTTTCCCTCATATGAAGCGCTTTTTCTCAATTTAGATCTTTTTCGTAAAATTTCGATCATTCTCTCGTAATTTCAATCATTTTCTCGTAATTTCGTCTTTTTATTGAAATTTGAAGAACCTTTTTTTCAAAATTTCGATTTTCTTTCCTAAAAAATTTGACGTTCTCTCCAGCAGTGAATAGAGAATAAATATTGACCCCGGAATTTTCAATGTTTTTCTTCAAATTTCGGTTTTTTTTCTAACATTTGATTTTTCTAAAATTTTACAAAATCTAACTCTAGGAAATTTCGAATTTTTCCTTATATTAAGCGCTTTTTCTCAATTTGGATCTTTTTCGTAAAATTTCGATCATTCTCTCGTAATTTCCAACATTTTCTCGTAATTTCGTCTTTTTCTTGGAATTTAGAGAACCTTTTTTTCAAAATTTCGACTTTCTTTCCTAAAAAATTTAACTCTCTTCAGCAGTCAATAGAAAATAAATATTGACCCAGCAATTTTCAATGTTTTTCTTCAAATTTCGATTTTTTTTCTAACATTTAATTTTTCTAAAATTTTATAAAATCTAACTCTAGGAAATTTTGAATTCTCCCTAATATTAAGCGCTATTTTCAATTTAGATCTTTTTCGTAAAATTTCGATCATTCTCTCGTAATTTCAATTATCTTCTCGTAATTTCGTCTTTTTCTCGGAATTTGGAGAACCGTTTTTTCAATTCGACTTTCTTTCCTAAAAAATTTTAATTTCTTTGGAAAATTTTGAATTTGTTGTGTATTTTTGGAAGTTTTCTCGAAATTCGCCTTTTTCAGAATTCCGATATTTTTCTGAACGTTTAGCATTTTATGAATTTGATTTTCTAGGAATTTTGACTAGTTTATTAATAAATAAAGTTAATTTTGAAAATAACAGAAATTTTAAAATGTCCAAATTTTCAAGAGTCAAAATTTTTCATAAAAATTGATTTCTTTAGAGAAGAATCGAATTAAATTTTAGAAAGTTTACATTTTTAGAAAAAGGTAAAATATTTAAAGAATTCCAACTTTTGAAAAAAGTCGAAGTTTTTATAAAAGATAGAAATTTTCGAAAATTATAAAAAAGTTAAAATTTGGAAAAAAGGCAAACTTTCGAGAAAAAGTGAAAATTTGGAAGTCGGAATTTTGGCAATAAAGTTAATTTCACGAAATTTTGATTTTTATCTCAATATCCGATATTTAATATTTCTAGAAATTTCGCCTTTTTCCTGGTAAATTCGTCTTTTTTCTCAAAATTTTGACCATTTCTCTTAAAACTCGTTTGTTAGAATTTCGACGTGTATCATAATATTGGACATTTTTTGACGTTGAGGCACAATAGAGTGCCTGTCTTCCCTTTAACTCAAGCAGTCAATAGAAAATAAATATTGACCCAGGAATTTTCAATGTTTTTCTTCAAATTTCGATTTTTTTCTTCTAAAATTTACTTTTTCCAAAATTTTACAAAATCTAACTCTAGGATATTTCGAATTCTCCCTAATATTAAACGCTTTTTTCTCATTTTAGATCTTTTTCGTAAAATTTCGATCATTTTCTCGTAATTTCGTTTTTTTCTTGGAATTTCGAAAACTTTTTTTTAAAATTTCGACTTCTTTTCCTAAAAAATTTGACTTTCTCTGGAAAATTTTGAATTTATTGTCTATTTTTGGAAGTTTTCTCGAAATTTCGCCTTTTTCAGAATTCCGATATTTTTCTGAACGTTTAGCATTTTATGAAAATGTTGACCTTTTAGAATTTGAGTTTCTAGGAATTTTGACTAGTTTATTAATAAATAAAGTTAATTTTGAAAATAACAGAAATTGTAAAATGTCCAAATTTTCAACAGTCAAAATTTTTCATAAAAATTGATTTCTTTAGAGAAGAGTCGAATTAATTTTTAGAAAGTTAAAATTTTTAGAAAAAGGCAAAATATTTAAAAAATTCCAACTTTTGAAAAGGGTCGAAATTTTTATAAAATAACGAAATTTTCGAAAATTATAAAAAAATTAAAATTTGGAATAAAAAGGCAAAATTTCGAGAAAAAGTGGAGATTTTTAAAGTCGGAATTTTCGAAATAAGTTAATTTCACGAAATTTTGATTTTTATCTCAATATCCGATATTTAATATTTCTAGAAATTTCGCCTTTTTTCTGGTAAATTCGTCTTTTTTCTCAAAATTTTGACCATTTCTCTTAAAACTGTCATTTTCTTAAAATTTGAATTTTCCTCCTTTTTTAAAATTTCGATTTGAAATGTTAATAAAAATGTTGAGAAAAATATTTTTGGATATTTCGAGAAAAACATTTCTTGTAAATTTAACGACTTTACTGAATTTTAAATTTTGAGAGCAATGTTTCTGAAAATTCCGATTTTTCCTTCTCAAAATCAGCTTTTTCTGAAAATTGCGTCTTTTCGCAAAATAAGACCTTTAAAAATTTTGAATATTTCGAATTGTGGACATTTCTTTGGGTTTTTGAGGAAGGTTAGCTTTTGATTTTTAATATAATTTACTAAAAATATTGACTTTTCCAAATTTTTTTTTTCGAAATTCGTCTTTCGAATTTTCTACTTTATTCTTTTTTTTGTGGAACTTTATTCTTACTTTCTTTTAAATGCACTTCCTCTTGGAAATTTTAAATATTTTCTAGGAAGTTCGATCCTTTTCTCGAAATTTCGATGTATTTTTTAAAAAATCTCTTTATCTGAATTTGTTTTTTAAACTTGATTTCCTATAATTTCATCTTGTTTTCCGTATTTTATATTATTCTCCAAATTTTGATTTTTATTCCAAAATTCAATATTTTTTATTTTTTGGCACTTCCATTTAAAATTGATTTTTATTTAAATAATTCCACTTTTTCACAGAATTCGTTCATTTTTCTAAAAATGAATCGAAATTTGATTAGAATTCCAAAAATCTGAGAATATTTTTAGAAAATTTGGAAAAAAAGTTTTTTGTAGATTTCAAGAATATGACAAAATTTAAATAAAGCAAAAGTTCTTAGACAAATATTTTTGAAAGTTGCATTTTTTTACCTAAATTCGAATTGTTCTGGAAATTACCATTTTTACAAAAATTGACTTTTGCAAATTTCGTCTCCTTTGACATTTCCACTTTTTCAAAATTTCGATGAAAAATTTGTTTAAAACTTTAATTCTTTTTCGAAATTTCGACTTTACTTTGCAAATTCGATCCCGCTGTTCGTATAGTTTTTAAAAAATACACATTATTCGGCCAGAATGTTTTTTTTTGTCCATGAATTCTTCAAAATGATTGTTGCCCCCCTTGAAGGAAATCCTGTCTACGCCCGTGCAAAGGTTGGTTCTACTCAAAAAAGTCTTTTGGGTAGGACCAAAGAAAAACAGTTTTCATGAATCAAACTTCGTAAAACGTACCCCAAATTCCTCTCCATCTGAACCTTCCTCATTGGACCCGAACTTGGTTTTCTTCTCCACTGATAATCTACTAGGAACATCATCGGTGTTATCACTCTTTTCGCTATAACCCCCTTGACTATTCCCTTCAGATTCGTCATCGTCATCGGGAACAGAGTAACAACTAGTATAGGAAACAATGGACGGATCCGAGCTCCTTCGTTTCAACAACGAATGGGTTTCCTTCTTCAAAGTTCCAAACTGATCTCTGGATTGTCCCGCTCCAAAATCCATTAAACGCTTCTTGTTGGGTAGAGGAACCGTCACTTGGGGGCCCGGATTGGTAGCGATAAAGCGATCGGCTAGTTCCAAAAGTCCCAATTCCTGTATATGCGTCAATGTGACTTCTGCTTCTTCAACGTAAAAAGGATTTGGTTTTGTATTTGGGGCAGCATCTTCCGTGCATCCTCCGGCTTCCATGATAACCGTCAGAAGATCTTTCTCGCTTCCAACTATGAGTAGGTACCTTTTGCCCTCAGGAATTTTATACTTGAGAGTTTCTTTGGCCCTACAAGAAGTTGGGAATACTTCCCTCCAGATAACGAGGGATTTGACCGGTTCTGTTCTTGATAAATGTAGCAAACCTTGCTGTCGGCAGTAACTGTGGACGTCTTGGAGATCTTCGTAGGTTAAATGGGATGCCATCAAATAACCTGAATGGTACCACGCGCTACCCAACATTGTGAACAAGCGCTGACAATCCAGAGGTTCCTCATTCTAAAAATTTCTAGATTAAAAGTCGAAATTCTAGTTTTCTTGAAATTTTAAGAAAAAGTAATCCTGATTGATTGTCGAAAAAAAGTCGCAACTTTTGGGGCAGATAGCTTTCATCAAGAATTATCTCAGTAAGACAGCATAGAGTGACAATTACGCTACTGAACATTTTTTTTAGGAATTTTAAGTTTTTTTCTTTAAATTTTGAATTTTTCTAAAATTTATTACTTTAAATGCGAAATTTCAACTTTTTTTAGGGCTAAAACTTCAATTTTTTTATTCTTCTCAATTTTTTTCACAAAATAACGAATTCAAACTCGAAATCTAAACTTCTTTAGACAACTCCACTTTAACTAAACTTTCAACTTTTTCTCCTAAAATTTCAAATTTAAACCAGAGATTTTGAGCTTATTTTTAGAAAATCCCAATCAAAACTTGAATTTGGTATGAAGTTTAAATTTTTATCAAATTTTAAACTTTATTTTTCAAAATTTCGAGCTTGGACCCTAAGCTTGAAATGTCAAGAAATATTGTATTCATAAAATTTTACTTTTCGCAGTTTCAACTACATATTTGAACTCTTTTAATTAATGACACCAAAAATTTTGATTTTAGGCCCGATATTTAAAAAAAAAAGTTTTGCAATAATATTTCTCGAAATTTTGATTTTCTTCTCAAAATTTCCAATTCAAAATTAAAATTTATTACTTTCTTCCTAAGAAAAAGCTCAAAATCTAAACTTTCTGAATAACCCGATTTTAATCGTAAATCTTAAAAGTTCTCCCCTAAAACTTTGAGCTTCCAATTTAAAACTTCAAATTTATTACTTTCTAACCAACAATAGGAGAAATTTGAAATTAAACATTTTAATCTGATAGGTTTGAAAGCAGAAATTACTAGAAAATGATTTTAAAAAAAAATCCAGTTTTCAATAAAGCTGAAACTTTAAATTTTGAGAAAATTTCGAAATTCGTCATCTATCCTTGTTTCCGCATTCTACTCGCAGTGCTTTGAAGGCAAAATGGGGTTGCCCTTTACGAGTAGATTAAACTCAAGAAAAAAATGATTTAATTCAAAATTTCGATGGTAAAGTCCAAATTTTGGAAAGATATTTAACTTTCAAATGTATATTAAACTGGGAAATTTCTGAAAAAATCGAAATTTCGAGAATAAACGAATTCCGTCGAAGTTAAACAGAAAATTGGAAAATACGATAAAGTTCAAATAAAGAAGGACCAATAAAACTAAAAAATTACCCATTCACGATAGTCACAAGCTTCCAATTCCGTTAGAGCATCATCGATTTGCAGCTGAGCTTCATTTGGTAGGTTGATCATCTGAGCTGCAGGCAAGATTTCTTCAAACTGTGGCAAACGACTGACAGGCTCTGGATTTTCCAAAAATTGCTGCGTGGTGCGCCAAACGCCGCCAGATAATATTCTCGTGAAAAAACGCAAAAAGAAGTGATCTATTTCGTTCTGGTGCAACTTGTTAACAAAACAATTTTCAACGTACGTCATACAGAAATGAAAGCATTCGTAAAATTTCAATTTTTAAAAATTCCGCCTCTGTGACGTTAACAATCACATCTGGCAGCATAAACAGGCATATCTTTTTCCCGTAGGTTGTGTATATAATATGACACAGTTTCCCTTTTATCATAGCTGAAGAACTTTTGACTTGATTTTTCGTTATATCAGCCAATAGGTGGTTAATCGTGATGAACATGCCCCTTATACCGCACAGTACATTTCTCTGCAGCGGTCTAGGAAAACAATATAAAACATCATCGAATTCAGGCCCCGATTCACTTAATTTTTCAGTGTCCAAATACAAAATTCCCAACACTAGTGCCTACAAAGCGCTTCCACATGGCTGACGTCGCAGCTAACTTTCGTTAGATGTTGCACGAAAGGCGACTGGTATCCATTTTTGGTGGCGCTCTTTGCACCAACAACAGAACCTATTTTAATCAAAATTTCGTTTTTGTTGATAATTTGGTCTAGAACATCGCTCAGGTTTTGCGAGTCGACTTTTATATTATTAATGGATTTTAACCAGTCGCCTACTTTCACGTTTTTTTCATATTTGACCGGGCTGTCGGGGAGAAAACCAGTCACCATGAGTCTGACACCATCTAAACATAAACGATGAGTTGGAAAAATACAAGTATGTGAAAATTTACCTGGGAAAGTTCCAATACTAACGCCCAAAACGGATTCGATCATTGAGTTCTTTCTGTTGGCTTTGAAATAATTATTATCCATGACTTTTAGCAAGATTTGTTTCTCTTCGATTTGTTCGCTGTCGTTACTGTTGAGCACGCTACCGCATTCTTCTTTTGTGCTTTTGGATATTCTCTTGCTTAAACGTTTACTTTCTTTCCTACGTAAGAGTCGTAGAAATTTGCTTCTGGTGCTATGTCGCAGCGCCGTTTTGCTGAAAGGTTTCTTATTATCGGTATTCGCCGCCACAAAGGGATGGCATTCAATATAAAATAAACCACCCGTACGTTGGTCGATTACCGAATCCCACTCTGGAACAGAACTTCATAATATCTATTAAAAGCGAGTCGTAATCCCAATTTTTAATTAGTTAAACGAATCTTGGGAGATTTGGATCTCGAATTTAAGATTTCAGGCTCAAAATTTCAAATAATTGATATCTACTTGTCATTTTTAGCGTTTACTTGTTGTATTTATAGTTAAATATGATTTACAAGTTATAAATGTCGAAATTTCGAATCCAAACACGAACATACGTTGAATTTTTGAAGCTAAAATCTGGCTCGAAACTTATACCTTCTAGAAAAATTGAAATTTTGGGGATTAAGATCGAAATTTTCATGAAAAAAGTCAGAGAATCGCGACTGAACTCAAAACAAGTTTAAAACGTCAAGTTTTTAACTCGGACTTTATAAAGGCAAACAGTTTTTAATACGAAATTTCGAGAAAAAAGTATAAATATCGAGAAAAACAAGGAATTTATACTCATAACTAATAAACTTTATTAACGATAAAAACGCAACAAAATTTAAAAATTTCACGAAGTAAGGGTTGGAAATGTCAATTATGGACTTTATAAAAAAAAAGTGTTTTTTTTAATCTAAAAATCAAATTAGAAAATCCTAATTTTTGATTGAAACTCGTACGATTTTTACTAAAAAGTCCAAATTTCTAAAGAAAAAAGAAATTTCGATTAAATTTGAAATCTTGAGATATTTCTTTCAATAAATGTAGATTTCTTTTGCAAAGTTTTGCAGTTTTAATCCAAATTTTCGGTCATATTAAAATAATTTGAATTTTCAAATTTAAATTCGGAATTTTGAGAAGGACGTAAAAATTTCCAAAGAAAACTTGAAAATGTACAAAACCAATTTTAAAAATTTATCGGATATTCAAGTTTTCTTAGAATTTCGGTAGCAAAAGTTGATATTTTGTTACATTTCTTTTAATGAATTTACTTTTTATCGAGATATCGACTTCTTTTTTGGTGGAACGGACTGCCCCTTGGTTATCTTCTAAAATTAAAATACAAATCCTGTCCCCTGAAATCAAGAAATATTAAAAAACACTACAAAATATTGCTCGAACGCGTTTCGATAGCCAAGCCATCATTTTCAGAGAGATATTCACTCTCTGTCGATAACTTGGCGTTATAGCAACATTTGTTATGTTTTTTAATCTTTCTTGGTTGCAGGGGACAAATGTATTTCAGATATCGACTATTTATCCAAAATGGTAAATTTCATAAGTTGGTATTTTCATTTAATTTATTTTTTCTAAAATTTCAAATCCTAAGTTATTCATCGATTATTTTGAACCATTTTGTATTCCAACGCATGCTCTATGAGTCATGACGTCACTGGCCTGACAAAGCGAATGTACTATATTTAACCTATTAGATGTTTCTTGCCTATTAGAATATCTGCTTTCAAAAATAATTAAATCTTAATTACCCAAACAACATGTTACATTGGAGCGTATTTAATTGACTTAAAATTACATTAGAATAGCGTTGATTGAATCAGTTTTGGATCAAGCAGAGTTTAGGTTGGTATTCCCGATTTATCTTAAATGACAAATTGCTAGAATCTGTCAATTCAAACTTGACATTTGTATCCTAATTTCAAAGAATTTAAATTTATACGAAAAGAATTTAAATCAGCAAGCAAAAAAATCAAGCGCAACATATTTGTGAAATTTTTTATTTACAAGGTAGCTCATCTGTGTTAGTTCAAGAGCGTTACATTAAAAAAAATTGATAGTTTGAGCATTTTCTCCACTTCAAGCATCATATTTGGTGAATTCATGAGCGCGGTGACATTTTAACTAATCTAAGGTGCCCTTTTCATGAATAACCAATATTAAAAATCCCTTTAAAAGTATGAGAGTCGTTCCTCCACCATTACTATCAACTTAAGTTGTCCTTAACTCAAAAATGTGAACAATTACATCACCAACCTGCCGGAGTCCGAATCGCAAGACGTGTGACTTGATTCTTCTTCGGATCCTTCTTCAGAGCTATCCTGAGCTTGATTCTTGCCCCTTTCAGGGGCAGATTTACTGTGCCCTTTCATAATATCTTTGAAAGCGTTAAAGATTGTTCACCTCTTTGTTCAAGTACAACGTACTTAAAATTCGTCGAATATCATAGTAAATGGAACATAAAACCGCGGAAACTCATTTTACATATAAATTGCCATACGTTTATTTCAGAATTTTTGATTATTTTGCATTGAACGTGCATTGTTTACAAAGAATGTCATTATTAATCATTAACCTAAACAAATTAACAAAAATAATTTGATAAGGGCGACATCTACTATGTGAGAGCTTAAGAACATCAGAAAATCTATAGCCGGGACATCTCTTTTGTAAAAACTAAACTTCATTTTTTAAAATCAGGAACGCTGTAACAGTGAACCGTTATTCAAAAGTTTGACAAATAAATGTTTAAAATAAAGACATTTGTAATGGTGATAACTATTATACAAAAAATAAGTTGCATTGAGAAAAAGAGAGCTCTAACTACTTTCAAAAACATAAATAAAACAGAAATCTACCTCTGCGTCATCTATGATATAAAAGTTTACACGGTAATAAAAGTACAGAAATCTGTATATGATTATCGCGAGCTGCCTTCTAACCAATTTTGACACTGACATGACATTGATTGACATTTAACATTTTCCCTTTAAATTAGTAAACAAACGTAAAATTGTTATTTATTTATAATTAAGTATATTTAATATAATTTTCATAATATAGCAAAAGTGGGCACTATTTCCACGAAATATCCTGGCGTCCTAACCGCGTATATCCCAATTAAAACAATCTTACTTAAACTCAAAATGGGAAAACATTCTGATGTAGTTTCCAGATCTTCGAAAAGGAAATCGGTAAGTGACGAAGAAGGATCTAAACATAAGACGAAGAAACATAAAAAATCAAAAGAACTGGATAAAGAACGTGAGTCGAAAAAGCACAGAAAGAAGCATAAAAAAGATAGAAATCATGACAGAAAAGATGAGAGTTGTTCAAAGAAAACGCAAAATTCGGAAAGTTCAGAGGACGAATCGTTTAATATACCGATTAATTTGATGGAACAGAGCAAGAAAATGGCCCCAATGACTAAAGAAGAATGGGAGAAAAAGCAAAGTGTTATTAATAGAGTGTATGATGAATCTACAGGAAGACACAGGTGACCTAAAAAGTACTTTGTAGATTCTTGGAAATTACATTTTACATTATTTATTGCTTGTTGAAGCCTAGAATATTTGTATTACAAGTCTGCTTATATGAAAAAGTAACTAATTAGTTACCAATTGGAGTCCAATTAGAATGTCAAGTTGATAATTTGCTGTCAAATATTCACATTTCAATTTACTTATTTATGACAAAATGAACCTTTCAGCTGCTTATAAACCGTTGGCACGTAATCGTCCCACTCCCCTTAGTACATATTTCCAGCAATGGCGTCCCCAAGCTTGTACTTCCCAATAAACTTCTTAGTTAGAAATTTTTCACTAGGAAGTTTTCCACTAAGAAGTTTATTGGGAAGTACAAGCTTAGGGATGCCATCGCTGGGAACCTGTATACTTTTTAGTGGTCGTTTTCCACTAAGAAATTTATTAGGAAGTACAAGCTTGGAGCTTTCATCGCCGGGAATCTGTTCCAGGCGGAGTGAGACGATTATTTAAATTTACCCGTATCATTTATCCTTATATTCGCTTTTCGCTGATCATGTTATTATTATTCCTATGGGGTCGGTTATCCCTGCAGCACTGAAGCTGTCGCTTATTGTGCCCCCCATGATTATCTCATAATAGTAAGGTGACCATACGTCTCGTATTGGCCGGGGCAGTCTCGGATTGGCCGGGACAGTCCTGGATTTCCACCTCGCGTCCCGGATTTTTTCTAGAAGCAATATTTGTCGCGGATTCAGGTTTTTTGTCCCGAATTGTCCCGAATTTTTGAAAAGATTCTTGTTTTCAATATTTATGTTAAATATATTTCAACTAGAATTATTTTTATAAAATTTGAACCGAAAAAATTGTGCATATCAAAATACGCGGCACGCTTTAAACCATTTGAAGCATACAGGGAACTCTCGATTCTGCGAATCCCCTTCCACCTAACGCTCAGAGACACGAAGTGTCTCGTAGGTGCTGGAAACCAGTGCTTCGTTACACATCGTGTATCTGAGCGTTAGGGTGAAGAGGAAACGCAGAATCTTGCTAGTTGGACAGTATGGAGAAATCTCCCATCTTTAAGTTATTTAACTTAACTACCTCCCCCCCCCCTCTTCCGCTACAAGTTCCCATCTCAGATTTGAAATAAAAAAATATGGTCACCTTACATAATAGGCTTGTTTCTTTGAAAAATTCCAAAACCTTCTTTATGGGCGCTTCCACTATTGTCTTTTTTTCGCTGATCATGTAAGCAAAGGACCTATTTTTAGATTGACCAAGGGCACCGGAGAAGTTTTAGAAGAAATAGTTAGTAAAGAGAGACACAAAGCGATTAACCAGCAAGCAACCAGAGGAGATGGAGAATTTTTCCAGAACACGTTGAATAAAATGAAGACTTGAATAACATTTAAACAAGATTATTTAGAAGTTTCACTTGTAATAGTAAATCTGAGTAATAAAATGAATTTTTGTTCATCTGCTAGAAGTTTACTTTATAAATTTATTTCAATAAAAGAAATTTTAGTTCTGAATTGTTATCTCGTAAGTTTTGATAAAATTAAATATAGTAATTGTGGCAGAAGCTGGCAACTGTAAAAAGTCAATAGCCGGAGGTATAATTAAATCATTTCTAACTTGTTTATTATTCACTGTAAATGTGCAAACTAATCGCTTAGAAAAACATCTATGCTTTAACTACATAACGTTGATCAAAAAAAGGATATATTTCAGTAAGTAGGTTAGTTAGATAAAAATAAAATTTTGATGGCAGGTTACTGATGGATGACCTGGAGCATCTACCCTATATAAAACCTGTGAACAAAATCATACTTCGAGAAAACTACAACTTTTTATATTAAGATCAAAACTTTCCATGTAATTTCTTAAACTTTTTAAATTAAGATCAAAACTTTCAATGTAAAAACGAAATTTTTGAAAAAGGATTTCTTTTTTTAGTTTTGTAGTCAGAGCTTTTTAAAAAAAAGTAATTTACAGAAAAGGAACTCGAAAAAGTTGTCAAATAAACCATAATTTATAAGAAATTTCCCAAAAATTCGAATTTACAATCGAAATTTTAGAAGAGAATCATTCGGAAGAATAAACTTTAAACTAGGTACAAAAATAATTCGTATTTAAATGCGAATTTATCAAGAAAATGTCCAAATATCCCGAATTGTTATTCTAAAACTGATTTAAATTAACAAAAATTATCCTACTTGTTAGATGTCTCTGACAAAATAGTTCATAAAACTTTGATGAGATGTCATTGTATATACTCTATTTAAAACTAGATGTCGCCACCAAATGTATTGTTATTTTTTTTATAAATAATAGATGTCTCTAGTAGTATTAAATACAATAACTACACATTAACAAATAATAGATGTCTCTAGTAGTATTAAACATAACAATTTTGCTTTAAAAATTCATATTATTTTACATCAATTTTATAATTAAACCGTGTTTATAACGTAAATTCCGAGAACTCTGACTTGCGAATCATTTTCTAAGCGATCTAAGAATCCTGTAACGCTGGCCAACTAAACAAAAAATACGTAACGAGCTACGAAATTTAACCTTGATTGTTCATTAGCGCAAGTAAAATTATAGCAATAGCATGCAATACACGTAAAAAGTTGCGAGGTAAACAATTTTGTTGACGTTGAAAAACTTCATGCGTAATTGCTGCTAGCTTTTTTATGTAAAAGTACTTGAACCAGTTTCGGAATTTAGTCCTTCCAATCAGACGAACGCAACAATACGAGTTCTTACTTATTAAATCGTTTTATTTCAATTTAGACGAAACGCGTTGAAAATTCGAACCTTGTTGTTGTTGGTAGATTAAATATTGGACTAAATAAAGTTTTTTACCTTGGAATTTCCACTTTTTTGGAACATTAGTGCTACAAGCAAATCTCGGTTGAAAAAGATTAAATTTCGAAAAAAATTCGAATTTTTGAGCCAACAATGGTTTCAAGTTTAAAATCGAAAGTTGAGATATGAATCAAAAATTCGACAATGAACTCGGAAACTTTTTTAAATTAGCAGTTTTCCTTTCATGCAGTTTGTTACCGAAATTTCAAGCAAATATTCTTCTAAAATTGGATTGCAAGATGTCTAAAAATGACAACGTTTTGATTTCGCAGCAATAATCAAATTATTAATAATTAATTTTCACGACCCAATCTTTGGCAACATTTTTGAGGTAAATCGGTTTTAAAATAATGGGGTAATATAAACTTTTAGCATAAATTGAATCAAACAAATCCACATAGCAAACCATGAATATGGATACACAACTAAAATACATTTGTGACTAGACACTATATATATTCCATGGATTTGCCATGTGGGGAATATGCTGATAAACTGGATGGAAATGATTTGAAATGAAGTTTAGGGTTGAAAGGTTTGATAAATACTATTCGAATTTTTAATATTATTTTATTCTTAATATCTAAAGTCCCACAGTCTAAACAAAAATAATTGCTGGTCAATATTCTAAAAGATGGAGCTGCTTCCCACAAAACAATCTGTAAAGCGTTCATATTGTAATATTATATATAAATTAGGGAGTGTTTTGTGGGAAGCATAAGTGACTACCATAATAGGAAAATGATGTGTAGTAACTAAATTAAAACTCTAAAGTAGTGCAAGCGTTTTGATCTTATCACCAGTTGAAGCGTGTTTTTAATAAAAACTTAAAGTAACTTAGAATTTAATAGTTCTCATAGTTCATTTGTACTTTATTGAAAATCATTTAGTAAGACCATAGTAAATGTAAAGATGGTGACTAGAAATTATGTTAATTTAAAAAATATAAACAAATGTCAAAAGTTTATTTTAGGAGATAAACGCTCTTACAGTGGCTTGTAACGGTTTTCGACAAATACAACATTCTTTCAACGCTGCAGCACAATCGACGCACGCGGCCATATGTCCGCATGGTAAGAAAACTACACCCAATTCATTTTTGTAACAAATTTTACACAATGTTCCATCTTGCGATTTTTTATCATCGCTCAATGTTTCTTTGGCGTTAGCGCTACGGGACTCTGATGATGTCGTCGCCGTTTCCGCAGACACTTTACATTCCTTAACACTAGCATTCACTTTATTCTGCACTTCGTCTACGAAATTTTGACCTTTCTTGAAGAGAAGATAGCTACAGTTAGGAAACCACTTTGCGTGCTGTTCCCAAGGATCGTCATCGTTTTCCCAGTCTTTCAAGCCCCCTCCACAATGAAAACAAAGCGTTTGGTCGCCGACACCTAAATAGAAGAAGCCCGCTGACGCCAACTCTTCGGGTTTTGGTCGCATCGATTTCGGCCAGCTGATAAATGTTTTTAACCTATTTTCTATGAGAGCGTGCTCCGTATACGAAGGTTGCCGCGTTCTTTGCACACCTAACTTTTCTAATTTGGCGAAATTCGCGTCCTCAGGCACTGAATTCGGATACACTTCTATCGGTAAGTTACCACAAACGTCTCGACCGGGATTACTACTTGGATTCGCCTGCGTATTGTCTTGTTCACTACGATTACGCTGTATGAAGGGACAGTCTCTGTTCCACTGCGTGTGGTCGTCCATGGGGTTGTCACCTTTCTTCCACCGGAAACCTTCTATACCGCAGAAGGCACACTTGACGATGTCATCGCAACCGCGGTAATAAAATCCAGCTTTGGCCAAAAGTTCCGGTTTGATTTCCTTGTTGGGCCACAGCCGAAAGGTCAGCAGTCGATCGCACTCTTTCGTTAGGTCTAGGGGCGGTACGGAGCCGGTTTGGTATTGTCTTTGAGATGTTCCTTCGTCTAATTCGCTTCTTCCGATTGGGTTCAAATGTTGGTGATATGACGGTGCCTGGATTTCAATCATATTTTCGAACTGAGTTCCTGCAAAGAAATAGGCGAATCAGACAAACTCGAGGAAGACATGTCAAAATAAACTAAAAAACATTGGGGGATTGGGATTTTCAATATACTTTGGTTTCTGCGAATTTCTGGTTATTTAAAGGTGTGCATTTTCGACCGCCACCGTTGGATTTCGCTTATTTGAAGCGCTATGGTTTCATTAAATTATCGCAGTGTTGACAATTTTAATAATAAATGTTACCAAAAAAGCAATCTGACTTTAATGCTGTCAGTTATGTAGAAAAAGCGCCTCTTTTTGCATTTTTAAAGAAAACTATTACTGGCCTTTTTAGTCAACAGGTATTTTTTTAAGAATTAAAAAATTTACTTATTTTGATTTATTTTTCATGTTTCCAAGACAAAAAATTTCGTTTTTTTTTTGTCTCCACATATAGAAGATTAACGATTTCCTTAAAGAATAATTTTTGACGCAATAATAATAATGCCAAATGCCAAAAAAATCCGAAAAATCTGGAATGTCAATACTACAGAACAAATATGTAATAATGAAACATGGGCACCTTGTATATTGAAATGCCACCGAATATACATGACATTCTAAATTATACGATACTTCGTGGCTCTATTAAAGGGATGTGGCCACTGCAGAGGCCCCTGACATGCACAATTATACAAATTTGTTCGACTTCAAGTATAAAATCAAACAGTTCGGCGGAGAAGTTTAATAATTCATACAAAATGACGACATATTAAATTTCCTGGACTTAAATGGGATAATCAGATTAAAGGTTTGTTATTGTTGGGGCAATTTCCAAAATATAAATTCAAGCTGACAAAATGCAAATCAACAATAACAGCATTAATTGCTTTCGATAACGAGCTTAAAAACAAAGTACATCGTTACAGGTTCTCAGAAGCGACGATAAGCGGTGGAATTTAAAATACAATGGAAAAATTTTTATTACACAGAATCTTATCGAGCGCTAGCATATTAATTTTTTATCGCCACGACATAAAAGGCGATTGCAAATCAATTATTTAAAAAATTCAACCTTGTCGAATAAGGTATCTGGAACGGACTCGTATACTGGACGCTATTAACATAAATACCAGACTCCATTACGAACCGATGAGAATTCTATGTTATCGAGGCGAATTGGTCACCGGTTGGTGCTTTGTGCTAGTGATTTCTGTGGTTTAATCTCAGCTCAAGTTTCAACATTTTATATGACTTCATGAGTTGATACGTTAGCACTTTTCTCTAAACGTTTATGTTGTTTTGCGTCACAGAAATCACCAATTCGTTGCTCCAAAGAAGTACCACTGATTGTAGACGATGCGGTAGTAATGAACCAATAGTTTAAAGTTCTAGCGCTCAAACCGATAACTGTTTTCATATTTACAACCATTTAAAATCAGGTTTTAAAAAAGTTGGAAAATTGTTGTCTGAGACACAATTCCGCACTTTGAGCTAGCACCGCAGTGCTACGGCATTATCTGATAATTATTTGTGTTTAATCCGTGCTCCAACGTTAAAACAAGAATGTAATTTGAATACTTCCAAATTGTAGGCGTAACTGATTTTTCTCTGTGTGCGAAAATTAAAAAAAAGTATTTTAATTTCAATTCTGTCAAATTTCCAGATACGTTATTACTGAAACTTTGGGATGGCTTCTACAGAAGTTCCAAACTATTTAATATTCTCCCACTTCTGACATCACGAGAAACATTTTTATGCATAAAAATAGTTCAAAAATCTCTTTTTCAAGTTAGATATGAAGACATCTAAATTCTAATAAATGTTCATAAAAATAATGTTCACTCATTTGTATTAAGATATAGCGAAATACCTTTACTGTTAAAGAAAAAATAATATCAAAGAACGTCAAAGGCGGTATAGCTCTCGAATATTTCCACATCAAAACCACATATCTTCTATTAATTTGACAGAATTAGCTTTCTAGTTACTAACTGGATTTTATTTCAGAATAAGTAATTGCTACTGCGAAGTTGTGTCTAGGAGGCTTTAGGACCGAGTAAATGCATTTCAAATAATACTGATAGTAGGCGATTGTGACTAGAGGGTTGACTGTGCGCGCAACAAGTTTTGTTTACTTGTTTGTATATAAATTTAGCAACGATGTTAGATTTCGAAGTTGTCCTACTTAAATACTTTTATGCTCGTAGTGAAACGTTTTGTGCTGCGTAAACAGACAATTCTTAGAAACAATTACAAAAACCAACCATTTCAAGCTAGTAAGTAACAAGCATTTAATTGGGGTTCCAGTTCAATTTATGTACAATAATTAAAAAATCTAATTACGAAATCAATGGATTAGAAAAATTGACCATCTAATTACATTCTTTTAATTAATCAATGTTTCAATATAATTTTTTTTTAGTTACTTCGAACGTAATTTTGTAAAATTCCATGTAAAACTTAACCAAATTCTTGGACAGATTCATGAACAATAATTGGATTTATTTTAGCATAACGAACCAAGCTTGAAAAATATTTAAAATATTATATATTTAAATAAACAAAAAATGTTGATTTTCTGAAAGAAAATTTTGATGAACGACTGTATGTCATCTGCCAAAAAATGAGATGCCATAAGGTAGTTTTAAGAATTTTTGAACAACCCTTAGTCGTGTGGCAACCTTTTTTTTTGCAGAAAGTTATTGTTTTTTGTTTAATGATAAATGTAAATATTTTAAAAACTGACTAAAGTAAATCAAATCAATTTTGAGCCTTAAAAATGAACAATAAGTCATTTTTTAAGGACCTTTTAAATGTTATATTACTCGCGGCAGGCACGGAACTTTCCACAAAATTCCTGGCAAAACACCAAAAAGTGAGCACTTGTGGATACAGGTTATCCCATATAACGACGTTATATTACTCGCATGTCAAAATTTACCTTCCTTTTACAGAAATCTGTCATGGTTTTTATTTAAATTTATTCAATTAATTTCTAATTTTAAACATTGGCCTCTGCAAGTCAATGGGAAAAAAAGACATTTTTCCATCTAGATTCGATGCCGAAATAATGATTTGTTATTTTATTTATAAGCTTTTTAACGTCAAATAATAATTGTTAGATAATTTTTCACGATCTGGTTTTGAAAAAAAATTCAAATTGATTAAATAAATTAAAATTATTAACAAATCTCTAGGAAAAAGATATATAATATTTAAAAAAATCGCTCAAATGTCATCTCAAGACGTGATAGAAAATAAGTAAAAAAATTAAACATAAAACTAAAAAAAAGTATTTTATTTAATTAGGCAAAATAATAAAAGCAGCCAAAAAGAACTAAAAATTTAGTTATTAATAGTTAATTATTTTGGAAAAGCTCGAAATGTTTAATAATTGAAGAATATTTGTCAGTTCCCGAGGATAAAGTTCTATGCGCCATATTCAGTTGTATGCTGCACTCATTTATCTACGGTACCGGCGTCTATGGTTTTGCGTTTCTCTTCAAATAAAAGTTGATTATGAATGATATTATCTTTAACTGTACAAATTACTTTCTATGCCTAAATTGAACCCCACTCTAAAAAATTAATACAAAAATGCTGCCGCCGACACTTTTTTTTACAATCGAGCACAAAAACGTGAACACAGATGTTTTTATTGCCAAATCTGTTTGCGTTTCACGAGCCAAAACAAAATGGCTTCCGCAATTGGAAGAAAAAAACACGAAAGCTAAATATAAATACGTAAAACGTTTACCTAAGTATTTTTGAGATTATAAATAGAATTTATATGTCACGTACCCGTTGTTATTTGAATAATGCTTTCGAGATCTTATGACAACTGGTTTAAACATTTCAGATGACTAAATTTCAAGATAACTAATGTTTCACAGAAATGTTATTCGATAAGCCATTAGGGTTAAAATCGAACCAAAACTCTACGTTGCGATTCAGTAAATATTTACATCAATTTATCAACTTTCATCAACACAAACGACTTGCAAAATTTGTTAATTAATCACGACTAGAAAACATATCAGGGGTACCACCACTCGTGATTTTACTCATTGAGTTATCGCCATAGAAGCATTTAAATGTCACGGAACCGCATAACGGGCGAGAAGCGCGAAGAAATAACTTCAAAGAAAGCGGTATGGTACTGCTTGGGTCTTTTAAGTTTACACAGCGATGGAATGGTTTATTAAGTATTTTAATGGGCGGAACAGAGACCTCAACAGATATTCTGTTCGTGTTGGAGTATCGGGTACAAGAGCACCTAGAGATTACAGGCACGGCAACGTTGTAAGGCTGCTGGGAATTCAGAAACCATTCACGATTTCCAACATTCCATTCCTACTCCTCTCCCCGACCCTTCGTTACTTAAAAGTACCCAGCCCTACCACATTCCAATGAGATCACATCAATGACCGCACCGGAAACAAGAAAAAAAAATGTATTGCGGAGAGAGAGATGGAACGAACATTCCAGACGTGGTATTTACAATCTCTCGCCGCTATGTAACTATAAAAAACTCGAACAAATTACAAAAGCACATCGTCGACCGGTGTACCGACTATCATTCAGCGAAATATTTAGGCGAAAATCCCGTTGGGTTAAGTGGAACGAGTTTGCTGGGAAGAGATGCGACATATGGCTGTGCGGTCGGGCTATTTTCGGCATTTCCACGCAAAGTTCAACTTAATCTACTCTACTGATGTAAAAATCAGATTATACTGACCTTACTAGACGTGATAAGCGTAATATTATGAAAAGTTCAACATTTTTATGGGGAATTTCAGCGATCTCACTAGACGCACGACCGTGAGAAACACAACACGACAAACGACTCACAGAGCGGGCCGTGCTCCGCTGTTCGCTATCGACGCACGACGGCGTTGCCACGTCGACCGAGCACAATTCCTTCGACGCGAGTTGCTAACTTTCCCCAGCGCCATACATTTTTAATATGCATGCAGATGGCGAGTGTTCTGAGGGTAAAATAATAAAATTTTCATGCTCGCACTACATCTAGAAGCCTCTAATGTAAATAATTTAAGCGAGCTCCATAAAAGCCTGGGAACGCAGGTGAACCGCAGAAAACTCGAAAGCGTAGACGACTTACAGCAAATGGAGCACATTTGCGCCTCCAGAGCTTTTAAAAAATTCGATGAGGTTAAGAATAAGTTTATATTTAGAAAGTAGAAGTAGACATATTTTCATAAATCTAGAAACCGCCGTCAAAGTAAAAAATTAGGGATCTGGACCATAGAAAATTAATACGCCGCGCGTTGATGCAAGAAAACAAATCTGTGGTTAAATTATTCCAAACCTCTGCCATAAAAAACTTAGTAATTAGGATCAACTGCAGGCTAAAATATAAAAATAACCCATTTTTATGGGTCTAGACATCGCGGCCAAAGAAAAAAAACCAAATCTTTATTTAGGTGAACCATAGAAATTTCGCACAGATGATAGAAGACAAAACTTTCGAATAAAGATTAAATTGTAGTGTTAAACCGAATACATGATCAAAGAGTGCATTGTAATTGTATTAAACTCGACTCTATGATTTAAGCTTTAAGCGTAAAACTGCAAGATTAAATTCGAAATTTTGAGAAGATTTCAAAAAAAAAACTTACAATTAGTAAATTATATATAATAAGATCTACTCAGGTTAATTCTAGAATTTTCGAAATTTGATCAAGAAAGTTCGATTTTTAAATCAAAAATTTTTTCAAAATTTCAAGATTAAAGTTGATTTTTTTCTCGATATTTTGTCAATTTATTCAAAATTTTGCCTTCTATCTTAAAATTTATTTAGAAAAATTCTTGAACTTTCTAGTTAAAAACTTTAAAATTAGTTTAGATTTTGATAAAAACATGGAATTAAAAAAGAAGTTCTGGAATCTGGATGAAAGTCGAAATTTCCACTTTTTTTCGAAATATGAACTTAAAAATAAATCAAACAATTCGAAATTTCAGTTTAATATGGACCAAATGAGACTTTAGTATTTCAAAGTTTCAAATAGATTTTAAATTATGGTAAAAGTGGTTTACTAATTTAAAGTTGAATACAGTTTGGTATATATTTTTTTAGTAAAAAATTCGATTATCGCCATTAGCCACCGGCAGAGCGCAAAGTATCGACTACCAGCTATAATTTATGTGTTAATTTTCAACACTCCCAGTTGTAATTAAACTAATAAGCCATATTTGTTGAATAATATCCTGTTATTTATTAGAGAATAAAAACTTGAAAATAACCATTACCGTAACGCATGGGCTTATGCAACGCGATAAAGTACACGAATGTAACCATATTTTCGACATTACCGAGCTTATTCGACAACCGACTAGATGACGCATAGTTGTTTACAATAACAAAACGTCGTTTTTCTATTTTCTCCAATTTTGTAATAATCCATTGGCCAAAACAGTCCCACGCCTTTACCATATGTAGGTTGCTTACGTTGCGCCCGCGTTCGAGGAATGTCTAGCGACCCGGCAACAGCGTAGAATTCCAGTCAGCTGAGTTGCCACATCATCATAAGCGGCCGAACTTCACAAGGATTGTGCGAAACCTCCGAACTATTTCGCTGCATTTACATTTAAAAACTGGCTAGTTGCGATGTTTATAGTTGGGACGATATCGGCCGCTTTTGATAATGTTATCACGGCGACCGCAGCGATTCTTGCGATCGATATAAATAGCTCGGATTTTTTATCGGCGGCTATTGCAAGACTTCGAAGTAATTAATAGTTGAAGTAGATAAACGACCATGAGATTTGCTCATGAATGAAATACATTAATTTGCAACTATGCGTCATGCTTGAAAAGTGCATTCACGTGTATTAAGAATGTTTTTCAATGTCGTACAAGGAAAATCAATTAGAAAAGGTCGTTCGACGAAGGCGGTAATTTCAAATTAAACAATATACTCACATCGATCATTCGAACTATTGTTTTAAAGATCATCGCGATCTTTGATCATAGAAGACTTTAACACCGCACACTTCACTTATGGTAGGCCAAAGTGCACTCTCAATGGATATGTAACACAGACTGGCTCTCGCTGGTTGGGGCTTGGGAACGTAGCGCAACGCTGCGAAGCAATACGCTGTGGGAACGAATGAATGTATGGGTAAATTATTGACGGTGGGTGGCGAAGAATTTTTTCGTCGTGGAAAAAATGGGCCTCCGTGCAGCGAGACATTCATCTCGACCTACGCCTTCTTGTACTTGCACCGAGGCGTTTCAAAACAATGCGAAAACGACCAACTCAAAAACACGCAACGAGGCATACACATAAATTGAATTCGATCGATGTATACCATTGAAAATGGCTTAATTTCCACTTCGGTTGGCATTAAAATAACTTCAATATTTCTATGTTGAGTGCTATTGAGAGTTCTATGAACTTTAATATAAGTGCATTTTAGCAAAGTATAATTAGCGTATGAGTATTAGTTGATTTATCCACGCATTTATTATTTTATTAAACCAACAATCACATCACAAATAACCACAAAACACAATATAGATCTGATATAGATGTAAATAATTAAGAAGTGAGATTAAGGAATATGTGTAATACTTATATATTTTTGCATCGATACTTTTGTTCCGATGTATTGAAGGGGTATCGATATATTTGTTTCCGATGTATGTATTGGGATGACGGATAAGGGTACAATGTTAAATTTCCGTAGGTGGAAGCGATTTTTTTTGGTGGTCAAATGAAATCTTGCCTTGTGACGTGGTGTAATATTACCGTGGGACATCGTATTCATACGATATATCAAATATCGAAATATATGTACCTGATGTAATGAAACATATAGATACTATGCTTTTCGATACATCGAATGGACACAGTATCGATATTTCAAAAATTTTGTATATCCGCGGAAAAAAGCAACAACATAAGCACAGAATAACTAATTATTTGACGTCAGAGGATAATTTGAAAAACACAGGCGAAGAATTTTGACTAAATAATATAAAGAAAGAGTAGGTATATGGCTAGTGAACAGAGACTAAAGCTAGCGATATATAGATATGCCAATTCAGTGTACTACCGCCAATGTGTCGATTCCGTTAATTTTGACTTGGGTTTTTCTTCGTTGGTTGCTTCCTTCAGAAATCACGAATCCACATCCTCAATAACCTTTTTATTAACAAGATGTAATTAACTCAACTTCGCAAAGAAAATGGAGAGAATATTGCTAGGGATGATTATAAGATGACAGTATCACAGACAGTAATCACAGAAAAACAAAAACTGAAATCAGAACACAGACATATAAAGGGCTGTTTACGATTTCGGAATTCCAGCCTAATCCCACTGACTTCTTAAAATAAAATGGCACGATCTTTGCTATACGTTTTTTAAAATATTTTGAAACTTCGTTATTGAAATAGAGATTTATTTTAAAACTATTCCAATAATGTAAGATTTGTTTATAATAACTGTTTAGAAATATTGGGACATGAATTTTTACGTGTCGTAAATTAATACTCATGATTGTAGCAGACGTAAATTAAATTGGCTTCTCAAAGTAAAACAGACTGCTATAATAAAAATTTTATAACAATTATAAATCTTTCGGCTACAATTTTTTTAATAACACATATATAACAGATCTTGTATTTGATGTTTCATAATTTAAAAATTATCGTATTATTATCTTCTTTGCCACATTTTATTAGCTACTTTCGTTTTGTTTTTTTTTTTGTTTGTTTTTTTTTTTGGGGAATAGTTTGACTTAAATTTTTGAAAATATGAAGGCGCCAAACCAAAATAAATTTTATAAACGCTTTAAAAATTTGTTGGACGTGACGTAACATTCACTAGAAGAACGAAGTGAAAATTAGGGTAGAAGGTTGAAAAATGTTGCTTAATTTTGAACTTATTCATACATTTATGTAACTTCGTTGTATTCTACACAAAGACGATTGCAAGTTTTTTTTTTGTTCAAACCCAATCACAACAATATTCCCCAGCTGTATAGATTTTATGTTGGGGATAATCGACATATTTTCATAATCGAATGAATCGAAATAATCTTTTGGAATAAGCGAGTGATCGATTATGAATTAAATGTCCATTATATCCTTGTCAAAGTCACTCAAGTCGTATTCGAAGTCGAAGCCATGATAATTCATATTCCATATTCCATTTCACTCATAATCGCTTTGAAATGAATGATCGCTTTCAGTAGAAGTGCGCAGTTGCGTCGAGTTCTAGGACACTTTGAAATATCGAATATGGTCAATCGAAATCGAAATAATCATATTGAACTGAATGCTCTGTTAGTCGTTCAGTAGAAAATGCGTAGTGGTGTCGCCTGATTGAATGGAATATTGGAATATGAAACATCACTCATTTCTCACTTTGCAATTCATTGAATGATCGAATATACGGCTATAATCGAAATATTTCGATTATATCTCTCACAATTGCCCAACACTAGATTTTATATTTTTCATTTACATTTTCTCTTCGAGAATACTTTTTTGCAAACTAGACAGCGGCTTTGATTCAAATTAACAAATTTGGGAGAAATTGCCTTGAAAATATCGAAAATCGAAGGAGAAATATCAATATTTTCGATACATTGATGTATCTGTGACTGCGATTAAAAATGTCAATGTCAAAATTAAAAAATTGTCAAATCGCCACGAACGAAACTTGAATTTTGATTATCTTCTTTTACAAAATTTAATTAAAGGAAAATTTTTAAAAAAGAGTGGAATTGAAAGGTATGTTTTTGTGTTTTTCTGCTGATAAATGAACGAACTATGTTCGAAAATAAATTGTCACTTTTTTAAAATGAAAATTTGCACATTCATGGAAAAATGACGTTGCAGTTAAAAAAATGAAAAATTAATCCTTAATACAATACTTTATCACCAAAAAATACGTGCATATTATAAATAATTTTTGTTATCATTGTTTTCGAGACAGTCATTACTTCTGTTTTTAACCAAAAAGCTTTTTATTTGCTGTCGTTTTGTGATTATCTTTAACCTTTATCGTACGAGTGAAATGCCACTTCATTATGCAAGTTTGGAGTATTTGTATTAAAATTTTGAACACTTTTAAAATATTAATTATGATTAGAAGTTTAGATACAATATCATTTAAAAAAAAATATATTTAAGTAATCATTAATTATTGAAGTATAAACAATTGTAACTGATACGTACGATTTTCGAAATTGTTTATCATAAAAATGTACTAATTCGAACGTTATATTTTCCTACATTCAATTACAACATAAGAAATAGACTAATTTAACGTAAATATTTTTAAACTAGCGATCTACCCTGGTTACCCTGGCTTGGCCTGGGTCTACCCAGAGCTACAACTAGAACTGTCTACAGACTGTCTATAGACAATTCTAGATTACAATGTAATGTGATTTATTTGCATAAAATATCATAAATAAATCGTTTTGTTTAGTTTCGTTGACAGTCATTGCGTTTAGTGTTCTAAAAATTCTACAACACAATTTTTGATGGAACGGACTGGTTCTTGGTTATCTTCAAAAATTGAAATACAAATCTTTTCCCCTGAAACCAAAAAAGATTAAAAAACACAAAAGCTGCCTTTGTTGTGTTTTTTAATTTTTCCTGGTTTCAGCGGACAAGATTTGTACTTCAATTTTTACAATACTAATATCGAAAATTTTCTCATTATTTGGACATCAACAAGTACCCTATACTGGCTCTTGAAACTCAAGGCATACAAAAATTGGGTAGTTATGGAGACTGCTGACAGAAGTGAAAACTTCAAAAAATTGCTAGCGTTTTTTTCTGATATTACGAAGGCGTAGAAAGGACATCGATTAAAAAAAAATCAGAAAGCTTGACTTTTCTTGAAATTTCGACTTTTTCTCGAAATTTCGGCTTTTTTTCGAAATTTTATCTTTATATCCGGATTTCGACTTTAATCTCGAAACTTCAACTTTATTTTCTAAACAACTTTAATCTCAGAATTTCAACGTTTAACTCAAAATGAAATTTCGACTCTTCTCGAAATTTCGACTTTAATCTCGGAATTTCTGCTTTTTTCTCGAAATTTCGAGATAAAAGTCGAAATTTCAATTCTAATCTCGAAATTTCTATTTTCGAATTTTCGCAATTAAAAACTGAACGCATCCTACTGTCAACTGTCAATATTGTTGGGAAAAGGTCCGGATCCAATAAGTGTAATTTTTTTGAAGAGTTTGATTTTTAATCGACTTATTTTGAAAATTTCGACATTTTTCAAACATCCACTTTCTTCAACATGTCAATCTTTTTTCGTTCGACTCCCAAAATTTCAAGTTTTTCTCAACATTTTGACTTAAGTTTGAAAGTTTCGATTTTTTCTTTTGAAATTTTCAGTTTCTCGAAATTCCAACTTTTTTAAAATTCTGACTTTATATTTTGATTTCTTTTGAAAATTTTGGTTTTTTTTTTGGAAATTTATTTTTTTTTTGCTAACTTTTGTCTTTGTTAAAAATCTTTTTTGAAAATGTCAACTTTTTTGTAAAAATCCTTTTCAAAATTAAAATTTTTTTGTAAATATTTTGACTTTATCCAGAAGTTTTAATTTTTTGGAATGATTTTTTTTTCAAATTTTTGACTAAATTTGGATTTTCGCACTTCGAAATTGGATTTTCGAATTCGAACTTTTTTTGAAAACTTGACAATGACATTTTTTGATAATGTCGAGTTTTTAAAAGGTTGGATTTTTCCAAATTTGGATTTTATTGCAGAATTTCGCCTCTCTTGTGCCAAAATCTTGACTTTTCTCATTATTTTTTGACTTTTTCGAACAGCGTATACCGTTTTCAACAATTTTATATTTTTCGTAAAAATTTCGACTTGTCTGTGTTTTGGTTTTTTTCATAAATCATTTTGAAAAATTTAACCTTTGTTTTCAAAATTTCCACCTTGTTATTCAAAATGTATATTTCTTTTAAAATTTTGACTCGAAATCTTAATATTTTTGCAAATTTGATTGTTTTTAAAGTCGATTTTTAAAGCATTTTACTTCTTTTGAAAATTTTAACTTTGAATAACTCACTTCTTGAAGTGAATGATTTCTTTAACTCGACCTTTTTTGAAATTGCGGCGTTTTCTTAAAACTTTCTGAAAATAGTAATTTTTTTGAAAAAAACAATTTTTTTATTTTTATTGAAAATCGTGATTCTATGGAACAATTTTAACTTCATATTTTAAAAATATATTGAAATATTTTGAAAATTTCGAAGTTTCAAACTTTCCTTTTTTTATTTCTACTTTTTCCAAATTTTAAGTTATTGTAACGCAATGTATATAGATGGAATAGAATTTAGAATAGAATTGTATAATTAAGTAAATAAAAAAAGTTTCTAGAAGGATCTGATAAGGGGAAAGCGGCCGCGATAACGAAACAAATGGCAGATAAGCGTTCCAGAAATTTCGGGAACGATAAGCCTTATCTGCCGAAAAGTTCTAGAAGCCGGGGGCCAAACCTATAAAAGGCGGTCAGCTTTCCCTCGAGAGGTCAGTTAGAATCAGTGTAATTAGTGAGTTAGTAGAAGTCAATAATAAGTGAGTTAATTGTCAATTGTGGTGATCCAAGTTGGTTCAGTAATAAAGTGGGTATAATCCATCACGTGTAATCAATTCGAACCGATAAAACCGTAACATTATTTTGTAAATTTCAACCTTTTACAATTTTTATTTTCATTGATATGTTGATTGCTTTTCGAACTTTTCGAGAATTTTAACTCAAAATTTCGATTTTTTTCAAAATTTTGATTTTTTTTATAAATCTGGTTTTTTTTTTAAATTCTCTGAACATTTTCATAATATTCACTTTTTTCCGCCGTTAATCAAACTTTCAACAGTTTCTCGAGGTTTTGACATTTTTTGAAAATTAAGACTTTTTTTCAAAAATTTTGACTTTTTCTCAAAATTTCGACTTTTAGTCGTAGTTAGTAGTAAATTAGACTTAAATTGAAAAATTCGACTTTCTTTGAAATTTACTTTTTTAAAAAATTATTTTTTTTTCAAAATTTTAATTTTAAACTTTTTTTATTTTCCAAAATTTTAATTTTGAATTTTTTTTATTTTGCAAAATTTTAATTTTGAAGTGTTTCAACTTTTTTCAAAATGTCCACTTTTTTTGGAAGTTTTGACCTTCTATCATTAAAATTTCAACTTTTTTTTTAAAGTTATGGCTTATTTAGAATTTGAACTATTTTCGAAATCTCAATCTTTTTTTTTCGAAATTTTGACTTTTTGCGAAAACTTCTAAATCATTCTGAGACTGTTGACCTTTTTCTTAAAATTTTGAATTTTGGTAACTTCTGCTTTTTAAAAAAAATCGATTGTTCCCGAAAATTTTACATTTTATAAAAGAATTTGGATTCTTAAATAGCGAATGTTTGAAATTTTGAAACGAATTGCTATGAAAAGAATTCGAGGCTTAGCTAAATTTTGATTTTAAAGCCAGGAATTTTAAAAAGTAACATTTTTGAAGTTGAAACTAAAAAGTTTTCAAAAAAGTCGAAATTATAAAGAACTTTTCGGGTTTAAAATTTAAATAAGAATTTTGAAAAAAGCACAAAACTGAAATTTTGGCTTTAATTTAATGATTACAATGTTTAAATGAAAATGAGGAGGCACATATGTTTAGACATTTTGAAATTTCTCACGAAATTTCGACATCTTTTCCAAATTTTGTCTTTCAACTCAAAATTTCGAGAAACAATTTTGTAGCAATTCAAGATAAGTATCTCTCTGAAGATGATAGCTTGGCTGTCGAAACGCGTTAGAGCAACCTTTGTTGTGTTTTCTTAATTTTACTTGGTTTCAGGGGGCAAGATTTGTATTTCAATTTTTGAAGACAACCAAGGACCAGTTCGTTCCACCAAAAAAGATATTTTTGACCTTAATCTTAATTTCGAGTTTATCTAGGGATTTTAACTTTAAATATGGAATTTCAATGTTAAACTCTAAATATTTTTTTTATTATATAACTTCTTTAATGTTTTATTTGACATTTTTCTCTTAATAACAAATTTCTAATTATAAAGTTGTAATTTTAAGAAATACATTAGAAAAACCTGTGATTCTCGGAAAAAGTCGAAATTTGTGAAAATAGTTTTTAACAATCTTGCAGTTATGACTTTTTTCAATAAAATTTGATTTCTAACAGAAGCTTTCAACTTCCTACATCGAAGCAAAAAATATAAGAATTCGAAAAAGATCGATATTTTGAACAAAAAATTTAAACCAGAAATTGTTAAAAAAAATTGAAACGTCGAAAAAAGTCTGCCCAAATTTTCGATTTTGTACAGACAAATATGGTATAAATTCGAAATTTGTAGAAGAACTTCAAATAGTCCAATCAAATTATTCCTCCAGCATTTCGATTAAAATATTGGAAGTACCAAATTAAAGCCAGCATTTCACGTTTAAAAGTGGACTGGTTAGAAATTTATATTAAAAAAAAACAACTCGAAAAAAAAATCATTTGCAAAAATTTGGATTCAAATTTTTGGTCTTCTATTTTTCATTTTTTCCTATTCTTTGTAAAATAAACTAACCTATTATTTGTCAACTGTCATGAGGTGGCGTTTTATATTATATTATACAGATAAGGAAAAAAAATTTCATTGTCCATGTAAAACGCTAAAAATTGTCCCTTCCATAGTTTTCTACGGCCGCTGAACGTATTCCCCTACTTTGAAGCAGCATTCTCGTATCTTCCAGTTAAGATGTTAGAAAAAACTGGTCGAGAATTTTACAACAGACTTGGAATATTGTTTAGCACAGTCTGTAGGCCTATTTAAACTCCTTATATTGTATGTAATGTTTAAAGACTTGTTGGGTTATATTCTTCATTAGAATTATTATTTATTTTGTTTAAGAAATCTCATTTGTGTATTTTGGTTATCAAAGAATATCAGTTTTATTTTGCCTCAGACGTCGATTAAATCAACGGACTAAAAGAACAAACAAATTTTAATAAAATTGTTGCCTGCCAGAAGTAATCCCGTAACAAAACACGTTAGAAGGTGTGATTTACTACTGAAATCTCCATCAGCACTGATCGCTGCGCTCGGCGTTGAATTGTTTACACCGGTGTAGGAGAATACAAGGCGCCGCCCATCTATCCCACTATTAGCTCTCAATGTTAAATCTCTCATTAACATTCTCGCTATGGACAGTGTTTGACTTTCCTGATGTGTATATTGTCAACAAACAATAAAAATTTAAATATTACCAAGCTGGGTCGTAGAAATGTTAAATAAAATTAATAAACATTGATGTCAGGTTTCATATAGGCAGTTTTAAACACCGTCGCGTGTATTATTCATTGTATACATTATAGGTGGTTTCTAATGCCCATTTTTACCACCACAAGTAGTAGTAGTAGTAAAGTAGCTAGAAATTTTGAAAGGAAACTTCGAAATATCTGAAAGAAAGAGCTTACTTTTGATTAAACTCGAAATTTTGGGGATTTTTTTAAAATCAATTTTTAGAACGAAATTCCCAAATTTTGAATAAACAATTTCAAACTCAAACTTTCGATTTAAAATTTTCGCTCGAGAGACATTTATAAAAAAATTCGCGTGTTAACGAAAAATTTCTAGGAAAAAATCGAAACTAAGAAATGAAAAATTCTCAAATTCTATTGCGGTTAAATTCGGAATTTTCATAAAATGTTCAACATTCAATTTTTGTACAAAACTTCAAAATTTCTAGAGAAATCAAAATTTCGAGATTAATTCGAAATCTTGATATTTTTATTAATAATATTTTTCCTTCGTAGTTTTCAATCTGAAAATTTCAAAATGAATTTTTTTTCTAAACGTTTTCTCTCTCAGAAATTCGAATTAAAAAAACAACAATTTCTAGTTTAAATCCGGAATTTTGAGAAAATGGTCCAAATTTCGAAGTGTATGTAAAACAAAAATGTAACGATATTCATTTTTGCATTTTGGCTCTAAGCTTGATTGAATCTTCCATTTTCTTCTCAACATTGAAACGTTTCCAGAAAAAAGTCTTAATAGTTTACAGTAAAAAAATTCTGTTGTCACGTTCACTTCAGTTCTCCAAGTAGGTACTTGTAGAATAATTAAGGTTAGAAGTAGGTGGCAAAGAATCCCTTCTCTTGATTTGTTTCTAGTTTTTTATTTTTAAACTTGCTTTTCCACTTCACAAGGGAAGCTGTGTTTCCCTAGCTATCGTAAAGGATTCTCCAGTGAATTGTTGCATACTCCGCAACTCGTCTTAGAAGTTAGATCCTAATCGAACCTTAATTTTTTTTAAATATTACATGGGCAAGTAAAAAACTTCGCAATATCTATTTCGTCAGCGCGACTAGCATGTAATGTCAAAGCATATGTTGCAGACAGTTGGGCTGAGTTTTTCTCGTTTGCCTCGTATATTTCCATTTCGAGATGAATTATACATCGGCGACCATTTATGGTAATCTTGGTTGTGACTCATGTACACTAAGCTGTTTGTTTATTTCAATAGTGTAATTAATTATTTCATAAATCTAAGCCTTGTCTTTGAAACGTCCACGAACGAGAGGAAAAATATATAGTCGATTTTAATGTATGATTGACAACGCCGCCCATTCATTAATAAACTTATTTATCCATTCAGAAGCTAGTATATAAAGCTATTGTAAGGCGACGCGACAGATGTTATATTTATCACAAAGCTCGGTCCCTTACAATTTTAAAACTTCATGTGGTGCTCAAACTACCACCCGGACTACGACACTTATAAACAGGATGGGTATATCACATGCGTTTACTATAAATTAACCCATGAATGAATCTGTGTGTCTCCTATAGGTTATTTATGAAAACGAAATCTGTTACGTCGCTATGTGGTTGCCTTCACGATTCATAGTGGGGAGGGACGTGTTGCAGTGGCGCAGCTAATTTTTTGCGATTGGGGAGGGCCAGGTTTGCCCCAGTGCTATTTTTCTCTATTTAGTACATTATCAAGAACCAGTGGCCTATTTATATGCTTTGCTGGAAAAAACATTAGTTTGGAAGCATCTCTCTGAAGATGATAGCTTAGCTATCGAAGGCTTGTGTTTTTTAATCTTTCTTAGTTTCAGGGGACGAGATCTGTATTTCACTTTTTGAAGATAACCAAGGACCAGTCCGTTGCATCAAAATTGGGAAGTATCTGATAAAACGGAGCTTATTGTGTCTTTCGGATTTCAAGGAACCTCTACGCCAATTTTCGTCTAAATCGGTCAAGTAACTGAACCACGAAAAGCTAACTAACAAACGGACGGACAACCGCACTTTCGTATTTAAGCGTGCAAAAAGGTTTTCCCATCTAGTATATTGTTGTAATTTTTGGGTGGGTTCGTGTGTGTTCCTCATTTTTGTTTAGTACAGATAAGGAAAAATTTTCATTGTCCATGTAAAACGCTAAGAATTGTCCCTTCCATAGGTTTCTACGGCCGCTGAACGTATTCCCCTACTTTGACGGAGCATGCTCGTATCTTCCAGTTTAGATGTTAGAAAAAACTCGTCCAGAGTTTTACAACAGACTGGAATATTGTTTAGCACAGTCTCGAGGCCTACTTGAACTCCTTATACTGTAATGTTTAAAGAGTTATTATGTTATATTCTTCATTAGAATTATTATTTATTTTGTTTAAGAAATCTCGTTTATTTATTTTGGTTATCAAAGATATTAGTTTTATTTTGCCTCAAACGTTGATTAAATCAACGGACTAAAAAACAAACAGCATGTAGGTACACAAATTTTAATAAAATTGTTGCCTGCCAGTAGTAATCCCACAACAAAACACGTTAGAAGCTATGATGTACTACTGAAATCTCCACCAGCACTGATCACTGCGTTCTGCGTTGAATTGTTTACACCGGTGTAGGAGAATACAAGGCGCCAGCCCATCTATCCCACTATTAGCTCCCAATGTTAAATTTCTCATTAACATTCTCCCTATGGGCAAAGTTTGACTTACCTGATGTGTATACATCAAATTACCTGATGTGTATACATCAAATTGACATTTAATCTTGACATTAGGTCAACCGAAAATTATAAACAGTAATTAAGATTGTATTTGAAACCAATCAAATCAAGTAACGGATATACTTGACCTGGCAAAAAATGGAAACAACACAGTAGATGAGATTTTTTTTGTTTTGGATCATCATATGAGATAATCCCTTTTATCTACCCCTTATTTACGTCACTGGTACCGATGACAGTTAACAATAACTTTACTAAAAACCTTCGCATCAATTACGCGGTGTGCGATTTTTTTAGCATTTGGAAATATGTCAACTTTTTATTTCAATAATAATTTCTGTGTTTCTAGTGCAATAAGAAATAGAAAGCAAGCGACCTTCTCACTTTACATAAGATTCTAAATAATAAAGTTAATTGTCCGCTTTGGTTGAGCAAAGTTTGCATTAACATTCCTAGTCATTCATTAAGACACAAACATGTTGTGGGTCATTTGAGCAACCAATTACACATCTCATTCTCTTTGTTAGTTGATGGTTGATTAAAATTTTAATACGCATGTCATTAAAAATTTCAGATATTTGTTAACACCACAGATGAGCAAGATATGGCAGAACATGACGGTAATATTCATTAAACTATAATACCAAAGTTCTAAAGCATTCAACGATTAATTCCATGAACTAAAAAATGGAACTGAATAAACCAAGAAGCAAAATTGATAAAGGTTAGTTCAGTTAAAGTTAATGACATAATTAAGGAACACAAGAAACAAGAAGACACCTATTAGGACAGTATAAAAAACGCATAAAGAAAAAATGGATGACCCAATTGAAATATCAAAGAAGAAAGTACAAATACATCAAAATCATCCTCGTTTCCGGGTTAAGTCCCAAAGACGTAATACACGGCACACAGGAAGACCCAATTAGGGCAAGTATAAACAACGCATAAAGCAAAAATGGATGACCCCATTGAAAGATCAAAGAAGAAAGTACAAATTCGTCAGAATCATCCTAGTTTCCTGGTTAAACCCGGATCAAATTAGGGTAATTAGCTAACCAAAGTAATCCAAGTTGATAATCAAGAAGATTTTGAAGAATACGCCAGTATTTTTCACCTTTTCCCATTTATTGGAACCCTTGACTAAAAAATGAATAATCATGGCACCCTTAGCTGCAGTGGATTTAAAATCCGGAGCTAACGCGCCAAATAATTTTGTTGGTTGGTTATAAAAAAAATACTGAATTTTCCAGATTAAAAAAGGCTGAAATTTTGTGTAAAACTCGAAATTTATAAAAGAATCGACATTTTAGACATTTAAAAACAATTCTTATACACATACACAGACCAATAGGTTTGAACATTTGTTAGATTCAAAGTTTGGAAACCAGTCCTTGGTGGCAGTTGGGAAACCAAAGACTGGTTTCCAAACTTTGAATCTAACAAATGTTCAAACCTATTGGTCTCTGCATTAGAATCTATGTCTTATGGGAACTTTCCTACAGAGCAAACGCTTCGCTAGGTGACAGTGTTTCAACTGTTGGTAGTTCAGCTACCTATGATTCACTAAATACGCCTGAAGAGCTGCATGAATTTGCAATCTAGATTGTATTTTACTTGCATTTTTTTTAAAGTTCAATCGACATTTTAGAAAAATTATAGAACAAATTTATAAAAAATGTTATTAAAATATGTCTTCTCAAAATTATGGCTTATAAGAGACTTTAAATTCTTAGTAAAGAATCGAATATTCAAAATTCTATTCAAATACCGAATTTAAACTTTAAATTTTTTAATTCGAAAATTGTAAAAATATCACAAAATCCAAGTTTTTGTCGAATTTTCGTGTTAAATTTCAAAAGATGGCTTGTATAACTTTCCAGTTTTTGTTAAAATTTGAATTTTCTCTCAAAATGTGGAATTTAAGCTTGAAATTTTTGACCTAAAAAGTTTGACATTTTTTTAAATAAAATTTAATACGTACTATCGAAATTTTGAGCAAAAACGAAAAAATTTCAAGAAAAGTTTAACTTTGAAATGATGATTTTATTCCCGAATTTTGGACTTTAAATTTTTCGAAAGAACTCTTTTTCTCAAAAATTCTCGTTTAGATTTTAACGTTGAAAATTTTTCCAAATTTCAACTTTTTCTTGAACATTTTCAGTTTAAACGTGAAAAATACTCCTTTTTAAAATGCTGGCTTTACATTTTTTGAAGCTGGTATTCGACACTGCAGATAAGTCTCGAAATCGTTTTATAAATTCAATTCGTCCAAAATTTTAAAAATTCGCTATTTAATAAGTCAGATTTTTAAAAAAAAGGAAAATGTTAAGAAAATGGCATTTTTTTGAATAAAGCAAATTTTTCAAAGTTTCTAAAAATAGTCCAATTTTTGGGCAAAGTCGAAAATTTCAGAAGAAGTCTAAATTATGAAAGAAGGTTGGGTTAGGTAAAATTTTTGACAAAAAATCGAAATTTTCAAATATTCTGGAAAAGTTTCAAAAAAAAAATACAAGCAATTTTCTCATCTACTGCTGTCATTTTTTGTCATGTTTACGAAATCTCAAATTTAAAAATCCAAATTTCGACAAAAATTCAAATGAATATAAAGTAAAAATTTCAAGATTTGTTGTGAAAATTTGAGAATGAACTCGAAATTTAAAGAATTTTTTCGTTTGAAAATATACTTCTGAATATCCAGAGTATAACCTAATATTTCATTTTTTTTTCAAAATTTCGTTCAAAATGGTCAATTAAAGTTCTTCCTGTTAATTATGAGTTTTGGCCTGTTAATGCCTCTTTTTAGGGTATTTTACTTTTTAGTGCCTTTTTTAGTTGTATTCGTTTTTGCCTAATTTACCATTTTATTCTCCTTAGTTAGTACAGGGGTCGGCAAACCGCGGCTCGCGAGCATGCGGCTCTTTTACAAGACCCCTGAACTAACTAAGGACAGAATTTCCCTAAAAAAAATAATAATTAAATAAAAGCTAGAGAGGACAGACCGCAGAAAATGAGTACTCATTAAACAAGTGACCTACAGAAGTCAAAATTTCCTAAAATACTTTTCTAGGAATTTTTACGTTTTGCCTAAATTTTGACAAAAAAGTTATGATTTGAAGAAGTATTTTTCCGAAATTTTTGATTGATTTGTATTAATATTTTGAAAAAACATTTGAAATTCGAAATTTCTAGAAAAAGACCAATTTGGGGAGTCGAAATTTGTAAAAAATATTTTTCTTATGATTTTTACTTTTTTATTTGTTAATTTTCTGCAGCCTTGAACTTTCGTAAAAAAAGGTTAAATTACTTTTGTGAGAAAAAAAATCTAAATTTACAGAAACAGCAAATATGAAAGTTCGAAATAAAAGCTGAAATTTCCAAAATAAGCCGAATTTTGAGAAAAAGAAAGAGATTTCGAATAAATTGAGAAAAGTAAGAGATTTTGAAAAAGTTAATTTTTTAAAAGTTCTCAAAAAAACGTAATATTTTAGAAAAAGAAACATCGAATTTCGACAACAGATTGAAACCCAGAACAAATTAAAAACCTGAAATTTTTAGACAAATTGGAATTTTTTGAAAAATCTTAAAATATTAAAAAGCAAAATTGTAAAAATAAACTAAGAAGTTAAAAAATTGTCCAACTTTAAAAAAGTCGAAGTTTTTCAGAGAAGAAGAAAAAAGTCAAATTTTAGGAAAAATTTTAAGGAAAAAATCATCAATCAAACAAAGCTCGAAATTTCGACAAACAATTTGCAATTTTCCAGAGAAATTTAAATTTTGGGAAGAAATTTAGAGAATAAGACTATTAAAAAAAAATCCAAATTTTCTGATAAATTGGAATTTTGAGAAAATTGGTAAAATAATTTCGAAAGAAAAGAGAATGTCAATAAAACTTTCAGTTTTAGGTCTCAGGTCAAAATTTCCCAAAGAAAGTTAAATTTTAAGAAAAAAAAATCAAATTTTGAGATTTAAAAATAGATGAATTTAGTCAATAGATTGAAATTCCCAGAATAAATTTAAAAACCTGAAATGTTTAGACAAATTTAAATTTTGTAAAAAATTGTAAAATTTCGGAAAGAGATTTTGTAAAAAATTAAAAAAACAATCGAACTTTTTCAGAAGTCGAAGTTTTTCAGAGAAGAGAATAAAAAATTGCAATTTTTCAGAGAAAGTTAAATTTTGAGAATAAATCGAAATTTCGAGAACAAGAACGAATTAAAGAAAAACTCTAACTTTTCAGATAAATCGAATTTTGAAAAAATTGGTAAAATAATTTCGAAAAGTTTCGAGAAAAATATTAAATTTTAAAAGGCCAGAGAAAATCAAACTTTAAGAAAAAAATCAAATTTTGAAATTTGAAAATAGATGAATTTAGTTCGAAATAAAATTCGAAATTTTTAGAAAAAACCGAATTTTGAAAAAAAAAGATTGCGAAAAGATTTCCAAAATAATGAATTTGGCAAAATTCTAAAAAAAGATAAAATTTAAAACAAATGTCGAATTTCGACAATAGATTGAAACCCAGAATAAATTTAAAACCTAACTTTTTTAGATAAATATAAATTTTGTGCAAAAAATCAAATTTTGAAATTTGAAAATAGATGAATTTAGTTCGAAATAAAAGTCGAAATTTTTAGAAAAAACCAAATTTTGAAAAAAAAAGATTGCGAAAAGATTTCCAAAATAATGAATTTGGCAAAATTCTAAAAAAAGATAAAATTTAAAACAAAATGTCGAATTTCGACAATAGATTGAAACCCAGAATAAATTTAAAACCTAACATTTTTAGATAAATATAAATTTTGTGCAAAAAATTGTAAAATTTCGAAAAAGCCGAAGTTTTTCAGAGAAGAAGAAAATAAAAAATTTACATTTTTCCAGAGAAAGTTAAATTTTGAGAATAAATTTGAAATTTCGAGACGACGAATTAAAAAAAATCCAAATGTTCAGATAAATTCGAATTTTAATAAAATTGTTAGAATAATTTTAAAAGAAAAGATAATATTGATACAATTTCCAGTTTCGAGAAAAATGTTGAACTTTAAAGAAAGGTCAAATTTTAGGAAAAAAATTAAATTTTGAGATTAAGTCAGACATTTTGAAAATATGTAGATACATTTCGTAAAAAAATTGCAGTTTGTAGGAACTATAAAATGTTGAATTTTAAAAGTTAAAATTTCGAAAAAAAAACTTGCGAAACAAGCCCAAATTTGTGGAAAATAAATAAAAGTTTAAATATTTAGTAAAAGTCAATTCTGGGGAACATGCTGAAATTTCGTAAAAGGACGAATTTTAAAAAGAATGTAGAAAGTTCTAGAAACTAGCCGCAATTAAAGCAAAGTTGAAAAAATGTATTTTTGGAAAAAAGTGACATTTGAGAATATATCCAATTTTCGAAAAAAGAAAACATTGAAAAAAGGTCGAAATCTTCAAAAATTATTTTATTTAACTTCTTTAATTACTTCAGATTTTTTTTATTCAAAAATCTTCCAGTAACTCGAATTAGAAGAGAGTAAACATTTTCCCAAATTGGCTATTTTAAGAAAGAAGTTTTGGGGTAAAAGTCTAATTTTAGGAACAAAATAGGTATTAAAAAAAGAAGAGTAATATAGAAAATAGTTAAAAAAGTCGAAATTGCAAAAAAAAAACAAATTTTGAAGTAATAGTCTAAATTTTGAGAAATAAAAGGTCTTTTGGATTGAATATATTTTCGTTTTTCGTCAGAGGGTCTCTCTTTATCCCATATTTTGTCTGATGTATCCAATTTAATTTTGAAATAAAATGTAAAATCAGAAATTAAAAGTTGTGGATCTTTGAAATTCACGAAAATATTTTTTTTTATTGCGGCTGGCTGTTTTGATTTAAAAGTTTGCCGACCCCTGTTGTATTCCTTAGAATATGCAATACAAGTGGCCCGGGAATCATAATATCCCCCGGGCGCCCCGGGTCATGAAATTCTCTTGGCGGGACTGAGTTGTAATTCTCAACAGGTAAAGAAGGAAAGTAACAAAACAGAATTAACAATGAGTTCTCTTGAACTAGACTTGGGTAAATTTCCAAGAAAATGCCTAAACTCTGAGGCACCCCAGGCTTGGCGCCATGGCACCCCAAGGTGCCAATTGTATAACACTGGTATACGGTATAACCTGAATAGAAACCCGTAAACCATAAGCGATACGGTGATAATCAAATTAGAGAAATATTTCATCCCAATTCTGCATTTTCCTATTTATAAACTCGAATTACTTCCGAATGGGTAAAACAAATTTTGAGTTTTCTTTTTTTTTTCTAGTTGTATGTATTTGAACGGAAGCGTTAAAATAAATTTCAGATTTTTTGTTAAATACTCGGAATTGAATATTATTAATTATTATCATTCTACATATAGGTATATTCTTTAATAACCAGCGAGATCTAACTAAATGTAATAATAACGATTCAACTTTCAAATCGTGAAAGAAACTTCCTTGAGATGTAGTTTATTGCTGGGATTTTTCTTCTTTCACATGCCTCATATTCAACATAAACAATGACGGAACAATCTAAGTGAAATGTCGATAGCAGTTTATTTTTCTTCGTGAGTTCCGCATTAATGAATTGCCGAATGAAATGAGAACTCGTCCAGAAGAGATATCCCGCGATTTGTATTTTGAAGTTTGTTCCTGACATTCCATTTATTTTCGTGGCGGAACGTCCACAAATCGCCACACCACAGGAAAAGCTGACGCATTGCGGGGTTTATTCATTAAAAGATAAAACAGCATGATGCATTTCTGATAGTGAAGAAGAACAATAAATGAATTATAATTAAAACAGATCAGAGTTGTTACAAATAACGGCTTCGGTTATATTAAGTCGCTTCTCAAGTGTACCTCGTACTTTCAAGAGCTTGAATTGGAGAATGTTCAAAGAAAGAATTCACACAATTAACACAAAAGGTCACTTAAATAAAGCAGCTCTAAAACGCTCCCACGGCATAAAAAGCCTTTAAACATACCTGCTGTAAAGATAGACAAGTTTGAATTGCTCGAAGGTGTATATCCACAATTTTATTATTGTTTCCTTGTATCTGTTTAATCACTTGCACTAAATTATATTTTAGATTTTGGGTACTTTGACGAAGACACTCATTCCGTCAGTGAATATCAACTGAAGGGACTGGGGATTGTTCGGATGGTTTTGATAAACTCTTATCCTTATCAGTTTAAAAGTCCATCTGATAACGTGCTGTAGTTAGTTATCTGGGCGCCATTCCAGATGTTTCATGTGGATTTTTGAATGAAGTGAATTTCATGAACTGCTAGTTTTATGAGTAACCATATTTTGTTGGAAATTTCTAAGAATTTAGAAAATAGTTGCGTAAACACAAACATAAGGGTTTTCCATTCCGCTTAAATAGATATTCATTTAAAACTTCCTACTTCCCGATCAAACTAAAATCGTCAAAAATTACAGGAGAAGCTTTTATGTCAAAAGTTTTTAATTCGAAATTTCGAAAATTGTTTTGCAGATTTTGATTTTTTTAACCAAAATTTTAGTAAAATATTTATAAAACTATGGGGTACCAGTGGGTGTTGTGACTTGTATAAATAAGGAAGTTGATCGAGAATAAAAGAGATACACTCAGATTTTTTCATGTTTCTAGGTCAAATTATTTTAAATGCACAATTCTATTCTCGATTACAATTTATACAAAACATATTTTTGTTTTTTTTCATTATAAAATAATATTTTTGTTTTTTTTTATAAATTATAAAATAACAAAAGCGAGTTGGCTCACACAATTAAGGTTGCGTATGAATTACTAGAGTGAATAGTCAACAGACCAAATTAAATCATTATTACTTATCTACGGATTTGAAATTGTATCCAAATTTTCTTGTGTTATAATTGAAAAATAAAGACATTATCTATTTTCAGATACACACTTTTTTCTACAATCTATCGCAATATTTATGGAAGTGGTGACTGTGTTGATGTCTCTGGTAAAAAGCATTCATTCGCATTGAGTCAATGACTAACACAGTTTATAAGATCGCCTCGAATCCACCTAAAATGATCGAGGCTGACCCCAATTACTGTGTTGCTTGCAATTTAATAAACTAGTGTTGACTCCGAAAATATTGACCTAAATAAAATAATGTAAAGGGCAAATTTGATTTGCATTCTATCCTTCAGCTAAACCAAGTTTTTTATTTAAAAAAATTATTACTGTAGGGGTCAAAAAGCCCTGGAATGCGAGCACCTATTTTTCCATAAACTATTTTTTTTTCTCAATATCTATTATATTATCGAAAAAACCCGCAGTGTTTCTCAAACACTGGTCAACAAAATTGAAGTTTTGTCATGTCACATGAACTTCTTTTGTATTTTTTGATCGTTAGTTTGCATTGAGTCGATAATTAACACAATTTATAAGATGGCCGCGAATCCAGCTAAAATGTTCGATTCTAACCCCAATTACTGTGTTGCTTGCAATTTAATAAATTAGTGTTAACTCCGAAAATATTCACCTAAATAAAATAATGTAAAGGGCAAATTTGATTTGCATTATATCCTTCAGCTAAACCAAGTTTTTTATTTAAAAAAATTATTACTGTATGGGTCAAAAAGCCCTGGAATGCGAGCACCTATTTTTCCCTAAAATATTTTTTTTCTCAATAACTATTTTATTATCAAAAAAAACCCGCAGTGTTTCGATAACACTGGTCAACAAAATTGAAGTTTTGTCATGTCACATGAACTTCTTTTGTATCTTTTGATCGTTAGTTCGCAATAAGTCAATAACTAACACAGTTTATAAAATGGCCTCGAATCCAGCTAAAATGTTCGATTCTAACCCCAACTACTGCATTGCTTGCAATTTAATAAACCGAAAATATTCACCTAAATAAAATAATGTAAAAGGTAAATTTGACCTGCATTCTATCCTTCATTAAATCAAGTTTTTTATTTGAAAAAATTATTACTATATAGATCAAAGAGCATTGGATTGCAAGCATCTATTTTTCCATAAAATCTTTTTTTTTTCTCAACAATTATTATAACATCGAAAAAACCCGCAGTGTTTCGATAACACTGGTCAACAAAATTAAAATTTTGTCATATCACATGAACTTCTTTTGTATTTTTTAATAGTGCTAGTTGTCATTTAAAATAAGCAGATTTGAAATCTTCATCATCCACGACATTTGTTGGTTAAATGTTTGAAAAATGATGGATCTTCAGAAATATAACATAAAAAATGTATATTAGGAACTTATAATCTTTGTTTTTATAGATTATTTAGCTTTTAATTGGTCCTTCTTGATCAAGCAGTAGTAGTCAGTCAATACCCCCGAGTTTAATCTACCCTGATAAAGTTTTTCCATCATTAAAATGTCCTCATGAAACTTTTAGCAGTCCTTATCACTTAGAGCCCCCCAGAGTCCCCAAATTTCTAGGAATAAGGTTAAGATATGTGTTTAAAAAATGAATCTTGTTCCCCATATTGCAACCCAAAGTTTTATACTCCAATAAAAGGTTTTCAACGAAATATCTATAGATGTCACTCTCTGGTAAACCAAAATATTTCCTATTAAATTCTTGAAGCATCTTCATGCTGATTTTTTCAGAACATTTAATTTTTCTTTAAAGAACGAGTATTTTATGAATTTTCTTAATTTGAAGTTCTACTACTACTACTACTTTACTCATTCTGGGGAATTTCTCTTTGAAATATAAAAATCCATTTTTATTGGGATTCATCCCCTCTAGAAAACTTTTGGTGAGCCTAATTTGATATGACGTGGTGGTAGAAATATACCAGAGAGCTTTACAAGTGTAAATGCTTCACAGTTCTCTATTTACAACTTAAAGATCTACGAGTAGGACAAACTTCCTCCTAATTGTGATTTTTTCGATCCCTGGTGTCCCATTCACATAAAAATACCCACATTTTAATGATAAAAAAACACCTCAAATGAAGAATTAATATGATCATGATATTATGTTTTATTTTTGATAATTTTTTTAAAGATTTAAATAATATATGGACCTAAATAAAAACGAATGGGAAGGCTACTCTTCCAAAAATTAATTTTACCTTGTCATAAGGAAACTGAGGGCGATGGAAAAAAATAAGTACGGTTTCATGATGGAGGTAGGTAGTCCAAACACAATTACCTAGCAGAGTTCATGTGACAAAATCAGTGTGGACTAGCGTAATTTGCGACCCAATGTCTACTAACCTCATTAAAATTTAAATTTTATTGCAGGATATGCTTCTTCCGCGCTTGGACCGTGTCAAAGAACTACTAAAAGTGTTCGACATTTCGCCCACCATCGTAGGGGTCTTCTTTAGGAACAACGAAAAGATACAATAATAAATAAAAAGGGAAATATAAGGGAATAGGCAAACATGAAAGAATGAAAAGGCCAATTTCAAAACATCAGAGCACGGTAACTCAGTATGTCCACCATACCAGAGGCGAAACTCTTCTGAATTGAAAATTGGTACAAAGGATAAGAAAGTTTAGACAGAAGAGTACGGTAACTCAGTATGTCCACCATACCGGAGGCGAAACTCTTCTTTTATCTTTAAAAACCTAGGAGCGGAAAGGGTCATTTCTTAGACATTTTCAGCTGTATCTTTAGAAGCATTGAACCAAAAATTCAAAAAAATTTTTTTTTACGATTCTTAGAGATAGCTCTTTCAGACGATACCTCACACGATATATCAACTAAAACTTGATTTTTGGCGACCAAATTAACCCTTTCCATTTTATTATAAAATATTTTCTTTTTCCAAGCGTTGGCTAGCAGTATTTGCGTGGGTCATCGAGAATCAACGCTGTGCGAAGTTTCAAATTCCTACGTTACATCATACGTTACATTTCAAGGAAAACCCCTTTGTGACAGATGGACACGAGACAGAGATTATTAGATTCCGTTTTCGTTTCATTGATACGGAACTCTACAACACTATTAATCCATTACTTTATTTGAAAATCCTTCTTTTTTGCAAATTCATATCGAATTCATATCGAAATTAGTCAGAAATTCGATATTAAAATCCAAATTGTAGATAAAAATCGAAATTTCGATTTTAGTAACAGAATAACGAAACAATGTAAGAATTTTAAGTTTTGTCTGAAAACTTTGGAACAAATGTCGAAAAAACTAGAAATTACTTGAAATTTACAGGAAAAAGCCGAATTTTCGATTTTTAAGCTTACATATTTTGACAACAAATATCAGGCTTTGGAAAAAATTCCAAGTTTCTAATATATTGAGATTTTATTTTAAAAAAACTACGATTTTAAAGCTGCCATTTCAGATATAAATATGATTTCAGTGGAACACTTTTTTAATAAAGTTGAAATTACGAGGTGATGTAATAAAATGGCTTCCAGCTAAAAATAAATATCAAAAAATCAAATTATGCAAATGTGAAACAAAAATTAAATTTGGAGGGAAAATGTAAATGTAAAGTAATACATAAAAATTAACCTTAAGATAAAGTTTCAAGAAATTTTGAGCATAATTTCGAACCTTTATGACAGATGGATGGACACGAGAGTGGGATTATAGGGGTTCCGTTTTTTGTTTTTAGGGTACAGAATCTTAAAATACGCTATTACTCTCCTACTTTCTTTAAAACAGCTGAAATCTTACTTTTTTTTACAAATTAATATCCAGATTAGTCAGAAATTCAAGATTAAATTCAAAATTTTTCTCGAAATTTCAATTTTAATATCGAAATATCAAAAAAAATTAAAAATTTAGTTTTAACTGAAAACTTTGGAACAAATGATACAAATAGGAGAAATGTTTTGAAATTTATCTTAAAAAATCCGAATTTCCAAACTTTAAGCTTCGTTTTGATGACAAAATTTCAAATTTTTTGAAAAAATTTAACTCAAAACTACGATTTTAAACTTGAAACAAAATAGAAATATAACTTCCAAATGGCAAGTTGCAGAAGAAGGTTAAACTTACGAGAAAAATCTCAAAATTTAGGTGTTAATTGAAATACAGTTTCAACTTTCAAAATAACCCAATTCTAAAAATATTTTCCTTTTTTTAATATTGCAAAAAAACACTTGTTAGGAAATAAACTATATTTTCCAAATTCAAAACAGGTCAGAATTTCAAGATTAAAGTCGAAATTTCTGAAGAAAGTTCGATTTTAATATTAGAGTATCGAAAAAAATTAAAAATTTTAAGGTTTAGCTAAAAACTTCGGAGCAAAAAGATGAAAAATTACTCGAAACTTTTCAAAAAAGATCCCAATTTCGAAGATCTCTAACCAACTTAAAAATTTATAAAATATAATTCAGGAAAATGGCAATGTCTAAGAAAATTCGAAATGTTTCAGTACAAACTTTAAATTCGAGGATATATTTTGGAGAAAAATTCTAAATTTGTGTTGTATTTTTTGAAATACTGCAACACAATTTCCTAAAAGAAATGTAAAAATTGTGAGTTTAATTTCGGAATTTTCAGAAAAAAGTCAAAATTTCTACTTTAATATTAGAGTATCGAAAAAAATTAAAATGTTTAAGGTTTAGCTAAGAACTTCGGAGCAAAAAGATGAAAAATTTCTTGAAACTTTTTGAAAAAGATCCCAGTTTCGAAAATATCTCTACCTAATTTAAAAATTTATAAAATATAATTGTTTTTCGGGAAAATGGCAATGTCTAAGAAAATTCGAAATGTTTCGGTACAAACTTTAAATTCGAGAATATATTTTGGGGAAAAATTCGAAATTTGTGTTGTATTTTTTGAAATACTGCAACACAGTTTCCTAAAAGGATTTAAAAATTGTGAGTTTAATTTCGGAATTTTCAAAGAAAAAGTGAAAATTTCGATTGAAATATTAGAGTATCGAAAAAAATTAAAATTTTTTAAGGTTTAGCTAAGAACTTCAAAGAAAAAGACGAAAAAATTACTCAAAACTTTTCCAAAAAGATCTCCAATTTCGAAGATCTCTACCTAATTCAAAAATTATAAAATAAAATTGTTTTTCAGGATAATGGCAATGTCTAAGAAAATTCGAAATGTTTCAGTACAAACTTTAAACTCGAGAATATATTTTAGAAAAAAATTCAAAATTTGTGTTATATTTTTTGAAATACTGCAGCACAGTTTCCTAAAAGATATTTAAAAATTGTGAGTTTAATTTCGGAATTTTCAGAAAAAAAGTCAAAATATCGAGAAATATCTGAAAATTCGATTTTAATATTAAAGTATCGAAAAAAATTAAAAAAATTAAGATTCAGCTAAGAACTTCGGAGCAAAAAGGCGAAAAATTACTCGAAACTTTTCGAAAATAAATCCCAATTTTTAGGCTCCCAAATTTTGAAAACAAAATCTCAAATCTTAGGAAAAAATCCAAATTTATAATATTTTGAGATTTTGCTCGAAGTTACGATTTTAAAGTTGCAATTTTAGAAAGAAATATATCTTCCAAGTGAAAAGTTTCAAAAAAAGGTTGAAATTACGAAAAAATTGAAATCTAGATATAATAAAAATAGTCTCGATTTTAAAAATATCTAATTTAATTTTAAATATACAAACCTGAAAAAAAAACAAAAGGTTTAAGAAAAATTCAAAATTATATGTAAAAAAATTGAGTTTCGACACACAATTTCAAGAAATATCGAGCCTAAATTCTAAATTTCGAGTTCAAAGTCGATATTTGGAAGAAAAATTTGAAATTCTGGCACCAGGGTAGAAATTTCAAGAAATTTACGCAACATTTACTTAAAAAAAAGTCCGGACTGCAATTTTTAAGTTGTTTTGGAGATATTAATAACTCATAAAGTTCTTTAAGAGTAAAAGTAGACGCAATTTCAGGACGATTAAATCAAGTTAGATTTACTGCTGATTTTCGTCCTGGAATATTCTACGGGCAATGTTCAAGATTTGAAATTCTGAGCTAAACGTTTATTTCCATTTTCTTTGCCAAAATTTCAAGCTTCAACTCAAAATTTTAATACCTTCTCGAAATTTCGGAATTTCGGATGTCACCTCGAACTTTCAGCTCGTTTCAATCTTAATTGAGTTATTTCGACTTTTTTTTTCACTATTTTGGGTTTCGGCAGTTTACGTTTTAAATTCTTTTTCGTAATAATTTTGTTTCCCAAATGTCCCATTTAAAGAAGACATTTTTTTATTAAAATTTCAATTTTAAACTTGATGTGTCCATCCAATCTTCGTCTTTTAATTCGAGATTTCACATCTAAGCTCGAAATTTCGACTTTCTAATCAACATTTAGAGCATAATCCTGCAACTCAATTTTTTTCACAATAATTTCGATATTTTGATGTAGACTTTACTTTCCGTCAACTTTTGTTATTTCAAGGAATTTTTCAAAAAAAGTTGCACTATCTTTTTTAATTCGGGACTTTTTTTTCTCAAAATTGCAGCTCCCTTGGAAATAACTTCCGAAACAAACTGTATAAAATTTGTCTATTCTGTTCTTGATCTATCAGCTTTCAAGTCTTGAATACTCTGCTCAGAAACACCTTATCTAATTTCTAGTTTAAATGTTAAAAAATTAATATTAAGGAACTGGGAAACAAATTTTTATTCTAAGGGCTAAAAAAGTAATTTAATTTTAAATTATAATGCGTGTCCCAACAAGAGTATAATGTACAACAAATACAAGTACAATAAATATACAAAATATTAAAAACCAAAATTTATACTTTTTTAAAGCTTTTCAGTTCAACTTTCGCCTGACTAAATTATAAGTTAATTTGTTTATTCTTATTTACCTATTTTTTGATGAGTTGCCTCTGTCATATTCATCGAAACTTAACCACCTTACACCTTATCATAGAAAAGTGCAAGCAATGTTTAACTGTGCCGTGGAAAATAACTAATATATATTTGTAAGTTTAAACAAATTAATCTGTTAGTCAACAAAAACTATCAAACAGGGTGGTAAATAATCATGAATCATCATTTATCTTTAAAAAAATCTAATTTGATAAAATATGTTGCGTGCGATTGTATGATTCTGCAGGGAATGAGTTCACAATTTGCCAGATACTAAGACCATTGCATTATTTAAAACATGACCTCATAGGTTCAAAGGCTACAACAATAAATACGTGGACATTTGATTTCTTTACATCCAGTGCAGGCCTACATTTAGTAACAGAAACAGACAATTTTCTTAGGAATCTACAGAGCTCGCCTATATCTAGTAACACAAACAGACAAATTTTTTCGAATCTACAAATTACGTGTTTATAACGTCAAAATATGGGAGATTAAAGTAAAAAAAAGGTTGACATTTTTGTAAAAATATCCACATTTTGATGCTAAGGTCGAAATTTCCACTCAAACTTGAAGTTCGAGAAACTTTTCTCAGGAATTTTTAACCTTTTTCTCGAAATTTCGCGTTAAAATCAAAATGTCAAAAAATACAAAACAATATTTCTCGAAATTTCTACTTGTCGCTAGAAATGGTCCCTTTGAAGTCGACATTTCAAGGTTAAAGTCGATATTTCGATGCTTAAGTCGAAATTTCGTGTTTAAAATCAAAACATCGAAATTAAAGTTAGCAAATTTTGAACTGAAAAAAAGTTCCGGGATTTTTAGTCAAAATTTCGATGACAAATCCTAAAAAAAATTGTTCTCAAAATGTCTAAGCTTTTACTCAGAATTTCGAGTTAAAATGCAAATGTCAGGAAAAAAATTCAAATTTTCCAAAACAATGTTTTCAAAAATTTCGAGTTTCCAGAGCAATGTTGCCCTTGAATTCGAACTTTTGAGGTAAAGTCGTTATTTCGAGGATAAAGTTGGAATTTCGAGGTTAAAGTCGAAATTTCGCGTTTAAAATCAAAAGGTTAAAATTAAATTTCAAAATAAAAAAAAATCTCGGCATTTGAAGTCAAAATTTTGATGACAAAATCCCAAATTATAAAATAGATTGTTCTCGAAATTTTGACGTTAACCTCCTTTCCCAAAATTTTAAGTTGTCAGAGAAATATTCCCCTTGAATTCGAACTTTTAAGGTTAACATCGATATTTCGAGTTTAAAGTCGAAATTTCGAGTTTAAAATCGAAATGTCAAAATTAGTAAATTTTGAATTAATAAAAATGTCATCTTTTTACGTCGAAATTTCGGCGATAAAATTGAAAATTCTAAAACAAATAGTTCTCGAAATTTCCCAAAATTTTAAGTTGTCAGAGAAATATTTCCCTTGAATTCGAACTTTCGAAGTTAACATCGACATTTCAACTATAAAGTCGAAAATTTGAGTTTAAAATCGAAATGTCAAAATTAATAAATTTAGAAATAATAAAAATGTCAGCTTTTTACGTCGAAATTTAGGTGATAAAATAGAAAATTCTAAAAAAAATAGTTCTCGAAATTTTGAGGTTAAAGTCGAAATTCGAAATGCGAGTTTAATCCCCTTTGAAGATTAAAATCTAAATTTTCGAGTTTAAATTTCTGTGGCGATTCAAATCTAAATTTCGAATTTAAACTTGATATTTTTAGTTTAAGGTCGAATCTTCAAGATTAAAGAAGTTTTGGGACTTTCAATGTTTCAATTTTGAAATTCGATTTTGTATTGAAAATACATTTGAATCAAAATTTGTTTTGCAAATTCTTTTTCAAAAGTTATGTTCTTCATAATTTGAAATTGATAATACTAGTTTTCGAAAAATTTGATTTTATAAAGTCGATTGTATTTTATAAATATACAATTTTTTCAGCTTTAATCTTGAAATATGTAACTTTTTTCTCGAAATTTCGAATTTCCTTTTTAAAGTTTCGACTCTAAATACAAAACTAGGTTTTCTAAACAATTTTGCTCTGTTTGAAATTTCGATAAGTTCGGAGTGTCGACAGTTATCCACAAATTTCGTAAAATTAATTTTATTTTGTGCTCTTTTTGATATGAATTTAATTTTGAAAATTTCACCTTTTTTTCGAAATCTTCAGTTTGAACCGAATTTTGTTTTAAAGTCGAAATTGTATTTTCGAATTAAAATTTTAGCAAAAGTTCAATTCCAAAATAGAATTTGTGAAAATTGTTTCGACATTCTGAAAAAAAGATGAAATAAAAAAAATAATATAAGTTAAATTTTGAGTTCAAAGTCGTAAGTTTAGAAAATACGGTAAAAATTTCAAAGACCTTTGATTCCAAAATTTTTGAAATAAAATTGTTTTTCAGGAAAATGGCAATGACGAAGGAAATTGTCGAAAAATGTCGAAGAAAAATGTTTCAGTACAAACTTTAAATTCGAGAAGTTAATATTTTGAGAAAAAATTTGGAATTTGTGTTGTATTTTTTGAAATACCGCAACAACAGTTTTCTAAAAGAAATCTAAAAATTGTGAGTTTAGTTTCAGAATATTCAGAAAAAAAGTCAAAATATCGAGAAATATCTGAAAATTATGGCAATTGCAAAAAAAGCCCAATTTTGTCCAATTTTGTTTATCTAAAATGGGATTTCCCAGTCACAGAGGCACTTCCGCAGGGGGAGGGGGAGGTCATAAGGAAAGCAGGGGCGCAGATACGTATTCGGACACATTTTGACCTTTTTTGAAAATGTATCATTTTTTTAAGGGTTGGGCTTTTTCAACATTTCGAATTTCTTCTGGTATCTCTCTGAAGTTCATAGCTTGGCTATCAAAATGCGTGTCATAAGGAAAGCAGGGGCGTAGATACGTATTCAGACACATTTTGACTTTTTTTGAAAATGTATCATCTTTTTAAATGTTGGAATTTTCCAAAATTTCGAATTTCTTCTGGTATCTCTCTGAAAATGATAGCTTGGCTATCAAAACACGTTAGAGCAACCTTTGTTGTGTTTTTTAACCTTTCTTGGTTTAAGGGGGCAATATTTGTATTTCAATTTTTGAAGGTAACCAAGAACCAGTCCGTTCCACCAAAATTCGAATTTCTTTCCAAAATTTTGCTTTTTTAAAATTTCAACTTATTAAAATAGATTTTTATTTATTTCAAAATTTTTATTTGCTTCAAAAATTTTATTTCTTTCAAAATTTCTACTTTTTTCAAAATATTGACCTTTTAAAAATTTCGATATTATTAAAAAAAATTCTGCTTCTGTTAAAAACTTTGTTTTTTTAATTTGAAAAAAATTTGAAACTTTTTAGAAAAATTTGGTTTTTTAAGCCTTTAATTGTTTTTTCAAAATGTCGAGTTTCTTGACACGCTGACATTTTTTCAAGGTTTTATCTTAGAATTATGACTTCTTGTTTCAAAAAAGCATTCAACTATTTTTCGGAAATGTCGAGTTTTTTTGAGTGGTTGAAACTGTTTCACGATTTTATTCTAGAATTAGGATTTCTTATTTCAAAATGTTTACTATTTTAAAATTGTCGACTTTTACTCAAAACCTTGATTTTATCGAATTACTTTTTGAAATTCGATTTTTTAAACGTTCGATCGTTTTTTTAGCTTTTAAATTTTTTGGAAAATTTAGTAATTTTTTTTCAAAATTTCATCTTTTTTGAAATTATTTACTACTTTTAAATATTTCTACTTTTTATTAAAAAATTAGATACGAAATGTTTTTAAATTTTTTTTGAAACTTGATTTTTTTTAAATTCAACTATTTACAAAATTACGACATTTTTCAAAACTTTTCTCAAAATTTGCGAATTCAACTTTTCTTGAACGAACTGCTTCCAAAATGTCTTTGAAAACTTTGATTATTTTAAATTTTAACTTTTTACAAAATTACGACATATTTCAAAACTTCGATCTTTTTCAAAATTTGCGAATGCAACTTTTCTTGGATATTTAGTTTTCTTAAAATTTCGACGTTTCTAAAAATTTGGAATTTGGAACATCTCGCCGCATTTTTTTTAAATTTTCGAATTAAAAGTTTCAACTACTTTTTAAAATGACGAGTACTTTCTAAGATGTCAACTTTTTTTTAATTTTGACTTTTTTTACTGTGAGCTTCAAATGTTCGACTCCAATTGAAAAAAGTTGAAGCAGGCACGAATATAATTTTCATATTCCGGGGGGGAGACCACAACGTAAGAAAGGTTGGGAACCCCTGATCTAGAAGGACGAAATCAGCACGCTAGAATGAAAAGGGGGTATTCAAATAAAAAAGTATCAAGTGTGCTGTAATTTATGAAAAAATATCAAGTGTGTTGGGATTTTTTGTTAAAAGAGGACACAATGAAAGAGGCATGCGATTACTAATTGATTGTTTTGGCTGATACGCCAAGTGTCACTTTGACGTCTTATTTATACAAAGAGGTTAGAATTTTCCAAAGCTTCGAATGATTTTATATAAAATCAGTGAGGTTTTCCGTCAGTAGCTTTCTTATGACAGTAGTTTAAATGTATTATAACCTTGCAGTGGTCAATCTCTATCAGTGTTGCCAGGTGTACGATAATTTTGGTTTTTGACGATAATTTTAGGTCCTTTAGGATAATGCATAAACGATAATGGCCATTTGTACGATAATTTTAGGGGATTCAACGTCATAAAACGTAAATTTTGTGCAATTTAATAATAGACGAAGTACATTTGCAGACAATATTGTGTTGAGGACTTGAAAGCGGAGAGAGAAGATGTGGACCTTTTATTTGTGATTAAAACTTGTGGAGGGGTGTTGTTTCTTGGGCAAAAAGGAAATTGTCGTTAATCTGCGATAGTTTTTTATAATATTTTTTTTATTTTCACCTGGCAACACTGATCTCTATTTAAGACGTACGTTAAAAACATAAAAACATTTTACAGCCAACTTGACGATTTTTTTATTTGAATACCCGATATTATATAAGCCACAAAACTTAAATTTTGTCAACTAGTGCAAACAATTTTCAAAATATATATTTTAAAACCAGTAGCATGCAATGATAAGGATAAGGATAAATAATAAGTTGCTTCACTCCTCTCAGTCTAACTAATATAAGCAGATTTTGTGCAGGCAGGAGTGTCAACATGAAGTCATTATTAATAAATATTCATTCTACACCTTCAGTTTTATAGATTTTTAAGCGGGTACGTCTAATGTAGATCCTATATTACGTAATATTTTCGATACGAAAGCTAAAAATACAGATTTAAAAATAGCATCTCGATGTTTGTAAATAGGAGGAAATAAATGAAAACACTTACAGAGAACAAAAATATTTGCTACCATTGAAAGGATGCATTACGAAAACTTCGATAAAAATCAAATGCAACCTCAATTCGCACAACTGTTGAACTGCAACTAATTTTCAATCGAATAACTTCATGACTAAGATCATTAAGTACTGGTAATATAATAACAATTGGTGGGAGTAATGTTATCATTAATTAAACTATAAAATTACATAGCGAGAGCGAATAAAGAAAACTATATGACGCAAAATGTGGAAACCTGTACCCCCTCGAGTTTATTTATTCCTATCGTCCACGGATTTAATTGGAAAAATTGCGACAGCAGAAATCGTTCAGTCGAAGGTAAAGTTTTGTAACGAAAATGATAACGAGTTTATGATGTTTTGTTATTATTTCCAAGTCGACCGGAGCCTCATTTCCATACGGTGTTTTTGTTTAGTCGGAAAATGCGTCGATATTACCTCGTGCCACAGAAGCGTGAAGCATGAATTAATTCGTGCGTTAACCCTATTTAGCTTTTAAATACAGGCTGTGGGAAACAATGGAATCATTCAAGAGTGATACGTTTATGGCAAGACTAATAGCGAAACGTATTTAAAAAAAATTGTGCGCTGCGATCCAGTAGAGTAATTTTGTCCAAAAATAACGTTTACGAAAAAAGTCGAAATTTCAAAAAAATCGAAATTTTCAAAACGCAGGTTGTAAAAATTTCGACACTGTTTTGAGTGAAAAATATTTATCACCCAACGCTTGAACATTTTAAATTTTGAGAGAAACATGGGAATATTGGTTTGAGATAGGATTTTTTTCGAAATTCCAGCATTTCGAGATCCCTGTTACAATTTCAAAAAAAAAGTAGAAACTTCAAGTTTAAGTTGTAAAACAACTGACGCAGTGTACACTTTTGGTTTTATTAACCATTTGAGTTTTGAGAGTGTGAACTTTTCCTCGCGTCTATGGTCATATGCATACGGATATTCCCACAGCTCCAAATTTCATTATGGAATATTTTAGTCGTGTTTTATTTCCATCCCATAAAGAGTTTAGAGACCAATAGATCGTAATGTGGTCGTTCTAAAACGGCAATAATAAAAACGCGAGACAGTATATGCATAATAATACTTTTTTATATTCGTTGCGGCTTGGCTATGAAGTATGTATTGCGACAAGGGCGAGTTATTTAAATCAGTTAAAATGTAAATTCGAGTGTCAAATAAAGTTAAATTTACGTTACTACGCAATTATATTAGAATCGATAGAGCTTGCCCTAGCTCGGGGGGGCGCTGGCATAGACGTTTTCGAAACGTGTGCCGATTATGCGACGGGCCAAATATTAGGAATAAACGCACATGCAAATTGATGGTCTTGATCGCTTTAATCCCAACCTCCGACGATATAATTGGACGTAATCCTGGTAGATCTGTGGACTCATCTAGTAATTAGGTGTTTGGAGGTTCTATAACAATAGACAACCGTATTTTATACGATACAATAACAACAGGAGGAAATTGACTATAATTCTGAGAAAATTAGAGTAGTGAATATGGGAATGGTGCAAATATAAAGCTCTGTCCTTATTTCAAATCACAGACTAGATAGGAAAATTTTGCTAGATCTGGAATGAATCTCTGATGCTTCTCTGATAGGTCACGCTCGGCTGTCAAACTTAGAAGTGATGTCGTTGTGGTCAGTCACCTGATCTAGGGCGAGGGATAAGATTGCCAATTTTTTTGAGAAAAATGTCGTAACTCATTTTTCGAAAGAAGAACAAAAAAGTATTCGTAAGGAAAAGGGTGTGTATTATTTAAATTAATCGCTAATACATTTAACTAAACAGAAGGTTTCACCCCTTTACCACATCGGCAATTAAATAAAAATCGGTTTTTTTAATGTAAAAAATGAAAAAAAAAACCATTAACTTATTCTATTTTGCGAATTCATGTCTTGATTAGTCGACACTAAAATGTGACAAAAAGTCTTGTATAAAATAAAATTTTTGAGAAACCTTAATTTCAAAAAAATTAAACACAAAAAACCAAACTACGAAAAAAATTTAAAATTATTGAAAAAAGCTAAGTATTAACAAAACTTTGGTGAAAAAGTTTGACATTTCAAATTTAAATTCAAACTCTTACATCAAAGTCCAAACATTTATAACCAAGTCAAAATATCTAAAAAAATCCTACATTTCAACTTTAAATCGACAGTTTAAAATTAGGTTTTAGATTTAAACTCCGAATACTAAGAAAAAACTCGACTTTTACTACTCCTCAATTATTTATGTAAAAAATGCTTCAAATTTCTGGTTTGTTCTTAAATTTCGAGATTAAGCAAAAACATTTCAAATAAACTAACATTTCGAAATTTTGAGAAAATGCTTTTGTTTAGTAAATTAAATTCATTCAGAAATTTTCATCTTTTTACTTGAAATTCTGTCTTTAACCTTAAATATAAATACAGTCAAACCTCCCTATAGCGAATTCTAAGATCCTACAAAAAAAATTGCTATAGAGAGGTTGTCGTTATAGGTAGGTGGCACTAAAAATGCATAAATCACATGTAAAATTTCATATTACTCATTCTTTTAAAAATATATAAACAAACGTAGATAAATTAAATATAATTAAAAAATCTGTTATTTCGGTTGAAAGAGAGAATGTTTCCTGTTCAAAAAATACTTGGCACTTATTTAACGCATTGAAAACAAGTTCAGGTGTGTTCTCAAACTGTAAACCCTCCTTACACTAGCAAGTAAACAATGTCATCAGCATGGGGTATCCCAAAAATTCAGTATTTACTTATTTTGGAGGAGAGGCAATTATAAACGAATCACACCAGTGTCATTAGCATGAGGCATTAAGAACTTTCTCTGAACGGAAGGCCATTATTAAAACTAATTAAACCTTGAAAAATCTATGTTCAAGAATTCGTTGTAAGGAGGTATCCTGTTCGTTAAATGGGGGCAATATTACGTGTAAATTTACTTAAAATGCTACGTTCTCTAATAAAATTCGTTATACAGAGGAATTCGGTACATGGAGGTCCATTATAGGGAGGTTTGACTTTATATTTAAAAAGATTTCGAATTTACACAAATCGCAAGCCTAAATTTCCACTTGGAAAAAAATCAAATGTCGAAAGAAACTCATAATTTCAAATTTCAAAAAAGAAAATTGAAGTTAATACGAAATTTTGGCTCAAAACTTCGATATTACGAGAAAAACTATTGCTTTATAATTTTTTTTAAAGATTTTCTATTTTGAAAATGTCAAGTTAAGTAGTTGATTTGTTATTATTAATTAGTAATTTTAAATGAATGATTTGGTTTTTCTTTCAAGATTTTCACCTTTTTTGTTGCGAGTTTAAAAAGTCAAATTTAAACTCTGAATTTTGATAACATTCCAAGTATTAGGTTTTTATTTAGAAAGTTAAAAATTCTCAAAATATCAAAATATTGGGATTAAAGTCGAAATATTGAACAATATTTTTTGTTAAAGCACTGAACTAAACACTGTGGCTTGTGATTAAGTCCAAAGAAGGTTTCACCCCTTTACCACATCGGCAATTAAATAAATAATTACGCGATACGTATTTCGCCAGCAGAACTGGCATTTTCAAGCGCACTAATCTTAAAAGATTAGCAAAAGATGCATTGACGTCATCTGCATTGAGATTCAAATCGATAGTATCGATTTGAATCTCAATGCAGATGACGTCAATGCATCTTTTGCTAATCTTTTAAGATTAGTGCGCTTGAAAATGCCAGTTCTGCTGGCGAAATACGTATCGCGTAATTATTTATTTAATTGCCGATGTGGTAAAGGGGTGAAACCTTCTTTGGACTTAATATTTTTTGTCACAATTTTTTGTTTCAAAAGCCTTTATTTTCGGTTGAAATGAAGACTACTTCAAATAAATTTCGCGTTTTTCTTGCAAAATATAGACTTCCTATTTCCTTCTTCAAAAAAATAAAAATTTCAAGTTTGAACCCTACACCTCGAAAACCCTAACATTTATTTTCCAAGTTTCGCCCAAAATTTACAAATTTCTACAAAAATGTTGAAATATTGATAGTTTTTATAGTAAATTAAGTTTTTTTATAAACTTACATTAAACTGAGAGCGTTTAGTTTTTTTCAAAAATTTCGATTTATAACTCGATATTTAGACCTTATTTTTTGAATTTCAATTTTTTCCTGAAGTTCTGATTTTAATTCTGAACTTAAAATATTTAAAAGGGGAATTTTGATAAAAATATGAGAATGTTTCGTTTCATGCATCACATTATTGCATATACAGGGTGGACCATAAGTAATGGTACATGTAGCAAGGGTAGATTTTTCGTATAAAAATAACGTGATTTAGCCACATTTACCTTATACCAAAAGTTGATATTAACAGAGATATAGTGTGTCAAAGTTGAAAAAAAATTGTGACTTTTTCGCATAACTGATGAACACATTTTACTATAGACAAGAAATTTTGCATAGGGGGGTTTCTTTGGTCAAGAAATTCTAATTTGCTAACAGATTGTCAGTAATTCATAGGGGGCGCCACCTGCGCCACCCTGTATTATTCTAAAACGTCATAACTTTTTTGTGGCTTCATATACACTTATTTTAAATAGATATTTTTATTTAGCCATATTTTTTTCGTAAAAAAGGTATCCTTTCTAAATGTTGATACAAGCAACCGTTTTCAAGATATTTACCTTCAAAGTTTGCCGTACGTTTATTTTAAGTTATATAAATGTGGATTTTTCCCAGTAGGTTTCCAAATAAAAGTAATAAAACTGACTCTAAAATAGTTTATATCAAATAATACTCTACTGACATTATTATTACACATATTTTTCAAATTTCTAAGGCTAATTTAAATAAAATACCAAAACAAAATTTATTTTCAAAAATAAATATGTGGGAAATGACTTTTTTCATATAAAGGGATTGTAAACAATTAAAAATTTGGCTGTCTTTTATTGAAATTCATCTCCAAAAATCTGCTTTGACCACTAGACTGTTAAAGTTTTCTTATGCGGACTCAGAGATCATATCTCACATGTCTATGTCAGAAAATAAATTAAGTCTTAATTTTTTGGATTTTCTTTATTGAGATTTTCAAAATTTATGTAATAATATTATCAGCAAAGTAATATTTGACATAAATTAGTTTCTAAGCTGTCTTATGATTACTTTTTTTCAAGCCTACTTCGAAAATTTAATTTGTTAGTAATTTAAAACTAAGGCACGTCAAGCTTTAAAGGCAAATATCTTGGAAACGGTTGCTCGTATCAACTTTCAAAAAGTACACCTTTTTTACGTAAAAAATATGGGGAATTAAAATAACCAATTTAAAATTAATATACGTGGGTGCACAAAAAAGTTATGATGATTTAGAATTATGCAGGATAGCGCAGGTAGCGCCCCCTATCAGCTATTGGTAATATGTTAGCAAATTAGAGTTTATCGACTTAAGAAACCCCTTTGTGTTAAATTTTGTGCTTATATTGCAATTCATTCCATAATTATACGAAAAAATCGAAACTTTTTTCTCAACTTTGACACCCCTGTACCTCTGTTAATATCAACTTTTGGTAAAAGGTAAATGGAGCTAAATCACATTATTTTTATTCGAAAAATCCACCATTGCTCTATGTACCATTACTTATGGTCCACCCTGTAGAACCAAAATAAACTATGTTTATATGGAAAAATATAAAGTATATTTTAACCAATATACTTTAATATAAAGTGTGGTTAACATCCCCTAGGGCGGGGAGATGAAGGGGGTGCTCAATTTGCATGTGGTTGGGGCGCTATTCTCAGGCAAATATTTTTTTTTTGTCTTTTTTTGGTCTTCAAAATATTTCGGGCACCAACATCAAGTTTCGAAAAAATCGTAGATTTGGTGCTGTATTCAATTTTGCATTCTTATTTACATTAAGAATCAAAACTGAATTAACCCTTTAATGGACCTTAAACCCTATATCACACAATGTTGAAGGGAGACTTGTTTTGTAAAAAATGTTTTATTTACAACTTTTTTTTCGTAGCATTACTAATAAAAGACTTAGGGTAAACTGCCCCATATATACTGGAAAAAATAAAAAAACACAGAGGAACGTATGGCTGACAAAATCGAAAAATATCCCGGGAATTGGATTTATAACTACAATTGAAGTCCACTTTTTTTCGGCATTTATAACCTTCAATTGAATATTTTTACTTTAAACTTTAAACTTCAAAAACAAAAAGCTCGTCTACAAACTTCCAGAAAAAAAACTCGTCTTCAAACTTCCAGAAACAAGAAAGCTCGTCTTCAGATTTCCACAAATACGAAAGTTCGTCTCCAAACTCAACATAACATACTTTTTCTCAAAACTATTCCTAACTTCTTACTCATCGTATCACGTTTTCCATATCATTATTTACAGGTTGTGATGGTTGTAAATAAAAATGTTTTGTTCTCCAAAAACATATCACCCTTTACATGTTACGGGGGTTGTAAATAAAAATGTTTTGTTCACTAGTAACTGTCTTGGCTAGTGCACTTACTACAAGGGTTTAAAGACAAAATTGTCATCTAAAATTCAGTGCACAATTTGTGCAGCTTTTATTTCCGTGACGATTACTACAATACAATTAATTTTAGTACCCCATAATGCTATATTATTGTATAGTTTCAGATGCTTCAGCCATCTCATATTGAATATCAGCAGTGATGATTGTTCTCGGGCGATGTCAATTTTCTAAATTGTCTGAGGTGTCAGTTTTGGCTCGCTTGTCGTAATTTTGCCATCACTGACCTACACAGATTACTTAAGCAAAGAGCACAAAACAATTTCTATAAAATCAAAAGCAACTTTTCATTAAAGGAATTTCTCTTGAAAACCAAGGCGAATTACGTCTTATCCTTTTAAATTACACCTTAAATGAACTTGACCTATAATATGTATAAAAGTTATAAGGATTTCAGTTTCCTAAGTTGGATTTTTTCCTAATAAACTAATAATAAGTTTTTCTTTAATAAAAATTAAACTATTTGACCAATTCCCACCAAAATTGACAGGCTTCTATTCTTAGAAATTTTAAATACACAGAAGAATGCCAAAAAACAGTCAAGAATTTAGATCTGTAGAGCGACAAATTCGTACAACGTACACGCAGACTAACGGACGAAACTGACAGTCGTTTTTTAATGGTGAATTTTGGAATTAATAGATTTTTTTTAAAGTAGCAAATTTCAACGTTGGTTAGAGAAAGCTGTTCTTTATCCAAAAAACGATTGATTTGGTGCAAAATTACCTGAGATATACCCACTTTTATATAAAAAAAAACTCAGTTTTTGACATTTCCCGAGAAAACTACGATCGGGGCGACTGTGGTGGTGTACAATTATACTCCGTTACACTTTATTTTCAACGTTAGTAAAAATTCCGGAACTATATAGAATCGAAATTTGTACGTTAAACTTTACATTTTGAGTTTTTTTTTAAGTTTAAGATTTTTTATAAAATTCCAGTTTTTTTAAATAAATTTTTATTTCAAAGTTGAAACAGTAGATTCAAAAGTTCGATTTAAATTTCGAATTTAATCTCCAACCTAAACACTTAACAGAATATTCAAAATTTTGAGGTTGATTTTCGAGAAATGAACATAACCTAAATCCTCTTTTCCTCCAACTGCTAAATGATTTTCAATTTTTAAGATATTTAGGTATTACATAGCAGAATGTTTAACGAATTAGAATCGTCCTGTATTTTGAAACAACATCTGAGGATTATTTCGAACAATTATTTGAAAATGTTGGATACTTTTGAAACTTTTATTTTTTAAGTTAAAAGTTGAAATTTCCAGGTTAAATAATTCAAAATTTGCCCTTGTCTTTGAATTTTATCTCGAAATTGTTACTTAGAATTTTAAGAAAACTGTTTGGAATATTAGAATAAAACTCCATTTTCTCGGAAAGTTAAATTTAAAAAATCAGAAAAACCGGAATAATAATAAAATGAATTTTGAAAAAATAATGGTTTTTGAAAAGTACTATCGAAATGTCGAAAAGAAGGGTCGAAATTTCTACAGAAAAAGTGAGAAAATGTTCCATTGTAAGTAGACATTTCTAGACACATTGCATTTTGAAGTACACGTTAAAATTTCGAGAATAATACGGAGTTTGAGAAATATGAAGCTTTCGGAAAGTTAAATTTAAAAAAATCAGAATAAGCCGAATATTAATGAAATGAATTTTTAAAAAATAATGGTTTTTGAAAAATACTATCGAAATGTCGAAAAAAAGGGTCGAAATGTTTACAGAAAAAGTAAGAAAATGTTTCATTGTAAGCAGAAATTTCTAGAACATCGCATTTTGAAGTACACGTCAAAATTTCGAGAATAATACGAAGTTTAAGAAATATGGAGCTTTCGGAAAGTTAAATTTAAAAGAATCAGGAAAAGCTGAATATTAATAAAATGAATTCAAAAAATAATGGTTTTTGAAAAATACCATCGAAATGTCGAAAAAAAGGGTCGAAAATTCTCCAAGAAAAGTTAGAATTTGCAAGAGAAAGTTCAATTTTGAGAGAAAAAAGTAGAATTTTCAAGAATAAATCGTAATTTCTAAAGCGACGAATTTAGAGAAAAAAACTCAATATTGGGAAAGTCCAAATTTTTAGAAAACTCGAAAACTGTTGGAAATTCGATAAATGTTGGAAATTCGAAAAATGTCAAAATATTTCTAGTTTGAATTTTCTGAAAAAAGTCGCAATTTTCAGAAAAACTCGTCGAATTAAAAAAAACCTCAATTTTCAAAAACAATGTTCTTCTTTACTTCTTTATTCTAATTTTAACATACTATTTTTTCAGTAAAGAAATCGAATTTACAAGAAATTGTTTTCTCGAAATTTTCTAAAAATATCGTTTTAAAACTTTTTACTTTTTGATAACATACCGATCTAATTTAGAGAAAAAAACGAATTTCGAGAAAATCGTAATTTCAAGAAAGAATCGACATTTCCAAAAACTAAAACATCGCATTTTGAGTCGAATTTGGAGATAGATGTTAAAATTTTCAGAATCGAATTTAAGAAAGCCAATTTTTTAAGAAGAAAATTGGAGGTATTTTGAAAAAAAAATGATTTTTGAAAGACAAGTCCAAGCAACAACATTTTAAGAATAAAGTCGAAATTTCAAAAAAGATGAATATAAACGAATTTTAAAAGAAAAAGTCGTAATCTTGGAAAAAGTTAAATATCGAATTTTGAAATAAAAATGAAGATTTCGAGAAATTGACAAACATTACGAAACCAGTCAAAATTTTTGAAAACTCAAATTGTAAAAGATCAAAATCTTCAGGAAAACCCGATGTTGAGAAAAATAAGGGACTTTCGAAAAAAAAAACAAATCTCGAGAAAAACTATGAAACGGAGAAAATGATCGAAATTTTTCGGGGAAAGTCAGATTTTAAGAAAAAGGTATAATTTTAAGGACACTCCTTTATACAAAAAGAGGAATTTTGAAAAAAAATCAAATTTAATAAAAGGATAAATTTCGAAGAAAAATATTTAGATTTCCAGGAATATACAGGATGGGTTATTGTGATAAAACTCAAAATTTCGAAAAAAGACGAATTTTGAGAAAAATATCGAATTTTCGATTTAGTTTTTGGAAATTTATATGTTTTCCTCGGACTCTTGAGAAACAAAGATTTTAAAAAAATTCGAAATTTTAGGAAAAAAGTGAGAATATAGTAAACACTCGAAATTTTCCAGAGAGAATAAAAATTTATCGAAATTTTGAAAAAAGCTGAATTTTGAGAAAATGAAATTTCTCGAATTTTCCCTTGATTGTTCCACTATTGAGATAAACGTCAAAGTTTGAAAAAACAATTTGGACCAGAAAGTTGTATTTCAATTTATAAACAGTTAAAATTCCAGAACAAATTTTCTCGAAATTTTTGTCTTTTTACAAAATTTTTACAAATTCATTATCAAAATTTTGAGATAATTTTATTTTTAGTTTTTTATCAAAATTCGGCCAAATTTCGAAACGAATTTTGAAAAAAATCAAATTTAATAAAAAGACAAATTTCGAAGAAGAATATTTAGATTTCCAGGAATATACAGGATCGGATATTGTGGTAAAACTCAAAATTTCGAAAAAAGACGAATTTTGAGAAAAATATCGAATTTTCGATTTAGTTTTTGGAAATTTATATTTTTTCCTCGGACTTTTGAGAAACAAAAATTTTTTAAAAAATTCGAAATTTTAGGAAACAAGTTAGAAATAGTAAACACTCGAAATTTTCCAGAGAGAATAAAAATTTATCGAAATTTTGAAAAAAGCTGAATTTTGAGAAAAATAAGATTTCTCGAATTTTCCTTTTGACTATTCCACTATTGAGATAAACGTCAAAGTTTGAAAAAACAATTTGGACCAGAAAGTTGTATTTCAATTTATAAACAGTTAAAATTACAGAACAAATTTTCTCGAAATTTTTGTCTTTTTACAAAATTTTTACAAAATCATTATCAACGTTTTCAGATAATTATTTTTAGTTTTTTATCAGAATTTAGCCAAATTTCGAGAAAAAAAGGTAAGTCTTGATAAACAAGTCGAAATTTGTACAAAACTAAAATATAAAATAAATTAAGTCGAAATTTTTGAAAAAAACGAATTTTTTAGAAATGGTGAAATTTCGAAGAAAAAAACAATTAATTTTGATGGAACGGACTGGTGCTTGGTTATGTTTAAAAATTGTAATTCAAATCTTATCCCCTGAAACAAAAAAATATTAAAAAACACAACAAATGTTGCTCTAACGCGTTTCGACAAGCTATCATTTTCAGAGAGATACAGCACGTTAGAGCAACCTTTGTTGTGTTTTTTAACCTTTCTTGGTTTTAGGGGACAAGTCTGGTATTTCAATTTTGGAAGATAACCAAGGACCAGTTCGTTGCACCAAAATTACGGTTTTCATTTATGTTTTATTAGCTTTTTTTCGCCTTTCGCAATTCTAGATTTTCAGCAACTTTCTGTTAAGAATTGTCATTGCCCCAGCAGCGATTGCGTTAGATCTTTGTGTCAATTGCTGTTTGTAACTCAACACTGAAAAACACTGATAACACACGATGTTAAACTAAATAACAAGATTATTTTACAATTGGTGGAACGGACTGGTCCTTGGTTAGGTTCAAACCCTGAAACCAAGAAAGATTTTTAAAAAACACACAGTATCTCTCTGAAGATGATAGCTTGGCTGTCGAAACGCGTTAGAGCAGCCTTTGTTGTGTTTTTTAATCTTTCTTGGTTTCAGGGGACAAAATTTGTATTTCAGTTAATGAATTTTGAGACAAACATTCAAAATATTGACAAACTTAGATTGTGATAAGGGAAGTCGAATTTTAAGAATAAAAAAATTTCAAAAGAAAAAAACAAATTTTGTGAAAAAATACGAATTTTGAGAAATAAGTGGACATTTGGAGAAAATTTTGAAATCTCAAGGAAAAGACGAATTTTGAACAAATTAATACTTTTTAGAAAAAGTCTTCTCAGTTGAATATAAATTTCCATTAAGCTGAGTGAACTAGGGGGGGCAAGTGCTCTCTCCTGTTATTCTAGCTACGCCTATGTCTAGTTGTAAATCGAAAATTTGAAAAATTTTGAAGTTTAGATTGTACCCAATATTGCGAGAAGGAAGCCGAATTTCAAACTAATCTCGCATTTTCTAAAAAATCTCTTTAAACGTCAAATTAAGAAATTACGAACTTCGAAGTTCCGGGCTTTTATTCAAAAACCTTGAAATTGTTCGTTTTCCAAAATTTTAATTCTAATCTTGTTTATATTATTTAAATTTAAAATTTAAAGATTAGAAAGGACATTTCTAGATTAACATTGAAATATCATGGAGAAGTTTTTTCAAATTTGAAGCTTTTTTTAATTTTGAAATTTTTTATACAAAGCTTCAATTTATTATAGAAGTTTTGAATTAACGCTTGAAATGTCGAGACTAAATCCAAATTGTTGACCTTCATCTTACAATTTAATATTAAATTTAACACTTTTTTAAGACAAATTTTCATAATTTTAAAGAAAATATTTCAAAAAAAATTTGCAAGTTTCCAAAAAAATGTCGATACTCGAAGAAGAAAAAAAATTGAAATTTTAATACTATTCGAGTTAAACACGAAATTTTGAAACAAAGTTGATATTTCGAAGTAAAGTCATTTATAATATTTGTTAATCACGGTTTTTTGTTTCGAAATTTAGAATTTATAATTTAAATGTAAAAAGTGTTGAAAGTTCGAATTTAAAATAAAATTTGCTAATGACATTGTAAACTTAAAATTATAAATTAAAAAAAATTCGAAATTAATTTTTTTTCGAAATTGTCACGCTTTTATATTGTACTCCTTTTTCAATATTTTTTTTTAATCTTTAAATTTCTAAAACTGAATCTGAAAAGCTCTCAATTTGTAAGAATTTTTGAAATAAGTTTGAAAATTTACCATTAAACTTTTACCCTTAAATTTACCATTAAATTTTGAAGATCTAAATTTTTCTCGAAATTTCAGCGTAAAACTTGATTTTGGTGGCATCATTTTGAGTTAAAAGTTTAAATTTTTTAAGTAAATTTTATTCTGGACATTGGAAATTTATTCAGAAGTTAAATTTGTAATTTTTGGAAAAACGACGAAAAATTTAAGGAAGGAAAAGTTTGCCTTTTGAGAAAAAATTTTAAATTTCTGTGAAAATCTAACAATTTTAAGAACCTCAGATTTTTTCTTGATACTTCGATTTTAAATTTGCAATTCAAGAATACTGGGGAAACCTGAAATTAAAGATTTTTTTAAAATTATAAACTTGAAATTAGGAATTAAAAAAAATCGAAATTAATTTTTGTTTCGAAATTGTCACTTTTATATTTCACTCCTTTTTCAATATTTCTTTTTAATCTTTTAATCTTCAAATTTTTAAAACTGAAACTGAAAGGCTCTCAATTAGTAAAAATTCTTGAAATAAGTTTGAAAATTTACCATGAAACTTAAAATTTTGAAAATCTAATTTTTTTTCGAAATTTCAACGTAAAACTTGATTTTGGTGGCACTTTACTTAAAAGTTTAAATTTTATAAGTAAATTTTATTCTGGACGTTGAAAAATTTATACAGAACTTGAACTTGCAATTTTTGGAAAAACGACGAAAAGTTTAAGTGAGACATTTTTTTCTTTTGAGAAAAATTTTAAATTTCTGCAAAAATCTAACAATTTTAAAAACATGGGATTTTTTCTTGATACTTCAATTTTAAATTTGAAATTCAAGAATTCTGGGGAAACCTGAAATTGAAGATTTTTTAAAATTATAAACTTGAAATTATGAATTAAAAAAAATCGAAATTAATTTTTGTTTCGAAATTGTCACGCTTTTATATTTCGCTCCTTTTTCAATATTTCGTTTTAATCTTTTAATCTTCAAATTTTTAAAACTGAAACTGAAAGGCTCTCAATTTGTAAAAATTCTTGAAATAAGTTTGAAAATTTACCATTAAATCTAAAATTTTGAAAATCAAAATTTTTCTCGAAATTTCAACCTAAAACTTGATTTTGGTGGTGTCATTTTTAATTAAAAGTTTAAACTTTATAAGTAAATTTTATTCTGGACACTAGGAAATTTATCCAGAAGTTAAACTTGTAATTTTTGGAAAAACGACGAAAAATTTAAGTAAGGAAAATTTTTCCTTTTGAAAAAAATTTTAAATTTCTGTGAAAATCTAACAATTTTAAAAACCTCAGATTTTTTCTTGATACTTCGATTTTAAATTTGCAATTCAAGAATACTGGGGAAACCTGAAATTAAAGATTTTTTTAAAATTATAAACTTGAAATTAGGAATTAAAAAAAATCGAAATTAATTTTTGTTTCGAAATTGTCACTCTTTTATATTTCACTCCTTTTTCTATATTTCTTTTTAATCTTCAAATTTTTGAAACTGAAACTGAAATGCTCTCAATTGGTAAAAATTCTTGAAATAAGTTTGAAAATTTACTATTAAACTTAAAATTTTGAAAATCTATTTTTTTTTCGAAATTTTAACGTAAAACTTGATTTTGGTGGCACTTTGGTTAGAAGTTTAAATTTCATAATTAAATTTTATTCTCAACATTGGGAATTTATCTAGAAGTGGAACTTGCAATTTTTGGAAAATCGACGAAAAGTTTAAGTGAGAAAATTTTTTTCTTTTGAAAAAAAATTTAAATTTCTGCAGAAATCCAACAATTTTAAAACCCTAGGATTTTTTCTTGATACTTCGATTTTAAATCTGAAATTCGAGAATAATGGGGAAACCTGAAATGTAAGATTTTTTGAAATTTTGAGTTTAAATTCCACATTTCTAGAACACTCCAAAATTGGACACACATATAACTTTAACTTTAAAAGTTGTTTCAAGAGATTGGTTGAAATTTCGAGAATAAAATGGAAACTTCGGCAAAAAAGTTGATACTATAACTATAACTCTCAATTTCGAAAATAAAAAAGAAAAAAATCACGATAATTCGTAATTTTTTGTCGTAAATTTTTTTTTTCATTGCATTTTGAAAATGAGCTTGGAGACCCTTTAACAAAAATTTCGGCACCCTTTGGAGACAGCGGTTTGTCGATGGGTCAGTTCAGATAATCCAAGACAGCATTTTCCAAACTTTTTTGCTCGCTACCAAATTGTTTTTTTTAACTATTTTTATGTCTAAATAAGCAAAATAATTGATATACAAATCTTGTCCCCTAAACCAAGAAAGATTAAAAAAACACAACAACAAATTGCTCTGACGCGTTTCGATAGCCAAGCTATCATCTTCAGAGAGATACTAACAATCAATTTGTGAAGGTAACCGAAGACAAGTTTCGTTCCACCAAAATTAAGGCTAAATAAGACGAAATTTTGGCATTTGCATTAACAATATAATGAACATTCCACAACGTGCTCCACGTGGATCGCGACCCGCCAGTTGGCAAACGTTGGTTTAAGACATTGTCAGAAAGCTTGCAGATCGCAGATGGTCTGTTTTGCAGATGAACTTCGAAGCAGTTCCGTTCAGCAATAAAGAAACAGTTTCATTCAGCAAATAAAATTTTAATTCAGGATATTAACGGTTAAAGGTGTGTTCCTGCTTAAGCACATATAATGTGAATATCCGTGAAAGAACTCAAAAGCCAAATTTTTACGCTTTTATTATAAAACATTGAGTCGATTTCTTGACGACATTTCTTTTCTTCGTGTCAGCGCTAAACACAATGGAGTCTTTAAACATGTTAAAAACTCATGGTTGCAAGACAAAGATTACACGAATTTGTTAGGGTAATAAAGCTTAAAACCATTGTTGTGTCGGCAAGACCGGCTTTACGGAACGTAGACCTTGTAATTAGAATATTCAATTTGGAAAGGTGCGTACTTTCGAGTTCGACTTCGACTTCGATATCGCCCCTTTGGAAGCAGTTTTTCGAACTACACTCGTGTTACCCTATCTGTTCGATCTGGGGCAAAGAACGAACTAGAAGTGGAAAGTTCTCACATTAATTTTATTCCTGTATGAATTTCAACACATCCGGTCGTAGGCAAGTTTGAATATTTACAAGACCTATTTATAAAGGTTCGAGTGAAATGGATCATTGTCGTAGAAATTCAATTACCATAAACTAAATTAATCATTTGACATTAAACCGTTTTGCGATTGCAGGAATTTGAAATTATGAATTTGTCAATCATTGGTCAGAAGACTCAGAAGTGATGTGTTAGTGAAACTCCAATACATCAACACTCCGGAGTCTTGCGGGATAGACGGGACGTGTCCACGGTCTGTCACAACTCCTGGAATGTCGTAAGGCGAATCCCCCAAACGAGATTTATTTTTATGTCAATCGAAATGCATCCGGTGGCTGTCAGTCGTCTTGTATGATGACAGACCCTTATCCGTCAACGATCAACAATAAGTAGAGCACTTTGAGACAGATTAAGGTGTATATATGGGCCATAAATTTATTCGGGGGTAATAATATTTACTAATCTTCGCTCATAACGTTTAATGCACTTCGAGACTGTGATGCTACTGACTTTGAGAGCGCCCTTGACTTTTAACAAGTCTTCCATTATATTTTTATGATTTCACGTCAGTCATAATAAAAACAAATAATGATCGACATTATTGAATTAAGGATTTAATGGTTTTGGATCGTTGCAGACGCAAGGTTAAACTTGTTCTAAATTCCTTGGTCTTTGTTACACAAACGGAATTTTTTAAAACGCCCGGTAAATTTTAATTTTTAATTGATTATAAAGACATCCAGATATTATCATTTAAAATTCTATTACCAATGCCCCCTTCATTAATAATTTGGGGAATTCTTTATAAATAATGACCTTCTCACATCAATCGTTAATATTAATTGCTTTCTATCCCCCTAAATATTAAATAACCGGAATGGTGGGCATTAATTTATTTCAGAAGAAGGAAATATATATGTCATATTCGTACTCAAACAATTAAGTTCTAGAAGAGTGATTGATGATGTTTGTAGACCAGAAACGTGTGTAACTCACAATAAGTAGTCAAACGTATAAGAAAGACATTAGGTGATTAGAAACCGTGGAACGTCAGTGATATAATTAAGTAATGTCAGATCTTACCGCCCATAACTAGGTGACTATTATTATAAAAGTATTAGAAATGACCTTCCCAAAACCAAGGACACAAACTCATTGAAATATTAGTAATTCGTTACTGTAGAGAATAAATGAAATCTTTCTCTTGAGGTTTTCCCACTCAGGGGTCCATTCAGAAAGTTGCTAATGTGGTAATTGTTGAGGATTTGGTTGTTTTTATTTTAATTCGGGTTGTAAGACCGAATTGTTGTTTACTGAATATTCCGAATGTTGGGACAAGAAATCTGGGCTTCCTATCCACTATTCGGGGATTGTATTGTTTATTGATTTGCTTTTTCAAAGGACCACTACTAAGGACCACTCGCGGTAGATGAATTAAAAAAAGAGGTTGGTTTACTAGCACGGTTTATTACTGGTTCACTCTTTGGAGGTTGTTTGATTACTCTCATTGTACTTATTGGCTGCTGCCCTTAAATAAAATTTATGATCCCTGGGCCAAGCAAGAAAACTGGACTAGGGCGACCGACAGGTATATACAAAGACATCGGAACAGTAATTTTTCACTTGAAAATAAATTTCGAAATTTTCAGACGAAGTTGGAACTTTTGGAAAAAATCGTATTTTACAAGAAAAAACACTGACATTGTAGCAATAAAGTGTAATTTTAGAAGACGAGAAAATATCAAAGTTTCAAAAAACTTTGAGTTTGTAGAAAAAAAAAATCATTTCTAGAACAACTTTTGAAAGTAAGATCGAAATTTCCAAAACAAAGTCAAAAATTCTATTACATGTTGAGATTCTACTTTATAAACACACTTTTAAGGAAAAAAAGGTAAAAATTAAAAGTGTAAAGCCAGAATTTTAAGAAAAAAATAGAATTTTCCAAAAAAAACGTACTTCGCATATTTTTTTTCTCTAAGTTGCAAAATTATAATAGACTTCAATGGAATATTATTATTATTGTTAAAAAACAATAAAAAGTGAAATTCAGTAGACTTGGAATTACAAAAAAAATCATTGATACTTCGTAAAAACTATAAACTTGTTAAGAAGGGGTTAAAGGGGGTTAAAGGGGTTAAAATGTTGCGTTTAATCTGAATAAGAAAAAAAAATAGTGAAATTGAAGTACAAATTTTGAGAAAAATTGTTGTAAGTTTCAAACAACTTGTAATTTATGGGGACAAATTCTTCTAGAAATTTGTAAAAAAGTCGATATCACCGAAATTATACATCTACATTTTGAGTTGACCTCCTGAAAAAATAAATAAAATATCAAGATCAATGTTAATGTAGGGCTGTATCTCACATGGGGCAACTTAAATTTTAGAGAGGGTAAGTCTGTTTTAACTTCCGAAATAATTTAAACTATTTAAATATTTGAACAAAAAGCAAAGCACTTGCCACAATTCAGTAGAAATTTAAGGTAATTTCAGTCGTAAAGTCGAAATTTTAAATAGAAACCCTAAATTTAAAAACAATTTTAATTAACAGTTTAAAGTGGAAAAAAACTTGAAAATTAAAACCTACAATATGAAAAATTGAAATAAAAATCTTGTCCCCTGAAACCAAGAAAGATTAAAAAACACAACAAAGGTTGCTCTAACGCGTTTCGACAGCCAAGCTATCATCTTGTTGTGTTTTTTAATCTTTCTCGATATGAGATATGTATTTAAATTTTTTAAGATAACCAAGGACCAGTCCGTTCCACAAAAAAACTACAATATGAACAATTCATAACTATTAAACTTTATTAACGATTAAAAAGCAACAGATATTCAAAAATTCGTCAATGTTTTGATAAATATTTGCTAACACCGGACCAGCTTTCGCATTTCTGCATCATCGGCGGTTATACCACCAATTTGTTTAGCCGTTGTTATGCTAACAAGCTCGATGGATCACAGACTCCTACGAATATTCCGTCTAATTTGGATTCTCGTCATAAGGTTGTAAATGTCAATATCAAAAATAATAAGATTCAAAGTATATTACGTTTAATCGAAATTTCGAGAGACGTTTCGAAACAAAAGTTCAGTCATCAAGAAGCAAATAAAATTTTCAACACAAGCCTAAATTTGAGAGAAGTAAATATTAAAGGTATAGAACAACTATTAATTTTAAAAAAAGGTCAGCATTTAAAAAAAATCCACAATTAATTAGAACACGAAAAGAAAAAAATTAGGGTCGAAATGTTAAAAGTCCAGATCTCTAAAAAACGTAAAAATTTTAAGTCCAATTTCAAAAAATCATTTTAAAAATATGTAAAACTATCAAAATCGGCAATTTGTAGAAATTTGGAATAAAAAAAAATCGAAAAATTCTAGGTTTTAATTTTAAATTAAAAATTATAAGAAAGAAGAAAATTCAGCATTCCGACATTTATAATTTTTTTGTAATTAATATTTTTCATTTCAACTGTTTAATTTATAAATTAAATTTCGACCTAAAATGAGATTTCGAAGTAAATTGGTACAAATTTTGGATTAAAAAAAAGAATCTTTTTAAACTTCATGTTTCAACTTTAAAATAAAAATTTCCATAAAAAAATGGAAATACTGAGCAGGCAAGCTCAAAGATTAATAGAACGTATTTTAAAATCCTCAAATTTGTAAAAAAGTAAAAAATATTGAAAAAAAAGTCCAAATTTTTAAAAAAGGTTAACATTTTGCTATGATTTTTGAAGTTTTCAAAAAACGTCAAAATGTCCTCAAAAATTTCGCAATTTAAGAATCAGACTCTTAAAAAATACGAAATTTTCAAAGGCGAATTATTGAAAAGTTGAATTTACAAAATTACAAAGTTTCGAAAAAAAAGTGAAAATGCTCGAAATTTTAAAATAAGATCGATGTTTTCAAAAATGGTCGAAAGGTTGAAAAAAAATGCCATATTCTGAAAAAGGTCAACTTCCTGAAAAAGTCGAAATTTGATGAAAATTGGATATCCTGTAAAATGTCGAAATTTCGATTTTTGCTTCAGCTGCTAAAGTGATAATTAAAATTTGGAACAAAGCGGGTCGAAATTTTTAAAATAAAGTGAAAACTTTCAAAAAAGATTAAAGTTTTTTAAGAAAGGTACTTCAAAATGATCGAATTTTTACAAAAGTTGATTTTACAAAATCACAGTTTCAAGAAAAAGTAAAAATGGTCGAAATTTTAAGAAAAGATCGATGTTTTCAAAAAAGGTCGAAATGTTGAAAAAAGTCCATATTCTGAAAAAGGTCAACTTCCTGAAAAGTCGAAATTTGATGAAAATTGGAAATTCTGTAAAATGTCGCAATTTCGATTTTTGCTTGAGCTGCTAGAGTAATAATTAAAATTTTGAACAAAGCGGGTCGAAATTTTCAAAATAAAGTGAAAACTTTCAAAAAAGATCAAAGTTTGTTAAGAAAGGTATTTCAAAATGATTGAACTTTTAAAAAAGTTGATTTTACAAAATCACAGTTTTAAGAAAAAGTCAAAAAGGTCGAAATTAAAAAAAAAACATTGATGTTTTCAAAAATGGTCGAAATATTGAAAAAAGTCTATATTCTGAAAAACGTCAACTTTCTGAAAAAATCGAAATTTGATGAAAATTGAAAATTCTCTAAAATGTCAAAATTTTGATTTTTGCTTGAGTTGTTAGAGTAATAATTAAAATTTTGAACAAAGCGGGTCGAAATTTTAAAAATGGAGTGAAAACTTTCAAAAAAGATCAAAGTTTTTTAAGAAAGGTACTTCAAAATGATCGAATTTTTAAAAAAGTTGATTTTACAAAATCACAAAGTTTCGAGAAAAAGTAAAAATGGTCGAAATTATAAAAAAAGATCGATGTTTTCAAAAATGATCGAAGTGGCAAAAAAAATCCATATTCTGAAAAAGGTTAACTTCCGGAAAAGGTCGAAATTTGATGGAAATTGGAAATTCTGTAAAATGTCGAAATTTCGATTTTTGCTTGAGCTGCTAGAGTAATATTTAAAATTTTGGACAAAGCGAGTCGAAATTTTCAAAATAAAGTGAAAACTTTCAAAAAAGTTCAAAGTTTTTTAAGGAAGGTATTTCAAAATGATCGAATTTACCACAAAAAAAGTCAAAATCCTCAACAGAAAAAATTTAGAAAATCACAACGTTTCGAGAAAAAGTAAAAACGGTCGAAATTTTAAAAAAAGATCGATGTTCTTAAAAAGAGTCAAACTGTTGAAAAAACTCATATTCTGAAAGAGGTCAACTTCCTGCAAAAGTCGAAATTTGATGAAAACTAGAAATTCTGTAAAATGCCGAAATTTTTATTTTTGCGTCAGCTGCTAGAGAAATAGTTAAAATTTTAAACAAAGCGGGTCGAAATTTTCAAAATAAAGTGAAAACTTTCAAAAAAGATCCAGGTTATTTAGGAAAGGTATTTTAAAATGATCGAATTTACTACAAGAAAAGTGAAAATATTCAATAGAAAAAATTTAAAAATACCATTTTTCAAAAAACCCAAAAAATTTCCAGAAAAGTCGAGATTTTCTAGAAAAATTCAAAACGACGATAAGTCAAACTAAAAAAAATAGAAATTTCAAAAAAGGGTCGAATTTTCGAAAAAGATGAAATTTTCAAAAAGAAAAATTTTTAATAGACACAATTTTCAAAAAAGGTCAAACATTTCAGAGAAATCAAATTATGTACAAAAGAGCCAAAATTTTTAAAAAAGTCGAAATTTTTAGAAAGTCAGTACATATTGTAGAAAAAGTCGAGATTTTCAAAATAAGTCGAAATTTCGAGAAAAAGTCGATATTTAGGAAATCGAATTTGTCAAGAATAAGCAAAAATAAGTAGAAAAGATAAAAAAAAGTCAAAATTTTGAGAAAAGTGGCTATTTTAAAATTTCGAAATTTTCAAAATAAGTCGAAATTTTCAGAATAGGTCGAAAATTTTCAATGAAAGTTGAAGTCTTTACAAAAAAAAAAGGAATTTTAAAAAGGTCAACATGTTGAAATAAGCCAAGATTTTCAAGTAAAAAGTCGAGAAAAAAACGAAATTTTCAAAAAAAAAATTGAGAAAAACGAAATTTTGCAAAAAAGTTCAAACACTTCCAGAAATGTAAGATAACATACAAAAATAAAAAAAATCAATCCAGATTGTTTGGGTCTTATTTAAATTTCAGATTTTAAATTCACCCCTCAGGAAAAATTAAAAATTAACACGAACATTTAAAAGAAAAACAGAAATTTAGACAAAATACTGAATATTTAGTTTTTTTAATTGAAATTTCGATTGTTTTTAGAATTGCTAAACTTTTATCAAAATTTGGACATTAAACATGAAATTTTTTTATATTCTGTTTATACATACTTTGTTTTTACTTTACTCACATAAGCTTAAGGGGGGGGGGGGATTATTTGACAGCGGTAAAACCATCTGCATCATAATTTACATATACGGATGTTACTAACAGTGTTACCCACACACTTACAAAATAAAATGACCCATTTCTGTACCGAAGCTGAGATATTCAATGTCAAACTTACGATTTTTACATGTAAGGTATAAGCTAAAGAATGCTTTCGAAGAAATTTGAATTTATTGCGTCCATACCTTTCTGTAGATTTTGATAAAAAAAGTAATATGTTTTGTAGAGTTATATTATGAGTAAAATAGTAAAATATGCGGATTTCTAACTTTACCATTTTGGCATAGTCAAAATTGAAAACTATACACCTCATGGAATTTCGATGTTTTATTCCCCTCGTTAGGGAAACCTCTTGAAGTAATGGTAAGATAGCAGCTTCACTTCTGCTTCTAAATGCCTTTGGCCGCTTTAGCTAAAGCTTTGTCTCGGAAATCTTATCACGTAAGCAGTTCAGTATTGTCAACTTAGAAAATCTTTGTTGTGTTTTTTAATCTTTCTTGGTTTCAGGGGACAAAATTTGTATTTCAATTTTTGAAGATAGCCAAGGACCAGCCGTTCTACCAAAATAGAAAATCGACTACAAAACGGTTCGGAAGTCGCGAACAGTCTATGCTAAAAATTGAATGGTGGCAGTCGCTTACGTCTTGCTTACGCAGTGGAGATCTAACGTTCTAAAACTTTTTGCTACGATTGCTGCCGGTAAACTAGCATAAGGAGCGATCATTCGTCATCAATTCATCATTCCTCCTAAGAAGGAGGGATGATAAATTGATAACCGATGTATAAAATTATAGCTGAAATTTGATCTGAATATCAACTTCTTCTAATCCATTACACTAGACCTGATAAAAAGAGTTGAGAAAAATAGAACTACACTAGGGTGGGATTCAAAATTGGTGTATTCTTTAAGGTGCGCAATAAAATTGTTGAGCTTTCCACAATTTAGCCACCACGGCGGACACAATGTACCAGCTCGAGCATTAAAAGAAGATGAAATCCAGCCATCCGTGTATTTTTTAATTCAATTTAATTAACGCCACGGCCATAACCGAGATCGTAAAATTTTTGGGGCAAAAAGAAGTTAAACAGCACGTGACGCAATCGCTACCGCCGAACCGCACGCCATACAGCGAACGGTAAAGCGCCGCATTCGCAGTTATAAACAGCAAAGAGGGTGCACCAGCTGGCGAAACCAATGAACAATTAGTCGTAGATAGATGTTTGTAAAGTTATAATAGCTTAGGGTTGCCGAAAAGGGAACAAATGAAAAATGTCAGATGTTCGTAGGTTTGCGCCTGTTTCGCCGAATGCACACAACTGTAATATATCGCTGATAAGGTTGTCATTTCTTATCGGTACAAGTATATGCAATCAATATCGCGTTACGTAACGAGCTTTTAGAGAGGGCGATAACACGATTCTATGTGTAAATAATTGCGTTATCGTGCAGTATCGCTTTTCTGTGGCTCTTGTATTGCGTTTTTTGAGACACACCAGGGACTATTCTTATAGATTTATGCCCGAGGAAGCGCACTAAACTCTCCGACAGTTTAAAACTTAGATAACTTTGGAATCTTAATGTTGCATCTGCAATATGTTCATCTAAAACGAGGCTGGAGATATTTATGTAACCCGAAGATCTTGGGAACATGATTTTTGTACTTTAAAAATGGCATTACTGTCGGGTATACAATCTTCAAATTAGCTGCGAAGTTTTTTTACGTTTTTAACGTATGTCGCAAATAGGTTTATCTTGTTATCAGTGACTGACGACTGCAAAGTTTTAATATATTTGATCTATCATCATAATAACCTACTTATGGGAAACCCCCAATGATTTGGTTAAAATCAGGCGTCAGACACTCCTTCAAACGAAAGGATTGCAAAGCTATAAAAAAAGAAAGTAGTAATTTTTAGTTTATATAATAGGGAGGTGGTTGACCCGAATTTTTCAAAAATATAGTCTTATTATGTCAACTTAGGAAGTAAACAAACAACAATAAAAGACAAAAAAGATGTCAACAATGATGGTGACAGTTGCAGCTGTTGATGTAAAATGCAGTAAAATGTTTGGTGGAACGGACTGGTCCTTGGTTATCTTCAAAAATTGAAATACAGAACTTGTCCCCTGAAACCATGAAAGATTAACCTTTGTTGTGTTTTTTAATCTTTCTTGGTTTCAGGGGACAAATTCTGTATATCAATTTTTTAGTAAAATGTAAATAATAAAATAACTAGCAAGTATGTTGGTAGTTATACCCGTGATTGAAATTTCACTCAAAATTTCGCTAAAATTTGTATAAAATATTTAAAATTTTGAGAGAAGAAAGTAGAATTTTGAGTATAAAGTCGTAATATAGAAAAAGACGAATTATAATTAAAAAATCCAGTTTTGGTATAAAGCTGGAATTTTCAGGAAATTAAATTTAATATAAAAACCTGACTTTTTGAAAAAACTTGTTTGAATAATATTAAAATCTCGAGGGAAAGACGATTTTTTAAATAAAAATCACAAGTTTCTACAACCCAAATTTTGAAAAAAATATCAAAATTTCGAGGAAAAGATTAACATAAAAGAACGACATTTTGAGAAAAATTTCGAACTCTAGTAAAAAGTCAAAATTTTCCATAGAAAGTCAAATGTTGTCGAAATTTCGAAAAAATTTGGGAATTTGGGAAAAATTTAAGAAAAAAAGTTGAAATGTCGAGAAAAAAAGTCGACACTTCTTGACTGAATATTTATTTTTTAACCCTCCCCAATCGTGACATCAGAAAATATCCACTATTGAGATAAACTGCGAAATTTTGGGAAACAAGTTGGAATTTGAAATTTCTAGAATTTTTAGTCTCTCAACAAAAATTCTCAAAGTTTTTCAAAAATTTTACCAATTTTCCAGAAAAAGGCGAAGTCAGAACAAGTCCAATTTTTCCCAGAAATGAATTTAAAAAAAAAGTTGAAATTTTCAAGAAAAGTTGAATTTTGAGAAATAACGAAATTTTAAAAAACAAAACGACGACTTTTGAGATAAAAATTTGAAATTTTAAGAAAGTCGTATTTTGATATAAGAAGTCGAACTTTAGAATGAATTCCAAATTTCTAAAAAAAAGAGAATTTGTTGAAAAAATGCGGATTTTGAGAAAACAGTCGAAATTTCGAGAAAATGTCGAAATCTTAAGGAAAGAACTAATTTTCATTAAAAATTAAAAATTTATGGAAAAGGCTCTCGCAGTTGAGCACATAAATTTTCAGTTGGGTGTATGAACCAGGGGGGAGCAAGCGTCCCACCCTGCCATATTGTAGCTAGCTAATAGGAAAAGAAAACAAGGAAATTTAAAAATACTTTTTATGAGGTGGCCAGATAAATTTCTGGATTAGTTATTATCTTGAAAAATGTTGTTAGCTACGCTACTCATGGGCCCCCAACACTCATGATATGGATCTCTCAAGGGTCCATGAATCCTAGTTTAGGAAACCCTTAGCAGTTGCATTGTTATTTCATGAATAATTTCCCATCTTATGGCCAAATACATTCGCAATATATTCGCATAATTTCTTGCTAATGTGAATATTAAAAAAGATGCGAATATTCTCGAATGCGAATGCGAATATTCGTTACATCAGTAACTGAGATACATTAAGGGATTTTTTTCTAATTTGATATGAGGAATTTTAACGACAATCTAGATCATTTGTTGCGATTTCACATCAATACAAAAAAACCAATGGCATATCAAATATACTTTCGAGGCCCCTTTCTAAAAAATATGTTTCCCCACTGCGCAAAGCGAAAACGAATTTTAGGACAAAAGTCGAAATTTTCAGAAAATCTTCTCTAATACTTTGGAAAGTGTCGAAATTTCGAGAAAAAAATCGTAATTTAGAAATAAATTTGGTTTCGAAAACAAAAAGTCGAAATTTCGTAGAAGTTTTTAAAAAAAGAGGTCAAATTGAAAAAAAAGGACTATATTGCCAGAGTCCAATTTTGATAAACAAGTCAAAATATCCAAAGGAAATTTTTACTTTTTGTTATCCTAAAATTTCGAAATAAAAAATAAAATTTTCAAGAAATATTTCTATCGAAGTTTCTAAAAGATATTTTTAAGGAGTTTTTGGTTTTTATTGAAATTTGAACACGATGCTTAAAAAATAAACTAATTTGGAGCAAAAAATCAAAAATTTTAGAAAAGGTGTCATTAAACAAAATTCACAAAACTAATTTTCTGATTTTCACAAGATTAAAAACACAGATCAACCTTTGTTGTGGTGAGGGTAAGAAGTGTCCAACCCCTGGTTTAAAATTCGAGCTCAAATTCCAAATGTCGCGCTCAAAATTGATATTTTGAAAATAAGACCAACGGCATTGGTGTCAAAATTTCATGAAATCAATTCAATGTTTATAAAAAAATCCAGATTTTGGATATTTGGGTTGTAAATTTCGAAATTAGGATCGAAATTTTGAAAAAAGGTTAAACGAGGGACAGTCGAAATTTTGGGTTCACAACTGGAATTAAAAAAAAAGGAAAGGGGTAAATTTTAAATTTTGAAAAAGAAAATCCAGAAAATACTCGAAATTTATTAGTAGAGACCGGATTATATGCATTTACATATTTGAAATGTAGATGTATATTTAACCCATTTTCACCGTTAACTACATGTTTCACCTAAAATTCAATGATGATGCAAATTTTCGTTATATTTTCAATATTTTTCGATGGATACTTAATGATTGAAGTTTTACTAATCGATGGGTTCTACGTTTTTACTCTTCTTAGTTAAAGCAGTGGATTGGAAATTCATATTTAAATAGATGGGTTCGATTTTTTCTTCAAAATTCTGCGTTTTTTTTTGAAATTTATCTTTTACTTTAAAATTTTTTATAAGATTTAGTATTAAAATGTGGCTTCTTTCTCATTAAAATCTGATCTCTTTCAAATTTTGAATTTTTATCTCAAAATTTTTCGTTTCCTTTTTCGTCAAAATTTCGATGTTTCAAAATTCGACATTTTCTGAAAATTTCCACTTTTTTTAAATCTGAATTTTCGCAAATTTTGACTTGTTTATCACAATTTGCCTTTCTCTCAAAATTTGGTCGATCATTTGATAAGAAAGTAAAAACTTTCAAATTTTTTTGGAATTTCTTCATTTTTGTAAAAAGACAAAATGTCTGGGAAATTTTCTTTAAAAATTTTCAGATTTATTTAAAACCAATTTTTTGAAAATTCCAACTTGTTTCTCAAAATGTTAAAATTTATCTCAATATTGGACATTTTCTGACTTCATGGTGGGGGCACTTGTCTCTCTCTGACTTAGTCTGAAAATTTCCACTTTTTTTTAAATCCAAATTTCTGCAAATATCGACTCGTTTATCAAAATTTGCCTTTTTCTCAAAATTTGGTGGATCTTTTGATAAAAAAGTAAATTTGAAAAGTTTTTTTGAAATTTTTTGAAAATAAAAACTTGTTTTTCAAAATGTTAAAATTTATCTCAATATTGGACATTTTCTGACCTCATTGTGGGGGCATTTGTCTCTCTCTGACTTAATCCACTTCCACCATCCAATTTTCCACTTTTTTTTTTTAAATCCAAATTTCTGCAAATTTCGACTTATCAAAATTTGTCTTTTCCTCAAAATTTGGTTGATCTTTTGATAAAAAAGCAAAAACTGTGCAAAATTTTTTTTGGAATTTCTGAATTTTTGTAGAAAGGCAATAAGTCTAGCAAATTTTCTTTGGAAATTTCAAGGCTTTCGAGATTTATTTAAACCCAAGTTTTTGAAAATCCCAACATGTTAAAATTTATCTCAATATTGGACATTTTCTGATCTTATGGTGGGGCACTTGTCTCCCTCTGACTAAACAGTCAAGAGAAAACAAATGTTTAACTGGAAAATTTAAAGTTTTCTTCAAAATTTGCCCATTTATTTTCAAAATTTAGGTCTCTGAGATATTTCGCATTTCTACTAGTGTTCTTTTTTTTCTTTGAAATTTCTTTCTTAAAATTTGACTTTCTCTCAAAATTTCATTTCTCAATTTTAGGATTTATATGGAAATTTCGTCTTTTTCGAAATGTTAGTTTTTTTAACATTAGACATTTTATGAAATTTTTCAGCTGCTAGAATCAAAACTTTCAAATGTTTTTACTGTTTGTTTAATAGTTAACTTTTTCTCTGCATTTTCATGTTCATCTCAAAATATTTCTGGAGAACACGACTTTTTCTTCAAAATTTGCTTTTTTTTGAAATTTCGTACTTTTTCTCGAAATTTCTATTTTCTTTCCAAAATTTGTCTTTGAAAATTTAGATTTATTTCCTTCAAATTCGTCTCTTTCTCGAAGTTTCGATATTTTTGTCAAACATCATTTTTTTGAAATTTAGACTCTTACGAGGACTCTTACGTCAACGTCATATCCATTACAGTACTAGAAATCTCAACTTTTGCTTTGAAATTAATCTTTATTTTAAAATTTCGATATTTTTGTTAACAATTCATCTGTTTCATAGACCCCATAGATTCCCAATTTTGACTATTTTTTTCAAAATTTGATTTTCTGAGGGAAATTTCTATCGTTTCCTCGAAGTTTTGTCTTTTTGCCGAAATACGTTTTCGACTTTTTTTTTCAAAATTCGTTTTTATTCACAATTTTGCATTTTATTCCAAAATTTGGCTTCCTTTCAAAGCTGACCTTTGAAAAATTTCAAATTTTTTCTTAATACTCGACCCTCGCAATTTCGTTCGCTTTTCTCAAAATTTCGCCTCTTTTTTTCCAAATTCCACTATTTTGGGTTTTTTTTTTCTAAAAATTTAGATGTTTTATAATCTGAATTTCCAAAGATATTTACTGAACTCCTAAAGTTTCTAGAAATCTCAATTTCTTTCTCGAAATTCCGTTATATTGGGTTTTTTCTAAAAATTTAGATCATTTAGAATCTGAATTTCCAGAAATATTGACTGAATTCCTAAAATTTCTAGAAATTTCAACTTCTTTCTCGAAATTTTGTTCTTTTCTCTTAATTTTTGAAACGCCGTCTTTTTTTGTTAAAGTAATAATTCTGAAGAAAAAATTCGAAGTTTTCAAGAAAAAAATGTAATAATTCACAAGGATTCGAATAAATGTTATATTCTGACAAAAATACAAGATTTTTAAAAAATTCAAAATGATAAAAAACCTCGAAATTTAAAAAAACTATTTTTAAACAATCGAAATTCGTAAAAAAGCAAAATTAAAAAAAATTAAAAACTTTCAAGAAAAAAGTTTATAGAAGATCGAATTTTTTCTCAAAAATCATCTTTTGGAACTTTGAACTCTACGAGGACTCCTAGGTGAACGTTGCGATCCTAGAAATCTCAACTTTTTTTTTAATTAATCTTTATTTCAAACTTTTTTGTTCAAATTTCACCTTTTTCATAGACAACTATTCTTAAATTTGACTATTTTTTCAAAATTTGAATTTCTGTGGGATATTTCTCGTTTTCTCGACGTTTCGTCTTTTTGCCAAAATACGTTTTCGACTATTTTGTCAAAATTCGTTTTTTTTTCAATTCTTATTTTATTCAAAAATTCGATTTTTGAAAAAAATCTTTTGGAAAATTTTAAATTTTTTTCTAATGTTCAACCCTCGAAATTTCGTCCGTTTTTCTCGAAATTTCACCTCTTTTTTCCAAATTCCGTTTTTTAGGTTTTTTTTTTATTTAGATCTTTTACAATCTGAATTTCCGAAAATATTGACTGCATTCTTAAGGTTTTTAAAAATTTTATCCTTTTTCTCAATTTTTTCTTTCTTTTAATCTCATTTTTTTTGAAATTTCATCATTTTTCTTAAAATAATAATTTTGAACAAAAAATTCGAAATTTTCAATAAAAAATGTAAATTGTTTTCTCGAAGTTTCGTCTTTTTGGCCAAATACGTTTTCGACTATTTTTTCCAAATTAGTTTTATTTTCAATTTGGCATTTTATTCAAAAATTCGACGTTTTTTGCAAATTTTGTTGTAATATTCGACCCTCGAAATTTCGTCCGTTTTTCTCGAAATTTCGCCTCTATTTTCGAAATTTCGTTATTTTGAGTTTTCTTAATAACAATTTGGATCTTTTAGAATCTGAATTTCCAGAAATATTGACTGAATTTCTAAAGTTTCTAGAAATTTCAACTTTTTCCTCGAAATTTTGTTCTTTTCTCTTAATCTCGTCTTTTTTTGAAACCCCGTCCTTTATTCCTAAAATAACAAATTTGAAAAAAAAATAGAAATTTTCAAGAAAAAAATGTAATAATTCAGAAGGATTCGAATAAAATTTTGACAAAAATACAAGCTTTAGAAAAATTCAAAATGACTAAAAAACCTCGAAATTCGAAAAACTATTTTTAAACAATCGAAAAATCAAAAAAATTAAAAACTTTCAAGAAAAAATGTAGAAAAGTTATAGAACTAAATTTTTAAATAAAGATAGAATTAAAAAAATCAATATTTGAAAACATTGAATTTTGAGAGTCGCAATTTTAAAGAAGTCGAAATTTTGAAGTCTCTATTTTGCCAAAAAGTCGAGATTTTCAAAAAACTTTAAAATACTCAACAAAGTCTAAATTAAAAAAAATACAATTTTTAAAATTGAAATCCAAATCTTGTCCTCTGAAACCAAGAAAGATTCTGGATTCTGGATTCGTTGTGGGTTGCCTAAAGTTTAGGCCAGCACTTAGGCCACCCTTTCCGGGCCCATTGTGCTATCCCCGTGATTGAGGTGTCTTTGGTCATTCATTCAGCCACCCAACCTTGTTGAGAAACTGAAGAAAGTCCCTAGGATGCGCCTCTCTCAAAGAAAGATTAAAAAACACAACAAAGGTTGCGCTTCGATAGCCAAGCTATCATCTTCAGAGAGATACTCAAAGTTGAAATTTTGGAAAAAGGTCGACATTTTAAAAAAATTCAAACTAACCTGAAATGTGTTAAAAAACTTTCGAATGTGGGCCTAAATTTTTGGAAAAATGTCGAAATTTTAAGATCAACAAACTCAGAAAAAACAAAATTCATAATTTATTGAAACTAAACTGATTTTGAGCGAAAAACAAGATTTCGAGAAAAACTTTTAAATTTGGGTAGGCACATATTAGAAATTTGTCAGAATTGGAAGCAAATCTATTGAAATTAAAAAATTGAAACACAAATCTTGTCCCCTAAAACCAAAAAAAGATTAAAAAACCCAACATAAGTTGCTCTAACGCGTTTCGATACCCAAGCTATTATCTTCAGAGAAATACAGTATCTCTCTGTTTTTAATTTTTCTTGGTTTTAGGGGTCGATATTTGTATTTCAATTTTTGTAGATAACCAAGGACCACTCCGTTTCACCAAAATTATTGAAATTAGAAAATTTGTTCACACTAGAAGTGACCTTATTCAATTTAATACTAAATTTGTTTAAATTTGAATCAAACCTATGCAAGGAGAATACAACCTAGACTGCAAATTCATGCACCCTTCTAGGCGTGTAGGTAGCTGAACTACCAACAGTTGAAACTGCCACCTAGCGAAGCGGTTGCTCTCTAGGAAAGTCCCCGGAAGACAAGGATTCTAATGCACAGACCAATAGGTTTGAACGCTTATTAGATTCGAAATACTTACTTGTCGGAACATTTGCTAGCATACGAGTTGGATATACCAAACTGACGAGATCTAACAAGATCGAAACCAGTCTTTGGTTTCCAAACTTCGAATCTAATAAAAAACTTATTGAAATTAAAAGCAAATTTGTTCAAAAAGAAATTAGATGCAAATTTGTTCAAACTGGAAGAAATTAGATGCAAATTTGTTTAAAATAAAAAAAAAGATTCTTCAAATTAGAAGCAAATTTGTTAAAATTAACAGCGTTATTACCTAAAGTTGCATGTTTTGACACTTTTCATATATATTTTAAGAATTTTGCTTGCATATGTGCAGGCATATTTCAATCTTTTTATGTTGCATATAATCCAGTATCTATTTATTAGTAAAAAGTCTCGATATTTTAGATTTAAATTAAAAGAATTAAAAAATTGACAAATAAAGGTAATACATTTTTAAAAAAATTGAAATTATGATTTTGAAAGTCGAAACTATTGGGAAATTTTAAAAAAGGTTTATGTTAAAGATAAATTTTAAGAAAAAGCGAAAATTGCCAAAAAAGTTATAAAAACAATGCTGAACGATATAAATACTAATAACAAAAAATGTGAATTTGTAAACGTGAAATTTCGATTTTTAAATTGAAATGTTGGGGAATTTTTTTTGAAAATTCTAAATTCTTAGATTTAAGAACGAGTCAAAGTGAATAAAAAAATGTATAAAAACAAAAATAAACAATATATCACTACTACTAAACAAAATGTGAGTTTGTAAACACAAAATTTCAATTTTGAGTTTAAACGCGTATTTTGGTTGTTTTTGAGATTTCGAAAAAATATTACTCGAAAAATTTGCTTAATTGTTTTGTTCATAACTATTAAGCTTTCGTAACGATTAAAACAGCAGCAGATATTAAAAATTCCACGATATTTCAATAAATATTTGCTAAGACCGGACCAGGTTTCGCTTTCAAGCATCATCGGCGGTTATAGCAGCAATTTGTTTAGCTATTGTCATGCTAACAAACTCCATGGATCAGAGACTCCTATGAATATTTCGTCTAAGTCGAATTCTCGTCCAAAGCTTCAAATAAAGTTAAAAATTTCACGATATTTCGATAAATATTTGCTAAGATGGACCAGGTTTTGCTTTATAGCATCATCGGCGGTAATACTAACAATTTTTTATGTATACATTTAGTTGAAACTACTTAAGATTCACTCTGATTATTAGGTGTGAGTTAGCACATTACATCTGTCAACAACAGGATTTCGCGTAGCGGATCACGTGACCTAATAATGGAAAAACCCAACCTAGAGGTTTAAATAGGGTACTTTAACGATCAAAATTGGTTTCTTCGGATAAAAAAAAAACTTTAGCTTTCCTCCAACATGCAACAAGCTAGAAATAAAAAATTGTAACTTGGCATTAAAAAGTAAGATTATGCAATTTAACAGATATAACCTAAATTTAGGAAATTTCGATAAAATCGACAATGATAGGCATACGGAACCGCATTTTGAACGAAAAACTCGAGGAAACCATTAAAACAAAAAAAAAATAGTTTTACGAATGACAACTACTCAAATAAAGTCGAAAATGCGTTAATTTTATAATTTCTGCCGAAAGTCGTTAATAAAGAAATTTCTACTAAGAATGTTATGGAGATATTGGAGGGACATCGGGGGTTGTTTCAAGAATTAAAATTGGTAACAAAACAATTTACTAGCAAGATCAAGCTGACTACGGTCCTGTACAACATTTTATACCAGCGTTAACAAAATCGCATCCGACAGCGACACCTATTTTCTTACAATTTTGAAGAAAAATAAGCCACTTTGTTCATCCCCCAGTACATCATTATTTATCCAAGCAACGTCAACTTGACGAAACCATATGCGCATCTTTTTCAATCTTGTACTCGCTCTGTTATGACGTACTCATTTTTCATCGAACACTTCTTACATGGCCCCTTGGGAATACTCAAGAGGGAGCCCCCTTTGCATCTTTTTTTTTCTAAATCTGCATCTTTACAGCATTCTTATTTACACACTACACAGCTAAGATTACAATACAATTTCACCCTGGCTGACTTGCACAACTTCCTATCGATTAAATTCGCTACGACTAATCATCCTTTCGTTTCCTGTTCCCATCTAAGATCTAACCACAGATCGAAGGCTCGGTTAGTTTTGTCCGACATGTAGATTTTTCTGTCAAAAACTCGGGTCGATTCATCCGCTTTAAGATTCATTGAGAAGAGGGAGTCATTTATATTTAGGGGGAAATGGGACGATTTGTCTTCCAATGCTAACGATGACATGTACAAAACTGTGAATCCACACTTTGACTTGATTAATTAATTACGGAGCAACATAAAATATCGATTCGAAAGCATCGAGAGACAATCTGCGGCCGGAAAACGTGACTGAGATCAGCCCATGCGCCACGGAAAATAATCAGATGAATCAATTAAATATTTGTGTTTCATCTCCATATTGATGACAGTGTGCTGTATGTGGGGTGAAGTAAGGGGGAGGAGTTTTGTGCTGCATTTTTCAAATTTCCTAAAGTGTAGGTTAAATTGGGGGATTTGATGTTGCACCTTGTGAAAATGAGAAAATTATTTTTGTGAATTTCGTTTAATGACACCTTTTCTAAAATTTTTGATTTTTTGCTCCAAATTAGTTTATTTTTTAAGCATCGTGTCTAATCTTTAATAAAAACCAAAAATTTCCTTAAAAATATCTTTTAGAAACTTCGATAGAAATATTTCTTGAAAATTTTATTTATAATTTCGAAATTTTAGGATAATAAAAATTAAAAATTTCCATAGGATATTTTGACTTCTTTATCGAAATTGGACTCTGAAAATATCGTCCTTTTTTTTTCAATTTGTCCTCTTTCTTTTACAAAACTTAACTTTTTGGAAATTTCGACTTTTTGTTTTCGAAACTAAATTTATTTCTAAATTACGAATTTTTTTCGAAATTTCGACACTTTCCAAAATATTCGAATTTTTTTTCAAAAAATTCGATTTCTATTTCATATTTGATTTTCTGAAAATTTCGACATTTGTCCTAAAATTCATTTTCGCTTTGCGCAGTGGGGAAATATATTTTTTAGAAAAGGGCCTCGAAAGTATATTTTGCATGCCATTGGTTTTTTTGTATTGATGTGAAATCGCAACAAATGATCTAGGTTGTCGTTAAAATTCCTCATATCAAATTAGAAAAAAATCCCTTAACGTATCTCAGTTACTGATGTAATGAATATTCGCATTCGCATTCGAGAATATTCGCATCTTTTTTAATATTCACATTCGCAAGAAATTATGCGAATATATTGCGAATGTATTTGGCTATAAGACGGGAAATTATTCATGAAATAACGATGCAACTGCTAAGGGTTTCCTAAACTAGGATTCATGGACCCTTGAGAGATCCATATCATGAGTTTTGGGGGCCCATGGGTAGCGTAGCTAACAACATTTTTGAAGATAATAACTAATCCAGAAATTTATCTGGCCCACCTCATAAAAAGTATTTTTAAATTCCCTTGTTTTCTTTTCCTATTAGCTAGCTACAATATGGCAGGGTGGGACGCTTGCTCCCCCCTGGTTCATACACCCAACTGAAAATTTATGTGCTCAACTGCGAGAGCCTTTTCCATAAATTTTTAATTTTTAATGAAAATTAGTTCTTTCCTTAAGATATCGACATTTTCTCGAAATTTCGACTGTTTTCTCAAAATCCGCATTTTTTCACCAAATTCTCTTTTTTTTAGAAATTTCGAATTCACTCTAAAGTTCGACTTCTTATATCAAAATACGACTTTCTTAAAATTCCAAATTTTTACCTCAAAAGTCGTCGTTTTGTTTTTTAAAATTTCGTTATTTCTCAAAATTCGACTTTTCTTGAAAATTTCAACTTTTTTTTTTAAATTCATCTTTAGGAAAAATTGGACTTGTTCTGACTTCGCCTTTTTCTGGAGAATTGGTAAAATTTTTGAAAAACTTTGAGAATTTTTGTTGAGAGACTAAAACTTCTAGAAATTTCAAATTTTAACTTGTTTCTCAAAATTTCGCAGTTTATCTCAATAGTGGATATTTTCTGATGTCACAATTGGGAAGGGTTAAAAAATAAATATTCAGTCAAGAAATGTCGACTCTTTTTCTCGACATTTCGACTTTTTTTTCTGAAATTTTCCCCAAAATTCGCCCTGTCTTCGAAATTTTGACAACATTTGACTGGAAAATGTTGACTTTTTACTGAAGTTCAAAGTTTTTCTCAAAATGTCGATCGTTTTCTCAAAATGTCAATCTTTTCCTCGAAATTTTGATATTTTTTTCAAAATTTGGGTTGTGATTTTTATTTCAAAAATTTTATTTTTCTCGAGATTTTGATATTTTTCAAGTAAGTTTTTTCAAAAAGTCAGGTTTTTATATTAAATTTGATTTCCTAAAAATTCCAGCTTTATACCAAAACTGGATTTTTTAATTATAATTCATCTTTTTCTAAATTACGACTTTATACTCAAAATTCTACTTTCTTCTCCTAAAATTTTAAATATTTTATAAAAATTTCAGCGTTTTTTCGAAATTTTGAGTGTGGAAATTTCAACCTGTTTCCTAAAATTCGCCTCATTCTCGAAGTTTCGACTAAATTTCTACTTAAAATTGAGCTTTTTAACCAAAATTCGGCTTTTTCACAAAATATTTTTTTTAATTGATTAACATTTTAATAAAAGCATAAAAATTTTGAGAATAGTAATTTTATGAAATTTAGCCAAAATCTTACTTGTAAATTACGAAATGATATCAAAATTTAAATAAAAGTAATAACTGTATGAGAAATATTTTTATTCTGGAAAAGATTTTTATTCAAAATCTAGAATGTAAAGGCAAAAAGTATTTTTTTTTAATTCCGACTTTATATTCTTCTGTTCATTTCTTAATCATTTTGATTTAAAAATTTTGACCTTAATTTCGAAATGTTGACCGTTTGAACTATTCAGAATTTGTTTATATAAATTTTGGGTTTTTCAAAACTTTTTTCTGAAAAGTTCCAATTCAACTCGTTTCATTCGGTTTCAACGTTTTCCAAAAATTTCCACTGTAAACTCGAAATTTCGAGAATTTTGTTGTATGATTTTTTATGATTTTATTATTATTATTATTATTTTATGATTTTTGAAACTTATGGTTAGACTTTTTTCCTCCAAATTCTTAGTATACAATTAAAATGTCCACTTTTTTTTCGTAAAGTTCAATAATAAATCAGTATTTGGTTCCTTCTAGATATTCTGGGTTTATTGTCAAAATTAATTTCGAAATTTAGATTTTTTTATTAAAATTGGGGGGTATAAATTCGAACGCTGAAAAGTGTTTACAACATTTCGAATTTAAATTCAAAATTATGATTTTTATGATAATTTTATTTTGTTTTTGGAACTTAATTTAGAAATGTTAATTTTTTCTTAGAATTTTGAAGAATTTTTTAAGCTTTCGTTACCTTCACCCTGATATTTCAGATTTAAATAATTTCAATTCAAATTCAAAAACCCATTTCTCTTTGAAGATGACAACTTGGCTGTCGAAACGCGTTAGAGCAACCTTTGTTGTGTTTTTTAATCCTTCTTGGTTTCAGGGGACAAGTTCTGTATTTTAATTTTCGACTATAAAGTCGATTTTTTTGTTGAAAATTTCGTATTTCGTTCAAAATTTTACTGATGCATTCGAATTTTTTTTCGCAAGTGTCGAAAAAAGTTTTTCAATATTAAATTTTTTAGTATTCCACGCTTTAAGAGGAAAAAATGCACTCTTATAATCCCAGTTTCACATCCGTCCGTTTACCTGAGAGATTTGTCTAAAAAACTATGTAACGTAGGAATTTGAAATTTGGCACAGTTTTTGATGATCCGTGCAAATATTGTCAGCCAACGATTAGATAAAAATATATTTTACATTAAAATAGCGTTTATTTTGGTGCACAGAAAAATCAACTTTTAATTAATATATGGTACGAGCTATTATTTGAAAGAGCTCCCTCCAAGTATTCTAAAATATGTTTTTCATAATTTTTGGTCCAGTGATCTTAGTGATACATCTTAAAATTTGCAAGATATTGTCCCCCTGCTCCCAATAGCCCAGGTTTTTAAAGATACAATTTAGCTTTTATTATTTTATTTAGATCTTATTTTAAGGAGACTCTTCGGGGACTCTTTTTTCTATAGAACTTTCTATAGAATTTTCCCCAAAAACTACAACCTATTCTTGCTTAAGAAGGCCATCTATCCTGGCTTCCGCATCCTACTCGCAGTGCTTTGAAGGCATAATGGGGTTACCCTTTGCGAGTAGATTAAACTTTAAAAAAAGGGCCTAGCACGGTTTATTAATTACACGCAACACAGTAATTATGGCAGAGCAACCGTCGGTGTACAATAAATCGCAGCCAGCTGAGACGTTCGGACTGAACATCTAACCGCTATCACATCCTACAATTAGTCATTGTGAATACGTATATTCTCGTTACTTGATATGTTTCGTGGTGTTAAAATTAGGACAATCATCGGTTCCATAAATGTTGCTATCGAGTATATAAAAAAGAGTCTATTTGAAAATAGGCATTTTTTTCATATTTCAATTATCACACAAGAAAATTTGAATAAGGTTATATACAAACAAAAAAACAGGTTAATTCAGCCTGTTAACTGCGACTGCTTACTGGTACGGAGTTGCGCGTGCCCGACTTATTCTTTGCTGATTATATATATGTTTATATAAATGTTTATAATACAGTGACAATGCATTTAAGAGTACTTACCACTTGAAGTAGAAGTTTGATCACCTGGGTGATGATGACAGCCTATAACAAAACAATACTTTACCATCATGAAGCTCTTGGAGTTTTTCCAAAAAAGGAAGAAATATTAAAACTCTTTTCAGGTTTAGACCATGCTCACTACTTTAGTTTTCCCAGGTACTACTAATCAACAAAACAACACACAAACTTAAACATTGAATTATCTGAATTTTGTTATATCATATTTAGCTAATTAAACCCGTTTTAGTTATCGGATAAGGAATTTACTACACTTTACGATACGAAAAGATAAGATTGTTAATTTCGTGCTTCGTTAATGAAGTTGAGGAAATGAGGAAAATAATGTTGGCGAAGTAAATATTTAATTAAAGTGTTAAGGAATCTATCGGTTATATGTTAATTTTTGAATATCCAAGTCAAAGGTAAACTAAAGATTAATATTTATTTATCGATTTCCTGAGTCAAGACTACCATATTCTACAGAAAGCACAAACTCAGCTTTAGGGAAATTCAAATTGACAAGAATTTTAAAAGCTGCGGTGACTAATGAAAGTATCAATATTTTAACTTGAATAAGTGAAGTGGTTTGACGTGTGAAAACTACTCAAACCAGATGAGATGTTTACCTCAAAACGCGTTATTTCATATTTCTGAAAATAAAGGCTTCCTATTCGAAATTGGTCTTTGCCTAAAAATTTCCACATTTCTGTCACAATTCATCTTTTTTCGAAATTGCGATTTCCTGGAAATTTAAACTTTTTCCACGAAATCCATACTTTTTCCTAAAATTTTTACTTCGTTTCAAATTCCTTTTTCTCATAATTGATTACTCTCAAAATTTGACTTTTTACTTTAAATTCGACTGCTTTTCCAAGTTAAATTCCATTGCTTTTTTCAAAATTCGCTGTTTTTCGCAAAATTCGTCATTTTTTGGAATTGCGACTAATTTATTCAAAATTCGTTTTCTTTTTCGAAATTGTGATTTCCTGGCAATTCCAACCATTCTTTGCTTTAAAATTTTGACTTCATTTAAAATTCCTTTTTCTCATAATCGATTATTTTCAAAATTTGACTTTTTTCTTTAAATTCGACTTTCTCCTTAAAAATTCCATTGCTTTTTAACCAAAATTCGCTGTTTTCCGCAAAATTCGTCCTTTTCTCGGAAGTTCGGCTAATTTATTCAACATTCGTTTTCTTCTTCGAAATTGTGATTTCCTGGATATTTCAACTTCTTTCTTGAAACACCCCTTTTTCTTAAAATTTTGACTTTGTTTAAAATTCCACTTTCTCATAATCGATTATTCCCAAAATTTGACCTTTTTCTTAAAATTCGACTTTCTCTGCAACAATTCCATTTCTTTTTAATCAAAATTCGCTGTTTTCCGCAAAATTCGTCCTTTTCTTGGAATTTCGACAATTTTTTTTCAAAATTCGCTAATTCCTACTTTATTCGCTAAAATTCGATTTTTTTTTAAATTTCGAATTTTTTCTTGATTTCTAAATTTTTCTCGAAATTTTAGGCATTTTACTCAAAATTTCACCTTTTTTAAATTTCGCTGTTTTTTCAACAGTGGAGTTTTGTCTCAAAATTTAAATCTTTTAGAATCTGAATTTCCAAAAAAATTTTGAAATTCCGTTTGTTTCTCGAAATTTTGATTTTTGTCTTAAATTTCGATGTTTAGCATTCCTAAAAATCTTGTTAGTAATTTCTACTAGATTCTAAAAATTTTACTTTTTGGATTTGTCTATGAAAAGTCCTCCCCTTTTATCGAAATAATGCCATTTTTATTTGAAATTCTTTCTCTGAAAGTTTTAAATTTGACTTTCCGGAAAATTCATCTGTATGTGTCTCAACATTTTTCGAAATTTCCACATTTCTCTGAAAATGTGATATTTTATAATTGTGAAAATGTGGAATTTTCCTCGAAAATTGGTTGTTTCTGTTATCCAGTTATGTAGAAAGTTTTGCAAGAAGAAGCTAACCTACAAAATCATAAAATTTCAGTAGATATGTTATTTTTGATAAATTATAGAAATGTAGATACTTTTAATTTTAAGTCAAAATATGTTATTGTTCATTAGCCGGCCATACGCGAACGAATATGATCTGCGGATTTAATCCGTAAGGATGTATCTGCGCACTTGGCTCGCTACATACCAAATATGACGCTTTCCACTAACGTACATATCTGTACATATATTATAAGCTCCAATTAAATCCGTGAGTTAAAAACTTCACATTATTGGGCTAATACCCCCACTTTTGTACGAATTGGACTCGACTCGCGGTATGTTTGCATACCCCCGACATTTAGCTGGCACTTTTGAGTGACATATGTCAAAATCAGAAGGAATCAAAACCTTTAGCAGCCACTGACTGACATATTTAGTTTGTGCAAGATAAAGTCTGCCGATTAGTTTGAGGCTCGACCCTGTCCATTAAGGTAAAGTTAATTCCGCAGATTTGATACGTGCCATATCCAATTCGTCGAATAATCCGCTGGTGTATAGCGGGCTATTAAGTATTTATTTGTATTGGTAATTTATAAATTCGTGTCAAACTTTAACTATAGATTTCTTAGTAACTGTTTTTTGGGATTGTTTTCATTCTGCAAAAAGTCGTCGAATTAAGATCCTAAGAAAATTTCCTCAAAGATATGAGATTTCGAAAGAGTATGCTTAAAAATATTTGAGACTTTAGAGTTGGGACTGTAGCCTTGGGACTTTAGGGTTGCAAATGCTATTTCTGGATCCCTTGGTAAGTTTCCTTAAAAATTTAATATTTTGAATGTTCATTTTTTTTTTTTTTTGAGAAGTTAGTCTCAGAAACAAAAGTTTTGGTAATTTGGAGCTTTAGATCAATTTCATTGTCAATATTATGCTTTACAGTTTCTTTACAGTTTAATGCTCTGGGATGGTTTAGAGTTCTAGAGGGGTTTTATTGAAACTTCAAAATTACAAACAAATCCCTTCCAGCTGATTATTCTTGAATTTTTAAAGCTCTAAATTAGTTGCTGCATCTGGATGATTCACTTTCAAAGAACGTTAGGTTAACTTTCTTGATGCCTTAGTCACTTCAAGTAAATCTTCTTAAGAATTTAATACTACTGAAAGAGTTAAAAATGTCATCAAAGCTTCTTAAAACATGTGGGACTCTATATGGGTTTCGTTGATAATTTAGTGTCCAACTAAAACTCTTGAAATTTTAAAGCACATAAAAAATCTTTAGCATTTGAAGTTCTGAATAAATTCTCTTAAGAATTTAACACTTAAACCCTTTCATTGATTATTCTTGCTTTCTTGGGGTTGAAATCCATGTTCTCGTTCTCAAGAACTAGTGGCGTTGATGCCTCCTAAAGCAATGTCCCTAAGATAGTCGAAGGTAGTAAATTTTAGCTTGATGGCGCAGTGAAAACTTCTTTCTTGTCTCTAACTCTCGAATTTGTGGCAGAGTAAGCTTCTCCCGAAAATTACAATTTGTACGAAAATTAAAATTTGTCCGACATTTCATTGCCACCTATATTCAATATTCATCTCTTCCTGTATGTGGCCGCTGAAAGGGAGGAAGGGAAATAAAATCCCTGGGAGCCGAGCTTTCCAGGGGCCCCGTATCAGCAAGTGTAAGTTTTTTATAGTCAGAATAATTCATTGGGCTGGCAGGAAATATAATTAATCAAAACTTTTAATTTGGGCTGTACATCATTTCCTAAAGGGCAACAGTAACAGTGGGGAACAATTTGTAACATAATTGCTTTCGAGTTCGATTTTTGAGCTGTTCTAGAGCACAGGTGGATGGTTGGTGACTTATCTCTTTTCTACGAGTACTATCGTGGGAGATGCTCGCAGGAACTAATCCCTCCAAGTCCAAGGGTAAAATTTTTAAGGCATACAAGACAGACAAAGATGGCAAATTCCTATGTGATTGAGCTTGACACAGTGAGGACTTCTGTCTTTGGAGACTCTTTTTTTCTATAGAACTTCCAAGTTATGGAATTCGTTACCAAATTGAATTTTCCTCAAAAATTGCAACCTAGAAGGCGGTACTTCGCCATCTATCCTTGTTTCTGCATCTTACTTCCGGTGCTTTGAAGGTATAATTGGGTTCTCCTTTGCGAATGGATTGAACTTAAAAGCATGCAGTTAGTTTTCTTCTATCAACTCTAGTTTTTGCTCATCACACCTTCGACCAAGAGGAAGTGCATTTGTACCATATATTTGATGATTATTTGATGATGATGGAATGGCGTATTGCCATAACGTATAGGATTTAATAGAAATGTTGGGAATGTCACCTTAAAAAGCAACTAATTGCTATTTTTCATCGATCACCCAAAACAAAGATTGAAGTGTGTCCTCCACAATGGAAATTTATTTTGACGAAGTCCTAATAGACCACTCTGTTAGCGTGAAAAATACGAAGGCGTAGAGTCACGAACTTGTGACAATATCACTTGCACCAATGAATCATCTCTATTGACTTTCTGCTTTTTCCTTTGCCAGCAACGTGGATATACTAAGGATCCATGCTTTCTGTGAATGTGGAACAACAGAACTGGTGAAAACCACTGGGAGCAGTGGAATTGGTTGCTAAGAAGCGAACTGAAATGTAGTGATTCAAACATTCTACACCAGCAACTTGTCGACAGAAAGAACCTTATATTTCCATCTGTATATAAAACTGAATCTAGTTAAGTAATTTGTTAAATCTATGTCAATTAAAGCAAATTATTTTAAGCATCTATTGTGGTATTTCCTAGAATGTCATTTGGAAAGATAAAGGACAGTGTGTTTGAAGATCCACAGATTCGATAGCTGACTAAAAAGGAATCTTTCATCGCCAAAATGACAAAATTTGAAAAGAATGGTTTATTGGCAGCTTAAAACTTTGAAAAATTTTATTGACACCTCGGGCTGAATTACTTTAAACATTTAGAAATCCAAATGAGTTTTATTAAGATTTAAAACTTGATACTCTTCTTTCAGAGACTTTAGAGCTCCAGACTCCACTGACACTTTAGAGGTTAAGTATATCCCCTCAAGAATTTAAACACTTTTGATGATTCTTTTCGGTTTCTTGGGCCTTTAAGTAAATTTTAGCTGCATCCGGACAAAAAGTAGCCAGTTTCAGGTCCCCTTCATTTAAAACAAGGTTTACTCCACTTTTTTTTAATGTGATACGTGGGAATGTACTTCTGCACCAATGTTCGATTTCTTCACAGCCAACATACGCTGAGAGCCGAAATGGTAATTCGATTCCATGGCAGGGCTTAATGTCCGGTGCATATTCCGCCTATTTCGGGGCCGTTCATCATTCTCGTTTGTCGGGTCGCACAGCGGCGTACGTCAGCGTCATACCCCACGAGCGTTATTATCGATCCCAGCGCCGAAAGCATAAATTTCTTGGACATCTCGGCACACCTATTCATTGATCCCTTCAATTAGGGTGATCTCGAAGCGAGAGCGGCCAACATCCCTTGCATGTTACATGTTTTTAACGGCCCGACGTTTGCGGATTTTCATCCGAATAATCTCGCTCGATCGGTGTAAATGTGCACAGACTTGCAAACATCAACGGAAACGCGCCCAGAATAACGCTAAAAGGTTTATGTTGCTGGAAATGAATGTTTTCGTTTATATTTCCGAGGATCCGACGAGGAACTTTAAATTAATTCATAGAAGTGTCTCGGTGCTTCCAATTGAAATGCAAAATTAATTTTGTAGGCTATAAATTATGGAATGGTCTATAAAATAAGACGGTGGAGAGTTTTAGGAGTTGGGGAGTGTCTTTAAGTGGGGATTAATAATGAAGCCATTTTTATTTTAATTACGGGACATTAAGCAATACTAAAACTTTTATGCCTTATTGACAAAGCCAATATCTATGCTAATTCGCTGAAATATTAATTAAGGTTTATTATAAGTAAATATACTTATTTGAATTTGGTCTAAATATTCCTTAAGCTTCCCTTCATTTTTGCGTTAGTTATCCTTATTTTGTTTAATCTATATTAATAACATTGAAGTGTTTATCGTCTATCTCTGATTTTAAATTACTCTATCGGTCTGCGTCTGTAAGTTTAAGTTTTCCTTTAAGTTAAAATTACGAAATTCCAAGCCTTAGATTATTCAATTTTATGTTTTTGCTCTTTTCCTAAAAGTTATCAATTTAGTGGCTCATTTCTAAAAATTTGTAAATACAATGATTGCTTTCGAGTTGAAGCACAAATCTTCTTAATTTTAACTCTTCTATAATGCACAGACCAATAGGTTTGAACATTTATTAGATTCGAAGTTTGGAAACCAAATACCGGTTTCGATTTTGTTAGATCTCGTCAGTTTGGTATATCCAACTCGAATGCTAATAAATGCTCTGACAAGTAAGTACTAAAACATTCACAGGCGTCAAGCGAGTGACTCTTTAGTACTACCACCTATTGGTCCATAGAGAAACTATGGCCATCGCCAACAATGTCGTATGCAAGAAGAATGCAACCTAGACTACAAATTCATGCAGTCCTCCAGGCGTGTATAGTGGAATCATAGGTAGCTGAACTACCAACAGTTGAAACACTGCCACCTAGCGAAGCGGTTGCTCTCTAGGAGAGTTCCCAGAAGACAAGGATTCTATAATGCACAACTCTTCTCAAAATTTCAAGATTAGACAAAATCTCAATATCTTTACTGTTCCAGGAAACTGCGACTACAAAATTCGTCGAAATTTCGGGGTAAAAATCATAATCATCATTAATTTAAAATTTATAAGAATATTTTTTTGAAAACTTTTACTTCAACTTTATTAAACTTTTTTTTAAAAATAAATTTCGAATTTCTTTTATACACCTCTACAAATTTTTGAAATTTCGAGTTGAGATAAACAAAATTTTGTAAATTTTGTAGTTTTTTTCACAATTTCCATTTTAAAATAGAAATTAATAAAAATAAATTTTGTAATATAAATTTACAACTATGAAAAGAAAAAAAAATCATTTTAACTTCTTTCATAACCTCAAGATTTCTAAATTTTGATATTTCTACATTTTCCTGAAATTATGACTTTAAAATGCGTCGAAACTGCAAGCTGAAAATCATAATCATAATCAAATTTAAAATTTTGAGATCTTGCTTCGACTGAACTCGAAACTTCGAGATTCATATTGTAAAATTAGCACATTCGCTTTCTTTTAATTTTTTTTATTTACTTTGAGAAACCTCGGAATTTTGAAGAAACACAAAATTCAGTTTTACAAAATTTCAATTTTACGAAATTTTAATCCAATAATCAACATTTTGAGGTTAAAGTTACAAGTTTCTACTTTTAATGAAAATTTTCGAGTTTTTTGTAATTTTGTAATTAATCTGAAATCTCGATTTTTTGACGCAAAGTTTCGACTTCATTCCACATTTTGACTTTTTTATGATAATTCTGAGTTAAAGCTCGAAAATTTTTTATTTTTCGAATACTGTTTTTAAACTACTACTTTAAACAAATATTTTCGATAACTTTTTTGTAATTTGAGTTTTAGTCTCGAAATGCCTACTTTTTTACGTAGAATTTCTATCTTATTCCACATTTTGACCTTTTCATGATAAAACTGAATTTAAAGTGAAACATTTTCTATTTTTCGAATATTTTTTTGGAATTTTTTACTTTAAACGAAAAATGTCGATAACTAAATTTTTACCTCGAAATGTCGACTTGTTCTGGCAAAATTTCGATTTCATTCCACATTTTGACTTTTTTGTAATAATTTTGAGTTGAAACTTAAGGAATTTTTATTTTTTCAATATTTTTTTCTTGAACTTCTACTTTGAAGGAAAATTTTCGATAACTTTTTTGTAATTTCAGTTTTAATCTCGAAATGTCAACTTTTTTTACATCGAATTTCGATCTTATTTCACATTTTGACCTTTTTATGATAATCCTGAGCTTAAACTTAAACGTTTTTTATTTTTCGAATATTTTTATGAAACTTCTACTTTAAACGAAACATTTCGCTAACCCTTTTAGAATTTGGATTTTAATTTCGAACTTTCGATTTTCTCTCAAAAAATTTCCAGTTTATTCCACACTGATATTTTTGTGATACTTCTGAGTTAAAATTCAAAAAAGTTTTATTTTTTACATATTTTTTATTGAAACTTCTATACTTCAAATGATAAATGTCGATGACTTTTTTGTAATTTGAGTTTCACTTTCGACATATCGACTTTTCCTCACAAAATTTCGATTGTATTCAACATTTTTTGTGATCATTCTGAGTTGAAATGAAGAGTTTTCATAATAAATTTCTCGAAATTTTTAATATCAACATCTTAACTTTCTTATTTCGAAATAATGCTTTTAAAGGTAATATTTTAAGAGAAATATCCCAACATGAATTTTTGAGTTTAAATTCTAGAAGAAAACCAGAATTTTGAAAAAAGCAGTTTTGTAAAAATATTAAATTCAATCCTGAAATTTTTAATGTAAAGTTATAATCCATAATTCAATATTTAATATCTTCAACATAAAAAAAAACAAAATTTGTAAAAGAATGGATTACACTCCTAACATTTAAATTGAAATTCAAAATTTTAGTCAATATTTAATTTTAGCTTTTTGGAAACTTTTAGATTACAAACGAAATATTGACATATCACAAATTTTCCCAAAATTGCGACATTAAAACACGTAAAACTTTTGATTGCGAAATCAAAACCTTTATACCAAGTTTATAATTTCGGGATTTTATTTCAAAAAACGAAAAAATTATTTCAGACATAAATCTTTAAATTGAAAGTCAACATTTTAAAGTCAATATTTAATTTTACTTTGAGATTATAAACGAAATATCGAGACTTTAAAATTTTACCTGATTTAAAGATCTTAAAACAGGTAAAAATTTCGAGACCAAAATCAAAATCTTGATACCAAATTTAGAGGTTTCACTTCGATTTAACTTGAAACATCGAGATTGAAAGCTCTGATATTTTTTATTTTTTTTATATTTTTTTGATGAAACGGACTGGTCCTTGGTTATCTTCAAAAATTGAAATGCAAATCTTGTCCCCTACAACCAAGAAAGATTAAAAAACACAAGAAAGGTTGCTCTAACGCGTTTCGATAGCCAAGCTACCAATGTTGACATCGAGACACAAAGACGTCTATCAATTTAACAAAATATGATTTTGCGCGAACTATTTGTTACCTTGGATAGTTGATTAGGTCAACTTATTTTTAATTAATATCCACTCAAACAATAATCTACTCTGCTCTGCATTGTATACAGATGCATTGATTAATACGTCAAAGAGTTAACGCTCTTCATCCCTAATATCCCAGTAAAAACACGATTCTGTTTGATGTCTTCCGTATAACGTCACACTGGAATGTCAGTACCCTTGTCAAAAGTAAACCGACGTCCGAAAAGGGCTGAAGCTGGCGACATCGCTTCTATTATTAATAATCAATATCACAGTTATTAACAGTATTAAAGTTCCATCTCGTACATCGCCACTAAGCCGGACAAAGTCTATAGTCGAGAGATTAAAGTGGGTTGGCGTTTTGCCATTATTCTTTCATAAGAGCATTTGTTCCCAATTGCCAGTGAAAGTGGCTATAAGCAGCATTTGGTGTTGATCTCACTTTAGCTAAAGTTTATTTTTTAGGAAAGTTCGCATTGTTATTAATAGGAAACAAAGACTGATTAAGATATTTCGTATCGAATAATGAAAGCATAAAGCATTTTCCTTTATTTTCCTCGAGGCTGTTGGCATCCCTGACATGCTGCGTTATTACAAAAACCGAAAATGCAGCGTGTCAGAATAAATTATTCTCAGGAAGGTTTTGTTATCTTTCCCCCTTTCTGTTTATATTCTTTTCACTGGTTCTAAAGAAAACATGTTATGAAATCATAACAGTGGATTATTATGTAGAAATATGGGGTTAGGAAAGAAATGTACACAAACTCACACAAATTATAGAGTTTTTTATAATCATAAACCAAAACTGTTTGCCCCGTAATGGCCCCGATGTGCATTTAGGGGTTATAACTTGTATTTACTGAAGCCAAAATACTCTAATTTATTTTTATTGGTCTTTATCTTAGTCGAAGCGTTTGTTCATTCGTTAGCGAATTCGTTTTACTTGCCCCCCATCAACGTAATTTTAAATTGTTGTATTCACTTATTTAACCCATTTTGACGTCACTGATGTTTCAGATCAACTTTTGGAAAGACGAAATCTTTCTCTAAACAATAAAACTCTTCATCACCATTATGTGTTACCACCAGGCAGGTGACCCTCACGCTAATTTGCATTACTAACTTTGCTAATCAAACAGAGTGTTTTTGTAATTTTCTTGGTTTCAGAGGACAAGATTTTTATATCAGTTTTTGAAGATAACCAAGGACCAGTCCATTTTACAAAAAAAATTAATTTTGCTTACTAGGGAAATTAAAGATTATACAAAGATGGTGGAAATCCACCTATATAGCTTCTAGTTAAATTTAATATCACCTCGTAGAATTAAAATAATCAAGCTAATTACAAAGACACCCCAACGAAATACCCCTTTCATCGTAAATATTACATGAAAGTATACATTTACTAATGAGACTCTGATGTGGTTGAAAGAGAGCGAACATGTGTGTCGCCGATGGGCAAATGCAGATTTCTTTTAGGTGACTGATTTCGGGGATTTGTATTTTCCAATAATCACCTCCGCAGCGGAGAGTTCATCATCATGGGGAAGATGCGTAATCGCAGAACTGGCTCATCTCGCTCTCCCTTTTGAAAGTAACCAGAATTCTAGGGTGGCATATGTTGAAGAGGGCACGCAAACTTGCCCCCCTTATTAAAGCAAAGGGTTCGATTTTAGTACAAGGTAGAAGGGCGAGATATTCCGCGATGACCATTTGCGTTTTTTGGTTCTGTTGGCTTTCGAAAAGATACGATACAATTATTGAGAATAAATCATATTACTGCGGCGCTCAAGTGAACAGTCTAATGGTTCTAGCAACAAAAACAACAAACAGTCGATTTGCTTGGGGTGCGGAGTAGGTCATTTTTCGCTATGCCTTGTCAGCTCTATTGATTTCGTTATGATTTATTCGGTTGCGAATGTATCATCGAACGAAACATATACACGAACAAACACAAATTTCCAACTCATGCGAGATGATTTTGTCAAGGACTGAAATCGCGTGAGTGCCCCAGGATCACATCGTTATTAGCTAACTGCGAGGGAATCGGGAAATTCGCTTCAATATTTCATTGACGTTTTGTTGATGACAGACTTTGGCTAACTGATAAAAATGGTGGCGTGACGACATAGGACCGTTAGTCAGTAATTTTTCAAACTGCTGCATTATTGAATTATTTTTACGATGTATTCATGTGAAATGAGTGTTATAGCTTAGAAAATAAATTTCTTTTATAAACTTTAGATCAATTTTCTACTATTTCAAATATCCTATAAGAATTTTTGAATCTAAAATGAGAAGAAAAACACTTTTTTCTTTTGATCGATAAATTGGAAATCATCATTCATCTCTTCAGGTCGTCGTCGATGGCGTCTCATCAGAGACATTTGCGATTAATGCAAGGATGCCTCAGGGGCCTGTCCTGTCTTCCACTCTTTTTCTGTTACACATAAACGATCTCTTAGCTTTAACTTCCAATCCGATATATAGATACGCAGATGATAGTAGTCTGGTGTCATCTTTTTTCTCCGACAAATTATCATCCGTCGGTAGTTCAGATCGACTAAGGGAATAGCACATACAGATGATTAATCGGGATCTTGAAGTCATTCTGAAATGGGGTAAGAAAAATCTGGTTAACTTCAACGCTTCAAAAACTCAGGCCGCGGTTTTCTCTAAGAAAACAACAAGGGTTAATGCAACAAACATACCAATGGACGGTAAAATCCTCCCGATGGGATCTAATCTGTCTATCCTAGGAGCGAATGCGAGCACTAACTTCTCTTGGGACGTTCATATGCGCACCATTGCCAAGTCCGCCTTTTAGAAGCTAGGCTTTCTTTTTAGAGCTAACAAGTACGTCACATCTCATCAGCTAGTACTCACATTATACAAAGCTCAAGTTAGGCCAACACTAGAAAACTGTTCTCATGTTTGGAGTTCAGCCCCAAAACACACTTTAGCTCTTTTGGATTCCATTTAAAGAAGAGCGATTTGCCTATTTGATGACGACAGTGTGACCGATTCTTTTGAGACACTAGAGCATAGGCGGATGGTTGGTGACTTATCTCTTTTCTAAAAGTACTATCATGGGCTCTCAATAACTAATAGGATTGATCCCTCCATGGGTAAGATTTTTGAGGCGTACAAGGCAGTTGGAGGCAGAAAATTCTTGTGCGGTCCAGCTTGGCACAGTGAGGACTTCTGTATACGGAGACACTTTTTTTTTATAGAACTTCTTAGCTATGGAACTCGTTACCGAAAGGAATTTTCCCCAAAAATATCAACCTATCTTTGTTTAAGAAGACGCCATTTATCCTTGTTTTCGCATTCTACTCGCAATGCTTTGAAGGTATAATGGGGTTGCCCTTTGCGAGAGGATTGAACTTAGAAAAAAGGAAGCGCTGCCTTTCATGTTAAAAATCTTAAATTTGACATTGAATATCTCGATTTCGGCACCGTCACGGGTTTTTAATTTTGCAATTGTATAAGTAACACTGTTGGAAACATCTAGCAGGAGTTTAAAGGAAATCTATAGAAAAGCAATTGACTCATGCTTCAATGCTTATCATAACCAAATAACCAATCAATTGTTGTATTAAAAACAAGCAACGATGGCATTCAAAGCAAAGCAATAAAGCGAAATAAAAAATGGGTAAAATAGTCAATTTTGCTTGAGCTTCTTGCTAAGTTTTATGACTGCAGCACATTCATTAGGAGCCGTGTGTTGTATTCAACACTGACCGATGACGGTAACTAGCCGCCCGTCTGTGATTAAATAATCCAATTGCATTAATGATATGTAATTATTTTAGATGTGTGGCGTGCCAACGTATGTAAACTGTAAACAGACGGCGCCTCAAGGCAGGCGTCTACATAATACACCTCCCCAGTCACAAGCCGCATTTTCTGTGCTCTTAGCCTATAAAATATTACACCACTTATCCTGTCGCTAAGCTGGCCTTTGCTGGATCTAGTCTCGTATCACACCGAAAAACTGTATTGTTTGAAGATGCAAATTACTCGATACATTTACATAAAAATTATGCCTTGTTTGTACAAGATTGTCGATAATCGATCATTAAATCAGATAAGATCTATCAACGTGGCGATGTGAAGAACTGTATACTGCAGCCAATGCTGTATACCTTCCAATTTACGTATCGATTTGTCAAAAAATACTCCTACAATTCGAATCCAAATAATATTGTTGGCGAGATCTACTAATTCACCTGCAACTGTTTACACCAACCAATTCTTGCATTTATGATTGTAGCATTGGATATCTCAAAGGCCTTCGACAGAGTCTGACACCGATTTCTTCTCGCCAAAATAACATCTTATGGTCTTTCTCCATGATTCTATCTTTTGATATTCAATTTTCTCGCTGACAGATCTCTTCAGGTCGTCGTCGAAGGCATCTCATCCGAGATATTTGCGATTAATGCAGGGGTGCCTCAGAGGTATATCCTGTCTCCTACTCTGTTTCTGTTACACATAAACGATCTCTTAGCTTCAACTTCCAATCCGATATACAGTTACGCAGATGATAGTAGCCTGGTGTCGTCTTTTTTCTCCGACAAATCATAATCAGTCGCTGCTTCAAATCGACTAAGGGATCAGCAGATACAGATGATTAATCAGGATCTCCAAATCATTCTGGAATGGGGTAAGAAAAGTCTGGTCGACTTCAATGCTTCAAAAACTCAGGCTGCGGTTTTCTCTAAGAAAACATCAATGGTTAATGCAACAAACATACCAATGGACGCTAAAATCCTTCCGATGGAATATAATCTGTCTATCCTAGAAGTGAATGCGAGCACTAACTTCTCTTGGGACGATCATGTGCGCGCCATTGCCAAATCCGCCTCTCAGAAGCTAGGCTTTCTTTTTAGAGCTAAAAAGTACTTCACATCTCACTAGCTATTAACACTATACAAAGCTCAAGTTAGGCCAATACTAGAATACTGTTCTCATGTTTGGAGTTCAGCCCTAAAGCACACTTTAGCTCTTTTGGATTCAATTCAAAGAAGAGCGAATCGCCTAATTAATGACGAAAGTTTGACTATGGATGGCAACGATATATCGATATATATTTTATATCGATAAATAAGCCAAAATAATCGACATTTTTGTACCGATATATTGTCGTCCATATATCGGAAATATGTCGATATTATTTTGAGTATATCGAAATTACACAGGCACAGGGACGAAAAGTGGCAATATCTGGGTCATCATTTGTCGTCATAAGAAACGTATAGAAATAAAATAAAGGTTTAAACACAAAGGAAACATGTTTTCATGTTGATGAAACATGTTACACATCGAAAACCCCGTTTTACAGATAAACAATATTTTTCCGATAATTATTTAATTTTTAAAGTTGTACCTCGTTGATATGACGTCATGGAAGCCAGGCAACACAGCTTCCACACAACAAAGTGGAGAGCACAAAGCTTTTTTTGCTTTACAAATAAAAATCAAAAAAACAGAAAACTTAACCCCAATTCTCCAAGTAAAAGAACTCATGACAAAACAATTTATTTAGAAGTTAAACAGCTAAACTTTTTTCAGAAATGTTTCAGTTTCGCGAGAAATTAAAAAAAATGGCTTAGAACTTAGATTTTGTAATTGAAATGAACATTTTGAGATTTTTTGACCATTTTTTACACATTCTGGATTTGACTTGAAATTGTTACTTTTTATTCCGAATTTTTATTCGAAACAGATAAGTTAAACTTAAGAAAAATATATTATTTTAACATTTAATTTTAGTTAATTTATTTAAAAAAATATGATTTAGAGTTATAATCTCGTTACTTCGACTTTTTTTTAGAAATTTTGAAGTACTGCATTACATATAACAGGGTTTCCCAAACTTTTTTTACCATGGCCCTGTTATTTTTTTACTTCCCCTTCGTGACCCACTAAAAGATTTTTTAACTATTTTAAAACTTCGTTTTACTTCCCAAAATTTCAACCACATTTTGAGGTTAGAAATAAAACTTTCGTTTCTTTTTTCTAGGATTTTTTAATTTTCTCCTCAAAATTTCGACACTTAAAACTACTCCCGGAAATCCAGGGTTGAAGTTTTTGAGTTGAACCTATTTCTCTTTAAACATTAAAACTGGATGACGAGTTTCTCTTGAAATTTCGGAACTTTTCTGAAACTTTTTTAAGTACATTTAATTCTTTAACAGTCGAGTTAAAATAGAAACTTATTTTTTCAAAATTTCGGTTGAAATCTTGCTATTTTGAATTTCAAAGTCCTAATTTCAAAAAAAAAAACGTAGAATGCCCTAATATTTTAGTTTAAAGACAAAATTTTGAAAATAAGGTCATATTTTTGAGAGGAAACATGTAATGGAAGCTTTTTAAAAAATTCCTAATTTTAACGTCCAATTTTTAATGTTTAACCTATTTTTTTTATTTCCACTTTTTTTCTAAAGATTTCGACCTTAGAAGTCATTTTCTTTTTATTTTGTTTCTATCCAAACAAACAATTTGATTTGGTTTTTTTTCGAATATTTTGCTCCAAAGTCAAACTCGTTTTTTTTCTAAAGCCAATTTCAGCTGGAAATTTTGTTAACATTGAAATTGATTGGCATTAATTTTTTACACAATTTTAGTGGAAATTGAAAATCCTTTAAACCTTTTTCTTAAGATAAGGATGGATGTTTTTTGAAATTTAGAAATCAGAAGTTATACTTGGGTATTTTTCTAGAATTTCTCATCATTTTGTCAAAATTTACATTTTAATCAAAGAAGTTGAGCTAGTTAAAAATGGAAATCTTAAAATAAAATACGAGCTTAAACCTGAAATTTTAATTGTTCTATTCAGAGTCTAATATTTTAATTCTTATCAGTACCCTAAATTTAAAAGTGTAATTTTTAGTTTATATGAGTTTAAACTACCAATTTTAAGGAAAATATCAAAAATCTGAATTTTTTGGAAATAAGTGGAGCTTCTTAATCAAAATCATACTTTTAAAAAAGGTGGAATTTCGAAGAAAAATCGCAATTTAAAAAAAATCACCATTTTGAAAGAGTAGAAATTCTGAAAAGTGGATATTTTGAAAATAGAAGTTGATATTTTGAAATGTTAGAATTTTTAAAATGTCAAAATTTTCAGAAAAAGTCGAAATATGAAAAACGTGTTGAAATTTTAAGAGTCTAACTCTTCAAAAAAGCTGAAATTTCCAAAAAGATATTAATAATATACAAAAAGGTCAAAATTAAATAAAGTAAACTTTTTTGAAGTCAAAATTCGCAAAAAGTAATTTTCGAGTAAGAAAATCTACAAAAAGTCGAAATTCTTTCAAAAAACTTAAAATTAAAAAAAAACAAAATTTTAATGAGAATTAAAATCTGAAACAAAAATGACAATTTTATAATTCAGATTTTTAAGATATTACAAAAAAGTCAAAATTTCGAGAAAAAATAAAAAAATTAGAGTAAAAATTTTGTAAAAAAAGGTCGAAATGTTGATAAAAATTAGAGCTTGAAAACAGTCAAAATTTTAGAATGTTGAACTTTTTTAATAAATTGATATTTATAAAAAGGTTAAAATTTCGATAAAAAGACAAAAACTTGATTTTCACAGAAAAGTTAAAATTTAGAAATAGTGGAAATTTTAAAATGTTGAAATTTTTAAAAAGTCAAAGTTGTTAGAAGGTCAAAATTAAAAAATAATACTACTTTTCAGAAAAATCTAATTCTTCAGAAAAGAGAAAATATGGTGTCAGAAAGTCGTTACTTCGAGAAAATATAGAATTATTTTAGGAAAGTCAACGTTTTGAAAGTTTTCAGCACAAAAATGTTAAATAGTTTTTCAAAGATACAAAAAAGTCGAAATTTTAGAAGAAAACACAAAATTTAAAAAGCACTTCGAATTGTTTTCCAAAAAAAAGTAGAATTTTCGAAAATAATCAAAATTTTGAATCGAAATTTCCAAGATAAATAAAATGTTCAAAAAAGGCCGAAATTTTGAAAAATGAGGAAATTTTCAAAATACGTCAAAATTTTGCCAAAAAATCGGAATTTTAAAATATAGAAAGTCTCAGAATAAGTAAAATTTTACAAAAGAGCCAACATTTTGAGAAAAAAATGGAAATTAAAAAAAAAGTGTAATTTTGAAAAAATAGAAATTATTGATGTCGAAATTTCAAAAAAAAAACAAAATCTTCAACCAAAAATCTAGAAACGCGTGGACATTTTCTAAAGTTTTTCTTTAATTCAAAATTTTTAAAGAAGCAAAATTCTTTAAAAAGTTGTAAAAATTTTTAAAAAGTTCGATAATTTTCAAAAATAGTAAATATTTTGGAATAAGGTTAAGATTTGCAGTCCGTCTAAATTTTCAAAAAAAAGTCAAATTATTCAAAAAAGTGGAAAGGTCCAGAAAAAAAAAGGAAAATGAAATTAAGTAAAAGAGCCCAACTTTTCAAATAAATCTAGATTTAGAAAAAAAGATCATTTAGAAAACCAGTTTTTTAGACAAAAGCGAAATTTAAAAAAAAGTATCGAAATTTAAAAAAATGTTTTTTTCATAACTAGAAAACGCCACCCCTTAAAGCAAAGCATAAAATAGTGTGACATGTTGTTAAGGTATTAAAGTTTAAATTTCAAAAAAGAAACAAGCCAAAATTTTGAAGAGTATAAAAATTTTCTAAGAAAATATATGAAAAAAAAACTAAATTTTTTAACAGAAATTATAAAAAAATCACATATCTTGTTTTTTAATAATTTTCTCTGAATTTTATGTGTGACTTAAAATTTAAACTAAAACTGGAATTTCATTTTTGTAGAGTTTAGGGTTTTTTCAAAATTTGAATTTTTTATCAAAATTCGGAGGAAGTTTTTGAGCTTGAAACTTTTAAAATTAAAAATTTTGATGTATTAAAAAAAATCAAAATCTCTAATTTAGCTCCAAAATGTTGCGGTTTTTGTCTAATTTACAAATAAAATCACAAAATTTCAACTTTTTCTAAAAATGTTATGAATTTATTGAATATGAACTACAAACTTACTTAAAATGCAAAAACTTAAACTTAAAACTTACAAAAACCTTTTTAAAATGTTGATTTTAAACTCCAAATCTAAGCTTTTTAGAAATGCTTATCGGATTTTAAAATATTTAGACTTCAATGATAACAAATGTCATTGAGTCATGAATATAAAAAAAGTGCCTTATTTTTCTTTACATGACAGAATATCTTTTATCCAATACATCGATAAATTGCATTTATCGATATTGTAACGCAATGTAAATAGATGAAATAGGATTTAGAATAGAATTGTAGAATTTAGTAAATAAAAAAAAGTTTCTAGAAGGATCTGATAAGGGGAAAGCGGCAGCGATAACGAAACAAATGGCAGATAAGCGTTCCATAAGACCACGCGTAATGAACCCTAACAGCCCATCGGATGCATCAGATTGGGCGCCCAGGCCCCTTAATCATTTCTGATGATAAAAAAAGTTCTTAAATTATATTTGTGTAATAACACTGGTCAACAAAATTGACGTTTTGTCATGTCACAACTTCTTTTGTGTTTTTTAATAGTGTAACGCAATGTAAATAGATGGAATAGAATTTAGAATAGAATTGTATAATTTAGTAAATAAAAAAAGTTTCTAGAAGGATCTGATAAGGGGTAAGCAGCCGCGATAACGAAACAAATGGCAGATAAGCGTTCCAGAAATGTCGGTAAACGATAAGCCTTATCTGCCGAAAAGTTCTAGAAGCCGGGGACCAAAACTATAAAAAAGCGCTCAGCTTTCCCTCGAGTCAGTCAGTTAGAAGTCAGTGTAGTTAGTGGGTTAGCAATTAGTAAACAAGTAGTGAGTTACTGTTAAGTTGAAGTGTGCCGAGCTAATTTGGTAATAAAGTGGTGTAATTCACAGGTGGTAATCTATTTGAACCGATAAGCCCGTAACAATATATTTATTTCGATAAATTCTAGTATCGATATGTACTGCTCGATATATGGTTCGATATGATATATCGATATATTTATTTTTTCTGTCATCCCTAAGTTTGACCGGTTCTCTCCAAACACTAGAGCTTAGGTGGATGGTTGGTGATTTATCTCTTTTCTACAAGTATTTTCATGAAAGATGCTAACAGGAACTAATAGGATTGATCCCCCCAAGGGCAAGGTTTCTGAGGCATACAAGACAGTCGGAGACAGTAAATTCCTGTGCGGTTTAGCTTGACAGAGTGAGGAGTTCTGTCTACGGAGGTTTTTTTTTCTATAGAACTTCCAAGCTGTGAAACTCGTTACCGAACGGAATTTCCTCCAAAAATTGCAACCTATCCTTGTTGTTCATTGCCATCTATCCTTATTTCCGCATCCCACTCGCGGTGCTTTCAAGGCATAAAACGGTTATCCTTTGCGAGTGGATTGAACATAAGAAAGCTTGTATTGTTTTATTGAATGGAAAACTTCTTTAAGCGCGTTGGGCGGTTTTTGGCGGGGGAAAATCTTACAGGTTCGCGTCACCAACAAGCAGTGGCATCACCAACACGCTAATGTTAACAGTACATCTGTAGCTATGGATATTACGTGTAGTAGAATTAAAAAAGCGTAATCGGCGACCGAGGATCGAACCTGGGAACCATCACGTGAGAAGCCACATCGCTACATTTGAGCCACCGGCCGTTACCATATTAAAAAACTTCAATTTTTGAGACTGCTATTAATTTAGAAAAAAATACGTTGTTATTTCCCAGTTTTATGTTTTCACTTCTATCGGCTGTCCCGATGACTGCCTAATTTTTTAATTATTAAATTTTGTACCAGTTGTGCGTCGCACTTGACCTCGAATTACCTTAAAATTGAGTTGGCCGGTTCCCATTTCAAGAATTTAGAAGCTAGTAGTGGATTTTGCAGCCGACAACTTTGAAATAACACATACAATGCAGCCAGTACAGCATGAATAGAGTTCGATAGATTAAGTGAGGCATACTAATGGTTAATCAGTAACGTTCACATAGCTGCCAACTAATTTAGCGTTTTCGTATCAATTCAGAGCCAAATTTTCACTGAATAACTCAATTAATGCAAATTCCAGATTGATGTAATATGTATCTCCAATGACTAATTGTCAACTGGATAACAATTTACATCAGCCGTTTGTCACCGAATTAACATCTTCATTGCCAACGAACGTAACGTAACTGCGCACGGTTAGGGTCCGTCTTTTTTTGACAACGACCAAATATTGACCATCGAATGATTCACAAAAGCCATTAGAACTTAGAGCGTTTGTTGGTCAGTTAGCTAGCTATTGAAGGAGAACAATAAACAGCTGGCATAGTTACAACAAACCCATTAATATGTAATAAGCGCGAGTCTAAAAGCTTGAAACTTTGCAGGAAATCAATAATGTTCTTGTCGATGATTAGCGCAATAAACATGAGGGTACACAGGCAAGTAATTCAATAAGGTTTCTTAAAGAATCCTGTCACGACAGACCACCCTCTTGCATTTAAAGTAGTTCTAACAATCAACCTACACTTCATTGTTTAATGTTTTCTTTTTCCGTAAATTTAATCCTTGAGTCATTGGCCTGACGTTAAAATTAGGAACTCGTGAATATTTGCGTTCTTGGAAATGTCAACGATGTAAACAGAGAAAATAAAGTGGTCACATTCGTGAATGCAAATCCTGATGCGGGTTGTTTTCGTGATGTCACCACTAATTTTAGGAAATTGTTTAAGAAAAGGAACTCGTACAATTGTTGCTAACGAGTTTTAAAAGTCAGTGACGTATGATTTTTTATAAATGGAGACTTACGGTGCGTTTACACTAGACACTTCATTCCGTATATTTCTCTTTGACAAATATATTTTCCCTCTGACATAATTTTAGTGGAACGGACTGATCCTTGGTTATCTTCAAAAATTGAAATACAAACATTGTCCCTTGAAACCAAGAAAGATTAAAAAGCACAATAAAGGTTGCTCTAATGCGATTATCTTTCTGAAGATGATAGCTTGGCTATCGAAACCCGCTAGAGCAACCTTTGTTGTGTTTTTTAATCATTCTTGGTGTCAGGGGACAAGATTTGTATTTCAATCTCTGACATAAGTTTCAACTATCCTGAGAGAAGCTATCTCCTCCCAGCTACGCAGATAAGTCTCGGATAGCTTCTCTCAGGATAGTTTACACTTATATCAGAGAGAAATGCACAGAATAAAGTGTCTAATCTAAACGCATCCTAACATCAGAATGAAAATTACTCACTACTAGTGACCTTTGTAATCACCTTGATTACATCGAACATCTTGGTTTGCCATAAATGAGGAAACTGATCAGGCAAAAAATTCAGCAATTTCGATTATTTTTTAATTTCGTCTGTTTTGGGGAAGGTCGACTTGTGAAATTTCGAAATTGAAATCGAAGTTTTGAAAAAATGATGGAAAAATCTCGGTTTGGAGATTTAAATTTTTTTAATTAAGGTCGAAAGTTAGTCAAAAATTAATAAATCGAAATTGGAAAGGAGTGACAGTTAGAGCCTCCTAAAAAATATTTAGAAACGTATTATTGAATTGTAATAAATTTCGAGATTTTTCAAAATTTTGACTAAATAAGAATTACGAGTTGAAATTTGAAATTACTAATATTGAAACAAAATGTAATTATAAAAAAGTTTATAACTACATTTTGTACTACGAATCTATTACTGATTGTGTAAGGAATTCTCTAAAAACAGTTGATAATGGGAAGCGGCCGAGAGAATGGATCATACGGCAGATAAGCGCTCTAGAGGTTTCCACAAGCGATAAGTCCTATCTGTACGACCGTTCTAGAAACCGGAACGGTACCTATAAATACGCAGCCGTCTTTCCCTCAGTTAGTTAGTTGGTTAGTTAGTTAACCAGTTAGTCTGATATTTAAGTGAATTATAATTGTAGAGTTCTGAAATAAGTTTAAAATAAAGTGGTTACAATTCACCAAGTAATTTTCGAACCGATAACACGCAACAATATTAATTTTTTAATTTCAACACTTATGTTAAAATGTTGAGTTAAAATCGAAATTATGAAATTTCAGGAAATAACTTAAAATTTTTGTGATTGATAAACTCAAGCATGTAACTTTAAATAAACTTTGGGCAACAGATGGAAATTTAGAGTTTTAAATTTAGACATTAAAGTCAAAAATTCTTCATGGTGGACTTTTTTTAAATAAGTTTTGATATCGCGTAGTTATATTTCAAAAAATGTGTCGCAGATTGTCAACTTTTATTAATAAAAATTTAAATATTTCCAAACTGGGTCACAGAAATATTAAATAAAATTAATTAATACACATTCGAAAAGAAAGTTACAATTTCAAAAAAATAAATAAAATATGTTTTGCTTAATTCATTGATTTTTTCCAAAATTCGACCTTTTTTATTCAAATTTAAAGTACGAATTAATGTTTTTTTAATTTTGGCTTTAAAACAAACACAATACAGCGAACATAGTCGAAATTTTGACACAAAAGATGAAATTCCAAGAGACGCGTTCAAAATTTCGAAATAGAATTCAAAATTCATAGTTCAACTCAAAATTTTAGGATAAAAAAACTTTTGATCTTAAGCTTCGAAATTATAAAGTGACAGTACGAAAAAAAAATCTAAATTTCGGATTTAATCTTGAAAATTATATTTCCTAATATTTGGAGTTTCGAGAGATAAAATTCGACATTTCGAGTCTTAAGCTTCAAAGAATATAAAGTGACAGTTCGAAAAAAAAACTAAATTAGCTTCAAAAATTATATTTCCCAAGATATTTCGACTTTGCAGAGAGAAAAATTCGATATTTCGATTTGCGCACTTCAAAATTTTGAAATAATAGAAATATCCAATTTAAAGCCCAAATTTCGAGACGACAAAGTCAATATTTTGGAAAAAAAACTCGAAGTTTCAAATTAAAGCTCCAAAATGTTAACTTATTCTTCAAATTTTCGATTTTCAAATCAAAATTTCGAAAAAGAAGTCCCGACATTTTTGAAAAAAAAATGTTGTTTAGAAAGAAGTAGAAATTTGCAGAAAAAAGTTGAAAACTTTAAAAAAAATCTAATTTTGTTTATAAAAGATCAGGAATAAAGATTGAAATTTTCGATTATTTTTTTATTTATTTATTTTCTCAGAGATTCGACTCTCGGAATGTCAAATTTAATGCTGAAAGTTTCAATTTTTTTATTTAAACTTTGAAGTCGAAAACTTCGATTTTTAAAATTAAAATTTGAAGAAAAAATAAAAATGGGCAAATTCTAAAAATTTTTTTTATAATTTGTTTTCATTTGTAAATCTCGATCTTTTTTTTTCAGAATTTCATGCGTAAATTTGAATTTTCCAATTATTTTCTTAAAATTACAACTTTAAAATTAAAAATTTTGGCCTGAAGCCGAAATTCCCGGAAAAAAATCGAAGAAAAATAGTAACTTCAAAAAAATTGATGTACTAATTTAAAGTTTAAAATTTAACTCTAGAAGTTAAAATTCGAAATACAGGGATTAATTTAAAAAAATAAGGAATTTCTACAAAAATGCTTCTCGTGTAGTACAGCTGAAAATATGTGATGAGCACGACTGGGAGTCGAATCCAGGACAGCCACGTTACAGGTCAGACTCCTAAGCAGGAGCCATCGCCACAACTACTCTATACTCTACTCATTCATTTTACATAACGCACTCTTGTGATATCCGCTGTCTGCTACAGCTCAGCCATTCCTGACAGCACAACTCGGCTTTCTGCCATAATCCGACACCTCGGTAAACATAATACATAAACGTGAGTGCTATGCTGTCAGGTGGATCCCTAATTCCACTTCTGAAACTGTGGTAAAGTTAAAAATATGTGATCAGCGACTGGGTGTTGAACCCAGAACCGTCACATTACAGGCCAGACTCCTAACCACGGAGCCATCACCACCACTACTCTCACTCTACCCATTCATTTCACATAACGCACTTGTTGAAAATATCTAATTAGCCTTGAACTGTTACTGTTGCTAAGTTATTATTTATAAACGATTGATTGATATAAGTTAATTTTTAATGTCATATTGTATTATATTTGCTTATGTTTGATCGTATATTTTGTATTAAGTGGACAAGATTAAATAATCTCTAACGAATCTGTGGACTATTGAATTATAACTTAAACGACGAAGATATTTTAAAGTACTCTTTTGGTATCCGCTGTCTGCTACAATCGAAATTTTGAGTTCAAAGTCGAAACTTGGAAATTGTATTGGAATTTTGAAAACAAAGTGCTCATTTGTATTTTGCATTCAAATTTAAATTATCTGGTACTCTATTTTAACCTCAAAATTTTCTTGTAAAAGAGTAGTCGTAACAGTTTTTCAAATTAATTCTAAGAAACTTAGAAGGTCAAAGAAAGACAAAACCAAGGACTGACGGAATGAATAGGCCATTCGAGAGAATTTCCGGTCCCGGGGGCAAAAATGACGTACTAACCCTTTAAGTTCTTTAGTATATTGGACACCTAAGCCCCCATTCGGGCAAAACAACATAAAATAAAATAAAAAGTTTTATACAGTACATAATTTTCCTTTTAACAAATTGAAAAAAATCGGTTTTTTTGAAAATTTCGACTTTTTTTTGATTTTCTAATTTTCACCTTTTTAAAAATTCTGGCATTTTTAAGAATTTTTAGCTTTTTTTTAATGTCACCTTTATTTAAAATTTGTTTTCAAATTTCTTCATTTTCTGAAAGTACTCACTTTTATTAAAAATTTCGAATTATTTCCAAATATTGACGTTTTAAAAATTCCTACTATTTTTGAAGAATTCGGTTTCTATTGAAAAATTACGACTTTGAAAAATTTCAGCTTATTTTAAAAATTTCGATTTTTTTTCGAAATTTCTTCCTTTTTTGAAATTTTCTCGTATTTAAAAATTTCGATGCCAAAATTTCGACTTTTTCTCGAAATTGTATCTTAACTTTTGAAATTTCGACTTTTTTCGTCTTTTATAACATATTTTTTAAAAACTCGGACTTTTTTTTAAAATTTATATTATATTTTGAAAACTTTGATCTCCATTTTTAAATTGTCCTTCTTATTAAAAATGCATGCTTTCTTTTTTTAATTGTGACTAGAAATTTTGATTTTTTGGTGTAAACCTGACTTTTTTAACAATCTTATATTTTATTTATTTATTTATATTTTTAAAAATTAGAATGTTTGAAAATTTCTGGTGTTTTTGACTTTTGTGTTAATTTGTAATTTTTCTGAAAACTTTGGATTTTTTGAAATTTTTGATACGAAATTACGATGTTTTCTCAAAATGTTGATTCTTCAAAATGTTCTTTTTTTCCTCAAGTTCGATAGTTTTGAAATATTTTTTTTTAATTTTCGACCATTTGACAAAATTCTTTCTAAAAATTTCGGACTTTGTTCAACATTTTGTCTACTTCGCAAAAGTTTCGACGTTTTTGAAAAACATGATCTCTTTTTTTCAAAAACATCGACTTGATCGAAGTCTCTACTTTTAGGTAAATTGAGTGTTTTATAAAAAATTCTACTTTCTTTTTGAAAATTTGGACTTTTTTTTCAAAACTTCGACATTTCAACTTTATTTGGAAATTTTAACCAGTTTTCAAAATTATGATCATTTTTGAAAATTTTGATCTTCTCGAATCTTCGAATTTTTGTAAATTCGACTTTTTAAAAAGTCGACTTCTGAAAATTTCGAATTTTTTAAAAGCATCTGACGCTTTAAATTGCTTTAAAGCTGGTAATTTGAAATGGAACATTTGTCAAGTTTTGAAAAATTAGAAATTCAAATTTTTTAAATTTCCACACATTACAAAATTTGACTTATTTTGAAAATTTCAACGTTTTTGTAACTTTATTCCAAAATTTGAAATTTCTGGTGATTTTGACTTTTGTGTTAATTTGTAATTTATCTGAAAACTTTGGATTTTTGAAATTTTTAACACGAAATTACGACGTTTTCTCAAAATGTTGATTCTTCAAAATGTTCTTTTTTTCTCAAATTCGATAGTTTTTAAATCTTTTTTTAATTTTTGATCATTAGGCAAAATTTTTTCTGAAAATTTCGGACTTTGTTCAACATTTTGTCTACTTCTCAAAAGTTTCGACGTTTTTGAAAAATATGATCTTTTTTTTTTAAAAAAACATCGTCTGTCTCGAAGTCTCTACTTTTATATAAATTTGACTGTTTTATAAAAAAATCTACGCTGTTTTTGAAATATTTGGACTCTTTTTGAAAACTTCGACATTTCAACTTTATTTTAAAATTTTGACCAGTTTTCAAATGTTTGACCAGTTTTCAAAATTCTGACCAGTTTTCAAAATTTTGATCATTTTTCAAAATTATGATCATCTCGAAGCTTCGAATCTTTGTAAATTCGACTTTTTAAAAAGTCGACTCCTGAAAATTTCGAATTTTTTAAAAGCATCTGACGCTTTAAGTTGCTTTAAAGCTGGCAATTTGAAATGGAGCATTTGTCAAATTTTGAAAAATTCGAAATTCATTTTTTTCAAATTTGCACACATTACAAAATTTGACTTATTTTGAAAATTTCAACGTTTTCATAACTTTATTCCAAAATTTGAAATATCTGGTGATTTTCACTTTTGTGTAATTTGTAATTTAACTGAAATCTTTGAATTTTTTGACACGAAATTTCGACGTTTTCTCAAAATGTTGATTCTTCAAAATGTTCTTTTTTCTCAAATTTGATAGTTTTGAAATATTTTTTTTAAATTTTTGACCATTTTGAACATTTTTTCTGAAAATTTCCACCTTTGTATAATATTTTGTCTACTTCTCAAAAGTTTCGACTTTCTCGAATTATTCTACTTTTAGGTAAATTTGAGTGTTTTGTAAAAAATTCTACGTTGTTTTTGAAAATTTGGACTTTTTTTGAAAACTTCGACATTTTAACCAGGGCGTCGAACCACTGTTTTTTTTTTTCGTTCCGGTTTTTGGTTTTTGTTCCGAGAAAAAGAAAATCATTTCGGTTCCGTTCCGACAAACATAAGGGTTTTTTTTCGGTTTCCGGTTTAGTTCCGGTTCGAAGCCCTGATTTCAACTTTATTTGAACATTTCAAAATTTTGACTAGTTCTCAAGTTTTTCACCATTTTTCAAAATTTTGATCTCGAATTTTCGAATTTTTGTAAATTCGACTTTTTAAAGAATCGACTTCTGAAAATTTCGAATTTTTTTAAAGCATCTGACCTTTAAGATGCTTTAAAGTTGTTATTCTGAAATGGAGCAATCAAGTTTAAGCTGCAAAGTTTAAAAAAAGTCGAAATTTAGAAAAATTTTCGAGTTTTTTCGGAAATTTTTAGAAAAAAAGCCCAAATTTCGAGTAAAAATTTAAATTTACATAAAAAAACTCAGATTTTTAGTCGAGAAAAAAAGCTTTCAACATTCTTTTGCTTCACCATTTGCGAACAAGGCAGCTTCATAGGGCCCATATGAAGCAGCCCCCCTCCCTAGGCAGGCCTGGATTGAATTCAAAGAACTGAACAACTTAACCCTCAAAAAATTGAAATACAAATCTTGCCCCCTGAAACTAAGAAAGATTAAAAAACGCAACAAAGGTTGCTCTAACACGTTTCCCCAGCTAAGCTATCATCTTCAGAGAGTTACTATCTCTCTATTTCAATTTTGAAGATAACTAAGAACCAGTCCGTTCCACCAAAACTTAACCCTTTCTGCTCACGTCGCTCGCTAAGGGTAAATTCGCAGCTGACCTTGTCGCATATATCAGGACCGATGGACAATCCGACAACAATATCAATATCATCTCTGATTGTGAGAGAGAGCATTATTTATTGAGTATGCCGATTTAGCGATATGATTATTGATTCTCTGACTTGCTAGCAGTCAGCCGGGGCCTTTGCGGGACTTGTGTGACATGCTCCAAACGTTGGAACACGACAGCTATACAACAACCGCCTGGAAAACAACATCAATAATGCAAATGAACCAGACCCGGAGGATTGTTTGTTTATTAGCAGGATGATTATTCGGGGTCGAAGTTCACTACTTTTGTGTGAATTTACGATTGGTTTCTTAGCTGTTTTGACACATTATGTTTTAATTAATAGATAAATTATTAATTCCCTCAGTTCCTTTTAATTGTTGTTGGGGGTTTAATAGTATCTATGGGCATTTGTAATGGGCTCATTAAGAATTATAGTGTTCTGTTAACAGCTTCCATATTGCAACATTAGAATCAATTTTCTTTCTCAATATTTCCCAATTACGTAATTTTATTTGATTACTTTTATACATTATTAATTAATGTGGAAGATGTTTATTGACGAAATATGCATTGCCTCCGGCTGTGCATGCCTTTGATTCATAATTTTCATTCAAGAAATCAAAGCTTTGCCCCACTCGTGACTTTTAAGGTAAATACATAAATCACTACTCTGTAAGAAATTGTGGGATTTTGGTGGGAAGAAATCATATGGTGCATTTTATTTTACCCTCCTACAACCTATAGTCCTTGATTTAATGAGTTTTAAATACCATGGGAATGGTACTTTTGCATACTACAAAGATTTAACACATCGATACAATGATCATATGATCCCGTTTCATCAAGACAATCTTCTCTTTGGAATTTGTCACAAATTGAATTTATGACATTTGATACTTCGTAATTATTTATAAAATTTCTAAAGACCCAATCTATTGCATATGAAGCCTCTTGCATCAATAATGTTTATTTTGTGTTAAATGATCTATAAAAGTACGAAAAACTCTTCAAAGGTGTCCCCTAGCGTTAGGTGGACCACCAAATAGCCCATTAACTTCGAAACTGCGCATCTGTAAACGCTCTTACGTCCCGTAACAAAATTAGCTTTTTTACGTCCTACTCCGCCGCCTAATTAAGAGTTATTTTTAACCAAAAACTCACCTAAAAGCCCTTCATCACCTCGGAAATGGGCGAAAGGCGGCCGACACGGAACTAATTAACAATTCAGAAGGATGAAAACTTCTGAAAATTCCGACGCTTTCGGATGTAGTAGCCATAAATTAAAAAATAATCTAGCAATGATGCAATGGCGGAATAACCTGACCTTGTCGTATTGTGTTCTTTTCGTATGGGAAGGGTCCTGAGAGGTGACCCTGCCGTGGCCCCCCGAAAGCCGAAATATTGCGCACTCCACTTTCCCTTTGCTGGCGCGTACTGTCTACTTGAATCGCTCGACGGCGCAGAAAATAATGCGAAGAAATAATTTATGTCTAGGGACCCCATTGTTGTGTTACGCTCTCCGGCACCGTTTCCCATGAGAGGCTGGTTTTGGTCTGACGGACTTTAAAAACAAAGCTTAATGAAAATGTTTAATAAAAAAAACCCCTGCTGTCGAGTTGCTTGCGAGTTGCGAAATGCAGAAAGCGTAGGGATTTAATTTGTGAATTTGTTCGGTAATGCTGTTATTTAAAGATTCATGATTTATTTATACTTGTGGGAAAATTTAATTTGTTTATTTGAAATTCCATGAATAGTAATTAAGTATGACTCATGGCTCATTCTAAAGAATTTGATATCATTAATATTAAAAGCATCTAAGGGGTCCCGATCAATAAATAAGAGGAACACTTTACCTATTTTAAATATTTCTGTTCACGTGTACTTGAAGATTATTTGCTAACACCATCTAGATTTAGTATCAAGCTGATAGTGGTCAATACGCAGATGAGTAGCTTTACAAAATAACAACTAAATCCACTTTCGTGAATTTTTCTATTATTTTTTCTAGTTATACTTTAGAAAATAATTCGATCACTTTTTCTAATAGTGTATGCTTTAAATTATTTGGGAAACTTTGCTATAGTTAAAAGTGTAGATTATAATCTGCTTCGACTCTTATCTGGTGGCCAGTCCCAGAAATTCACACTTATTTAAAATTGTAACACTATTTGTTTTGGAGCTGTACATTTTTCCCATCTCTCGGGCAATTTGTGAAAACCACCCAAAAGAATTTCTTATCTTTCGAGGCAAACCACTCGTCCATCCATTTTCGAACGTCTTCAAGAAACAAAGTGCTGTTCGGCGAGTGCGTGGCCCATCGACGAAAACAGGTGATAGTCAGAAGCAGCCAGGTCTGGCGAATAAGAGGAATGGGTAACACCTCCCAGTTGTGTGTTTCCAGGTAATTTTGGACCAATTTCGACGTGTGCGATCGTGGAGGAAAATCAGTTTGTCATGTCTTTGTTGATAGCCAGGTCTTTTTACACGTAAAGCACGATTCAATTTCATCAGCTGTTGGTGGTAGCGATGGGCATCTACAGTTTTACCAGGTTTCAACAGCTCGTAGTAGACGATACCCTGCTGATCCCACCAATCGCACAGCATCGTCTTCCGTCCAAATCGATTTGGTCTTGGGGAAGATGTTGATGGTTGGCCGGGATCTATCCACGATTTCTTGAGTTTAGGATTCTCGAAATAAATCCATTTCTCATCGCCAGTCACCGCACGATGCAGAAATGACTTTCTTTTTTGTCTGGCAAACAAGATTTCGCATTTGGCGTCTCTCCATCTGTCTATCGTTTAATTCATGGGGTACCCATTTTCCAATTCTTTGAACCTTTCCCATGGCACGTAAACGCATGGAAATGGCTGATTGAGTGACACCTAACTGCTCGGCAAGCATTTTTTGCGATTGGGTTTCGTCCTCGTCCAAAAGAGCCTGTAATTCATGGTCCTCGACTTTTCTTGACCGATTTTCACGCTCCTTGTCACTCAAGTCAAAATGGCTGTCTTTGAACCGACGAAACCAGCCTCTGCAAGTTGTTTCCGATGAAGCACTGTCACCATAGATTTCCACAAGCATTCGATGTGATGCGGCAGCCGATTCCTTTAAATTGAAGCAGAACAGCAGAGCTTCCTCTTTTTTTGGCACAAAACTAGACATGATTAAACAAAGAAAAATGTATGTTGTTGTATGAAATCGTTTATGATGTGCACTGATTGATGTGAACAGATGTCGAACCCATACAAAAACAGCAAGACATTTCCATAGTAGCTGGTAATACGCTCACTAACGTCACCTATGAGCAAACAGGGGATTTAAGCTTATACACCTAAGTGTCAACTATCCTGAGAGAAGCTATCCGAGACTTATATACACATCTGGGAGCAGATAGCTATCCGAGACTTATCTACACAGCTGGGAGAAGATGGCTTTTTTCCACTTATGTCAAAGAGAACTGTACGGAATAAAGTGTCTAATCTAAAGCTACCCTTATTGGTCGGAAACATTACCATTATCAATTAAATTTTAACATTTTCTCGACCTAGTTTGGAAACACGAGGGCAGTTTGATGAATCACTGACTTGAATTTTCCGAGCAGTAATTTTTAATGCAATACCGCCCCTGTCAACCACCATCTATGAACATACTAGTGTAAAAGTTTGAGCAAGCCGCTTCCTTTAGTTTGTGTGACAGCCATTGAAAGCAAAATCCATAAATTGGGTCATGAACTGTTACTCGATCCAGCACATTTTCCAGATTTAAATCCCTGCGACTATTTCTTAATTCTAAACCCAAAGAAATGACTGGGTGATAGGATATTTGAATCGAATTAGAAGTTCATCTCTGAAACACGTCTATTTTGAGGACCTTGGGGAAACATATTATTTGGAAGGAATAAAAAAATTGGAAAAACACTGGTCTAAATGTATCGAATAAAAAGGAAACTATGTTGAAAAATTAAGTACTAATTTATTGAAAAAAAAATATATATTATTTAAAAAGTTACTGACTTATCAAACTGCCCTTGTATTTATCTTTTTAGTAACGAAAATTGCCAACATTCCGAAACATTTTTTGAAGTACGACTATGTGATATAACATTCTTAGAACGTTACCCCATGTCAGCTGATAAAAATTGGTTAGTTGATTTTACATAAAAAACCAAAAAAAAAATGAATTATAGAGGACCAAAATTAATATTTTTTTTACATTTTTTTATACCTTTATAATATATTTTAAAAAGTGTTCATGTCAAATTTTGGTCGTTTATGTTTCATTTGTTTCCTTTTTTGTTCAAAATAAACTAACCTACATACATGTACCTTTGTCAGCTCTAGAGATGCAAACGATGGTTCGATGTTTTGAAAACATCGATGTATCGTTTGTAAACATCGATGTCTCAACATGGATGGTAGAGCATAAAAAATGTCGATACATCGTTCAATTTATAAACGATGTTTGAAAAATCGATGTATCGATCGCGTCAGAATTAGCGCCATCTGTTGCATAGAAATGAGGGGACAAACGACCACACAATTTTGTAACTAATTATTGCTAAATTTGTATGCCGCAAGTATACAATACAACTATTTGAGAATTCATAGCTTAGACATTTTTATTTCGCAATCTATAAAAAAGCCCAAATTTTGAAAAAAAATGAAAATTTTAGTTTTCCAAGTATTAACTTTGGAAACTTGTTTTTTGTAAATTCGACTTTTTAAAACGTCGACTTCTGAAAATTTCTTCTTCGCTTTAAGTTGCTTTAAGGCTGGCATTTTGAAATGGAGCATTTGCCAGTTTTGAAAAATTAGGAATTCAAATTTACACATTACAAAATTTGATTTATTTTGAAAATTTCAACGTTTTCGTATCTTTTTTCCAAAATTTGAAATTTCTGGTCATTTTGACTTTTGTGTTACTTTGTAATTTATCTGAAAACTTTGGATTTTTCGACATGAAATTTCGACCTTTTCTCAAAATGTCGATTCTTTAAAATGTTTTTTTTTTTTTGGCAATTTCGATAGTTTTGAATTTTTTTTTTAATTATCGACCATGTTGCAAAATTTTTTCTGAAAAATTTCGACCCTGCTTAAAAATTTTGTCTACTTCTCAAAAGTTTCGACTTTTTCGAAAAATACGATCTCTTTTTTTTCAAAAACATTGATTTTCTCGAAGTGTCTACTTTTATGTAAATTTGACCGTTTTATAAAAAATTCTACTTTCTTTTTGAAAATTTGGACCTTTTTTGAAAACTTCGACATTTCACCAGGACATCCAACCACTATTTTTTTCGTTTCGGTTTTTGGTTTTCGTTCCGAGAAAAAAATCATTTCGGTTCCGTTCCGACAAAAATAACGGTTTTTTTCAGTTTTCGGTTCAGTTTTCCGGTTCGAAGCCCTGATTTCAACTTTATTTGAACATTTCAAAATTTCGACTAGTTTTCAAGTTTTTAACCAGTTTTCAAAATTTTGACCATTTTTCGAAATTTTGATCTCGAATTTTCGAATTTTTGTAAATTCGACTTTTTAAACAGTCGACTTCTGAAAATTTCGATTCGACCTTCGAGATGCTTTAAAGTTGGTATTTTGAAATTGAGCAATCAAGTTTAAGCTGTAAAGTTTAAAAAAAAGTCGAGATTTAGAATAATTTTCGAGTTTTTCGAAAATTTTTCGAGAAAAAGCAAAAACTTCGAGTAATGGGGATAAGGGAAAATTTTAGTTTTCCAAGTATTAACTTTGAAAACTCGTTTTTTAAAATTTTGATTTTAGATTCACAATTATTTATTATTAATTTAATATTTATTATTTTAAATTTTCGAGCAAAAAGAAACTCAAAAATTAGAGAATTGTTTATAAATGTTTGAGATTAATTACAGTAGAAATTGTTAATATTTCAAGTTTAACTTTCAAATATTGACTTTTTCCTTGAATTTATATAACTGTAATCTCGAAATATCGACTTTTTTTTGGACAATGTTAAACTTCAAGAGAAAAAAATTAAACAAAAAAATTCCAGTTTTTATCAAAATTTTTAGCTTTAAGTAACATTTGTTTTAGGTTTTCGACTTTTTTAAATCTTTTATTTTTTCCACAAGGAAGTCAGAAAGCAACATCTTTTAAAAAGTCTAATTTTTGAGTCAAAAGCAAAAGTTACCAAATAAAAACTAAAACAGAATTCTCAAAATTCGATCAAAATTTCCACTTTTGGAATATTTGAGAAGTTGTTAATTTTTGAGTAAAAAATTTTAATAGGTACTACTAGAAATTAGAAACTTTTATCAAAACCCCGTATTTAAATTTAAAAAGTGCATAATTTTTTAATTCCAAGTTTTCTTAGAAATCTCGAATATTTCCTAAAATTTTGTATTAAACCAAATTTTATTTTAACAAATTCTAGTTTTTTCTGAAATTTGAGCTTTTTTTCCAAACCTGGAGTTTAATCTTAAATATTTACCGAAAATTTGAACACTTTTATACACTTTTGAGATTAAAGTCAAAATTTAAAATAATTTTGAGTTTAACTTTTAAATGTTTTTCTCCAATGAACGCTTGTAATTTCAAATTGTCTATTTTGTTTGAAAATTTTAACCTTCAAACGTACTCTTTGGTTCTTACAATTCTTACAAAATTCCAATTTATTAAAGTACCACCTTTTTTTGCAAATCTTGGGTTTTTTTAAATATTTCAACTTTTCATGAAAATGTCGATATTTTTCAAACATTCGACCACTAAAAATTCCAATATTTTTTCTAAATTCGTTTGTTTTTCAAAAGTTCAATTATTTCGAAAACTTGGAAATTTTTATTGCGTTATTTAAAAAGTTTTGAATTGTTTTAGAAATGTCAACACTTCAAAATGTTGACTATTTTTGAAAATTAATGGCATTTTTACAAAATCTAGTCTGACTTTGAGAAAGTCCGATTTTCAAAATTTCCACTTTCTTTGGAAATTTTGATTTTATAAAAAATATTTTTTTATGAAAATTTTAACATTTTTCAAAAATGGCGACATTCTTAGAATTCCAAAATTTGTAATTTTCTAAACATTTCGCTTTTTGATAAACTTCCGAATTGTTTTATGAACATTTCACTGTATTTTTATTGTCGATTATTTTTTGTTAAAAATTTTGACTTTATTTCAAAATTTCATCTTGTGTAACTAATTTTTGAAATTTTTAACCATTTTTCAAAATTTCGATTTTTTTTGAAAATCTTGACTTACCGAATTACATTTTTTTTTAATAAATAAGAACAGTTTTTCAAAATTATTGGCTTTTCCGAAAATTTTGTTTTCTAATAAAAAATTTGACCTTTTTAAAAAATTTCAGCATTTCTTGAAAGATTTCAATTTTCTTGAAAATTTCGACTATTTCCAAAATTCCAACTTTTTTTTTTGTGCAGTTTTATTGGCTTTTTCTTCGCCGGTCACTCCTTTCACAATACTAAATTTCAGTACCTTCTATTAAGGAATGGCAATCTGTTGTAGATTGCCGCAAACACCGATTGCGTTGGATCTTGGTTTGTCAATCGCTGTTTGGGACTCAACACTGAAAAACACTTAAAACTATATTAAAATTTAAACGACGTAAAAAATAAATAACAACAATATTATTTAAAATTTTAACGTTTTCGGCGAAGAAAAAGCCAATAAAACTGCATAAAAATATGAATACTTCGGAAATAAATTACAGAGAATATTAAAACTTTTTGTTTGAAAATTTCGATATTTTTCAATATTTAACATTATTTTAAAATTCGGTTCTTTTTGAAATTTTGACTATTGACTACTATTCAAATAAAATTTTTAAATCTCTTTTCTACTTTTTTTAGAATTTCCCATGTTTGGAAATCTTAAAATTTTGACTTTTATGAAAATGTCGATATTTTTTCAAATTTCGACCATTTAATTTTAATTCAAAGTTCGTCTCTTAAAATTTCAACTTTTTCGAAAATTTTAAATTTTTAAAAAATCTCATTTTTGTCGAATTCTTTTGACAAAATTATTAAAATTCGATATTTTCCGAAAACTTCACTTTTCTTGAAAATTTCAATTTTTATAAAGCTAGGCATTTTTACAAAATTTTGTCTAATTCTTTCGGAAAGAATTTTATCAAAATTTCGACTTTTTAAAAAAAAATGATATTTTTTCAAAATCTAGTCTTTTTTAAAATTTTTATCGAAAATTCGAACATATTTTATAAATATTTGAAACTAAAGTGAAAATTTTGAATTTAACTTTTCAAGGTTGAGGTTTTTTTCAATATTGCACCGTAATATCGAAATGGTTACTTTTTTTGACTATTTTAATGAAGATTATGTTTGAAGAAACGTAATCTTCGGTTCAAAAAACGTAGATTTTAAGTTTTAAGCCAAAATTTGGATCAAATAAATAAATAATATAAAATATAGGTTAGGTTAGAATTCGGAAGAAAAAATAATTGTCATTTCACTACAAAAAATTAGTAAAATTAGAAATGTTCAAGAATCTTTGTGTTTAAAGACGAAATTTTGAGTTCCTTCCGGAAATAGCAATTCGAAATGGCAACTATTTCTCAAAATTCCCAAGATTAAAGTCAATATTTCGACACTATTAATTTCAAAATTTTCACTTAATCACGAAATGTCGACTTTTTTCTTGAAATTCTTTCCCGAATTTCGAGTTTTACATAGAACTTTGTAGGAAAAAGTCGAAATTTGAGTTATCAAAAATTAAATTTGCTGAACCCATCTACCCAAGACAACAATAGACGCCAACCTCGAAATTTCCACTTTTTTCTCGAAATTTCAAGAAAAAAAGTCGAATTATCGAGTTTATCTGTAGTCCAAATTTCGATATGGAAGTCGAAATTTCGATAAAGAATTCGAATTTTAGAGAAAGATTAAAGTCGAAATTTTAACGTTAAATTCGAAATTTATAAAAAAATCTTCTTAAACTGATGTTCTTTCTACACCTTCGCAATTTTGAATCCTTAAACCCGCAATTAAAACATCGGAAAATCATCGATGTATCGTTACCAAATGCCTATGTTTCAGACATCGATGTTTCATTAAAAAATATCAATGTTCAAACATCGATGCCTTTTTGAACGATGTTGTATCCCTAGTCAGCTGCCACGAGGTCAGGAGGTGGAGTTTTAAGAATTTATATATCATCTAGTCGTACTTCAAAAAATATTTTGGATTATTGTCACTTACTATAACTAAAAATTTAGATATTACCAAACCGAGTCGACGAAATGTTAACATGAAAGTGATAGTGGTTTTATGATATCATTAAATTTTACTTTTGTAAAAATGGACTGTCTTTAGAAGTCTGTACAACAAATATTAATTAATATCTATAGCTTCTAATTTATTTGAAATTTTAATTTAATGTAGTATTTAAAACGTCAACTATTGTAATTAGATCTTTGATTGGCATTAACCAATGGATGTCTATTAATATTGAGTTTTTGTTTACGTAAATTTTTATTTGATAACAGTAAATAAGCCAATTTAAACTTGTTACAGATAAGACATAAATAGACTTCAATTAAATGCAACAAAAGATTAAAATTTAATTATTTTTGTTTATTAAATTAACTTAAGAGTCTATGGATGCACAAAGAGTCAAGCAGTGGGTCCAAGTGCATGGTAACCTTCCATTTAATTCGATTAAGAACCGTCTGAGTCATAAACAACTGGAAACAGCGATGTTTTGATTCATCTCAAACAATTTTAGAAATGCGTAATCGACTTTTTAAAACCCAAACATACAGGGTGTCACAATGTGCTTATTAGACAATATCTCAGTTAGTTATAGACATGACTACATGACAAAAAAATTGTATGAATGGCATTAATTAATCTATTAGTTTACGCCCTCATAAGTTGGTAGTTATTCTCACCCTAAAAAAACCACGCCCCCTCCTTTTTCTCAAATTGTACCCCCCCTAAGAATGAATTTTCAGGTCATTCTGAAGGGTGATTTACACTTTTTTGACCAAAATTTTGCTTTTTGGTAAACTTTGAATTCGAACAAGATCATCTAGTTGGGAATGACAAAATCTAAAATTTTAATTTGTTACATTTTTTTGATGCAACTAACCGTTTGCAAGAAAATCATGGTCAACTGAAGAGAGCTATTATCAAAATAATCATGATTATTAATCTGACCCAAGCCAAAGATTGGTTTCGAAACCGGTGTTTGGTTTTCAAACTTTGAATCTAATAAAAGTTCAGCCTATTGGTTGTGCATTAGAATGGTTGTCTTCTGGGAGCTTCCTAGAGAGCAACCGCTTCGCTAGGTGTTTGTGTTTGAATCGTTGGTAGTTTAGCTATTTATGATTCACTATGCACGCCTAGAGTTCTGCATAACTGTAGTCTAGGTTGCATTCTATTTGCATATGATAAACTGCATTAATAATACTGGTCATCACTGGTTTTGTCACACGAGCTCTGGTAGGTAATTGAGTTTGAACTACCTACCTCCATCAGAAACCGTCCTTATTTTTTTCATCGCCCCCAGTTTTCTGTGACAAGGTAAAATTTATTTTTGGAAATGTAGTCTCCTCAAATACTGTTCGTTGTTATTTAGGTCCATATATTTACATCTTAAGAAATTTTGTCAGAAATAAAACATAATTTCATGATCATATTAATTCTTCGTTTGAAGTCTTTTTTATCATTACTATTTGGGTACTTTTTATGTGAATGGGACACCAGGGATCGAAAAAATAACAATTAGGAAAAGTTTGTCCTACACGTAGATCTTTAATTTGTAAATAGACAACTGTAAAGCATTTACACTTGTGAAGCTCTCTGGTATATTTCTACCGCCACTTGATATCAAACTAGGCTTACCAAAAATTTTCTAGAGGGGATGGGTACCAATAAAAATGGATTTTTATACCGTCGATACATCGGAACGAAAGTATCGATAAAAATATACCGAACATCGAAACGAAAACATCGATGTTTTTGATACATCGATGTATCGATCGTATGCATCCCTATATGCTTTGTTGTCAGATTAGTCTCGATTTTGACATTAAGTCAAAAGAATTAAGCCAACGTCGAAATTTACAGAATACTGAGAATACACTGAAGTTTATGTTGGAAATTTCTAGATTCTAGTTTAAATTGATATATTTTTTTCTGGAAAAGACATTTGCGGGTTGTTCAACGTTCATGTCAAAATTTTTAGAAAAAAATAAGTCTCGATATGAAGGTCGAAATAAGGTTAGAATCGAAATTTTGAGATTAAAGTCGAGATTTTAAGAAATAAATTCGGATCGAATACCAACTGTTTACTTTTAATTGGAAATTTCGGAACAAAGATTTAGAATATGAACAACTGAAGAAAAATATTTAAATATGTTACTATGAACAATATGTTACTATAAATAAATAAAACACAGATCTGGTGTTCAAATTAAAAAGTCACCAAGTTGACTGCGATACTGGATACAAAATCTTCTGCCATGGATATTACTGAAACCACAAACTCTTTTATCGAATTTGTGTATTTCGTTTATTCTAATGATGCTTCATAAGAAAAAATAACTTTTTGTAAAGAGAACTTACAACCAATTTCTTTGCATAAAAAAACCTTAAAGATTTAAGAGTCCATTCAAAAAGTCCATAGGATGACACATAGATAGCGTTACTAAAATTTTTTGCATATGATTTTTATTTAGTACTAACCTTCAAACGATACGTGTATAAATTTGACCGCAATCTGACTATTAATTCGTGAGTTATATCATTTTGTGTGAAGCAACTTTTATAATTGAAAAAAAAAATGGAAAAAAGTGAATTTCGGGTTTTGATAAAGCATTACTTTTTGATGAAAAAAAAATACAGTGGAAACCAAACAATGGCTTGATAAACATCCGAACTCTGCTCCATACAGACAAATGGTAGATAAGTGGATTGCTGCATTTAAACGTGGTCGTACCAGCACAAATGATGCAGAGTGCAGTGGACGCCCAAATGGGGCTATTATTCCAGAAAACATCAAAATAATCCACAAATTGGTTAAGAACGATCGCAAATTGAAGGTGCACGAGCTAGCTGACATTGTAAAGATATCATATGGCAGTGTTTTTACCATTTTACACGAACATTTTGGGTATGCGAAAGCTCTGTCCAAAGTGGGTGCCGGTGAGCTCACAGTCGACCAAAAACAACAACGAATCGATGCTTCAGAGGAGTGTTTGGCGCTCTTAAACCGCAATAAAATGGAATTCTATCGTCGATATGTGACAATGGATGAGACATGGCTCACTATTACCAGAATCCAAAAGACAGTCAACTGAGTGGACAGCGGTCGACGAACCGAATCCAAAGCGAGCAAAGACGCAACAGTCGGCCGGTAAGGTGATGGCTTCTGTATTTTGGGATGCGAATGGAATAATATTCATCGACTATCTCCAAAAAGGAACCACCATCAACAGCGACTATTACTGTGCACTTTTGGATCGATTTAAGGCTGAAATCGCAAAGAAACGGCCACATTTGCAAAAGAAAAAAGTGTTGTTTCACCAAGACAATGCACCGTGGCACAAATCGATGAAAACGATGGCAAAATTGAATGAATTGGGCTTCGAATTGCTTGCCTACCCACCGTATTCTCCAGATTTAGCCCCCAGCGACTTTTTGCTGTTTTCAGATCTCAAGAGAATGCTTGTTGGAAAGAAATTTAAGTCCGATGATGAAGTAATCGCTGAAATTGAGGCCTATTTTGACGAGAAAGAGAAATAGTACTATAAAAGTGGTGTCAAAAAGTTGGAAAATTGCTATACTTGTTGTATCTCCCTCGAAGGCAACTATGTTGAATAATAAAATCGAGTTTTGTCAAAATTTTGTTTTTTCCTTACTTATCCTACGGATTTATTGAATGACCTGGTACAGCGATATTTACCAGGTTAAACAAATCAATCGACAAGTAACCATATGACTATTTCATTTTACCAACCTATACATGCGACTTTCAGGTTAGGTTTAAAATTGCATCTTTAAACTTAACTCGACGGTCGCATGTTTCAGAAAACAAGGGGTGAAAATTCACAACTTTGGAGAGTCTGCGAGAATATCACGTTTCCTGGGGCGAAATACCAACAGATTTTATCCAAGATTATAAAAGAGTGCCGGCGCCAAAGGGTTAGGTGTTTTTTCACCTGGTTAATCTACAATTATTAAAAATGTTGCGTCTAATCTAGACGACCTTTAATCATCGAAATTAATAGGTTGTCTTATTCAAGCAGCACCCAATATATTCATTTATTCAACAGTTTAAAAAGGAATGTTCCCATGAGAAGGCAATATTGGGATTTTATTCAAATAATGTAACAGTCTATAAAGGTCAAATTTATTTGTTTGTAACGAGAAATATGGTCGATAAACACCAAAATTTAAATTCGTGATGGAAACGTTATAATTTGCAAAATATGTGGATGAAGTTGTGTCATGTCATATGTTGCAGTCATTTGTAATTTAAACTGTTAATTAACGTAGAGCAACATTAATCATTGAATTGCTAAAATATTATCTGCGGCACAGTTTTATGTCGGCGTCAATTTTTCGCTTAATAATGTCGACGACTATCAGCACTCCATTACAATATTTGATTTATTTCTAATAAAATTAAGAAATTCGGCCATATATCAACTGAACAGTGTCTCAATGTAGAGGGTAAACCCATTCAAATCAATTTTTATTTGAGCATTTTTCATTTCGGTATATACGAAGCGATTTATATCCAAATATTTAACGTCACATTCCTGAGATTTACTGTCACGGGTTCGCGAGGGCGGTTTTAATAAAAACGGCAATATTTATTACTTGCTCGAGGTATTTCTCATATATTACCCCTTGTATGTTTTCCGTTTGTAGCGCACTTCGCGAACCCTAGAGAATTTTTAAATTATGCACATTAGCATTGACGTAGTATTTTTTGTCGTGTGCAAGTCGATAACGGATAAAAAATGAGATTGAATAATCGCTTTTGCATTAGATGAAAAAAATGATAATATGATATGTTTTGATTGAAAATTGATAATTTAGGCAAAGTAGTGTCATAAAAATAGCGTATACGTAATATTTTCTAGGGCAAAGATCATTGTCCTTTTGTTTGCAAACAACAAAAAAAAACCTTACGCATATTTTTACGAATAGGAATTTTTTTAAATACACGAAAAAATGCTTCAATCCTCTAATGCTTTGAGAACAGAAGCAATGAATATGCGAAAAAAAAACTTTAATTTTCAGTTTTTTGAAATGAGCTACAAAGTTTTTAAAATTGCAATTTAAATTTCGGTAAAATAAAGTCGAACTGTAGAGATTTATGTCCAAATTTCGAGAAAGAAAGGTCGATAGCTTTAGAAAAAGTCAAATTTGTAATTGAAATACGAAATTTTCTAGTTTGAATAGAAATTTAAAGAAACAAGTCGAATATTCGAATTGAAAGTCAAAATGTTATTTTTCAATTAAAAGTTTGTAATTTTTTATAAAAATTTTGATTCTGCTCAAGACGTCTAGTATAAACTTATATTATTTATTTTTTCTTCAATTTTTAGGTTTGATCGAAATTTTGAAAAAAAGGACCAAACTTAGGAGAAAAGTTCAAATACAAAACTTGTCCCCCTAAAACCAAGAAAGATTAAAAAACACAACAAAGGCTGCTCCAACGCGTTTCGACAGCCAAGCTGTCATCTTCAGAGAGGTAGCTTGGGTGATAGTTTGGCTGTCGAAACGCGTTAGAGCAACCGCTGCTGTGTTTTTTAATATTCCTTGGTTTCAGGGGACAACTTTTGTATTTCAATTTTTGAAGATAACCAGGGACCAGTCCGTTTCATCAAAATTAGGAGTATATGTTCAAATGATTCAGTTTTTGAAATTCCGACTATTTTTAAATTCTTGATTTTATTCTCAAATCAAATCTCGACAATTTTTACAAATTTAGACATTTTTGATATTGACTCTTTACCAAAAAAAATCGCCCCTTCGAAATTTCGACTTTTTTTTTGAAAAATCTAACTTTAAAAATTACAATTTTTTAAATTGAATAAGTATGAGATTTGCAAACTTTTCGACCTTTTAAAAATATTTAGTTTTTTTTTAATTTATATCTTTTTCAAAATGTCGCTATTTTTAAATTTTGACCACTTGTCACAATTTCGAATTTCACTTTTTTCAAAACTTCCACTTTCTGAAAATCCTGACTTTACTGAAAATTATGTCTTTTATTAAAAATCAAGACTTTCAAAAAGGGCGAAATTTTAAAAAATGTCGTTATTTAAAAAAATTGAAAGTCAGACCTTTGAATGAAGAAATTCTCCAAAAGATTCAAAAATTTAAAAACAGGTAACATTTATGAAGATTTTTAAATTTTCAAAAAATGTGGGAAGTTTTAAAAATATCCGAAATTCTAGGGCCGAAATTTTCAATAAAATGTTAGAAATATTAATCCAACTTTTTATTCAAAATTTTGCGATTTTTTCAAATTTTTATTGAAATTCTCGATTTTTTCCCAAATTTGGATATTTTTTTTAAATTTGGTCTTTTTCTGTTATTTTACACTATAAAAAATTTCGGCTTTTCAAATTTCGACATTTTTGAAAAATTTATTTTCCAAATTAATATTTGTAAGTTAAACACTGGTAGTACTTTCCAATTTCGACATTTTCAGGAAATTATGATTTTTTTAAATCGTCATATTTTTTAAAATCTCGCTTATTTTGAAATTTTTTACCATGTGCTAAAATTTCGAGTTTCTTGAATATTTCGCATTTTCTTAAAATTTCGATTTGTTGAAAATCTTGAATTTACTGAAGATTTTAACTTATGAAAAGTCAAGATTTTTAAAAAATTCGAAATTTAAAAAAAGTCAAAATTTTCGAAGAATTTCAAAAATTAAAGCGGCTAGATTTTCAATATTTTCCACAATGTGGGAATTTCAAAACCGAAATTTTAGAGTCAGTCGAAGCTTCGAAAAAAAAAACGAAACAATTTTCAAAATGGCAACTTATTCTACTTACTCTTTTAGGAGTCGAAAATTCAAGAACAAAAGCCAAAATTAAAAAAAAATCGAGTTTTGCTAGCATTTTTGTTTGGTTTAATTTTCAATAGATTCGATCTTCTTTTCTGATTCAAATTTAAAGAAGTTTTATTTTTTAAAATTTTGACTTGAAAGACAATATTGCGGATTAATTCGAAATTTCTAGACAAAAGTCGAAATTCCAAGAAATAAGTTCAAAATTTTCAAGTTTTATTGAAAATTTCTACTTTATAACTCAACATTTTAAGATTCGGTTCGCAAAATCGAAATTTCAAGAACAAAAAGTCAAAATTAAAAATAAATCGAGTTCTGTTAGCATTTTTTTGGATTCATTTTCAACAGATTCAATCTTTTTTCTGATTCAGATTTAAAGAAGTTCTATTTTTTAAATTTCGACTTGAAACACAATATTGCGGATAAATTCGAAATTTTCAGACAAAAGTCCAAATTCCAAGAATTAAGTTCAAAGTTTTATTTTTTAAAATTTCGACTTGAAGGACAATATTGCGGATTAATTCGAAATTTCGAGACAAAAGTCAAAATTCTAAAAAGATAAGTTCAAAATTTTCAAGTTATATTCAAAATTTCTACTTAATAACATACAATTTTAAGATAAAGGGATTTTAAGCTTAAAGTTTAAGTTTCGGGATTACAAAGTCGACGGTTTGGAAAAAATTGAAATTTTAGATCTAACCTCAAAAATTTCTTAAAATTTCGATTCGAAAAATCGAAATTTCAGACAATCTCTAAAATTTCTTAAAATTTCGATTTTTAAAAATGTTGGAAAAAGTCCAAACTTTTGAATTCTCTAAAAAAATCTTGTTTAAAAAAAAAGAGGACAAGGTCGAAACAACCGTAAATAAAGTTTTATTTTCATTTTCGAAACATCAAGAAACAAAGTTTTTGGACCTTCGACTTTTTTTTCAGAATTTCGACTCTTTAATCCAGATTCACACTTCTTGTGTCGAGTGTTGTGTTTTGAAATTAAAAAAAAATAAAACCCAATTTGTTGGTTTGCATCGTAAATTCTTCAACTGTAGTGAAAAAACCTCTAATTATGAGTCAAAAATCGTGGACATAACCTCACTCTTTGCATCAAAGAAATCGTGCTACATAATTTTTTATTGATGTCAATTTACCTTTAGGAATACGAAGTTTAACTATGGAATTTTAATTATTTTAATTTCAACTGCGAAGTTGAAATCTTCGATTTTTAAAATCAAAGTTTCTATGAAAAAAAAATTTAAATTACAAAATTGTAAAAGTTATTTTTTACAAATCTCAATTATCTTCTCAAAATTTCCAGCGCAGATTTTTTTTTAAATGTTTTAACATCGCGACTTTAACTCGAAAAGTTTTAGATTCAAGTTGAAATTCCAGAAAAAAAGTGGAAGAAAATTGTTAAAACCTTCAAAAAAATTGGTCCACCGATTTGGTATGCAAGTAGAATGCAACCTAGACTACAAATTCATGCAGCCCTCCAGGCTTGTATAGTAAATCATAGGTAGCTGAACTACCAACAGTTAAAACACTGCTACCTAGCGAAGCGGTTGCTCTCTAGGAAAGTTCCCAGAAGACAAGGATTCTAATGCACAGACCAATAGGTCTGAACATTTATTAGATTCGAAGTTTGGAAACCAAATACCGGTTTCGACGAGATCTAACAAGATCGAATTTTTTCAAATCAGATTTTCTTTAAAAACTTCGACATTTTTATGTAGTATACTCAAAGTTTTATGTACTTATATTACAGCTTTTTTCGAAATGTTCCTGAAACTAAGTAAATTTAAAATTACTGAATTGTTTTTTTTTTAACTTTACTTGAAATTCGGAACTAGGACGTTTTTTTTACAAATTTTGAATTTGTTTCTCAAAATTTCGAAATGTATTCAATCCCAAAGTTTCATTTTTTTCTCTCCAAATTTCAAGTTCAAACTTGAAAGGTCTACCGTTTTGTTAAATTTTGTGTTACATAATTATGCAGGGTGGACCATAAGTAATGGTACATAGAGCAATGGTGGATTTTTTTGAATAAAAACAATGTGATTTAGCTACATTTACCTTATACCAAAAGTTGATATTAACAGGGTGTCAAAGTTGGAAAAAAATTTCGATTTTTTCGTATAATTATGGAATGAATTGTAATATAGGCACGAAATTTGTGGGTTTCTTAATAACTTAAAATAAACGTACAGCAAACTTTGAAGGCAAATATCTTGAAAACGGTTGCTTGTATCAACATTTAGAAAATATACCTTTTTTACGTAAAAAATATAGATAAATAAAACTATGTATTTAAAAATAAGTCTACATGAAGGCACAAAAAAGTTATGATGCTTTAGATTAGTACAAGGTAGCGCAGGTGGCGCCCCTTATAAGTTACTGACAATCTGTTAGCAAATTAGAATTTTTTGACCAATGAAACCCCCATATGCCAAATTTCTTGTCTATAGTGAAATGTGTTCATCAGTTATGCGAAAAAAATCAAATTTTTTTTTCAACTTTGACACCCTGTATCTCTGTTAATATCAACTATAAAAATCTACTCTTGCTCTATGTACCATTACTTATGGTCCAACCCTGTATATTTTTTTCGCAAAATGTTCACTTTTTTGTCATGATACATTTAAGCTGATGTGAGGACAAGAATTAAGGTCGTCTGTGGTCAAATTCTTAAATGTATTTGAATTCAAAATCATATGACCTCAAGGTGACATAACCAGAAGATCACACGAGCTTAAGATCACGTGAGTTCGAGCGCAAAACCAGGTGATATTAGAGTCACGTGGGTTCAAGGTCACGTGGGTTTAAGGTCACGTGAGTTCATGATCACTAAAATTCGAGGTTACGTAAGTTCAAGGTTCACGTGTATTCAATGTCGCGTTAGGTTAGGGTCACGTGCAGTCAAGGTCGCGTGAAGTCAGGGCCACGTGAGATCACGATCATGGCTTTAGGATTGTTAGCTCATGTGTTCAAGAACACGTTAACTCAAAGTTATGAGAGTTAAAGGTCGCATAAAATCAAGGTCACTTCAGTTCAAGGTCACGTGAGCTTAAAATTGAGAACTCAAAGGCACGTGATCTCACAGTCACGTTGGTCAAGATCACGTAGGATTAAGGTCACGTGAGTTGGAGGCCACGTAAGCTCGAGGTCATGTAGGTTCAAGGCCACGTAAGCTCTAGGTCATGTAGGTTCAAGGTCACGCGAGTTTAGGGTCCGTAAGTTTGAGGTCACGTGAGTTCAACGTAACGTGATCTCAAGTTCATGTGAGCTCAAAATCACGTCCCATGAACTAACTCTATCTCACGTTAACTAAAGGTCGTATAGAAAACGAATAACGTGAGATAAAATGTTCTCTTTAGTGATGTAACGAATATTCGTATTCGCATTCGCATTTGCGAATATCCGCATGTATTTTAATATTCGCCTTTGCAATAACCCAGGGTGGGGCACTTGCTCTCTCCTGGTTTATACAGCCAACTAAAAATGTGTACTCTCAACTGCGGGAACCTTTTCTCTTTTTCATTTTTTCCTGAAAATTAGCCCTTTTCGTGAAATTTCGACATTTTGTCGAAATTACAATTTTTTTGAATTCGTCCTTTTTTTTTTTAAAATGCCCCTTTTCCTTCGAATTTCAAATTTCAAATTTATTCTAAAATTCGACTTCTTTTTTCAAAATCCGACTTTCTTCAAATTTCGATTCTTTTTACTCAAATTTCGTCGTTTTTTGTTCAAAATATTGTAATTTCTTAAAATTCGGCTTTTTCTGAACATTTCAACTTTTTGTCTAATTCGTCTTTCTACAAACTTTGACTTGTTCATCAAACTTTGCCTTTTTCTCGAAATTTGGTGGATCTTTTGATAAAAAAGTAAAAATTTTTAAAATATTGGTTATCTACAAATTTTTAAAAATATTTTTTAGAATAATGAATTTTTGTAAAGACCAAAATTCCAGAAAATTCAAATTTTATCTCGTTCCTCAAAATTTCGAAGACTTTTATCTCAATGGCGGGTATTTTCTGATCTCACAATATGGCAGCGGAGGAAGGAGCTTGTCCTTTACTCAGAAAGTCATTAAAAAATAAATATAGTCAAGAAATGTCTTTTTCTTCAAATTTCGACTTTTTTCCAGAAGTTTTCCAGAAGTTTTCCTCAAAATTCGCCCATTTTGTCAAAATTTTGATTTTTTTAAAGAACTGGTTTGTTTTAGAAATTTTCTATTTTTACCTCGAAAATCGCCTGTTTCTTCGAAATTAAGATATTTTTCAATTTTTTTAAAAAAGGTCAAATTTTTATATTTAATTTGATCCCGTAACTGTTTTTTTATTATAATTCGTCTTTTTCTAAATTACCACTTTTTACTCAAAATTCTGTTTTCTCTCAAAATTTGACTTTATTGGAAATTTTGTATATTTTATAGAAATTTTAATCTTTTTCTCGAAAATTTGACTGTCCAGAAATTTCACCGTGTTTTTCAAAATTCGTCTTATTCTTGAAGTTTCAAATTGAGCTGTTTTATCCAAAATTTGACTTTTTCTCAAAATTCAATTATGTTTCTGAAATTTTAATAAAAGTATAGAAATTTAGAGAATAATACTTTAACGAAATTTTAAGAAAAATATTTCTTGTAAATTTCGAGGTTATGTCACAATTTAAATGAAAATAAAAATTGTCAAAGAAATATTTTTGGAAACTGGTTTTTTCTTCTCCAAATTCGATGTATTCTGCAAATTGCAACTTTTCTCACAAAATTCTCTAAGTTAGTTCCAGTGAAAAAGTCAACATTCGCATTCACGAATCTTGGAAATGAATGTTAGCATTCGCATTCGCGAATGTGGGAGAAACAGTATTCGTTACATCCCTAGTTCTCTTAAATTTAAGATTCCGACCAAAATTAATGTTCTCTTCATATTTCTATTTGATCTTGAATTCTCATTAGAGTTTCTCTCCGAAGATGACAGCTTGGCTGTCGAAACGCGTTAGAGCAACCTTTGTTGTGTTTTTTTTAAATATTTCTTGGTTTTAGGGGACAAGTTCTGTATTTCAATTTTTGAAAATAACCAAGGACCTGTGCGTTCCATCAAAAAAATTTGTTATCCATCTTCTTATCTGAAAACGTTTGGTGGCAGTCATTTAAATAAAAAATCTTTAAACCTTTAATAACAAAAATATTTTCGAATTTTCATCTTTATAAAAAGTCTAAAATTTGAGGTCACGTTCAAAATTTTGAGAAACAAAGTTAAAATCTTTTTAAAAATAAACCATATTTCTAGTTTTGTCCCAAAGTTTATTAATTATTAATTATTTATTAAATGTAAGCTTTCCACTGTACAACTAATCCGAGCAGAAATTTTGATACTCTTTTAATATTCAAGGTCTCTAATGCTTCTCTTCTCTGCCTCTAGTGCTCTATGAGATCTTTTTTGCTTCTCTTAATTAGATTAGATTTTAGTTAATTGTAAGAGTCTTCCATTGTAAAAAAAGAGTATCTGTTTCTGCTAGGAATGAGTATAAAGAGAATGAAAGTACACATGATTAATCCTGAAAATTCTCTGAGAATTAAAATCGTTGAGAATCAAAGGACAACCAAAACTTCGACTCAGGAGTGCAACTCTTTCTAATCGAAGAGTTTCAAAGCGATGCTCTTTGATTATTCTTCCACGTTTGTCGCTGTTATATCCTCATTTATTTAACACTGTCCCCCAATATCTTGTGTAGTTATTCTAGCGTAACATTAAAAGTTATTGGAATATGAAGGCCATTATCTTTTCCTCTATAAATACATAACAATTGGGCGAATGTGTCGTGGGCAAAAACAGGCCATCAACTTAATGAAATTAGGCGCATAGTTGCCTCCATAACGTGCGAATAACTTACTTTTTGGACTTTCGTTAACCCTTTTACGTTTGGTTGTTGGCGTTGTAAGTACCAGAAATCCCATCACATGTAGTTATAAACCAATTAACTGTCGACGCGATCGTTATACATGAAGTGAAACGAGAGGGCGTCGTTTAAACGTTGGATTTGAATGGAAATGGGAATGAGATTGCCGCTCGGCCCCATTCCACGCAGTCGACGATCGTTAGACTGTTTTCCTTTTGCTCCCGTGTTTGTATCTATCCCTTCGTTATTTCGGTGTGCGAACTGGGAATTCCTCTTGGTCTTTGATTAGTTTTCGGGGAGGCGCAAAAGCCCGCACGCGTGGAACTGCCAGGATGCTAGACATGTGTACCTGTCAGGTTCGCTCATCTGTTTTTGTCAGGGTGTCGCATTATAAAGGCACCCTGGATGGATCAATAAATGAGTTACGTTATGAAGCGTAATCTTGCGAAATACCCGCGTCAAGGTGTTTTCGCTTCTGCAGAAGAATTTGAATTTGAACTACTAAAATACGTACGAAGGAAATTTGCAGCTCTTTCGTCTTATCTCCTAAATATACTACGAGACTAGATTTGGATTTCTGGCTACATTTGGATTTCTGGCTACATTTGGATTTCTGGACAGAGACTTGAACCATATAAGACATATCAGTCAAAATTTTAGAAAAAAACAACATTTAAAAGCTTATATAATCTTTACAGAAAATTTGAAATTTCGCAAAAAAGTCGAAATTCCGAAAAATAGTAAATTTTAAAAAAAATCAGATATTTAATAGAGATTTGTTAAAGAAAAATTAAAATTTCGCGAAAAAAGTAGGAATTCCATACAAATTTTTTTACAAAAAGAGAAAATTTTGAGGCGTTTTGAGGACAAGTTGGAAATTTTAATAAACATTTTTAGAGAAAATCCCACATTTTTCGAAAAATCAATACTACGACTTTTTTTTTAGAGAGAAGACAAAATTTTAAGAAAAAGACACCAAAATACTAGGAAAATTGTGATATTTCTTTTGAAAAAAATTGTAGAGAAAATAGACCTTTCGTAAAAAAGTTAATATTCCGGAACAAAATTTCCACCCATTTTAGAAATTCATTTATTTTCATTTTAACATTTTATTAAAATTTTGACTTTTTCTCAAAATTCTGAAAATGACGACCTTTGACAATTTTTAATATTGACGAATTTTAAAAAATTTCAACTCTTTCGCAATTTCGAAATTTTTTAATATTTTGACTTATTTGCTAAATTTCAATTTATTTTCAAAACTTCAACCTAGTTCAAAAATAATTTTTTTTTGTCTTTATTGAATGACTTTTTTTTTAAATTTTCACCTTTTTAAAAATGATGACACAAAATGTTGACATTTTTTCAAAATTTCGACTTTCTGCCAAAATTGTGTCTATATTTATTAAAAATTTAATCTTTTTGGAATACTTTTTTTTCGAAAACTCCAACTTTTTTGAAAATTTCTATTTTTTCATTTTGACCTTCAAAATTCAAAATTTTGACCGCTACTCAAAAACTTTAAGTTATTTTTTAAATTAAATCTCCAAGTTTCTACTTTTATCTAAATTTTATTTATATTTAAAATATTCGACTTTTTTTCGAAAAAGTCAGTCTTGACTTTTTTGAAATGTTTGACCGTTTTTCATAATTTTCTTCTTAATTTTGAAAATTTTGACCTTTTATGATCAAAACTTTTTCGAAGTTGACCTTTTTCGGAATATGAACTTTTTCAAAATTTCGACCGCCTTTAAAAATTTGTATTTTTTAAAAATGTCTACTTTTTGTCGAAACTTAAAATTCTTGTAGACCCGACTTTTTGAAAAAATTCGCTTTGTGCTAAAAATGTCGATTTTTTTGAAGAACGTGGTTTTTAAATTTCTTGAAATTTGACAGAATTCTATAAAACCAGTTTGAAAAAACGTTGACAAAATGGCGACTTTTTCCAAAATATCGACTTTTCTTCAAAATGTTGGTCTCTTTTTTGCAGACTATTTCGAGAAAAAATCAGAGAAATTAAAAATATTAAGAAAAATCTCGAAATTTCTTGCAGACAAATCAAAAAACAAATTTTAGAGTAAAATTAAAATTTCAAAAAAAAAGGCCAAATTTGGTAAAATTTCTTTAAACGATTTAGAAAACATCCAAATTTTATAAAAAAGGACAAAAAAAACCCAATAATTTGGATAACAGACGTAATATTTTCATAGATTTCTTAGGAAAAATTCAAAATCCGAACAAAAAAAGCAAATTCTATCTATCATCTATCTCCCAAACGTACTTTAAAAAGGGCAAAATTTCGAAAAAATAAGAAATTTTGAAAACAGACGTAATATTTTTACAGATTATTCAGAAAAAATTCAAAATCCCTCGAAAAAAAGGGAAATTTTCGAGAAAAAGGTCTCATTTTGAGAGAAAGAAATTTTTCTAAACTATAAATTTTATGCAAAAATCATTTTAGAAAAAGTCAAAATTTTCTAAAAAAGGTGGAAACGTTTTTAAAATTTTAGTTATTGGTTTAGATACTAGTATCTTTCTGAAGATGATAGCTTGGCTATCGAAACGCGATAGAGCGCTTTCACAGGACAAGATTTGTATTGCAATTTTTGTCCAAAATGACAATATTTCATGAAAAATTTTTTTGATGGAACGGACTGGTCCTTGGTTATCTTCAAAAATTGAAACACAGAACTTGTCCCCTGAAACCAATTTAATTTTTTTTAATTTTTCTTGATTTCAGGGGACAAGTTCTGTAAATTCATAAAAAAGTTGAAATTTTGAAAATAAATTTCGCAAAATAGCCGACAAACAAATTTTAGGGAAAAATCCAAATTTTGAGAAAAACGACAAAATTTAGTGAAAAAAATCGATATTTACTGTAAAAAATTTAGGAAAAAATGTCGCGACAAATTAAATCCATGGACCGCATGGTCAATTAAACAAATAATTACGCGATACGTATTTCGCCAGCAGAACTGGCATTTTCTTAATAGATCAGCAAATCGGTAAAACCTTCTATAGACTTAATCATAAGCCATAGTGTTTAGTTCAATGCTCTCGTGACAAATATCAAAATTTTTTGTTTTGGGAAATTTCGCTTTTTTGCCAATTTTTATTTTTCTCTATTATTTTTTAAAGGGATAGCGCAATTTTATCGTAAATTTGGATTTTTTTCTCTCAAATTTTCTCCCAAAACTGATTTTGTAGAATATCTATACGATTTGTATGGCCAAGTTTTGATTTTTCTATAAATATTTATTTAGAAATTTTAATTTTTTTCCAGATTCTTCATTTTTTGGGATTTTCCCCTTTTTCAGAAATTTTGCGTTTAATTTTTCTTGTAGAAATTTCGCGTCTAATTAGTTTTTTCTTGTAGAAATTTTTCGTCTAAATATTTTTTTGTTGTAGAAATTCGACTTTTTCGAAAAATATGGAAAAAAACTTTTTTACAGAAATTTCGACCATTTTCTCAAAATTGTAACTTTTCTTTTTAGTTTTTTGAGAAATTTTGAATTATCTCGCTAGAAATTTTAGTTTTGTTCACGAATTTCGCATTTTTTTTCCAAATTTCGACATTTTTCATTGAATTTTGAGTTTCTTCAATTTTTTTTTAAAGGAACAAGTTTTTTTCTAAAAGTTTTTCTTGAAATTTTGATTTTTTTGTAGAAATTTAAGCGTTACATTTTTTAGAAAGCTGTTTTAGACTTTTTATTCCAAATTTAGACGTTTCTAAAATTGCTGTACAGAGATTAACATTTTTTTTTTCTACTTGTAACATTCGTGAAACTTTGATTTTTTTTTAATTCTCCCCAAAATTCTTCTCGAAATTTAGGCTTTCTGTTATCGAAGTTTTAATTTTTATGTGAAAAAAACTTAAGCAAAGTTCCAGCTATGCTTGAAGTGGTTTTTTCTCGAAATTTAAAAAAATGTAATGTCTGCTTATAACGAGCCTCAAGGAACCGAATTTCGTTATAAGCGAAGTTCATTATAAACGGTAAATGCTAATTAATACTCATTTAATTTAGTGTTTTAATTCGTACCTTAACGAAAGTGCGTATTACGGTATTTTTTTGAAAATTCAATTTTTTTTTCGAAACTTTTCTTTTTGGTGGAACGGACTGATCTTTGGTTATCCTCAAAATTTGAAATACAAAGTTTGTCCCCTGAAACCAAGAAAGATTAAAAAACACAACAAAGATTGCTCTAACGTGTTTCGACAGCCAAGCTATCGTCTTCAGAGATATACTTTCGATTTCAGTATCTCAGTATCTCGAAACTTTTATTTTGTCGATTTTTTTAAAATTGAAATATCGAGATTTTGCTCAAATTTTCAATTTTTTTCACATTTTTTTAAAAAAAAATTCTGTGTGGGAGGTTTATTTTTTGAAATTTTAATTTATTTCACGAACATTTTATTTTTCCGCAAAATTTTTTAGTTTTTGTTTATTTCGACTTTTTTTCAGTTTGCACTTTTTTCTAAATTATATTTTAAAAAACATTTTAAGCTTTTCCTGAGATTTCGACTTTTTAGCTTGACTCTCGATTTCTGATGTTTTTTTTTTGCGAAATTTATAATTTTTTTAACAAATTCTCTCGAATCGAACGAAATTTTGACTTTTCTATAAGATAAATGTTTATACCAACTTCTTATTTTCTTAAAATTGTGTCTTTTTTTTAAATTAATACTTTTTTCTTCAAATTTCTTAATTTATTTAAAATTATTGAGTTTTCTAAAAATCTAGGCCTTTATCTCAAAGTTTTGATTTTTCTGTAGATGTTCTTCTGTAACGATTTCGTATATTTCGACTTTTTCTCCTTTACATTTTCCAGTAAACATTTTTGGTGAAGAAATATTCAGTTTTTTTCTTGAAATTATGGGTCTTCTTAGAATTTTAACTATTCCCTACATTTTTTTCAAAAATTTCTCGTTTTTCTCACAATTAACTCCCGAAATTTCAACTTTTCGTTAAATTTTTTTTTCGATTCTTCGTCTTTTTTATTAAATATTTATTGTTTACTTGAAAAAGTTTTATAAATTCTTATCAAATTTTTTCTTAAATTTTTCTTTTATTGGGAAATTTTGGCTTTTCCAAAGCGTTCAACTTTTTTCTTAAAATCTGAATTATTTCTCGAAAACTAAGGTTATTTGAAGAATTCGCGAGATGTAATTTTCTCAAGATTTCGACTTTTCTCCACAATTTTTTTCTTAGAAATTGCGCATTTTCCTTATGGTTAATTATCTAAATTTCAATTTTTGCTAAAATTTTTCTCGATTCTTCGACTGTTTTTGTCAAAATTTTAATCTTTTACTCAAAAAATTCGATAAATTGTCCAAATTTCGATGTTTTTCTTAAAATACCCAATGTTTTCTAAAATCACGTTTTTTATAGAAACTTTGACTTTACTAGATTTTTGACTTTTTTCTTGAAATTTGATTTTTTTCTTGGATACAAATTCTGTTAAGAAATCTCGAGATTACGATTTCTAATTTTTTTCTTGAAATTCGTATTTTTCGATTTTTTCCCGTTTACATTTTCCAGTAAACATTTTTGCTAAAGAAAAATATTTTTTTTTCTCAAAATTACGGATTTTTACTCGAAATTGTCTATATTTCTAATTTTCCTTCCAATGAGCTATCGAAATTTCAACTTTTCTTTATTTTATTAAATATTTGTTTTTTCCCTGAAAAAATTTCATAATCTCTCGAAATTTCGATTTTTTTCCCCTAAAATGTCCAATTTTTTGTCAAATTTTTCATATGTTTAGAAATTTTGGTTTTTCCAGATATTTCGACATTTTATTTAAAATGTGAATTTTTTTTCGAAAGCAAATTTTTTAAAGAAATCGCGAAATGTAATTTTCTCAAATGTTCGACTTTTTTTCCTAAGAATTTCGATTTGTCGTCACGATTTTGCTTTAGAAATTGACCATTTTCCTTAAATTTAATTATCGAAATCAAATTTGTGCTAAAACTTTTCTCGATTCTTCGACTGTTTTTGGTAAAATTTTAATCTTTTACTCAAAAAATTCCATAAATTTTCGAAATTTCGATGTTTCTCTTAAAATACGCAATTTTCCCTTAAATCGCATTTTTTTTGTAAATTCTGGCTTTCCTAGTTATTTCGACATTTTCCTTGTAATTTCAAATTTTTTCTCGGAAATAAATGTTGCTAACAAATCTTGAAATTCCGATTTTTAATTTTTTTCTTGAAATTTTGATTCAATTTCTTTCCTCCTTGAAAATTCCGGGATTCAGTCAATTTGTAGAATTTTTTTTTGTGAAATTTAGATTTTTGTCTAAAAGACTTTTTTCAAAGAAATTTCTAGTTTTTTGTGGAAATTTTTACCTCGATTTCTTGCATTATTTCGAGCTTTTCTTCAGTGCAAGTTATTTCAAAAATTGTATAAGAAATGACGACTTATTTTTCCAAAATTAGAGTTATTCTTCGAAATTTCGATTTTCTTATAATTATTTAGTAATTTTATTTACCATTCCTGCGATCCAGTTTGGAAATATTTAAATTTTTATCAATAAATGTTGACAATATTACGAAAGGCAGAAATGTTAAATAAAATTAATTAACATGTTTCCGACCATTTAGAATTTCTTATAGTTGTTTTAGGGAAATTTTGATTTTTTTTTAATGTTAACTTTTTCGCAGAATGTCGATTTTTCTTAAAAACTTTTTTACAGAATATTTCTATATCGACAAAAGATTTCAGTCTCGATTTATGAAGTTTTTTTTTGCGAAATATGGATTTTTTTTATAACAAATTCTGTCGAATCGAAATGTGACTTTTCTGTAATGTGTATACCAATTTTTTTTTTTGAAATCGTGACCTTTTTTTCGAAATTGCTACTTTTCCCCGAAATGTTTATTTTGTTTAAAAATATTGAGTTTTATTAAAATCTAAACTTTTATCCCAAAGTTTTGTTTATTCTATAGAATTTTTTCTGTAATGATTTCGTATTTTTCGACTTTTTTCCGTTTACATTTTCTAGTAAACATTTTTGTTAAAGAAATAGTGAGTTTTTTTTGAAATTATGGATCTTTTTCTCGAAATTTGGACTTTTCTTTACTGTATTTTTTAAAGTTTCTAATTTTCCGCACAATGAACTTCCGAAATTTTAACTTTTCGTCATTTTTTTCTCGTCTTTTTTATTAGATTTATTTTTTATTTGAAAAATTTATAAACTCTCGAAATTTCAATTTTTTTCTTGAAATGTCAAATTTTTCCTCAAATTTTCCCTTTATTTAGAAATGTGGGGTTTTTGAAAGTCGTTCAACTTTTTTCTTAAAATTTGAATTATTTCTCGAAAACTAAGCTTTGTGAAGAAATCACGAGATGAAATTTTCTGAAATTTTCGACTTTTTTTTTCAGAATTTCGTCTGGAGAAACCACATTGTTTTTTAGAAATTGCAAATTTTCTTCAAAGTTGGTTATCAAAATTTCACTTTTTCGCTAAAATTTTTCTCGATTCTTCGACTGTTTTTGTTAAAATTTAATCTTTTAGTCAAAAAATCTCATAAATTGTCGATATTTCCATGTTTTTCTTGAAATCCCCAATTTTTCGTAAAATTACGTTTTTTTTTAGAAATTCTGACTTTCCTAGATATTTGGACTTTTTTCTTGAAATTTAATATTTTTTCCCGGAAACAAATTTTGTTAAGAAATCTCGAGATTACGATTTTTAATTTTTTTATTGAAATTTTCACTCAATTTCTTTCCTTCTTAAAAATTCCGTGATTCAGTCGATTTGTAGAATTTTTTTTGCGAAATTTACACTTTTGTTAAAAAGAAATTTTTTAAAGAAATTTCTAGTTTTTTGTAGAAACTTTTACCTCTATTTCTTGCATTATTCCAAGCTTTTTTTCAGTGCGAGTTATTTCAAAAATGTTATAGTAACTGACAACTTATTTTTCCAAAATTAGAGTTATTCTTCGAAATATCGAGTTTTTTTCTTAAATTACGGATTTTTTTTCGAAATTTGAACTTTTCTTTGCATTTTTTTTAAGTTTCTAATTTTCCTTACAATGAAATCCCGAAATTTTACCTTTTCGTCATTTTTTTCTCGATTCTTCGTCTTTTTACTAAATATTTATTTTTTACTTGAAAACAATTTATAAGTTCTCGAAATTTCAATTTTTTTCTTCAAATGTCAAATTTTTCCACAAATTTTTTCTTTATTTAGAAATGTTGGCTTTTCAAAATCGTTCAACTTTTTTCTTAAAATTTGAATTATTTCTCGAAAACCAAGTTTTTTGAAGAAATCGGGAGATGCAACTTTCGCAAAATATCGACTTTTTTCTTAGAATTTGGACTTTTTTCCACAATTTTTTTTACATTGACATTGAGCATTTTCCTCAAATTTAATTATCGAAAGTTCAACTTTTCGCGAAAATTTTTCTTGATTCTTCGACTGTTTTTGTTAAAATTTAAATCTTTTAGTCAAAAAATTTCATAAATTGTCGAAATTTCCATGTTTCGTAAAATTACGTTTTTTTTTTTAGAAATTCTGGTGTTCCTAGATATTTCGACTTTTTTCTTGAAATTTCAAATTTGTTCTCGGAAATAAAATTTGCTAGCAAATCTTGAGATTCCGATTTTTTATGTTTTTCTTGAAATTTTGATTCAATTTCTTTTCTCCTTAAAATGTCCGGGGTTCAGTCAATTTGTAGAATTTTTTTGGTGAAATTTAGACTTTTGTCTAAAAGACTTTTTTTAAACAAATTTCCAGTTTTTTGTGGAAATTTTTACATCGATTTCTTGCATTATCTCGAGCTTTTCTTCAGTACGAGTTATTTCAAAAATTTTATAAGAAATGACGACTTATTTTTCCAAAAGTAATTTTATTTACCATTTCTGTGATCCAGTTTGGAAATATTTAAATTTTTATCAATGAATATTGACAATATTACGAAAGGCAGAAATGTTGAATAAAATCGATAAATAGAATGTTTCTGACGAATAAGAGTCCATCATGAAGAATTTCTTATAATTTTGTTAAATATTAACTTTCTTCGCAGAATGTCGATTATTCTTGAAAACTTGTTTACAGAATATTTCATTTTTTACTTAAAATTTCTATATCGAAAAAAAATTTCATTGAAGCCCGAATCTACAATAATTGCTCAATCTTGCAACTGTAGATCGAACCCACAATGTTAGATTGAATCTACAATTATAATTTGAACACACAATTGTAGGTCGAACCTACCATTGCAGATTAAATCTACAATTGTAGGTCGAATATACAATTTTAGATCGAATCTATAATTGTAGGTCGAACACACAATGGTAGAACCTACAATTGAAGAATAAACCTACAATTGTAGGTCGAATATACAAATGGAGCTCGCATCTACGATAATTGTAGATCGAACTACGATTGCAGATTGAATGACGATTGCAGATTGAATGACGATTGCAGATCGAACGATGATTGCAGATCGAACTAACCTACATCTTCAATAATTGCTCGATCTTGCAATTGTAGATCGAACTCACCATTGCAGATTAAATCTAAAATTGTAGGTCGAATATTAAATTTGGACCGAATCTGTAATTGTAGGTCGAACAAACAATGGTAGTTCGAAATTGAAATTGCAGATTAAACCTATAATTGTAGGTCGAATATGTAAATGGAGATCGCATCGACAATAATTGTAGTTCGATCTACGATTGCAGATCGAATGATGATTGCAGATCGATGACGATTGCAGATCGAATGACGATTGCAGATCGAATGACGTTTGCAAATCGAACGATAATTGCAGATCGAACGATTGATGATCGAATTTACAATTGCAGGTCCAATTATTATAAGTGGAATCAACAAATCTGCACCTTAGAAGCAAACTAAATTCATTTTTTCTCAAAATGAGTTAACAATGTTATGTTTATCAAAAAAGTACCATTTTTAGTTTGCTAGCTTCAGTATCAACGTATCTAAATACGCAGCAAATTTAGGCGTTTTTGAAAAATGTTAAGTTCAGGTTTACTCTAGACCTTAACTACGTTTAGTGGCTTTAACTTTGTTTATCATAAGAATGAGTTTTGTGAGTTTGCTTCTGTGGTACAGAAATGTAAATTTGTAAAAAAAAATTAAAATTAAAATCTTGCCTCTGAAACCAAGAAAGATTAAAAAACACAACAAAGGTTGCTCTAACGCGTTTCGATGGCCAATATTTTTCCGAAGGTAATAGCTTGGCTATCGAAACGCGTTAGAGCGACCTTTGTTGTGTTTTTTAATCTTTCTTGGTTTCAGGGGATAAGATTTGTATTTCAATTTTTCAAGATAACCAAGGACCAGTTCAAAAAAACTGAAACTTGTGAAAACTGTTAGCCTTGCTACCCCTTCATTTCGTATCACTCCCTAGTCGGAATTATATCAAATGAAACGAACTCTTTTTTTTAATAACGTATTATGTTGCAACTGGTTCTTCCTTGTAATTGCTTATAACCATTTAGTGTTAATCCCGTAAATACCAGCTCCAGTTTACCTTACGATAAATATCAGACTCTATAGAATGAAAATTTACCTTCGGTGTCGTTATCTTGACGGGGGGTTTCGTCGAGCGTATCACATTTGCTTTCCTCAGTTCTAAGGATTAAAAGTCCCATCACATGCGGTAATAATGCAATTAACTGGTGCGGCTCTTCGTTGTACGTGCAATTGCTGTAGTATTCCGATTGCGAGACCTGAATTCGAATGGCAATAAGAGTTCCATGCCGTCGGCCGTTACGAGGGTAATACTGTTTTCCTTTTGCTCGACGCCCCCGGAGCCGACTGGGAAATCCACCAGTTTGATTAGTTTTCCGGCGACGCATGCGTTCGACGCACAAACAGCCGTCTAGGATTTTCAGGATGTTTGTGTTGAATTTCGCTTATGTAAACAACTCATTGGTTGGATGTTGCAAAAGCAAAACGGAACTTTGGTTATTATTTTGGCTTTGTGTTAAAGTTCCTCTCGGATGATTAAGCTGATTAAACATTACGATGTTAATTATAATCAATTTCACATTAAATCGTAGACGAGTCAGCCTCATAATAATATTATGAAACGTCCGCTACGAAAAAAGGAAGAGTCTCCATATCTCATGAATAGAAGTTTCCTGAACTATACAGGAATCTGCCGTCTCCGGCCGTCTTGTATCCAATGCCTTAAGAATGTTGGTCTTGGGGGATCAGAGACATCAATCCTTAAGAACATCTTCCATTAAAATTTACTAGAAAAAAGATAAATCAAAATTTTATAATCAATTATTCTTCTTTCAATGAAATCCAAAAGAGCCAGTGCACGTTTTGGGGTTGAAGGACAGTACTCCAACGGTGGTCTAACAGAGCGTTCTATAAAGTTGATGGTAGCAGATATTTGATCCAACATGGTTAAGGATCAAAGTATTTCAGTAACATTCAATTCTTAGTTTAACGAAATGCTTCGCACAAACGTGCTGGACAACTTCCTCAAGTTGACTTTCAAGAGCCTCAAAGGCGAGTGGTTAACTGGAGTACGCGCCAGGCAGAACATTATGTACACTCGTAAAAATTAAATTGAAAATGAGATCGCCCACATGAGTGCAAAGTGTAATGCCTTTTTCTTCACCATAAAGAGTGGCGGTCGACACTTTTGAAAGAGTCTCCGCTCGACTTCGCGCCGGCTTGTCGAGAAATTAAGGTCAGTGGAACGTGGAATAACAAAAGTTGGAAACGACATGCAGCGTTCCACTTTTGCTGCAATTTTAACGACTCGTATAAAATGCAAAGCCAACTTTCAGATAACATCTATCTTATTACGTTTTCTAGTTCATGGCGGTCAATTGGAAATATTATCGCCGCTATTGTAATTGCCGTCGTAAAATATCTTGAGGTATTCATTGTTGAGATCGACGGTTGCAAATGGGACTTTTCAATGTCACTTTAAGATCAAAGACATTTTAATTCACGTGCAAGAACTCGCAAGAATTTTCAAGTTGATTACTCCACGTGTAGACAATGGAGGTGATAATTAAGAGATATCGTTCATTGAGAAATAGAACCCACTGTTCTAGCTATCTGGAGCTCTTCGAGACGGAGACTGGTTTAACATTCTAGTCATAACATGAACGCTAGCTAGATAGATTAGATATCATTACTGAGAATATTAATGCAAAATAGATTTCGCTTGTGTAATTTATTTTGTGATCTATGTTTAGCTATGTTGATTTTTTTAATCTTTTAAATGTTAGTATGATGTAGTATGACCAAATTAGATTTGTTGTTCGACGTTTCAATTCAAATTGGATTAATGTTGTAACGTTTCTTAGAAACGATTTCTCTTATGAATTCACAGTTCAGCTGTTGTAAGTCTTAAAAAGGTTAAAAAAGCTTTTCCTGTTGTATATTTCGTATTTGGCCTTCTTTTGTAAAAGGTATGGCTATTGCATTACAACTTTGACTCCTCATTGTTATGTTTAACATTGTGGAGAGTTGGTAGTCTAATAGTAGTATTAGTAGTCTAATAGCGAGTTAATAAGGAAGAAGAAATAATGAAATTTTAAAAAATCAAGTCACATGCAGTGTTGCCATATATTTGAAGGAAAAATTCCGTACATACGCAGTTAAAATTACCGTAATTTCACAAAAATTATCGTACGTTATTTTATTACCCATTATCCGCCGTAAAAGCTTTTATTTCTTGGTTGAACACGCCACACACGTATTAATAAATACACTACAAAACTTGGAAAAAAGTTTATTTAATTTTTTTGAAGTAAAAATTACAAGAGCGTAGAAAGAACATCAATTTGAAAAAAAAACAATCACGGAATGTTGACTTTTTCTCCCCTAAATTCCGGGATTAAAGTCAAAATTTCTACTTTAATGTCAACATTTCGAAAAAAAAAAATTCGAAATTTGGGGTTTAAAGTCAAAATTTCTAGAAAAAAATTGAAATTTCAATTCTTAAATCTAAATTTAACGATTAAAATCGAAATGTTACAAAGGCGTTGAAAGGACATCGATTAAAAAAAAAAGTTATTTTTAGAAATTTCGACTTTTTTCTCAAATTTCGACTGCTTTCTCAAAATTTCGACTTTTTTTTGGAATTTCGACCTTAATCTCGAAATTTCAACTTTGTTTCTCAAAGTTGGATTTTAAACTCAAAATTTCAACTTTTTTCTCGAAATTTCATTGACTTTTTTTCTTGAAATTTCGAATTTTTTCTCGAAATTATGACCTTTTCTTCAAATTTCGATTTTTTCTTAATTTTCCACTTTTTCTCAAATTTTCGAGTTTTTTCTCGAAATTTTCACCTAGTAGTAGTAGTAGTAGTAGTTTATTTTAAATGTATAAAATACATATTAATAACAAATGATTCATAAAAGAATGGTGACAATAGTAATATTAATAATAAATAGATACATATTATGACAAAATGACAATAAATTAATCTAACATATTAAAAAAAACAAAAAAATACACATATATAAAATTCCGAACCTATTTTCTAGGGATAATTTTTCGTAAAAGACTCTTAAATTGATAGAGGGAATTAGAATTTTTTATTGCAACAGGTAAGTTGTTGAATTCTACATAAACCATCAAAAAATAGTGATCTTTTGGTACTTTGCCTTTTAACTGTGTTTATATAAAAATTTGTTGTGTTGCGGGTATTATGGTTGTGAATATCTCTAACATTGATTAAACAAATTTTTTAAATAATTCGGGTAAAAGGTTTTTAGTTATTTTAAAAATCAAGCACATGTTAAGATAGAACAGATATTGTTTTACGGAAAGAACTGGAGACATTCAAGCATGAAGTCAACACTAACATGATTATTGCATTAGCAAATGATTCTTAATGCTCTATTTTGTAATAGTTTGTAGTTTATTTTAAGAGTTCTTGAGTGAAATAATGCGTAATTGTTGGGCAATAGATGAATAAAGGGGCAATCCATGACTTATAGAGGTCAATTCTAGCAGGAAGATTAAAGATTGACAAATACGCCAAAATATTTAACTCTAGATGAAAGTTTATCAATAGTAGTCTTAGCATGATTTTTTAAAGTTCAGGGATGAATCTATAATAATACCTAAGTATTTGATCTCATTGACATATTCTAAATTTGTTTGGTTTAATATTATTGGTCGTATATTAGATGCATCATAGTTTCCCATTATCATTACTTGGATTTGTTTGTGTTAATAGCAATTTATTTGTTTGTAACAGTGACTCATTGAAATCTAGCACTAAGTTCATTTTTACAATAGCACTGTCAATGTTATCATCAAGCACAGTAACAAGGGTATCATCCGCAAAAAGGTTTAGGAATGTATTTGGATCAACTAATAACATCATTCATGTCATTAATATACATTAAAAATAATATTGGTCCCAGGATCGTTCCTTGTGGAACTCCATAAATGTGTCGACAGGATTAGAGGAAAATCATCGATCGTTGTTCTCGACTTCTACCAAATAGATATGAACTAAACCATTGTACTGTAGAATCATGAAAGCCATATTTTCCAGTTTTACTAGAAGAGTCGATCTATCAATAGTTTCGAAAGCACGTTTTTAAGTCGAGAAATGTCGCAATGGCTACACAGTTATTATTGTCCAACCATTTTTTTTCCATTTTGATTACTACTAATTGCAGAGAGATTCAACAGGATGTGTTTTCACGAAAACCCGATTGCTGTTCAATTAAAATATTATTGAGTTTATGTAATTAATAAGTTGAGTATATATTACTGATTCAAAAACTTTTTTATCTTACCCTACTTACTTATCTTACTTTTTATCTTTACCTTAATATCGAAATTTTTACATTCTTCTCGAAATTTCGACTTTAAACTAAAAATTTCGACTTTTTTCTCGATATTTAGACCTTTCTCGCAAATTTAGATTTTTTTTTTCGAAATTTTGACTTTTTTCTCAAAATTTCGACTTTTTTCTTGAATTTTCGACTTTTTTCACAAATTTCGACTGTTTTCTCGAAATTTCGTTTTTTTTCAATTTTTGACTTTTTTCTCAAATATAGACTTTTTTCTCAAAATTTTGATCTTAATATCGAAATTAGGATATTTTTCTCAAAATTTCGACCTTAATCTCGAAATTTAGACTTTTTTCTCAAATTTCGACTTTTTTTCTCGAAATTTCGACTTTTTTTTTCGAAGTTTTGACTCTTTTCTCAAATTTCGACTTTTTTCTTGAAATATTTCGAAATTTCGACGTTTGTCTAAAATTTCGACTTTTTTCGCGAAATTTTGTTTTTTTTTTCTCAAATTTCGATTTTTTTCCCGAATAGCGACTTTTTTTTTCAAAATTTTGACCCAAATATCGAAATTTCGACATTTTTCTTAAAATTTCAACTGTAAACTCAAAATTTCGACTTTAAACTCAAAATTTCGACTTTTTTTCTCGAAATTTGGACTCTTTTTCTCGAAGTTTCGACCTTAATCTCGAAATTTCGACTTTTTTTCTAGAAATTTCAACTCTTCTTAAATTTCGACTTTTTTCTCGAAATATTTCGAAATTTCGAACTTTTTCTCGAAATATTTCGAAATTTCGACTTTTTTTCTCGAAGTTTCGACGTTTTTCTTAGACAACTTTTTTCTCGAAATTTCGTTTTTTTTCTCAATTTTCAATCTTTTTCTTAAATATCGAATTTTTTTCAAAATTTTGACCCTAATATCGAAATTTCGACCTTTTTCTCAAAATTTCGACTTTTTTCAGAAATTTCGACTGTTTGCTCGAAATTTCGTTTTTTATTCAATTTCTGACTTTTTTCTCAAATACAGACTTTTTTCTCGAAATTTTGATCTTAATATCGAAATTTCGATTTTTTCTCGAAATTTCGACCTTAATCTCGAAATTTCGACTTTTTTCTCAAATTTCGACTTTTTTTCTCGAAATGTCGACTTTTTTTCTCAAATTTCGACTTTTTTCTCGAAATATTTCGAAATTTCGACGTTTTTTTCAGACGACTTTTTTCTCGAAATAGTTCGAAATTTCGACGTTTTTTTCAGACGACTTTTTTCTCGAAATTTCGTTTTTCGTCTCAATTTTCGACTTTTTTCTCTAACTATCGACTTGTTTTCAAAATTTTGACCCTAATATCGAAATTTCGACATTTTTCTCAAAATTTCGACTTTAAAGTCAAAATGTTGACCTTTTTTCTCGAAATTTCGACTCTTTTCCTCGAATTTCGACTTTTTCTCTCGAAATTTCAAGTTTTTTCTCGAAATTTCGACTTACGTTTTTCTCAAATTTCGACTTTTTCTCGAAATTTCAGCTTACGTTTTTCTTGAATTTTGACTTTTTTTCTCGAAATTTCAACGTCAATTTCGACCTTTTTCTGAAATTTCGACTTTTTTTTCCTCAAAATTTCGACATTTTTCTTGAAGTTTCGACTTTTTTCTCAAATTCCAACTTTTTTTCTCAAAATTTCGATCTTAATCACGGAATTTCGATTTAAATCTCCAAATTTTTTTCTCAGACGACTTTTTTGTCGAAATTTCGTTTTTTCTGATTTTTCGACTTTTTTCTCAAATATCGACTTTTTTTCAAAATTTTGACTCTAATATCGAAATTTCGACATTCGACTCTTTTCCTCGAATTTCGACTTTTTTTTCTCGAAATTTCGACTTATCTCTCGAAATTTCGACTTACGTTTTTCTCAAATTTCGACTTACATTTTTCTCAAATTTCGACTTTTTTCTCGAAATTTCAACTTACGTTTTTCTTAAATTTTGACTTTTTTTCTCAAAATTTCAAAGTTAATTTCCCCATTTTTCTCGAATTTTCGACATTTTTCTCAAATTCCAACTTTTTTTCTCAAAATTTCGATCTTAATCACGGAATTTCGATTTAAAACTCGAAATTTCGACTTTTTTCTCAAAATTTCGATCTTAATCACGGAATTTCGATTTAAAACTCGAAATTTCGACTTTTTTCTCGAAATTTCAACCTTAATCTCAAAATTTTGGTAATTAAAAATAGCAATTATTGAACGCACCCTACTACCAACTGTCAAGATTGTTGGGAAAGGGGAGTGATGGGACGCAACTATCATCTGCCTAATTTAACCAGAGAGAATAGAAATTAAGACTTATTCTCGAAATTTCGAGAAAAAATTCGATATCGAAGTCGAAATTGCGAGATTAAAGTTGAAATTTTGACTTTAATCTCGTAATTTTAAGAGAAAAGTAGAAGTTTCGAGAAAAAAGTGAAATTTTCGGGAAAATAGTCGAAATTTCGAGTGTAAAGTCGAAATCTGACTTTTTAAAGTAGGAATTTTTAAAATTTTGAACAGTATAAAACGAATTCGAGAAAATTTTAACATTTATTTGAAAATTTCGATGTTTTTGAAAATTTGCTCAAATTTTCGACCTTTTCTCAAAATTTTATTTATCTACATTTCGACTTTTTCCCGAAGTTTTGTCTATTTTTCAGAACTTAAACTCGAAGTTTAGAACATTTTTCAAAAATTGTTTTGAAAATTGGCACAAATCTTTAACATTTTCTCGAAAATTTGGATTTTTTATTATCTAAACTTCGACTTTTTCTCAGTTTTGTCTTTTTTTTCAGAATTTAGACTTGAAATTTTAAACATTTTTGAAAAATTTTCACTTTATCTCAAAATTTTGGATTTTTGTAATTGTTAATCTCGCCTTTTAATTTTAATTTTTTTTGAAAATTGGCTCAAATTTTCGACCTTTTCTGAAAGTTTGCATCTTTTATTATTTAAATTTCTACTTTTTCTCCAAGTTTTGTCTTTTTTTCAGAACTTAGGACTCGAAATTTTGGATTTCTTAAAATTTTTTTAAAAATTGGTACAAATCTTCAACCTTTTTACAAAATTTTGATCCTTTATTATCTAAATTTCGGCTTTTTCTCAGTTTTGTCGTTTTTTTTCAGAATTTGGACTCGCAATTTCGAACGTTTTTGAAAATTCTTACTTTCTCTCAAAACTTCGAATTTTTGTAACTTTAATTTTTGTGTTTTTTCTAAAAATAACGGTTTTTTGATATCTGACTTTATAAATTACGAATTTTTAAAATTTTAAACTGTATAAAATGAATTCCAGAAAATTTTAACTTCTTTTTTTGAAAATTTTGATTTTTTTGAAAATTGGTCCACATTTTCAACCTTTTTTCAAAATTTCTCACTTTTATTATCTAAATTTTGACTTTTTCCCGAAGATTTGTCTTTTTTTCAGAAGTGAGACTCGAAATTTCAAACATTTTTCATAATTTTTACTTTCTCTCAAAACCTTCGAATTTTTGTAACTTCGGTTTTCGCCTTTTCCTGAAAATTACGTTTATTTTTTTAATTTGAATTTTTTAAATTGCGAATTTTTCAAATTTTGAACTGTATAAAACAAAGTCGAGGAAATTTTAATTTTTTTTTATTTTAGATTTTTTGAAAATTCGTAAATTTTTAACCTTTTCTCAACATTTCGATCGAAAGTTTTGTTTTTATTGCACAGAATTTACACTCGAAATTTCGAATATCGTTCTAAAATTTTTACTTTCTCTCAAAATTTCGAATTTTTGTAACTTCCATTTTCACCTTTTCCCGAAAATTACGTTTTAAATTACGAATTTTTAAAATTTTGAACTGTTTAAAACGAATTCGAGAAAATTTTAACTTTTTTTTGAAAATTTCGATTTTTTAAAAATTGGAACATCGGCCTTGTGTCAAAATTTCGACTTTTTTTTTTAAATTTTGGCAAATATGTTTATTTTGAAATTGTTCTTTGGAAACTTTGAATGGCTGCTCAATATTTTGTCACTAATGTTTCAACTTTAAGCTGAATATGTCGAGAAAAAAGTCAAAATATTGAAAAAATTTAGACTTATGTATTTCAAAATTTCGAACTTTTTTAAAATTTTTACTTCTCTCAAAACAATTGACATTTGTGGAATTTTTAATGTCCGTTGTCCGTTATGAATTCTGTCAAAATTTTTTTTTACTTTCTCTGAAAATTTCGAATTTTTGTAACTTCGATTTTTGCCTTTTTCTGAAAATTACGTTTTGTTTTTAATCTGACATTTTATTTACCAATTTTTGAAATTTTAAACTGTACAAAACAAATTTGAAACAATTTTAACCTTTTTTTTTAATTTCTATTTTTAGCAAATTGGCATAAATTTTCAACTGTTTTTTTAGTAGAACGGACTGGTCCTTGGTTATCTTAAAAAATTGAAATACAAAACTTGTCCTCTGAAACCAAGAAAGAAAAAAAAACACAACAAAGGTTGCTCTACGCGTTTCGACAGCCAAGCTATCATCTTCAGATAGATACTTCACTATCTTTCTTTCTTGGTTTCAGGGGACAAGTTTTGTATTTCAATTTTTCAATTTTTTCTCAAAATTTCGACGACTTTCTTTTCAATATTTTAACTTTCTTGCAAATATGTTTATTTTAAAATGACCTTCTTTGGAAACTTTTACCTTGACTGCTCAATATTTTGACTCTTTTCTCAAAACATTTGGTTTAAACTTAAAATTAATACGAATATTTTAACTTTAAACTGAATATGTCGAGAAAAAAGTCAAAATATTGAGAAGATTTCGAAATTTCAATAACACACAGTGAACACAGGCAAAGGCATAATAAACAAAAACTAGATTTTATACAAATATAAAAGATTAAAAAACTAGAAGTAACAACTTAATTTACAAATTATAAAATTTTGATTTTTGATATTAATTTGAAAATAAAAAAGTGTTTTTTTTTATTATGATTTTACGTCTTCACTTCTGTCGGCAGCCTCCTCAATTTTTTAAAATTTAACTTTATATTACGAAGTCTCAAAATTTTGAATTGTGTAAAATGAACTCGAGAAAATTTTAACTTTCTTTGAAAATATCGATTCGTTTTTAAAAATTGGCCTAAAGTTTCGACCTTTTCTCAAAATTTCGATGTTTTCCTTAAAAATGTTGCCTTTTTTGCAAATTTGTTTATTTTGAAATTACTTTTTTTGAAGACTTTGAGCACTGCTCAATATTTTAACTTTTTTTCTTGAAATATTCATTTTAAAGTTAAAATATTAAGTTTAAAAATATTCTTTTTTAATTCCCAGTTTTCTAATTCAATTTTCATCTCAAAATTTCTATCTTTTTTGGAAATCCGATTTTAAGTCGAAATTTAAAAAAGGAACTAAAAATTTGAATTAAAATTTACGAATTTCAAGTAACCAAATGAAAATTGAAAAAAAAATTCAAAATTTATTTTAAAAATGTTGAAGATTTAATTTTCTTTTTTGCTAAAATTTTCATTTTAAAATTAATATTTATTTTCGATCTTTTTAAATTCCAAACTACACAATAATTGTCGAATTTGAAGTTCTACAAATTTTTGGATTAGGTTTTTGAATTTAGCCTAAAAATTTTGATTTTTTTATAGATTTTTATGGAATTTATTTCAGAATTTCGACCTTATCCTAAAATTTTATAATTTTTTTCCTATATTATTTTTTTTATTATATTTAATTTTTCTATTCTTCTTCTAATAAATTATGGTTTTGTTTAGTAAGGTATTCTGACTTTTCTCAAGGTTCTACTTCTATTTTTTTTTCTCCAAATTTCTGGCTTGCACTTTTAACTTTTATTTTTTTTCCTTAAAAGTAACTTTACAAACTAAAATTTTGACGTTTTCTATAATTTTTAATTGGAATTCGAAACTTTGCTTAAACTCATTTCATTTTTCTACAAATTCTGGTTTCTTTTGTTGAAATTTGGATATTGCTTCGTCATTCCAAAATCACAATGTCAATTTCTACTTTATTGCTAAACTTTTGATTTTAAACATTTTTTCCTTATACAATGGGATTTTTTTTTCGAAATTTCTCTTTTTTTCTGAAATTCTCACGCAGATATACTAATAACATTAGCATGTTGCTGACGCGACATTAACATGTTGATGACGTGACATTAACATGTTGATGACACGACATTAACATGTTGATGACGCGAACCTATAAGATTTTCTCTAGCAAAAATCGTTCATCGCGCCTGCAGAAATTTTCGCCTAAAAATAGGATTTTTTTACGATTGCTTTTGTTTTCTGAAAATTTTGTATTATAATTGACATTTTTTATCTCAAAAACCTTTGTCCTCGAAATTTCGAGTGTCTAGCATAACAATTTAAATTAATTTGGGCGATATCTCGCTGTTATTAATGGTTCTTATTTAAAATATGAAGGCTACGACTCGAACAAAGCATTGACAGACAGCTAATATGTACAAATGTATGTATTCTACAACATCACGTCTATATATGACCTTTTGCTAATCAGTGCTATTTATCTTACATATCCATGAATCTTTATTATAATCCATTTACCTGTCGTTTTAACCAAACATTTTTCAATGCCAAACTTAGCATCAAACGGTTTAAGTTTACTGTGACCGTGTAAAATTGTTCCACTTTTTTCCAATGAAACAATCAGACGAACGATTTCCGGGAAGTTTAAGTTTGTTTTCACAGTAACTAAATAAAACAAACATGAAACTGGGAGTCACAAATCTTTCCCAGAGGCTACGAAAACATTATTAGAGCATTTACAGATATAAATTGAGGCTTATCTTGTGCATCATTGGCAAACAAACGAAATATTGACTGATATTTCTCGACTGCATGTAATTAAAGTGATTGCATAGCTAAGCATGGTGTAATATCCGTTCTAAATTTCAAAACATTCGAATGGTATTAGCGGAAAAAAGGTTAAGTAAAGTTTTAATGGGAATTTAAACAATAGAATATTAATGAATTTATGGCTCTACCCAGACGATTTGTCATTGTAATGGATGTAATTTTTATTGCTTGTTTTCTTTTATTTGATTAGGCGTAAAGCCTCTTATCAAATTTATTAAATTGTTATTTCAACAACTACATTTGGCTTGGTTCGCTGCCCGATTATTGACCAATGACAACAAATAATTTAACAACAGATTCCTCCAAAATTGAATTTTTTCTTAAACTACCTACAGTCAACTTCGGATATAAGGAACCACCAAGGGGATATTTAAATAGTTCGTTATAGCCGGGTGTTCGTTATAAATGAATAAGAAATACATTCTTTCCTATGAAGATTGAACCATAATTTTGTTTGTTATATGCGAAGAGCGTTTTATCCGAAGATGACTGTAATTTTCACTGAATATTTTATCTTTTACCTAATTATGTAATTTTTTCAAAATTTTCTAGAAATTTTGAGTGTGGAAATCTTAATTTCGTTTTTGCTTCTTAAAATTTTAGCTATTTTGTTTCTCAAAATTTCAACTTGGTCTCAAAAAATTGACCTTTTTTCTCGAAATTTCGAGTTTAGATCTCAAAGTTTCACTCATTTGTCGAGTTTAAAACTCAAAGTTTCACTTATTTCTCGAACCTTCGTTTTCAATTTTTTGACGATGCTTGATTGACTTTCAAAATGTCGACTCTCAAACTTTTTCGTCTACATTTAATTTTTTGTTTTTCCGAACGAGGTTAAAATAAAAATTTTATACTTTTCTCAGAAGTTAAATATTACAATTTCAAGACAAAACTAGAATAGCAGTTTGAATGCTAATTTAAAGACAACATTTTAAAAGCAAGTCGAAATTCCTCGATTAAAGGAATAATGACTGTGTTTCCCGAAATTCCTAATTTAAACCTAGAATTTTACGCGTTTATCTTAGAATTTTGACGTTTTATGACGATTACAACTTCAATCTCGAATTCGTTAGTTTTTTCCAGATTTTATTAACTTAAGAATCAAAATTTCGTTTTTTCTAAGATATTTTACTTTTTTCGCAAAATAGTTGGTTTTAATCCACGAATTTCACTTTTTCTGGAACAGGGGTCTCCAAGCTTTCCAGACTTAGGGCCATATTGATTGCTCCTGTACGTTCCCAGAGACAAAATTGTTTTAATTTAATGAACCCTGATGGACAAATGCAGAAATAGGTAGTACCCTTCATACTCTTTCTATACGCTAACAGATGGTGTGAATGGCATTTTTGAAAGCATATCAGTGTTGCCAAATTGGTAGAATTTCTATTAGCTTTAATAGAATTTTTGGTATCTTGTAGAAGATTTAGTAAAACACGTATTTTAGGAGAACAGTTTGGTAGAATCTTTATTACATTTAGTAGAAGTTTTGTCGCTTAGTAGAATTTTGTTATCCTTTACTGATATGAAAATTATATCTAGGGCTTTTAAAAAAATATGTGATGACGTCAAGAGTATGATTTTATTTAAAAATAATGGAATAATTTTGAAGAAACGAGAAGATGAATGAAAATATTAAGTTGAGTAACTTATTTATTTTCAAAAATGTCCACAATAACAATTAATTTGGTAAAGATTTTAGTAAGATTTATTAAAATTTATACCATTTTAATAGAACTTGAGGGCATGAGTGTCATTTAGTAGAAAAGCTCTTGGGCATCTGGCAACAATGAGCACAGTAACAACTGAAATACAAATCTTGTCCCTTGAAACCAGAAAAGATTAAAAAAACACAACCAGGTTGCTCTAACGCCAAGTTTCATCTTCAGAAGTTGATAGCTTGGCTATCGAAAGGTGTTAGAGCAATTTTTATTGTGTTTTTTAATCTGTCTTGGTTTCAGGGGACAAGATTTGTATTTCAGTTTTTTAAGATAACCAAGGACGAGTCCGTTCCACCAAAGAAAAAAAAAACAGTAACAATTAAACATTAGTATTTTTTACAAGTGGAATGGACTTAGCTATTATGTTAAAGTCAAAGTTTTTTTTCATTCAACTCTGTCATTAATATTATGTTTTTTTTAATCCAAATTATCACAGCAAAACTAACAATGTTGTTATTAGCTGTCGCGGGCCAGATTGATGACACTGGCGGTCCTGTTGGCCTGCGGGTCTTGTTTGGAGATCCTTATTTTAGAAGCTTCAAATTTAAACTCGAAATTTTATCAGTTTTGTCGTTAAAACACAATCTTTTGTGAAGGACGAATTTGTCTCGAAATATAGACTTTTTTCTTAAGCTTACTAATTAAAAATGGAAATTATTTAAAATTGCGACTTTAAAATGGATAATTCTACTTCTTTCTAGAAAAATTTGGTGGTTGCCATCAAAATATCAATAACATTTTCTGGATATTTCACTTTTTCTATCGAAATTTCCATATTAATTTGAAAATTTCTAATTTCTCATCAGAAAATCTACACTAATTTCGAAAATTTTAAATTGAATATTCTAAGTTTCAGTTTGATATTTTTATTTCTTTTAATTTGGAGTTTTAATACGAAATTTCAAGGAAACAAATCCTAGAGATGTGAAATTTCAAGGAAACAAATTTTAGAGATTCGAAATTCTCGAGAAAGAAAACACTTTTATGGAAATTCTAAATTTCTAGTCGATGGAAGCTTCGAACAAACTTTTCAGATGATTTCAAGTTTCCACACTCAAATTTGACTTTTTTTTCTCTTTTGGGTTTAAAATCAGAGTGTAGCCTTTTTTTCGAAATTTCGGAAAAGGTTTTTTTATCCAATTTAATTTTTCGAAAATTTTAATTTCAAAATTCCAAGTTTCATCGTCATATTATTATTTTTAATTTTAGTGTTTTAATTCGAAATTTCTGGTAAATTAAAACTTCGAAAGAACAAACTGATGAAATCTTAGCCGACATTTTGACGTTTTTCAAATAATTTCAAGTTTTCAGATTTAAATTTGACCATTTCGTCAAATGTTGATCTTAATATTAAAATGTATCCTTTTTTTGTGGAAATTTCGGAAATAGTTCTTTAATCTAGATCGTCTTTTTCGAGAGAAAGATGTCAACACTTTTGACATTCCAAATTTCTCGTCAGTCAAAACTTTAAAAAATGCAAAAAAACAAACTAACGATGAATATTTAGTTGAAATTTTGTCATTTTTCGGAAAATTCAAGTCTCCATCTTCAAGTTTGACCTTTTTTCCCACATTTTGTTTTAATGTCAAAATGTAACACCCTTTTTTGTCAAAATTTCGGATTTTCGGTTTTTTAATACAGTTTGTTTTTTCGAATGGGAGATGTAAAACTTTTCTGTAGAAATTCTAAATTTATTATTGGTCAAAATTTCGAAAAAACAAACTGATGATGAATTATAAACCGAAATTCTAATCTTTTTCAGAAAATATCAATTTTCTAAGACAAAATTTTACTTTTCCTCAAATTTTGGCTACAAATTCGAAAGTTCTATTTTATCCTCGGGATTTCTTAAAGAGTTTTTAAATTGCCAACTTTTTTAAACATTTCAAAATTGTTATAAAAATTTTAACTTTTTTTCTCGAAACTTTGAGCTTAAACTTGCAAATAATAGTAACTGAAAGCATAAAATCGAGATTTTTTTTAAGAGTCGAAATTTTGAGAAAATATCGACAATTTTAAAAACCATGATCATTTATTTTTATTTCTGTTATAAGCTACGTTTTTTTTCCAAAATTTTGACTTTTCCTCGAAATGGAAAATTTACGTTTTGATTTTTTGCTTTTTTTTGAAATTTTAACTTTAATATTAACATATATTAACTTTCGAAATTTCCTAGAAATGTTTTTTATAAACAGTTTGTTTCTTTTAACTTCGATAGGTACTAAATTGGGAACTTCAAGTTTCTATTTTCTCGAAATCTCGAGAGGAGTGTTTTTTATAGATTTCAATTTCAAATTTTTTTCTGAATTTCATTTTTTTTCAGGTTTCTAGCTTTTTTTGGTAAATTTAAACTTCAAATTTAAAATTTTGACCTTCTATAGGAATGTTGGCTGTTTCTTTTTATATTCTTCAATCTTCATTTTCGAGTTTCTTTCTTTTTTTCCGAAATTTTTTTAGCGTTTTAAATTTAGCTTTCTTTTCAGTTTGATGTTTACTCCCGGTATTATGGCCTGTTGGGCTTGGACTCGGAGAATAGTAAAAATTTATTCCCAACACCTGTTTGGAAAACTTCCATCCCTCGAAATCCTCTGCAGTAGGGATGTATGGTTTTTCCACATTCGCGAATGCGAATGCGAATATTCATTTCCAACATTCGCGAATGCGAATATTGGCATTCGAAACAATGTTGCAATTTACAGAATAAATTAAAAAAAAAACTTATTTCCCAAAAATATTGCTCTTTGTGAAGTAATCTCGAAATTTACAGGAAATATTTTTGTCTAAATTTCGTAAAAATATTATTCCCAAAATGTTTATGTTTCTACTAACGTTTTATTCAATTTTTGAAAAATAAACTAATTTTCAGAAAGAGTCAATTTCTGGATAAAAAGCTCAATTTTAAGTAGAAATGTTTAGGAACATAAGACGTTTAGTTGAAACTTCGAGAATAAGACAAATTTTGAGAAATAGATTGAAATTTTTGCACAGCCAAAATCCTGAAATTTTTATGAAATATTTAAACTTCCTAATAAAGTCCAATTTTGAAAAAAGAAAGTAGAATTTTGAGTATAAAGTAGAAAAAGACCAATAATTATAATAAAAAAATACAGTTTTGGGATAAAGTTTGAATTTTCAGGAAATCAAATTTAATATAAAACATGATCCTTTATAAAAATTTGATTTATTTATCAAGAAATTTTGAGAAAAAGACGATTTTTCAGGTAAAAATCGAAAGGTTTGAAAACTCTAACAACCTTTAAAAAAAAATTATAAACAAAGTATCGACTTTTTGAGAGAAAAATTGAAATTTCTGGAAAAAAACTCGTTAAGTAAAAATTAGAATTTTTCCAGAGAAAGTCAGATTTTGATGAAATATCAAAAAAACGACGAATTTTGAAAAAAATTTCAGCAACTAAGTCGAAATTTTAAGAAAAAGAGTCAACATTTCTCGACTAAATATTTATTTTTTTGACGACTGCCTGAGTGAAGAACAAGCTCCCTCCCTTCCACTGTGACGTCAGAAAATATCCACTATTGAGATAAACGTCGAAATTTTGAGAAACAATTTGGAATTTGAATTGTTTCGAAATTTTTGTCTTGTTATAAATATTCCAAATTTTTGAAAAATAATTTTCAGAATTTCAAGATAATTACTATTCGAAACATTTATACTTTCTTATCAAAAGATGAACAAAATTTCAAGAAAAAGACAAAGTTTGATAAATAAACCAGAATTTACAAAAATATGAATTAAATACAAACATTGAAATACAAATCTTGTCCCATGAAATCAAGAAAGATTAAAAAACACAACAAAGGCTGCTCTAACGCGTTTCGATAGCCAAGCTATCATCTTCAGAGAGATACAAAGAAAAGATGAATTACAAAAAAAAATCAGAAAAATTTGGATTTTAAGAAATGACGAAATTTTGAAAAAAAACGACGAATTTTCAGATAAAAATTAAAGATTTTAAGAAAGTCGTATTTTGATAAAAGAAGTCGAATTTTAGAATAAATTCGAAAATTTAAAAAAAAGAGAAATTTTATGAAAAAAGACAGAAAGAAGTCGAAATTTCATGAAAATGTTGAAATTTCAAGGAGATGATTAATTTTCAGGAAAATATCGAGATGTCTGGAAAAGGTGTCCGCTGTTGAAAATATAAATTTTCGCAAAGGAAATCAAGTGACCCACCCTGCGCTAATGTAGTTAGCTGGCTGAAAAAGAAATCAAGAAAATTTAAAAGTATTTTTTATTAGGTGGGATTGTATAAATTACTTTATCAGTTATTATCTTAATAAATATTGTTAGCTACGCTATCCAAGGACCCCTAACACTCCCCAAAGGGTCCATGGACACCAGTTTAAGAAATTCAACCTTAGCAGTTGCATCGTTATGTCAATAAATAATTTCCCGTTTTATTGTCAAATCATTCATAATATATTGCCATAATGCGAATGCGAATGCGAATATTAAAAACATGCAAATATTCGCGAATGCGAATATTCCTTACATCACTACTCTGCAGTATCTAGACAGCCTGGACCAAATTTAGACTTACTGAGGCCCTAAACTATTTGAGATGTGGGGCAAGAGTTTCGAGCAAAAAAAAGGGTCATTACACTACCTCGAAAATTTCTAGCCACCTAAATTTGCTTAACATTTTTCTTTATCGACGACTAAAAAAAAGCTGCTCAACCCTATTTGGAGATAGTGGGCCCCTACTATCTTCAGTAGCTTGTTTGTATAGGTTATACGTAAATCCGGTATTGCAGACGGCACATGGGTCACTTCACGATAAAAACATTCTGGCACATTCCATTAAAGGGGTCCGCCCACCGCACAGTTAACCCTACCCGTTGGTTAGAATATGTTTAGGAGATTAGATCAAGCTTATATAAGCAGGTATATAAAGTTGAGAGAGGGATTTTGCAAAATATTAAATAGTGTAACAAAATGTAATTATAATGTTTAGTTGGGAATTTTCTAGTAAATTTGATAAGGGGAAGCGGCCGCGATAATAAATCAAACGGCAGATAAGCGTTCCAGAAATTTCGACAAACGATAAGACTTATCTGCTTGTTCCTTCTAGAACCCGAAGCGGAACCTATATAAGGCGGTGGCTTTTTCCTCATTTAGTAAGTTAGAAGTCAATGAATAAGTTAGTTAATTAAATAGTGTTAGTGAATTAGGATTGTAGTGTTGCAAGTTCAGTTTTGAAATAAAGTGGTTACAATTCACCAAGTGTTAATTATTCGAACCGATAGCGCGAAACAGTAGGTATATTAGTTCCATGAGTTTTTATTTGCTAAATTCCAAGAACAGAGTGTTGATATTAAAGTACACAAAATAAAATTTCGTTCAACAATTAAGCCATGCAATTAAATTTAAAGCAGTAAGCACCTTAATTATTTCGTTTTATATTAAATAAATGAGCTGCTTTGGAACTTTTTTCATGGCAGCTAAAAAATTAAACATAATAGGTAATTTCATGACGTGTAATAAAAAAGTCAAGATATTGTCATCGTTAAGGCATCTCATTATCATGTATTATTCAATTTAAATGAGTAATTATTAACCATTACTTACATCCATGTCTTATTATGGTCAGCCAGCAAAACTGCACTTTGAAACCTTTCCGACTCTTACATCGCACCGGCTCCAGACTCTACCTAAGTAGGCGGCTTTTGTCAGATTTACCATTAATACACCTACATGGCATTATCATTATATGACACACAATTGCATACGTTAACCAAACGACATTAAATTGCATGAAATACAAGATCCTGCGTGTAAATTAAAATTGTTAACAAGATTACGAACAGGATTCCATTCCTGCGGTGAATAAAAATATCGTAGCTGCGATTTTAAAGATGTATACGACGCTGCGGGTAGACAGACTTCATATCGGAAAAACCTTACCCTTAACCCCCATTACATAAGCGATTTAGGGGGAAATAATTGGCGCTTAATGTGACAAACCATTTGTCAAACCGCTTAACCTTGCCTGCGACACTCGTTTTGCGGTTTTAAAGTTTCCTAGGGAGTACGCCGAATTCACACAAATTACAAACGCAAATCATAAATTGTATGTTCGAGAAAACTTCCACACTTTAAAAGTCATGGCGTCGATATGATAAGGCGATTTCTTTCAAGTAGCTCCTTGACACAATTCAATGAGTCAGCTTAAAAAAAAAGGGAAGTAGAAGTCATAATATTTGGCGGCCCTTGAAAGGACGCCATGCAAATCGCATGTTCTTGACCGTTTAAATCCCTTCATTACTGACGGAATAATTGGACCAAATCCTACCGGTAAAATGGTCGGCTTGTCTAGCCCGTTTCCCGGGCTTATAATTAAGGCAAGCGGCAGTTGCAGGGGCAAATCTATCATTATTTAGTACAAAGTTTCAACGGTTGAAGCAGGTATTTATTGCCCCTCTGGGAGTTTTCCAACTCGTTGCTAGATATCCCGTAATATATTGCCGATTGCGGTTGCCAAATAGAGGAAATATTTGCTGTGATTTGTTTCCTCGCGGCTCGTTTTAAAAACAATCGCGTTTAACAAGGAAGGGACGTTATATCGGATTGTGCTTATTACAGAAGTGAAAAAGAAATAAAACACATTAAGTATCTTTATTGAAGTTGAAAACTTCTTTGGGTGCGTTAAGTGCTTTTGGATAAGGGTTAAACTTACGATTTCGCGTGACCATCACGCGTACTATCACGCGTTACCAACATGTTCTAATGTTAACAGTACATTAGATTCGAAAATTTATAAGTGTATTTAATTATCAATAAAAATTAGATTCTTTTCGACGTGACTACAACTATCCAAACCACAAATATAAAAGGTTAGATCAGTTTGACAGCATTTATTTTAAAATATTTCCAAAATTTTGATTTGTTTACTAGTATAGATTCGAACTACACTAGATAGGCAATGTTATTTCCTAGTTTTAAGTTTTCACTTCTGTCGGTAGTCTCCAAAACTACCCAATTTTGCTTTCATTTCAAAGTTGGAAAGTTTTGCAATTATGTGCATTCATTTTGGAATTTCTTATAGAGCAGCCTAATTGTTTATTTCTATTTTTACGGTAAGAATATACCAAGTTCAAGTGTGCCGATTTTCAAGGATTTATGAACACGTAACGACTCAGAGACGCATCCAGTAATTGCTAAGGGGATATTTTGGTTTCCCAAATTGCAATAGCGGACATTTTTTCGAAAAAAATTGTGCTTCATATAAAATCACGTTTATGCTCTTGAAATTAAAGCAATAAATTAAAAATTGAAATTGTCCTGGGAAAAATATTAAAATTTCAAAAAAACTCAAATTTAAAAAAAAAACCCCAAATGTAAGCAAATTTTATTTCAACAAAACCATGGGAATTTCAAAAAATTTAAATTTCGAAAATAAGCAAACTAAAAGTCTAAGCCAGAAATTTGAGAAAAGAGTAGAAGTTTCATAATATGAGAAAAATTTCAAAACGAAAGTCCGGTTCACAAGAAGAAATTAAATTTTCTAATTTATATAGTCGACATTTTAGAGAAATAAAAATTAAAAATGTATATCGAATATAACAGGATCATAGTACACCCCCTTTTTTTCTTTATTTGTGAAGACAAAGTTTCAAACTTACTACACTTGATATACTTATGAAATGTCAAATTTTGACATAAAATAACATTTCCACTGCTGTTACTTTTGCTAAAACTGATACCAACTTTTGATTTTTAGATGGAACACGCTGTATATTATTACATTTTTAGAATCTGCACAATTCATAAATAAAGAAAAAATAGGGACTGTACCATGATCCTGTTACATCCAATATACTAGAAATTTTAGAAATGTCAGAATTTCTAAAAAGTCACAATTAATTTTGACAAAAAAAGGAAAAAATTCAAAAACTGGAAGTTTATTAAATTAAACGCAATTTGAAGTTGAAAGCTCGAAAATTGTTTGATTAAGAAAAGATAAACAAAAAATGACAGATTTTAATTTCAAACTGAACATTTTAGCAAAAGGGAAATTTAATTTTTCTAAATTTTGTTCATAGATTTTGGTTTTTTATTCCATTTTAAACCTAAATATGAAAATTTCAAGAAAAAATTTAAAATATTCTGTAGGCAACGTCAAAGTTTTCAAAATATTTCAAAATAATCAAATTGACAAAAACAACAGACAGCAAAAACAAAATTTAAAAAAAAATCAAAATTTTAAAAAAAGGTATGAATTTTGAGTCAACGTTTTTAAAAGAATCCAATTTTCCAAAAGCCTAATTTACAATAATTTACCAATTCAAGAAAGAGTAAAAACATTCGAAAAAGAGTAAAAACAAAGGTAAAAATTTTCTAAAAAAGTCGGAATTGTAAAAAATATCGAAGTTTTCAAAAATGGTAAAAATTAATCAAAAAACCCGAATTCAAAGCAAGGTCGAAACTTTCAGGAAAAGTCGAAGGTTTGATGATAAACGATCGAAGTTAAAAAAAGTGTAAATTGTGAGAAAAAGGTCAAAAATTTAAAAGTCAAAATTGTGAAAAAATCCAACCTATCAAAAGGTGAAATCTTAAAAAAGTTGATTTTTTCCAATAACGTCAAATTAAGATAAAAGTTAAAACTCTAAGAAAAAAATCGAAATTTAAAAAAAAATGATAATATTTCGAAAAATAGTCGAAATTTTGAACAAAGATCGAAATTTTCAAAAAAAAGCATAAACCTATTTCAACGTTTATACTTTTTTTTGAAAATTTCGATTTTTGTTTAAAATTTCGACTATTTCTCGAAATATTACCATTTTAGGGAGTGTACGAGGATCCTGTTACATCCAATGTACTATAAAATTTGAAAGAGTCAGAATTTCTAAAAAAGTTACAATTAATTTGGAAAAAAAGGAAAAAATCAAAAACCTGGAAGTTCATTAAATTAACCTAAATTTAAAGAACAAAACTCGAAAATTATTTTATTAAAAAAAGATAAAAAAATGACAGATTTTAATTTTAAACTGAACCTTTTAGTAAAAGGGAAATTTAATTTTTCAACATTTTTTCATAGATTTTAGTTTTTTATTCCATTTTAAACTTAAATGTGAAAATTTCAAGAAAAAATTAAAAATATTGTGCAGACAACGTCAAAGTTGTCAAAGTACTTCAAAATAATCAAATTAACAAAAACAACAAATAACAAAAACAAAATTTTGGAAAAAGGTATAAATTTTGAGTCAAATTTTTTACAAGAATCCAATTTTTCCAAAAGCCTAATTTACAAAAATTTAACATTTCGAGAAAGAGTAAAAACATTGAGGAAAGTTAAAAATTTTCTACAAAAAAGACGGAATTTTAAAAAATGGCAAAGTTTTCAAAAATGGTAGAAATTTTAAAAAACCCGAATTCTGAAAAAGTCGAAACTTCCTGGAAAAGTCAAAGGTTTGATGATAAAAGATAGACTAGACATTTAAAAAAGAAAAGTGTAAATCTTGAGAAAAGGGTCAAAAATTGGAAAATAATCCAACTTATCAAAAGGTGAAATAAGATTTTTACTTTTTTTTTTGAAAAGTCCAATTTTTCCAATAACGTCAAATTAACATAAAAGTTAAAAGTTCAAGAAAAAATCAAAATTTTTAAATAAAAAGGTAATATTTCGAGAAATAGTCGAAATTTTGAACAAAGACCGAAATTTAAAAAAAAGCATAAACCTTTTTCAACGTTTATAATTTTTTTGAAAATTTCGATTTTTGTTTAAAATGTCGTCAAATTTTTCAAAAAATATTGTCGAGTATAAATGAAAAATCGTAGAAAGGGTCAACATTTTTAGTAAAAATTTTCAAAATATTGAAAATTTAAAAAAATATAATCTTAAACAAAATCAAAACATTTAATAGACAAAATTTAAAAAAATAGGATTTAAGAAATATTATAGAAAGTCGAAATTTGGAAAAAAACTCGTTTAGTAGATTAAGTTAAAAATTGAAAAATGAAATTTTGAAAAATTGAAATTTTGAAAATAAGTCAAAATTTAAAATTCGAAATTTTCTGAATAAATCGAAATATTCAAAAAGGTCGAATTGTTCAAAAAAATTTTCAATGCAAGTCGAAAATCGAAATTTTAAAATGACTTTCATAAAGTTAAAATTTTGAGATAGTCAAAATCTTGAAAAAACCTCTAGCTTTAAAAAAATTTAGAGAGATTAGCTCCAAAATTGTTTGAAAAAAAAAGACAAACAAAAATGACAGATTTCAATTTTAAGCTGAACATTTTAGCAATGATTTTTCAAAATTTTGGTTTTTTATTCTATTTTAAACTTCTGAAATCATCTGTAATCATCTATTGTGCAGACTAGGTCAAAATTGTCAAAGTAGTTCAAAATAATCAAATTCATTCAGTCAACATTTTGAAAAAAGTTGAAATTTTGAGAAAGGCTATAAATTTCAAGTCAAAATGTTCAAAGGAATTCAATTCTTGAAGAGGCCGAATTTACAAAAATTTGATATTTCGAGAAAAAGTAAAAATATTGAGGAAAGGTAAAAATTTTCAAAAAAGTCGAAATTTTAAAAAATATCGAAGTTTTCAAAAATGGTAGAAATTTTAAAAAGCCTAAATTCTGAAAAAGGTCCAAACTTCCAGGAAAAGTTGAAATCTTGATGATAAAAGATCGAAATTAGGAAAAGTGTAAATCTTGAGAAAATGGTCCAAAATTTAAAAAATCAAAATTGTGAAAAAAATCGACTTTTCAAAAGACGACATTTTCAAATAACTTCAAATTTATAGAAAAGTTGAAACTCCTAGAAAAAATCGAAATTTTCAAAAAAGTTAATATTTCGAGAAATAGTCGAAATTTTGTTGATAAAAGGTCGAGATTAAAAAAAGTGTGAATCTAGAAAAGAAAGGGTCGCAAATTTAAAAAAGTCAAAATTGTGAAAAAAACCAACTTATTAAAATAATAAATTTCAAAAAAAATATTTAATAGAGATAAATAAAAAACTAGGAATTAAGAAAAAATATAGAAAGTCAAAATTTAGAATAAAAAACTCGTTTAGTATATTAGGTTAAAAAATGAAATTGTGAAAATTTAAAATTTTCTAAATATTTTTTCATAATTTGAAACTCGAGATTTTCAGAAATATTCGAAAAGTTTGAAATGTTCAAAAAATTTTTTAATGCAAATCCAAAGTAAAATTAAAAAAAGTAACTTTAATAAAGTTAAAATTTTAAGAAAAATTCAAAATCTGGAAAAAACCATATAAATTAAAAAAAACATAAGTCAATGCTTTTAAAAGTCAGAATTTCTAAAAAAGTCATAATTAAAAAATCGAAAAATTGGAAGTTCATTAAATTAGTCAAAATTTCGAGAGAAAAGCTGGACAATTGTTTTGATTAAAAAATACAAACAAAAAAATAATAGACTTTAATTTTAAACAGAATATTTTGCCAAAAACAAAATTTATTTTTTTTTAATTTCTTTGGTAGATTTTAGTTTTTTATTTCATTTTAAACTTTAATCTGAAAAATTCAATAAAAAATTTAAATTATTGTGCAGACGAAGTTGTCAAAGAACTTCAAAATAATCAAATTAACAAAAGCAGTCAAAATTTTAAAAAAAGTCGAAATTTTGAGAAAAGCTATAAATTTCGAGTCAAAGTGTTCAAAGAAATCCAATTCTTCAAAAGACCGAATTTACAAAAATTTGACATTTCGAGAAAAAGTAAAAATATTGAGGAAAGGTAAAACTTTTCAAAAAAAGTCGAAATTTTAAAAAATATCGAAGTTTTCAAAAATGGTAGAAATTTTAAAAAAGCCCAAATTCTGAAAAAGGTTGAAATTTCCAGGAAAACTCAAAATCTCGATGATAAAAGATCGAAATTAAGAAAAGTGTAAATCTTCAAAAAATGGTCTTAAATTTAAAAAATGAAAATTGTGAAAAAATTGGACTTTTCAAAAGACGAAATTTTCAAATAACGTAAATTTATAGAAAAGTTGAAACCCGAGAAAAAAATCGAAATTTTCAATAAAAGTCGAAATTTTAAAAAATATCGAAGTTTTCAAAAATGGTAGAAATTTTAAAAAAGACCAAATTCTGAAAAAGGTTGAAACTTCCAGGAAAACTCGAAATCTTGATGATAAAAGATCGAAATTAAGAAAAGTGTAAATCTTGAGAAAATGGTCTTAAATTTAAAAAAATGAAAATTGTGAAAAAATTCGACTTCTCAAAAGATGAAATTCTCAAATAACGTAAATTTATAGAAAAGTTGAAACCCAAAAAAAATCGAAATTTTCAAAAAAAGTTAGTATTTCGAGAAATAGTCGACATTTTGTTGATAAAAGGTTGCAATTAAAAAAGTGTAAATCTTAAAAAAATGGTCGTTAATTTAAAAAAGTTAAAATTATGAAAAAATTCAACTTATATCAAAAGGCAAAATCCAAAAAAAAAATCGAATTTTTCAAATAACGTCAAATTTACATAAAAGTTAAAACTCGAGGGAAAAATCGGAATTTTTAAAAAAAGGTCGAAATTTTGAACAATGATCGTAATTTTCCCAAAAAAAAATATAAACTTTTTCAACATTTATGTTTTTTTGAAAATTGACATCTTTGTTCAAAATTTTTCAATAAAAAATGATAGAGTTTAAAAAACTGAAAATTAGCACAATAAAAGTCGAAATTCTTAGAAAAAATCGAAACTTTGAGTAAAATTTTCAAAAGATTCAACACTTAAAAAAGATCATAATTTTCAAAAATAAAACTTAAAATTTTTAATAGAGACAATTTCAAAAATGGTAGCAATTTTAAAAAAGCCCAAATTCTGAAAAAGGTTGAAATTTCCAGGAAAAGTCGAAATCTTGATGATAAAAGAGCGAAATTAAGAATAATGTAAATCTTGAGAAAATGGTCTAAAATCTAAAAAAGTCAAAATTGTGAAAAAATTCGACTTTTCAAAGGACGAAATTTTCAAATAACGTCAAATTTATAGAAAAGTTGAAACTCCTAGAAAAAAATCTAAATTTTCAAAAAAAGTTAATATTTCGAAAAATAGTCTAAATTTGATGATAAAAGGTCGAAATTAAAAAAAGTGTGAATTTTGAAAAAAAAAGGGTCGAAAAATTAAAAAGGTCAAAATTGTGAAGAAAACCAACTTTCAAACAAAGTCGATTTTTTGAAATAGCGTAAAATTTACATAAAAGTTGAAACTCCGAGAAAAAATCGGAATTTTCAAAAAAGATAATATTTCGAAAAATGGTCGAAATTTAAACAATTATCGTAATTTTCCCCAAAAAAACGTTTATGCGTTATTTTGAAAATTGAGATCGTTATTAAAAATTTTTCAATAAAAATGATGAGTTTAAAAAACTGAAAATTCGCACAATAAAAATAAAAACCCTTAGAAAAAATCGAAACTTTGAGTAAAATTTTCAACATTTAAAAAAAATCATAATTTTTAAAACTAAAACTCAAAATTTTTAATACAGACAAAATTAATAAATGGGATTTGAAAGAAACTGTAAAAAGTCGAATTTAAAAAAACTCGTTTTGTAGATTAAGTCAAAATTTGAAATATGAAATTTGATAGATTTGAAATTTTCAGAAAAAGCTAAAATTTGAAATTTGAAATTTTCAGAATCCGTGGTAACATTAAAAAAAGTTGAAATGTTTTAAAAAAAATCCAATGCAAAACGAAAATTGAAATTTAAAATAAAATTGACTTTCATAAAGTTAAAATTTTGAAAACAAATCAAAATCTTGAAAAAAGTCGTCTAAATCTAAAAAAATGAGAACATTCACGTAAGTTGATGTTCTCAAAAGTCTACATTTTTAAGAACTCAACTTTGTAAAAACAATTGAAATTTAGTAAAACATCTAATTCTGGAAGTCAATATTTTAAGAGATAAAGTTTAAAAAAAGGTAAAAAGTTTCAATAAGGAGAATTTTGAAAAAAAAGTCAACATTTTCAAAACCAATTTTAAAATTTAAAAAAATCACTTCAAAATTAAGTCATAATTTCGAGAAAAAGTCAAAATTTTGGCAGTAGAAGATATCGATCTCGAATTTTCGAGAAGAGGCGAGCATTTTAAAAAAAGTGGATGGAGATTTTAAAATGCCGAAATTTTCAAAGAAATATGTCCATATTTTCAAATTTTTTTTAATTTATGTTTTCAATAAAAATCGAATTTTTAAAAAAAGTCGGAATTTTTCACAAGTCAACATTTTGAAATAAGTTGACATCTTCAAAAGAGGTCAAAACTTAAAGGAAACATTGGAGCAAAGTTGAAGTTTTGAAAAAAGGGTCAAATATAAACATTTTTGAAAGGTCAGCATTTTCAAAATTTGGATAATCTTCATTTTGGAAAGAGTCGAAATGTACAAGGAAATCGATTCGGCGAAGGTTTCTGTTTAGGATCAATCGATATAGTTCAAAAGATTTAAACGTAGCGGCAGTTTGTGAAGTAAATTTTTCCTAATCTGGTTTTTTATGGGACGTGAAAGCGTCACATTTTTGCTGAGACCATTAGGTGGAAGCCAACAACAAAACAGCAAGTTTTTATGAATACATTTTCCTTTTAAATATAGGATATAAGAATACACATTAAGTACACAATCGAGTGTAGGCTTGGCGGAAATCAATTAAAATAAAACCTCGTTATTTTGTCGCAGAAGCTGAGGAACGTTGAGGAGAAAGTTTCTTTCCCCCCACAAGCTACTGCTGCAAAACTCGATTAGCTAAATTTCACTTTGTTCATTTCTCGGTTTTCTCCCATCGCATGGCCCGAATTTATGTTTCGAATGAATCAAGTGCGACGTTACCTAAGCTCTCGCCTGAAAATAAGAGCCACATATTTTCGTCCTATTGATTTTCATGCGAACTACATGTTTGTTTGCTCGGGACTTTTACGGTCCATCTTCGAGGTCCATAAACATCAGTTTACTCTCTTCTTGAGTCACTAATTAACTTTGGTGGGCATTGTGGGCGATCTGGACACTTTCCTCTAACGTTTCGCCGTTTTACGATGCCAGAAACTTTATAACATTTTCATTAAATTTAAACGTTTAGTTGTTTATGCGGAGGGTAGAGATGAAAAAGGCGCGTCTGATGGAGAAACGGTCATTAAGTTGATGGCAGGACTCGAAGCATTGACATCAATTTGTCTTGCTTTATTAAAAAATCCTTGTCAATGTGATTGATTTTTTAATCAATGTGGAATCAAAATTTCCCGGTCAAGCTGCCTTTAACATAAATAGTTGCGTAATTTATGTCTGGTTCAGTTATTTCAGCTATTACACCCCGAGGATATAAATGAGATTTAGTACAATGGCATTGCGGGCATCTGGTAATAAATACAGCTTTTGAATCACATCGTAAAATACCTACCTGGTCTGGTAGAGTGAAATGCAATGTTCATTCGGGAAATCTCTAATTTATTAGTCTCTAGCCTATTCCCGACTATACATCCATGAATGGGCACATCAAGTTAGTCTGGTGGTTAGCTAATTTCCCACTGAAAAGGTAACAAGTTGATTGTTATAAATCCATAACAAGAATAATACATTTCAATTATGTAGTCAAGTCCTTCCATTTGGTGCCTAATAATAATTACTTAGTTTCTGCTCTAAAGTTTTCAGGGCCTCATTTCTTAAAAATATTCAAGTTTTTGAACAAAAAAATCACAACTAGGTAAGCCAGCTGAAAAGTAATACACACGTGCCTATAGAACACAAACAAAAACAAACAGCAAGATGGGGCACCACTTACGCTAAAGTGGAATTCTTGAGCTTTTACATCATATATTCATTTTAACATATATTCACCGTTAAGGCTGACACCTTTCTCCAAAAACAAATTTTTCGTTCCGTCACTGAAAAATTATTCCGAAATTTCTAAAATCCAGGTCTTTATAGCTACCGTGCAATGATCTTGACTAGAGGAACTAATAAAAATGATGAGGCACAAAATCAGGGGAGTATGGAGGATGTGGAATCGATTCCTAAAGCCTCTGCAGTTACACGAAAGATGTGTGGACGAGTGTTATCATATTACAAGATTATTGGCTCCAGAGTCCTTTTAAGGCGGGGGTCTGGTAAATCGCTAAGTACGATTTGGCTCTCGGATTTAAATGCCCTGTTGAGGGGGGTTAGGAGAACAGTGACGGAAGGGGTTTCGAAGGGGAATTGAGTAAGAAGTTCGGTTTACGTCGTTCGAATTCGCAATCTTTCATATCGTCACTACCGATATATGATTCTGTGTAACTCGATCCATTTAGATACCTTAAGGAAATGTGCATGTTGCTGATAGCAGTTGCTTTAGTATTCATATTTGTTTGCAAACTTCCAAGTGGAGATTTTGACCTGTTTTTTAAATTAGTAGTTTTTGTCGCGCTTTGATAAACAATTAAAACAGAATTGACAAATAATTTTTGAAAATTTTAACTTTTTTTTGATATTTGAATTGTTGAAATTTTAACAAAAAAACGAAAGTTTCCCGAAAACTATTTTCTTCGGAAATTTTTTATTTATTTATCGAAATTTGGCTTTTTACCAATTCGACTTCAGGGCCGTGCGCTAGATTTTCTTAGCATGATGTAACTCATAAATATCGATTTTATCTCAAAATTTCGTTTTTATTTTAAATTTTGTATTTAGGCATTTAACTTTTATTTTTCTATTTTTAATTTTCCTGAAAGGGTTTTTTCCTCTTTTTTGTGAAATTGAGTCTTGATTACCCAATTTGTTTTTTCTATATGGACCTTTTTTTTAAATTCCGAGAAGATTCTTTGAACATTCTCGATTTTGTATCTACTAATTTCCATTTTATACAAATTTTAAATTATTTTAACAAAATCGCAAGTTTAAATTCGAAATTTTGCCCGTGAAGAATTGTAAACTTTTTTCAGAACTCATAATTCTAATTTTGTTATTCCAGAGTTACAAAAAAGTATTTATTTTTTAATTAAATACGTAATTTAAGAATAAGGTGAAACCTTAACATTTTTTAAAATTGGAAACTTTTTCGAAATCTACAGTTTCAAGTTTTCACTTGAAATTACTATTTTTTTCTTAATTTTAGGCATTACAATTGAAATTTCGTTATTTAAATCGAAATTTCAGTAAACAACTTTAATATTTTAACACCTAATCGACTATTCAACTTTAAGACCAAAATTTTTTTAAAGAAGTGAAAATTTAGAGTTTAAAATTACAAATTAAAATTTCAACAAAAAAAAAATTCTCAAAAAAATTCGAAATTTTATTTAGAACCTTTTTAAATTAAAAAAAAATAGAAACTATTCTTTAATTTCAACTTCAAAAACAAAATGTGGAGAATAAAGTCACAATTTTCAGACTAAAATCGAAATTCCAAGAAACAAGTTCAAAATGTTGAGATTATGAAGTCGAGAGTTTGAGAAAAATTGAAATACAAAAATTGTCCCCTAAAACCAAGAAAGATTAAAAAAAGACAACAAAGGTTGCTCTAACGCGATTTCACGGCCAATCTATCATCTTCCGTATCTCTCTGAAAATGATAGCTTGGCTGCCAATAAGCAACCTGTGTTGTGTTTTTTAATCTTTCTTGGTTTCAGTCAGTATCTCTCTGAAGATGATAGCTTGGCTGTCGAAACGCGTTAGAGCAACCTTTGTTGTCTTTTTTTAATCTTTCTTGGTTTCAGGGGACAATTTTTGTATTTCAATTTTTGAAGATAACCAAGGATCAGTCTGTTCCACTAAAATTGAGAAAAATTGTAAACTTCGACCAAAATGTCAAAATTTTATGTTATTTGAAGAGTTTGTTAAAATTTAGACTTTTAAAAACAAAATTTCGAGAAATGAGTGAAAATGTTATACTTAGAAAAGGATATATTTAAATAAAATTTCTAGAAAAAAAGTCGAAATTACAAGATTTCTAAAATTTCCATTTTACAAATGTCAATTTTTATTTATTTATTTCCCTAAGTTCGAATTTAGAATTCATATTTTCTTAAACTCGAATTTAGGCTTCGGAATTTGTGAAGTCAAAATTCTGGAAAAAACTTTGAACAAAATTATGCCAGAAATTTAAAAATTTTTCACGGAATTTTGAAATTAAAAAAGACGTTGCATGAATTTTTTCCAAATAATTTTTTTCGACTTTTATCTGAAATGTTAGTGTACTTTAAAATTTAAAAAATAAGTTTTTTTTTATTATTTTCATTTTGACTGGAAAGTAAAAGCTAAAAATTTAATTTTTCTTTCTAGAATTGCAATTCCAAATAAAAAAAACAATTTCAGATCTAAATTGGAAATTTTGAAAAAATAGTTATAATTTTTAAAAAATTCTAACCGTTCCCTTTGAATTATGATACAAAGAGCGATTTTATATTTGAACTGAAATTTTTGAAAAATAACAACAGATTTTTAAAAAATGAGATTTATGTAAGGAAGTTCTCGAGTTCCCATTAGTCACAAAACTTTGATTTTAAATTGAAATATTTGATATTCTTGTGGACGTTTTCCATAAAATTTCAAAATCTCTGGGAAACTTCGAATAGTTTAAACTTTAAATTCAAAATTTCGAGAGAAAAGCTTGAAATTGGGCTACTGAATTGCAAACTTATAAAAAAATCCTTTGACACGTATTCCTTCTTTAAGTTCTCTAAGCAGGTAAGTTAGAAATAGGTGACTTAAAAATGGTTCCTTTTACCCTTTTGTTTCCTGTTAATTCCTTTAAAATTAACATAAACTTTTGTACAAAGATACGGAAGCACAGTCTTTTCTCGAAATTGCGAATTTTCCCTGAAAATTCTTCTTTGTTGGCACTTCGGTTTTACTCTCAAAATTCCAACTTTTTTCGAAAAATTTGACTTTGGAACAACTTTTTTCTAAATTTCCACAAAATTTTTGCATTTTTTTTTTAATTCGTGAGTTTTGGAATGTTACCATTTTTGTTTCGGTTTTCTAATAATTTCGACTTTTTTTCTAATAATTCGAATTTTCGAAAATGTTGACCTTGTCGGAATTATTCGTTTGTACACCTTTTTAAAATGTCGAAATTGTCAAAAAAAAGCAAAAGTCGAAAGGAAGTCGAGATCTGCAACAAAATAAAAATTTCATGAAAAAGTTGAAATTTTGACAAATTTAAGAAATTTCAAAAATAGCACTATTTTAAAAAAGCGAAAATTTCGAAATGGTTACAATTTTCTAAGTAAGTCAAAATTTTGTTTTTTTTTTAATTAGAATTTGAAATAAGTGGAAATTTTAAAATGTCCAAGTCGAAATCATTAAAAAAATAAAAATTAAAAATGTCAAATTCTTCAATAAAAACTAAAGAGTTTGAAAAAAAGTTGAAAATATGCATCAAAAAATAGGAATTCTCAAGAAAAGTCGAAATATTTAGCGAGTGGTCGAAATTTTCAAAACTAAAAAAGGAAAAGTCGAAATTATCATAAAAATCATATTCCTCAAAAAAATTCATAATTTTCAAAAACAGTCCAAAGTTTCAAGATGTCGAAATTGTGAAAAAAGTTGAGATTTTCAAAAAAAAGTAGAGATTCAAAAAACCAACGAAATTTTGAAAAAAGCCAAAATTTTCGAGGAATTCAAAATTTTCAGAGCTGAAATTTTTATTTTCCCACGCATTTTCCCCTATCGTCAAGATAATGACTAAATATCTGCATCTAAATAGCTATTAATTAATTATGTGAAAAACAATTTCGTTCTTTGCAGATATAATTGGTCGATTTTCGTTTACAAGTGATGCTAGCAGAATATAACATTTCCAATTTAAATGATATAAAATCAATTTTTCTTTTTTTTTTGCTTAAATTTGTCATAGCATTTATTTACCTAAACAATTTATATTTTTCCAAAGAGTAATATGAAAATGTTGATTAGGAGAGAAAAAAATTCTTCTAAATATATAAAACCGGTAAATGATTGTAAGCTACAAATACTAAACAATTCATTTTACTCTCAAACTCTGGTAGAACAAATGTTTTAATGTTGTTTATTATTATTATGATATATCTGCCGTGCTTAGATAAAGAAATATGAGCTGTGGAGGCCGAAGATACTTCGTTCGTTGATAACGTATTGGGGAAGGAGCAAAAATTTCTCTCCTCCGCATCACATCCGTCTCCGTACCCTGCCTCATCAGAGTGAGGGCAACCGAAATCTAAGCGCAATTTTTATGCCAAACACCGCTCTCCCATTTTACATATGGTGCCTTTATTTTTTAATATTTTGTTTTCAAATTTGGAGAACTTATAAAGCAAGGATGTCGAATTCACGCTCTGGAAGTACTTTTTTTAAATTCTGTTTAGTTTCCGAGATATTTGCTTCTGAAAACAGGTAAAAAAAAAGACAAATTGTATGGTTATTTGTGGGAATACTAAGATAAAAATCAAAAATCTGCTTCCAAAGCCCGAATTCCCCAACATTTCTAAACATTATTACCAAATTTCATTTAATTCTAAGCGATTGTATTGACGTAGTTTGTAAAATGGCAAGCAAAGAATTTCGACGTTTTAAGAGTACCAGACCGCCGCCTTAACACAATAAATTGACGCTTGAGGTGCTTCAGAGTCTGTTGAAGGTAGGGAATTCGATGCCGGTCCTTATTACTAATTCCTGGATTTCGGGATTATGTTTGCTCAATCCCGGGATCCCGAGATTATTTTGGTATTGGGGGTTACGAATAAAAGAAGAAAATTTTATAGAAGTCAGCGTTTTAATTAACAAATCAAAATTTGGACAGCAATCAACGTAATCGAAATTTGGACAAAAATAATGCATTTTTCTCACTCTTCTAACTAATCAGACTAACCAGACTTTAAAAATCATTCACTGTTCATGTTATAATTATTCTTTTTCAACATCTCTTTTAAACTTACATGAATTGAAAAAAAACCTTTATGTGACTAACTATGGAAATAAACTTTGAAAATTAACAAAATTACCTTTTAACATGAAGCGATGACTTTCATGTAACTCCTCACAGTAGCTAACAAAAAGCAAAAAGTATTCAAAAATAATATTAACCAGTCACATTTCTATTAAATATAAATACAACTAAGTTAATAGGAACATTCTAATTTGAATTAGGAAAATATGATCTGAAAAATAACAACACATCCGTCACCAAACTTTTTAGTTCAAAATAAAGAAAAGGTTTTATTTCAAACATGCATAGCAACCTCGGTGGGTTAATTTATAGTACTTGCTTGAAATAAAACTTTGTATTTTATATTAAAAAAATAAGCAAGGAATTTTATTGGGAGTATTGACACTGAGAGTTTCGCTATGTACACTGTGATGTCAATCCCGAAAATCCCGGGATCAGAAAAATTTAATCCCGAAAATTTCGGGACTGAATAGCGGTTGGGATCCCGAGATTAAATCCTCTAGTTAGAGGTCCGATGCGTGTTTGGTTTTTTCAGGCTTATAATCACGAAAATTTATTATATATCGATTAGGGATGTAACGAATGTTGGTTTTCTCACATCCACGAATGCTGCCTTTTTCCCTGACACCTAGAAAATATTGTAAGAAAAATCGAAATTTTCAAATTGAATCGAATTTGGAGAAAAAAGTCCAGTTTCTAAGAATGTTCCTCTTACAATTTTTATTTTCATTCAAATTTTACATAGTCTCGAAATTTACAAGAAATGTCTTTCTCTAAATTTCGTTGAAATACTATTCTAAAAATTATGTTTTTAGCAAATTTTTATTTTAATTCTAAACAAATAAACGAATTTTTATAAAAAGTCGAATTTTGAATAAAAAGCTCAATTTTAAGTAGAACATTCTTGAAACATGAAACGTTTAGTCGAAACTTAAAGAATAGAACGAATTTTGAGAAACCGGTTGAAATTTCCGAACAGAAATTTCGAGAAAATGATCGAAATTTTTATGAAATATTTAAAAACTTCAGTACAGTTCAGTTTTGAGAGAAAAAAGTAAAATTTTTGGGTTTATACTCAAAATTCTACTTTCTCAAAACTCGACTCTATAGTCGCAATTAAGAAAAAGACGAATTGAAATTAAACAAAAAACAGATTTGAAAAAATAAGGGAATTTTTAGGAAATCAATTTAATATAAAAACCTGACTTTTTGCAAATATTTGACAAATATCAAGGTTTAGAGAAAAAGATGATGTTCGAGGTAAAAATCGAAAGTTCCATGTATCGGAGCAAATTTTGAAAAAAACATTTTAAGAAAAAGATCTACATTTTAAGAAAAAAGTTAAATTTTGACAAAATTTCAAAAAGGGGGCAAAATTTTGACGAAAATTTTATGAAAAAAGTCGATATTTCAAGAAAAAAAGAGTCGAAATTTCTCGACTCAATATTTATTTTTTAACTACTGCCCGAGTGGAGGACCAGCTGCCTTCTGCCCCAGTGTGATGTCAGAAAATATCCGCTATTGAGATAATAGTTAAAAATCTTGAGAAATTAAGTTTTCTGCAATTCTTGTCTTTATGCAAAAATTCAACATTTTTAAAATATATTTTTCAAAATTTCCAAGTAAGTATTATTCTAAATATTTATACTTTTTTACCAAAAGATCTATCAAATTTTGAGAAAAAACCAAAGTTTGATATAAAGTCGAAATTTGCAGAAAGACGAATTAAAAAAAAATGAAATTTTCAGAAAAATCAAATTTTTAGAAATGATGAAATTTTGAAGAAAAAAACGCCGGATTTTGAGATAAAAAATTGAAATTTTGAAAAGTCATATTTGGATAAAAGAGTTCGAATATTAGAATAAATTCGAAATTCGACATTCTACCTAGCGCGTTCCTGAAGGTCATTGCGTTCGCGTTTTACAAACACGTGTGCGTTACTTTTGAGACTGCCCTCGTATTTCAGGATTTAATTCGAAATTTCGAGGAAAATGCCTATACTTCTAGAAGATATCTAAATATTGCGAAAGAAGTAAACAATGTTAAATTAAACCTAAACTTAATACTTATCCAAAAAAAATAAAAATTTTGCAAAAAAGTCGGACCTTATAAAATAAAACATTTTCGAAACTGTAGCCAAAAAAATTTTAGGTTTAGCTAAACTCGAAATTTTGATATAAAAAAATACATAAATCTTGCGAGACACTGCAAATTTTGGGAAAATATATCGATCTCGAAATTTCGAGAAAAAGTGAAAATTTTGAAGAAAATGGATAAATATTTCAAAATGTGAGAATTTTCAAAAAAGTCAAAATTTGAAAAACAAATTTTAAATCTGTTTTTAATAAAAATCGAATTCTTAGAAAAAAGTCGGAATTTTTCAGAATTCAACATTTTGAAATAAATCGACATTTTCAAAAGAACTTAACAACTTAAAAGAAAATTGTAATAAAGTTGAAGTTCTGAAAAAAAGGTTAAGAGTTTCAAAAATATCAACATTTTTGAAATGTTTTGGCTGAAATTTCGAGAATTTTCTATTTTACAAGGTTCGACTTTTTTTTAACAAAATCTTTACTTTTTCTGATGAGTTTCAGGTTTGTTACCTTTCAAAAATGTTGATATTGTTAAAAGGTCAGAAACCTGAAACCAAAACAAGTAAAAATTTTGATAAAAAGTCGAACTTTACAAAATAAAAAATTCTCGAAATTTTAGCCAAAACTAAATATTTAGATTTAGATAAACTCGAAATTTTGATTAAAAAAAATAATATATCTCGCGAAACACTAGAAATTTTAGGGAGTAGAACATATCGACCTCGAAAAGTCGAGAAAAGGTGAACATTTTAAAGAAAGTGGTTAAATATTTTAAGGTGTCAACATTTTCAAAAAAAAGTCGAAATTCGAAAACATTTTTAAATCGGTTTTTAATAAAAATCGAATTCTTAGAAAAAAGTCGGAATAATTTAAGTCAACATTTTGAAACAAGTCAACATTTTCAAAAGAGGTCGCAACTTAAAAGAAACATTGTAGCATAGTCGAAGTTTTGAAAAAATGTGTAAAAGATTTAAAAATATCAACATTTTCGAAATGGTTTGTTTGAATGAAATGCCGAGATTTTTTTTTTCTATAAGGTTCGACTTTTTTTATTAAAATTCTTACTTAAGTAAGTTTCAGGTTCGTGATCTTTCAAAAACGTTGATATTGTTGAAAAGTCAGAAACCTGAAACCAGAAAAAGTAAAAATTTTGGTAAAAAAGTCGAACCTTATAAAATAAAAATTCTCGAAATTTTAGCCAAAACTAAACATTTTAAGTTTACCTAAATTCGAAATTTTGAGAGAAAAAAAATGTTTACATCTCGCAAAGAACTAGGAGTTTAAAAATATTTCAGGTTTTAAGAAAAAAAGTCAAAAGAAATAAAAATTTATAAAAAAATATTTTGATCTTAGAGTTAGAACTATTAGACTTACTTTTTTTATGAACAGCTCGAAATTTCGAGAAGAAACGTTTTAAAAACAATAAGTTCTTTAGAAACTCCACATTTAAATTTGTAATTTATAAAAGATATTCACAATTTCATGCTAAGCACGAAATTCTAAGGAAAGTTTGAAATTTTTAATATAATGAAAATATTCAAGATTTAACATTTTAGGAAAACGCTCAAATTTTAAAAATGAGATCAGAGATTTGGAAAAAAAACTGAAATTTGAAGATTACAATTGAGAAGTTGTTATTTCATATTGAAAATCAAAATTTTGGGAAACAACAAATCTCAATTTTAAAGTGGTTTAATATTTAATGAAATAAAAAGGAAATTTTCAACAAGAAGCCAAACTTTCAAGAAAAACTAACTATTTTGTTTTTATAATTAAAATTTTATGTTTACGCTCGAAAAGAAGAAAAGCTTGATATTTTTAATTTAGTAAAAATATCAAGATTTGACCCTTTATGAAAAGACTCAAAGTTTAAAATTAAATCAGAAATGTTGAAAAAAAACAAAATTTGGAGATTACACTTGACAAAAAATTTGTTTTTATATGCAGTTTTATTGGCTTTTTCTTCGCCAGTCACTCCTTTCACAATCCTAAATTTCAGTACCTTCTATTAAGGAATGAAGGTACTGAAATTTAGGATTGTGAAAGGAGTGACTGGTAAAAAAAAAGCCAATAAAACTGCATATAAATATGAATACTTCGCAAAGAAATTACAGAGACTAAAAAATTTGTTATTTCAGATTAAAATCGAAACTTTAGAAAATAATTAACCAATTTCAAGTTTAAACTGGTTTCTTTTTAATGAAATAAAGAGCAAATTTTTAACAAGAAACCAAACTTTTAAGTAAAAGTCACTATTTTATTTTAATAATTAAAATTTTATGTTTAAACCTAAAAAAAAGAAAAGCTTGAAATTATTAATTTAATAAAAAATTTCAAGATTTGGCCTTTTAGGAAAACGCTCAAAGATTTAAAATTATATCAGAAATTTTGAAAAAAAAACCGAAATTTGGTGACTAAAGTTGACAATAAAATTTGTTATTTCAGATTTAAAATCCAAATTTTAGGAAATAATTAACAAATTTTAAACCCAAATTGGTTTATTTTAACTAAAATAAAGAAAATTTTCGGAAAAAAGTCAAATTCATAAAAAAGTCACTATTTTGTATTTATAAATAAAATTCATGAAAAAAGTATAAAATTTAAATTAGACATTAATTAAAATTCAAAATTTTGATGAGAAAAACTGTGAATTTAAAATAAAACAAACTTAGTAAGGATTTCAAGTTTGACTTCATAATTACCGAAAAAAGTTGAAATTCTGAGATATATTTCAATAACAAGTTTCAAAATTTCTGGAAATTAAACAAACATTCCAAATTTTAAAGGTAAATCGAAAATTTCACATTACATCGAATTCTTTGAAAAAAGTACAAATTTCGATCGAACTTAAAGACTCGGAGATTTCAAAGCTGTACATTTAGGAAAGATACAAATAATTTAAAGTTTGAACTCCAAATTTTCCAAAAAAAATTAAACTTTGGGAAACATGTTATATTTATAACAAAAAATTTCAAATGTTAATATTTCTGGAAAATCAAAACTTTAGAATTAAAGTTGACAATTAAGGTAAAGTCGAATTATATTTTTTAGAAATTTATATTTCGATTCTGTTTAAATTTGACTGAATAATTTAAGTAGAAAGTATTAAGAATTGCATTTTTAAATTTAATATTTCGAGAAATTTAACGTCGCTATTGAAAATTGTAGGAAAAAGTCAATATTTTGAGGAAAAAAAGAAACACAATTTGATTTTTTTTTCAATATTTCTAGGTTACAATCGAAATTTGGAGAAAATGGTCGATATTTCCGAATCCCTTTTAAATAAAATGTTCTATACATTTTTAATTTAAACATTTTTTTCTTTAAATTTCTATATTTTAAAACATTAACTTTTTTTCGAAATTTCGACCTTTTCTCGAAATTTTTAGTGGATTTATAAAATTTGTCGAACTTTTGGAACCTAATTTTGAAAATTTCGACTTTTTTAGAAATTTTTACTTTCTTGAAAATTTCGGCTTCCTTACAAAGTCCGATTATTTTTTAAAAATTTTATCTCAAAATTTTTGAAAATTTTATTTCGACATTTTGAATTCTTGGAACATTTTTTTTTAGATTTACGAATTTATAAATTCGACTTTTTAAAAAATTCGCTGTCGCTTGAAAATTTTAGCTAAGAAAATACAAAATTCGAAACTTAAAATTATTTCGAGTTGCAATTCAACCGAAATTTCGAGTATCAAGTTGAAGTCTTCTAGAAAAAGAGTGGAAATTTTAAGAAAAAAATCTAAAATATCGGTTTTAATATCGACATTTTATAATAAAGTAACAGCTTTAGGGATAATTTGAAATTTTGGAATAAACTGAAAATTTTAAAATCTTTCGAAATATCGAACTTTCGAAGCAGAGTAAATATTTTTGGAAAAAGTAAACATTTTTAAATCTGAAGCCACAATTTTAAAAATAGAATGTGGTTATTAAATTTGGGCAAAAAGATGCAAGAAAAAAATTAAAGTGTAGTTTGTAAATCTAGGACAAAAAGATGCATTGAAATCCAAATCTTCTCCCCTGAAACCCTGAAACTGGTTTCAGAGGATAAGATTTGTATTTCAATTTTTGAAGAAAACCAAGGACCAGTCCGTTCCACCAAAAAAAGATACTTAAAAAATTCAACTTCAAAATTTAATTCCCACTTTATCCACGCCCAGATCGCTATGGAAATTCTCCTCTTGACGTCAGTCGATAAAATTTGCTTAATCTTAAGTTTCCGTCTTTAAAAAGTGTCCTTTGACTATTTATAACGCGATAAACTTTTACGCAATTACATAAAAGTCAGTTGTCTCTTCATCTCATTATGAAAACGACCCATTAGGATGTTGAATCCAATAAAACGGTCCGGCTTACAGATAAAATTGCTCGTAGAAGTAAATCTTATCGAGTACGTTTTAAAAGAACACCCCATTTAGATAGCTGGAATTAGCGACTGGAAACAATTGGCCCAATTTGCATTCCCGTTTCACCCTTTCAATAACATTGTAAGGTAGCCCGAGCTTTCGAGAAGCAATTTGAATGAGAAAATCACAAAAGAAGTGGCCGATCGATAGGGTTTTGTTCGAGCTCCACCTGAATGGGCATTACATCCGTGTATAGGTAGAAAATGAAAACAACAAAAGGCTTGTGTGGAGCTGAATGTTTACGAAAACAATCGACACCGATTAGATTTTGAAAACCGAGATATATTTACTTTTAAAACCATGCGATTGTACGATATCTGTTCTCTTCCTGTATAGTCCTGGGAAAAGCTAACTTTAAACCCAAAATTTCTACGATGAAGTAGTAAAAGAAAATAGTTCGAGTGTTCAAAGTCACCTCCCTTTCTTTCCCTGCTAGGGAAAGCAATATTCAACTTTAAACCCGAAATTTCTACAATGAACTAGTAAAAAAAATATTTCTAGAGTTCAAAGTCAACATGTCGAGGTAAATATCGAAATATCAAAATAAAATTTAAAAAATTGAAATTCAAATCTTGTCCCCTGAAACCAAAAAACATTAAAAAACACAACAAATGTTGCTCTAACAAAGAGGTTCAAGTTCTTTAGGAGAAAGTGTCAGAAAAAGACGACGTCATCCAACGCACTTACAAGGAGGAAATTTAAAGCTTTTTGCGCAAGCTAAACGTCAGAAAGTTTCCAGGTCCAGACGGAATTCCAAACCAAGCTCTGAAGTCTCTTCCGGACCAAGCTGTCAAATACTTTGGAGCAATAGTCAGTTCCATGTTAAAGTACCGGTATTTTCCCACAAGATGGAAGTCTGCAAACGTTATATTCATTCCTAAGCCAGGTGAGGATGGGCAATTTTCCCAAAATTACAGGCCAATCAGCCTCTTATCCAACTTGGGTAAGGTGGCGGAAAGGATTTTGAGGAAGCGTTTGCAGAATATCATCAGCGATCGCGACATCATTCCTAAGGAACAATTTGAGTTCCAGCCTATGCATTTTACCTCAGACCAGCTGCTGAGAATGGTTGGAAGAATCACTCAACGCATGAACTGGAACCAGCTATTTTCTTCGATATCTCCAAGGCATTTGACACAGTTTGACACCAAGGACTAGTCTACTAGATGCACTAGTTTGGAATACCTCTATGGTTCAAATGGTAAGCTCGTTCCTGGAGCAGCGCTCATTCACAGCAAAGGTGGGACAGGAACTGTCAAACCAGTTTAGGCTACAGTATGGGGTGCCTCAAGGCTCTGCCTTGTCACCTCTGCTGTATTTCCTGTTCACAGCAGACATCCCGAGAACCAATCCAACAATCGACCACACATTATTGGCAACTGATGCAGACGACACAGCTTTGGTGGCGTTCTATTACAGTTCAGAGTTGGTCACCAGACGACTTCAGGAGGCAACAGACGGTCTACTAGATTACTTCGGTCAATGGAGAATCTAAGTCAACGCGGACAAGACCCAAGCAGTCTTCTTCACCCGAAGAAGACTCCAACCACATGGACATGTAAATGTTCATGGGCAAAACGTCGACTGGAGACTTCAGGCAAAGTATCTAGGTGTAATTCTTGATAAAAGACTTACATTCCAGGTACACATCGATTATGCAGTGTCCAAGGCCAAGATACCGAAGGGACTGCTGCAAGCGATGATTCGTAGAAATAGTAATTGGACTTAAAGTGTTACTATTCAAATCAATCATAAGACCAGAGATGACCTACGCATCTGTAGCTTGGTCACAGGAAACGGATAATCAGATGAAAAAACTCCAGGTGTTCCAGAACGTCTTTCTAAGACAAGCCATGGACGCTCCATGGTTTGTGAGAAACAAGCAACTCCATAGCGAAGCTAAACTACCTTTGTAGGAGATTTTCTTAGAGAAATTAAGTCCAGGGCGATGGTGGGAAGCGGAAACGCATCCCAACGAACTAGTTCGACAGGCAGTGGATTACGATCCAAACGTCCCAACCAGGATTAGGAGACCAAGGATGGTTCTCTAGGCTAGCGACTTCCATTTCTAAAATTTTTATTTTGTTTTTTTTATGTTTCAGGCAAAACAGCTTACAATAGTGCTCCAGCACTATGGTACTGTTCCGACGGAGGGATTGGGGGCCAAGAGCCCAGCCCGAAGAAGTAGGGGTTCTTAGTCGGTACCCGTAGTTTGAGCGGAAGTCCGACACTATCTGGGTACCTTCCCAGATGTCCTTAACGGATTTTCCCCTACTTTAAAAAAAAGCTCTAACGCGTTTCTATAGGCAAGCTATCATCTTCAGAGAGATACAAAATTTGAAATTTTGAAATGAACTTGAAGTTTTGAGGTTTAAGTCGAAAAATTTCCTCCGAGATTGAACCCACAATTTAGACTGAAAACTTTGGTGAAGAGGTAAACATGGTCTCTGGGTAAATATCGTCGTCTTCCTTAAAATTTGGACTTTAAATGCTTCTCTTTTCTTTTCAATATTTTAGCTTTAATAAAAAAATTTTGAATTTTCCTAAAAATTATAAATTTCGTTTATGAAAATTTCAACTTTAATTTCTTAAGTTTGAATCCAAAATATCTAGAATTTGTTTAATAAATTTCGAATATTTTCCCGAAATGTTTATTTTTTTTTTAGAATCGGTTTTTTTTATTTCGATCTTCATCCAAAATTTTCGATTTTTTTCTCGAAATTTCCATGCAACCCTGAAAACTAAACTTTTTTTTGGATAATTTGTACTTTAAACGTAAAATTTTGATATCCATATTAATAATATTGAAGCGTCTAAACCGGTGTGAAGACAGCGGCCAAATTCCAGTGTATTCTGTCTGTCGACTGATCATTTGTCCGGGATAATTTCGGAAACTGCCTAGTCTATTTTAATAAAACTTTACTAAAATAAGGAATATTTTTTGGGGTATCTTCTATGCTATTTTTATTCCAGTAAAACTCAACATTTCATTTGCTAAAAACTCAACTCTGGTAACAAATTTTTTCGAACATATAAAAGAGAAACCAATCCGCAATATCTATGACTGATATAATATTGCGCGCTAGCGGGTACAAGAATAAGGATCAAAAACCGATTATTCTATTAAAATCAAATAAGAAATTATTTTATTTTGAAATATGATGTTACTACACTTTACACAGACAAAGACTAGTCAACTAGTTTCTAAATAATTGTGGTTTTTTTTTTTGAAATATTTTTCGACTTTACGCGAGACGTCGACTTTTTTCAAGATCTTTTTTTTATCTTTCTGATTTTATTCTTTTGAAGTTTCCGAGAGTAGACTGTAAAAGTTGAAACTTATTTTTTAAACTCAGAATATAACCTTAAAACTTGAATTTGTAAAAGAATTTTTGTTCTCAAAACGAAATTTCGATTTTTTAACCTAAAATTCACTTTTTTACTTTCACTTTTTCCTTTCTAAAATTTCAGATATACAGAGATTTCGATATTTTTTAAAACTTTTACTATTTTCTCTAAATTTGAAGTGCAATCCCGAAATTAAAGTTTTTTTTATTTTAACTTTAAAGTTAAAAATTTGATTTTTTTTTCTAATAATTTTATTTATTTTGAGATGTTAATCTCTTTCGGAATTTCTAAGTCTAAATGAGAAAACTCAAGCGATTTTTCCAACATTTGGCTATGAAGACTCTAAAGGAGTTTTGGTTTCTTTTAATTTTTTCTCTAAATTTTCTTGTATAACACGGATACTCAAGAGGTTTTTCCAAAGCCAAAATTTGATTCTTTTCTAATAATATTGGTTTCTTTTGAAAGTTTGATATTAATAAAGAAAATTTGCCCTTTTATTTGGAATTTTTGTATTTAAACACGAAAAATGAACTGTTTTTTTCAAAATGGGGCTATAAACCCAAAATCTTAATTTTTTAAAAGGATTTTAACTCGAAATATCAGCTTTAATGTCGAAATGTGGTTCTTTTTTCTCGAAATTTCGAGCAAATTATGATATGAGTTTTTTCAACGTAATTTTAATTTTTTCTTCAATTTTTATGTTTTATTCCTAATATTTTCATTCCAAATTCGAAATTTCTGTAATTTGCGGATGTTTTGATTTTTTTACGAAACTTTGACCTTAATTACAGAATTTGGGCTCGAATTTTAAGTGAAATTTTACAAGATTTTTATCAAAATTTTCAATTTTCATTGAGAAAACCTGATTTTTTTAAATTTGAATTTTGTGCCAAATTTTGATATTTATCTTGATTTTTTTTTAAATTATCAGAAACGTTCTATTAAACATAAGATTGTTTTGAGACTTTACTTTTTTCCAAAAATTTACAGTGTACCAATATTTTGTTACCAAGATGTCAACTTTAAATCGATGTTTCAGCCTTTTCTCAAAAAGTAGTCTCATTTCTAAATATTCGGCTATTTCTAGAAAAATCCATTTAAAACTTTTCACTCGAAACGTCTAAGGATTAGTATTTAGAGATTTTTGAAAAAATATGTCCTTAAAATTACAAATTTGGGCTTGGAATGTTTATTATTTTTTCAAAACTAAAAGTTGAAATTTGGAAAAAATTTCGAAATCCCAATTTTCAGAAATAAGACGAAAGAAAGAGCAGAAATTTCGAGAACAAACGTTAAAATTTTGTTGTTAAACAAAGAACAAAGTAACAACTTTTAACCGAGCGAGTGAGTTTAATTTAGAAATTTACAGAAAACGTTCGAAATTTCGAGAAATTTCAACTTTTTTGAAATGAAAACTTTAGGCACGTTGGGCGAGTTTGGATAGTGGCTAAACCTGTGGTTTAGCGTCACCATCATGCGTTACCAACTTGTTGTTAACATTAGAGATTAATGGTAACGCAAATTAGCGTGATGGTGACGCGAAACCTCCTATTAAAAATTGTTCAAGGCGACAAAAAAGTTTAAACTCCATAAATTTTATTGTAAAGATGCCTAAATTGAATTGCACAGAACTTCCTGCAAAATGAATTACGAATTGGTTAAATCGAATAAATGAAAAAAAAATCATAACTGTAATTTCTCGGTAAAGGAGGTTAAACCGCTGGGTGAACAGTTGCATATTTCCCAGACTGGCTTTCTACATCTCGAGCGACCTTCTTATTGCTGCTATTGATAAACGCAATTTATTTTGTATCGATTTACATCTGTGAGTTCCGTTACTTTGTTTAAATAAACTTATTATAAAACAACAAAAGAAGTACTTTCTCAAGGAAAATAAATTTAAACACCAAAGACTATTACCATGTTAATTACCGAGATGATTTTCTAGACGCGTTAAATTTTCAAAGTACGATAGTTATCAAATCTATCACGCCAAGCGTTTTCGAAGTTAAGGCTCCAATTATGGGGCCTAATCAGGGCTTCAATGACGTATGAATAGAATCCAACACATTCGCAATTTGCTGACAGGTGTTAAATGTTCGTTAGACCTTTCCGGAAGCGTACAGATATAATCAGTGACACCATTCATACGTGATAACATCGTAGGGGTTGGACATTCCCCGATTTTGCTTCACTTTGACAGAATCCTCACCATTCTCCTTAACTCTAACGCTAACGAATTTAGCTGCAGCTCTAGGCAGGTTCGACAAGAGAGGGGCTAAGGGGCCCAATGTGCCAGGGGCAATGCTTCATGTTGGTAATTTGTGTATCACAAAAATGTCTTTCTCGAGATTTAATGTCAAAAATTCGAATCCTTTTTTTAATTTCGACTTTTTCAATCTCGACTTTTATGTAAATTTAACTCTATTCAAAAATTCAACTTTCTTTTCAAAAATTGAGATACAAATCTAGTACCCTGAAACCAAGATAGATTAAAAACACAACAAAGCTCTCCTGAGCAAGGACCAATCCGTTACATAAAAAAATACTTCTCTTTTTGAGAATTTCTACTTTTTTGAAAAGTTGGATTTTTTCGAAATTTCTACTTTTTTGAAAATTTCAATTTTATTCTTACAATTTCCACGTTTTTTTTAAATTTCGGTCTTTTTGACTTTTTCCAAAATTTTGACTTTTATTTGTACTTATGCTGAAAAAAGTCGATATTTTCAAAAAATTCGATATTTTGTATTTTTTTAATTTGAAATATAGAACTTGTTCCCTGAAACCAAGAAAGATTAAAAAACACAACAAAGGTTGCTCTGACAGCCAAGTTATCATTTTCAGAGAGATACTGGTTTCAGGGAACAAGATTTGTATTTCAATATTTGTCGAAATGAAAATGATGAATTAGATAAATTTTCTTTTTTTTATGCCACTTTAGCTGAGTATTGTAGAGGCCCGTGCGCCCATTATATAGAATGGTGACCGGAGCTCGTAATTGCCCCCGGGTTCTGAAATTCTCTGAGTGGACCTGACATAAGTATAACCAGATATCAAAACGTAAATATTAAACAAACATATTTATACTAACAGCTGCATGGTCTAAATCACGTTCCTTTCGCTTCTAGTGTCAAATATCTCTAATGACCACCGTTTGCATAGATAATACCTGGCTAAATATAGTCACCTAGCTCAGCTATTATGGTTGTATTTCGCGATATCGGGGCAAAGACCTCATCAACAAAAACAATGATAGAGTGAAGGCCTTGGGTCAGTGTATGGGAAACCAATTATGAAATATTATCTCTTCGCTCACACCGTAAACAAACAGGGAACTCGATATATCGAGTTACAATCGCGCTTCTCGATTTTAATCAGATCATGGCCATGAAACATCAAAACTGTTAATTTTTTCCAAGGATGTTGGCAAAACTTTTCTGTTACTTTTCGACATAAAATCGACTCAAATTGACAGTACATGTAAATTGACAGTACATGTAAGGTTCTTCACCTCCAGTACTTGTAGCAAAAAGTTTGTAGAACATTAAATGTTCGCTGTTCAAACATAAGCGCCAGACTCCCACTACTACTCGATTTTTAGCATAGACTGTATGCGTGGATACAATAATACAAGTCGGCTTGGAGTCGACAACACTGCATTGCTTACGTCAAACATTTACGCAACGCGAGATAAAGCCAGAGCCATCTAGAAGGAGTATGTTGGTGTTACTGTTTCTGCTGTTGATGTTTCTCCAACATGTGGAAAGAAGCACTAAAATTCAATGAGATGAATGACTTCGGATTGTTATTACGCAAAAACGGTGCCGCTAAAAATCCTTATATTTTACTATTTGTGTTTGGTCTTTTTTCGAAATCTAGTACTTTGTTGTCAACGTTTTCTTTTAAATTTAGTTTCCGACGAAAAATGAATACCGTTTGGTAAATTCCAATGCTTTTCTCGAGATTTCGCCCTTTTTCTCACGATTTTGACTATTTTTCTTTACTTCGCAATATTTTTTAAAATTTTGCTTATTCTCATAATGTCGACTTTTCTCCAAATTCGACTTTCTGGAAATTTCGACCTTCAAAACTCGTCTTTTTTGGAAATTTCAACTTTTTTGTTAACATTTTTGTTTTTGAAATTTTGACTTTATTCCCAAATGACTCCGTTCGGAAAATCAAGATTTTTTTAAATTTCAACTTTAGTCTCGAAACCTAGAACTTCTCTTAAAATTTCCTCTGTTTTCAAAATATATCTTCGCCAAAATTTCGCAATATTTCTTTTCAAAAATCTGCTTTTTCTGAAAGTGTTAACTTTTTTTTTAATTTGATTTTTCTGGAAATTTCGATTAAAATTTGGCTTTTTATCAAAACTTTGACTCTTTGTTTTTAAACTTCGTCTTTTTGGGATTTTTTATTTTTGCCTCAAAATTCTATTGTTTCTCAATTGACTTTCTTCGAGAAATTACGATTTTTTGTCAAATCTCAGCATCTTTCTCAAAATTCCGAACTTTTTCCCGACATTCTGTCTTTTTCATTGCGAAATATTATTCGAAAATTCCGTCTACTTTTGAAATTTTTGCTTCACAATATTTTTAAAAATTTTACTTACTTTTATAATGTCGACTTTTTCTAAATTGGACTCTCTGGAAATTTCGACTTTCAAAATTTGTCTTTTTTGGAAATTTCAACTTTTTTTTAACATTTCTCTTTTTTAAATTTCGGCTTTATTTCTAAATGACTTTGTTCGGAAAATCTAGATTTTTTTTAATGTCAGTTTTATTGTCAAAAGCTAGAACTTCTCTTGAAATTTCGACTGTTTTCAAAATATATCTCCTCAAAATTTCGCGATATCTCTTTTAAAAAAATCTGCTTTTTTTTGTAAATTTTTACTTTTTTTTAATTCGATGATTCTGGAAATTTCGATTAAAATTTGGCTTTTTCTCAAGGCTTTGTTCCTTTTTTTTATTCAAAATACGTCTTTTTTTCGAATTTTCGACTTTGACCTCAAAACTCTACTGTTTCTCAATTGACTTTTTTCGGGAAATTACGACTTTTTGGCAAATTTCAGCTATTTTATCAAGATTTCGACCTTTTGTCCGACATTCTGTGTCCTTTCCATTTCGCAATATTATTCAAAAATTCCGCTACTTTTAACATTTTAACTTCACAATATTTTTTAAAATTTTGCTTACTCTCATAATGTCGACTTTTTTCCAAATTGGACTTTCTGGAAATTTCCACTTTCACAATTCACCTTTTTGGAAATTTCAACTTTTTTGCTAACATTTTTCTTTTCAAAATGTCGATTTTATTTCCAAATGATTTTGTTCGAAAAATCAAGAGTTTTTTTTTTAATTTCAACTCTATTCTCGAAAACTAGAATTCTCTTGAAATTTCGACTGTTTGTTTTCAAAACATATTTCTTTCAAAAATCTGCTATTCTAAGACAATTTTTATTTTTAGTTCGATTTTTCTGGAAATTTCGATTAAAATTTGACTTTTTTTCAAAAATTTTACTCATTTTTTCAAAATACGTCTTTTTTCGAATTTTCGACCTTGGCCTTAAAATTCTCCTGTTTCTTAATTGACTTTTTTAATGAAATTACGACTTTTTCATAAATTTCAACTTTTTTCTCAAAATTTCGACCTTTTCATGACATTCTGTGTCCTTTTAATTTCGCAATATTATTCGAAAATTCTGTCTACTCTTAAAATCTTTACTTCGTAATATTTTTTTAAATTTTGCTTATTCTCATAATGTCGACTTTTTTGCAAATTGGACTTTCTGGACATTGCGACTTTTAAAATTCGTGTTTTTTTTTTAAATTTCAACTTTTTGTTAATTTCCTTTTTGAAATGTCGAGTTTATTCCCTAATCACTGGTCGGAAAATCAAGATTTTTTTTTAAATTTCAACTTTATTCTCGAAACCTAGAACGTCTCTTGAAATTTCGACTATTTCAAAATATACCTCCTCAACATTTCGCAATATTTCGTTTAGAAATTTAATTTTTCTGAAAATTTTTACTTTTTTTTAAATCGATTTTTCTGGAAACTTCGATTAAAATTTGGTTTTTTCTCAAAAATTTGACTCAGTTTTTCAAAATTCGTCTTTTCGAATTTTCGACCTTGGCCTTTAAAATTCTCCTGTTTCTCAATTGACTTTTTTTATGAAATTACTACTTTATAGTAAATTTCAACTTTTTTCTCAAAATTTCGATCTTTTTCCAGACATTCTGTCTCCTTTTAATTTCGCAATATCATTCGAAAATTTAGTTTACTTTTAAAATCTTTACTTCGTAATATTTTTAAAAATTTTGCTAATTTTCATAATGTCAACTTTTCTGCAAATTGGACTTTCTGGAAATTTCGACTTTCAAAATTCGTCATTTTTGGAAATTTCAACTTTTTTGTTAACATTTTTCTTTTTGAAATGTCGAGTTTATTCCCTAATGACTGGTCGGAAAATCAAGATTTTTTTTTAAATGTCAACTTTATTCTCGAAACTTAGAACTTCTCTTGAAATTTCGACTGTTTTCAAAATATATCTCCTCAAAACTTTGCGATATTTCGTTTCAAAAATCTGCTTTTTTAAGACAATTTTTACTTTTTTTTAGTTAGATTTTTCTGGAAATTTCGATTAAAATTTGGCTTTTTCTCAAAAACTTGACTCATTTGTTCAAAATTCGTCTTTTTTCGAATTTTCGACCTTGGCTTTAAAATTCTCCTGTTTCTCAATTGACTTTTTTTTTATGAAATTACGACTTTTTGATAAATTTCACCTTTTTTCTCAAAATTTCGACCTTTTTCCTAACATTCTGTGTCCTTTTAATTTAGCAATATTATTCGAAAATTCCGTTTACTTTTAAAATCTTTACTTCGCAATATTCTTTAAAATTTTGCTTATTCTTATAATGTCGACTTTTTTTACAAATTGGACTTTCTGGATATTTCGACTTTCAAAATTCGTCTTTTTCTAAACATTTTATCTTATTTGTTAACATTTTCTTTTTAAAATGTCGAGTTTATTCCCTATTGACTGGTCGAAAATCAAGATATTTTTTTAATTTCAGCTTTATTCTCGAAACCAAAAACTTCTCTTGAAATTTTAACTGTTTTCAAAATATATGTCCTCAAAATTTCGCAATATTTCTTTTAAAAAATCTGTTTTTAAGAAAATTTTCACTTTTCCTAATTCGATTTTTCTGGAAATATTGATTAAAATTTGGCATTTTCTCAATACTTTGACTCTTTTTTTTTAAATTCGTCTGCTTTTCGGATTTTCGACTTTGGCCTCAAAATTCTTCTGTTCCTCAATTGACTTACTTCATGAAATAAGGATCTTTTGATAAATTTCAACTTTTTTCTCAAAATTTCGATCTTTTTTCCGACATTCTGTTTTCTTTTAATTTCGCAATATTTTTTGTTTGCTTTTTTTTGTTGGGTTTTAAAATTTCGACTTTTTTCAAAATTAGACTTTCCTGAAATTTTGACTTTCAAGGCTTGTTCTCTTTTCAAGATTTTGATTTCTTTTTTTAAATTTCTAATTTATTCTCCCGAGCAATTTAGGATTTTTACTAAAACTCGATTTTATTTTAGACAATTCAAACTTTTCTTAAAATTATTACTGTCTTCAAAATTTGTAGTTTTTTTGAAGTTTGTAATATTTCTTAAAGATTCTGCTTTTGCTGTAATTTCACATTTTTTTTAGTTGACCTTTTGAACTCTTTGACATTTCGATTTTTAACATAAAATCGTTTTTAGCTACGGTAGGTTAGGGTGGGGCACTTGTCTTAATTCATCCTGTCGAGTCTTGGAGGATTTGAACTCGAAATGGATTTTTTTTCCCAAATTCGTTATTTCGTTTCGACTTTATTTATAAAATGCAGCTCAAAATACTAATTTCTCGGTAAAATTTTGACTCTTTCCTTAAAATTTTTACATTTTGTTTTAGATTTCTTAAAATTCAGATTTTTTTTTTAAATTTTAGTCTTTATATTCAAAATTCGACATTTCTTTTTCACCAAAATCTGAAGCTTTTGTAAGCTTCAATTTTTTTCCAATAGGTCTTTTTTTAGTAAATTTCGTAATAAATATTTCTCAAAAATTCCATTTGTTTTTTTCGGCTTTTTAATAATTCGACTTTTGAAAATTTCGACATAACTTGATTCTCCAAATTTGTCCTTTTCTTATAATTTCTAGCATAAAATGCAATCACTTAACCGTTAGTATTCTTCTTCTTTTCGAAACTTTGATTTCAAAAATCTTATTTTTTTTAATTTCCGATTTATTTTCAAAATTCGACTTCATTTTCTCAAAATTTGACTTTCTCTTGGAAGTTACGACAATTTTTTTTAGAAATTACGCGTTTACCAAATTCTAGTTTGTTAAAATTTCTCTTTTTCAAAATTTTTTCTTTTCTCAAAATCCTGATTTCTATAAAAATTTCTAGTGTTTTTCAACACGACTTTCTGAAAATTTCGACTTGTTTTGCAATATTCTTACATATCTTTAATTTCAATCTATTTTTGTTTAAAGTTTGTGTGTCTCCACGAGATTAAGTTCTTTTCTAAATTCCAATTTTTTTTCTCGAGACTTCAAGTGCTGTTTATTTTTGGAAACTACGTCTTTTTTTAGTTCCTCAATATTTTCAAAAATTATACCTTTTTTGAAAATATCAACTTTTCTTAAATCAGATTTCTTGGAAATTTCGACATGTTTCTTAAAATCTATATTTTTTTCTAAATTTCAAGATTTTGTTTTGAAAATTAAGCTCTTTTCTCAGAAGTTAACTTTCTCCAGGACACCTAAGACTTCTTTTTAGAACTTTATAACTTTTTCCCGAAATTTTGACTCTTTTTTTATTCAAAATTCTGTTTGTTCTTACTTTTCTCCAAATTCGGCATTTTTCTCCTTTTTGTTAAATTTGTCTTTCCCGAAATTTCCTTTTTTTAAAATAATTTTGCTTTTTTCTCAAATTGAATTTAATTTGTCAATATGAGCTTGAAATTTAAATTGAGAAATTAAGCATTGGCTGAAAAGGAATCTAGAAGAATATTTCTTTGCTATTTCAATTTGTGGTCTAAATTTTGAGATTGCGTCAAATTTTAATTAAAAAAGTAGTAACTAAGAAAATATTTAATTAAATTCAAGCTGTAATCGAGTATTTTCTCAAAGTGTAGCTCAAAACTTCAGAAAGTTTAGAAACTTTAAATTTAAGATGTTTAGAATTTAGTTTTTTTTTGTAATTTCGTCTTCTTTCTCACTTATATAGATACATTTTTTTTAATTTCAACAAAAACTAATATTTAAAATTTTATTAGAAAGTTTAAAATTTATGGAAAAAACTTTGAAAAGATGTAGTCTTCAGTAAAACAAGAAATTTTAGAGAATACCTGTAAAAGTTTAATAACAAGATTACTCTAAAAAAATAAATATGGTCAAAATTGACCCTAATTCCAAAATTTGAGCTATTGAAAGTTATTGCCGCTTTGAAACGTCAAATTTTTCCATATTTAATACGAAGTTTTGATAAACTGTGGTAGAGATTTTGATGTTAACATTGAAACAATAACATATCAGGAAGAAAAAAAAATAATCAGTTTGGGAAAAAGAGTTGAAATTTTGAAAGAAACCCAAGAATTGCAAAAAAATTGAACTCAAAATCTCAAGAAATAGGTCCAAAATTTTAAAATTAATAATATCTCGAGACAATCATCTAAATCTTAAGGAAAACCAAATTAGAATATTTCAGAAAATAGCAAAATTTTGACCATTTAAAATTTTTTGAAAAATTGAAATTTTCCGATTATGGTGCGATATTTTGAAAACAGAATCCTAACTTTAGGTAATACATAAACATTTTTAGTTGAAACCAAGCAATTTGAGAACTTTTAAGACAAACAAAAAAAGGACCAATTTTCTAAGATAGAAAAGTAAAAATGTCTAGAAAAAAATATTTACTAGCGACCTTTTGGTTAACCAAAAGACATTTTAAAGAGAAGTTGTGCTTCCCAGGCTTTCATTAAGAACACTCCAGTGTTAGAAAGTATGCCTGAGTATCGATCTAAAGATGATAGCTTGGCTGTAGAAACGCGTTAGAGCAACCTTTGTTGGGTTTTTAATCTTTCTTGGTTTCAGGGGACAAGTTTTGTATTTCAATTTTTGAAGATAACCAAGAACCAGTCCGTTCCGCCAAAAAAAAAGAGAAAGCATACCATTTTGTGCACTGAATGTGCTGATATACAAAAGGAATCTAAAAGCTTCTTTCTGCGTGTTATTTTATAAATCTCTTCGTAAAATTTGTGCTACCGTGCGGTAACATTTCTGTTTATTTTAAAGTTTCTGCTAGTACTACTCTACTGCTACTACTACTACTACTGCAAATCTTGAAATTTGTAACCTTAGTATCAGTTAATCTATTAGAGACAGACGAGGTAAAACTGCGATTTTCTCTTTATAGGTCACTAAAAAGACGTAATTTTATTTATGTATAGAGCAGGATATCGTGCTTGCTGACAATTTTTCCTACCGTCCATTCACATGTCCAAGAACAATCGAGTTGTACGAGTCCCTCTAGTGCCATAAAGCTGCTAACAAAACATACGCGCGGCATCCGACAATTGTATGCCCCAGCGCAAATAAATTAATTATAAGAAATATTGATTTTCCCGCGCCGCATCTCTTCCAAAATGCTGAATATTGCCCCCGGAACGTTTTAATAACGTCCATATTGCGCTTTAGGAAACTTCTCGTGGATATTACACCACTTATATCGATTTGTCTCTGGCACGTTCTCTAGGAAACTAATGGTTCTGTTGGCTGCATCTGGCTCCAAATAAATTAATAAAAGCGCAACTCGACCGAACTTTCCTCTCGTATTATTTATGAGGGAAATCAGTTTCGCCGCAGAACTGTCAAAATATCAAATATCTGCGGAAGGATGCAATGTTTTGTGTTTGTTTGCTCCGATCTCCGAATGGTTGTTTTCGATCATAAAAAGATACTCTATTAATATTTGAGAAGATATTTTATCGCAGAAAACGGCGTTTTGTCCTGTCTTTCTGACGACTTCCAACAGCGAAAAACAAAAAGTTTATATCTGTCATGCATTGACTCCTAGTGAAAACATTGTCATTAACGAGACATTATATAGTTTAATGTTATTTTGTTTCAATGTATACATTATTTAAACGATTATTAACCCCTTTGGTTAAAGTGTAAGTATAGTAAGGTAATTATTAGACATCCGTAAGGACAGACAAAGATAATCGACATCATTTCACTTTTCTTAGTTCACATTTTGACCATAAAAAGTACCATTTTATTATTTGGAAAGTTTTGTTCTGTCCAATACTTTGTACCGAAACAATGTTTTATTTCTTTGAGCGCGATTCCAATGCGGAGATGTAAAAAGTATCGCATATGTGCACTAGTCAATGAAAGAATGGAATTCTGAAACTAAAAACTAAATATATGGAAGCTAAGATCATACGGATTGTTACTTTAAGGGTACGTTTAGATTAGACACTTTATTTCGTACATTTTCTCTCTGACATAAAATATATTTGCTCTCTGAGATAAATGTCAACTATCCTGAGAGAAGCTATCTCCTCCCAGCTGTGTAGATAAGTCTCGGATAGCTTCTCTCAGGATAGTTGACACTTATGTCAAAGAGAAATGTACGGAATGAAGTGTCTAATCTAAACGTACCCTTAAACAGGTTTCGTCATTGGATGTCAGAATCTATCGACGTAATCTACATCTAGGGTTGAGACCCTTTACTTGAGCAAATAAAGTATATATGCTGGTTGTTAAAAGTTAGAAAAATAAAAGTACATTGTATCAAAATTAAGTACTATTTATTCTATTTTACTATTGCTAGACGTTTTATAGTTCTGTCAAACAGATTTAAAATACAGCTACAATATAGACCTAGCTAAAGTAGAGCAAGGTGACTCGCTTGCATCCCCCCCCCCCCAAAGGGGTAGCTACAATAGGGCAGGGTAGGGCTCTTGCCCACCTGGCCGATGCAGCTAAACGACAATTTATATTCAACTGAGAAGACTTTCACTAAAAAATTTCCATTCGACCAAATTCGTCCTTTTTTAAGCTATTGACATTTTCTCGAAATTTTGACTTATTTCACAAAATTCGTCTTTTTTTATAAATTTCTTCCGAAACCTCAAATTTATTCCTAAAATTCGATTTATTTCATCAGAATCCAACTTAAGTCAAAATTTCGAATTTTTGTCTTCGTTATCATCATTCATCGTTTTATTTTTCGAAATTCTATCATTTCTCAAAATTCGTTTTTTCTGGAAACTTCGGCTTTTCTTAAAATTTTGATTTTCTGAAAATTTTGACTTGTTTATCAAGATTTACATTTTTCCTCAAAATTTGATCGATTTTTTGATAAAAATATTTATCTGGAAACTTTTATAATAACTTTTTTTAGAAATGTTATAAAAGACAAAAATTAAGAAGAAATTTTCCCTGAAATGGTCTATAACTGAGACAACTTTTTTCTCAAAATTTCGACGTTTATTTCAATATTGGGCATTTTCTGACTTAGAGTAGGGCAGATCAGGGCGCATGTCTGCCTCTGAATCAAGCCGTCAAGAAAAAAATCTAGAAATTATATTTTTCTCAAAATTTATCCTTTATCCAAAATATCGATAAAATTTGATTATCTCTGAAGAACTTCGAGTGTTTACTAAATTTCGACTTTTTCTCAAAATTTCGATCTTCTTTTTTTCAAGGGGAAAAAATCGAAATTTGCAGAAAAAAACGAATTTAAAAAATCGAAACTATGATATTTTTCTCAAAATCCATCTTTTTTCACAAATTTAAAATTTATCCTAAAATCCCATCCTGCATGTTCCAGGAAATCTGAATATTTTTCCTGGAAATTCGTATTTTTCTTAAAATTTTGACTTTTTTCAAGATTCGTTTTTTTTTCATGAACGGGGCTATTCTCAAAATTGTACTTTTTCTGAAAGTTTGATTTTTTCTGGAAAATTTCCAAAAGGAGAATCAAAAAGTCAAATTTTGTGAACAAAGTAAAAAAAAGTTGCACGGAATAGTCAACATTTTGAGAAGGGTGAATAATCTTCTGTTTAAATTTAATTTTTTTCTCGAAATATCTAAAATCGAAATACGAGGGTAAATCAAATATGAAGCGAAATTTGTTTTCAAAAATTTATTGGTACAAGTTACATATATGAAAGTTATTAACTATTATTTTTACATAATCTCCTGATTTTGTTATGCATTTTTCCCAACGGATTGGGACTTTTTAATGCCATCATTTCTCAGCAGCAACATCAGGGAATCGCTTACCTCCTAGAGCTTCTTTCAGTGGCCCAAACATATGATAATCTCATGGTGATAAGTCGGGACTATCAGGCGGATATTCTAATGTTTCCGAATGCATTTTCTCGAATATCTGATGTGTCAGATTGGCTGAAAGGGGGGTGGGGGCATTGTCGTGAAGTAAAGTAACATTTCTGACCAAAAATTCGAGCCTCTTCCGCCGACATGCACGTTTTGCTTCATCCAATAGTTGGCAGCAGTAGGCAGTATTAAGCGTACGACGTTCATGCAGAAAATCTATGTGCACGACTCCTTTAAAATCCCAAAACACTGTCGCAGTTGAGAGGCGAGTTTTTGCCTTGATTGGTACACTTTCCCACTTTATTCTCCACTCCATGCTTGCAAGTCTCATCACACGTAACGATACGTTGCAAAAAACCATCACCTTCACCTTGAAAACGTCCAAGATGTTCTTCAGTCAAAAGACAAGGTACCCACTTGGGAGAAATTTTTCGAAATCCCATCTCATCTATCATGATGGATTGAGCACTTTCAAAGCTTATCTCTATCTAAGCTGCAGTTTCACCAACATTTAAACGATCACCTTCCAAAAGGAATTGAACAGCATTAATCTTGTCCGCCGTCACACTGGTCTGGGGACGACGGGCATGGGGTTCATTTTCAACTTAAGTTCGTCCTTCCAAACATTTTCAATGCCATTCATACACTTGAATTTTCTTCAAACAAGTATCCCCAAACTGTGCTTCTAATCTACGAAGAATTTCGGCGAGCTTTACACCTTCAACGGCAAGAAATTTAATAATAATGCGCTGCGGAACGTGCGGATGAAACTTTTGCTCACTCATTGTAACGATACGCTGCAAAAACCATCACCTTGAAAACGTCCAAGATGGCGCTGACAAATCTCCAAACGTTGTTCTGTTCTTCAGTCAAAAGAGGAGGTAACCACCTGACAGACATTTTTCGAAACCTCAGCTCATCTTTAATGATGGATTGAACAATCCCAAAGCTTATCCCTATATAAGCTGCAATTTAACCAACAGTTAAACGGCGATCACCTTCCAAAACGCGTTGAACAGCGTTAATCTTGCCCGCAGTTACACTAGTCCGAGGACGACGAGCGTGGGGTTCATTTTCAACTTGAGTTCGTCCTTTCAAGAATTTTTTTGTGCCATTTCTAAACTTGAATTTTCCTCAAACAAGTATCCCCAAACTGTACTTTTAGTCTACGAAAAATTTCGGTGGGTTTACACCTTCAACGGCAAAAAATTTACTAATAATGCGCTGCGCAACATGCGGATGAACCTTTTGCTCACTCATTGTATTTACAACTGACGAACGGCGGGAACGGAATTCGCTTGAGAGCAGGAAGTCACGTGATATCCCCACCTAACATGTCTAAAAGTTATTAAGTATTTTTCTACATAATCTCCTGATTCTGTTATGCATTTTTTCCAACAGATTGGTAGTTTTTTAATGCTATCATCATATCATTGTGTTTGCAGCCAATTACGCACAAATGTCTCAACAGCAGCATCATCATGGAATCGCTCACTTCCTAAAGCTTCTTTCAGTGGCCCAAACATATGATAATCGCATGGTGATTAGTCAGGACTATAAGGAAAGTGTTCTAATGTTGCCCAATGGATTTCCTCTATTTTTTGATGATTCAGATTGGCTGAGCGGGGGTGGGCATTGTCGTGAAGCAAAATTACATTTCTGACCGAAAATTCGCGCCTTTTCCGCCGATATGCACGTTTTGCTAGATTCAATAGCTGGTAGTAGTAGGCAGCATTAACCGTACGACGTTCATGCAGAAAATCGACGTGCACAACTCCTTTAAAGTCCCAAGAACCTGTTCAGCTGAGAGGCGAGTTTTTGCCTTGACGGGTGCACCTTCCCCCTTTCTTCTCCACTCCATGCTTGCTTGTTTAGATTCAGGGGTGTAATGGTGGATCACACGTAACGATACGTCGCAAAAAACCATCACCTTCACGTTGAAGACGTCCAAAAAGTCACTGACAAATCTCCAGACGTTGTTGTTTCTGTTCTTCAGTCAAAAAGCGAGGTGCTCACCTAGCAGAAATTTTTCGAACCCCAGGTAATCTGTAATGATGGATTGAGCACTCCCAAAGCTTATTCCTATCTGAGCTGCAATTTCACCAACAATTAAACGGTGATCCAAAAGGCATTGAACAGCGTTAATCTTGTCCGCAATAACACTAGTCCGAGGACGACAGGCATGGGGTTCACTGTCAACTTAAGTTCGTCCTTCCAAAAATTTTTTGTGCTATTCATACACTTGAGTTTTCTTGAAACAAGTGTCACCAAACTGTGCTCCTAGTCTACGAAGAATTTCGGTAGGCTTTACGCCTTCAACGGCAAGAAATAAATTTAATAATAATGCGCTGCGCAACGTGCGGATGAACCTCTTGCCCACTCATTGTATTTACAACTGACGAATGGCGAGAACAGAATTCGCTTGAGCGCAGAAAGTCATGTCCCCACCTAACATGTCTTAGAGTATGCGCCCATTCCCGGTGACCTTATGACGACATGAGTTTCATATTTGATTTACCCTCGTATTATCACGAACTTTACTACTCAATAAAGTATAGAGTACAACTGCACAAAATAACGGACACAATGGTGGCACCATTCGCGCATTATTATGTTCATCATTTTTAAGACTGACGATAGATACAATCTCGTCATCAGTACATACATTTTTAAACTGAAGAGATGACGGAGCTATGATAGGTTTAACTATAATGCATGTACGCTATTGACAGGACATAGTGCAAAAATGATGCTGCATATTGATTAATTTAAGCAAACACGTGCCCAAATCGTTTAGAAATGGGATTCTTCTGTCGGCGCAGGAAAACATAATGGGGCCCGCGCCTCGATGACATGTTATGACTTCATCCTACCCTGATTAGGATATTTTGCGAGAACGGTCAGCGGCCCTGATATTAGGGTTGTCAAAACATACCCTTTTAAAGTAGAATAAAAATATCTACGAAGAGTGAGAGATCAATGTCTCGATGTTTTTAGGCATTAAATTCTGCAGAACGTGGGGTTGTGCCGAAGTTGTAAAAATGAGTTACTGAAAGAATTATTTTTATTTCAAATGAAATAGATCTAATTTTGTGGCTCACATCTTCCCAACTATTTAATGCAATAATGCAGATATATTTTTCACTAAAAAATAATAATAAACTGACAAGAATAGAAATGTCGTTTTGACATCAAAAATATTTAACTTTGACATTGTAATAGTGACTGTAGCAAGCCTTTAAAAGTAACAAAAAATGTTAAGCGTATCAGTTTTAGAAAATTTCACAATTGGAAATTGAAATATAAAAAAAAAACAAAATCAGTCAATCTCCGAACTGCTGTCAGAAGTGAAAACTCCTTCAATGTAGTTATAATTCGTATTGTTGTGAATGGTCGTGTAGCTCAGTGTTTAAGGCGGCAGATTTTGTTTCATATGTTTGATAAGTCGCCGGTTCAAATCCCGCTGTCGTCAACATGTTTTTTAATTTTATTACACGTCTTACTTGTAGCTACATAGTGCTGTTAATATTAGAGCATGTTGATAACGTAAATTAGCGTGATGGTAACGCGAAACCATAAGTTTTACCCCCATATATAATGTAGTCCAACGCGTTTAAAGAAGTTTTCACTTCAAAAATCGATACACGATAAAGAAAGTAATAAGTGGGATTGAGTGACATCAGCTAGTTTTTAAATGAAAAATTACAGAAAAAATACAAGAGCAAAGTGAACTTCTAGTTAGAAAATCCTGCTGTTTATTTATTTATTTATCGGTGGTCGAAGAGTTTGGATGATAGTGATCGAGACGAGCGCGAGGGTGGTCGACTTTCCTCCTCATTAGTTAATGTGCCAGGTACCGCTTTCATGCGGGAGAGTACAGCCCTTGGTGTGCGGCAATACCTTCTCAACAAAGAGGGTTGGCACTTTTAAGGGGTATGTATACATAACGTTTTCTTTTGTGGAAGTTTGTTGCCTGATGACTATGAAAGAACTGCTTACACCTCACATTTTGTTGAAGAAGTGAGTGTTCGGAAATTCGGTAGCACCTTCTGGGATTCCGGGAGCCAAGAAAATAAAGGCAGAAGCCAAATTATTACGTTGAAGAATCAAGTAAGGGTTAGTCTGTGAAAAATCTTGTCAGTTGATACGAAGCTAAATGTATTTTCTATACTTTTCACATATTTAACATAGCATTTTGGTGATACGAACTGAACCCATTTTCTCCTACCAAATATCGCTCAAGGTGCCTAAAGATGTTTTCACTTCAAAAAAATTCATTTACAAGAGCAGTAACATAAAGAACGTGCCACTATACGAATCGTAACTTTCGTTCATGTTGCGAAATATCCCCATGCTTTTGTTAATCACTTTTACAGTGAATAGTCATTTATTTGAATTTTCATCGTTGCTGCTTACAAATATCGACTTCTTCGAAAAAGAGCTTCTTTAGCCGTCTTAAAATCAAATCAATTTACTAAAGGTATTAACGCATATACAAATTCAAGCATGTAACTTGCAGAATTAGGCTTTAGATCTTCCCCTTTGGCAAATCCGATTAGTTACGCATTTAGCGATGTTAAGTTGGTGTGAAAGCGCCTCCAGAAGTTTGGCTCAGGATCCGATAGATTAAGAAAAAAGGAACCGCTCGCAGACAGATGCGATAAATTAACGGCAACGCTCGCCGTCAGGATTATTATCAAAAAAAAAATCTCACTTTAATAAAAGCCCGCTTTATCATGACGACGATGTAATTGAGAAAAATGGCCGATCTTTACGCAGAGACGCACACACGGCCATGTGTTTGTTTTGTGCACTAGAACAGTAGGAGTATTTGTAAACACATAGCGGAGGCGTTGCGGCAAAGAAATGAAGGCCATTTCCGGTTACGATATATTAGTTCAGATTTCAAAGCCGGTCACGAAGCAGTTGGAACGTTTCCCAAAAGAAATATGGTAAAATTCGACGCGTCTTCAAGAGACGTCATCTGACACTGCCAGTGTAACTTTAGTATCTGGGATGGATTGCTCGCTTCGTGGAAGGCTTCAGGATGTGCCGCATTAAATCTGTTACTGCTACAAGGGTCGGGATTACTCGCTTGAAAACAGGTTTGTGCATTTGTGGGATGAGAAAAAGGAAATTAAATGCATCCAGCTTTCCCTAAATTATTATGGATTAATCAAAAATTGTTTCATGAAATTTCTTTTCAAATACATAGTTGGTCCGCCTCTGGTAGTTCTAAGAGATTGAGCTCGCCGCTCCAGGGGATTATTGTTCAATAAAGCTTCGGTCCCATTGGAATAGCTGGAAATAACCTTTTCCTAGCGGAATGAAGGCCCCTCTTTCTGAAACTCCATTTCAGACGCTAATGCCCAGACAGTTAAATATTTATTTCTCTTCTGCCTGACAATCAGGATTTTGCAGTCAGTTTTCGTTCATATCTCAATCGCACAATAAAATTGCTCTTATATTTATATTTTTACTAGCTGATATCCGCGCCTTCGTCTGCGTGAAAGAAGGATTCTTGGGTCACATTTTAGAAAATACCGACTTGTTTGAAGAATTCGATTTTTATTGAACACTAGCTATTACCCACGACTTCGTCTGCGGATTTAAGTAAATAATTAGAATTTAAAAGAAAAAGTATCCAAAATTAAAGAGAGTTTTTAAATTTCTCGAATTGGCGGATCGATTTATTTGTTTTTATTTGTCTCTGCAATAGATGGTGCGGCTGATCAAATATGCTTTCTTATTTATGAAATTTGTGTTACCGTTGCACTCTTTAAAATACGAGAAATTTCTTTCCAAATACGGATTTATCAAAATATGAAAGAACCTGTAAAGTACGGGAGATCTGGCAACTATCACCACGAAGAAGCCGAGAAGAGAGGGAGTTGCTCTCTATCGCGTTATGACGCTGTCAAACTTGCTCTATCTCCAAACTTCATTAAGTTTGGACCATGAGCGTAGACAGGATTTCACTCAGGAGGGAGGCAACAATTATCTTGAAAATTGGTGGGCAAAAAAATAAAACCAGAAAATTTTCAGCTGAAGATTTATTAAGATTTATTTATTTATACTCAGCTGAGCATACTGTATATTTTTACTGAACTGCGTAAGCTTGGAGGATCGAATTTCTAAATTAGGGTCTAAATTTCGAAAAAGGATGGATTTTTCAGAAAAAGTCGAAAAATTTAATTTGTAATAAAACCCGAATCTTTTAGAATATTTGGAAAAATGCTGACATTTCTAAAAAAAGTCGAAATTTCGAAAAGACAAATTTTGTAAAAAATATCACAATTTCCAGAATAAATCGAATTTGAAGAAAAAAAAACTGAAATAATCAAGTATATTTTCCTTAGAATTTTACTTAATTTAAATTTTAATATAATCGGGAAGCTTTTTTTTGGAAATATTCTAAAAATATTATTCTTGAAATTACGACATTTTATTAATATTTTGTTCCGATTTTGAAAACATTAAACAAATTTTGAGAACAAGTCGAAATTTGGAGGAGGTAGAAATTTCCAGAAACAAAACGTCACATTTTGGGATATATCCTGTTCCGAGAATAAAACGAATTTGGATAAACAAGTGGAAATCATTTTTTTTTTTTTTGGTGGAACGGACTTCTCCTTAGTTATTTATCTTCCAAATTGATATACAAATCTTCTCTGAAACCAAAAAATATTAAAAAATACAACAAAAATTGCTCTAACGCGTTTCGATAGCCAGGCTATCATCTTCACAAAGATACTGATGTGAGATACTGTATCTCTCCGAAAAAAAGAATATTAAGAAAAATAGCAGAATTTCGAAAAAAGATGAATACGTATTGAGAAAAATAGCGAAATTTCGAAAGAACATTCCAATGAAAGAATTATGAGAATAAAGGCGAAATTTCGAATTTTCGTGTTTAAGAAAAACACGGATCTGAAGAAAAAAACTTAAAATTTCTATAAAAAGACGAGCAAAGAGTTGAAACTTTCAGAAATATCAAGTATCAAATTTTGAGATAAAAATAAAGATTTCGAAAAAAAGTGAAACTATAAGAATTAGTCAAAATTTTTTGGAAAATTAGATTCTATAAGGTTGAGATTTTCAGAAAAATTCAAATGTTAAGAAAAATAAAAGAATTTGGAGAAATAGGTGAAATTTTGAGAAATCGGTTTGAAATATTGAAGTAAAACAACAAAATTGCGAAGAAATTCGAAATTTTTCAGAAGACGTCCAAAAAACTGGAAATTTCGCACAGAAAGTTGTTTTGATGAAAGTCGAATTTTGATAAAATGGTTTAATTTTGAAAATTTTTCTTTATAAAAAAGACCATTTGTGAAAAAAAATCGAAATTTTCAGATAAAAAGATACTCGGACGAAAATATTGAGATTTTCAGGAACATAAATGATTGCATTTGAAATAAAATTAAAATTTGTAAAAAAACCAATTTTGAGAAAACTATGGATATTTCGAAAAAAAATCACAAAAGCAAAAACAGATTTTGGAAAAAATTTAAAGTTTGGAGGAAAAGATCAAAATTTCAAAAAAAAATCAAAATTTTTAGAATAAAATCGAAATTTTATTAAATTTCAAAATTTTTCAGAGAAAGCCGACATGTGCCATAAATTAATTTTTTTTTTTTGAAAAATCACGAAATGTGATCAAAATTAAAATTATCAACAAAATTCGAAATTCCATTCTGAAGAAAAAATGGAAATTTCAATTTCTTTCTGTATTAAACATTTCCCTTCTTGAAAATTTCATTTTTTTAAATTTCCTTTTCAATATTTCATTTTTTTTACTAATTGGAACTTTCGAATTCTTTCCAAAATTTTAACCTTTTTCACAATTATGACTCTATTTTTGAAAATTTTAACCTTTTTTCAAAATTCTTATTTTGTTATTAAAAGTGTAAACCTTTTTTAAAATTCATCTCGAAATTTCAACTTTTTTAGACTAACGATTTTTTGAATCATTTGAATTCTTTTTGATTGAGTTATTTGAGAGTTTCACTCATTGACTAAAAAATTAATATACAAATTTTGTCCCCTGAAACCAAGAAAGATTAAAAAACACAACACTTGCTCTAACACGTTTCGGTGCTTATACCATTATCTTCAGAGAAATATAGTATTTCTCTTATGCTTTTTAATCTTTCGTGGTCTCGGGGGTCAAGATTTGTATACCAGTTTTTAAAATAATCAAGGATAAGTAAGTGCGTTCCACCAAAAAGAAACCACTCATTAACTCACTTATGTTTGTTTTTTTTAATTCGAATTTTTTCACATTTTCGGTCTTTTCTTTGACTTTCTGAAAATAACAATTTTTTTAAAAATCTGATTTTTCGGTTTTTATTTAATATCTTGATTTTTTTGGACATTTCGACTTTATATTTTGAAAATTACTAATTTCAGATTTTCAATTTTTTTAACTTCGATTTTTTCCAAACTTTGAGTTATTTTGTAAATTTCAACCCACTATTTCGCCTCTTTTATTTTGATTTATTTTCGAATTTTTTAAAAATTTTACACAAAATTTTGATCTCTTTTCAAAATTAAGATCTTTTTTGTTTAGGTTGTTTGTTTAGTAAGTTTAGACGTTTTTTTTTAAATAAATCTGAGTATGTTGAAATATTGTCTCTTTTTAAAAGTCTGTTTTTGAAAATTTGCATCTCTGTTCAAACTTGTGACTAATTTCTCGAAGTTTTAATTTTTTTCGAAAAGTTCGACTTTTTTTACAAAAGTTTCGACGTTGAAATTGAAATATATATTCAAATTTGTTGAAAATCCTCTTTTGTTTAAAAGTTGGATTTCTTTGAAAATTTTGGCTATTAAAATTTTCGATCCTTTTTCTTTGTGGAACGGATTGGTGCTTGGTTATCTTGAAAAATTGAAATACAAATCTTGTCCCCTGAAACCAAGAAAGATTAAAAAAACACAACAGAGGTTGCTCTAACGATAGCCAAGCTGTCATCTTCAGAGCGATACTGTATCTCTCTGAAGATGAGAGAGATACTGTATCTCTCTGCAGATAATAGCTTGGCTATCGAAACGAGTTAAATCAACCTCTGTTTAATCTTTCATGATTTCAAGGGGCAAGATTTGTATTTCAATATCGATCCATTTACCAAATGTTCAGCTCTTTGGAAAATTTCGACCATTTATCTACAAATTTTAACTTTTTTTCAAAGTTAACAATTCAGAATTTAAAATTTTTTCAAAATCTCTTTTTTTTTAAATTTTGCCTTTTTGTGAAAACTTCCATCATTTATCACCCATTTTTTGAAATTTCGAATTTTTGTAACCTCTATTTTTTGAGTAATGCCTGCTCCTGAACATTTTTTGAAGAATCTGGCTTTCTAAATACGAATTCTCAAAATTTCGAACAAATTGTATTGTACGAATTCGAGACTTGAACTAAATTTGAATTCTAAAAAGGGGTAATTTTTAAATTTAATTTGAAAAGTTTAAAAAAAGGTCGAAATTTAGAAGAATTTTGGAGATTTAAAATTTTTTCAAAATGTCTCTTTTTTCAAAATTTCGACATTTTTTTAATTTCTATTTTTTCCAAATTTTGACCTAATTTGTAAATTTCAACCCATTCATTATTTCGCCTCTCTTTTATTTTTATTTATTTTCGAATTTTTTGAAAATCTGACCCAAAATTTTGATATTTTTTCAAAATTTAGACTTTTTTTGTTCAGATTGTTTGTTTAGTTAGATTAGATGTTTTTTAAATAAATCTGAGTATGTTGATATATTGTTTTTTTTTAAAAGCCATTTTTTGAAAAGTTGCAGCTTTGTTTAAATTTGTGAGTAATTTCTCGAAGTTTCGATTTTTTCGAAAAGTTCGACTCTCTTACAAAAATGTCGACGTTTTTTCGAAGTTTTGTGCTTTATGTAGTAAATTGGACTTTCATCTGAAAACACATATTCTACTTCTCTTAACAATTTTCATTTTTTTTAATGTTTGATTTCTTTCAAAATTTCGACTTTTAAAATTTTCGATCTTTCTACCAAATTTTCAGTTTTTTCAAAATTTCGACCTTTTATCATCAAATTTAGACTTCTTTTAAAGTTAACACTTTTTCCGAATTAAAATTTTTTTTTAAATTTCTTTTTTCAAAGTTTCGACTTTTTGTGAAAGCTTCAATTTTTTCAACTTTTATTGAAACTTCAAATTTGTGTAACTTCGATTTTTTTGAGTAATGCCCGCTCCTGAAATTTTTTTAAAGAATCTGACTTTCTAAATACGAATTTTCAAAATTTCGAACAAATTGTATTAAACGAATTCAAGACCTGAAGAAAATTTCAACTCTAAAAGGAAATAATTTTTAAATTTAATCTGAAAAGTTTAAAAAAAGGTCGAAATTTAGAAGAATTTTGGAGGTTTAACAAATTTAGATATTTTGTGAGAACTGCAACCTTTTTTTGAAACTTCGAATTTTTGTAACTTCGATTTTTTTGAGTAAGGTCTGCTCCTGAATTTTTTTTAAAAGAATCTGACTTTATGAATACGAATTTTCAAAATTTCGAATAAATTGTAATAAACAAATTCGAGACTTGAACTAAATTTCAATTCTAAAAAAGAGTAATTTTTAATTTAATCTGAGAAGTTTAAAAAAAGGTCGAAATTTAGAAAAATTTTGGAGGTTTAACATTTTTTTGACATTTTGTGAGAACTTTAACCTTTTAGCAACCTTTTTTTGAAACTTCGAATTTTTGTAACTTTGATTTTTTTAATGATGCCTGCTTCTGAAAATTTTTTGAATATTCTGACTTTTTAAATAGGAATTTTCAAAATTTTGAACAAATTGTATTGAACAAATTCGATACTTGAACTAAATTTCAATTCTAAAAGGGAGTAATTTTTAAATATAATTTGAAAAGTTTTAAAAAATATCGAAATTTAGAAGAATTTTGAAGGCTTAACATTTTTTCAAAAGGTCTATCTTTTTTCAAAATTTCGACATTTTGTGAGAACTTCAACCTTTTTCTAAACTTAAAATTTTTGTAACTTCGATTTTTTGAAAAATTCCTGTTCTTAACATTTTTTTAAAGAATCTGACTTTCTAAAAATAAGAATTTTTAAAATTTCAAACAAATTGTATTTGACGAATTCGTGACTTGGACTTGGAGAATTTTTGATATTTATTCTGGAAGTTAAAAAAAGTAGAAATTTGGAAGAATTTTGGAGTTTAAAATCTGAATAAGAATTTTAAACAAAAAAAGACCAAGCAGTAAAATTCCAGCTTCAATTTAAAAATTTTCTACTGATTTGTTTCTCGAACTTTTGAGTCCAAAGGAAGAATTTGGAAATGATGTCAACATTTTAGGAATAAACTTCAAAATGTCTAAACTATGTTCCAGATTTCGATTTAAACATCAGAAGTGCCAAATTAAGACCAATATTTCTAGTTTTAAACTTAAATGTTTAGAAGTTTACATGAAAACAAAGTGAGGTTTTAAAAAATTTAGATATCACCCAGTCATATTTCAAAAAAGGTTTCAGAATATTGTCAACTTTGATTACTTAAAATTTAAATATTTCCAAGCTGGATTGCAAAAATGTGTGTAAAATTAATAAACATAAAAGAAGAACTCACAAAAAGATAAAATATGAGCTGATCACCTGAAAAAGTTTTGGATAAATTCGTGTCAAGACATATTTATTAACGACGTCAGCCTTCATCCACTTTTACCACCTTAGAGGCTGAATGTTGAAAAATCCTCACTAAGTGCTCTCCTACGTATTATGGAGAACACCTGAGTGAAATTTCATACTCCTAAAGGCTATGCCTTGTCTGTCAGTCAGCACTTAGATTTATTAAGTAGATAAGACAACATATTACAGGATTAAACTTCCAATTATTATCTTAAAATTGCAACTTTCGAAACTCGAGTTGATTAAATTCCAGGAGAAAATCAACCAAAAATGTTGGAATTTCCAGATTGCTTTCATTTGGGGTTTAAGCTCGAAATTTCACTATTAATATCAAAACCAGCTGCAAATTTTGAACCTACAGTTGATCAAAATTTTGGATTCAAAAATTTAAAGCCAAAGTTGCTTTCAAATTAAATTTCGAGAGAAACTTAAATTTTGAGGAAAACACAACATAAAAAAAGGAATTCGTGATTTAACAGGAAATTTTGAGAAAACAGAAGTTAGAGGAAAAAATTGCAAATTATAAAACAATTCCAAATCTTCGAGTTTAAACCTTTTGAGTTTCGATAACATTTTTTTAGAAAACAAGTCTAAATTTCCAGACTAAAGTCAAAAAAATGTGTCTAATAAATTTAATTTTTCTCTCGACGAGTCCACTTTGATTCGAAATTTAGCCTTTTTTTAGAAATTTTCACTTTTTAATTTCGATTCTTTTTTGGAATTTTCGACATCTAAATTTCAATATTTAACTCTGGCTTTATAGAAAGTAGAAAAAAATTAAATTTGTGTAAACAGTCTATTTCCATACTACATATTTTCACACATAATGATTTACGCCCGAATATTAAACTTTCTTTCTGAAATAATTGCCCAAAATTTCACTTTCATTCGAGATTTATAATTTTTTTTTAAATATTGAGATTTTTTTCCACCGTTCCACTTTTTTTCAAGTTTAAACTCTGTTTTTTTTTGGAAAAATTGTGTTTTCAGAAAATATTGGTGTGTGTTATCGGTTCGAAAATTAAAATTTCCTGAATTGTAAACACTTTATTTCAGACTGATTTCGGAACACTACAATTATGATTCACCTAACTATCAGACTATCTAACTATCCAACTATCTGACTAACTGACTGCCTGAGGGAAAGACGACCGCGTATTTATACCGTTTTGGTTTCTAGAATGGATCTCCGTACAGATAAGAATATCGCTTGTGAAAGGTCTAGAGTGCTTATCTGCTGTATGATTCATTCTCGCGGCCACTTCCCATTACCAAATGTTTCCAGAGAGTTCCTTACACTACACAATCACTAATACACATTTTATAACTATATTTCGTTACAATATAAAATTTTTATTTTAAAATCAAAATATTGAATTTAAATGTTTTTTTCAATTTATTTAACATTTCTTCGGCCCAGTTTGGAAATATCTAAATTTTTATGGTTTTTTGACAATTTTCTAAACAATTTTTGAAATGCGACTACGTTGTTTAGAAAATTGTCAAAAAACCATAAAAATTTAAATATTTTCAAACTGGGCCGAAGAAATGTTAAATAAATTGAAAAAAACATAATATTTCCGGTCAATAAGGGTCTACCATGAAGAATTGAATTTAAAGTTGAAAATTGACCTCAAACATCGCTCAAGAATTCCAGAAAAAGTCCAAGTTTCTTAAAAATGATTCGAAATTTAGACTTTAAATACAACTTTTTCTCGAAATTTCAAGACCTTGTGCAAAATTCAAGTTTAAACTGGGAATTTTAACAATTCGTAACTCGTAGTCAACTTTTTGCTCAAACGTCGACAATTTTTAGAGTTAATCGAAATGATGTGATTAAAAGTAGAAATTTTTGTTAATAAATTTAGTTTGCATTTCGTAGTACTGATTGACTAGAAAACAAAACTTAATATTTTATTCTATAAGGGAAGCTGGGGTGCTGGGGCCAAGACAAATTTCTTTTTTTTCAAAATCTACATATTTTTACAATATTAGAATAATATTCTAGTTTTACTTTGGTTTTCCTTAAAATTTTGGCCTTGAAGTTCCAAAACAAAACAGATTCAAAAAACGGTTATTTTTAAGCATAATTTTGAGAAAAATTTAAAATCTCAATTTTAATCTCAATTTTTTTTCTCAATTAGCGCGTCCAGGATTGAAGTTAGTTTCAGTCTTCGGTCTCCATCGTTGATATAGTGCCATAGTAGATAAGTATCTGCAGAACCATTTGGACCATCTGGCAACGAAGAAGATTTAAATTCGAAAATTTGTTTTCTTATAAACGTAAAATTTGAAATATTGAGTTTTTTCTTGAAAATTTCGTGTTAAAATTCGAATTTTATTTTTTTAAATTTTTCAGTTTTCTCCAAGAATCAACTCTCTTCAAAATTCGGAGCTTAATCTAGATAATTTGAAACTCAAAATGCAAAGTCCAAATTTAAAATAAATTTTCAAATAAACATGTAATTAAAAGTAATTTTCTCAAAATTTCTAGTTTAATCTCGATTTTTCTCAAATTATCGAATCAAATCTCGAAATTTCCCCGGTTTATAGAAATTTTAAGCTAGGAGCAAAAAAAGTCGAAATTTCGAAACTGAACTCCAGGATTGAAGTTGGTTCCTGTCTTCGATGATGTAGTGCCATCGTACGTAAGTATCTGCAGCACCATTTAGACGTATCTGGCAACGAAGAGATGGCATTTTCTGTGCAAGTTTCCGTGAGGCTCTTCTTCCAGTGGATTGGGTGAGTCAATATCTCATCTTTTTTTTTTCGATTAGCAGGTCCAAGAAACGAAGTTGGTTCTTAACTTAGCTTTCCATAATTCACTTGATGTTCTATTGCAGATGTCAGAAAACTATCCAGAAAGATATCTACTGGGGATCTACCTAACTTAAAACTCAAAATGCAAAATCGAAATTTAAATTAAATTTTCAAATAAATATGTAATTAAAAGTAATTTTCTCAAAATTTCGAGTTTAATCTCGATTTTTCTCAAATTATCGAATCAAATCTCGAAATTTCGCCTGTTTATGGACATTTTAAGCTTGGAGCAAAAAACTCGACATTTCGAAACTGAACTCCAGGATTGAAGTTGGTTCCTGTCTTCGATTTTCATCGTTGATGTAGTACCATAGTACGTAAGTATCTGCCGCACCGTTTGGACGTATCTGGCAACGAAGAGATGGCATTTTCTGTGAAAATTTCCATGGTGCTCTTCTTTAAGTAGATTGAGTGACTCAATGTCTCATCTTTTTTCTCGATTAGCAGGTCTAAGAAAGGAAGTTGATTGTCAACTTCGATCTCCATAATTACCTTGATGTTCTGTTGCTGATGTCAGAAAACAATCCAGAAAGATATCTCCTTCGATTTCAAAAATAAGTGTTTGGTATTTTCTTTAGAATATAAAACGTATTTACGACAAACTGACAAACATCGATTGTTAGAATTATGTACCAGGGATTTAAACCAAAATTTTTATATCTAGAAAATACATCGTTTAATTGGCATCACATCAATCGAGATGGCAGAGAAATAAAACCCACTCATAATCTTATAATTCTTGGATTTATTAGAAAATAAAAGTACAATCTGTTCCATTTTACGACACAGATCGCTATATTCCTAGACATAAAAGGGCAAATTTTCTTTTAGCTTTAATAAAAGTGACACCGAGCATATGTTATGAAACGATAAATTTTTGGACAGCTATCTAGATCAAATGTCGACCGTTTAATATCAAAAGAGGGGTCGGCCTCCAGCCATTTGCGAAAGTTAATTGGATAAATTATTATATTTGAGTCGAAATAAGTCTAATTAGAGGTTGGGTAAGGTAGAGTAATCGATGTGAAGACATTAAACCAATTACTTGCGCAATGTTCAATCTAGAAATTTTCCTTTTAATTCGTATTCTAATTACTCATTGCAAACGAAAAAATGTTAATGCTGGCGTGGTATTGCACGAAATAAAACGTAAACGCAAATTACAACAAAGATCATAAAATTTGAGCTCTTCAACTGAAGCACAATAAATCCATTTCACCCAGCTTTATTACCTTGTTTTTTCATTTTGCGATTTATTTTTCATTTTCTGTGTACTTAGTATCTTAATGGTATATTAAATTTATTGCTAAATGTTAATTAACTTTTATGACAACATGAAACATTACTTAAATAACCTAATAGTTTGAAAATTTCATTTTTCAAAAAAAAATCTACTTATTTTGCAAAACTTTGCAATATCCATAATAACATGGTATTAATCATAACTATTAAACTTTATTAGCGATTAAAACAACAACAGATATTAAAAATTCCACGATGTTTTTATAAATTTTTAATATCTGTTGTCTGTTGTTGTTTTAATCGTTAATAAAGTTTAATAGTTATGAATATTGAAATTCCATATAGTAAGGGTTACAAATGTCAATAGTATTGAACGTAAATAGTGTTTTTGTTGGGTTAAAACTATTACACCACTACACCATTACACTCTTTAGTATTTGATGGAATATTACTGTCCCACCAAAACCCATATCACAAAGTTGATGCTCATTAATGGAAATAAACTCCCGCGATAGGATCGATGACAAAAGAAAACTCGGAAAGTCGCTGAAAAGTTATTCAAGAAGGAAGTGGTAGTAAGACGTAATATTCAAATGGGAACTGGGAAGCAAAAGGGAAGTTCTACAAAAGCTCGAATCGATATCTTTCAATTAATTTGCCTAGACACCCTAAAATATCGGCTACTCAATTATATTGGCAGCTTTATGGAGGCGAGGTCCCCCCAAATAACCTACTAGAACATCCTATATTAGTTTCTTGTGGTTGGGTTTATTGCTGGAAATATCTATCGAAGGCGTACCGCTAACTGGATGTAATGTACGAACTTCGGAACGTTTGCTATCTCTTTCGACTTCTTAATCCTGCCAATCGTATCTGATTTATGTATATCACGAATAGTAGATGAAATCGTGACTACTGCTAATAACTTATTGATTTTATATTAGGGAAAACATTGAGAACTAAATTTGGAGAAAAAAATTAAACTTTTTTAGAAAAAGTCTGAGCGAATAACACTTGAAATAAAAATCTTGTCCCCTGAAACCAAAAAAGTTTAAAAAACACAACAGAGGTTGCTCTAACGCGTTTCGTCATCTTCAGAGAGATACTAGATAATAGCTTGGCTATCGAAACGCATTAGAGCAACTTTGTTGTGTTTTTTAATCTTTCTTGGTTTCAGTGGAAAAGATTTGTATTTCAATTTGTGAAGATATCCAAGGACCAGTCCCTTCAACCAAATAAGAATAAAACTTTAAGAGAAAAGCTAAATTTATTATTTTTTTCAAAACTCTGAATATGCAAGTAGAATGCAACCTAGACTACAAATTCATGCAGCCCTCCAGGCGTGTATGGTGAATCATAGGTAACTGAACTACCAACAGTTGAAACACTGCCACTTAGCGAAGCTGTTGCTCTCTAGAAATGTTCCCAGAAGACAAGGATTCTAATGCACAGACCAATAGGTTTGAACATATACCAAACTGATGAGATCTAACAAGATCGAAATCGGTATTTGGTTTCCAAACTTTGAATCTAATAAATGTTCAAACCTATTGATCTGTGCATTAGAATCCTTGTCTTCTGGGAACATTCCTAGAGAGCAACCGCTTCGCTAAGTGGCAGTGTTTCAACTGTTGGTAGTTCAGTTACCTATGATTCACTATACACGCCTGGAGGGCTGCATGAATTTGTAGTCTAGGTTGCATTTTACTTGCATACGACATTGTTGGCGATGGCCATAGTTTCTCTATGGACCAATAGGTGGTAATACTAAGGGTCACTCGCTTGACGCCTGTGAATGTTTTAGTATTTACTTGTCGGAACATTTGTTGGCATTCGAGTTGGATATACCAAACTGACGAGATCTAACAAGATCGAAACCGGTATTTGGTTTCCTAACTTCGAATCTAATAAATGTTCAAACCTATTGGTCTGTGGATTAGAAAACTTTGAATATAATATTGAAATTCCAGTTTTGATAGAAGAGTCGAATTAATAATAAAAAGTCAAATAAAAATTTTCCAGTTAATCTGGAAGTATTTAAATTCGAAAATTTGTTTTCTCATAAATGTTCAGTTTTTTGAAATATTGAGTTTTTCTCGAAAATCTTGTATTAAAACTCGAATTTCATTTTTACAATTTTTCAGTTTTCTCAAAGAATCATTTCTCTTCAAAATTCGGAGCTTTTGAAACTCAAAATGCAAAGTCCAAATTTAAAGTAAACAAATTGAATTTTTAAATAAATATGCAATTAAAAATAATTTTCTAAAAATTTTGAGTTTAGCCTCGATTTTTCTCAAATTATCGAATCAAATCTCGAAATTTCGTCAGTTTATAGAAATTTTAAGCTTCGAGCAAAAAAAGTCGAAATTTCGAAACTGAACTCCAGGATTGAAGTTGGTTCCTGTCTTCGATCTTCATCGTGATGTAGTGCCATAGTACATAATAGAGACCTGGACGGGTAAGTAAAAATGTAATCGGATTTTATTCACCGATTACTTTTCCGAAATATGGAATCGGGCATTTGGCATCGTTGGCATCGTGGCATCGTACTGAATATACTCATTTGTAATCATGCACTTTATATTAGCAGTTTCGTGTTGCATGTTACAAGTTGACACTTGTCGAAAAAAAAGTAACAATTTAGAAAAGTAGAAAATTTTCAAAAATTAACAGTTTTTAAAAATCAGTTACATTAAAAAAAATGTCAAAAGTTAGAAGAAATGAAATTTTTTATAAAATTAAATGTTTGGAAAGTAAGAAAAATGTTTCAAAAAATTTTAAATGTATAAAGAAAGTCGAAATTTTAAAGTCCTTATTTTTAATAAAAGTTAACATTTCAAAAAAATTGAGAAGTTTGAAAAAGTCGAAATTTTCCAAAAAAATTAATATTTTAAAAAAGTCGAAAATTTTGAGAAATGTCAAGATTTTTATAGAAAGTTAAAATTTCCAGAAAACAAATTAAAAGCTTCTAAAAAGAGAAAAAATGTCACAATTTTGACATTCTTCAAAAAAGTCGAGTATTTTAAAAAATGACAACATTTTCAACAAAATTCTAAATTTTTCAAAAAGTTAATATTTTGAGAATTAATTTAAACTTTCAAAAAGAATCAAAATTTGAAAAAAGTGTCGGGATTTCAAAAAATTAAAGAATTTTTATTCAACTTAACCTAACCTAACTTTCCAAAAGGTGAATTTACTTAAGAAGTCAAACTGTTTTAAAAATCACAATTTGAAAAATGAAATATCAAAATTTAAAAAAAAAAGTAAAAATTCGAAAAAAAGATTGATTTCCATTAAATTTAATCTCAAAAAAGAGTCAAAATTGTCGAAGTCTGAATATTAAAAAAAAGCCAAAATTATCAGAAAAGTCGAAATTTTAAAAAACATTTTAAATATTAGTTTTTTTTCAAAATTTTAGAGGTTTTAAAAGAATTTTGACTTATTTCAAAATTTTAACTATTCAAAACTATTCCAAATATTAATTCCTCAAAATTTGGAAAATGACAAAGTTTTGAATAGTTAAAATTTTAAAATAAGTCAAACATTTTCTTAAAACCTCTAAAATTTTGAAAAAAACTAACATTTTAAATGTCACAATTTTGGAAAAAAGTGGACATTTTGAAAAAAGTGGAAATATTAAAAATTTTGCAACATAATTAAAAATTTCAAAAAAAAAATTCAGCACTTTAAAAAATCGAAATTCTCAGATTTAAAATTTTGAAATTAAAATGTTCTAAAACAATCAAAATTTTCAAAAATGTTAAGATTTTCATTGAAAGTTAAAATTTCCAACAAATGTTAAGATTTACTGAGAAGTCAAAAGTTTCAACATTTTCAGATTTTTCAAAAAAATTGAGTATTTTAAAAAATTATGAATTTGTCAGTTAATATTTTAAGAAATAATCTAAAATTTTAAAAAAACGTGAAATTTAAAAAAGCGAACTTTAAAAAAAATCAAAAGTTTGCAAATAGTGCCAAAATTTTAAAAAATAAGTTAAATTTAAAAAATAGTCGAAATTTTCACAAATTAAAATGTTCAGTAACAAATTTAAAAAAAAATAATTTTGAAAAAACGGAAAGTTTGAAAAGAGTCGAAAATTAAAAAAAAACTGACAATAATAATAACTGACAAAACTGAATAGAGTTTAACTTTGAAAAGAGTTTAACTTTTAAAAATTCTACATTTTTCAGAAATTACAAATTTTCAGAACGGAAATTTTCAGAGTGGAAATTTTCAAAAATGTCAAAATTTCCAAAAAAGCCACGATTTTAAAAAGGTTAAATTTTAGAAAAAAATTGAAACCTTTAAATATGAAATTTTTAAAAAACTAGAAACGTCAAAACGTAAACAAAGGTCGAAATTTAAAGAAATGAAAATTTTTCAAAAAATGAAAATGGCAAGTGTCGAAATTAGAAAAAAATCTAAATTTATAAAAAAAACCTAAATGTTGAAAAGTGAAAATTTTCAAAAAAATCGATATTTTGAAAAAGTACAACTTGTTAAAATATTTAAACTCAAAAAAGGTCAAAATTTTGAAAAATTAAAAAATTTGAAAAAAGTCGAAAATATGAGAAAAAGTAGAAAGTTTTTGAAAAAGAGTGTATTTTGAAAACGAAAAAAAAAAATGAAATCACCAGAAAGATCGAAAATTTCGAACTTTTTTTGAAAATTTATAGTTTCTTGATAATTTCGATTTTTTAAAAATTTTGGATTAAAATTCAGGGTGGACCATAAGTAATGGTACACAGAGCAATGGTGGATTTTTCGAATAAAAATAATGTGATTTAGCTGCATTTACCTTATACCAAAAATTGATATTAACAGAGATACAGGGTGTCAAAGGTGAAAAAAAAAATTTGGATTTTTTCGTATAATTATGGAATGAATTGTAATATATGCACGAAATTTGGGGGGGGGGGGTTTGTTAAGTCGACAAACTCTAATTTGCTAACATATTACCAATAGCTGATAGGGGGCGCTACCTGCGCTATTCTGCATTGTGCACCCACGTATATTAATTTTAAATGAGTGATTTTATTTCTCCATATTTTTTACGTTAAAAAGGTTTACTTTCTGAACGTTGATACGAGCAACCATTTGCAAGATATTTGCCTTTAAAGCTTGACGTGCCTTGGTTTTAAATTACAAAGATATTAAATTTTCGAAGTAGGCTTGAAAAAAAAGTAATCATAAAGCAGTTTTGAAACTAATTTATGTCAAATATTACTTTGCTGATAATATTATTATCAAAATTTTGAAAATCCCAATAAAAAAAATCCAACAAATTAAGACGTAATTTATTTTCTAACATAGAGATGTGAGATATGATCTCTGAGTCCGTACAAGAAAATTTTAATAGTCTGGGTGATCAAAGCAGATATTTGGTGATAAATTTTAATAAAACACAGCCAGATTTTTAATTGTTTACAATCCCTTTACATGAAAAAGGTCATTTCCCACATACTTATTTTTAAAAATAAATTTTGTTTTGGTATTTTATTTAAATTTGCTTTAGAAATTTAAAAAATATGTGTAATAATAATATCAGTGGAGTAATATTTGATATAAATCGTTTTAGAGTCAGTTTTATTACTTTTATTTTGAAACCTACTGCGAAAAATTTACATTTACGTAACTTAAAATAAACGTGCGGCAAATTTTGAAGGCAAATATCTTGAAAACGGTTGCATGTATCAACATTTAGAAAGTATATCTTTTTTACTTTAAAAATGTAGGTAAATGAAAATATCTATTTAAAATGAGTGTACATAAAGGCACAAAAAACTTATGATGCTTTAGAATAATACAGGGAAGCGCAGGTGGCGCCCCTTATGACTTACTGACAATCTGTTAGCAAATTAAAATTTCTTGACCAAAGAAACCCCCCTATGCAAAATTTCTTGTCTATAGTGAAATGTGTTCATCAGTTATGCGAAAAAATCACATTTTTTTTTTCAACTTTGACACCCTGTATCTCTGTTAATATCAACTTTTGGTATAAGGTAAATGTGACTAAATCACGTTATTTTTATACGAAAAATCTACTCTTGCTCTATGTACCATTACTTATGGTACACTCTGTATAGAAAAATGCCGAAATTTTTGATAAAGTTAAAATTTTGACAAGTCAAACGTTTTGAAAAAAGCTAAGATTTTTGAAAAGTCAAAATTTTAATAAAAAAAGTCGTAATTTTAAAATAACTATATATTGAGAAAAATTCAACCATTCGACATCATTTTCACAAATATTCGAAATGTTTAAAAAACTGAAATTTTGAAAAAATACGAAATTTTTGCAAGACAAGTTTTTCAAAAAGCCAAAATCGAAGATTTGAAAGGTTCAAAATATTTTTAATGGTGTTTGTAAAATAATTTTGGAAAATTTTGAAAACAAAATACGAAATTTAAAGGTTCCAAAATTTCAAGAAAAAATTTTTTAGAGAAATGACGGAATTAAAAAAAAATTGATTCATATAACACGTTAAGGAAAGAGGTGATCGTTATAATAGTGAGTGGGATTGTATAGTAAAACTATAAAATGTAAAAAAATATGACGATTTAGAATTGCAATCAAAACGGGACCTATCTAGATTGTTTTGCAGGTTCAAAGAACCTCAAGCTAGAAAGTTTAATCAAAATCGTTAGAGCAATTTCAAAGAAAATATAAACATAAAAAATATATTTCAAAATTCTACTTTCCAGACGATGCCGATTATTCATCAGACGCGGTGCCGATTATTACTTATACTTGTCTCGTGACGTCACGATTGCCATAATCGGCATCGTTGTACTCTGTATTTGTATCTGTAATCGGACGATGCCATACTCACTCGTGCAGGTCTCCAGTACGTAAGTATCTGCAGCACCATTTAGACGTATCTGGCAACGAACATTTTCTGTGAAAGTTTCCATGGGGCTCTCCTTCCAGCAGATTGTGTGACTCAATGTCTCATCTTTTTTCTCAATTAGCAGGTCTAAGAAACGAAGATGGTTTTTAACTTCGCTCTCCATAATTCACTTGATGTTCTGTTGCAGATATCAGAAAACTATCCAAAAAGATATCTACTGAAGAAAAAATTCGAAAAAAAAATCAAAATTTAAACATTTTGAAAGTTTATTTAATGTTGAGTTTCTTCTCAAAATTACGAACTTCCGTCCGGTCCAAAATTTTTAATTCCTTTGTCTACATTTTCTCATTAAAAATGAAATCTGTACTTTTTTTGTATACAAATCTTGAATTGGTTTCTCCAAATTTCGACTTTAACGCCAAAGTTTCGGCTCTTTCATTTTTCGAAATATCAACTTGAGGCTCGAAATTTCGAAATTATGCTCAACATTTCTTGAAATTTCGTCTGACACTCAAGTTTATGATGTATCATTTTGCGTTTTCTCTCAAAATTTGGATTTCTTTTCAGATTTGCGTGTTTCGATTTAAATTTGATATTTCTTTAAACTGGAGACTACTTTTATTACATCAAAATTTAGAATTCTTCTCATAATTTCAACTTTTTTCTAAAACTTTCCACTAGAAAATGATATTTCTCTCTAAAAGGACAGCTTTAAAAAGTATAACCTCAATATTGATTTTTTTTTGTTGGAACGGACTGGTCCTTGGTTTCTTTAAAAATTGAAATAAACATCTTGTCCCTTGAAACCAAAAAAGATTAAAAAACACGACAAAGGTTGCTCTAAAGCGCTTCGATAGCCAAACTATCATCTTCAGAGGCCGCACTTCAAAGACCTCTCTGAAGATGATATCTTGGCTATCGAAACGAGTTAGAACAACTGTTATTGTGTTTTTTAATCTTTCTTCGTTTTAGGGGACAATTCCATTCCACAAAAAAAGTAATATATTAGAAATTTCTAATTTTCTCTAAAATTTGAAATTTTATTCGCAGCCTAAGAATTGAAAACTCGAGATTTTTTTAGTAAATTTGGAACAGTTTATCCTTCTGAATTCTTTGCCTTGAGATTTTCATTATTTTCTTTGAGAATTCTAACAGGTTTTCTTTTTAGAGCTAAAAAGTACTTCACATCTCATCAGCTATTAACACTATACAAAGCTCAAGTTAAGCCAACACCAGAATACTGTCCTCAGGTTTGGAGTTCAACCCCAAAACACACTTTAGCTCTCTTGGATTCAATTCAAAGAAGAACGATTCGCCTAATTGATGACAAGAGTCTGACCGATTCTCTCGAAACACTAGAGCACAGGCGTATGGTTGGTGACTTGTCTCTTTTCAATAAGTACTATCCTGGAAGATGCTCGCAGGAACTAATGGGATTGATCCTCCCAAGGGCAAGATTCTTGAGGCGCACCAGACAGTCGGAGACAGCAAATTCCTGTGCAGTCCAGCTTGACACAGTGAGGACTTCTGTCTGCAGAGACTCTTTTTTCTATAGAACTTCCAAGTTATGGAACTTGTTACCGAAAGGAATTTTCCTCAAAAATTACAACCTACCCTTGTTTAAGAAGGCGGTTCATCGCCATCTATCCTTGTTTCCGCATCCTACTCGCAGTGCTTTGAAAGCATAATGGAGTTATCCTTTGCGAGTGGATTAAACTTAAAAAAAAAATAATAACATTCTAACATTTTTGATTTTATTGCAGAATCTCGACTTGAATTTGCACTCTTTTCATGATTTCCACTTTTTTGAAAATTGAAACTGTTTTTCAAGAATCTACCTTTTAAGAATCTTTCTTTTTGAAAAATTATTTTTTTAAATTTTGGACTTTATTAAAAATATTTACTTTTTGTAAAAATCCTAACATTTTCAGAACTTTGAAGCCTTCTAAATTTCGGCTGTTTTTCAGAATTTCGTCTTTTTCTTGAAATTTTAAAATTTTTTTTTTGAAAATTTCAATTTCTTCTGAAGTGTCTGATTTTTCCTTTTCAAAATATCGACACATGTCGATATTTTTCATAATGTTCAATATTTTTTGAATATTTCAACCAATTTCTGAGAAAAGTTTGACTTTTTCTTGAATTTGAAGTTTTTTTTTAAAGCTACTCTTAGCATTTTGGGGTTTTCTTTAAATCTTTATTTTTTTTGAAATAGCAGATCATTCTAAAAACCCCAAATATTTTGAAAATAATATTTTATTTAACATTTAATCTTCTTTTGAAAAAAATCCACGTTAAATTCCACTTTTTTTGAAAATTTCGACCGTTTTACGAAATTTGAATTCAACATTTTAACCAGAGACTAAATAGACTGAACCTAACACGGTAAGCAGTGAAGCCAGTTGAAAGCCTGGCGAAAGCCTAGCTCCATTTAGCTCGCAATGCCCTCTTATTATTTGACAGACCTTTGCGAAGATAACATCGGTTTTTTTTAAAGAAAATGGGCTGTAAATATGGGGAAGTGTATTGTGGATCATTGTTGAAACCTCAGTGAACACATTAGTGAAGGAAAATCAAGAGTTTCATTCTTTGGGTAGGTAAAAATAAAATATATAAATATTCAATTATCGGCGTGCGCGCGTCGCCATTTCACTGCAATCATGACGTGTTTACAGCACCGGCTTAACAATATTGTACACAGGCGTCGCGTATTGAAAGAAAATTATTTTACTATTAAACCAAGATGTCTTTGAAAATAGTTCTCCTGAACTTTTACCAAAAAGAACTTATAAAAATTATCCTATTGGTCCAAAAGCCCCTAATTCTAAAGTTTCATCTAAATCGTTAGAACCGTTACGCGGCAAGTTTCGTATTTATAAATTTTACTTAATCCGACCATATCAAAGAGTAGTGGAATGCACCTCCCCACTTCCCCGCATTTTAGCTTCAGCTGTACGCATGAGACAACATTGAAACGTTCAGTCTATTTAGTCTCTGATTTTAACCTGTTGGGATAAAATTATTTAATTTTTTTTAATATTATGAATTAGTTATTAATTCATATCAATTAATTATTAATTGATAAGATTTTTCATCCCAAATTTCGAGTTTAATTTCCAAGAATGACAACACTTAAAATTGTTTGATATACATTTGGACAACTTATCAAAATTTCGCCATGTTTTCTAAAATTCTCCAAAATTATTCATCTTTCTTAAAATTATAACTCTAACTCCGGACTTCCCAAAAATTTTCATTTTTAAGATTTCAAGTTTATCTGGATATTTTCGCATTTTTTCCAAACAATTTTAGTCAAAATTAGAAAATTTGAAGTTCTTTCTAAAAATGTTATTTTTTCTCCATTTCGAACTTAACTTAAAATTTCTAAGGTCTTTTCTGATATTTTGATTTTAAATATTAAATAAGAAGTCAGGGGCCGCTCTAGAGGTGGATAATTCGGACATATGTCCCTGGAGGAATGTCCAAAGGGCTGTAGCAAAATTCTATTTACGGAAGACCGAAATGTCGCTTTAAAATTTTCAAATAAGACAGAATATCAGAGTATCTTTCTAAAGATGATTGCGTGGCTATCGAAACGCGTTAGAGCAACCTCTGTTGTGTTTTTTAATCTTTCTTGATTTCAGGGGACAATATTTGTATTTCAATTTTTAAAGATAACCAAGGACCAGTCCGTTCCACCAAAAAATAAAAGAATATAACATTTAAAGTCACAATTTCAATTCTAAACGTGATTTTTTCCAAAGTTTCGTAAATTTCTAAAAAAAAATGGGCAGTCCTGGAGGCTGCCGCCGGAAGTGAAAACTTAAAACTAGGAAATAAGAGTGTAGAGTTTTTTTTAAGTTTAATCCACTAGGAAAGGGTAACCCCATTATGCTTTCAAAGCACTAAGATTAGGATGCGGAAACAAGGATAGATGGCGATAAAACGCTTTCTTAAACAAGGATAGGTTGTAATTTTTGGAAAAAATTCCTCTCGTTAACAAGTTCCATAACTTGGAAATTCTATAGAAAAAAGAGTAGTTCAAATCCACACTAGTGAACAAGTCAGAATCAGGTCTGGATCTAATAGGTGTGGGTCCCGATTAGAATTTTTTGGGCAGCCTCTATATATTAAATTTGAAAAGTTTACCTTTTTCTAGACTTGTCGGATTAAAATTAAACTATTATTTCAAATTTTTCATTTTAAATTTTTTCTATTTATTGTCCTAAAATCTTAAAAATTTTAAAATTTCGAAAAATGTTTATTTTATAAATCCAGAGCTATCGAAACTTCGCATTTTTTACTAAACATTTCGACCTTTAAATATTAAAGGTTTTTCTCTAAATTTACAGGAAAAATTTAAATTAGTTTTTATAAATTAATCAGCTAAAACATTCAAAAATCTTCAGGGATTAAACCTAAAACTTCAATTTAGAATGCTTAAAAACAAGAATTTTAAAACTGGAATAATAATATTAAAAATCGAAATTTCGAGAAAAAATAAATTTTGAAAATTAAACTCGAATATTTGACATGAAAATTTTGGGAGAAAGTAAGAGATAAACTTTAAGTTTAAAGTGGACATTTCGAGATTTAAGTTAAAATTTCGAGGTAAGGTCGAAATTTCGAAATCATAGTAGAAGTTTTGAGAATAGGTACAGTCGAAGTTCCAGGAAAAAGTTTTCGAGATTCAATTTTTCATTTAAAATTTTTATTAAAAAGTACAAATTTCGAGTTTAGAATTTAATTTTCTTCCCAAAATCAAATTAAATAGCAAAACATTAATATCAAAATTGCAATTCTAAAAAAAATCCTTTTGTTTTCAAGACTGATCTCGAAATATCTACTAAAACCACTACTTTGAAAAAAATAGAAATTGAAATGGATGTATGAAAATTATTGTTAATTGAGATTTCGAGGGTAAATTTAATATTCTTTATTTATATACTTATTTATTTTATGAGAAATATTAATATTTTTAATTTGAAATCAAACTTCCCACTTTTCTTTTTTGAAATGTGGAATTAAAAGTCGAAATTTTGAGCTGTAAGGTGTGCAATTCTAGAAAAAAGTATAAATGTTAGGTTTAGACTGCAAATTTTTAATTTTTTTTAAGTTTCGATTTCGCAGCCTTTTTGTCCCGTCTTTGTTATTAGAAACTTGGTTGACGGCCCACTTGAAATGAATTTCTATCAATTTTACAAACTATGATTTTGTGTATATTGTTTGTAACTTTGGATAGCTCATTAGAGTATATTGTTTTTTTATTGATTTTTTACGTAGTACTTTAGACCCTTTTGTTTTATTGCGCTTCTCTGAACTAATTTTATAAATGGGTAAGTGTGTTGCGTTTTGCGTTGTATATATCACTGCGCCATCTACCCTGTTATTTTATGACAACTTTCCTACTCAGGAATATATTTTGCTTCAAATGGAAATGCTAATTTGCGTTACCAACAGGCTTTAATGTGTTTTATCAACAGGCTTACCCCCTAGAGGCTCTAATGTTAAAAGTAGAATAGGTTGGAACGCGTAAGGATGAGGGTGACGCGTGATGGTAACACGAAGCTGCTTATCCAAAATGACTCGCCTAAAGAAGTTTTCACTTCGAAAATTACATTTAAAAATTAATTTAATTTTGGTAACTTCAAATGAAATGTTTATTTCAAAACATGAATCGAGTTAAATGCATACAAAGAATTAGATTTCACAAGAAGTTGCGTGCTATTCCAATGCGCCTTGGTAATCAGTTATCTGGGACATTCCTTCTTGGCTTAATTTCCCACGAAAAATGATTTATACATGTAGCAGAGACCGGTCTTATGCGATTTTACCCAAGACGGTCAAACGCCGTGTACAAACGCGCCCAAGATGAATCTTGAGAGATAACGTGAGACCGGCTCCTTAAAGGCAAAGTCGTGGACGTGAATGAATGCCGTTCGACAAGCCGAACGACATATAAAATTCGTTGAAGCTTTAACAAAAGGGAGTTAAAACTTATCAACCCCGTTTAAATAGGACAAATTTGCGCAGAGAATAATTGCCAGTATTTGCATTTCAATCGCACCCCTTCGATGGCTAATAAAGGCAGAATCTGAGCCACTTAAAAAGATAAATGCGACAAGTCTTTGACACAAAACATCATAGCTTCGGCATGGTTAAAAAGAAAACGTAAAACTGGTCCGGCGCTATTCGTGGAATTCTTCGAGCTTCGGGGGTATATCTGGTCTTGTCTAACCACTTTCGGGTAGGCTTGTGAGTTATTTCTTCATTCTTGGTAGAGGGTTAAGGTTATACTTACGTAACGTTATAAATCATCCTGATTAAAGGAGAGCTTAGGCCACATTCCAATAGCATCAATTAAAAAATAACTTTTTATTGCATTCCTTTGCCTCATTTAACACTCCTTCTTAGGTAAAAATCCTAAAGATTTGATTCGACCATAAAGCGTTGACCACTTTAAAATCCCGAGAATTTTTCTAAAGACTGTTGAGATTATTTCGTCCTTTCTCGTTTAGTCGACTTTAAAGGTAAAATACACTCGCAAAGGTTAACCTTATGCCAGAGGTGCCCAACCTGTACTTCGCGAGCCACATATGGCTCGTGGTACCTATAAAGAAATCAGGGTAAATCAAATATGAACCGGAATTAGTTTTTAAAAATATATGAAAGTTATTAACTATTTTTTTACATAATCTCCTGATTTTGTTATGCATTTTTCCCAACGGATTGGGACTTTTTTAATGCCATCATCATAAAAGGAAGGGAGGCGTGTTTGCAGCCCATTGGGCACAAATATCTCAGCAGCATCATCATGGAATCGCTCACCTCCTAGAGCCTCTTTCAGTGAGCCAAATATATGATAATCGCATGGTGATAAGTCGGGACTATAAGGAGGATATTCTAACGTTTCCGAATGCATTTCCTCGAATGTCTGATGTGTCAGATTGGCTGAGTGGAGAAAGGGGCATTGTCGTGAAGTAACGTAACATTTCTGACCAAAAATTCGAGCCTCTTCCGCCGACATGCACGTTTTGCTTCATCCAATAGATGGCAGTAGTAGGCAGCATTAACCGTAAGACGTTCATGCAGAAAATCGAGGTACACGTTTCCTTTAAAATCCCAAAACACTGTCGCAGTTGAGAGGCGAGTTTTTGCCTTGACTGATGCAGTTTCCCCCTTTCTTCTCCACTCCGTGTTTGCTTGTTTAGATTCAAGAGTATAATGGTAGACCCAAGTCTCATCACACGTAACGATACGTTGCAAAAAACCATCACCTTCACATTGAAAACGTCCAAGATGGTGCTGACAAATCTCCAAACATTGTTGTTTCTATTCTTCAGTCAAAAAACAAGGTACCCGCCTGAGAGAAATTGTTCGAAATCCCAGCTCATCTATAATGATGGATTGACCACTCTCAAAGCTTATCTCTAAGCTGCAGTTTCACCAACAGTTAAACGGTCACCTTCCAAAAGGAGTTGAACAACGTTAATCTTGTCGCCATCACACTGGTCTAGGGACGACGGGCAGGGGGTTCATTTTCAACTTGAGTTCGTCCTCCCAAACATTTTTTATGCCATTCATACACTTGAGTTTTCTTCAAACAAGTATCCCTAAACTGTGCTTCTAATCTACGAATAATTTCGCGAGCCTTACACCTTCAACGGAAAGAAATTTAATAATAATGCGCTGCGCAACGTGCGGATGAAACTTTTGCTCACTCATTGTAACGATACGCTGCAAAACTATCACCTTGAAAACGTCCAAGATGGCGCTGACAAATCTCTAAACGTTGTTCTTTTCTTCAGACAAAAGAGGAGGTAACCACCTGACAGACATTTTTCGAAACCTCAGCTCATCTTTAATGATGGATTGAACACTCCCAAAGCTTATCCCTATATAAGCTGCAATTTAAGTAACCAACAGTTAAACGGCGATCACCTTCCAAAACGCGATGAACAGCGTTAATCTTGCCCGCAGTTACACTAGTCCGAGGACGACGAACGTGGGGTTCATTTTCAACTTGAGTTCGTCCTTTCAAGATTTTTTTTGTGCCATTTCTAAACTTGAATTTTCTTCAAACAAGTATCCCCAAACTGTGCTTTCACGAAGAATTTCGGTGGGTTTTACACCTTCAATGGCAAAAAATTTAATAATAATGCGCTGCGCAACATGCGGATGAACCTATTGCTCACTCATTGTATTTACAACTGACGAATGGCGGGAACGGAATTCGCTTGAGCGCGGGAAGTCACGTGATATCCTCGCCTAACATGTCTAAGAGTATGCGCACACTTCTGACGCCCTCATGGCGACATGATAGAAATTCCGGTTCATTTTTGATTTACCCTCGTATAACAGGATTTAAAATAATGTCTAAATAATTATGAACAATATGAACAATAGTAACAAGTGACAAGATCTGAATTTTAACTACATTCGTTATTTATTTGCTACGTATGGAAATTATGCATGAAACGTTTTTTTCTTGCTGCGGGAGTTCAAATTTAATTGTTTTCTCAATCTTCAGATGAAAGGTTCCATAAGCGATTTCTAAAAAATGATTATAATTATACAATGACTTGGTCCGTCCCCAGGCCAAGAGAATGGCTTTAACGTAATCTGTGATGACCTCAAATACGTAATTTTCACGATTTATTTCACTTTGGCGGTGTTGCTGTAGGTCTCTATTCAATTTTAATAACGTGAGGCATTAAAATTCATGCTTTCTACGAAACGGTAACAGCAGTCCATGAGAATTTGAAATATTCTCGTTAAAATGCACAAAAATGTTGTTTATTACATTAAATGTTGTTATTGTTAAGGATCTTCTTTGAAATATGATTTTACTTTCACAGATATTTGTAACGTCGTTGTGTTGATTGGCATGGAATAATGGATTAAAACTCATTGTTTTTAATGGCGACGGAGTTAAAGGGTCACGCTTTTTTAAAGTTACCAACAAGTCATAGTCGAGTAATGAACGTTTAGCACGCACCCACATAAAAATATGATTATTTCATTTTTTTTATATTTCTCTATTTCACCCGCTTTTTAACCACTAAAGAAATAATCTGCTTTCAGCTACTAATTTTTAAAATTTTGATCTTAAATTTGACATTCAGAAAATATAAAATTTTCGATTTTCGAACTTTATTTTTGAGGTTAGATTAAAATGAAAATTTGAAGAAAAATTGAAAATTTTAAAACTGTCGAAACATTTAACTCGCTATTAAACTATAAATTTTTGAATTTCGACATTCGTTGTTATGCCATTTCATTACGTGACCTTTTTTAAGCGAGATCAGTTATACCCAAAACATCCAGATTCCAAAGGTCAGTTATGCAGGAATTTTTAACAAAGGGTGACAGTGAAGTCTTAAAAGTAATGTAGATTTGTCTGTACTGTCACTCTTTAAAAATCCTGCATAATTTGATCTTTGGATCCTGAATGTTTTGAGTATAACTGATTCTGCTGCAAAAAGGTGACGTTATGTAATGGCACAGACTGCCAAAGAGCTTTTTCAAGAGACGGTGAGAGTTCAAAACGATGGGCGGTATAAAACGCGACTTACCTGGTTGGAAGGTTATAATTATGATTCTGGAATCTGGATTCGTTGTGGGTTGTCTAAAATTTCACTTAGGTCACCCTTTCCGAACCCATTGTGCTTTCCTCGTGATTGAGATGGGCTTGGTCATTCATTTAGCCACCCAACCTTGTTGAGAAGCTGAAGAACGTCCCTTGGATGTGCCTCTCCCAAACTGGCCACACTAGGCCAGAAGTCTCCCAGCGTGGTTCCTGTGATTGATGCTGATGCCGAGCAGTGACACATCACGTGCTAGACACTCTCATCTTCTTGTAAACAACCCCTAGAACTCGGATCGTTTATAATTCCCATTCTGTGAAGCTGTTTGTTTAATCGACAGTGACCTGACCAAATCCCTACAAGTTTCCTGAGGTCATTCCTTGAAAGTGGTAACCCTAGTTTGGCCCTTTCTCTGCACGGCATTCTAATGAATGCGTGAGTTTGTCGGCATGGTGCTATTGATGCCCATGTGGCTTTGTGTTTACGATAAATTTCTTCCTTAAGGAGGGATCTTACCGTTGATCTCCCAGTTTCTGGTCCAACAAATTGTCCCTCCGAACCCTTCCTCGACAGTTTGTCAGCGCGTTCGTTTTCCTCTTTCCCAGAATGTCCTTTGATCCATATTATATATATTGCATTCTCCTATGTGATAGACGTTCTAGAGCTAGGTGGCAGTTCCATACCAGCACTGAGTTTGTTTTCGATCCATCCGTGTATATACCTACGTCTGGTATCCTTGCTTGAAGTTTATCCATTTTTATACGGTAGGATTTTGTGAAGTTATATTTCACTGGTAGATGGTCCATCGGCGCACCCAGAATAGGCGTCTTTTGGAGCTTCCCCTCGATTAGATGCCGATGACCCATCATTTTACCTACCGTATTTCACATTCCTCCTGCTCGCAGATGGAGAGCAGAAGCCTGTGCCGCCTGCTCAAGAAATATATCGAGAGGTGGCAGGCAAAAGATCGCTTTTATTGCGGCTATTGGAGTGGATTTCATTGCTCCTATCTCTGCCAGAGAGGCTAGTCTCTGGATGTGATTTAGCTTTCCTTTTATAGTGGTGCACTTTATCTTTGGCCACCAAACTACAACTCCGTAGCTTACAATTGGTCTGATGACTGCCGTATGTAGCCAAAAGGCCATCTTACAGGATAACCCCCACGACCTCCCGATGGCCCCACGGCCAGAAGATCTTGTAAGCTTTGTTTAATTTATTTTCAATGTGGTACTTCCAGCTCAGTTTGCTGTCAAGTTCAATACCAAGGTATTTCACTCGATTTGATAAATCGAGTTGGGTTCCCATGAGTTTAGGAAATAATTATCACATCGCCAAACGAAGAATGGAATTGACTGTAAAGAAATTAAAAGGCAACGGATTTTTTGAATCATATAGCCTTGTTTTTGAAGAATGGCTGAGCTAGCACATTAGAGAAGAAGTTCAATAGCACCAAAAGAAAAGCACCTGTCATTATCTTCCCCACACACCAGTTATAAAGGAGAATAGTCTAACAACAAAAATAAGACCCGTCTTTGACGCTTCAGGAAGGGAATAGAATCAGCCCTTTAAACCAATGCTTAGAAAAGGGAATGAATCTAAGAGAGCTAATGCCTTCGATTTTGCTAAGGTTCAGAGAGAACAAGTTGGGTATTGTAACTGATATACGTTAGGGTTTTTTACAAATTAACCTACATGAAGCCAATAGAGACTTTCTCAGATTTCTTTGGAATGGAACAGATGCGACGTTGAAGGTGTATCGTCACTGTAGAGTGGTTTTTGGTCTAACTTGCAGTCCGTTTCTGTCAGTTGCAGCGATTACTAAACATTTGGCCAAAGAATTGGAAAAGTCAATAAAAGGTAGTTCATCTTATTCGAGAGATACAATCTTGATACTGGTCAAGAGCTTCTGCATTGATAAATGTGTCACAAATTTACCTAATAGAGGCTTTAGCGCGATTTATACATGAATCTACCAAGATCATGGTCGAAGCCTCTTTTCACCTAAGAGGGAAGGAGTTTACTCAACCTACTAAAAGTGACGCTTCCTTGGTATTTGTATTTGGTTTATCTTGGAACCCCACAAATGATACATTGGCTATTAATAAAGATAACCTAAGAGAAACCTTGGACATTCAAGATGAAATTGTGACGAATAGATTAATTCTGCCCATAACTCAACAAGTGTTTGCCCCAATTGGCTTTACTTGCCCTGCTGTTTTAGAAGCTAAATTACTTTTGCAGAGAACATGGGCAACAACAGTTAGGCTAGGATGTTCCAGTGGATATGGAAACTTCATGGCCGAAGCCTGTTTTCACCTAAGAGGGTGGGAGTTTAGTCAACCTACTAAAAGTGATGCTTCTTTGGTATCTGTACTTGGTTTATCTAGAAACCCCAGAAATGATACGTTGGCTATTAATAACTTAAGAGAAACATTAGATATTCAAGGTGAAATTGTGACGAAGAGATTAATTCTGTCCATAACTCAACAAGTGTTTGATCCAATTGGCTTTACTTGTCCTGCTGTTTTAGAACCTAAATTACTTTTGCAGAGAACATGGCAACAACAGTTAGGATAGGATGTTCCAGTGGACATGGAAACAGAAAAAAATCTTTCGTCGATGAATGAATGAGCTCCGTTGTTGTCTGGATTCTGGATTGGATGTGGGTTGCCTGAAGTTTAGGCCAGCACTTAGGCCACCCTTTCTGGGTCCATTGTACTTATCCCCGTGATTGAGGTGTCCTTGGTCAACATAAAGAATGTCCCTTGGTTGCGTTCCTACATAACTGACCTTTGGAATCTGGATGTTTTAAGTATAACTCATCCCGACGAAAATGGTCACGTAATGAAATGGCATTGGCTGCCAAAGAGATTTTTCAAGAAACGGGGATAGTTCAAGACGCTACCCAATAATTATCACATCTGGATTCTGGATTCTGGATTAATTGTGGGTTGTCTAAAGTTTAGACCAGCACTTAGGTCACCCTTTCCGGCCACATTGTGCTATCGCCGTGATTGAGGTGTACTTGGTCATTCATTCAGCCACCCAACCTTGTTGAGAAGCTGAAGAACGCCCCTTGGATGCGCCTTTCTCAAACTGGCCACACTAGGCCAGAAATCCCCCAGCGTGGATCCTCTGATTGATGCTCGTGCCGGGCAGTGACACATCACGTGCTCGACATTCTCTTCTCTCTTCTCTCTTCTCTCTTCTCTCTTCTCTCTTCTCTCTTCTCTCTTCTCTCTTCTCTCTTCTCTCTTCTCTCTTCTCTCTTTTCTCTTCTCTCTTCTCTCTTCTCTCTTCTCTCTTCTCTCTTCTCTCTTCTCTCTTCTCTCTTCTCTCTTCTCTCTTCTCTCTTCTCTCTTCTCTCTTCTCTCTTCTCTCTTCTCTCTTCTCTCTTCTCTCTTCTCTCTTCTCTCTTCTCTCTTCTCTCTTCTCTCTTCTCTCTTCTCTCTTCTCTCTTCTCTCTTCTCTCTTCTCTCTTCTCTCTTCTCTCTTCTAAACACCCCATACAACTCGGGTCGTTTATATATCCCATTCTGTGGAGGTATTTGTTTAATCGACAGTGATCTGTCCAAATCCCTACAAGTTTCCTGAGGTTATTTCTTGAAAGTTGTAGGCATAGTTTTGCCCTTTCACTGCACGGCAATAACGTTGTTGACATTTATAGAAGTAATCCAAAGGATAAGTTATCAAGCAAGTTAAACTTTTAATTTAACAAGAGGCTATGGCGCAATGAATAGGACGATTGCTTCTTGCTACTGTTCTTCAAACCTCGCTGCCGACCACGCGTTTTTTTTTTAAATTCTATTAGACAACTTACTCAAAACTGCATAATACTGTTTACGTTAGAGGAAGAGAGCTATAGAGTGATAGTGACGCGAATTAGAATGATGGTAACGCGAAACTATAAGTTTTTCCCATATCAACGCTCAACACGCGTACAGAAGATTTCATTTCAATAATAAAGTTAATTTCGAGACGAACATACTATTTAAAATCTTACGTTATTTTACAGAAACCCGACATTCTACCTTATTTAAAAGATCAGAATGCATGATTTACGATAATTATCGGTGGGGAATAAAAGTAAGGAGAGAAAAGATATATTACGTTAAATTCGACGCCTAGATGAAAAATGTCTTCTCTAATGGGAGAACAGAATAAATCAACCACCCCCAAAAAAATTGCATAGACAGCGTAACGTAAGCCAGTGCATTAGGGACATCCCAATGTGCAATTTTTTTGCAACATAATTGCAGACTTTTGTTTTTATTGTGGCCATAAACAGCGAGTTCGAAAGTTTTTGTCGTTCCACGGGGCTTTTTATGGGACTACCAAGGGAGTCGGAATATCTTAAAGGAGTATATAAGTTATCGATTTCAATGTAAAAGGGAGCTTGTTTTCGAGGGAGAAGTAACAAACGCCGATGCCGCGGCATCGTGCAACCACCCTATCCACCGTTTCGCACCCCTTCCGCTTCGCCATGTAATTTTATTTTAATCACTCACGAGCGTTTCGCTAGACGGTAAATTTCCCAGGTTAAGTCAGGGTTAAGTGAAGATTAACTAAACTGGATTAAAATTCTATGTTCGCTTCTGTCAAAAGTTAAACGTCACTTCTTCCAATATCTATAACAATTCATCGGCAAGGAAATTTAAGAGCAATCATGTCGCAATCGTTGATCAAACCAAAAGTGCTAACACCAAGAATTTTCGAGTTGTTTTATGAAATACACTTAAAATGTCTACTTTTTTTCGAAACGCAGCTTTATAGCCGCGACTTTAAAGCATAGTTTCCAAAAAAATTAAAATTTTGACTTCAGTCTCACAGAGAGAAATGAACGGAATAAAGTGTCTAATCTAAACGTACCCTTACATTTTTAATTTCCTCTTAAAAATTTCGAAATTTTCATCACTTCCACTTTCGTTGACGAGAGTTTGGCCGATTCCCTCGAAACACACAGATGGATGATTGGTGACTTGTGTCTTTTCTACAAGTACTATCATTGGAGATGCTCGCAGGAACTAATAGGATTAATCCTCTCAAGGGCAAGATTTTTGAGGCATACAAGACAGTCGAAGACAGCAAGTTTCTGTGCGGTCCAGCCTGACACAATAAGGACTTCTGGAGACTCTATGGACTATGGACTTTATGGAGACTCTTTTTTTCTATAGAACTTCCAAGCTATGGAACTCGTTACCGAAAGGAATTTTCCCCAAAAATTACAACCTATCCTTGTTTAGGAAGGCGGTTCATCGCGACATCTATCCTTATTGCCGCATCCTACTCGCAGTGCTTTGAAGGTACAATGGGGTTGTTGTTTGCAAGTGGATAACACTTAAAAAATAAAGTCCTGCTTTCCCAATAATACTCCTGCCCATTCTTTCGTCATTCCAAAGCCAAACTGGTGAAGTTACGCCACGAAATGCTTCCCTATCATACTCTCCTAACCTAGCTCCGAGTGATTTTTTCATTTTTTCAAACATGAAAAAGTGGATTGGGGGAGGAAGATTTGGAATTGATTTGGAGGTTATTTTCGAAACTAGGGCGTATTTTGGGGGCCTTGGAAAAGATTACTACAAAAAGGGGATTTAAAAACTCCAGCATCGTCTAACCAAGTTTAGAGCTCTAAAAGGAGATTACGTTCAAAATTGAAAAATAAATGACATTCACTCGAAAAAAAAGTAACTCTTTGTTTCATTTTTACCGGACTTACTAATCCACCCTCGTAAACTTTGGAATTTAACTGGTTAAAATTTCGAAATTAAACTGAACATTTTGAAAATAAACAAAGAATTTCTCGAAAAAGAAATAGAACGTAGAAACTTTGGAGAAGTAACAATTGTAAGTTTAAACTCGAAATATTAAGAAACAAATCGAAATTTTTTAAATAAGTTTTGGATTTTAAGAAAAAAGTTTAAATTTCAAATTAAAAACGATATTTTCAAAAATGTATGACAATTTATAAAAATAGAGTCAAAATGTAGCAAATAATTCAAATTTGAAACCAAACTGAAAATTTATCAAAAAAAATATATTGTAACAAAATGTAATTATGGAATTTAGAATCTAAGGAAATTTTTAGAAAGATCTGATAAGGGAAAGCGGCCGCGATAATGAATCAAACGGCAGATAAGCGTTCCAGAAATTTCAGCAAACGATAAGTCTTATCTGCTGAAAACTCCTAGAATCTGAACCAGAGATCTTTATAAAGGGGGTACGGTTGGCTTTCCCTCAAGCGATCAATCAGAAGTCAGTGTAGTTAGTGAGTTAGTAGTTGGAAATGAGTTAATTATTCAGTTGTAGTTTTCCGAGTTTAGTTTGGAAATAAAGTGGTTATAGTTTACGGCGTAATAATCATTCGAACCGATAGCCCGCAACAATATCAAAACTTCTGGAAAGTCAAAATTTTGAGTTTCATCCGAAAATTAAGGAATGAAAAACTGAACACTAGAAATTTTGACAAAATAGACACAATTAAATGAGATTAAAAGGCAAAATATCGAAAAAATACTCAAAAATTTTCAAAAAAAGGCTTTTGAGGTAACTTCTTTTCACAGAACAAGGATTTTTCTCAATATAAGACCATTATTAAATTATTATCTGGTAGCTCTCGGCAAGCATTTGAACTGAATACAGACGGATTTGATATTGTGCTTTATATCTTCCTTCTGTCATCTGTATATTCAAAATACAATCCAAATTTAATTACACATGCCCCTTTGGCGTACAGTAAGCCCGCTCGCTAATAAAACGCAGTGGCCGGTATTTTAGGGTGCTTTCACAAATAAATTAATTATAAGATATTGATTTTCCCTCCTTTCAGCCCATAGCTCTTTGAGCACGTTGGCAATCTAGCTCAGCTGTACAGCTCTTGGGACGTTTTAATAATGGTCTTATGGCACTTGGCGAAACTTTACTATTATTCCAGTGTTATTGATTCTCCAAGCTCCCGGCACTTACGGGGAAACTAATGGTTCTGTTGGCTGCATCTGGCTTCCAAAGAAATTAATATAAAAGCATAACTCTCCAACTTTCCTTCCTTCCTTTTATTTCCGAGAGGAAAACTTTTTATACAATTCCAGTAAACTTGCCCGTTAAAAATAGATCTTATTTAGAACAGTTCACACTGTATTTACACAGCAAATCACAAATTTGTTTACGAAGAGCAAACAAATAAAACGAAGTCGAATTGGTGTCTGCTCCAGTTTAGATTTTATGTCAGAAATTGGTCTGCCTGCAGACGAACGCCGTGGCACATCTATTGATTTCCAACTAAAGTATAAGACTTTCTTTCAGTTGGAACTTTTACGGCCCTTCTTAGCTCGTAAAAACTTGCAGTTTGCAATAGTTTTCTTCTCCACTTACTAATTCTGCAGATATCGGGGGGTCGCGCTATCTTTTCATTCGGGTAGAAGACGTCGTTTTCCTTCTTGATGTCTTTTTGAAACATTCGCCGATTTTCTACTTTTTATTTATTGAAATTGCATCGAATCTGATAACAAGCTCGTTATTGAAGCAGGATGGTAATTGGCTTCCTTGTGAATAAACAAAAGTCTTTTTTAAGGATTAACAAATCTCTAATGATTATGTTTGCGTGAGTGACGTGTCGTACACTTTATCAATGGTGATGTTAATCAGGAAAGGAAGTTAAAAAATTTAGATTTCTTTTTAAAACTTCACTTTTTTTTTGGAGAACGTAAACCTTAAAATTGACCTTTCGAAATAAGTCGAAATTTTGAGAGAAAGGAGGAAATTTGGAGTTTGAGATCTATACTTTGTGAATTTAGATCGAAATTTAAAAAAAAAAATAGTAATAAAATAAAAATTAGAAAAGAGCAAAATTTGGAGACTTATTTTTGAATTATTGTAGAAATTTGTATTAGTTTTTGTTTTCTTCAAAATTTCGACTTAATTCAAATTACTAGTTTAAATTTGCTACATATAATCTCTTATTTTAATACAAAAATTAAAATTTCGTGATTAAAATCGAGATTTCTGGAAAAAACTTCAAATGTTTGAGCTTAATTTTGAATATTTAACTTTCAATTCCAAATTTTAAGAAAAAGGTGGAAATTTTAAGTTTTAAGTTTGTAGACTTACTTAGAAATCTCGAGAAGAAAAACTCAACATTGAAAAAATCGAGAATAGATTGTTTTAGATTTTTTCAAAAATTCGTTTTTTGTTTCTGGTTCAAAATGAACAGTAGGCCTTTCTATTTTTTTAATTTCGAAAAATTATGGTGGATACAATCAAAATTTTGAGACAAATGTCGAAATTCCAACAGATGAATTCAAAATTTTAAAATAAAATGATAAAATAAAAAAAATCCAAAATGTTCAGATAAAAAATATCGAGCATAAAGTTTAAGTTTCGAGATTATGAAGTCGACAGTTCGAAAAAAAAAATAGAAATTTCAGGTGTATTCTAGTCTCTGGTGTATCCTCATTTTTTAAAATTTCGAAAACATTTCGAAAAAAAAGTCCAGAAATTTTTTAAAATCGTTTTGAAAAAGGTGAAAATTTCGAGAAAAAAGTGAATAATTTTAGGTAAAGGTCTATCTAATTTTATTACCATTAAAACATCAGGAAAGAAAGTTTAGAATTTTTGATTTTTTTTGCAAAATTTTACCTCTTTAGGATGTCAAGTTTTAACTTGGAATTTTAATGTTTTTAACTTCGACTTTAAAGCTGAAATGGCAATTGCGAAAACAACATTAATTTGAAATTGTACTGAAATTTTGAAAAGAAACTTTGAAATGTCTAAAAGAAAGACCATCCTCCAAATTTCGACATCGCATTTCGAAATTAAAACCAACGAGTTAAAAAAAATATATTCTCAAAATCTCTACCTTATTTTAATTCAAAATTTTGAAATTCAGGTGAAAATTTCGAATTTAAAGTGGCAAGATGTCTTGAAATTTCGAATAAAGTCAACAGTTTGTTTAAATTCGATATTTTGAGAGTTTTTTTAAATCAATTTTTATAAAAAAATTCTTGAATTGTTGAATTAAAAAAATTAATTGAATTAAAATTAATTAAAAAGTTGTGGTCCAAAATTTTCTCTAGCATTTGAAATTTATGAAAATAAATTCGAATTTTAACATGAAATTTTAAGAAAAAAACCATAACATGGAAATGAAAAAATTCTCAAAGTTTTGCATTTTAATAAGGTGTTTAAATTCGGAATTATGACAAAATTTTCAACACTAGAACGCCCCCTCTCGAAAAACTTGATTAACTAAATTGGACTTCTTGAATTTGGAACCCAAAAAGGGAAATAACTTGATTTTTCATTAACATTTTCACGGTCATATTTTGGAATTATCGTCTTCGGAACAGAACCGTTAAAATCAACTATTTAATCGAAAAACGTGAAAGTAAAAATTTTCAGAAAAATTGGATCCAAAATGGTACGTGAAAATGATAGTGAAAAACTAAATATTTTATTTCATTTTAAATAATGCAAAAAATGCACATTAAAAAAAAAGATTCATGCTAAACCTCTAAAATTTCAAGAAAATTTTTCGGGATTAAAGTGAATAATTCAGGTTTTGAAAATTTGTAGAAAAAAATTGAGATTTCAAGAAAAAATTGGGAACTTATAAAATCCTTTTCTTGACATTTTGAGTTAAAGGGTCATTCATAAATCACGTCACACGAATATTACAACTTTTTGGACCTTTCCGTACTTGAGGTGGTCAAATTTGTATAAGCACCCCCCCCCCTCTAGTTGCAAATTTCAATTTAAAAGTGATTGTATTGAAGGAGCACTTCAAAAATTATTTATATTTTTCGGCACAGAGCCAAATTTTTTTTCGATATTTTGAGTAAGTTGTCCCCAAAATTGTGATTTTTAAATTCAAAATGTCCATTTTAGAGATTTTATCTTTATTTCAAAATTTCGTCTTATACCAATTTTTTTTATTGAAACTTATGGTATTAAATTGTAATATAAATTTTCCAGATTGTTTTTATAATTCATAGACTGTTTTTTAAATTTTTGTTCGTAAATAATTCGATTATAAAACAGAAAATTAAAAAAAAATTTGATATGAATTATGTTTTTTTTTTGAGGAAATTCAATTATTATTCTCGATAGTTGTATTCCAGTTCTTACTGTTTGGCTTACTTTTGAGCTTTCTTTTCGAAATTTTTATTATTTTATTATAATATTTATTATTCTTATGAATAATAAATTTTAAAATCAAAACTCTTATCGAGTTTTTTTTCCTTATCGAGTTTTTTTCCTTTCCACTTGAAGCTCTAACTTTCAAACATTTTTAGACATTTTAGCTTTTCTCAGAACTTTTTTCCTGGAAATTTCTAGAAATGTTTATTTCTAACGTCAAACTTTTTTTCAATTTTCGAAATCTTCATAAATTTTTTTTTAATTTTGAATTTAAATACCATATACTCAAAATTTTTTTCTTGTAAATTTACATTTTTTCTGGAGTTGTGTTTTGAGTAAGCTTGGCGGTAGACAGGTTGGCTTAAGGCGGAGACAACATTTTTAGTCAAAAAATGATGGTCAAAAAAGTCAAAATTTCTAAAAAGCTTATTTTTGGATTGTTTAAATTTCGAGAAAAAAGTTGACTTTTTCAAATAATATTCTTCTGAATTCTTCAAAACAAAACTTTTATTAAAAATGTTCTCCAAAATTCTAGGAAAAGGCAAATTTTGACAATATACCACTTTAGACAATTTGCAAAATTGTTTGGATAATGATCCTTATTTATGTTATATGGCAATACAGACAGATTAACAATGTTTCTGGAGAAAAATATATTGAAGTTTTTCACGTGTTTCAATTATTTCACTCTCATAAAAATTTTATTATAATTTTTACTTTTTATTCCAATTTGAAATAGAAAACTTGTCCCCTGAAATCAAGAAAGATTAAAAAACACAACAAAAGTTGCTCTAACGCGTTTTGACAGCCAAGCTATCATCTTTAGAGTATCTCTCTGAAGATGACAGTTTGGCTGTCGAAAGGGGACAAATCAGGAGACAAGTTTTGTATTTCCAATTTTGAAGATAACCAAGGACCAGTCCGTTCCACAAAAAAAAATTTCAATTTGACATAAATTTGGACATTCCTAAAAGAAGCTGAAATTTTCAGAAAATATATTTCTCTGTTTCAAAACAAGTGTTTGACAAAAAGGTAAATTGTGAATAAAGAACGAATCTCAAAAAAAAATTGAATATTTTGAGAAATAGAATATATTTCTGATAAAAATCAAATTCCTTATAGAAACTCAAATTTTGGAAAGAAGCAAATCGAATTTTAGCAATTTATAAATTCAAAATATCGAAAAGAGACAAATTTTAAGAATAAAACAAAATTCGGAAAAAAAGAGATTTGGAAAAAACCTCGCAATTTCGAGGGAAAATTGAACTTAAAAAAACTAACACGAACATTACTAGAAGTAGTCAACTTTTCAAAAACGTCTAAAATCCGGAATCAAGTCGAAATTTCTAAAAAAAAAAAGAGGAATTCTAAGAATAAATGGAGATTTCGAAAAAAAAGACAAATTGAATAAAATTTCGAAATTAGAAAAAAATAGTAAAGTTCTGAGGGAAAAAAGATGAATTGGGATGAAATTTTGAGAAAAGGTCGAATAAAAAAACGCTAAATTGTGCAAAGGAAATCAAATTTCGAAAATAAAAATTTTTGAAAATATATCGAAGTTTCAAGAAAAAGATTCATTTTGAAAATAACTTAAAATTTCGAGAAAAATATTTTCATGTGACGTCACGAAGCTCCCCCTTGTCAAACAATGTCATAGTTTGTTGACTCCCTTCCTCCCTCTTCATATGTGACGTAATTTATAGATGAGCCCTAATGTCGAAATAGTAGTTTTCTTGAAATTTTGAATTTAAAATCAAAATGGAAAACAAAGTAATTTAGAATTGAAACCAACAGAGAAAAAATCGAAATTTTTACCAAACATCGAAATGTATAGAAAAATCTTAGAGTTTAAATTTAAAATTTGAACAAGAAACTTCGAAATTTTGAATTTAAATTCGAAATGAAGTTTTTAGTCCTAAGTAAAAATTGAGATGATTTTTAAAACATCTATAATCTATAGAGACCTCCTAATCGACCGAAAAATCTATTTTACGATTTTTGAACTTTCGAGATTAAAAATCGAGATTTGAAAAAAAATTAAAATCAATAAACAAATTGCTTATGTTGAAATTTTCGGGCAAGAAGTCAAAATTGAAAATCCAAACACTGAAAAAAAATCCCATTGACCACACATTATTTGTTACCGGCATGATCTTAAGAATATTATTTTTTTAATGGTTAGATTAACGTTGCAATTTTGAGGAACAATTGATTTTATACAAGAAACTTTGGAACACAAACTTGAAGCTTTCAAATGATAACAAAAATTTTGGTGGAACGGAGTGGTCCTTGGTTATTCAAAAATTGAAATACAAATTTTGTCCCCTGAAACCTCGGAAGATTAAAAAACCCAACAAAAAACAAAAATATAAAAAAGTCTCACTCAAAAGACAAAATTGAAAAAAGTTGAACGATAGCAATCGGACTTTTCGAGAAAACAATCCAAATTACTATTTTAAAGACGTACAAAAGAAAGAGATAGCAATTTTTAGAAAAAATGAAATTTCGAATTTAAAGTTAAAATATTTGAAAAAAACTAAAAATCACAAATTTAAACTTGAATTACAAAGATATACCAAAATTTATCATAAAAATTTGAAATGGCGTCAAAAACTTCCTAAAATCAATATCACCAATGTAAATAAAAACTGGTTACTTAAAAATTTTACCAACTTATGACAATTAGAGCTTCATCCGAAAATTTATTATTTTCAACGCCCGAGTGGCAGTTTTTATGACTGTCTTCGGTGACTCAAGGAATATAAGCGTCAGCAGTAAAGCCGGTGCAACATCAACTTGATGAAAATCGATAAAATACGTGTTGTTACCGTCAGTCAGACTTCCTGATAGGTAAAACCCATGAGGAAACTTTCTCGTCCGGAATAGAAATATACTAAAATACAACTGCGTAGCTTAGGGTCCGACAGGACAGGGAAACTCGCTTTCAGCTTTCAGGACCGACGAAATGAAATTTAGCTAATCGGAAATGAGTTCACGGCGATCTGGAGATGAAAGTGATTTTTCCTTTTTCAACGTTATTAAAGTCCACCGAGCTTTCCTCTTCATGACGATTTCGATTAATTGTGATCTGAATCGAGAACGGGACAAATCGATGCCTTATTCAGCTTCTCAGATTAACAGGATATCTCACTCATAAAGTCATTAAATAACCACGTATTCAGAGGGATTAGTTGAGATAAAAAATCGAGAACAACAATATATTCGACCTCTTAAAACAGCAATAGGCAAATCAACTCAAACTCCCTCTAACAGGATGCTCCTAGTTCACATCAAACTCTATTGTTTCGATGTCTTATTCAGCTTCCACCGAACTTTCCTCTTCATGACGATTTCGATTAATTGTGATCTAAATTGAGAACGGGACAAATAGATGCCTTATTCAGCTTTACATATTAACAGGACATCTCACTCATAAGATCATTAACGAACCACGTATTCAGGGGGATTAGTTCAGATACAAAATCGAGAACAAGAATATATTCGACTTCTTAAAACAGCAATAGGCAAATCAACTCAAACTCCCTCTAACAGGATGCTCCTGATTCGCACCAAACTCTATTGTTTCGATGCCTTATTCAGCTTTCTGTATTAGCAGGATATCTCACTCATAATATTATTAAATAAACACGTGTTCAGAAGGATTAGTTGAAACAAAATATCGAAAAAAAGAATATATTCGATCTCTTAAAAGAGCAATGGTCAAATCAACTCAAACTCCCTCTAACAGGATGCTCCTGGTTCGCATCAAACTCTATTGTTTCGGTGCCTTATTCAGCTTCCACCGAGCTTTCCTCTTCATGACGATTTCGATTAATTGTGATCTAAATCGAGAACGGGACAAATAGATGCCTTATTCAGTTTCTCATATTAACAGGATATCTCACTCATAAGGTCATTAAATAACCACGTTTTCAGGGGGGTTAGTTGAGGCAAAAAATCGAGAACAAGAAAATATTCAACCTCTTAAAACAGCAATGGGCAAATCAAATCAAACTCTCCCTAACAGGATGCTCCTGGTTCGCACCAAAACTCTATTGTTTTGATGCCTTATTTAGCTTCCTGTATTAGCAGGATGTCTCACTCATAATATCATTAAATAAACACTATTCAGAAGGATTAGTTGAGACAAAAAATCGAAAAAAAGAATATATTCGACCTCTTAAAAGAGCAATGGGCAAATCAACTCAAACTCCCTCTAACAGGATGCTCCTGGTTCGCATCAAACTCTATTGTTTACAACTTTATAGCGCACTAGAAGCTTATCACTAGAGAGCGGGTTATATGCACAGCTTTTTTAACAAAGTATGCGCATATTATATGCAGATTTTAAACAAAATATGCATCGTTATTACAATTAGATGCACATTAATATGCATTATATGCACCATAAATCCAAAAAATTTGGGTTGGATGTAAAATAAATATTTAATAACCATTTAAAAAGCTACATTACCACCCAATATTAATTAGATTGCTATAAATCAAAAAAGTATTGAAATTTTATTTTCATATAATAATTATATAACAATTTGTCTGCCTCAAAATTTCTTGGTGCATATTATTTCAAAAATATAAATAAAGCAACTCCTGTTTCGAATTTTTATAGCATATTATATGTTTTAATTATCCATTTCAGTCCAGTTTATTACTTAAAGGTTAAAACCTTAAGAAAAACTCGGAATTTTTGAAAAAAAGATCGAAGTTTTCAAAAATAAAAATTCAAAACTTCTAGAAATATTCAAATATTTGATCAAAGCTACAAATTCTTTAAAAAAGTGAATATCTTGAAAAGGATAACAGTTAAAAAAAACACAGTGAAACTTTTGAAAAAAGTTTGCAAATTTCAAAAGTCGAAATTCTGCAAAAAAACAAATTTTTCAAAAAAATATCAAAATTTTCAATATTTCAAATAAAAGTTTAGTCTCCTACATAAAGGTCAAAACTTCAAGAAATAGTTGAAATTTTAAAAAAATTCTGAAAAAATTTCTAAAATTAAAAAAGTCGAAATTTTGCTTGATTTCAAACAAAGCAAAATTTTAAAAAAGGTGAAGATTTTTTAAGAAACATTCGAAAAACTCGAATTTTTCAATTTTTCAAATAAAAGTCTAGTTTACTACATAAAGGTCGAAACTTGAAGAAAAGATCGAAATTTAAAAAAAAAAGTCAAAATTTTCAAATACTTGGGCAAAACCTTGAATAACGGTAAAACATTTCAACAAAAATGCAAATTTTTAAATAAAAAGTTGAGTATCTTGAATGGATGGAGGTTTAAAAAAATCAGAGAAAATTTTCAAAAAAGTTCAAAAATTTTTAAAGTTAAAATTTTGCAAAAAATTGTTCAGTTTTTCAAATAAAGGTCCATATTATTATTTAAAAATCGAAACTTCTTCAACATTTTTGGTACAAGCTCGAAATTTCCAAAAAAAGGTAAGAACTTCGAGAAATAAAAAAAATTGAACAAAGATGGAAATTTAAAAAAAAAGCGGGAAGTGGGTACCTTAAAAAAGGTAGAAATTTAGAAAGAAAAAAAACAGTGGAAAACTGAAAAATTTAAAAAGCCATAATTTCGCAAGAATTCGAATTTTAGAAAGAAATGAATATTTAAAAAAAAACGACTTTTTCAGTTATAGTTTCAGTTTCAAATACTTCGAATAATGGTAAACATTTCAAAAAAGATGCAAATTTTTTAACAAAAAATTGGGCATCTTGAAAAGATGTAGGTTTAAAAAAAACAGAGAATTCTGAAAAAAATTCGAAAATTTTAAAGGTTGATATTTTGCAAAAAATTGTTCAGTTTTTCAAATAAAGGTCCAGATTATTATTTAAATTTCGAACTTTTTTCAACATTTTTGGTAAAAGCTCGAAATTTCCAAAAAAAAGTGAGAACTTCGAGAAATAAAAAAAAATTGAACAAAGATGCAAAATAAAAAAACAGGTGGGAAGTTGGTGCCTCGAAAGAGGTAGAGGTTTGCGAAGATAAAAAACAGTGAAAGTCTGAAAAATTTAAAAGGTCAAAATTTTGCAAGAAATAGAATTTAAAGAGAAATTAATATTTTTGAAAAAAACGACTTTTTGAGTTGCAGTTTCAGTTTCAAATATTTGGGTAAAACTTCGAATAATGGTAAAATATTTCACCAAAGATACAAATTTTTAAACAAAAAATTGGGTATCTTGAAAAGGTTGAGGTTTAACAAAATACAGCGGAAATTCTGAAAAAAGTTCTAAGATTTTAAAAGTTAAAATTTTGCAAAATTGTTCAGTTTCTCAAATAAAGCTCCAGATTATTGCTTAAAGATAGAAACTTCTTCAACATTTTTGGGAAAAGCTCGAAATTTCCAAAAAAAAGTGAGAACTTCGAAAAATAAAAAATAATTGAACAAAGATGCAAATTAAAAAAAATGGGAAATGGGTACCTCAAATAAAGGTAGAGGTTTAAAAAAACAGTTAAAGTCTGAAAAATTTAGAAAGTCAAAATTTTGCAAAAAATCGAATTAAAAAAAATGAATATTTTGGGCAAAAACGACGAGTTAAATGTTCAGTTTACTACATAAAGGTCAAAACTGTTACAAAAAATCGAAATTTAAAAAAAAAGTGTAAATTTTTGAAAAAAATTTGAGAAATAGTCACAATTTGAACAGACATGAAAATATTCAAAAAAAAAGGGTAGATCTTAAAAAAGGTAGAGGTTTTCAAAAGAAAACTACTTCAACAAAATCACATTCATTTTAAAAAATCAAAATCTCAAAAATGTCCAAGTTTTGAGAAAAGGTCGAAATTTCATGTCAACATTTTCAAAAAATTGAAAAGAAATTAAAAGTTTAAAACAAGGCAAAATTGGAGAAATGAAAATTATAAAAAATGGAAAATTGGAAATTTGAAATTTTCAAAACAAAGTCGAAAGTGAAGATTTTCAATAAAAAACGACAAATCAGTATAAATCGTCTCTTATAAAAAGTCAAAAGTTTGACTTTCTGAAAATATTTAGACTTTATGTTTTAAAAATTTCGAATTTCCAAAACAAAATTTAAAAAAAAACAGTTCGATTCAACAACAATGTTTAAAAATGCGTAACTTTCAAAAGAATCAAATTTTCTAAAAGAATTAAATTGAAAATTTGAAATTTTTAAAACATAAAGTCGAAATGTTCAAGAAAAAACGAAAAATCAGATTGCTTTTTCAAAAAAAATCATCACCTTTAAAGTCAAAATTTTGACTTTCTGAAAATATTTAGACTCTATATTTTAAAAATTTCGAATTTCCAAAACAAAATTTAAAAAACATTTCAAGTCAACAATGTTTTTAAAAGGCGAAACCTTCAAAAATATCAAATTTTCAAAAAGAATTAAATTGGAAATTTGAAATTTTTAAAATATAAAGTCGAAATGTTCAGAACGTGAAGATTTTCAATAAAAAACGAAAAATCAGATTGCTTTTTCAAAAAAATCGTCACTTTTAAAGTCAAAATTTTGACTTTCTGAAAATATTTAGACTATATATTTTAAAAATTTCGAATTTCCAAAACAAAAAAAAACAGTTAAAGTCAACAACAATGTTTTTAAAAGGCGAAACTTTCAAAAGAGTCAAATTTTCAAAAAGAATTAAATTGTTTAAAAAAAATCGAATCTAAAAAGAGTCAGATTTGTAAAAAAGTTGAAATTTCGGGTCAAAATTGAAAAAAAAAGATATGAATTTTTAATAAAAAGGTGGGAGTTTTGAAAAAAGGTCAAAATTTTTAAAAATGAGGTCAAAATTTGAATAAAATCAAAATTTTCGAAAAAAACTCAAAACTTTGATATAAAATCTTTTTAAATAAAAATAAATTAAAAAAGAAGAAGAAATCTTGAAAAGAAAATTTTCAAAAAAACGTTGAAAAAAAATAACCAAAAAAATCAAAATTTATGTATGTAAAAAAATCGGAATTTTAAAAAGTTGGAATTATCAGAAAAATCGAAACTTCGGAAAAAGCCAAAATTTTTAAAATTAGGTCAACATTTCGCGCAAAAATTGAAATTTTGGGAGTGCAACAAGAAAACATCGAGATTTTTAAATAAGTCGATCAAAATAATTCGAAGTTATCAATATAAATCGAATTCTTTAAAAAAAGTTGGAATTTTTAAAAAGGTGACCCAAGAATCCTTAAGTAATGTAATATGCCCATATTATATGTGTATAGTGCCCTTGTGTAGTATTTACCTACTTACAATATTGTAGAATTGGCAAAATAACTTCCTTGTTCCGAACTAGCTCGAGATTAGAGGTGTCCACTTGAAAAATAGGTCGATGTTTTTATTTGATGTAATACATCGAAAGTACACATCGATGTTGTTTTGATACATCGATTCCCTAACATCGATGTTTTTAAACATCGAATACTTTAAGTCAGCCAGTATTTAGGGATGCAAAGTCGTTCAAAAAAGCATCGATATTCTTTTAATGAAACATCGATGTCTCAAACATCAACTTTCAGTAACGATGCATCGATACATTTTCGATGTTTTTCAATTATTTAATTGTGGATTCAAGAAGTGAAAATAACGAAGGTGCAGCAAGGACATCAAATTTAAAAAAAAATTTTTTTGAAATTCCAAATTTAACATTCAAAATTCGACTTTTTTCTCTAAATTCCGAAATTGACATTGAAATTTTGACTTTAATCTCGACATTTTGATTTTTTCTCCAAAATTCAACTTCTTTCTCAAAGTTCGGCCTTTAATCTCAAAATTCCGACTTTTTTCCAGAAATTCGTAGGTAAAAGTCCAAATTTCGACTATCGAAATTTCGACTGTAGGTAAACCTGAAACTTTCACTTTTTTTTCAAGTTTGAGAAAAAGGTGGAGATTTTGACATTAATTTTAGAATTTCGAGAAAAAAGTATTTAAGTTTAAATTTCAAGAAGAAACTCGAAATTTCGCCTTTAAACTCGAAGTTTTTAAGTCATTATTTTTATAAATTAATGGCTTTTCTCCGCCTAATTTCTTTAATTATTTATGAAATGATAATTATTTTCCTTCCGAATTGAAACTTATATTTTTTTATTTATTTTTTCCTCCAAATTTTGACTTAAAGTTCACAATCTACGTTTTTTGATAAAAATTCAAGGTTGAACTGGATATTTGAAAAAAAAAGTTCTTGAGAAAATTTTATAAGACTTAATTTTGAAAGATGTTAAAATTTTCAAAAATATTCATGTTTTTCAAAATATTTAGAAATTTTGATAAAATTGTTTTCAAAAGTCAGGCAAAATTTTGTAAAAATGCACAAATATTATAAAAATCAACATTTTTAAAAACAGGGAAGTTTTTCAAAATATTTCGAAGTTTTGATAAAATTCTTTATAAAAGTCAGGCAAAATTTTGTAAAAATGTCAAATATTATAAAAATCAGCATTTTCAAAAGCAGCGAAGTTTTTCAAAATATTTCGAAATTTGATAAAAATTCTTTTTAAAAGTCAGGCAAAATTTTGTAAAAATGTCAAATATTATAAAAATCAGCATTTTTAAAAGCAGCGAAGTTTTTCAAAATATTTCGAAATTTTGATAAAATTCTTTTTAAAAGTCGGGCAAAGTATTGTAAAAATGCCAAATATTATAAAAATCAGCATTTTTAAAAACAGGAAAGTTATGAAAAAATATCCAATTTTAAAAATTTCGTCAAATTAATTCTATTTCTTTTAAAAACAGAAATTTTCAAAAAAATTCAAATTTTCGAAAAAGTTGAAATTTTAACAGACAAATTTTGAATTAAAATTTTAATAGTCGAAATTTAAGAAAATATTGCCATTTTCAACAAAAAGATTCCGAAAAATGTGGAAATTCTGAAAAATTTTATATTTTCATGAGTTTCACTTTTGAAAAATAGTAAAAAACTTCAAGACAACTTTAATGACCTTAATTTAGGTAACATTTTATTTTAGTGTTTAACTGTACACTTTTTCTTGCCGAATGCAATAAAAATATGCCGAAATATGCAAAGTCATTATAAATATGCATACATATGCAAGATGCTTATAATGCGTTCTCTACTTATCACGTCACCAGATGCAGAATAGGCCAAAAAATTTGTACGTATTATTTCTCCGTGGATATAATTAATTGTATTTCCATACATTTGAAGCTAACATGAAAATAATTGTATCTGTTTTTTGGTGTCTTTAATTTTAAATGCTATTTTGATGTCAGCAGCCTAATTGACATCATATCTATTACTAATATCGATTCTTCTTTGATGTGGAGCTCCCAGTCATCTAAGATGCCAAAAGCGGAATTTCTATCGTTAGTTAAGGGGGCCCCACCCCAAGGCGGACGAAATTCCACTCTTTCGACGCGCAGTTATAGAATTTCATAATATGAAAATAATTCCCTCTTGAGAAATCATGACTATTCATGTGTTTCCTCATTTGAATACGACCGAAATGAATGATTGGTTTAGCAAGACGGCACCCCATCTCATTATTCCAATGAGACAAGAGCTTTATTGAATTAAACTCCCTGTGCGATTCATCAATCGTCAAAGTTTCATCTCCTTGAGACCGAATCTACGCAGCTCCTCTTGGTTCTTATAAAGGTGTGGGATTATTTAGATTGATGGGAATGCGATGAAAATGTTGCCGTCAGTTGGGAAAATAGACAGTTTTGACGGGAGGGAGTTTGAGGAGCATATGCTCAAAGGAAAAAGGATTCCAGTGGAATTTCAAATTGTGTAATTTACTAAACATTATTAGTGGCTTAGATCTGCATGTAATCTAAATTTTGTAAGCTCCGTCGAGCTGTATAATAGGGTAGCCTACCAAAATTAACTGTTATGAGGTGGAAGTTTGTCTCTAATAACCTAAAGCAAATATTATGGATATTGTTCTAATAGGACTTTCGGTTGAGTTTCTGGGGATGGTTTCCTATACGATATGACAGTTAGGGAAACATTGACCACGCTGATGTAAGGGAAAACTTTGTTGGGCCCTCTAATTCGTAGGGCTACAAACGACAAATGTGTAACATTAGTTCGTACAACTGCTTTGATCAAAATATGCTGTTCTGGTTCTGGCTTTCACACATTTTTGTAAGATGTAACTTTTTCATTTCAGAACCTTGAAGATGATCTCTGAATTTTAATGACGTTGGTAAAAAAACCAGCGAAGTCTGTATTTGGTTTTGCAACTTATAATTAAATATGAATCATGAAGGTTATTTATAATTTATAAAACGTATTAATTGTTACTTTTAAAATATTACAAATTACAGCTTCACTGATTTATCAAGTCAAGATTTGTTAATAAAGTTGCAGTCTTCCACTCCAGACATTTTACTGTAATAAACTCTGTCCAGTTGCGTTAATTCACTGTTGGTTTTACTTGTCGGTCTTCAAGGAACGAACGCCAGTCTACTTGGTCTGGACTCGTTAATTAACCGTTTGTAGGAAGTGCAATATCCGGACGGTCTCTGGCAATAGCCATCTAACCGAACAGTCTATAATTTCGCCGTCGTTTTGACGCGACATTTCACATCTGGATCGATAATGGACATTAATCCGCCGCCCAGAAGGCACTAACTCCTAAATTTGCCTTTTAGCAGCAACTTTTATGAATTAGATTAATATATTGCGCTGAGGGGGAGATTTGATGGTGCCAGATTTATGGACCTTTACCTCAAATTGCTCGTAGAGAGCGTAATTAAAAATAATTTGCATTTGGGCGATTTGGTGCTTTACTGCTCAAGTTTATGAACGGAATGTTTTATTTAATACAACACTGGCGGTACTTTTTCTAAATTCAATTATACAGCTTGTGGGAAATTCTATTAAAAAAGAGTATGTTATGTGCCAAAGGAAGTTTTCACTTAAAAAACTGTTAATATCTATTTTTTTTTAAATTTAATCCACTCGTAAAGGGCAACCCCATTATGCCTTCAAAGCACTGAGAGTAGGATGCGGAAACAAGAATAGATGGCGATGAACCGCCTTCTTAAACAAGGATAAGTTGTAAATTTTGGGGAAAATTCCTTTCGGTAACGAGATCCATAGCTTGGAAGTTCTATAGAAAAAGGAGTCTCCGTAGACAGAAGTCCTCACTGTGCTAAGCTGGATCGCACAGGAATTTGCTGTCTCGGACTGTCTTGTATGCCTCAAAAATCTTGCCCTTGGGGGATTAATCCAATTAGTTCCTGCGAGCATCTCCCGTGATAGTACTTGTAGAAAAAAGACAAGTCAGCAACCATCCGCCTGTGCTCTAGCGGTTCAAGAGAATCCGTCAAACTCTCGTCATCAACTAGGCGAATCGCTCTTCTTTGAATTGAATCCAAATGAGCTAAAGAGTGCTTTGAGGCTGAACTCCAAACATGAGAACATGAGAACAGTAGTATTGGCCTAATTTGAGCTTTGAATAGAGTGAGTAGCTGATGAGATATGATGTACTTTTTAGCTCTAAAAAGAAAGCCCAGCTTCTGAGAGGGTGACATGGCAATGGCGCCCACATGACCGTCCCAAGAGAAGTTAGTGCTCGCCTTCAGTCCTAGGATAGACAGATTAGATTAGATCCCATCGGAAGGATTTTACCGTCCATGAGTACGTTTGTTAACCCAACATTAAATCAAGTTCAGTTATTTCCTTATTATTATTATTTCTACATATTGCGGATTTCAATTTGGTTGTTAAAATATGCTTCATTTGACAAACAAGTTAGATTAAAAAGATAAATTGACTTAGTCTTGCACATCTTGCTTGATGACATGGGACACAGAAGTACCCAAATAGATAATAGGTCAAATTTTTTCAGACTCGTCAGTAGAGTCTTTTCCCGTTTCCTCGCAAAATCGCCCCGAGTATTTTTCTATTTTCTTACTTTGATTTTCCAGGTTTTTATTGAGTAAACAACAACGGAAGGAACAAGGCCACCAGAGCGTTCTCCGACAAGTTAACCAGTTGAACAAGGTAAGTGTCTGTTTCATTGCTTTAATTGGCTAATATGTCAATGCGAATAATTTCCGTTTTTCAGATATTAATAAAATTGAACCTTTACAGTCCACCCAATTAAAAGTCTGTAGACGACCATAAATGTTTTTTCAAAAGCATTGACTTCTAGCTTAACACAAAAAAAGTTGTTATGTCGATTTTATACAACTTATTAATTTATAGAACTTTTGTCAAAGTTGTCATGAGAACTGAGTTCTTTTCGATTTTTTTTTTAGTAAAGATTGATTCATACAATTTCATCTTCACTTCCCCATATATGTAAAAATTTCACTCATGGAGCGCATAAATTCGTTATTCGCTCCCTGACGTTGTTTAACAGATCCACTTTACTCGGAACGTAATTGACTTGCTCTATCTTCTATAAAGAACACGTAAACGCTGAAGAAAACTAATGAAATTCCCGAACGAGCGCTGCATTATCTAAATATTAAACGATTCGGTATTCCACCTAATGGAATTGATCCCATCGCCAATTTTATATTAAAAAATCCAAAGGGGAGCCTCGTCGAGCACACGGCCGGTATTGATTCGCCAATCAGAGGCGATTTCAAAGGGAGAAAGACGTGATTTTAACGAAGGAAAGGAAAATGTATCAGCGGAGAGAGTCGAGTCCACTTACTGACACCTCTGGGTGATTTTCCCTCGAGAACGTCCGCTCTGAAAAATCAAGTATTTTTATCTTGCTGTAGTAGTAATTCTTTTGATTATCGCCTTACATGCACATTATGAAAATGTTTCTTTTGATCTTGCTTTTCATTATGCTCGTCAAGCCACAATTAAGAGCGATATTAACAAATTTTTTTTCTTCCAACGTTTTGGCATTCGTTTACATGCGAGCAAAGCAAATTCATCACAGTTAAGTAATTAATTTTAACTAAATGTTCTAAAGTGTTAATATAGACAGATAATCGAAAACATTTTTTATTCGACTTGTTAAAACTACTTATAAACATAAACCTCCCCTAATAAGGCGCTCCTGATTCCCAACAAACTCTCTTAATGGAAATTATTTACGATTTCATAGGTCAGCGGACGCGTATCACGTTAAGACCACACCCAATCACTAAATACAGTTGATAAGGCAGAGTGACAATGCCTAATTGACAAGTAACAACTTATGTGTTATTTTCTCAGACAATTATTTGTATTATCATAAATAGAAACTAATATGAAAATAATTGCATTCAACTCAACATTTTTGGTTTCTTTAATCAGCCCAAAAATGAAACAACATTCCATGTATGTATAAATTGTAAAAACATAATTAGCTTTTATCCAAAAATAACTCAGACATGCATAAATCGATTTTGACGTGATTCATTAAGATTTTCTTGGCACTGTTTAAGGTTATTTTTTAATGCGTGTAATTTAAAAAAGATATGTTGCATTGGGTCATTAACAACTGTCACGCTGGAGATCGTACTTCGATTTCACGCCAAGCAGGATTATTTCTTTCTACAAATTACATTTTCCAATATTCTCCAACCAAAAATTAACCTTCAAATTTCTGCGTAACTTCTTCTCTTCTGGGTGTGCTGTATCCGTTTAACGGATGTTAGCCATCATTTTTTTTTATAACTGTTAAACTTTATTAACGATTAAAAAGCAACAGATTTTGGTACAACGGACTGGTCCTTGGTTAAATTCAAAAATTGAAATACAAATCTGATCCCCTGAAACCAAGGAAGACTTTCTTGGTTTCAGGGGACAAGATTTGTATTTCAATTTTTTAGATATTAAAAATTCCACAATGTTTCGATAAATATTTGCTAACACCGGACCAGATTTCGCATCTTCGGCGGGTTTACCAGCAATTTGTTTAGCGATTGTTATCCTAACAATTATCATTATTTTATTTACAGCTCTTCTGACTTGTTGTCTGTCCGAACCATTGTCTTAGGTTTCTAAGCCAGGATGTTCTTCGTCTACCAGGTCCACGCCTTCCATCAGGTTTTCCCTGCTGATCAAATGCAACATGTCATATACCCCTGGATGTTTCATGACATGGCCAAAATAAGCTTTCGAATCTTCACCATATTTATAATTTCTTTATCCTTCTTCGTCCTGTTCAGGACCTCTACATTCGTGATATGTAGCAGCTTCTCAGTATGTAGGGATGCAACATAATTCAAAAAAGCTTCATTCTTTAAACATCGATATTATTTTAATAAAACATCGATGTCTGAAACATCGACATTCGGTAACGATACATCGATGATTTTCCGATGTTTTTTAAATATTTAATTGCGATTCTAATGCACAGACCAATAGGTTTGAACATTTATTAGATTCGAAGTTTGGAAACCAAAGACCTTCTTGCATACGACATTGTTGGCGATGACCATAGTTTCTTTATGGGCCAATAGGTGGTAGTACTAAGAGTCACACGCTTGACATCCGTGAATTCTGAAGTACTTACTTGGAACATTTGTTGCATTCGAGTTGGATATACCAAACTGACGAGATATAACAAGATCGAAACCGGTCTTTGGTTTCCAAACTTCGAATCTAATAAATGTTCAAACCTATTGGTCTGTGCATTAGAATCCTTGATTTCTGGGAAATTTTTCCTAGAGAGCAACCGCTTCGCTAAGTGGCAGTGTTTCAACTATTGGTAGTTCAGCTACCTATGATTCACTATACACGCCTAAAGGGAGGAATTTGTGGTCTAGGTTGCATTCTTCTTGCATTTAGTTGCGAGTTTAAAAAGTCAAAATTACTAAGATGAGAAAGAACATCAGTTTAAGAAGATTTTTTTTATAAATTTCTAGTTTAACGTTAACATTTCGACTTTTTTTTCGAAAGTCCGAGATTACAATTGAAATTTCGACTTTAGTCTCAAATTTTTGACTTTAATCTTGAAATTTCGACTTTTTTCTCGAAAATTCGACCTCTCTATTGAAATTTTCTCTTTAATCTTGAAATTTCGACTTTTTTTTTGGAAATTTCGAGATTAAAGTCGAAATTTTGACTTTAGTATCAAAATTTCGGCTACAGATAAACTCGACACTTCGACTTTTATCTTGAAATTTCGAGAAAAAAGTGAAAATTTCGAGGTTGACCTCTATTATTGTATTAGGCACACAGTAGAGTGGGTTCGGTAATTTAATTGCTAGTAACCAAAATTTCGAATTTTTCATAGAAATTTCTATGTTAAAATCAAAATTCGAAAAAGCATTATCAGAAATTTTGAAACTGAATCAAATCAACTGGATCAATGTCGAAAAGGTAACTTTTATCTTGGAATTTTAACAAAAAGTTGCTATTTCGAGTTGATGTCTCGAGAAGGCACTCAAAATTTCGCCTTTAAACTCGAAGATTCTAAAACTTTTTTTTTATTGATGGGCTTTCTAGGCCTAATTTCATTAATTATTTGCTGTGAAATGACAATCATTTTTCCTTTCGAATTCTAAATTAACCTATATTTGATTTTATTTATTTGATCCAAATTTGGCTTAAAACTTAAAAATCCACCTCGTTTCTTGGACCGAAGATTACTTTTGAAGGTTAAAAATCTCAAAAAATCTAGACATTTCGAGATTACAATTCAATATTGAAAAAAACATCAACATTGAAAAGTGAAATTCAAAATTTTAAGAATTTCCACTTTAAATTCAAATATTTATAAAATATGCTCGAATTTTCGATAAAAATTCAAAGTTAAATTACGAATTTAAAGAAAAAATTCCAATTTCGGGAAAAAACTTAAATTTATAAAAATAAAATTTGGTTTAATGCAAAACTTTAAAAATTTGAAAAATAAATCAGTTTGAAAAATATCGAAATTTTTAATAAAGCCAAAATTTTGAAAAAGCAATTAAAATTTCATGAAAATTTAAAAAAGACTAAATATTGAAAGACGTTAGAATTTTCATGAAAAATCAAAATTTTGAAAAAATTTCACTTTTTTAAAAAGTCGAAATTTTGGTAAAATTCTTTCAAAAATTGTCAGACAAAATTTTGTAAAAAGCTTTAAAAAAATCGGGATTTTTTAAAAAAAGTAAAGTTTTGAGAAAATATCGAATTTTGAAAATTTTGTCAAAAGAATTCGAAATTTTTGAAAATACGAATTTTTCAAAAAATTTAGATTTAGCGAAAAAGTTAAAATTTTAACAAATAAACCTTGAATTAAAATTAAATGGTCGAAATTTAGAAAAATATCGACATTTTAATAAAAGTCAAAATTTTCTAATTTCAGATTTTCAAAACGGTGAAGTCGATATCTCCAAAGTGCAATTTTTTTTCAAGACATTTTAAAAGAGAATTAAAAAATTTAATTTGAAAATTAGTTATTCATAATTTTAAAAATTAGTCAAAATTTCAAAAAGAACAGAATTTTAAAATAATGTCTAATATTGAAAAATTACGAAGTGTTCAAAAAAAAAAGTTGAAACTTTGGATAATGTCGAAATTTTCAAGAAAATTGAAATATTTTAAGAAAGAAGAAAGAAAATGCAAATTTTTTTATTAAAATATAAAATTTTAAGAAGAGCCAAAATTTTTCAAAATTCATTTCAATTTAATTTAAAAAAATGTAATCCAGAAGTCATGATTTTCAAAAAAACGAAATTTCGAGAAATGGTCAAAAATTTCAAACAGTTAAATTTTGATAAAATGTTGCGATTTGAAAAAGTGTAAATCAAAGAAGATGAAATTTTGAAATAAAGTCAAAATTTTCAAAGAAAAATAATAGAAATTTAAAAAAAACAGTGAAACGTTCAAAAAATAATTCGGAAGTTTATCAAAAAGCGTTAGGTTCAAAAAATTACAAATTTAGGAATTCTAAAAGCGTCAACATTTTTAAAAATCAAAATTTTGAAAAAAATTACCATATTAAAGAAATTAAAATTCAAAATTCTGAAAAATGTTAAAATTTTCAGAAAAAAATAATTTTATTTTTCAAATTTAAGATTTCCAAAGCAAGTAAAAATTTTGAACAAACTCGAACCTTTTAAAAAATAAGAGTAGAATTTGTAAAAATGCCAAACATTAAAAAATCGGAATTTTCAAAATAAGCGAAGTTTTGAGAAAGTATTGAATTTCGAAAATTTTTGGAGTTCATTAATTTTCAGAAATAGTCAACATTTTGAAAAGTCAAAATTTTCAAAAGGATTTGAAATTTTTTAAATAACGAAATTTTAAAAAAATCCAAATTATCGGAACAGTCGAGCTTTTGAAAAACACACGAATTTAGAGAAAATATCAGAATTTTTAAAAATATCGACATTTTCGTAAAAAGTTGAAATATTCGATGATTTCCAAAAAAAGTGGTTTTTTCATAAATTCGAATTTTGTAACAAAGTTTTTTGAAACCAAGAGTACGTTTGTAGATTAAAATTTTGAAACAAAGTAGACTCTTTAAAATTATAGACGTTCATTGGAGAAAAACACTTAAAAGTTAAAGTCAATTGTTTTTTAAATTTCAACTTTAATTTCAAATGTATATTAAAAAGTATTCGATTTTTCAATAAAGTTTTGAGATTAAACTCCAAGTTTGGAGAAAGCAGTTCAAATTTCAAAAAAAAACTAGAATTTATAATATTAAAATTTGGTTTAATACAACATTTTAGGAAAGATTCCAGATTTCTAAGAAAATTTGAAATTAAAAAAGTATGCACTTTTCAAATTTAAACATGGAATTTTAATGAAAGTTTCTAATTTCTAGTAGTGAGTATTAAAGTTTTTTACTAAAAATTTGATAACTTCTCAAATATTCCAAAGTTCGAAAGTGGATCGAATTTTAAGAATTCTGTTTTGGTTTTTATTTGGAAATTTTTATTTTTGACTCAAAAATTGGACTTCATTAAAAACCTTGCTTTTCTTTGAAAATTTCGACTTGTTTGTAGAAAAAAAAATAAAAAAAGTCGAAAACCTAAAACAAAATTTTCTTAAAGCTAGAAATTTTGATAAAAAGTGGAATTTTTTTATTAAATTTTTTTCGATTGAAGCTTAAAATTGACCATCACTTCATCTCTGGTAATTGATGGTCCAGTTATATCTTCATGCATCCCATGATCTATGTCCCCTTCATCATCAATTCTATTATGTATTCCTGCCATTTTCTATTGGAAAGATTGCGCTCTCATTCTTGTCTATTATGATATTTAGTTCATTGTGTCCATGCCCCCTCGTTTCTTTAATTTTTTTATTCAAATTGAAGTTGTGGTGTCTCTTTTCGTATTCTTCAATTTCTGAGCATTCGTGAGCGAATTTTTCAGCTTTTGCTTGTCTAATTTTTCTTCTAAGCTCCAAGTGAATTTGCTTGTAATTGTCCCCTTGTCCTCGAATTTTCTGTTAGCTTCTACTTTCCATAAGCTCCAGGATTTTTTCGGTCATCAAGACTTTCTTTTTCATCCGTTTGTCTGGTTTTAGTTTCGTGTTCATGGTATCTTTCACATTTTTAGTAAATGTTTCCTATTGTTGTTTTATGGGGTCCATTTTTTTTTCGGTCCATTATCTATAGCTTCTTCTATCAGTCTGGACACCTCAGCTCTAACTGTTCTCACCTCTAACTCTTCTCATTCAGTTTACTTAGATCTGGTTTTTTATTGCTGTTTTTTTCGTGTAACTATAGAATTTATTCGAGTGTTTTATTAATTTTTAAATACGAAAAAAAAACACTAATACAGTTTTCAAGGGAATTGATTCCAGTTGCAAATCTCCCCTTAAAACTCATTTATGGTATTAAGTTGACCTGCGATAAAATATTCAGAATCCCTCGCGAATTATAAATGAGATTCGACAAATATCTTCAAGCCACATTTGTCAGTTTACCGCTTGTTGTGTTGACTATTTCCCTGATGCTATTCAGATGGAAATTTAGATGAATCAATTTCTCGAATCACCATTCCAAATGGCTTCTTAAAAACAAAATAGTGTTGACAATTTTTTCTCAAAACATTGAGTTTACACATTAATTGAAACTTTCGACATTTTTTGGAAAATCGTAAGCATTTTTTTTGTATACGATTTTTTTGAAATATCGATTTTTTTTCAAATTTCTAGTTGAAGCTCAATTTTTTTCCGCGAATATTGAAACTGCGAATAACGAAACCGTGAACAAAGAAAGAGTTTTGAGTGTATTTTGATGGAGTAATAACCAGTGGCGGCTCGCAGCCAAAACTAATAGGGGTGCTGCGACAATGTTTAGCGTTTTATGTTTGATCCAAAATGTCAATTTCTTCAAAATTTTAACTTTTTAAAATATCGACTAAAAATTTCGACATTTTCAAAATGTAACTTTTCGAAAATTTTCGATTGCTTAGACAATTTAACAATGAAAATGTTTAATAATGTTGCGTTTTTTGAAAGACTAAATTTTTTCCAAATTTCCATTGTCTTTCAAAATTTAGACTTTTTTCTTGTAATTTCAACTTTATTTTATATTTAAATATTGACTTTTCCCAAAATCTGTGTATACTCTTTAAAAAATATCCCCATTTTCGAAAATATTTCAACTTTTCGGTGTTTTGTTTTTTTTGCATTTTTTTTTCTGATAATTAAGTAAATTTTTTTAAAATTTTCACCCTTTCAAAATTTTTACTTTTTCTGAAAATGTAATTTTTTTAAAACTGGACTTTTGAATTTTTAAATTTTCGATCCTTTTCAACATTTCAAAATTAATTTTCGATCTTTTTCAAAATTTTCGATCTGTTTCAAAATTTCATCATTTTCTTTTAAAAAGTTATATTTTTATTAAAAATGTTTGATTCTTAACAATTTCGACTGTTTTTTTTAATGCCAACCATTTTTCAAAATTTTGAAATGGAGACATTTTATAAAATGTCGACTTTTTTTACATTTTCGAATATTTTTGTTTTTTTTAATTTGGCTACTTTTCAATTTCCAAAATTCTTTCAAAATTTCAATTTTTTTAAATCTTGACGTTTTATGAAAAGTTTAACATTTTTTTCAAAATTTTAGTTTTGTGGACCTAAAATTTCTATCTTTTTAAAAAAAAATCTTCAACTTTAGTTCAAAATTTTAACCACCAAAAATTTAATCTTTTAACTTCTCAATATTTCGGCTTTTGAAAACCTTGATCTATCTGATAATTATTGACTCGTTTTCAATATTTCGACTTCGAAAATTTTGGTTTTTATTGATAATTTGGGTAAAAATTTCCCAATTATTCAAAATTTAAACTTTTTTAAAATTTCCAATTATTTTAAAAACTCCATAATCTTTTTTTTGAATTTATTTAACATTTCTTCGGCCCAGTTTGGAAATATTTAAATTTTTATGGTTTGTTGACAGTTTTCTAAACAGTTTTTGAAATGCAACTACGTGATATTTAAATTTATTGAAAACGTCACCTCATGACAGTTCACAAATTAAGAGGTTAGTTTATTTTACATAGAATAGGAATAATGAAAAATAGGAGACCAAACATTAGATATCGAAAAAAATTGTTTTTTTGATAAATTAGGAAAATATAAAAAATACATAAAAAAGTTGTAGCACTGGACATCGATGTTTCGCTCTCATTTGAGCTCGTCAGCAGTGCATAACATGGAAAGGAAACAATGAGGAAGAAATACTTAAAAGTAATTTTTTTTTAAATATAAAAAAGAAAAATAAAGAAGTTTTAATATGAATGGACGTTTCATCAACAATTTACTGTGTTAAAAATTTAAATATTTGAAGCCCGACGAGCTCAAATCGATGTCCAGTGCTACAACTTTTTTATGTATTTTTTATATTTTTCTAATTTATCAAAAAAACAATTTTTTTCCATATCTAATTTTTGGTCTCCTATTTTTCATTATTCCTATTCTATGTAATTTGTGAACTGTCATGAGGTGACATTTTCAATAAATTTAAATATCACGTAGTCGCATTTCAAAAACTGTTTAGAAAATTGTCAACAAACCATAAAAATTTAAATATTTCCAAACTGGGCCGAAGAAATGTTAAATAAATTGAAAAAACATAATATTTCTGGTCAATAAGGGCCTGCCATGAAGAATCCATAATAGTTCTCAGATCTTTTGAATGTGTCTACTTTTTCAAAGTTTTAATATTTTTTTAATTTCGACCAATTGTTCGAAAATTTCTTCATTTTTAAACTTTTGACTTCTTTTGGAAATTTAAAAGTTTTTAAAAACGTTTACATTATACTTAATTTTTTTTATATTTCGGATATTTCTCAAAATTTAGAAAAATCAAAGTATCAAAGAATTTCGACTTTTTTTTTAATTTTCTTAAATCTGCACTTTTTTAAAATTTTCGACTTTTTCTAAATTCCCATTTTGTTGAAAATTTCGCTTTTTCCAAATGTTCGAATTTTTCAAAATTTTAGCCTTTTTCCAAAATTAAAAATTCTTGAAAAATTTCAAAATTTCAACTATTTTTTTTAATTTAAACTATTTTCAAAATTCTGACATTCTTTGCAAACTAACGATATTTTATTTGAAAATTTTGCTTTTTCTCTTAAGTGAGACATTTCTTAAAAACGTATTTTGAAATTTTCGACTAATTCGTAAAATTTCGAATTTTTCTAAAAATTTCTACTCCATTTCAAAACGTCGACTTTTTGTTCAGAATTTGGACTCTTTTTGAAAACTTGACTTTTTTTTAAAGGTTCGACCTTTTTTCAAAATATTATTTATATTTTTTTTTGAACATTCCCAATTAAATCGTCAACTTTTAAAAAAAGTGAGTTTTTATTTTAAATTTGAACTACTCAAAATTTCGACTTTTTCCAAAATTTTACCCTTTCAAAATTTCAACCTTTTTAATGATTACGAATTTTTAGATTATTTTGGGTTTTCCTTATATTTAAAAATTCAGCTTCTTTGAAAATTTAATTAAAAATTCTGCAATTTATTTTAAATGTCGATATTTTTCCAAAATTTTACTTTTTCCCATTCACAAAATTATTGAAAATGTCGACTATTTTAAAAATTTAATTTTTTTAAAATATTAACTTTTTCGAAATTCTTATATTCTTTTGGAAATTTGTCTGAACATTTCGAAATTTTTAAAAATTCCACATTTTTCAAAATTTCGGCTTTTCTGCTAAATTTGACTTTATTTCTTATAATTGATAATTCTTTTTTTTTAATTAAAGTTTTTTTAGCATTAATATTATTATCTTTATTATTTATTTATTATTATATTAAAATAAATATGACTCCAAATAACAAAAATTTCGACTTTTAAAATTGTTCAAAGCTCTAAAACAAATTTCGAAAACAACCTTGCAGTTTATGTTTAAATAAATTGTCAAAATTTAAATTGTAATCTTAAAATATTGACTTCAAGCATTAAAATGTTAATTAATTTTTTTTGCAACATTTTGATTATTTTTAATTTCGAAATTTTGAGACTTTCCCTAAAGTGTTGACTCTTTTTCTCGAAAATTTAAATAATTCCCACTATAAAAGTCGAAATTTTAAGAATATTTTTGATAATTAATCTACTTTTAAAAAATGTTATTTTTTCTTTGATTTTTAAATTGCTAGTTTATTTCAAAAAGTTTGTATACAAATAAGAAATTTCAACTTTTCCTTAAAATATTGTCTGCTTTTTCTTCAAAATTTGCTCTTAATTTTTAAATTCGAACTCGAGAATTTTAAGAAAAAATTTAACATTTTTAGAAAAATTGTAAATTTTGACCCAAAATTTTCTTTAGTCCTACAGTAATAGTAATTTTTTTTAGAGAAACTCGAATTGCAAAAAATGTTAAAATTTACAAGGTTCATTTTTTCTTAAAGTTTGAATATTTTTCTGACGGTTTTCTTATTTTTATGCAAATTTGGAAATTATTTTTTCTAAATTTATCTCTACACAAAAAACAAAGTGGTGTTAGTTAGACCATTTATAACTCCAGAACGGCTGAACGGATTTTTATGTTCCTTACTTTGATGGATTTGCCTCGTCCTCGAATAGCAGAATAAAGGCTAAAATGTTGAAAAAATTCACATATTTTATAAGAAATTCGTGTGCAGCGCGGAACATGACAAAAATGTACTGCAACCTACACTAACCGTAAATGTGTTGTAATCAGTTTCCAGCAGATGGCACTCTATCTGTTTTGATTATGACCCATTTTTAGCGTAAGATTCACCTGGAAATAGGGCAGCGTATTAAATATTTTGATGTAAAATTTAATTCAGCTAATTCTGAGGTGGTACGAAATTCGCCCCTTAAGAATTTTCAATTTCTTATCAAAATTACAAAATAAAAGGAGCTATAAAATATTAACATTTCGTGAAAAACTTTAACATTTCTAAAATTTGAGAAATCAAAATTTTTACAAGGAAAAATATTTTAAAGACAAAATCTCCAGCTAAAGTCAAAATTCTAAAAAAATTGAAAATTAAATTTTTTCTTAAAATTTCTTCGTTTTTTCCAAAATGTTGACATTTTTATTGAAATTGTAGGGTTTTTCACGAAACGTTTTTATCAAAATTAGAAAATAAAATGAACCATGAAATGTCAAAGTCTAGTGAAAAAACTTGAAATTTTTAAAGCAAATCAGAGGAACAAAAATCTGGAGAAGTTGAAATTTCCAGAAATGTTAAGGACAAAATTTTCAGAAAAAATAGGAGTTTATGAAAAATTTCTTTTTAGAAAATATTTAGGAATAAATGGAAACTTCGCAGAAAAAATTAAAATTTTCTTAAATAAATCGAAATATCTAAAAGAAACTCAAAATTTGTTATACAAAAAAGTTGAAATTGAGATTTCAGGTAAAAACTCGAATATTCGCTATTAATTTTTTTTCCAGAAATAGTTAAACGCAAGAAGAGTTGGATTTAGATTTTATTTTGAAATTTTAATTATTTTGTCGATAATTATTACAAAAATTAGAAAAAAAATTAAAATAGATTTTAAAATCCAGTAACTTCGTAAAAGAAACTTGACATTTCTATAAAGAGAAATCAGAGAAAATTTAAAATCTCTACAAAAAATTGTTCAAGGAAAAGTCTTCGGAAAATTTTGAGAAAAAACTCGTAAGCGCAATTGGAGGTGCTGCAGTTCCACAGTGCCTATACGCGAGCCGCCACTGGTAATAACATTAAAACACACCGTAATAATGTATGCCAAGTTAATTTGTGACATTATGAATGAAAATGTGCCCGAGAACAGTTCTCATTGAACCCGAAAGATCGTAATTGCTAAAACATGGAGATACCTCAGCATCGCGCGCATTTTTCACAAGCAACATTAAAAGAGTTCGAGATAACGGCATATACGGTCCGAAAACTGCGGATAATATGTCTTTCCTTTATAGGATTGGTCCACACAATGGGGTTTTTCTTTTACATGCCTCATAGCGTCCGCAAAAAGCAAAGCTTTTAACGCTGCCTGTCATTCTTCCTGCCACCCGGATCCATCCATAACATCAAGAGGACTATAAGAAGGATATATATAGGGAAAAGGCGTCTGACGTTATCAAAGAAGAGGCGTAGAATAGAACTTTGGCATTGTCCCTGAAGCAATTGTTAAAAATAGATAAAGATAGACATTAACCTTGAATTTTTAGTCTTTGGTGAGAGTTAGATTTTAAATTGGCGAAAGATATCTCCGTAATTGTTTTATTGAGTCTGCCAAAGGTTATTAACCTACACTATACGGTATTTTTCATCTGGTTTTAAAGAACCCGTAACAAAGTAAAACGATAATTAAATCTTCGCCGAATAATACCTTTTGTTTGGTTCTGTAGTTAAAAACAGTATGACTATCCTATTATTATGTATACGCTTTGCAGATGATGCTCAAGGAAATATCTCATGGTTTGGACTCCATGTTATTTCTGGTGTAATTTTCAGTTGAATTATGCAAGCATTAAATAATCGTTTTGCGTGGACGCTTTACTTCATTCATCACGTAACTGGGTGGTCTTGAATCCTAGAAATCTTTCAATTCTTACTTAAATATTTTAAATAGAAAAAATTATTAATAAATAAATGTTGCATCAGACTGCTGCTATTGCAGCTAAAATCCTTTTTTTTTGAGTTTTAATAACAGCCACCCCAGATGCAGACGAGTGCTGTTTAGACTCATATTCATATAAGAACTTACCCCATTGAGATAATAGGGAGGGTGTTTCCCTCGTTTTCAGCGATATTCGAATAAGTACAGCACATGAAGCTATATATTAGGAAATAAGCTGGTCCATGGCGAATTTATATGTGCTATTTATGTAAAAACGTTGCTTTTTCAGATAAGGAGCTCAATAAGCATGAAAAGAGTTTTACGGAAAATAAATAGCCGCTCTAACTATATTTGTCGACGCCATAAACTTCTAGGGGGGATTTTGACGTTTATTTTTCCTTATAGTGATACGAAATTTGTATCATTTGGCTTAAAAGGTTATAAAACTAATATTCTGAATCCTGAACTCTAACTCTGGCTAAATTCCATTCAATTGAAGCGTATTTCATATTATAATTATATATCCTCACTAATATATAAATGCGAAAGTGTGTTTGTCTGTCTGTATATCCGCTTCAGTATTGCCAGATTTCGTGCACTTTCTCGATGTTCTACTCTTGCGCATATGGCATGACTCATTTTCTATGTAAATAAATGCAAAACTTGGCAATGACGACACGACTAAGGAGTTATCTAACGATGAGGGTCCAAACTTAATGTAACTTTAAAGATAGGATTCTTTTAGAAAAAGTCTGACACTTTGACAGCATCATAACGCGGCTTCTCTGTGGTGATAGTTGCCAGATCTTCCGTATTTTACGGGTTCTTTTATATTTTGGTAAATCCGTACTTGGAAAGAAATCTCCCGTATTTTAAAGAGTGCAACGGTAACACAAATTTCAAGAATAAGAAAGTATATTTGATTAGCGGCACCGTCTATTGCAAAGACAAATAAAAACATTGAAACAAATGCATTCTTGAATTGACGGATCGTCAACTCAAGAAATTTAAAAACTCTTTTCAATTTTGAACAGTTTTTCTGCTAAATCCTACTTATTCACTTAAATCCGCAAACAAAATCAAAGGCAATAACTAAGATTATAATGGACTCAAATTAGAGAGCTTTATTGGATGTTTACTGTATGTCTATAAGAAGTTCTTAAGAAAAGGGATACGCAGCCGGAGAAATATATCTTGGGTTCAAGAACTCTATCGAATGTTTACAGGTGATTAACAGGGACCGGATTTTAGGCACAATCAAATAAGGTAAACAGCTGAGCAAAATGTTAAATAAGGCAAAAACGAACACCTAAAAAAGGCACCAGAAAGGTAAAACACCCCAAAAAAGGGGCATTAACAGACCAAAGCTCACCATTAACAAGAAAAACATTTATTGACCTACTTCCACTCGAAATTGTGAAAAAAACAAAATTTAGGTTATACTCAGGATATTCAGAAGATGTATAATATTGTAACGCAATGTAAATAGATGGAATAGAATTTAAAATAGAATTGTAGAATTTAGTACGTAAGAAAAGTTTCTAGAATGATCTAATAAGGGGAAAGCGACCTCGATAACGAAGCAAACGGCAAATAAGCGTTCCCCAAATTTCGGCAAACGATAAGCCCTATCTGCCGGATTGTTCTAGAGGCCAAAACTATATAAGGCGGTCAGCTTTCCCTCGTAGTCAGTTAGTTAGAGTCGTTGTAGTTAAGTAATGAGTTAGCAGTCAGAAATCAATAACTGAATTAAATTGTTCAGTTGTAGTGATCCGAGTTGATTTGAAAATAAAGTGGGAATTATTCAATTTCCGTGTTAATCAATTCGAACCGATAAAGCCCGAAACAATATTATCAAATAAAGAAATTCTTAATATTTCGAGTTCAGTCTCGAATTTGTACCACAAACCTTAACATTTTTACTTTAACCTCATTCGAATTTTTTCTGAAATTTTGACTTTTAAATCTGAGATTTCGTTTCTAGAGAAAATCAAAATTTTAGACCTAAAAGCAAAAATATTCATCATTTCAAAGTTAAGCTTAAATTTTTTTTAATAATGCAAATTTTACCCGAGATTTTTCCTTTCTGATACGAAATTTTGATCTTACGATTTAAATTTTATTAAAAAATTGTCGAATTTTGCAACTAAAAAATACCAAGCTTAAACTCCGCATTTTAAGAAAAAATCCAAATTTTGAGAAAAACTGGTTTATACTAAAGACCTTTCGAGATTTAACACGAAATTTCTAGAAGAACTTGATTTTGGTGTAATATTTTTACAATTTTTGAATTTAAAAATTTAATATTTAAATTCGATATTTGAATACAATTGTGAGTATTAATAATTTTAAGAAAACAATTTTGACCAAGTTTTTTTACGAATTTCTTCTATATTTTTTCTAAAGTGTCGAAAAAAAAAAAAATTTTAAATGTCGATTCTTTTATAAATTTTGAGTCTTACACAAAACTTGGTCATTTTTAAACTGGAAAATTCAGGATTTTCTAATAACTTTAACCAATCAGTTTAATTCGAGATTTTTATTCTTTTCGTAAGATTTTAACTTTATCATAAAAACTGTCATAATTTTTTGTTATCAAGTTTTTTATATTTCAATTATGATTCCGAAAATTCGACTTTTTTTTACATATTTTGACTTCCAAGTGAAAATTTCCAAAAAATATTGAAATTTTTATCTTAGTTATCAAATTTCAGCTTTAATTACGACATTTTTTACTTTTAAGCGCAGTATTTCAACTTTAAATTCATAGTTTTAAAAAAATTTGATTTATAACATTTTTACGACATTTCAAGTTTAAAAATGCAAAAATAAAAATCGAAATTAAAAAAAAAATTGGTTAAAAAACTTAAGTTTTATTTTTACATTAGCAATGACTCAAAATTCATGCTTCTTCAAATTACATACTTAGATTTTCTCTCTCGACATTTAATTTAAAAAAAAAATATCTGGCGACCTTGACAAAACACTAAAGGTTTCAGGAAATATCAAAGTTTCTTTTCTGAATTTCGCTACAAGACAAAATGTTGAACGTTGTTGGTTTTTGTAAATAGATTTCAGTGACGGCTCGAAGCCAAAACTAATAGGGGTGCTGCAGGAATGTTTAGCGTTTTAGAATTTTCAAGATTTCTACAAAAAATTTCGACATTTTCAAAACGTTACTTTTTTAAAATTTTAGATTTCTGTTAAAACTTGACAATGAAAACTTTTGATAATGTCGCGTTTTTTGACAGATTGGTTTTTTTCAAATTTCGACTGTATTGCAAAATTTAGATGTTTTTCTTGTAATCTCTCTTTCTTGTAGTCTCTTATTTTATTTTTAAGTATTGACTTTTCAGAAAAACTGTGAATACTCTTCTAAAAATTTCCGTATTTTTGTAAATATTTAGACTTTTTGGTGATCTGTTTTTTTATAATTTTTTTGAAAATTATTAAATTTTTTTTTATTTTTACCATTTAAAAAATCTGTTTTTTTTATAATTTTTCTGAAAATGTAAATTTTTTCAAAACTTGACTTATAACTTTTTAAATTTTCGACCTTTATCTAAATTTCATCTTTGTTTATAATTTTTTATTGAAAATTTCGATTCTTGATAATTTCAACTGTTTTTTATTTACATGCCAACTATTTTTCAAAATTTCGACTTTTTTTGCAAAGTATCGATTATTATTTAATATTTTTTGTAGAAAATTTCGCTGCTTCTTAATTTTCGAAATTCTTTCCAAATTTCGATATTCTTCAAAATGCTGAAATTTTATGAAATGTTCGACATTTTTTCAAAATTTTAACTTTTTTGACATAAAATTTCAACATTTTAAAAAATGTTCCACTTTGATTCAAAATTTTAAGTACCAAAAATTTAAACTTTTTCCAAAATCTTAACTTCGCAATATTTCAACTTTTGAAAACCCCGACTTATCTGATAATTTTCATTTGTTTTTATTATTCCGGTTTCGCAAGTTTTGGTTTTTATTAAAAAGTTGAGTGCAAATTTCCCAACTATTCAAAATTTAGACCTTTTTAAAATTTCGAATTATTTCGAAAATTCCATAAAAATCCTTAAATATCTTGCAATTTTTGATATATTTTTAATTTCGACGTTTTCTTTTTGAAAATTTCTTCTTTAGCAAAATTTTGATTGCTTTTGGAAATTTGTAAGATTTTGAAAAGTTTTACCTTGTCAACAAATGTTGACTTTTTTAAATCTGCACTTTTTTGAGATTTTTTATTTTTTATTTTAATTTTCACTTTGTTAAAAATCCCGGCCTTTTTCAAATGTTAGAATCTTTCAAAATTTTAGTCATCATTTTCACAAATTTTAAATTTTTGGAAACTTAAAAATTTTAACTATTTTTTTAATTTTGACTATTTTCAAAATTTTGACAATTTTTGCAAACTGTCAGTTCTTTATTTGAAAATGGTGATTTTTTTTAAAGTCAGACATCTCTAAAACCTTTTATTGAAAATTTCGACTAATATTTCGTAAAATTTTGACTCCATTTTAAAACTTCGACATTTTTTTTAAAATTTCGACTTTCGATTTCAGAAAATTTGACTTTTTTTTCTTAAAGTTCTAATTTTTTTAAACATTTTATTTATACATTTTTTTAAACATTACCAATTAAATCCTCGAATTGATGATGAAAAGATTCTTTTTAAACTTGAACTATTGAAAATTTCGACTTTATTCAAAATTTTACCTTTTTTATATTTTTTTGATAATTACAGATTTTTCGATAATTTTGAGTTTTCTTCAATATTCAAAAAATTAAACTTCTTTGAAAATTTAAGTAAAATCTCCGCAATTTATTTTAAATGTCATTATTTTTCAAAAAATTTTTATTTTATTTAATTTTTTATTCACGTTCCTAAAATTATTGAAAATGTCGATCAGTGTAAAAATTGAACGTTTTTTTTGCAATCCTTATTTTTTTTCAAAATTTGACTTTCTATGAAAATTTCAATTCTTTTTAAGATTTACCCTTTTTTTAAAAGTTCGACTTTTCTGATAACTTTGGCTTTATTTTTTAAAATTGGTACTGTTTTTTTTAATTTATATTTTTGAGACAAATTTCAAAATAACACTTGAATTTAAAAAATTATTTACAAAAGTTTCTATTTTTAAAATTGTGCAAAGTTTTGAAACAAATTTCCAAAAAAAAACTTGCATTTTATGTACAAATAAATTGCCAAAATTTGAATTTTATTCACAAAAAATTGGTTTCAAGTTGGAATATTTGATTTTTGAAATCTCTCTGCAATTTTAAAGTTACTAGAAAAAAATTAAATTAGAACAGTAAATTGTTAATTAACTTTTTACAACATATTGATTAATTTTAATTTCGAAATTTTGAGACTCTTTTAGAAATGTTGACTCTTTTTCTCAAAAATTTCAATAATTTCCACTTTAAATGTCGAAATTATATGAATATTTTTGACAATTTAATTCAAAAAACATTTTTTTTCTTGAATTTCGAAAATGTTATTTTTAAAAAAAAAATGTTTACTAATAAGAAATTTCAAATTTTTCTAGAAATATAATCTGCTCTCTCTTGAAATTTTAAGTTTACCTAATCTTTAAATTTCGATATTTTATTTATCGAAATTTGAATTTTAAATTCAAACTTGAGAATTTCAAGAATAAATTTAACATTTCTAAAAACATTGAAAATTCCGATTCAGAATTTTCTTTGGTCCTACAGTAGTAGTATTTTTAAGAGCAATATCAAGTTTTAAAAAAGGTTAAAATTTGCAAAGGTTTATTTTTTCTTGAAATTTCAATATTTTTCACAAAGTTTTGTTATTTTTATGCACATTTGAAGTTTATTTTTCCTAAATTTATACTTAATAACTTTCAGTGTTTTATCAAAATTGCAATATAAAATAAACTTTAAAATGTTAAAATTTCGTTAAAAAACTTATAAATTTTCAAAACAAATTAGAGAGAAATCAAAAATATTTTAAAAACAAACTCTCCAGGAAAAAACGAAATTATAAAAACATTCTTTGTATTAAATGTTTAGAGAAAAACACAAATTTCATAGAAAAAAATCAAAAAATCAACGAAAATCAAAAAAAATTTGGAAGTGAAAAAATCGCAATTTGAAAAAAAAATTGAAATATCTTTCCAAGAAAGTCGAAAATGTTTGTTTTTCCAAAAATGTTGAAATTTTTATAGAACTTTCAGGGTCTTTTCCAAACATTTTTTATCAAAACTACAAAATAAAATGAACTTTAAATTGTCAAAGTGTCGTGAAAAAACCTGACATTTTTAAAGCCAATTGGACGAACATTTAGGAAAATCTGGAAAAGTTGGAATTTCTAGAATAAATTTTAAGAGCAGTTTCACAAAAAATGGAAATTTCAAGAAAATTTCTTTTCATGAAATATTTAGGAAAAAATGAAAACAGAAAAAATCAAAATTTTCTAAAAAAAATCGACATATTTGAAAAAAAATTAAAATTTTTATACAAAATGAGATTTGGGGTAAAAATTAGAAAATACCGATTTAACTTATTTTTTAGAGAAATAGAGAGATGAGTTGGATTTAGATTTTTTCTTGAAATTGTAATTATTTGCTCAAAATGTTGACATTTTCTAAGAAATTTGGGTTTTTTTCTTAAGATTTTAATTCCTGCTTGATATATTGATTTCTTTCTTAAAATGTTTACTTTAATTTTTTTGAAAATGTGATTTTGATCAAAATTAAAAATAAAATACCTTTTTAAATGTCGTAACTTCCTGAAAGAAACCTAAAATTTCTATACAAAGAAATCAGAGAAAATTTAAAATTTCTACAAAAAATTATATAATGAGAAGTGCGCAGAAAATGTTAAGAAAAAAACTCGTAAGCGAAATTGGGGGTGCTACAGTTCCACAGTGCCTATACGGCAGTCGCCACTGATAGATTTGATCTTCTGGAAATTAGAGATGATTTTCTAAAACTTCTAATTTAAACTTGTATCTCTCTGAAAATGATAACTTGGCTGTCGAAACGCGTTAGAGCAACCTTTGTTGTGTTTTTTAATCTTTCTTGGTTTCAGGGGACAAATTTTGTATTTAAATTTATGAAGATAACCAAGGAACCGTCCGTTCCATCAAAAAAAAGTTGCCTTGCAATATTTATAGTTTTTCTTTTTTTTTTTAATTTTGACTTCAAATCTTTTTTTCCAAAAATTATATCTTTCTTTTTCCTTGAGATTTAGAAAGCAATTCTAAATGTCAACGTATTTCTAAAATTTCGGAATTAAAAAACTGAAAATGTTAGGTTCGAACGTGTACATTTGTTAAGAATTAACATATTCCACTTTTTATTCGGAAATTCAAAATTTCTAAAAAAAGCTGGTATTTTTAGAAATGTTTATTAACGAATGTAGTCGTTTTTTTTTAAGTATAAACTCGTTCGTAATTAAACTTTTTCTAAAACTACTTTGTCCACTTTAAATATCGACTTTTCTGGAAATTTCGAATTCCAAATTTAAAAAACTTAACATTAAGTTCCGAATTTGAATATATGACATTTTTCATAAAAATTTTCTCAAAATTTTCAGGTTTCTAGAACGAGTCGAAGTAGTTTGTTGGTTAAAAAACTTAAGTTTTATTTTTATATTAGCAATGACTCAAAATTCAGGCTTCCTCAAAATACATACTTAGATTTTCGCTCTCGACATTTAATTTAAAAAAAAATTACCTGGCGATCTTGACAAAACACAAAAGGTTTCAGGAAATATCAACGTTTCTCCTCTGAATTTTGCTTCAAAACAAAATGTTGAATGTTGTTAGTTTTTGTTAATAGATTTGATCTTCTGGAAATTAGAGATGTTTTTCTAAAATTTCCACTTTAAACTTGTATCTCTCTGAAGATGGTAGCTTGGCTGTCGAAACGTGTTAGAGCAACCTTTGTTGTGTTTTTTAATCTTTCTTGATTTCAGGGGACAAATTTTTTATTTCAATTTATGAAGATAACCAAGGACCCGTCCGTTCCATGAAGTTGCCTTGCAATATTTATAGTTTTTCTTTTTTTTTAATTTTGACTTCAAACCTTTTTTTTATATCTTATTTTTCCTTGACATTTGGAGAGCAATTCTAAATGTCAACGTATTTCTAAAATTTCGAAATTAAAAAACTGAAAATGTTGAGTTCGAACGTGTATATTTGTTAAGAGTTAACACATTCCACTTTTTATTCGGAAATTCAAAATTTCTAAAAAAAGTTAGTATTTTCAGAAATATTTATTAACGAATTTAGACGTTTTTTTAATTATAAACTCGGTCGAAATTAAACTTTTTCCAAAACCATTTTGTCCACTTTAAATGTCGACTTTTCTGGAAATTGCGAATTACAAATTCAAAAAACTCAAGATTAATAAGTCCAGAATCTGGATATATGACATTTTTCATAAAAATTTTCGCGAAATTTTCAGGTTTCTAGAAAAAGTCGAAGTAGTTTGTTGGTTAGAAAACTTAAGTTTTATTTTTACATTAGCAATGACTTAAAATTCAGGCTTCTTCAAAATACATACTTAGATTATCTCTCTCGATATTTAATTTAAAAAAAAAATTACCTGGTGATCTTGTCAAAACACTAAAGGTTTCAGGAAATATCAAGGTTTCTCTTCTGAATGTTGCTTCAAGACAAAATGTTGAATGTTGTTAGTTTTTGTTAATAGATTTGATCTTCTGGAAATTAGAGATGTTTTTCTACAATTTCCAATTTAAACTTGTATCTCTCTGAAGATGATAGCTTGGCTGTCGAAACGCGTAAGAGCAACCTTTGTTGTGTTTTTTAATCTTTGGTTTCAGGAGACAAGTTTTGTATTTCGATTTTTGAAGATAACCAAGGACCAGTCCGTTACACCAAAAAAAGTTGTCTTGCAATATTCATAGTTGTTCCTTTTTTTAAATTTTGACGTCAAACCTTTTTTTCCAAAAATTATAGTTTCTTTTGCCTTGAGATTTAGAGAGCAATTTTAAATGTCAACCTATTTCTAAAATTTTGAATTTAAAAAACTGAAAATGTCGAGTTGGACCAGGTACATTTGTTAAGAATTAACATATTCCACTTTTTATTCGGAAATTCAAAATTTCTAAAAAAAAGCTAGTATTTTTAGAAATGCTTATTAACGAATTTAGTCTTTTTTTAAATGTAAACTCAGTCGTAATTAAACTTTTTCTAAAACTACTTTGTCCACTTGAAATGTCGACTTTTCTGGAAATTTCGTATTCCAAATTTAAAAAACTCAAGATTAAGTCCAGAATTTGGATACATGACATTTTTCATAAAAATATTCGCGAAATTTTCAGGTTTCTAGAAAAAGTCGAAGTAGTTTGTTGGTTAAAAAACTTAAGTTTTATTTTTACATTGGCAATGACTCAAAATTTAGGCTTCTTCAAAATATACACTTAGATTTTCCCTCTCGACATTTAATGTTTTTTTAAATTATCTAGCGACCTTGGGAAAGCATTAAAGGTTTCAGGAAATATCAAAGTTTCTTTTCTAAATTTCGCTTCAAGACAAAATGTTGAATGTTGTTAGTTTTTGTTAATAGATTTATCTTCAGGAAATTAGAGATGTTTTTCTAAAATTTCTAATTTAAACTTGTATCTCTCTGAAGATGATAGATTGGCTGTCGAAACGCGTAAGAGCAACCTTTGTTGTGTTTTTTAATCTTTGGTTTCAGGAGACAAGTTTTGTATTTCAATTTTTAAAGATAACCAAGGACCCGTCCGTTCCACCAAAAAAAGGTGCCTTGCTATATTTACACTTTTTCTTTTTTTTTTCAAAATTTTGACTTCAAACCTTTTTTTCCAAAAATTATAGCTTCTTTTTCCTTGACATTTAGAAAGCAATTCTAAAAGTCAACGTATTTCTAAAATTTGGAAATTAAAAAACTGAAAATGTTGAGTTCGAACGTGTACATTTGTTAAGAATTAACATATTCCACTTTTTATTCGGAAATTCAAAATTTCTAAAAAAAAGCTGGTATTTTTAGAAATGTTTATTAACGAATTTAGTCGTTTTTGTTAAGTATAAACTCGGTCGTAATTAAACTTCTTCTAAAACTACTTTGTCCACTTTAAATGTCGACTTTTCTGGAAGTTGCGAATTCCAAATTCAAAAAACTCAAGATTAAGTCCAGAATTTCGATATATGACATTTTTAATAAAAAAATTTCGCGAAATTTTCAGATTTCTAGAAAGAGTCGAAGTTGTTTGTGGGTTTAAAGTAAACACTAAAACTTTAGACTCTAAATTAAAAAAAAAATGTAAAAATATTGACATACTTCGAATTTATCAGAAAATTTAATTCAAATTTAAAATTTTTGAAAAATGGTCGAAATTTTGAGATTAAAGGTGAAACTTGGCAAAAAAAAACCATAAATAGCTTTATAACAAGAACCTTTTTTTTTTGAAATTCCGAAGAATGAAATGCATCTCGACATTGCAAATTCAGTTAGCAACAATAATTCTAGAAAACATTGAAATTTTAAGATTGCCCAAAATAAAAAACGTAGGAATTGAAGTTGTAATTAGTTAGAAAAAGAGTTGGATGCTAACAGGAAATCTGAACTTAAAAAAAATTTAAGGAGGACTGAGTGGGTCATAAAAGTAATTGTTGTTAAATTACTTTTCTTGGAAATGTATGCTTGATGCTTCTTATTGTTATTATGATGGTTTAAACTTCCATTTTATTGCTTTATTTTATTGAATATGGATATTTCTGTTTAAATTCTTCATAAGTGTAAATGTACTGGAGAAAACCCACAGAAAAGGATAAATAGGCACGAAACTGTTTGAAAATAGGTCCAAATCATGTATGAAAGGGCAAAAAAACAAGCAAAATTGAAACGTAGGCAATACCCACATGAAAAACGACGAAAAAAGTGAAAAGGTAGGATCATAGAATTTTACCCAAATTCCAGTCTCTAGTGATTAGTTAGCTCTTAAGGAGATAAGTAATTATTCGTTTAAAATATCAAATATTTCAGTACCCTCGTGAAAATAAGTCTTAAAAATCCACAATATTTAAGTGTGAACCGGAAATACCTAATAATAGAGTTAAAGATCTAAGAATAAACATCAACGTTTCAAATATTGAACCGAGTACTTCAATACATTCACAAATTGAAATATTAGCATTTCATTTGGAAAACCTAGCAAGGGAAGATAACAATAAAGATAAAAAGTGAATTTGTAATGTTAAAAAAGTATTCAAATCGGACGATAGCAACTAAATGAGGCATTAAAGGGAAAGAAAATATCAAAATGAAATAAATGGAAATTACTCCTCAGCTTCATTCCTTTATATTCCTTTGAATATGCAAATGAAATATCCATCTTTTCCACTGTATTTTTTCTACTTTCTTGCGACTTTTTATTTTACACCGTGTAAAAATAATTTAAACTAGGACTCCGTTATCGTGTTATCGTAGGTCTATTTAAGCTTCGCCCTAGGCCCTTTGAGCTTTTGAATGACGCGACAGGAAAGCATGTTTGCTCATATGGTAAACATCGGCTAAAATGCCCCGAGCTGTTTGTCAGCATTTTATTTGTATTCGGTGTCGGACTTCTTTAATATTAAATTTTCGGTGGAAATTTAAAAACCACTTAAAGCGAGTGACCCGAGGGCAAGGGGGGACTTATCACCCTCGCCCTGTTCCGCAATAGTTTCCAAGGAAAGAAAATCGATACGGCTTTTTTTCGGGCGTTTTATTTGCATACATCTCGATAAATGACATGGCGTCAAATACAATCTCTTCATATCGTCATCGATTGCATCTCATCCAAGACATTTGTAATTATTGCAGGGATGCCTCAAGAATCTGTCTTGTCTCCTGCTCTGTTTCTGTTACACATAAACGATCTCTTAGCTTCAATTTCCAATCCGATATACAGCTACGAAGATGATAGTAGCCTAGTGCCATCTTTTTTCTCCGACAAACCATTATCCGTCGCTGCTTCAGATCGACTAAGGGCGCAGCAGATACGGATGATTAATCGGGATCTAGAAATGAGTCGGAAATGGGGTAAGAAAAAGCTGGTAGACTTCAACGCTTCAAACTCAGAGCACGGTTTTCTCTAAGAAAACATCAAGGGATTATGCAACAAACATACTAATGGGCGATAAAATCCTCCCGATGGGATCTATCTGTCTATCATTGGAGTGAATGCGAGAATCTAACTTCTCTTGGGACGATTATGTGCTCGCCATTGCCAAGTCCGCTTCTCAGAAGCTAGGCATTCTTTTAAGAACTAAAAAGTACTTCACATCTCATCAGCTACTCACACTACATAAAGCTCAAGCCAACACTAGAATACTGTTTTCATGTTTGGAGTTCAACCCCAAAGCACATTTTAGTTCTTTTGGATTCAATTTAAAGAAGAGCGATTCGCCTAATTGATGACTAGAGTTTGACCGACTCTCTCGAAACATTGTAGCACAGGCGGATGGTTGGTAATTTATCTCTTTTCTACAAGTTCTATCATGCAAGATACTCGCAGGAATTAATAGGATTGATCCCCCCAAGGGCAAGATTTCTAAGGCAGACGAGAGAGTCGGAAACATCAAATTCCTGTGCGGTCCAGCTTGATATAGTGAGGACTTCTGTCTCCGGATACTCTTTTTTCTATAGAACTTCCAAGCTATGGAACTCGTTACCGAAAGAAATTTTCCCCAAATATTACAACCTATCCTTGTTTAAGAAGGCGGTTCATCGCCATCTATCCTTGATTCAGCATCCTACTCACAGTGTTTTGGAGGCATAATTGGATTGCCCTTTGCGAGTGGATGAAACTTTAAAAAAAAGGTTTCTGAAAATCTAGAATTGTGAAAGAAGTAACTGGCGAAAGAAAAGCCACTGAATGAAAATAACACTACTTCGTAAACCTACCATACGATACGATACTATACAATACAGTACAATATGATTTGATATATGTTATATTTACAATTTTTGAAGATAGCCCTGAGTACGTAAGTCGCTGGTAACAGCTAGTACTCTATACGAAGTCAAACATATCTGTTGGGTTATAGCCAAATAAAATAATGCCATTGACGAAATGCAGTGACATTTATAGAGAGGCGTACGGCGCAGTAAAACATATTCATAACTGAATTTCAACCCTTGCGGTTGATTATGTCATTAATTTTCGGAATCCCCAAAATGCATCTGCATTTAAAACGAAGTAAAGGGGTGAACTACTAGTTGACGTTGATTCTAATTTGACGTAATCACATTAGCTTAATAGCTGGACAAATGACTGTCAATTCGATACAACATCAAAAACAGCGCAGCCAGAAAATTTAGCGCGATTTCGCCGCCCGGAAACTAATAGACTTTAACGGAAAATGGAGCAATAGCAAATTCACTACATGTGTTCAAATTCACTTGTGATGTAAACGAATATTGTTAATGAGTTTTAAAACTATGCTCTGAAATAAAAAAAAATGATCCCTTCAGTGATATATCATCTTAATTTTATTAATTGTAACATCTGGGCACCATTTTTCTTTCAATTAAGGCACACATTCGTCTAATTTGATGACACTAGTAATTTTTCTAACAAGCTCTGAAAAGTGTAATTGGAGATCCTAATTCGGTGAGCTGATATCGTCTAGTCCGGTCGACAATGTCCCCGAAAGAGTTATTATATAAGGCAAACGAGCAGATGCGTGCTGCATGCAACGAAAAATTACATGAATGAATAGATAGGTGTGTTTCACATCGACCCACTACTACGGACCAGCAGTAATGAAGAGACTTGAAAGCTGGGGTGTTTTCCCGAGGGAATCCAGTCGCACTTTACAACGAAGGGGATTATACACTTCTACCGACTAGGGAGAGACTGGACGGTGAGGTTTTGTGAAAAAGCTCGGACAATTGTTCGTACAAAGCCGCAAGTACAAATTAGTTTGGCTCGTTGCTAATCAAATGGGCGTCCGATTTCAATACTTTGACGCAAACCCTATCTCGACGAGAGAAATTCGACTCTGCTTCTTAAAATGCAAATTTGATCCTAATCGAATTTTGTTGGAGATTACGAAACTACTAATCTAGATCCCTAGACACAGAGGGACATTGGATTTTCAGATGCTTTTAAAATTCTGAGAATCGATAATATTATATTGTTACGCCGTTACGCGTTACCGGTGGAAAAAATACTCTATGACTATTTAAAATATGATTGAATTTATGACTGACTGTCTTGTTATTTTATGGCATTTCTAGACCTCTAGGCATTTCTAGACCTCTAGAAAGGTCTGGGATCACTTGTGGACTCTTGCCACTTGGTTGAGGAACTCTCAAGAATTCCTGATGTAGATACCCATCAACCTAATCTACTCAACATTTTCCTTACAAATTCTCCAAACTCGTATACAATCTCTGTGATATCACCACTGGGATATTCCGATAACTCAAGCTTATAGCAGCCTCTCGCTCTCTTCATATAACACCTTCTTCTCAGACATAGCCTCGAAGGGTTTGGCACTTTAACTCTGCAAACTAGGAAGAATTAGGAGACTTCTTTGCATCTTTCTTGTGGCAAGAAATCTGCTTTCACTCAGACAACTCTTACTCAGTCGTCAGATCCGTCATTGAAACTATCCTGGTTGGTATAGAACGTTAAATTCCCCATTTTCAAAAGAAATCTGTCTCCAGTAAACCTTGGTTTAGCAAAGAATGTGCTTGAGCTGTCTCCTGCAAAAAACCACGAATATCGTCGTTAACGAAATAATCCCTCAGTCGAGACTCGAATCACTTTTGTAGATGCACGAAGGGTTTGGCACTTTCACTCTGATAACTAAGAAGAATTAAAATACTTCTTTGCATCTTTCTCATGAAAAGAAGTCTGCTTTAACTCAGACATCTCTTCCTCAGTTCCCAAATCCATCACTGAAACTATTCTGGTTGGTGTGGAATACTCAACCCATTCCCAGAAGTCTACCCATCAACCTAATCTACTCGACCTTTTCCTTACAAATTCACCAAATTCGTATAAAATCTCTGTGACATCACCGCTTGGAAATTCGGATCACAGGTTTGTAGCAGCCTCTCGTTCGCTTCATAAACCACCCAAGGGTTTGGCCCTTAAACTCTGCAAACTGGGAAGAATTAAGAGACTTCTTTGCATCTTTCCCATGGCTTTAACTCAGACAACTCTTCCTCAGTCATCAGATCTGTCACTGAAACTATTCTGGTTGGTATAGAACGCTAAATTCCGCGTTTTCAAAAGAAGTCAGTCTCCAGCAAACCTTGATTCAACAAAAAATGTGCTCGGGGTTCTCCTCCAAAAATCGCGCATATTGTCGAATAATCCCTCAGTCGAGACTCGAACTACCTTTGTAGATGTACAAAGGGTTTGTCACTTTAACTCTGCTAACTGGGAAGAATTAAGAGACTTCTTTGCATCTTTCTCGTGAAAAGAAGTATGTTTTAAATCAGACAACTCTTCCTTGGTCCCCAAATCCATCACTGGAACTATCCTGATTGGTATGGAACGCTCGATTCCCCATTTCCAAAAGAAGTCTGTCTCTAGTAGACCTTGGTTCAACAAAAAATGTGCTCCAGCTGTCTTCTGCAAAAACCGCGCATATCGTCGTTGGCGAAATAATTCCTTAGTCGAAACTCGAACCACCTTTGTAGATGCACTTTAACTCTGCTAACTAAGAAGAATTAAGAGACTTCTTTGGATCTTTCCCGTGGCAAGGAAGTCTGCTTTATCTCAGGCACCCCTTCCTCAATTGCCGAATCCATCACTGAAACTATCCTGCTTGGTTGACATGCTCAACCCATTCGCAGAAGTCTGTCTCCAGTAAACCTTGGTTCAGGAAAGAATGTGCTCGAGCTGTCTCCTGCAAAAACCGCTCATATCGTCGTCGGCGAAATAGTTCCTCAGTCGAGACTCAGACCACCTTTGTAGATGCACGAAATTTTTATAAACAAGTTATTGACGAGGCAAAAAGTGATTTCGGTCGTAAAATGCGCCAACTGTCCGAACCGTTCCAGGTTCTTTTAGGGATTTGCAAAGTCGATTGGAAAGAATTTTCATCTTCAAATTTTCCACCTTTACTGAATGACAATAACAAAATTGCGACTATTTCCAAGGGAAAGACTAATCTGCTAGCCTTACTGTTTGCTGAAAATTTCAACTTTGATTCTCGAAACGTAGAACCTCCTATTCTTCCTAAGATTGCCAGCGTCGAGCCTGAAATTGTTTTTAGACCAGACACAATCAGGAAGATTCTCCTCGAGCTCGACACCTCGAAAGCTTCTGGCCTTGATGGTATCCCCGCAATTGTTCTTAAGTAGTGCGCTCCAGAGTTGACTCCTGTCCTAAACAAATTGATCACACTCTCTTACAACAAAGGTGTATTCCTTAACATCTGGAAATTTGCTAGGGTGCAGCCTGTTCCCTAAAAAGAGAAAAAGGAATCTGGCTAACAACCGTCGCCCTATATCTTTGTTGCCCGTTATATCCAAAGTGATGGTTATCAACATCGAGATTCTCAAATATCTGGAGAAGAATAGAATTATCTTGGACAGGCAATACGGTTTCAGAAAACAACACTCAACTGGCAATCTATTGGTATATGTTACTCATATCTGCATCTTAGGTATGGAAAAATATGGTGAGGCTAGGATTGTGGCATTGGATATCTCAAAGGCCGTCGACAGTGTCTGGCACTGATGTCTTCTCGGCAAATTAACATCTTATGGTCTTCCTCCTGGACTCTGTCATTTGATATCCAATTTTCTCGCTGACAGGTCTTTAGGTCGGCATCGATGGTATCTCATTCGAGGCATTTGCGATTAATGCAGGGGTACCTCAGGGGTCTGTCCTGTCCCCTACTCTGTTTTTGTTACACATAAACAATCTCTTAGCTTCAACTTCCAATCCGATAAACAGGTACGCAAATGATAGTGGCCTGGTGTCACCTTCTTTCTCCGACAAACAATTATCCGTCGCTGGTTCAGATCGAATAAGGGAACAGCAGATACAGATGATTAATCAGGATCTCTAGAATGGGGTTAGAAAAATTTAGTCGACTTCAACGCTTCAAAAACTCAGGCTGCAATTTTCTCTGAGAAAACATTAAGGGATAATGGAACAAATATACCAATGAAGGGTAAAATCCTCCCGATGGGAGCTAATCTGTCTATGCACGTTAATGCACGTCAATGCTCACATTCTAGGAGTGAATGTGAGCACTAACGTCTCTTGGAACAATCATGTGCGCGCCATTACCAAGTCCGCCTCTCAGAAGCTAGGCTTTCTTTTTAGAGCTAAAAAGTACTTCACATCTCATCAGCTACTCACACTCTACAAAGCCCAATTTAGGCCAACACTAGAATACTGTTCTCATGTTTGGAGTTCAGGCCCAAAGCATACTTTAGCTCTTTTGGAATCAATTCAAAGAAGAGCGAGTCGCCTAATTGATAACGACAGTTTGACCGATTCTCTAGAAACACTAGAGCACAAACGGATGGTTGGTGACTTCTCTCTTTTCTACAAGTTCCTACTCGTAGGAACTAATAGGATTGATCCTCCTAAGGGCAAGATTTTTGAGGCATACAAGACAGTCGGAGACTTTTTTCTGTAGAACTTCCAAACTATGGAACTCGTTACCGAACGAAATTTTCCTCAAAAATTACAACCTATCCTTGTTTAAGAAGGCAATTCATTTCCTTCTATACTTGTCTCCGCATCCTATTCGCGGTGCTTTCAAGGCAAAATATAATTTGCGAATTGATTGAACATAAAAAAATCAAAGTAATAAAATACTAGTAAATTTAAATGAAATTCACTTCACCTTTTTTTTTAATTCTGAAAGATAAAGGTGTGAATCGAAGTTTTAAGGTTATAGTACGTTACGACGCAATGCAGGAAATCGGAGATTTCGTTGTTTTAGCAGGAAGTCCCCGCGGCGTATTATAAGAAGCCAGTAAAAAGATTTATCGACGTTGAGGTTTCCTTTCCTGCGCTAATAAATGGCTTTGGAAAAGAAGATTTATCGAATGGTCGACTGGGGCTTAAAATGTAACACATTTATAAAATTTTCTCTACCAACTATAACACATCACATCACAAAATCGACCAAATACCCTCAAATCGTTGTTATGAAATAATATCCAGACAAAGCGTTTTAAAACCCTCGGCTAGTTATCCCCGGCTTTATTCAATATTCTCGCTAAATGCGAACCTTCTCCGAATTTCGAAAAGGCCGTCTTGTAAGCTCCTTGTCCAGTGAAAGGTAAATGTTGGGAGGCCTTCATTATGAGGCACCCCAAAGTTAGAGCAAAGTTAACGTTGCCATGGCGATGCTGGTCTAACTTTTCATTTAAAGCGGGCGCTTGCACAAAACTCGTCCGTTTATTCAGTGCACAAGCCGGGCAGGCCATTTACGGCTATACGGCCGCATACCTTCACGATTACATACACTGGCTGGATACCAGACAATAACGCTATAGAGCCATGTAAGGAATTTGATATTTTAACGGAACGAAAAAATGTAATGGTTATTTTTAATTTCTAATAGTGTGGGGCCTAGTTTTATGGAATATTCAATGCTTTCCTAGAATTTCAGACATGTTTTACTTTGTAACTCCTCTACAATCTACAATCTGCAACAAATTAACATAATCTATATAATATAGTTTAATATAATATTTACCCACTTTGAAACTAATATGTAAATAATTGTATCTATTTTATTTACATTTTTGGTCTAGACCCTTCAGATGTGGAAAAACTCAACCCCAGGATAAACTTCTACAAGAGTTTGAACCTGGGAACTACATAGATCAGGGTATGCACAAAAGATTTCTTTAGATCGAGGTGCAGGGTGGACGAAGAGAAATACGAAACGACCCATATATAATCTAATCTAATCTACATTTTTGGTTTCTTTGATCTATCGGTTTAACCACCAATAAAATAGGAAGTCTAAAAAATAAATGCTATTAAAAGTGTATGGAAATATAATTAAACCGATTGTACAAAAACTAAAACAGGAAATCTAAAAACTAAATAAAGACGCATCCACAAAATTAATATTTGATGTTAAAATAGTCACATTTCGAAGCAGACTAAATATTTGTCGCCGGTAGTTGGAAGTTGTCGTTTATGAAAAATATGCTAGCGTCGGAGTTTCTTAGCAACGCACAAGCATTTAGAGGAATTTAGAGAAATACTTAAGTTCCTAATCTTCGATCTGTTTGAGGGTTGTGATTTCTGTTTTTTAACAGACGTGAAAACCCCAAAAGGTGATTCCTCGATAACCAATTTATGGTTAAAAAAATATCCATCGGGATCACCTGTTTTTTTCATAGATGGTGAGGCTAGAATTGTGGCATTGGATATCTCAAAGGCTTTTGACAGCATCTGGCACCGATCTCTTTTAGCCAAATTAACATCTTATGGTCTTCCTCCTGGACTCTGTCATTTGATATCAAATTTTCTCGCTAAGGGATCTCTTCAAGTTGTCATCGATGGCATTTCATCTGAGACATTTGCGATTAATGCAGGGGTGCCTAAGGGATCTGTCCTGTCTCCTACTTTGTTTCTGTTACACATAAACGATCTCTTAGTTTCAACTTCCAATCCTGTATAAAGCTACCCAGATGATAGTAGCCTTGCGTCATATTTTTTCTCCGACAATTCATTATCCATCATTGCTTCAAATTGACTAAGCGAACAGCAGATAGAAATAATTAATCGGGATCTCGAAATTATTCTGGAATGGGGTAAAAGAAATCTGGTCGACTTCAACGCTTCAAAAACTCAGGCCGCAGTTTTCTCTAAGAAAACATCAAGGGATAATGCAACAAACATACCAATGGACAGTAAAGTCCTCCCGATGGGATCTAATCTGTCTATCCTAGGAATGAATGCTAGCACTAACTTCTCTTGGAACAATCATGTGCGCGCCATTACCAAATTCGCCTCTCAGAAGCTAGGCTTTCTTTTTAGAGCTAAAAAGTACTTCACATCGCATTACCTACTCACATTATACAAAGCTCAAGTTAGGCTAACACTAGAATACTGTTCTCATGTTTGGAGTTCAGTCCTAAAGCTCACTTTGGCTCTTTTGGATTCAATTCAAAGAAGAGCGATTCGACTAATTGATGACGAGAGTTTGACCGATTCTCTCCAAACACTAGAGCATAGGCGGATGGTTGGTGACTTATCTCTTCTCTACAAGTACTATTATGGGAGATGCTCGTAGGAACTAATAGAATTGATCCCCCAAGGGCAAGATTTTTGAGGCATGCAAGACAGTCGGAGGCAGCAAATTCCTGTGCGGTCCAGCTTGACACAGTGAGAACTTCTGTCTACGGAGACTCTTTTTTCTATAGAACTTCCAAGCTATGGAACTCGTTAGCGAACGAAATTTTTCCCAAAAATGACAACTTATCCTTGTTTAAGAAGGCGGTTCATCGCTATCTATTCTTGTTTCCGGATCCTACTCGGAGTGCTTTGAAGGCATAATGGGGTTACCCTTTGCGAGTGGATTAATTTAAAAAAAAATAGATTCAAAAAACTCAAAACGTTTGTAATCATAATTGTAAGATATCTCTTCAACATTAGACATTTTTATAACATGCAAATAGAATGATCTAGACTACTTAAGTGCAGTCCTCTATATACCAAGGCGCACAGTGGATTTATCGAATTTAGGTTGCGTATTCCAGATTGACGAGATCTAACAAGATCGAAACCGAGTATCTCTGGATCTCAAACTTTGAATCTAATAAATGCCTCAGCTTTTTTTTAAGTTTAATCCACTCGCAAAAGGCAACCCCATTGTGGCTTCAAAGCACTGCGAGTAGGATGCGGAAACAAGAATAGATGGCGATGAACTGTGCCTTCTTAAACAAGTATATGTTGCAACTTTTTGGAAAAAATTCCTTTCGGTAACGAGTTCCTATATGCATTACAAATTTTATAACACTTGCACCCATTTCTTTTCAAAATATTCCTTTCTCTTCACGATTTCATCATTCTTCTGCAAATTCGCTATCGGCTGATTTTCATTCGAAAAATCAAATCGATAAGCACATTAAACTAAATAATATTAACCAAATTCTCAAGGAAACTTCTATAGAACTCTTAGTATGGTTCCAAACTGTGAAGAAGTCCAATCAAAGACTGGATTTCAGGTCCTTTCAGTTATAAAGCCATTGCATCAGTAATTCTTCCTTAATGCTTCATTTGATTGATCTTTTAATTTGTATTTCTTATCCCAAACTGTTCATTTATTACAAGAAATGCCTCATAATCGGCATGACCTAACCATGATTGCTGCTAATTTTCAAAAGCTTGGTGTTTTTTTCCACCGCAAAAAAATTGAAAACCGTTCCTATTTAGAACACATAACACATATCGTGTATGTAATTAGTCAGTAAACAAACGCATAAAACTAGCACACGTATTTTTTTTATTTAAAATGTACTTTAATCACGCACAATAATGTCCATAAAAGCCCACTGTAAACACTGTTATCTGCGAACAAAATGAGGGTACGGGAATGATTAACTCGGGTCAAAGACATGATATTTTTAAATGGAAATTTATACGGTAGTGTGCCAATTGTCAACAAAGAGTTTATTCTTGGATTCGAATAAACACCGACGAAAAGCAAATGTCCGTTATTCGGTCTTAGCTATGCAAATAGTCCGGAATAAAAGACTTTTCACATTATCTTTAGCAAAAGTGTCTCCCATCTGCGACACAAAAATGCAACGTGAACGTCGAAGTCGCATTCTCAAATCCTCGGGGAATACGACGGCTTATATTAAAAGTTTATTGTTATATTAACCACCCGTAACGCAGTAATGGAATTTCGGGACAGTAAAGATTATGTTATTATTATGGCGTTCTTATTGGCTGTCATTTTCTGATATTGCTTTTTAATGCGATATCTGAAAACGAACGATAGTATTTTTTCCCGAAAGGCAGGCTTATGGCGTGTTTACGTCATAAACTAGCTAAATTTATGTCCGTTGAAGATGCACCCCTCTTTAATTCCATGCCACGCCGTATATCACGATGTTAACTTTAAAAAAGTTTATCTATAAAGTGCAGCAGTAACTTTGTTGTGCTGATTTCACAGCCTAAAACATCTAATCAAGCTCCATTGGTACCTGAACAGCTTTGATGCGACTGAGGTGTCGCCAGGACGTTGCTCTTGTAAGGTAAATTAAAAGCTTCCAACTAGTTCTAAAAGGCTACAAGTATTATTTCAAATTTCCAACTACCACGAGATCTGACTGCAAGTACGACCAAAAAAACTTTCTTTTTGTTATAAAAAAGTTCACCCAAAATACAAAGGCACTCTAACTGAATTTATTTCCTAGATCTATCATGACTGAGTGCTCCCCCGTCTTGCCCTTATCGACATCAATATTTTGAAAATAAGAAATCAGTCACTAAACAATGTTGTTATTTTTGGGTTGACTCAAGAGTTTGATTTTCAGCTTATTTTGTCTCTTTTCCTATCTTATGTATTTCTTTCCATTGTTCTCTCTTTCTCTTATTTATTTATTTATTTATTTTAATTGTTTTTCCTGACAGCCGAATCAAGTGCAATCTCGTCCAAGACAAACGGAATTCAAAAGCGATAAAGTGAGTACAGGTAATAAAAATTCGTGCAAGAATTCACTGACAAAGGATGTAGGACCACACATCCGAATTCTGAAGGCCTAAGCCGAGACAAAGGAGAACAACTCAGCAGAATAGCCATAGAAAACAAGATTGACGTCATTAAATTTCAAGAAACACATATATAGTAACGAAGGCTTCCACGGCCAGAGTCAGTACAGAATATACTTGTTCCGGGATTGGACCGTGTCAAAGAACCACTAAAAGTGTTCGATATTTTGCCTTCATCGTAGGGGGCTTCTTCAGGAACAAAGAAACAATAAATGAAAAATAAAATACAAGGAAATATACAAAAATGAAAAATGAAAAAAGGACAATTTCCAAACATCAGAGCACGGTAACTGAGTATGTCCACCATACCAGAGGAGAAACTCTTCTGAAGTGAAAATTTGGTAGAAAGGATAACAAAGTTTAGACAGAAGAGCACTCAGTATGTCCACCATATCAGAGATGAAACTCTCTTCATCAGACGAAGAACAGATCCTTTCTAGAGTGAAAGTTCCAGGATATTAAATTGTTGGAAATCTAGCCTCAAAAACCCATGGCTTTATAATGTATCTACGCAAGGACATCAACCACTATAAAGTTATTGACACAGGCAATGAATACGACATAAAAATAATTTCCCTCGAGTTATCTGGGCTAAGAATAATGTCTATCTATAAACCTCCTAACACCCACTGGCCGAATCCACCACTGCCAACAGCAAACCACCAAGCGATATACATCGAAGACTTCAACTGTCACCATATCAATTGGGGATACGCCTCAAACGACCAAAACGCCAAGATACTAGTCAACTGGATGGAAGAGAACAACCTCTATCTTGCCCATAATGCTAAAGACCTAAAAACGTTCTGAGCACCAAGATGGAAAACTTAAACGAACCCAGATCTTTGCAGAACAACAACTGACACCATAAAGATCTCTGCTGCCAACTCAAGAAGGGTCCTACACGGATTTTCACGCTCCCAGCACCGACCAGTCCTGCTGAACATCGGCATACAAATTCCGTTAATAAGAACAGTGCGGAAGCCGCGGTGGAGGAAGACGAACTGGGAAATATACCGAAGAGAGATGGACTCAAACATACACGCGATACCACCTAAAGTGGACAACAACTACAACCGATTTGTCGGGATGATAATTGCAGTGGCGAGACGCCACATTCCCCAAGTCTTCCGGAAAGAATACACCCCCTGCTGGAACAAGGAGGCAGAACAGCTGCACAGGGAATACCAAAGAACGAACAACCCAGCCCTGGGAAACAGGATTCCGCAATCCATCAACAAGACACGCAGAGAAATATGGACCGAAGCAACGGAAAATTTGAATTTTACCAAAAGCAGTAGAAAAACATGGTCCCTCCTAAGAAAGCTGGGAGGTGCTACATTCATTCTGAACCAGAAAACCGAAATAATACCCACTCAAGTAGGGCTACACATAAAGAAACGCGCAGAAAGCATACAAACTAATCCTATCTTTGAAAAAGAAATAAAGAAATTCAGGGATAACAGAAAAGAAAAAATAAACGACCCTGGACTATCCCTTTCAGAGAGGGGGAAGTAGATATAGTAATCAAATTTATCAAAAACGACAATGGCTATTACAATTTTACAACGAAATGTTACAAAGGGGAAGAGTCCCTCACCAATTAAAGGTAGCGAGAACTATCCTTAAACCAGGAAAACCCAAGGACGATCGAGCGAGCTCCGCCCAATCGCACTGCTAAACATCTGCTGCAAGATGCTTGGGAGTCTACTGTACAACAGAATATATCAAATTGACTCTATATCTCCACAACACTAAGCAGAATTTCGAGAAAAACGAAGCTGCTATAAGCAAGTCCTCACCATAACTTCACTTATAAAAGCAAGCTTCTAAAAGAATATGAAAACCTCAGTGGCATTTATCAACTTGACCAGTGTTGTTGTCTGCACGGATGGGCTGTTACACAAACTAAATCGAACCTTCGCAAGCTGTAAGATCACAACACTAACTAAAGCTAAAATCACTATTTAAAATCACCGAAACACCCATCACAGGAAAACCCAAGAACGACCCAGAGAGCTACCACCCAATCGCACTGCTAAACATCTGCTGCAAGATGCTCGAGAGACTCTTGTACAACTTAATATATCAAAAAATTGACTCTACAACTCCACAACACCAAGCAGGATTCCTTGCTGTGAGCAACTCCTCGCCCGCACCTAACCTTTAGAAGCAGGTTTCCAAAAGAATATGAAAACCTTAGTGGCATTTATCGACTTGACCGTGGCATACGATACTGTGTGGCTCTAAGATTACAGTACTAAAGGAGAACATGCTTAAACCTCGCTATTTCAAGGTCACTGTCGGTGAAACCACAAGTAAATCCTATACCATAAAAAACGAGCTCCCATGGGGATCCGTCTGGGCCCCATTCTTATTTAAATTGTACACTAGTGATATAGTTGACACTGAATCCGTAAAGTTCAGCTACGCCGACGACCTAGCGATAGCAACTGAGAGCAAGACATTCGAAGAAGGTGAGCAGACACCAGAGATCTGAAAAAACTAGAACTATATTATGGGAAGTGGAGGATGTGCCCGAACCCTGGGAAAACGGAAGCCAGCACATTCCACCTCAATAACAGAATGACAAACAAAGAGAGAGAACTATATTATGGGAAGTGAAGGATGTGCCCGAACCCTGGAAAAAAGGAAGCCAGCACATTCTACCTCAATAACAGAATGATAAACAAAATACTAAACGTGACATTCCGGAAGAAAAGACTACGCCATAACCAATGCCCCAAATACTTAGGGCGTGACACCTGATAGATCCCTTTACATTCAAAAAACACCTTGAACTATCAGGACGGAAGTTCAAATCAAAAAATAACATTATCAGGAAACTGGGCGGGGTAAGCGGGAGATCCGATTCAAACATGCTGCGAACTGTGGTACAATCCCTCGTATCGTATATCCGGTCGCCGAATACTGCTCTCCCGCATGATCCAGAAGCAACCACCTCAACAAAGTAGATGTTCATCTAAATGAGGCAATGAGGATAGTAACTTAAATCTCCACCAATCCCGTGGCTGCCAGCACTCGCTAACATAGCATCACCTGACCTACGATACCAACAAACGACAGCCCTAAATGGGCCAACATAAACCGCCCATAATCCGCCAGATTTAGCAACCCACGTAACACTGATTAACCTGCCACATACCAGGCTAAAATCGAGAAAGCCAATCTGGGAAAACAACCACAACCTCGCCCTAGAAAGCGATAATTTAAAAGAAAAATGGAGAGCGCAATGGATATCCTACTACGGTCGAGCGACAGAGGGAAAGCTAGATCCGACCACCACCCCTTCAGGAATGAACCTCTCAAGAGAGATCTGGAGCTCCCTCAACCGGAGAAGAACTGACCATGCCGTGACAAAAGCAACGATGGACAAGTGGGGAACGCTAGATAGTGCCCAATGCGACTACAAGGCCCCAAAACAGACGCTTAGCCTCATCTTGCAAGACTGTCCCAAAAGAAAATATTGTAACGCAATGAATATAGATAGAATATAATTTAGAATAGAATTTGGTGCGTAAGAAAAGTTTCTAGAAAGATCTGATAAGGGGAAAGCGGCCGCGATAACGAAACTAACGGCAGATAAGCGTTCCAGAAATGTCGCCAAACGATAAGCCTTATTTGCGTGATTTTTCTAAAACCTGGTAGCCAAAACTATATAAGACGGTCAGCTTTTCCTCGAGTCAGTCAGTTAAAAGTCAGTGAGTTAGTAGAAGTCAATAATAAGTGAGTTATTTGTTCAGTTGCAGTGATTCGAGTTTAGTTTGGTAATAAAGTGGGTATTATTCGACAAGTGTAATCAATTCGAAACGATAAAGCCCGTAACAATATGAAGGAACCTGGAAGGACTTTGTCGACGCAACTTCAGCAACAATCAACTGATTGGAGTCGCTGGACATACAACTATGAAAGGAAATGCATATTCTTATATCTATATTTCTTAATTTTGTAATTCCATATGCTAAATAAATAAATATTTCTGGAAGTTGCCATTTGTTTCACAAAAATTCACCTTTTACTTAACTATTGAAATAGAGAACTTGTCCCCTGAAACCAAGAAAGATTAAAAAACACAACAAACGTTGCTCTAACGCGTTTCCAAGCTGTTATCTCTCTGAAGATGATAGCTTGGCAAGTTCTGTATTTCAATTTTTGAAGATAACCAAGGACCAGTCCGTTCCACCAAACTTTAACTTAACATTTTAATAAAAATTAAAAATTTCTAGAAACATAATTCGGAAGTACTAAGAAAAATATTTTTTAAAGATCACGGCTTTTACCTTTTGTTAATTAATTAATTATTTTTTATTTAACACCTCTTTTTAAAATTGGACATTTTTGACTTCGGCTTAAATTGCGATTTTTTGTCGAGTTTTCGTCTTTCTGTTCAATATTCGTCTTTTTCCAAAATTCGCAGTTTTTCTAAAACATTGTCTTTTATTGAACGTTTTGACTTTGTTTATTTACTGGAAATTTCAATTTGTTTTTCAAATTTCGTTTTTTCTAGAAATTCCTATTTTTATCTCAAAATTCGAAATTTTATTATGTTTTTACAAATTCCACTTTTTTTTTAACAAAATTCGCCTTATTTCGAAAGTTTGATTTACTCTCAAACCTTGAATTTCTTTTGAAAATCTGACTTTTACTGGAAATTAGTAACTTTTTTTAAACTCCTCACTTGTCGCCAAATTTACAGTTTTTTTTAACGTTGGTCTCTTATTTCAAAATTATTTGAGCAATTTTCTTAAAATTCGATGACTTTTTCTAATAGTTTCAAGTTTTTAAGTTCATCTGGTTCTCGAAATATCAATTTAGTTACAAAATTCGACATTTACTTTCAAAACTTGAATTTCTTTTAAAAATCTGACTTTCACTGAAAAAGATTAACTGTTTTTAAACTCCTCACTTGTCACGAAATTTACAGTTTTTTTTAAAGTTGGTCTTTTATTTCGAAATTGTTTGAGTAATTTTCTCAAAATTCGATGACTTTTTCTAATAGTTTCAAGTTTTTAAGTTCATCTGGTTCTCGAAATATCAATTTAGTTACAAAATGCGACATTTACTCTCAAAACTTGAATTTCTTTTAAAAATCTGACTTTCACTGAAAAAGTTTAATTCTTTTTAAACTCCTCACTTGTCACGAAATTTACAGTTTTTTTAACGTTGGTCTTTTGTTTCGACATTATTTGAGCAATTTTCTCAAAATTCGATGACTTTTTCTAATAGTTTCAAGTTTTTAAGTTCAACTGGTTCTCGAGATATCAATTCAGTTACAAAATTCGACATTTTTTCTCAAAATTTGACTTTCTCTTGAAGATTTTGCATCTTATCCGAATTTCGGCTTTTCAAAAAACTCCGGTTTTTTCCATTGCTTTTTAATTCGAGATTTATTATTTACTTTTTTCTCAAAATTTTGACTTTTTCAATGAAACGTTTCTTTTTTATTCTCCAAATTTGACGTTCTTCTTCTTTCCTAGGATATTCGACTTTTTTAAAATTCGACAATTTTCTAGAAGCCTTCAGTTTGTTTTCAAAATTAGCTCTTTTATAAATTGTACAATTTTTCCTAAAATTCAACTATTTCTAAAAATTTCACGTTTTTCAATTTATCTTATTATCGACACTTCAATTTATTCTCATCAAATTTTTGCTTAACATTTGGATTTCTCTAGGAAGTTTTGCTTTTTTATCGCAATTTCGAGGTTTTCTCAAAATTTCGTTATTTCTTCTGAATTCCATTTTTCTTTTCAAGGATTATGACTTTCTTTCAAAATATTCATTATTTTTTCCTCGAAACTTGTTTTACTTTATTCTCAATATTCGACCTGTATCTTCTTCTCTGAGAAATTTAGACTCTTTTAAGTTCGACAATTTTCTGGGAGATCTCAGTTTATTTTAAAAATTAGTCTTTTTCGAAATTTATGCTTTTTCACAAAATTCGTGTTTTTGTACAAATTTCAAGTTTTTAAATTCGTTTAAATTTCAATTTATTCTCCAAATTTAACACTCTGGCGAAATTGGCATTTCTTACTAATTTTTTTGAAATTCCATTTTTTTTCGAAATTTATTATTCACCTTTCTCAAAGTGTTGACCAATTCGTGCAACTTTTGTTTAATTTATTCCCAAAGTTTTACTTTTTTCTTTTTCTTTAAAAAATTTCTTTTTTTGTTGTTCGAGATTTCATTTTTTTAACATTTCGCAGTTTTTCTGAAACATTGTCTTTTATTGAACGTTTTAACTTTTGTTTTTATTGAACGTTTTGACTTTTGTTTATTTACTGGAAATTTAAATTTGTTTCTCATTTTTTGTTTTTTCTAGAAATTACTACTTTTATCTCAAAATTCGAAATGTTATTATGTTTTTACAAATTTCACTTTTTTTTTAACAAAATTCGCCTTATTTCGAAAGTTTAATTTACTCTCAAAACTTAAATTTCTTTTGAGAATCTGACTTTTACTGGAAAATATTAACTTTTTTTTAAACTATTCACTTGTCGCGAGATTTAGAGTTTTTTAACGTTGGTCTTTTATTTCGAAATTATTTGAGCAATTTTCTCAAAATTCGATGACTTTTTCTAATAGTTTCAAGTTTTTAAGTTCATCTGGTTCTCGAAGTATCAATTTACTTACAAAATTCGACGTTTTTCTCTCAAAATTTGATTTTCTCTTGAAGATTTTGCATGTTATCAGAATTTCGGCTTTTCAAAAAACTCCGGTTTTTAATTCGAGATTTATTATTTATTTTTTTCTCAAAATTTTGACTTTTTCAATGAAAAGATTCTTTTTTATTTTCCAAATTTGACTTTCTTCTTCTTCCCTTGGAAATTCGACTTTTTTAAAGTTCGACAATTTTCTAAAAGCTTTCAGTTTGTTTTCAAAATTAGCTCTTTTATAAATTGTACAATTTTCCCTAAAATTCAACTATTTCTAAAAAATTTACGTTTTTCAATTCATCTTGTTAGCGAAATTTCAATTTATTATCATCAAGTTTTTACTTAACATTTGAAGTTTTGCTTTTCTATCGCAATTTCGAGGTTTTCTGAAAATTTCGTTATTTTTTCTGAATTCCATTTTTCTTTTCGAGGATTGTGATTTTTTTTCAAAATCTTCATAATTTTTTTCTCGAAACTTGTTTTATTTTATTCTCAATATTCGACCTGTTTGTCCTTCTATGAGAAATTTAGACTTTTTTAGGTTCCACAATTTTCTGGAAGATCTCAGTTCATTTTAAAAATTAATCCTTTTCGAAATTTAGGCTTTTTCATAAAATTCGAGTTTTTGTACAAATTTCAAGTTTTTAAGTTCGTCGAAATTTTAATTTACTCTCAAAATTCAACAGTCTGGCGAAATTGACATTTCTTACTAAATTTTTTGAAATTCCATTTTTTTTCGAAATTTATTATTCACCTTTCTCAAAGTGTTGATCATTTCGTGCAACTTTTGTTTAATTTATTTCCAAAGTTTTACTTTTTTCTTCTTCTTTAAAAAATTTCTTTTTTTGTTTTTCGAGATTTCATTTTTTCAATATTTCGCAGTTTTTCTAAAACATTGTCTTTTATTGAACGTTTTAACTTTTGTTTTTATTGTACGTTTTGACTTTTGTTTATTTACTCAAAATTTCAATTTGTTTCTCAATTTTTGTTTTTTCTAGAAATTCCTACTTTTATCTCTAAATTCGAAATTTTATTATGTTTTGACAAATGTCACTTTTTTTTAACAAAATTCGCCTTATTTCGAAAGTTTGATTTACTCTCAAAACTTGAATTTCTTTTGAGAATCTGACTTTTACTGGAAAATATTAACTTTTTTTAAACTATTCACTTGTCGCGAGATTTAGAGTTTTTTAACGTTGGTCTTTTATTTCGAAATTATTTGAGCAATTTTCTCAAAATTCGATGACTTTTTCTAATAGTTTCAAGTTTTTAAGTTCATCTGCTTCTCGAAGTATCAATTTAATTACAAAATTCGACGTTTTTCTGTCAAAATTTGATTTTCTCTTAAAGATTTTGCATGTTATCAGAATTTCGGCTTTTGAAAAAACTCCGGTTTTAATTCGAGATTTATTATTTATTTTTTTCTCAAAATTTTGACTTTTTCAATGAAAAGTTTCTTTTTTATTCTCCAAATTTGACTTTATTCTTCTTCCCTTGGAAATTCGACTTTTTTAAAGTTCGACAATTTTCTAAAAGCTTTCAGTTTGTTTTCAAAATTAGCTCTTTTATAAATTGTACAATTTTCCCTAAAATTCAACTATTTCTAAAAAATCTTCGTTTTTCAATTCATCTTGTTAGCGAAATTTCAATTTATTCTCATCAAGTTTTTACTTAACATTTGAATTTCTCTAGGAAGTTTTGCTTTTCTATCGCAATTTCGAGGTTTTCTCAAAATTTCCTTATTTTTTCTGAATTCCATTTTTCTTTTCGAGGATTATGATTTTTTTTCAAAATATTTATAATTTTTTTCTCGAAACATGTTTTACTTTATTCTCAATATTCGACCTGTTTCTTCTTCTCTGAGAAATTTAGACTTTTTTACGTTCGACAATTTTTTGGGAGATCTCAGTTTATTTTAAAAATTAGTCCTTTTCGAAATGTAGGCTTTTTCACAAAATTCGTGTTTTTGTACAAATTTCAAGTTTTTAAATTCGACAAAATTTCAATTTATTCTTAAAGTTTAACACCCTGGAAAAATTGGCATTTCTTACTAAATTTTTCGAAATTCCATTTTTATTTTCGAAATTTATTATTCACCTTTCTCAAAATTTTGACTATTCCGTGCAACTTTTGTTTAATTTATTCACAGTTTGACTTGTTTCTTCTTTAAGAATTTTTTTTTGTTTTTCAAGATTTTATTTGTCAAAATTTGGCCTTTTCTAGGAAAATTTTAACTCGAACTTCTATTCTATTTGTAGGATTTTCGATGGAAGTTGTAATAAAATTGTACTATATATTATAGTACGATTGGCAACCCTAGCCACAGACTACAAATACATACATCCATATATGGATTATTCTTGAGATCAAGTGCTTCCACGGTCTGAGGTTACAGTAAAGAATACAAGTCAAGCTGGCATTCTGAAGAATCCGAAGTCATTTTTATTATAGTTAGATTGCTAAACATAAAAATATTATAATATAATGATGATCCATTCTTTCTTTCATTTTATATGCCACAATGCTGATGCTTATCCAATGATTTTTTAATTATAACCATTTCGAAACGTACTGAGGGCTTCCAGCAAAGTAAAAGGCTTTTGTAATTCAACACTCTCCGTATTTATACATCTCGTCATTGAGATCAAAAGAAATCGCCGAACTTCTTGTTCGACCCACCAAATAAAACAGTCGGGAAAGATTTATGCTCTGAACAAATTAAAATAAGCAATTTACTTCGACTTAACAAAACATTTTTCAGGTAAAATTATAGGTTTCGCACCGTATTATTATGAATTCACCAAAAAACGTATCGCGAAAAGGTCACCGGCCCCGCACGAACCCGCTCCTTTTTTCATTGACATTTCGACGTTTTAGAATTTTAACGATCGACCCTAAGGGACTCGTTGACCTTTTTGTTTTTATTGCATCGGGCCGTAGATCAAAAATCGCATTAAAAAATTACGTCATGGCGAGGACATATTTTTGCATCGACGGCGTCTGTCGCGGGTTGCATTTACAATCTTTCTAAGACAGAAGAGGGTGGATTTCCAATTAAGCCGGGGGATTCGATCTCAAATGGAATTGCTTTCATGTGGGAACTTCCACTAGTTTCTCGTCTAGCGATCCTTCTAGTGTGCGCGCTTCCACGAAGCCTCCTGGAGTTCAATTTGAGCGTATCAGTAGTTCCCCAGTTTGCCACCCACTGGCTGGGATATCGTGCACGGCCTTACGCAGACATGTGCCTCGGAGGGTGGTGGTTGGACTCCTATAGGAGTAATGGCCTGAAAGAAACATGCCTGTGTCATGAAATATACATTAATGTTTCTCTCTTTTATCCTTGCAAAAATTTTTGGTGGGCTAGCGAAGCGAGCATTTTAAATCCCTTAGCCGAGAATTTCCACTGATTCATTTTTTTGTATACTATCATTATTATTTTTCTTGAAGGAGACCTTTGGTAAACATGTTCAATTATAATATATACTTATTACAGTGATAAGCTAAAAAGTATTAACAATATCGTGTACAAAAGTAATCAATATTTACTTACGAGACAAAGGTTATGTATGAAGTGTTTTATCTCTTTTTTTTTAATGAAAACATCTTAAACGTTTATATAAAATGCACATCATCTATCTTGTTTAATACTGATCTTTGACAGAGACTAAATGATATATTAACGCTGCATCGAAAACAAAGAAACAATGAGTATAAACATCAAAGAAAGTTAAATGTAAATATGATAATTTCTCCCCTCGTTTAAAACACAATGGTACATTGAGAATCATCATGATTTGTATGTATTTTGAAATATTTTTGTCCACTATTTGCATATAATACCCAATTGTCTTCACATTTTTCCCAATGTGTAAGTGTTTCTTTTTTAACCATTTTTATTAACCACTTAATCTCATTAAAGCACTAATATAGTTTCGAACTTATTCTAACGTTAACTATATACATATAGTATGTGCGAATTCTAAATCAACAAATTTATAATAAAGCCCTTTCCCCTTTCCAAATATTTTTCTACCATCTGGCTCCGTGTAAATATTTGATCTCTGCCTCTGCGCTTTCCCCATAAATCCAGGAGTTGCCCATATATTCTGCGCCGCGTTCCGCATCCTCTGCATTATAATTTTACAAAACACCTTCCCTGGCGCGAACGCGTTCAATAATTCACTCTTTATCCCTTCACATGCTCGAGCTGTGTCGAGAAACCATTTTTAAAATGTGCAATTTTGTTCATGGAAAGATACTTCATGAAACTCTATTACAGGTCACATTTCATCTCGTTGAATAGCTTTTTGGGCATGGGGGAGGCTTTTTTCAGGAAGTGAGTTTACTTTGTTGTTAGCACTATGATTTGTGGCACTCTGTTACGAGAACCCTATACTTTTTGATTTAACTGTCGATTGGCCCAAGAGATACCAAGAAATCAAAATTGAATTATTGAAATTTATTTATTTTTTTGACACAATATTAATTTTGATTTTCAAGCACTTGCAACTTTAAGTTTAAATTGGAAATATCCTTCCTTTGAGCAAATTTTTATGGTAAAACTCAATTTTTTTTATCTTTAATTTCTCAAAAATTGGCCTATTTTAACAACTGGATAATTTTTATTTTTTTGTCTAAAATTTCGTCATATATATGTAGATTCGGATTTGAACGTCCTACGACGTTGTCCCATACCAGTCCCTTCTATTGATACAGTTCTCATCATTTAAGCCTCATACATTGATCTCCTGACACCCTGTATCCATGACGTTTTTGGCCTTCCTCTTTTCCTGCTTTCTTTTGGCACCCATTTCATCACTTTCTTTGGCAATCTTTCTTCTCCCATCGTTTGTAAGTCCATTAGTCCATACCATATTAATTGCTTTTTACCAATGTGTTCTATAATTGTTTTCTTCGACTTCATCTGCTGCTTTATTGTTGTATTTCTGGAAAACTTTGATGTTCTATTAGCTCTTCTTAAAGCATCCATTTCAGTGGCTTCAATTGTTTGCTTCAGGTGTTCTTTTACTCTCCACGTCTCAGATCCATGCACCAACGTACTCTTAATCAATGCGTTGTTTTCCTATTTCGGTGTTCCATAGTAATCCATTCATTAAGCTACGTTATTATTGTTCTAGCTCTACTGATCCTCGATTTTATTTCTCTACCGTCTGTTCCTTCTTTGCTGAAATTTATTCAAAGATAATTATAATTCTCACATCCTTCTACAACTTCGTTATTTTCGAATTGGATAATTGTGGTGCCCTCTTCTCTACACAAGTATTGTGTCTTTTGAACATTCATCTGCAGTCCCCATTTTTCGTACTCTTCCTTTAGTTTGTGTGTCTCATATTCTTGGTTAGGGACGGCTCTTCAAATTCCCCTAAAAAAAATACATAAATAAAAGCTAGAGTGGACAGACTTACTTATTAAACAAGTGACCTACAGAAGTCGAAATTTCCAAAAATACTTTTCTAGGAATTTTCACATTTTGCTTAAATTTTGACAAGGACGTTATGATGTAAAAAGGTATTTTTTTAACATTTTTAATTTATTTGTATTAACATTTTGAAAAAACACATGAATTTTGAAATTTCTAGAAAAAGACCAATTTGGAAAGACGAAATATCTAAAAAATATGATTGTATTTGTATATGATTGGGACAATCTTCAAATTGTGAGAAAAGGGTTTATTCAAATGTCGACTTAATTTTAAGAAAATAAATGAATTTGAGAGAGTTTGAAGATTTTGAAAATACGTGGACATTTCTGCTAATAATATTTTTCTTGCTGTCTTGCTTTTTTATATGTAAATTTTGACATAACCTTAACATTTCGAGAAAATTTTCTAAGAAATACTTTTTATTATATAATTTCGGCAAAATTTTGATACTAATGTCGAAACCGGTTTATATAATGTTTACAAATTCACGTCTACAAATTCACATATCAGCTGTGGTGCATTTGGGCACTCCTTGTATATGCAAAATAATGTTTTCCGGTTAATTAGCAACAAACTACTAACTGGAAATAACACACCATAATATTCTTGTAAGATGAATAAAGACATTGTACGGCAGTTACATAAAAATGACAAAGTTGCTCGTTTGCCACCTGCAAATCAAGCAATAGACTAAGCATTTAATTCACCTGCAACATCAGCTTGTGTCGGACAATCGACAACAGAAGAATCTTTTACAATCGTTTTGCAGTAAATTATGGAGTGGATATTAGCGTCTCGCATTTAACATATGGTGTTCAATGGCATCACATTCCGCTAGAGCTTCTAACTTGTTTTACAAATAAGTCTCTCAGTTACTCGGCGATCTTGCTTAATTATTTTCCCATCTAATTCCAGAAATCAGTCTTGGTTGCCACCACGACTAAATGAAATCAAATCATACGGAATACGCCCAGACTGCGTCATTGTCTTAATAATTTTCCCTCTCACCGCACATTATGGCCCATACGCGCTTATTTGCATAACCCTTTTCGCCAAATTAAGGGCCATTTCGGCGGCAAATACTGCGCCAATTTCGGCAATAAGACGCGCAAGTCGGAAGGCATTTCATTAATAAAGTTTTCGGCAATAAAATATGACATAAACCCCGTTTTCTCCCATAAAAGTTATCCCCGTGATCCCTTCCTAAAGACGTTCTAAACTTGCGACTTAACCTTAAATTTAAATTTTAATCCTCTAATTGACGATAAGCACGGAACCAAAAGAAAAACGCCCGTATTAAAAATTTATGGTGGTCGCATTACTTTAACGACTTTCTTGGAAGGAATCGATAGTCATATTTTGTAGAATGACAGGCTTATTGGTTGTTTATGGCTTGCTTGGGCGATTTTATGGGCTATGATGTTCTTTTGCAGGGGGCGATATGAATATTAATTTTCTGATATTAAGATATACATTGTCGATTAAAAATATATTTCCATACACTCAGATGATATATTTTCCAAATTAATAAGTGATCGTTGTCGTATAATGTAGCTCACTTAAAAAATGTCAGTGCAGTTTGAGGGTTTTGATAGAAGTACTGAAAAATGCTTGGGCAGGACTCTCTTCTTTAAGGTAGACACATTTAGGAAATTTTTACATTTATTATGTCTTGGTCCCCTAGAGGTCAGCCTTCCCTCCAGCAATTTTATTTTCATTATTAGAATCTTTTTTATTTTTCTCTATTCATAAGTGTTGGAAATATCAATTTTTCTCCCTGTTGCTTTATTGGTAATGGTGACCTTAATTTCTTATATTCAATGTTCTTCTCCACAAAAATTTCGACTTCGACTTAACATGATTTTTTTTTTAATTGTGGAATTTATTTCCTCATAATTTAGTTCCAATTTTATCCTTTTTCTCCTCAAAATCGATTGTTAAATAGATTTTTTAATAATTATTGAATTGTTTTGTATATAACCTAAGTACGCCTTTTTTTAAAAAATTGTCTTTTTTGGAAATTCCGAATGTTACTCTTTTAAAAAATTTCTATTAATTTGTTTCGAACTTTTTCTGGAATTTTTTTCTGTCAATTTTAACCACAAATATTTGATGTACTTCCCAAAAGAAATTTCGAGTGGCTATTTAAACTTGATATTTTTATAAATACAAAGGTTTTTTTCAAATTTCAACCTTTTTCCTTCCAATTTCATTACTTTTTTTTTCACTTTTTTTCTAAAATAAATTGTTAACTACATCTTTTATAAATGCTTAGTTTGTTTCAAAATTTCCACTTTCTCTAAACATTTCGAATTTGTTCTTAAATTTCTGAGATTTTTTTGTTGAAAATAATAGCTTTTTTAAAATCTCGACTCTTTTAAAATTGCCACTTTTTTCTCAAAATTTCGAATTTAAACCGCTAAGCTTTAGAGTTAAAATTGTTACTGATACATTTCCCAGCGTGTTGCATTCTTAAAAAATTCAAGAACGTCCATCCAAGCTTGGTGCTCACCTAAAGACCTGAATCCTCAAGAACAATCTTCTAGAACTTCAGACATGGGCCTAGACAGGATTTCGTTCAAGGGGGCAGCAATTATTCTGAAAACTCATGGTAAAACAAAAAAACATCCAGAAAATTTTCCTGCTAAGTATATTGTATATTTTTAGTGAATTGTACGAACTTGGGGATCGAAATTTCAAAATTAAAGTCGAAATTTCGAAAAAGAACCTAATTTTCAGAAAAAGTCCGAAAATTTAATTTGAAATAAAACCCGCGCCTTTCAAAATATTTCGAAGAATGCTGGAATTTCTAAAAAAAAGTCGAATTTGGATAGAACATTTAAAAACATATTTCCTCCAGAATTTTACCTTATTTAAATTTTAATATAATCCAAAAGCTTTTTCTCGAAATATTGTAAAAATATTATTCCCAGAATTATAACATTTTATTAAAATTTCGGTCCAATTTTGAAAAAATAAACGAATTTTGAAAAGAGTCGAAGTTTGGAGAAGGTACAAATTTCCAAAAACAAAACTTTAAATTTGGAGATACATATTGTTTCGAGAATAAAACGAATTTGGAGAAACAACTGGAAATCCACAAGGTCGAAGTAAAATAAAATTCAGAAAAAACCCAAAATTAAGAAAAACGAATTTCGAAAAATACCGTCAAAATGTCGAGAAAATGATTGAAATTTCTAGAAAATATTTAAATTTTCCAGAAAAGAAAAGAAAAAGTGGAAAAAGTAGAATTCAGAAAACGTTGTAATTTCAAAAAAAGACGAAATTTTCGAATGTCTAGTTATATGAAAAAAAAGTCGCAATTTTCGAAAAAAAAGAATTAAAAAAAAATCGCAATTTGCCAATACTATTTTTTCCAACATTTTCACTGTTTTATTTAAATGTTGTTAACATTAATATTTAAATTTCGGTAAGAAATTCAGTTTTTTTCTCTAAACACAAAAATTGTTTCTCAACATTGTTGCTTTTTTTATTAACATTTCGATCGAATTTAGAGAACATAAACGAATTTAGAGGAAGTAGAAATTTCAAAGAGTCAGTTTCGAGAAAAAAATCTATAATTCTAGAAACTTAAAATATTTCGAGGTAAAAGTCGGAATTTCGAAAATAAGGTGAATTTTGAAACTGGGCACAATTTGAAATTTTCGGAAAATGTAATTTGAATAAGTCAAAATATTTAGAAAAAAACGAATATTAAGAAAAATAGCAGAATTTAGAAAAAGTACGGATGAATACATATAAAGAAAAATAGCAGAATTTGGAAAAAAAAATTTTCGAGGAACATTTCAAAAAAAAAGAAATTTAAAAATAAAGGCGAAATTTCCTTTTTGCTGATAAGGAAAATTTTAAGAAAAACATTGATTTTAAAATTTCAAACAAAAAGTCGAAACTTTCAGCAATATTAAATACCATATTTTGAGATAATCAAAATTTCGAGAAAAAAGCAAAAAGAAATCAGTCAAAGTTTTGGAAAATTAGACTCTAGAAGGTTAAAACTTTCAGAAAAATACGAATGATAAAAAAATAAAGGAATTTGGACAAATAGGCAAAAATTTGAGAAATCGGTTTGAAATTTCAAGCGAAACTTCCAAATTGAGAGAAGTTTCGAAATTGTTTAGAGAATGTCAAGTTTTAAAAAACAAAGTCGAATCCTCGAAACTCGAAAAAAAGGAAATTTCTCTGAAAAAGTTAAATTTTGATAAAATACTTTAATTTGGAAAATTGGTGTTAACAAAAGAGACAATTTTTGAAACAAAAAATCAAAGTTTTGAGATAAAAAAAAACTTTGATGAAAAAAATTGAGATTTTCAGGAATAAAACGAATTGGATTTGAGATGAAGTCAAAATTTATAAAAAAGTCCGATTTTAAGAAAATTACAAAAAAAAGTAATTTAAAAAATCGCAAAAGCAAAAGGAGATCTTGAAAAAATTTCGAAATTGAGAGAAAAAGATCGAAATTACAAAAAAATAAAAAACAAACTTCGTGAAAAATAACGAAATGTGAAAAAAATTGAAATTATCAAAAAATGCTCTGAGAGCAACTTTTGTTGTATTTTTTTTAATATTACATGATCAATTTTTTGTGAAACATTTTCAAAAAAGTCGAAATTTTCAAAAAGTCAAATTTTCATGAAAGTCTAAAATTCTAAAAAGTCATTAAAATAAAGGTCGTAATAAATTTTAATAAAGGACGAAATTTTCAAAAACTTTTGAAAAGAGTCAAACAAATTAACTTTTTTTAAATGTTGAAAAGAACTTTGAAAAATATTACAAATTTATAAAATAAATCAAAACAAGTCAAAATTTAAAAGAGAAATTTTGAAAAAATTGAAACATTTGAAATCTCGAAATGTTCAAAACAGTCGAAATTTTCAAAAAAAGACGAATGAATAGTCAAAAAAGGATGAAAATTTTAAAACTTAAAATTTGTCAAAATTTTTGGAAAAGTTAATGTCTCTAAAAAAGACAAAATATTTTTTTAAAAATCGTAATTTTCGGATAAAGCAAAAATTGAAATACAGAACTTGTCCTCTGAAACCAAGAAAGATTAAAAAACACAACAAGGGTTGCTCTAACGCGTTTCGACAGCCAAGCTGTCATCTCCAGAGAGAAACTACATGTAACCTTAAAATTAATCCCTTATATACTAAGAATATTCGCTTCGTGCATGATCGGCCGCACCCGAACGCGCATGCGCATTCAATCATACACGTCATTGTGTCACGATTCCTTATCTATCGATCTTAACTATTTTTAACAGAGATGAATGACCTAAGGGCCCAGCGCAACCATTCATAAGGTTGTTTCCAGCCTTATGGATGGCTAAGCTTTCACATGCATTTAACATATAATTCTTATTAACTACTCTTAGCAATTTAATATTATTATCTATCCTATGGTCTAATTCAAAGGCATGTCGAGCCACACTTGACTTCTCAGTTCTTTCGTACCTCAAATGAGCCAAATGTTCCTTCAGACGGATTTTAAGAGAAAAAAAAAACGGATAAAGCAAAATGAAAAAATAAGTAAAATTTTCAACTTTTCCTTTTTTTGGTAATTCTTAAAATGCATCATCTATTTTTTGTAAAACATTTTCAAAAAAGTCAAAATTTTGTTAAAGTCAAAATTTTGAAAATGTCGAATTTTCATGAAGGTACTAAAATTCTAAAAAGTCATTGAAAAAAGGTAGTAATTTTTAGAAAAAGGTAAATTTTGATAAAAGGTAAAAATTTTCAAAAACTAAAACTTTGAAAAAAAATCAAAGTGTTCTAAAAAAATCAACATTTTTTAAATGTTGAAAAAAATTTTGAAAAATATTGTAAATTTATAAAAGAAATCAAAATAAGTCAAAATTTTGAAAACAGCAAGAAATTTTAAAAAAGCTGAAAATTTTGAAACCTGGAAACGTTCAAAAATATCGAAATTTTCCAAAAAAGGTTGGAATATTCAAAAAAAGGATGAACATTTTTTAGGCTAAAATTTATCAAAATTTTTGGAAAAAATAAAAAGGTAAAATATTATTTTAAAAAATCGTAATTTTCAGATAAGGCAAATTTAGAAAAAGGTAAAATTTTCAACTTTTCCCCGAAATTTGGCCTTTTTTTGATAATTTTAACTTTTTCAAAAATTGTGACTTTCTCGAAATCGAAAATGTTGCAAATTTTGAAAAAAAGAACATCTAAAAAAATTGAAATTTTCAAAAAACTCAACACATCAAAAAGTAGCAAAATTTTCTAAAAAGGTATTAAAGAAGCGACGAAATTTTTAAAGGTTACAATTTATCAGAAATTTTCACAAAAGACGAAATTTTCAAAAAAGTAAAATATCTCACAAAAAGTCAAAAAAGCATTGAAAATTTTGAAATCTTAAAATAAGGTCAAATTTTTAAGAGTAGAACATTTTCAAAAAAAATTAAGCTTTCTAAAAGAGCGACATTTTAAAAAAGTAGAAATTTTTAAAAATCTTAAATATCCAAACAACGCGGCGTAGCAATAAATAATAGAAATTTTCAAATAAGAAAAATTTAAAAGCAAATCGAATATTCACCTTTTTTTTTCAATATTTTGCTTTAAAACATTTAGACTTTTTTAAAAATTGTGACTTTCCTCGAAATGCATAATCTATTTTTTATGAAACATTTTCAAAAAAGTCGAAATTTTGTTAAAGTCGAAATGTTGAAAATTTTTATGAAAGTCCAAAATTCTAAAAAGTCATTGAAAAAAGGTCATGATTTTTAGAAAAAGGTAAATCTCAATAAAGGACGAAAACTATCAAAAACTGAAATTTTGAAAAGGGTCAAAATTTTCAAACAAATTAACTTTTTTTAAGAGTTGAAATGGAGTTTGAAAAATAATGCAAATTTATAAAGGAAATCAAAATGAGTCATAATTCTTCAAAAAACAAGAAATTTTGAAAAAATTTGGAATTTTGAAATCTCGAAATGTTCAAAGAGTAGAAATTTTCAAAAATAAGAGACTGGAATATTCAGAAAAGGATGCAAATTTGTCAAAATATTTGGAAAAGTTAAAACCTTTAAAAAAGACAAAATATTTTTTTTAAATCCTAATTTTCAGACAAAGCAAAATTAAAAAAGTAAAATTTTCATTTACTTTTTTCTGATAATTTCAACTTTTCCAAAAATTGTGAATACCTGAAAAATTGAAGTTTTCAAAAAGTTCGAAATATCCCAAAGTATCAACCTTTTCAAAAATGAGTCTAAATTTTCAAAAAAGGTTGATAGGTATATTAAAAGAGAAACGGAGTTTTTAAAAGCTATAATATGTCAAATTTTTTTTTTTAAATTTCTTTTTTTTGGAAATTTCAAGTTATATTCTTTTATAAAATTTCTATTAACTTCTGTTTCGATCTTTTTCTAGAAATTTTGAATTTTTCTGCAATTTTAAATATAAATATTTAGTGTTTTTCTCGAAAGAAATTTCGAGTTCGTGTTTAAACTTGATTTTTTCATAAATACAAGAGTTTTCCTCAAAATTTCGGCCATTTTCGTCATAATTTCATTTCTTTTTTTTTTCCAAAATCAATTGTTAACTACATCTATTATAGAAGCTGAGTTTGTTTCAAAATTTCCACTTTCTCTAAACATTTCGAATTTGTTCCTGATTTTATTTTTGTAATATCAGGGCTTTTTTAAAATCTCGACTCTTAGAAATTACAACTTTTTTCTCAAAATTTCAAATTTAAACTGCAAAGCTTTAGAGTCAAAATTGTTAGTGATACATTTCTAAAAGTGTTCCTTTCTTAAAAAATTCAATAAGGTCCATGCAAGGTTGTTTGATGCTCATCTAGAGATCCGAATCTTCAAGAAAAATCCTCTAGAACCTCAGATTCTAAAAGACGTTTGCATTAACAATAATAATAATAATAAAACACCAAAATTTAACATTTAAAGTGTTGAACCCTGAAAGAACCTTTCCTATACATCTAAACCCTTAATCTTGAAATGCATGATCTAATTTTTAAAAAAGTCGAAATTTGGTTCAAGTCGAAATTTTGAAAAAGCTGAATTTTCAAGAAAATCTAAACTTCTAAAAAGTAATTAAAAAGGTCGTTGTTTGTAGAAAAAGGTAAATTTTGTTAAGGGACGAAATTTTCAACAAAAAATCATTTTTCTTTGAATGTTGAAAAGAATTTTGAAAAATAGTCTTAATTTATAAAAGAAGTTAAAATGAATCAAAATTTTGATAAAAATCAGAAATTTTGAAAAATATGGAAATTTTGAATTATCGAATTGTTCAAAAAAGTCGAAATTTTCGAAAAAAGGTTGAAATATTCAAAAAAGGATGAAAATGTTAGCAGTTAAAATGTGTCAGAATGTTTTAAGAAGTGAAAAGCTTGAAAAAAGGTAATTTTTTTTAAAAAATCAAAATTTTCAAATAAGGCAAACTTTAAAAAAGTATAATTTTCAACTTTTTTTTTGAAATTTTTTCTTTTTTGATAATTTCAACTTTTCCAAAAATTTTGACCTTCTCGAAATCGAAAATTTTCGAGATTTTAAAAAAAGAAACCATCTAAAAATTTGAAATTTTCAAATAATTTACAACATCGAAAAGTGTCAAAATTTTCAAAAGAAAAGTATGAATTTTCAAAAAAGTTTTACATATTCAAAGAGGGATGAAATTTTTAAAAGTTATAATTTGTCAAAATTTTCAAAGAAGATGAAATTTTTTAAAAAGTAGAAAAGATAACGACAGGTTTCTGGGGTACATTTTCCTTCAGATGGAACTATATCTGATAGCTAGAAAAACAACTATTAATTTTATCACGATCGTGAACGTTCTTGGAAGAAATAGTATTCTGTTAAATGATGAATAATTTGGCTTTCATCTCAAAATCTCGATTTTACGAAGAATTTTATTTTTTTATATCAGTTTTGGGTTCAGTTTTTAAATTATTGCTCAAAATTTGGACTTTCGAAATCGAAAATTTTCGAAATTTTGAAAAAAGAAACAATCTGAAAAATTGAAATTTTCAAAAAATTAAAAACATCTAAAAGTGTCAAAATTTTCAAAAGAATAGTATGAATTTGTAAAAAAGTTTGATATAATTAAAGAGGGATGAAATTTTTAAAAGTTATAATTTGTCAAAATTTTCAAAGGAGATGAAATTTTTAAAAAAGTAGAAATGCTCACATAAACTCAAAAAATAACATTGAAAATGTCGAAATTTTAAACTAAGGTCAAATTTTCAAGAGTCGAACATTTTCAAAAAAGTTAATCTTTCCAAAAAAAGTGACATTTTTGAATAAGTTGATTTTTTTAAAAATCCGAGATATCTAAACAACGCGACATTACAATAGAAGGTAGAAATGTTCAAATAAGTCAAAATTTAAAAATAAGTCGAACGTCTTTTTTCAAAAATTTTCTTTTAAAACATTCAGACTTTTTTGACTTTTTTCGAAAACCAAATTTTTGAAAATTTTGAAAACAATTACACATTTGAAAATATCTATATTTTCAAAGAATATTTAAAAAATAAAGAAATTTTTGAATTAGGAACTATCCAAAAAGTTTTCTAAAAAAAAGAATTTCTTAAAAAATTCAAAACTTTGAAAAAAGTAAAAATTTTGAAAAAGGGGTCCAAACTTTTAAAAGTTTATAACAATGTTGAAATTTACCACACATTTAAGAAGTTAAAATTTCCCAAAAAAAAGTAGAATTAGAAAAAATTAAACGACAATTGGAAAAATTTGAAATGTCAAAATTTGCAATAAATTTGTAATTAAAAAAAGTTGAAATAGAAATCTTGCCTCCTGAAACCAAGAAAGATTAAAAAACACAACGAAGGTTGCTCTAATGCGTTTCGATAACTAAGCTAGCATCTTCAGTATCAGTATCTCTCTGAAGATGATAGCTTGGCTATCAAAACGCGTTAGAGTAACCTTTGTTGTGTTTTTTAATCTTTTTTGGTTTCAGGGGACAAGATTTGTATTTCAATTTTTGAAGATAACCAAGTACCAATCGGTTCCACCAAAATTAAAAAAAGGGTGAAAAAAGACGAAATTTTCAAGAAAAAAAACTTCTTATTTGCAAAACAGATTGAAGTGTCGCAAAAATCAGTTATTTTTTTATAAAGCGAATTTAGGTTGATCTTTTAGTTTGCCATTCGTATACTGTTTTACTACGATAAGTTTCTAATAGTTACTCGTGCTTTTCTATGACATAAAGAGTACCAAAAGGAAAAAAATATCTCAACTTGCGACGTTTACGAGGTTCCTAAAGTGCACTCTAATTAAATTAAGTTTTAAGTTCATTATCTAACATGTTACTGGTTGTAAGACAGATTAGCTATTTTTTTAAGCTTCTATCCATAAAATGATCGCAGATGCACCCCACATCCCCGACAATTTTATAAAATAACTAATAATATCTTCTTTTCAGCCAAAACACGCGTTTAGTTGAAAAAAAAAGCGAATGCGGATCCGACAATGGCAAAAGCTGAAAACCCAATAAGATATGCTGCAATCAGTTCTGCGTTTTTCGGCCTGCGTGTCGCATGCAAAGGGAACGTGCCCAGTAGATCTCATCAATTGAAGGGATCAATGGATAGGTGTGTTACTCACGCACGAATAGACCCTTGAACAGAAGGGCGGGAGGTACAAGACCCAGCAAGCCAGAGGATCGATTCCGTTGGGAATAGATTCACACTCAACTTCGGCAGCTTGTGAATGTAACAAATTGCAGGGTGCAGCACAAAAAAACGAGAAATATCACCGACGGAGATTGGTCAGTTGTATTTTAATTAATTCAACTTGCACATCACACGAATTTCGTATGGAAGCGGCATGGGAGTTTCTCATTTTCAACCTGAATAGTTAATTTTTTGCATCATTAGTTAGGAGAAATTGCATGATCTATTTTTAGGGGATGATCTGACTCACCCCTCACTTATCCAGCTGCCATTTGCATTTCTTAATAACCCCTAGTGTCAAATAAAATAAACTTTTTTAAATGTTAGCCTTTTATTTACGTTATGTCAGTTGCTGTAAAATGTAATGAGGTTATGTTCTGATTCGACTTCGGCGGTATCCTCTGGGAGATTTGCTTTAATTTCTGTTGTTGCACTTAGCTCTGAGATGGTTTCTTCTGTCTCTTTAGTATCTGTTGGTACACTTAGCTCTGTTGGCACACTTCGCTCACTTACGTCTTCTAGATCTTCAATGGGCTCTCCACCTTCTTCCCCAACATTAAGACCTTCGGTCCCAAAACCACGAGGTTTTTGGGCCTCTGCTTTTTCCGCTTTCTGTAAGGCAGCTGCGAGTCCCTTACCAAAATATTGGTCCAAGGTAATCCCAAACCTTCGTCTTGTATAATACCTACATTTCTTACCAAACAGCAAATTGTACTCTGACTTATCTTTAACTAGTTCTTTAAAGGTATCGATTGCTAGGCCTAACTTTTTTTTATCGTCGTCGTTAAGCTTGAAAATGTATTTCCAGTTTTCGCATTTTCTACCACAGGTTTCTGCTGGACACGGCAGAGGATCTGTTTGTATTTGGGCGTTTTCGAAAGTTTTCGGTAGTACTTCACAGGAGCATGGTTCTGTTGAAGTTTTGCTGGTTTCTTCGGAAGAAGTATATGGGGGGCATGTGCATGTAATTTGGGCAATTTCCTCCTCGTCTTCCTCTTCTTCGATTTCTTCAACTGAAGGTTCCGCTACACTCTCTTTTTCGGTGGTATTGCTGCTCGCTTGGAGAAGGGTTTGAATGCTGGGTTCTGTTGTTTTTCGAGTGCTAGTGCTAGTTTCTTGTGGGACCGTACTACTACTAGTCACTTGGGGAAGTGTGCTAGCGCTAGTCACTTGGGGAACTGTGCTAGCGCTGGTCACTTGTGGAACTGTATCAGTGCTGAATTCGATATAAGGGCACTTTCGATGTTTGGGACCACATATATCAGCTTCTTCAGTGATCGTACCAAGATCGTCTGTGCTCTGAGGGTAACTGTTTGGTGTGACGTATGTGTCTGTGGTTATGCTATCAATCTTATCTTGTTTATCTTGTGCGCTTTCGTTGTCCAAAAGATAACGACAGGTTTCTGGGGAACATTTTCCTTCAGATGCAACTGTATCTGATACCTATAAAAACAACTATTAATTTTATCACGATGGTGAACGTTATTGCAAGAAATAGTATTCTGTTAAAGAATGAATAATTCGTCTTTCATATCGAAATCTCGATTTTTCGAAGTATTTTATTTTTTTATATCAGTTTTAGGTTCAGTTTTTAAATTATTGCTCAAAATTTGGACTTTCGGTTTTTTTTAAAACTGTTAACTTTAAATCCAGATTTTTAAACAAAATTGCGAGGTTACTGAGAATTGTTGAATTTTTTCTAAAGGTTCAATTAAAATGAAGCAAAGCAGTTTAAAAAAGCAAAAAATAAAGGAGCTAACATTCTAATACTTACATGAGTTAGAGCAGTCATGTAAGATTCTTCCGATATGTCGGAAGAAGTTCTATCTTTTGAGTAACTGATACCTTCTAAACCATCTTTAGACGAAGTTTCAGTTCTAGACTCACTTGTACTCTTCATGAAAGTCCACGTGGACTCTGTGGTCACTTTAGTAGATGGTGTCTCTGTTCGGGAGGAACTAGTTATAGTTGATAAAGTTGTACTTTTTAAAGTATCAGTTGCACTCTTCAATATAGATTTACTTTTAGACCCGGGAGTCTGACTTTCGGACAAACTAGTTGTTTTAGATTCTACCGTAGTTGTTGGAGTTTTCGACTCGCTCCAAGTTTTGGACTCTGTTGTTGATGGCGTTGTGGTTTTCGACTCACTAGTTTTCGATTGTACGCCGGGTGACGATTCAGTGGTGGATTTGCTTTTAGGTTCACGAACCCTGGATTCCGACTCTGATTTAGAAAAGTTAGAACGTTCATCCGGTCTTTGATTCAAGTAAACTGGACATCTGTGTTGGGAGCATCTAGGACGTCGTTTAGGTTTACCAGTCGGTTCTTTGTCCACGGTTATTTGCGAGGACGTTCTGGACGAAGTATCTGGTTTGCGTTCAGACAAAGTGGTAGATGTTCTGGTATTAACGCTTTTCGTGCTGAACGTTTTGGCGCTGATGGTTTTGGTGTTAGAGTTGAAAGTCTTGGAGCTGCTGATGTTACCAGAGCTGAAATTTTTGCAACTGCTTTTCTGGGACTCCATGGGCGAGCTTTTGGGATCGGATGAAGTGGTGTCGGTGAAAGCGGACATGATTTTGAAAATTGAAATTTTTCGAAAATGTATAATGTAACTCGTGTACTTATGACATTGTGATTAACCCATTTTGACACAAAGACGTCATATATTTCAAAATTTTGAGATATGCTGTGACCTTGGCATTGTAACGATAACCAGCTGAGGCTGCAATAAAAAATTAGTAGAGTTAAGAGAACTTACGGACCCGGGAGCTGGACCCCTTAACATTTCCTGTATTGGGATTCTAAAGAGAGTACATGTCCAGATTAAAATCGAAATTTTGGAAAAAAGAGTATCCATTAAAAGTATGAATTACGAATTTTCTGATTGTTTCTGACAAAAATCATCAAAAGTGAAAATTTTGGGAAAAATTTAAATTTTCGGTTTATAGATGAAATTTGAGGTTAGCCGTTTCACTTTTAAACGCAAACTTAGATTTTTAAATTTAACTTCAGCGTATTCATTAAATGTCTACTTAAATAATTTATATCAATTTTCATTTTCACTTGCCCAGGAGTTTTGAAAAATTCAATCGTTAAACTGCGCCTTTATGTCATACAGGTTTATGGTTAAATATGCCAGCTTTAAAACTTCCGAAATGACCCTCGTAAATCGATGACATATAAAATTTAATCATTGTTGGTTGTATATAAAATAGCTTGTTTGCTTTGTAAATGCGTTTTAATAAGGGAATTCCATATCGTTAAGTGAACTACCACCATATACACTAAAAGCTTTATACAGGCAGACAGAGCAGTCACACACACTTTATTGCGGCTAATATAAAAATTTATGATCATCTCTCGTTGCTGTGGGTTTAATTAAATATTTAGGAAGAGAAATGCCCAAGTCCCAGTCGACGGCCCCATTAGACAATTGGCTCAACAATTTAAAGCTACACCAATATTAACAAAGAGTCGGGACGGAGATATGCAAATTTTTCCTCCGGGAAATGAGAATGCGAGCTTTCGGTTTCATTACGGGGCCAAAGACCGACAACTTTCGCTTCCAGACATATAAACACGAAGCTAAAACGGACCTTGTCTAGTATTACTTGAATGCAAACAAATTGGGGGCAGTTTATACTATCAAAACAGCAAGAGTATTATTTACGTGATACAAGGCACACATATTATTTGTAACACACAATTTTTATGTTGAAGCATTTTTGAGAAACGATGCTCTCTTTAGAAGAATTAATCTACTAAAATTTCAGAACAACTAAGCTATTTGAATACCTGAATCCTATCTTCACAATAGGAAAGCATGTTACTTTTACTTTCTTAATCTGATTTTTTTTTACTCAAAAATGTTTCGTTATTATTCGTCGTGACTCGTTTTAAATTGGATTTGAGCAGACCTAAAGAAGTTTGACAGCTGAAGCAGTGTTCTTTTATCATACCAAGTCGTCTATAAAGTGTACATAGTTCATACCATCAATAAACTTTAGAAAAGCTTTTAGTAGCATGAACATGAAAAATTATCGAAAGGGGAGAATGCGAACCTTAGAAATAATGAAGGGAATGCGAAGGAATGGAAATTAAAGCTGAATACCATTTGCTACCCTGAATTTTTTGGTCATTACTCCCTAAAACTTCGACCCACAACAAATTTGTCTTGGCGCATACTTAATGGATTTACATTTTAAACGAATAACTCCGATCTAATTTCAAAGCAGAATATACAATGGTTTACAAGAAGTTCCAACCCTTTCATTAAACATTTGAGACGGAAAAACATCGTCTTTGAATTGGTATCAGATTTCCAACATTGAGAAAAATCAAATCGTTCAACCTTTTAGTACCTAACCATCACATTAATTTTAATTACCACTTCTTTACATCCATTCATTGGGAGGGCATATTTTTCTTATTAATTTGATGTATGACATGCCATACTTAAAATGTGTCAAAGTGGGTTAAATGAACTAATTTTCCATTTTAAACAAAAAAATTATAGTAGGTGACGTAAGTGCCATAATTGTTAATAATAAAAATAGAGTACCTAATTACGTAACAATAATTATTACAAAACTAAAAATATTGTCATAAACTGTGCAATATTTAAACAGTTATTAGTAATTAAGATGCATGCACCCCTTTAAATGGCGTAATTCTATGAAAAAGTGTAGATGTTTTAAAAATTTTGTCGGCAATGTTTACAAAAATTCTTTTAACATTGAATACTTATTCGTGTAACGTGAAATATCTAACAGTCTAACATTAGAAATGACTCTCATATTTATGCACATTATCTGCTATTTAACTTCTAGAGAAGTCTAGAACGTACAATTGCGTATGAGTCATAGGAAAGTCGTCCTTAATAAAGCCCTAAGAATGTTCTGAAAATTACTTAATTTAAAGGGAATCATGCAGGTTACGATTATTAATAAATATTTCAATACTATACAGTTTGTTATATTTTTGGTTTTTTAATAATAATTATTGCTTTTTTAGGAACTGTATTTTTTATTATTAAAAGTTATGACTCTTGCATCGCCTACTATAATTTTTTTGTTTAAAAATAAAAAATTAGTTCATTTAACCCACTTTACCCCATTTGAAGTATGGCATGTTATACATCAAATTAATCAGGAAAATATGCTAAATTCGAAAATGATAAAATCCAATGTGGCGTCCATAAGAAATAACGAAGTTGACATAATTTACGCGAAAACAGTTGAATTTGGCAAAAATATTGTACACCAATGAAAAGGTCTTAAAAAACAACTAATTACATTTTTTGAATTTTTTCAATCGGACTTCAAATAAATAAGTTACAGCTGATTTACAAAAATGGTGATTTTCAATTTTTTCTAAATAAAATCAAGACGAATTGGAATTCAATTGTTTTCTCAGCGGAATAATGTTAGACATTACAATCTGCACTACTCTTCCCATTTAAGCTTCCTTGTATCTCCAATGGTTTACGAGATCCCTATAGTGGAAATCAAATTTGGTTCAACCTGTATAGATACTTGAACATTGTGAAAGTTGAAATTTCGTATCTAATAAAATCTAAATGTAAATTTTAACTGGAAATTTCGACGAAAAAATCGAATTAAAGACTGAAGTCCATCAAGAAAGAAAGACACAATTTCTAAAAAAATTACAAATTGAATTGAGTTGATTTCGAAGTTAAAATTTTAAACAGCAAATTGCCAGTTCAATTTTGAGCAAAAAGTAAGAATTTTGAAGGACCTAAAAGTTACAGTATATCCTGTACTGACTCTGGCCGTGGAAGTCTTCGTTATCAGACCTAAAAGTTATTAACAGAAACTCTAAAAAATCCATCTTTTTCTAAAAATGTTAAGGGAAAACTTTAGAAAAAAGACAAATATTTTTGGCTCAAAGTTATTTTTAGAAATTAATGTTTTAATTTCTTTTTCGGAAATTTAAGAACTCCTTTTATAAATGTTGAGATTAATTAAAATCAAAGGTTTTAGTTAAAAAACAGTTCAAATTTTGAAAACAAGCTTAAGCTTAAGTTGTATTAAATAAAATCCCAAAATTTCTATTGTAACCTCGAAATATTTGCTTTAATTTAAGGTACACTTTCAAAATCTCGTCTTTTTCCACAAAAAAAAAAGAATTAAATTTTTAGCGAAACCTCTTTTGGACAAAATCTAATACTTCTCTCGTTGATTGAACAAATCAAGGCTTCAGTTTAAAATCAAAATTTTCAGGTAGTCAATAATTTCATTATAAACTTCAAACTTTAAGAATTTATTGCATGCAAACTACGATTTTTTTTTAATGTTAAGTTTTCCTTCCCAAACTGCCTAATTTAAATCTGCAATTTTCTTACTCTAATGTCGTCTTAAAAACTCGAAATTCAGTTTTTTTTCACTTTGCCTCTCAACATGTCAAGGTCAATTCCAAAGTTACAAATTTTTCTTGAAATTTCAACTCGAAATTACATGTTTACATTTAAACGAAGATGTTTTTATTCTCGAAATTTCGATTTTTTCTTAACATATGAAAAGTATAATTTCTTTCTAAAATATCAGCTTGAATTCATTTTTTAAATTTTGAGTTCTTCTTAAAAGTTGATACAGCATGAATTTGCAAAATGAAGTAGCGTAGCCATAATTTTAATCTCTAGTTAGTAAAGTAGTGATGATGAGTAAGAAGAGTTTCGCCTCTGGTATGGTGGACATACTGAGTTACCGTGCTCTTCTGCCTAAACTTTCTTATCTTTTGTACAAAATTTTTAATTCAGAAGAGTTTCGCCTCTGGTACGGTGGACATACTGGGATAGCGTGCTCTGATGTTTTGAAATTGGCCTTTTTTCATTTTATATTTCCTTGTATTTTATTTTTCAGTTATTATTTCTTTGTTCCTGAAGAAGTCCCCTACGATGGTGGGCGAAAAGTCGAACACTTTTAGTTGTTCTTTGGTCCAATCCCGGAAGAAGTATATCCTGTACTGACTCTGGCCGTGGAAGCCTTCGTTAACAATATTTTTTGAATGCATTACAATCCAAAGAATAGCAATTTATTATGGTTTGGATTTTAAATCTGCCCTTTTTTCTGAGCAGTTTCCCCATTTTCAAAAGGTACAACATCGATTTAAACAAAAACTGTAAATTTACAGTTATTACTGCCTATAGGACATTACTTGATCAATTTTTTATTTTCGCGAATAATTCCCATTAGGTAGCATAGCGCTGAGCAATAAATCTTAATTAACTTAATACACTTATTATTTTAGATCCAAATAATGTTGCAGCAATGATAATGCCAGCAAAAAATTAAAAGTAAAAACAAATTGTAATGCATGTGTCTGTAGAGCAATGACATAAACGTTCCTGTATTTATCATTGCGTGACAAATATTTCTTAATTATAAATTATAACATAACCTCGAAACAATAGGATATCAATAATTAATGACGTATCATCGATTTTTTTTATGCAAGATTAAACGTTTCCAGTGGTTCGGTATTCCCAGAAAGCCATTTGTCCTCAATATCAACTATTAATAGAGTTTTAATAGACGTGTGCGGTGATAATTTCCCGTTATTAGTTGCACTGATATGTAAACATTCGTAATTGTTCTCTTTGATCTTATATACGTAATTTTAATTGTAGCAAAACGGGTATAGAAGGGAAAATCACTCCCTATTTTTGCACGCGGCTTTAATAAACGATGGCAAGGGAAATACAACGCATATTCACCGCGATTTTATTGCAATCTGTTTTTATAATTATACAGCCAAATGGAATAAATTCCCTATCTCAGTAAATCAATAAATTTATGAAAAATCTCGAGACACGTCAATTTTAGATTATAAAATGACATCCTCCACCGTAAAAATTTCATCCCCAGATGCAACCCTCTTCGAACGACAGTTGCAATCCCTAAATTTTTAAATCGAAAGTAGAGGCTTGTTGTACCTCATTTGAAAGGTCTTTTCATTTTCTATTTAAAAATGTAATGGTTGCTATATTTTTTTCAAAAATTAACAGTTAAAAAAATTTCAATTTTCAACAACAAAATATAATTCTAATATTTTCATTTTTTTTTTAAGTTTAATTCACTCGCAGAGGGTAACCTCATTATGCTTTCAAAGCACTGCGAGTAGGATGCGGAAACAAGGATAGATGGCGATGAACCAACCGCCTTCTTAAACAAGGATATGTTGTAATTTTTGGGGAAAATTCCTTTCGGTAACAAGTTCCATAACTTGGAAGTTCTATAGAAAAAAATTTCATTTAATAAAATAAAAACAAATCATACTTAATGTGGGAGATGTTCAAAACCTCCAACATCTTGGCAGCATCCTAATAATGAATAAAAATGTCTTCTGACATTATTTAACATCTCTGGTGTCACCGACGCAATCGCAAGCGTTATTCTTCCTCGTAAGTCAGCTGCGTCACGGGGTTTGATTTTATACACTGTACTTTTGACATACCCCATTAAAAAAACTACTAAAAGTGTTCGACGTTTCGCCCACCATCGTAGGGGGCTTCTTCAGGAACAAAGAAAGAAAAATAGATGAAATGAGGGACTATGCAAAAAAGAAAAATAAAAATAAAAGGCCAATTTCAAAGCATCAGAGCACGGTAACTCAGTATGTTCACCATACCAGAGGCGAAACTCTTCTGAATTGAAAATTGGTACAAAGGATAAGAAAGTCTAGACAGAAGAGCACGGTAACTCAGTATGTCCACCATACCAGAGGCGAAACTCTTCTGAATTGAAACTTGCTACAAAAGAAAGTTTAGGCAGAAGAGCACGGTAACTCAGTATGTTCACCATACCAGAGGCGAAACTCTTCTCTTTCATCTATTTTTCTTTCTTTGTTCCTGAAGAAGCCCCCTACGATGGTGGGCGAAACGTCGAACACTTTTAGTAGTTCTTTGACACGGTCCAATCCCGGAAGAAGTATATCCTGTACTGACTCTGGCCGTGGAAGCCTTCGTTATCATATTCCCATTAAAAAAAGTCCAGAGGCATCAGGTCTGGCTATCGAGGTGGCCATTCTACCGTACCTCGTCTCTCTATCCACCGATTTGGAAATGTAATATCGAGATATTGATGGACATTGATTTGGTAGTGTGGTGTTGCTCCATCTTACTGGAACCATATTACATTATCTGAAACGTGTGGATTTTCTTGAGCTGGATATAAGTTTACCAAAGCTGATACAATGTTGTTTTGGAGCAATGCTAAATAATTATCTCCATTTAAATTTCCATGAATGAAAAATGAACCAATCGACCAATGGACCAATCTCCAATAATTTCTTCCCAAATATAAACTTTTTCAGGGTTCTATGAATGCACTTCTCTGATTTAGTGGGGATTATCACTAGGCCAATAGCTCCAGTTTTGACGATGTATATAACCGTGAAGAGTAAAAGTGGACTCGTTAGAAAACAATATGTTTTTTATTTGGATAACATTATTATCTAATCTTTGCATCATTTGGTCACAAAAATGAGTTCTTCTATCAAAATCGTCATCACTGAGCTCTTGACATGGTGTCAGTTTATAAGGTTGCATTTTATTTTCTTTCATTACACGAATAATCGAGGACTGACTAACGTTCAATACTGCAGCTACCTGTCGACTTAAAGAATATGGATTTTTTTTGAAACTCACTCATTATTTCCAATTTGGAATCATCAGTTAATGCATTGGAGGGTTCTTTTTTTAGCTTTCGTTCATCTCCATGTTCCTGAAAATATTTCTCGATTTTTCTAATTGTACTTTGGGATGCAGGCGGTAAATCAGGAAATTTTTGTTGAAATAGACGAGCGACTTCGGCCTGTGATCTTGCTCTATCTCTTTTCTCTAATGTTTTTATATTTAAATTTTTCAATTTTGACTTTTTTGAAAAATTTCGACTTTTTTGAAAAAAATTTGTATTCTTAAAAATTTTGCAACTTTCACTTCTGAAGATATTAACTTCTTGAAACATTTAACTGCTTTAAATGTGTATTTTAACTTTTGAAACATTTCGACTTTTTTTTTTAATTCAAGCTTCATTAAAAATTTTGTCTTTTTTCAAAATTTTGCAAATTTCACTTCTGAAAATATTAACTTGTTCAAAATTTCGGCTTTTTTTGGATATTTCAACTTTTTCTTGAAACCTTTGACTGCTTTAAGTGTGTATTTTAACTTTTGAAACATTTTGACTTTTTTTTTAATTCAAGCCTTATTAAAAATTTTGTCTTTTTTCAAAATTTTGCAACTTTCACTTCTGAAAATATTAACTTTTTCAAAATGTCGGCCCCTTTTGAATATTTCAACTTTTTCTTCAAACATTTGACTGCTTTAAATGTGTATTTTAACTTTTGAAACATTTCGACTTTTTTTTAATTCAAGCTTTATTAAAAATTTTGTCTTTTTTCAAAATTTTGCAAATTTCACTTCTGAAAATATTAACTTTTTCAAAATTTCGGCCTCTTTTGGATATTTCAACTTTTTCTTGAAACATTTGACTGCTTTAAGTGTGTATTTTAACTTTTGAAACATTTTGACTTTTTTTTTAATTCAAGCCTTATTAAAAATTTTGTCTTTTTTCAAAATTTTGCAACTTTCACTTCTGAAAATATTAACTTTTTCAAAATGTCGGTCCCTTTTGAATATTTCAACTTTTTCTTCAAACATTTGACTGCTTTAAATGTGTATTTTAACTTTTGAAACATTTCGACTTTTTTTTAATTCAAGCTTTATTAAAAATGTTGTCTTTTTTCAAAATTTTGCAACTTTCACTTCTGAAAATATTAACTTTTTCAAAATTTCGGCCCCTTTTGAATATTTCAATTTTTTCTTGAAACTTTGGCTGCTTAAAATGTGTATTTTAACTTTTTTGAAACATTTCGACTTTATTTTTAATTCAAGCTTTATTACAAATTTTGTCTTTCTTCAAAACTACAGTTTCTGGATTTCTAGTGAAAATTTTGACTTAATTTCTGCTTCAACTTGTTTTGAAAAATTTAACGTTTCCGTTTACGCTTTTTTTTCAAAATGTGAACATTTCAATCTTCGAAATCTTCTAACTTTTTGAAAACGTTCACTTGATTGATTTCTTAAATTTTAGATTTGTTTTTTGAATAATCTGATCTTTTTCAATTTCTTAATCTGAAAATTTCTACCTTTATTCTAATTTCAAGCTTTACTGAAAATGTTGTCTTTTTTTAAAACTACGACTCTAGTGACATTTTCGACTTTTTTTTAAATTCATTTTTATTTCCAATCTTTGTTTCTTCAAAATGTTCACATTTTAAAATTTCTCTGAATTTTGACTTCTTGAAAATGTTGGGTTTTGTTAAAAAATGATTTTTTAAACTCTTGGTTTTTTTGAAAATTTTAACCATTTTTGATATCTCAGTTCGTTTAAAAAACTTCACTAGTTTCAAATTTTCGCCTTCATTTTCTTAATTCTCGTTTTTAGGAAAATTTTAACTAAATTTTGTTATAAATCTCGCCCTTTTTGCAAATTCGTCACTTTTTTAAAATTTAGCATTTTCAAAATTTGACTTGGTAAACGTTTTTGATTTCAAAATTTTAATCCTTTTTTGAATATTTAGAGTTTTTTGAAAATTTAGATATTTTCAGAAAACTACTTTTTTTTCTCGAGAATGTCACAATTTTCAAAAAAGTCGAAATTTTAAAGAGTAGTCAAAAATTTCCAGAAAAAGTTAAAAATACGGCTTTTATCACTTATTTGAAATTTTCCGCTTTCTCTTGAAATGTTTGCCCTTTTTGGACATTTCAGATTTTTTTACAAATGGTTTTTTTTATTTTGCTGATATTAAAAATTCACTTTTTTTTTTAATTTCCACCTTTCCGCCAAGTTTTTTCTTCATATTTTGATTTCAAACCCGAAATTTGGCATTTTTTTAAATATTTTAGTGATTTAACTCGAATTGTTAGTGATTTAAAGTTTTTCAATCGACATTTTGCTTTTATTTCTCTCAGAATTACCAGTTTCAGTTATTTATTTTTTTCTAAATTTTGACCTTTGAACGTAAAATTGGGATTTTGATTTTTTTTTGTTGAAATAACGACTTAAAATCCGATTTTTGACGATATTGTTTTCCGTAAATTTAGATTTTTCCTCGAAATATTGAATAGCGATATAAAGTTGAAATGTTTAAATATTTTTTCCCAAAATATTTGCTTTAACTTCTAAAATTTTGGATTTTTGCCAAATTTTGATTTTTTTCTATAAATTTAAACTGTGGCTAAGTAGATTCAAATTTTTCTTTCTAAAATATTGTAACGCAATGTAAATAGATGGAATAGAATTTAGTAAATAAAAAAAGTTTCTAGAAGGATCTGATAAGGGGAAAGCGGCCGCGATAATGAAACAAATGGCAGATAAGCGTTCCAGAAATTTCGGCAAACGATAAGCCCTATTTGCCGAAAAGTTCTGAAAGCCGGGGGCCAAAACTATAAAAGGCGGTCAGCTTTCCCTCGAGTCAGTCAGTTAGAAGTCAGTGTAGTTAGTGGGTTAGCAATTAGTAAATAAGTAGTGAGTTACTGTTCAGTTGAAGTGTGCCGAATTAATTTGGTAATAAAGTGGTATAATCCATCACGTGTAATCAATTCGAACCGATAAAGTCCGTAACAATATTAACCTTTCGTTAAAAATATTGAACTAAAATCCAACATTTCGATAAAAAATGGTTGGCATTACACATCAAAAATCAAAGGTTTAGCTTTAATTTCGAAATTTTGATGTTACACCCACAATTGCGTTAAAAGTTGTAAAAAAAATTGATTCTGAATTCGATATCTTAAACTTTCTATTTAACTTCTACTAAATTTGCGACCAATTACGAGGAAAACGTGAAATTTATCAAAAAAATGTTGAAATGTCAAAATGTGCCTCAAAATAAATAATAAAATATTGAATTTCCTTAAACATCGACATTAAAGTGCAACTTTACAAAATAATGGACATATTGTAGATAAGATAACGAAGGCTTCCACGGCCAGAGTCAGTACAGGATATACTTCTTCCAAGATTGGACCGTGTCAAAGAACTACTAAAAGTGTTCGACGTTTCGCCCACCATCGTAGGGGGCTTCTTCAGGAGCAAAGAAACTCAGAAGAGTTTCGCCTCTGGTATGGTGGCCATACTGAGTTACGCGCTCTCCTGTCTAAACTTTCTTATCCTTTATACCAATTTTCAATTCGGAAGAGTTTCGCTTCTGGTATGGTGGACATACTGAGTTACCGTGCTCTAATGTTTTGAAATTGGCCTTTTCATTTTTTCATTTTTGAATATTCCCTTATATTTCTCTTTTTATTTATTGTTTCTTCTCTTTGTTCCTGAAGAAGCCCCCTACGATGGTGGGCAAAACGTCGAACACTTTTAGTAGTTCTTTGACACGGTCCAATCCCAGAAGAAGTATATCTTATATTGTAGATAACTTTTATATTTTGTGTTTTAAACAACTCCTAAATGTGTGAGAAGATATCTACAGTGGGTGGCCATATTATTAGAAACACTTTAAATTTGAAGCTTTTTCCAATCTTCTGAAGACATTCAACGATGATTTTTGGCCCACTCCAACAGCTTTTTTTCACAGCTTTGGTCAATATTGTTTTTTTACTGGCCTGCGACACTTAATGCCTTGCTTTTGCTGTCGTCTTCGGACCTTCGAACGGTTTCCTCAGACAAATTCATTCCCAAGTCTAGGACCAATTTTGTTAGCATTTTACTGCATTTGATTCGGTTTTGCAAACAAATATCTCTTATTTTTCTATCACCTCGAGGTGTCGTTAGACCACAATTCCCAACACATGACCACTCTCATTTTTCTTTTTTTTTACTTTGATTCTATTAACTGTGGCAACAGAAACGTGAGTTGAGACCGATATTTTCTTTTGGGAGTATGTAGTATTCTTTAGAAGGATCGGAACTTCAGAAAATTTGCTTGGGAGAATATATTGCATCTTTTCCATCTGGAAAAAATGATTCTCTTTGAAAAATGCTCTTGAGCCAATTTTTCTCAAACAAAATATTTAATTTTATACTCACCTTTCTATAAACACATTCTAAATTACCCAGATAATATGAAACAATAATTAAAATTAATAAAACAACTAAATGTATCACTAATTTTTTTTTCAAAATACCGGTTTTCACGCAATGAATTTAAGCTTTGAATTAATGGTCATGGTCATCAAAAGCCATCCATAAAATTTAACAAGTGTCAAACTTACATTTTATTTACATTTAGGCGCCAAAATGTATTATTTAAGGTATGGGCAACATGTTTTACATCGTTTAGTATAATTAAATGAGATAATTCGCCTTTTAAATGCTTATAAATTACAGAAAACTCGTAGAATCGCAAATATTTCTAATAATTTGGCCACCCACGGTATATACAGTATGCAGGTGTCATCAAATTTCGCCGACAACGCTTGAGAGTAGATTTAGGACGATAAATAAATATAATTTACAAAAAAAAGTGTAGCAAAAAGTTTTTAGTTTCCGAGTTATAAGCTGTCAAAGTTGGCGAGAAAAAAATAATTTTAATTATAACTCCATAAGCGTGTCAAAATTAGAAACATATTTTTAGACTGTAAGGCTTGTCATTTCCCAGAAACTTAGTAAAAGCAATATACTGTACGTGTGAGAAGTGAGAAGGGTATGGATGATAGCATTCAAATATGTTGGAAGGGCTAATTCTGATTCTGGGAGAGCTTAGCCCCCAATCTCCCCTTTAACTGAGCCCATGTAGATATGGTATCAAGTGCGTTTGACACAGCATTTAAATGAGAGTTATTTACATTCTGAGGCTAATTTTAAGACATTAACGGGAAACAAGAAAGAAAACATTTTTTTTTCAAAAGATGTCTTTAGCCTATAAACTCCTAAAAGAAAAAACCAAGTTCTAAAAAGATCGATTTCTTTGGAAACTTTGTGAAGTTGTTGACCTGAATACTTTCAATTTTTAATTTATTTATCTATTTCTACAATGAAATCGTTCGCCTTATTTTATTAACTATAAATTTCTACTTTATTCTCAAAGTTTCGAGTTTGAAATCAAACAAATCCTGATATTTCCGACACTTAGATATAAGCCCAAATTCACACCTTTGAATTTTTAACGTTTTTACTTTAAACCCGAGTTCCGCTTATAAAACATTTTTATTTTGAAATTGCTTGCCCATTATTTTATTTTGAGTTACACACCTTAGTACCCGTGACTGATTCGACGTTGGGCGCCAGAACCAGGGATTGTAGCTGCGAGCGGGGATCGAACCCTGAGTCTCAAGGATAGGTAGCCGTGCTGTACCACTCACGGCCACCGTCTCACACCATCAAACCATCATACTCTTGTTAAACTAGAATTATTATGTTTTTTTTTTGAGAAACATATGTATTAGCTTAAGCATTACGTATGCTAACGAAGTAAAACTGTTGATTCTTCAGTTTTAACTATCATATGTGTACATAAAATTGATCAACCAAGGGTAAGATGGTGTGATAATGTACGACAAATAGCTGAAGCTAACTTTATGTCAATACTCCGGTTAAGCATTAAACGACAGTTACCACCATATCACGTATAAATAATAAATTTTGAACTTTTATTTGGTTAGTAATCGATAATTTATGTTACCTTCGTAAATGATGTCAATCTTTCGTACAAATCGCACACTGCTTTTCGTGAAAAGTAATTGAGAAAGTGTTTTCGTGTTTGTTATACAATTAGAATTTACTAGAATAATTTCATTTAGGTTATGAAATATATCGTCTGCAGCTTTCAAAGTAATCGGATCTTCTTCTCTCGCGATAACTAAACCATGCAAATTGGCGACGTTTTCCACGAAACAAAGACTTCCCTGTTCGGCTGTAATCCATGCAAGAGTGCCACTTGTAAATTTCGCGTGAAAGCGCTGAAATATGTAAGTCTGGAGGCACACATGAGTAAGACGCTCGAGGAGATGTGGGTTTACCCTCGCAGAGGGGTGAGGATCAAAGTTCAGATGTCCCAAAGGAACAATTTGCATCCCCGCATTCATAACCCTAGCTCTAGTGCAGTCAGAACAAATTCTCTTATCTGCCATTGTTGGGCCAATTGTCGAATATAAGCGTCTGAAATGGTTTTATCTCACTATCTTTCAGTCGGCATGTCGCGCGATAATGCAACATAAATTTTAATTTCTTTGCACATAAAAGAAAATTAATTCCGGCCATTCTTTGTCGACGAGGGAATATCCTCTATTTCAACAATACACAGATCCGGTGGATTTGATAAAATAATAACAAACGGTTTCCATGACATAACTAACTAAATGTTTCTAATTATAAATATAACTATAAATCAGGGCTTCGAACCGGAACTGAACCGAAACCGAAAACCTAAAAAAACCGTTATTTTCGCCGAAACGAAAATCGGAACGAAACCGAAAAAAAATATCGGTTTATTTTGGTTCGTCGAACTTATATACTTAAAATATTTTTTATTTTATACTTAAGATTGGAATTTTTTTGAAATTTCAATTTTTATTTCAAAATTGTACAGAATTTCATGCAACTTTCACCTCATCTTCATCTGTCATTTCTGATTAGATTAGATTAGAAACACACAATTTTCACATTTTCAACCCAAGTTTTAACTTGAATCTGAAGATTTTCAACTTTTTCTTGAAACTTGGACTTTTATCTGGAAATTACTTGAAATATTTCTTTTCTTCTTCTAAAATTTCGAGTTTAAAATGAAAAAATGTCCTCTGTTGTATCTTTGGAATAAAGTAGTAGCATGTTTTTCATTAAAGCTAAATAAACTCGGTTTTCCTTACAATTTTTTTTCAAATTCGAGTTTTTCCAGGAATTTTTCTGGAATCTTTTTTTAAAAAATTCTTTCTTAGACTTTCAATTTTCTTTTCTTAATTATAGATACCTCTATTTTTTAAAATTATTAATTACATTTTCGATTTTTCGTAAATTTTTTTCCTTCAAATTCCACTTTGACTTTAGTATTTCAGTTTTTTTTCGAAATTCCAAATTTAAATTCCTGCTGTCGACTTCCTAAATCTTCCAAAAAATCCAAAATATGATTTTTTCTCAAAATTTTCGCTCAAATCTCGCAGTTTCAAATTTAACCTACAAATTTTTAAATTTCAAGTCAAAATTTTAACAAAAAATCCAACATGATATTCCAGTTTAAAACCGGGATCTTGGCATTGGGGTCACAATTTTTACAGTAAATTTGAAATTGTGACATTTTAAAAAATGTACAACTTAAAGTTGCAACAATTTTGTTTGCGTTAAAATAGTAATTTTTATTCTGAAAGCTTTGATTTTTTCCTCAAGTCTCAAAACTGTTATTTATTTAGAATTTAAAAGCCAAAATTGTGTTCTCTTAAATATTATGTAATTGCTTTCGCTAAACCTCTGATATAAATTCGAAAATTTGGTCCTTTGCAAGTTCGACCCTTTGCTACTTGACCTTTGTGTCAAAAATCTATTCTAAAAATGTTAAATTATTTCACAAATTTCACAAAATTTCATCTTTAAAATTGAAAATTTGCTGTTGATCTTAAAATTTTAATTTTTTCATAGAAAATTGAACTTTGGAAATAATTCAAATTACACTTATTGTGGAATTTTTTACTTTTATTCTAAAATTTACATTTCCATTAAAAATTTCAAATTTTTGCTCAAAATGTTAGCAGAAGATAGATTTCAAACGCAAAGTGCTAACTTAAATTTAAAAATGTTATGTTAATTTTATTTTGAATATTTATATTCAGAATCTCGAAAGAGTATTCAAATTTCAAGAAAAAAGACAACATTTTTGAAAAAGTCTAAATTTTGAGGAAAAACAAACTTAATGTTTGACAAACGATTTTTCAAAATTAATCCCAAAATTTCGAGTCCTGAAAATTCCCCTCTTTTAAAATTTGACCTTTTTTCCAGATTTTAGCTTTTTTTAAAGATTTCGTTTTTTTTGAAGAATTCGACTCTTTCAAACTACCTATTTTTAAAATTCGACTTTTTCTTAATTTCGAAGAATTTTTTTAAAACTTCCAATTTTTGAAAATTTGGATTTTTTTTAGAAAATTTGGCACTTTTTTGAAAAATTCAGCTTTTCTTCGAAAATTTTGACTTTTGGAAAATTGCTGATTTTGTTGAAAATCTCGTTTTCATACAATTTTAGCTTCCTTCAAAATTTCGGCTATTTTGAAATTTCCATCTATTCAAAATTTCGACTTTCTTGAAGTTTTATTTTTTTTTTTGAGAATTTCGATGTTCGTTAAAAATCTCGACTTCGTTGAAAAATTATGAATTTAAGACTTATTTCAAAATTTCAATTTTTTGAAAATATTGGTTTTTTTTTTCAAAACGGCGACTTTAGAAATGTTGAATATTTGAAAATCTCTATATTTGTTGGAAATTTGACTCTTTCTTAATATTTCGACCTTTTGAACGTTTATTTTTTTGAAAATGTAGCTTTAAAAAATTCTTATATAAAAATTTGGACCTTTATTAAAAATCTAAACTTTTTTAAATCCCCGACTTTTTTCAAAATTTCTCCATTTTCTAAAAATTACGACCTTTTCATAATTTCGACATTCAGTAACAATTTTAATCGTTTAAGTTTTAAATTTCGAAATGTTGGCTCTGGACCTTTTTAGAATCTAAAAATTGAAACCTTTTTAAAACTTTCAGCTGTCTTTAAAAATGTCTAGCTTTGACTTTTAAATTTGGATTTTTTTTGATATGTTTAAATTTTTTTTGTAAATCTGAACCTATCTTAGAAATTAAAAATTTGGACTTTTGTGAAAATTTGGTTTTTTAACTTTCGACTTTTGAAAATTTCAACTTTCATTCAAAATTTCCCCTTTTTTAAGAATGTGACTTTTTTCAAAATTTTGATTTTTTTTTTGAGGAATTCGACCTTATTCAAACTATCTATTTTCAAATTCCACTTTTCCTTAATTTCGAATTTTTTGAAAACTTCGACTTTTTGAAAATTTCCTCATTTTTAGAAAATTTGGAAATTTTTAGAAAATTTGGCACTTTTTTGAAAGGTTTTGATTTTTACGACAATTTCGACATCTTTCAAAATTTCAGCTTTTTTGAAAATTCCATGTATTCAAAATTGTGATTTTTTTTGAAATTCTGATTTTTTGAAAGTTTAGACTTTCGTAAAGATTCTCAACTTTATTGAAGATTCACGAATTCATTTTAAAATTTTTGACTTTCAAATTTTCGATTTTTTTGAAAACATGGACTTTTCTTTCAAAACGACGACTTTCAAAATATGAATTAATATTTGAAAATTTCTATATTATGTCAAAGTTTTACTCTCTCTTGATATTTTACCTTCGTGAACATTTGTCTTTTCGATAACTAGTTTTTAAATATTCTTTATTTGAAAATTTGGATCTTTGTCGAAAATCATAACTTTTTTTTTAATCTCCGACTTTTTCAAAATTTATCCATTTTCTAAAAATTAGAACCTCGGCTCTTTTTCAGAAATTTGGAATTTTTTGGAAAAATCGTCGAGTTTTTTTAAAAAAAACTTTATTTCTATGACAATTTCAGCTTCCTTCAAAATTTCGGCTATTTTGAAAATTCCATCTATTCAAAATTCTGATTTTACTTTCTCGACTTTATTGAAATATTACGAATTAATTTTAAAATATTTGACTTCAACATCGCAGCTTCGATTTTTTTGAAAATATGAAGATTTTTTTAAAAACGACGCCTTTCGAAAAGTAGAATATTTGAAAAGTTCTATATTTTTCAAACTTCGACTCTCTCTTTATATTTCGATTTGTTAAAAATTTTGTCTTTTGAAAATATAGGTTTAAAAAATTTTCTATTTGAACCTTTGTTGGACCTTTTTTTTAAATCTCAGAGTTTTTTATAAATTTCATGACACATTCAACTTCCTTCAAAAGCTGGGCTTTCTTGAAAATCGTTTTCAAATTAACGACCGTCCTTAAAAATATCTATTTTTTTTAATTTTTTTGGTAGAACGGACTGGTCCTTGGTTATCTTCAAAAATTGAAATACAAATCTTGTTCGCGAAAGCAAGAAAGATTAAAAAACTATTCCAAATTTAAATTTATAGTTGTCAATTTCTTATAGTTCAAGTCTCACCTCATAAAATTCGAGAAAAATGTCTATAATAAAAAAATAAAAGTCAACATGTCGATAAAAAGGATTAAGAGGTTGCTAGAGAAAGAGAGAGAGAAAGACTAAATTTTTTTAAGGTCGAAATTTTAGAAAAATTAATAATGAAAAGTACCTACAAGTTTAAATTTAAAACTTCAAAAGAAAAAAGTTAAAATATCGAAAAAAGCCAAATACATTAAGCAAAACTTTCGAAAAATTTTACTTTTTCTAGAAATTTTGAAGTTTTCAGCAACATTTCCAGGAATAAAATTGAATATTTAGGTTTAAAGTCAAGACTGAATTAGGGTAGAAAATTTGGAAACTCTTTTTTGAAATAAATTTGAAGTTCTTTTTTTGAAATTGTGGCTGGTCTTTTTTATTGTCGTTTATTTTTTTAATTTAATCTTTTTAATCGACAGTTCTAGAAAACACAATCGAAACAGTAAAAATCAATTTTATTAGAAAAAGTGAATCAAAGTCAAAACTTCGATAGACCAAAATTATGAAAGAAAAAGGTCTCTCAAATTTTCGATTTTAATCGCCAAAGTTCGTATATTCCAGAAGTTTTCAACTCTAGGGTATATAATTTAGGATTTTTATGAAAATTCTGAGTTTAAATTTGAAATATCTAAATCCGAAATTCCGATTTCGTTTTTTATAAACTTTAGGTTTTTCTTGAAATTTGAACTTAAATTGAACTAAACATTCAAGAGTTTCACTATGAAAATTTTAAACTTGAAAAATATAAAATATTTTCCTTCAATTTTGGGCAAGGTTGTAATATTAAAGTAAAAAAGACATCACATTTTCTAAATTATGTCCAAAAATCAATTTTTAAAGACTTTTAAAAATCAAAAAATGAGTCACCTAGAACTGAACCGAAAACCGGAAAAAAACCGTTATTTTTGACGGAACGAAAACCGAAACTGAACCGATGTAATTTTTTTGCCGGAACGAAAACCGAAAACCGGAACCAAAAACATAGCGGTTCGAAGCCATGCTATAAATGGTAACACTTTGTGTTAATTTTTTTCTTAAAATTTTGTGTTAAATCCACATTTTATTTTTATAAATCTTTGGGTTTTCTAGAAATTTGAACTTTTTCGTAAAATTCGGAGTTTAAGCTTGACGTTTTTAAGCTCGCTCGAAAATTAAAGATTTTTAATAACTGTTTTAAAATTTAAGATTAATGTCGTAATTTCGGATAAAAAAAGCAAAATTTACGGAAAACCAACGGTTTTTAGAAGAAACCTTCATGCAACAACATAAGTACGTCCCTGCTTTAAGCATGAGATTCGGCGAGATTAAAGCCAGACGGTCACAATAAAAGCAACGGGTAAGTTAACGTCGGATATTGATATTGGCTTGCGTGGAAATTGCAGAAAAGGAAAGTGAAAGTTTTTATTACACTCCTAAAACTAGGTAGACTCTCGAAATGGAGATATACATTTCTACAAAAACGACATGTACTTGTGGATTGAGAAGAGAAAGTACTCGGCGACATAAATGGTACAAATGCACACAAAACTGCGATAGAAATTCAAATAACACATTTCACGAAATACAGAATGGTCTTTTTGTACGATTCAAGTAGAGAAAGTGTTCCAGGAAAATTACATTAGAAGAATAAAAACGACTGGCTTAAAATATTGCATTCTCGGGGTACGTTTTATGAAAAGAAGGGGCGGCATTTATTAAATTTTCACTGAAACGTTCTATAGAAATGGAAAACGCCGAGTTTGTATTGTGTTTTTCAGAAAGAAGATGCTCGTAGAGGAGAAAGAATACCCGATTAGCTATGGTTTATTTGAAGCTATTTGATGTTGACTCTGTTTAAGAATAGCTTTTTGAAGTAAACATGAATATTGACAGCTTTTTTAATAAAGCCTTTGTGATGCAGTCGAGATCTTTTAAACTCACTTTACACCTTCCCTTCCCGATGGGAAACTTTCACGACAGATTTAATAGACAAATAATTTTATTCACTTTCCAGGTTATTGCTCTTATAATGCAAATTAAATAAGTAATTTATTTACCTATATTAATAATATTGAAGTGTCTATAAGTGAAGTGTGTGTTTGTTTGCTTGGGCTAGTTTCGGAAACTACTAAATCGATTTGAATAAAACTAAATAAACTAATTAAAACAAGCTGAAAGGACTGACCTGTTTTACGCAACTTCTTTCATTTTAAGTACGAGTAATATTTTCTTGAAGCAATTGCGTGTAGTGCGATTTTTTCATAATTAATGAAATAATTATCTGTTCTCGATGTAAATTATGTTGTACAAATTATTCCAAAATATAATTCTAAAGATTTCTTTTTAAATTCCTTCCATCGGTCGATGAAGCTGTCAAAAATTCTTACAATAATTTACACAGCTTTTCCCATATAAGAAATCCATGCAGACGAAGTCGTGGATGACGTTAGTTTTTTTTTTTTTATTGGATAACTGCAAAATGGGTGGCTTAGTGGCTTTTTGTTTCGAAAGTCCACGTCTCTAATTTTTCTTTTTATTTTGTCTTTACATCTTTTATAGATGATGTGGATTTTAAACTACTGATTGTGTCCCAATCAATTCTTAACCTCTTTTGTTGTTGTTGTTGGTGTTGCTCATTCGCAAAACAAGACAGCAGGAGCAAGAAAAAGCAAGTCATATACCGGAAACACATCATCACACGTCCTAAATTCTAAACACTTTGTCGAATTATTGTCCGAATTAACCCTAGACCCCAACGACATACTGGTAAGTTTCGATGTCACTTCACTATTCTCTACTGTTCCAGTTTCCGGCCCCATGACGATAATTCGTCAATTATTTTCAGGCAAAGAGAATGCAGATTCTCTTGTTGATTTAACTGTAATGTGCCTCACATCGACTTATTTTTCTTTTAACGGCAGTTTCTATAAACAAGTCTCCGGCACCCCAATGGGTTCCCCTTTATCACCATCAAATATTTTCATGAAATCTTTTGAAAACACTGCGTTGGAAACTGCGGATTTAAAACCCAAGGTTTGGCTTCGTTATGTAGATGACACATTTATTGTATGGCCACATGGCAAGGATTTAGTAAATTTACTTTTGGAACACCTAAACAGTTTACATTCTTCCATTATCGTAGCTTAACTGTGGAAATCGAAAACAACGGTTCTCTTCCTTTTCTTGACGTACTGGTCATCCGTTTACCAAACGGTCGCGTCTCTCATTTTGTTTAGCGAAAACCCACCCATACTAATCGTTATTTGCATGCAGACTCCCATCATCACCTTTCCCAAAAATGATCTGTCATAAATTCACTGGTTTCACGAGCTGTACCAACTTCACGACCGATAAATCTTTCAGACGAGTTGAACAAAATTCGTTTCAACCTCCGCAACAATGGTTACAAATCGCAGGACATTGAAACTGTCATTAAACGACATCTTCACCCTACCCCTCGTCCTTCACAACATTCAATAATTTCTTCTAAAACCTTTCTTCCTTATCGATCAAATCGGAAAATTATTGAGAAAATATAACATTAAACCCATTTTTTCATCATCCTCAAAGATCCAACAGCTCCTCCCATCTCCTAAAGATAAAATTTCATCCTTTTGTTCTAATGGTGTGTACAGGGTTCCTTGTTCTTGTGGTTCAGTGTACATCGGAGAAACGGAGCGATCATTTAAGACGCGAATATCCGAGCACCAAAGATGTCTTAGGTCTGGTTTATTTTGGCAGTCAGCCACTGCGGAACATCAACATGAGACCAGACAAGATTCTCTTTGATAATATTTCAATTATCTCCAATATTTCCAATTACTATAATAGGAAGATACGCGAGGCCATTGACATCGAAAAATTCCCTAAAAACATCAACAGAGACGACGGTTAGATGCTTTCCTCCATCTGGAAACCAACCATCGGAAATCTTCGGGAGTGACGCGCAGACGAATGGTTTATAAAGTTTCCCTTTCCCTTTTTTCGCTCAGAAGAGTTTCGCCACTGGTATGGTGGACATATTGAGTTACTGTGCTCTTCTGTCTAAACTTTCTTATTCTTTGTACCAATTTTCAATTCAGAAGAGTTTCGCCTATGGTATGGTGGACATGCTGAGTTACCGTGCTCTGATGTTTTGAAATTGCCGTTTTCATTCTTTCATTTTTGCATATTCCCTTATATTTCTCTTTTTATTTATTGTTTCTTTTCTTTGTTCCTAAAGAAGCCCCCTACGATGGTGCGCGAAACGTCGAACACTTTTAGTAGTTCTTTGACATGGTCCAATCCCGGAAGAAGTATATTCTGTACTGACCCTAGCCGTGGAAGCCTTCGTTATCAAGCAAAACTCTTGCTATCAAGACAAAAATTGAACCAGCTAGAAATTGACGAAACCAAAAGTAAAACAACTTTTTGTTTTGCTAAGCAAGACAAGATAAGAAATTGACAAGCAAAACAAGAAATCTTGCTTTCTACATCACTAATGTATCTGAAGATGATAGCTTGGCTATCGAAACGCTTTAGAGCAACCTTTGTTGTGTTTTTTAATCTTGCTTGGTTTCAGGGTACAAGATTTGTATTTCAATTTTTGAAGATAACCAAGGACCAGTCCGTTCAACCAAAACTAATATATTTGCTTACACTTTATCAAAAATAACTTATCTACTAAAATTTTACGTTTTTGGGGAGTTAGTTCTTTCTTGCAAAGTAAAACTTCATTCATTACTGTACAAAAGCAAGCCAATTTCGAAAAAAAAGTTTATCTTATCTGAAAACATAATATACAGTTGTAATTTCGAAGTTGTAATTTTCAAAAAGTCGTCTTTCAGAGAAAGGTGAATACGAAATTAATTGGCGCATTTCAAAAAGATTTTAAAATATACTTTCAAAGAGTGAAATTTTCAGAATCAATTCAAAAAGATGAATTTCCATAAAAAAAATCCTTGAATCTTGAAATATTGAATATTAACATTTGACAAGTTGACAGTTTGACAGGTTGTATTACATACGACATTGTTGGCGATGGCCATAGTTTTCTCTATGAACCAATAGGTGGCAATAGTCTGAGAGTCACAGGCTTGACGTTCATTTATTCTTTAGTACTTACTTGTCGGAACATTTGTTAGCATTAGAGTTAGATATACCAAACTGACGAGATCTAACAAGATCAAACCGGCCTTTGGTTTCCAAACTTCCACTTGTCTTCTGGGAACTTTCCTAGAGAGCAACCGCTTCGCTAGATGGCAGTGTTTCAACTGTTGGTAGTTCAGCTACCTATGATTCACTATACGCGCGCCTAGAGGGCTGCATGAATTTGCACTCTAAGTTGTATTCTACTTGCATCAAAATTTGAAATAAAAATCCAAACTTTAAAAACCAAGCTTTATAAATCAGGTCAAAATGTCCCCAAATGCAGTTTCTAAAAGGTAGAAATTTTCAAAATAAATTCAATGTTACAAAAAAGACGAAATGTCAAAAAAAACCGATCGAAATTGTGAGGAAAAACTTTGAAATAGAGAAAAAATTCGAAATTTTTCAAAGAAAGTCAACTTTTAATAACAAAAAAGACGCATTTTGCGAATAAAGTCGAAATGTCACAGAATGGGAATTATAAACGACCCGAAGTGTAGGAGGTGTTTAGAAAAAGATGAGAATGTCGAGCACGTGGTGTGTCACTGCCCGACACTAGCATCAATCAGAGGATCCACGCCGGGGGACTTCTGACCTAGTGTGGCCAGTTTGAGAGAGGTGCATCCAAGCGACGTTCTTCAGTTTCTCAACAAGATTGGGTGGCTAAATGAATGACCAAGGACACCTAAATCACGGAGATAACACAATGGGCCCGGAAATGGTGGCCTATCGCTCATATCGTCGTTGGCGAAATAATCCCTCAGTCGAGACTCGGACCATATTTGTAGATGCACGAAATTCTTGTAAACAGGTTATTGACGAGGCAAAAGGTGATTTCGATCGTAAAATGCGCCAGAGGCTTATCAACTGTCCGAACGGTTCCAGGTCCTTTTGGGGATTTGCCAAGTCAATTGGAAAGAATTTTACACCTTCAAATTTTGCACCTTTACTCGATGAAAACATCAATATTTCCACTACCTCCAAGGAAAAGGCTGACATGTTAACCTTAATGTTTGCTGAAAATTCCAATCTTGATTCTCGAAACGCAGAACCCCCTATTCTTCCTAAGGTTGGCACTTCGATGCCTGAAGTTGTTTTCAGACAACGCACAATCAGGAAGATTCTCTTTGAGCTGGCGACACCTCGAAAGTTTCTGGCCTTGATGGTATTCCCGCTATTGTTCTTAAGAAGTGCGCCCCAGAGTTGACTCCTGTCTTAAGCAAATTGTTCACACTCTCTTATAAAAAAGGTGTATTCCCTAACATCTGGAAATCTGCTAGAGTGCAGCCTGTCCCTAAAAAGGGAAAAAGGCATCAGGCTAACAGGCTAACAACCATTGCCCTATATATTTGTTACCCGTTATATCTAAAGTAATGGAAAAGGTTATCAACATCGAGATTCTCAAATATCTGGAGGAAAATAGAATCATCTCCGACAGGCAATACGGTTTTAGTCAACAACGTTCCACTGGCGATCTACTGACATATGTTACCCACATCTGTAACTCAGCTATGGAAAAACATTGTGAGGCTAGGGTTGTGGCACTGGATATCTCAAAGGCTTTCGACAAAGTGTAGCACCGATATCTTCTCGCCAAATTAACATCTTATGGTCTTCCTCCTGGATTCTGTCTTTTGATATTCAATTTTCCCGCTGACAGATCTCTGGATTCTGTCTTTTGATATCCAATTTTCTCGCTGACAGATCTCTTCGGGTCGTCGTCGATGGTATCTCATCCTAGACATTTGCAATTAACGCAGGGGTGCCTCCGGGGCTGTTCTGTGTCCTACTCTATTTCTGTTATCCATAAACGATCTCTAAGCTTCAACTTCCAATCCTATATACAGCTACGCAGATGATAGTAACCTTGGGTCATCTTTTTACTCCGACAAACCATTATCTATCGCTGCTTCAGATCGTCAGATCGACTAAGGGAACAGCAGATACAGACGATTTATCGGGATCTCGAGATTATTCTGGAATGGGGTAAGAACAATTTGGTCGACCTCAACGCTTCAAAAACTCAAGCCGCGGTTTTCTCTAAGAAAACATCAAGGGATAATGCAACAAACATACTAATGGACGGTAAAATCCTTCTTATGGGATCTAATCTATCTATCCTAGAAGTGAATGCGAGCACTAACTTCTCTTGAGACGATCATGTGCGCGCCATTGCCAAATCGGCCTCTCAGAAGCTAGGCTTTCTTTTTAGAACTAAAACGTACTTCACATCTCATCAGCTATTTACACTATACAAAGCCCAAGTTAGTCCAACACTTGAATACTGTTCTCTTGTTTGGAGTTCAGCCCCAAAACACACTTTAGCTCTATTGGATTCAATTCAAAGAAGAGCGATTCGAACAATTGATGACAAGAGTCTGACCAATTTTCTCGAAACACTAGAGCACAGGCGTATGGTTGGTGACTTGTTTCTTTTCTACAAGCACTATCATGGAAGATGCTCGCAGGAACTAATAGGATTGATCCCCAAGATTCTTGAGGCGAGATTCCGTCGGAGACAGCAAATTCCTGTGCGGACACAGTGAGGACTTCTATCTATGGAAACTCTTTTTTCTACAGAACTTCCAATTTATGGAACTTGTTAACGAAAGGAATTTTCCCCAAAAATTATAACCTATCCTTGTTTAAGAAGGCGGTTCATCGCCATAGGTCCTTGTTTCCGCATGCTACTCGCAGTGCTTTGAAAGCATAATGGGGTTACCCATTGCGAGTGGATTAAACTTAAGAAGAAAAAAAAGTGCTAGCCTAAACCCTAGGCAACCCACCTCGAATCCAGAATCCAGTCTAAATGTGAAAAAATAAATATTAAAAACTACAAAATTCCAAGAAAAAAGACAATTTTTGAAAAAAAATAATTTTTTCACAGAAATCCAAATGGTCAATTATTCCGAATAAATCTGAAATAATTAGAAAAAGGAAAATTTTAAAAAAATATAGTCAAAATTCCGAAAAAAAAGAAATTTCAAGAAAAATTGAGAATTTTGAAAAAAAATGAATATTTGCCATTAAATTTAAAATTGTGAAAACCAGTCAAATTTTGAGGATACTTCTTATGAAAAAGACGAATTTTTAAATCAGTCTACATTTTGAAATCAATCTTAATTTTGAGAAAGGCGAATTTAAAGGAAATAGTTGAGATAAAGCTGTAATTTCGAACAAATAGAGAAAAAAAAATCGAAGTTTTGAGAAAAAAATCAAGGCTTCAAAATAAGGATCAAAATTACAACAAAACGATCAAACTTTCGAGGACAAATTTCGTAAAATTTCGAAATATTTTTTGGTAAAATTTTGTCGAAATTTCAAAACTGGGTGAACTTGAAAAAAGTCGGAATTTGCTAAATATTTATTTTCCTTTGAATGTTTAAACCAAAAGGAAACCTTCAATCTACCATGTCCAGCATTGAGATGGTTGTCAAAAGTTTGGGAAAGAAGTTGGAATTTCCATAAAGTTGGATTTAAAAAAAAACTGTTGAAATTTGAAAAAACAATTGCCGTTATACAAAAACGGAGGAATTTCAAAAAATATTTTTCAAGATTTTTACTTTTTTTATTAAAACATTTAACCAATTTTTAGAAAAAGGCTAATTTCGAAAAACCAACCAAAATGTATATCGAATTTTAAGAAAAGTCGAAATTTTCAGCAAAAGTTGAATGTTGAGGAATAGTGAAATTTCAACGAATAAATAACGAAGAATTTTATGATAACATTCCAAAATTGTAAAATGAAATTCGAAATTACAAAATAAAAAGACAAATTTTGTGAAAAAAGACGAACTTTGAGAAAAAAAGTCGATATTTAGAGAAAGTAATGAAACTTCAATAAAAATCGAATTTTAAAAAAAGAATGAATACTTCTGAAAAAAGCCCCCCTAGTTAAATATAAATTTTCAATTATTTGCTCGAACCAGGGGGATAGGTACCGTGCCCTGCCCTATTCTAGCTACACCTATGAAAACTGTATATTGAAATACAAATCTTGTCCACTGAAACCAAGAAAGATCAAAAAACACAACAAAAGTTGCTCTAAGCGTTTCAATAGCCAAGCTATCATCTTCAGAGAGATACTGTTGTTGTGTTTTTGATCTTTTTTGGTTTTAGGGGACAAGATTTATATTTCAATTTTTGAAGATAATCAAGGACCAGTCCGCTCCACCAAATTTAATATATTATTACTTTTTTGTTTTGCAGAAAGAAATCAAAGCACTTGGATCCCTTCTGCAGGTGTTTTAAATGTTCAAAGAGTTCAGCTGAATGGTTTTATTCGTTAATAGGTGGTGCTAGGTTTTAAAATAAGACCTGCTCCTTTTCTACCCAAAGATTATGACTTCTACTGAACTATGTGCTAAAAATCTAATTTTTACGAATTTGTGTTTTTTTTTAAGTTTAATCCACTCGCAAAGGGCAACAGCATTATGCCCTCAAATCATTACGAGTAGAATGTGGATACAAGGATAGATGGCGATGAACCGCCTTTTTAAACAAGGATAGGTTGTGTTTTGGTGAAACGGACTGGTCCTTGGTTATCTTCAAAAATTGAAATACAAATCTTGTCCCCTGAAACCAGCAAAGACTAAAAAACACAACAAAGGTTGCTCTAACGCCTTTTGACAACAAAGCTATCATCTTCAGAGAGATAATCTCAATTGGACGACTTTTTGTAGAAAGGAACCAAAGGGACTATTTTCTATAGAACTTTCAAGCTGTGGAACTCGTTACCAAAAATAAATTTTTCCCAAAAATTACAACCTATCCTTAAAAAATTGAAGATGATAGCATGGCTGTCGAAACGCGTTAGCGCAACGTTTGTTGTGTTTTTTAATCTTTCTTGGTTTCAGGGGACAAGATTTGTATTTCAATTTTTTAAGAATAGGTTGTAATTTTTGGGAAAAATTCCCTTCGGTAACGAGTTCCTTAGCTTGGAAGTTCTATCGAAAAGAGTCTCTTTGGTTCTTTTCTGCAGAAATCCGTCCAATTGATTACCTGAATAAGGTGCATTACACCATAATAAATCGACTAATATTTCATATGATACCTCCGAATTGTTTAACTACTGTTACTCATAAGAAGAGTGTTATGAAAACGGATCACTAGATCCGGCAACTTAGGCTCTTTTTCTACTCTATTGTGCTCTATTGTACTCTATTTTCCGGGACAACGCTGTTGCTCTATCAATCGCCAATAATATTTTACAACAGTGTCGCATAATCCTACAAAACATTTTACAAACTATAAATGGGTATTACCAGCGCATTTTTATGGCTCATAAAATCGAGAATTATTTTACAATTTCTCCTTGAAATATAACGATTTTATTTCGATTTTTATGGTGTTTGTTATAAAATCGATTGTACCCGATGTAGATTAAATGAACTGCATTATTCTCATTTAATCGAATGTCAATTTCTATTTACTTTAGTAGTTGTAAGGTAAGTCTAGAGGAAAATAATTTTAATTCTATAAATCACTCCTTACGACTATCATAAATACCGCATGGGCACTGAATTGCTTGCTGGATTAAAAAATTATTTGACATTCTCTTCTTCAGTCTTAATGATTTTTGTTTTTGTTGCTGAAGAAATCTTCTACGATGGTAGACGAACTCGAGTTTGACTCTTTAACTCAATGTGTAGACTTATCCAAAGAAAAAACATTTCTACTTTAATTTTATAATTTCGACTTTTTTTCACAAAATCTTGAGGTTCATGAAACTAGAAATTTCGACAACTTTTTCAAAGTGTCTTCTTTAAACTGTATACATAATTTAAATAATTTAACTTTTCTTTGAACAATTTGACTTTTTCAACTAACATTTTGAGTTGAAACTGAAAATTTTTATTTTTTTACGAACTTTTCACTCAAAATTTGAATGATTTCATATGGTATAAGGCTTTCTCAAAATGTTGACTTTTTCTAAAAATTCCAAGCCTAGTATTTCATTTTATAAAAGTTCGATTTCAAATTATTTTACGATAGAAATTTCAAGAAATTTTATTTCATAGATTTCAATTTTTTCTCAAAACATAAACAGTTTTTCTGGAATTTCAATTATAAGCTTGAAATTGTTACAATTAGCTCAAATATTTTGATTTTTAAATTCGAAGTTTCTTGGAACTGACTGGTCCTTGGTTATCTTCAAAAAATGAAATAGAGAAGTTGTCCCCCGAAAAAAAGAAAGATTAAAAAACACAACGTTTCTCTTCAGAGAAGATGACAGCTTGGATATCGAAACACGTTAGAGAAGCGTTTAGTGTGTTTTTTAATCTTTCTTGGTTTCAGGGGACAAGTTCTGTATTTCAGTTTCCAAAATTTTTATTTTGCAATTCATAACGCATAAAATATTTTCAGTTTTACCAACAATTTTGATAATTTCATGGAAATTGAAAGTCAACATTTACAGAAACAGTTAAAATATCGAAAAAAGTTACAATCTCCTAATAAAATAGAAATCAGGAAGTTAGAGTTCAACTTTTAGAAAAAAATAAACTAAAAGAAAATTTGCTATCCTGAAGAAAAAAATGCGAAAAGAAAACATAATTTATATAAAACAATATAACCTACATTGCCAGATTCAAAAAAATAATCAAAACTCGATTATTTTGAGGTTAAAATTGGAATTTTGAGAAAATATTTCAGGTTTTCGAATTTACACACTGTATTTCGAGAAAAAGATCGAAATGTTAATATTTAAGTCACCCTCGTGCAAATTTTGAAATAATATCCCCTCCCCTCAGTCAATTAAAACATTTTTTATAGTTGTGGTGTGTAATACAAAAACGTAGAACTGAAGTGTTTCAAAGGTTTTTTTAGAAATGTCGGTTTTTTCTCGAAACGTTGACTTTTTTATAGAGTTTAAAATCTTTTAATTTTGAGTTCCATCTCGCTGCTCTTTGATTATTCAGATTAAAATGTTTGGTGGAAGGGACTGGTCCTTAGTTATCTTCAAAAATTTAATGAAAACTTGTCTCCTGAAACCAAGAAAGATTAAAAAACACAACAAAGGTTGCTCTAACGCGTTTAGACAGCCAAGCTGTCATCTTCGGAGAGAAACTAGTTTCTCTAGTTTCTTTGTCGTTTTTTTTAATCTTTCTTGGTTTCAGATTAAAATGCACAGACTAACAAGTTTGAAAGCTTATCAGATTCAAAGTTTGGAAACCAAAGGCCAGTTTCGATCTGATTGGATCTCGTTAGTTTTGTATATCCAACCCGAATGCTTGCAGATGTTCCTGCAAGTAGATAAAGAATCAACGGACAACGTCCATGTGACTCCTAAGAACACCTATTGATCCATAGAAGAGCTGTGTACAAATTCCAACATTAGAATCTAGTGCATTTGAAACTAGTCTTCTAGGCTTTTCCAGAGAGCGACCAACTGCTAAGTGTTTGTGGCTCAACTATTGGTAGCTCGGCTACCTATGATCCACTACAGACATTTAGAGGACTGCACAGTGTAGTCTAGGTTGCATTTTATTTGCATAAGCATATTAAGTTAAGTTTCTTCTCACAACTCACCACTTGAATTACCTTGTCCCCTGAAACCAAAAAAGATTAAAAACAGTATCTCTCTGAAGATGATAGCTTGGCTATTAAAACGCATTAGAGCAAACTTTGTTGTGTTTTTTTACCATTCGTGGTTTCAGAGGACAAGATTTCAATTTTTGAAGAAAACCAAGAATCAGTCCGTTCCACCATCATTATTTTCAAAATTTTAATTTTTCGCCAAAATTTTAATTTTGAATTTAAAAATATCTACTTTTCTTCGTTTGAAATTGGAACTTTTAAGTTTCTGACAGAAAAGTCAAACTTAGCGTGAAAATTCGAAATAAAAAAAAAAGACATGAAACTTCTCCTAAACTTTCAACTGTAATCTGTAAATGGTAACTTTTTTTAAAAATTGTTTTAGAAATTGTGAGATATCTTTTCCAAAATGTTAACTTTAATATATCAAAATTTCGATTTTTCTCCTCGGAATTTATCAAAAATAATGTGAACTTTAAAAAAAACGAATTTTCAGAAACAAATTTTAAAAGTTATATTTAAGGCCTTATCTCTCAGGTATCTCTCTGAAGATGATAGTTTGGCTGTCGAAACGCGTTAGAGCAACCTTTGTTGTGTTTTTTAATCTTTCATGGTTTCAGGGGACAAGATTTGTATTTCAATTTTTCCGTTCCACCAAAATCGAGCTACCTTGAAAAAATGTATATCAATTTTGTAGTTTTCCGAACTCTCGACTCTTTTTTGCAAAATCCTGAAAGAATATTGCGCATCTGTACTTTTTTTTTTCTAAAACGTGTTCTTAAAGATCGAACTTTAGGTCTTTTTTAGAAATTGTTCATCTCAAAGTTTTAACATCCCTCAAAAAATATTAAGTGTTAGGTTAAAAACCGAAACTTCGAAAACGAAATTTCGAAAGAAAATTCGAAAATAAAGGTATAAACCGAAAACCACAATTTTTGAATTTTGGAATGAACTCGACATTGCGAGGTTACTTTTTTTTTAAATTCGATTTAATCTAGAAATTTTGATTTTTTTTTAATTTCAATTTCAAAATATCTAAAAAAAAGTCCTTTTTAAAATTAAAATTCCAAACAGAAATGCTTGTAAATAAGTTTAGGGACTTTTTTGAGACAGCTACATTTTCGAAGTTTGTATTCTTAATTTTTGCTTCTTTTTTTGAGATCTCGGCTTAGGTTTCGAAATTTCGACTATTTTTAAAGATTTTATTTTTCTTTAATTAGGACTTTAAAAAACTTCAGCGAAGTTCTAAATTTTCACAAATAAATCGATATATCGAGGAGTTTTTAATTGAACAAATCGTATTTTCTTCCCGGCATGTGAATCTGATTCAAAATTTCTAATTTCGATTTGATTTTTTTTACTTTATTCATAAAATTAAAAAAAGAAAAAATTAAAATTCCGGAAAACAGCTTAAAATCAAACAATTCTCGCCATTTCAACTTTAAATTCCAAAGTTTGACGTTTTTTTAAGAAAGTTTCATTTTTTAGAAATGCTGATTTCTTTTGAAATTTAAATTTATAATTTCAAAATGTCGCTTCTTTTTTTTCAAAAATGTGTAACACTGTTATTTGAGGTAGTTCACTGGTAGTAATCCTACCAAAAAGTTTTTACAAGTGACGTAAAACAATTGTCACAAAAAATTTTCTTTATAGATCGATTCATTGTTAAAAAAGAACCCAACCGACAGCTAACATTCCTCAGCCTACCCCGTCGGAGAGGGTGAAAATCCCAATAATATATTAAAAGTGTGCTGCTTGTAGCGAGACATAAAGCGCTAGACTGCCAACACTAGTCGATATTTAGCATAGACTATACGCATGGATGCAATATACAAATCTCCAAACCACTTTGCAGATTTTCTGGGCCTACAACACTGCACTGCTTATTCGAAATATTTACAGGAAACCAACGTCTCTAGAAGTAATCGTAGAATCATAACTGCTATATTGTCATTACTTCAAGAGGTTTCCCCAACATATGAAAAGGGGCATCGCATAAAATTTCCCTTATTGTGAGTGTCTATCTTCGGATTGCGATTATGCGGTACCGCTATAAATCCTCATATTTTACTATTCTATTCGCAATGTTATCCTACACATATCTTACTTTTTTTATCAAAATCTATAGAAAAGTTTGGCCGCAATAAATTAAAATCTCTTTGAAAAAAACGCTCTTTTGCCTATACTTTATCTTTAAATGTTAAAAATCGTAAGTTTGACACTGAATATCTATGCTTCAGCACCGCCACTGATCTTTTAATTTTGCAGGTGTATAGGTAACTATGTTTGTAGCATCTGGCAGAAATTTCAAGAAAATCTATAGAAAAGCAATTGCCCGGTGAACTACTTAACACCGAAAATATGTGCATTTCATCAAATTGGTAATTAATTTAGGGGTGTTCCACAATATTCGACTTCTAGAGAGGCCTGAAACACACGATAGATGAACCATTGGAGCAAAGTCGCTCCAAACAATTTCTTGTGACGTATAGAAAATCCAAAATTATACATTAATTCCTTTAAATGAGTTCATACATATTACTAGAGACCGGATTATATGCAACATAAAAATCTTTAAATATGAATGCAAATATGCAAGCAAAATGCTTAACATATGCACGGAAAGTGTCAAAATATGCAACTTTAAATAATAATACTGTTAATTTGAACAAATTTGCTTCTCATTTAAATAATTTTCCTTTTCTTTTGAACAAATTTACTTCTTATTTTAATAGATTTGGTTCTAATTTGAACGTTGTTATTAATTTGAATAAATTTGCTTCTAGTATAAACAACTTGTTTCTAATTTAAATAAGTTTGCTTGTAATTTGTACAAATTTTCTGAGAGTTTGAACAAATTTGCTTCCAATCTTGACAAACTTCTAGTATGTGCCTACCCTTTAAAAGTTATCCTTGGTTTCTTCTCTCAAAATCTAGTGCATAAATTTCAAAATTTCCTGTTAATTTTTGTATTTAATTTTGTTGTACTTTTCTTAAAAATTGAATTTTTTTCTAGAAGTTTTGTGTTTCATATAAAAATGGTTAAACTCAAATGTTCTAGAATTTTTCTATAAATGGAATGGAGGTTAAAGTCAAAATTCTGAGTAAAATAAAATAGAAATTTTGAATAAAAAAGTGAATAATTCAAAAAAGCTTAGTTTTTGCAAAAAATCCTTTTCTCTTTTTTGTAACTGAAATCTTGAAATTTTCGATATTTGTCCTAAAATTTTCGAAGAAAAATTCCATAATTATTAATTTCAAAATTTTTTGGAAATTTACCTTTGATTTTTATCTTTTTCTTCTCCGAATAAATGTTTAATTACAAACCAAAGAGTTTGTACTTTTTTTTAGAAATTCTTACTTTATTTTCGATATTTCATCATTATCCGAATTTGGTTTTTTTAAATTCTTAGGTTTTTGATAATTTTGATTGAAATTTTGCAAAATATTTTCTAAAAATTCAAGTTTAACTTCAAAAGCTTAAGTCTGAATAAATGTTTCATTACAAACCAAAAGGTTTGTACTTTTTTTTAGAAATTCTTACTTTATTTTCGATATTTCATCTTTATCCGAATTTGGTTTTTTTTTTAATTCTTAAGTTTTTGATAATCTTGATTGAAATTTTGAAAAATATTTTCTGAAAATTTAAGTTCAACTTCAAAGGCTTACTCATAAATTTCATGTTTTGAATTTTTCGACTTTTGGTCCCTTCGATTTGTTTTTAAATTAAATATTTTTCAAATTTCGACATTTTTTACATTTCAGGTATTCAAGATTTATTAATTTTTTTAATTCTCAGTTTGCTACAATTTCAATCTTAACATTTCGACATATTGTCTAAAAATTCAACTCTTGATAGCAAGGTTTTTTCCCAAATTTCAGTTTTTGAAATCTGTAAGTCATAAAAATTTCAATTTTTATTCAAAATTTTTACTTTTGTCAAAATTTTGATTTAATAAAAATTTTGTTAGTTTATTTCTCCTTCTTTTGAATACTTCGAAGTTTTTTTAAATGTCTTGTTTTTTTCAAAATAGAAAGTTCAAAAAATGTCTAGTTTTTTCTTCACAATACTTATTTTAAGAACAAATAGGAGTTCAAAAAAAAGATGATTTTTGAATGAAAAAACCAAAAAGTAGAATTTTGAGAATAAAGTCTAACTTTAGGAAAAACCCTATTTTAGCAGAAAAGATGAAGATTGCTAAAACAAAGAATTTGAAAGTCTAAAATTCTAGAAATTTTGACAATTCAGTAAACATTTCTATACCTTTAGATTCTGAAAGGTCAACATTTTTAGGAAAAAAAGATGAAATTTAAAAAAAAATGGTCGAATAACGGAATAATAGGTGAAATTTCGAGAAAAACGGTCGAAATTTTAGCGGTCGAAGAGTAAGAAAAGATTCAAGATTTTCCAAAGAAAATCAATTTTAAGAAAAAGTCGAATTTTGGAATAAAATGGAAATTTGAAAAAAAGAATCGAAAATAACGAAATAAACGTATTTCGAGCAAAAAAAAGAACTTTCGAGAAAACAATAGAAAATTTCCATAGAAAATTAAATTTGAAAAAAAAATAGTCATATTTTAAGAAAACATTATAAAAAAAGGCACATTTTGAGGAAAAGTGGAACTTCGAAAAAAAGTTGAGGTTTCTGAGATCATAAAAGTCGAAATTTCGAAAAGGTGATTTTGAGAAAAATGTCGAAATTTCAAAAAGCAGACGAATTTTAAAGAAAAAAATCTAAATTTCCAAAAACAAATTAAAAAAAAACAGACATTTCAAAAAAAACCCTTATTTTAGCAGAAAAGATCAAAATTGCAAAAAAAAAAGAATTTCAAAGTCTAAAATGCTAGAAATTTTGAGAATTCAGTAAACATTTCTAGACCTTCAGATTCTAAAAGGTCAACATTTTTAGGAAAAAATAGGTGAAATTTCGAAAAAAAACGGTCGAAATTTTAGAGGTCGAATTTTAAGAAAAGATTCGAAATTTTCCAAAGAAAATCAATTTTAAGAAAAAGTCGAATTTTGGAATAAAATGGAAATTTGAGAAAAAAACGAATCCAAAATACCGAAATAGACGTATTTCGAGCAAAAAGAAGAACCTTCGAGAAAACAATAAAAAATTTCCATAGAAAATTAAATTTGAAAAAAAAATAGTCATTTTTTAATAAAAAATTATGAAAAAGGCACATTTTGAGATAATGACGAACTTCGAAAGAAAGTTGAAAAAGTCGAAATTTCGAAGAGGTGATTTTGAGAAAAATGTCGAAATTTCAAAAAGTAGACGAATTTTAGAGAAAAAAATCTAAATTTCCAAAAACAAATTTAAAAAAAAAACAAAAATTTCAACAGAATGATCAAAATATTGAGAAAAACGGTCGAATAACGGAATAATAGGTGAAATTTCGAGAAAAACAGTCGAAATTTCAGCGGTCGAATGTTAAGAAAAAATTCGAAATTTTGTAAAAAAAATCAATTTTAAGAAAAAGTCGAATTTTAGAATAAAATGGAAATTTGAGAAAAAAACGAATTCAAAATACCGAAATAGACGTATTTCGAGCAAAAAGAAGAACCTTCCAGAAATTTCCATAGAAAATTAAATTTGAAAAAAAAATAGTAATATTTTGAGAAAAAATTATAAAAAAGGCACATTTTGAGAAAAAGACGAACTTCGAAAAAAAGTTGAGGTTTCTGGGATCATAAAGAATATGATGTTGACATAAAAGTCGAAATTTTGAAAAGGTGATTTTGAGAAAAATGTCGAAATTTCAAAAAGGAGACGAATTTTAAAGAAAAAATCTAAATTTCCAAAAACAAATTTAAAAAAAGAATATAGAAATTTGAACAGAATGATCAAAATTTTGAGAAAATAACAAAATTTTGAAAAAAAAAGTCATTTCCATTATGTACCGAATTTTGAAATAAACATGAAAATTTCGAGAATAAGTCAAGTTTTAGGCAAACAGCCAGAATTTCTGAAAGTTCTAATTCTAGCAGGTAGGAAATTTTGAAAAGTATCTAATGTTAAGAAAAATAACGACATTTCGAAAAAAACTGAAAAAGAAAATTTTGTTAGTCAAATTTTAAGAAAAAAAGTCAAATTTTGCCAATGAAGGCGAAAAGAAAAAAAAACGAACTATGGAAAAACCAAAATTCCTAGAAAAAGACGAATTTCGAGAAAAAATTGAAATGTCTCATAGAAGGGGTCAAATTTTGAAAATAGAGATTTATGACAAAAAAAAACGAGTTTTGGAAATATCTAACTGTTAAGAAAAAGATGAATTTCAAAATTAAAATTTCCAAAAACAAAACGAATTACGAAAGAAATTCGAAAAAAAGATGAAAATTACGAGAAAAAGATCAAAATTTCGAAAAAAAGGCGAAATCTAGAAGAAATTCAAAATATGTTAGAAACACCAATTTTGAAAAAAAGTCGGTGGAATTTTTTTTTTTCTTGACTACAGTGATCTTTTAGTAGAATTGTTAAATACTTTCCTGTATTAACAAACTACTACAGCCTAGTAAGACTTCAATCATTCAGTACCCATCAAAAATATTGTAAATATAAGGAAAATATGCATCTTCTTTAGATTTTAGATAAAATATGCAATAGCCGGTGAAATGGATTGAATATGCATTTGCATTTGCATATGCAAATATTCAAATGCATATAATCCGGTCTATACACATTTGGTAGTTCAACATTGCACATTTTTTTAAAATATGTGTATACATTAATATACATAAAGAAACTATAGGTATAGTATAGTATAGTACAGCATAATGTAGTGTAGTGTAGTGCAGTGTAGTGTAATGTAGTGTAGTGTAGCGTAGTGTAGTGTAGTGTAGTCTAGTGTAGAGTAGTTTAGTATAGTATAGTATAGTATAGTATAGTGTAGTATAGCATAGTATTGTAACGCAATGTAAATAGATGAAATAGGATTTAGAATAGAATTGTAGAATTTAGTAAATAAAAAAAGTTTCTAGAAGGATCTAATAAGGGGAAAGCGGCCGCGATAACGAAACAAATGGCAGATAAGCGTTTTAGAAATTTCGGCAAACGATAAGCCTTATCTGCCGAAAAGTTCTAGAAGCCGGGGGCCAAAACTATAAAAGGCGGTCAGCTTTCCCTCGAGTCAGTCAGTTAGAAGTCAGTGTAGTTAGTGGGTTAGCAATTAGTAAATAAGTAGTGGGTTACGGATCAGTTGAAGTGTGCCGAATTAATTTGGTAATAAAGTGGTGTAATTTACACGTGGTAATCTATTCGAACCGATAAAGCCCGTAACAGTATGGTATGGTATGGTATAGTATAGTATAGTATAGTATAGTATAGTATAGTATAGTATAGTATAGTATAGTGTAGTGTAGTGTAGTGTAGTGTAGTGTAGTGTAGTGTAGTGTAGTGTAGTGTAGTGTAGTATAGTATAGTATAGTATAGTATAGTATAGTATAGTATAGTATAGTATAGTATAGTATAGTATAGTATAGTATAGTATAGTATAGTATAGTATAGTATAGTATAGTATAGTATAGTATAGTATAGTATAGTATAGTATAGTATAGTATAGTATAGTATAGTATAGTATAGTATAGTATAGTATAGTATAGTATAGTATAGTATAGTATAGTATAGTATAGTATAGTATAGTATAGTATAGTATAGTATAGTATAGTATAGTATAGTATAGTATAGTATAGTATAGTATAGTATAGTATAGTATGGTATGGTATAGTACAGTATAGTATAGTATAGTGAAATAGACATACAAAAAAAAATACTGCTCAGACTTCTGTGTGCACTGAACCTTTTTAATAACTGGTAAAAAAAAGTCGCTCAAATCTCTACAGAACTTCTTTAAAATCATACTTTAAATAACAAATTTTATGCAAATTCGTTAGCGAGTCTTCCCCAGCATATTCCGTTAAAAAGCATTTTGATGGTAGCCTGAAGCCGGTTCGCTTCGCGTCATCGCCTCTCCGATGCATGAACGAGTGTTGCTGATGGATAAGAAAAAGGGGGAACGCACACCCATGATCACAAAACACCTCACGGGATTCCCGATTGACGGGAGCCGGAGGCAATCAATGCGTAATGCGTAATGTTCTCGATGTCCTTGGCTTACCAAGGCCGTACGTCGTTGCCTAATGGTATATTTCTCATTTGGGCCCGAATGCGTACAATTTAGGGGAAAAGTGAGTCATGGGCCTATAGTTCTGGTAATTTAGATGAACATTAGGACCGGACAATTGGCTTATAAAAAGACATATTGCCCGATCTCACCCTAAAAAGTTGTTGGATTATTGCTTAATTTAAAGCTCTGTCGTTTTGAAGCGGAACGTCTGGATACGAGAGTGTTCTTATTTAAAATGTTCTACTCGTAAAGTTCAAAATACTAATTTTGGGTCAGTGGCAACCATAGATCTATGGTGGCAACACAATCAACAAAGCCTTGCGTTGTATATTTATAATTACTTGACATTCCTGAAAAGTGTATGGCCCGGTTAATTTTGGCGCCGGCGGTCTGCATCTGAGGCCTCAAGTTTTATTGAGTGTATAAAGTTCACAATAAAACAGCAAAGAGTATACTTAAAATATTTCAATAATACGACTTCTAAGTCTTCATATACAGCCAATTTAATATTATACAGTCGACGCGGTAAAAAATAATAGGTACTTATTTCGCTTTTATGGAGGCGTCTTTATCATTTGCAGTCTCTGAAGACCATAATTAGATTTTACGAAAGTACTTTACGATTTTATGGAAGAGATATTGCAAGTATTTGAACAACGATTTTTCGTGTTTTTTATAGCTTACACTCAATTTAAAATTTTTATTTGAAGAAATGCCGCTCAATGTGGCTCAAGCCAATTTTTATATTAATCTTTTTAGTTGTCCGAGTTACAACCCGAATTAGTTTTGAATTTATTGGAACTTTTAAACTCAATAGCCTGGTGTTCATTACCAATGGAACCTCGCAAGCTGGCGCTCAACTGGCTTATTGTTCTTTTTTTCAAGGCAGATGCTAGGGACAGGTGCTAAACCAGGTGGTAAATATCATGTATATAGGTAATGTGATGATGTTTAGATCCATAATATCTGCAGCAATATTTCGATTAACTGCTGTATATCACATGCGATCAGTTTATCAAATATTGTAGCAGAGCTTTTAGTTTTAGAAGTAATTGAGCATTACTTGTGCATTAATTGAAGGCCAAAAGAAGCCATTGGTGGCGTGGTTATCCAATCCAATATGAACTTATAGAAGAAACTTTTCAAGATCTCGTATTTTTTTAAAATGTACGCTTATTTTAAGACAATCGAAATGACCAGTTTTTTTTTAAAGTCTATTCGCATTTTAAAAATTAGAACTTTTTGATTAATTTCGATTATTTCAAAATGTCTACCTTTTACACATTTTGACTATTTTTCGAAATTTTTAGTCTTCAGTTTTGAGAACCAGATAGAGTAGATTGTTGTAAGATAGTGGTAGATGACGATTCCGATCAAACATATTTTTTTATTTATAAAATTAATTTGGATGAACGTAGTAAAACTAACTTAATTAGCTAAGCATGACTTTAAACAGTTGGTGCAGATTGCAGAATGATGTTTTGTTCAAATTCGTTGATGTGATTTATTGGGTTGTTCGGAAAGTAATTTCGTTTTTTCCCGACAGAGGATTTAATGGTATTTTTTTTGCACCCAACTTCACACTTAAGCCGTATAATTTTTATATGCTTTGAGAGCTCATAGAGCAAGGCTTGTGTGTGAAAAATTCCAATTAATTCTACGCAGTAGTTTTTGGTTGGTGCCCTTTTAAATATGGAGAGCGATAAGCAGCATTTTCGACATATCTTACTGTTTTACTACAGAAAGGGTAAAAATGCTGTTCAAGCCAGAAGGAAATTGACAGATGTGTATGGAGAAGGTGTATTGACAGTACGCTAGTGCCAGAACTGGTTCGCTAAATTTCGATCCGGCAATTTTGATGTCGAAGATGCACCACGTTCGGGAAGGCCGGTTGAAGCTGATGAAGACGCGATAAAGGCATTAGTTGATGCGAACCGGCGAATAACAACACGTGAGATCGGATTGAGGTTAAATTGATCAAATTCAACAGTTTATGATCGCTTGAAAGGCCTGGGATTATCCCCGAAACTCGATGTATGGGTTCCCTCACAGAGAGAAATCTGTGTCGCCGCATTGACGTCTGCGATTCGCTTTTCAAACGTCACGAAAATGATCCGTTTTTGAAGCGCATCATCACTGGGGACGAAAAATGGGTTGTATACAACAACGTCAAACGCAAGAGGTCATGGAGCAAAAAAGATGAACCGGCTCAAACCATTTCCAAAGCCGATATTCACCAAAAAAAAGGCGATGCTTTCTGTTTGGTGGGATTTTAAAGGAATCGTTTTTTTTTTGAGCTTTTACCGGATAACACAACGATTAATTCGGAAGTCTACTGTCATCAGCTGGACAAAGTGAATGATGCACTTTAACAGAAAAGGCCAGAACTAATTAACAGGAAAGGTGTAGTGTTTCACCAAGACAACGCGAGACCTCACACAAGTTTGGTAACTCGCCAAAAGCTTTTACAGCTTGAATGGAATACAAAGCCATACCCACCATATTCTCCAGACCTGGCACCATCGGATTATTATTTGGTCCGGTCACTCCAACATTTTTTAGACGGTAAAACCTTCACCTCAAATGAGGACGTCAAAAACCACCTCGATCAGTTTTTTTCCAGCAAAAACCAAAAATTTTATGAGCGTGGAATTATGCTACTACCAGAAAGATGGCAAAAGATGTTGGACCATAACGACCAATATATAATTTAATAAAGTATTTGTTTATTATACGAAAACTGTCTTTCATTTCCACAAAAAAAAAAAAAACGAAATTACTTTCCGAACAACCCGATAGTATATATTTAGCTCCCTAGCGGATCTCCAACTAATATTTGGTAAAAAATTTGCACCATATTACGTTAGAGATGACGTTGTCAGTTTATTATATTAAAAAAATCCTACATACAAAGTTACGTGGCTTACCCTTAAATAAAGCCGTGGTCGCTCTCAGATCATGTATTTGCATATGGAAACGTTTTCACTCTTTCTGGATATAATATTACTTTGGGAGTATCTAGAACAATTTTCAGGGACAAAATGTATCCTGCTAAAAATTCTGCCAAGGCAGGATATATCTGTAGCCTCTTTATGTATATCAGGCCCGTAACCAGGGTTTTTTTTGGGGGGGGGCTGCGATCCTTCTACTAAAACTACCTAGTCTTTGTTTGCGTTTAGGTTAGAGCTCAGAAGCCACGGTCCAATACAACTTTACTATTAATATTATTATTGTCTAACTCTTCTAACATTCTAACAAAGCAATTTAACAACAACGTTGCCTATTTATCTTAATTTAATTTACAAATAAAAGCAGATGTGTGGGTAAGATGATAAAATTACTCGAAAGATATTCCTTTTCTAAAATTTATCTTTGACTTCTATAACCTCCAGTTTTGTATGGAAAATGCCTATAGAAAGTGCTCTATTTAAAGACATGGTTTGAAGTCAGCTGGAGAAAAACCTTTTTTTAAATTTTTTTTCAAATTTCGATCAAATTCATAATTTTAACTTTTATATCAAATTTAAAGTTTGCATCCGAATATTTAGAATTTGGATATTCTTTCTAAATTCTGGAAGGTTAGATGTTTTTTTTAAGTTCAAGTTTCGCGTCCAATTGTTTTTCTAACTGGAAACAACCTCAATTCCCACGTTTTTTATTTTGGGCAATTTTGGGTTTTATTGTTGCTATCTGAATTTGCAATGTCGAAATGCATTTGATTCTTTTGAATTTCAAAAAAAAAGTGTTTTCTATAAAGTTTTTTATCGTTTTTTTGTAAGTTTTACCTTTAATCTTAAAATTTCTACCTTTTTTGGAAATTTTCAAATTGAATTAGATTTTTTGCTAAATGCGAAGTATGCTAATACTTTTACTTTTTTTCTCAAAATTCAATTTTTAGGTTTCTAGACAAATTCAAAGTTTAAAATCTTGGTATTTACTTCAAACCCACAAATATTTTTTTAAACTTCGATTCTGCCTAGAAACCTAAAAAGTTCGCCAAAATTTTTGTGAAAAACGTCAGATACCGAAATTCTGAACTTAATCTTGAGTTTTTTGAATTTGGAATTTTAATTCGAAATGTCCAGAAAAGTTTACATTTAGAGTGGACAAACTCGTTCTAAAAAAGTTTAATACGACCCTGTTTATGCTTAAAATTAACCAAAATTCATTATTAAACATTTCTGAAAATATTAACTTTTTTAAAAACGTGAATTTCCGAACAAAATTAGAATATGTTAATTCTTAATGTGACCTGTTCGAACTCGAAATTTTTAGTTTTTTAAATTCGAAATTTTAGAAATAAGTTGACATTTAGAATTACTCTCTAAATCCGAAAAAAAAAGAAGCCATAATTTGTGAAAAAAAAGGTTTGAAGTCAAAATTTTCTAAAAAAAATCTATCACTTCCAAAAGACAAAATCTATTAACAAAAATTAATTACACTTAACATTTTGTCTTGAAACAAAATTCAAAAAATAAACTTTGATATTTCCTGAAACTTTTAGTGTTTTCTCAAAATGGCCAGGGGATTTTTTATAAATTAAATGTTTGGAAAGTCAGAATATTTTGAAAAAGTCTGAATTTTGAACCAATGCTAATGTAAAAATTTTGAAAAATAAACTTAAGTTATTAAGCTCATTTTTTTTTTCAAAATTTCGACTTCAATCTTGGCATTTTTAAAATAGTCGTAAAAATTTTATAAATCAAGTTTTTCTAAAAATATGAATTTAAAGTCGAAATGTCGTGATTAAAAGTAAAATAAATTCTTAATTAAAGTTGATATTTGATAACTAAGATAGACATTTCAATATTTTTTTGGAAGTTTTCACTTGGAATTCGAATTTTGGAGAAAAAAGTCGAATTTGCGTCGAAATCGTAATCGAAATATAAACAAATCAACTTCATAAGGAAAAATTTCGAATTAAGCTGATGGGTTAAGATTATTAATAAAAGTCTGAATTTTACAACTTAAAAATGCTTCAGTTTTAGTGTAAAACTCGAAATTTATAAAAGAATCGATATTTTAGACATTTTTTTTAAAGCTCAATCGCCATGTTAGAAAAATTATAGAAGAAATTCATAAAAATAACTTATTAAAAAATATCTTCTCAAAATAATGGCCTATAAGATATTTTGATTTTTTAATAAAAGGCCTATCATTCAAAATTTTATTAAAAAATCGAATTAAAAATTTAAATTTTTAAAATCCAAGCCTGTAAAACTATTATTACAAAATACAAGTTTTTCTCAAAATTTGGTGTCAAATCTCGAAAAATCGCTTGTATAAATTTCCAGTTCTCCTCAAAATTTGAATTTTTTTTTAAAATAGGGAATTTAAGCTTGAAAAACTTACAAATTCAACATTATTTTAATAAGATTCAAAACGTAAGATTGAAATTTCAAATAAAAAAAAGAAATTTCAAGAAAAGTTTAAATTTTTCTAGAAACAAAATCTCAGATTTAAATGTCAAAATTTTGGAAAAAATTCGAATGAGTTTAAGGTAAAAATTTTAAGGTTTAGGGCGAAAATTCGAGAATGAACTCGAAATTTTAAGAGCTTCTTCATTTGAAAATGTTATACTCCTTCTGAATATCCTGAGTATAACCTAAAATCTATTATTTTTTCTAATTTCGACTGAGATATTAAATTATTTTTTTTTTGTTAATTGTTAGTTTTGGCCCGTTAATGCCTTACAGTATTTTACCTTTTTGGTGCCTTCTTTGGCTTTCCGTTTTGGCCTAATTTAACATTTTGCTCACCTTTTTACCTTGCTTGATTGTGCTTAAAATCGGTCTCGAATAAAAAGAAATGGCGCCAAATTTGAAAAAAAACATCCTTGCATTTCGGTACGAAAACAAAATGATCCATTAAAAATGGTTTTTAAAAGGGTCGCACATCTGGAAAATTCAGTTCTATCTAGTGCAAAGCCAAACATTTCGGGGGGGGGGCTGCACCACCCTAGCCCCCCCCTGGTTACGGGCCTGATGTATATTGTTGGGCGTTATTGGTTCGAAAATTAAAACTTCGTGAATTGTAACCACTCTATTCCAAATTTATTTCGGAACACTATGATTATGATTTACTTAACTATCTAACTACCTGTCTAACCAACTAACTTGAATAACCAACTGACTGAGGGAAAGACGACCTGTTTTTATAGGTGCCGTGCCGGTTTCTAGAACGGAACTTATCGCTTGCGGAAACATTGCGGACATATAATTCATCATCGCGGCTGCTTCCCACTATCAAATGTTTCTAGAGAATTCCTTACACAATCACTAATACAAATTTTGCTACAATATTAATGTACCGAGTGGCCAACTAAGAAAGGACGCCGGCTATATCTCAGCAACGAATCACTTTACAGCTTTGAGGAAAAAATTTCAATAAGACAGTGACCCTGAAAAATCGCTGGAAAATATTTTTGAAGTTCTAAAATGACCGCTAGGTGAAGTAATAGGTAAGACTGAAAAGAAAATTAGGATTTTCTCGAACTTTTGCCTAATTAAGGTATATGGAAAATACATGCATTGTAATCCTAGAGTATTTTTGATTTGTTTTGCTTTACACTTTTTGTTCTGTCTTTAAAAATAAAGTGGTGGGGAGACATCGAAAAAAATTTTTTTTAATACCATTTACTTCAGTTAGCCTTAAGGAAATTTAATAAATTTGGTCTTTATAGAAAAAGTGCTATTTAGTCTATCGACGGCACTTTCACGTGTTTTTATTTTAAAATTATTGTCGCTGCTACAGTGCGTTATATAAATCGGTAACAAATTTCGCCGTTTTTCTAAAAAAAATTAAATAGAATGGTATGTCAATTTGGATATCTTAAAATAGAGAATTAAAAGCCCTAAATATCAGTAGAAATTGCAACTCGATATCTGTTGTCTAACCGAAGATATTGACAAACAAAGTTTAAATTATAAATAATCACATAGTTTGTCTACAAAACTGGTAAAGTGGCCCTTGAAAAAAGTTTACTGCGAAAATAAAATAAAAAAGTGCAAATTTTTAGGGATGCAAACGCTCTTCTAATTAAATTGTTATTTCCGCTTATACATTTCTTAATAAAATAAAAAATTGGTTTTAGGGGACAAGAGTTGTATTTCAATTTTTAAAATTAAAAGATTTAAACAAATGAACAAGCATTTGACATGCTAACTAACCATTTATTTCGAATGCATGAAAATGCAAGTGATGCTGCTAAATCTACGCGTGCAGTATTCTGAAAAACGTAATCAAAGTGAAAGAGTTTTCCTTCGACTGATACATCGCATACGCACCACAGGAAATGTGCATGTTGCTATGTTCAGAAGATAACGTAGAGGTGGCATCGAGCAAAATATTATAAATGTTTTAGAATATGTGAAATTTAATCCTTATTTAAGTGCTAGAACAATAGCTAATGACTTGGGGATATGCTGAAACACCGTTCAAAACCAGGGCTACGTGGCAGGTAGATAGGAAGTGGAAGTCAGTTTTCTTGACCATCCAGGTCCCCAGATCTGACTTGCCTTGATTTTTATTTGTTAGGCGAAATAGAAGACCTTGTTTTTGCCAACAAGCAAAAAAGAAAGAATGATCGAAAGAATAAGAAACAATATTTAGAGGGGTAGAATGGTCAATGGTAAAAGTTAAAATTGCAGTGTTTTTCATTCGTCAGAGGATTCACTGCTTGAAAATGATGGGCTGCAATCAGTTTGAACATTTAGGGCTCCAGTCAATAGATGATTAACATTTTTAATATAATGCAGTGTCTTTTTTTTTTACTTTTTTAAATATTAGATTGTTTCTTCGATTAATTTTTTTACATTATTCACTGTTATTACTATTAGATCATTGTAGGTATGTTAATTACCTATTTTTATATTATGTAAGACAAATTCTAAACCTCCTCTGATTTCGTATTCTAAATGGTAAACAGCGTCATCAAGCTTTTACGTTACTGAAATTTTATTTGCCAATATCTCCGGTTAGATAAAAGATATCGAGTTGCGGTTTTCAATGACATCTAGGGCTTTCAATTCTGTATTTTAAGATATCAAAATTGACATATCTTCCTATTTAGTTTTTTTTAGAAAAATGGCGAAATTTCTTACCATTTTATATAACGCGCTGTAGCAACGACAATAATTTAAAAAAAAAACATATGAAAGTGCTTTCGATAGACTAAATAACACTCTTTCTATAGAGACTAAATTTTTAAATTTTATTGAGGCTAACTGAAGTAAATGGTATTTAAAAAAAATTGTTTTCGATGTTTCCCCACCACTTTATTTTTAGAGATAGAAGAAAGAGTGTAAAACAAAAACATATTGAAACTACTCTAGGATTACAATGCATGCATTTTCAATACACCTTAATTAAGCAAAATTTCGAGAAAATCCTCATTTTCTATTTAGCTTCACGTATTACGAAACCTAGCGGTCATTTTAGAACCTCAAAAATATTTTCCAGCGATTTTTCAGGGCCACTTTTCTCAATGAAATTTCTTTGTCAAAACTGTGGGATGGTTCGTTGCTGAGATATAGCCGGCGTCCTTTCTTAATTGGCCACCCCGTATACGCATATTGGAAAAAAATGTGCAATGTTGAACTAAAAATTGAAATACAAATCTTGCCCCTGAAACCAAGAAAGTTTAAAAAACACAACAAAGGTTGAGAGCAACAAGGTTGAGAGCAACATTTGTTGTGTTTTTTAAACTCTCTTGGTTTCAGCGACAAGATTTGCATTTCAATTTTTGAAGATAACCAAGGACCAGTCCGTTCCACTAATGTTGAACTATTAAATGTAATGTATATGATCTCCTTTAAATTGTGTATAATTCTGAATTTTCTATACGTCAAAAGAAGTTCTTTGGAGCGGCTTTTTTCCAATCGTTCATCTGCGAATGTGCGTTTCAGGCCTCTCTATAAGTCGAATATTCTGGAACACTCCTTACACATTTGATGATATGCAAATATTTCCGGTGTTAAGATAATTCACCGGTCAATTACTCTTATATAGATTTTCTTAAAATTTCTGCCAGATGTTACGAACACTGTCACCTATAAACCTACAAAATTCAAAGACCAGTGGCGGTACCGAAGCCGAGATATTCAGTGTCAAATTTACGATTTTTAACATATAAAGATAAAGTATAGGCGAAAGAACGTTTTCAAAAATATTTTAATTTATTGCGGCCAAACTTTTCTATAGATTTTGATAAAAAGAAGTAAAATGTATGTAGAGTAATATTGCGAATAAAATGGTAAAATATAAGGATTTATAGCGGTACCGTTTTTGCGTAATCGCAATCCGAAGTTAGATATCTCACAATCAGGGGAATTTTATGCGATGCTTCTTTCCGTATGTTGGGGAAATATCTTGAGGTAATGACAATATAGCAGCTTCGATTCTACGATTCCTTCTAGGTGACGTTGGCTTCGTGTAAATGTTGCGAATAAGCAGTACAGTGTTGTAGGCTCAGAAAATCTGCAAAGTGGTTTGGAGATTTGAATATTGCATCCATGCGTATAGTCTATGCTAAATACCGACTAGTGGTAGCAGTCTAGCGCTTTATGTTTCGCTACATGCTGCACTTGTAATATATTGTTGGGATTTTCACCCCCTCGGACGGGGTAGGCTGAAAAATGTTAGCTGTCGGTTCGGTTCTTTTTTAATAATGAATCGACCTATAAAGAAAATTTTTTGTGACATTTTTTTACGTTACTTGTAAAAACTTTTTGCTAGGATTAGTACCATTGAACTACCTCAAATAAAAGTGTTAAACATTAAAAAAAAAAGGAACGACATTTTGAGATTATAAATTTAAATTTCAAAAGAAATTAGCATTTCTAAAAAATGAAACTCTTAAAAAAAACGTCAAACTTTAGAATTTAGAGTTGAAATGGCGAGAATTGTTTAATTTCTGGAATTTTGATTTTTTCTTTCTTTAATTTTATGAATAAAGTAATAAAAAATTAAATCGTAATTAGAAAATTGAATCAGATTCACATGCCGGCAAAAAAATACGATTTATTCAATTAAAAACTCCTCGAAATGTCGATTTATTTGTGAAAATTTAGAATTTCGCGAAAGTTTTTTAAAGTCCTAATTAAAGAAAAATAAAATCTTTAAAAATAGTCGAAATTTCAAAATTTAAGCTGAGATCTCAAAAAAAGAAGCAAAAATTAAGAATACAAACTTCGAAAATGTAGTTGTCTCAAAAAAGTCTCCAAACTTATTTACAAACAATTTCTGCTTGGAATTTCAATTTTAAAAAGGATATTTTTTAGATATTTTGAAATTAAAATTTAAAAAAAAATCAAAGTTTCTAAATTAAATCGATTTTTTTTAAAAAGAGGAGAAAGAAATGGCGAGAATTGTTTAACTTCTGGAATTTTGATGTTTTCTTTCTTTAATTTTATGAATAAAGTAATAAAAAATTAAATCGTAATTAGAAATTTGAATCAGATTCACATGACGGCAAAAAAATACGATTTATTCAATTAAAAACTCCTCGAAATGTCGATTTATTTGTGGAAATTTAGAATTTCACGGAAGTTTTTTAAAGTCCTAATTAAAGAAAAATAAGATCTTTAAAAATAGTCGAAATTTCGAAATTTAAGCTGAGATCTCAAAAAAAGAAGCAAAAATTAAGAATACAAACTTCGAAAATGTAGTTGTCTCAAAAAAGTCTCCAAACTTATTTACAAACAATTTCCGCTTGGAATTTCAATTTTAAAAAGGACATTTTTTAGATAATTAGAAATTAAAATTTTAAAAAAAATTCAAAATTTCTAGTTTAAATCGAATTTTAAAAAAAAAAGTAACCTCGAAATTTTGAGTTCAGTCCAAAATTCAGAAATTGTAGTTTTAAGATTTTACCTTTATTTTCGAATTTTATTTCGAAATTTCGTTGACGGTTTTTAACTTAACACTTGACATTTTTTGAGAGATGAGAATTTTGAGATGAACAATTTTTAAAAAAGACCTAAAGTTCGGGATTTAGGAACACGTTTTAGAAAAAAAAAGTACACATGCTGAATTTCAATTCAGTATTTTGCAGAAAAGAGTAGAGAGTTGGGAGAACTACAAAACTGATATAAATTTCTTCAAGGTAGCTCGACCTTAAATATAACATTGAAAATTTTTTTTTAATTTCGCCCTTTTTAAAAGTCCAGATTATTTTCATAAATTCCGAGGAGAAAAATCGAAATTTTGATATATTAAAGTTAAAATTTTGGAAAAGATATATTAAAATTTCTAAAAAAAAATTTGCAGATTGCAGTTAAAATTTTAGAAAAATTTTTATGTTTTTTTGGAATTTTCACCCGAAGTTCGACTTTTCTGTCAAAAACTCAAAAGTTCCAATTTCAAACGAAGAAAAGTAGATATTTTCAAATTCAAAATTAAAATTTTGACGAAAAATTAAAATTTCGAAAATAATGGTGGTAAAAGATGCGGTGAGTTGTGAGAAGACACTTAATTTGCTTATGCAAATATAATGCAGCCCAGACTACACTATGCAGCCTAGACTACACTATGCAGTCCTCTAAATGTCTGCATTGAATCATAGATACCCGAGCTGCCAACAGTTGAGAAGCCACAAACACTTAGCACTTGGTCGCTCTCTGAAAAAGCCCAGAAGACTAGATTCTAATGCACTAACACAGTTCTTTCTTTGGATCAATAGGTGTACTTAGGAGTCACATGGACGTTGTCCGTTGATTCTTCAATATTTATTTGCAGGAACATTTGCGAGCATTCGGGTTGGATATTCAAAACTAACGAGATGCAATGAGATCGAAACCGGCCTTTGGTTTCCAAACTTTGAATCCGATAAATGTTCAAATTTGTTAGTCTGTGCATTTTAATCTGATTAATCAAAGAGCAGCGAGATTAAACTCAAAATTAAAAGATTTTAAACTCTATAAAAAAGTCAACTTTTCGAGAAAAAAAAGACATTTCTAAGAAAACTTCTAAACCACTTCAGTTCTACGTTTTTGTATTACACACCACAAACAACTATAAAAAATATTTTAATTGACTGAAGGGAGGGGAAATTATTTCAAAATTTGCACGAGAATGACTCAAATATTAACATTTCGATCTTTTTCCCGAAATACAGTGTGTAAATTCGAAAACCTGAAATATTTTCTCAAAATTTCAATTTTAACCTCAAAATTATCGATTTTCGATTATTTTTTTGAATTTCGCAATGTAGGCTACATTGTTTTATATAAATTATGGTTTTTTTTGCAGTTTTTTCTTCAGGATTGCAAATTTTCCTTTAGTTTATTTTTTCTAAAAGTTGAACTTTAAAATTCTGATTTCTATTTTATCATGAGTTTGTAACTTTTTTAACTATTGTAAATCTTCACTTTCAATTTCCATGAAATTATCAAAATCGTTGGTAAAATTGGAAGTATATTATGCGTTATGAATTGCAAAATAAAAATTTTTAGAAACGTCGAGTTTAAAAATCAAATTATTTGAGCTAATTGTAACAATTTTAAGCTTATATTTGAAACTTAAAAAAAATTGTTTATGTTTTGAGAAAAAATGGAAATCTATGAAATAAAATTTCTTGAAATTTCTATCGTAAAATTTGAAATTGAACTTTTATAAAATGAAATACTAGGCTTAGAATTTTCAGCAAAAGTCAAAATTTTGAGAAAACCTTATACTATATAAAATAATTCAAATTTTTAGTGAAAAGTTCGTAAAAAAATTTTCAGTTTAAACTCAAAATGTTAGTTAAAAAACTTACACTGTTCAAAGGAAAATTAAATTATTTAAACTATTTACACGGATACATTTTGCAAGCAAGGTAGTTCTGCCTATAAAAATTTTCGACAAAATCACTTCAGTAATTGAGCTGCGAAAAACGGACAAACAGACAGACAAACTCACTTTCGCATTCTTATTTTAGTTAGGATTAGAATTAGGATATAAAATGAAATAAACGCTTATTTTGAAATGACAGTTTTATTAATGCAGATAAAGCTGGATTATAATGTTATTTACACTCCTATGCTTTAGTAATCTCTTGCCAAGTTATTAAAAAAAGTATTTGCAAAAAGGTCATTTTTTGTTGATCAAGTAATTGAAGCGAGAGTGCCATTAAGCTCTATAATATATATTTCCCGAGTTCGAGTTGCAGCATTATTCTTTCTTTCTACTTACTCCTTTTTACGAACAAAAAAATTCCCACGACAAAACTGTACTTTATTATTACAGACTATTAATATAGAAGTACTCAAGACAAAATAAATGTATTGTATTAGACAATTCAAGTGGTAAGCACAGTTAGAAATAGCGTTCAATTAAATTATATAAATATAGTTTGCAAAATCATTGCCCGTATCGGCACAGATGACCCATAACTTTGAACAGATGCATTTTATTGCAATTGATATGCAGTGTCATTATGAAGATTAACCAACCTTGAAAATCGGTTCCTTTATATCGTAACAGATCTATACAAAGAAAAATGTAAGTTATATGAAATATAAAATTTATAGAGTGTAGGGTTTTATTGACAAAACAGTTCATCATCATAACAAACCGGATATAACACATATAAATTAAAGCATAAAACGACCCTTCACCTGTATTGACATTGCAGTTTCTGTGTTTGTGCATGCTATATAATCTACAGATTAAATACACTAAAAACAGTAATTACATAGTACATTCTACACAAAACGCCAACGATTTAATTGTTTTACATTCGTAATTACCATTAATGCGATAGTTGCCCATAACCACAAACGTGGAAATGCCCATAACTAACTTCATAACATGAATATCATTTTTTTCATTATTATTTTTATATCTACTTTCATTACATTAATTTAGGCGAATGAGCAGTTATTTTCGAAATGAAAACTTCTTTAGAGGCGTAGAACTATTTTTGATAAGAGAAAATCCAGTTTCCAGTCACCATCATGCTAATTTCGCGTCACCAACATGCTAATGTTAAATTCCATGGGGAGAATTTTACCATCCATGACTATATTTGTTGCATTGTCCCTTGATGTTGTCTTAGAGAAGACCGCGGCTTGAGTTTTTGAGGAGTTGAAGTTGACTAGATTTTTCTTACCCCATTCCAGAATGATTTCGAGATCCCAATTAATCATCTGTATCTACTGTTCCCTCAGTCGATCTGAAGCACTGACGGATAATGGTTTGTCGGAAGAAATAGATGACACCAGGTTACTATCATCCGCGTAACTGTATATCGGATTGGAAGTTGAAGCTAACAGATCGTTTATCTGTAACAGAAACATACTAGGAGACAGGGCAGACCCCTGAGGCACCCCTGCATTAATGGCAAATGTCTCGGATGAGATACCATCGACGACGACCTGAAGAGATCCTGTCAGCGAGAAACCTAGATGTCAAATGACAGAGTCCAGGAGGAAGGCCTTAAGATGTTAATTTTGGCGAGAAGAGATCGGTGCCAGACTTTGTCGAAGGCCTTTGAAATATCCAATGCCACAATTCTAGCCTCGCCATTTTTTTCCATAGCTGAGTTACAGATATAAGTAACATATGTCAGTAGATCTTCAGTTGAGCGTTGTTGTTTGAAACCTTATCGCCTGTCCGAGATGATTCTATTCTCCCCCACATATTGAGAATCTCGATGTTGATAACCTTTTCCATCACTTTAGATATAACTGGCAACAAAGATATAGGGCGGCAGTGTTAGCTAGATTCCTTTTTTTCTTTTTGAGGAACGGCTGCACCCTAGCAGATTTCCAGATGTTAGGGAATACACCTTTGTTGTAAGAGAGTGTAAACAATTTGCTTAGGGCAGGAGTCAATTCTGGGGCGCACTTCTTACGAACAATAGCTGGAATACCATCAAGGCCAGAAGCTTTCGAGGTGTCGAGCTCAAGCAAAATCTTCCTAATTGTGCGTTGTCTGAAACCGCACTTCTTAAGAACAATAGCAGGGGTACCATCAAGGCCAGAACCTTTGTTATAAGAGAGTGTGAACAATTTGCCTAGGACAGGAGTCAACTCTGGAGCGCACTTCTTAAGAACAATAGCAAGGATACCATCAAGGCTAGAAGCTTTCGATGTGTCGAGCTCGAGGAGAATCTCCCTGATTGTGAGTTGTCTGAAAACAACTTCGAGCATCGAAGTGCCAACCTTAGGAAGAATAGGAAGTTCTGCGTTTAAAGAATTGACCACGTGGAAAGTTCAATGTGTTTGTTGTACTGTGCATTGTTTAAATTGTGTTTTAATTTGATTATTATTTTAATCGATTAATTAATCACTGTGCAGTACAACAGTGGGTACTGAATATGTTAATATTTTTATGTAGAAAAATAAATAACAAAAACAAAGACGTATTTTCAAATATTTTCAGTATTCGTATCAATATTTGCGTTAAAAGATTTGACATTATTTATTTTCATTTCAATTAAATTTTATTAATATTTTATACTGGGCTTACGCAGCCATGAACGATTTTCTTCAAGGGGGGCGGCAACAATCATTCCGAAAAATTGATGGAGCGAAAAAAAAATAACCTTCCTGCTGAGTAATGCATATTTGCACTTAAGTACATGAATCGGGGAAACGTATTTCCAGGTTAAAGTCAACATTGCAAAAAAAAGCCATTTGAGAAAAATCTTTCGGAGAATTTCGAGAAATGTCGAAATTTCCAAAAATTTAATTTTAAAAAACATTCGAAATTTCCAAAAATGATTTTTGTAAAAAGTGGCAATTTCCAGAACAAGTCGAATTTAGAGAAAATAAAAAATGGCAATTTTCAAAAATACTTTCTCAGAATTTTTACTTTACTATTTAAATTTTGTCATATTTTTAAAATTTACAAGAGATCTTTTTCTTCACATTTCCTAAAAATATTACTCGCCAAATTTATAGATTTTTATTAAAATCTCGATCCAATTTTAAAAGAATAAATGAATTTTGCGAAAAACTCACAATTTTGGGAAAAAGCCCAGTTTTAAACGAAAATGTCCAGAAACAGGAAATATCGAATTTTGAGATAAAAGTCAAAATTTGGAAAATATAATAAATTTCGAGAAACAAAAGTTGAAATTACCAGAAATCAAAAAATAAATTTAAAAAAACAGGGTATTAGTAAAAAATCACGATTTTAAAAAATAAGGTTGCAGTTTCGAGAAAAAGATCGAACTTTTTGAAAAAAATATTCAAAATTTCCAAGAGAAAATCCAATTTTAAGAGGAAAACTGGAATTCTGAGAATAATTTCGAAAAAGTCGAATTATTGAAAAAAAAATTTTTGAAAACTCGTAATTTTTAGTAAAATAAATAAAAATAAAAACCTAACCTTTTTCAATACCTCGAGAAATATTCAAAATTCGAAAAAAGTCAAAAATTTCAATGGTCTAATTTTGTGAAAAGACGCAATTTTCAGAAAAAGCGGAAATCCAATTTTAAAAGAAAAATTGCAATTTTGAGAATAAAGTAGTAATTTCGAAAAAGACAAATTTCTAAAAAAAATATTGGAAAACTCGTAATTTTCAGTAAATTATATAAAAAGAAAAATATAACCTTTCTGAAAATCTCGATAATTATTCAAAATTCGAAAAAAGTCCAAATTTTCAATGCTCCAATTTTGTGAAAAGACGCAATTTTCAGAGAAAGTGGAAATCCAATTTTAAGAGGAAAATTGCAATTTTGAGAATAAAGTAGTAATTTCGAAAAAGACAAATGCCTAAACAAACTATTGGGAAATTAGTAATTTTCAGTAAATTATATAAAAAGAAAAATATAATCTTTCTGAAACACTCGATAATTATACAAAATTCGAAAAAAGTCCAAATTTTCAATGGTCTAATTTTGTAAAAAGACGCAATTTTCAGAAAACGTCGAATTTTCAAAAAGATAAATCGCAATTTCCAAAAACATTGTAACCAAAATATAAAACTTTTCTAGACGTTGAATTTACAAGAAATCTTTTTCTCGAAATGCACAAAAATATTTTTCTCTGCCGTTTTATTAACATTCCGATCAATTTTAGAGAAAAAAAGTCTACATTTTCAGAACCATAAACCATCACGTTTTGAGATAAAAGTCGAAATTTTTTGAAAAAGATTAGAAAAAAATGCTGAATTTCGAAATAAACGATTTTTGAAACAAACTCCAAAAAGTGGAATTTTGAAAGTAAAATCGAAAATTCTTAAGACAAATTTTGAAGTAAATGCAAATTTTAGAGAAAAGACTATTTTAAGAGAAAAAAAATCAAAATTTTGAGAATAAGAAGTCGACATTTTTAAAAATATTAAATATCGACTTTAAGAAACCAGTCAAAATTTCTAAAACCTTAGATTCTAAAAGGTCGAAATTTCAGAAAAAGCTAAATATTAAAAAAAAATAACGGAATTTGGAAAAAGCAAGAAAAAGGCAAACTTTGGAGAAAGGACTATTTTAAAAGAAAAAATCCAACTTTTGGGAAAAAAAGTCGAAATTTCTAGCAATATTAAATATAGAAAAATGCGTTAAAATTCAAAATTTTGTGAAAAAAGCAAACTTTAAGAAACCAGTCAAAATTTCTAAAAACTTAGATTCTAAAAGGTCGAAATTTTCAGAAAAAGCTAAATATTTAGAAAAATAACGGAATTTGGAAAAGGCAGAATTTTGAGAAAAAGGCGAACTTTTGAGAAAAGGCTATTTTAAGAGAAAAATCAAAATTTTTGAAATAAAAAGTCGAACTTTCTAGCAATATTAAATATAGAAAAATTTGTTAAAATTCAAAATTTTGTGAAAAAGGCAAACTTCAAAAAACCAGTCAAAAATTTCTAACAACTCAAATTCTAAGAGGTCGAAATTTTCAGAAAAAGCTAAATATTTAGAAAAATAAAGGAATTTGGAAAAAGCAGAATTTTGGGAAAAAGGCGAATTTTAGAGAAAATACTATTTTAAGAGAAAAAAATCAAAATTTTGAAACGAAAAAGTCGAAATTTCTAAAAATATTAAATATCGAATAATGCGATAAAATTCAAAATTTTGTGAAAAAGGCAAACCTTAAAAAACCACTCAAAATTTCTGAAGACTCAGATTCTAAGAGGTCGAAATTTTCAGAAAAAGCTAAATATTTAGAAAAATAAAGAAATTTGGAAAAAGCAGAATTTCGAGAAAAAGGCGAATTTTAAAGAAAAGACTATTTTAAGAGAAAAAAATCAAAATTTTGGGAAGAAAAAGTCGACATTTCTAGCAATATCAAATATAGAAAATGCGTTAAAATTCAAAATGTTATGAAAAAGGCAAACTTCAAAAAACCAGTCAAAAATTTCCAAAGACTCAGATTCCAAAAGCCGAAATTTTCAGAAAAAGTTGAATTTTGACGAAAAGGCGAATTTTAGAGAAAAGACTATTTTAAGAGAAAAAAATCAGTATTTTGGGAGGAAAAAGTCGAAATTTCTATCAATATTGAATATAGAAAAATGCGTTAAAATTCAAAATTTTATGAAAATGGTAAACTTCAAAAAACCAGTTAAAAATTTCTAAAGACCCAGATTCCAAAAGGTCGAAATTTTCAGAAAAAGGTAAATATTTAGAAAAATAACGGAATTTGGAAAAAGCAGAATTTCGAGAAAAAGGCGAATTTTAGAGAAAAGACTATTTTAAGAGAAAGAATCAGTATTTTGGGAAGAAAAAGTCGAAATTTCTAGTAATATTAAATATAGAAAAATGCGTTAAAATTTAAAATTTTGTGAAAAAGGCAAACTTCAAAGAACCAGTCAAAATTTCTAAAAACTCAGATTTTAAAAGGTCGAAATTTTCAGAAAAGCTAAATATTTAGAAAAATAACGGAATTTGGGAAAAGCAGAATTTCCAGAAAAAGGCGAATTTTAGAGAAAAGACTATTTTAAGAGAAAAAATCAGTATTTTGGGAAAAAAAAGTCGAAATTTCTAGCAATATTAAATATAGAAAAATGCGTTAAAATTTAAAATTTTGTGAAAAAGGCAAACTTCAAAGAACCAGTCAAAATTTCTAAAAACTCAGATTTTAAAAGGTCGAAATTTTCCGAAAAGCTAAATATTTAGAAAAATAACGGAATTTAATAAAATTTGAATAAAAGCAGAATTTTGGGAAAAAGGCGAATTTTAGAAAAGAATCAAAATTTTAAGACGAAAAAGTCGAAATTAGTAAAAATATTAATATTCAGTAATGCGATAAAATTAAAAATTTTGTGAAAAAGGCAAACCTTAAAAAACCACTCAAAATTTCTAAAGACTCAGATTCTAAGAGGCCGAAATTTTCAGAAAAAGCTAAATAATTAGAAAAATAATGAAATTTGGAAAAAAGCAGAAATTCGAGAAATTTCAACAATTTCACAGGTTTCCAGGAAATCAAATTTTAAGAAAAATGTCGAATATTTGTGGAAATTTCTAGAAGAAGACGAGATTTTGAGAATCAGTGGAAGTTTTGCACAAAAAATCTAATTTTAAGTAACTAGTTAAATCTTAAAAATATCCGTTTATAAAAAAAAACTGTTGAAAAAGATCGAAATTTTGAGAAAAATTGAGATTTCCGACAATATACAGGTTCGGATTTTGAGCCAAGGCGTAAATTTCGAAAAAAAGACGGGTTTCATGGAAAATATCAAAATTTCAAAAAAAAAGACGACTTTCGAGAAAACAATGGAACTTCCAAAAATAAAAATGAATTTAAAAAAATTGAAAATTTTGAGAAAAAAATCGAAATTTTGAAAAAAAAATCGAAATTTCTAGAAATATTAAATATCGAATAATGCGATAAAATTCAAAATTTCGTGAAAAAGCAAACTTTAAGAAACCAGTCAAAATTTCTAAAAACTTTGATTTTAAAAGGTCTAAATTTCCAGAAAAAGCTAAATGTTTAGAAAAATAACGGAATTTGGAAAAAGTACAAATTCGAGAAAACTTCGAAATGAACGAAAATTTCAAAGGTTTCTAGGGAAAGTCAAATTTTAAGAAAAAAGTCAAAAATTGGTGGAAATTCCCAGAAAAAGACGAAATCTTGAGAATCAGTAGAAGATTTGCACAAAAAATCAATTTATAAGAAAACAGTTAAATCTAAAAAATATCAAAAATTGAAATACAAATCTTCTCCCCTGAAACCAAGAAAGATTAAAAAACACAACAGAGGTTGCTCTAACGCGATTCGATTCTTTCATCTTCAGAGAGATACAGTATCTCTCTCAGTATCTCACTGAAGATGATAGCTTGGCTATCGAAACGCATTGGAGCAAAATCTGTTGTGTTTTTTAATCTTTCTTGGTTTCAGGAGGCAAGATTTGTATTTCAATTTTTAAAAATAACCAAGGACCAGTCCGTTCCACCATCAAAATCTTAAAAATATCCGTTTATAAAAAAAACTCTAAAAAAAAATCGAAATTTTGGGAAAAGTTGAGATTTCCTGCAATATACAGGTTCGCTTTTTTGAGCCAAAGTCTAAATTTCGAAAAAAAGACTAAGTTTATGGAAAATATCAAAATTTCAAAAAAAAGACGACTTTCGAGGAAGCAACGGAACTTCAAAGATAAAAATGAATTTAAAAAAATTGAAAACTTCGAGAAAAAAGTCGAAATTTTGAGAAGAAAAAGTCGAAATTTCTAGAAATATTAAATATCGAATAATGCGATAAAATTCAAAATTTTGTGAAAAAGGCAAACTAAGATACCAGTCAAAATTTCTAAAAACTTCGATTTTAAAAGGTCTAAATTTCCAGAAAAAGCTAAATGTTTAGAAAAATGACGGAATTTGAAAAAAGTACAAATTCGAGAAAACTTCGAAATGAACTGAAATGAATTTCCAAAGGTTTCCAGGGAAAGTCAAATTTTAAGAAAAAGGTCGAAATTCGGAAAAAATTGACGGAAACTCCAAGAGAATCAATGGTTTGCACAAAACATTTAATTTGGAGAAAATAATTAAATTTTGGGAAGAGCCGTTTACAAAAAAAAAAACTATTGGAAAAAGGTAACAATTTTGAGAAAAATTGAGGTTTCCTGAAACTTACAGGTTCCGATTTTAAACCAAAGTCTAAAGAAAAAAAAGACAAATTTTGTGGAAAACATCAAAATTTCGAAAAAAAGTCGAATTTCAAAAAACAACGAAATTTGCAAAAATGAAATTGAATGAGGGACCACGTCGATAAAATGATCTAAATTTTGAGAAAAACTTTATTTCGTGAAAATTTGAAAATTCTCAAAAAAGAGTCAGATATCCAATTAAAAAAAAGTGAATTTTAACAAAAAATTGAGAATTTAAGGACAAAAATCGGAATTTGCCTGCTGAATATTTATTTGATCTTGACTGTTCAACTCAGAGGGAAACTACCCTGCATAAATGTGGCGTCAGAAAATGTCCAATATTGAGATAAACGTCAGAATTTCGACAAACTCTTGTTTGTCGAAATTCCGACGGTTCCGAAGGTTTGAGAATTTTGGATTAAAAAAATGCTACAATTTAGAAAGAAAATGTTCTTGTAATTTTTGTTCTTTTAATAAAACAACTTAAAAATTATCTTTTAAAATTTCCAGACAATTGTTTTCTTACAGTTTTTGCTTTTTTAACAGAAGATGACCACATTTTGAGTCAGATTTTTAAAAGCAAAGTCAAAATTTGGAAAAAATTGGTGGAAACTTCAAGAGAAAAGGACAACATTTTGAGAATCAATGGTATGTTTGCCCAAAAAATCTCATTTTGAGAAAATAATTAAATTGTGAGAATAGTCGTTTACAAAAAAAAACTGTTGGAAAAAGATCGAAAAATTGAGAAAAATTGAGATTTCCTGAAACATACAGGATCGGATTTTAAACCAAAGTCTAAAGAAAAAAAAGACGAATTTTATGGAAAACATCAAAATTTCGAAAAAAAGACGAGTTTCGAGGAAACAACCAAACTTGCAAAAATGAAAATGAATGAGGGACCACGTCGATAGAATGACAAAGACAGATGACCTAAGATCGATAAAACTCAAAAACCAAACACTTCCAGACCAACAGGAAGACCCCTAAAGCGATGGTATAAGAGCTGGACGTCCGCATCACAGGAACAAGAATAACAGACGGAATAACAGAAACTACAAAAAGAACAGGACATACGTCCTAACCTAAGAAGAAGAAGAAGAACAAGAAGAAGAAGAAGAAGAAGAAGAAGGAGAAGAAGAAGAAGAAGGAGAAGGAGAAGGAGAAGGAGAAGGAGAAGAAGAAGGAGAAGGAGAAGGAGAAGGAGAAGGAGAAGGAGAAGGAGAAGGAGAAGGAGAAGGAGAAGGAGAAGGAGAAGGAGAAGGAGAAGGAGAAGGAGAAGGAGAAGGAGAAGGAGAAGGAGAAGGAGAAGGAGAAGGAGAAGGAGAAGGAGAAGGAGAAGGAGAAGGAGAAGGAGAAGGAGAAGGAGAAGGAGAAGGAGAAGGAGAAGGAGAATGAGAATGAGAATGAGAAGGAGAAGGAGAAGGAGAAGGAGAAGGAGAAGGAGAAGGAGAAGGAGAAGGAGAAGGAGAAGGAGAAGGAGAAGGAGAAGGAGAAGGAGAAGGAGAAGGAGAAGGAGAAGGAGAAGAAGAAGAAGGAGAAAAAGAAGAACATTGAAATTTTGCGAAAAAGATCTAAATTTTGAAAGAAATGTTATTTAGTGAAAATTTGAAAAAGTCAGATATTATCCAATTTAAAAAAGCGAATTTTAACAAAATATCGAAAATTTAAGGACAAAAATTGGAATTTGCCTGCTGAATATTTATTTGATCTTGACTGTTCAAGTCAAAGAGAGACAGTCGAACTACGCTGCATCAATGTGGCGTCAGAAAATATCCAATATTGAGATAAACGTCAAAATTTCGACAAACTGTTGTGTGTCGAAATTCCGAGGGTTCCGAAGGTTTGAGAATTTTGGATTAAAAAAAAGTTACAATTCAGAAAGAAAATGTTTTCGTAATTTTTGTTCTTTTTAAAAAATTTCTAAAAAATTATTTTCCAAAATTTCCCAATAAATGTTTTCTTAAAAATTTTATTTTTTTAACAGAAGATCGACCACACTTCGAGAGAGTCAGATTTTTAAAAAAAAAAGTCGAAGTTTTCAGAAAATGTCGAATTTCGAGAAATGGCGATATTTTGGAAGGAAACAACGAATATGTAAATAGAAATTTGAAATTTTGAGAAAGTCATGTTTGATAAAAAAAGTCGAATTTTATGAATAAATGCGAAATTTCAAAAGAAAAAGTCAAATTTTTTTAAAAAATACGAAATTTGAGAAAAAGGTCGGAATTTCGAAAAAATGTTTCAAGGAAAGGATGCTTTTTTTGGTGGAACGGACTGGTCCTTGGTTATCTTCAAAAATTGAAATACAAAATCGTTTTTTTTATCTTTCTTGGTTTCAGGGGACAAGTTTTGTATTTCAAGGAAAGGATGAATTTCGAAAAAAAGAAAATTTTCGGAAAAAGTCGTCCCAGTTGAATTTTCTGTTTGCTGCATGAACCAGAAGGGAGCAAGCTCCTTACCGGTATAAAAATGCATACAATTGTTGGTCGAAGCGCTGGTAGAAGTGATAACCAAACTAATGTTAATGATTTTTTTGGTGGAACGGACTAGTCCTTGGTTACCTTTAAAAATTAAGATACCGAACTTTTTTCCTGAAACCAAGAAAGATTAAAAAACACAATAAACGTTGCTCTTACGCCTTTCGACAGCCAAGCTGTCATCTTCAGAGATATACTGTATCTCTCTGAAGATGACAGCTTGGCAGTCGAAACGCTTTAGAGCAACGTTTGTTGTGTTTTTTAATCTTTCTTGGTTTCAGGGGACAAGTTTTGTATTTCAAGGAAAGGATGAATTTCGAAAAAAAGAAAATTTTCGGAAAAAGTCGTCCCAGTTGAATTTTCTGTTTGCTGCATGAACCAGAAGGGAGCAAGCTCCTTACCGGTATAAAAATGCATACAATTGTTGGTCGGAGCGCTGGTAGAAGTGATAACCAAACTAATGTTAATGATTTTATTGGTGGAACGGACTGGTCCTTGGTTACCTTTAAAAATTAAGATACCGAACTTATTTCCTGAAACCAAGAAAGATTAAAAAACACAACAAACGTTGCTCTTACGCCTTTCGACAGCCAAGCTGTCATTTTCAGAGATATACTGTATCTCTCTGAAGATGACAGCTTGGCAGTCGAAACGCGTTAGAGCAACGTTTGTTGTGTTTTTTAATCTTTCTTGGTTTCAGGGGACAAGTTCTGTATTTCAGTTAATGATTTTAATTTACAAAATGTGACATTTAAATTTTGATACAACAATTAATTTCAAAAATTCAAAATATATAAAAGGTATAAAAATGCACATATTGTTGTTCAGAGTGCCGATAGAATTGATAATCAGACTAATGTTAATGGTTTTAATTGAAATACAAACAACAAAGGTTGCTCTAACGCGTTTCGATAGCCAGGATATCATCTTCAGAGAGATACTAGTATCTCTCTGAAAATGACAAACAAAGGTTGCTCTAACGCGTTTCGAGAGCCAAGTATCTCTCTGAAAATGATTGTTGTGTTTTTTAATCTTTCTAGGTTTCAGGAGACAAGATTTGTATTTCAATTTTTCAAGATAACCAAGAACCATTCCGTTCCACCAAAGAAAAAAATGGTTTTAATTTACAAAATTTGAAATTTTGATTAATTTGGAAATTCAAAATAAAAAGTACTTATTTCCTAATTATAATTTTTCACTTTTATCGCCATTGCTGCCTAATTTATTCATTATTTTTTTTCGAAATTTGAATGGACTCGAACGTAAAAATTTTCAAAATTTCTAATTCTAAGTCGAAATTTCTCCAGTCTTCTTAAATAATGGGGATAAAGTGTTAAGTACTCACATTAATGAAAAATTCAATTTTTTAAATTAAGTAAATATTTGCTTTAAAACTTCGACACGTTCGTTATATTTTTTGATGCGTAGGCGAGCACCCTCCGCGGTTTCCAATTTATAAAGGTAAATTTACAGTCATTTGTCAACGTCAATATATAACTACGTTTTTATAAAACCGGAACCTACCCATTACACTGATAATGAGTGATCTAACGTTGTGTGAAATGTGTTTTTACCGAAAAAGCAAATACCATCATATTTCCTCTCTAATAATGTTTACTTTGGCGGCCATTAATCAGGAAATCGATACGCTTCGTATGCTAAATGAAATATATATATAATAGAAAAAATAATCACAATAACGTTCATATTAATTGGTTATTTCTTGTTGAGCAGACAAATTATAAATAAGCGGCAAAATTTGCGATGTTATTGATTGATTTAATCAAGTTTCGACCGTTTTCGACGTTTTTTTCCATTGATATTATCCCTGTTTCATATCATTGGTCATTTTATCGAAATTTCGCAAATTGAGGTTATAGTTGTCAATCTGAATAAATTTTATTTTTTAATTCCCATCGATAACTATTATTTCTATCTTGTCGTACATCAGAGAAAAGCTAAATGTATTTTCTATCCAACAAGACCCATTTCCGTCGTTAGATTTTCCTATTTAAGTTTCTAGAATGGAAAATGGCATCTTTGAGTCACGTGACCAAGTTGACAAATTTTATTAGGACACAAACTCACGCTTGCATGTTGGATTACCAACGTGGTAAAGGAGCAGAAGAGTATTTTCGAGTCCATTAAAGGCACGGTGCTTTAGTAATGGGAATAAATTCAAAAAAATTAGAAAAAATACCATAGTTACACTGGCCGTCAACTAAAAACGTTATTCGACTTTTTCTCTTCTATCTATTTTCGTTTTAGATGTTATTTTAATCCTACTACCCTTTTATATCCGAATTTATATGTTGAGTGCTTGGAATCCCTTAACACAAATACATTAGTCGATTCCATCGCAAATACACGAGCTCTTTTTCCGCTTTGTTATTCGTAATTCGGGGCAGATGTTCCCGGCAGGTGCTATGGCAGCTGGTTTATATCTTCAAAAAGGAACGTGAGGCAGTCTTCGGTATTTGCTTTGTGGCAATAGGCCCGCCGTAATTATTTACACTACCTGAACACTCTGCTATTTTCGTAGTCGAGGTAACACTCCGGCCAGCTCGTGCCGTTTGAATAATTTCAATAAAGAAACAAATAAAGAATCGTCTGGCCGGATTCGATTGCGAAGGTGGAAGAAATGCGGAATTGTCGGAAAAATTGCGGTTATCTCGTGGACAGCCGCTAAGTGGAATTCTAAGATTACACCGACTCGAGACATTTGTAACCATCGCTGGCGGTCACCCCAGTTGAACCCTCGCCGCACTTTATAACTCGACTAAAAGATTGTGTTTCTTGTAAAGTGAGCAACCCTTATTAGATTACGATGGAAAATCGAATCAAACTCGATCTGGCAAATTTAACCGCATTTTTTCATTCGGGCAGACGCAATCACTGAACAGAAAAAGAGGCACTCAGTCATCCACATAAATCTATGGAATTTTGCATATCTGTAGTTAAACATTCAGTGTTCAGTGCAGTAGCGGCTCTTAGCCAAAACTAATGGGGGTGCTGCTTAGCGTTTTAAAATTTTTAAGATTTCGACTGAAAATTTCGACATTTTCAGAACGTTACCTTTCGAAAATTTTAGACTTCTTTGAAAACTTGACAATGAAAACTTCTGATATTGTCGCGATTTTTGAAAGATTGGATTTTTCTCAAATTTTAACTGTATTGCAAAATTTAGATTTTTTCTTGTAATTTCGACCTTAATTTATTTTTAAGTATTGACTTTTCTGAAAAACTGTGAATACTCTTTTAAAAATTTCCATATTTTCCTAAATATTTTGACTTTTCGGTGTTCTTTTTTTTTGTAATTTTTTTTGAAAATTAATTATTACATTTTTTTAATTTTTACCATTTGTAAATTCTTACTTTTTCCCAAAATGTAAATTTCATCAAAACCGGACTTTTGACTTTTTAAATTTTCGACTTTTATCTGAATTTTATCCTCGTTTATACTTTTTTTTCTGGAAAATTATAATTGTTTTTGTTAAAAATTTAGATTCCTAATAATGTCGACTGGTTTTTATTTAAATGCCACCTATTTTTCAAAATTTCGACTTTTGTTGCAAAGTTTCGATTATTTTTTGACTTTTTTTGTTGAAAATTTCGCTAATTCTTAGTTTTCGAAATTCTTTCAAAATTTCGATTTTTTTGAAAATTTAAAATTTTATGAAATGTTGACATTTTTTCAAAATTTTAATTTTTTTGATCTAAAATTTCAACTTCTTAAAAAAATTTTCCACTTTGATTTAAAATTTTAACTACCAAAAATTTAAACCTTTTCCAAAATTTTATTATTTATTTCGGCTTTTGAAAACCTCGATCTGTCTGATAATTTTCACTTGTTTTCAATATTCCGGTTTCGAAAATTTTGGTTTATATTGAAAAGTTGAGTGCAAATTTCCCAACTATTCAAAATTTAAACTTTTTTAAAATTTCGAATTATTTCTGTTTGATGGAACGGACTGGTCCTTGGTTATCTTCAAAACTTGACAGCCAAGCTGTCATCTTCAGAGAGAGTTTCTCTCTGAAGATGACAGCTTGGCTGTCGAAACGCGTTAAAGCAACCTTTGTTGTGTTTTTTAATTTTTCTTGGTTTCAGGGGACAAGTTCTGTGTTTCAATTTTCGAATTATTTCGTGAATTCGATAAAAATTCTCAAATCTTTTGCAAATTTAAATATTTTTTAATTTCGACTATGAAATTTCGACCATTTCTTTTTGAAAATTTCTTTTTTCGCAAAATGTTGACTTCTTTTGGAAATTTGAAAGATTTTGAGAATTTTGGCCTTGTCAACAAACGACTTTCTTTATTAAAAATGTTAACCTTTTCTTAAATCTGCACTTTTTTGAAATTTTGGACTTTTTATTTTAATTCCCACTTTGTTGAAAATTCCAGTCTTTTTCAAATGTTCGAATTTTTCATAATTTTGGTCATTTTCCAGAATTTAAAATGTTTGGAAAACTTAAAAATTTTGACTATTTTCTTATTTCAGCTATTTTCAAAATTTGGCATTTTTTAAAAACTGTCGATCCTTTATTTGAAAATTGTGATTTTTTTTTTAAGTGAGACATTTCTTAAAACCTTTTATTGAAATTTTCGACTAATACTACCTTCATCAAAAAGTTCCCGAAATAACCACCGTGTAGCGCTCCCATCGTTTGGATTTGAATTTTGGTTTTTTTTGTTAAGTTGGTACATCTGTTGTTGTTATTCCCTCCAAATCTTAGCGTCATAGCTTGACATTTGCAAAAGTTACGTAGCCAAGAGTGCATCTAACTCTGTGTGTGTTGGCGATTTTTTACAGTCACACAGTAAACAAAGAGTATTATTTGGACGTTATGAAACGTTTGCGTGAAGCAATTGGCCGAAAGAGAGCAGAACTGTGGGCAGAAAACTCATGGATTTTGCATCATGATAACGCAGCGTCGCACAGCGCCATCATTATATGTAATTTTTTGACGAAAAATGCAACAAACACCATCCAACAGCCACCGAATTCACCTGATTTGGCTCCCTGTGACTTCTTTCTGTTCAATCGAATTAAAAAACTATCACGGGGAACGCGTTTCAGCAGCCGAGAGGAAGTAATGGAAAAATCGCAGGAAACACTGATGGACATACCGAAAACCGAATATAAAAAATGTTTCGAGCGCTGGCATAAGTGTGTTGCAGTCGATGGGGATTACTTTGAAGGGGACAATATAGATTTAGATGAATACACTTGTATTTTTAATTTTCTGAATAAATTCCGGGAACTTTTTGATCAAGGTAGTATTTCGTAAAATTTCGATTCCATTTCAAAATTCTGAATTTTTTTCAAACTTTCGTATCTTTTTGAAAAGTTTACTTTTTTTTGAAAAGTTTACTTTTTTTGAAAAGTTTACTTTTTTTTGAAAAGTTTACTTTTTTTTGAACAGTTCGAACTTTTTTAAAAATTTTATTTATACATTTTTTCAAACATTTTCAATTAAATCTTCGACTTAAAAGGAAAGATCCCTTTTAAACTTGAACTATTGAAAATTTCGACTTTTTTCAAAATTTTACCGTTTCAAATTTTCAACTTTTTTGATAATTACGAATTTTTCGATAATTTTGAGTTTTCTCCAATATTCAAAAAGATTCAGCTTCTTTGAAAATGTTATTAAAAATTCTGCAATTTATTTTAAATGTCAATGTTTTTCCAAAAATTCGTCTTTTATTCACATTCCCAAAATTACTGAAAATGTCGACCATTTTAAAAATTTAAATTTTTTTCGAAATCATTGTTTTCTTTTAAAAATTTGACCTTCTATGAAAATTTCAAAATTTTTTAAAATTCGATTTTTTTTTAAATTCGACTTTTCTGATAACTTTAGCTTTATTTTTAAAGTGGTAACGTTTTTCTTTTTAAATTTCAATTTTTTAAGAAAAATTTCGAAATAACACTCGAATTTAAAAAATCAATATCAAAAATTTCTGTTTTTAAAATTGTGCAAAGTTTTGAAACAAATTTTCAAAAAAAAACTTGCATTTTATCCCAAAATTTTGAATTTTAATCACAAAAAATTGGCTTCAAGCTGGAATATCAGACTTTTGAAATTTCCCTGGAACTTCAAAATTACTAAAAAAAAATTAAATTAGAGCAGTAAATTGTTAATGAATTTTTTTCAACATTTCGACGATTTCGAGTGACTTTCTAAAAATGTTGACTCTTTTTCTCAACAATTTCAATAATTCCCACTTTAACGGTCGAAATTATAAGAATATTTTTAACAATTAATTTATTTCAAAAACATTTTTTTTCTTTAATTCCGAAAATGTTATTTTTTTTAAATGGTTACAAATAAGAAATTTCAACTTTTTCTAGCAATATGATCTACTTTCTCTTGAAGTTTTGAATTTAATCTTTAAATTTCGATCTTTTTTTTATAGAAATTTGAATTTTAAATTCGAACTTTAGAATTTCAAAAATAAATTTAACATTTCAAGAAAAATTGAAAATTCCGATTCAGAATTTTCTTTGGTCCTACAGTAGTTGTACTTTTTTATAGAAATATCAAATTGTAAGAAAGATTGAAGTTTACAAGATGCATTTTTCTTGAATATTTTAATATTTTTCTCAAAGTTTTCTTATTTTTATGCAGATTTGAAGTTTATTTTTGCTAAGTTTGTACTTAACAAGTTTCAGTTTCTCATCAAAATTACAAAATAAAATGAGCTTTAAAATATTAAAATTTCATTTAAAAACTTTCAAGTTTTCAAAACAAATTAGAGAGAAATCGAACTTTCTACAAGAAAAAATATTTTAGAAACAAAATCTCCAGAAAAAGTCAAAATTTCTAAAAAAAATTCTTTGCATAAAATGTTTAATGAAAAACACAAATTTCATAGGAAAAAAAAAGCAAAATTTCTTGAAGAAAAAAATCGAAATTTGAAAAAACAATTGATATATCTTTAGCAAATAAGTCGAAATTTTTTGTTTTTCATAAAATGTTGAAATTTTTATAGAGCCTTTAGGGTTTCTTCCTAAACATTTTTTGTCACAACTAGAAAATAAAATAAACCATAAATTGTCAAAGTGTCGTGAAAAAACTTGACATTTTTAAAGCAAATTAGAGGAACATAAAGAAAAATCTGGAGAAGTTGGAATTTCTAGAATAAATTTTAAGAACAACACTTTTAGGAAAGATGGAAATTTCGAGAAAATTTCTTTTTATAAAATATTTAGGAAAAATGGAAACTGCAGAAAAAATCAAAATTTCCTAAAAAAATTGAAATATATCAAAAAAACTTAAAATTTTTATACAAAATGAGAATTGAGGTAACAATTTGAAGATACCGTATTAACTTATTTTTTAGAGAAACAGTAAAATGCGAAATGGGTTGGATTTAGATTTTTCTTGAAATTGTAATTATTTTCTCAAAATGTTGACATTTTCAAATAAATTTGAGTTTTTTCTTAATATTTTAATTCCTGCTTGAAATATTGATTTCTTTCTCAACACTTTTACAAAAATTAGTTTCTAAAAATGTGTCCAAGAAAGTTTCACCCCTTTACCACATCGGCAATTAAATAAATAATTACGCGATACGTATTTCGCCAGCAGAACTGGCATTTTCAAGCGTACTAATCTAAAAAGATTAGCCGATGTGGTAAAGAGGTGAAACCTTCTTGGACTTAATCACAAGCCACAGTGTTTAGTTCAGTGCTTTAGTCTAAAAATGTGATTTTGATCAAAATTAAAAATAAAATGTGTTTTTAAACGTCTTAACTTCGTGAAAGAAACCTGAAATTTCTATAAAAAGAAATCAGAGAAAATTTAAAATTTCTACAAAAAATTGTGTAACAAAAAGTGTTCGAAAAATTTTGGGAAAAAAACTCGTAAGCGAAATTAGGGGTGCTGCAGTTCCACAGAGTTTATACGCCAGCCACCACTGGTTCAGTGCCATTACTAATAATTACAGTTACTATTAAGCTGCTTTACACTTACACTCTTTTTGCGCGGTTTTGTCAGGACGCGCCAATCGCGCGTTCCAAGTGGCATAAAAACAACGTGATGTTCCAGAAGATCGTAACTAGGATCCATTCCCGCACGATCTTTCACCTTGAATCAATCCTACAAGATTTTAACGCATTCTGGTCCCAGTGACAGTTTTGCATTTAGACTGACATTTTGTCGCGCGCGATTTGAACGGCGCGCCCTAAACCCGCGGGAAAGCGTGTTGGTGTACATTTACTCTCCATGTTTGCTTTATTGTATAAGTTAGCCCCGATTTCGTCTGCGGAATTAAGTAAATAATTTCCTTTACACATCTTAATAGAAAAACTATTCAAAATTAAAAAGAGTTTTTAAAATTGTTAAATTGTTGGATCAAGTTGTTTTGTTTTAATGTTTTAATTTGTCGTTGGTTTTAATGAAGAACTCTGACTCTGAGATAGCGATAGATGGTGCTGTCGATCAAACATAGTTCCTCATTTAGAAATTCAGTTTGTAAACAACCCTTTATTACAAAAATATCAAACTGTAACATTTGAAAAGACAAAGTAAAATCTATCCATTTTACAATCTATGTTAACGTTAGCTAGCCGCGCCCATACATCTCCAATAAATGGCCCAGAATGAATGCCTAATCCCAGCAGCCGCATTTCGGTTCCTCGCGAGAATTTGTACCGTCAGCGATCCTGAAACCACGACTTCTGATATTAGCACTGATCTTGTGCGAGAACTCCGAAACGCTCAGTTGCCATAATTGAAAAGTTTAATAATGTCAAGATTACTCTAAAAAAAAATAGGGTCAACATTGACCGTAATTCCAAAATTTGAGCTATTGAAAGTTTTTGCCCCTTTGAAACGTCAAATTTTTCCATATTTAATCTGAAGTTTTGATAAATTGTGGTAGAGATTTTGATGCTAACGTTGAAACAATAACATATCAGGAAGAACAAAAAAATTAATCAGTTTAGAAAAAGAGTTGAAATTTTGAAAGAAACTCAAGAATTGCAGAAAAAATTGAACTCAAAATCGCAAGAAGTAGGTCCAAAATTTTAAAATTAATAATATCTCGAGACAATCATCTAAATCTTAAGGAAAACCAAATTCGAACATTCCAGAAAATAGCAAAATTTTGACCATTTAAAATTTTTTGAAAAATTGAAATTTTCCGATTATGGTGCGATATTTTGAAAACAGAATCATAACTTTAGGTAATACATAACAGTTTTTAGTTGAAACCAAACAATTTGAGAACGTTTGAGACAAACAAAAAAAGGGCCAATTTTCTAAGATAGAAAAGTAAAAATGTCTAGAAAAAAATACTTACTAGCGCCCTTTTGGTTAACCAAAAGACATTTTTAAGAAAAGTTGTGCTTCCCAGGCTTTCATTAAGGCGGCGGTCTGGTACTCTTAAAACGTCGATATTCTTCGCTTGCCATTTTACAAACTACGTCAATACTATCACTTAGAATTAAATGAAATTTGATAATAATGTTTAGAAATGTTGGGGAATTCGGGCTTTGGTAGCAGATTTTTGATTTTTGTCTTAGTATTCCCACAAATGGGCGTACAATTTGTCTTTTTTTTTACCTGCCTTCAGAAGCGAATATCTCAGAAACTAAACGGAATTTGAAAAACGTACTTCCAAAGCGCGAATTCGACATCCTTGTTTCATGAGTTCTCCAAATTTGGAAACAAAATATTAAAAAATAAAGGCACCATTTGTAAAATGGGAGAGCGGTGTTTGGCATAAAAATTGCGCTTAGATTTCGGTTGCCCTCACTCAGATGAGGCAGGGTACGGAGGCGGACGTGATGCGGAGCAGAGACATTTTTGCCCCTTCTCCAATACGTCATCAACGAACGAAGTATCTTCGGCTTCCACAGCTCATATTTCTTTACCTTAGCACGGCCGATGTATCATAATAATAATAATAAACAATATTAAAACATTTGTTCTACCAGAGTTTGAGAGTAAAATGAATTGTTTAGTATTTGTAGCTTACAATCATTTACTGAATATTTAGTGGTTTTTGTTTTGATATATTTAGAAGAATTTTTTTTCTCCTAATTAACATTTTTATATTACTCTTTGAAAAAATATAAATTGTTTAGGTAATTAAATGCTATGACAAATTTAAGCAAAAAAAAAGAAAAATTGATTTTATATCATTTAAATTGGAAATGTTATATTCTGCTAGCATCACTTGTAATCAAAAATCGACCAATTATATCTGCAAAGAACGAAATTGTTTTTCACATAATTAATTAATAGCTATTTAGATGCAGATATTTAGTCCTTATCTTGCCGATAGGAGAAAATGCGTGGGAAAATAAAAATTTCAGCTCTGAAAATTTCGAATTCCTCGAAAATTTTGGCTTTTTTCAAAATTTCGATAGTTTTTTGAAAATCTACATTTTTTTGAAAATCTCAACTTTTTTCACAATTTCGACATCTAGAAACGTTGGACTGTTTTTGAAAATTATGATTTTTGTTTGAGGAATATGATTTTTATGATAATTTCGACTTTTCCTTATTTAGTTTTAAAAATTTCGACCACTCACTAAATATTTCGACTTTTTTTGAGAATTCCTATTTTTTAATGCATATTTTTAACTTTTTTTTCAAAATCTGTAGATTTTATTGAAGAATTTGACATTTTTAATTTCTATTTTTTTAATGATTTTGACTTGGACATTTTAAAATTTCCACTTATTTCAAATTCTCATTTTAAAAAAAACAAAAATTTTGACTTAATTAGAAAATTGTAACCATTTCAAAATTTTCCCTTTTTTAAAATAGTGCTATTTTTGGAATTTCTCAAATTTGTCAAAATTTCAACTTTTTCATGAAATTTTTATTTTGTTGTAGATCTCGACATCCTTTAAAAAATTTTGCTTTTTTTTTGACAGTTTCGACATTTTAAAAAGGTGTACATACGAATAATTCCGACAAGGTCAACATTTTCGAAAATTCGAATTATTAGAAAAAAAGTCGAAATTATTAGAAAACCGAAACAAAAATGGTAACATTCCAAAACTCACAAATTAAAAAAAAAGGCAAAAATTTTGTGGAAATTTAGAAAAAAGTTGTCCCAAAGTCAAATTTTTCGAAAAAAGTTGGAATTTTGAGAGTAAAACCGAAGTGCCAACAAAGAAGAATTTTCAGAGAAAATTCGCAATTTCGAGAAAAGACTGTGCTTCCGTATCTGTGAACAAAAGTTTATGTTAATTTTATAGGAATTAACAGGAAACCAAAGATTAAAACGAACCATTTTTAAGTTACCTATTTCTAACTTACCTGCTTAGAGAACTGAAAGAGGGAATACGTGTCAAAGGATTTTTTTATAAGTTTGCAATTCGGTAGCCCAATTTCAAGCTTTTCTCTCGAAATTTTGATTTTAAATTTTAAACTATTAGAAGTTTCCCAGAGATTTTGAAATTTTATGGAAAACGTCCACAACAATATCGAATATTTCAATTTAAAATCAAAGTTTTGTGACTAATGGCAACTCGAGAACTTCCTTACATAAATCTCATTTTTTAAAAATCTGTTGTTATTTTTCAAAAATTTCAGTTCAAATATAAAATCGTTCTTTGTATCATAATTCAAAGACTATTTTGACTATTTTTTCAAAATTTCCAATTTAGATCTGAAATTGTTTTTTTTATTTGGAATTGCAATTCTAGAAAGAAAAATTAAATGTTTAGCTTTTACTTTCCAGTCAAAATGAAAATAATAAAAAAAAACTTATATTTTAAATTTTAAAGTAAACTAACATTTCAGATAAAAGTCGAAAAAAAAATATTTGGAAAAAATTCATGCAACGTCTTTTTTAATTTCAAAATTCCCTGAAAAATTTTTAAATTTCTGGCATAATTTTCTTCAAAGTTTTTTCCAGAATTTTGACTTCTCAAATTCCGGATCCTAAATTCGAGTTTAAGAAAATATGAATTCTAAATTCGAACTTAGGAAAATAAATAAATAAAAATTCACATTTGTAAAATGGAAATTTCAGAAATCTTGTAATTTCGACTTTTTTTCTAGAAATTTTATTTAAATATATCCTTTTTTAAGTATAACATTTTCACTCATTTCTCGAAATTTTGTTTTTAAAAGTCTAAATTTTAACAGACTCTTTAAATAACATAAAATTTTGACATTTTAGTCGAAGTTTACAATTTTGCTCAATTTTAGTGGAACAGACTGGTCCTTCCAGATTATTAATTTTCGAAAGCTTCATATTTTTTTAATGAAGGAATTTAATAAAAGATAATTTTGGTGGCACTGGTCCTTGGTTATGTTCAAAAATTGAAAAAAATATATTGTCCCCTGAAACCAAGAAAGATTAAAAAACACAACAAAGGTTGCTCTAACGCGTTTCCACGGCCAATCTATCTTCTTCAGTATCTCTCTGAAAATGATAGCTTGGCTGCCGAAACGCGTTAGAGCAACCTCTGTTGTGTTTTTTAATCTTTCTTAGTTTCAGTCAGTATCTCTCTGAAGATGATAGCTTGGCTATCGAAACGCGTTAGAGCAACCTTTGTTGTGTTTTTTAATCTTTCTTGGTTTCAGGGGACAATTTTGTATTTCAATTTTTCTCAAACTCTCGACTTCATAATCCCAACATGTTGAACTTGTTTCTTGGAATTTCGATTTTAGTCTAAAAATTTTGACTTTATTCTCCACATTTTGTTTCTGAAGTCGAAATTAAAGAATAGTTTCTATTTTTTTGAAAAATTTAAAAAGGTTCTAAACAAAATTCCGAGTTTTTTTGAGAACTTTTGACTATCTTTTTGAAATTTTAATTTGCAATTTTAAACTCGATATTTTCACTTCTTTCACAAAATTTTGGTCTTAAAGTTGAATAGTCGATTAGGTCTTAAAATATTAAAGTTGTTTACTGAAATTTCGACTTAAATAACGAAATTTCAATTGTAATGCCTAAAATTAAGAAAAAAATAGTAATTTCAAGTGAAAACTTGAAACTATAGATTTCGAAAAAGTTTTCAATTTTAAAAAATGTTAAAGTTTCACCTTATTCTTAAATTACGTATTTAATTAAAAAATAAATACTTTTTTGTAACTCTGGAACAACAAAATTAGAATTATGAATTCTGAAAAAAGTCTACAATTCTTCACGGGCGAAATTTCGAATTTAAACTTGCGATTTTGTTAAAATAATTCAAAATTTGTATAAAATGGAAATTAGTGGATACAAAATCGAGAATGTTCAAAGAATCTTCTCGGAATTTAAAAAAAGGTCCATATAGAAAAAACAAATTGGGTAATCAAGACTCAATTTCACAAAAAGAGGAAAAAAACCCTTTCAGGAAAATTAAAAATAGAAAAATAAAAGTTAAATGCCTAAATACCAAATTTAAAATAAAAACGAAATTTTGAGATAAAATCGATATTTGTGAGTTACATCATGCTAAGAAAATCTACCGCACGGCCCTGAAGTCGAATTGGTAAAAAGTCAAACTTCGATAAATAAATAAAAAATTTCCGAAGAAAATAGTTTGCGGGAAACTTTCGTTTTTTTTTGTTAAAATTTCAACAATCCAAATATCAAAAAAAGTTAAAATTTTCAAAAATTATTTGTCAATTCTGTTTTAATTGTTTATCAAAGCGCGACAAAAAGTACTAATTTAAGAAACAGGTCAAAATCTCCACTTGGAAGTTTGCAAACAAATATGAATACTAAACCAACTGCTATCAGCAACATGCACATTTCCTTAAGGTATCCAAATGGATCGAGTTGCACAGTATCATATACGGTAAAGTGACAATACGAAAGATTGCGAATTCGAACGACGTAGACCGAACTTCTTACTCAATTCCCCTTCAAAACCCTTCCGTCTCTGTTCTCCTAACCCCCCTCAACAGGCCATTTAAATACGAGAGCCAAATCGTACTTAGCGATTTACCAGACCCCCGCCTAGTTCGTGCAGATTGCAGAATAATGTTTTGTTCGAATGCATTGATACGATCATTATACATTTATCTGACTAGCTACATAGCAAAATTGCGCCCTATCGCCTTACATGACCCTGAATCGTCTTCCATTAATGATAAAACCCTGATCGAGCCAAAAATCTAAATATTAATAGCGACTGCAGCGATGCAAAAGAACGACTGGCAATATTTAGTCGTGGCGTATGCAAAGTTCCATAAAACTGTCACTTAGTTACCCTTTAGAGGCCATTGATTTTGAACGCCTTTTGATCTTGAAGAGTCCATTATTTAAATCGTTAAAGGCAATGGATGTTCTAATTTGATTATTCTTAAAACGTTAATGAACGTTGGGCTTTGTGCGACGTTATTTTGGTGCACTTCCAGAAGATATTTTAGATGTTAATGTCTTTATAATGTAGTTTTCGACAGAGCCCCTTTAATGGCCGCCCAGCTAAGGGATGTTTTTGCACAGGAATTATTATTTTAACCCTTTATTGATTCAAACTTGCTTTAGGAACGTGATCCCATTATGCTGTAATCGGATTACTGTAGCGCAAACGAAAGCACCTATCGATTTTGCTTGGGTATTATAATTCCGGAAGCTTTTGTGTTTAAGCGAACGCAATATTATTTAAACGTAACTATGTAAAAATTAGGAACAAGTTTTAAAATATTTCGAACAAACATTCAGTCAGCCAGTCGCGCATTCATTAGAAGAGAGGAAGAAGTTGGCGCAAATTGAATTTCCCTCAAAGCTTGCATTCATTTCATGAAACTTTCTCAAGAAGTGTATTCGGAACAAAAATATTATTCTGTAGCGTAGACGCGAAAATCAATACTTTGTTATTTAATTAAGTTTCCTGTAGTGAAATCGCCCCCTCCGTGTATAATGTAAACAGTTTTAATTAAATAACTCAAAAAGTATTGACTTTGCGCCCTAAGTACGTAACATAATGGTGGCCGTAATATCTAGTATTTCTTGATTCGATAGAAGTCACCACTACACGCAAATATACCTCTTGAAGAATTGCGGTCATTAATCACGGAATTGTGAATTAAAAATATCGTGGGCGTATGATATAAACGAAGGAAGATTCCAAATGTGGCCACTACTCCCTTACCAGCTTTTACGATGCTTATGGATTCGCTTATTTCTATGGTTTCGCACAGAAGCTGCTGATTTTGGTAATGATTGATCAAAGAGATTAATTTTTATTAGATAAAGAAAAAATTAAATCAACACTATACATTCTTTTAAACATAATAAAAAAAAAGTTCCACATTCTTTATTTTTGTTTAATAAATCTTCCCAGCTGTACACGATCTGGATTAAGGTTCTGGCTTGATAAGAGCTTCCTGCAATTATCCTCAAATTTCTTCGGCTCGATTCTGGCTTGTTTGTACGTCTTAATTGAAATTTTAAGATTAAAATCAATATTTTAAAATTTAACTAGCAATTTAAAGGTACAATGTTGGCTTTTCCCTTCACTTAGAATTTAAACCCGAAATTTCAACTTTTTATGGAAATTATGACTTTGCTGAACATTTCGACTTTAAAATAAACATGTTCATTTCCAGAAAAATTAATGTTAAAATTTTAATGCATTGTTAATTTTACTCAAGATAAATTGTGAAATCTATGATTCGAATTTCTCTTAAATTTTCCAAATTCTGAATAAAAAGCGTAAACTTTAAGAAAGAAATTAAAACATCCATGAATAAAATCGAAATTTCGAAATGAAAGACATTTTTTCAAACAATAAACTCATAATTTTAAAAATTGTTTACATAAAGTTGAAGGTTTTCTTATCAAATATGTGTCTTTTTTTCTGAAATTCCGAACCTATAGCTTGCAATTATTATTATTTTCCAAATTTGAAATTTAAATCAGAATTTTCGATTTTTTCTAAAACTGTTGACTTCTTTTATAATAGTAATTTCGAAGAAACACTAAAACGTTCGAAAAAACGTAATTTTGTAAAAAATGCATTACATCATCAAATTTGTTCTTGAAATATTAACTTTTTTTTACTTTCGGCGATAATAACCAAATTTCAACTTTTTGTAGTAAAATTTTATAGTAAACTAGTTATTACCCGAGACTTCGTCTGCAGATTTAAATGAAAAATTTGAATTTAAAAGAAAAATTGTCCAAAATTGCTGACAGTTTATTTCTTGAATTGTAGGATCAATTTATTTGTTTTAATGTTTTTATTTGTCCCTGCAATAGATGGTGCTGCCGAACAAATATGTTTTCATATTTACGAAATTTGTGTTACCGTCACACTCTTTAAAATACGGGAGATTTCTTTCCAAGTACAGATTTCCTAAAATATGGAAGAACCAGTAAAATACGCGAGATCTGGCAACTATCACAGCATAGAAGTCAAGAAGAGAAGCTATCGCGTTATGACGCTGTCAAGCTTCCACTAAAAGAATTCAACCTGCAAAGTTTGGACCTTCATCGTAAAATAACGCCGTCAACGTGTTGTCATTGTCCATTTATTTACATGAGTCATGCCATATGTGCGGGAGTAGAACATCGAGAAAGTGCGCGAAATTTGGCAACACTGAAGCTATCAAACAAACAGACAAACCCACTTTCGCATTTATATATTAATAAGAATTTCATTTCATTTTCACATCTTTCCAATTAAAAGCGACGTTTTTCGGAATTTATAAAAAATAAATTCTTGAATTTCCAACAAAAGGTGGACCTTTCGAACTTATGGGTGAAATTTGGAATCATAAGATCAAATTTTTGGAACATACTTCCAACTACCTAAAAGAATTCCAGTTAAGCACGAAATTTCTTTGGAGGCGAAAGTCGAAGTCTCAAATTTAAGATCAACATTTAGTAATGTCAAGATTACTGTATTTGCGCTACAAAAACTCAGACCGCGGTTTTCTCTAAGAAAACATCAAGAGATAACGAAACAAACATACTAATGGATGGTAAAATCCTTCCCATGGGATCTAATCTAGTGAATGCGTGAATGCGAGCACTAACTTCTCTCGGGACCATCATATGCTGGCCATTGTCAAATCGCCTCTCAGAATCTGGGCTTTCTGTTTAGAGCTAAAAAGTACTTCACATCTCATCAGCTATCCACACTGTACCAAGCTAAAGTTAGGCCAACACTAGAATACTGTTCTCATGTTTGGGAGTTCAGCCACAAAGCACACTTTAGCTCTCTTGGATTCAATTCAAAGAAGAGCGATTCGCCTAATTGATGACGAGAGTTGCACCGATTCTCTCGAAACACTAGACCACAGGCGAATGAAGGTGATTTGTCTCTTTTCTACAAGTACTTTCATGGAAGATGCTCACAGGAACTAATAGGATTGACCCCCCCAAGGACAATATTTTTGAGGCATGCTATCTAGTCGGAGACAGCAAACTCCTGTGCGATCCAGTTTGACACAGTTAGGACTTCTGTCTACGGAGGCTCTTTTTTCTATAGAACTTCCAAGCTATGGAACTCGTTACCGAACGGAATTTTTCCCAAAAATTACAACCTATCCTTGTTTAAGAAGGCCATCTATCCTTGCTTCCGCATCCTACAGGGTCCGGCACTGAAACTTTCTGGAGGACGCTACTGGAGATGATTGCGGCGCGGCAGTGCTCTTAAAGAAGAACGTTGGTGGGGAGATTTATTTCTTAACTTTCCGAACGTGATTTTGTTTCACGACAAAGGGCATGCGAAACGCTCCTTGATAATTTGCCCCTAAAGCATTTGTGTTTTTTAGTGATGAGGCACACTTTTACCTCTCAGGTTGTGTTAATAAACAAAATATGCGTTATTGGAGTGATACGAATCCTAGGGAAGTTCATCAGAGGCCTCTTCATGCGGATCGGGTCACAGTTTGGGCTGAAATATCAACCTTGGGAATCATTGGGCCATATTTTTTTGAGGAAGACAATGGCATGGTTACGGTAAACTCTGAGCGTTATGTGGCAATGATTAAAAACTTCTTTCTGCCAGCTCTTGAAAATATGGCTATAGGCGAAATATGGTTTCAGCAAGATGGGGCCACGGGCCACACATCACGAATTTCGATGGCTGTTTTGCGAGAAAACTTTCCAGGGCGACTCATCTCCAACAGGGGTGACGTACCGTGGCCCGCACGCTCGCCACATTTAGCCCCATGCGATTTTTTTCTATGGGGCTACCTTAAATCTAAAGTCTATAACAACCGTCCTGCAACTGTGGAAGAATTGAAAAACAATATTCGTCACGGCAATATACCAGTTGCAATGCTCGAAAGAGTCCACATCAGCTTGAGAAAGCGGCTACAACAATGCATCGACAGCAACGGTAGACACTTGTCAAATATTCTTTTTAAGACATCTTAATTTCAAACTTCCCATGTTATTGCTTAATACTAATAATAAAAAAAATAAAATGTACAATTTATACCTTTATTTTTTATCTTTTAAAAAAGAAAGTTTCAATGCCGGACCCTGTACTTGCGGTGCTTTGAAGGCTTAATGGGGTTACCCTTTGCGAGTGGCTTAAACTTTAAAAAAAATAATTGATTTTCATTGAAATTTCTCACTCCACTTCACTTAGCTTTTCTTTAATAATAAATCTTCTGTCATTTTGAATCAAAAATAAAAAGTTTTTCTGCCACGTTTTTCCATGTTTAATCTTTTTACAAAGTGGTCTGTAATTCCCCGACATTTTTCAAAATCATAAAATTGCCATTTTTGCACCAACTGATATAAGTTGTATAATTTAATACAATTTGATCAAATTGCTGCTACCCAAAAGGAAGTAATTAGTTGAATTACAAATTCAAGCTTTGAAATTTTCAGAAAAAAATATTGTTTTGCGAGTTTTTAGTCAAAGTAAAAAAGCGGCCCACAATACCCCAATCTCCTCTACTATTTTTCGAAATTTCAACATCAAAGTTAAAATTTTATGATTTAAGTCAAAATTTCAAAAAAATATAGAAACTTCGAGGTTTAAATTTAGCATCAAAGAAGAAAAAGCCAAAATTTCAAAAAAAATCCCTGTTTTTTTACAATTTTTTATTTATTCTTCTTTCAGAAAGGTCTATATTTTTTCTGATTTAAATTGAAAGTAAGACTTTCCATTAATTTAAATATTTACACCTTAAAACGAAATATCAGGGATCAAAGTCGAAATCTTCAACTAGAAGCTGAAATTCCATGAAAGGTTCAAAATTTCAGAATACGATTAGAAATTTCGACTCTCCATAATTCGTAATAAAAGAAATTTGGAATTTAAAGTCCAAATGTCGAGATTACAAAGTCAATACTTCGGGAAAAGGGCAACATTTTAGGTTTGGTTTATTTAGTTTAACTAATTTTTTAAAATTTCGATTTTAAATTCATTTCGAGAGACTTCAAAGTCTTAAAATTTGAAAAAAAAAAATATTTAGAGAAAACTGAAAACAAAAAAAAAGGCGGAACATGTTTATAGAAATTTCTAATTATTTAAAATTTCGGGGACAAAGTGATTTCCTTTTGTTTTTGATGTCAAGGTTAAGCTTGGAGATTTTTTGTTTTTTAATTCAAATATTTGAGATCTGAAAACTTCGAGTTTTTAAATCAAAAAAAAATGAAAAATTGAATGAATTTTGAGAAAAAAATTGTAATTTCCACTTTTCAGTTTAAACAGAATATTTCCATAGTTTTAACATCAACAGTTTGAAATAAAAAAATTGAAATTTAGATAAAAAATGTTTACATTCAAAATTTAAAAAAATAAAAATTAAATGAAATTATGAAAAAAATTCAAATTTCTAAAAAAAAATCTGAATTTTGAAAAACAGTTGAAGTAGCAAAAAAATCATTATTTAATTTATACATAAAGAAAATTTCGACATTGTTTGGTTAAAGTTGAAATCCGATAATATTTTAAGTTTGCAATCAAAACTGAGGAAAGAATTAATTGAAATTATGAAAAGTATCCAAATTAAAAAAATAGACATTTAGTAGGAAAGGCATTCGAGTTTAAACTCGAGATTGCAGAAAAAGAGCAAAATTTTAAAGATTAGTGGGAAGTTATTAATTTCTAGAAATGGTCTAAATGTCAAGTTAAAAGCTTAAAAAGCCAAAAATAAACTGACATTTCTAGAAAAAATTGAAACTATTTAATGAACTCAAAATTTTCCATTCGAGCTCAAATCTAACAGTAGATGTTATCGACTCGGGAATGCAATCCTGCAATAAAATTTCGTTCTTATTACTTACTGAATTAAGGATCCTTAGTCCTGCGGGATTCAGATTTTTGCGAGATCCTACTAAACGCCGAAAGAATTCGGCGATATTGGAAAGTAAGAATTCGTGTTAAACTAAAATTCTGAGTCTAAATTTCAAGAGAATATAAAAATTTACCAAAAAAAAGTTACGGATCACAATTCAAATCACAAATTTTAAAATACGAAAAATGCATTGAAAAATATTTCTGATTGAAGTTTGAATGAAAAACAGAAGAAAAAACATATTTTTTAGTTAAAAATGTAAAAACTAAAACTGTAAAAAATTCGAAATAATGAACAAAAATTTGAATAAAAAGAACTAAAACTGAATCTAAAAAACCTCGGTATGATTTTTGAGATTTCGAATTTAAAATGAAAGTGGTACAAATATCCGCATTTATACAAAATCTTTAAAAAAATTACCTTAACATTGGTGACGAAAAAAAATTGAGTCTCAAACTTAATTTTGCACAGAAATTGTTAATTTGGTTTCAGAAAAAGCAAAATTAGAAATCAAAATTGTTTTCAAAAAAATTGTAATTAGTAGTTTAAAATCAACATTTCGAGAAAAAAAAATGAAAACCTTTCGATAAAGACGAAAGGTACAAATTGAAAGTCTGAATTCTCAGTTTTCAGAAAAAAAGTTTTAAATCGATTAAAAAAAACAACTTTTTAATATTAAATTGTAATTTATTTAGCTGCAATTTTGAATTTTGAGAAAAAGCTAGAGAATTTTCGAAAAAAATATCAAAATATTGGGAAAAAATCAAAAATTTGAGATAAAAAATTTACGAAGAAATCAATAACAGAAAAATAGAATTTTAACAAAGAAATCTAAAAATTTCGACATTAGGTGAATATTTTGAAAAAAAAATTAACATTTTCAGAAAAAGTCAAAATTTGGAGAGAAAATTTCCAAATGCAAGGTTCTCTAAATCGAAACTTAAGAAATAAAAAAGGTAAATATTGCAAGTCTTAACTCGGAGATTTGAGGAAAAAAATCGAAATTTCGTAGTTAATAAAAGACAAAAGTGACAATCTGTAAAAAGTCGAAATTTCCCTTCAAATTTTCAGAAAAATGTAAAAAGTTAAAGTTTCAACGTGAAATTTTAAAAAACAAAATCAATTTTTAGATATCACTTAAGAAGTTACTTCAAGAACACATCTAAGGTCGAAATTTCAGAAAAAATTAAATCTTCCAGAAGAAATTTTCTTTCGAGTTTAAAGCTGAAAGTTTGAAAAAATTAAAATTTTTAGAAAATTCAAAATAAAGTACAAAAAAAGTGGACTTTTGCGAAATGGTGAAATTTTGATAAAAAAAAACGAAGAATTTGAGATAAATATTCAAAATTTTAATATTTTCATCAAAGAAGTCGAATTTTAATAGTAAAATCGAAATTTCAAAAACAAAACAAATATTGTGAAAAAATACCAATTTTGAGATATTTCGAGAGAGTGTCGAAATTTCAAGATCGGGACCAATTTGGATATGAAAATGGAAATTTCTGGAAAAAGTCTCCCAGTTGAAAATAAGTATTTCACTGACTATTTGAGTCAGGTGGGAATAAGTGCCCTAGCTAAGCATACGAAAACTTTAATATATTATTAACTTTATGTTTTGCAGGAAGGAACCAAGCACTTGGGTGCCTTACCCCCCATCCATAATTCAACAGATTAGTTCTTTGGTTAATAGACAGGGCTAAGTTTTAAAATGAGGTCTGACTTTTTTGTTTTTTGTAGCAAAGATTATGACTTTTTCTAAACTATATGGTAAACATCTTATGTTTAAGAATTTGTGGCTTGGTTCCTTTCTGCGAAAATTCGGCCAAACAAGAAAGCAAATATTCAAAACACTTTTTTTTCAAGCTCAAATTTAGCGATTAAAAAAAGCTCAACATATTCCCACAGTCTTAGAGGTTAACAGCTAACATCTGTTGGACCCCATAATCTCCAGTTCTACAGTTTTAATGCTTCAGTTTTAATTTAGTTTCGACAGTGTCTCCTAGGCGACAATTGTGATAATAATTATAATCATAGCTATTAAACTAAGTCTAATTTAGAGTCCTATTGTACGATTCCCCCTTAGATTCACATAAAATATTCCTGACAATGACAACCTTTAATCAATAGATTAAGGAGCGTACCACCCAAAGGGATAAACACGGGGTGGAACGTCGAAGAGGTTGAATTGCATTTCGTTCAATAGTGAGTATGCAAAGCAAAGAATTCAAAGGGGAAAGTTGAGACTTCGTTATAAACTGAGAAATGATCGGGGCGTTACCTGGCGATGGAAATGTGAAGCTTTTCGACACATGACGAAGAGATGCGTCAAACGCAACAGAACTTTGTCCCTACAACGAATTACCGACTTTAGAATAACATTGAAAGGAAATATATTGAAATAGTCGACACATTTTCATCTAATGTTCTTCAGCAGCTTTCAGTTAGCCAATCAAAGGAAAGAAAAATGTTGTTTAAAATATAGGCAATAATTCGATCTGTATATTACGATGAAAATTTGACAGATAGTTTAGGGAAAAAACTAAAAAAATCCAACTAGTTGAAATTCATGGGCAAGACAATAATTCGAAAAACTCTAAACTTATTTAAAAAAATCTCAAGAGATGTCATTGATGATGTGCGCTATGTTTTCAGTGATTTTACCATATTTGTAATGTCTAAAAATAAATAATTAAGTTTGGCAACCTTGCACCCCATCCAAAATAATCACCGCCGCGCCGTGGCGATGATTATTTTGCTTATCGCATTTTTTGTCTGTGTGGTTATGCGGAGACAAAAATCGAAAATTGAAAGTCCTATTCTGCTGCAGAACAAACAACTTTTTCAACATTTTTACGTAAAACAGTATGGCTTAGGCGGGCCGCACAAAAATGTCAGGCGGGTAGCGGGCAGCGCCTTGCTCATTCCTGCTCTAGACATAGTATGTTGAATATCGAAATTTTAGACAAAAAATAAAATTTCGAGAAAAATACAAACTATAAGGCTAGGAGCGCACTACAATTTTTAACAGCACGATTATTTTGTCGTAAAATTGTTAACCATCTGCATCTAGCTTAAGAATCCAGTCAACGTTTCTGGAAATTCCGAGTCTGAAAGGTCGAAATTTCAAGAAAAAAGGCTTAAGTTAAGAAAAATAACATTAGCAATCTAAAAAAAGCGAAACTTCTCTAAAAACCGTTAAATCTTTCCTAAGAAATCAATTTTAGAAAAAAGTCGAATTTTACAATAAACTCAAAATAAAAAAAATAAAAACGAAATATGACAACATATTAGAGATTAAGAGAAAAAGACGAACTTCGAGAAAAAATGAAATTTTGAGAAACTAGTCAAACTTTGAGAACAGCTGAATGGACGAATTTTTTTTTAGATTTAAAAGTCTTGGGGAAAAGGCGCATATTGAAGAAAAATATGAGATTTCCAGAAACACGAAGAATCCGTTTTTTGAGATAAAGCTGAAATTTCGAATAAATCACGGATTTTGATAAAAATAACGAAAATTTGAGGAACAAATTTTAATTTCGAAAAAAAGATCGAAATTTGGAAGAAAAATGATGAATTTCGAAGAAAAATTCATCATTTCCAAAAATCTTAACAATCTGAATTTGAGATAAACATGAAAAGTTTAAAAGAATTTTTTTTCTTTAAGGAAACAATCAAAATTCACGTCCAGAAGGTAGAAATTTTTAGAAAACATCTAGCTTTAAGAAAGATTACGGAATTTCGAAAAAAATGTTCGAGAAAAATTTGAAAATTAAGGAAATAGCACACATTTTTCAAAAAAATCACATTTAAGAAAAAAAGTCGAATTTTGCAAATAAGGTCGAAGTTTAAAAATGCCAAATTTGAAAATAAAATGGTCGAAATTTCGAAAAAATAGACGAACTTTGAAGAGAGATGAAATTTCGAAAAGAAATGTAAATTTTATATAGATAGTAGAATTTTGAGAAAATGATTAGATGAAATGAAATAAGAAGACGAATTTCGAGAATTTTTGAACATTTCAAAATGGACTTGTGTCAAGAAAAATATGAAAATTTTCAAAAAAGTCGAATTTCGAGAAAAAAAAACATTTCGAAGAAATTCGAAATTTTGAAAAATGGATGAATTTTGAGAATAAAACGAAAGGCTGCAAACTTGTTTTATTTTGCTTGTCATTGGGTCGTTGCATCTTCAAAAATTGAAATACAAATCTTGTCCCCTGAAACCAAGAAAGATTAAAAAACGCAATAAAGGTTGCTCTAACGCGTTTCGGTAGCCAAGCTATCATCTTCAAAGAGATAGCTTCAGAGAGATACTGAAGATGACAGCTTGGCTGTCAAAACGCGTTAGAGCAACCTTTGTTGTGTTTATTAATCTTTCTTGATTTCAGGGGACAAATTCTGTACTTCATGGTTCCTTCTAAAAGATCTTACGCATTCTTCTCCATCTTCTCTTAAAATTAATGACATAAGGATCGACACCTATGCATATTTGCTTAAACGAAAGAAGTGCAATAAACTTACAAAAATGAAAATTTGATCCTATTTTGTTCTGATAGTTTCTTGACATTTGGAACAGTAACGAACTGGCCCTCTCTACAGATAGTTTTCTGGTACTTTGCTATCTGCTGTGTGATACACTTGGTCTGTCAGAGTAGTTTACTGTGAGTGTATTCTCCAAATTATACGTTCGTACTTTTTATATTAATTCCTCAAAAATTTAGCTGCAAACTCAAAAGGGCTCTTTCGATTGAATTTTTCCAAATTTTGACTTTCATATGGAAATATTTTGCTTCATTCAAATTACTAGGTAATCTGAACACTCAAATTGTCGCAAAATTCAAATTTTTCTAATAATTTAAGTTTTAAGCAAAATACGATTTTTTCAAATTTTGCCATAAAAACTGCAATTTTGTTCCCCTTAAGCTTCAATTTCAACTTCAAAATTTCAGTTGTATGTAAAAATTTTAATTTTTACCATTTAAACATCCATCTCTCGGGTTAAAGCCGAGAAATCGCATCAAAAAAATAAATTTGAAATATTTTCCCGAAATTTTCGACTTCCCATTTGAAATTGTCATTTCTTCAAAATATAAAGTTCTTAGATATTTTGAATTCAACAACGAAAAGATTTTTTCTTGCAATTTCGAGATTGCCCTCAAATTTTCTCCCCTTATCCCGACATTTTGGTAAAAAAAGTCGAAAGTTGGATCCTATATTCGATATTTCTACTTTTTTCTCAAAACTTGATTTAAAGCTTCAAATTTTGAGTCTCGAAAAAGTCGACAAAGTTCGATTAAAACTGTTTTTTTCATTCTTTCTCAAAATGAATTTCAGAAAACGTCGATAACATAGACAGTTCGAGTCAAGCTCAAAATGTCTATTTTTCTTTTTCAAAAGGTAGCTTTAAAGTTGAAATTTTCAGTTTAATTTAAAAAAAATCTCCAAAATTGTACTGGCTTGTTCACTTTTTTTTTAATGTTGAAGCTAAACCTGCAATTTCTAGTTCAATTTCAAAAAACATCGATAATAGCGAATGCAATACCGAGATATCAGGATTCTGAAATATCGGGATTCGGCATGATTTTTGCGGAACCAGCCCCCCAAGAAATCGTGCGGGATTTATCAGATTATACACGAATCTCACCTATTTTCTATTTTTTAAAATTCGTTTTTAAAATTAAAAATAAGGCCTATTTTTGAAAATGTATTTCCCACGTTTTTGGAAAAATTTGCGATTTGTTCAATAAAATTTACATTTTCCTCAAAATTTGACGAATCTTTTCACAAAAAAGTAAACATTTTGAAAAAGGTTTTTTAGAAATTTTTAGCCTTTGTAACAAATGAAATATTCCGCGAGAAAATTTATCTTTGGAAAGTTCACCTTTATTTTAATTCAATTGTTTTTTTAACTTCCTTCTAAAATTGAAATACTGCAATTTTGTTAAGCTTCAATTTCAACTTCAAAATTTTAGTTGTATGTAAAAATTTTGATTTTTACCATTTAAACATCCATCTCTCGGGTTAAAGCCAAGAAATCGCATCAAAAAATTAAATTTAAAATATTTTCCCGAAATTTTCATTTTTTTTTACAAAGTTTTCAGTTTAACCGTTCAGTTTTTGTTTATTTTTTCCAAAATTTTCAGTGAAAACTCACAATTTCGACTTCTTGTCAACTTTCGAACAGTTAGTCTTTAGTTACTTGTTAATTTCGACTTTGAATTTTTTTAAAGATTTGTTTGACTTCATTTCGAAACAACCTCAATTTCTAAAATTCGATGTCTTTCTTTAAAACACGAATATAAACTCGAAAACTCGAGATTTTTTTTTTCGAACTTTCAGGGCTAAGTTCGAAATTTCAACTATCTTCTCTAGATTCCAGGAACATTTTTTTATAGGTAGATAGATTACGGCTTCTTCGAAAATTGAAATTCCAAAATGCATCATCAGCAACGATTTCTTGAACTTTGACTTTTTAGTTTTTAAATATCGAATATAATCTCGACTTTTTTCTCAAAAACTTAAGCTATTTATTCAAAATCTTGACCGTAAAGGCAGGATTTTAATTTTTTCTAATAATTTTGATTTTTTGTTGCAAAATTTTGTTTTCAACGTCGACACTTTTTTCGAAAATTCTAGAATATTTTTAGAAAGCCTGAAATATTTTTTTTAATTCGTGCTTTTAATTCATTTTTTCCGGAAATTTTCACTGTAAACTCGAAATTTTGACGTTATTTAGTGATTTTGACTTATTTTTAATTTTCGACCCTAATCTTGAAGTACTCGATCGATTCGTGGGTTGAATTCTAGAGCATAGTAATGAAATAATAAACCCCTAATAAGGGGCAGTTGATTTAGGTAGCCCACCACAAAATTTGGAGCCAGTCCTTCCCTGCAAATGAATTTTTATGAACATTCGAGGCTGTTTTCCCAATATAGTCTCTCGCGAGAGCTGATTTCAGAATCAAGAGATCTAAACAAACACACAACCCTTGAATCGGAAGTAATTAACCGTCACGAAAGTTGATTTATCCCCTTGAACCCATCGAGCCAAAATGTTATTGTACAACGTTATTTTAACAGAAGTATTGAATTTATAATTAAATTTTTTGCGGTTAGTGGTCTCGCTATCAGTGTCTGTCCCAGACGAGCGAAGCAGCGACCCCGCTGCGTGAATGTAAACAGGGGTTGGAAGCGCCCGTTCAGGAGCAGAACTTACCCTCGGTTGAGTAATTATTTGCAGTTAAGATAACGTCATGAGCACGGTGCCATGCGCGTGCTGCCTTACGCCGCTCGCATGTCTGAAATGCATTGATAAGGCTTTAACTGTCCTTATATTCCTGTAAAAGCACAGGAAAGACGGCTGGATGTCCACCTTTCAAGGGCCCGTGGCAGAGGGAAATTTCCCAAGCTGCAAAGAACGACAAACCCCCTTAACTGTAACTTCGAAAATGCACAGTTGTCAAAATGTTTTACCGTATTTTATAGACTATAAGATGCACTTTTTAACTGTCCTTATATTCCTGCAAAAGCACAGGAAAGACGGCTGGATGTCCACCTTTCAAGGGCTCGTGGCAGAGGGTAATTTCCCAAGCTGCAAAGAACGGCAAACCCCTTAACTGTAACTTTACAAATGCATAGTTGCCAAAATGTTTACAGAATTTTATAGGTTTTACGATGCCACGTATTCGATGAGGCGGAAACCTATCTCTAGAAGAAGAAGAAGAAGAAGAAAAGGAAGAAGAAGAAGAAGACAGTTCAAATAACGATTTTTAAGGATTTTAAAGGTCAGTTCTTCAGTCTGCCTTTGCAATCTAATAATGAAAATGGTAACAATGTTTTTAGGTTTAAAAAAAAATGCTGAAAAATTAAATTAAAATAGTGGCGCATTAGAGTCCATAAAATATGGTATATCAAACGATTCTCTTTGGAAATATCAGGTGTTCAAATGAAAAGATCATCCAGTGTGTTTTGATTTTTTATTAGAAGAGGACGGAGCGTATTAAGATATTGATTGTTTTGGTTGATCTGTCCTGTATCACTTTGAAACTTGGCATATTCTTTGGCATTTCGAAGAGATGACAATACTCTAAGACGAAAGAAAATCCTTTGGAAAGTGATTTTCTTTGACGAAATATAATTTGAATTAATGAGACACACAAATTCATAAAATTGTGAGTCGTTTTAAGGTCTTTAGGTGATTTTATACAAAATCCCTCGAGTTTTCCATCAGAAGATTTGTTACTACATGAGTTCAGATGTATTATCTTTGGAACATTGGAAAACGTACGTTAAAAAACACAAATGTTCAGCTTCCTTGATTAGGTTTAGGCTTTTTCATTAAATACTTGATAATTTTACTGGAGTACTGGTGTCCCAAATCTAGAATTTTTTTTCGAAACAAATTAAAACTTTTACTAATGTATCCAAAAATCTCGTTTGAACTCATTTAAGGAATTAGGACAATATTTCGACTTCCCATTCGAAATTGTCATTTCTTCAAAATATAAAGTTCTTAGATATTTTGAATTCAACTACGTAAAGATTTTTTTCTTGCAATTTCGAGATTGCTCTCAAATTTTCTCCCCTTATCCCGATATTTTGGTAAAAAAAGTTGAAAGTTGGACCCTATATTCAATATTTCTACTTGATTTAAAGCTTCAAATTTTGAGTCAATCTCGAAAAAGTCGACAAAGTTCGATTAAAACTGGTTTTTTCATTCTTTCTCAAAATGACTTTCAGAAAACGTCAATAACATAGACAGTTCGAGTCAAGCTCAAAATTTCTACTTTTCTTTTTCAAAAGGTAGCTTTAAAGTTGAAATTTTCAGTTTAATTTCAAAAAAATCTACAAAATTGTACTGGCTTGTTCACTTTTTTTTTATACAGGGTGTTACAAAAGTCCGGGCCGCTACTTCAGGAGCATATTCTACACATTAAAATATGAAAAATGTTGAAATACATTTTTTTCTTTAAATTGCCTCCTAACGGAGATATGACCTTTTAAAAATGGCGCCCCTAAAGTGGTTTTTTTACTACAAAAAGTTAACGGTATTTTTACAAAAATTAAAAAATATATTAAAATAGATTTTAAAATCCCGTAACTTCGGAAAAGAAACTTGACATTTCTGTAAAAAGAAATTAGAAAAAATTTAAATATATCTACAAAAAATAGTTTAAGGAAAAGTCTTCGGAAAATTTTGAGAAAAAACTCGTAAGCGAAATTGGGAGTGCTGCAGTTCCACAGTGCCTATACGCGAGCCGCCACTGCTCATAATACATAAATGCGATGCGGTTTCTTCGTTTTCCACGGCTCAATTACTGAAACGATTTTAATGAAAACTGGTACTGTCATTTCTTACGATTCAGAATAGACACTAGGAGTAGGCTATTTTTTATCTCAAAATTATATTATATCCATAAATAATAAAAATAAACAATCACACAGAAAGGTAAGAGTGTCTACTCGTCTATGACCTTTATTTTGACAGCGGACTGTCTTCTTCGGTTGTCAAAACTATTATCATAAAAGTAGATACAGTTGAAACCGGATATAACGACATTGAAGGGACCATAAATTACGGACGCTGTAACAGGTAGTTGTTATAAGCAATATAACTGGCAGTACAGTTAGCTTTTAAAATAATCGCTGGGACTTTGCTATTTAGTTGCAATAACCGATGCGTCGTTGTAAACGATGTCGTTATATCCGGTTTTGACTGTATCTGTATTATCCATTTCAGTAATATTACGTTACCGCCTTACAGTTTGAACTAAAAATTAATTTCAGATTTAATTTAAATTTTAAATTGTGTTAAAACTTCCATTTACCTGTAAAGTAAAAATCTGGAGCAAGTTTAAATAAATATTTTCATATAAATAGAACACTATTTGAGTAAATTATTGTGGTGGGGGAACGAAATTGTTGACCAATAAGCAAGACATTTACCGTCGGGTCAAACCAGCAACGCCGTAAAACTAAATACTCTCTTGGTAGTCGTTTAAAATGCAATTTATAGTTTCTATCAGGAAGTTTAGTTGGAATTATCCAGACCGCATGATCGCGCCACGGTCTAAAGATAATCAGAATGAGGGATTTACTACTTACTCTAGGACCTTATTTCCGACAGGAAGATGGTTATTTCACCAACCCTTCTACGAGCTAGACCGGCACACTTCCTGTGCATTCAAAACTTTAATGAAAGTCTCCAAGACGTTAGCAGATATTTCTTTAGATCGCTCCTCTGGCATTTTATAACGTGTCGACGATCAAAGCTTTTATTAAATTTTGAAAACATCAAAGATCTTTTCACTCGATGTCGCGTCTAAAGTAAATTGTCACAGACAGACGGTAGTTAATTTAAAATTTTAAATTACTCCGGAGCATAAAATTTGTAGGAATTTAATCGCCTTTGTCTTCTAAAAGAAATAATTTCGTAGGCCTTGATTCAGCCGCTAAGTCAAGTAATTAAGCATTTCATTTAATGTAGTGTGTCGTATAAAAACACCCCATAAAGGCAGCGGGTTTTTATGTGCGTATCATGATTTCACATTTTGTAGTCTGTTCATTGGCTTCAGCCCCTCAGTCTTTAAAGATATAAAAAAAAATGAAATATGCTTCGCGTTTTTACGACTTTTGCGTCAACGCTGTTTTGTCTTTTTCTCGATCGAAGTAACCAATAAGAAATACTGTTAGTGAAAACCTGACAAAAAAAGTTGAGTGTAAAAAATCGTCACCAGCTCACTCCTACTTTTTCGTTTCTTGTTTTTTTTTTTAATTTTTGTTTAATCCAAGCAAATCTGACGAGTTACGTGATTAAAAAGCAAGGCACACCTTTCGAAACATTTTGCAAATCATTAATGACATCATTTCCAAAAAAGATACGATGAATTTTGGAATAAAAATCCGAAATTTTGCGAAGTCAGATTTTAATAAAACAAGTAGAGTTTTAATAATAAATTCGAAATTTCAAATAAAAAGGGCAAATTTTGTGAAAAAAAGACTAATTTTGAGAAAAAAGTTTAAATTTCGATAAAATTGGGAAAGGGTAGGGCGAGTTTTGATGAGAAAAATGGAAATTTCTGAAACAAATTATCCCAATTGAATATCAACTTTCGGGGCTGCATGTGCCAGAGGAGGGGCAAGCGCGCTACTTTAGCCAAGGTTTCGAACCGTTATTTTTTTAGTTCCGCTTTTCGGTTTTCGTTCCAGCAAAGAATTTATATCGATTCAGATGAGTTTTTCCGATTTTCAGTTCAGTTCCAGGTGACTCATTTTTTTGATTTTTCAAAAGTTTTTCGAATTAAAAATTGATATACGAACATAATTTAGAAAATGTTCTATCTTTTTTTTCTATAATATTACAACATGTAACTACTCTGATTTTGCCTAAAATTTAAGGAAAATATGTTTTATTTTTCAAGTTAAAAAATTTCAAGCTGTAACCCTAAATTTTGAATTCAATTTAAGTTCAAATTTCAAGAAAAACCTAAGCTTTATAAAAAACTAAGTCGTAATTTCGGGTTTAGAAATTTTAACTTTAAATTTTAGACTCTTATTGATCGGAATAATACCATTATTGATTTTATTTAACATTTCTCCATTAAATATTTCCAAACCGGGTCGCAGAATTGTAAAATTTAAAATTAAACTCGAAATTTTTATAAAAATCTTGAATGATATACCCAAGTTCTAGAATATAGAAAATTTGGCCGTTAACATCGAAAATTTAAGAGACTTTTCTTCCATATTTATGATTTTCTAGGGAAGCTTGCCCTTTGATTAGCTTTTTCTAAGAAAATTCATTTTTGCTGTTTTGACTGTGTTTTCTTGAACTTTGGATTAGAAAGATCAAAAGAAAAAAATAAATGAAAATGAAAAAGGCCAAAAAATATTAAATGAAAAGTTTTAAATTGAGATTTTGATGAAACAGTCAAAATTTCAAAAAAAGAACTTCACAATTTAACAGAAAAATGTTCAGTTAAGTTTATACCTTAATTTAGAATTATTTACCTTAGACCCAAATATTCGATTTTTTTTGGACATGTTGCTGAAAACTTAAAAATTTCTAAAAAAAAGTAAAACTTTTCACGAAGTTTTGGTTAGTGTATTTACCTTCTTTCGATATTTTAACTTTTTTCTTTTGAAGTTTCAAATTTAAATTTGTATGTACTATTTGCTATTATTTTTTTTCCTCTAAAATTTCGACTTTATTTTAAATTCTGAAATTCGACACATTTCCCAAAATTTTGAGTTTTCTTTTTAACATTCGTCTTTCGTTCGAAATTATTTCACTATTTTTCTCAAAATTTGACTTTCTTTAAAATTTTGAGTTTTTTTAAAGTTAATTTGTATTTTTCACAAAACTTCGACTTGAGTCGTTGAAATTTGGATCATTTTATCAAAATTTCCAACTTTTTCTGAAAAGTTATGTTTCAAAATTTGATTTTTTTCTAGAATCTCTATTTTCGTAACACTTCGAGTTTTATCTTGAGATTAATTAATTTTTTTATTGAAATTTCATTTTTTATTCAACATTCAACTTTCTCTCCTTAAAATTTGAGTTCCTCTAAATAATTTTTATTTATTTACAAGTTCGACAATTCTTTTCGAGTTTTGAATTTATTTTCAAAATTCATCTTTTCTTTCGACAGTTTTCAATGTTTCTCAACTCTCGAAAATTTGACCTTTTTGAAATTCGTCTTTTTCTCGATATTTCAATTTATTCGTGAATTAGATGTTTAAATTTGATTTTGTCTAAAAAAAATATCGACATTTTTCCCCAAGTTTAAGTGAAATCAAAAATTAAATTAAAATAAAAGAGACAAAAACGTTCGAGAAAAATATCTTTTGAAAATCCCAAGTTTCTCGCGAAATTTCAAAATTATGTCAAAATTGAAATAAAAATTAAAATTTCAATTTCAACTTGTATCCTAAAATTCGCTTTATTTTTGAAAGATTCAAAATGCGATGTTCTAATTTCCTGACATGTCGACTTTTTCCTCGAAATTGACTCTTTCTTGAAATTCGATTTTTTCGAAATTCGCTGTTTTATTCAACATTCAACTTTCTCTCCTTAAAATTTGAGTTCCTCTAAATAATTTTTATTTATTTACAAGTTCGACAATTCTTTTCGAGTTTTGAATTTATTTTCAAAATTCATCTTTTCTTTCGAAAGTTTTCAATGTTTCTCAACTCTAGAAAATTTCACCTTTTTGAAATTCGACTTTTTCTCGATATTTGAATTTATTCGTGAATTAGATGTTTAAATTTGATTTTGTCTAAAAAATATCAAGTTTAAGCGGAATCAAAAATTAAATTGAAATAAAAGAGATAAAAACGTTCGAGAAAAATATCTTTTGAAAATCCCAAGTTTCTCGCGAAATTTCAAAATTATGTCAAAATTGAAATAAAAATTAAAATTTCAATTTCAACTTGTATCCTAAAATTCGCTTTATTTTTGAAGGATTCAAAATGCGGTGTTCTAATTTCTTGAAATGTCGACTTTTTCCTCGAAATTGACTCTTTCTTGAAATTCGATTTTTTCGGAATTCGCTGTTTTTTCTAAATTAGATCGGTATGTTATCAAAAAGTAAAAATGTTGACAACACTATTTTTGGAAAATTTCGAGAAAAAGGCTTCTCGCAAATTTAATTTCTTTATTATTATGCCAAAATTGAAATAAAGAAGTAAATTGGAAATTTTTTTTTGAAAATTGAGTTTTTTTTTCAAAATTCGACTTTTTCTGAAAATTGCGATTTTTTTTCACAAAATTCGATCTTTAGAAATATTTTGACGTTTTTCGAATTTTGAATATTTTTCGAGTTTTTTCAAAAGTTTGGGTTTTTATTTTAAATTTGGTTTTCTAGAAATTTCGAATTTCCCAATATTGGGTTTTTTTCTTGAAATTCGTCGCCTTCGAATTTACGATTTATAGATGACCATTCCACTTTTTTCTCTCAAAATTGGACTTTCTCTCGGAAATTATATGTTTCCTTCTAGAAATGTCGACCCTTCTTTCCACATTTCGACGGTATTTACCAAAAAGCATTAATTTTTTTAAAGTTTTGTTTTATTAATTAATATTCGGCTTTTTCTGATTTTTTTTTAGATTCAACTTTTCGAAAATTCCATATTTCTCAAAATTCGTCTTATTTTTTTTTATTTTTTTTTTTTGTTAAAGTAGGGGAAAATGCTTTACGCACATCTGGGAAGATAACCCAGATAGTGTCGGACTTCCGCTCAAACTACGGGTACCGACTAAAAACCCCTACTTCTTCGGGCCGGGCCCTTGGCCCCCAATCCCTCCGTCGGAACAGTACAATAGTGCTGGAGCACTGTTGTAAGCTGTTTTGCCTGAAACATAAGAACAAACAAAACAGAAAATTTTTACGATGAAAGTCTCAGCCTAGAGGACCATCCTTGGTCTCCTAATCCTGGTTGGGATGTCTGGATCGTAATCCACTGCCTGTCGAACGAATTCGTTGGGATGCGTTTCCGCTCTCACCATCACCCTGGAATTTATTTCCCTAAGAAAATCTCTTACCAAAGGTAGTTCAGCTTCTCTATGGAGCTGATTGTTTCTCGCAAACCATGGAGCGTCCATGGCTTGTCTTAGAAAGACGTTCTGGAACACCTGGAGTTTCTTCATCTGATTATCCGTTGCTTGTGACCAAGCTACAGATGCGTAGGTCATCGCTGGTCTAATGATTGATTTGTATAGTAACACTTTAAGTCCAATGGACAGGTTACTGTTTCTACCAATCATCGCTTGCAGCAGTCCTTCAGCATTTTGGCTCTGGACACTGCATAATCGATGTGTGCCTGGAATGTTAGTCTTTTGTCTAGAATGACACCTAGATACTTTGCCTGAAGTCTCCAGTCGACGTTTTGCCCATGAACATTTACATGTCCATATGGTTGGAGTCTTTTTCGAGTGAAAAAGACTGCTTGGGTCTTGTCTGCGTTGACTTGGATTCTCCATTGGCCAAAATAATCTAGTAGACTGTCTGTTGCCTCCTGAAGTCGTCTGGTGACCACCTCTGGACTGAAAGAGTATGCCACTAAAGCTGTGTCATCTGCGTAAATTGCCAATAAGGTGTTGTCGGTTGTTGGATTGGTTCTCGGAATGTCTGCTGTGAACAGAGAATACAGCAGAGGTGACAAGGCAGAACCCTGAGGCACTCCATACTGTAACCTAAGCTGGTTTGATAGTTCCTGTCCCACCTTTGCTCTAAAAGAGCGCTGGTCCAGGAACGAGCTTACCATTTGAACCATTGTTAGAGGTATTCCAAACTGGTGCATCTTAAAGACTAATCCTTGATGCCAAACTGTGTCAAATGCCTTGGAGATATCGAAGAAAATAGCTCCAACTACCTGGTTCCAGTTCATGCGTTGAGTGATTGTTTCAACCACTCTCAGCAGTTGGTCTGAGGTAAAGTGCATAGGTTGGAACCCAAATTGTTCCTTAGGAATGATTTCGCGATCGCTGATGATATTCTGCAGACGCTTCCTCAAAATCCTTTCCACCACCTTACCCAGGTTGGATAAGAGGCTGATTGGCCTGTAATTTTGGGAGAATTTCCCATCCTTACCTGGCTTAGGAATGAAGATAACGTTTGCAGTCTTCCATCTGGTTGGAAAATACCGGAATTTAAACATAGAATTGACTATTGCTCCCAAAATTTGACAGCTTGGTCCGGAAGAGACTTCAAAGCTTGGTTTGGAATTCCGTCTGGACCTGGAGACTTTTTGACATTTAGCTTGCGCAGAAAGCTTCGGATTTCCTCCTCATTAGTTGGCTGGATGACGTCGTCTTCTTCTGGCACTTCCTCCTGAAGAATTTGAACCTCTTCTTCAACCTCATCTACGAAATCTAAGTCCACTTCTTCAAGTGTGGCCTGACAGTGTCGTTCAAAGGTCTCAGCAAAAGCTGCAGCCTTTTCCTGATCTAAGTAAGCCATTCCTTGAGGTCCGTGTATCGGAGAGAAAGGTTTCCTAACTCCTCTTAGAGCTTTGGCTGTGCGCCAGAGATCTGATGAAGTTTCAAGGTTGCAACTTCTTAGGTGTTCCTGAAACTTAGAAATTTTGTGCTCTCCGAGTTCATACCTGAGTTCGTGAATTAGCCTGTTGACTTCCGCCTTATCTGTTTGCCGATTGGTCCGTCTTGCTCTCTTCCTGGCACAATTTTTCCTTCTAATCAGCTCCACCAAGTGATTTGGCAGTGGTTCCCTTCCTTCTATACGCCGGAAAGTTTTGGTCGCAGCCAGAATTGAATTTGTTATGGTGATTTCCAGTCTTTCCACCGCTGTGTTGATGTCATCGTTTGTATTGATCTCTCCAGGCTCTTCCAGGTTTGCTGCCAGATACTCCCTGAACTGTGTCCAGTTTGTTTTCTTGCAGGTTTCTGGAGGCTTGGGTCCACGATCATCTCCGATGGTCATCATCACTGGGTTGTGGAATTCGTCTTATTCTCGAAATTTTGACTTTTATTTCAAAATACGATGTTTTATGTTTCTGGAAATCTCTACTTACAACAATTTCTCACAATTTCGATCTTTTGTAAAAATTGTGAGTTTTTTTTATAAAATTTGGCTTATGCAAATATTAGAATTTTCAAAATTTTTCGGCGTCTCCCGAAAGGTTTTTACTTATTTGATTTTCTGAAATTTGCAACTTTTTCCCAAAATTCATATTTTTCTCGAAATTCGACTTTTTCGAAATCATTCTTAAAAGTCCTTCCTTTTCCTTTTAAAATTGAATTATTTCTTGAAAGTTTTGAATTTTCTTCAAGAAATTTCGATCTTTTTTTCTAGATTTTGACGGTATTTTTTAAAAATCGTTTTATTTCGAAATCAAATTTTTAATATTCAGCTTTTTCTGAAAATTTCCTACTTTTTTAAACTTGAAAACTCCGAAAACTGTTGAATTGTTAAAAATTTCAAAAATGCCGAAGATATGCGTTAAAAAAAACGAAATTTATAAAAAAGCGAAAACTTGTAAAACGAGAACAAATTTTGAAATGAAGGTCAAATGTTCCAATTAAAACCGACATTTTTGAGAAAGCGAAACAGTGGGGGTCGAAAATTTTCGAAAGGACAATTAATATTTTGGAAAAATTCGAAATTTAATTAAAATATTGTTCTCGAAATTTCAACTTTAATTTGACTCAATTTTTAAATAAAAAACTGGATATTTCCATATTTATTTTGTCTGTTTCGATTGTTATTTCGAACATTCTACTTTCATTTCAAAATGTGTACTTATTTTTTCAAAATCTCGTTTTTTTATAAAATGCGGTTTTGCAGTTCCAATTTTAACTTTTTCCCAGTTCAATCAAAAAATCAAAACTATGATTTTTTTAGAAACTTTAAAAAAAATATGTCTAGTTTTAGCCCAAATTTTTACAAAAAATCGAAATATCGAGATTGAAGTCGATTTTGAGAAGAAAAGTAGAAATATCGAAAAAAAATCGATGTTTTAAGTTTGACGGAATTTTAAGAAATTTTTAGAAAAAAAAAACTTGTGCGTTATAAAAACACTTTGACAATGGAAATCGAATTCCACATATTTAAACATTTAGATTTAGACTTATTTGAAGTTTTGACTTTATTACCAAAATTACGACTGTTACCTCAAAATGTCCATCATACTTTTAAAATTGTCAAAAAATTTTGAGAAAAATTGCGACCTTAAAAGATGAACTCTAAAAAGAAAGCCGAAAATCCGAGAAAAAAACTTATTGTTAGAAGAGTCAAAATACGAAAAACTTTGAAAAGTTGAATTTTGAGAATAACTCGAAATTTCGAGAAAAAGTTCGAACATTGAAAAATGTCAATGTTTCCCAGAAAAAGTTAAATGGATTTTTTTTGGCATGTTGAAGTTTTTATAGGCGTTGAGGTGCTTGCCCAAATGCCCAACCCCCAACCTGGAGGACCCGGTGCTTTGTTTTCGTGGTATTCATTCTCTAGACCGATTTCCTGACAGAACTTAGAGATCGGTCTTCTCGTTAAGTGATTCTTCCGTTGACCGGTTTTCAGCTGTAACTCTAGACAGGGGCCCTTACGGGGTGCTACATCCGCGCCAGATGAACCCTGGTTTATTTACGAGGTGTTACTCCTCAATCCCTCCTCCTTTTTCATCCTGGTTTTGGGCAGGCATCGGCGGAGTTAAAAAAAGTTAAATTTGAAGAAAAATATCAAATTTAAAAAAATAAATTTTAACTTTCGAGAAAAAGAAATAAATAAAATTTAGTCTTTCTCTAGCCAGTATAACTTTTTTATCGACATGTTGATTCTTATTCTTTAATTCTACACATTTTGCTCGAAATTTTGAGTTAAAGACTGGGACCATAAATTTAAGTTTGGAAGTTTCGAGTTTTAGCTAGAAAACTTGAACATTTCCAAAAAAATTGTGAGATTAATTTTGAAAAATTGTTAATCATAAATTTGGTTAGTTTTTCCTCAAAATTTAAACTTTTCCAATAATGTTAATTTTTTTCTTGAAATTTGGATATTCTTTGGAGATTTTGAATTAAGATTCAAAATAAAAAATAACAAAATATTGAAATTCAAATTAGCATTTTTGCATTTAAAATCTAATTTCTGTCAATATTTTTAGGAAAAATTCGAAATTTTTATTTTAAATGTATATTTTAATCGTAAAAGTGAAGAATCCACAAAAATGCAATTTCAATTATTTCTAAACTTCAATTTTCTACAGAAAAATTGAAATTTCAAGATCAACAACAAATTTTCTGGAAAAAAAAGCGAATTTCAATTTTAAAGACCAAATTATAGGAAAAGTTCCAGCTGCAGCTAAAAATTGTGTGAAGAGATTTAATATTTTGAGAATCGATGCAAAATTTTAAGGAGCAAAGGGCCGAACTTTTGAGTTTATACCAGAAGTTTCGCCAAAACAATTAATATTTAAAAAACACAATTGTAACGTCTAAATTCTACACAATCTGAAAAAAATATCGTAATTTCGAGGCTAAAGTCAAAATCTTGAGAAAAAAAAATAAAAGTTTTTAGAATAAAATTTACTATTTTAGTGTAAACATAATCGTTGGAAGTTCAAATTAGACATTTTCTAAAATGTCGCCATTTAAAGATCCTCTCTTTGAAATATTTGAATTTTTCAGGATTTTATTAATCTTTTTTGAAAATGTTTACCTTTTATCATCAAAATTGGGACTCTTTTCGAAGTTAAATATAGCTTCATTCAAAACTTAAAGTTTTTTTCGAAATTTTGATTTTTTTTTTCAATAGTTCGAGTTTTTCGACATTTTTTCAAAATTCGCTCGTTACAGAAATTTCTTCTTGTTGAAGAATCTAATTTTTCAAATTACCAATTTTTAATTTTGAACGAATTTTACAAAACGAATTCAAAACTTAACTAAACTCAGATTTTAAAGCTGCCTAAATTCAAAACAATTTGAAAAAAAAATCGCAACTTCGAGGCTAAAGTCAAAATTTTAAGAAAAAGGTCAAATATAGCGTAAACAAAACCAGATAAAAATTGGAAGTTTAAATTAGACATTTTCGAACATGTCATCGTTTCAAGTTCACCCTCAAAATTTCGACTTCAATTTCAAGATCCCAGCTTTAAATTGGAATATAATATTGTATTTTTCCTCGAAATTTTGATTCAAAATTTAAAAGTTTCGTGGACTATTTTGAAATAGCGAGATTTCAGCGAAAATTTTAAGAAAAAAATCATATCTTGGAATTTTTGGAAGGTTTAGGAAGACATAAAAATTTAAATTTGAGATTCCGAAGAAAAATTAAATACTAAAAAAAAGTGGAATTTGAAAAAATAAATAGACGAAAAATCGAAAAATTGACTAATAACTTCAAAAAAGAGAGTTCAAATTAGGAAAGGAAAATCGAAATTTAATGAAAGAAGTAAATTTGGAGTTTTCTACAAAAAGTTCAAATTTTCAGAAAAACTCGAATTTGCGAATAAAATCCTAAGGAAAGCCGATTTTCCCTAGCTTGAATGAAAAACCCGCTAATGCTTTATTTTAAAACTACCACGGAGGATATTTTTTTGTTTTAAAGTCGAAATTTTAAGAGAAGAAAAGAAATATTTCAAGTAATATCCTGATTAAAGACGAAATTTCAAGAAAATGTCGAAAATTTTGAAAAAAGATTCGAGTTAAAACTTAAAATTTTAATTTGGCTTAAAATTTTTAGAATAAAGCCAACATTTTCTAGAAACTGTGGAAATTGTCAGTTTCTAATCTAACATTTAAATAGAAATGATAGACTGAAAGTAAACTCTTAATTGTGAGATCAAAGTTGCACGGATTTGTGTGCAATTTTGAAAAATAAATTGAAATTTCTAAAAAAAGATTTCTCACTTAAGGGTAAAATAAAAACTGTTTTAAGAACATAAATTCAACGAACCCAAATAAACCGATATTTTTTCCCGTTTCGCTCCGTTTTCCGTTCCGTTGAAAATAACGTTTTTTTTTCGGCTTTCGGTTCAGTTACGGTTCGAAGCCCTGATTTTAGCTTCGCCTAGACTTACAATTAGTCAAATTTTTATAGACAACTTGCCGAATTGTTTTTCTTTGAATGTTGAATGGGGTCCAAAAGAGCTAATGTTTGGCTTTGGGGCTGAGTTCCAGGCATGAAAACAGAGAAGACTATCCAGTGTTGGTTCTGTTTGGGTCCCTGATGAGACGTGAAAAGGAAAGCCCAGCTTTTTAAAGGTGGGTAATGATGGTTCCAAAAAAAACTGGTACTTGCATTTTTAGGATAAGTGGATAGGCATATTATATTCTATAGAGGAGGATTTTACCATTACATTTTTCTCGTTGAATAGTAGAACTAGTAGATCATTCAATAGAAATAAACTATTAAATGCGGGGAGTGATTAAATTTATGTGGGAAAACCACAAATAAATGTCACTTAAACATTAATGTGACGTCGTCAATAGTCCCGATAATTGAGCAAACACACATCGATCATTTATCAATAAATTGTCAACCAGCATGAAAAAAATTAAACCAATAAAAGGGCCGAATATGCCGGTATTCGAATTTAATAATAGAAACAGCCGTAGACGCATGAGACAACCGTCTGGAAACCGAGGACGTTTATATTGGTAGACAATGATGAGTGCAGCTTATATTTAAATTGTTTGTGTGCTTCAAGAATACAGGAGTGTCGACGAGTTTCCGGTTCATTCAAGCCGCATTAACGGAATTGAAAGAGAAAGATACTTCCTCATCATCGGTCAGATAGATCGTTCTGAAGGACACTTCGTCACGTGACTCTTGTGGCTTGTTCTCGATCTCCCATCTAAAATTCATAAGCGAAGGCACCCTTATTGATACTGAAGTGAACAATCAGTTATACGTACAACAAACCTCCAAACAGTAACTTTGGAAGAAAGTTTACTTTGCTGGCTAATTTTTGCGAATTAGACCTTTTGAACGTATTGTGATGACTCAAGCATTAACTGATTAGTTGATGTTACTTTTGTTAATCAATAATAATAGGATTAGTCTGCTTGGCATCTTGACAAATCTAATTCAGCTGATCTGGCAAAATACGTATATAGTGCTCTTAACGTATTTTTTATATTCTGAGATTTCTGAGTAACAAAAAGTAAATTGAAAACATTTCTCAAAACGACGAAACCACCACGAACTAAATCATCTATTTTTAAAAGAGTCCAAGAGTCATAAAGAGATTAAAACATTTTATTTAAGAGCAGTTTAATCGTAATCTCACTTAATACGCTTAAGAAAATGGGATTCCTCGCTTTTTAATTTGCATTTCTGAGAAAAATACTAATTACGAAAAAAACCCAAGCTCGGAAGAGGTTTCATTAACCTGGGTCTCCCCCCTAACACATTTCGTTGACATCTTCCTCGTCATATAATCAATCTCCCTTGCCGTTTTTAAATGGACGCACCCCAGAGTAAAGTTTCTTTAAACGGCCAGAGAAAATTCCACTTCAATCGCTTCGCTGTCAGTTTGAACATTTATTTCAATTGATTTTGTTTATTCCAATTATTAACGAATTTCTGAAGAAATTTTGATATATGAATATCAATATCACAGTCGCGCCAAAATGTTTGTTTAAAGTTAACAATTTTGTTTTATTTAAAAAAATGAAATATTCTCCAGCGCAGGACTTCGAAAATGTTGTCATAAAGCTACAATACCATAAAATATTGACTATAATAAGCACTTTTTTCTACATTTTGGCACTTAAAGGCAGGGCTTCGAACCGGAACTGAACCAAAAACCGCAAACCGAAAAAAAACCGTTATTTTTGTAGGAACGGAAACTGGAACAGAACCGAAAAAAATAACGGTTTAACGTTATATTTGTATGCTCTTAAAATAATTTTTACTTTCCCCTAAAGTTGGGATTTTTTTAGAAATTTCCTTTTCAAAATTTTACCCAAATTCATGCAACTTTCATCTCAAAATTACGAGTTTACTTTAAAGAACATTTTTTTTTGAAAGTTCAATTAGAAACTTACGTTTTCAATAAATTTAAATATCACGTAGTCGCATTTCAAAAACTGTTTAGAAAATTGTCAACAAACCATATAAAAAAATTTAAATATTTCCAAACTGGGCCGAAGAAATGTTAAATAAATTGAAAAAAACATAATATTTCCGGTCAATAAGGGTCTACCATGAAGAATAAACCTATTCCTCTAACGGAACGAACGGACTCCGCAAATGGTGAGTGCTTCTAACTACCAAGCTGAATAGATTTCAGCGGTTAGGAACAGTAGTCACCAAGAGCATATAAGTTCGACCCACAAGTGTAGTTCAATGCCGGAAGGGGTATTAGCCCTCGGAGTAGTTGTTTCTTGTGGATCGGGCTTCAAATATTTAAATTTTTAACACAGTAAATTTTTAACACAGTAAATTGATGATGAAACGTCTATTCATGTTAAAATTTCTTTATTTTTCTTTTTTATATTTAAAAAAAAAATTTATTTTTAAGTATTTCTTCCTCATTTTTCCCTTTCCATGTTATGCACTGCTGACGAGCTCAAATGAGAGCGAAACATCGATGTCCAGTGCTACAACTTTTTATGTATTTTCTTATATTTTCCTAATTTATCAAAAAAACAAAATTTTCATTTTTTCCATATCTAATTTTTGGTCTTCTATTTTTCATTATTCCTATTCTACGTAAAATAAAATAACCTCTTAATTTGTGAACTGTCATGAAGTGACGTTTTCAATAAATTTAAATATCACGTAGTCGCATTTCAAAAACTGTTTAGAAAATTGTCAACAAACCATACAAAAAAATTTAAATATTTCCAAACTGGGCCGCAGAAATGTTAAATAAATTGAAAAAAAACATAGAAACTTACAATTGCAACTCTTTCTAAGAAAATGTTGATTTTATTCTCAAAATTTCAATCCAAATTGAATTTGAAGCTGTATAACTTGTGTACACTTTTTTCAAAACTTTCGGCTCTTTTTTTTAATTTAGAATTTTTTCTCGAAATATTTCTTTTCTGTTCCTAAAATTTTGAGTTTAAAATAACAATTTTATGCGCTATTGTAAATATGGACTCAAGCAGTGGAGTCTTTTTCATTGAAGCCCAGTTTCCTGGGAATTTTATTTGCAAATTCGAATTTTTCCGAAAATTCCAACTTTTTCTTCAGGACAATCACAAATTTTTTTTTCTCATACTTGGATTTTCCCTTTTATAATCTGATACCCCTATTTTTTTGAAGATATTAATAAAGATTTGGAGTTTTCTTGAATTTTTTCCTTCAAATTTCACTTTAATTTAAATATGCCAATTTTTTTCTCCAAATTTCAAATTCTAAAGATTTTTTTTATTTCTAATTTTTCCTAGAAATTGGGAATTCTAGTCAAAATTTCAAGAGAAAAATACGACATTTATCAATTTAACGCCGGGATCTCGAAATTGAAGTCGAAATTTTGAGGGTAAACTTGAAACGATGACATGTTCGAAAATGTCTAATTTAAACTTCCAATTTTTATCTGGTTTTGTTTACGCTATATTTGACTTTTTCCTTAAAATTTTGACTTTCGCCTCGAAGCTGCGATTTTTTTTCAGATTGTTTTGAATTTAGGCAGCTTTAAAATCGAACTTTAGTTAAATTTTGAATTCGTTTTGTAGAATTCGTTCAAAATTTAAAAATTGCTAATTTGAAAAATTAGATTCAACAAGAAGAAATTTCTGGAACGAACGAATTTTACAAAAATGTCGAAGTTATCACAAAAACTCGAACTTGGAAAAATGGAAATTTCGAAAAAAACTTTATATTTTGAATGAAGCTATATTTAACTTCGAAAAAAGTTCCAATTTTGATGATAAAAGGTAAAAATTTTCAAAAAAGATTAATAAAATCCTGAAAAAATTTAAAAAAAAGAGGAAATTTTCCAAAAAAATCAAATTTTGAAAAAGTTACAGCTTCGAGAAAAAGTCGAAATTTTGATGATAAAAGGTCGAAATTTTGAAAAAAGTCCAAATTCTGAAAAAGGTTCAAAAATATTAAAAACAACAAAATTTTGAGAAAAAATTATTTTTTCAAAAAACAAAAATTATAGAAAAATCTAATCAAATAAAAGTTTAGTTTATTGCTTAAAAGCCGAAACCTCGAGAAAAAGTCGAAATTAAAAAAAAAATCTCAGTTTTCAGAAAACATCAAAGTCTTGAGAAACTGTCAAAAGTTGGACCAAGGTAAAAAATTTTATAAAATAGGATAAAAATTTTTAAAAGTCAGTTTTTCAACATCATTAAATTTATAGAAAAAGTCAAAATTTTGATGATAAAAGGTAGAAATTTTGAAAAAAGTCCAAATTCTGAAAAAGGTTCAAAATTATTAAAAACAACAAAATTTTGAGAAAAAAATATTTTTTCAAAAAACAAAAATTAAAGAAAAATCTAATCAAATAAAAATTTAGTTTATTGCTTAAAAGCCGAAACCTCGATAAAAAGTCGAAATTTAAAAAAAATCTCAGTTTTTAGAAAACATCAAAGCCTTGAGAAACTGTCAAAAGTTGGACCAAGGTAAAAAAAAAATAGGATAGAAATTTTTAAAAGTCAGTTTTTCAACATCATTAAATTTAAAGAAAAAGTCAAAATTTTGAAACAAAAAATAACAATTTGGAGAAAAGATCGAAATTATGTGTAAAGATTATCAAAAAATTCATAATTTGAAAAATAAATTAAAATCCTAGAGAAAGGTCAAACTGAAAAAGTCTTGCGATTAATAAAATACATTTGAAAAAAGTGGAAGTTCAAAAAAAGAACATTTGAATTTCAAAGTTTTCAAAATATAAAAACGAAATGCTTTAAAGAAATGAAAAAATGTTTAAGAATTTTCAATAAAAATGGAAGGTAGACTTTTCAAAAAGTAATCATTTTTAGAAACTCAGAATTTTACGAAAAAGTGCAAATTGAAAAAAGTTGAATAAAAAAACAAAGGCTCGAGAGAATCAATATTTGCAAAAAGTTAAAACTTTGAAAAAATTCAAATTTTGAAAAAGAATTGAAATGTTTTGAAAAAATCGAATTTAAAATTAGTAAGATTTGCGAAAAAAAGATGAAATTTCGAGTCTGAAGTTTCTGATACTACAAAAATAAGGTCAAACTTCGAGATCAATTCCAAATATTTTAAAAAATTTGACATTTTCAAAAAATAAAATCTTTAACAAGAACAAAACTTATAAAAGTAAAATGTTCAGAAAAATCCAAACCAACCAAATAAGAATTTCGAGGAATTTGGAATATTTAAATATCAAAATTTTAAAAAACGTCGAAATTTTCAAAATCAAGTTAAAATTTCGAAAATTTGGAAGTCGAACGAGAAAATATCGACTTTGTGAAAAAGTGGGTTTTTATTGTCGAAATTTTCGAAATAAGTCAAAATTTTCAATAAAAATTAAAATCTTCAGAAAAGTCGAAACTTTCAAAAAGTATATAACCCGTCTCTTTTTTCACCTAGGCGAAAGCGTGGGTATCAGCAATTTTTTTTTAAATTTGAGGTTTCCTTGAAGTTAGAACTCAAAATGAACCCAGAATCCAGAGTTTCAGCCTGAAATTTTTAACTCTAAAAATTAAGAAATATTTTCTTCAAGTTTTAAGCATTACCAGAGTCGTTATATGCTGTAATATTTAAAAAAAAGAGAGAGAACATTTCCTGAATTATGTTAAAAAATCAATTTAAATAAAAACTTTTAAAAAATTAAAAAATTAGTCACCCGGAATTTAAACGAAAACCGGAAAAAACCACTATCTTTGTCGCAACGAAAACCGGGACAGAACCAATATGATGTTTCTCCCGGAACGAAAACCGAAAACCGGAAAGAAAAAAATAATGATTCGATGCCCTGCTTAAAAATGAGGGGCATATTACACTCCAGTAAAAATTAAAAGAAAAGTTTCTAAACATCGAACACCGCGAACGTGTAGCAGCTGAAAGAGATTAATTTTTTCCAAAAATTTAGTGCCAAATCAAGCATGTATACACGTGGGCGTATTTTAGTCAAAACTTTACGATAATCGATTTTATTTGAAAAATCATATTCTCGAACATGAGTTTTTTTTCAAGTTTACGATTTTTTTAAAATTCGTCTTTTATTTGAAATTGTCACTATTCTCAAAATCCTACTTTTTGCACAAAAATCTTTCCCTCGAAACTCTCGACTTTTTCCAATTTCGATTCTTACCAAAATGTATCCAATTTTTTGTTTTTAGCCATTCTTCCCAAAATCTGGCTTTGTGAAAATTTGGAGTTTTTTGGAAATCCAACATTCTGAAAGTTTCGATTGATTTCTCAAATTTTGCCCTTTTCTCAAAATTGAGATCCTTCAATAAAAAAGGTTTTTTTTTGGTGGAACGGACTGGTCCTTGCTTATCTTCAAAAACTGATAGACAAATCTTCTCCCTTGAAACCAAGAAAGATTAAATACTTGCCATCTAGAGACTTTACGAGTGATAACAGGCCACATAATTCGCGACAGAATTCGGAACGAACGCATCAGAGAAACATGCGTCACAGAAGGCGTGGCCAGATGATGTAGATCAAGACGCCGTTTCTGGAGAGATCACGTCGGAAGAATATCATCAGCGATCGCGACATCATTCCTAAGGAACAATTTGGGTTCCAACCTATGCACCCTACCTCAGACCAGCTGCTGAAAGTGGTTGAAACAATCACTCAACGCATGAACTGGAACCAGATAGTTGGAGCTATTTTCTTCGATATCTCCAAGACATTTGACACAGTTTGGCACCAACGACTAGTCTACAAGATGCACCAGTTTGCAATACCTCTAACAATGGTTCAAATGGTAAGCCCGTTCCTGGACCAGCGCTCATTCAGAGCAAAGGTGGGGCAGGAACTATCGAACCAGTTTAGGCTACAGTATGGGGTGCCTCAAGGCTCTGCCTTGTCACTTCTGCTGTATTCTCTGTTCACAGCGGACATCCCGAGAACCAATCCAACAATCGACCACACCTTATTGGCAACTTATGCAGACGACACAGCTTTGGTGGCTTACTCTTTCAGTCCAGAGTTGGTCACCAGACGACTTCAGGAGAAAACAGATAGTCTACTAGATTACTTCGGTCATTGGAGAATCCAAGTCAACGCAGACAAGACCCAAGCAGTCTTCTTCACCCGAAGAAGACACTAACCATATGGACATGTTAATGTTCATGGGCAAAACGTCGACTGGAGAATTCAGGCAAAGTATCTAGGTGTAATTCTGGATAAAAGACTTACATTTCATGCACACATCGTTTATGCAGTGACCAAAGCCAAAATGTTGAAGGAACTGCTGCAAGCGATGATTGGTAGAAATAGTAACCTGTCCACTGGACTTAAAGTGTTACTATACAAATCAATCATAAGACCAGCGATGACCTACACATCTGTAGCTTGGTCACAGGCGACGGATAATCAGATAAAGAAACTCCAGGTGTTCCAGAACGTCTTTCTAAGACAAGCCATGGACGCTCCATGGTTTGTGAAAAACAACCAACTCCATAGGGAAGCTGAACTAGTCCTGGTAAGAGATTTTCTTAGGGAAACTAATTCCAGGGCGATGGTAAGAGCGGAAACACATCCCAACGAGCTAGTTCGACAGGGAGTGGATTACGATCCAAACATCCCAACCAGGATTAGAAGACCAAGTATGGTCCTCTAGGCTACGACTTCCATTTCGGAAATTTTTATTTTGTTTGTTTCTTATGTTTCAGGCAAAACGGCTTACAATAGTGCTTCAGCACTATTGTACTGTTCCGACGGAGGGATTGGGGGCCAAGGGCCCGTCCCAAAGAAGTAGGGGTTTTCAGTCGGTACCCGTAGATTGAGCGAAAGACCGACACTATCTGGGTATCTTCCCAGATGTCCTAAACGGATTTTCCCCTACTTAAAAAAAAAACGTCGGAAGAATGAGCAAGTCTGTTGCAAAAAGAACAATGACTCAGATACCCAATACAAAACGATCATCTGAAAGACCATCAAAGATATGGTACGACGGACATCGAGCTCACAAGAAAATACCTAGAGACAAACAGAGCAGCAGCCCTATGCTAACAACAAGAACAGGAAGAAAAAGAAGAAAAAGAGGGAGAAGAAGAAGAAACCATCTGGAGCAAGTGTTCCGTTTTTTAATGCTCTCTAGAGCAAGTGTTGTATTCTTTAATCTTTCTAGAGCAAGTGTTGTGTTTTTTAATGCTCTAAAGAGCAAATGTTCTGTGTTTTAATCTTTTCAGAGCAACTGTTGTGTTTTCAATTTCTCTAGAGCAAGTGTTGTGCTTTTTAATCTTTCTTAATTTCAGGGAACAGAAAATCGAATTGACTCTTTTTCTCAAAATTCGACTTTTTTTAATTTGCCTTTATTTGACCTTTTTCGACGACTTTTTCCTCCGAATTTCGAGATATTTCTCTAAATTTCGATATTTAATTTCAAATTTAGACTTTCCTAATTTCAACTTTTTTCTAAACAATTTCTAGTTATTTCTCAAGATTTGACATCTCCAAGAAATTTCAAAATCTCAAGTTTTTTATCTTTCCTCAGATAACATGTTTTTCCTAGAATTTTGAGTCATGGTATTAAAATTTGTCTTTTTCTCGAACGTTATAATTTATTCCTTTAAATTTGATATTTTTCTTCAAATTTAACTTTTTTTGACTCCGCCGATGCCTGCCCCAAACCAGGATGAAATAGGAGGAGGGATCGAGGAGTAACACCTCGTAAATAAACCAGGGTTCATCTGGCCCTGTAAGGGCCCCTGCTTAGAGTTACAGATGAAAACCGGTCAACGGCTTCTTCAAGAGAAGAAGGCGGAAGAATCCATTAAAGAGAAGACCGATCTCTAAGCTCTGTCAGGCTATTGGTCTAGAGAATGACCACCTCGAAAACAAAGCACCTAGTCCTGGTTAGGGGTTGGGCATTTGGGCCAGCACCTCAATGCCTATAAAAACTTCAACATGCTAAAAAAAATCCATTAAACTTCTTCTGGGAAACATCGACATTTTTCAATGTTCGAACTTTTTCGAGTTATTCTCATAATTCAACTTTTCAAAGTTTTTCGTTTTTTGACTCTTCTAAATTTCGAATTTTTTCTCGGATTTTCGACTTTCTTTTTAAGTTCATCTTTTAAGGTCGCAATTTTTCTCAAAATTCGGTTTTTTGACAATTTCAAAAATATGATGCACATTTTGAGGTAACAGTCGTAATTTTGGTAATAAAGTCAAAACTTCGAAAAGTCTAAATGTTTAAATATGTGGAATTCGATGTCCATTGTCAAAATGAAATTTTGAGACATTTTTATTTTATAAAGCATAATTTTTTTTCTAAAAATTTCTTAAAATTCAGTCAAACTTAAAACATCGACTTTTTACTCGACATTTCTATTTTTCTTCTCAAAATTGTCTTCAATCTCGATATTTCGACTTTTTGTAAAAATTTGAGCTAAAACTAGAAATATTTATTTAAAAGTTTCTAAAAGAATCAGTTTTGATTGAACTGGGAAAAAGTTAAAATTGAAACTGGAAAACCGCATTTTATAAAAAAAAAAGAGATTTTGAAAAAATAAGTACACATTTCGAAATAAAAGTAGAATGTTCGAAATAACAACCGAAACAGACAAAATAAATATTAAAATATCCATTTTTTTATTTAAAAATTGAATCAAATAAAAGTTGAAATTTCAAGAACAATATTATAATTAAATTTCGAATTTTTCTAAAATTTTGACTGTCCTTTCATTGAAAATTTTCGCCTTCAGTGTTTCGTTTTCTTAAAAATGTCGGTTGTAATTGGAACGTTTGACCTTAATTTCAAAATTTGTTCTCGTTTTACAAGATTTCGCTTTTCTATAAATTTCATTTTTTTTAATGCATATCTTCGGCATTTTTGAAATTTTTATCAATCCAATAGTTTTCGGAAAGTCAAATTTAAAAAAATAGGAAATTTTCATAAAAAGCTGAATATTAAAAAATGAATTTCGAAAAAAAAACTGTTTTTGAAAAATACCGTCGAAATCTGAATAGATCGAAATTTCTTGAAAAAAATTTACCACTTCCAAGAAACAATTCAATTTTAAAAGGAAAAGGAAGGAAGTCGAATTTTGAGAAAAATACCAGTTTTGGGAAAAGTGGGAATTTTCAGAAAATCAAGTAAGTAAAAACCTTTCGGATAACCCCGAAAAATGTTGACAATTCTAATACTCCCAAAAGCCAAATTTTATAAGAAAAAGTCACAATTTTTACAAAAGGTCGAAATTGTGAGAAACTGCTCCACTGTAAGTAGAGATTTCCAGAAACACAAAACAGCGTATTTTGCAATAGAAGTCAAAATTTCGAGAATAAGACGAATTTTGAGAAATGTGGAATTTTCGGAAAGTTGAATTTAAAAAAAACAGAAAAGACGAAATATTAATAAAACAAACTTTGAAAATTTTAATAATTTTTGATAAATACCATCGAAATGTAGAAAGAAGGGTCGAAATTTTCACAAAACATAGAATTTCCGAGAGAGAGTCCAATTTTGAGAGAAAAAAGTGGAATGGTCAACTATAAATCGTAATTTCGAAGGCGACGAATTTCCAGAAAAAACCCAATATTGGGAAAGTCGAAATTTCCCGAAAACCAAATTTAAAATAAAAACCCAGACTTTTGAAAAAACTCGAAAATTATTGAAAATTCAAGGTCAAAATATTTCTAAAGATCGAATTCTGGTGAAAAAAAGGTCGCACTTTTTAGAAAAAGTCGAATTTTGAAAAAAAAACTCAATTTTTAAAAACAATTTTCCAATTTACTTCTTTATTTCAATTTTGACATATCTTTTCAGTAAAGAAATTAAATTTACAAGAATTTTTTTTCTCGAAATTTCCCAAAAATATTGTTGTCAACATTTTTACTTTTTGATAACACACGGATCTAATTTAGTAAAAACAGCGAATTTCGAAAAAATCGTATTTCAAGAAAGAGTCAATTTCGAGGAAAAAGTTGACATTTCAAGAAATTAAAACATCGCATTTTGAATCTTCCAAAAATAAAGCGAATTTTGGGTTACATGTTAAAACTGAAATTTAAATTTTTATTTCAAATTTGCCATAATTTTGAAATTTCGCGAGAAACTTGGGATTTTCAAAAGATATTTTTCTCGAACGTTTTTGTCTCTTTTATTTCAATTTAATTTTTTATTTCACTTAAACTTGGGGAAAAAGTCGATATTTTTCAGACAAAATCAAATTTAAACATCTAATTCTCGAATAAATTGAAATATCGAGAAAAAGACAAATTTCAAAAAGGTGAAATTTTCGAGAGTTGAGAAACATTGAAAACTTTCGAAAGAAAAGACGAATTTTGAAAATAGATTCAAAACTCGAAAAGAATTGTCGAACTTGTAAATAAATAAAAATTGTTTAGAGGAACTCAAATTTTAAGGAAAGGGAGTCAAATGTTGAATAAAAAATGAAACTTCAATAAAAAAATTAATTAATCTCAAGATAAAACTCGAAGTGTTGCGAAAATAGAGATTCTAGAAAAAATCAAATTTTGAACATTGAAAACTTTCGAAAGAAAAGATGAATTTTAGAAATAAAAATTATTTAGAGAAACTCAAATTTTAGGGAAAGGAAGTCAAATGTTGAATATAAAATGATACTTTTAATAAAAAAAAATTATTTAATCTCAAGTTAAAAGTCGGAACGTTACGAAAACGAGATTCTAGAAAAAGAGCAAATTTTGAATTTGACTTTTCAGAAAAAGCTCGAAATTTTGACAAAGTGGGTGCAAATTTCAAAGACTCAAATTGTTCGTGAAAAATACAAATTAACTTTAAAAAAAGTCAAAATTTTAAAGAAAGTCAAATTTTGAGAAAAATAGTGAAATAATTTCGAACGAAAGGCGAATTTTGAAAAGAAAACTCAAAATTTTGGGAAGTGTCGAATTTCAGAATTTAAGAAAAAACATAGAAACTTTTGGGAGAGAGTCAAACTTTAGAAAAAAAATTAAATTTTGAGAAATAAAATTCGAAAAGATTTCGAAAATAATCAAATACTAGGAACACAGAAGGTTGAATTTTGAAACGAAGAGTCGAAATTTCACAAAAAAGACGAAGTCTAAGAAACAAGTTGAAATTTTCAGAAAATCAGTCTTTACATTATAGACGAAAATTTCAGGAAAAGCCGATATTTGAGAAATTTGGAAAAAGGGATTTCGAAGAGAAAGTCGAAATTTCGGGAATAAGGGCGAAATTTTTGGAAAATTACAATTCAGAACAAAATGGTAAAGGGATATTTTACAGAGAAGAAAAATCGAATACCAAGAATAAGCCAAAATACAAAATATAAGCAAATTTCGAGAAAAAAGTTGTTAATTCTAAAAAATATGTTTGTCAACGTTTCCAAATTATTAATTTTCGAGAGCTTCATATTTGTTTATTGAACGAATTTAATAAAAGATTTTTATTAAAAGATAATTATTATTAAAAGAAATTTTTGGAAAGTTACAATTTAGAACAAAATAGTTAACATTGAAATTTTTAAGTGGCGGGATTTTGAATAAAGTAATTATTTTTGAAAGAAGAGTCCAAAAAATAGAATTTTAAGAATAAAGTGGAAATTTTGAAAAAGATCAATTTAAACTAATTTTAGGAGAAAAAGTCGAAATCTCCAGGAAAGTTAAATATCGAATTTTTAAATAAAAATAAAAATTTCGAAAAAAAGGCGAACTTTAAGAAACTAGTCAACATTTCTGGAAAGTCAAATTGGAAAAGATCAAAATCTTCAGAAAAATGCGATGTTGAGTAAAAGAACGAAATTTTGAAAAAAAAAACACTTTTCAAGAAAACGAAACGAAGAAAAAGATCAAAATTTTTAGAAGAAAATCGAATTTTAAGAAAAGGTACAATTTTGAGGATAGTCGTTTATGAAAAACACGAATTTAAAAAAAAATCAAATTTAATAAAAAGACAAATTTCGAGGAAAAATTTAGATTTCCAGAAATATACACAGGATCGGATTTTTTTAATAAAACTCAAAGTTCCAAAGATGAATTTTAAGAAAAATATCGAATATTCGATTTTTTTTTAAATTCGTTTTTATTATTAGAAATTTAGATTTTTTTCATCAGATTTTTGAAAAACAAAGACGGATTTAAACAATAATTCCAAGTTTTAAAAAAAAGGTTGGAATTTAATAAACACTGGAAATTTCCTAGAGAGGGTCAAATTTTATAGAACTTTGGAAAAAAAGCCGACATTTGAGAAAAATAAGATTCTGTCAGAACATTTCACTAAAAAAAATCCTGCGCACAATGCTACGGTTAGGTTATGCCCTTCGTTAGAAGATGGCGTCCTCCTGTCAGATCATGTATTTACATAGAAAATGGAGAACGCTTATTTACTCTTTCTGGATATATTATTAGTTTAGTGAGTTGAAAACAGATTTCCGGGATAAAACGTATCCTACTAACGATTCCGCCTTGCCGTTTATACCAATTTTTGTTAAAATCGCTTCGATAATTTAGCCCTAGAAAGCAGACACACTTTCACATTTATACATAAGGATCAGGATTAAACAATGTATTAGATATTTGTACATAATTCGCTAACAATTGTTTTAATAATAAAATATAATTAGTAGAATAACATGGTAAAAAGTAAAAGATGCGTCAGGTGTGGAGTTCTCCGGCGCCCAAAGCAGGGGCACGCGGCACACCCTCAAATTTCTTTTCGTTTACTGTTGTCCGTCTAGACTTTGACACAAGCCAATAAGGCACAAATCGCGTGGGCAGTTACCATAACCGTGTAGAATTCATTACAAAGCGTCGACAGTTTAAAATTGTCAGCTTTAAAAGAGCGTGAAATTCAGGAAACTTCTGATACTTTAAAACCATCCGGGAGGTGACATCCCCATTCGCATTTTCAACCCTATGACAACTTCGCAATGGAAAAGGCGGATTTCACTAATGGAAGAGCAATTAATGAAATGGCCGACCATTTAGAAATTGTTTACTTACTTGTCTAGAACTCGGTAATTTAAATAGATGCTTCTACGATAGGAAATAATCGTTCCTTTCTTCAATCTCCGGTTACTTGTAATTAAAGGTATCGGGGAAAAGCAAGAAAACACAAGATGACTTATTAATAAACTTTATTGCATAAATCCAACCATTGGCAGATTATGCAAGAAATGTTCGCACTGTCGCCTTGATGGCGCTTCTACACACGGGACAATCTTGAAGGTTCGGGGCGCAATTCACGCACGTGGCAAAATGACCACAAGGTAAAAATACGACACCGACTTCACTATCCATACATATCTTGCATAATCTAGCTTCTTTCAACAATCTATTTTCTTCTTCTAATGTTAATTCCTTTTTAACATCGTCTGATACGGTGGCCGGTTGATTATCACTTGTTACGTTAGCAACGACAACCGATTTGGCAACGTGAGATTCCACAGAGGTGCTGTCTGTGGACTCCTTAATTAAATTTCTTAAGGTGTTTCTAATTGATTGAGACAATTGACAACTTTCGTTTTCCGGAGACAAATCTTCTTCTTCGTGTTGGAGATTTAAAGCCGCTTCGACTAAAGCATCCGGTTGGGAAAAACCTCGACCCGTTCGACCTAGTTTTTCGCGTATTGCCCTTTTAACTCTCTCCACGTTTATGCCTATGTCGAGGACAGCTCTGGTCACCTCGCTAATCATGTGTTCTTGTAGTTCGCGTTCTGTTACCGTGCGGCGTTTTGGCGGCGCAGGCTGTTGAACTACACTAGAAACTTCTTCCTGTAACAAGGGAAATTAAAGCATATTTTAATAAATTCAGACTTGTCGCTGATGACCAAAAGGTTTGCCAAAAGTAAGTAGGTAATCGTAATTTATAGGATTCCAGAGTATAAAGACAAGATATCGATTGTGGGGGCTTTTCGAGAGCTTTCATTTACGCACGAACGATTGGAACCCGATAACTTGAAGATTTCTCCTGAGACTTTTTAATTTTCGTTTCATCGAGATTCCCTGCTACCTTCCCCGAGTATTTTTAATGAAGTGTCCCACTAATATGATGTAATTTGAATATTATTAGGCGGGGGAGGATGTTCTACCAAAAGAAGGGGTGCGCCCTACCCTCTGTGTCTGTACGAAAGAAAAAACACTCTCCCTACTTTTCGTACGTCGAAATCAAGGGCATGAATACTATTCAGACAAATATACGATTCATAATTCATCGTAAAAATCTCAGATGAGTCATAAAACGGTTTAAAATTTTGCCTATATCGCGCGTTATGTCCGTTGTTTATACCCCAAAATGTCCCATAAGTTTTATGGGTTGATCGTTAGGTTAATGTTTCGTTCAATGCATGAAAATACAAAGTAACAATAAAATGTGACATTATTGACTTTTGGATTTTAAATCGGCTGAGCCAATATCATTCTTCTGGCATTTTAAAGCCATTTCCGCGCGTATTTTGAATTATTTACCCCAACAAAAGATTAGGCCAATAACGGCGGCTTAAACAGTGTCTCTGTATTGCTTTAACGCTCCTTAATGAAGGCGAAACGGGGTGTTAGGGCTTAAAGGGGTGGATACCAAATCATAATCATTATTTTAATACACGGAGGAGAACGCGTCTGAAGTGAGCACAACTGCCTATTAAATTATAATCCCAGGGCTTTTGGTTGCGTAAGCTCTTTTTGGAATTTTGTGGGCTATTCTCAAGACAGCTATTGCAGCTGAGCGCCATTTCGGCGCTCCATTGATTCTTTAATTGCCATTATATCGCTTGGCGCAACGTAGCGATTGAAAATGACTAAAACATATACTGATCAAACCGAAAAAGGAACGTATTTTCCGAGATTTTGTACAAGTGAATTGTTAAAATGAGGAAATACTTAACATATTATGAAAACTGACGTCTTCGACACTCTACAATTTAAAGTGTAAATGAAGTTATAACTAAACAATGAAACAGTCGACACGTTACATTTAATGGATGTTGTTATGCAACCCATCATACAAGAAAGCTATCCACTACTAGCGACCTTCATAACTTTAATTACATCATACATACTATTCGAATTTTTGAGTTTGATTCAACTTGAGATGAACAGAATTTGAATTTGAAAATAGTCAACATTTTATAAAAAATGTCGAAATTATTTCTAACTAAAGGTGTAAACTCGACATCGAGGGAAGGCAATCGATGTTTCAGAAAGTAATCGATAATTTGTAAAAAAGATACTCTCAAAATTTCGAATTTAATATCGAAATGTTGACTTTCTAGAAATTTTGGGAGCATGCTTAGACATTTAAAGATTTTAATTTGATTTTTAGATTAGTGCGCTTGAAAATGCCAGTTCTGCTGGCGAAATACGTATGGCGTAATTATTTATTTAATTGCCGATGTGGTAAAGGGGTGAAACCTTCTTTGGGCTTAATCACAAGCCACAGTGTTTAGTTCAGTGCTTTAGTATTGATTTTGATGGCTAAAAATAAGTAGTTTGCAGAAAATCTGCCATAATTTATTCGAGTAGATGAACCAAAATTTCCGAAAACGAAAAATTTTATAAAAACTTTGAAATTCATCAAAAATATTTGTGGGAATTCTAATTATTATTTCAACTTTGACATACAGTCGAAACCGGATATAACGACACTGAAAGGACAATAAACTACGGACGCTGGAACCGGTAGTTGTTATAAGCAATATAACTGGCAGTACAGTCAGTTTTTAAAATAATCGGCCGGGACCTTGCCATTTAGTCGTAATAACCGATGCGTCGTTGTAAACGATGTCGTTAAATCCAATTTTGAAATTTTGAAATTTCGCGAGAAACCTGAGATTTCCAAAAAAGATTTTTCTCGAACGTTTTTGTCTCTTTTATTTTAATTTTTTATTTGAATTAAACTTGCGAAAAAAAGTCGATCTAATCAAATTAAAAAAAAAAACCTCTATTTCGCGAATAAATTGAAATATCGAGAAAAAGACGAATTTCAAAAAAGTGAAATTTTCGGAAACGGTCGAAAGTTGAGAAACATTGAAAACTATCGAAGGAAAAGATAAATTTTGGAAATAAACTCAAAACTTAAAAAAAATTGTCGAACTCGTAAATAAATAAAAATTATTTAGAGGAATTCCAATTTTAAGGAAAGGAAGTCGAATGTTCAATATAAAATAAAATTTCAATAAAAAAATTGATTAATCTCAAGATAAAACTCAAAGTGTTACAAAAATAGAGATTCTAGAAAAAAAATCAAATTTTGAAACTTAGGATTTCAGAAAAAGTTCGAAATGTTGATAAAATGATACAAATTTCAAAGACTCAAATTGAAGTTTCGTGAAAAATACAAATTAACTAAAAAAAACTCAAAATTTTAAAGAAAGTCAAATTTTGCGAAAAGTAGGGAAATAATTTCGAACAAAACACGAATTTTGAAAATAAAACTCAATGTCGAATTTCAGAATTAAAAAAAAAACAGAAACTTTCGAGTAAAAGTCAAATTTTTAGAAAAAGATTAAATTTTGAGAATTAAAATTCGAAAAGATTTAGAAAAAAAATCAAAAACTGTAGGAACACAGAAGGTTGAATTTTGAGACGAAGAGTCGAAATTTCACGAAAAAGACGAAGTCTAAGAAACAAGTTGAATTTTTCAGAAAATCAGACTTTAAGTAAAAGTGGAAAATTTCAGGAAAAGCCGATATTTGAGAAATATGGAAAAAATACGGATTGCGAAGAGAAAGTCGAAATTTCGAGAATGAAGGCGAAATTTTTGGAAAGTTACAATCTAGAATACAATAGGTGAAGGGATATTTTACAAAGAAAAAAAATCGAATTTCAAAAATAAGTCAAAAATACAATATATAGACAAATTTCGAGAAAAAAAGTTAATAATTTAAAAAAATATTTTTCTCAGCGTTTCCAAATCATTAATTTTCGAAAGCTTCATATTTTTTTAATGAAGGAATTTAATAAAAGATAATTTTGGTGGCACTGGTTCTTGGTTATGTTCAAAAATTGAAAAAAATATATTGTCCCCTGAAACCAAGAAAGATTAAAAAACACAACAAAGGTTGCTCTAACGCGCTTCGATAGCGAAGCTATCATCTTCAGAGAGGTACTCTATCTCTGAAGATAATAGCTTGGCTGTCGAAACGCGTTAGAGCAACCTTTGTCGTGTTTTTCAATCTTTCTTGGTTTCAGGGCACAATTTGTATTTCAATTTTTAAAAGATAAAATTATTATTAAAAGATTTAATTAGAATAAAGTCAAAACTAAAGGTTAATGTTAAGGTTAAGGTCAACAGAGTTTGCAGAACTTCTACAAAATGCTCTGGGAAAATTGTCACATGTACACATGTGGAAGTTGTGTATATCTGATCACAAAAACTTGGAATAATCCCGCTGCATATAAATTTCTTCGACCCTAAGCAATTCCAGAAGATGTATCTATCCAACTATATAAACCGATCGCGTTGGATTTCCCGTAGGAACATATTTTGCATGGACAACGATACCCGTTGCGAAATAAATGTCTTTAATGTAAAGGGTCAAAAGGACCCCTGCCCACGAGTTATGTTAAATAACCCGCGAAGAAATTGCGTTTAGGGATGGACTTAAAGCGCGCAGAAAAGTGGAAAGAACTATTAGGTTATCGAACGAATGTGTCGGAACTTTTACATTGTAATCGACCTTATGCATTTGAACTGATGGGATATTAATTACATCGTAATGTGATCTTAAGACGATTCGGTTTTCGATCAAAGGTTTTATCGGATGAATAACGAATATTGTTTATGACAAAACATAAACTTTGATATATGCATAATGCACGCACATGGGTTATTAAATGCAAGTCACATGCCTTGGACTATTACATGAATGAGTCAGACGTTCTTGATAACAAATTCTTGGAATAATTGCGGTAGCTGTTAAATTTAACAACATCCTCTAACAGTGCCTCAGGCCATTGAAACGAAAGCTCAAATCTATTTTCTAATTCATAAGAGAACCTCAGCGAAGAAATACCTTCTAAGCACGGCCTGCATAGTGATTCCTTAAACACACACTTAAAACATTTTCCGACAAAAAAAAAATAATTTTTTAAAATGAAGCGCGATATTTTTTTTAATACATAGCCTTAGAAGAAATAAACTGATAACTAAAAGATGAATCCAACCAAAAAAAAAACGACATTTTTGTCAACACTTTTGGCAAAAAATTCGAAATATTCAGAAAAACCAAATTTTGTCCTCAATGTCGATATTTGGAGAAGAAAGTCGAAGCAAATATTGTTTCGGGAAAAGTCCAAAATTTTGTTTAAAATAAAATTGATGTGAAAATAGTTGACATTTCCAGAAAAAGTTCAAGTCAAAGTTTCAAAATAAGTCCAGTCACGAGAAAAAAAAAAGAAGTTCAAATTACCAAAAAAGCAGAACTTTGCGAAAAAAGTCAGAATTTTCAGAAGTTATTAATTTTGAGAAGTCGAAGTTTCTAAATAAATTTAGCCTCGAGAAAAACTCCAGTATTGAATTACTCATAGCACGAAAGCAAAAAAATTCAAATTTACAACAAAGCAGAATTTTGCGAGAAAAGTCAGAATTATCAGAAATTATTATTAATTTTTAGAATAAGTCGAAGTTTCTAAATAAGTCTAGCCTCAAGAAAAAGTCCAGTATCGAATTACGAGAAATAAGCTCAAATTTCCACACAAAAAAAAAGTAGAATTTTGTCGAAATTTTCAGAAAAAGTTTAATTTCGAGAACAAATCGAAGTTTAGAAATAAACCTAGCCTTGAGAAAAAGCCGAAATTTCCAAAAAAAAGTCGAATTTCGAAAAGATGGGTTAAATTTCCAAAAATGTAGCATTTTGCGAGAAAATTCGAAATCAAAAAAGGTTAAACTTCGAGAACAAGTCGAAGGCTTGAAATAAGTCTAGTCTCGATAAAAGTCGAAATTTCCAAAAAGAGTCCAATTTTGAAAAGGAAGTTCAAATTGCCAAAAAAAATAGAATTTTGTGAGAAATGTCAAAATCTCCAAAAAAAATTTAATTTCGAGAACACGTCAAAGTTTCCAAATAATTCTAATCTCGAGAAGTCGAAATTCCAAAGATTCGAATTTTGAAAAAGAAGTTCAAATTGCCAAAAAAAAAGTAGAATTTTATGAGAAAAGTCGAAATTTCCAGAAAAACATTAATTTCGGGACAAATGGACGTTTCAAAGTGCGCCTAACCTCAAGAAAAAGTCCAAATTTCCAAAGAGTCGAATTTCGAAAAGAAGGTTCAAATTTCCAACAATGTATCACGAAATCTGTAACAAAAGTTTAACTTCGAGAACAAGTCGAAGTTTCGAAAATAAGTCTAGTCTCGACAAGAGTCGAAATTTCCAAAAAGACTCGAATTTCGGAAAAGAAGTTCAAATTACCAAAAAAATAGAATTTTGTGAGAAGTCAAAATATCCAAAAAAAAAACTAATTCCGAGAACATGTCGAAGTGTCGAAATAATTCTAGTCTCGAGAAGTCGAAATTCCAAATAGGGTCGAATTTTGAAAAAGAAGTTCAAATTGTCAAAAAAAAGGAGAATTTTGCGACAAAAGTCGAAATTTCCAGAAAAAAATTAATTTTCAGACAAATGGACGTTTCGAAGTAAGCCTAACCTTAAAAAAAGTCGAAATTTTCAAAAAGAGTCAAATTTCGAAGAGAAGGTTCAAATTTCCAATGTAGCATTTTGGGAGAAAATCTCCAACAAAAGTTTGACTTCGAGAACAAGTTAAAGTGTCGAAATTAGCCTAATCTCAACAAAAGTCGAAATTTCCAAAGAGTCAAATTTCGAAAAGGAAGTTTAAATTGCCAAAAAAATAGAATTTTGTGAGAAAAGTCAAAATCACCAAAAAAATTTAATTTCGAGCACACGTGGAAGTTTCCAAATAATTTTAGTCTCGAGAAATCTAAATTCCAAAGAATCGAATTTTGAAAACGAAGTTCAAATTGAAATAGAAATTTCGGGACAAATCGAGGTTTCAAAGTAAGCGTAAAGTCAAGGAAAAGTTCGAATTTTCAAAAAGAGTTGAATTTCGAAAAAAAACTTCAAATTTCCAAAAATGTTGAATTTTGCGAGCAAAGTCTTAATCAATTTCGAGAACAAGTTTCGAAATAAGTCTGGTCTCAAGAAAAAATCGAAATTTCCATAAAGGGGGGAGTTTTGAAAAAAAAATTAAAATTCTCAAAAAAGTAGAATTTCACGAGAAAAGCCGAAATTTGCACAAAAGGTTTAATTTCGAAAGTTCCGAAAGAAGTCTAGCCTAGAAAAAAAAACAAATATCTTGAAAATATCGAAATTTTTAGAAATGTTTTTCTGCTTTTTCACTCTTCAAACTTCGAGAAAAAAGTTGTAATTTTCGAGAAACATTTTTTCGAAATTCCAAAAAAAAATAATTTTTCCTGTAATTATTATTCTCATTATTTCGACTAAAGTTTACGAAAATTAACAAATTGTGAAAACTAGTTAATTTTTCTGGAAGGACAAATATCGAGAAAAAGGCGAATTTTGACGAAAAGTTGAAATTTCCAAAAAGTCGGATCCTGAAAAAAGTCGGAATTTCCAAAAAAAAATTCATTTTTCTTGTAATTTCTATTCATATTATTTCGGTGGAACGAACTGGTCCTTGGTTACCTTCAAAAATTGAAATACAAATCTAGTCCCCTGAAACCAAGAAAGATTAAAAACACAACAGAGGTTCCTCTAACGCGTTTCGATAGCAAATCTATCATCTACACAAAGATACTGAACCTGATCTCTCTGAAGATGATAGCTTGGCTATCGAAACGGGTTAAAGCAACCTCTGTTGTGTTTTTTAATCTTTCTTGATTTCAGGGGACAAGATTTGTAATCCAATTTTTCATATTATTTCGACCTAATTTAAGAAAATTCACAGACTGGGAAAAATATTTAATATTTCTGGAAAAAGAAATATCGAGAAAAAGGCGAATTTTGACCAAAAGTTGAAATTTCTAAAAAGTCGGATCCTGAAAAAACTCGAAATTTCCAAAAATATTTTTCTCGGCAATGTTGCTTTTTAATTTAAATATTAACAATCCTCAAGAACTTGTACTTTTCAAGAAGTATTATTTTCTTTTCGACAATAACGAGAATTTCTAAAAAAACAATCGAAATTTTCAGAAGGTCTCTAAAAAAGGTACAAATTCTCGGAAAACCAAATCTGAAAAAATTGTACCACTTTAAAAAGACATATTTTGAAGTAAAAACCATCCAAATTTCGACAAAAATGTCAAAAATAGCAACATTTACAAAAAAAAATCGTAATTTCCAGGAGAAAGTCGAACAAAAAAGTCGAATTTTGAAATGAAGTCGAAAAATGAGAATTTAAAAAAAAAGACAAAAAATCGACTCCTCTAGTTTTTTTTTCAAAACTTTCAATCTGTTAAAAAAGTTTGATTTTTTAAATTTCGATTTTTTTTTGAAATTTTGACGTATGTATTCCTCAAATTTGAGAAATTTGTTTTTTTATGAAGCTTGCCACTTTTTCAAAATTCGGACTATTTAAAAATTACGACTCCTGCTGAAAACGTTGTCTTCTTAAAAACTACTTCGACTTCTTTTATGATTTCGACATTTCTTTAATTCTGACTTTTTTAAAAATTATTATTTTGAAAATTTGGATATTTTGAACATTTCGACATTTCAGAGTTTCCACGTTTTCTTAATTTTGACTTTTTTGTGAAAATTTCGAATTCAAAATTCCGTCATTACCCGAAAATTTTGATTTCTCAAAGTTTCGACATATCAAGATTTTTCACCTTTTTCAAATTCGCTTATTTATCAAAATTTCGCCTTTTTCTGGAATTTTTGAGTTGTTATATATCCGATTCTTTTTCAAAATTGCAATATTTTAAATTTGAGGTTTTTTGAAAATTTTCACTTTAAAATTTCGAGTTTTTCAAAGTTTTATATTTTTTTTTAAATTTCGCGTTTTTTTACTTTCGAAGTTTCTTTAAAATTTTAATTTAGATTTCATACAAAAATATATCGACCTAAAATTTGGACTATCGAAATGTTGACTTTTTCTGAAAATTAATTAGATTTCTTTGTGAAGATTTTGACCTTTTTTAAATTCGACTTTTTTGAAAATTTTGAATTTCAAAATGTAAATTTTTGAAATTTTCTCTATTTCAAAATTCTAATTTTTCTAAATTTTAATATTTTTTATGAAAATTTTGACTTTTTCTAGACAATTTGACTTTTCTTGTATAAAATTTAAATTCCAAATAAGTTTCGACAAATCAAAATGTTGACTTGTTTCAAGTTCTCTTCCATGTTTATCAAAATTTCGAATTTTTCTCGAGAACTTGGGTTTTTTAAATATCCGATTCTTTTTTAAAATTACGATTTTTTTCTAGATTTTGATTATTTATGAAAATTTCGACTTTAAAATTTGGAGTTTTTCAAAGCCCCTACTCTGCCCATTGGGCTTAAAGTTTTGTTGTACACATCAATCATAAGATCAGCGATGACTTACGCATCTGTAGCCTGATCACAGGCTTCCGATAATCAGATGAAGAACGTCTTTCTAAGACGAGCCAAGGATGCTCCATGGTTTGCTAGAACTGATCAACTCCACAAAGAAGTTGACCTACCTAAGGTAAGAGATTTCTTCTAGGGAGGTAAACTCTAGGGTATCGCCCTAGACATCTGTAACCAGATCACAGGCTTCCGATAATCAGAAACTCCAGGTGTTCCAGAACGTCTTTCTAAGACAAGCCATGGATGCTCCATGGTTTGCTAGAAATAATCAACTCCATAGAGAAATCGACCTACTTAAGGTAAGAGATTTCCTCAAGAGTGGTAAACTCTAGGGTATCGCCCTGGGCATCTGTAGCTCAGGGTGATCACAGGCTTTCGATAATCAAATGAAGAAACTCCAGGTATTCCAGAACGTCTTTCTAAGACGAGCCATGGATGCCCCATGGTTTGCTAGAAATGATTAACTTCACAGAGAAGTTGACCTACCTAAGGTAAAAGATTTCTTTTAAAGAGGTAAACTCTAGGGTATTGCCATATGCATCTGTAGCCTGATCACAGGCTTCCGATAATCAGATGAAGAAACCCCAGGTGTTCCAGAACGTCTTTCTAAGACAAGCCATGGATGCTCCATGGTTTGCTAGAAATAATCAACTCCATAGAGAAGTCGACCTACTTAAGGTAAGAGATTTCCTCAAGGGTGGTAAACTCTAGGGTATCGCCCTGGGCATCTGTAGCTCAGGGTGATCACAGGCTTTCGATAATCAGATGAAGAAACTCCAGGTGTTCCAGAACGTCTTTCTAAGACAAGCCATGAATGCTCCATGGTTTGCTAGAAATGATCAACTTCATAGAGAAGTCGACTTGCCTAATAAGGTAAGAGATTTCCTCAAGGGAGGTAAACTCTAGGGTATCGCCCTGGGCATCTGTAACCTGATTTCAGGCTTCCGATAATCAGATGAAGAAACTCCAGGTGTTCCAGAACGTCTTTCTAAGACAAGCCAAGGATGCTCCATGGTTTGCTAGAAATGATCAACTCCATAGAGAAGTCGACTTACCTAAGGTAAGAGATGTCCTCAAGGGAGGTAAACTGTAGGGCGATACTGAGAGCGCAAACGCATCCCAATGAACTAGTTCGACAAGATGTGGATTACGAGCCGGACATCCCAACCAGAATCAGAAGACCAAGGATGATTCTCTAGGCTGCAACAGCGATTGTCTTCCAAAGGTAATTTTTTGTGTTTTGTTTGTTTCAGGCAAAACAGCTCTTACATTAGTAGCTCCAAGTGCTAACATGCTGTTTCGACGGAGGGATCGGCCGGAAGAAGCAGGGGTTTTAGTACTCAACAGTCTGGAAGTCCGACACTATCTGCGTTATCTTCCCAGATGTCCATAAGGATTTCCTCTGCTTAACTAAAAAAAAGCTCTCATTTTGTTTTGAAAAATTTGAACCTTATCAGCATAGAAGTTTCTTGAAATTTCGACATTTTTGTAAGTTTTGAAAAATTCGATTTTTTGCGAAAATTTCGACTATTTTCCAAAATCTAGACTTTGGTAAAAATCTCGATCCTCTCGAAAAACTGAACTTTTATGAAAATTACCGGACTTTTTTTTGAAAATGTTTACTTTCAAAATTTCGATTTTTTTTTAATTTCCACATTTCAAAACTTAAACTTTTTCTAAATGATAAATAACATTTTTGTGAAAACTTTGATTTCAAAATTTCTCTTCTTCTCTTCTTTTTCTCCAAATGGTTAGATCGCTGGGCAACTTCGTTTCTGATTTATAAAATAATTTACCCGTAATGTAAAAAAGCAACACTGCGTCACCATTATTGGAAGCAACAAGCATTAATAATCTTCACACCTTGTTAAATCATTTCCCTTGAATGCGCATAATGCTTAAACGAGTTTCTAAATGACTAGAAAAGAAATCGTCGCCACATTCAGGCTATAAACAGGGGTCCATACGCGACTATTTAAAAAGCTGCAATTTGCGCCTTTTTGTCAAAAAAAGCCAAATCGCAGACAAACGGGCGAAATCAGTACGGGTCCCCCATGTGCGGTTTTTCACAATGCAAGTGTTTTAAGCCTAAAATTAGCAGCCATTTACGCAGTTGGTCCATTCGTCGAGCGCAACATTATGCACACAGACAGAGAGAGGGCCGTTTTTGGCGAATGCTTCAAAGAGGCCCCAGCAGCAGCACACCAACGAACGTATCGATCCCTCTACCCCAGAAGCGAGTTAAAAAGGGGACTTTCTCTCTCGCTCGGGATATTTTCTGCTGATTCCTAAACTTATATAAAAGCGGGGAATTACAATCTAGGAAATTGCCGGCCATTGATTTTACCGTAAAACTATTCTCTCCTAGTGAACTGGAAATGTATTGGATCGTACATCAAACTGCAGCTTTTGCCACGGCTGCCGTCTAAAAATAAATAGGGCTAAATCACGCCTATTTCCTCTTGATGGCTGTAAGATGAAGTTTTATCGGAAAAAATGTCACACGGGAGCGTTTACTTTCGTCAGAGATTTAGACGCCGCCGTCGGTCGTTAGTTATTAACTTCATTGAAAATATCTAAAAGATGAAGGGCATTATGAAAACCACCCTTATTCGGATAACATTTCACAGAGAAGAGAGGGTTACTTAATTAAAAGTACTATTCACACTTTGTTTCTGTTATTAATTTTTGAAAAAAATGAGCATTTGTCCAAGCAAATACAAAAAAAAAATCGAAAGTGTATTTTCACACATATGACATATTATTCGTGCGTAAATTCAGGATCTGTCAAACTAAGTACCACTTAAGGTAGTTCACCAGCAGTAATCGGAGCTAAAAATTTTTGGAACGTTATATCTTCGCTGCTTAAGCGAGATGTAAGCGCCAGATTGCCACCACCACTCGAATCTTAGCATGCACTGTACGCTGGATACAATAATACTTTACAGTAAATTTTCTTAGTCAACAACACTATACTATACTACAAATCGGGTGTTTTGTGGATCTTCAGTCTCCACGACCCAAGACTCTATTAGTAAAGCTGCTATTACTTCAAGATGTTTCCCTAACATGCGGAATGAAATATCGAAATTCCATGAGATATGTAAATTCAAAATGCAATTACGCAAAAACGGTTACCGCTTGAAATCCTAGATATTTTACTGTTGAAATTTCAAGAAAAAATCCGAAATTTCGAGATGAAAGTTAAAATTTTAGATAAAACATTAAAAAAAATGCTCGATATTTCAGGAAAAAATCAAAATTGAGGGAAACTTTCACATATCAAAAAAACAATTAAATAATTCGAAATGTTCAGTTAAAATTGCAAATTTTGATATTTCAGGATACAATTTTTTGAATTTTTTAAGCGTTTTTATTTTTTCTCAAATTCTGCTTTTACCATTTCAAATTATGTCGTCAAATTTTTACTCCGAAATCCGAATTAAACAAACAAAACAAAATCAAAAGCTTGATTTTGTCTATGAAACTCCTTAAAGAAGCTTTCCAAAATTTCAATTTAAATTCAAGATCTAGATTAAAAACAAAGTTTCAGACACAAATTCCGTTCAAAATCCAAATCTGGAAACTAAAATGGAAATTTTTTAGGAGTTTTAGGAGTTTTAGAAGTTTTTAGGAAATTTGGAAAGTAAAACCAAAATTTAAAAAAAAATCCAAGTTACTGGTTGCTGGAAAAAAGTCTACATTTCTAGTGTAAAGTCAAATGTCTGGAAAAAATCAAAATTTTGGGAAAACTGGATTTTCTTGATTTACAGATTTCATTTCAAGCAGAAATTGAAATTAAAGATTATTTTCTTAAAATTTTGAGGTATTTGCAACCTCAAAGTTTTAATAGACATTTAAGGAGAGTTGTATTCAAATTTCTGTCATTCTGCTTGCGTGTTTCACCTACTTAAAATGAGAGAACATCACCCAAAATGTATATGTGGCAAAAAACAATTTCGTATTTTTCTGCTTTCAAATGCGCTACACGTAAGTGGAAATCTAGTTCAACTAAAATATTGTTAACGCCCTGTATACAACATTGACATAAAATACAACTTCCGGGTTTAAAAATAACATAACACATCATTGTATTTGCAACATCCTCCGAAATAAATTCCCCAGGCTTTATATTTACTAACACGTGAATTCGAATATTTACGCCGTAAAAATTTGTTTATGCTTCAAGAATAACATCACGATCGTAAAAACCGGAAGTTTATGCGTAGCGGAACCATAAATAAATGCATAGTAGATCCATTATAGAATATAAATAAAATATACACTTCCTGCTTCGATATCGACCAAATTTACCCCCGGTGTGTATGCAACCGAACATACGCGTACGTAAATTGCGGGCTGCCCGCACACAATACGTAAAATAAACGCAAAAAACGAATCCAGTTCAGTTTTTATATTATTTTATGGATCTGCTTTGCTGGAATGGCGCGGAAAGACGTATGGAAGGACATTCCCTCTTCATCAAGTAAAATTGGAAATTGATTCAGCTTGTGAGAGTCTTTTAAGGTTTGTACGCAAATTTCATTTTACCAAATGAAATTTGTGTACAAAAATTTTGTTGAGAATTTACAATAAAAGTGTATTCTTTTGATAATCTAAGACAAGTGTTGGAGTGACAGTTGAGAATTTTCAACTTTTCCTTCCCTCTTAAAGCAAATTCCTAGCGACACCTCTACTTAGCTGTAAAATTACTTTCTAATTATTTTAAAGAGCTTCAAATTGAAAGTAAATATCAAGGTAGTGTACATACAAGACTAAAATCATAAAAATCAAGTTTTTTACAACACTTACCAAATTACTTCCTTCGTGATTTTCAATTGCGCAAGCGGAAATGAATTCCTGTCCCTTTACAATTTTTAGAAAAGCGCAAGTAGGAAACCATCTCGCGTGCTCTGTCCACGGGTCATCTGGGGGATCCCAATGTCTCAAACCACCGTCGCAATGAAAACATCTGACCTGATCCCCGTTCCCTTCGTAATAAAACCCAGCCTGCGCCAAAATATCGGGCGTTTGCATCAAATCAGGTGGCCAAGCAGCAAAAGTTGCCAATCTTGCTTCAACTGTAGCTACATCCGGCCGTTTAGGCCCCTTGTGTGGGGTCAACCCGAAAACTTCCAAATTAGGACTATCGACTAATTCCAAGTTGGACATTGATACATCTCTAAGTATTCCATGTTTTATTCTAGGTATAATTGTAGACTGAACAAATGGACAATTCGGAAAATGCCTCTTATGCTCCTTATCGGGGTCATCGTGAGGTTCCCATTTACTGACAACACCATTACAGTAAGCACATTTCGTTCTATCACTCTTATTTAAATAAAAAAACCCAGCTCTGGCCAAAGCCTCAGGTCGCACTATATGAGACACGGGCCAATTTTCAAATGTCTGCAATCTTCCCTCTTCATTCTTCATATCATTCAATGTCGAAGGAGTAGAACTTGATGGAGTCGACGTTGGATTAGAGGAAATTATGGGCACGTTACCAGCAGCGACAGGATTCAACACAAACTGACATTCCGGATTCAAAGTCCTGTGTTTTGCCATAACTTGGTCCCCATAACTCCATTCAACAATTTGAACGTGACAGGAAAAACATTCCACTTTTACCCCGTCCCTCAAAGAAAAGAATCCAGCCTTCGCGATTCTAGCAGCACTCACTACTGCATCAGATGGCCAATCTTGAAACGTCTCCAGTCGATTTTGCTCAAAATTCATTTTTAAGTTTTCGAGGTTATGAAACTAAAGTGATAAATTTATACAAGTTGCGGAGGTCCAACAAAGTCATCTTATTATATTTTAACATGTTGTAAGAAATAAACACTCTATTATACAAAAATAATTTAAATAAAATACTTTCTGAGGTCCTTTAAACTAAACGTCATTTTGACATTTATAATCAGTTGAAGTTTATGATCACTGCGACATCTGCCAATGAGTAGTCAAGCTTAAAATAAGTAATTTAAAGACAGAAAACTGTTTATTAATTTTATTTAACATTTCTGCGAGCCCATTACTGCAACTAAGAAATATTTAAATTTTTACTAATAAAAATTTTAATATTTTCAAACTAAGTCGCAGATATGTTAAATAAAATTAATAAACATAATGTTTGCAACCAGTCCGCCATGCAGAATACAGAAAACTGTACTACGACTATTATTTATCGTCAATATTTTAATAACTTTAAATATATTCAGATATACCTTATTATAAAAGTAATGTTACATAAATGCAATAATAATAAAATCCGTATATTATTATTTGTGATGATCTTTTTATTGATTTGCTTAGTTTTTATTAGAGACCTCTATGACCTCAGGAGAGACATCAGTAATTTACAGATTTCTTCTCCCACAGCGTGGGCTACTTTTAAAAAAATAAATATCTGTTTCACGTTTAATTATTTCAATACAAACAAAAATTTTTCATTTGTGCTTTAGCTTCAATTATTTAATTGTCCTTTTTGACATAGCACAAAACTGATATTTAAAATTAAAATTTATGTATACCCGAATATCTGCTATCTAGCAGTTAAACTTGTAGATATAAAAATCCTAAATCCAGAACACTGTAGTGCAACTAATTTAAATTGCTGTCGATGCAGTTTGTTTTTAAAAATCATGAAATTAAATTTTCAAGTATTTATTTAACAACATGTAATATATGCTTCAGTATATTCTAAGATATTCAATTATCTCTATATTAATTTGTTTATTTTTTTTTAATAGCGACATCTATGGCCTCAAAGAAGCTTTAATAAATTACAGGTTTCTTCTGCGGTAAGGTAAGCTACTTTTTAAGATATAAATATTTCTATCATATTTGTTTAAAGTAAAAATATTCATTTAAATTTTAAATAAATTGCACCAATTAATTTTTGTGTACTCATTATTTTTTAAATAGTACACGACCTATTGACATAAAATAAGGTTTATTATGGTCTAGTTGCGCTAGTCACCTCTAGATGCCATAACAATAGAAAATTTCAACCAAAAACAACTTTTTTCTATACGTACAGCGTTTTGTTAATATTTATTATTAGTCAAAATAAGGAAAATTAAAACTTTGCGAAAAGGGTACTGTATTTAAGTTTTATGATGCCAGAAAAATACTTTTAATAGATTTTATTTAGTAATGCGCATTAGTTAAGCTTTTCACAAACAGATGGGGCGCCGCTAACAGCCTAACCAACTTTCCACATAAAATGTAACTAAAACACTGAACAATTTGACGTTTCCGATCATTGGCTTTTCAGTTTTGTTTGGTATTTTCACTCAAAGCGCATCGTCGTGAACGTTTTTTAATTGTGGTATAATCGGCGGTAAATTTTTAATTGTCCCGCGCGCTATAGTATGATTTGTGAAATCGAAAATTACAACAATAAAGAGCAATATACCTCCCCGCTAAAAGCCGGTGATAAGTTAATTAATTCGGTTGATAACCGATCTTGTACAAAACCGACAACTAGGGTAAATCAATTTTAATTAGTGGCATGCTAGCTAGATTATGCGAACGCACAATCGTTATCTACGTATCATTTATTAATTATAGAGCTTATTCACAATTTTGCTTTCAGTGTGCACTTCAGTTACCCTTAGGTGTGATTAAAATATTTTCTTTGATATCTGTAAGTTTACATTTTTGCAAAAGGCATGAGCAAATTTTAATTTTTATGTTTTCGGCACTCATGAATTAATTATGTCATAGAACATTTTTATGAGAAATTGGATTAATTAGATTTGTGTTTTCGGCATCATAGTCATAGAAATAAATCTGTATATTTTATGATAAATTGGATTAATAATACTGCTGTGAAGTATATTTGAAAGCTTGTAAGAACATTGTTTAAAACACCTGAGGTTTGAAAACAAAGTTACAGCCGAATTTCTCTGAATTAATCGTTAGTCTGCTCCAGAATTAATAAACCACAGAGGTCAAGCACTTTGGATTTATATAAATCCGTCATGGTTTACGCGTATACGAACATAAAGCCTAATTTACATTTTTACAAAATTTATGGTATATTACCAAACCAAACAATGGTATCGTAAAATCATCTGAATTAATGCGTGTAACGTGAAATAATATAAATCCCGTGGTAAACCATTGTAGTATAAAATGGATTATAACATCTAGCGAAACTATTTCTGTTTAACGTTTTCAAATAGGTGGAAAGAAGAAGAAAATGTCATTTTAACTAAAGCGAGTTTATCAGAAATCAATTTTTTTACTATGACTCGAGTACAGGTCTAGTATTACCAGTATGGTTGATTGAATTCAGCCAACACTAGCAAGGCAGCATCAAATGTTTCCGGTTCCATTAGAAATATTTCCTTATGGAAAACTAAACTTCATTCACGCTACCGATAGAGTTACGTCAATATTAAATTAAATTAGTGCCAATAGATGGCACTATATTAAAAGTTAAAAAAGCGACGTTATTAGTATTTCAATCATATTGTAAATTAATAGGTCATATCACGCTCTTTAAAATACACCTCACTTTTGAATGGTAATATTAGGGAATTATATAATACTTTTACTTAAAACAAACTCGAAATTTTGAGGAAAACATCCAAATTGTATAAACAAGACGTTTGGTAAAATATCGAAATTTCGATAAATGAAAATCTACCTTTTTTAAAAAACAATAAATCTTTTGACGAAACTCTAAGTTTCATTAAAATATTTTTTTAAAGAAACTGGAACCTTATATCTCTTAAAGGAATAGAACTTGAATTTAAAAAGAGCCAAATATTTTAAGTGGCGATTACTCTTTAAACATGTAAGAAGCTACGGGCGTTTCTCCTTGCCCTATTTAAACTTCCTCAATTTACTAATTATACTGGCGCCACCCCTCATTAATCAAAGTAAATGGAAACTCTCATCTGCGTATCCACGGTTTAAAATAAAACTGAATATAAGACATTTAAACAAGAAATTATTAATGTTACCGTGAGAAAGTATTAAAAATTTTATGTTGAATGATTCCAATAAATGTCAAAAAATAATAGAACAAAAATCAAATTAGTTTCCTTCCGCAGCACGTCCCATTAAATGGTCTTTGGATAAGAAAGGAATTTGTAATAGTGATAAAATACGTTACAATTATTTTTGTGACTCATAGAAATATGTATCATTTGCACAATTTGCAATTGTAAATTCGACCAAAAAATGTAGAAATTTCACGAAAAAAGTTTAATAACCATTACGAGAAAATTGAAAATTTTAAGAAAAAACTTGAGATGTCTATAAGGAAATTTTTTATCAAAAAATATAAGTATCCCGACCAAAATCGAAATGTTGAAAAAACTCCAAAATTAAAGGAATAACACGACATTTAAAAAAAAACGAAATTTTGAGAACATGAAATTCATACAAACACTTTTCATAGAAAGTAAGAGAAAACTCCAATGTTCGTGGGAAACAAGTAAAAATTTCTATATAAAAGTGGAAATTTCAAGACGAAAATGGAAATTTCTAGAAAAAAAACGAAAATTCTTTTATTTTTTTGTTTGAAAAAAGTCCAAATTTTGCCAATTAAAAAAAATCTTGAGAAGAAACTTTAAAGAGAAGTTGCAAGAAAAAATCGAGATTTCTAAAAAAAAAATCGAAATTTTATTGACCAACTATGAATTTTTTAAAAAAGGTTTTTAGAGGAATTTCTCGATTTATCGAAAAAACCTTTTTAACAAACTTTAACAGTCTATCTAAAAAATATTTAGAAAAAAGTCTTATTTCGAGAAAAAGATCGAAAAAAAATTGTATTTATAAAAACATTTTTTGATACCTTTCCAAATTTAAGAGAAAAAATGGAAAATTGAACAACTAGCAACTATTCAATAATTTATCAATTACTATTTTATTAACTAAACCCAAAACTTCTCCAGTCGACATACATGACGAAAAGTAATTATTGTTTACATTGACAAAATGCTCTAAATTAGATCAGTAATCCATGGAATTCAGTAAATTTAGATTTCTCCAGTATTTTTACGAGACTCGACCCTGTATTACGTAAAATTGTATATCTAGGCGTAAATTAATTCCCATGTCTTTGATTCTTTTCGCTGTCTTACCAGTTATCTGCAAAGATATAACGCATTCAAAAGTTGCTAACCGTGATATGAAATAGATAGTTATTAATTCTAACCGAATAATTGAAATTGTTATTGCTTAACGAGACACTGATTTTGCATATTAATTAAGAAAAGTGCTTGACGCTATTGCAGAATCGAACACAGGTGCTTTAAATGACAAGGACGTGTCTGGCCAATCGAGTGTAACGTACGTGAGCTAAAGAGAAGAAATACGTAAATAATGAAAGAAGAAGATCGATAAAATCATAGAATTTATATAGAAACCATTTGGATGAAATTGTCTTCCTGTTTTTGACCGTATTTTCTGAACATTCTTAAACTTCTTTTTTTCTTAAAAGAGCAATATTCAATTTTTGCAACGAGATTTTTTCTGATTACATTTAAAACATTTTATTAATTTGGCCATAAAAAATAACATTTTGTAATGTAATCCGTTTTATACGAAGGCATAGAAAGGACATCGATTACAATTTTTTTTTCAGAAATGTTGACTTTGTTCTCGAAATTTCAACTTTAATCTCGAAGTTTCCACTTTAAACTCGAAATTTCGAATGTTTTCTCAAAAGTTCGACTTATATCTTAAAATTTCCACTTTAAACTTGAAATTTCGACTTTAAACTCGAAATTTCGACTTTAAACTCGAAAGTTCGACTTTTATCTTGGAATTTCGACTTTTGTCTCGGAATTTCAACTTTAATCTTGAAATTTCGAAAAAAAAAGACGAAACATTTTGTAATCAAAAATAGAAATTACTGAACGCACCCTACTGCCAACTGTCAATATTGTATGGAAAGGGGAAGGGTGGGACCCAACTGTCAATGCCTAACAACCATAAAGTTTAGAAATTTCGCCTTTAATCTCGAAATTTCGATATTAAAGCCAAAGTTTCGACTTTAATCTCGGAATTTAAAAAAAAAAGTCGAAATTTTAAGAAAAAAAAATTTCAAGTTTAAAGTCAAGTTTCGAGATAAAAGTCGAAATTTTGAGAATAAAGTCGAAATTTCGAGAAAAAATGGAAATTTCGAGAAAGAAAGTCGTAATTTCGAGATTAAAGTCGAAATTTTGACTTTAAGGTAGTACTGTCGGTTTAATGTCGTTCAGAATTTTATGAAACTGGACATATTGGTAGATTATAGTAAGATAATGATCCAGTTAAATTTTTGAAGAGCTGCAGAGAACCAGTAAAAAGTTGTTGACCTTTGAAATTTCAAGCTCCTAACATTGAACCTTATGAGAAACCTACGATTTTATCATATTTTACAAAAAGTACGGTTTAGATTTCAGTAAAATGAAGGAAAACGATGGCAAATAAAATATAAAACATTTTAGATACTTCGAAGTACAGTTTTAGAGCATGTGATAGAAGTAATTACTGAATAAATATCAAAAATTTAGTTTTTTCCTACTTTTTCCGTAGTTTATTAGATATGACAACGTTGCTTTTATATGAACGATTCGGCGAGTTTCCATAGAATGAATCACTTTTGTTTACTTCCGTTTTAAGGTTAGGTGTCAATCTTTTCAGGATTGCGCGTTAATTAATGTGTCAATTGGTGTCAATTCAACCTACTATAGCTAGTTTTGTAATGTTTTTTTAAAGTAATTCTTTTATTTTTCCAATGAAATATTTCTTTATTATGACTGAATGATTTTGATGATTACACTATTCACTCATAGAAGTTCCTGTGTCTTTTATTTCATTGCGACATTGTCCAGTCTAAATCCTATGTTAATCAAACAAGATAATGTATACTTTTGACTGTGGTTTTGACTCTAGCAGTATCGACAGTACTACCTTAAACTGGAAATTTATGATTTTTTTTTAAATTAATGTCCTTTTACGCCTTCGTACTTTTATGACTAATTTTGGCAAGAATACCTTGGAAATAATTGTTCTCACAATTTTGACATTGACGCCTCAAAATGACAACCCTGAATCGTTTATATTTTCGATAACAGACATTGTGGAAGAATGATCTTAAGCCGTAATAAATGTACGGTTATAATGCATCGTGACGTCAAATAAAAAAGTGATCGAAATGATTTTTGTTAGAAGACTGAGCAAAAAATACATACGTTTACTTATCGATCTCAAGTGTCACTTTGACGTCCTATTTGTCCATAGAGGTTAGAATTTTCTAAGGCAAAAGAAAATCCACTTGAAAGATATTTTGTTTGACGATATATGATTTAAATTAATGAGTTACATCAATCCATAAATTAATAAGTCGCTTTAAGATGTTCGAATGGTTTTATACAAAATCATGAATTGTCCATCAGTAAATGGGTAGGTTTGTTATGATGGTAGTTCAAATGTATTAAAATCTCGCAATTGTCAATCAGTGAAAATCTATTAAACGATAAAAAACAACTTGATCATCCCAATACATAGACAGCAGCCTGTAAATATTATGTAACGAATTTATTAAATAATACGTTCTTCCTTAATATTAAATGAAACTTTCTTGTGTATATTACATGGGGCTTATTACACAAATTCTTTTATTTGGTGCACAAGCAATTCGTTTAAAATGTAAACAATCACACAGCTGGTATATCTCTCCGAGTTTAATTTCTATTTGAAAGCGACCATAAATTAATACAGTTGTTTGTTAGAGAAAGGGATGCAGAATTACGGCACAGTAATAATTCTGCCTTCAGCAAAAGCGGTCACTCGGTAATTTGTTTCCAATAAATGACGGTTTATTATTTTTTGGTTTCTACGTGTTTTTAATGTTTAGTTTATGGTTTATTTCTGCTCGTGCTTGATACTATCCGTATTTTCTTGCAGTATTCTTCCTGAATTTTTGTTGCATGCCGTTCACTATCAGATGTTTTTGAAGTTGGCGCTTTATCTTAGTTGCTAAGGATGACCAATACACAGGTAAGAAAGTATCCATAACCGTCAATCTATAATTTTTACGCTACGATTTTAATCTATGATTCCAAACTAATTAATAACTTTGACAATTACATTTTTAATTTCTGTATTATACATATCTTATCTAACAATAACCAATGACTAAATAAAGTATATCTATTTCCATTTTGGGCAATTTTTTCTTGATGGGAACAAATAAATAATGTCTAAATGTATTGTTTAAAGTTATACTAATTTCCACTTAAACTTTATTTAGTTGTACGTTTGAATTTCACGGAGCTAATGCAACTGAGGAAAAATAATAACATTTGAACCATTTTTAAATATCAAACGACAATTTAAACGTCAAACTCTGACAATAGATGACAAAGAAAAGATAATCAGGATTGTTAAAATATTCGAGTCAGATTTCAAAACCCTAAATGACAACAAGAATATGGCCGACATTACCGCCAAATCTATGGATTGTTCAAAAATATCGAGAGAAATAAAGAGTTTAAACTTATTATCATTATATTCTTTATTTTATTATTATTGCATTCTTTATTTATATAGTTTGTAGTTTTAAGATTTAAACTTATTATGTTTTTGATTGTTTTCCTTAACTTTCATTTTAAAATTGCAGTTTTTTACAAAGTCGTAAAAAGGACACCAATTCATCAATTTTAAAAAAATGTACACCATCGACTTTTTTCTTAAAATTCCGAGATTAAAGTCGAAGTTTCGACTTTACCTCGAAATTTTGATTTAAATCGCTAAATGTATACTTTTTTCTCGAAATTTCGAATTTAAAGTCGAAATTTCTTTACTCTATGGTTAATTAGGCAAATGACAGTTGCGTCCATATATGTAATACTTCTATATGGCCAGCTCCCTATTCTCTTCACGAGTTTGTTCCAACCAAATTCGATAAAGATGGAACATGAATAAATGGCGAGTATTGCGCATGAATTGAACAAAATGAACCAATCTGTACGTGCGGGTTAAACGGGTGTTTATGTTTGGCCGTGCACAGCTGACTTTGGCCATGTACAGATGATTTGTAGCACCTGCGCCTTGCGACTCATTAATTCGTGTGAAGGTCAGCGAGAAAGAGAAGTCTTTCCCATAAGAAACGAGGAACTGGCTATATAGAAGTATTACATATATGGTTGCGTCCCACCACTTCTCTTTCCCAACAAACTTAACAGTTGGTAGTAGAGCGCGTTCAGTAATTTCAATTCTTAATTACCAAAATTTCACCTATTTTTTTTATTTCGCAATTAGAATTGAAATTTCAAGAAAAAAAGTCGAAATTTCAAGAAAAAAGGTCGAAATTTTAAGAAAAAGGTCGAAATTTCGAGATTAAAGTCGCAGTTCGGAGATTAAAATCGAAATTTCAAGAAAAAAGTCGAAATTCCGAGTTTAAAGTCGAAATTTTGAGGTTAAAGGCGAAATGTATATAAAAAAGTGGAAATTTCAAGAAAAAAGCCGAAATTTTTAAAAATAAAATTTTATTTTAATCGATGTCCTTTCTACATCTTCGTAATTTTTCATAGTAATTTTGACTTATTTTTCGAAATTTCATCTTTACCTACGAAGGGATAGAAAGGAGATCAATTAAAGTTATATTTTAACAATCCCACTTTTTTTGAAATATCGACTTGTTTCTCGAAATTCTGAGATTAAAGTCGAAATTTAAACTTGAATCTCGAACTGTCGACTTTAGTATCAACATTTGGACAATAAACTCGAAATTTCGAAGTTTTTCTCAAAAGTTCGTGATTAAAGTCGAAGTTTCGAGATTAAATTGAAAATTTCGCCTTTTTTTCTCGAAATTTCGCGATTAAAGTTGAAATTTCAAGAAAAAAGTTGAAATTTTAAGAAAAAAGTTGATATTTCGAGATTAAAGTCGCAATTCGGAGATTAAAGTCGAAATTTCAAGAAAAAAGTGGAAATTCCGAGTTTAAAGTCGAAATTTTGAGGTTAAAGTCGGAATTTATAGAAAAAAAAGTGGAAATTTCAAGAAAAAAGTCGAAATTTTTAAAAATAAAATTTTATATTAATCGTTGTTCTTTCTACATCTTCGTAATTTTTTGCAGTAATTTTGACTTATTTTTCGACATTTCGTTTTTACCTACGAAGGCATAGAAAGAAGATCAATTAAATTTTTTGTTAGAAATCCCACTTTTTTTTTTGAAATATCGACTTTTTTCTCGAAATTCTGAGATTATAGTCGAAATTTGAACTTGGATCTCGAACTGTCGACTTTAATCTTAACATTTCGACAATAAACTCGAAATTTCGACTTTTTCTCGAAAGTTCGAGAAAGTGAAAATTTTTAGAAAAAAAGACGAAGTTTAAAGTCGAAATTTCGAGATTAAATTTAAAATTTCGACTTTAAATTCGGTATTTCGAGAAAAACGTCGAAATTTCCAGAAAAAGTCGAAATTTCGAGATAACGATCGGAATTTCCAGAAAAAAAGTCGAAATTTCGACTTTCAAACGCGAAATTTCTACTTTTTTCTCGAAATTTGGAGATTAAAGTTGAAATTTCTATACTCTATGGTTAAGTTAGGCACATGACGGTTGCGTCCCACCACTCCCCTTTCCAACAAGCTTGCCAGTTGGTAGTAGGGTGCGTTCGGTAATTTCTATTCTTAATTATCAAAATTTCGTCTTTTTTTCTCGAAATTCCGCTATTAAAGTTGAAATTTCAAGAAAAAAGTCGAAATGTCGAGATTAAAGTCGCAATTCGGAGATTAAAATCGAAATTTCAAGAAAGAAGTCGAAATTCCAAGTTTAAAGTCGAAATTCTAAGATTAAAGTCGAAATTAGAACTTGAATCTCGAACTGTCGACTTTAATCTTAACATTTCGACAATAAACTCGAAATTTCTAGAAAAAAAGACGAAATTTCGAGTTTAAAGTCGAAGTTTCGAGATAAAATTTAAAATTTCATCTTTAAATTCGGCATTTTGAAAAAAAAGTCGATATTTCCAGAAAAAGTCGGAATTTCGAGATAAGAATCGGAATTTCCAGAAAAAAAGTCGAAGTTTTGACTTTCAATCGCGAAATTTCTACTTTTTTCTCGAAATTTCGAGATTAAAGTAGAAATTTCTATATTCTATGGTTAATTAGGCAAATGATAGTTGCGTCCCACCTCTTCCCTTTCCCAACAAGCTTAACAGTTGGTAGTAGGGTGCGTTCGGTAATTTCTATTCTTAATTACCAAAATTTCGTCTTTTTTTCTAGAAATTTCGCGATTAAAGTTGAAATTTCAAGAAAAAAGTCGAAATTTCGAGATTAAGGTCTCAATTCGGAGATTAAAATCAAAATTTCAAGAAAAAAGTCAAAATTCCGAATTTAAAGTCGAAATTTTGAGGTTAAATTCTTCATGGTGAACTCTTATTGACCGGAAATATTATGTTTATTAATTTTATTTAACATTTCTTCGGCCCAGTTTGGAAACATTTAAATAAATTTAAATATCACGTAGTCATATTTTAAAAACTGTTTAAAGTATTGTCAACAAACAATAAAAATTTAATTTAAATATTTCCAAACTGGGCCGCAGAAACGTTAAATAAATTTAATAAACATTTGAGGTTAAAGTCGGAATTTATAAAAAAAAAGTGGAAATTTCAAGAAAAAAGACGAAATTAAAAAAAATTATTTTAATCGATGCCCTTTCTACGTCTTCGTAATTTTTTATAGTAATTTTGACTTATTTTTTGAAATTTCGTCCTTACCTACGTAGACACAGAAAGGAGAGCAATTAAATTTTATTTAGCGATCCCACTTTTTTCGAAATATCGACTTTTTTCTCGAAATTCTGAGATTAAAGTCGAAATTTAAACTTGAGTCTCAAACTGTCGACTTTAATCTCAACATTTCGACAATAAATTCGAAATTTCGACTTTTTTTCAAAAGCTCGTGATTAAAAGTCGAAATTTCGAGATTAAATTCAAAATTTCGCCTTTTTGCTTGAAATTTCTCGATTAAAGTTGAAATTTCAAGAAAAAAGTCGAAATTTCAAGAAAAAAGTCGAGATCTCGAGATTAAACTCGCAATTCGAAGATTAAAATCGAAATGTCAAGAAAAAAGTCGAAATTCCGAGCTTAAAGTCGAAATTTTGAGGTTAAAGTCGGAATTTATAGAAAAAGGGTGGAAATTTCAAGAAAAAAGTCGAAATTTTTAAAAATAAAATTTTATTTTAATCGATGCCCTTTCTCCGTCTTCGTAATTTTTTATAGTAATTTTGACTTACTTTTCGAAAAAATTTTATTTTAGCAATCCCACTTTTTTCGAAATATCGACTTGTTTCTCGAAATTCTGAGATTAAAGTCGAAATTTAAACTTGAATCTCGAACTGTTGACTTTAATCTCAACATTTGGACAATAAACTCGAAATTTCGAAGTTTTTCTCAAAAGTTCGTGATTAAAGTCGAAGTTTCGAGATTAAATTTAAAATTTCGCCTTTTTCTCTCGAAATTTCGCGATTAAAGTTGTAATTTCAACAAAAAAGTCGAAATTTCGAGATTGAAGTCCCAATTCGGAAATTAGAATCGAAATTTCAAGAAAAAAGTTCATATTCCGAATTTAAAGTCGAAATTTTGAGGTTAAAGTCGGCATTTATTGAAAAAAAGTGGAAATTTCAAGAAAAAAGTCGACATTTTTAAAAATAAAATTTTATTTTAATAGATGCCCTTTCTACGTCTTCCTAATTTTTTACAGTAATTTTGATTTATTTTTCGAAAATTCGTCTGTACCTACGAAGGCACAGAAAGGAGATCAATTAAATTTTTTTTTTAGCAATCCCACTTTTTTTTCGAAATGTCGACTTTTTTCTCGAAATTCTAAAATTAAAGTCGAAATTTGAACTTGAATCTCGAACTCTGGACTTTAATCTTAACATTTCGACAATAAACTTGAAATTTCGACTTTTTTTTCAAAAGTTCGAGATTAAAGTCGAAATTTCTAGAAAAAAAGACGAAATTTCGAGTTTAAAGTCGAAGTTTCGAGATTAAATTTAAAATTTCGACTTTAAATTCGTTATTTCGAGAAAAACGTCGAAATTTCCAGAAAAAGTCGAAATTTTGAGATAAAAATCGGAATTTCCAGGAAAAAAGTCGGAATTTCGACTTTAAATTCGGTATTTAAGAAAAAAGTCGGAATTTCCAGAAATAGTCGAAATTTCGAGATATAAGTCAAAATTTCGAGAGAAAAGTCGAAATTTAATTTTTTTTTAAACTGATGTCTTTACTAGGCCTTCTATTAATCTCTAGAGTTAAAATTCAAAATATCAAGAAATTTTTAATAAAGTTCTAATGGTTTCTTAGAATTTCTAATTTTTTCTCAAAATTCATAGTCTACACTTCCAATTCTTAATTCTTAGACTTCTTTCTGAAACTTGTACAAATCCCCTTTTTTTTATTGCTCCTGGAATTCGAAAATTCAACTTTTTTCTCAAACTTCCCACATTTTTCCGGAAGGTGGGCATTTTTCGAAATTTCGAGTGTAAACCGAAACCGAAAAATTAAATTATTAGTGTTCCATTAACCGAACGTGTCGTTTTTCCGAACGCCATTGCCCCATTCGTTCCATACGTTCTACTGTAATTGCAATTAAAATTTTGTTTTTGATTACTAAAGTAAATAGAAACACGTATATATTAATAGGTAGCAGTCACTAATGCAAATGCAATGTATTTGTTGCGCGTACTCGTGTACTAATAAAAAAATTGAGCCTACTAGTCTGTTTATTTCTTGTGAACAGTTGAAAAAATTGTATACCATTTCCCAAACAGTTGTTTTAATTCTAATCTGTAATTTATTAAACCAAATTGGAGAATTATTACGCGATTTGTGATAATATTTTACTTTCCTATCGGATATCGCAACAGATAAGCATACTTTTATCTGGCTTTTCAGGACAACTAATTTTAATTGTAAACAGTGCAGCTAGAAGTACATAATATATAATTAGCAAACCTTTGATGAGAAACATACATTTCATTACATTAACGACGTTAAAGCCAGTGAGGAGTTGTTAGTAATAAACTGAATGCGTAGGAAGTTAGTTGTGTAGTTACCTAATAGATGGATTGTTTTATATAATTCTGTATTATGTCAACAACTCCCGATAAAATAAAGGTATCTTCCGAATAGTGCAATTTTAAGATTAAAACATTAATTTATGGCTCATTAATCGTGTTACTAACGTTTATTACAGATTACATTGTGTTTAAATTGTCCTATTGTTGCACTTCATTAATTATACGCTTTGCTAAAATGTGATAATGAATCGATTAATATGATGATGTCATTTCATAACATACACAATGCTATGAAGGACTAAGTTCGAATATTAAATAACAACCACAGAATATTCTCAATTGTCATTTAGCATTCAAGTATGACAAGTATTCAAAAATTATAATTAAGATTACCATAATTATTGTTAAGTTATTACTTTTATCTTAATACATAAATCACTTTAAAAGGTATGGTTTCGTGGTGTCAGAAGTTCAAAATTCAGACACGTCTACGGCGACCCAGCAAAAAGAGAAAAATGTTACGATAACATTAACGTTACCAAAAATGCCCACGATTCTCAATTTTGCGCCGTCAATCCGAAATTCATAGCCATAGTGACGGAAGTGGCCGGAGGTGGCGCTTTCATCGTCATACCTATAGATTGCGTAAGTGTCTGTGATCTTCGTCAATATTTCCTTGATAATTTCGAATTGTAGACGGGTCGATTGGATTTTAACGCAAGTAGGGTGACAGGGCACAAGGGACCCGTACTCGACATTAAATGGAACCCGTTTAATGACAATGTTATTGCCTCGTGCTCCGATGATTGTACCGTAAGTTGCTTTTTGTGTGTCATAGACGAATTTTAGTATAGAGATTTTCACAATGATACGCGCACCACGGTTTCCAATGTAAGGTATAACCACAGTATAGATATTAGCTTACGCATACAGTAGCGACAAATTACTAAAATTTTGTCACGAATTTTGTTTGCTCATGCGTCAATTTGCACAATCCCGAACATGGCGTCGCAGTGTTCTATGATTACCAGAAATAAGATCTATGGTCGTTGGGTAACTGAATGTCAGTTGAGAGTTGCCACGTGTTCGGGAAAATCAGCACTTGAGCGAATATGATTTTTTATTTTACGTTCATATGTTATTCATTCATGGTAAAAATGTAAGACAATTTATCTACATTTATGGATGTTCTAGAAATTTGATATGGTCAGGGATTTTCATCCGAATTGTGGGATTTTTAAGGAGATTGTTCGCGAATAATGTTTAAGTTATCTGGCAACACTGGATCAGTTTTATTGAAATGTCAGTCTTGTTATAATTCATTGCGCTAATAAGATGAAACCAAATAAAAGAGAAAAGAGGAGAATTTACACGTTCTATTAATAAATGTAACTGTAACAGCAATAATGATTTGATAAAATCAGCTTCTTTTTAATTTCCAAAAGGCGGCAAAAGGTAATATTCGGGTACACCCAATTTGTTTTATTAAAAAAAAACTGTTTTATTATATTCGCATTTGCCAGTTTTTTACATAAGTTGTTTCCTGTAGAAATTATTTTGCCGTCAGTCACAATCTGTGTTTAGTTTTTCTTTGTGTATTCTTTATACTTATCAGGTTATCAGTAATTACAAAATACACATTATTTAAAAAATACACGAGAACTAGTATTTTTGGACTATAGGTAAAGTAGTAAATTAGAATTTAAACGCTAAAAACTATTGAAATTAATAAACTTGATGGTTTTGTTTAATAAATAAATTTCAATTTTTGCGGCCGTGCACAATCCACAATATGGCTGATTCCATTGGTCAACGATTTTAGCTACTTCAAGATCAAAGGTACCGACACTTTTGTCACTACTGTATGCGTAAGCTAATATCTATACTGTGGTAGTACAGTCGGTCTTAGTATTACCGTTCAGAATTTCATGAAACTTGACATATTTGTAGGTTACAGTAAGATAATATTCAGTTAAATTTTTGAAAAGCTATAGGGAACCAGTAAAAAATTGTTAACATTTGAAATTTCACGCTCTTAAAAGGAAGAAACGCTGAAAAATAAAATATAAAACATTTTCACACTCACAGTAACACAGTGTGCACAATTGAAATTCTAAACAAATCAATGTCAAATAAGGACAGACGTAAAATGATGATACAGGAATAGTTTAAAACATTCTAACACTTTTAAATTATTTAAAAATTAATGTAAGAAACAGCAAAATCCACAAAATAACATCAAATCCAATAATAAATGGCCAATGCGAATAATTGAAACGTCAATTACTTTTAAGCACAGAACATCTTGTCTGTCAAATTTTTAAATCTCACAGAGAAATACTAAATCCCGTAAGTAATTTTAAGCGACAGTAATCAGTTTTGAGGGGGACTGGGACAGGGCACGTTCAGACTAGAAGAAAATGTCGTTTTGAATCTCTCTGTACATAATGTCTACAGCATTTTATTTTATCGTAATGCTGCGGCCATAACATAACTTTTCAGATTAAATTATGGCATATCCCGGACAATGGTTTATCTATGCATTTGACAGATTGGTTGGTTGAACTTCAAGGCCATAAAAGACGTGTAGCTTACATAGAATGGCATCCAAGCGCCGAAAATATCTTGTTCAGTGCTGGCTTCGATCACTTGGTAAGTGCTATGTGCCATATTAAGCAGTTCTTTATCTTTATGACGCTCTAATCCAATTTCTTGCATGTGGGTTGATTTATTGAATTTTTCCATAAACGACTAGAAACTGCTAGAAAATTGTCAACATTTTGCGATTAAAGCCACAGCTTCGGAAAAAAATAAGAGTTCGGAAAATTTCGACTTTGAAAGTTTTATAATCTGTCTGTTTACATGTGTGTCATTTAGTGTTATCATATTTTTTCTGTTTGTCATGGCTTTTAGTTTTATTTATTAATAAATAAATTGTTTTGGTTGATCTGTCAAGTCAAGTGTCACACTTTGACGTCTTATTTATGCAGAGAGGTTAGAATTTTCTGAAGTAAAAGAAAATCCTTTAAAAAGTTATTTGCTTTGAAGAAGTAAGATTTGAAATAATGAAATACATAAATTCATATAGTGTCACTTTAAAGCCTTCGAGTGGTTTTATATAAAATTACTGGGGTTTTCCATCAATAGATTTATTATGATAGTAGTTTAAATGTATTAAAAGTAGAGATGCAACGATATATCGTAGGGATGGCAATGATATATCGATATATATTTTATATCGATAAATGAGCCAAAATAATCGATATTTTGGTATCGATATATTGTCGGCGTTATATTGGAAATATATCGATATTATTTTGAATATATCGAAATCAAATTAACTTTAAACATCAATAAGACTTGTTCACACAGGCACAGAGGCCAAAAGTGGCAATATCTAGGTCAACATTTGTCGAATTATGTTTCTTGTCGAAGAAACGTGTGAAAATAAAAAAAGGTGTAAACACAAAGGAAACATGTTTTCATGTTAATGAAACATGTTACACATAGAAAAATCCCCGTTTTACAAAGAAATAATATTTTCCCGAAAATTATTTAATTTTTAAAATTGTACGATGTTGGCGTGACGTCATGGAAGCCAGACAACACAGCTTCCGCACAGCAAAGTGAAGAGCACAAACTATTTTGTGCTTTAAAGGTAAAATTCAAAAAACAGTAAACGTAACCTCAATTTGCATGACAAAACAATTTTTTAGAAGTAAACAGCTAGACTTTTTCCGGAAATGTTTCAGTTTTGCATGAAATTAAAAAAAATGGCTTAGAACTTAGATTTTGTGACTGAAATGAACATTTTGAGATTTTTCCATATAAATTCGAAATTTTGACCATTTTTTGAAATCTCTGAATTTATGGAAATTGTTATTTTTTATTCCGAATTTTAATTTGAAACAGAAAAGTAAAACAAAAAAATATATATTATTTTAACATTTAATTTTAATTCATTTATTTAAAAAAATATGATTTAGAGTTATAATCTCGATATTTCGACTTTTTCCAAAAATTTTGAAGTACTACATTACATATAACAGCGTTTCACAAAATTTTTTTGCCATGGCCCGATATTTTTGTACTTTCCCTTTGTGACCCATTAAAAGATTTTTTAACTATTTTAATACTTCGTTTTACTTCTCAAAATGTCAACCATATTTTGAGGTTAGAAGTAAAACTTTCGTTTCTTTTTTATAGGATTTTATGATTTTCTCTTCTAAAAATTTCAACATTGATCCCAAAACTTCTCCTGGAAATCCCGTTTGAAGTATTTTTTTTAAGTTGGACCTATTTCTCTTTAAATATTAAATCTGAATGCCGAGATTCACTTAAAATTTGGGTACTTTTCTGAATTTTTTTTTAGTTCATTTAATTCTATAACAGTCGAATTAAAATAGAAACTTTTTTTCTTAATTTCGGTTGAATCTTTGCTATTTTGAATTTCAAAGTCAAAATTTCAAAAAAAAAAGTAGAATGCCCTAATATTTTAGCTTAGAGCCAAAATTCTGAAAACAAAGTCAAATTTTTGAGAGGAAACATGAAATGAAAGCTTTTCAAAAAATTTCTAATTTTAACTTCCAATTTTTGATGTTTAACATATTTTTTTTATTACGACTTTTTTCTAAGGATTTCGACCTTAGAAGTCATTTTCTTTTTATTTTGTTTCTATCCAAACAATTTTTTTTCAAAATTTCTACTCTAAAATCAAACTCGTTTTTTTTTCTAAAGCCAATTTGAGCTAGAATTTTTGTAAACATTGAGATTGATTGGTATTAAATTTTTACACAAGCTTAGGGGAAATTGAAAATCCCTTTAACTTCGTTCTTAAGATATGGATGAGTATTAATGTGAAATTTAAAAATCAGAAGTTATACTTGGGTATTTTTTTAAGAATTCTTCACCATTTTCCATTTTAAATAAAATAGTTGATTTCTAGTTAAAAATGGAAATTTTAAAATAAAATACTAGCTTAAACCTGAAATTTTAATTGTTCTATTGAGAATCTAATATTTCAATTCTTATCAATATTCCAAATTTAAATCTTTAATTTTCAGTTTCTGTGAGTTTAAGCTAACAATTTTGAGAAAAATTTCAAAATCTGAAATTTTCAAAAAATTATGCTTTTTGTAGGAAGTCAAAATTTCGAAATAAGTGGAGCTTCTTAATCAAATCATACTTTTAAAGAAGGTGGAATTTCGACGAAAAAATCGAAACTTCAAAAATAAGTCACAATTTTGAAAGAGTAGAAATTCTGAAAAAGTACCATTTTGAAAATAAAAGTTGATGTTTTGAAATGCTAGAATTTTTAAAAAGTCAAAATTTTCGGAAAAAGTCAAAATGTTCAGAAAATGTCGAAATTTTTAGAATCTAACTCTTCAAACAAGCTGAAATTTCCAAACAAATATTAATAATATACAAAAAGGTCGAAATTAAATAAATAGAAGTCAAAATTTGCAAAAAAGTAAATTTCTAGAAAGCCAAAATATAAAAAGTCAAATTCTCGGTCTAAACGTTCAAAAAACTTAAAATTTTGAATAAAAATTGAAATTTTGATAATTAAAATCTGAAAAAAATGAAAATTTTAAAATGTAGATTTTTTAAGTTATTACAAAAAAAAGTCCAAATTTCGAGAAAAAATAAAAAAATTTGAAGTCAAAATTTTGAGAAAAACGGTCGGAATGTTAATAAAAAAGAGAAATTGAAAACAGTCAAAACTTTAAAATGTCGAATATTTTTAATAAATCAATATTTATAAAAGGATCAAAATTTCGATAAAAAGGCAAAAATTTGAAGTCAAAATTTTCACAGAAAAGTTAAAATTTAGAAATGTCAACATTTTTAGAAGGTCGAAGTTTTTAGAATGTTAAAATTAAAAAAAAAGTCGTACTTTTCAGAAAAATCGAATTCTTCAGAAAAAAAAATAGTGTGAGAAAGTCGTTACTTCTAGAAAAGTTAGAATTATTTTAATAAATTTCACGTTTTGAAAATTTTTATCGAACAAATTTCAAATAGTTTTTCAAACATTCACAAAAGTTGAAATTTTAAGAGAAAACAAAAAATTTAAAATAAACACCTCAAATTTTTTTCAAAAATAAAGTGGAATTTTCGAAAAAAATTAAAATTTTGAGTCGAAATTTTCAAAATAAATAAATTGTTTAAAAAAATCGAAATTTGGAAAAAAGAAGAAATTTTTAAAATATGTCAAAATTTTGCGAAAAAATCGAAATTTTAAAATAATTATAGAAATTTCCAGAATAAATAAAATTTTGAGAAAAAGCCAACATTTGAAGAAAAAAAAAATGAAAATTTGGAAAAAAGTGTAATTTTGAAAATATGAAAATTATAAATATCGAAATATCAAAATAAAAAACAAAATCTTCAACCAAAAAACTAGAAACGCGTGGATATTTTCCAAAGTTATTTTTTTAGTTCAAAATTTTTAAAAAACAAAATTCTTTAAAAAATTGTAAAAAAATTTAAAAAGTTCGAGGTTTTCAGTCAGTCAGGATTTTTAAAAATAGTAACAATTTTGAAAAAGTTTGAGATTTGCAGCCCGTCTAAATTTTCCAAAAAAAGTCATAATATATTCGAAAAAGTGGAAAGGTCCAGAAAAAGAAGAAAAATGAAATTTTTGCAACAAAAATTGAGTAAAAGAACCGAAATTTTCAAATGAATCCAAATTTAAAAAAGATATCATTTTGAAAATAAGTTTTTTAGACAAGAGCGAAATTAAAAAAAATATATCGAAATTAAAAAAATGATTTTTTCACAACTAGAAAACGCCAAAGCATAAAATAGTGGGACATGTCGTTAAGGTATTAAAGTTTAAATTTAAAAAAGAACAATCCAAAATTTAAATTAAAACTCAAATTTCATTTTTATAAATTTTAGGGTTTTTCAAAATTTGAATTTTTTATCAAAATTCGTAGGGAGTTTTTGAGCTTGAAACTTTTAACATTAAAAATTTGTATGTATTAAAAAAATTCAAAATCTCCTAATTTATCACCGAAATGTTAAGGTTTTTGTCCAATTTGCAAATGAAATCACAAAATTTCAACTTTTTCTAAAAAAATTATGAATTTATTGCATATGAACTACAAACTTACCTAAAATGTTGAATTTTTCCAAAGATCTTTTTAAAATGTTGATTTAAAACTTCAAATCTAAGCTTTTTATAAATGCTTATCAGATTTTTCAATATTTGGACTTCAATGATAAAGAAGCCATGTACTTTATTTTTATTTTTCTTTATATGACAAAATATCTTCTATCCAATAAATCGATAAATTGCATTTATCGATATATTTATTTCGATAAATTCTACTATCGATATGTACTGCCCGATATATTGTTCGATACGATATATCGATATATTTATTTTTTCTGCCATCCCTAATATCGGTCGACCGATATTATCGATAATATCGAAGCAAAAATATCGATATCATAACGATATGATATTATCAATATTGCCGACAGTCGATAGATACCAGTCTTCGCCAATGATGGGGATTGGCATATAGACATATGAATATGGAGATCGAGAACCTTTTTTTTAGTCACCAAAAATAACCGAAGCACACGGAAATTTCAAAGTGGAAACCATTTAAAAATGTTTTTGTTAATTTTCAAAATATCGATTACCGATATTTGTCTGCTGTCAATATTTATGTCGATATTAAAATTACCTTGCATCCCTAATTAAAACCTTCTAGTCAATCACCCATAAGCTATTTAAGACATGCGTTAAAAACGTAAGAAATTTTCATAGTCAATTTTCGCTTCTTCGCTGAGCACTGAGCAGATTACTATAAAACAAGTTCACTTTCTAACTGACACCAATTTCACTTTTTTTTGCTCTGCATTGAAGATTTTATATTGGATAATTATAAGGATTGTTTACACAGTTATATTGCTGCAATCGACCAACTATTGATAAATTAATCGATCAATGCTGGTTAGAAATTACATACTTTCTTTTAGAACAATTTAGTGAAACAATGGGAGTATTTTCAGAAAGTGGAAAACCAATTAGAACTGTTTTATCAATTACTAACCACATATGGCACTTTACTTGTAATACAGACTTCCAAATATAAAAATGTTTCGCATTAATTAACTAGTTTTATTTGAAACAATTAAATGCATGTCGACACGCAAAAAAAGAAAGGCAACATTTCAAAGTATCCAATATTATGTAATAGTTAATAACTGTATTTAACGATGTTCCTGAAGAAGCCCCAGCGATAAGGGACGAAATGTCCAACACTTTTAGTGGCCCAATCCCAGAGGAAATACATTTTCTCAACAATATATATTTTTTGCAATTTACAGGTGATAGTATGGAATATTCAAAAAGGGGAAGCTGTTAATGTGATTGGGTGTCACCCTGATGTTATATACTCGATGTCTCTGAACAGGGATGGAAGTTTGCTTGCCACAACGTGCAAGGACAAAAAATTGAGGGTCATAGAGCCTCGAACAGGAATAGTAAAGTCGGTAAGTATATACAAGAATAAATCACAAAATTACCAATCAGTAAATAGATTTTCAAAGTACAATGCCAAGCACATATTTAAGTATGTGATGCCAAGCATATACTCAAGTATATGATTAACATCTTATGATCTTCTTCCTAGACTCTGTCATTTGATATCCAATTTTCTCGCTGACAGATCTCTTCAGGTCGTCGTCGATGGCATCTCATCCTAGACATTTGCGATTAATGCAGGGGTGCCTCAGGAGTCTGTTCTGTCTCCTACTCTATTTCTGTTACACATAAACGATCTCTTAGCTTCAACTTCCAATCCTATATACAGTTACCCAGATGATAGTAACATTGTGTCATCTTTTTTCTCCGACAAACTATTATCTATCGCTGCTTCAGATCGACTAAGAGAACAACAGATACAGACGATTAATCGGGATCTCGAGATTATTCTGGAATGGGGTAAGAACAATTTGGTCGACTTTAACGCTTCAAAAACTCAGGCTGCGGTTTTCTCTAAGAAAACATCAAGGGATAATGCAACAAACATACTAATGGACGGTAAAATCCTTCCGATGGAATCTAATCTATCTATTCTAAGAGTAAATGCGAGCACTAACTTCTCTTGGGACGATCATGTTCGCACCATTGCCAAAACCGCCTCTCAGAAGCTAGGCTTCCTTTTTAGAACTAAAAAGTACTTCACATCTCATCAGCTATTAACACAATACAAAGCTCAAGTTAAGCCAACACTAGAATACTGTTCTCATGTTTGGAGTTCAGCCCCAAAACATACTTTAGCTCTCTTGGATTCAATTCAAAGAAGAGCGATTCGCCTAATTGATGACAAAGAGTCTGACCGATTCTCTCGAAACACTAGAGCACAGGCGTATGGTTGATGACTTGTCTCTTTTCCACAAGTACTATCCTGGAAGATGCTCTCAGGAACTAATAGGATTGATCCCCCCAAGGGCAAGATTCTTGAGGCGTACTAGACAGTCGGAGACAGCAAATCCCTGGGCCGTCCGGCTTGACACAGTGAGGACTTCTGTCTACGGAGACTCTTTTTTCTATTGAACTTCCAAGTTATGGAACTTGTTACCGACAGGAATTTTCCCCAAAAATTACAACCTATCCTTGTTTAAAAAGACTGTCCATCGCCATCTATCCTTGTTTCCGCATCCTACTCGCAGTGCTTTGAAAGCATAATGGGGTTACCTTTTGCGAGTGGATTAAACTTAAGAAAAAAAATTTTTAAATGCCAATCAATGCACCATATTGTACTTGTGGTAGGGTTTGTTAGGTGATGTGGCAATTTACAATTTATCCCCTCTGGTTCTTCACATTTTAAAACTCCTCTGGTAAATTCTTCTGCAATACGATTGAATGTGATACCACTTCCAATCCAAAATCGCCATATAAATATGTAAATAAATATCACTTGATCTGTTCTACTTTAAACCAGGTGTTTGTACTCTTAAACTATTTATATTTGTTGAGTTAGTTACTTCTGTTGTATTTTTTAACTTCTATTCCATTTTCTAATTCTGTTACATGTTCAGCAGGTAATAAGGAAGAATATAACGTTTATTTGAAAATTAAGTTGCAATATTTCCAACTTTTAAGTACATTATATTTCCCAACAAAAATTCTGAACGAAAGTTTATTGACAACTCTTCTGCTGATTTTACAAATAAAGTAGTACTTCTAAACAGTTCCTATAATCTTTCAAAATCTTAAGCACTTAAAAAAGTCTTTCAGAGTATTCAACATCCAAAACGTAAGCACCATTGCCAATGGTCTCATTATCAAATTAAAATTATTTCAGGAGGGTGTTTGCCATCTTGGTTCCAAGGCTAGCAAAGTTGCCTTTCTGGGTTCTAGTGGCCGTTTACTCACCACTGGTTTTTCGCGGCATTCCGACCGACAGTATTCAATATGGGATCAAAACAATTTGAGCAAAGCGCTTAATACCGATACCATCGATAGTTCGTCAGGTGTTGTGTTTCCGTTTTACGACCCCGACACCAACGTTGTCTATTTAGCTGGGAAAGGAGACGGAAATATTAGATACTACGAAATTACGGAAGAAGCCCCGTACATACATTTTCTTAATCAGTTTTTATCAGGGAATCCGCAAGTTAGTAATAGTGATCGTAGTGATTCGGAAGTTTTATCTCGTTCAATTTCAGCGAGGACTGGGGGTGATGCCAAAACGAGGCATAAACACCCATGCCTGCGAAGTATTTAGGTTCTATAAGTTGCACGCCACTAAAGGACTGTGTGAGCCAATTAGTATGATCGTACCTCGAAAAAGCGACCAATTCCATGAAGATCTCTACCCAGATACAGCAGCCCCTAAACCAGCTTTAACCGCCCAAGAGTGGATAAGAGGCCAAAATGCGATGCCCATTTTATACTCGATGAAGACAGGTGCGTTTAGCTTAATAATTCGTTTTTTTTTATTTATATTTTCATGATTATAATTGATGATTTGTAATGCTTACGTAATTGATTTCAGGTGAAAATATCTTAATTGTTAAACCGAAAATTAACAAGCCTATCGTACCAACACCTATGGCGCCTTCAGTAGATAATAACAAGAAGAAATTCGCTTTTCTTTCAACTGAGACAACACCTGATTATAGACCAAAGGATTTAATAATAGAGAAAAATCAAAAGACGACAACAAATCAAACTACGAAATTTCAGCAGCTGCAGCAAAAGTTTGAGCACATTGAAGTGAATCACGACATTCCATACATTAAAGACATCAACTCAGATTTTACAAATGAGACTGATGTAAGTTTTCTGATTAATGATAGTGATTAATTTTAATTTGTTTCAATTTAGCTAAAACTAGCCTACAAACTTCAATCGGACGAACTCAGGAAGCTGAAAAAACAACTGGCGAATAGCGAGAGGAGAGTTAAGGAACTGGAAGAGCAAGTCAAAAGATTACAAAATAAGTAACATCAAAGAAAAACGTCAAACCGATCTCGATTTCATCCGAATTAATAACAATGATATAGCTTTGGCTTGAAGTATCTTATTAGTTGTTTGCTTACTTTGGGCAGAATTAAACGCTGGCAACACCGCTTAGAAAGTCGATTTAATGAAGTTACTGATTCGTTAATGTTACAGATTTTAAGTTAAAAAAAGTTTATAAACTCAATGTTAGAATCGAGATCAGAACATTTCGTAATCGAGCGTAAAATTCGAATTTTGGCAACATTTTGTAATTAAAACTAAAACTTCGATATTAATTTCCATAAAACTGGAACTTTACAAAAACTCGAAATTTTCCATGTTAAGGGTTAAGTTCACGATTATTTTTGAATTTGGTCTCGAAGTATCAATTTTTTGACTCAACATTTTGCCCTAAAGTGGAATTTTTCTAATTGAAGTCGAAATTTCCAGTAGGAATGAAACTATAAAAAAAACTCACAAATTTCGAGGTTCGGATTTTGTCAACTTTTCAAATTGACACTGCGATTAAAATCAAAATCTGATTACAGTCAAAATTTTCATCATTTTGGAACTTTATAAAAGCTTTTATCATATCATTGAAAATTAACTGTCCTTAAAATTAAATCTTTATTGATAATTATTAACTTCATAATATTTAGCAGCTTCATAATAACTTAGTAACACATAATACATTAGTTACAATTATAATATGTTAGTTACCTATCATAATATTCAAATTTCATTTTAAAAGTTTGATTTTTTTATGTCATCCTTGTCAATGATACGATAAAGCTTTGAATGCAACTCGATTATTAGCGATTTAAACAATCTCGGACGTGGCCAGACGCATTATTATAAATCGCATAATCTCCTTACATTAATAGCTATAATTCAGTTAATTTAGTATGTGACACCAAAAATGTAACGATTTTGATGAACGTTGCCAGTTCATAAGGCGTATGATTCTGTGCCTTTAAAAAAAAAGCTTAAAGCATTTAAAAGCTAATTTAATTATTCTAATCCAAAATTATTGTATGGGAGTCGCCTTCTGAAAATATGCCGAGTTTATCAACTTAGATGCTTTTAACTTTTGAAGATTATGCTCAAATATTATTTTACTGCTATGCAGAGCTCAAATTTCGCTTCAAAGCAAGCTGTGCAATATTCTAACGACTTTCCAAAATAATTATTCTAATGACTTTCAAAAATAATTGGGTTTTTAGTTATAATTCTCGGTTTGATAACACAGTTGATCCTATCACATTAAATCAGATAACTAGTTAAGGTAAAGCATCACTTAATATTATCATTAGTTATTTCGTTACCATTATTTTTCGATGTAAGCGTAATATATGTAGTATGTTCTGTTTTTATCCCCTAAGACAAAAAATAAATGTGATAACTTTGTATTGTTTTTTATATATGTAAGAAGTAAGTTTAATAGATCTGTTCTAATACTTGTTTTCAAGGGCAATCTTAGTAGGTAATTTTTACAGTATAAAAAACACCACTCTTGCCCCATTCTGAACAGATCTCTAATTAAGGTTTGCCAAAGGTAGATGAAGTAACAAAGTTTTTATAACATTTAACCTTGTGTGTGTTAACAGTATTTTTCTACAAAAAATATTGAAGTGTCCCAATTTTCCTATTATTTGTTACCACATAATTTATTGATTCTTAAAGCTAAGGAATATGAAAAGTAAATTTATTCACAAAATTTATTACAAACTCACAAACTAATAAAATATGCAACATAGTAACTGAACACAAAAAACTTAAATCTAAAAATTGTTTAGTTTGGCTTCCGCCTTACGTGTTTTTAATGTAATAAATATTTGGAAACAAACTTTCGTTTTATTGCCCACCTGTCACTATTGTCTCGAATAAAAATGTCACAGGAAAAATATAAAATTCGTTTTAGAAGATTTTTTTGAAACTTGAGAAATGTGTCTGTCAACTTCTTGGGCAACAAATGCTCGATGTTAGCAAAAGTTCCAACTGAAATAAATGAAACTTGTAAATTTATGAATTTTACATCTTTCCTGCTACATGTCAATAAAAATTAATTAGTCATAATTCTAGTTTAGTTAATATCTAAACTGCACAATCTCTAGTATGATAACCTATGGTTATCTGAGGTCAAATTAACAATATAAATTTGTACATTACAGCTATACAACAACATAAAAGATCAACGACAGTAATAAAAATATCAATTTATTTGCTTTTACGCTAATGGCAGAATTGCAGCCATCTCCTGTACACGTGAATACGCACGTACGGTACGTGAGGGTATCGCCTGGTTGTTTCACGTAATTGCAGTAATTTCCCAAGTCGAGGGACGAGCAGAATCTTTTGGCTCCAATACCTCCTAAAACCATCAAATTAAAAAATAAATAAACAATCACTAGAGAAACTCGATCGTGACAGTGATTCCCACGTGAAAAGCATTGAAATGAATGAGAATTTATGCAGAATTGGCAATTTTATCGGTTTTATTTGTGCTTTACGGGGATTTCGACGTAAGTTAGTCAACTGCTAACAGACAGTTAACACTTCTCAATTAATTGACATGGAAATCCTATAAAATATTTTTAAAACTGAAAACGTATTCAAATTTCGCAGACAGTTCCAAACACAGTGAGTCACGTGACTCTAAAGTATAATTTTCCAATTTAACTAGTTAAATAGAGAAATCTTCGCACGACAATAGGTTTCTTTGGATTGGAAAAAGTTCGGCTTTCCTCCGACATACGATAAAATACAAATAAAAACTTGTAAATGGGAATTAAAGATTAAAAATGTCTTCGGTTTGACATATATAACCTAAATTGACGAAATGTTGACAAAATCATTGCTTGCAAGTAAAGATAGCAGTATCGATCGACGAAAACTTCATAAAAACGATTAAAATGGCAAAATTCACTTTTATAAATAACAGTTATTGTGTTAAATCGGTTAATAATGACGCAAATTACAAAGATGCATCACTTTTTTTCATTTTTGTCAAAGTCGCTTCATTAAGGAGCAAACTTCTTCTAGGGGGCGATAGAGCAAGATAAGGATCTAAATCTAATAAAAGCACGTCAGCGCATCAACATTCTTTTTTTATAAATGTTCAGTTCTGAAAATTTCAACATTTTTCTCAAATTTCCCAGCTTAAACAAAAAATTCTGTTTTATTGCAAAAACCTCGACTTTATTCTCAAAATTTTTACCATAATCTGTAAGTTTCAATTTTTTTAGATAATTTGAAGTTAGAAGTTAAAATTTAGTTTTTTTCTAGAATTTTTCACTTCTTCTTTAATCTCAAAATTTTCGAGTTGTTCTAGAAGTCTCTGGATGAATTCCAAAGTTCGATCTATGTATGCAATTTTTATTTTAAAACTATATTCTACACTCGAAATTTCGACACGATCCTCAAGCCTTTTCTTGCATATTATCGTATTTTTTTTTAATTTCGACATTAAAATCGAGGATTTTGTTTTTATTTTTAATTTTGGCTCTCGATTGTAAACTCGATATTTCGAATTGTCCTGGAAATTTGAAGTTTCACAATATTTCAAAGAAAAAAATAGAATATTCTACTAGTTTAAAGTTGACAGAACATATTTCCATTTTAAAGTTAAAATTATTACATGCTTATCCTGATACTTTGATTTTTCTAAAATATTCTACTTTTTTACTAAGGTTTCTACCAAATTTTTTTGGCCCAAATAAAATTGCGAAGTTTTTTAAAATTTATTTGAATTTTAAGTTGAAAGCGTCTTTTTTTATGTTATTTCACTTTATTCTCTCAAAAAATTGACTTTAATTTAAACGTTTAAACTTTTTTTCGATCATTTGTGTTTCAGCCATAAAATTTGTCCTTTCATCGAACTTTTGTTATAAAACTTTAATTCTTTAAAAATATCAAATTTTTTCAAAGCTATAATTTTTTTGACAAACGTTTTAACTATATTTTGAAATTGTTTACTTTTAACTTAACCCTTCAAATTTGAAACGGAAATTTGTTCTTTTTCACCAATAATTTGTCACAATTGATTCATTCATATTTCCTTCTATTTTAAGTTCGTAGCGTTTTTATATTTTCTTTTGTTTTAAAACGATTTTTTTTTGTTTAACAAAGTTGAAATACAAATCATGTCGCCCGAAACCAAGAAAGATTGAAAATCACAATAGAGGTTGCTCTAACGCGTTTCGATAGCCAAGCTATCATCTTCAGAGAGATAATAGTAATGGTATCTCCAAGCTATCATCTTCAGAGAGATACTATTACTAGCATCTCTCTGAAGATGATAGCTTGACCATCGAAACGCGTTAGAGCTACCTCTGTTGTGTTTTTTAATCCTTCTTGGTTTCAGGGGAAAAAATTTTCATTTTATTTTGTCTTTACATCTTTTATAGATTATGTGGATTTTAAACTACTGATTGTGTCCCAATCAATTTTAAACCTATTTTGTGTTGTTGTTGCTCATTCGCAAAACAAGACAGCAAAAGCAAGAAAAAGCAAGACTCTTGCTATCAAGACAAAAGTTGAACCAGCTAGAAATTGTCAAGACCAGAAGTAAAACAACTTTTTGTTTTGCTAAGCAAGACATGATAAGAAATTGACAAGCGAAAAAAGAAATCTTGCTTTCTACATCACTAATGTATCTGAAGATGATAGCTTAGCTATCGAAATGCGTTTCAGCAAACTTTGTTGTGCTTTTTAATCTTGCTTGGTTTCAGGGTACAAGATTTGTGTTTCAATTTTTCAAGATAACCAAGGACCAGTCCGTTCTACAAAGTGTCTAATATTTATTCAATAGAGCTCTTTCTGCTCTTCAAAACTATGCAAATCGTCTTTTTGGTCATTTAATTTTTTATTACTTTTGGAGGCTTAGAAATAGAATATTTAGGAGGTAAAAATCAACATTTTCTACACCTGCTCTTCTTCACGTTTCATCAAGACCAAAAAACTGCTGAAGCAGCCCGAGATATTTGCAAGGTATACAAAGAAAGTATCATAGGCGAGTATCCAACACGGAAATGGTTTACAAAGTTCAAAAATGGCTATTTTGACGTCGACGACACGTCCCGCAGCGGGAGACTTAAATTCGACGAAGAGCGCCTCAAAGCACTTTTGAAGGAGGATAATCGCCAAACAAGTGGTGAATTTGTCGAAAAAATTAATCGCGATCATAAAACGATTCTTAACCATCCTCATTCAATGGGATTTGCCGAATAATTGGGAGCATGTGTGCCCCACGATCTTAATGAAAGCAACAAAGAAAATTGCCTTCAAATTGTTCTCAACATCTCGCCCGCAATCGAGCAGTACAGGGCCATAAAGCGCTTTTTATACGGAATCCTGACGGTAGATGAGAAATAGGGCCTATATACATAAATATGAAGCAAAGAAAGAAGTGGATGGCTCCAGGAGATATGCCAAAGCCGAGAGCGAAGCCTGATCCAAAGAAAACCATGATCTGCGTTTGGTGGGACAGCGAGGGCATGGTGCACTGGGAGATGCTCTAAAGGAATACCACGGTCAACGTGGAGCTCTACAAAGCCTAGCTACACCGCATAAAAGAGGCTATTCGACGGAAAAACCCCATCGACAAGGTCAAACCGTGCTCCTTCACGACAACGTCAGACCCCACGTTGCACAAGTCGGCAAAACCACACTCCAATAGCTCCAATGGGAGATACTATAGCATCCGCCGTATTCTCGGACCTTGTACCGACGGATTACTATCTTTTTCGCTCTCTGTCAAACCATATGGAAGGCGTTACCTTCCACAATGACAAGTTCCTTAAAAACTGGGTCAACAACTTCTTTGATACCAGATCGGGCAATTTTTGGCGGAACGCCATCGACAAATTGGTCGAAAATTGGGAGGAGGTCGTAAAGATCAACGGCGAATACGTAATTGATTAGATAATAAGCCTTGTATATACGAATATATACAAGTTTATTACGATGCAATTGAAATCTAATTTCATTAGAATCTAATGAAAACTAGATTGTAACTGCAAAGTTCACGTAAATGAAGCAAAGCTTGTATCATGGGTTGCATCGCAACATCCATAGATGCAAACGTCCTCGGCGTGACTTTACTTTCACCTAGTTTGACAAATGACCAATTAAATTTTCTGTAATTAAACAGTTAAATGTGCTTTAAATTGGAAATATGTACAACCGCAACCATAGACTAATTTTGGCCTTCCTTGGCCTCATCAGTATGGCACGTTTAACTGTTTAATTACAGAAATTTAATTGGTCATTTGTCAAACTAGATGAAAGTAAAGTCACGCGAAGGACGTTTGCATCTATGGATGTTGCAATGCAACCCATGATACAAGCTTTGCCTCATCTACGTGAACTTTGCAATTGCAATCTAGTTTTCATTAGATTCTAATAAAATTAGATTTCAATTTGCTTCGTAATAAACTTGTATATATTCGTATATACAAGGCTTATTATCTCAGCAGAGAAGAATGCTTCAATTAGCATGTAGCGAAAATGTTTGCGTTATAAACAGTTAAAAGTCACTTACAAGGCACCCAATGGGGGTTTACTCTCTTGAATACTTATACGACTGACTAGTGGTTTTAAGTTGGAAGTGTATACAACCACCGTACCATACTGAGGAGGCCAAGGAAGGCCGAAACTAGTCTATGGTTGCGGTTGTACATATTTTCAATTTTAAGCACGTTTAACTGTTTAATTACAGAACATATAATTGGTCAATTGTCAAACGTAATTGATTAATTTATTGTTACAACAATTTTGTTTTTTTTTGTGGTCCTTGGTTATCTTCAAAAATTGATATCCAAATCTTGTCCCCAGAAACCAAGAAAGATTAAAAAATACAACAATAGTTGCTCTCTTAGAGCAATCGTTCTTGGTTTCAGTGGACAAGATTTGTATATCATGTCATAACAATTGATTTTTGTTTAAATAAAAGTCTTTGATAAAATCGTTACGAACTTATGACCCAACCCAATAGAAACTTCGAATGTAGAAATTGAAACTATGGTTTTTCTAGAATTTGTCGCAAAATATCTATGGTAATTAAACATTTCGAATTTTTACTTAAAATTTTGTTCCCCAGAAATGAAATTAAAATTTTCATTTTATTTCCTTCCTCGTTTAAGTACAATAACTCACAGAAAAGTAAATTAAGAGAAAATAATGAAGATTTTGATTTTAATCTCATAATTTATAGTTTATCTAGAAATTTTGCATTATTTGTTCAAAAAGTCGAATTTTTATTGAACCAACGGTTAATTTTAAATTTCGAGCTTCAATCCGAAATTAAGTGAAAAATACCAAAATCTAGAGATTACAGTCTTTACAGACTTCCTCTAGAAATTCATCATCTTTAGCTCGAAATTTGATATAAGCCAAATATCAAGTATAATTTGAAATTTTTTGTTTAAACAAAAATCGAAATGAAGAGAAAAATGTTCAAAATCGAGGAATAAACTCGAAATTTGAATAAATATTTTAAATTTCTATAAAACTTAGAAAAAGGTTGCAATTTTGAGAAAAAATAGAAACATAAAAAAAGCTCGAAAGATAAAAACCCAAATTTCACGGAGAAACTGAAAAATTTTGTTTAAATGAAAATCAAAATAACGGGAAAAAATTTAAATTTAGAGAAAAAACTCGAAATTCGAATAAAAATTTAAAATTTCTATTGAATGTTTAAAAAAAAGTAGGAATTTCGAAAAAAAAAATGGAAATAGGGGAAAAGCATAAAATCTGATAAAAACCCAAATTTCAAGGGGAAAGTGGAAAATTTTGTTTAAATAAAAATCGAAATTCCAGTTAATTCAACATTTTGGTTCAAAGAAATTTTGAGAAAAAGTGAAACTTTTGAGATAAATTCAAAATATCTAAATGCACGTCCAACACAAAATAAAATATTAAATAATAACTGTTCTCAAAAAAGCAACAGAAATGCATATTTTCTTTGCTATCTCTATAACCCTTGATATTAGACCATATGTTTATTAGACGTTTTTGTTTTCTTTTGTCCCCCCCCCCTACACCTCCTTTAATCCTTAAGTGTGGACATTTCATTTTTATAACACTAACCTGGACATGGGGTATCACAGACTCCTATATTTGAGAGAAAATGTTGACTACAAATACTAATAAAATTGACAAACTAGGGCTAGGAGAAGATAAATAGTTCTTAAATAAAAGGATTTGCAATATAAAAATTTAACTTTTATAGTGGGAAACTAGAATTATTAGCAAAAAGCCGTAAACGAGATGTATCAATTCTCAAAAATCACAGAACCCAAGGAGTCTGTGTGACCCCTTGTCCACACTGAAATAAATATGGACAGTTCCTCTCCAAGTACCTTGTCCGTTGATTAAATAAATACTTTGTATAAAAGTGCCAAAAAATTGCCATTTTCTGGATAAATTCCCGTTGCACACAGCTACATATTTTGTTAGCTCTATTACCGTCCAAGCTTGTGGATTTAATGCAATATTGCGCCTCGAAAACATGATCGCAACTTTCCGGTTGAAGAGCCCCCATTTCGATCATGACATCTGAGCACTTTAAGGTATTCCCCGCTGAACATTGGTAACACTTTAAAGCAGTGGCTGTTAGTGGATGAGATGAAATGAAAATGTGTTAGTTAAGTGTATTTACAACATATGAAGACAAATTGATAGTAGATTAGAATTTAGTAATTTTTAGATATCCAAAGGTTTGTCGAGACCCAATTAGTTCACCAGGATTAGTTTCTGTTGTGGTTATCTTTTATAAAGCCTTGCCATTTCCCTTAATGATGAAGGAATCTGCCAAATTAAAAATACCTTCGTAACGACCAATGTGTTTAATACAATATTTGGCTCCATAGACGGCATCACAGCTCTCTGGTTTGATGTCTATATCACTTGATAACCATTCGTTGCACTGAAATGGCTGGCTCGAGTTACTCCCATCACACTGGTAACATCGCAAAGCAAGTGCTACAGTAGTGGAAAAAGCAGGGAAAATTTATAAATATGACAATAACAGCAACAAGCAAAATAAAATTTGTTTTAGTTAAGTCTCTTTGGTGATTCTTGGTGATTGGTGATATTTACATCTTTATTTAGCGTCTTCATCTCCATGCAACTTTGGTCTGCTAGCAGCTGCTTGGATGAAATCCGCTACCACAGTTTACTAGATTTGGTACCCTCGATTACATTTGGTCTTTATAGATTTTTTCTAGTTTCTTTTAGACGGTTTTATTTATTTTCAGATGAAGAGAAGAATTGCTACTTGAAATATTGTTGTTCATTTTCATCTTACCTTAGGTTTTCTTTCAATCGAAAAATGAAAAACATATTTATTGTTTTTTTTTTAATTTATAGTGTTTTTGTATACAGTTTTGTTAGCAATACAAACTATTCTTCTTAGTGTTTTAGTTTGAAAAGTACATTTTGAACTTTAGGGAAAAACTTCAGAAAAATCAGGGACGGATTAACCTTGTTGGGGACCGTGTGCATGTGGGGGGTATGTCACGTTTATAATATTTTTGATGACAATGAAAGTGTCCATGTCCAAAGATATGACTTTATGTGACGTCCACGGTGATTTTGACGCGCTTTATGAATCCATGGTGCGCTAGAACACGCTAATTTGTTAAAATGGAGGAGGAATCACATGGATATTTTGGCCAGAATACTAATGCTACCACATGCTAGCACGAATTTTACGTAGGGATTTATAAAATAACACGCAGAAAAAAGTTTATAGATTCCTAGTGTCTGTTAGCACATTCAATGCACCAAATGTTCTCCGGGATCTCGAGATCCCGATTAATCGTCTGTATCTGCTGTTCCCTTAGTCCATCTGAAGCAGCGATAGATAATGGTTTGTCGGAGAAAAAAGATGACACAAGGTTACTACATATTATCTGCGTAGCTGTATATAGGATTGGAAGTTGAAGCTAAGAGATCGTTTATGTGTAACAGAAATAGAGTAGGAGACAGAACAGACCCCTGAGGCATCCCTGCATTAATTGCAAATGTCTCGGATAAGATGCCATTGACGACGATCTGAAGAGATCTGTCAGCGAGAAAATTGGATATCAAATGACAGAGTCCAGGAGGAAGACCATAAGATGTTAATTTGACGAGAAAAGATCGGTGCCAGACTCTATCGAAAGCCTTTGAGATATCCAATACCACAATCCTAGCCTCAGCAAGTTTTTCCATAGCTGAGTTACAGACATAAGTAATATATGCCAGTAGATCGCCAGTGGAAAGTTGTTGTTTAAAACCATATTGCCTGTCGGAGATGATTCTATTTTCCTCCAGATATTTGAGAATCCCTCTGGGGCACACTTCTTAAGAACAATAGCGGGAATACCATCAAGGCCAGGAGCTTTCGAGGTGTCGAGCTCAAGGAGAATCTTCCTGATTGTGCGTTGTCTGAAAACAACTTCAGGCATCGAAGTGCCAACCTTAGGAAGAATAGTAGGTTCTGTGTTTCAAGAATCAAGATTGGAATTTTCAGCAAACATTCAGGCTAACATGTCTCTCTTTTCCTTGGAGGTAGTAGCAATATTGCTGTTTTCATCGAGTTAAGGTGGAAAATTTGAAAATGTAAAATTCTTTCCAATCGACTTTGCAAATCCCCAAAAGAACCTGGAACTGTTCGGACAGTTGATAAACCTCTGGCGCATTTTACGATCAAAATCACCTTTTGCCTCGTCAATAACCTGTTTACAAGAATTTCGTGCATCTACAAATATAGTCCGAGTCTTGACTGAGGGATTATTTCGACAACGACGATATCCGCGATTTTTGCTGGAGACAGCCCGAGCACATTTTTTACTGAACCAAGATTTACTGGAGGCAGACTTCTTTTGGGAGTGGGAAATTGAGCATTCCATACCAATCAGAATAGTTTCAGTGATGGATTCGGCGACTAAGGATGGGTTGTCTGAGTTAAAGCAGACTTCCTACCATGGGAAAGATGCAAAGAAGTCCCTTAATTCTTCCCAGTTAGCAGAGTTAAAGTGCCAAACCCTGCGGGACTGCGTCTGAGAAGGAGGTAGTACATGAAGCGAGCGAGAGGCTGCTACAAGCTTGTTATCCGAATTTCCAAGCGGTGATGTCACAGAGATGTTATACGAATTTGATGAATTTGTAAGGAAAAGGTCGAGTAGATTAGGTTGATGGTTATCTACATCAGGAATTCTTGTGGGTTCCTCAATTAATTGCGATAGTCCACAAGTGATGGCGAAAGCCTCTGCCACCCTTCCCGCGTCGTCAGTTCGGGAAGAAAACCTTAACCAGGGGATGTTGTGTACGTTGAAGTCACCAAGAAAGACAACCTGAGCTTTTGGATAATTCGTCTGTAGGTGATCAAAGGTTACGGAGAGATAAGAGAAGAGTTGTCTGTATGAGGAATCGTTTGGAGACAAATAAAGTGAACAAATGAATATTACTTCGTTTTTGGAGCAGATATTCAGCCAAATCACATCATGATCAGAAGATTCCAGTACTTCTTCTCGTTGACACGACAGGTTGCTTCGCGTAAAAACACAAATTCCCCTCTTGTGTCGAAATGTTGTGTGCAAGTACTAGTTAGGGCAAAGCAAATGGACTGTATAGATGGGTGGGGAGACTTGGGTTTCTATCAAAGATAGCACATGTGGTCTTTCATTTTGAAGGTGTTGATAAACCGAGTTTAGATTTGAGTTTAGACCCTGAATGTTACAGAACTGAATTTTGAATGAATTGTTTAAAAGAAACTTGGCCCGTGGTACATTAAAATTTTCCGTCGATTTTGGATTCCCTCGTATACCCCCCACCCGGACATCCGAACCGGAGGGTAGTTTACGTCCAGAATTTTTTGCACGAAGAGAATCCATCATCTTTGTTTTTAATAATTAGAAGAACAAATCAGAGTAGATGAAAAAAAGGAAATAAGGAAAAGGACAGGATGAGGAAAGAAAAATAGCAGAAACCGACTCACGTGTCAGAGACGGAAACATGATGTAAGCATCATTTCACCGCCTCCTAGTGATACGTGGGGTGGTACTACCTCGGACGACTGAAAGTTCCAGTGTACCACCTACCACCGATAGGAATTATGTGAAAAAGACAAATTTAGAGAACTAAGTTATGTCGAAATTTTCAAGAAATCGAATTATTAAAAATCCGAAATTTTTAGAAAAAATAAAATTTTTAAGAAATATCTATTACGAAATTCAAAAAAAGAGACCTATTTTGAAAAACAATTGAAGTTAAAAAATGCCTCTAATTTTGGTGAACAAAAAGTCGAATTTTGAATACAAAGTCAAGATCTAAGAAAAACAGGAACTTCCAGAAATTTCAAAAAAATGTACAAATTTCAATGAAAAATTTGAATTTTCACAATAGCATTCAAATTTTGAAAAAAAACCAAATTTTGAAAATAAAATTGAAATTTTAAAAGGACGAATGTTGGGAAAAAATAGCAATTTCGAGCTAAATTCGAAAATTAAAAAAAAAACTCACTCGACTGCAACATCTAGAGTAAGTGCTCCACTCAGACCCACCGTGGATACATATGAATTTTGTGATAAAAATCGAAATTTGAGGAAGACAAATTTTGAATCCAAGAGGTAAAATTAATGAAAAAAAGTTTTTAGGAAGAGCACAAATTTTGAGTAACATTACGAACTTTGGAAAAAAAGAACAATTTTGAAAACAGTCCTACTTTCAAGAAAAAATTGAATTTTGAGAATAAAATCGAACTTTAGTAATATTGTTGATTGCTCGGAAAAGCGCAATAAAAAACCATTTTTGAAATATAAGTCTAAATTTCGGAAAGTCAAATTTAGAGAAAAGTCGAAATTTTAAAAGTAAACAGAACTCTTTGCAAATACTCCAAAATTAAAAGAAAACAGGGAAAAGGGTGAAAATTTTGAAATATCTGTTAATTGACTGTGTCTTTGAAATATCTGTAAAAGTCTGTAAAAGCCGTAATTTCCCGAAGGAAGTGTAGTGAAAATAACTAGAATTTTGAAACCAAAACCAAAATCGAAATTTTAAAAGTAAACAGAATTCTTGGTAAATACTACGAAATTAAAAGAAAACGGGGAAAACGGTGCAAATTTTTGAAATGTCTGTAAATTGACCGCGTCTTTGAAATGTCTGTGAAAGTCTGTAAAAGTCGTAATTTTCCGAAGGAAGTGTATTGAAAATAACTAGAATTTTGAAACCAAAGTCGAAATTTTAAAAGTAAACAGAATTCTTGACAAATACTACGAAATTTAAAGAAAACGGGGAAAAAGGTGAAAATTTAGAAATGTCTTTAAACTGACCGTGTCTTTGAAATATCTGTAAAAGTCTGTAAAAGCCTGTAAAAGCCATAATTTTCCGAAGGAAGTGTATTAAAAATAACTAGAATTTTGAAACCGAAGTCGAAATTTTGAAAAGAAAGATTTTGAAAAAAGAGATTCGAAGTTTTAAGAAAAAGCCAAATTTTGATCCAAGTTTCCAATAAAATTGAACAAAAAAAGTGAACATTTTGAAAAAGAGCACATTTTTTAAGGAAACACTACGAAATTTGGAAAGAAAGACATATTTGGAAAACAATCAAAATTTCAGAAAAAGTTTGGGAATGAAGTTGTAATTTAAAAAAAATCTGATTTCCCGGAGAAAATTTTTATGTAAATTTCCAAAATAATTGAATAAAAAAATGAAAATTTTAAAATAAAAGCAGATCTTTTCAAAGCAATGTTACGAAATTTGGGAAGAAAGACATATTTTGAAAACAATCGAACTTTCAAAAAAGGTTTGTAAATAAAGTTGCAATTTAAATAAAAATCTTGATTTCTCAGTCATTTGGGAACAAAATAAAATTTCAAAAATAAAAATTTTAACGAAAAAGTTCAAATTTCTAAAAAGGACGAACTTTGAAATTCAATTTCTAATTTCTAATTTGTAAAAAAGTCGGAAATTGAAATAGAAATCTTGTCCCTGAAACCAAGAAGATTAAAAAACACAACAAAGGTTGCTACTTGTGTTTTTTAATCTTTTTTGGTTTCAGGGGACAAGATTTGTATTTCAAATTTTGAAGATAACCAAGGAACAGTCCGTTCCACCAAAATAAAAAAGTCGACATTATGAACATAAGCAGAAATTTAGAGAAATATTGCGAAGTAAAGAAAAACAGTCGAAATCACGCGAGAAAGTTGGAAATCTCGAGAAAACCACTACTCTTAAGGAGGACGCTATGCAACTGAACACGTTGCACATTCTTAAATCCGCCCCTGACATAAATCTAGAGGGCCAATTTTTACGTGCTTAGGGCATCTGTGGGTTTTAATCCGTCCCTGTTCTCCCCGATGGCTTTTTAACTTCAAGAGCTTTCCTCCTTCATTTGAATGCTCCGACTAGGCAGTTTTGGCACGTTCTTGAATTGATTTTGTTTGAATTCTGATTGATATGTAACTTTTCATCAAGCCGTACACTAAGAGCACCTTTGCATATTCTAATTTTGTTACGAGGATTCCAAGCTTTTACGTCATTTACATTGCGAATCTTCATTAGAAAAGGGGCGAAACTCATCTTTATTCATTATTTGCGAAAACGGCACATCAAAGGATAGTTCTACTTCGTATTAAGTCAAAAAGTAGAATATTGAAATTTAGGGTTTCACGAGCGCAAGTATAATATTTAAATAAATATACACGGTGCTCATTTTTCGACTCTTATTATTGACATCTAGAGCTAGAGCATTTAAGTAACTGCGGTTAATGAAACCAAAATTGCAAAAAGCTGAAATAACATTAGAGCCATTTGAGTTATTTGAAAAAAAAAACAAATTAACTGAATTTTCTTTTTGCATTTTTTGTTGGAAAACTGTCAGTGGCAATGATTTTTAATAAATAACTCGCTGAAGTAGTTTTTTAAGGAGAATTTAGGAATACTAATAATTTGATTTATTTTTTTTTTGAAAGAACATCAAATTAACAAAAGGCAAATGTGGTACCCGTAAAAAAATTGAGGCTTGTTGTATTTGGGATGATTATAGGAAAAAAATCAAAAACGCATTTTTTAAATACTATATAAAAACTAATAACGAACTAATTAAAACCTTAGCGAACGAGTTTCCAAGAAAAAATTAAAATAATATTTTTTTTATTTTTTAAATTACCTAAAAAGTATTAACTCTCCTTTTTTATATTCTTCATAACTAAAATACGTAACTTTGCCTCAATTTAACCAATATCAAGTCTCTTCAAATACGCGAGATCCCATCCCATGCATATGATAAAATGCATATTTAAAAACTTGTTATAGAATTTAGCAAAGTTTCAGATTTAAAAGTCCGCTAAATAAAGCCCGAAATTAATTTCAAAGTCGCCTCACTGTTTTAAAATTTGTTTAAACTAAACACTAAATAAATGAAAGTCGATTATTACTACAGCCTACTATTCTAATGAAGATAGCAATGAACGAATTAGTCATAAATTAATGGGTAAAATTAATAAATACTTACAGAAATCTATCAAATATTGCAGACAAATTACGAAAAACACAGTCTGCTGTAGTCTTATCATCTTTCTCCTTTTATAATTTCGATATAGCGGTCATTTGGGAAAATTTTATGAGGGCGCCTTAACGAAACGTAGTAAACAACGAAACACACCTTTGAACTATCTTCTGCTACCTTGTTATGCTCGGTAAGTTGCGTGATTCCGCCGCCCGTTACCTGCGGAACGTTAACTTTGGAGTGGAGGTGGTCTAACGAAGCACAAGCTCAGACCGTCATTCACGTGGACATTGGTCAAAATACGACAAGTTCAATAATATTATAGTTTGTATTATTGGTTGCCTGGCAATCCGTATTTTTTTTAACGCGTTACAACGATAACTGACTCAGTCCATAAAGATCAACTCCTCTGGTCAACAGAACTCAAAATTCGTCTTTTTTTTCGAAATATTACCATTATTCTCAAAATTCAATTTTTTCTCTCAAAATCTGATTTTTTTCTAAATTTCGGTCTTAAAGTTTGGACTTTTTTTTTCAAAATTAAACTTTTTTTAAAAACTCCAGAATTTTCAAAATGCTGCTGCTAAAAATGTCTACTTCTATCTGAAAAATCAACTTTTCCTGCTTTTGGATTTTTCCACAATTTCATTGACATTCCTGTTTTCTTCAACATTTCGACTTCACAATAAACTTTCAAAAATAAATATTTGTTGGGGAATTTTGAGAAAAACCTTCCTTGGAAATTTCAACTTTTGTCTCGAAATTTTAGGATTTTAGTCAAAATTTAAATAAAAAGACAACAATTAGAAAGAGGTAATCGTGTAAACTTCGCCATTGTTCTCAAAAACTTTCCTTTTTTGAAAATACCGACTCTTTAAATTGTTTATTTTCTAATAGATCGAAATCTTAATCAAATGCAAAAATTTCGATAAAAATAAATTTTTATTTGTTGCTGAGATAAATATTTCTTTCAAATTATTTCTTTATCTGATTTTAAGATTGTGTGAAAATTTCAATACATAAAATAAAGCAAAAAGGAGAATATTCTACAAAGAATATTTTTTGGGAGATTTCCGCTTTTTTTCGGAATTCAACTATTTTATGTCATTTTGATTTTTTCAAATTTATCTCGCAATTAAAATGATTTAGAAAATTCGACATAAATTTGCTTATGTTCAAAAATTGAATTACTGGCTAACCTAACTTTTCTCTATGAAGACAATATTAACTGTGTACAAAAAAAATCAATATGATACATTTCAGGAACTCAAATCTTGTTTCGACGGCCCATTAGCTCAGTTGGTTAGAGCGTCGTGCTAATAACGCGAAGGTCGCGGGTTCGATCCCCTCATGGGCCAGCTTTTTTCCAAAAATTTAAAGAAGTTTTTTAAAAACTACTTTAAAAAAATAACAAAATGGCGCGTTGCGAACAATTAAACCTGGATTCCTACGGCCCATTAGCTCAGTTGGTTAGAGCGTCGTGCTAATAACGCGAAGGTCGCGGGTTCGATCCCCTCATGGGCCAGTTTTTTTCCAAAAATTTAAAGAGGTTTTTTAAAAACTACTTTAAAAAGAGCAACAAAATGGCACGTTGCGAGCAATCAAACCTGGATTCCTAAGGCCCATTAGCTCAGTTGGTTAGAGCGTCGTGCTAATAACGCGAAGGTCGCGGGTTCGATCCCCTCATGGGCCAGCTTTTTTCCAAAAATTAAAGAAGTTTTTTAAAAACTACTTTAAAAAAATAACAAAATGGCGCGTTGCGAACAATTAAACCTGGATTCCTACGGCCCATTAGCTCAGTTGGTTAGAGCGTCGTGCTAATAACGCGAAGGTCGCGGGTTCGATCCCCTCATGGGCCAGTTTTTTTCCAAAAATTTAAAGAGGTTTTTTAAAAACTACTTTAAAAAGAGCAACAAAATGGCACGTTGCGAGCAATCAAACCTGGATTCCTAAGGCCCATTAGCTCAGTTGGTTAGAGCGTCGTGCTAATAACGCGAAGGTCGCGGGTTCGATCCCCTCATGGGCCAAATTTTTTCCAAAAATTCAAATTTTTAAAAAATTATTAAAAAAATAACAAAATGGCGCGTTGCGAGCAATCAAACTAGAATGCCTACGGCCCATTAGCTCAGTTGGTTAGAGCGTCGTGCTAATAACGCGAAGGTCGCGGGTTCGATCCCCTCATGGGCCAAATTTTTTTCTCCAAAAAGTGCATTTAATAGAGACCGACCGAAATTTCGATTTCAATCAATTTTAGTGCACAAGGGACTACAACTGCAATTTAGGTAGTACTGTCGGTTTTAAAATTTCGGTTCAGAATTTAATGAAATTTGGGATATTGGTAGATTTTAGTAAGATAATGATCCAGTTAAATTTTTGAGGAGCTACAGAGAACCAATAAATAGTTAATGGCATTTGAAATTTCAGGCTTTCAACATTGAGCCTTATAAGAAATCAGAGATTTCATCATATTTTACAAAAATACCCTTCAGATTTCAGTAAAAAAAGAGCAAACGATAGAAAATAACATATAAAACATATTAGATATTTGGAATTACAGCTTTAGAGGGTTTGATAGAAGTAATTGACGAATAAATATCAAAAAAATACTTTTTATCGTAATGTTACCGTAATTTATTAGATGTGGCAACGACGTTTTTATGTAACCAATTAGACGACCATCGACAACCCTCCACCGAATAAATTACCGTTGTTTACATCCGTTTTAAGGTTATGTGACAAAGTTTTCAGGATTGCCCGTTAATTAATTTGTCAATTCAATCTGTTGCAGCTTGTTCTCGAATCTTTTTTTAAGTAATTCTTTTACTTTTCCAATAAAATATATCTTTATTGTGACAAAATGATTTTAACAATGACATTGTTCGGTCATAGAAATTCCTTTGTGTTTTATTTCATCGCGACGTTGTCTAGTCTAAACATTACCTTCTTCAAACGGGACAAGGTATACTTTTAATGTGGTTTTGACTCTGGCACAGTGTTGCCAGAGGTAGCGGAATTCCGCTATTGGTAGCGACATTTGAAACATTTAGCGGCGTAGCGGCGCCGACGATAAATTGAACAAAAAGTAGCTGAATTTTGAGAGCGCCCAAATTTTCACATTTTGCTTTTAAAAATTAAGTTAACGATAAATAAACTAGTTGTTGAAAAACTTACTTACCGATTTATTTAATGGCGCCATCTGGCAGAGAGTTGTTAACAAGAATTGTACGTGTAGTAGTGCAGTGTGTGTAGCAATCACAATCATAGCAGTAATCCTTAGAACATTTAAATTTTATTTTTCTTAGGGAAAAATATGTATTTCCCCTAAGATACTATGTTACTCGACGACTTTGAAGCCATTTAAAAATTCAAAATAGCTCTCAGGTAGTCTGACAATTCTTTTTTAATTTTCGTTAGCGATTCTTTATTTCAAAGATCAACGAAAGGTTTTTTTATATCTTTGGCTTTAATTAGTCTCTAAAGGTAAAAAAAGGTATTTATCCTTCAAGATCAGGCTTTTTGTAGGACTCTTTACCCTTTCTGTGTTGGGTAGCGGTCGGTAGCGGAATTTTAAAGGTCCGGTAGCGACATTGGCATCGAACCACTGGCAACACTGCTCTGGCAGTATCAACAGTACTACCTTAAAATTCAATCTCGGGAGTTTTCAAAAGACAAAACAAATTAAAAAAAGGAAAATTTATAAAACAAATTCGAGATTTAACTCAAAACAACCTAACAGGTGTCAGTTTCGACAGAAATCGAAATTCTGTTTTAATTTTGACCAAAAAGATAGCTTAATTTATTTAATTAATTGTAGCATTTTTTACGATTTTATTAAATTCCAAAGCTAGAATTAGGGGTTATCTTTAATATTTTCTATGGCCCATTAGCTCAGTTGGTTAGAGCGTCGTGCTAATAACGCGAAGGTCGCGGGTTCGATCCCCTCATGGGCCAAATTTTTTTCTGTTTTAATATAAAGAATGGTATGTAATAATAATTTCATTTTTACTTGTGCGAATTTTTATTTCAAAATTACTCGTTTTTTTTTTAATTTTGTAGTTTCTGAAAATTCGACTTTTTCTGAATATTTTGACTAGTTTATCAAACTTCAACTTTTTTTCGAAATTTGGTAATCTTTTGATAAAAAAGTAAACATTTTTCGAATAATATTTATCTGAACATTTTAAAAATTATTTTTTGAAAATTAAGTCGTTTAAAAAATAAATATTCTGGCGAATTTCGATTTTTTGCTTGAAATTTCGACTTTTTTCCTGAAATTTTCCTTAAAATTCGCAATTTTTTTTGAAATTTCGACAAAATTTTTCTTTCTTTGAAAAATTTCGAAATTTTACTAATTTCGACTTTTTTCTCGAAATTTCGATCTTTTTCTAAAAATGTCGATCTTTTCCTCGAAATTTTGATTTGTTTTCAAAATTCGTTTGTTTTCGAAACTTTTAATTTTTATCGTCTTTTCCTCGAAATTTCGATATTTTACAAGTTTTCCAAATACTCAAGTTTTTATATTAAATTTGATTTCCTGAAAATTCCGACTTTATCCCAAAACTATTTATTTTATTATAATTCGTATTTTTCTAAATTACGACTTTATACTTAAAATTCCACTTTATGCTTTCAAAAAACTGGATTTACTGAAAATGTTGAATATTTTATGGAATATTTGGCCATTTTCTAGAAATTTTGACTGTCCGGAAATTTCAACCTGTTTCTCAAGATTTGTCTTATTCTTAAAATTTCGATTAAAGTTTTGTATTTCTAGAAATTTCTGTTTAAAATTAAGCTTTTTATCGAAAATTCGATTTTTTCTCAAAATTCATTTATTTTTACGAAATTTAGAGAAAACTATTTCTTGTAAATTTCAAAATTGTCAAAATTTAAATGAAAATAAAAATTGTAAGGACATATTTTTAGAAACTGGGTTTGTTTCTGCAAATTCAATTTATTTAAATGTTGGAAGTGAATATTCGAATTTGCGAATGTGGGAAAAGCAACACTCATTACATCCCTAGTACAGATGTATCATGCAAAACAGGATCATTAGTAGGATACGTTTTATACCGGAATACTATTCTAGATATTACCAAACTACTATTATATTCAGAACGAGTAAATAATCTTTCCCTCCATTTTCTATATAAATAATCTGACACTGCCACAGCATCATTTAATATAGGGCACAACTTTGAACCTACGATTGTTTTAATATAATGGTCTGAGTCGTCTAACACGACAGAGCGCAACTGTGCCATCAAATAATAACTGGAGACTCATTAGACAGGTAAATGATCATAACAACGAATATAGACAAAACATCAGTTTGCAAGAACTCTTTAAAGCTGTGCATAACTGGTTAAGTTTGTTTTATTTATTTATCCAAACTAATTTTCTGCTGTCTGATCAACAGCACCATCTACTACTATCTTACAGTAATCTCCAATATCAGGTACTTAATTGAAAAAAGACAAATCAAAACATTAAAACAACAAATTGATACGTTAATTTAACAAATATAAAAATTGTTTTTAATTTTGGAGAGCTTTTTCGTTAAATTATAAGGGCAATTATTCATCTAATTCTCCAGACCAAATTGATGGTAATAGCTAGTAAGTTGAGATCAATCAACCGTAAATGAAGGAAACAAATTAAGCAAAAGCATTCGTTGCAGTGGTTAATATTATTACTAAGTGGAAGTCATAATTAAAATTTAAAAGTAAGATGCTTTTTAAAAAACTGAACCAAAGTTCAATTGAGAATTATTTATTTCAATAAAATGGTAAAATAATAAGTTTCCAGACGTAAATTAAAAATTGTGAAAAGGCATAAAGTATAATAAAAAATCCTTTTAAATAAAAATCATAAAATATACTCTCAATAAAAATTTAAATTAGCACAAATGTTATATTATTTGTACCAAAAATCACAATGATATATCACGTCAAGACAAACGATTTTCCTAACTGTTACTGTAAATACACTATTTTACAAGGAGTTTTTTCTTCTTTTTTAGTTTGTCGATCTTACAGACGGATTCAGAGGAGCTTCCAAGTCGACGCAACGTCAACTTTTTCGCTTTCACCAAGCTAGTACTCGTCCCCGGATAAGATTGAACCCTGAAATTGTCCGTTTGCCTACTGGACCCCGGTTCCGACACAATCTTATTCAAATATGTCCCCCTACTGCTCAACCTGGGGGTAGGGTTATACACCTTGGAATTTCCCTGGTTGGCGTCCCACGTCACCAACAGGTTATCCTCGTAGACGATGCTCTTTTTCTTATTTTTGTACTTTGCTACGACGGCTTTCCCGGTCGCGTTTTTTATGTAGCAAATCTCGTCGAGTTCCGCCGGATTGTCGCCCAGAGACGCCTTGTTTTTGGTCTCTTTGATTGATTTTAACTTTGCCGGGTAATCTATTCGCATCTTGGACGACGTGGCAAAATTTTTGGCCGTTTTCGGCTTCATGTTGGTTTTCGCTTTCTCGGTGATGTTGGAGTTTTTGTTTTTGAGGGATAGGTCTTTTTTGGATTTGCTTTTGGTTAGAGTTTTGTTGATTTTCATGGCGGTTTTCGAGCGTTTTACCATGTCGGATGAGGCGGAAGGGACCATTTTAATGGAACTGTCGCCGCATTCCAGACCGACGTTTTCTTTGCGGTCCACGGGGAATTTACCTTTGCTGGTCTTTTTGCTTGCAGATTTTGTGTTTGAAGCAGGTGGTCGCGAACGCCCCATCAAGCCTCGGCTGCGTGGGGGCTAAAACAAAGGTCAAATTATGAAAAGAGTTTCAATAATATCTGAACAAAGCAGAATGCGATAAACATATTAAAACAATACTTTGTCAGGATTACTACTTTGCCAGCATTAACAAATGAGAGAAAAATTCACTTTAGTTTTAGTTCCTAATTGGTATCCATGATTGTTTTTCCCTGTTAAACCTGAATTAACAAGATAAACAAGGCTTTTAATTTCTCTTACAATATAAAAACTGCTTTTGAGGATCATCTGTCACATTAAATTTTGAGAATAAATCGAAATTTCAAGCAAAACAAGACAATTTAAAAAGACAAATTTACAAAAAAAAAATATTGAATTTTTGCAAAAAAGATGCGAGCTAAAAAAAGAAAGTCAAATTTTCAAAAAAGTAGTCCAATAAATTCGAAATTTTAAAGAGGAAATTCCAGCAAAAGACTAATTTAATTTAAAAAAGTTGAATTGCGAGAAACGTGGCAAACTTTCTAAAAAATACGAATGTAGAAAAAACTTTTAAAGACCGAACTTAAAAACAAGATGAAATTTCTCGGAGAAAATTTCGAGAGAAAAAGTCAAATTTTGAAAATAAAGCCAAGATTTTAAAAAAGTTGATATTTCGATAAAAAATAAGACGAATTTTGCATAAAAAATTAAAACTTTTATAAATATGAAGGCTGAATCTGAAGTCCAGTTTATTTCCTCAAGATTTTAAGTTTTAATCCGATGATATTTTACAAATTCCGAATTGAAATTTCGATTTGTATAAAAAATTTCAGTTTGCACTTTTAAGTTTGTTTAATACAATATCAACTTTTAAAAACTGCAAACTTTTTATTTTGACCCCGATAAATCTCATTAATGACAAGAAAATTGGAAAAAAACGCCGAGTTTAAAGTTTCCAACTGGTATTCATATAATTATTTACTTTTTCATTCTGATTTGAAACTTAAAAGTTTTACTTTTGGCAAAATTTACGATTTTATTTTTCAAAAGTTGGGTTTTATTCCCAAAATTGCGAATTTAAAAGCGCAATGCAATTTTACTTTCTTTCCTAAAATTTCGACTTTAAACTGAAGCTCAGCCTAAAAACAAACGTTGGCCCTTTTGGACTCCATTCATAGCAATTTGTTTAAATCAGGACTTCCCATCCAATGGGACACGTCTACCTCATAAAGAAATTGTCAAAAATTTAGCTTTCTTCAAAATTTAGGCTTTTTTAAACTTGATTTTTAACATTTCAATTATTTTACAAAATATTTTCATGTTGGGCTTTCTGAATGGTACGAATATACTAAATTTTTTCATTTTATTACAAAATTTAGATTTTTTTTAAATTTAGATTTTTCGATTTTTTTGAAAATTTCGATATTTGTTGGAAATGTTAACTTCATAATGTTTGTAACGGACAAATAACAGTCACGTTTTTTTGGCACATTTTAAAGAGATACTTGAATACTCAGGAGAGGCTGAAAGAAAAAGAATGGAAACCCTTGGTGTAAATGGTTATAAAACTTTAGACTGTCCACGAACTTTTTTCTACAAGGATTTCCATAGAAGATGAAAAATGTTGGTGATTTCTCTAATCTCCCCCCCCCCCTCCAAGAGTAACATTCTTAAAACATACAACCAATTCGAAACAGCAAAATCCAGTCAAATTCAGCTTGACATAGTGAGAACTTCCATCTATGGTTGCCTTGGTCAATAAGAATTTGTCTAAAGAATTAGAATTTATGCACATTTAAAATGGTAACTCATTGCCATCTGTGTTCATTTTTGGACACCCTCTCAGAACCCCCAGTATTCGTAGTTTTAGTTTTTTTTTCTACATTTCTCACGCAAATTAAAATTCCAAATAAAACAGCAACTTCAGATTTAAATTGGGAATTTTGAGAGAACGATCAAATTTTTAAAATAAAATATTCAATGTAAAAAGATTCTTAAATTTTCTATTTTGATCAGAACATTTTGACTTTAAATTTATTCAAATTTTTCTGTATTTCCGTGAAATTTCAAGTTTCTATTAAAAGTCCAACTGTCTGATTTAAAATTTAGAGAAAAATTTCGCCAAGGAATTAAAAATCTTTGTCGCATATTCGTTCTTTCAGTTCTTTTGGTAGGTAATGTGCAGAATTGAATTTAGAAATAGGTAACCCAAATTCTTCCCCATTGCTTCCTTTCCGATTCTTCTTTGTTTAATAAAAAATAATATACTTTTTTCAATTTTGCAAAGAAAGTTGCGCTTTTGTAACTTCCATAGAGAACTGAACTTAAAATTTAAAAAATTCCAAATGTTCCAAATTTTTTGCGAGTTTTAACTTTTTTTCCAACTTTCGACAACAATAAAAATTTAGGAACTAAACTCGAGATTTTCACCTTTTCTGGAAAATTGCAAAATTTTAGTTAAGTTGAAGTTTATACGTTACTAAAGTGCCAGTGGATTTAAACTTGACATTCTAAAAAGTAGAATTTGGAAAATAAATGTTGACTTTGTTGATCCACTTTCCCATTCATGAAAAGCATGACACGCAACTAGGTCATAATTTTAAAAATATATTTCACTAGTCGCGAGAGAATTTTGTAATTCTCGATTTCTTAAGTTGGATCCACACCAATATTTTGTTGTATTTTGAAATTAAAAAAAAATATTTATCAGCAATTGTTAATTATTTTCGGACATAATAGTTATTTGTGTTGTACTATCAAATCTGTTAGTTTGCGTTGTAAATTCTTCAAATGCAGTGCAAAAGTTTCGACTATAAAAATATAATCTCACTATTTGTGTCAAATACAACGCACATAACAAATTCTTATTCATATGGATCCGCCTTAAATAAAGATATTTCTTAGATACAATATCCTAAAAAATCTAAATTTTCAATTACCAAAATAAATTCGAATTTTGTACCTACCTTATTAATAAAAAATTGCATGATTAAAGTTTGATTTTTTTTTGAAAATAAAGGTTTATGATGAAAAAAATAAAATATATTCAACAATTTAATAAAATCAACTGATTAGTTTACAATTAATACATTTCACAACAATAAAATTTGTATATATCGAAATACAAAAAAAGACTATCAAAATTGTAAAACCTTACAAAAAAATATATTGTAAACAAACGGAGTTCAGTCAAAATTGCCAATTTATCAGTCAAAATTCAATTTTTAGGAAACAACACAATGATGTATGCTGACATCATCATTTGAATTTCCTACCTGTAGATTCGGGGAAGTTTTCGCTTTCAACTTATTCATGGCCTTCCCAGTTTGCTCCTGACTGCAGTTAATCCGCAACCAATCTTCCAAACCACCAAGAGAGTGAAATTCAGAATTGGGAAGTCGGCTGCAAGGGTTTTCCCCAGTCAAGTCCAAGATTGACGCACCTAAGGATCGGCCAACCTAAAACGGCTGAGCTTAGGCAAGAAATAAAATTGAGATATGTCTTACTTCCTCGAACACATGCGGTGTATATTTTGGAGGCACCAGAATTTGTTGCTTGCTTTGATGGTCCTTAATTGTAGGAGGTAGCATGTTTACTAGTCGACCGGTATTATAGTTGCATTCCAAAGTGTAACTTTTTATTAAACCAGTCATCGATAATACTGATACTCTTCCAGAACCGGCTTTGCTTAAACCATCCCTTTTGTCCCTAAAAAGAAATCAGAAGCTGGCTGAGGAATATCATGTGATGCGGAAATTTGACGTAATTTAATTAATCCAAGAAGTCAATTTCAGAAGCAAAGGCATCAAACTTTTTCAAAATTTCTGTTTTTTAAAACACTTCCATTTTTTTAAAGAACTTTGGAATTTTTTTGCAAATTTTGATGGGAAAACTTCTGCTTTTTTTTAGACAATCCCGAACTGAGTTTTTTCTTTCAAAAATTTCATAACGAAATGTTTTCTCTCAGACATGCAGCAACATAAAATTTTGCTTCTTTTCTGTTAAGTGATGACTTACCTTATAAACATGTTCCTCTCAGTGAAATTACAAGAAGTGAAATGAAAGTTCTGGTTGTTGATACTCATCAATTTGGGCAATAACATACATTCTACGTTCAATTCGAGGTCTTCAAAATGATTTCCATAAATGAAAACTCCCTTCTTGGAAGCGTGCCCATGAAGGTCCAGATATAAAAACAGTCCAGAGTCCGGTCGGGGTCGTGGGTCCCCCTGATCACCTTGCGCTCCCATCTCACTATCGGTACTAGGCACATGCGTCAAGGCAACGCCGCAGTTGCGGCAAAGGTTCTTCCCTGCGGAATTATCGGAAGAATTTAGAGGAAATGTAGGAATTATATCGGAAATTCCAGGCATGGTACTTTCAAGTTTTGTAATATCGTTCTTACATTTAAGACACCACGTTCCATTCATGTCTTCCTCCAGACTCATATTAGATACTTTTTTGCTGATGCCACTATCATTCAACGGAATCTCATCGTCTTCAGTCAAACTGATCTCCGTAGGGATGTCAATACAATTTTGGCATTTAGGCAAGTAATCCTCTTTCTCGTAGCCAAAATGGTGGTACCTGATAAGCGCTCTAGCCGCATAAATAGAAGGATGTAGAACAAAAGATGGACAAGCGTATATTCTGTTTAAATTAATACCCCTGACATCCGTACGATAGTGACCTCTTACAACACCATCTGGGTTTAGTATTGGTATCATTTTAAAAACGTATAGTTTTCTTAACGTTACAGCTATTGGGTCATCTCTACTTAAGAGTAAATTAAGTAAACCATTAAAAACGAAACTAGAGGGCGTTTCGCCCGGATGTACTCTAGCGGAAACAAAAATTACCTGCACAAGGAAAACAACGAAATTAGTAAATAAATACACCGCATTTATAGATAATTCATTCACGATCAGAAAAAAGCAAAGTAGTCGATTTTACCGTGACGTTTTGTTTGATTATATATAGCAAGTCGGCAATATTTTAGAACAGTTTGTGAAACATGTATCTTACTCTAAAAATGCATATTATTTAGTTGTACTAAATGAAATGAAAAAATGTTTCTTTAAAAAATCATGTAAGGGTTTTGTTATTTACATTTTTAAGACGGCCCTTAATTTTTTATAGGATTAGTGCTGAAACATCGATGATCAAAGACAAAGTGCTGCTTTTTCAAAGTCTAATATCTCAGTGAAACATAAAGACACAAAGACTAGAAAAAAGCAAATTGAAGTAAAATAAACAAGCCAATTTAATAGTAATTTCAGCTAGAATTTATCATCGCACTACAGCACAAAATTAGTTTTAAAAAAAATCGTAATCAAACGCTTTATGGAAAGTTATTAATAATGTGCATTAGTTTTTATACAAATAATCAAGTAAGCGTTAGGTTCTTGTTTCTCGAGCGTGAACATGATCAGCGAATGAAGTGAAGCAAGTTTAAATAAGTGCCAATACCTAGTAACGCTTCTCTGCACGATATTGGTTTTTTTCAGTATTAAAATTTTATTAATACGGAATCAAATGCCATGTTATTTTAACCAAAATTTCTGATAGAAACAAACATAAAGAAAAATAAACATCGCCTACTTTACTTTTTACTGTTCGTAAATGATTTCAACTCACCTTTTTACCAACAAATTTGAATGCTCGTGGACAACTTAAATCAACAAACAAATTTTTCAATCTAGTTTCTCTCTCCGGTGTTATACCGTGGTAAGAAGTAATAGTAAGTAGATCAATCCGTCTATTCTCGTTCGAAAGGCAAACACATTCTCTATGGTAGTAAATATCGTCATCGCACACCGGTATATATTTCAGATATTTAGCATCAATGTTGACCAGCAATTTTTGTAAATCTTCATAAGGAAATGGATATGTAAAGGCAAAGTATGATACGCTCTGTGTATTTTCTGGTGTGCGATATTTGAAAGACAAAACGAAGATATTGTTAAATGTCTGAAAAATACAGTGATTTAAAAATGGAAACTCGAACATTAAATTATTTTTTTATTTATTTTTTCTCACCAAGGGGGGCGAGATCCCATAAACTTACTTTAAAAACGGGCTTATCTTTGATCCTTTCCCAATTAGGTTTAGTAGGTATGATTCTATATACAGGCGCCATACCTTGACTATACATTTTACCCTGTTTATTTATATCCACGATATTTATCCGAACCAGTGCACCTGGAATACTACCCCTAATGCCGAAATAAAACCAGGTTCTGTTGCCATTTTCGTATTCAGTGCCCGCGCAATCAGCTTTTGTCCAAACGTTAAATTCATAATCCGGCAGGTCTATCCGGGGTCCAGTTCTGCTCCCTGGCGTAACAGCTGCATAAAATATGTCCATGTAATTTTTGAATTTAGAAACCACATTTGTCAAATGTTTCAGTTAATATCAAAAAAAGGATGTAATTTCAAATGATTTTATACGAAAATCACTAGGGTTCACCATCAGTAGGTTTCTTAAGGTTACGACAGTAGTTCAAATGTATTAAAAACTTGCAGTTGTCAATTACGCCTAATCTATTTAAGACATAGGTTAAAAACATAAGAAATTTTCACAACCTACGTGATAACTTTTTTATTTAAAACCAGATATAAGGCGCATTTGTCCGATTCGTTGGTTATCGAATTGATTAACTCTATTCAATCAACGATTGTCTAGATCCACCTAATGTTTCCCATCAATCTAAAAAATTGATACTTTCGGTCCAAAGAATCGATCAACTCTCAAATTAACATCCCTAAATCATTGAATGCTTAAATGATAGTAAAGATGTATCAAACTGGAACATGGTAATTTGATATGAAGGAAGTCTAAACTGTTCTTTTTTTCTCACGGAATCAATAAATTGCATAACTCTGCCGAAAATTGCGACTTCAATAATGAACAGAGAAACAAATTGGAACATTTCTGTTGCTAATTGGCTACCTCCCAATACTTAATTAAGACTGAACGAAAGTGGTCGATGTTAAATTTATGGTGTTTCATACATAATAGAGAAAATTTCTCTGACAATTTTCAGATATATAAGCACCAAATACAGAATGAAGAACAAAGCAGGTAACTAGATATGCAATCGTAACTTGCAAAATTAAAATGACCTAAACTGGTAAAGTTACACAAACGCACTATGACATAAATTGAAATAAATTAAACACATACCTGATTCATTTGGGGGGACGTATTCAACTTTAGCTAAATTTGCCGAATCGAAATCATTGTAAAATATAAATCCGGAACATTCCATTCCTTTGTTACTTTTAAGAGGTGATGTCCATCATATTTAGTCAGTTTGTTTGGTTATACAAAATACTTGATTTTTGGGCTGTGATTTCTTGAATGGTAAAGAGGTGATCGTATAGGATTTTGTTGAGTCTTGCAATTAAAAGTTAAGAAAATTTCGGTGACAACGTGAAATTAATTGTAATCAATCAAAAAGTAAACAAAGTTGACAGCCATCTGTCAGCTGTTTTTTGTTACGTAATATTGAGCTTTTCAACAATAACACGGCAATTTTCACCAGCAATGTTCACTTCAACCGCGGATAAACCCCAATGACGTCTGGAACATTCTAAACACAAAACGACTGAACCTCTTCATAACAGCTTGACACGCCACCGAATGTTGATACGGATTCAATTATAACTCAAAGTACTAATTAATTTCATGTAATTCGCTGCTGCTTGAACTCAATAAACAAAAATATTTGCAAAAGGATCCCTTTTTTCGCACAAGCCCAGAATTCTTTTGTTTACTAACCAACAGTAGCGCCAACCCAAAATTCACAGAACTAAAATTACCAATTCCCATATGTCAGATCTTTAATCTTTGCAAATGTCAAGGTCGTAAAACACGGGTTGTTTAGATCATTTTACCCAAAGGTTCTGACGTCATTACCGGCATCTTTGCTGTAGTCGAAGAATTGCGTTCCGAATAGTTCCACACATAAGGTTCCATCAGGCTGTTTTATAATATTGATTTTAATGAAATTTGTGTTGAATTTTGGTTCTAACCGAGAATTATGTTACTAGATTTGTATGTTCATATGCGTCCCAAAAATCATTTTTCTTAATTTGTAGTTATGTGTGATAATTATTAGTTATTTTAGTTTATTAGGTAAAAATGGCTGAATAATACGTAAAACTGTTATGGATAATATTTTGCACCAACCTGCAAAAGTACCATAAAAAAATTAATGTTTATTCTTTGTTTTTCCAAAAGACTTTTCATTTTACGCATAATACCGCATTAAATAATTAATTGATTAAAACCTTTTTTGTTAATACATATTTTGTTCTATAACTACTGGAAATTATCAATTTAATAAGATAAAAAATGTATGAAAATAAATGTTTTAAAACAGCCATTTGGCACTTCATAAGTGGAATTCAATTTGTCTAAAATGTGAAGCTTGGGCTATCGCAAAAATAATTTTATTTTTCAAAAAAAAAAAAAAAAATTCAAAGCAGAGTTACAAATTTACAACCAAGACTTTTTCCAACAATGATTTTACTTTTAAAATTTCGATCCTAATTACAAAAATATTCAAGCTCTTTTAGATTGTTATTCAACATTCCAGTTTTTTAATCTCAAAATTTCAAATTGTTCCGTTTTTTATAAGTTTCTTGATTCTTGTATTTCAATTTTTTTTTCAAAATTGTCACTTTTCTCAAAATTTTCAAACCCTTTTTTTAAAAGTACCAAATCCTTTGCTTAAAATTTCCATTTAAAACTTCAAAATAATTCGTTATACTGTTTAAAACAAGATAAATTAAAGAAAATACATTTTTATTTCATTTCTACATCCATAATAGCATATTTCAATTTAATGATCAATGTTGTTGGAGAAGTTGCATCAGCAACCAAAATATCACTACCATCCATCAGTCCAAGTTCATCTAAGGTTTTATTCAAATTTTCTCTAGTCTTTTCTTCAATACTCTTAATCGTTGACATATAAAGCGTTTTGTGCTTTCCATCTATCACTGTGGTAAGCCCTGGACTCTTCATTTGATAAGCTGCACTGCCACAAAGTAGTTCAATGATATCTTTTAATTTCATTTTACTAGAATCCTTAACAAATAAAGTTTGCGGAGTTTGGGAGCAAACTAAACAATTTTCTTTCTTCTCAGCTTCATAAGTGTAGGTATAGATGCCATCAACATCATTAAAGACCATGTAATTGTTTAAAGAAACGCAACAACTAGTGGCAATCTTGAAAACCTGATCAATAAGAAAAAGTTAATTTCTATGAAAGTAAATTTGTGCAAGACGATTTTACCTCTGTAGCGCATACCGCTGCGATTATGGCGTTTGTTGAAGCTACAGCCGGAATGATATTTTTTACAACCCCTTGCACCAATCTGTAAGTGACTCCGGATATATTAAATTGCGAAGCCCTCTCAAGGGACTTTTCATATATCCAATTAATATGTTGTGTTTCATCCCCATCCAAAGGTGCATTAAATGGGTTTTCTTTTGGCCATAAAACCACCTTTACATATTCAATACAATGCTCGGGAAGGCGTGGGGTATTTGCAATAGTACAAAGAGGATATGTAACTTGGGGTGGATATAAATCTAAAGTACATTCTACGCAAGCACTAATGCCTGGTAAGATGACGCGAGCATTCCCCTTAAAACCCTCAGTGCCTGCAAAGTTATAGACAATTTTACTACAATATCATTTAAGTTTCCCAACCAAAATTTATTATTAGAAAAAAATGTAGTACCTCCATCTACTATAGGTATTATACTGGACTGATCCAAAACTCCATCTTCATAATTCAACAGAGAAATTAACATCCCGTTAATCCATCTTCTTGCCACGATAGAATCCAGCCCACAAACCACGATATGAAACTGACGGTAAAAGTTCTCATCGTAGTCTTGAATTTTACAAAAGTGAGGCACCACGTGACATCCGCTAACTCTCTTATTAATAAACGCAGCGGCGACTTCAGCCTTTGACGAACCAATATCTTTACGCCTGAACAAAAACTGTCTGTTTAAATTCGATAAATCAATAGTATCCATATCTATCAGATGAATCTGTTTAAAGCCCATCAAAGCTAAATCTTTCAATAATTCACAACCTAAACCACCGGCTCCTATTACTAGGACTTTACAAGAAGTCATAATGAAATCCAAAATTTCCGAGCTTGGTTCAAATTCGGGATGACTGAAAGGGCCAGGGCGTTCTAAAACTTTTCGAAGGTGGCCCCATCGCTTCTGGGTTGATTCTTGCACCTCGGACATTTTTTAATTTACGATTTTTTCAGCTTTTAGGTCAAATATTCGGACAAATTCGGATTTAACCTAGCTTTATTGACAGTTCGCTAATGACAATTTTTTTGGATTTTTTGTTTAGAACATAGAAACACTAGCAACTGCATAGCCTCTGATGGAATCTGAGGCAAAACATATAGTCCATTTCAGATAAATCTGCATTAGAGTAGGTACTGAACTTCTAATTTTGTAGTGGCACCAGTAAGAACTAGTAATATTTAGACAGGGTTGTGTGGCAACGCTGTTACATTTCATAATGATATTCTGTATTCTTAAAATCCTAACCTAAATATCATTAAATATTTTGATTTTTTTGTCGGTTGTTTTAAAAGTGATTTTTTTTATGTTCTGTCAATTTCTGCGGAAAATTATTAAATTGTTGCAGTGTTCCTTTGAATGACACTTCTGAATGGGTGAGATCTCAGATCTCTTAACAAAAACTAACCTTTCTATGGAAGTATGAGGTGGTCTGCATATGAACTACTGCCACAATAAACCTACTGATAAAAATGCAAAAAGTAAATAAGTGGAAAAAGTAAGGCTAGACGCGCTTACAGAAAAAGAAGCACAGATGACCAACAAAAAAATCATTCGGAAATAACATCCACACCATATATTAGATATCGAATGTTCAAATGTTAGCTCTGAAAACTTTTTAAATTTTTAAAGCATGCCTTAAATAGGATATCAGGATTTTAGCAAGGCTTCGATCACTCTTTCAAGGGGAAGGCTTGCAAACCTTTAATTGACGAAATATTTCTAAATTGTAGTAATTTTTAGTTTACATAAAAGGGTGTGGCATGCCCTGATTTTTTCAAAAATATAGTGTTAATATGTCATAAAATAACAAGTAAATAAACAACAATAAAAGACCAAAAAGCTGTCAACAATTTTAGTGACAGTTGCAGTTAGTGTAAAATGCAGTAAAATGCATAGTATAATTATTAGTAAGTATGTTGGCAATTGTACCCTGTGACAGGACAAAAGTTGTCATGATGGGGGTAAAAAGTGTTAACCTCTGGTTTTAATACATTTGAACCACTATCATACCATACGTTCTAATGGAATGGCCGTTCGGAAAATATTTGAATTATTAGTTCAAAAAACGTATTCAAAAGTAAATATTTTCATTTATTTATTTAAATAATAATTTAAATATCATATTTTCTCCACAGGGCTTAGTGAAGCTAAAATGAGTTTAGTGTATTTCATGTCGAGTCAGTAAAGATCCAAAATGAAGAACAATAAGACGTCAAAGTAGGGATGTCGATCTGAGATCGATTAATCGAAAAATCGATTTTTTTAAGTCTCAAGGTCGATTTTTTTGATCGACCTCAAACAAAAGATCGATCTAATTAACGATTCAAAAATCCTGAAAATCGAGTCGATTTACGTTACGTGCAGGTCACTCTAAATTTAACGAAAAAAAAATTTTTTATAAGTGCATTTATGTCGTGATGTTATTCTCCGCCCACTTCCATCTACTACCAATAGCTACGTTAATAGGCCAACAGATGGCAGCATTAACATTTGTTTTCATTCATTACGTCGTTGACCGAATAGAAAAGATACCTGTGGCGCCATCTCATAGTTTGTTCCGCTAGACTTTATTCTGTCAATTGTCAGTGTGTTTAATCACCGACATTTTATTTCTTCGATTTTTAAATGAACGTATTTATTTTGTCCATTTATTTTAAAATTACACTGAAAATCCACAATCGTAAACACTAACCTCAGTTAGTCAACTTGCAGTTATGTACAAAAAATATACAAGGCATAGAATATAATAAATGGGCCCAACTTTCAACAACAAGTTAGACATAATGGTGGCGCCATTTTCTTTAAGCTTTGCGTTGCCTATAAATTATTACATAATTTCCCTTTCTGAATGCTTTATCACAACATTGTAACCTTTGTAGCACTTAAAGTTGATATTTTTGATATAGGAGATATGGCACCAATTCATCATTATCACTCAATGTTTCTTTCATTAGAAATGTTTAAAAATTTCACCAATAAGGCGATTAATCGGAAATCGATATTTCAGCGCCCAATTTAATCAGGAATCGATCTTTTGCGCACGATTCAAATCGATTCAAAAATCGATTATTTTAAAAAGGAATCGACATCCCTACGTCAAAGTAAAACTTGACATATCAACTAAGACAATCAATTAAGTAATCGCATTCCTTTTTCGCTATGTCCTCTACCAACAAAAATCATAGCACACTTGATGACTTTTTCATTTGAACAGCTCATATTTATGACATACAAAAACATAGAAATTTTCATAAATTCACAGGCAATTTGATTACTTTTTCATTTGAACACCGCATAATCCCCTCCACTGTAATTTAGGTGCTACGTCATCTAACGGGCTGGCTGGAATTATCAAAAATTATTTGACGTGTTGTCAAGGTCACCCATTAAGCTTCGTCCCCATGTTACCATTGTTTGGATTTTTGTTTTTTCCTTTGGCTATTTAAAAATACATCCACTTAATTCCCCGTTTCTTCTCTTTGTTCAAATATCATGTGGAAATGCCATAAATGCGGAAAACCCGTGTATTTCGGTAAGTTTCTCTGGCAAATCAGAAAACACCCTTTTTACTCCTTCTGTCTTCAGCTGAAAGAAAACAGTCTTTGGGATATAATTGGCACCCTGAATGTCTAAGGTGCGAGGAATGTGGGAAACGTTTAAATCCCGGGCAACACGCCGAACATAAGGGAGTACCTTATTGTCATGTGCCTTGTTATGGGGCCTTGTTTGGGCCCCAGTTGTTTGGACATGGAACGCGGGTCGAATCTCATAAGAGCTTTGGATTACAGAAGGAGTCACCGAAAGCTGGAAATGGTACAATATTGCCAAGGTCGCATTTGGAATCAAAATTAAAGGTGAGATATGTTTGGTTATCAAAGTATTCCTTTGTTGATTTTTATTGCTCCTACGACAATACAAAAGCGTTATTGTTTGAAATGTGATGCGATATTATCAGGGATTAAGCATTTATTCTTCTGGAATTTATATTCTGTTTAACTGAAGCTTTCACTTATTGTGCACCCGCATGATCACTTCATAGAACGGTTCCAGAAATGCAATGTCTACTGCTAAATTTAGACATTTAGTAACTTCTTCTGTTTTCCTTTGCATTTTTACTGGTAGACTTTTTCTTTACTCCAATTGTGAGATGTTTCTTGTTAATTTCCTGTTCAGCTCTCCCTTTTGCTTTAAAAGCTTCCTGTAATCTTCTCTGATGGACCATTAATACACTTTTACAATTTCGTGAATCTCCAATTCAGCAAGAGCTCTCTGCTCCTAGCCCAGCAGCTCCTTAAAATTGGTTGTGGTCCTACAGCTGAAAGTTCTACGCCCATTTTGGCCAGAAAATTTGTTCTTTTATTTCCCTTAACAGACCCCAATTGAAATTTGATTGTATTGTGCTGCGCTGATTATTTTAATTTATGAACATCTTTAATTGTTTAGGTTTGATTTCGAAGACTTTCACTTCATTTGGTGTTGCTTGTTACTGGTATCCTCATTTTCATAATACCTCCTTTGAAGTACATATTCTGACTATTACTGAATTGTAACCAACCATTTTTAATTTTGTTTTCTAAAACTTCAAGTTAAAACTCAAGATCTAGGTTTCTTTTTTTTTGTGTTAATTTTTAATCTCATCATTTGGACCTTTTTTCTCCAATTTTCGTGTTAAAACCCAATTCTCTTATCCGTGTAACTTTACTAATTTTGAATTGTTTTTGTTTAATTCAGAGTTGAAATCCGAAAATTAGCATTTTTTAAAATAAATTTCCGGTAATTTTTGCAAAAGCAACCAACAAACGATTTCAAATTTAACCACAACCGTCTTTGAATACATTTTAGGTTTACAATCAATTTTATGAAGGCAAAAGCAGCGAAATCAGAAGTAGAGAAGTTAATGGCAGGCTTATATTAGAAGGAGCTTTGAGAATTCATTGGGGTGTGCTAGGGGTGATCCATCTTAAAGAAAACGATGATCAGAGAACAGTAGTCACTATTAGAAAGAGAAATTCGTGTAGAATACCTAACAATGACCCAGATTCCGACGATGACGTCACCAGCATTTCCAGAGACACAAGTTACAATGACATGACGTCATCAACGGACACAATCACATCTGATATCAGCAAGTTAGACACTGGAATCGAGAGTGGTGGCGATTCCGCCGACGTAAGCACAACCAACAGTCCTACCACACCTCCACATGAGTCACTGCCCAAAAGTGTAACTTTGCCTTCAAAATTGGATGTTAAGAACATGGAATGGGACGAATTGGATGACTTACTGCAAGTAGAGAGAAAAGTTGAAGAAAATGAAAAACTATATCAAACTATGCCTGTACCTTTGCCCTCGCAATCGAGCACTGAAACCACGTCTTCCACCCTTAGTAATGATAACTCGAGTTCGCCTGAACACCAAAGTAACATATCACCCAAGAGATATGATAAATCAACGGAAAACGGCCTTCAAAATGACGGTCTTATCACCAAAGACGATAATTGGGTTTTGAACACCAACCACTTGAGTAAATCAATGTCTGGACCTGATTGTTTGGGGAGATATAGAGAATTACAAAGCCCAGAATTCGATAGATCCATCGCCAGTACAGATTTATCAACAAGGTCCGAAAATCCCGACAATGTCGTTATCAGAAGAGCCGCCAAAACTGGATCTACCGCGATAAAGCGTCGACCGGGGAAACGCCTCTCCAGAAGTAAGGTTAAAAGGAGGTGCTCCATAAATGGTCACTTTTACGATAGAGAAACGAGTTTTTTCACTCCTCCGCATGGCAGCCAAATGAGCGTTTGGGTCACCTCGATGGTGAACACCCAGGAAGTCATCAATTTACTGCTGGAGAAATACAAGGTGGATAGTGATCCAAACAATTTCGCCCTTTTCGTGGTTAGAGACAATGGCGGTTTGTATTTTTGCATAAGGGTCGGATTTTGCTTGTAAAAATGCCCCTAATGTAAAGTAAAAAAATAGAAAACACGCTTTCGGGGTATCCACAGGTTTTTAATCCGGCCCTGTTTTTTAGCTAAAATTTTAAACACTATTTTTGACTTAATTGTAGAACAGAGAAGATTAAAGGATGAAGAAGCTCCGCTTTTAACAAGAGTGATGTTAGGGCCTCATGAGGATGTAGCAAAATTATTTTTGATGGACGGTCTCAATACTGAGGAGGTCAGTAGCGAAGTAGCTCAGTTTTTAAACTTTTCTTTGACTGAATGTCGTGCGATTTTGAATCAGTATTACTCGCAAGAAGAAAAAGAAGTGGCTAGGATACGCGAAAAGTGAGCACTTACCTCTGCACATTATCCTTTCACTAATTTTAATTTTTAGATACAGTGAAATGAAGAGGAGAATGAAGCTCAGATTGGAAGACATTAGAGGAGGCCTATAATTGTTAAACAGTATTCGGTTTGAATCTCTTCTAAAACAGTTCGGTATTTCTCAAATGTGAATATGCTGAAAGCAAGTATGTATCACTACTAAACATCCCTCTATGGACATTGCCAGCAAGAGAACACTTCGTAGGCCTTTTGATTTCTTTTACAATTAGCACATTTGTTGTGTAGTCGAGTAATATCGATTGGAGACTTCACAAATGTACTTTTTCTTCTCCCTTACCATTGGTTGTTTTAAACTATGGGCCCTTAGCTAACCATACATAGTCTGATTTGGGCAAAATACAACCAAGCACTTCCTCTGCTTCCGCACTTTCTAGAATTTCCAAACTGATATTTTGTTGTATATTGACCAAGTTGGCCGTTAGATGCAAAAAAAATTATTTAGCACGATTAAACGTTAATCGAAACTCCACAAAAAGTACTCCCACAAAAAATTTATTTGGCATTTTGGAAATTTAAAAACTTTTGTAAAAGTTTTTAAATCTACAAAATGTCTTGATGTACATTTTCGATCAACATTGAATCGTTATAAATTGAATTTCCGCAACTATTAGTCGAATTAAATGTTGAAAGGATGCAATGAAATGATTTAAATTCGGAAATTTCTTGTAGCGCGAAGGCCGACGATGTTGGGTGGTAGCTGGCTTAAATCAAACTATGTATGATCAGCAAAAGGATTTTGTTTTAAAATAATCAATTGTAAGGGATGAAATAGTGGGGTTGTGAAATTTTTAATCTATATTACCTGATTTCATCATTAAAGTGCAACTTGTGAAAGAAATCCAAAAGGCTAATGAAAGGTTTCACTTGTTGATGAAGGCAGTATGTTTAGAGTTGTTAATTATTTTACAGTTAATGTATGCTTTATAGTCATTTTATATCTTATCGTATACAATACGAATTTTAATCATGTTTTTTTACTAATTTTATAATTTTTAATCTGTCCTTTATATTATGTTTTAATAAAATCATGTAGTTGTGATTATTTAAACCAAAATTCCTCTTATTAAATGTTGTTTACTATAAAATATTTTTAAAAAATGAATAAAGGAATGAAATATAAGACTTTGCTATTTTTCTTTGTCTCATAAGTGATCGAATTGTTTATGAAGACAACGGTCAAAAACTGAACTTGAGGAACGAATCAAAAAGAATGCTACAAGAGCAATGCCAAATTACCTAATATAAATGAAATGGGGCAGAAAGAAACTATTTCCAATCTTGCTGATAATGTTCATTTTAAATTAAAAGAAAACACAAATTTACATCTCTTTAACAGGTTTAATATTTAACAAATATAAAGCATTATGTAAAACTTGTTCCAAAGACTTCAACAAATACATCCTAGCATGAAGAAGTGCAAACAGGTGATCTCTAGGATCCTACAAAAAAAAATGTAAAACTTTACATTTAAAAAAAAATCCACTTACAGTCAAAATTCTAACTCTTCTGTAATAAACACTAAAAATCGATGAGAAATTTGATAAAAACGAAACTAGGTAATGAGGATTAATTATCTTTTTTTCTAAATCCTCAACACAACTCTTTATTACAATAGGAAACTGCACAACATAAACATATAGTAGTTCCCATTCCTCCTAAAAAGACAAAATGCATAACTCGTTTATTTGCAATGCAAGACCTTACAGGTTGACTTAACAAGGTGAAATCAATTTTTTCAATATCTGGCATATCAGGATATACCCCATTCTGAACATTTATTTTAAATTTCTTAAATAAGGCAGCTAATCTAGCACAATTGTAAAATACAAAGGCTGCTTCTAAAAATGGAATCTAATTAATTTAAAGACAATTAAACCCACAAAAAATACCCTTATTTGCACATCGAACATCATTCAATGATATTTTAATGGCTTTTTGTGGTTTATTCTGTAACAATTCAATTGTAACAGCGCCGTTCCCTAAATTTTCAAAATATTCAATCCAGTGAGAAGTTTCTTTTACTCTGACACCATAATTGTGTTGAGCCATCATTCTCATATCTGATATCCTTTTCCTAAAATTTACATTGATAATAGGACACTAAAAAATGTGTAATGTTGTAATTTAATTTTGGCTTTATTTGCTTTCAATAATTTATTAGAATGAAGGGGTAACTCAAGGTAAGACTTATAAGAAATTGAAGTGATAGAATTGTGGAAACTTCCCCAACCAAATCATTCATCCTAACACCATTTTATTTGTAAAGAGTGTCTGAACTATTTTCTACAAATATATAGATGTTATCTACTTATGTAGATCATGTACTTCTTGTCAAGCAGTCAAAAGGGATAAATTATAAATAATTAGGTCAAATACCCACTTGTAAAGTTCATCAGTTGTTGTAAAACTATCTTTTACCCCCTTTTCATTCAAAACGGGCCCGCACAAAATCAGATTTTTGGGATTTATTGATTTTAGCGACAATTTAAAACTTGATATTTCCTCATTTTCACATTCTAATTGAATGAAGTTAAGAACATTTAACACAGTCTTGTGCACTATGTCTAATCGTAACCTGCTAAGATTGTGATTTTCTGAATCACAATCCTTTAATAAGGAAACAGAATTTTTGAAAACTATTGGGACTGAGCCATATTTTTTTGCTTCTACAAGGCAGCATTTGATGCCATGTTCAAATAAACCTGCCCTAGCAAAAAATAAATGTAAATCATCTTTGATTAATTTAAAATGTGAGAAATTTATGGACCACGTTTTGCTCAGTGTTAATAATTTCTCTATATTACATTTCCTATCTTTGTGGCCACAATTATACTCCAATATATCTAAGACTTCATTCTTGTTTTCATTGCTAAGGTATTGCCACCAATTTTTAATGTTAAGTGGGAAGCTTATATCACCAAGTTCTTCCAATCTCTTTGTGTGTTTTCGAATTGTGTTGCCTTTGTATTTTACTTTTGATCCAATTAAATGTGGTAAAAGAAAATCAGAAATAAATGTATCCATAAGATTTGTCATTGTTTGAGAAAATGCCCTTTAGGTCAGTCTTCGCTTGCTTGTCGACTGCTAAAAAAATACTTCACGTAAAATGTAACATATTAAATTCGTTAAATAAAAAGTATTTTAAGGTTAGAATGTTGTATTTTCTGCATTTTATCTACCCATTTTTAAATATATGCACCCTACCACGGTTTAAACTATTTGCCATTCGTTCTAAATTGTTTTCGTATTCTATGCTTTTAAATCTATGGTATTTCTACTAACGAACGGTAGTTCCAATAATCTGGTTTAGAAATGCGAGTTATTTCATTTATTATTATTAATTTTTTTTCGGCGACGAAAATATGAAGCGTATACAAAAATATGTTTTGACGTGGTTTACAACAAACTAGGCAGTCATTCAAATGTAAAAAATAAATATCTGTCATATTTAACATTTGTAACAGCATTCTTCGTTTTCAAGTTTATAACATTATTACTGGTAAAAAGTAGTTCAATTCAAATACCTATATTGAAATTCTAGTTTTTCTTCTATGACAAGAAGATGAAGTGGTTAGAAAAGTGTAACATATTTAAAATTTCTATTTAAACGTGGCTCACAAAAAACCGGCAGTCACTCAAGTGTAAAAATGACTGAAAATTATCTATTCTGTTTAATATTTATAATAGTGGCTATACACATAAGTGAATCTCAGCTGCTTGAAGGTATTTATTGTGGAAAAGAGAATTGTTACGATGTGTTAGGTGTTACAAGAGACTCAAGTAAGAATGAAATTGGAAAGAGTTATAGAAAGTTGGCAAAACAGTTTCACCCTGACTTGCATAGAACCAAAGAGGCAAAGGAGAAAGCTGAAGAAAAATTCAAAACTATAGCTACAGCCTATGAAATACTCAAAGATGATGAATCGAGGGCCGACTATGATTACATGCTGGACAATCCTGATCAATATTATGCCCACTATTATCGGTATTACAGGAGGAGGATGGCTCCTAAAGTAGATGTTAGAATAGTTTTAGTAGTTACCATATCCATTATATCGGCAATTCAGTATTATAGTGGATGGCAAAGATATGACAGTGCCATCAAATATTTCATGACTGTCCCAAAATATAGAAATCGAGCTCTGGATATAGCCAAAGAGGAAAAACTCCTTCCTGATGATAAAAAGCACAGAGGCAAGAAAAAAGGGACAAAGGAGGAAATTGAGGAAATCATAAAGAAAGTAATCGAGGATAAAATGGATATTAAAGGGGCTTATGCCAAGCCAAGTATTTTTGATATACTTTGGATACAAATCATAATTTTTCCATACACTGTTGTTAAATATATTTATTGGTATATTTCGTGGATTTGGAATCATACAGTTTTGCAGAAACCATACAATGAAGAGGAAAAGTTTTACCTAATTAGAAAGTTTTTAAAAATGGGACAACACCAATTTGACAGTTTGGAGGATCACAAGAAGCAAGAATATCTTCAGAGAAAGTTGTGGATAAAGGAAAATTTTGAAGTCTGGTATAAGGAAGAGGAGGAAAATACAAAAAAGCAGTTGGCGGAAAACAACAGATATAAACAGTATCGGAGATATTTGAAAAATCATGGTGTAGGTCGCATGACTTTTGATGACTCTTAGTTTAAATTAATTTATTTTTATTTAATAAATAAAACACAATTATGCTGTTTCATTTTCAGACCTACTTAAATGCTTTTTTTTATTTATTCGACACATTTAGCATTAGCTTTAAGAAATGTAAATAATTGAAAATATTTTTCAAACAATTGGTACTGAAAATGTCAAGCAAATAAATAAAATTAAATTTGTACCATATCAAAATTATATGTATAAAGTGAACACAAATTGTAATAATTTTTTTAGATTGGAGTTTCGAATTTAATTTAGAATTCTATTTTTTTTTTTGGAAAATTTTGACTTCTAGAAGTCTCAAAGTCGTAATTTCAAAAATAAACTCGAGATTGATGAGATAAAAATTGAAGTTTAGCCTATTTGACTTTTTTGAAATGTGGAGTATTTGCAACAGTCGCTTTATTTCGGCACAATTTACTTAAATAAATGTCATGAAGTGACATTTGAAGAATTTTCTAAATATACATATATCCACCGTTTGCCAATGCTAACTTTTTATTTTTTGTGTGTCTGTTTTTATCTACATTACATTAAATAATTTCAAATTTTTGACTGAAGTTAAAAGAAAGAAATTTTCAAATTTAAAAGTCAAGCTTTTGAGATCAAAATTTCAATTTTGTTCTTCAAAATTGATTTCACAAATCTCCAGAAAACAAATTCTTGTTTTATTTCTATGATATAATCATAATAAAACTGTTAAAACATCAATAAAACAAAAGTAAAGTATAACTTTAATGTAAAAACTTATGCCATATAAAAATATAAATTCCTATTCACACTTATGACAATCTAAGTCGTATAATACTGCTTTTAAGATAATAGTTGAATGTTAATGCCCCGTTTTGGATCTTTGAACTATTCCAGGTGATTTGTATTGCTGCAAATTAAAAGCCATTCAAATATATCAATAAATTTGATTTTAGTTATATACCTCCCACTCTTCATATGTAAAAGCTGTTAAAATCTGGGCATTAGTTCCATTTTCTTCTCTAAACTTCTTCACATCTCTTTTGTTCATTGGTATTAACACTGGAACTGCATGCTTATCTATAACAGCATTTTTATATTAATACTCTATTAGTGTTAACAAAGTCATGCTAACCTAAATCTATTTTTACTTTACCATCTCTGACTAAAAATGCACAATGGAACATGTTTTCCACGGTTTTCCCAAAATCAGTAGTATCAACTACAAAATCATAATATTTTATTGGTTGCTCATTGCTTCTGCTATATTCTTTCATCAACAGATCAAATAAAACCTTAACAATTTCCTCTATACTCTTTTCACTTTTATCAAGGGATCTGATTTGCTCTGGTTGCTTTTTTTGCATTTGTTCCTTTTGAACTTTGGGTCTTTCTTTTTTTTGTTTTGGTTGAGGCACCGCATGTAAATCGTAACTTCCATACACAAAATTGCAAACAGGTACACTTGGAATTAGCAACCTTGCATTGTCCAGCAGTTTTAGGAAGTCTGTAGGTTGAAAATCCTGCTCACCTTCGCAATGAGCCATCTGTAAATACATAATTCGAAAAAAAAAACTCTCTTTAAGACTGTTTAGTAAAGTTAGATAATCATAAACATCCTGTGCATTCATAAAAGCTTACATGTAGAATTAATTTAAATAAGAGGCTAGAGGGTCTGCTGAATGCTTTAATATATAAAATAATAGTCGGACAATGTTGATTTATTGGATACTAATTTCATTACAGACAATGATCACATATTAGAATAGGAAGTTGTCTTAAAAAAATATACATGAAACCATTGACAGAATTGTGGCAACAGTTTGGATTACTATAATTTTTTTGTTTTAAAAGTAACTCAAAAGTACTTACAATTTTTTTGGCAAAATCCGCACCTTCGTAAACAGTTGATGAGACATCTAGGGCTTCTATGCATTTTCGTAATATAGAGCTGGTAGAAGAAAGAACAACGCAATCTAATAGGGTCTCATCCGCATGTTCTACTCGGTTTTCAATGGGGCAATCATTGGCCAAGGCATTAATTTCTTGAAGCACTTCACTTACTTGTCGTGCGGTGTGTATCCCCAGATCTTCATTTAATTCTTATAAAATACGATTATGAGTAAAACGTGTCAAGGAAGACTAATTTGGAAATAGTAATAATAGAAACAATCTCACCTAATTGTTCTATCTTTGATAATAAATTCCTGTAAATTTCTTTGCGTTGTAAAGCGTTTCTATGATTGTTGGGCATTATATTTTCCTGATCACCAAGTTCTGTCTCATTCAACATTATATTTAATAAATAAAATCGGAAAATAATTCGAGTAGTATTAAAACTTTTTAAAGACTTTTAGGTTAAAAACAAAGACAAGTTAAAAATAGACATTTGTTAAAAATAAAGAACGTCACCTTAAACTATGATACTTTATTTCTACTAGAATTGGAAACTACGAGAGATATACTCTACGCTTCAAATACCCTAACACGTTATATTAACCAATAAACTAAACTAAAAGTGGAAAGTATTAACTAATAACATCTTGGAAAATAATTTTATGTTAAAAATATACTTTACAAGTAAAACACTTCTTTAAAAAGCTTTTTAAACATTTCTCTAACCTGTAGAATGTCATGCCTGGAAATGTGGTCAAGTTCCGTGTTGTCAGATCTTATTTGGAGAATATCTTCAGTTGTGCCTCAAAAATTTTGCATTGAGGGAAAATAAATAAAAGGGCCTGCTATATCTTACTCAAATATTTATATTAGAGCTTCATAACCTTATTAAATTTTATCCTAGGAAAAATTTCATTATAAAATTTATTATTAAAAAATATTATTAGCACCAATAGAAAAAAGAATATACAAAGATTCCATTTAAAACATGGTATTTTATCCCCGAAATCGCCAAAGAAAATCAAGTAAAATCATACTACTTTTTAACATTAATTTGACCGAAAAAGATTCTTTTTTTAAGTACAATCTACTCCAGAAGAGTAACACTAGTATGCCCTTGGAGCTCTGCAAGTAGGATACGGAAATAAAAATAGATGGCAAGAACCGCCAGGTAGGTTATAATTGTGAAGAAAAATTCTATGCGGTAACAAATTCCATAGTTTGGAAGTTCATTAAAACAAAAGAGATTACATAGACAGAAATGCGCTAAGCTGGACCACACAGAAATTTGCTATCTCAGCGTGTCTTGTATGTCTCAAAAATGTTACCCTTGGGAGACATATGTTTCTCTGAAAAAAAAAAATGAAGGTAGGGTATGATTCGAAGGATTCAGTCAAATGTTCAACATCAATTAGGTGAAATGTTCTTCTTTGAATTGAATCCAAAAGAGACAAAATGTGCTTTAGGGCGGAACTTCATATATCATTGTTTTCAAAGCCTTCTCGATAGATGTCCGTTTCTAATTGTTTTCTTGAAATCTTTAGTTTAAGGTGGAAATGATAATTTTCTGGAAATTTTGAGTTTAAATTTGATTTGGTAGAAAAAATATAAAATTGGAGTGGAACTTACGAAGACGAAAAATGGATATCAATTAAGAAATCTATTGTTCCGTACACATCTTCTCACAGTATTCCAAAGGTATAATAGGGTTGCCCTTGCAAGTGAATTCTACTAAAATATTTCCCCAAACAAGTAGAATTTTTTACTTTAATCTCGAAATTTCTACTATCAATTCAAAATTTCAACTTCCTCGAAATTTCAAGTTTAAAGAGGAAATTCCGACTTTTTCTCTCGCAATGTTGAAATTAAAGTCGAAATTTCTTAAAAAATAAAAAAAATGTGTTATACAGGCACAAATTTTAAGACCGTATTTTTGAGGTCAAAAAAAATCTTCTTCCTATAAACATACGCCCGTTCCGAGTTACAATCATCGTCTCCTGAAGTCTATGTGCAGAAGAATGACGAGTTGTATCGCGGAGGAAGCGGAGAAAATTTAGCAAATTTGGCAACGTTGAAAGCAAATTACCTACTAGCGAAAAATAGTTATTTGGTCCACCAACGATCTTTTTTATGTTCTGTGCTTCCTTGTCATATGTTTGTCAAATTTAAAATAACGAAACCACCTCGTCTTTCAACCAAACTTCTTGCTTGTTTACAGATAATTTTTGTGATATACAGTTGGGATATATTTTATGGAATTTCTTTTGATTGATTTAGTTAAAATTAGCATAAAAGAAATATCAGTAAGTATTATTTTTTAATACCAGTGAATAGCAATCAAATCTTTCGTAAAAATTTCGAACCAAATGATACATGTAAAGCTGATAATTGATAATAAAATAAATTGACTTAACAAGTTAGTGTGCAAATACTGTTAGTTTAATTGCAGTTCCATACATGTAGAATTTCTCCTTGTTTAGGGACAATTATAGGTGGGGTTCCATAATTAAAAAGCACTTTTATCAGGAATAAGACGATTAATGCACCAGATTCAAGGATACAGTGTTAACTTTGTTATGATTCCTTTGCTATTTTTATATAACGAAGTGAAACTTTTTCGAAAAATACTTTCACGTTCTTCTGTATGTCGTTCATCTCTAATTACTAATTATTCAACTTTTTTTTATTTTATTTATGACAGCTACGTTATAATTTTGAACCCCACGTATTAATAAGGTTAGTTAATCACAACTCTTTTAGTGCGAAAGGTTATTTTTGTATGCAGTAAAGTAACCAAATATGGAATACTACTTTCTTTTTCGAATAAAGAAGTTAAACTTCTCAAAGTACAAGAAAAATATATTTTATTAGTGATAAGTCGGATATTTTTGCATGACCTAGTAACAGGTTAGCAGTTTTATTTCTAATTTGAGGTATCAAAAATCTGGAATAACTAAAAGATGATAAAGGCAAATATATATGGAATAGTAATGTAACGAATAGTCGCATTTGCATTCGCGAATATTCGCATGTTTTTTAATATTCGCATTCGCTCGAAATTATGCGAATATATCGCGAATGTATTTGGCAATAAATAGGGAAATTATTTATGAAATAACAATGCAACTGCTAAGGCAAGGTTTCTTAAACTGGGTTTCATGGGCCCTTAAGGGATCAGCATTTATTAAGATAATAAATAACTAATGCAGTAATTTATCCAGTCCCACTTTAAAAAGTATTTTTATTTAAATTCCAGATTTCATTTTTTTCTGAAGATTAATCCTTTCCTTGTTTCGACATTTTCTAGAAATTTGGACTATTTCCCAAAATTCGTCTTTTTTCCAAAAAATTCTTTTGACATCTTGAATTTATTCTAAAATTTGATTTCTTTTTTCAGAATCTGACTCCCAAAATGTTAATTTTTCATCTGGAAATTCATTTTTTTCAAAATTTGGTGATTTTGAAAATCCGACTTTCTGAAAGTGTGGTTTTTTTTTAAATGTGTCTTTTTGCAAATTTCGACTTATTTATTAAACGTCGCCTTTTTCTTGAAATTTGGTGGATCTTTTGATAAGAAAGTAAACATTTTTAGAATAATATTTATCTGGAAATTTTGAAAAGTATTTTTTGACATTTATCTCAATAGTGATTATATTCTGTCGTCATGGTGGGACAGGGGGGGGGAGAAGCTTGTCTTTTATTCAGACAGTCGTCAAAAAATAGATATAAAGTTGAGAAATTTCGAATTTTTTTCTTGAACATTCAAATTTTTCCTGAAATTTATCTGAAAATTCGCCCTTTCTCGAAATTTCGACAAAATTTCACTGGAAAATTTCGAATTTTTACTAAATTTTGTCTTTTTCCTCAAAATTGGATCTCTTTCTCAAAATGTCGATCTTTTCCTCGAAATTTGGATTTTTTTTGCAAAATTTGTTCCGAGTTTTCGAAATTTTCGATTTTTGTCTCAAAACCCGTCTTTTTCTCGAAATTTCGATATTTTTTACGTTTTTGAAAATGGTGAGGTTTTTATATTAAATTTGATTTCCTGAGAATTCCGACTTTATCCCAAAACTGTTTTTTTTATTATTATAATTCTTTTTTTTTTTTTTCTAAATTACGACTTTTTTTTAATCCAAAATTCGACTTATTCTCAAAATTCGTTTCTAAAATTCGTCGTCTAAAATGTATTAAAATAAAAATAAAAAATTTTGAAAATAATATGTTTACGAACTTTAAAGGAAAATATTTCTTGAACATTTCAAGATAATGTCAAACTTTAAATGAAAATAACAATTGTTTTTTTTCAAATTCGATTTATTCTGGAAATTGCGAGCTTTTTCACAAAAGTCAACATTCGCATTCGCATTCGCGAATGTGGAAAACCAATATTCGTTACATCCCTAACATGGAATAGATCTCCAAAAATGGACTACTGTAATAAGGCACAACAACTTTCTTAAAAAGGGTGTTAATATTTTAAGAGAACAAATAACTTTGATAATAAATAATATGAAAAAGGAAAAAAAATATTCTATATTTAAAAAAATCACAAATTCATGAAACTCTAGAGCACTTATAATAGTCTCCACACGAGCTTCTCTATCATTGTTGAATTTTTTAGCCTTTTTTTCTATTACAAAGCTCATGTCGGACGAAGTTACGAGGCCCAAAGCATAAAAGGACAATAAAGATCTGGATTTTTCCTCTGTTATGGAAGTTGAAAGTGTTGTTGAAAATTTTGGTCCATATTTAGAGTTTCATAACTGCAAAATCTTGTGTCGTTACTTACAAAAGACAGAAAATAAGCAACAAACTGTCCTGGTAATAGAGCAAGTACCATGTATATAATTACAAAAATGAGCAAAAAAAATATGTTATTATTTATTATTGAATAAACAACATAACATGATTAAGTACATTAAAATGTTTATGAGAGGATAAATAAATGTCTGTGGATATAAAGTGATCGAATAAAAAAGATGGGGTATTCCGTATTAGGGCTACTATTCCACATTAGGGATCCTATTTAGTTACTTTCATCTATGTTTCAGTTTTCATAGTTTAAAAATATTATTGCAGATCTTCAAATAATGGATCGAAAATCGAGGTTGCCTGTAGTCCGCTCCAGAGAGAGCTCTCTATCCAAAGCCTCGAGTATTTCACAATCTAGAGAACAACTTTTTGTACCAGGTTCTGTTGTAGATCATCAAAAAATGGATCGAAAATCGAGGTTGCCTGTAGCCCGCTCCAGAGAGAGCTCTCTTTCCAGAGCCTCGAGTATTTCAAGATCTAGAGAGCAACTTTTTGTACCAGGTTCTGTTGTAAGGTCAAGCGTTCGTACCCAGAGTGCACGAAGATCTCGCTCTCTTACAAGGTAAACATGCAGATTCGTTGTAATAAGCGTTAGTTCAAACAGAAATCAACCATGTCGTTATTTGTAGAAATGTGATTTATAATTTTGTTTTTTTTTGGAATTGTTGATCTTTGAGAAAATGGCAATTGCGCCATTTACGGAATTAACAAATGATAAATAATAACATTTTAGTACATTTAGCAAGTAATAATATTTTTATTTAAGTATATTGCAAAATAAAATTTTCGAAAAAGTTTTATTTAATATTTTCTACTTCAATAATACTTGTAAGGGTCAGTTAGCTTAATATTTTTTTAATAAAATTTATGGTATTGCGTATATAAATCGTAATTTATAAAAATGCTTTGTAATTAAATTTCCATTGAAATTCCATAAAATACTGTGCTTATTTTCTTATGTTTAAATGCAGTATGAACCTCTCAGCGTTGAGTGATAAATCTCAACGCTTTTAGATTCTATGATTACGACTATGGGAGTCGTATGGGAGGTAGAGATACGTCTACCCTCCATAATTTCGACTAAGCCATGCCCATAACCAGTGGCGGCTAACGTATAGACACTGTGGAACTGTAGTACCCCCAATTTCGCTTACGAGTTTTGTCCCAAAATTTTCTGAACACTTTTCACTGCACAATTTTTTGTAGAAATTTTAAATTTTCTCTGATTTCTTTTTGTAGAAATTTTAGGTTTTAAAAACCTAATTTATTTTTAATTTTGATCAAAATCACATTTTCAAACTAATTTTTGTAAAAGTTTTGAGAAAGAAATTAATATTTCGAGCAGGAATTAGAATATTAAGAAAAAACTCAAATTTCTTTGAAAATGTCAACATTTTGAGAAAATAATTACAATTTCAAGAAAAAATCTAAATCCAACTCATCTTGCATTTTACTATTTGTTTAAAAAATAAGTTAAAACGGTATCTTCCAATTTTTACCGCAAATCTCATCTTGTATAAAAACTTTGAGTTTTTTTCAGATATTTCGATTTTTTAAGGAAATTTTGATTTTTTTCTGCAAAGTTTCCATTTTTCCTAAATATTTTATAAAAAGAAACTTTCTCGAAATTTCCATTTTTTAGAAAGTGTTATTCTTAAAATTTTTCCTGGAAATTCCAACTTCTTCAGTTTTTTCTTTGTGTTCCTCTCATTTGCTTTAAAAATGCCAAGTTTTTTCACTTTGACAATTTAAAATTCATTTTATTTTGTAGTTTTGACAAAAAATGTGTGGAAAAACCCCTGAAAGTTCTATAAAAATTTCAACATTTTGGAAAAAAACAAAAAAATTTTGACTTTTTTGCAAAGATATTTCGATTTTTTCTACAAGAAATTTTGCTTTTTTTTCCTATGCAATTTGTGTTTTTCTCTAAACATTTTATACAAAGAATTTTTTTTGAAATTTCGACGTCCCGGAGATTTGTCTTTAAAATATTTTTCCTTGTAGACATTTTAATTTCTCTCTAATTTGTTTTGGAAATGTAAAATTTTTTTAACAAAATTTTAATATTTTAAAGTTCATTTTATTTTGTAATTTTGATAAGAAACTGAAAATTATTAAGTATAAGTTTAGGGAAACTAAATATCAAATCTGCATAAAAATAAGAAAACTTTGGGAAAAATATTAAAATTTCAAGAAAAAATGAACCTTGTAAATTTCAACCTTTTTTACAATTTGATATTCTCTAAAAATTACTACTACTGTAGGACCAAAGAAAATTCTGAATCGGAATTTCTAATTTTTCTAGAAATGTTAAATTTATTCTTGAAATTCTCAAGTTCGAATTTAAAATTCAAATTTCGATAAAAAATCGAAATTTAAAGATCAAACTCAAAATTTCAAGAGAAACCAGATCATATTTCTAGAAAAAGTTGAAATGTCTTATTAGTAAACAATATTTAAAAAAAAATAACATTTTCATAATTAGAGAAAACAAAATATTCTTATAATTTCGACTTTTAAAGTGGGAATTATTGAAATTTTTGAGAAAAAGAATCAACATTTCTAGAAGAGTCTCAAAATTTCGAAATTAAAATTAATTAAAATGTTGAAAAAAATCATTAACAAGTTACTGTTCTAATTTAATTTTTTTTATAGTAATTTTGAAGCTGAGGAGAAATTTCAAAAATCAAATATTTCAGCTTGAAGCCAATTGTTTGTGATTAAAATTCAAATTTTGGTAATTTATTTGTACATAAAGTGCAATTTTTTTTTTGGAAATTTGCTTCAAAATTTTGCCCAATTCTACAAATACAAATTTTTGCTAATAATTCTTTTAAATTCGGGTGTGATTTCAAAATTTTTCTCAAAAAATGTAAATTTAAAAAGAAAAACATAACCACTTTAAAAAAATAAAGCTAAAGTTATCAGAAAAGTCGGAACTTTTTTAAAAAAAAGTCAGATCTTAAAAAATTTTGAAATTTTCATAGAAGTCAAATTTTCAAAAGAAAATAGAATTTTGAAAAAAAATTTCAATTTTTAAAATGGTCTACATTTTCAATAATTTTGGGAATGTGAATAAAAGATGAATTTTTGGAAAAATATCGACATTTGAAATAAATTGCAGAGTTTTTAATTAAATTTTCAAAGAAGCTGAATTATTTGAATATTGGAGAAAATTCAAAATTATCGGAAAATTCTTAATTATCAAAAAAGTTGAAATTTTGAAAAGGTAAAATTTGGAAAAACGTCGAAATTTTCAATAGTTCAAGTTTAAAAAGAATCTTTTCTTTTAAGTCGAAGATTTAATTGAAAATGTTTAAAAAAATGTGTAAATAAAATTTTAAAAAAAGTTCGACTCTTTTTAAAAAAAAGTCAAATTATCAAAAAGAAAAATTTTGAGAAAAAAATCGAAGTTTTGAAATGGAGTCGAAATTTTACGAAATATAGAATAAAAAAATAAAATTTCAATAAAAGGTTTTAAGAAATGTCTTACTTAAAGAAAATTACAATTTTCAAATTAAGGATCGACAGTTTGCAAAAAATGTTATAATTTTGAAAATAGTTCTGTGTTTCAATTTTTGAAGATAACCAAGGACCAGTCCGTTCCATTAAACAAAGTTGAATAATTGGTAAATTTGCACTCAACTTTTCAATAAAAATCAAAATTTTCGAAACGGAAATATTGAAAACAAGTGAAAATTATCAGATAGATCGAGGTTTTCAAAAGTCGAAATATTGAAAAATTAAAATTTTGGAAAAAGTTTAAATTTTTGGTAATTAAAATTTTATATCAAAATGGAATTTTTTTTAAGAAGTTCAAATTTTGGGTCAAAAAAATTAAAATTTTGAAAAAATGTCAAGATTTCATAAAATTTCAAAATTTTCATAAACATCGAAATTTTGAAAGAATTTCGAAAATTAAGAAGTAGTAGTAATAGTTGACATTTTAATAAAAACCAGTCGAAATTATTAAGAATCGAAATTTTCAATAAAAAAATTATAATTTCCCAAAAAAAATTATAAACAAAAAGGAAGTTTAGAAAAAAGTCGAAAATTTAAAAAAAGTCCAGTTTTAAAAAAATTTACATTTTCAGAAAAAGTAAGAATTTTCAAATGGTAAAAATTAACAAAAAAATGTAGTAATTAATTTTCAAAAATAATTACAAAAAAAAACAGAACACCGAAAAGTCTAAATATCTACAAAAATACGGAAATTATTAAAAGAGTTTTTCAGTTTTCAGTTTTTTAGAAAATAAAAATAGAATAAGGTCAAGTTTTCAAAATAATTTAAAATTATCGAACAGTAACGTTTTGGAAATGTCTAAATTTTCAGTTGAAATTTTAAAACCCTAACCATTGTCGCAGCACCCCCATTAGTTTTGGCTGCGAGTCGCCACTGCCCATAACTTCTTCTGTCGCGCGCCTAGCAATCAGGTTCGCGTCACTCCACGCAACTAGTCCTTAATCTTAACGACGTTTCCTGCAAATGATTGACCTTAAGTGTAAGAACCACCCGTAGCGAAAGATTGACTGGCATTGGCGGGTAATTCTCCAAGCTAGTTTCCCCGAATCATGTTACTTATTGAATTTAAAAAAATGAATAAAAATAAATCCTTCCTCAATGTAATTAATAATGTCACTTCCAGGCCAACTCTTACTCCAGTTGTCGTCCGTCAACTAACATTAAAAAGGTCGAATAGTTTTGTCAATTCCAGGTATGATTCTCATCTTAAAGCTCCAGGTTCCTCAAGTGTACCTCCAAAGTCGCCGTTGCGAAAGGACCCCATAGGTGACAAGCAATGGCAAGCGAGGCAAATTGTAAAAGTATGTTTTATTTCATTAGTTCAATATCCGCTTTCAGATTTATTAGTTTAGTTGAACAGCTTATTATTTCAATAATTATTATAATTGTATTTTAGATTAATGGTTTCCTGAAGGATAATATTGAAGATACTGATTTAAAATATTTAAGAGCGCCATCACTGCCCTCCAATAATGCGTTTGTCGCTATCGCAAATATATTATTACATTATATAGAACCTCAGTATAACTTAAATCCTCATAACTACATGCACCTGTTTCCCAATATTTTAAAAATGTTGGGTTATAATGGAAATCTTAAGGCATCAGTTTTTAAGACTGGTAAGTTTTAAAAGAATCGCACTTTGGAGATCAAAGTTAAAATTTAAAACCTGAACCCGAAAATTTTGGATTTCAAAAATATCAAGAAGACTAAATTTTGAAAATAAAGTGGAAATTTTGGTTTCCAAGAGAATTTTTATGAAATATATTTAAAAATTAAAAATAAACCTTAAATTTTAAGAAAAAAATGAGGTTTTCAAAAAGAACCGTAATTTCAACTTTTGGTCCCAAAATATTCCTGTAATATTTTAATGATCCACTATCTTTAAAGTTTGTAACTTTATTTTTAGTTAATACAGCTTCATCATTTCCACACATTCTATCATTTTTCGGATTTCTAGTTGATCTTATTTTTACACTTCAGGAAGCATCTAAAGAAGGTCAAATTGAAATGGTAATTTGTGGATATAGCAAGATATAACATTTTATTCACTTATGATTTATTGTAGACCAGAATTGATCATATTGTGGAAGTTTTTAAAACAGCTAGTCCTAATATGAATGAAGATACTAAGGAAAAATTGGAAAGTTTGCATGCGGAATTCAGTGAAGTCATGAGTACACTTCCCTGCCAAATCGTTTTGGTTTTACTATACTGGTTCATTTTTAGGCGAGCTGCATGAGTTTAAACAAGAAGAATTGGACGCCATGAATGAAGAAATTAACAAATTTGTTGCCTTAAAAGAGGAGAGGCAAAAACAAATTGATGAAGAAAATATGGAAATTAAGGTACTCTAAGCTTCATATTTGAACTATACCTTTCAATACCTCACTTTGCGTCGGGGTTACGTTCTAAAAAAACACGACCCAAAGTAAATTAGGATTTTCTATAGCAAACCATATAAAGTTTTCCTTGTTGCAATAAGCTTTAATTTCTAGAATAGCACAAGTTGAAACCCAGTTTTGAAATAATGATGTTGTCATCCATGATTTTTTGTTTGCTCGCCAGTGGACAGGAAGCAGATTCTTTGAACAACTTTTCATAGCTCTTGGATTTTTTCTGATTGATAAATGAGATATGGTTTAAATTTGAAATCACCATTTGCATTACCACCAAGAAGAAGAGTCGGTCTATCTTTGCTAGCTTTAAATCCTGGCGCAGATTTTTCTGTTTTAGATATAAAAGTTCTGTTAGGTAGACGTTTCAAAAATAACCCAGTCTCGTCAACATTAAAGACTTGTTTCGGATCATGAATTAATGCTTTTAACTCTGTCGGGTAGCGTTCTGCAGAAGTTAAATCAGCGCTAGCTGCTTGGCCTTTAAGAGCAATGCTGAGCGGATTTGCTCGAACCTTGAATTTCTCAAACCAGCCCTGACTAGCTTCAAATGTTTCATTCTTGTCTGTATAACTACCACTAGCATTATCGTTGGATACTACTTTACTTTTTATGTCATCAAATAAGCTTTTTGCTTTCGTCTGAATTACCATTTTACTTAATGGTATTCTCTGCGTAACTTGATTTTCAATCCAAATAGAAAGCAAGGACTCCATTTTGATCATCAATGCACTCCTGGTACGAGTCATCGTTTTAGCATCTAATGATGTTGCTGATTTTGCAGCCTCTCTTCTTTTATCCCCATCTCGATTTCTAATAGTTCTGACAGTTGTTGCAGCCAGACCAACAGCCTTTGCTATCTCCACAGCCTTCTCTCCCTTATCAAATCGTCGCAGAATATCTAATTTTGTCTCCAAGCTGATAGTTTATTTTTTTTATTTTTGGTAATTCTACCAGCAGCGCCCTTTTCACTCACTTGGCTAAAAAAATTACAAGTGTATGTAAAAAAAAAATATAACTCTGCCAATAAATAAATTGGAAAAATATTTACCTTTTTTTGTAACCAGAAACAACCCATAAAAATTTATAAAAATTTATTATTCTCTTTTAAAAAAAGCACAACACACTAATTGAAACGTTACAAAAAGCACAACACACCACATAATTAAAACTGAACACTAAAATTAGCAAAACAAAGTGAAAATAAAACTATTAAAATTGCGTTGATTTTCGCTTAGAAAGGGAATCCCCGAGTTTTGATGGCATGGCGCAATTAGAAACAAAAGAGGTGCCATCTTTTAGAAAAAAAAAACAATTTCAAAAAATTTCGAAAGAAAAATTAAAGACTCGAACCCAAAACAACGCAACCTCGAAAATCCAACGACGCCGAGTGAAAATTAGTACTAATTAAGCAGCGACGCAACTTCGAAAAAATGCAAAAAGAAACGACGCAAAGCGAGGTATTGGTGTATGTTAAAAAAAGCTTCATAAATTCCTAAAAATTGTTTACCCGACTTATTTATTATTGTAATTTCTTTATGACTCTTGTAATTTTAGCAACTGGAAGAGCAAATCATGGAAAAAGAACAAGAAATTAAAAATGTTACAGAAACATATCCAGCAGAAATCAGTGTTCTAGATAAGGAAATCGAAAATATATCGGACAAAAGGAATAAACTAGGTAGGTTGTAATTCATATTTTGATAAAATTGTAATTAACAGTATTAAAATTGCAGAAAAAGAAGAAGAAAACTTGAACCAAGAAATGAGAGACCTGATGTCCGTCATATCTAAACAGTCCGTGTCAGTTAAATCCATACAAGAAATGCAGGCCAAGATTGAAGATTTAAAATATTCGAAAACGTTGGGGCAAAAACAGTATGAACAAACTGTTGCGTTGAAAGAGAAATTTGACTTGGATGAATTTGAGTACAAAAGAAATGTAATAAAATCATTAGCGTTCACCAAATGCCTTTAGTTTTTGGCTAATTTCTCAGCATATTATTTTGGAAATGGTGCTCTTGGTTTTGCACTATGTAACTATTCTGTTTCTGTAGTAAGTGTTCTGATTATTTGCTTGTTCTAGGTAGAAAAAAAGATTTTCGACTTCAACGCTTCAGTTACACCTTTAGCGTTAATTTTCCCCAAAATAAACGAACTAGTATTGCCTGTTCAAGATTTTCGCAATGATGATTACTGTGATGTATTTCACCATTTTTTATCATAATCATCATTTAATTACTCGCCTGTTGCAGAAATTAAAGCAGTGTTTGGATGATAAAAAGAAAATACTTAAAGAGGTTAAAGATAAATTGCACGAGACTGAAAAAAATTTGGTTTTAAAAAGACATGAATGCGAGAAGTTAAAAGAGCAAAGTTCACTCGAGTCCAAAGAAATTGACAATTTGAATAGAGTCTTATTTGAGATTCAGCTGGAGTTAGATCAAACTATAAAAGGACTGTCAAAGGTTGACTTATTTCTTTAATGTTTATGCTAGATCAATAGATTTTTGTTACAGATTAAAAATGAAATAGAGGACAGGCGACAGGAATATGAATTAAAAATGAAAGAAGTAAATTTCCTGACTCGTGCAGAATTTTATGAATTAGTAGAACACCTACAGAATTTAACAAAACAGTATGTAACTTGACCATTTTCACATATTCTTGCATTAGTAACTTTCCATTTAAATTGTAGAAAAATAGACTATGAGACTGATTTTATAAATATGCAAAAAGAAGAGATAGCGGATTTAACAAATTCACATAACAATAGCGTGAGATTTCTAAATGAAGTTATGGTAAGAATTTAAATTCTGATGTAAATATTCCCTATTTCGTCTTATTTGTTGAAATTTCAGGGATATCTAAGGCAAATGGTTAGCGAAATTGATGAATCTGTTTGTCAAGAAATTTTAAATCTTTATAAGAATTTGCAAGATTTACGCAAATCAAATGAATAAGTCGATTTTTCCGTTTTACAGCCGTATTGTTTTTAGTGTAACATATTATGAATAAATAAGCATATCTGCTCGGTAATTAAGTTAGTTATTCGTTTTATTTTTTCCTTAAATCATAATAAAACATCGCGACACACCTTCGCCAGTCTTTCGACAGTAGAGTCGCATCACAAACGTATTCTCGTGTTTTTTCAATTTTGTGCCGTGGTTGTTATTACCGCAAGTATGAAGAAGGGCCCTACAACAATCAAGAAGCAAGCCACAAAAAAGAAGGTAAGCGAATTCTGCAAATTTTTTAATTATTTTTATTTCTTGTAATACAATCCACATCGCTCGCCCGCCCAAATATCCGCATTTGCAAAAACAATTTGAGTGTTTCGATGTATGATACTCCACAAATAAAACTAAACTCTCCTTTGTTGGTAAATTAGTTCAATTAAAAAAGAAACATCTTACACGCGTTTGGATAATAATCTGTTGTCGACGTTCTTATTGACAGCTGGATTTTAAAAGTAAAAAAATAATCACTGATAAAATGAAAACTGCCTAGTTCGTTTTGTATATTTATATTCCTATTGATAACAGGATTTAAAATTAAAAAATTAATCACTGATAAAATGAAAACTGTCTAGTATTCATTTTGGATATTTATAAGTGCTACTTGTTGGTTTTGCCTTTTCAACAATAAATTTGCAATTACCATTTTTAGTCTTTATTTGTCGAGAAGTGCAAGTATTTATTAAGGTATAGGTAGGGGTAGTTTTGAACTGCTAATAAGTGAGAAAAAAAGCAGAATTTGTTAACATGGTTTCATATAATTTTTGTAATCACTACTCCAATAACATTTGGTATATATTAAAAGTAAATCATCTTCCACAAAAGTGCATCTAATACATTTTATAAATAAAAACCCTAAATAAAATCCAATATACAGAACACTGAATATCACACGTCTTATCACCTAAATAGTAATTTGTACAAAATCAGTTATAAATATTAAAGTTTTCGTTTGCAACTGGTGCTGTATTATTCAAAAAGTAAGGTTTATACAGCTTTTTAGCCGAATGTTTTTTCGTACTTTTCTTCACTGGCTTTTCTGTTGTTGATGTTCCATTAAGAGGTCTCAACTGTTGCGGAATGGTTCCATATTCAACATGAATTAATCTTGTATCTTGAACTTCGCAATCTATTTGCATCAAGGGCACCATTGATTGATAAGCACGATCAGATGCTGAAAATTAAGATATTAGTAACCCTTAAGCAACAAAATAAATTATGAACATTCCCCAGCTTTTAAAATATTGGTTTGGTTTCCCTTGCCTGACAATGCTACAATAAAACCAATCTGAATAAATCAAGATTTTTCAGGCATTGTAGAATTTTCCTACTTTGTCAAACTGTTCATGAATTTGTATTAAAGAAATGCATTAAACTAAATTTTAGCGTTTGAGCAACTTACACTCAGGTAACATAGAGGGCATTATCAACGACATCTTCGGTCTTCTGGTTCTATTATGATTAAGCGCTGGCAAAAGCATGTGATGATCCGTAAAAGATGTCACAACATAAAACGTATCTTTTTGCCTATTAATAGCCTCGAAGAAATCCGAGTAGAGTTGCTCTGGATTAGGTTGAAAAACTTGTATTTCGTTGCCTCTGCTTTTTCCAAGTTGCAACTTCCGATTTAGCCTGTAAGTTGATGTCATCTTGGGAGCGGCCAAATTACTAAAGCGTTTCCTTCTCTGATTTTTGTACTTTTTAGTAATGATGTTTTTAACATTTAATGTTATGTTAGATGGTTGACTAATCCATCGTTCGAGTTCAAGGGCTAGACGAGCGCTCTCAGTTTGGTTGATATCGATCGGGCACATTGAAAGTGATTGATTATCAATATTCGATGTGTCTTCCACCCATAATAAGTTTCTACCTACGTGGTCGTTCACCTTGGGAATGTTTGTTTGCCCCATTTGGTTTTTCACTGGGGATGGTATCCTAAATCGAAGTTTTTTAAAACCAAACAGTCGTTAACGAATATGTTACTTACGATAAGTAGCTGAAGTTAACACAAATCATGAAAAGAAAGGCGCAAGCAACAACGTTACTTTTTACATTTTTTATGAATTTGGTAGGAGCAGGTATAATATTTTCATATTTAGAGAGCCTCAGCCTTAAATGGCAATTTTCCTGTAAAAACAATCAGTCACAATTGTGTAAATCAATAGTTTTTTGGTGAGTGATATTTACATCAGTTTATTTTAACAAATAAAATCAAATACATATTTATTTTACATGAGCGGTGACATTAAATATTGTTTTTTATTTTAGTGTTACATTTCCATGAACTTACTGCTTTTAATCTGTCGTTTTCTTCAGTTACTTCCTTTAGCTGCTGTTCCAGGGACATCAAGTAATCCTTCTTCTTTTTTCGAGATAAACAGGCCGATTCTCTATTTTTTATCTTCCTCTGTTGCCGCTTCAGAAGCTTTGCGTCCAGCGTCGAATTAACATTAAGCGCGAGACTTCCCCCACAATTTAAATAAACAGGGGGTACTGTTATGCCTGAAGGTCTGGATTCAGTATGGGTTATCTGGGGAATTGTGGGTAAGGATACAACGCTTTTAACATCATCTAAAACGACAACACTTGGCGTTGTTGTAACAACAGATATAGGATCAGGTCGATTAATTACAACAAAATTATTTACAGAAGTAGGAACTTGAATGCACGTTTTTGGCTTAATAAATATTTTCTTAACCGGTTCTGTTTTCACATTGTTATTATAATTATTAGTTAAAGATTGAGGAAGTAAAATTTTATACTTTTGCTGTGGTTTAACCTCGTTATAAACTGGTGATAATATAATGTTTTTAGAAGCTGAACAGTTTGCGTTACTGCTACTACTGCTGTCAGACGAGTTGCTTTCATCCACCATTTCGTATTTAACATCATTACTTAGAAAATCTAAGCTTTTTAATATATCAATATCCTGGGTTACATCTTCTATATGGGTCTTGGGTGAAGATGAGGCTTCAGACAATATTTCTTCTGGACTTTTGTCTAACAATGAATTCAGCATGCTCATTTCCTCTTCGCCCGAATTGAGAAGCAAAGGAATGTCCAGCTCCGATGACAACTGTTGCAAAAAGTCATCGTCGGACTGAAAGTCCATCAAATCTGCAATACGAAATTATTGTAAAAACGCTTTCGACTGTACACATATTTAGATTTGAATAAAAAAAAACCCAAACAAATTAACTGAGATATAAAACGTTAGCGCAATGTATAACATTACATTTCTGCTGATATGCAAACAAATCATTTTTGACAGTACACAGCCCCTCGAAATGATTCTGAATGCATTCTGTTACAGTTGCCACCTGACTGAAGTATGTTTGAAATATACACAAAGGACACAAACTGTTGTTAATTTTGATAAACTTCATCGCACATATTCCAGTGTTCTTGGCTTAATCCAACTATTTAACTAAAATGTAATTCTGACTTACCATTTGTAAATGATTCGGGCGAACTTTTTGGGGAGTAATTGTCCAACCCCAGGTTCATATAATCTTCCGCAGATAACATAATTATCGAATTCCCTCCCGTTTTTTAAAAACTTCTTTTACTTTACATATTTAAATTATTTAAACTTTATACCGACAAATAAAACGCATGTTTATTAAAACAGTGAAAGTCAACGTCAACAAAGTGGGCAGATTGACATTAGTGCGGTAGGTAATCAAACTTGTAGTTCAAATAACTGAGTACTGCTGGGCCATCGACATTGAATCTGAAATGATCGAGTTAGGGATGTCAATATCCCGCAAATAACAATTCGTGTTTTGTGTCGCATCGTAAAGAATCGATTCCCGACTCATTCGATTTGTTGGTCCTTAATAGTGCCATATGTCATATGTGAGCAAATATTCAACAAAGTGGGACATCCTTTTTCTAAAACCCATGGGTTGGACTTGGCTAACAGAATTTGACAACAATCACCGTACTATAATTGAATTTCAAAAATGCTGGAGTAAATGTAGCTTATAAATGGACTTAACCGTTTTCAAAGTGATCGAAGCCCCACCAACTGTATATTACATCCCTAATTTCATTACAATACCGGAGGAGGAAGATATTTTGAAGAATGTTTACTCAGCCCCCAAACCGAAGTGGACTTGTTTGTCAAATAGAAGATTGCAAGATTACGGTGGTGTACCTCATGAAAAGGGCATGATACCTGAGAAAATACCAACTTGGTTGTGCAAATATGTTGATAAAATAGCCGGACTTAATATCTTCGGAAGTAAGAAGCCTAATCAAATTTTGGTAAATGAGTACAAACCTGGCCAAGGTATAATGCCACACAGTGATGGTCCCATTTTTTATCCAACCATTACGACTATTAGTTGTGGAGCTCACACTGTTTTGGAATTTAATGAAAATACAGCTGCCAGAAAGAAAGTATGTGATATTTTTTTAGAACGAAGGAGCTTAGTTATTTTACAAGACGACATGTATTCCAAATATTTACATTCCATTAGCGAACGAGAGACTGATATTATTAGTGAATCGTGTGTCAATTTGAGAAATTGTAGTCTTGCCTTGAAAAGTGGAGATGAACTTAAACGAGATACTAGGATTTCAGTAACAATTAGAAATGTACCTAAAGTCTTAAATATAAAGCTGTTTAAATAATTATTGATGATGTTAAATCTTTAAATGTAAGCAATAAAAGTATTGAAGATTATTATTAATAAATTCATGTAAATGAATTTGCGAATATCTTAGCAACGAAAATATTTAATTTTTTATTGCTTGAGGTATATTTGCATTTATCAATGATTAAGAAACAATTGATTTTTTTGATATAATTATATTTTTGCATTTATATGTATACCTTGTTGGTTCTATATGAAATATACATTGTTAAATAGGATAAGTTCCATGTTTTTCCCTTAACTAACCTTCATTTGGATAAAAATATTTATAAATATAGACAATTTCTCCTCAATCTCACAATTAATTATTTTCAGTCATATCTTTAGTTCAAAAAATTGCATATTTTTTTGTGGATATTCTTAATATGTGTACTTATCTTGAAAGTCTTGTGGGTTCGATGTTTGGCCCCTTAGATTCTACAGTCAAAAGTTGGTTCTAATTTCCTAAAGCATTGTCTGAAGATTTAATAAATAAACATTGCTTATAGGACTGGCGTAAATAAAGGCGCTGCAAAAAAAAATTAAGCAGTCTCCGAACTGCTGTCAGAAGTGAAAACTCCCTAAATGTAGTTAAAATTCGTATTCTTGTGGACGGTCGTGTAGCTCAGTGGTTAAGGCGGCAGATTTTTAAGGTCTGATAAGTCGCGGCTTCAAGTCCCGCTCTCGTCAACGCTTTTTTTATAATTCTCTTACACGTTTTACTTATAACCAGGGCTTGGAACTGTTATTATTTTCGTTCCGGTTTTCGTTCCGAAAAAAAAATTATATCGGTTTAGTTCCGGTTTTCGTTCCGACAAAAATAACGGTTTTTTCCGGTTTCGGTTCACCTCTGAGTGACTAATTTTTAATTTTTTATTTAAAAGAAAGAAAATGTTTCAAGTAATCTCGAAACAAAAGTCCGAATTTCAAAAAATAAACCCTGAAATTTAGGGAATAATTCAAGTTGAAATTTTGAGTATAAAGTCAATTTTTTTAGAAAATGCAGAAATTGTAAGTTTGTAATTTAACTTTTAGAATAAATAGAATAAAAAAACATTATCATGATTGAAGTGATGACAAAAAAAGGATGAGTCTCAGAAAACATATTTTAATATAAAACCTATGATCATTATGTATTACAAAATATTGAGATTAAACTATTTAGAAATCTTAAAACTTATTAAGTTTAAGTTATGTTTAAAAAATAATATATAAAACTGCTAGGAAATTGAATTTAAAGTAAAATTTTCAGAAAAAAACTAGCAATTGCAGAATTTTACAAAAAATTCAAGATTAAAACAAAGTATTAATTTGCAAAATTTCGACTTATATTAGAGATTTTAAGATTAGAGGAAATACTCGAACAATCCAGTTGAAAGTCAAAATATTATGATTAAAATGAAAAATAAAATTTACATTAACTTCGAGGGTTTTTTTCAAATTTTGACTACTTTCTTAAAAGTATAAGTTAAACCTTGATATTGTAAGTTAAATTTTGGCATCTTTTTCATTTTGTGTTTTAATTCGACATTCTGAGGAAAACATTCAAATTTAAGGGAAACAATTTCACAGAAATCTAAATTTCAATTCAATCAATGTTCAAAAAAACAAACTAAATTCATAAATAAAAATATCTCAAGATCTTAACTTTTCAACATTCGAATTTGAGATTTAGGTGTAAACATAAAAAAGTCATAATGTTTGGAAAACGACTACATTTCGTATTTCAAATCGAAATTTTAGGAAAAAAAAAAACAAAAATTGTAAAAATTAAACATAAAGATCAAATATATTTAAAAAAATTGTATCCAAATTCTGAATTCCTTTTAAGCATTTTGAAGTTTTCAGGAAATTTGAAGAAGACATTTTCAGGTTCTTTTCGAAATGTTATTATATTCTGAAGATCAAAAGTTCAAATTGGAAATTCTAATTTTTTAAGATAAAGGTAACCTAAATTTGAAGAGAAAAATATCAACATTTTTGTGAAATAGTCTATATTTTGATTGAAAAACGTTTGTCAAAATTTAAACTTAATAACCAATGAGATTTCCATTTTTTTTAGAAACTTTGATTTGTTAAGCAAATGTTGAGAATTCCAAATTTTATAGAAAATCCGGGTTAGCACTTTTAACTTTTAATAACATTTTTTAATAAACTTTTAGGTTTTTTACAAAAACTTTTTTCTCGAAATGTGGCGTTTAAAAATTTAAATATTTCCAAATTGGGTCGCAGAAATGTTAAATAAAATTAATAAACATGACGACTAAAGTCAGAAATTCGATGTACATGTTAAAATAGCGAGTTCATATTCGAAATTTCCTGATAAAATCAAATTACGTAAATAATGAAGACTAAAATTTACCAATTAAGTTGAAATTTTTTGATTAAGGAGAAAAATTTTAAAAAATGGTCTTGAAGCTTTGACCTCAGAAGATTAAATCAAAAAATTTCAACTTCAAATAATTTTGGACTCTAACTCAAAATTTCATGAAAACCCGAGTGTTTAAAATAAAAGTCGAAATAAAGTCAATATTTTGATTCTAAGGTTGAAATTTTCGGAAAAATGTAAAAATTTCAATTTTAAGTTGAAAACTTTCACAGAAAACTCGAAATTTGAACAACAACCACAGATTTTAAGAAAGTTCTGGTATTTTCGATTTTCAAAATTTGAAGTTATTAACGTCGTGGGTAAAATTCAAATTTATTAAAAAAAATCGTTTTACCCCAAAACTTCGAAAAAAACTAAGGTTTCTTAGAAATTTCGTATCAAAATAAAAACATTATTTATTAAAAAAAAATCAAAATTCCGACTTTAAACTTGACATTTACAAACTCGAAAGTTTATAGTAAAAAAATTATGAATTTCTAGTTCTTTCTAAAATATTCGATTTTTTCTCATAATTTCTCATTAACTGAAATGAATTTTTATCAATTTTAAGCTTCTCTGGACATTTAAACTTTTTTCTCAAAGTAAAGTGGTTAGGTTTAAAATTTTAAGGCTAAAACTGTATTTTTAAGGAAAAAAGTCACAATTTCCAAAAAATTTCCATTCATTAAAGAAAAAGTTTCTTAAAAATTTTAATTTGAGGTTTTAGCTATTTCAACGAATTTTTTACTTTCATCTCAAAATGCGAAAATAAGGCCGAAATTTTAAGACTTTCTTAGGCGAGCTGCTTCTGAAAATTGTGGATTCAAACTTGAACCTTGTTATTATTTTTTAAAATTTTCAATGTGAAACTCGAAACCTAGACTCTTTTTTTTTAGAGATTTTGACTTTTAATCTCAAAATGTTATCTTAATCCCAAAGTTCTCATTTTTTCTTAAAATTTCGATTTTAAACTCAAAATTTAGACCATTTTCTCGAAATTTCGTGTTAGAACAATTCTTGTGAATAACTTTTAATTTTTTTTTTTTAAATTTCGATATTTTCTCAAAATTTTGCGTTTAAATTTTAGAATTAAAAATTTGAGAAGAGTTTTGTTATAAGAGTTTATCTTTTCAATGTTTTGCATAAAATTTTTAATTGAAAGTTGAAAATTATACTTTTTAAAATCCTACATATTTTACAGATTTTCTTTTTAAACTATTTTTTGATAATTCTGAGTCTTAAACTTGAAGTTTGAAAACAATTTTTTTTAAATAAATTTATTTCGAATAATTTCTAGAATATTTGACTTTTGCGTTAAACTTTTTTACGTTAAGGTTAGATTTTTAATTTTTTTTTTGATTTTAAAATTAAAATTTCGTTTTTTTACAGAGTGTTTGACTTCATTTTGAAGACATGAATTTATTAAACAAAATGGGATACCTTTTTCCTTCATAGTCAACGCGAGTTACATCAAAAGTTACTGCAAACCTAATGTGACTCAGGAACTATGGATCTGGCACCAATGTTTTATAACAATAGAAATAATAGGAAAAAGTTGAAAATGTAAACCCAGAATTTTTAGAAAAAAAAGGTGAAATTGAAGAAAATATTCCAAATTTATTTTACAAAAATTCTACATATTTTTGATATAAATGCTGATGATAAAGGTCGGAATATTTAAGAACTAACATCAATATTTCTATAAAAATTCAACATTTTAAATTTAAAGCCGACGTTTATGGGACAAAATAAAAATAATTTTAAATTCGAAATTTTAATAAAAAAAAGTCGAAGTTTTAAAATAACTCGCGAACAACACTATAATAATAGTCAAGCAAAATATTGGGTTGAAATTTGAGACTCTTAATGTAAAATTGACATTGAAGGGGGGAGGGTTTGTTAACTGTGGACTTTTGAATCTGCACTGAACCGAAATAAACCAATATTTTCTTTTCGGTTCGGTTCCGGTTTTCGTTCCGACACAAATAACGGTTTTTTTCGGTTCAGTTCCGGTTCGAAGCCCTTCTTATAACTACATACTGCTGTTAATATTAGAGCATGTTGGTTACGCAAATTGACGTGATCTTAACGCGAAAACATAAGTTTTTCCCCTATCTAAAATCGTCCAACGCGCTTCAAGAAATTTTCACTTCAAAAATCGATACATGATGAAGAAAGTAATAATTTGTAATAATCAAATCAAAACACAATTTAAACAATTATAGTATACACATTTTCGCATATTCAATTTAAATTCAGAGGCGCAGTGGTAGAGCAATCGACTAGTAGTTCAAAGTAGCGTTTTTTGGTAACGCAATACCCATATAAGTATATTACATATATGGCATTTGGCCCCTATCTTTAGTCGCGCCTCAAGAAATTTTCACTTCAAAAAAATGATCTGTATATATTAATTTTGCCAGAGAAGCTGTGCTTCCCCAGCTTCCATGCCACTGCTTTCTAATATATGTTAAATAACGCGGACGAAATCGCGTGTCACGATAGTAGAATATAAAAATGAATAATTTACTGCTCTGTTGTTACAGAATATGTCCATTAGCGTTCAAACAAAATATTATCTAATGAAGAATATTTCTATATAAATACATTAAGATGAATTATTTTTCATGGCTTGATTCCATTAGTTGATCTATTTAGATATCACAGAAATAGATTTATCGAAAATTTAAATTATACATGCATATACATACAAAAACAACGCCTAAAGACAAAAGCTTTGCATTAAATCTAATGCAATGAAGAATTACCCTAAGTTCCCAGCAACCAGAAATCATAAATGGACCAAGAAATATGCGCAATTTGTGGAGAATTTTTCATCGCAGACAACCGTTCACGGCCTAAATTTTCTGGGAAAACCTAAGCTACATTTGGTTGAAAGATTATTTTGGTTAATTATAGTATTTGCGTCCTTTGCAGGTGTTGTTTCTTTAACCCTGTCGAACTGGAACAGATACAGCGAAAATCCCACCGTTGTTTCATTACAGAAGGATTTTAGACAATGGTTTAATCCGTTCCCAGCAGCTACGGGATGTTTTCTAAACAAAGTAGATAGCGAAAAAGCTAAACAATTTATTTATACGTAAAATTCTAACAACGTTATTTTATTAATATGATTAATACATGTTTTCAAATTACAGACACTGGCATCTAACTCCTGAAAATACAAGTTATGATTACTACATGGAATTTGTCAAGATTGTGGGTAACGTTTCTTATACAAATTTGAAATTTTTTGAAAAATTTAAAAATGACCCAAGTTTTAACAAAATCGATCTATTGGAGTTGGCGGTTGAGGTATTTTATTTAAATTAACGCATTAAATCTGAAATATTGTTTACTATCCATAGCAGTGGCGGCTGGTGCTAATAAAAATGTGGGGGTTGCAAAGAGACATTTGCAAAAATATGCCGAAACTGGAATTTTAAATGAAGCTGGAGGAATTAAGAGATATTTAGGATTTTAAATTGATATATGTTATACATATATAGTATATTGCTAAAATTCTCCTTTTTTTATATTCGCCAAAAACAGAAAGAAAAAGAAAAGGAAGTCCATACGACGGACGATCTTTGGCAGCTGCAAATTTATCAATAACTTTTTACTGAAGTCGAGTATTCCTTAAATTAAGTTCCTTTCTTTAAAGACATCATTAATGCGGACAATCTTTCCTGGCATAATGTATTTTTTTTAAAAGTATTCTTTCCAGACTGGAGAAGTACCACTCTGCTTCAGCAGAAGCCATTGGGATAGTTATCAAGATTTTTGAAAGATTTAGAGTTTCACTAAGCTCACTGCTTTCTGAAATAATGTTATAGAGTACAAGTAAACCAAAAGCCGATTAAAACTTTTCTGTTTCGTAAATTACAGATAATTCAGCTCTTAGTTTTTGTAAATTAAAAAATTGATAAACCTTAGCGGTTTCTTCAAAATTCTTTTCGGGAAAAGTGATTTTATGTTGGTTAAACTTTTTAGAAAAAAATAAGGTTCGAATCGTTCTTTAGCTTAGCAAATAACAATGTCACATAGGTACTTCTTTAGCTTCGCGAACTATTTCTGTTAAAACTTCGCTTTTTACAAAACACGGTCTGCACAATATTTAAGTCTGGAATAGGTCATCCACGTCGCTTAATTTCCAGTTTTTTCGGCATAGATCGGTTATAGAATGGCTCTGCAATTAAACTTTGCACTGAATTCATTTTTATTCGTGTTTCAAGACTCGCAACATTGACCGATGACAGATTATCAGTGGCGGCTCGCGGATATGCACTGAGGAACTGCAGCACCCCCAATTCAGCTTTCGAGATTTTTCTCTAAATGTTGGTCTTTTTTGGAAACTTTTCCTTAACACGTTTTTATAGAAATTTTAAATTTTCTCTGATTTCTTTTATAAAAATTTCATCTTTCTTTCTAAAATCTATTTTATTTCTAATGTTGATGAAAAACGTATTTTCAAAAATTAATTTTTCTAAATCTTTTGATAAAGAAATTAATATTTCGAGAAAGAATTGAAATTTAAAAAAAAAGGTTAAATTTCTCTAAAAGTGTCAAAATTTTGAGAAACTAATGAAAATTTCAAGAAGCAATCAAATTCAACTCTTCTCGCATTTTGTTATTTTTCTGAAAAAAATAATACCAAATCTTCCCGTTTTTACCTGATTTTGCAATTTCTACTATATTGTAGAAAAATTTTTATTTTTTTCTAATAATTTGATTTTTTTTTGTTGGAAAAGTTTTTATTTTCCTAAATATATTATACCAATAAATTTCCTCGAAACTACTTTTCCAGCAAATTTTGTTCTTAAAATTTTTCTGGAAACTTCAACTTCTAATTTTTTATGTTCCTCTAATTTGCTTTAGAAATGTTAGATTTTCCACGGCATTTTGACATTTTAAAGTTTATTTTACAATTTTGACTAACAACTTTTAGAAAAAAATCCCAACATTTCTGTAAAAATGTCAAAGTTTTGGAAAGAAACCAAAAAATGTTAGGAAAATTTTCGATTACTTCCGCATTTTGATATTTTTCTTTAAAACAACTAATAAGCGATCGATTATTTTCCTAAAATTTCGACTTTTTCGTACAGATATTTCAAATTTTTTCTCGAAATTTCGATTTTCTTTCTACGAAAATTGGAATCTTTTAAAATTTTGACCTATTTCAGAATTTTGACTTCATTCGAAAATTTCCACTTTTGTTAAGAATTTCGTTCATATGTTCCTAGAAATTTTGATATTTTGTGAGAATTTCGGCACTTCTGACATTTTCGATTTAATTGCAAAATGTCAACCTGAAAAACTTCCCCATTTTACAATTTATTTTTTGAAATTTAACCGTTATTCAAATATTTGATTTGTTTTCCCAATTTTAACTTTTTTTGACAATTTAGACATTTACAAAAATATAACTGTTTTGAAAACCTACGGCTTTATTAAATATTTACTTTTTGTGGAAATTTAAACTTTTTTTAAGTGTTGAATCTTTCAAAATTTTGACCTTTTTGAAAAGTTTGATTTTTTCCGGTTAATTTCAACTATTCTGACGTGGCGTTTTTTCCAAATTTTGGAAAATTTCTATTTACCAAAATTTGGAAAATTTCGATTTTTCAACATATGGAAAATTTTGATTTTTGATGATTTTCATTTTTATTAAAAATTCCAGTTATTTTTTAAATTTTCAATCTTTTCTCGAAGTTTTGATTTTTCTTTTGAAAGCTACAACTTATTTTCGAAATTTCGGCTCTTTTTTTAAATTTCGAATTTTATTTGAAAATTTTTTTTAATTTCGATTTTTTTTTTAAATTTGGACCTTTTTTAAAATTCCTGATTTAAAAATTAAGATCCTTTTTAAAAATTTCGGCTTTTTTAAAACATTTTACAGTTTTTTCAAAATGTTAACTATCGAAATTTTCAATTTTTTTTGAAAATTTCGACATTTCAAAATTTTGTCTTGTTGAGCCAAAATTATTTTAGAAAGTGCTGACATCTTTTAATATTCAATAATACCGCTTGGCATCCCCTTAGGACTTAAAAATGCGTCTTGTTTCGAAATTTTTTTTCAGGATTTCGAAAATTTCGACTTTTTAAATGTTGCCTTGTTCGAACAAAATTGTTTTTCAAAACCCAATTTTTGGCTTGTAAAAGAAAATTTTAAATTTTAATGTTCAGTTAAATATCATTTTTCACCCCGCTTGGAGTTAACATTTTTAAAATCGATTAAGTACGTGTTTAGTGATTGCTTTCATGTATTCTTTATATAGAAATTTTAACAAAAAATGTTTAGAAAAAAACCATGAAGTTTCTCCAAAAATGTCAACATTTTGGAAAAAAACGAAGAAATTTAAAAAAAGTTATTTTCAATTTTGACAAAAATATTGAATTTTCAGAAAAATTTAGAATTTTGAGAAAAATATTAAATTGTGAGAAAAATATTGAATTTCAAGAAAAATAAACCTTCTAAATCTCAATTTTTTGCGATTTGATATTTCGCTAAAAAACTTACCACTATTATAGAACCAAAGAAAATTCTGAATCGAAATTTTCAATTTTTCTAGAACTGTTATTTTTATTTGTTAAATTTATTCCCGGAATTGTCAAGTCCGTCAAATTTCATTAAAAAATAGATTAAAATTTAAAGATTAAGTCAAAATTTGGAGAAAAAGCGGACATTTCAAAAAAAAAGTTGAAATTTGTTATTTTTACATAAAATTTTTGAAAAAATAGCAATATCGGAATCAATGAAAAAAAAAACAATTTTTAAAAATAAATTAATTGTCAAAAATATTTTCAAAATTTTGACTTTTAAAGTAGGAATTATTGAAATTTTCAAAAACGAGTCAACATTTCTAAAAAAGTTGAAATTTCAAAATTAAAAATAGTAAAAATCTTTTAAAAAATTAATTGGCAATTTAATGTTCTAATTTAAATTTCTTTTAGTAATTTTGAAGTTACCAGAAAAGCTTCAAAGATCAAATATTTCAGCTTGAAGTCGATACTTTGTAATTAAAATTCACATTTTTGGAATTTATTTGTAATTGAACTGCAAGTTCTTTTTCGAAATTTGTTTCAAAACTTCGAACAATTTTAAAAATAGAAATTTTTCTTACTATTTCTTTAATTTTGAGTTTTAATTCGACATTTTTCTTAAAAAGTTTATATTTAAAAAGAAAAAAATATCGTTTTAAAAATATATATTTCAAGCTCAGGAAACTTTTAAAAAAACCAGACAAAATTCATTATTTAATCACGAAATTCCAATTTTTCCTCGAAATTTTGCATTTTCGACTTTTCCTAAAGTTGAGATGTCTATTGGAGGTTCATTGGGAAGCAACAGAGATGGTTTATGTTATTAATTTTTTGAACTCATTTGCTTTTATACAATTTTAACACAAACGCCGTCGCAGCACCCCCTCTAGTTTTAGCTACTAGCCGCCACTGCAGATTATAATAGCGAATCAATATTTGGTTTGCACCCACAAGTACAACCTAATGCTTGCTTATGGGCAAGTATTTTAAGCGAACAAAATATAAGTAAAGACGCAGGGACATATGTGTAAAGCAAAGTTTGCAGTCTAGCCTGCAAACTTTGCAAAACATGGACCCAATAATGTCGTCAAACCCTTACGAATCGGTGGAATCCGCTATGGTCAGCAGTATGTTTGGTAACCATAAATCTGTTATCAATAAATAAAATAAACAACATAAAGAACAAGTTACTTTCTTTTTTATCCCAGCGTGTTTTTGGAGGTTGCGCAAACCTGCAAACCTTAGCACTGGCCGCCACTGATCCATAGTGCTAATTTCGAAAAAATTTCATTTCAAATTTAACAGTTGCAGGGGTAAATGAAGGAATATTTCCCCATTTGTTTTAAAGTCTACTCTCCAATTTAGCTCCTGTTGGTATCATACTCACTTTTCTATATCTTCTATTAAATTTATTGACATATGACACCCTGTACATTTCATGTACCCTCCATTCAATATTCTCCTGATTAACTACCAAAGTGTGTGATTTAAACTGATTGTTAATGTATTTACAGGTCCATCCAAAACTTTCTGGCACGCTTGTTACTTTCGATGCCAAAAGAAAAACAAAATGGAAATTAATAATGTCAGAATTAGGGCTTTGTTTTTCCATGAATTCAAAATTTGCCGCAGTTTTGTCTGCCGAGTAACCACAAAATATTTATCATGATAAAAATATTCTTATTAAACGATTCGTAGGAAAGATAATAACAAAGAAAAAGATGATGATGACCAATCAATTCTAAGATGTCACTATTTGAACGGGTTATGCTACGCGCGATATGATTCTGATCCAACACTACATATCCAGGTAATTCGCAATAATTTCTCTAATGTAAGGAAGGGTGTCCCTGGTTGAAGTTCAACCATCAAACTTGGGGGGGGGGAGAGTAAAGCTCTGATGAATAGATGTATGTATACTTTTTATTTTCTCATGCGTCAAGACACCTAAAATGAGTATAAATGAGTCGAGCAGAAAAATCCATTTAGAGATAGTTGATTTAAAACAATTTTAGTAACGAATTTCTAATCTGATTCCCCCCCTCCCCCTAGTCAAAATCCTAACATATCTGCTCTAAACTTAAAAAAAAGGAATTATATTTCGAAGATTCCCGAAATTAAAAAAAAACTAGTGTCCAGTGTTCCTTCAATTTTTATTAGAAGTAGAGTCGGATCGAAACTAGATTTTTGGCCGAAACTGAAAACGAAACCGAATTTTTGCCTTTACTCTGATTTGCTTTCTTATACAAATACAAACACAAAAAACCAGTAACAAACAGCAACAATTTAAATGTTTAGCTACTAGTTTAGCTATTATATTGATTGAGTATATTCAAAGACATGTTTTCAATCGAAGCTAAGAAAACTAAGAACTTTTCTAATAATTTCACAAAATTTTGACTATTTTTAACACTTTAGCTCTCTTGAATTCAATTCAAAGAAGAGCTATTCGCCTGATTGATGCCGAACGTCTGACCGATTCTCTCGAAATACTACAGCACAGGCGTATGGTTGGTGACTTGTCTCTTTTCTACAAGTACTATCACGGAAGATGCTCGCTGGAATTAATAAGATTGATCCCCCCAAGGGCAAGGTTCTTGAGGCATACTAGACAGTCGGAGGCAGCAAATTCCTGTGTGGTCCAGCTTGACACAGTGAGGACTTCTGTCTATGGAGACTCTTTTTTCTATAGAACTTCCAAGTTATGGAACTTGTTACCGAAAGGAATTCTCCCCAAAAATTACAACCTATCCGCGTTTAAGAAGGCGGTTTATCACCATCTATCCTTGTTTCCGCATCCTACTCGCAGTGCTTTGAAAGCATAATGGGTTTTCCCTTTGCGAGTGGATTAAACTTAAAAGTAAGAAGAAGAATTTTTCAAAGGTTTTTGGATTCACTCGTACACCCTCCATCCGGACATCCGAACGGGGGTAGTTTACGTCAGAAATTTTTTGCACGAAGAGAATCCATCATATTTGTTTTTAATAATTATAAGAAAAGAAAAAAAATCAGAGTAGATGAAAAAAGAAAATAAGGAAAAGAACAGGATGAGGAAAGAAGAAGCGCAGAAACCGACTCACGTGTCAGAGACGGAAACATGATGTAAGCATCATTTCACCACCTCCTAGTGATACGTGGGGTGGTACTACCTCGGACTACTGAAAGTTCCAGTCTACCACCTACCAATTGAAGTTGTAACAAATAAATTAATTAATAATTGTTAATAACAGTGGCGGCTAGTGCTAAGGTTTGCAGGTTTGCGCAACCTCCAAAAAATCGCTGGGATAAAAAAGAAAGTAAATTGTTCTTTATGTTGTTTATTTTATTTATTGATAACAGATTTATCGCTACCAACCGTACTACTGAATATTGCGGATTCCGCCGATTCGTAAGCGTTTGATGACATATTGGGTCCACGGTTTGCAGGCTAGACTGCAAACTTTGCTTTACACATATGCACCTGCGCCTTAACTCATATTTTGTTCGCTTAAAATACTTGCCCATAAGCAAGCATTAGGTTGCACTTGTGGGTGCAAACCAAATATCGATTCGCTATTATAATCTGTCATCGGGCAATGTTCCGAGTCTTGAAACACAAATAAAAATAAATTCAGTGCAAAGTTTAATTGCACAGCCATTCTGTAACCGATCTGTGTCGAAAAAACTGGAAGTTAAGCTACGTGGATGACCTATTCCAGACTTGAATGTTGTGCAGACGGTGTTTTGTAAAAAGCGAAGTTTTAACAGAAGCAGTTCGCGAAGCTAAAGAAGTACCTATGCGACATTATCTGCTAAGCTAAAAAACGATTCAGCTTCATTGGCCTTTTAATTGCAGCAACCTTATTTTTTTCTGAAAAGTTTAACCAACATAGAATCACTTTTCCTGAAAAGAATTTTAAAGAAACCGCCAAGGTTGATCCATTTTTTAATTTACAAAAACTAAGAACTAAACTAACCCTTAATTTTGGTTTACTTGTACTCTATAACATTATTTCAGAAAATAGTGAGCTTAGTGAGACTCTAAATCTTTTAAAAATCCTGATAACTATCCCAATGTCTTCCGCTGAAGCAGAATGGTACTTCTCCAGTCTGGAAAGAATAAAAACTCTTTTAAAAAATAAATTATGCCAGGAAAGATTGTCCGCATTAACGATGTCTTCAAAGAAAAGAACTTAATCCAAGGAATATTTGACTTCAGTAAAAAGTTATTGATACATTTGCAGCTGCCAAAGTTCCAAAGATGGCAAAAGATGCCAAAGATGGACTTCCTCTTCTTTTTCTTTCTGTTTTTTTGCGAAAATAAAAATAAAATATCTCTTAATTCCTCCAGCTTAATTTAAAATTTCCAGTTTCGGCACATTTTTCCAAATGTCTCTTTGCAACCCCCAAATTTTATTAACACCAGCCGCCACTGGTTAATAATAATAAAAGCTTCAAAGCTTTTCTCAAAATTTCGATTTTTTAAGGGAAATTTAAGGTTTCGAAGGAAATATCAAGAAAACACCAAATATTCAAGTTCAAATTCAGTATTTCGTGATTATGTAAAATAGTGTTGCGCGTTATCGGTTCAAATGATTAACCTTGGTGAATTATAAGCACTTTATTTCAAAACTGAACTCGGAACACTACATTTGCAATTCACTAACACTTATTTATACTTGTAATAATGTATTAGATGCCCACCTTACAGAGCTTCTAGCCCAGGCAAGAAATATCATTGCTCCAGTTTATCCCCATTGGAAAAAATCGTATGTCCTCCAATGTGAAGCAGAAACCGAAACTTCGGTCGATCTCTAATTAGAAACACCTGAAAAGATTGCAGCTTTTTTGCTCATAACAGATCAATGTAGAAATCAATTAATTAATTCCATTTATTGTCCTTTTTCAGTATTATATTCATTCTCACTTGGATGTAATTCACGCCACAGCGGACGATCCACTCCTAGTAAAAGATAGTGAAGAGCTAGAAATAAATTATCGAATGCAAGAAACCATAGCTTCCGAATCTCTGAGGGATCTTACGCCAAATCAGCGAAAATGCCGTTTCGATAATGAACCTTCCAGCAACGATCTACCGGTGTTCAGTACTACCATGTGTTACATTGGTTGCAGATATCGTTTGGCTTTAAAATTATGCGGATGTCGTCCTTTTTTCTATCATTTTCTGAAAGGGAAAATTTGTGATATCAAAGGTTTGATTTGTCTGTCCAAATACGTGAATAATATCACATTACCACCAGCAGAAATTGGCTGCCAATGTCCTCAACCGTGCGATATAATCACCTATTTGCCTCAAGTGCCCAAAATGACAAAATGGTACTGAACATTTATTTTCTTGTATTTTTATGAAGTATTTTCAACATTTTCTGTTTCTCTGTGTATTTAAAAGTCTTAGGAATTAGTCCATTGCCATTAGCTATGTACCATGCTAATAAAGTCGAAGAACAAGTATATGGTAGTTGATTGTAAATATTTGCTTCATTACGCAACATTTAATTAACATTATTTATTCATTTTAACATACCTAAACGCACGTCACGCCGAGGGCGCTTGTATTTAATAGATGTTGGTATGCAATCCATAATTCAAGCACTATTAGTGACATTTGTGACTTTAGTTACATTGTATATAACCTGTTGTAGATTTAGATTATTTTATTATTTAAGGGAATTTGGCTACTTTGATCAAAGGATCACCTTCAGGTGGGGACTTTTGGCGCCTACTACTAAATACAAACGAGATATTTTGTTCACTTTTGATGATTTAGTAGGTATGTTAGCACTATAATATAAATCATATATAATCAACAGCAAGTTCTAGCGTCTGTTGGCGGAACTTTATCTTTGTTTCTGGGCATGAGCTTTATCGGGCTATTGGAAATTGTCTTTCTTACCGTCGAGAATAGCTACAAAGTTTGGAAGAGCGAAAAACGTAACCAAACATTGAAGAGAATGAGGAAGTTTTAGTTTTATAGGCGATTGGCTTTTGGCATCTCTTTCTTCTAGTTAGTTGTTATCAAATAAATTGGCCAACTAGACGCTATATCACATTTAACAATTTATCGTGTTGCAATTTGAATTATATTTGTAGATTTAGAAAATCGAGAGCTACTAGTTGAATAAAACCCCCAATATATCGCTTTTATTATGAATATGAAATATGAAATGAAGAGTACTGAAGACGGATTTCCTTGTAATTTGTGGTTTTATGAGAAAACTTTTTTTTATAAAGATTCTTGCTAGGTCTTAGTTCATTAAAAATTATGCTATTTTTTGTACAGGAAATTCAATTATGTTGTAATTATAAAAAATTACCAATACTAGACTGGCTGTTATTTTTATGGTGATCAATATCGATTTGAATCTCAACGCAGATGATGTTGATGCTTCTTTTGCTAATCAATTATGATTAGTACGCTTGAAAAGGCCAGTTCTGCTGGCGAAATACGTATCGCGTAATTATTTATTTAATTGCCGGTGTGGTAAAGGGGTAAAACCTTCTACGGTCTCGAAAAATATTATTTAAAAACGTATTGCAGAATTGCAAAAATTGTGTTCATATGACACTTTGGTTTTCATATAAAATGACGTTTTCCTGTAAATTCACGAATTTTTTTTTAAGTTTAATCCACTCGCAAAGGGTAACCCCATTTTGCTTTCAAAGCACTGCGAGTAGGATGCGGAAATAAGGATAGATGGCGATGAACCGCCTTCTCAAACAAGGATAGGTTGTAATTTTTGGGGAAAATTCCTTTCGGTAAACAAGTTCCATAACTTGGAAGTTCTATAGAAAAAAGAGTCTCCGTAGACAGAAGTCCTCACTGTGTCAAGCTGAACCGCACAGGAATTTGCTGTCTCCGACTGTCTAGTACGCCTCAAGAATCTTGCCCTTGGGGGGATTAATCCTATTAGTTCCTGCAAGCATCTTCCATTATAGTACTTGTAGAAAAGAGACAAGTCAGCAACCATACGCCTGCGCTCTAGTGTTTCGAGAGAATCGGTCAGACTTTCGTCATCAATTAGGCGAATCGCTCTTCTTTGAATTGAATCCAAGAGAGCTAAAGTGTGTTTTGGGGCTGAACTCCAAACATGAGAATAGTATTCTAGTGTTGGCCTAACTTGAGCTGTGTATAGTGTTAATAGCTGATGAGATGTGAAGTACTTTTTAGCTCTAAAAAGAAAGCCTAGCTTCTGAGAGGCATATTTGGCAAAGGCGCGCACATTATAGTCCCAAGAGAAGTTAGTGCTCGCATTCACTCCTAGGATAGAGATCGTTTATGAGTAACAGAAATAGAGTAGGAGACAGAACAGACCCCTGAGGCACCCCTGCGTTAATCGCAAATGTCTCGGATGAGATGCCATCGACGACGACCTGAAGAGATCTGTTAGCGAGAAAATTGGATATCAAATGACAGAGTCCAGGGGGAAGACCATAAGATGTTAATTTGGCGAGAAGAAATCGGTGCCAGACTCTGTCAAAACCCTTTGAGATATCCAATGCCACAATCCTAGATTCACCATGTTTTTCCATAGCTGAGTTACAGATATGAGTTACAGATGTCAGTAAATCACCAGTGGAACGTTGTGGTCTAAAACCGTATTGTCTGTCGGAGATGATTCTATTTTCCTCCAGATATTTGAGAATCTCGATGTTGATAACCTTTTCCATCAATTTAGATATAACGGGTAACAAAGATATAGGATGATAGTTGTTAGCCAGATTCCTTTTTCCCTTTTTAGGGACAGGCTGCACCCTAGCAGATTTCCAGATGTTAGGAAATACACCTTTGTTGTAAGAGAGTGTAAACAATTTGCTTACGACATGAGTCAACTCTGAGGCGCACTTCTTAAGAACAATAGCGGGAATACCATCAAGGTCAGAAGCTTTCGAGGTGTCAAGCTCAAGGAGAATCTTCCTAATCAGGACAAGGAGAATCTTCCTAATTCACCTTAGAAGGAATAGGAGGTTCTGCGTTTCGAGAATCAAGATTGGAATTTTCAGCAAGCCTTAAGGCTAACATGTCAGCGTTTTCCTTGGAAGTAGTAGCAATATTGCTATTTTCATCGAGTAAAGGTGGAAAATTTGAAGATGTAAAACTCTTTCCAATGGACTTTGTAAATCCCCAAAATGACCTGGAACCGTTCAGACAGTTAATAAGCCTCTGGCGCATTTTACGATCGAAATCACATTTTGCCTCGTCAGTAACCTGTTTACAAGAATTTCGTGCATTTACAAATATGGTCCGAGTCTCGACTGAGGTATTGTTTCGCCAACGACGATATGCGCGATTTTTGCAGGAGACAGCCCGAGCACATTTTTTACTGAACCAAGATTTACTGGAGGCAGACTTCTTTTTGAAGTGGGGAATTGAGCCTTCCATACCAATCAAGATAGTTTCCGTAGTGGATTCGGCGACTAAGGAAGGGTTGTCTGAGTTAAAGCAGACTTCCTGCCGTGGGAAAGATGCAAAGAAGTCTCTTAATTCTTCCCAGTTTCCAGAGTTAAAGTGCCAAACCCTACGGGACTGCGCCTGGGAAGGAAGTGGTATAAGCGAGCGAGAGGCTGCTACAAGCTTGTGATCCAAATTTCCAAGCGGTGATGTCACAGAGATTTTATATGAATTTGGTGAATTTGTAAGGAAAAGGTCGAGTAGATTAGGTTGATGGGTATCAGGAATTCTTGTCAGTTCCTCAACTAATTGCGATAGTCTACAAGTGATGGCGAAAGCCTCTGCCACCCTTCCCGCGTCCTCAGTTCGGGAAGAAAACTTTAACCAGGGGATGTTGCGTACGTTGAAGTCACCGAGAAAGACAACCTCAGCTTTTGGATAATTGCCTGTAGGTGATCAAAGGTTACGGAGAGATAAGAGAAGGGCTGTCGGTATGAGGGATCGTTTGGAGACAAAGTGAATAAATGAATATTACTTCGTTTTTGGAGCAGATTTTCAGCCAAATCACATCATGATCAGCAGATTCCTGTGCTTCTTCTCGTTGACAGGACAGGTCGCTTCGCATAAAAACACAAATTCCCCTCTTGTGTCGAAATTTTGTGTAAGTCGTAAAACAGAAATCTCGTCAACTTTCAACACTGTAGGTAATAAGCCTAAGAGTTATTGATTAAATCATCTTTTTCTCGACAATGAAACGATTAAAACTTTTTACCTAAATCACTTTGAATATGCTCAGACGAAGTTAATGAAATTTGCCAGCACTTTATAGACACAGAAAGTGCACAATTATAACAGCAAAATAAGCATATTACGATCGTTGATTGAATAAATATCAATCAACCTCACGATTCTGTGCAACTGCTTTTAAATTTATGATAGTTTTCCGTACATACCTTAATACCATGTACTAAATTTTTCGAACGTCCCATATAATAAATCAGTAGTTCAAATGTATACCTCTTAAATAATCTAATTTATTGCATAGAAATTTTCATGCTATTTTTATTTAAATAATAATAATTCAGTCGCTTGAAATTTAGCAAGTAACATAAATTTGATGTTTTTGTTTAAATTACAATATTTTTTTAGCTACCATAAAGTCTTCTGACATAGAAGCATGAAACATCACAAAATTATAGAAACATTAGCGGATTTTATCAAGACCATAGATAAACGACGTGCCATAGTAAAAAATAAAATTCTATGTAATGTGTAGTCATCAGTAGTTCAAAAGTACATTTCGATAGATAATGTAATTTATTGCATAGGTATTTTGTTATTTTACTTACAACATAAACACGTGTATAAAGATAATGATAATTTTTGATCGCTTAAAATTTAGCAAGCAAGAATAGACCTCAACCCAGGACCATAGAAAAACCAAGTACCTAGTAAAGTCATAGATAGAAAGGAAATCCTGTATAATAATCTCTGACAATTTTAATTGAAAATTAATTTCTGCTCAGATCATTCGATCATCAGGATTTAAATTATGTTAGTTGGGAAATGTTTATTTGGTAATAATTACCATCCAACGCATGTTACAAGCTTCTGGAAATATTCCATAAAAACAAAGAGCAAACTTGTTCTAATTGCTGAAAGCTTTTCCATTAAATGCTTTAAAAAATCCACATTGGACACATTTCATAATATTTGGGTAAGTTAAAGTGCTTATTACTATAGTATTAATTTTCGAAAATAAAAATTATCAAAAAAACAAAAACTCCTGTAAAATGCTGCTGTCAAAATTGACAGAGGCGACCTTACTCTTCATCTTCATGATTGAGTGACCTTTTGCTTAATTTAAAATTAACCAGTTTTTTAATATAGGCACCAGAGACTAAATAGACTGAACATTTCAATGTTGTCTCATGCGTACAGTTGAAGCTAAAATGCGGGGTAGTGGGAAGCTGCATCCCACTACTCTTGGACATGGCCGGATTAAGTAAAATTTATAAATACGAAACTTGCCGCGTAACGGTTCTAACGATTTAGATGAAACTTTAGAATTAGGGGCTTTTGGACCAATAGGATAATTTTTATAAGTGCTTTTTGTTAAAAGTTCAGGAGAACTATTTTCAAAGACATCTTGGTTTAATAGTAAAATAATTTTCTTTCAATACGCGACGCCTGTGTACAATATTGTTAAGCCGGTGCTGTAAACACGTCATGATTGCAGTGAAATGGCGGCGCGCGCACGCCGATAATTGAATATTTATATATTTCATTTTTACCTACCCAAAGAATGAAACTCTTGATTTTCCTTCACTAATGTGTTCACTGAGGTTTCAACAATGATCCACAATACACTTCCCCATATTTTCAGGCCGTTTTCTAAAAAAAACCCCGATGTTATGTTCGCAACGGTCTGTCAAATAATGAGAGTGCGTTGCAAACTGGGTTGAGCTAGGCTTCCGCCAGGCTTTCAACTGGCTTCACTGCTTACCGTCTTACGTTCAGTCTATTTAGTCTCTGATAGGCACGTTAAATTTTTTTAGGCGTGGAGGAACTCTATGAAAAGAGATAATTGTATAATACCCACTCTATACTTTAAATATAGTTTAAAGGCGAGTACCGAGAGCTACTCAAATTACCGGCTAAAGGGATGTTTTGTCAGAACTTTTTCTACTACCATGGCCTATGCAGCAGACGAAAAAATATTCCATAGTCTAGAAAAAAATAAACCAAAGCAGGTATTTTATGCAAAACTCTTGAAAATGACGAATAAAAAAAAATGTTTTCTGTGGGCTTTTATACATTTTTATTTTATCTTTAACGTTAACGCTTTAATTTTAATTTTTAATCTTAAACAGTAACACTTTATTCCAAGGTTAAAACCTAGCTCAAAACAAAAGTATATTGCACTTTTATTTACCAAGTAAAATTAGAAAGAATAAAAATAATCTTTGTTTTATGTAAATAATATGATAAGTGAAATTTATAAAATATTTCAAGCCTCTTGATGCATGTTTACTAAATTGTGAACAATTAAGATAGGGTAAGTTTATTTCGTCTTAATTTATTCCAACATATTTCATATTATGGTACATTTCGCAAAAAATGTTTGTTAAATTATATGATGTATTTATTTTTTGAGTAGTAAACTAAAAATAATTATTTTTTCCTAATGCACCGAGCAATAGGCGTCAACATTTATTAGATTCGAAGTTTAGAAACCAAAGACCGATTGCGACCTTGTTAGACCTTGTCGTTATTTTGATAGCTAATTTCAAGTAGTAAAATTTAAAATCCCTGGTGATTAAAAATAATTATCCCTGTTGACCTCCAATCGATAGCACGGATCAAAAAAGCGAAATCCCTACTTTTTTCAAATGTGTAACCTTGAAATTCAGAGTTTAATTTTTATTTTATTATTATGACGTTTTACTTTTATAAATTTCTGATTTTTTCGAAATTTCGATTAAGAAAACTTCAAAACTTCATTTTTTAGAAATTTCCTAATATAATAATTTTGTTTTTTTCCGAATTTTCGATTGTTTCTTCAAAATGTTGAGAATATTTTAGAAACAGATTTAGGGGGCATTTTTTGAGATTTCCACGTTTTTTTATAAAAAATTTTGATTTTATACTGTTTGTTTTTATTTTTTCAATAACACTTTCCTAGAAATTTTGATTTATGTATTTCCTAAATTCCGACTGTAATATCAAATTTCGACTTTTGTGATCTAAGCTCGATTATTATTATTTTTAATGATTACTTTATAAAATATAAACTTTTCAGAATTCCCAGTTGACATTTTTAATTTTTTTTCCAAAATTTCGAATATTGATTAGAAAAAAGTCGGTTTGTCGAGATTAATGTAAAAATAAAAAAATTGAAACAATTTATTTAAAAAAAAAATTGTCTGTAACAATTTTTCCACTTTATTCTCAAAATTCCGACACTAAACTCTGGCGACCACTAAAATTGTAGCTACCACCGTATCAGATTCGGGCCCGGGCTCCATGGGCCCCGAAATTTCGATCTTAGTCTCAAAATTACAACTTTTGTTTCCGAAATTTCGAGAAAAAAGTTAAAATTTTGAGATAAAAGTCGGAATTTCGACTGTAAACTCTACACTTCGAGAATAAAATGGAAATGTGCGAGTTTTACTAAAAAAGTCGAAATTTTGACTTCAGCCTGGAAATTAATAAAAAAAAACGGCCTCAAATCAATGTCCGCTTTACAACTTTGTATTATTTAACCAGACTCATTTTTTTTAAAGAATTATCCGACCCTGCGTGCAACCACCACTCATACGTCACGGCAATCATGTTCAACATTTAAATTATCTGCCCTTGACGCAAGCCCTTTGTCTCTAATGAGCTATGTTTTTAGGTTAGGGAAAAAGATAAGATGAAAACCACCCTAGCTGAGGTTTTCAGAACATCCCTCGTAGTTGTGTCACTATTCTACGGAAGCTGGACCATCTTCACACAAATTTTCAGCAGCATCATACCCATTGGACTATCAAGTGTGATCCTATGTACATTAGGAATATACCTTTTCAGAGTTCCTCCACCTAGTCCTAGATTAGTGGAAAATATCATAGGGAAAGATCTCCGAGAAGAGCATCAAGAAGGCGCCTATGCCTTGAAAATGGTCGCCCACAGAGGGGCGGGATTAGATGCCCCCGAAAACACTCTGGCAGCTTTTAAAATGGTACTAGAGGTCAACTGTGGTACCATTTCATTGTTTGTTAAATTATTTTAGTGTAAGGAAAAAGGGTGCGATTTTGTTGAATACGATGTAACGTTAACAGCTGACAAAGTGCCTATAGTTTTTCACGATGAGACCACTGGGAGAATGTCCGAAACAGACCTTAATGTTAACAAGACACTGTGGAAGGAGTTGCAGAAGTTGAATCTTTCAGATAAGCATCCGTTTAAGTAAACGTCTTTTTTGTATATGTATTAGGGTTTTGTTGATAATAGTGACTTTTAATAGGGACAGGTTTCCAGTTACTAACATACCTACGTTTGAACAGGTGGTTATGCAGTTACTAGAAGATGGAATTAAAATGTTTATTGACATTAAAGATAACAACACGGAGGTAGAGGGACCATTTTTCGTTTTAAGTAGCTAGTTTTTACTTGTTCTAAAATGCAGGATTTCATATTTGTTCCCTTAACTTATATGTTATGCTAACAAAAATTGATGATTAATTAGTTTATTGTGCATGATTTATTTATATATTGTTGTTTTAAATATTAGCAAAAGGATATTTAAAAGCAAATGTTTCTTTTAGATGGTGGGTGTTGTTACAAAGATGTTCGATAAGTATCCAAAGTTGTACCAAATGGCAATTGTAACCTCTTTTTACCCAAACATATTGTACCTGGTAAAACTACCATCAACTTTCTTCTACTTATGTAGTAATATGGAGCAATTTCAGATAAGAAGAAAAAATCCAAAGATTATATGTTCTATGGCATACCGCCCGTTTTCTTTCACCTACACTGCTTTCAGTTACGCATTTGGGGTAGGTGCACCAAGAACCAAAAACCCAGTTCTTCACTATTTAAATTACCTATACGATATTTTGCACTGTTTTCTCCTAACAAGAGTCACCTACTACCTTATAGGATTATCTATTATATTACTCCACAAGGATGCAGCTGATGGGTATTGAATCATAACATTAGATGACCCAAAAAGTAAAAAATAAAATATTTTCAGGAGTACTATAATGCAGTGGAAGGAAAAAGGAGTAAGACCAATGGTTTGGACTGTAAATAATCCAATCGAGAAACAGTATTTTTCCAAAGTTTTGCACATTACTTATCTGACTGACACTTTTACTGCCGAAGCTTCAACACATTCTATACCTAGTTGATAGTTATTTATATTTTAAGAATTAGCATTCCCTAGATAGAGCAAAATAGTGTATCTAATTGTCTAAAATAGTTTTTAGTATTCAAAGGCAACTTGATACAAAATATTTTTTTTTAACTTTTTCTAGTTAGCATTTACTGCTCAAAAATGGCACTTATGTCATATCTCGTCTTGCCCTTTCAGATATTATTTTAAACGCGCAAAAATAAATAATATGTTTAAATGCAGATGTATCCGCAGTAAATTGAAATTCATATTTTGTGATATTGTACACAAATAATATATCTTGTAAGCTATCAGGAACAATTTTTATTTAAAGTAAAAGTTTTAATAAAAATCCCAAAACAGGTTGAGAAATTTCATTTCCTGTTTTAACTTCCTGTGTTTTTTAGAAAATTCATGCGATTTAAAAAAAAAGAATTTTTTAACATGTCTATGTAACATACACCATTTTTGTCTGTAATCATCTTTCAGGAAATTTAATAATTCCATTTTCCTGAACTGTTGGGATCTGCTTAGGAAAAACCTATTAATAGTACAGCTTTTGTACGCTCTGTATTATTGAATTTTTTCCATTGATAAAATTCTGCATCAAATGAACAAAAGCAAATCCGGTGGGGTTATGTCAGTGGGTAAGGAATATGGAAGAGCACATCCCATCCAAAATCGATTAATTTTGAGGGAACCTGTAAACACATGTCGAGTATTATGTAAGTACCGAGTAACTTCTTTCCCACTATTCCATTAAACTTTATTCAACATCAGGGCTGGATTAACGTTCAAAACGTTCCTTATCATCAAGACATTTCTCACTTTAAATGTGAACTGCTTTTTTTGCTTAAACATTCTCTTCCTAAGCATCACATCTCTTCGGTGATGTTTGTGCAGTGGCGCATACTTTTCAGCAATAGGAAACTCATAAAGTGCAGAAAATGGAATTTTTATTCACACACTTTTTGGAATTAACTCAAAATTATGATAAAATTCTATTAACTTACTACCCTGAAATCTCAATAAACAATAATATGACCTCTGACATACAATTAACGTAATTCCAAAAGTTTCGTCCAGACAACCCATTTTTTATTTTAATAAAAAAGTAATGATATTTATAATAAGTAATTGTTCAGCCTTATATAGTTCAGCAGCTAGAATTTGTCCACAAAAAAGACTATATTCGTTTTGAAACAAAATAAAAACACATCACTAATAAAGACACACTTCCTTTCGACCTGTACTGACCATGTGGCATTGTGCACGCAACAGCTTGAAGGTGAAATCTTTCCTCAACTGGCTAATTTCTATTGCTTATCCGTGTCGCGAGACTGCCGGCAGCGAAGTCTTCGATAATGCCGCATTCCAATTTTCTTGTAATGGAATAAAATGTATGTAGGGTAATTGTGCCAGTAACCGGCCACTTTAAAAAGTGATCCATTAGTCGGACACATAATTTAATCTTCCCTAACTTTTTTATCGTTGATAGTAATTGTAGCAGACTACTTGCATAGAGAAACATCTATGTTTTTACTACGTACCGCTGATAGAAAAAAAGATATATTTCAATAAATAAGTTTGTTAGAGAGAAACTGGCGAGCAAGGGTTCGGAGGAACAATTCGTTGGACCAGAACCAACCCTTCTCCTGGCAAGATCAACCGTAAGATCCCTACGTAACGAAGAAATTTATCGTAAACACAAAGCCCTATGAGCATCAATAACAACATGCCGACAAACTCACGCATTCATTAGAATGCCGTGCAGGGAAAGGGCAAAACTATGCCTACAACTCTCAAGGAATAATCTCAGGAAACTTGTAGGGATATGGACAGGTCACTGTCGATTAAACAAACACCTCCACAGAATGGTAATTATAAACGACCCGAGCTGCAGAGGGTGTTTAGAAGAAGATGAGAGTGTCGAGCACGTGATGTGTCACTGCGCGGCACTAGCATCAATCAGAGGATCCACGCTGGGGGACTTCTGGCCTAGAGTGGCCAGTTTGAAAGAGGCGCATCCAAGGGACGTTCTTCAGTTTCTCAACAAGGTTGGGTGGCTGAATGAATGACCAAGAACACCTTAATCACGGGGATAGCACAATGGGCCCGGAAAGGGTGGCCTAAGTGCTGGCCTAAACTTTAGGCAACCCACAACGAATCCAGAATCCAGAAGTTTGTTAGACACAAATAAAATTGTGGTGGCCGACTACTGGAGGGTGGCCGGTTACTGGCACATCTACCCTATACTTCATTCAATTGACTCACAAGTAACTGATAAATTAGGATGCTATAATTTTGTATTTAAAAATGTGATAAATCATAGTCATTTACATTAAACAGAAAACAATAAGTCACTCATTTCATGAGAGGCCTGCGGTCTTGAACCCTTTAGAATGAGTTGGCATTGAGTTACGTAATAATGAAATCTTCTAAAAAAAATAAAGTAAAAAAAAAACTTGTCACTTATTGACAGTTTAATCTGCAATATGCCAAATTCTTTCAAAATAAAACATTACAATTCTCAATAGAACAATATGATTAAAAATATTTGATTTTTATTTAATTTTCAACATACACTACTAAATAAAACTAAAAAAATTAAATCTTTAGAATAAGTTTCGACAGATGGGGCAAGAGCTCTTGTTGCTTGTACTAAACCATTTATACTAAAAATTCAATAACGTTAGAAAACATTTCAATTTTTATAAGAAAATAATTACCAGACAAGCGGAATGAAACTTCTTTTTACATGTTTGACATGATAATCTGGGCAATTGATACGTCCCAGGATGCAAAACAGCAAAACAAATATAACACTCCTCCACACCATCAAACTTTTTGTCCAAATTATTATTCCACAAAGACAACCCGTCCCAAATCCTTCCATTCTGAAAAATACGTTTAGTACAAGAGTCAATTTTAGGTCGGTCCGCGCGCACGGAATCTTGATTAGATTTGCGAATAGGGAATTCAGTCGTCGGTGGCACATGCGCGGACCCCTGATACGTCTCGTAGAAATGATACTGAATTTCCAATTTGAAAATTTAAACAAGGTTTTGTGCGTATGCAGTAGATCTAAATTGAACACTTCTTTTGCAGTTTAGACATATATGATTAATTGATTCATTTTGTAGTTACTGTGTATATTTATATCGCAGGAAAGATGCAAAACTTATAAAATAACGTACTTTACTCAAATAAATATCGAATATTTTGATTCCTCAAATTTAAAATTATACGTCTTCCAAACAGAAACAAGATCCACTTTATATTAAAGCAAATCTTGGTTGCTGTTTAAGAAAGAAAGATAAAAACTAATATGAAGGTTGTGCCATTTGAATTTGTTGAAAAAAATATCATTTTGCGTTTTATAACCAGCCTGTATAGTAGCAGATGCCATTTAAATCTGTGGTTACAGGGTAAAAGTGCTTAAGTCATAATTTATAAATTTGAGATATTGCCAAAACAAATGCTCGTACTATAATAAATAATAATAATAAAAACTTAAGATTGCATGCATGTATAATTCCTTATTTCATAGACTGAGCACTTAAAATGTTTCATCCCCCTAGAATCGTGAAGTGTAACATGCAACAGTGGCATAAGTCGATTCTTTCAAAAACTTGACTTAAACAGTTTTACCCTGAAACGACAGAAATATATCAGGAAATTTCCTGGAATTTTCGGACGCTTGAAGTATTCCGAAGAAACTCTCCTGCGTCATATAAGGTGCGAAATTAAACATTACTTGATGTAGAACGCATTTTTTTAACTGCATCAGCCACTGCTTATGTGACGTTCCAGCGATTTGCCGGTTGCATTGCACGTCGGGTCCTCCGAGCGGATAATTTGGCGGTAACGTGATGACTAACTCCATCTGGGCTTCATCAACGGTGTAGACTGCGATTACTTCCCTAACGCTGGGAATCACCTTGATCTGCAATCAAAACTATGAAATGGGGGATAATTATCGCATACACAAGTTAACTACCGTCATATTTTTGAACTTAGTTTCGTGTTGAGCGACATCAGTCAACTCTTCATTACATAATTGAGGTGAAACGTAAGCTGTGGTAATTTTTTCGACAACTTGGGCTATTTTCGTTTCCGCTCCCGACCACCACTGTCTAACAACGGCCGGTAGTTGCGATAGAGTCATCGCGTAAATCCAACAAACCATATGTTCCAAAGTTTTGGTGGTGCAAGGCTCTAAAAATTAAAATACAGTCCTTGGCTTCACTTAGCTATTTCTTGGGCAATACCAGATAATTTCAACGGCGCTTTAGCTGTAAACCACTCCGGACAATACAGCTTGCTGCCTTCGTTATAATGTAAAATTTCGGTCGGCATCAACCTGAATAAATTGTTAAACAGGTCCTTCAAAAATCCCTGATTCCTGAGCCAATCAGCGTACTGGAACCTGAGCTCAGTTGACGACTCTTCGCAAAGCGTCAAGAGGATATTCCACAGAAGTAAATACGCTAAAGTATAGGTGAAAGAATCGGTGAAGACCTCAACCCTGCAGCTGTCCTCTCCCAACCTACAAAAAGGCGTTTAAAACGAGCCAACGAAAAGTTTTGTTCGAACCTAAAACCCAACAACATCGTGTTAACAATTTCGTGCGTCTGCAACAAAATATCCCTAAACTGTTCGAAAATTAAGCCTTTCTCGTGGGGAGTGTTCGTATTGACCGCCTCGTGATCGATTTCTATTAAACCAGGTACTAGAGCGAGAAGAATTTTGTACCCCCACAGTTGCAATGTGGTGTTTTGATTTAATAACAAACTAGTACCACGTTTGAGGAATTTAGACCATTTAGGTAGACTACCGTCGTTATCTTTAAATATGTATCGGTGATGGAGGTTATCAAAAAAGTTGTCAAATTGTTGCACCAGTGGCATAAAAGACATCGGAAGGTATTCTTTGGTGCTGAAAGATTCTAAAGCAGGCGTGAGTGCATCAGTACCGCGAAATACGACAGCTTACCAGCTAAATGTAGCCATATTTGCACGTGCGTGTGAACGGTGGGGAGAAACACATCTTCCCACTCTCCAACAAGGCTGTTCTTGGGGTTAGTTAGCTTAAGAGTTTTAATTTGGTGGTTGATCTGACAGTAGAGATCTATCACAGCGATTATAAGAGCCTGAATCTGAAACAAAAATTAGTAGCTTTGTATACATCCCGTTAAATGAATACATTACAACGCCGTTATTATGATAAAGCAGCTTAACACATGTCACCCCGAGGGCGCTTGTATTTAATGGAAGTTGCTATGCAACCCATAACACAAGAAAGTTACCTTGGCACTAGCGACCCTTGTGACTTTAATTACATCGTACATAACAGGTTGAAATTCTCAACAATAATTGCTTCAATTCAGCAAAAATCTTTCCAATAAGATAAGTTGATGTGTAACTGACGTTAGTCAGTTCTAGGGTCACATTAGTCACGTTAGTCACATCTAGGGATGGCAATGATATACCGATATATATTTTATATCGATAAATTAGCCAAAATAATCGATATTTTGGTATCGATATATTGTCGGCAATATATTGGAAATATATATTATTTTGAATATATCGAAATCAAATTAACTTTAAAAATCAATAAGACTTGTCCACACAGGCACAGAGACCAAAAGTGGCAATATCTAGGTCAACATTTGTCGAATTATGTTTCTTGTCAAAGAAACGTGTAGAAATAAAAAAGGGTGTAAACACAAAGGAAACATGTTTTCATGTTAATGAAACATGTTACACATAGAAAAATCCCCGTTTTACAGAGAAATAATACTTTCCCGAAAATTATTTAATTTTTAAAATTGTACGTTGTTGGCGTGACGGCATGGAAGCCAGACAACACAGCTTCCTCACAGCAAAGTGAAGAGCACAAACTATTTTTTGCTTTAAAAGTAAAAATCAAAAAAAGTAAACGTAACCTCAACTCTGCATGACAAAACAATTTCTTAGAAGTAAACAGCTAGACTTTTTCCGGAAATGTTTCAGTTTTGCATGAAATTTAAAAAAATGGCTTAGAACTTAGATTTTGTGACTGAAATGAACATTTTGAGATTTTTCCATATAAATTCGAAATTTTGACCATTCTTTGAAATCTCTGGATTTATGGAAATTGTTATTTTTTATTCCGAATTTTAATTTGAAACAGAAAAGTAAAACTAAAAATATATATTATTTTAACATTTAATTTTAATTCATTTATTTAAAAAAATATGATTTAGAGTTATAATCTCGGTATTTCGACTTTTTCCAAACATTTTGAAATACTGCATTACATATAACAGCGTTTCACAAATTTTTTTTTGCCATGGCCCGATTATTTTTGTACTTTCCCTTTGTGACCCATTAAAAGATTTTTTAACTATTTTAATACTTCGTTTTACTTCTCAAAATGTCAACCATATTTTCAGGTTGCAAGTAAAACTTTTGTTTCTTTTTTCTAGGATTTTATGATTTTCTCTTCTCAAAATTTCGACATTGATCCCAAAACTTCTCCTGGAAATCCCGTTTGAAGTTTTTTTTAAGTTGCACCTATTTCTCTTTAAATATTAAATCTGGATGCCGAGTTTTTCTTCAAATTTCGGTACTTTTCGGATTTTTTTTTTAGTTCATTTAATTCTATAACAGTCGAATTAAAATAGACACTTTTTTTTTCAAAATTTCGGTTAAATCTGCTATTTTGAATTTAAAAGTCAAAATTTCAAAAAAAAAGGAGAATGCTCTAATATTTTAGCTTAAAGCCCAAATTCTGAAAATAAGGTCAAATTTTTGAGAGTAAACATGAAATGAAAGCTTTTTAAAAAATTTCTAATTTTAACTTCCAATTTTTGATGTTTAACATATTTTTTTTATTTCGACTTTTTTCTAAAGATTTCGACCTTAGAAGTCATTTTCTTTTTATTTTGTTTCTATCCAAACAATTTTTTTTTTCAAAATTTCTGCTCTAAAATCAAACTGGTTTTTTCCTAAAGATAAATTTGAGCTATAATTTTTGTCAACATTGAAATTGATTGGTATTAAATTTGTACACAAATTTAGGAGAAATTGAAAATCCCTTCAACTACGTTCTTAAGATATGGATGAGTATTAATGTGACATTTAAAAATCAGAAGTTATACTTGGGTATTTTTTTAGAATTTTTCACCATTTTCCATTTTAATCAAAATAGTTGATTTCTAGTTAAAAATGGAAATTTAAAAATAAAATACTAACTTAAACCTGAAATTTTAATTCTTCTATTGAGAACCTAATATTTCAATTCTTATCAATATTCCAAATTTAAATCTTTAATTTTTAGTTTCTATGAGTTTAAGCTCCCAATTTTGAGAAAAATTTCAAAATCTGAAATTTTCAAAAATTTATGCTTTTTGTAGGAAGTCAAAATTTCGAAATAAGTGAAGCTTCTTAATTAAATCATACTTTTAAAGAAGGTGGAATTTCGACGAAAAAATCGAACTTTAAAAATAAGACAATTTTGAAAGACTAGAAATTCTGAAAAAGTGACATTTTGAATATAAAAGTTGATGTTTTGAAATGCTAGAATTTTTAAAAAGTAAAAATTTTCAGAAAAAGTCCTAATTTTGAGAATCTAACTCTTCAAACAAGCTGAAATTTCCAAAAAATATTAATACTATACAAAAAGGTCGAAATTAAATAAGTAGAAGTCAAAATTCTCGGTCTAAACTTTCAAAAAATTAAAATTTTGAATAAAAATTGAAATTTTGATAATTAAAATCTGGAAAAAAATGAAAATTTTAAAATGTAGATTTTTTAAGTTATTACAAAAAAAGGCAAAATTTCGAGAAAAAAAAAATTGAAGTCAAAATTTTGAGAAAAAAGGTCGAAATGTGAATAAAAAAAAGAAATTGAAAACAATCAAAATTTTAAAATGTCGAATATTTTTAATAAATCGATATTTATAAAAGAATCAAAATTTCGATAAAAAGGCAAAAATTTGAAATTTTCACAGAAAAGTTAAAATTTAGAAATAGTGGAAATTTAGAAATGTCAACATTTTTAAAAGATCGAAGTTTTTAGAATGTTTAAATTTAAAAAAAGTCGTAGTTTTCAAAAAAATCGAAATCTTCAGAAAAAAAATAGTGTGAGAAAGTCGTTACTTCTACAAAAATTAGAATTATTTTAATAAAGTCCACGTTTTGAAAATTTTCATCGAACAAATTTCAAATAGTTTTTCAAAAATACACAAAAGTTGAAATTTTAAGAGAAAACAAAAAATTAAAAAAAAACACCTCGAACTTTTTTCATAAATAAAGTAGAATTTTCGAAAAAAATGAATATTTTAAGTCGAAATTTTCAAAATAAATAAAATGTTTAAAAAACTCGAAATTTGGAAAAAAGGAGAAATTTTCAAAATACGTCAAAAATTTGCGAAAAAATTGAAATTTTAAAATAAATATAGAAATTTCCAGAATAAATAAAATTTTGAAAAAGAGCCAACATATGAAGAAAAAAAAATGAGAATTTGGAAAAAGTGTAATTTTGAAAATATGAAAATTATAAATATCAAAATAAAAAACAAAATCTTCAACCAAAAAACTAGAAACGCGTGGATATTTCCTAAAGTTATTTTTTTAATTCAAAATTTTTAAAAAACAAAATTCTTTAAAAAATTGTAAACATTTTTAAAAAGTTCGAGGTTTTTAGTCAGTCAGGATTTTCAAAAATAGTAACAATTTTAAAAAAGTTTGAGATTTGCAGTCCGTCTAAATTTTCAAAAAAAAAGTCAAAATATTCAAAAAAGTGGAAAGGTCCAGAAAAAGAAGAAAAATGAAATTTTCGCAACAGAAATTAAGTAAAAGAGCCGAAATTTTCAAATAAATCCAAATTTAAAAAAGAGATCATTTTGAAAATCAGTTCTTTCGACAAGAGCGAAATTTAAAAAAATACATCGAAATTAAAAAAAAATGATTTTTTCACAACTAGTAAACGCCAAAGCATAAAATAGTGGGACATGTTGTTGAGGTATTAAAGTTTAAATTTCAAAAAGAACAAGCCAGAATTTTGAGAAGTGTAAAAATTTATTAACAAAAATTTTGAAAAAAAAATCTCTTTTTTTAAAAATAATTTTCTCCGAATTTCGGGTGTAAACTAAAATTTAAATTAAAACTCAAATTTCATTTTTGTAAATTTAAGGGTTTCTTCAAAATTTGAATTTTTTATCAAAATTCGTAGGAAGTTTTTGAGCTTGAAACTTTTAACATTAAAAATGTATTAAAAAAATTTAAAATCTCTAATTTAACACAGAAATGTTGAGGTTTTTGTCCAATTTGCAAATGAAATCACAAAATTTCAATTTTTTTCTAAAAATTTTATGAATTGATTGCATATGAATTACAAACTTACCTAAAATGTTGAAGTTTTTCAAAGATCTTTTTTTTTAATGTTGATTTAAAACTCCAAATCTAAGCTTTTTATAAATGCTGATCAGATTTTTCAATATTTGGACTTCAATGATAAAGAAGCCATCGAGTCATGAATATAAAAAAAATCTACCTTATTTTTATTTTTCTTTATATGACAAAATATCTTCTATCCAATAAAACGATAAATTACATTTATCGATATATTTATTTTGATAAATTCTACTATCGATATGTACTGCCCGATATATCGTTCAATACGATATATCGATATATTTATTTTTTCTGCCATCCCTATATACATCACCCAATGAGATTCAGATCTTTTGAGTATTTACGTGGCTGGCTAATGGTTGTAAATTGAAAATGTTTACAGGTACGATACCATAGTGATGAGGCCAAAGAAGACCAAAACTGCTCTATGGTTGTAAATATTTTCAATTGTAACGCATTTGATTGTTTCATTACAGAACTTTAATTGACACTCATTGAAATCACCCCCTCGGAATTAACACTTGCTTTACCCTGGTAATTAGATTACTTACTTCAATTTTGTCTAAATCGGCCTTCATCTTCCAGATGTTGCGAACCCAAGATTCCAAGGAAATTATAGCAAAATCCCAGTATTTTTTAGATGACATAGAAAACTGATACTCCATGTATCGGGAACACAATCTTATCAATTCCAAAACTTCCTGTACGTCTTCCCAATTTAAATCTCGACTAATGAAAAAAAATAACCAATGAGAAACGTGAAAATATTAACAAAAAACTTCGACTTACTTCTCCAGGAAGAATTTTGGCGGATTTTGATTTCTAATCCTCTCGGAAATGCCGAAGACTTCAGCGATTTGTACGTCGATTTCCTGATGGTAAACTAAATTTCTTAATACCACAATTTTGCCGAAGTCGTCCAGATGACAAGAGGAAATATAGTCGTAATTAATTTTGGACGCAAACAGCTGTATCAGGTGCAAACTAATTTCAGCATCATCGCACCTTGTGAACTCCCCAAACAAGTCTTCAAGGTTTGCATCCGTGATCATTTCCGTGAATAAATAATGAATAGCTTTACACCAGAACCAAGATTTCGTCTTAGTTAGGTTAAGTAAAGTGCACTTGAGTCGCTTGTGGTATTCATCGTTTTGTAGGGAAAATATATCCGAACATTTTTCTTGTAAAAGCTTCAGGTAATCCAGTACGTTTACGTAGCATTTACTCTAAAAATTTCAGCCAATAAATTCGATCGATCCTGAATAAATAAACCACTTACCGCGTTGTAATTATTCACAAAGCTGGAACCCATGGCGACATCGTAAAGTAATTGACAAAGTAGGTCTTCAGCACCATCTATGGCGTCTAACAACAGCACTGATTTATTTTCGATTTCCTCTTCGTCTAATTCAGCGCTATATTCGTTTCCTTCGCTCTCCAAACTTGAAACTAAAACGCTAGCCTTCAGATAGCCCCACATGAAATATTTCTGGATGTCGTCATCTCGAATTTCTTCTCTTAAATTTACCACTTCGCTACGACTGTTCAAGTGACCTTTCAAGTATTCCGCGGATATGCACAAGGATTCGATTTTTTTCCTCCACTCGTCAACGAATGAAGAACTGAAAAACGCTTCGAAGATGTCTCGTGCTTTCAGTGGTAAACTCTTGTAAACTGCCCGGATGTAATTAATAATAACTTTATTCAGTATGTCCAGGTTAAGTTCCTTCGCGCTCGACGCGAGGTACTCTTTTTCTATGACGTTGATGAATTTATTTTGTAATGAAGTGAAATCCTCGTGGGATAGTTGTGAGGATAGTACTGTGATTGCGTCCTGCCAAGATGTGTTGACTTCCCACAGGGTATCCTTACTTAAGGAATGGCTATCTAAGTTCATGTTGCAAGATATGTGAAACAGCGCAAGTAGGAGATCATCTTGGTAGCTGAGGAGAAGATTTTCAGTATATATAACGGTAGAGATGTACGAGGACAAACTGGCGCACGTATCGATCGTAAATGGGTAATCTGACGGTTTTAAAAGTGTGTTGTGAAGCTTTTCGGTAATTCCGTTAACTGCATTCTTGGATATAAACAATTCTAAAAAAGAAATATATAATTTATAGAAATCTGCTACATATTACTTCTAGAGCTGTCAGAGTTTCAACAGCAAAAAGAGCATAAGTACCTATATCAAGTTTAAATTGCTTACCGCCATTTTCATTTTCAGTTAGAGCCAGCTTGAGTAAGTTGTTAAAGTCAGGACTGGATTCATCATTAATTTCTTTATCCACAATTGAAATTAGAAATGCACTTACTTGCTCACTCAATAACCACTGGTTTATATATTTATCCTTGCAGTAAGGGTGTGACAATGCTTTCAATATACACCAGCTAAGGCAATTTTCTTCAGAGATCTAAAATAAATCTTTTAAAAGTATGAACTATTAGAAAGACAATGTTCCACATAATTTATCATATTATGCAGGACAGATGAAGAGATCCATCAAAATGGGATTCAAGAAGCATGTTGTTTACTTTATATAAATTCATTCAACAATAATGGATTATGTTTGGTGGCACGGACTGGTCCTTGGTTATCTTCAAAAATTGAAATACAGAACTTGTCCCCTGAAACCAAGAAAGATTAAAAAACACAACAAAGATTGCTCTAACGCGTTTTGACAGCCAAGCTGTGATCTTCAGTTTCTCTCTGAAGATGACAGCTTGGCTGTGAAAACGCATTAGAGCAACCTTTATTGCGTTTTTTAATTTTTCTTGGTTTCAGGGGACAAGTTCTGTACTTCAATAATGGATTATTGTTTTCAGTTCATTTAGCTAAATGTAAATTATATTACTAAGGTCACAACCAATACCTTTTTGAAGCTCTCAAGCACCTGTTGCTTTTCAGAATCACTTAAATGGTTGAACAACAAATAAATTAAGTCCACAAGCGCCTGACATTGCAGCTGTTCTACTGATAACCACTCGTAGAACAAATTATACACTCCAAGAAGTCCAGATTGCTTTAGATTTTGGCCCAAGACATCAAAGAAATGTTTATTATCAAAATCTTTCACCAATGACAGCAGATGTTCCAGCACCAGTTTGCACTTCCTCTTTTGGATGAATTCGATAAAGCTTTCACTGATTTTGTACACCAAATTATCCAAACAATGAAAATAATCATCATCAGACGAGGAAGCAGGTTCATCGCATGTTGCAGCTGCGACCTGCAAGGTCTCCTCACAAAAAGTCACCTTTTGTTTTTTGGGCACCTTAGCCGGGTGTTTTAAACAGTGCAAGAACTGAACTTCCCTATCGATTACTTCCGAAATGTGCTCTTCATCAAACGATTGTTCCAGATTTAACATAATCCCCTCAAATAATGACCTTACATTGCACCATAAATATTCCAAGAATTTGGTGTAGTTGGGGAAATCTGGATTCACTTTGTTACGACTCCAATATTGAACTAGCATCGAAATCTGTGTGAACACCGCTTTGTGTGGACTTTGTTTATCTGTCAAGGAAAACTCTAGAAGTGGAATTAGATGGTTTTTGATTAATTTTTCACATAGAGCTGTGTCGCTGTGATTTTTTAGAGTCACATATTGCAAGCACTCGATAAATGCGGAAACCACGGCGAGGGATTCAGATTTGCTCTTCATTGTCGATTTTTGTTTCAGACTAAAAAAAATTCTTTTTTAAATGGGGACATTCAGGGGTCGAAATTTCAGGAAGTTTCAATTTTTGGATTGAATCCGCGTCAACATTGTGTCACTAGAAAGGGGAACTGAACTAGGTCATGTTAGTTCATGGTCAGCCCTGAAGATGTCCCCAAATGGAGTGACAAAACTAATCTGACACTAGCTCAACCCAGAAGCAAAATTCTGAGGTTATAAATTTTGATTAAAATCTTACCCGTTGCGTAGGCTTGTGAAAAAATTGGAATAGAAGGAATGAATGTCAACCACAGCTGCTGGGATATTAGAAATTAACGGTAGTAAATTCGGGTAAATAACAGAAGCATTCCCTTGCCCACCATCACTTAAAACTTTTAATATTTTTGGTAGCATTATACTTGTTACATTTTTACTAACAAGCGGATCCTAAAACCAAAGTGTTATTGCTCATAATTGACACAAAACAAAACTGGTTCACCCTTGAACGTGTTTCTAAAACTGTGTTCATAAAAAACAAATTTTTTTACTTTAACAAACAAATAGACTGAAATGGTTTGATAACGAGCCCCTTTTTTTTAAGCTGTTCTTTCTGTCATATCTTAGATTTACCAAAATTCCAAGCATAAATCTACAATTTTTTCATAAAATTTCTATCTTCAACTCAAAAGTGTATTTTTATTTGAGAAATTGCAATTCTAAATATTTCATCATTACCAAGTGTTAGTATGCCAATTAAGTAAGCAATTTTTAAAAACTGAAAACATCAAGGGTAAATGTGTCAAATCGCACCTTAAAAGCAGTCATAATGAGGAGAGCGCTCTCCCAAACAGAAGGTAGCACAGTGGGGTCACTTTCATCCAAATTGCTGAAAACGGCATTGGTAACTTTGCCCAAATCTTTATCTAGCAAAAACGGCGCCTTTTGTAGTAATGATTTAATGGTGGCATAAAAGGCGCTTCGCACTGGTGCCAGTTTATGTTTGCTAAAGCCCCAGAACTTTCCTTTTGACAAAATTTTGTTATTTAGCTCAACTACTTTTTCTATATGAGGCAAGGGGATTTTATTCAAATAAAGTGCGTAACCTTGTAGACTAGATATCAAAATTCTTTCATATTTGGCTTCTCCTTCTTCTTGGGATAGAGATTTTGTACTACTAACAGTTTGTGGTGTCTGCACTATCAAATTGTCATAAAGATAATTTAGGATTTCCTCCTGACAGAACGCTACTGCTTCCTCTATTTTCTTTGGTGGAAAAGCAGACTGTAAAAGAAACATTTATTAAGTTCAAAATCAAATATTTTTAAAACTAAATATTAGTGTGTCTTCGTTGATTGATTTTTTAGTAAAATTACTTCTTGTTAGTTTAAAAAGCATTTGTACTAACCTCGAATGCTAAAGAAGCAGCGCTGGCTGCAGGTGGATATGTATCATATTGGGAAACGAACCAAGGTGCAACAATCTGTTTCAAATGTGGTGCCAAGTTCCTTTTGGCTTTCAAAACTACCTGCAAATTAGCAGACTGGGTTGCTTCCCTTACTTTGTGGTCAGCATCAGTAGCTAAAGCATTATACGATCTACTCCAAAATGATAAAACAGCCTTCACAGTTTCGATGTCTGCTTCTTTTATAAGCTCAGAAAACTCATGTAAGGCCTGCAAACACAACCCAAATCAGTAGAATTTCAACGACTGCGTAACAAACCAACTTTTAGCTTTGTAGTTGCATCTTTCTTTGACATCTTTTTAAGCACCAGTTGAAAATTTGTGTCTATAGAACTATCCAAGTCTTCAGATGGTGCTAAGGAAAAACCAGGCAGAGAAAATCCCGTTTCTTTCCCAGCACTGAAACCCACAAATTGGGGCAGGGAATTGCCTAAAAATTCGGCGCTTCTGCCGCTGTTGGAAGGCTGCAAGGGGCATTTTTCAGGATGTGACTTGAATAAGAAAACACTCTTACCCTCGCATTATTTTTGGTTCGTTGGGCTTGCTTATGTTTACCACCCATTTCAACAAGTTTATTTTTAGAATAAATTAAATCAAATAGCTAATATTTATTTAAAATCTGTTACTTTGGCTTGTTTTGGTTAACTTGGTGTCGCAGTCTAGTGTAGAATGTCAGATTCATTTGACCGAAATTTCAACGTGTTACATCAAATTTTAGTTCTTATGTAACGTATTTATCATAGAAGAGCTTTGCAAATACGTGAAACGTCAAAAGTGTGCCAGAAAAACAATCAATGTTTCGAATTTGTAATCGATTCTTTAAGAAAAAAAAATGAAAAACTGAAATTTTGAAGAGCTTGGTATAAGATATAAACAACTTTGTATCAATTTTGGAAAAAAGTCTAGACATTTGCGTTTACAATCAAATTTATGGGAAAAAAATCAAACTTAACAAATGGTAATTGGTACTCAAAATTTATTAGCAAAAATTCTAGATAATTTGGATTAAAACTTGAAAGATTAAAAGCGAAATATCGAGAAATTAAAGTTGTAACTTAAAAACCGAAATTTAAAAAAATATATATGATTTTGAGTTTAGAAAAGCGAATGTCAATAGGTCGATCAAAAAATCGAATAATTGAAATCAAAATTTCAGAGAGAATCAAGATCGCCCATCTTTTCTGTTACTGGGTCCGTAGATAATATAAATAATATTTATATAGTCAAAGACTGGGTCAGTCTATGTTTTTGTTTTGTGATCGACCATCACTGATCTTGGTCAGAATATACATATATGAGAATATATATGTTTTGTGGTGGTCAGTTTATAATTCAAATTATAGAATGTATTTGTTAAACACATTGCCTTGATATTATAACTATTATTATTTATATGGTAAAAGGAAAAAGCTTTACTTAAAAGCCGTAAAAGAAATGACGAGTCTGTATGCTTAAATTGGTTATTGAAAAAACTAATTGTTTTATTTACGAGTCTTAACTCACGTCACAAAAAAAGATTCACGTGATACGTGACTTAAGACACGATGTTCAATTGAACTACCCAAATTGAACTGTCACTTTTGGTGAACGGGGTTATGTTTAATCTGTTCTAAGAAAAGAGTTCAAGGTGATAGAGGTTTGTATTTATTCGTCGGCAGACGCTTTCACAGACTAGTCTTTGCGATAAATGACCCCATTATTCAATTAAATGTGAAATTTAAACGAGCTCCTCCGCTTATGCCCTTTTAAAGTCTTATCATTTTATAGTTAAGATGCTGCCTTATATTAATGGTCTCTTGTTAAGGGGCCAAAGTTTATTTAAAAATATACCAAAAAGATTCTACAGTGATCATGAACGGGTTGACTTAACTAAGCACAAGGTAAATAATCTGGAAAAGAAATTTTTGGTGTGGACAGGAAAATATAAAAATCTTGCGGATGTCCCTGATTATGTTGGGTAAGTGAAATTTATACATGTATGTACCAATTTAAATGCTCCTTTTGTCAATTTTGTAATTCAAAGTTTTAAATTATATTTTAAAAAAGTGTTTTGCTTGCTGTTATGTAATCTGATTTTTTAGGCAAGCTGTTGTTGAACATGCAAGAAATAAAATGCGCATTCGAATTGCAAACTATATGATTGCTGCGACTGTTATTGGTTGTTTAGTGATGGTTTTCAGCGGAAAAAGGGCCGCATCACGTGGGGAAAGTGTCCAGAAACAAAATTTGGAGTGGCACAGAAGAGTGAAAGAGGAAGATGCCAAAAATGAAAAATAGATATTCTTATATGTGTGATATGTACTATGAATATTAAATCTTTTTTTTTTGTAAAACTATATAGATTGTTAAATTATAGAACTATTCAAAAGGTTCCAGTTTGATTTTAACGAGTCCATTCAGTGCTGTTTAACACTCATTATTAAAAGTAAAACAAAACTGAAGCAAAAAACAACTATATTAATGTATTTTATATAAAAATGTACTTCAGACTTTGACAACTACGTTTGTACCAATATTTTTATTCAGGTTTGTAAAATGTCCTACACTTTTCATTGAAAACCTTCCAAGTCCTCTGTTTTATCAAATCTTCCACATTCAATTCAACTTGCAACATGCGCAACTGAAAAAAAAGTGTTATCCCTAAAAAATAATTAATTAGAGTAAATACCTTCGTTTGTTCTGATCTCAGAGACTTTGATAGACTTATATCATCAGGATTAGTTTCCTTTTGTTCTTTTAACTTTTTAACCTTATCTGCAGTGACATTGATGCAACCCTTTATCGTATTCTCTCTTTTCTTGTAACCATCTTGCAACTTATCATGAAGATCTTTACATGCTTTAGTTCCATCTGAATGAAACGAGTCTGTTGGAATAACAGTATTTATCGTATTTATAATAAGATCATCTACTTTTCTCATATTTTTAAGAGCTTCCTAAAATTTTCATTTTATATGTAACTGTAACTTGCAAAATAACACAAAAGCAATGAAATATTGCTACATAAAGCAGTAGATAAGGGCGTCCATGAAACAGTTTTACAAAAAATTAAACATTGAACAATGTGACATTACAACGTGAAGGTTATGTTAGGTTAAATAGCTAAAAATAAAATATTACCTGAAATTCGCTAAAATCCTGGCATTCCATTATTGCTGTAGGCATTTCAATTTAAAATAATGGTAAAATAAATTTCTTAACAGCTAATATAATTCAATTAAATCGAAAAAATATTTTTTTAAAAGTTATACATTGGATCTACCGGCATCAGTTCATTCTATCATAGAACAGATAATGATAGAGATGGGCGATTTAGATTCGATTTAACAACGTATCGATTTGTTTCGCGCAATAAATGAAATATTGACCAATTTCTATAAATTTGTCGGCTCGCATCAATTATTTAAAAAAACCAATCTACTCTTGTATTATACTTTAAAGTGTGAAAGGGTCAGGATCTTATTTATTTAAAGGGTCAAATTGGCTACTATCATGGCAAAATTGCGAGATTTTGGTGTTGAGCAATGCGCAAAAAAATTCCCAAGTAAAGTTTAAACTTTTTGAAGTTGTTCTGTTTTTTTTAATTTTTTTTCTACGACCACATTTCCTTGAGTTACAACTTTTTGAAAATCCGCTTGAAATTAAGGATTTATGAAGTGAAAACTTCTTTAGGCGCGTTACGCGACTGAAGATAGGAGACAAAGGCCTGGATTTGTCATATATGTAATACACATATATGGGTTTAGCGTTACCAGAAAACGCTATTTGAACTACTAGTCGATTGCTCTACCACTGCGCCACTCCGGACATTTAATGACATTTATTAAAACCTTTCCGACATCTGGATAATCCGCACCGGATAATCCGACAACCGGCTAATTCAACACCCGGTTAATCCGACATCCGTATAATCCCAAAAATTAGATAAAAACATATTTTTTTTAAATGTTTTGACATTTGTTATATCATAGTTTTAAGTTTTTATTTCTGTCGGCAGTCTCCATAACTGCACATAGTGTAATTTTAAGGTTAAACATAACATTCTTATTTATTCTTTATATTTAGAATGTAAATGATACACCGTAAATGAATTATTTTATGCAAATGGAGACTCCGTTTTAAAGTCCCTAATTTTTCTGAAAATCCCGTTTCAATTTCAATTTTTACGGTTTTCCGTTTCTTCGAAAGTTCTAGATGTAATTTTTGTTGAAATCAATTCTGCCTGATATTTTACGTAAATTATTACATTTTGGAAGAAAAATAAGTAGACTTTAATAAAAAACAAATCTTGTCCTTTGGAATAAATTAAATTTTTTCGATTAATCAATCACCATAAGATTGTTTTTCAGAACGGCGTGTCCATCTCTAATGACCATACATCATTTTTAGATGGTGTTTTGTGAACCGAATGTAAGTATGTAATTTCTTGAGTCTTGTTGGAAGATATTGTTTTTTTTGTACTTTTCTACAGATACAGTGACGAAATTAAAAAATTTTATAGTCAGAATCAAGTATAATGATTAAATTACGAGGCGTTTGTTCATATATTATTATTTTAATCAGTTGGTACCAATGACATGTTGGGAATTTTTCTTTTAAATTTTGAACTAAGTAGTGAATTTTACTGTCATTCTCAGTATAATAAAAAAAGTTGGAAAGGCTACGTTTTTTCCGCACATTTTTCGTTTTCAGGGTGTAATGGTGTTCTGTTACTAAAAATAAAGATTTTGAAATAGTTTTTAAGTAACCTAATTAAAGTAAGTAGCATATTTTTACATATTTTCCCCTTTTGTGAATATTCCAGAACTTCTTTCCTCCGCTTCTGTCACTTGCTATCAAAACTCATGAATTTGACATTTTGTCGTTGTTGCAGCCCCGTTTGGGTATCTTTCATGTAACTAACAATACATTTAATTTAGTTTTCGAATTTATTAATCATCGGATATTATCTAGCGTAATATTTAAATTTGATGTTTTAATTATAACCATAACCTAAATTGTTATGAGTCACATTATTTCCAATGTCATGTAGATTTGATTTTAATTTTTGCAGATGTCTACTTCGGCTCACAAACATAGGTATAAAAATGCAGCACTCGATAGTGTTGAACTTAGAAGGCGAAGGGAAGAAGAAGGGGTGCAATTACGGAAACAGAAGAGGGAAATGCAGCTGAATAAACGAAGAAATGTGAATACTAGTGCGCTACTGGCGGAAGATTTAGAGCCAATTCAGCCAGAAAGCGATTCAATGAATGCTTTTACAATTGGACCAGACATCGTGGAAGATTTATATAGCAATGATGTTAATGTGCAACTGGCTGCCATTCAAAAATTTAGAAAGTTGCTGAGTAGAGAACCCAATCCACCGATTGATGAGGTTATTCAAACGGGAATTGTCCCCTTGTTTGTGGAATTTCTGAAAAATACATCAAACTGCACCTTGCAGGTAGATAACTTTAATAATTACAGTATTTTATGGTTAATTTAATTTTCTCTTATCCATTAAAGAATTTTTTTTTATTTATAAAAATTGGAATAGTACAGATAATTGGAATTTCTTTCATCAGTCAAAACTAAATACACAAAAAATTTTACTCTTAAGGACATTTTTTAATCTTCAAGATGAAAGTAAAAATGTTAACTTTGTTCTCAAAATTTTCACTGTTTTCTGGAGAGTAATTTCAAAATATTCAGTTTAAACTTGAACCTTTAATTAAAAGGTCAAAATTTTGAAGAATGAAGTAGAATTTTCACTTAAATTTTGAAATTCAAGATTAAAGTTGAAATTTATAATTTAAACAAAATTTCTAAAGAAGAAAATGTATAATTAATGTCCTTGTCACTTCTGAGAATCAGTTTAAAGATTTGATTAATTTAAAATGCAGAAACTTTTTTGTTATATTTCCTTATTTAACTTCTTGACTGCCAACTATCACTATGAGTCAACATCTTAAACGGATTCTATGACAATGTATACCCTAACTTGTTGCATTTTTCAGTTTGAGGCAGCTTGGGCGCTAACAAACATAGCTTCTGGAACATCTCAGCAAACTCGGACTGTTATTGACGCGGGAGCAGTGCCAATATTCATCGCTCTCTTAAACAGTGAATATGATGATGTACAGGTAAAGTATTAGTCATGGTTGACTTGATTTATATTAATGATTGATTCACTAACAATATTTTATTTCAAGGAACAAGCAGTTTGGGCTTTGGGTAACATTGTAGGAGACTCTGCAGAATGTCGGGATTATGTCATCGATCAGGGAATTGTTGTTCCTTTATTGCAGTAAGTTTCAATGCACTCAATTCCTCAACATACTTTTCAACTGACCATTTCAGATTGCTAAGTAAAACTACAAGGCTAAGTATGACAAGAAATGCTGTTTGGGCATTCTCTAATTTATGTCGAGGGAAGAATCCACCCCCAGACTTTGCCAAAGTTTCACCAGGTTTGCCAGTTTTGGCTAGATTACTTTTCCACACAGACGCAGATGTCCTGTCGGATACTTGTTGGGCCCTCAGTTATCTATCAGACGGTCCTAATGAGAAAATTCAAGCGGTCATAGACGCGGGAGTTTGCCGACGTTTAGTTGAACTGTTAATGCATCAGCAACCTAATGTAGTTTCGGCCGCCCTGAGAGCAGTCGGCAACATAGTAACTGGGGACGATGTCCAAACCCAAGTCATTTTAAACTGTTCTGTCCTCCCCTGCCTTCAGCACCTCCTCTCTTCACCCAAAGAGTCTGTAAGGAAAGAAGCCTGTTGGACAATTAGTAATATTACCGCCGGAAATCGACAGCAGATACAAGCTGTTATTGACAACAATATTTTTCCTATTTTAATTGAGATTCTGAGCAAGTCCGAATTCAAAACAAAGAAGGAGGCGGCTTGGGCGATTACCAACGCCACCAGCGGGGGTACACCTGACCAAATACGTTACTTGGTAGAACAAGGTTGCATCGGCCCGCTTTGCGACCTCCTCACCGTAATGGACGCCAAAATAGTTCAAGTTGCCCTAAACGGACTCGAGAATATTTTGAGATTAGGTGACCAGGACGCTAAAAACTCCATGGGTCCCAACCCCTATGCTGTACTGATTGAGGAGTGCTATGGTTTGGACAAAATAGAATTTTTACAGTCTCATGAAAACATGGAAATTTACCAGAAAGCATTCGACATAATCGAGCATTATTTTGGCACAGAAGAAGAAGACGCCAATGTGGCGCCGTCTGTTGATCCGGAACAGCAACAGTATCACTTCAGCTCTGACCAATCCGTACCAATGGGAGGTTTCCAGTTTTGAGATGCCACAGAGAAAATTTGATTTATAGCACTCGATACAGTAAAAACTGCTGGTATATCTCCATTCTGTGTAAATTTTATTTTGAGTCAGTTTTAAAGTTTTTTACTGTACTGAAAATTTTATACATGTTCATATTTGTATATGTTGAATATGTTCTTCTTAGCAAATTGTTAAAGAAATTTACAATATTTAATTTATTATGATAACTATGCTTCTATCTCATCAATCAGAAGTTGATAGCTTCAATTAAAATTTTATGTTATATAACTCTGTTATATTTTTAATTTAAAGCTTAAACATATAAATTTGCTTTCTTTCTAATTGATTTGCAATATTATTTACCTAAATCAGTAGGGTAACATGTGTAAAATTTTGTGAGATTTTTTTGTTTATAGTTTGTATTATAAAATAAACTAACTTTAAGTATTACAGTTTATTATTTCCTTTAACTGTTTTTGGTTCAATTGAAATTGCGGGTTTGAAGCTTAATTGAAATGAAGCAATTGTTTAAATATTGACAGCTTTTAAATATTGATCATCTTTGTAACCATGCTACAAAAAAGTTTAGGTCAAATCGCCACCTTAACTCTCAAAAGATGTTTATTATAGAATCTGCGGCTGTTAGACTAAAACGTGTGAGACAGGACATGATTTATTTTTCACTTTACATTTAATTTAAAGTCCCTTTAGTCATTTTCTTGCAATAACTTTTTTTTTTCTAATTTTGTTCGAAGTCAAAATAAAAAGTTTTCTTTTTATCACATAAACATTCAAAGTTCTACGTTAGGACAAATACAGTGGTCCTAGCAACCACAAGCGCGTTATTTGCACCTGATGACTTATTCTTACCAATGACCCACTGTATGTAATTTAACCACAATACATCCTCAGCATGTGATCCACTACTAATCTACCCACAGAAAGTAATTTATTTGTATCAAAGGGATTCTCAAAGGTAGTTCCTTACTAGTTTTAATCTTAGGCTATTTGTCATTTTCACTAAAATAGGTGCATGTAGTTCTAATAACAAAAAGTAAACAGTTAAGGTAATAAATTAAATATACTTTTAGATAAAAATATTTTATTCAAAATAAAATACATTGAAAAAATAAATAATATGAAAAGATTTTCATCTTATTTATCTTTTGCTTCCTTTTTGACCTTTTTCTCCTTTTTTGCAGATTCTTGTTTCCTTCCTGCTTGAAATCTTTTGTGTAGAAGTCCTAAACCAATTCCTAGTAAAAACATGCCAAACCCAACTTGCCAAATCCACGGATTTTCCCTCAAGTACATGGCAATAAATGAAATTAAGTCATCACTAGAACAAATATTTTGCTTACATCCTGATAAAAGTAGTTTTCTTCAACTTACAAAGGTGATTTTGGAACTGGCACCCTTTCACCTTTCATATTCTTGTACCAATCTTGAGCGAATGATACAAATGAGGCAACATCATATTTTTGTATCTGATATCTATACATTTTTCCTTTTTTAAACCTAAAAACAGAAATTGTTGCAGAAATATTTCACGCAAATTAAGCAGTAATGGAAATTTTACAAAATAAATGTTGGCACATGATATACATCAAATCTTCTTGCAGTTGCAGCTCCCTCGGATGCTCTATTAACTCTAGCAAGATTAGTTCTTGATTTTATTTTTGCTCCTACAGCTTCCCATCGAGCTTGAAGCCTTTGGCAATCTATGCAATCTGGTGAATAGCTGCAAAAAGTTCTCTTAAGGATGCTTCTATTTTATTTCAGAACCACACTTACAACATAACAAACCAATCCCCAGTAGTTGCTCCTGTTGCTACTTGTGTTAAGTGTTCAAAATTATCATCATTTAATTCCTTAACTATTGGTTCTTTGTTTACAGTAAACATATGAAGAATTGCCTCATCTTCCACAGGGCCTTAAAAAGCAAAATGTTTCAACAGAATATTAGCATGTCAAGTGAACTTACCATCGTACAATAGTGGGACCCCATGCCTGAAAAATACCAAAGCGGGCTCTTTGGTAGGGCTATAAAGCCTTGTTAATTGACTATCGACCACTTTGACCACCCACGCGTTTAAAGTTTCCACCAGGTCTTCCCGAAGACCAGTCAACTCATTTTCCAGTTTATCACACTCTTCACAGTACCTTCGAGCTAAAAATTTAATAAGGAACTTAATATCGAACAGAATAATAACCTAAGTACTTACAGAAGAGAGAAACTACGTATTTTTCCGACCTGATAAGATTCAAAAGCTCATCATCTTGTACGGTTTCGAGGTTAGCATTTATTGTTATCATAGAATACAAGACTAAAAGAAGCACTAAAACGTAAGAAGACATTACGGTTTAAAAAAGAATTGTTATTTTGTAACAAAGAAATAGAAAAAACAAGTAAATTTAAATTTGCATTGAAAACCGGTCAATTGCTTTCGTATGCTTGTCAAGTTGACATGATGAACTTATGGGCTTACGAATTAGTCAAAAAGAACTACTGCAGAACAGAAAGTGATACATTTTGAATTATACGGAATTATTTACCTTTAGAACATCTAAATTATTTAGTAAATTTATTAATATATAATGCATTTATATTTTTTATTTAATATAAATATATTATGGGGCATTTATTTTTAATTTATACAGTAAAAATAGTTTTTATTCCACACTAATTTTGTGCTAAGTTCTTAAAACTACTGTTATGAAAAGTAGTTCAGACATATTAATAAATCATAGATTTAATAATACCATCGTCAGTAGAAGAGACTGTAGAAGTTAACCTGAAATATTGAGTATAGTTGCTACGGCCTTGCGATGCCAATGTCAACAAACAAAATTAACGTAAATGAATGTTCGAATTTATGATGTATGGAGTTTGGTACTTATTTACATATTATCTGCGCCCCATTATTAAGTGGTTTCTGAGGAAAACGACTGGACTCTGTGAACTGCAAAGGATTTGTTATGGAGAAGTGTCGGGAGCCCCCCGGATAAAAGCGGTGGAGAATTCGCTTAATTTATCTCGGTCTTCTGAGGTGAAGCAACTGGTGAACCATCTCAACGATATAAGCGATAATAAGAGGTTCACCGGCGCTAACGAGAGGGAGATTTTAAAGGGGGCCGTCAGTACGGTGCTATTGGTGAAACGGATAAATCCGAGTGTACATTTCCAATTCGTTAAAAGTTTCGGAAAATGTGTTGAACAGATATGGGGCTATCGGCAGTTGTTGGCCGAGGTGGAAGACCTTAGGAAAACTCAGTTTGATACAGATAATTTTGAGCATGAAAGAAAGTTGTATCAGTTGTGGGAAACCTTGATGCCCGATGAAGCGTTGGAGGGCAGAATCTCTAAACAATGGCAGGATATCGGTTTTCAAGGGGATGACCCTAAAACTGATTTTAGAGGAATGGGGTTGCTGGGATTGGAGAATCTCTTGTTTTTTGCTACTGAATACAAAGGTGCCGCGGCTCACGTGCTGTCTCATTCGCACCACCCTGTGTATGGTTATTGCTTCGCTATTGTTGGCATCAATTTAACCAGTATTGCTGTGCAATTGCTGAAAGAAGGGGCTGCTAAAACTTACTTTTATAACATGTCGAGGAGTTTGCCAAATATTAGGTTATTCCACCAGTTTTATAGCTACTTGTTTTATGAATTTGACCGGTTTTGGCTTGAATGTAAACCAATTGATATTATGGAATTTGCAAATATCAGACTTAGATTTGAAAACAATATCAGAACTAGCTTGGCAAATCCTACATCTGTTTTTAGGATAAATGTTTCAATTGACACGATTTAAAAGTGGCTGGCTGCTGTATATATTGTGACATATTTACTTTGTGTGTATTTATTTTTTGTAGAATTATTTATATATTTTTATTGTGCAATATTATCCAGCATGTTATTGTTGTAAAAACTTATTTAACTGTGTACTGCGTACTACTAATAAAAATCCTTTCTATACATTGTTTCAGTTTAGTTGGCATATTTTACTAAATTTTTTACAATTTAATTAGTAGTTGTTTTGAACTCTAATTGTAAATCATCTATTTGTAGGCAATAAATTTTTGCAAACCCATATTGTTTACTTTTTTAAGTCAATTATCAATTTATAAGTGCTTTAGTCAATCTTTGGATTTTAACTTGAACAATTTCGTTTTTTCATTAAGTTTTGACTTTGAACTTAAAATATCCAATTAGACTATAAATGTGTACACTTTTATTGAAGTTCTCATTTGAATCTCCAAATTTTGACGTCACTGAAGGATACCAGAGTTAATTTCACAATTAAAAAAAAATAATTGATGAGTACGCTTTCTTTTTACCTTGAAATTTTGTTTCCAAAACGTCTAGTTAATCTTTACATGGTATTTAAAAGCGCAGCATTTTCTCAGTAAAGCTCAAAAGGAGTTTTGAGAAAAAAATTAAAACTGTCCAAAGTAATACACCTTCGTAGATAATACCTACCACATAAATAAGATGCTCTGTATGTATGATTTACGTCTTCCATCGCAAGAAAATTTTGGAAATCCTATACCAGTCGGCGTGAGTGAAACATTGACGTGGATGGATCTAGTGAACCCACCGCTAGGATTAAAGAGTAAACAAAGGGTACCTGTTGCTAAGGTCGTGCTAAGAGAAGTCACCCTTATAGAATTTCAGATATACTGACTCCTACTAACCAGAGATTGCTCTACAATAGAATGTACCTCAACAACACTTTAATATGCATGATTGAAAAAATTGATCAATTTAATACAAAAAATAATTAAAAACATGTAATATATAAAATCCCTTCTTAGTGTGCGCCAACATTACAAAAAGAACCTCTGTGCAAAATTTCGAGTTCCTAGAGTTAGCGGTTTGAGCTGTGCATTGATTAATATATCAGTCAGTTTCCATTTTTTTACATAAAAAATAAACGTCATATATTTTGGTTTTAAAATGGTATTTTGATTGTCATATTTGGCATATTGAAATTAAAGAATCATGGGAAAGGGAAAACTAAAGATAAATACACATAAATAAATTTTTATTGAATTTTTAAATTAATTACAATATAAATAAAGAATTGCATTCCAATTTCACATACACAATCCATAGATTTTATCCACATTACTCGACATGCTTCTCTCTAATTTATCATATGTACAAGATAAATAAAATAAATTCGTACTGGATCCAAAAATACTGGAAGAGTGACAAATACAATACAATAGTCAAATAACATATGGAATTGATAATTAAAACTCGAAGTAATAGTAAAAATACTTTGATTAAAGGTACTCGAATTATTTCACATTATAAAAGAAGCTAATATTAAAATATTAAATTGTAAATTGTTTTTGAATCAGCCTTGTATAAAGATTGGGTATATATCACAAAGAGCTGTCTTTTTTAAAATAAAATAAAGATAAATATTGTCAGTTGAAGTGAAAATAATTTAAACTATAGTGATATGTTAAAAAACAGCTCTTGAGACTCTTAAATTCCAAGGGTGGACCCTTCTTACATTTGACAATACCTTGTATGCTTTTGTGAATTATTTTTGTAAATATTCATGTTAATTAATGTACTTAAATTGGTTGATTTTTAAAATTGAATTTAATTTGGACGGCGAAAAATTGGCATACAAAATACGGTCGTTGATGAAACTAATCGAGAAAACATCGATCAGTATATTGATAGAATTTATTAAAGCGTTAACTACCATAAGCTCAATTTATTTATTAACTAGTCAGAATCTTCGTCTATTAAAACGTCAAAGTCAGCCAGATCAGTTGGCTGGAGGTAGCCCTCCATCAGAGCATGTTCTATTAAAGCTAAGTGGCAAAATATATACTGATCGGGCATTTGAATGGAATAAGCTCGCTGGGAACGAATTTTTTCCACTGTGCCGCGTATGTCGACGGTGCCGACGTCCTCTAGCCTCGATATGCAGATGTCCAATGTACAAAACGTCCCTGCAAGAAGTCATATTAAATGACATTATAGATTTTTTTAAAAATAGCGCCATGGGTCAAAATTTATTTTTTTTTTTAATTTCTATTCCAATTTTTTTACCTAATTTAGATTTTTTAACAGTTTTTTTATCCTAATCTTAAATCTAAATTATTTTTCTTTATATAACTTCCAATTTTCAGTCTACTATAGCTTCGACATGACTTGGAGGATAAAACCATAGTTAATTAAATTAAATAATTACAGGCTCTGTTGTATAGGGCAAAAACTGAACAATTAGAAATCTGAGACAGAAATGGCTTTAGTATAATTAAGGTACCACAGAAAAAACACACCTGTTCTGCCAATACCGGCACTACAATGGACAACAATTGGCGGTCCCCTAGGATGTCCTGCCCACGTATCTCCTAAATCAGCCACCATACTAGCCTGTTTCCTTCTAACTCTGCCCAAGAATTGCAAAAGCGCTTTGGCCGAATGTGGAACCCCATAATCCGGCCAAGAAGTAAATTGCCAATGGGACACCTCCCGAGTTTCTTCAGTCTAAAAAAATATTGCGTTTAGAAATATAAAAAAAAAAAACTCATCACTTCAGTTACTTTTTTGTTGGTTATATTCAGAGTAGTGACTGTACTATCAGGATCTGACTCTATGGCGATTGTCGTGATGGTGAAGTCCCCATAAGTGGCTTCACTCCCGACATCTGTTTCCCAATACTGATGACACTTAGGTCGCCCCCTTTCCATAACCCTCGTTGTCATCACAATAACCAGAGTGTGTTGCTCCCAGATCATTCGCCAAAATTCGGGCGCAGTCTTCGGCAGCGGCCCCTGCGTGTTAATAAACGCGTTCTTCTGTTTATAACCATCGACGAAATTAGCGTGGATATAATCACTGTCTTGTTCACTATCAACCTCGGACAGTATAACTCTAGAGTCATCGTAACACAGCACGTCGGTGTAACGGTTTTTGGGCAAATTATTTTTTAATTTGGCAACGTTGAAGGTACCGTCTGGTGGTCGGGCTCGTATTTCGGCGTATTCTTGGGCCAAACCGGCCCTACCTAATCGCTTCACGTAGTCCACCAGCTGGAGAGGAGTTAGGGACAACGCTCCGTCACCGTGGAGGGAATCGTCGTCGGAAAACCCGCTGGAGGCACTACTGGGTGGATTGAGAGCTCCCTCTTCTGTTGACCAGGAGTCCGCCTTGATCGTTTCCGATGCTGTCGTATCGTTAACTGAAGCTGGTCGCTTCTGGGGAGAAGGTGTCTTACCGTCTAGAAAACAACACGATCTAATTAAATATTATCTGTATTTGTTGCCAGATGTAGCAAAAAAAAGAATCAGATCCTTAACACTTACCATAGTTGGGTTGGGGTGATTCCGCTCTGGTACTCATTGACTGCAGGCAGTGTGACAGCCAACCATCGTGATCTAACAAAAGTGAACCCCCCAGTTGCTTGGGAAGCGATTCTTTAGGTATGTGGCTCAACAGTTGAGCCACGGAGACCGTGTACACTCGTTCGCGCAGTTTTTCCCGCACGAACAACCGCAGTATCTTGAATGGAGCTCTAAACCACAACGGTGCCGTTACTATTAGGACCTTTTTCAATTTAGCCGGATATCCACCCTGAAATGATATTAAAAAAATTAAAGATCTGACCTTTTAATTTACACAATAATTTTCAATAAATATGGTGAAATATTTTGGCACTGTCTGTCAAAATTTCACTCAATATTTCAAATAACTAAGCTTAATTTAAAGCTTCAAATTTAAATTTTTAGATATATTTAAAATTTGTCCAAGTGACATTGCATCTGTCTAATTTTTATAGCACCGTTATATAAAAATAGGTGCTGCCACATTTAATTCAAAAATGCAAAATTTAGTTTGGTTAATATTAAAAACTAAAACTAACATTCTTAATCTTGAAGGTTGAATCAGCTTTAGGTGTATACTGAAATAATTGATTGGATTAGTTTTTTATCCTAAAAATTTTGAATTAGCAGTTAATTAAACTCGAACTCTCAAGTAATTAAATGAAATTAGCGGACGAATTAACCGCCGATGTGGGAAAACACCCGTTACACTTGGATTTTGCGCTGAGAGTGCATGGAACGCCGCTTGTATAAAAGCTACGTAGTTACGCGACGAAGCGAGGCATAGAACGAGTGGGAGCAAAACTATACGGCCTGCGGTTGAATCTCGAACTAGAATCCCTCTCGGCCATATATGTAATACTTCTATTAGGCCAGCTCCACGTTGTAGGTGGGAAAGGCTTCTCTTTCTCGCCAGGCTTCACACGGGGTGATGAGTCGCAATGCGCATGTGTTAGAAATCAGCTGAGCACGCCCAAACATAAACACCAGTTTAACCCGCGCGTAGCGACTCGTTCATTTCGTCCATTCATGCGCAATACTCACCAACAACCCATGTTTCATCTTTATCGGATTTGGTCAGAATAAACTCACGAAGAGAATAGGGAGCTGGCCATATAGAAGTATTACATATATGCTCTCGGCGATCGAGGATAGTTACGTATCTAGCCGATGTCAAATTTGAAGGTTAGTTTCGAATCTTAAAAATTCGAACGATTTTATACATTTCGTTCGGCCGTTTCTGTCTATAAAACTTCCACGCGAGGCGAAGGACAAGGTCCCTTAGAAGCTGCCGTTCGAAGTCAACGTCCATCCGTCCTATCTTCGGAAGAGATAGTCTCACAAATTTTCTCGGCCACGTGACCCGCCATCCGAATTTCTATTCGAAAATGTTTCAAACTCAAATGCCAACATTTCGAAAACAAATTCGAATTCCAGAAAAAGTGAATATTTTACAGCGTTGAATTTTTTTAAATTTCTATTTTGCTCTGGGTGAGAATTTGTTCTTTTTGCTAAACATCCATAATTTAAAATGAGTTTTTCATTTTTTAGGTGAAGGGTTCAGGGGAAAAACCAAAAAAAACTCCATTTTTTGTCATTTCGTGATTCTAGTGTCATCTTTTAGCTAATAATAGAAGTTTTCAACCTATGATATAAAACAGGGGAAGAACCAAATAAGTTACTTGATATTTACATTAGAATACCAGCCATTCAGGGGGACTTATGGTAGTGTGGCTAAGTAAATTATATTTTTAGTTAAATTTACACATAAAATAACCAAATAAAGCCATAACACTTTCTTCGGTACATTGTTCATTGGTTTTTTTATTATTATTTACTCTAATTTTAACGCTTGTTCAAGATGTTTAGACGCTTTACATAGTCTATTATCTTTTTAGGAGCTGTTTCTCTTATTTCTTTAGGTGTCAGGGTTACACTTTCAAAAAATTTGAGCATTTTACAGAACCGGCCATTCATTCGCATAGCAGGTGTTCTGTTGATTCTGTTGCTGCGTTGCAGAATCTGCAGTTTTCATCATCCAATTTTCCCATCTTCTTAACGTAATACTTTACTGAAGAGTGTCCTGTGAAAAGTCCCGTTATTATTCTTAGGTCGTTCTTGTTCAGTTCGAGAAGCAGCTCTGACTTCTTTTTTGAGATGAAGATGAACTTTTTTGACTGTCTTAGATCTGAAGTTTTCCTCCAGTATGACACTCTTGGTTTGCCTACCAAGTAAATATCTGTTTCATTTTTGGCTTTTTATAAGACCACAGTATGGTTCTGGGCCGATGGTGTGATTGTGGCCTCTTTTGCGAGTCTATCTGTCTCTTCGTTCCCTTCTATGCCTTGATGCCCTGGAACCCACATCAAAGTTACTTTGTTGTTTGCATCCAGTTGCTTCAGGAACTATTTGCATTCCTAGGCCATTTTTGACCCTTGTTCATTAGTTAGTCAAAATATAACTTATGACTTATGTTTCAGAAGCATATTTTAAAATGCTTTAATATTTTATAATTAAGTTTAAAATTGCTCTTCGGTAAAATTTATGAGATGCGACTATTTTGGTTTTCCCTTGTACCCTACATATTGAAAATGTATTTTTAACAATAATCCGTATTTTCTTTATCAAAAAATGTTACGCATGAAATATTTTAACAATTTTGTAGTCTCATCGTATTTTTCAACTTGCCTAATATACATTAAATATTTATATTTCACAGAATCCTTAAACAATGCAAGATTCTTTGAAATATTCCATTTAATGAAAAATATTACGTGATCAAGTATCAAATATTTGGTATTTGATGTAATTATTGTTGTCGTGAATCAGGCTTAGACGACTTACCCGGAAAATAATATAACTATTATTACTGGTATAAAACAACTACTAACACGTGATGCAATTTAGCTAAACGTACATTCTAAAATTTGCAATAAAATAAATAGATCAATTATAAGTAGATAAAGTATCAACATAACATTTCATTAGTACCATAGTTAATCAAGCCAAAGCGAGAAATTCGCAAGAAATCGATAAAATCTCTTTAAATATAAGTCTAATATGGTCTTTTCGTTATATCAGATCAATTACATCACAGCTTGGTTATTTTTATAGCCACCGTTCAATTGTGAAAACAGATATATTGTTTGAAGTATTTCAAAATTCATAGTATCCTAAGCAAAATTATTGACAGATTAAAATTGTCGCCTGGCGTTGAAAAAATCTTCTATGTGCTGAAATTTTACAAGAGAGCAGTAAAACATATTTATTTGGAAGGGAAAATACATTAAATCTCCATCAGATTACGAAAATACCTATTTTCATAAAAAGGTGCACACGGAAAATTTTCCCACTGCAGCGACATGTTTTTCTGTTCTCCCTTAAAATTTACATTTCAGGACATAGAAGATTTTTACATGGCAACAACGATGTATTATTTATATAAGGTGAGAGGTACCTGGACTAATAGGAAAGCTCATATTTTTCTGGAAAAACATATTCGGTTTTTAAAAAATTCCAACTCTAATATTAAATTTTGTAGTTGGATTTTCTGCTAATTTTTAAATTCATTTTTTTCCCAAAAATCTGACATAGTTCCTATTATCCTGATTTACCTACATGTCACTTTAGTCTATGACTTGTCTGCAACTCTCAATAATCTGAAAAATACAATTCTTCAACATTGTTTCAGTTTAATATAAGAAAAACATGTCAAGCACCCTTTTTATGCAATCTAGAATGTTAAAGTTGATTGATAAATTGTTATGTTGGTTAATTAATGTTTGAAGTTTGGAGTATTTTAATTACAAACCATTTTAATTTCTGCAGGTTCGCAAATTAAAAGTATATACCAATTATAGAATTGTTTATTTAATGGGTTTGTCTACCACAATCGACATTTTATTGATATGAAAGTTACAAAAATGTCGAAGGAATGTATTGAAACCAATCAGTATTAAATATTCCTTGAAAAGTAAAATAAACACTACATTTAAATATTTCTTTAACTACAATTTCGAGCAGTGTTGCCAAACTTTTGTCATTTTTGTGTTTGTTCTTGCCCCAAATCCCACACACACTCTGTTTAGTTTCTAATCAGTTGTACTATTCCAAAGTTCGTAGTCTATTCGTTATTTGTATTGATTGGTAGTGACACTAAATTGAAAGCTTAACTAGCAGAACAAAGAAAATCAAATAATAGCAACACCGTCAATCATTCTAATGCTTAATTTTTCTTCACATTTCGCCTCCTTTTGAGAATGCCGGGTTTATAGTTATACACCTTACATTTTTAAATTTCAGTTATCAAGTTAAAATTTGAAAATTAGGGTCAACATTTTCAATAATAAAAAAGGTGAAATGTTCCATTTGAGATCTAATTTTTTGGTTTTAAGTCGAAAAGTCGAATAACATAAACAAGTAATAAATGGAAAAGAGGAACATTTTAAAATTAAAAACATCTCCAGTAACTTATTCTTATGTTAGCATTTTTTTAAAAACCTGGACTTTATTCCTAACCGCAAGTTTAAACTTGGATTACTGTCGGGTAATTGGAAATGTTATATATTTTTTAATTTGAACTTGGAAGTTAAATATTCAAAATTAAAGTCAAATTTTTTAAAAAGGTGAAACTTTTGATTCTGAGAATTTGATTTTTTGTCGACAGTTCGAAAAAATAAATAAAAATTGGAAGAGATGAAAATGTTTCAACTTTTAAAACCCATTTTAAAAACTTGTTGCATTATTTTAGAAATTTGGATTTTCTTAAAAACTAGTTTTACTGATCATTGCGAGTTTAAATTGGAAATTATGTAGGGGAGGCTGGGGTATTCTGGACCAGGGGGAAAGGACCAGCTTCATATTTTTTCCCTAGTAGTGGTTGACAGCTATAAATAACTGTCGTCAGCTCGCCTCATGTTAAGCTTATTTTATCTTCAGTAACTTGTGTACACGAACCGTTACCTCGCTTCGATACCAAATAGTAACGTGATACTTCGAAAAATGTTTTCACTTTGAGTTTCCTTTAATTTGACCATACTTTTCGAGAATCAACTCAGGGAAATATCTTCACAATATTCACGGAATCTTAAGACTTTGACACAGACATTAAATTTTGAACGAAGGTTGTATTGTGTTACTCATATGCTGCCATATTGTAAAAGGGGCGTTCGGGGAATTACCGACCAGTTTTGTTGGGGAATTACGGACCACTTTTGTTAGGATATTACGGACAACTCGATTCTTTACATTTCACAAGCTAACTTTGCGGCACATAAGCGATTTTTTATGCAAATTTTTAACAGGGCATTATTTTTGGGCAATTTCTAATAGTTTTTTGATACGATAATAACTTGTCAAATGTAAGCATACAATGTTGAGATTAGATTCTCTTCTGTAGTGAACTTTGGTTGCACTTTCAAAAAAAGCAAACATTTATTATTTTTGGTGAAACGGACTGGTCCTTGGTTATTTTCAAAAATTAAAATACAGAATTTCAGGGGACAAGTTCTGTATTTAAATTTTTGAATATTTATTATTCATAGTTATAATTTCGAACATTCGAAAAGTGGATCGGTGATATCGCTTCTTTCGAAGATACCACGAAAGAAATATCCGTCTCTAACTTATTGTGACTCCGAAAAAGCGTGCGTTTCTGCATAAGCTTTAGAAGTTAGAACAGTTTTAAAAAAGTTAGAAAAATATGCCAAAAAAAGATGAGCAGCCAAAGTACCATCCATTGCGACGTATGCGATGGAGCTGTTCACTTGGCATAGGTCATTCGACCCATGCCAAGTGAACAGTTCGGCCGCAAATTACTGAGCTTCGAACAATGCGTTTCTAACTGATTTTCATTGAGATTTCTCACTCCACTTCACTTTGCTTTTCTTTAATAATAAATCTTCTGTCATTTTGAATCAAAAATAAAAAGTTTTTCTGCCACGTTTTTCCTTTTTTAATCGATTTACAAAGTGGTCCGTAATTCCCCGACATTTTTCAAACTCATAAAATTGCCATATTTGCACCAACTGATATAAGTTGTTTAATTTAATACAATTTGACCAAACTGCTCCTACCCAAAGGAAAGTTATTAGTTGAACTACAAATTCAAGCTTTGAAATTCTCAGAAAAAAATATTGTTTTGCGAGTTTTCGGTCAAAATAAAAAGGTGGTCAATAATACCCCAATCTTCTCTACTATTTTTCGAAATTTCAACATCAAAGTTAAAATTTGATGATTAAAGTCAAAATTTCAAGAAATTCAAGGTTTGAATTTAGCATTAAAGAAGAAAAAGCCAAAATTTCGATAAATCCCAGATTTTGACGATTTTTTATTTATTTTTTCTTCAGAAAGGTCTATATTTTTTCTGATTTAAATTAAAAGTAGAAGTTTCTATTCATTTAAATGTTTACACCTTAAATCGAAATATCGAGATAGAAGTAGAAACGTTCAAACAGAAGTTGAAATTCCAAAAAAGGTTCAAAATTTCAGAATACAATTAGAAATTTCAACTCTCCATAATTCTTAATAAAAGAAATTTGGAATTTAAAGTCCAAATGTCGAGATTACAAAGTCAATACTTCGGGAAAAGGTCAAAATGTTAGGTTTGGTTTGTTTAGTTTAAAATTTCGATTTTAAATTCATTTCGAGACAGAGTTCAGTCCTGAAATTGATGAAAAAAATTGAAAAAAAAAAATGTTTAGATAAAACTGAAAACAAGAAAAAAGGCGGAACATGTTTGTAGAAATTTCTAATTACTTAAAATTTCGGGGACAAAGTGACTTTGTTAAATTTCCGTTTGTTTTTGACAATGTCAAGGTTAAGCTTGGAAATTTATTATTTTTAATTCAAATTTGAAATCTAAAAACTTCGATTTTTCTAAAACAACATTTTTAGAGAAAGGTAAAAACTGTAATATTCTAAAAATTTTGATCGTGCTAGTAATTCTCTTTATTATAAAACCGAATCTTTGGGATCAAGTTTAAATACTGTGATTTTTTAAACTAAAATTTTTTACAGAAGTCAAATTGCAAAGTTCTGAAAGTTCTTGAAGATCTTGAAATTTTAAGTTAAACGTGCAGGGGCCGATTAACTTTGTTCGGGGCACCGTGCAATGCAACAAACATACTAAAGGACGGTAAAATCATTTCGATGGGATCTAATCTATTCTATCCTAGGAGTGAATGCGAGCACTAACTTCTCTTGGGACTATCATGTGCGCGCCATTGCCAAATCCGCCTCTCAGAGGCTAGGTTTTCTTTTTAGAGCTAAAAAGTACTTTACATTTCATCAGCTATTAACACTATACAAAGCACAAGTTAGGCCAACACTAGAATACTGTTCTCATGTTTGGAGTTCGGCCCCAAAACACCTTTTAGCTCTCTTGGATTCAATTCAAAGAAGCGCGATTTGCCTAATTGATGACAAGAGTCTGACCGATTCTCTGGAAACACTAGAGCACAGGCGTATGGATGGTGACTTGTCTCTTTTCTACAAGTACTATCATGGAAGATGCTCACAGAAACTAATAGGATTGATCCCCCCAAGGGCAAGATCCTTGAGGCGTACTAGACAGTGGAGATAGCAAATTCCTGTGCGGTCCAGCTTGACATAGTGAGGACTTCTGTCTACGGAGACTCTTTTTCTATAGAACTTCCAAGTTATGGTACTAGTTACCGAAAGGAATTTTTCCCAAAAATTACAACTTATCCTTGTTTAAGAAGACGGTTCATCGCCATCTATCCTTGTTTCCGTATCCTACTCGCAGTGCTTTGAAAGCATAATGGGGCTACCCTTTCCGAGGAAATTAAACTTAAAAAAAATACACTAGTGAGGGCCTCCATATGAAAAACTATTGTTTAAAAAGGTTACCCCTCATAGCACGCTCGCAATATTTTCGATGACTAAAAAAAAGGTCAACAGATCTTAACTATCCATTTAGTGCTCATAGTGACTTCGACAACTAGAAGTAAAAGGGAGCAACTATCTAATTTTGTGGGGGTCCCTATGCAGTTGCACATGCTTAAATCTGCCCCTGTGGACGTGTATCTTGAAGGTTAAAATTTTGAAGTCGAAGCCTAGCGATCAGCCGAGGAACTTTTTTCTTGACAATTTGAGCTTAAAGTCGTTTGGAAATTACCCCGAAATTTCGAAATGAAACTTGGAGGTTTAAAAAAAACTGCTTTCATATTTCTCTTCAACAGGCTTTCCTTAATTTTTTACAAGCACAAACAACTTTTCAATATTTAAAAAAATGTTGAATGTTTTTCCAAATTTGGCTTTCATTTCGAAGTTTCTATCAAAATTTATCCAAATTCAAAAATTGATAACAATATTTTTTTCTTTATGTGCAATCCACTCCCAAAGGACAATCCTATTTAGCTTTCAAAGCACCGCGAGTAGGATGCAGAAACAAGGATAGATGGCGATGAACCGCCTTCTTAAACAACCATAGGAAAAATTCCATTCGGTAACGAATTCCATAGCTTGGAAGTTCTATAGAAAAGAGTCTTCGTAGGCAGAAGTCCATACTGTGTCGAGCTGGACCGCACAGGAATTTGTTGCCTCAGACTGTCTTGTATGCCTCAAAAATCTTGTCTTTTGAGGGATCAATCCTATTAGTTCCTGTGAACATCTCCCATGAAAGTATTTGCAAAAAAGAGATAAATCACCAACCGCCTGTGCTCTAGTGTTTCGAGAGAATCGGTCAAACTCTCCTCATCAATTAGGCGAATCGCTCTTCTTTGAATTGAATCCAAAAGAGCAAAAGTGTGATTTGGAGCTGAACTCCAAACATGAGAACAGTATTCTAGTGTTGGCCTAACTTGCACTTGTATAGTGTGAATAGCTGATTAGATGTGAGGTACTGTTTAGCTCTAAAAAGAAAGTCTAGTTTCTGAGAGGCGGATTTGACAATGGCGCGCACATGATCGTCTCAAGAGAAGTTAGTGCTCGCATTCACTCCTAAGATAGATAGATTAAATTCCATCGGGAGGATTTTACCGTCCATGAGTAATTTTGTTGCATTATCCCTTGGTGTTTTCTTAGAGTAAACCGCGGCCTGAATTTTTGAGGCACTGAAGTCGACTTGATTTTTCTTATCACATTCCAGAATGATTTCGAGATTACGATTAATTATCTGTATCTGCTGTTCCCTTAACAGTCCATTCAAAAAGTTCATAGGATGACACACAGATGGCCTTACTAGAATTTTTTCCATATGATTTTTATTTAGTACTCACCTTCAAACGATACGTGTATAAATTTGACAGCAATCTGACTATTGATTCGTGAGTTATAGCATTTTGTGTGAAGCAACTTTTGTTATTGAAAAAAAAAAGTGGAAAAAAGTGAATTTCGAGTTTTGATAAAGCACTGCTTTTTGATGAAAAAAATACAGTGGAAACCAAACAATGGCTTGATAACCATTATCCGAACCTTGCTCCATCGAGACAAATGGTAGAGAAGTGGATTGCTAAATTTAAACGTGGTCGTACCAGCACAAATGATGTAGAGCGCCGTGGACGCTCAAATGAGGCTGTTATTCCAGAAAACATGAAAAAAATCCACAAATTGGTTATGAACGATCGCAAATTGAAGGTGCACGACCTAGCTGACATTGTAAAGATATCAGATGGTAGTGTTTTTACCATTTTACACGAACATTTGGGTATGTGAAAGCTCTGTGCAAAGTGGGTGCCGCGCGAGCTCACAGTCGACCAAAAACAACAACGAATCGATGCTTCAGAGGAGTGTTTGGCGCTGTTAAACCGCAATAAAATGGAATTCTATCGTCGATATGTGACAATGGATGAGACATGGCTTCATTATTACATACCAGAATCCAAAAGACAGTCAGCTGAGTGGACAACAGTCGACGAATCGAATCCAAAGCAAGCAAAGACGCCGGTAAGGTGATGGCTTCTGTATTTTGGGATGCGAACGGAATAATATTTATCGACTATCTCCAAAAAGGAACCACCATCAACAGCGACTATTACTGTGCACTTTTAGATCGATTTAAGGCTGAAATCGCAAAGAAACGGCCACATTTGCAAAAGAAAAAAGTGTTGTTTCACCAAGACAATGCACTGTGTCACAAATCGATGAAAACGATGGCAAAATTGAATGAATTGGGCTTCGAATTGCTTACCCATTCACCGTATTCTCCAGATTTAGCCCCCAGCGACTTTTTCCTGTTTTTAGATCTCAAGAGAATGCTTGTTGGAAAGAAATTTAAGTCCAATGATGAAGTAATCGCTGAAACTGAGGCCTATTTTGACGAGAAAGGGAAATCGTACTATAAAAGTGGTATCGAAAAGTTGGAAAATCGCTATACTCGTTGTATCGCCCTCAAAGGCAACTATGTTGAATAATAAAATCGAGTTTTGTCAAAATTTTGTTTTTTTCTTACCTATCCTACGGACTTACTGAATGAGCTGATAGTTGATTTAAAGCAGCGACGGATAATGGTTGGTCGGAGAGAAAAAATATGAGACCAGGCTACTATCATCTGCCTGATTGGAAGTTGAAGCTAAGAGATCGTTTATGTGTGACATAAACATTGTAGGAGACAGAACAGACCCCTGAGGCACCCCTGCATTAATCGCAAATGTCTTGGATGAGATGCCATCGATGACGACCCGAAGAGTTTTCTCAGCGAAAAAAATGGATATCAAATGACGGAGTCCAGAAGGAAGACCATAGGATGTTAATTTGGCGAAAATAGATTTAATTTGTTTTTTTCAAAATTTTGGGGTTTAAACTAGAAACTTTTCCGCCTTAAATACGTTATTTTCGAAATTTCGCATTATTTTAGAAATTTTGACTGACTTTTTTCTCTTAAAATCGCAATTTAATTGGAATTTTAACGTCCTACATAAAATGTTGACATGGAACAACTTTAAAAATCCAAAATTTTTGTATTTTTTTGAAGTTTCGTTTTTCTCTCTAAATTTTGGACTAAAACTTTTATTGTTTTCCTAACAAATTAAATTTCAGCTTTAAATTCATCACAATTTTAATTTTTCCAAAATATCGATTTCATAAAAAAAATATTGTTTTTTTATTTTAAATTTGGTCCAAATTTTTGTTTTATCCCAAGATTAAATTTTTCTGAAAGTTTATCTTGAATCTCAGACGTTTTTCAGCGACATTTCTAGGTAAAGCTTCTTTGCAAATTTTTTTCAAAATTCAACCTGCTTGTCAAATTCTCCGTTTAAAGCGAAAATAATCATTTTTTTTTTGTAATTTCAATTCGTTCAAAATTTCTAAATCCTATCTAAATTTAAAATAAATTTAGATATTTGCTCACATGATGCAATCCTTTTAGTGCTCGTTGATTCACATCTCAATCGATCGGCCTGATTGACCTACATATAGTTTTGGACAACTTCCATGGATCAGTTTACATAAACCATGGATTATACATCGGTGACATAAACTCAAATAAAATTTACTTCAAAATGAAGCAAATAAATCACCAAATTACATGAATCTAATTTAAATGATTAAATTAAACGTTTGATGCATATGAAATGAAAAAAAAAAGTTTCGAGATAATATAGGTAGCTCAAAAATAAAAGTTTCGAGAGAAATTGTTTGAGGTTAATTGTACAAACAAATGTTATACTTAAATTCCACTACTAGTTTAAAAATAAACAAATCCGCGATTTCCTTCCTATTTCCTTCTTTTATAGAATTTTTCTCATTTGTGAAAGCAAATTACATAAAATTCCTACTATTAAATAATATATGTACATAAATTGATCTGTTAAAATTTACGACTAGAAACAGGTACGTTTTAGAGAACTAGATATTTTAATTACTACATTTTAATTAGATTGACTTTCGCTTATTCATAAGGAAATATACGTACAATATTAATAGTATGTAAAAATATTCCAACGGCTGCGAAAATGATTAAAATCTGTATCAATCACCGCAAATACATAGATGGGACGATTGCCAAAAATTTCGCACTAAAAATATCGACAAGTCTTCACCTGTCATAGGTGACTGAATACTTCGGCTTAAAACCTCATTAGGTGGCTAAATTTAGGTTTTTCGGAAGTCGAAAACCGCCAGATCGACACCGATTTAGAACTTACCGCTTCGAACGATTCGCCGACCGCCAATAATCTCCAAAATACGCCGAAAACTCACCTACGATCGACTGGACGCGCTTTTTACGACGAAACAAAACGTAGAAACGCACTAACTTGATTCGCAAAACACGGGACGCGTAATCCTGGACATGTCGGTTTTTGACAGGCAACAGATGAACGGTCGCGGTGCAAAATCGATGCCCGACGCGACGCTGCGGACGACATGCGCGCCAGCGACGCACGTACGAGAATGAGTTGAAGATCGTAACGCACGCACCGGTCGTCGAATCATAGGTAGCGCGTGCGAGAATGGCCGGCCTACTACGTTTTTCGACGTCGGTTTCTAATATGTTATTATTTTATTGTTCCGGTGTGGTACTTTCGTTTTTTTTTGTTTAAGGTTACCTTTACCTACTTTAAATCGCACTTATTACGATCTGAACGATGTAATTAACGCACAGGAAGCCGCACTATTTCGACATCATACCGGGGACGTTCAAATTAACTTTGGACGGAAAGATAACGATTTTCGTAACATTGACACATTTTAAATAAATCTTTTGCCAAATAACTTTACGTATTGCATCCAACAATTTGTAAACTGATCTTAAATTATTTAATTTTCTTTCTGTTCATTTGCATGTTACGCTGTTTCGTTCTGAAAATAGTTTTGGAGCAGTAAACACAACTTGTTTACATGGTAGATGCTTCTTAGAAAACACTGGTGCGAAAAATAAACAATTTTTGTAATAAAAAAGTTGGTTATGACAGCTGCCAACATGAAAATAATTTACATGTAATGACTAAGAAAAAAATATGTTTTCCCTTGTGTTGTTTTAAAACCATCAAAAAAGTTGGGTCTGCTATCAGAGTTGAGTTTACGTATAAGTTATATAAGCTGTAGCTTCGGGCCCCCAAATAGGATTGAAGACCTTTTTTTAGTCAATAAAATTGTTGATGTGAACCTCTTTTTTGCTCAAAACACTGGCCCCACATCTCAAATAGCATAGGGTCTCATCAAGTCAAATCCGGTCGTGTTTATTATTAATGACAAGAAAATCTATTTAATTGAAATACCCAAACATGTTTTGGCTTGAATGCACACACACGCAGGGGCCTTCTCCACGGTGCGGTGCTTTCTTCTTTTTGTTGTTGTCAACAATATTTTGGACATGACAAGGTTTTATCGCTTTTTCGTAGGACTCCATCCCCGTTTGTAACGTTTGTGGTCAACCAATTCTGTCAATAAAGTAACGAAATTCAATTTGTTTTTCACAATTAATTAAAATTTATTTTAAAGTTCAAAATTGACTATTTTAAAATTTCGGCGTCTAAAAATTCCACTCTTGACAATTTTTAACTTTTGAAAATTTTGATTTTAAAAATTCAAAAATTGAAATACAAGTCTTGTCCCCTGAAACCAAGAAAGATTAAAAAACACATCAAAGGTTGCTCTAACGCGTTTCGATAGCCAAGCTATCATCTTCAGAGAGATACTCTGAAAATTCAGACTATTTTGAAAACTTGGACTATTTCTAAAAACTCCGGCTCTTCTTAAAAAATTCAACGTTTTTAAAAAGATCGACTTTTTCGAAAATTTTAATTTTTCTGTCAGTTTGACAGTCTCGAATTCTTTAAAAAATTCGTTTTTTTTTCTCCAAAATTGCAACCTTCTTCTAAATGCTCCTCTTTAAAAGAAAAGACGATGGTTTTTTTTCTTGACTTTTTTTTCTTCGAAATTTTGACTTTTTTCCGAAATTGACATTTTTATAAATTTGACATCTTTTAAAAATTTCACGTTTTTTGAAAAATAGATTTCTTAGAAGATTTCAGTTCGTTTAAAAATTTCCTCTTTTCTTCCAAATTTCGATTTCTCTACAGATTAGCTACTTTGTTTGGATATTTTTACACTTTCTGATAATTTTTACAGGGCCAGTCAGAAAGAGTTCCCTGATTTGGAAAGCTAATAAAAACCAAACTAATTAAGATGTAAAAAAACCTTATTCCTTAATAAGTATACATACCAGGTCATTCAATAAGTCCGTACAATAAGTAAAAAAAAAACAAAATATTGACAAAACTCGATTTTATTATTCAACATAGTTGCCTTCGAGGGCGATACAATGAGTATAGCAATTTTCCAACTTTTCGATACCACTTTTATAGTGCGATTTCTCTTTCTCGTCAAAATAGGCCTCAGTTTCAGCGATTACTTCATCACTGGACTTAAATTTCTTTCCAACAAGCATTCTCTTGAGATCTGAAAACAGGAAAAAGTTGCTGGGGGCTAAATCTGTAGAATGCGGTGGGTGGGTAAGCAATTCGAAGCCCAATTCATTCAATTTTGCCATCGTTTTCATCGATTTGTGACACGGTGTATTGTCTTGGTGAAACAACACTTTTTTCTTTTGCAAATGTGGTCGCTTCTTTGAGATTTTAGCCTTCAATCGATCCAAAAGTGCACAACAATAGTGGCTGTTGATGGTGGTTCCTTTTTGGAGATATTCGATGAATATTTTTCCGTTCGCATCCCAAAATACAGAAGCCATCACCTTACCGGCGTCTTTGCTCGCTTTGGATTCGGTTCGTCGATTGCTGTCCATTCAGCTGACTGTCTTTTGGATTCTGGTGTGTAATAGTGAAGCCATGTCTCATCCATTGTCACATATCGACGATAGAATTACATTTTATTGCGGTTTAACAGCGCCAAACACTTCTCTGAAGCATGGATTCGTTGTTGTTTTTGCACAGAGCTTTCGCATACCCAAATGTTCGTGTAAAATGGTAAAAACACTACCATTTGATATCTTTACAATGTCAGTTAGCTCGTGCACCTTCAATTTGCGATCGTTCATAGCCAATTTGTGGATTTTTTTGATGTTTTCTGGAATAACAGCCTCATTTGGGCGTCCACTGCGCTCTGCATCATTTGTGCTAATACGACCACGTTTAAATTCAGCAATCCACTTCTCTACCATTTGTCTCGATGGAGCAGAGTTCGGATAATGGTTATCAAGCCATTGTTTGGTTTCCACTGTATTTTTTTTTTCATCAAAAAGCAATGCTTTATCAAAACTCGAAATTCACTTTTTTCCATTTTTTTTCAATAACAAAAGTTGCTTCATACAAAATGCTATAACTCACGAATCAATAGTCAAATTGCTGTCAAATTTATAAACGTATAGTTTGAAGGTTAGTACTAAATAAAAATCATATGGAAAAAATTCTAGTAACGCCATCTACGTGTCTTCCTATGGACTTTTTGAATGGACTGTTAATGCCATTTTAAGTAAATGGGTTTTCAAAATTACATCACTCATGTGTTCCCCTCCATTGTTGATACACCCAGTTAGCCTCTCGCAAAAATTTTTCATCACTGAGGATCATTTCAGCAACAATTTCTCGAATTATCGTCTTCCTAATAGCTTCCAGTATTTTCAGTGTTTCAACATCGTCCCCAAACTCTGGAGTATGCTTATAAACAAATAAAGTTTTTTTACATCTTGATTAGTTTAGTTTTTTATTAGGTTTTTAAATCTGGGAATTCTTTCTACCTCACCCTGTAAAAATATTGAAGAATTCGAATTTCTTTTTTAAATTAGGAATTTTTTGAAAATGTATTATTTAAAATTTTGTTTTTTTTTTTAAATTTAGAAATTTTATTTTATCTAAATCGTATTTTTTGTAAACTTAAACTTTTTTTGAAAAATTCTACTTTTTGTTAGAGCCGAGTTTTCTGAAAATGTTGACTCTTTTCAATTTAGACCTTTGGTGAAACGGACTCGTCCTTGGTTATCTTCAAAAATTGAAATACAAGTCTTGTCCCCTGAAACAGTATCTCTCTGAAGATGATAGCTTAGCTATCGAAACGTGTTAGAGCAACCTCTGTTGTGTTTTTTAATCTTTATCTAGGGGACAAGATTTGTATTTTAATTTGGACTTGAAAATTTTAAGTACTTTCAAGATTTCGACCTAATTCCAAAATTCCGAAGTTTTTTTTACAGATTTCGACTTTTTCTTGAAAATGTCCACTTTTCTCAAAATTTCCACAATTTAATTTACCTTTTTCTCGAAGTCTTGACTTTTTGGAAATTTCGCTTGTTAAAATTTATAAAAAATTTAACTTTTTTAAAAATTTTAATTTCTTTAACAATTCTTACTTTTTTAAAAATGTCTTCCTTTTTTAATTCTGTTCTCTCGAAATTTTACAATTTTTTTGGGAATTAAATATTTTAGAAATATTTTCCGTTTTTTAAATGTCGACTTTTTTTAAATTTTTGATTTTTCAAAATTACAGCACAGAAAATTTAACTTTTTTCTAAATTTCGGCCGAATTTGGGGATTCCCACAGTTTTTGAAAAATTCAACGTTTTAAAAACTTCGAATTTTTTTTAAAAGTATACTAGATTTTCTGGACATTTATGGTTTTGGAAAATGTTTGGAAAATTTTTAATATTCTTTCAAAATTTCTTTTTTAAAAGTATCCTTTGTTTTTCGGAATTCTGGCTTTGTGAAAATGTCGACTTTCTAATAATTTGAACTGCTCGTAATTTTAAATTTTTTGGAAAAGTTCTTATTTGAAAATTTTCGCTTTTTAACATTTTAATTTCGATTTTTTATTGTAAATGTTCTCAAATTTTAGCTTTTTTAAATATTCTCATCTTTTTAGAAAATGTCGATTTTGTCTCGAAATTTCGACTTTTCGACCCTGTTTGAATATCTCGATTTTTGTTGTTGTTGACATTTTCGACTTTTACTCATATTCGGATTTTATCAAAACTTCGAAGTTTTTTGAAGAATTCAACTTTATTTAGTAAATATTTTTTAAAAACCAAGTTTTACGAAAATTTCGAATTAAAAAAAAATAATTTTGGCCTTTTCTTTAATTTTAACTTATTTTAAAAATTTTGACGTCTTCAAAGTTTCGACTTTTTCCAAAATGTTGATTTTTGTCGGACTATCGATTTAAATTTTGAGTTTTTGTAAATTCGACTTTTTTAGAAAAATTCTATTTTTTGGAAAAATCTGACTTTGGAGAATTTAAAATCTTTTGCAGCTTTGTCAAGGTTCTTACTTTTTCAAAAATTCTGTTTTTGAAAATTTCGACTTTTTCAAATGTTTTCTGGAAATTTAAATGTCGACTTTTTTGATTTTTTCAATTTAGACTTCAAAATATCAACTTTTTTCAACATTTCGACTTATTTCAAAAATCCTAACTTTTTTTTGAAGAATTCGACAGTTTTGAAGATTACGACTTTTTCTTCAAAATTCCCCCACTTTATTCAAAATTTCCACTCTAATAATTTAGCCTTCTCTTCGAAATTTTGACTTCTTGATTATTTTGCTTCTTAAAATAATCAAAATGTCACACTTTCTGACAATTTCTACCACTTTTAAAAAGGGTTTTTTTTTTAATTGTGATTTTTAAAAAATTTCGACTTTTAAAATTTTCTGTTTTTTCCAAATCGTGCTGTTTTTTTGAATATTTTAACATTTTTAATGTCGACTTTTCTGAAAATTTTAATGTTTTTCAATTTTGAGAGAATTTCAGCAGTTCAAAATTTCGACCCAATTCGAAAATTATGACGTTTTCTGAAGATTTTGACTTTTTCTTTAAAAATTTCCACTTTTCCCAAAATTTGGCTTTTTCTCAAAATCTTGACTTTTTGAAAACTCTGCTTCTTAAAATTTATAAAAATTTTCACTTTTTTGTAATTTTCAACTTCTTTGGCAATTTTTACTTTTTTGAACATTTCTACTATTTTTTAATCTTTTTTAATTTTATAATTTAAATTTGTATAATTTTTTTTCAAATTACGATATAAAAAATTCAATTTTTTTCAAAATTTCGGTTCAATTTGAAAATTCTGACATTTTTTGAAAAATTTGACGTTTGAAAAACTTCGAATTTTTTTAAAAAGTATTAGTAGATTAACAATTTTCATTGTTTTTGAAAACTTTTTAAAACTTTTTGAAAATTTTTAATTTTCTTTCAACATTTCTACTTTTTAAAAATTTCGATTTTTTTTTCGGAATTTTAACCATTTGAAAATTTCAACTTTCTAATAATTTGGACTTCGTAAATTTAATTTTTTTGGAAAAGTGCTTTTTTGAACATTTTCACTTAAACATTTTAATTTCGATTTTTTAATTGAGAATTTTCCCTAAATTTTAGCTTTTTTAAAGATTCTCACCTTTTTAGAAAATGTTGACTTTGCCTCGAAATTTTTTCAACATTTCTACTTAATTCAAGAATCTTACCTTTTATTTTTTCAAGACTTCGACAGTTTTGAAGATTACGACTTTTTCTTGAAAATTCCCCACTTTATTCAAAGCTTCCATTCCAAAAATTTAGCATTTTTCTAGAAATGTTGACTTCTTGATTATTTTGCTTCTTAAAATGCTAAATGTCACACTTTCGGACAATTTCTACCATTTTTAAAAAAAGGTTTTTTTAAATTGTGATTTTTAAAAACTGTCGACTTTTTCTGTTTTCTCCAAATCGTGTTTATTTGAATATTTAAACATTTTTTGAACAATTCTACTTTTTGTTATTTAATGTCGATTTTCCGAATATTTTGATGTTTTTAAATTTGAGAAAATTTCAATTGTTCAAAATTTCTACTCATTCGAAAATTAGGACGTTTTCTGAAGATTTCGATTTCTTTAAAAATATCCTCTTTTCTCAACATTTCCGCTTAATAATTTGGCTTTTTCTCAAAATCTTCACTTTTTGAAAACTTTGCTTCTTAAAATTTATAAAAATTTTCACTTTTTGTAAATTTCAACTTCTTTGGCAATTTTTGCTTTTTGAAAATGTCTACTATTTTTTAATCCTGTTCTCTTGAAATTGTACAATTTTTTAAAATTACGATATAAAAAATTCAAATTTTTTCAAAAATTCGGTTCAATTTGAGAATTCTCACATTTTTTGAAAAATTTGACGTTTGAAAAACTTCGATTTTTTTTAAAAGTATTAATTTTAACTTTTTGGAAATTTCAACTTTCTAATAATTTGGACCTTTCATAAAACTAAGTCTTTTGGAAAAGTATTTTTTTGAAAATTTTTACTTAAACGTTTAAATTTCGATTTTTTAGTTGTGGATTTCCCTAGCTTTTCTAAAGATTCTCACCATTTTAGAAAATGTTGACTTTGCTTCGAAAATTCGACTTTATTTCGATCCTTGGTAAATACTTCGTCTTTCTCTAAACATTTTGACCCTTACCTCCATTTCTTTTTTTTTTTGACAATTTCGACTTTTACTGATATACCGTTTTTTCCAAAATTTCGCCGTTTCTGAAAATTTCGACGAAATATTTCGTAAAAATCTCAAACTTTTGTGAAAGTTTCCAATTAAAAAAAATTAAAATGTTCAATTTTGACTTTTTCTCAAGTTTTAACTTATTTTGAAAATTTTTGACGCCTTCAAAGTTGCGACTTTCTCCAAAATTTTGATTTTTGTCGAAATATCCAGTTTTTCTTAAAATTTTGAGTTTTTGTAATTTTCTACTTTTTGTAATTTCGACTTTTTTTTAGAAAAATTCTATTTTTCTGTTAAATTTGACATAAAATTTTTTCGTAGCTTTGACTATTCTCAAGGTTTTGATTTTTTCGAAAATTCTGTTTTTGAAAACTTCGACTTTTTTATGTTGTATTTTCTCGGAACTTAAATGTCGACTCTTCTGAGAATTTTGATTTTTTTCAATTTATACTTGAAGATATCAACTTTTTTCCACATTTCGCCTTAAATCAAAAATCCTAACGTTTTTGAAGAATTTGACAGTTTTGAAGATTTCGAATTTTTCTTGAAAATTCCCACTTTATTCAAAATTTCCACTCTAAAAATTTGGCTTTTTTTTTCGAAATTTTGACCTTTTGATTATTTTGTTTCTTAAAATACTCAAAATTTTAACTTTTTGTAAAATGCAACTTTTGTGAAAATTCCAATCTTTTTTCAAAATTTCGCGTTCTCTCGAAATTGTACACCTCTTTTGTATGTTTTTTTTAATGTAATATTTTTGAAAATTTTGATTTATTTTTAATTGAGACTTGAAAAATTCTGTTTTTGAAATAACTACTTTCATTGAAAAAGTAAGTTTTTTGAAAAAAAGTAATTATGCCGAATTTTCAATATATTTTGGTTTTTTTAAACCTTTTGAAAATCACTTAAAAATTCAAGAGATTTGCTTTGCTGTTATTATACTTTAGTTACATTTATTGCTGTTGAACCTTCCGAACCTTGTACATTGAACAATTGCAAGAATTAAGGGACTAGACAGATGATAAGGATTCTGGAATAGAAATATGTGGTTCTCAAAGGCGTTTTGCTGAATTTGCCAGAAACTGACCAAAGAGAAAGTGACTAGCTGTAAATAACATAAATGCTTAATATGTATTTACTTCCAAAAAATGAACTTGTGCCATCGGCGCCAAAAATTTTCAATGATCTTTTCCGACAACCCAATATGTCCAAATGAACTAAGAAAAAGGAATGTGCAGCAGATTCATTTCCAATACATTCATTCAAAATCCTATTTACATAACAGAGTTTCATTGCTATGTTTATTCATTTCAATCCTTCAAATAGACTTTCTTCTTAATTCTATCTATAAAATGGCACCCAAAGTTCACGTTTGCATCTGGTAAATATTTGACGTTTATATTGCGCTTCGTCCGATTTTTTCAATTTGTTTCTCAATTAACTAAATTAGAACTCCAGCTAGCGCGAAAAGGTCAACTGAAAGGGAATCTAAAAAAGAAACCTCGAATCCGATCGATTTTAATCTCTCAGTATATTCAACACAAATCTAAAAGCTTCATTGCCACAATTGAATTCATGACGAACTCCAATAAATGAGACTCATAATTCACAAAGTTAACCCACCTACACTTCGCCCGTATCCAAACTCAATTCGAGTTAGAATTTAATACGGAAATTAAGCCAATTCCTCTTTAGAATTCCCTAACGACGCGATCACAAACGATACATAAATAGACAAAATTAGAGATAAAATTAATTCATCACGACGACTTTTGATGTATAAAGTTATGGGAGGTTATTTCTGGACAGAGAAGTTTATAGAATTAAAATTATATATTCAGATTTCCGACGAAGGAAAAACATCCGTTCAACGCTCGGCTTTTTCCACGAAATTAAAAGTGAAGATCGATTTCCATAAACATTTAATTCGCTAGAATTACTTAAGGTTCGGATTACACACTTGACAGATGCTTGAAGTTTTTTTCGTGTGCGGATTTCGTAACACAAAACAGGCTTCTCAATCAGTGGTGCGCCCAAGGGCGTGGGAGGTCTTAAGCTTGAGTCTATTTGACATTATTTTCGATCCCTTTTGAATATTTCGACTTTTTTTTGAAAATTTCGACTTTTTTTGAAAAAAACTCATTTCTTTTAAAAACTTCGGATCATTTTAAAATGTTAACTTTTGAACATTCCGACTTTTGTTGAAAATTTGAAACTATTTAACAACTTTCAATAATTTTTCAACTTTTTTTTTGCAAAATTCATTTTAAAAAATCTATTTTCTCGAAATCTTTATTTATCTGAAAAAATTCCGACTTTTCCACCTGTTTTTTTTAAATTGTGGCTTTTTTGTAGTTTGATTTTAGTGAAAAATGTTACTATTTTTGGAAATTTTGTCTATTACAGATTTTTCTGTTAGAAAATTTATTTTTTTTTAAATTTCGAAGTTTTTTCAAAATTTGGAACTTTTATTCAATATTTTTCATTTATTTTGGAAAAATTTTACAAATTTTTGACTTATCTCGATCTTTTTTTTAAATTTTGACCCCAAATTACAACTTTTCGGTGAATTTGATTGAATTTTTTATTTTTTTTTAAATTTCAAATATTTTCAATATTTATCGATTTTTTTTTAATTTCGATTTTCGATATTTATTGAAAATTTTAACTTTTTTGAACTTTTCGACTTATTTTGAAACTTTCAAATTCTGGCTTATTTTGGAAATTTCAACTCTTTCAGTTTCCCCTTTTCAAGGTTTTGATTCATTTATCTGAGAAATTTTCTGAAAATGTTTACCTTTTTTCAAAATTTTAACACAAAATTGCTCAAATTTTCGACTCTTTTTCAAAATATTTTTCTTTGGATTTTTTATAACTTTAATATTTCGAAATTTTTCAAAATTACAACTTTATTATGAAAATTTCGATCTTTTATCATCAAAATTTCGAATTTCTCTCAAGGTTTCCACTTTTTTTATTTCAAAATGTGGACTTTTTTTACTTGTTTTTAAATTCGACCTTTTTTTTTGAAACATTGACCTTTTTTTCAATTCTGACCTTATTTCAAAATTTCTACTTGTTTCCAAATTCGATTACATCTCAAAATATCTTTCTTTAAATTTTTCTTTTGAATTTTTAAAACTTTTGAGATTTTCGAATTTTTTTTCAGAATGTTAACTTTTTTTTAGAAAATTTCGATCTTTTACATCAAAATTTTGGACTTCTTTCGCAATTTCTATCTTTTTTTTTCAACATTCCGACTTTTTTTGAAAACTTTGATCCTTGTTTTTAAATTTTGACCTTATTTTAAAATTTTTACTTCTCTCAAAATTTCGACTTGTTTTCAAAATATTTACTTTTTCTTGAAATAGTTTTCTTTCCATTTTTTAAAATTTTAATATTTTGAAATTTTCGAATTTTTTTCAGACTTAACTTTTTCTTTGAAAATTTCGATCTTTTACCATTAAAATTTCGATTATCTCGAAATTTTCACTTTTTTTTATTTCAGAATTTGGACTTCTTTCGAAGTTTCTACCTTTCTTTCAAAATTTCGAACTTTTTTTGAAAACCTTTTTTTTGGCAAAGTTTCTATCTTTTACCATCAAAATTTCGACTTTCTCCCAAAATGTTCACTTTTATCATTTCAAAATTTGGACTTCTTTCGAAATTTCCACCTTATTTTAAAATTTTGACCTTTTTCTTAAAAGAAATATTGATTTTTTTTATAAATTCTAACCTTATTTCAAAATTTTTACCTTGTCTCGAAATTTCGACATTTTTTTTTTAAATCTTTACTTTTTTTTCCTAAATTCGATTATCTTGAAATATTTTTCTTTCAATTTTTTAAAACTAATATTTTAAAATTTTCCAATTTTTTAAGAATTAAAACTTTTTTTTGAAACTTTCGATCTTTTACCATCAAAATTTCGACCTTCTCTCGAAGTTTTCACTTTTTCATTTCCGAATTTGAAGCTCTTTCGAAATTTCTACCTTATTTTAAAATTTTGATCGTGTTTTTAAAAAACTTTGATCTTTTCTTTAATTTTGACCTTATTTCAAAATTTTTACCTTCTCTCAAAGTTAGGACTTTTTTATTTCCAAAATATTAACTTTTTCGATTATTTTTTTAATATTTTGAAATTTTCGAATTTTTTTAGAATTAAAACTTTTTTTTAGAAAATTTCGATCTTTTACCATCAAGATTTCGACTTTCTCTCGAAGCTTACACTTTTTCAAAATTGGGACTCCTTTCGAAATTTCTAACTTTTTTTAAAATTTCGAGTTTTTATTTTCAGAACTTCGATTTTTTTTTTTAAATTCGACTTCGATTTTTTTTATCTTCGGCTTTTTGAAAAAGTCGCTCGCCTGACATTCGAATCTTCGTTTTTTTGTGAATAATCTGGTTAAATTATAAATTTTAAAAATTTTAACGAAGTACAAAAAAAAAGAATTACATAAAACGAATTTAACAATTTTTTAACTCTTTTTGAAAATTTCGAAGTTTTTCAAAATGTTAACGTAAAATTTCATTCTTTCCTGACAATTTCGACTTTTTTTTGAAAACTTTGATCTTGCCTGCTCAATGTTTCGACTTTTTTCCCAAAACTTTGATTCTAGAAATGATAAGACTTAAAAAAATTCTTTATTTAAATAAGAACTTATTTTTAATATTTAGCTATTTTTCTCGAAATTAAATTTTTAGGAAAAATGGAAATTGTGCTTAAACTTGTTTTTTTCTTACAATTTTTTTAAAACTTTAATATTTTAAAATTTTCGAATATTTTTAGAATTAAAGCTTTTTTTTGAAAATTTCGATCTTTTATCATCAATATTTCGACTTTCTCTCGAAGCTTTCACTTTTTCATTTCAGAATTTGAAGCTCTTTCGAAATTTCTACCTTATTTTAAAATTTTGACCTTAATTTAAAAAAACTTTGATCTTATTTTTTAATTTTGACGTTATTTCAAAATTTTTACCTTCTTTCAAAGTTGGGACCTTTTAATTTTCAAAATATTAACTCTTTCGATTATTTTGAAATATTTTTCTTTGAAATTTTTCTTTCGATTTTGTAAAACCTTAATATTTCGAAATTTTGAAATTTTTTTCAGAATGAAAACTTTTTTTAAATTTTCGATCTTTTAGAATCAAAATTTCGACTTTCTCTCGGAATTTTCACTTTTTTATTTCAGAATTTGGACTTCTTTCAAAATTTCTTATTTAAAAATTTTGATATTTTTACCTTCATTCTAATTGCAAGTTTACCCATTTTTGGTTTCTACTTTATTACTAAAATTTCGACGTAAACGTTTTTTTATAAAATATGATTATTTTTATTTCCAGTTTTTTTGACATTTTGAAAATTTAACTTCCAAGAAAAAAGTTAAAATTTTTTACTGGATGTGCGCCTGTCCAGAATTAAACATTGAATAAATATTGTGGGTTTGATTTATGACAGGATTATCTGTAAAAAAAGTCATCAATTTTCATAATCAGTCTTCTTGAAATGTTGAGATTATTTAGAAAGTTCCAGTTTTTGTTGTTGAAATTTTGAATTCAATCCCAACATTAGGAGAACTTCAGGTAAAAGTTGAAATCTTGTTGCCCATACGTTTACGTATCTTAGAAATTTTCTGGAAATTATCGACTTTTTTGAAAATAATCTATTTTTTAGTATTTTCCATTGAAAATTCTGTCTTCTTGCGAAAATTTCGAATTTTTTTAAAGATTTTGTCACAAAATTTTTAACTGTTCTCAAATTTTCGACTTTTTTTTTGAAAATCCTTAATTTTTTTTAAATTAGATTATCTTATTTTTCATGGTAGACTCTTATTGGTTGGAAACGTTATGTTTATTAAGCTGGGTCGCAGAAATGTTAAATAAAATTAATAAACATTCGATTATCTTAAAATATCTTTCTTTAAATGTTTTCCTTCAATTTTTTAAAACTTTAATTTTTTGAAATATTCCAATTTTTTTCCGAATTACAACTTTTTTTAAATTTCGATCTTGTACCTTGAATAATTTCGACTTTCTCTAGAAGTTTTCGCTTTTTCCATTTCAGAATTTGGAGGTTTTTCGAAATTTCTACCTTTTTTACAATTTCGACTTTCTTTTTAAAAACTTCGCTGTTTTTTTTTTTAATTTTGACCTTATATCAACATTTTTACTTTTCTGGAAATTTCAAATTTTTGTATCTTCGACTTTTTAAAAAATTTGCCTTTTCCTGAAAATTTTGACTCCTTTTTTTGAAAACGCTGACTTTAAATTACGAATTTTGAACGAATTGCATGAAGCAGATTCAAGAAAATGTTTACCTATTTTGAAATTTTCGAATTTTTTCTAAACAGTAACACAAAATTTCGCCCTCTTCCCACAATTTCGACTTTTTGCTTTGAATACGTTGACTTTGCCTGATCAATGTTACACACTTTTTTCTCAATATTTTAAGCTTAAAAATAAAATACAAATTTCAAAAAGATTCTTTCTTTAAATAGAATTTTTCCCAACATTTCACTATTTTCCCGAAATGTTTTAATGAAACTTGGAAATTTTGCTTAAACTTGTTTTTTCTACAAATTTTGAGTTCATAGAAATTATGAGTTTTCTCTTCATTCTAAGATTACACTTTAAGTTTCTACTTTATTGCTAACATTTCGAGCGAAACATCTTTTCATAAAAAAGTAGTTTTTTAATTTCCGTTTTTTTGAAATTTTTGAAATTTTCGAAATTTACCTTCAAATAGAAAATATATTCATGTTTTATTGGCTTTTTCTTCGCCAGTTACTCCTTTCACAATCTTAAATTTCCGTAGCCTTCTGTTAAGGCTTGGCAATCTGTTATAGATTTCCGCAAACAGCGATAACAGATTGCCAATCCTTAACAGAAGGTTACTGAAATTTAGGATTGTGAAAGGAGTAACTGGCGAAGAAAAAGCCAATAAAACATGAATATAAATATGAATACTTCGTAAAGAAATTACAGAGAATATTCAAATAAAAAAATTACAATTTTCCGCTTTTCTTGTTTGGAAAACCAAAGTAGCTCCCCTCCCTCAGCAATTTTCTGGGTAAGCTCCCATCCCCAATGGATCATTAAACATTTCTCTAAATACTATGGGTTTGATTTATGAAAGGATTAATTGTAAAAAAAGTTATCAATTTTCATAATCAAAATCATCTCGACATTTGGAGATATTTTTAGAGAACTTCAGATAAAAGTTGAAATTTTCTTGCTCTATTTCAGATTTTGATTAAGCTCAAAATCGTAAGTTCTATAAACTACGCAAGAAACATTTTGTAATAATGTTCAGTGTTTAGAAGATATTCGTGACAAATTGTTGTTTTATGACATTTAACCTTAAATAAAATTATTAAAACTGTTAGATTCGCCCAAATAAGTAGTCTAAGGTACGCCCAAGGCAACATTTCATATTTTAGTAAAAATGTCATCAAAATCAGTTGAACCACTTCCAGGATTAGTTAAAAATTCTAAAAACTGTATCGGCATTTAAAACACCTAAAAAACTATATGAGCTTATAATAGACAATTTTATTAATATAAACCAAAAAGCAGAATTCTGACTGGAAAAATTTATCAGAATACAAAGGAATAACATAACTCGGAGTAAAAATGTTGATAGAATTTTCAATTGGCTATCTATTGTATAGTATGCATTCTATGTAAGTACTATGTATGTATATCTTTTAAATGATAAGTATTTTGAAGATAATTTGTATAATGAGCTGAAAAATGTTTCTAATATAAAACAAATAAATGTGGGTTTAGAGACGCACAACCTATAATTTGCCATTAACCGATTAACTATCCGAAGGTCTATAAAAGGAAAACGATATTAGTCATCATAAGCTGCTGTTCTGCTTATATAATAAACCACGAGTTCAATTAATACGGTATTCACTTACAACGACAACGAAAACAAACAGATACAGTTTGCATTTTAAATATTTGATATAATTATCGTGACTAGAATGAATCAAAGACGACGAGCATCCGTCAATTCAGTGTTATTCAACAAATACAAAACAAGCCCAAAGATTAACATTATTTATTTTAACCGTTGCTTAGACAATAACCCAGAAATATCGATGTAAATACCTCGGACAACAGCCAAACACAATGACAAAAACCACCTTTTATCCAATTTATCTAAGCGGATTTCATAGTTATTAGTCATACATAACGCATGAATAGGGATTAACATTTTGCCCTTAAGCCATATATTCCTGACTGATTTGGTTTTACATTACAGCAGATGAAACTCTATGCGTCTTTCCTTTGCTCATCATTTAAATTAGTAATGCGCTTCACGATGCTAGTCCTGCTGACGAAATACTAACCACTTTTCATTAATTGGCGATGTTATAACACCTCGAAATATAAATTGAACAGAACCTACCTTCAGCAACGTAAGAATCTTCTGCGATAAGTCGTAATCAAAATTTGAATATCTCGAGTTGGTCATGTCGTATATGAAGACAATGCCGGCCCTCTGAGTGACGGGATCCTGAAGGGCGACGTCTAATTGATAAACGACTCCTTGTAGCGTTGTCTTGTGTGTACTTCCGGTAGGGGAATGTTTGTGAGCGGTGAAAACAGCTATGGCAGCATCTGCGAAGTCCCTTTTAGGCTGAAAGAAACGTGGGGAGAAATTTTAATGCACATCCTTCGACCATTATGTGTTTAATTAGATATTCACATCTTTCCAGCTACCGCACTAGGATTTCTAATACCCTAATACCGAAAAACATTAAAGCTGGTTTCTCCAACAAAAACAATTCATTTCCCATACGTTGCAACGCAAATTTTCCCAGAATTGTTTTTATAAAAGAAAGTATTTTTGAGAAATCTATTACCAATGTGGATGAGTAATTTTATTCAAGGTAAATTTGTACTGCTTTAAATATAATCATGTTTTCAGCGTAATTAAACTTAAATAAATACAAAAATGTAACAATTAAAATACAATACAAACTGCACGTTTCACAGCGCATCAGATTCACGATTTTGAGAAACTAATTTTCTTTCCTTTAAGGAAAGTTTTTTTTCAATCGAAAATTCGATTCTTGTAGCAAGCGGAATAATCCCTGTTACGCAAAAAATAGGAATAACTGATGTAATTTACGACATTAAAAAAAAGTAATACACAGAAATTGTCAATATGCACCGAGTGATTAACTTTCAAGTTCGCTAATCTGAAAATTAATCTTATTTATGTATTGTCGTAAAACGAGAAAAATAAGATTGTCGTAATGTGATTTCTCATTAAATTGTTTGCTAAATCGATGCGACCCAAAATCACTGCCAACAATCGAGAAACACCTCAACTCAACATTTCAAGATGAAAGCGAAATGCTGAAAAAAAAATGGAAAAGATATCCAAACTGTTGAAAAAAAAAAGGTAAACATTTCGATATATCAAAGTTGAAAAGGTCGAAATCTATAAAGAAGAATTTTTCTCGAAAAAATCGACACGTCTACACTTCGAGATGGAAGCGAAGATGATTTTTTTCACCCAAAAAAGAAACTTAAAAATTTCGATATCTGAAGAGGTGGCGAAGAAAAAATTTTCTTGTAACCCAACTTTCAGAATTTCAAGATTTGGAAGAAGACATAGAGAGATGGAAATAAATCGCTTTGCGACAAGTCGTTCATTATTTTAATGGGAATTTTCTCCATCTTTTTTCCAAATAGAAATGGAAAATATCAAAGTTAGGAGAAAGGCGAAGCTTCTTGGCGAACCAATTTTCAAGATTTCGTGATTTGGAAGAAAAAACAGACAATAACGACACTTATTTTTCTGTTGTTTCTTTCTCCAAAATGGAATTTCACAGATTTTGAGGTTTGGAAAAAAAAACCACTGTTTTCGTCTGTTTCCTTCATATAACAGGCGCGTTAGATATCTCGTAATTTGGAGAAAGAAATTGACAATGAAGATTATTTTTTATCGAGAGAAAATAAAAATTTCGACATCTGAAGGAAGAAACAGACGATGAAGAACAAAATTTTTGACAACCCAACAGTCAGCATCCCAAGATTTGGATAAAGAGCCCAAAAAGGTAACCTCACTGCGATACATTATTATTTTAGTGGGAGTTTTCTTCCCGTTTTTTTTTAAAATGGGGATATTGGAAATAGAGACCGAACGAAACTAGATTTTTGGCCAAAACCGAAACCGAATTTCGGCTTCTACTCTGGCATCGGCTGAAACCAGAATCGAAACCGAAACCTATTAAAATTGTATTTATATGGACGTTCAATTAAATAAAAACAGTAACAAGCAGCAGCAATTGAAATGTTAAGTTATGAGTTTAATAGCTAATTTAGAGAATACCTTTACTGAGTAATAGTTAAATACTTAAATAAAAAATAGATATAGGGTGGAGCAAATGAAGTGTCAACTAACTTTAAACTGCTATATCTGCCAAGTCGTTGATGGAAGTCTCAAAATTTTGGGGGTGGTACTCCATTATATTGTTTACAAGTGTACAGAACGCCTTGCATCTTCTTTTTGAGAGAAATTAGCCCTGGATTTTAAACCGAATAGTATTATTCCTTTATATTCGTTAGAAAATCGTAAAAGATCATCATAGAGCTCCAGCATTTGAGAGTAAATAAATTTCTTGTCCATCGGATCATAGATACAATGATACTGGAGATATACAATGATGGTGGAGGTTAAAAAAAACAGCAACATCTACAGATATGTTTGAAAAGTTAGGGCAAACAATTGGCTGCTGATCTGAAAATATCTCTGAATTATCTGAAAATATCAGCGCGAAGCGTGCAACGAAATGGGCTCTGATTAAAGTCCTTGATATTCCAGAAACTACCCAATCTTACACTGAAACAAAAAAAAGTTATACTGAAACCAGTCAAGAAGTTCCTTCGTTCTGGCGAGCCCTCGAAAATTTGGAAAAATTGAAATTCCAGACAACATCAAGATTAAAAGAAAAAGCGCAATGGTCAGGTTTTTCTCAAATTAACACTATTTATGTATCCACAATTTAAAAAAAAAATTGATTTTTCTCTAAACTTGAATTTTTTTTCAGAAATTTTAAGTTTCCTCAACTTTTTAATTTTATTTTCTAAATTTCAGTTTTTATTTCGATTTTTTTTTTAAATAAGGATTCTGACAATAACAGTTTAACTTTGACTCGCTTTTTTCTAAACATTTTGAATTTGATCACAAAGTTTTTCCCCACTAAACTCAGCTCAATATCGATTTATTATTGAAACTTGAAATTTTAATCACAAGAGTTCGAATTTGAACTCTAAATTTTGGAAAACATTTTTCAAATTTAAGGAATTTCGGAAACAAAGTCGAAAATTTAAAATTAAAGTCGTAAAAGTCAACTCTGAAATGGAAAATTAAGTAAAAACCTTACACTAATTTAATATCGAAAATCCGGAATTTTAGAAAAAGTTAAAATTTTTTGAACATTCAAGTTTTAACGTACAGTTTCTGAATTTCTTAAAGCATTTCGAATTTTCCGGATCTCTTAAGGTTTTTCTTCAAATTTTTCTATTTCAATCTTTTCTCGAAATTTCGAAATTAACATTTTTAAAAATTAAAATACAGAACTTGTCCCCTGAAACCAAGAAAGATTAAGAAACACAACAAACAAACAAACAACAATTTTTGAAGATAACCAAGGACCAGACCGTTCCGCCTAACATTTTTGAAGCAAACTATTGCAGGATGAGAAAGAAAATCTAAAACTATATTGTAACGTCACAAAAATCGACTTCGCAGTTAAAATTTTAGTTAAAAAATTTTAATTCATTCTTCAAATTTCGAAAAATTAGAAATAGTACAAAATGTCCAGATAAAAAGTTGAGTGTTTGCTCGCAATTTATAATTTTTCGAATCTTTATTAAAAAAATATTGAAAAGTCGATAATTTTGGATATGAAATTGAAATTTTAAAGTTTACACTGAAATTTTGAAAGTTGAGCTTCAGGTTTCGCATATAAGACATATTTCGGAGAAAAAACACATGAAATTGTTACTAAACCAATGTTTTAAATTTTGAGTGTTTTCACTAAATATCAACGTTTTTTTTTTCGAAATTTTTGGTCTAAAGTTAAAACTTAGAAGTTTAAAAAGATTATTTTTTAATTTTACTTTTTTCCCCGAAATTTCGATATTCATTTAAGTAAATTTCATTTTTCTTAAATTAAATTTAAGTGGATATTCGTTTTGAGAGCCCACATTTTCAATTTATCGTTTTATTTTGACTTTACATTTTTTATATATACATGATGTACTTTTTAAACTGTCCGCGTCGCAATTAATTTTGAATCTGTTTTGTTGTTGCTCGAGCGCAAAACAAAGCAAACAGCAAGAACAAGAAAAAGCAAAACTCTTGCTAGCAAGAAAAAATCAAACCATCAAGAAATTGGCAGGACAAGAAGTAAAACAACTTCTTGTCTTCTTCAACAAGACAAGACTTTAGATAGCAAGACAAGAAACCTTGCTTTGAGCATCACTAGACGGTTTCTTTTTCCAAAACGGAACTTGACAGATTTTGAAGAAAAAACCAAATGATGAAGAAACTTTTTTTTCCAGGGTTTCGACCCATTATTTTTTTCGTTCCGGCTTTCAGTTTCCGTTCCAGCAAAAAATTCAAAACGATTCAGTTCCGGTTTTCGTTTCCACAAAAATAACGGGTTTTTCCGGTTTTCGATTCAGTTCCAGGTGACTCATTTTTTTGATTTTTCAAAAGTTTTTCGAATTAAAGATTGATTTTCGAACATAATTTAGCAATTGTTATGTCTTTTTTTCTTTAATATTGCAACATGTAACTGCTCAGATCTTGCCTAAAAAAAGGAAAGTATTTTTTATTTTTCAAGACAAAAAAAGTCAACCCAGAATTTTGAGTTTAATTTGAGTTCAAATTTCAAGAAAAACCTGAACTTTATAAAAAACTAAATCGCATTTTCGGGTTTAGAAATTTTAAATTTAAATTATTCTTCATTGTAGACTCTTACTGATCGGAAACATTATCGTTATTAATTTCTGCGTAAAATATTTCCAAACTGGGTTGCAGAAATGTTAAATTTAAGTTTAAACTTGGAATTTTCATAAAAATCTTAAATTATATATCCAAGAGTTAAAAAGTTCTAAAATATACGAAATTTGGCGATTAAAATCGAAAATTTGAAAGACTTTTCTTTCATAATTTTGGTTTTCTAGCGAAGCTTTGACTTTGATTCGCTTTTTCTAACAGAACTGATTTTTGCTGTTTTGACTTTGTTTTCTTAAACTTTGGATTAAAAAGATCAATTAAAAAAAATATACATGAAAATGAAAAAGACCAAAAAATATAACATGAACAGTTTTTTGATGAAACAGTCAAAATTTCGACAAAATAACTTCAAAATTTAACAGAAGAATTTTTAAAATTTATACCTTAATTTAGAAATATTGACCTTAGACCCAAATATTCGATTTTTTTTTCTCAAAATGTTGCCGAAAACTTTAAAATTTCTGAAAGTTTTGGTTAGTATATTTATGTTCTGTCGATATTTTAACTTTTTTCTTTTGAAGTTTCAAATTTAAAGTTGTGTGTACTTTTTATCATTATTTTCTGTAAAATTTCGACTTCAAATAAAATTTAGTCTTTCTCTAGCAAGTATAACCATTTTTATCGATATGTCGACTTTTATTCTTTAATTCTAGACAGTTTTCTCGAAATTTTGAGTTAAAACTCGGACTATAAGTTTAAATTTGTAATTTTCGACTTTTACCTCGAAAACAAAATTTTAAGGACTTGAAACTGAGATTAATCTTGAAAAATTTTTAATCGTAAATTTAGTTAGTTTTTCCTCAACATTTAGACTTTTTCCAAGAATGTTAATTTTTCTCTTTAAATTTGGATATTCTTTCGAGATTTTGAGTTAATATTCAAAATGAAAAATAACATAAAATATTCAAATTCAAATTAGCACTTTTGCATTTGAAATCTAACTTCTGCTAATATTTTTAGGAAAAATTCGAAATGTTTAATTGAAATGTATATTTTAAGCGTAAAAATAAGGAAACCAAAAAAATGCAATTCCAGTGATTTCTAAACTTTAATTTTCTATAGAAACATTGAAATTTTAAGATCAACGACAAATTTTCTGAAAAGAAAAAACGCGAATCTCAATTTTAAAGGCGAAATTGTAGGAAAAATTTTAGCTATAGCTAAAAAATTCGTAAAGAGATTTAACATTTTGAGAATCGATTTTGGACACAAAAAAGGAGCAAAGGGTCGAACTTTCGAGTTTATACCGGAAGTTTCGCGAAAGAAATTAATATTTAAAAAAACACAATTTTGACTTCTCAATTCTAAATAATCTGAAAAAAATAACGCAATTTCGAGGCTAAAGTCGAAATCTTAAGCAAAAAATCAAAGTTTTCAGAATGAAAATTACTATTTTAGCGTAAACAAAATCGTTTGAAGTTTAAATTAGACATTTTCTAAAATGTCATCACTTACTCTAAAAATGTCAACCCCAATTTTAAGATCCCAGCTTTAACTTGGAATATAATGTTGAATTTTAGAGATTTCAGTTAAAATTTTAAGACAAAAAACATATCTTGGAATTTTAGAAAGTTTTGGGAAATCAGTAGTGTATAACATCATAAGCATTTAAATTTGAGATTTCAAAAAAACATTGAAATACTAAAAAAGATGGAATTTGAAAGAAAAAATTGGCGAAAAATCAAAAATTTGACTAATAACTTCAAAAAATAGAGATATCAAATTAGGAAAGGAAAATCGAAGTTTAAGGAAAGAAGTCAATTTGGAGTTTTCTAAAAAATCTTGAGATCTAGAAAATCTTGAATTTGCAATTAAAAATGTAAGGATAGCCCAGTTTCCTTAGCTTGAATGAAAAAAAAGCTACTGCTTTATTCTAAAGTTACAACGGAGGACATTTTTTTTGTTTTAAACTCGAATTTTTAAGAGAAGAAAAGAAATATTTTAAGTAAGATAAAAATCGAAATTTCAAAAAAATGTCAAAAATTTTGAAAAAAAGGTTCAAGATAAAATTTAAAATTTTAATTTGGTTTAAGATTTTGATAATAAAGACAATATTCTCTAGAAAATGTGGAAACTGTTAGTTTCTAATCTAATTTTTAAACAGAAATCAGAGACTGAAAAACTGTTTTAGGTACGAACCGAAATAAACCGATATTTTTTCCCGTTTTGCTCCGGTTTTCGTTCAGACGAAAATAGCGGTTTTTTTCGGTTTCTGGTTTTCGGTTCAGTTTCGGTTCGAAGCCCTGATCATAGAGCTCCAGCATTTGAAAATAAATAAATTTCTTGTGGATCGAACCATAAAAAGACACAATGATACTGGCATTATTGCGAAACGTTATGGTAGAGGTCGAAGTCGAAAAAGACAACAACATCCAGAGATATGTTCGAAAAGTTATGGCAAAAAATTAGCTACTGATCTGAAAATTTCTCTGAATTACCTGAAAATATTAGCGCGAAGCGTGCAACGAATATTGCAAAATGGGCTCTGATTAAAGCCCTTGACGTTCCAGAAACTACCCAATCTTACACTGAAATAAAAAAAAATTTAAAGTGAAACCAGCCAAGGAGTTGCTTCGTTCTGGCGATCCCTCTCAAATTTGGAAGTGCAGAAAATATCAAAATTAAAAGAAAAAGCTCAATGTTCAGGTTTTTCTCAAAATGATACTTTTTATGTATCCAAAATTTAAGAAAAAATTTGATTTTTCCCTAAACGTTAATTTTATTCAGAAATTTTAAGTTTCCTTTACTTTTACTTTTATTTTCAAAACAATTTTCATTTAGATTTTTTTTTTCGAAATAAGAATTCTGACAACAGTTTTTTTAAAGTTTAATCCACTCGCAAAGGGTAACCCCATTATGCTTCAAAGCTCTGGGAGTAGGATGCGGAAACAAGGATAGATGGCGACGAACCGCCTTCTTAAACAAGGATATGTTGTGATTTTTCCTTTCGGTAACAAGTTCCATAACTTGGAAGCTCTATAGAAAAAAGAGTCTCCGTAGACAGAAGTCCTCACTGTGTCAAGCTGGACCGCACAGGAATTTGCTGTCTCCGGCTGCCTAGTATGCCTCAAGAATCTTGCCCTTGGGGGGATCAATCCTATTAGTTCCTGTGAGCATCTCCCATGATAGCACTTGTAGAAAAGAGACAAGTCACCAACCATTCGCCTGTGCCCGAGAGAATTGGTCAGACTCTCGTCATCAATTAGGGGAACCGCTTTTCTTTGAATTGAATCCAAGAGAGCTAAAGTGTGTTTTGGGGTTGAACTTTTTAACTTTGACTCGATTTTTTCTAAACATTTTGAATTTGATCACAAAATTTTTCCCCACTAAACTTAGCCCAATTTGGATTTATTATTGAAACTTGAAATTTTAATCAAAAGAGTTCGAATTTGGACTCTAAATTTCTGAAAACATTTTTCATATTTAAGGAATTTCGGAAACAAAGTAAGTCGAAATTTTAAAATTAAAGTCGAAAAAGTCGACTCTGACATGGAATATTAAGTAAAAACCTTACACTAATTTAAAATCAAAAATCCGGAATTTGAGAAAAAGTTAAACATTTTTGAAAAACTCCACTTTTTCTCAAACTGCTGAATTTTAAGTTTTAACGTATAGTTCCTGAATTTCTTAAAGCACTTCGAATTTTCCAGATCCCATAAGGTTTTTCTTCAAATTTTGCTATATCAATCTTTTCTCGAAATTTCGAAATTACCATTTTTAACGCAAACTATTGCTGGATGAGAAAGAAAATCTAAAATTATATTGTAACGTCGCAAAAATCGACTTTGCAATTAAAATTTTAATTGAAAAATTTTAAATGCAATTAAAATTTTAGTTGAAAAGTTTTAATTCATTCATCAAATTTCGAAAAATTTGAAATTTCAAAAAAAAGTTCAAAATGTCCAAATAAAAAGTTGACTGTTTGCTCGCAATTTGTAATTTTTCTAATATTTATTAAAAAGATATTGAGATTTTCCTGAAAAGTCGATAATTTTGGATACTAAATTGAAATTTTAAAGCTTACACTGAAATTTTGAGATTTGGGCTTTAGGTTTCGCAAATAAGACATATTTCGGGAAAAAAAACATGAAATTGTTACTAAAACAATTAAATTTTGAGTCTTTTTTTTTATTTTTAAATTTAATCGACTCGCAAAGGGTAACCCCAGTATGCTTTCAAAGCACTGCGAGTAGGATGCGGAAACAAGGATAGATGGCGATGAACCGCCTTCTTAAACAAGGATAGGTCATAATTTTTGGGGAAAATTCCTTTCGGTAACAAGTTCCATAACTTGGAAGTTCTATAGAAAAAAGAGTCTCCGTAGACAGAAGTCCTTACTGTGTCAAGCTGGACCGCACAGGAATTTGCTGTCTCCGACTGTCTAGTACGCTTTAAGAATCTTGCCCTTGGAGGGATCAATTCTATTAGTTCCTGCGAGCATCTTCCATGATAGTACTTGTAGAAAAAAGACAAGTCATCAACCATGCGCCTGTGCTCTAGTGTTTCGAGAGAATTGGTCAGACTCTCGTCATCAATTAGGCGAATCGCTCTTCTTTGAATTGAATCCAAGAGAGCTAAAGTGTGTTTTGGGGCTGAACTCCAAACATGAGAACATTATTCTAGTGTTGGCCTAACTTGAGCTTTGTACAGTGTCAATAGCTGATGAGATGTGAAGTACTTTTTAGTTCTAAAAAGAAAGGCTAGGTTCTAAGAAGCTAAATATCAACGTTTTTTTTTTCGAAAATTTTAGTCTAAAGTTAAAACTTAGAAGTTTAAAAAGATTATTTTTTAATTTTACTTTTTTCCCCGAAATTTCGATATTTATTTAAGTAATTTCATTTTTTTTATTAATTTTGGGTGGTTTTTGGTTTTGAGAGCCTACATTTTCAATTTATCGTTTCATTTTGACTTTACATTTTTTATACATGATGTACTTTTTAAACTGATAGTGTCGCAATTAATTCAGAATATGTTTTGTTGTTGCTCAAGGGTAAAACAAACCATACAGCAAGAACAAGAGAAAGCAAGACGCTTGCTAACAAACAAAAAATCAAACCAGCAAGAAATTGGCAAGACAATAAGTAAAACAACTTCTTATCTTGTTCAATAAGACAAGACGTTAGATAGCAAGACAAGAAACCTTGCTTTGTGCATCACTAGACGGTTTCTTTCTCCAAAACGGAACTTGACAGATTTTGAGATTTTGAAGACCAAATGATGAAGAAACTTGTTTTTTCACCTGTTTCCTTCATAAAACAAACACTTTGAATATCTCGCGATCTGAAAGAAGAAAGCGGCAATGAAGATTATTTTTCGCCCAAGATTTCAAGATCTGAAGGCAGAAACAGACGATGAAGAAAAAGTGTTCATGCCCAACTTTCAGAATTCCAAGATTTGGACGAACAGACAGACTATAAAGTAATCTCTTTGGGACAAGTTGTTTATTATTTGAATGGGAATTTTCTCTCGACCTTTTTTTCCAAATGAGAAGCTTGAAAATCTCAACGTTAGGAGAAAGAAGAACCTTGAATAAGTACTCTTAAAATAGCAACTGTTGTGTTTTTTAATATCTCTTGGTTACAGGGGACAAGATGTGTATATCACTTATTTAAATAACCAAGGTCCGTTCCACAAAAAAAAACCTTTAACAAATGTTTTTTGGGCCGTGTTAAGAAGTTGAGCGTATTTTGTCAAAAAAGCCGAAATTTCGAGACCTGTAAATCTAAAGAGGAAAACAAATCTTTATATTTTAGGCTGAAACTTAAGAAACCAAAATTAACATAAAACCTTTTACAAAAAATTAATTTAGTTAAAGCGAATATGGTGATTTCATATGATGCGTAAGATGTTTTAAACATGAGTTATAAGAATTGATAAAGTGTTATCTTTTTTTGTTATACTACGCATAATGGCACAGAATAATGAACATCAAGCTTTAAATAACTGAACATAGTTTAATTATTATTTCTATGAATGTAACACATTCATAAATACCACATGTTATCTGGCAAAGTCATTTTGAAAGAATGCCCATTTTATTGTCTACTAAGCGTTAAGACAGTTATTTTGTTTGGTAAATGCTTTTGTTGGCAATTAAAATTATATTTTACCAACTATAAATCCGTTAACGCCACAGTTATCACAATTATTTCATTTGAAGCATAAATCGCATAAAAATATTTTCCGCATTTTAAAACTACTTGAAACGACAACCACATTCTGTCAAGTACGTATCTAGTTCATTCAACTCGTTTTTTGGGGCTTCGTTCCGTGCATACCCAAGTAAACTCGATGGCAATATCCTCTGACAATAATAATTTCGATATTTGGAATTTGAAAGAAATTTTCCAATATAGAAATTATCACCAAGTTGGGTACCATGTAACCAAAGTCATAAAGGTCACTAGTATTGACGCAACTCTCTTGCATTGTGGTTTTAGTTTGCTTCAATTAGCATTAAGCTCTTCCTCTCAAGATAAGAAAGTCAGCTTTTTTTTGGTGGAACGGACTGATCCTTGGTTATCTTCAAAAATTAAAATACAAAACTTGTCCCCTGAAACCAAGAAAGATTAAAAAACACAACAAAGGTTTCAGGGGACAAGTTGTGTATTTCAATTTTTGAAGATAACCAAGGACCAGTCCGTTCCACCAAAAGAAAAGCTGACTTCCTGTCCCCTGAAACCAAGAAAGATTAAAAAACACAACAAAGGAAGTCAGCTTTTCTTTTGGTGGAACGGACTGGTCCTTGGTTATCTTCAAAAATTGAAGCCACATCTCACTCAATAGGATTTAGATATCTTGAGTATTTATATGATTGATTAATAATAAGTCAGAAATGTTTACAGCAACCGCATGACATTGAGAGGGCTGAAACCATTCTATGGTTGTGGCTGTAGATATTTCCAACTATAGGACGTTGGGCTCTCACCACAGAGAATTTCGAGGATAGTTCCCGATATACATTAAAACTAACAATAAAAATAACTGGAACTTTGCAACAAATGTTGGGATTAAAGCAGAAAAGTTAAGTAAAAATTAAATTTTGAAATCGAGTCGAGTACTCAAAAATAAAAAAGTAGATTTTGGATGTCGTTCCTTCCTCTACTGAAGGGTATTGCGCACTTTCTGGACGATTTTAGTTTCCGATTTCCGAGTATAAATCGTTTAAAAAGTAAAATAAAATAAATAAATAAAATAACATTCAAAATGAATTCGCTTGCGACCACACACGCAACTTACCAAAATTGTGAATTTTCCCGTTTTCAGTTCGGATTGCAGGGGTTCCTCCAAGGGGTTGAAATTGGTTAGGCCTTCCCTTTTTCTGGTCAATTCGTGCTGTTCGAATAAGGCCACGGCTCGATTTATGTCGAATTTGCGCGCGAACAGAAAACGCACGGCGGTGGACCACGAGATTGGACCCAATTTGCGATGATTGATTTTTTTGATAAACTCTTTCGCTACCTAAAGAGAAAAAACAGCGTTGGAGCTTTTTATCGAAGCAAAATTAACTGCAGATGTCTGAATTTCGAGTTTTAATTCGAAATTTTGGAAAACAACAACAACTTTAGAATTTCAACAATTTCGAGGAACATTTGGAGTAAAACTTGATTTACTCTAGATAAAAGTTTGTTTGAATTCTGAATTATTTTTACTATTATTTTGAGTCTTCATTATCGAAATTTTGATTGTTTTCTTAAAATTCCGAGTTTAAACTTGATATCTTAATTTTTTATTTAATTTTAGTTCAAAAAGTCGATGAAAAATTCCAAATTTAGAGAGAATAAAGTTAAAAAGTTTAGAAAAGTCTGATTTTCGAGTCTACTAAGACTTCTAATAAACAAACTTCGATTCAAAACTCGAAATCCTCTTTTTTTTAGAAACTTTAACCTGCTCTCACAGCATTCAACTTTAACCTGGATTTAACATTCAAAACTTCAAGAAAAAACCTGACCTTCTGAACTAATGTCGATAAATCAATAATAAACTCGAAATTTCAAAAACTATTTTAATATAAATCGAGAGTTTTTTCGAAATGCTCAGTTTATCCTCAGAATTTCGAAAATATTGCAAATTTTAATATTTTCCAAAAAAATTCTTTTGAAAACTCGAAATAACTTTGTTTTAGAAACTTTGACTTGCTCTCTCAAAATTCGACTTAATTTGGGTCCAAAAGTCCAAAATTCCAGAAAAATTCAAGATTCTGAATGAGTCCAAAATTTGAAAATAAACTCAATTTTTTTTATTTTTGGACCCTTACTGGCTCGTTCTGAATTGTTTCAAACATTTTTCAATAATTTTAAATATTTTATAGTCCTGTGTCAAAAAATGTTTTCAACTGCGCTCCATAAGCTATAATTAAAAAAAAAAGTTGAAAAGAAACTCAATATTTTAAGAATTCGTTTAATATATGTAAATTACAAGTTTTTTAGGTCTTTAGTTTCTTTTCAACATTTCGAGAAACCTGCAATTTTTAATATTTTTACTTTTTTTAGGAACTTTTGACTAGCTCTCGCACAAATTGACTAATCGGGATTTTAAAGTCAGAACGTCAAGAAAAATCCAATATTCTGAATTAGAGACGACAATCTGAGAATAAACTCCAAATTTTAAAAAGTATTTTCATTTATAAGCCAAAATATTAAAAATTTCAGGCAATGTTTAGCTCTTCAGTATCGTAGGCGATTTTATTAGTAGTTTATTTGGCCGCGTTATATCGTGTATACAAAAAGTTGTCTAATCTAGTCCGCTGCTGTCATTTTTTGTCATGTTTACCTATGTTCCTTACTTGATCGACGGACAGGTGAACAAACATAACCTGAAAAAATATTTCATTGATTTGATGTTACAATGGAAGAAAAATCTTTTATTGTTGAATCCTCCTTTCGAAAAGTCCAGAAGAGCAATCATGAATGGATCTCTTCTATTGCTGGTAGTACTGCCAGCATTTTTATGTCAAGGTTAAATGTCAATTTGGTGAGTTCGAATCAAGTAAAGAACATACGTGAAAATGTCAAAAAATGACAGCCGCACACAGATTAGAAAACTTTTTGTATACTTGATACTAATCACAAACTCCTAATATTCTGTGAAATCAATAGCACTTTGAATTCGTTTTATAAAATTAAGAGCTTTTACCAACATTTTAACTGAAAGATTCCGAGTATAAAAATTTGGATCAAACAAAAATATTCGAATTTCAATGTAAGCTTACTTTTTTCCCAACATGTTAGCTTTAAAATAGAAATTTCGACTTGTGTTGAAATTTTGACTTCAAGGCCGGTAACATATATAAGGAATCCTCGTTGGGGTTTCCGGATCAGAAATTTAGATTCAGGTACTAGGATGAACGCATTTCCATGAAACCCGTGAGCGACTAAATTTTGAATCAAATTTCTGGTTCTCAAACCTTATCTGAATTCCGTGCGTGTGCGGTGCCGGCCTAATCCGGAAATTCTGATTTAATGTTGAAAATTCGACTAATCGCGACATGAATTTTCAAAATAAAGATAGCTTTAATTTTACATACTGTGGACAGTTTTGTACTTTGTAAAATAAAAAAATATAAAAATAGTATTTTTTAATACATTACAATCGAAAGATGAATTAGAATTATTGACTTTAAACAATTAGAGCTTCAGTTCTAAAAAATTACGATTTTGTTGATCAGCTTTACCTTTAACAAAAGGTACGACACGCCACTGATTTAAATTGATGACATGATGACATGAAACATTTTAACTACTCTTACAAAAGTCAAGAATTTTTGCTGCGAAAGTTAAGTGGCATTAAAACACGAATTATTAACAAATTTTAAATCATTACTTCGGGCCATTAAAAACATTTAAAGCGTATTATAGCGCATTGTTTAAATCGAATAAATAAACTGAATGCGATTACGAAATCAACTGGTCATTTCATACTTTTACTTTTTATTTACATTTTTTGACACTTAACTATCACGACCATCTGCTTGGTTTTCAATTGAAATTGTTGCGCCTTAAACTGTCACATATTTATCAATTCGACGTCAGAAAAAACGACGTAAAAATGCCCACGAACTAATAAAAGTTGTGTTTACTGTAGGATGTCCTGTTGGATATTTAGAATGTGACTAAAGCGAAGGCTAATTAGATAAACACATCGTAATGAGTCAACGAAATAAAGCAAAGGGTTTATTAAATTGTTTTGGTTACAAATTCAGACAGTTTGACAATTTCGCTTGATTGAATCCGACACTTACATTTTCTTGTTCTTGCGTTAAAGTAGCAGCCATGATAAATTTAATAACAACAATAACCTATAAGGGGACTAACAAAACAAATCACAATCGTTTGTTACACTTCACGTAAGGGATATTTAAATGTAAATTATATGTGAAAAATGTTATCATCACTAACCACCAGTTATTAAGTTTCCGGCACGTTAGAAACACCAAAGTTTAAAGCGATACCGAACGAGTTCACGGTTTACGGCTGCTGAAAGGAAGTTCAATTCTCATCTCATCTTGCTCTCGCTTTCTTGCAAAAGGCAACGCGGCGTTGTCGGTTTAATTTAAATTACGGGAAATCGAGACGTATAAATATCGGTTTGGTGTAAATTTCGACAAAGACAGTTTCAATTTTAGGTTGAACCGGATGGAATATTACTAATAGTTTATAATTTCCGACTTAATCATCGGGAAAATTATTAATCTAAGAGGAGTGTACACAAGCGATATCGATATGGAATATTAATATGGATAAATGTGACACCTCTGTCTAAATCATTTAATATTGGTAGGCAACCCAAAAAACGCATCACGGTATCACGATTTGCCTGCGTTATACGCCCTTGGCCGATTATGCAGGTCTCGAATTGTTCAACCCTCGTCCGCATTGCCATATGTATAGGGCTGCAACATCGTTCAAAAAGGCATCGATGTTTGAACATCGTAATTTTTTTAATGAAACATCGACGTCTCAAAAATAGGCTTTTGATAACGATGCATCGATGCTTTTGCGATGTTTTTTTAATATTTAATTACGGGTTTAAGATGTCAAAATTTCGAAGTGTAGAAAGGAAATCAATTTAAAAAGAATTTCATTTAGAAATTGCGAGTTTACCGTTAAAATTTCGACTTTTTTCTCAAAATTCCGAGATTACAATTCAACTTTCGACTTTAATACCAAAATTTCGACTTTTTGCTCGAAAATTCAACTTCTTTCCCGAAAATTCGCCTTTAGCCCCGAGATTCTGACTTTTTCGTAGAAATTCCGAGATTAAAGTCAAAATTTCGACTTTAATATCGAAATTTCGAGTGCAGGTAAACAAAAAAAATCGACTTTTTTCTTCAAGTTTACAGAAAAAAAAATGGAAGTTTCTACGGTAATCTTAAAATGTCGAGAAAAAAGTCACTATTTCGCTATTATAATCAAAATTTCGAGAAAAAAAGTCAAAATTTGCCTTTAAACTCGAAGTTTCTAAAACTTTTTTTTTTAATTAATGGTCTTTCTGCGCTCATTTTCCTTAATAATTTGTTATGATACGTCGATTATTTAAATTTAAATTTTTTTTACCTATTTTTTCCTCAAAATTTTGACTAAAAACTCCAAATCTACATTTTTGAACCGAAGATTATGTTTGAAGATTAAAGTTTTCAAAAAACAAAGTAGACATTTCGAGCTTACCCCCAAACATTGGAGAAAAAATTCAACATTTAAAAGTTAAATTCAAAATTTAAAAAATGTTCACTTTAATCTCAAATATTTATGCTCGAATTTTCGATAAAAATTCAAGGTTAAATTCCGGATTTGAAGAAAATGTTCAAATCTCGGGAAAACTAAAATTTAAAAAAATAAAGGAATTTTAAAAATGTCAAAATTTTTAAAAAAGCTAAAATTTTGGAAACAAAATTAACAATTTTGAGAAAACAAAATTAAAATTTTGAGAAACTTAAAAAATTTTACAAAGACTAAATTTTGAGAAATGTTAACATTTGTATAAGTATTAAATTTTGATAAAATTCTTTTTAAAAATGTGAGACAAAATTTTGTAAAAAGGCCAAAAGCTATATGTCGAAATTTCCAAAAAATGCGGCGTAGTTTTGAGAAAACATCGAATTTTGAAAATTTTGTCAAAAAAATTCAAAATTTTTACACTTTATGAATTTCGACTGATAAAATGTTAATTCAAAATTCGTCGATTAAAACTTCAACTTTTTCGACAATCTCGGCTTTTCGAAAATTTGAATTTTTTTGAAAATTTCTTTTCTAAAAATTTTAACCATTCGAAAAAGTCGAAATTTTAACTGACGAATACTGAATTAACATTTTAATAGTCGAAATTTATAAAATATAAAGATTTTCAATAAGATTTCCAAAAATGTGGAAATTCTGAAAAATTGGATATTTTACAGAGTTGCAATTTTGAAAAATAATAAAAAAATATCAAGACAAAATTAAAAAAAAAAATGAGAAAATTAAATTTTCAAAAAAAAGGTCGTACTAATTTAATTTGAAAATTATAATTTTGAGCAGAGTAAATATTTTCAAAAATGGTCAAAATTTTGGACAACAGTCAAAATTTCAAAAAGGACAAAATTTTGAAAATGTCTAAATCTTTAAGAAAATCGGAAAATTTCAAAAATTGTTGAAATATTTATAAAAAATTAATTTTTTTTTATTAAAAACTGAAATTTTGAATAAAGGCCAAAGTGTTTGTAAAGTCGTTTTAGTTTAATTTAAGAAATGTAACTTTGAAAATTAGCATTTTCAAAAACAAAAATTAAAAATTTTCAGAACCAGCCAAAAATTTTCAAAATAAGTGCAATTTTGAAAGAATTTTGTATTTTGAAAAAAATCTAAATTAACATTTTGCAAATAATCAAAATTTTCAACAAAAAGAATAATCGACAATTTAAAAAATTCTGAAATTTTCAACAAAAATTCGAAATTTTTTATAAAAAAGCGAAATCTTCGAAATTTCGAGTACAGGTAAACCCAAAAATTCGACTTTTTTCTTCAAGTTTCCAAGTTTTTATAAAAAAGCGAAATCTTCCAATAAGGAAGTTTAAAAAATAAAGGAATTTTTAAAATGTTAAAACACTTAAAAAAGAAATAAAATTAAAATTTAAAGAAATTAGAATTTAAAATTTTGAAATCTTAATAAAAATTTAATTTTCCAAAAAATTTAAAATTTTTAAAGAAAAGGATCGAAATTTTGAAAAAAGCTGAAACTTTTTAAAAAAGTCAGACTATATTTTGTCAAAATGCCAAATTAAAAAAAAAGCGAAATGTTGAAGAAATATCGAGTTTTGAACATTTTTGATGAATTCAAAATTTTCAAAAGAATTCGGAATTTTTTTAAAACGAAATTTTGAAAAAATTCGAAATTTTCGAAAAAATCGAAATTTTGAGAAAATAATCGAAATTTTGAAAAATATCGACATATTCATAAAAAGTTAAAAGTTTCAGTAAACAGCCAAGATTTATAAAAAATGTGATATTTTGAAAAATTCGAATTTTGTAAAAAAGTTTTTTAAACCGAAGATTTGGAGATTAAAAAACCTAAAATTTATAAAAATAAAATTTGGAAGTTTGGTATAATACAAAATATTAGGAAAAATTTCTTGATTCGAGGAAAATCTGAAATTACAAAAATATGCAATTTTCAAGACAACACGAAACGCGTATTCAGAATTTTTACTTAAAAAGTGACGACTAGAAAATTTGTAATATGGAAGTTGGAGCCGAAATTTTAAGAATTCTGCTTCGGTTTTTTTTGGAAATTTTTAGTTTTGACTCGAAAATTGGTCTATTTCTAAAAATGTTTATCATTTTTCTAAAAATTTCGACTCTTTCTAGAGGTTTTGAATTAAAATACAAAATAAATGATTAAAAATTCGAACAAAGTTAATTTCTGTAAAAAAAGTTATTTCACAAGAACTGAAAATTTGAAGTTTAAACTAGAAATGTTGATAAAGATAAGAATTTTCTTTTTGCCTGAAAATTTAAAATAACAAATACTGAATAAATAATAAATAATTGTGAATTTAAAATCGAAAGTTTAACCAATGCAGTTAATGTTTTCGAGTTTAAAATTAAATACTTGAAAAACTTTTCTTAAAATTTTCATATTATATTTCTTTCAAAATTTGGACTTATTTTATAGGTTGCGAAATTAAATTACCTAAACTAAGAATTTTCAAATAATTGCATTGTATATCTGCGGCATACAAATTTAACATTCATTTGTTAAATAAACACTGCTGCCATCGGGTGATTAGTTATAAAATTGTGTGGTCGTTTGCCCCATCAATTCAGATGGAGTTACTTCTGTGGCGATGCGATACATCGCTTTTTCAAACATCGTTTATAAACTGAACGATGTGTCGATATTTTTTATACTTTACCAACGATGTTTACAAGCGATACATCGATGTTTTTAAAACATCGAACTATCGTTTGCATCCCTACATATGTACGAAAATTACCTTATATGTACAGTAATTTTAACAAAAGTACGGTGTACGATCCAAATACCAATCCCATGCCAAAAAATAGAGTAATTTACTTTTTACTATTTAATAACAATACGTTTGTTAAGTAATTTCTATGATACTAGAAACATTACATTTCGATTTTCCAGGTTTTTTCTTTGATTTTAAACAATATTCATGGAGGTAGACAGTTCAGAGGGGGACAGCAATTATTTTGAAAACTAATTAGCAAAAAAAAAACAAAACCAGAAAATCTTCCTGCTAAGTATACTGTATATTTTAACTAAATTGCCCGAACTTAGGGAATCAAATTTCCAAATTAAAATCTAAATTTTGAAAAACACCGGAATTTCCAGAAAAAAGTCAGAACATTAGATTTGATATCAAAACGTTGATTTTATTTACAAAATTCTTAATTAAAAGTTTAAACCAAATTCAAATTTTACTTCAACCTCCAGACTAAGAATTTAATTTCAAACTAAAACTTGATTTTTGTGGAAAGTTGAAATTTGTTATATCGAATACATAAAAATGAATGAAATCCGAATTAGGAATTATTTGTTTTAATGCCTTTTTTAAATTACAAAATAATCGAGTATACAAAGAAATAACATAAAATATATAGACAAGGATAATATACAAGAAAAATTGCACCTTAAGTAGATATTCATACTTCATGCGTATTTTCAATACAAATACTTAGTCGTAAGAGAGAATATCACAATAATATAGTTTTTAGTCATGGACAATGGCAAAAGAGAAATGTTCACAATTTTATTTAGTTATTGCTTTTAGATAATTTACTATTACCTTATAATACTTTATGTACAGTAAATAAAATTGTAAACATCACATTCTACAGAGCAACAATCAGATAATATACATCTTAATTAAACTTAAACGAATTTTACTAGTACGTATACCAAGCCATAACCAAAACAAAGTCTTAAAGACAATCAAATATACAAATTATTTTATCACAATCAGACATAATTTTTCACACCACAGTATAATAAAATTGTTATAATAATAATACTAAAAATCATTCGCTATAAGAATGGCAGTAAAATTTAAATAAGAGCATAATTAAGTAACTGTGTATAAAATATACATATACAATATACCTCAAGCAAAAACTATAACACTTTCATATTTAATACTTATTTAGATAGTGATAATTTATTTACTATGTTACCTAAAACAGTTATATACAGAAAGAATGTTTCCAAAAATTGTTGAGAAAAAAAGCAATGAGAACTTAACCATAAACTAGATGAATCAAACATTCTTCTTTTGTTTCTGAATCATTTTGGAAAACCAAATAGTAGTTAATTATGTATTTTTTAATTTCTACCAACTCAAATATGTTTCACATTATATTTGGTTCATGTAGATAATGACTGAACAAATTTATAACTGCAACAGTTAATTTTTAACTGATCTAATCAATGATATATCAGAGAAGTCTATCACAATAAATGAGTCTTCTACTTCTAATGTGCTTAAAGGTCTTAAAATTAGAAGTTTTTAACAATCATAAATACACTTTCATCTATGAACATTAAATTAAAAATATGTAATCAGAGAATGTACATTTCTTAACAATTAATTAATTTTAGACCTGGAATTAAAGCAAATCATTCCCCGGTATCCAACCATTTATTTTCTTCCATAACCCTCTCGAAACAATCCATCATGTAAAAATACTAAAATTTGAATCAATTTATTGAGTAATCATATTATAAACCTGCATGTTGCATCTATATTAGGGTTGTTAAGGATATGATATTTCAGATCTGGATATATTCCTAGTATCATATCGGTTTCGGTTACAGATACCAATATGAAATAATGTCGGATATCCGATAGTTTTGGATATTATTTTGGTTACAGATATCTTTAACCTATTTTTGTTGAACAAAAATAAAGATCCTTGATTTATATTTACTTAATAAAACACTAAACACTGACTGACAAGCAACACGTTCGATTTAGAAGCATAAAATTTCGCACATCAGTTCCTTATATAAAACGTAGGTGATAAGAAAGGATTGTTGAAAATTCGTGCCGCATAATGAAAGTTCCTTATTTTTCAAATTGGAAATATGAAAATTTGTGTTTAGATCTCAGGTTATAAATAACAGTTGGTTGTATCAACGTTTTAGGCAATTTATCCCTTTAGAAGCGGAAATTAAAAAAAAAAGTCAATTCTCACAAAAGTCGAGATTTAAAAAAAGGAAAATTTTTAAAAAACCTAAACTTTGAAAAGTCGAAATTGAAAAAAAATCGAAATTTCCACGGTCAAATTTTTCTAAAAGTGAAATTACAAATTGGAATTTCGGAAACAATTGAAACAAAGTCAAAATTTTCAAAAACGGTAAAAATGTTTAAAAAGAGCCCACATTGTGACAGGAAGTCGAAATTTGACAAGAAAAAACATTATCAAAAATTGTTATTGTCAAGTTTTTACAAAAATCTGAAATTCTTAAACTGAAAAAGTTTTGCAAATTGTCAAAATTTTCAAAAGGTACAGTTTTGAAATGTTAAAATTCTGGAAAGTTGCCTAATAAATCGAAAGTTTGATAAAAAAGTCTAAATTTTGAAATAAAATCGATATTTTGAGAAAAATGCATATCTTTACGAGAAAGCCAAAATTAAAAATAATTTTAAATTGTTAAAATATAAAAAATCGATCCATTTAACTCCTTAAAAAAAAGTAGCGACTGTGACAATAATGAGTGAGGTCGGGTGACATACCAGCTAGTTTGTTCTATAATTTTAGTTGACCAAAAAATAGCCATCAACTGGGATTAGCAAAATTATTACAACATCCGAAATTATCCGAAACATTGGTTTCGGATACAGATTCAGATATTTTTTATTTCAAATATCCGATAGTTTCCGTTACGGTTGTGGAGCTCCATAACATCCCTAATCTGTATGACATACAGGTCTCGAATATCTACTTACGTAAGGTGTGTAAATCTTCAACCATCGGGGCGTTTTATCTGGCCTATTATATTTCAAACAAAAGGCCATTCCTTCTTCGTCAACTTCCCACTGTCTAGCGCTATCCCAATGTAACGTAACAGTCTGACTTTCAGGACTCCCATCTTCTTTACATGCGTGTAATTTTATCCCTAATTGTCCAATGGCCACTATAACATGCCCATCCTTTCTAGAGTCACAAGCACAATGGGGAAACACAACTTCTCCATAACCTGGTAGTTCTCTGGCTAATTTTAAATATTCTACTGCTCGTGTGTTATCTTGGAGAGCTTTTAACTGGTAAAGTCGTTCACTAGCTTGGATACAACCTCTATTGACTTCATCTACCGCCTTCAAAAGTAAATTTGTACCACCCAAACTCTTAAAATAAAACAATTACCTGCCAAAAAATATATGAAGTGGCTTGAGCGTCAGACATTAAAGTCAGTTCTTTCTGAATTGAAAATAACCATTTACGGACACACAAACACGTGCTTGTTGCTGTACTGTAGTTCTGAATATATAAATTATGCGGATACTCATTGGGTTGTAATTTACGTTCTGAAGTAATTAAAGTTAGATTATATTGATAGATCATTTTAGTGTTTTACCAAAATTATATTCGACTATTTCAAAGAGATAAAAGTATTTTGAGATTTTTTTAGACATTCCAATTTTTTTAATGACAGCTTCATAAACTTCATCAGCATTCGAGCTCTTCTTTAAGGTCACTGTAACTACTTCCCTGTCGGGCAGCAATACCTAAAATAATGCAAAATTATAAAACCAGACAAGTAACAAAGTTTTTAATACTTTTCAATCAGATACACCATATTACAAAAACATCACAATTAATCTCTCAAATTTAGTAGTACTGTCAATGCTGCTAGAGTCAAAGCCACATTAAAAGTATACATTAACTCGTTTGATTAATGTAGTATTTAGACTAGACCAAGGGGTTGGCAAAGCGCGGCTCATAAGCCGCATGTGGCTCTTTTAAAAGACAATTGTGGCTTAACAATAAAGTTGAAAAATGCCATTTTTTTTTAAATATTTGGGGAACATACTTTAAGGTCCACAGGCATCGTACTGTTATCATCATCTTGGTCTGTAAGGAATTCTTGCATTATATCAGACTCTGCAATTACCCGAACAGCACAAATTCTCTCCAAATACTGTTCAAGACACCTTCTTCGAGTATCAAGTTGTTGTTCACTTAGTGCAAAAGGCCATTTTCCAGGCATTTTAGGAAATGTATAACCTTCAATTTCACAGGTTTAGAATGCAGAAGTATCCAAATACAAATGTAATACCTATAAATTCCTTTTTCAAATCAGCATTTAATTTAGAAAACTCCCGATAGCGCCTAGAGCACAAATGTCTTCCAGCCATATAAATGTTGAATGTTACATAACGTTCACCCCCTCTTTCATTATAATGATAATCTGGGATACTAATAGGTAAAGATCTCTTTTCACTGTAATCATAATAAACTTGATTTTCATCAGATGGTTCTAACCGCTCAGCTTCCTATAACAAAATTTATTAATTCAACATAATATTCACTCTTGCTAAAATTACCTGTTGCGTTACTGAAATAACAGTTAAAGTTAGCACATCGCCACCCGATTTAATAAGATCTACAACTTGTTTATGTGTGGCGCCTTCAACATTTACCCCATTACTACAAAACAACACAATTTATAAATTAAAATACACTAAATATACACTTACACTTCGAGAATTCGATCACCCTTTCTTATACCAGCTTGTTCGGCAGCGCCCCTTTCCAGGACAGCACTGACGTGTTGAAGGGGGGCGTACAGTTCGCCGTTGATGCTTTTTAACTGACCGCCTTCGCTCACTTGACCGCGCACATTAAAACCGAAGCCGGTGTCTGTTTTGTTAATTGTAACAACTCGGGGTCCACTGGTGACTTTCATTCTTTCGTTTTTACTGTTTGTTCTCACCCCATGAATATCGGCCATGTTTTGAAGATTTTTCCTTTTGACGCATCGCGTAAAATTCGATCCGTAAAACGTCAAATCTGACAAGTGACGCACGAGCTTGATGCATTGGAGCTATTTCCCAGGAGTTCTAATTGATCTCATTTGTTATATCGGGGCATCGATGTAAAGTTTCTGTGTTCTATTTGTTTGAGTACGCAGGCGGAGAAAGGTACGAGGGCGTAGAAGGGCGTAAATTAAAAAAAAAAAAATAGAAATTTCGAGTTTAAAGACGGAATTTCGACTTTAATCTGAAAATGTTGACTTTTTTCTCGAAATTTCGACTTTAATTTCGAAATTTAGATTTTTTTGAAATTCCGAGATTAAAGTCGCAATTTCAATTTTAATCTCAAAATTTCGACTTTTTTATAGATATTTCGTCTTCTATTTTTTCCAAACACCGAGCTTAAAATCGGAATTCTAAGATCTAAGTTGACTTTAATTTTGGAGTCCAAATTTCTAGAAAAAAATAGAAAGTATAGATTCTATTCGAAATGTCGACAAAAAAGTCGAAATTAGTAGTTTAAGTCGAAATTTTGAGTTTAAAGTCAAAATTTTGGGATTAAAGTCGAAATTTTGCTTTAATTCTGAAATTTTGATTTAATCTAGTAGTTAAAAATAAAGGCAAAATTTCGACTTTTAGCTGAAAATTTCTAAAAAAAAAATTTTAAATTGTTTTTTCTACGCCTTCATAAAAACATAAACAATGAAGTAAAAAAAGCGTACTAATTTCGACAACAAAATTAAATTTTAACATGGAGTTATAAAATTTAGAGCTGAAATAGAAATTAAAAAAAAACTAGAAACTTTGGAACTAAGGTTGCTTTTTAATCGTTAATAAAGTTTAATAGTTATGAATATTAAAGAATTCCACAAAGTGAGGGTTGACAATGTGAATTATTTGAAATTTTGAGAAATCAAATCGAAATTAGAAAACTATAAATTTCGAGATATTAGTCCACATGGTCAAAAAAAATAAGCTTTAAGTTTAAAGTCGTAATTTTCAAAAGAAACTCGACATTTCCAAAAAAAACCTAATTACATGAAGGAAAGTGTTAAAACTTTCGAGGTTTCTTTTCTAAATTTCATTCAAGACTTTACAATTTGTAGAAAAAGTTGAAATTTTAATAAAGATTTTGTTAATAATAGATTTTTTCATTTCAAAATTTTAATATTTTTCCTAACATTATTAATCAGAATTGTTTTGCCGTTTTCATAATTTTTTTTCTAAAATTTCAACATTAGACTCGAAACCCAGAATTTTTGATGAATTATGACTTATCTTTTTCGAAATTTAGACATTTATTCTAACCTTTGACTGTTTTCACTTTAGAGTTATTGAACACGAATTTAAAAAAGTGAACATTATAAATTTAAAACGAAAATTTTGTTCGAATATTAGATTTTTTTTTCGAAAGTTTAAAATTTCTAAAAAAGATTGTTCTTTTGACAAAAGTTTATTAATTGAATTCAGTTTGTTTTTTTTTAATTTAGATTCCCAAAATTTTTAACTAAAACGAAAGGTAAAAAAATCCAAGATTGGACTCACAATTATTCGAAACTAGTCAACAATTCTATCTTTTTTCAAATTTCTAAAAAATTTTTCCAAATGTCCACATATTTCAAATTTTTAACATTTTTCAATGACTTTGAAATTTCGACTTTTTTTTAAATTTTCGTTTTTTAAAATTTTGACTGTTTCAAAATATCAACTGTTTTTCGTAATTTGCATTTTCGACTGGGTTGAATATTTTATCAATATCAGAATGTGAAAACTGAAATTGTAAACTTAGAATTGTGAGCAGAAAACTTCAAAATTTATAAGAAGAAATTTGTGTTTAAGTTCAAAAGGAGAAAAGGTTGAAATTTCAATATTAAGTAACAAGCTGAATGCATATAGACTGTTAATTGATCATTTTCTTGTTTTCTTGTTTCTTGGTTAATGCACATTCATGTTCTAAATGTTTTGTTATTGTTATTATTTTCTAAATTGATATTAGTTACTTCAATGGTACTCGTATTTTTGATTTTTAGCAAAAGTTTTTGTTTGAAGATTTCTACGCCGGCGTCCCTGTTTGAGGAAAAAGGCGACAGATGTTGTTGAGGTCGCGTGCGGGTCGATGGGTGGGCCATGAGAGGAGCGGTGCCGGAAGGGCGCCGACGCCGCAACGCATCGTTCTCGGTCGGCGTCGCCGTCGTCGTCGAGTTACCCGTCGCGCGTCCGGACCACAGCGTTTCGATGGCGTATGCGCACTTGTAGTTCCGCGTCAGTGATGGTCAGGTGTGTACGGGAACCGTGGAGAAATGCGCCTTAGGCATGTAACTCTGGCCATCGGAGGTACCCTGCGGCAGCAAAATGTTCGCGTACGGTTTCGAGATCACATAGACCTGTAATATGCGTGTGCCTGGTGCGAGTTCACGGTGAAAATCTGGCGTAAACGGTGGCTGGGAGACATGGCGTCGCTGGCGGGCACGGCCGAACAGCCGCCCGCCGCGCACGGGCACAGCTTCTGCAAGAAGACCTTCCACAAGCCCACCTATTGCCACCATTGCAGCGACATGCTGTGGGGCCTCATCCAGCAGGGCTTCATATGCGAAGGTAACCGTTTGATTCGGACGATTTTCGACTAGGCGCCCTGTCGCGGATGCGTCGTCTCTGTCATTCTCCTGACGTCCTCACGTCGACCCAAGATCTATACCCAGAACCCATCCTGATGAGCAACCCCATCAACTAGGTCAACCTAGTCGAATCGTTTCGTTTAAATAAAAAGGGGTTTAATTCATTATTGCTGCCCAAGATATATGCGCATCTCCAACTACTCTAAAATATTGACCAAAAAGGCCAAGCTATTCTTCCTGAAACTTCGGTTGGCCAAAATTAACGGAACAATCTTACAGTTGCGTTATGCTATAAAAATGTTAATTGCAATACATGTATATCATCGTAAAAATGTAGCAAGGTCATTCGATGTATCGAACATTATCGTCTAATAGACCACAAACCATATAATGAAAATGATTGTTGTCCATGTCGCATTAGCAAATAATGTTCACTCAAGTTATCAATTTAAACAACGACTACAAAGATAAAAATAATTATAGACTATATAAGAAAAAAAGTTTCAGTTACTAAAAATGAAAAACCAACCCACCTATATTTCCTTAACTTACTAAGGTAATAACAAGACATATTCATCAATGAATGAAAGTATTTAAACTGATTTCAGTCCACAATCTTTAAAAATAATGAGAAATTTTAAGTTCCTTGTATGTCTATTTCAGCAGAATATTTGAAGTTTAAAGACATCATCGTTAGCTTTGTATGCGAACATCAACCAAAACTTGGTGATTATGACTTATAACATCCGATTTATTATCAGAAATAACAATCTATTTTTCAAATTTGGTAAAATTTACATTTGAATACGCATCTATAGTATTTAATTCTCTTACCACTAATTTATTAGCTTATATCGTAAAAAATGTGATTAATATTCAATTTTACAACTGATTTTTTTCGTTATTCAAGCTTGTTTAATCCATTTCTTCTCCAAAAGTCCTAAAATGGGAATCCAGAATTAATTTAATGGACATTTTCAGACATTTCAGGATTCTGAATTAGGGTTGGGCACCTAAATAGGCGAGCACTTTGGCCAGCTAATTTTATTGAAGATTATCCCTTGGGGGCGCCTCCCTTACAAGACTAGACTAGAGCTTCAGAAAAAACAAATCGAACTGAATTAAATGGATAACATTTTGGGCAACAGTTAATTAAACAAGGGTTGTTTGTTGGATGCATTTATTAAGGTCGCACAAAAAGAAATTGAAAACCTCTTTAAACTAGAACCCTAAAAACAAAACCATTTGACGTTTTGTGTCATTTATGATATACATTAGAAATAAATTGTCTAATATAATGGCTGCGGGCTTTAACTAGGCCCCTGGTGTGTTTAATCCAAATGATTTCAGTTATAAAACGTATTTCACTCTTGAGTAGAGGGGATCTGCGAGTCAAGGAACAAGTTGGAAGCAGCTGAACGTGCACAAGCTTTTTCTTTTTTTTTTAAGTTTAATCCACTCGCAAAAGGTAACCCCGTTATGCTTTGAAAGCACTGCGGGTAGGATGCGGAAACAAGGATAGATGGTGATGAACCGCCTTCTTAAACAAGGATAGGTTGTAATTTTTGGGGAAAATTCCTTTCGGTAACAAGTTCCATAACTTGGAATTTCCATAGAAAAAAGAGTCTGCGTAGACAGAAATCCTCACTGTGTCAAGCTGGACCTCCTAGGAATTTGCTGTCTCCGACTGTCTAGTACGCCTCAGTTTTCAGTTTTTTTTTTCACGAAATTTAATGATAAAATAATCGGACTGATGCGATAATTATTCTTATTGGAAATAGTGAAATTTGGCATTGACATCCTGTTAAAATATTTACTTCCGTCGCACCTGTGTTTCCATACATACAAAGGTGAGTCGTTGATTTAGGCAAGATGTGCGGCGTACACAGGCGCCAGAGAATCAGAAGGGCTTCAAGGTTCCATAGGGGGTTCCTAGTGTTGCCACCTGCAACTTTTGAATTTACGGGAGATTGGTATATAAAAAACGTGTTTTACGGAAGATTATTAAAAATTAAAAATTTTCGTCGTTCGGAAACATTTGATGACAAAAAAGGTCTCTAAATAAGAGTTCAATTACGGTTGCTAACATAAATTGATAACTAAAAAAAAGGTCTTCCGCTTTTCTTTTAAAATACTGGAGATTTCCTCTTAAATATGGGTTTACGGCAGAGAGTATTTAGGAGAAACAGCATTTTTTTGACCAATACACGGGAGGTCTTGTAACCCTAGGGGCACAATCGAGCAAAACATATTAAAAGAAGATTTACCGTATTTAGGGATCTCTCCATTTGGTTTTAGACAGTTGGGCGTTTTCTCCAGAATTTCTTCCTGTTAGAATTTTATGGGCACTTTATATCATCGTTGTTAGCTGATTAATCAATTTCAAGGACTTATTCTTAAATTAGGAATAATACATCAATAAATTGACCAGTGACCTGGTCAATTTTAAACATAGACGATGCGATTTACTCTTTTTTTTATTTTTATTTTATTTACATATTTTATTAATTACATGTTACTTGCAAAGTCGCTTAACACACATTTATTGAAGGAAAACTGACCCAAGAAATTTTTCGAAAGTCCAGATTTTCAGAATTTCGAAAATTTAGACAAAAGTCGAAATTTCTGTACATTATATTCAACATGTCGAAATTTCTATTTCGAAATTGAAATTTGATCAACGAAATGAAACACTTCAAGCCTAAACTGCAAATTTCTAGCAAAAAGTGGAAATTTTTGAGGAAATAAAACAAAAACTTTGTGGAATTTATGAAGAAAAAAGATTATTTGTCACTCCTTCTGCATTACATGTTTCCCTCATAGTTTTATAAAACCATTGACTGAATTTCAATTAACCACAAAACTCAAAACGTTTGTAATTGTCGTCGAAAAAAATATCTCTAGTATAAGCCATACAGTCACTGGTATTAGCCATTATTAGCCATCTTATAACACTTGTACCCGTTTCTTTCAAAATATACTGTTCGCTTCTTTTAAGCATAACCTAAGCAATCTTTTGTTTCTATCGATTGCAAGTTGTGGCGCAGCTGTCGCATTATCTAACGATGTCGAAGCCACTTGGAATCAGTGACAGCTCGAAAAGGAGCTTAAATTATGGTTTGAAAATATGTTTTTCATTGTAAGCAGCTAAAATTTATTATGTATTTGTCGTAGGAATAATGCAAATTAAGGCTTTTTCAAAAATACCAACGAATTTTGTAAAAAGCCGGCAAAACATGAACGAAAAATAAAATTCTCATTATGACTATACCAACTCAGGTAAATTGCTAAATTGCCGGAAAAATACGCGAAGACGAATGTATATCTCATTCTCAAAAGAGCTGAAGTGTGCTTTGCAGCTGAACTCCAAACACGAGAACAATATTCTAGTGTTGGCCTAACTTGAGCTTTATATAGTGTAAGTAGCTGTTCGATGTGAAGTACTTTTTAGTTCTAAAAAGAAAACCTAGCTTCTGAGAGGCGAATTTGGCAATGGCGTAACTGTATCTCCGCTTGGAAATTTAAGCTAAGACATCGTTTATGTATAACAGAAACAGAATAGGAGACAGGACAGACCCCTGGGGCACTCCTTCATTAATCCCAAATGTCTCGGATGAGATGCCACCGACGACGACCTGAGAAAACTGGATATCAAATGACAGAGTTCAGGAGGAAGACCATAGGATGGTAATTTGGAAAGAGGAGACCGGTGCCAGACTCCGTTGAAGACCTTTGAGATACCCAATGCCACAATCCTAGCCTCACTAGGTTTTTCCATAGCTGAGTTACAGATATGAGTAACAGATGCCAGTAGATTGCCACTTGAGCGTTGTTGTCTGAAACCGTATTGCCTGTCCGAGATGATTCTATTCTACTCCAGATATTTGAGAATCTTGATGTTGATAACCTTTTCCATCACTGTAGATATAACTGGCAACAAAGATAGATAGGGCGATAGTTGTCAGTCAGATTCTTCTTTTTTTGGGGACAGGGTGCACCCTAGCAGATTTCCAGATGTTAGGGAATACACCTTTGCTGTAAGAGAGTGTGAACAATTTTCTTAGGACAGGAGTCAACTCTGGTGCGCACTTCTTAAGAACAATAGCAGGGATACCATCAAGGCTTTCGAAGAAGCTTTCGATGTGTCCAGCTCCAGGAGAATCTTCCTGACTGTGCGTTGCCTAAAAACAACTTCAGGCATCGAAGTGCCAACCTTAGGGAGAATAGAAGTTTCTACGTTTCGAGAATCAAGGTTGAAATTTTCAGCAAACATTAAGGCTAGCAGGTCAGCCTTTTCCTTGGAAGTAGTCGCAATATTGCTGTTGTCATCGAGTAAAGGTGGAAAATTTGAAGATGTAAAATTCTTTCCAATCGACGTTACAAATCCCCAAAAAGACCTGGAACCGTTCGGACAGTTGATAAGCCTCTGGCGCATTTTACGATGGAAATCTCTTTTTGCTCTGTCAATAACCCACGCACAAAAATTTCGTGCGTTTACAAAGGTGGTCCGAGTCTCGACTGAGGAATTATTTCTCCAACGATGATAAGCTCGATTTTTGCAGGAGACAGCCCGAGCACATTTTTTGCTGAAACAAAGTATACTGGAGACAAACTTCTTTTGGGAATGGGGAATTGAGCATTTCATACCAACCAGGATAGTTTCAGCGATGGCTGCTCTTTTTTGACCAGAGCAAGATTGATGTCTTTCATTTTCAATTTCAGTCTCTTTGCGAGTGGATTAAATTTAAAAAAATAAAATAAAAAAAAAATTTCTCCACTCTTCCATTATAAAACTGGTACTGGTACAGTATCTCTCTGAAGATGATAGCTTGGCTATCGAAACGCGTTAGAGTAACCTTTGTTGTGTTTTTTAATCTTCCTTGGTTTCAAGGAACAAGATTTGTATTTCAATTATAAAACTGTTGTAGGAGTCTGTTAAATTTAACTTTAATGCCTTCAAATCTTGTTGACTGGTCATTTTAACATGCCTGTACGCACTTATAAAAGAATAAACAACAAAACAACAATGTAGCACATTTTTGGATATATTGTGTACACTTGGGTGGCGCGAATTGTACCGGGAAAGCAATCTTGTTCGTTCTGACTCCTTCGTTGTCGGTAAATTACAAAATGCCTGAAAATCAGGGCTTCGAACCGGAACTGAACCGAAAACCGGAAACCGAAAAAAAACCGTTATTTTTGTAGGAATGAAAACCGGAACAGAACCGGAAAAAAATAACTGCTAATTTGGGTTCGTTGAATTTGTATGTTCTTAAAATAATTTTTACTTTACCTTCCAGTTTGGGATTCTTTTAGAAATTTCCTTTTCAAAATTTTACACAAATCCATGCAACTTTCAACTCAAAATTACGAGTTTACTTTAAAGAGCATTTTTTTGAAAGTTCAATTAGAAACTTACAATTTCCACTCTTTCTAAGAAAATGTTGATTTTATTCTCAAAATTTCTCAAATTGAATTTTAAGTTGTATAACTTGAATATTCCTTTTTCAAAATTTTTGAGTCTTGTGAAATTTGGACCTTTTTCTCGAAATATTTCTTTTCTTTTCCTAAAATTTCGAGTTTAAAATAAAACTTTTATGTTCTATTGTAAATATGGACTCAAGCAGTGCAGTCTTTTTCATTAAAGCCCAGTTTCCTGTCAATTTTATTTGCAAATTCGATTTTTTCCGTTAAATTCCAACTTTTTTTTCAGAACAAACACTCAAAATTTGTTTTTTTTTCTCAAACTTGGATTTTCCCTTTTATAATCTGATATTTCTAATTTTTGAAGTGATTAATGAAAATTTCGAGTTTTCTTGAATTTTTTCCTTCAAATTTCACTTTAATTTAAATATGTCAATTTTTTTCTTGAAATTTCAAATTCTCATGATTTCTTTACGATGCCGACTTCATAGAACTTCCCAAAATTCCTGGATTTGGTTTTTTTCTCACAATTTGCGATAAAATCTCACTATTTCTAATTTTTCCTAAAAGTTGAGAATTTCAGTCAAAATTTTAAGAGAAAAATACAACATTTATATTCCAATTTAAAGTCGGGATCTTGAAATTGAAGTCGAAATTTTGAGGGTAAACGATGACATGTTAGAAAATGTCTAATTTAAGCTTTCAATTTTTATCTGGTTTTGTTCACGCTATATTTGACTTTTTTCTTAAAATTTCGACTTTAGCCTCGAAGCTGCAATTTTTTTTCAGATTGTTTTGAATTTAGACAGCTTTAAAGTCGAAATTTAGTTAAGTCTTAAATTCGTTTTGTAGAATTCGTTCAAAATTTAAAAATTCGGAAGATTAGATTCTTCAGCAAAATTAAAAAATTTCTGAAACTGGTGAATTTTGAAAAAATGTCGAAGTTATTACAAAAACTCGAACTTTTGAAAAACAAAATGGAAATTTCGAAAAAACTTAAAATTTTAAATGAAGCTAGATTTAAAGTCCCAATTTTGATGATAAAAGGTGAAAATTTTCAAAAAAAAGATTAAAATCCTGAAACAATTCAAATATTTCAAAAAGTTCCAATTTGGAAAAAAGTGAAAATTTTCGGGAAAAAGTCGGAATTATCAAAAAAAGAAGTTAAAACCTCGAGAAATAGTAAAAAGTTTGAGCTAAAGTGAAAATTTTCAGAAAAAGGTAAAGGTTTAAAAAAAATATTTCATATTATTCATATTATAAAAAATCCAAAATTTAAAAAAAAATTGAAATTTTGGGAAAACAAACTTTGTGTTGTCAAATTTTTTACAAAAAGTCAAAATTTTGAGAGGACATTTTTTTAAATGAAACAAATTCCGAAAAAGTTACAGTTTCAAGAAAAAGTCGAAATTTTGATGATAAAAGGTCGAAATTTTCAAAAAAAGTCTTAACTTAATTTTGCAAAAAAATCCCAGTTTTCCAAAAAAATCAAAACTTTGAGACATTGTCAAAAACAGGATAGAAGTCAGTTTTCCAACATCATTAAATTTACAAAAAAAATCAAAATTTTGAAAACAATATAACAATTTGGAGAAAAGATCGAATTTATGAGTAAAGGTTTTCAAAAAATTCAGCATTTGGAAAATAAATTAAAATCCTAAAGAAAGGCCAAACTGAAAAAGTCTTGCGATTAATAAAATAAATAAACATTTAAAAAAAGTAGAAGCTAAAAAAAGAAAATTTGAATTTCAAAATTTTTAAAATATAAAGACTAAATGCTTTAAAGAAATCGTACAATATTTAGAAATTTTCAATAAAAATCGAAGGCAGACTTTTCAAAAAGTAATCAATTTTATAAAGTCAGAATTTTGCGAAAATATGAAAATTAAAAAAAAGTTGAATAAAAAAAACAAACACTCGAGAGAGTCGATATTTGCAAAAAGTTAAAACTTTGAAAAAATTCAAATTTTGAAACAAAATTGAAATGTTTTAAAAAAATCGAATTTGAAATTAATTAGATTTGTAAAAAAAAGATGAAATTTCGAGTCTGAAGTTTCTGAGATTTACAAAAATAAGATCAAACATTCAAACTTCGCAATCAATTCGAAATATTCAAAAAAATTTCAAAAAATAAAATCTCTAACAAGAACAGGTTATAAAAGTAAAATTTTCAAAAAATTCAAAACCAACCAAATAAGACAGAATTTTGAAGAATTTGAAATATTCAAAAAATCAAAATTTTGAAAAAAGTCGAAATTTTAAAAATTAAGTTAAAATTTCGAAAATTTGGAAGTCAAACGAGAAAAGATCGACTTTGTGAAAAAATGGGTTTTTATTGTCGAAATTTTCGAAATAAGTCAAAATTTTCAATAAAAATTGAATTCTTCAGAAAAGACGAAATTTTCAAAAAGTATATAACCATCGGATCCTTTCTCTTTTTTCACGTAGGCGAAAGCGCGTGTAACAGCTAATTTTTTTTATAAAGTTCGAGGTTTTTTTAAAGTTTGAACTCAAAATGAACCCAAAATCCAGAGTTTCAGCGTGAAATTTTTAAACTCGAAAAATCGGAAAATATTTTCTTCAAATTTTAAGCATTACCAGAATAGTTATGTGCTGTAATATTTAAAAAAAGAGAGAGATCATTTCCTGAATTATGTTAGCAAATCAATTCAAATAAAATTAAAAAAAAAAATTAAAAAATGAGTCACCCGGAACTGAAACGAAAATCGGAAAAAACCACTATTTTTGTCGGAACGAAAACCGGAACAGAACCGATATGATTTTCTTTCCGGAACGAAAACCGGGACGAAAAAAATAGTGGTTCGATGCCCTGCTAAAAATAATGTCAGAAGGAGATATACATTCTTCTATCCACTTTTGCCAGCATTTTGTCGATTTTCCTTAATATGTATAGTCAGAGCGGAAATCATACTTTTCCGTCGCGTTTTGCCGGCTTTTGACAAAACCCTGGACATTTTGTAAAAGGCCTAATTTTGCATTACGCCTACGACATATTCGTATCATGCAATTTTTCTACCTTCTCTTAAAACGAATGATATTATGATCGAGACACTCTGCATCCTTTTTTATTTAAACCGAAACGATAAAAATAACGACCGTGTTTGTAGCAGTTAAAGAAGAAATACGTAATTTTTTGAATATGCCCTTTATGACTTGCGATTAATGGGACGGGATTGATCCCACTGATCCTTCCCTATGTATTTCACTGAATCTCACCCTTCACTTAGGCACATCATAGCTTAGAAAGATATGTTTTTTTAATGCTACGTTTTATTTAAAGAACATTTACACGGAACATTCCAAGCTTAAACAATTGTTTAGGAAGCGAGATTGTTTTACATATAATTTTTAATAGAAATATTGTATGAAATCCTAAAACTATTTTAACGTTGCCTTGTTCTATTTTAATATTGTCTATTTATAGAAACTACAATATTCTTCATAAATGTAAGGCAGGATGTACTTAAACTTATCTAACTTGATGAAATTTTCGCTTAACTGAGTTGGATATTTTTTCAATTTCAGTGCAGAAGCTCTCGTTACAAATTGTTTGAATCGAGAGACATATGCCACTTGATTTTATTGAGATCGAGGTGATAGTTGACGTCATTGATGCTATTCCGTTTATGTTTATATCTAAGAGCAGACTCCTGTAATATTTTTATCCGAACAGAATGCATTATTTACATAATGTGTGTTTTCCTGCCTACGATTAAAATCACAATTCGTGATTTTGCGCCCCCCAATTTATTCAACAATTCAGCAGTTGTCAAGCGTTACACGGCTATAAACGCCGCCCCTTTTCGTGTTCTTAATTTGCTCCGTTATTATCAGATATCATACAGGTGGTAATAATTTAATGCGTCTTGTAAACAGAAGGGAGGTTTAAATAAGTAAATAAGATTTGGCGGTCTTGGTCCGGTAGGCTAAAACCGCAGATCAACAAAAGGCTTTTTATTGATTTATCCCAGAGAATCTTATGATGTCAACGAACGCTGTTGCTACGTCATCGATATGACGTCAGCACGAATTTAGAACGGATGGACCCTCCTAATTTCGAAACATATCCACAAATAAAACTTACATAACCATTCGATTAAATTAGTTCTGGGAGTGTTGAATTATAAAACAATAAGAAATAAAAATCGAATTGCTCTATGTTACGCCCCACATTCTCAATGCGACATTTCGCGGAAATAAAAGTTTCAAAATCTACCGTAGCATTTAATGTATATCTCGAGCTGGCTTCAGAACTTCAAGTGGGTGCTTTTATTTTCAGAAATATTTTCCGCGACGTTTTCTTTGAGAGGCGTTTCCATTTAGCTTCTCTGAATACGTCAGACTTATTAACAAACCCACACCTGCTTGTTTTACCTTTCATGAATATGGGTCAAAAGCGACCAACAAAGGGGCTCGCTTACGGGGTTTTTGCTAGTTTACATTAGAAAGTTTCCTGTATTTTCATTCGGTATTAAACCGCGGCACTGTTTTGGCAAAAGCTAAAAAATAGGAGATACTATTTTTAGACAAATTTTATGCCGAGTTGTCGCTAGGTAGGGGCGGCGGGATGGGACGCTACCCCGAGCGCAGATCGTCAGTTTAGCTATCATAATTTTCTTCTATATCAATTAAATTGAAATGTTCGCCTCTAATTTAAAATAACTACCCTTTTATGAGCTCATATCGTTTTTTTTTACATGATATAAGGAGATATTTTTACAATTTTTGTCTGCTTGTCCCTCTGTTTGTCCGAGCTTATTTCGGAAACGGCTAAACCGATTTTGATAAAATTTTCACTAAAATGTGGGGTATTTCCTTGGCCAACATTTGAACTATGTATCGAGTTAAACGCAACTGTGCCAACGATTTTAATTAGAGTTGCATGTCTTAAAAATCGATTTTTCTTAAATATCGTCTAAAGATTAATATTGTCACAAAAGCGTTTATTATATAATTTATAAATCTTACAAAAAAAGTTTAGTAAGACTACGAGATTTTAAATATTGAAAAAATGAACGTCGCACAGAATCTTCCTTTTTTTTTGTTAAAGAAGAGGAAAATCCGTTAAGGACATCTGGGAAGATGACCCAGATAGTGTCGGACTTCCGCTCAAACTACGGTACCGACTAAAAACTCCTACTTCTTCGGGCCGGGCCCTTGGCCCTCAATCCCACCATCGGAACAGTACAAAAGTGCTAGAGCACCATTGTAAGCTGTTTTGCCTGAAAGATGAGACAAACAAAACAGAAAAATTTTCCGAAATGGAAGTCGTAGCCTAGAGGGTCATCTTTGGTCTCCTAATCCTGGTTGGGATGTCTGGATCTTAATTCACTGCCGGTCGAACTAGCTCATTGGGATGCGTCTCCGCTCTCACCACCGCCCTGGAATTAATTTCCCTAAGAATATCTCTTACCAAAGGTAGTTCAGCTTCCCTATGGAGTTGATTGTTTCTCACAAACCATGGAGCTTCCATGGCTTCTCTTAGAAAGACATTCTGGAACACCTGAAGTTTCTTCATCTGATTATCCGTCGCCTGTGACCAAGCTACAGATGCGTAGGTCATCGCTTGTCTTATGATTGATTTGTATAGTAACACTTTAAGTCCAATGGACAGGTTACTATTTCTACCAATCATCGCTTGCAGCAGTCCCTTCAGCATTTTGACTTTGGACACTGCGTAATCGATGTGTGCCTGGAATGTAAGTCTTTTGTCGAGCATTACACCTAGATACTTTGCCCTAAGTCTTTATTCGACGGTTTACCCATAAACATTTACATGTCCATACGGTTGGAGTCTTCTTCGGATGAAAAAGACTGCTTGGGTCTTGTCTGCGTTGACTTGGATTCTCCATTGACTGAAGTAATCTAATAGACTGTCTGTTGCCTCCTGAATTCGTCTGGTAACCAACTCTGGACTGTAAGAGTATGCCACCAAAGCTGTGTCATCTGCATAAGTTGCCAATAAGGTGTGGTTGATTGTCTGGTTGGTTCTCGGAATTTCCGCTGTGAACAGAGAATACAGCAGACGTGACAAGGCAGAGCCTTGAGGCCTCCATACTGTAGCCTAAACGGGTTTGATAGTTTTTGTCCCACCTTTGCTCTGAATGAGCGCTGGTCCAGGAACAAGCTTACCGTTTGAACCATCGTTAGAGGTATTCCAAACTGGTGCATCTTATAGATTAGTCCTTGGTGCCAAACTGTGTCAAATGCCTTGGAGATATCGAAGAAAATAGCTCCAACTACCTGGTTCCAGTTCATGCGTTGAGTGATTGTTTCAACCACTCTCAGTAGCTGGTCTGAGGTAGAGTGCCAAGGTTGGAACCCAAATTGTTCCTTAGGAATGATGTCGCGATCGCTGATGATATTCTGCAGACGGTTCCTCAAAATCCTTTCCGCCACCTTACCAAGTTGGATAAGAGGCTGATTGGCCTGTAATTTTGGGAAAATTTCCCACCCTTACCTGGCTTTGGAATGAATATAACGTTTGCAGTCTTCCATTTTGTGGGAAAATACCGTTACTTAAACATGGAATTGACTACTGCTCCAAAGTATTTGATAGCTTGGTCCGGAAGATTCTTCAGAGTTTGGTTTGGAATTCCTTGGACCTGGAGCCGTCTTGACGTTTAGCTTGCGCAGAACGCTTTGAATTTCCCCCTCGTTAGTCGGTTGGATGACGTCGTCTTCTTCTGGCACTTCCTCCTGAAGATCTTGAACCTCGTCTTCCACCTCCTGTACGAAATCTAAGTCCATTTCTTCAAGTGTGCCTTAACAGTGTCATTCAAATGTCTCAGCAAAAGCTACGGCCTTATCCTGATCTGATAAGCCATTCCTTGAGGTCCGTATATCGGTGAGATAGATTTCCTATCTCTTCTCAGAGCTTTGGCTGTGCGCCAGAGATCTGATGAAGTCTTGAGGCTGCAACTTCTTAGGTGTTCCTAAAACTTAGAATTTTTGTGCTTTCGGAGCTCATACCTGAGGTCATGGATGAGCCTGTTCTTCCGCCTTATCTGCTTGCAGATTGGTCTGTCTTGCTTTCTTCCTGGCACGATTTTTCCTTCTAATCAGCTTCACCAAGTGATTTGGCAGTGGTTCCCTTCCTTCTAGAATCTTCCTCTGAACTGGCTCTTGTTTTATATCCCTTCGTACACCAATCAGATTCAAGTTCGAGAAACGAGAACTTACGCTTAACTGTGGTTAGATAGGACCCATTTAGTTAAGCCTTTATAAACATTGCGTTTTTCAATTAAAATTACATTCATGGAACCAAAACATCCTTTTTTATACCTTCTTAGATGTGATATATATATTTTTTGAACCAGGTGTTTAAATGCTAAATGCTAAAGGACCGACAGTGTGTTCCAAGATGGAATACTAGAGAGGGATTTCTTTTTTATTTGGGTATTTATAAAAAAAATTCATTCTTTATAAAAAAACTTCTGCTTACAAGCAGGAACGCGTTAAGAAATCACCGGAAATGACATTATTTTTTATCCAGTAAGTTCAATTCTTTAAAAATTCTAGAAAATGACGGAGTAAACTGCTGTTATTTTTGGTAGTATCGGAATACATTATTTAAAAGTTTGGTTTGGAATTACGAAACAGGCCTCAATTTGTCAGTTTTGTTTATTTTCGTAAAATTTTCTAAACAAAATAGAAGTGGAGTGCAATGACGCAACCCTTCGAACGTGTATTGCACTCTGGATCTATTCCGGTTGTAGGATATTTGTTGAAGCGATTCCATAGTTTCTCCTACAGACCGCTAGGTCGCTCTATACGAAAAATAATGTCATTTTCAGTGATTTAAAATCCAGCAGGAATTTTTATAATCACTTTTTCTCATAAATCCACAAATAAAAAAGAAACCCTTTTTCAGTACTCTGTCTTAAAACACACTGTATATTATTAATTTCAATCCTATTGCCATTAAGTGCAATTTCTTGGCAATTACGTAAGGCCTTAGATATTCTCTGTAGCTTCTTTGCGAAGTTTCGTTGGTTTCATTCCTATTTTCTTCGCCAGTTGCTTCTAAACTTGTAACTAAAATGTAGACGTGTGGAAGAAGAAACTGGCGAAGAAAATACTACTCAATAGGAATGCAACTAACGAAACTTCACAAAGAAGATACAGAGAATATCTTAGTCCTTACATAGTTGCCAAGAAATTGCACTTAATGGCAAACCTAACAACCAAATCAAGGGCGCAGTTAAGAGAGGGCTTAACCCTCCCAAGTGCCAAGTTAGTCTCACCAAAAATATTCGAATATTACCAAGAATTAAAATTTTCAAAAAAAAAACTGTAAACTTATAGAAAAATAATTCGATTTAATTTTAAACAATTTTGAGAAAAAGTTCTTTGTTAAAGGTAAGTTGATTGTAACAATTTTAAGAAAAAAAAATAATGAATTGGAAATTCTGAGAAAAATAATTGAAATTTCCATAAAACATGAGACATTTTTAAATCATGTTCTTGAAACTATGGAATTAAAAGTTAAAATCTGGGAAAAAGGATAAAAATGCCGAGTTCAAAATAACCGAAAAAAATCTAAATTTTCAGAAAAACTTAAATGTACAAAAAATTTTTAAAGTTTAAATTTCAAGTTTCGAAAAAATGTAGAAATGTTAAATTTAATTTTCTCTTTTTCAAGATTTTAACATTTCTTAAAGTTTTCCGAAAGGTTTTTTCTTAGTTTGGCTTTTTTTCAATATTTCGATTTTAAATCTGAAAATTCTTCCCAGTTCGGGTAGTTGAAGGAAATCCTGCCTACGCCCCTGGATACTCGAGAAAGACGAATTTCGTATGTAATTCAAAGTGTTGAGGGAAAAATTGGATAACTTGTAACTCGCAATTTTTAGAAAAAAATGGCATTTTTAGCAAAGCGAAACTCGAAAATTGGAGAAAAAACTAAAACTTCCGAAGAAAATGAAAAACTGTTGAAACACCCAAAGTCGAAGATGGTTAAAGAAAAAATAAAAATTGAAAACGTAAATTACAATTTTAATAACAAATTCGAAATTTCGAGATTTCTATCTTAAATTTGAAATTGCGAAATTTCGAGGTTGAATCCGAATATTCTTTTTATTTTTGAAATTTTAACTTTTATACTTTATAGCTCAAAAATTACGTTTTTATGCAAATTTTGAATTTTAAATTCGAAACTTCAAAATTTCAACTTTAATCTCATTTCTCTTGCACTTTTTTCCTCTCGAAATTTGGACTTTTTTCTGGAAATGTCAATTAAAAACATAAAGTTCCTAAAATTTTAAAGTTATTAAGTAAAACTAAATTTCGAAATAAAAGTAGAAATTTTGTCCCAAAATTTTCAAACTAAAATGGAAATTTTGAGAGAAAAGTGAAAAATTATTAAAAAAGTAAAACTTCTTCTTCTCAATTCAAAATTTCTGGAAAAAAATATGAAATTTTGGAATCAAGGACGAAATTTCTAGGAAAAAGCTGTAATTTTCATTTTAGAGTTGCGATTTAAGGAAAAAGGAAAAAAGGTCCAGTTTAATATATACAAGGTTTGAAAAAAGTCGAAACATTGAGAAAAATATGGGCTCTTTGAAACCATTCGAGGTTTAACACAAAATTTCCTACAAAGAAGTTAAAACTTTTTAAATTAAAATCAACTTTTTGTCTGAAACGCAAAAAAGTGAAATTTTAATTTTGGAACTTTTAGATTCATACGGGGATTACTTTGATTCCTTCTCCTCATCAACCCCACTGGTTTTTAAATTTCGGACTCATATGATTGGTTCTTTTTGAAACCATTTAAGATGTATTTAAATTGTACGAGGGCCCCAAAAGTGATGGGAATTGGTCTCCAGTGGGGGGAGAGAGTGGGGAAACCCATTATTCGACCAGGTGTCCGTTAGGGACACGTCTCCTGAGTTAGTGTGCGAAGTTTGCCCGAGGAAATTTTTGTAGAGAAACAACTTTTTGCATTTTGTCAAAAAGGTGATGGCCGATTGTCTAGAGCACCACGCGGATGTGAAATTTTGTTTCCTATTGGGGAAATCGGCCGCGGAAACTATTTTATTGTTTAAGAGTGCTTATGAAGATGCAGCCCTAAATAAAACTAGAATCTGTGAGTGGTTTTTACGTTTTAAAAATTGAGAAATATCAATTGAAGACCAACTTCGTTCAGAACGCTCCTCAAAGTCAAGAAGTGACGAAAACGTCGACAAAATCAATGCTCTCGTTCGTGAAGACCGTCATTAACCATTGATCAACTGTGTGAGATGTCTGGGATATCATGGAGCTCCATTTAGAGGATTTTATTCAAAGATTTGTACACGAGAAGAGTTGCAGCTTTGTCCCTTGCCTTCTGACAGGCGAGCAAAGCGAGTGTCGACTTCAGGCATGTTTTGAACTTCAAAATCAATTCAAAGAGGACCCTGAACTTTTTTCCAAGGTAATTACTGGTAATGAATCGTGATGCTGTGGATACGACCCCGAAACGAAGCAGTAATCAAGCCAGTGGAAGACACCTGGCTGTCCTCGTCCCAAAAAGTTCGCCAAGTGAAGTCAGACGTCAAAACAATGTTCATTTGTTTCTTCGATTGCAGAGGTGTTGTGCACGCGGAGTTCGTTCCCCAGAGTCCAAATTGTCAACCAGAAATTCTACTTGGAGGTTTTAAAAAAATTGAGAGAGAATATCCGCGAGAAAAGGGCAGATCTTTGGCGTACAAGCGACTTGCTCTTCCATCATGAAAACGCGCCAGCCCACACCGCTCTCTTCGTAAAGCAATTTTTGGCCAAAAACGGCATGACACCAATTGTCCACCCCCAGTACTCACCGAATCCAGCCCCCTGTGATTTCTTCTTGTTTCCCAGATTCAAAAGGGACAAGAGAGAAAAGCTTTTTGCCACTGTGGAGGAGGTAAAACAAAAATCTTTGGAAGGCCTAAAGAACATCTCGATAAGTGAATTTAAAAAATGTTTTGAACAATGGAAGGATCGTTTACGTAGGTGCGTTGTGATCAAGGGAGAATATTTTAAAGGTAATCAAAATTTGGTGTAAAAAAATTAAGAAATAAAGAAGTTATGACGAAATTCCCGTTTTTTCTTTTGGTCTTTCCTCGTATTCGTATAGTTCTCATGAGTTTTTTGTACTTTTAAACTCGAAGAAGTTCTATATGAGCTGCTGTAGTATTGCTCTATATGTTTAGATAACCATATTCTACTTTTTGCAATTTACATATATTTTCGTTACTTTTCCCAGTGACAAATAAAATAACGGAAGTCGAATTATTTTGCTTTTTTTCGTTACCGTTTGGTTTTAATCAAAGGGCTGATTCATAATTTCTGTAAGAAAATTAATAAATCGATTCGAAAGGGCAAGCAAAAATTATCTCAATACAATCTCCCCGCATGATATTTGGGAAAACCTACATGTACGTTATAGCAGCAATTTCTGCGCATCGATCTCCAAGCATCGCGGTTTTTCGACATCTTCCGAATGGATCCGAACCTCAGAATTGGGAGATTCAGCATTTCGCTCGTTACAGTCCCATTGTTTTCAGAATTTCAGCTGCCGCATCCGACAAAAAGTTCGATAATAGCATAAAACACGAAAATGCTTATATATTCTGCTATTTTTCCAAATAGAAATATTATATATCATTGATAAAAAAAACACTTTTGGGGCATTTGGAAACTTATTTTGAAAATTAAACTATTTACTGATGTTCATAACTTGTAATTATCATTTTTATATTACGATTGAAATTAAAGTAAAAAACTAATCGCCGCGCAATGACTGTTGAAGCTGTCGTATAAGAAGAAAAAATGTTGTCATTTTTCCAGTTAGTTGCTAACAAAAGTATCAAAATTTGCTCATCCACGTATTAAAAGGTCTGCATGAAAAGACATAAGTCGTATGAACATGTCATTTCATTATACACCCCTAACAATATAAACCCCAAGAATATCTACCCTTTGTCATTCAGCAGGCAGAGAATAGGAGAGTGTTTTCATTTTGATCATTGATGTTAAGCAGTTATCTCCAAGCAAGCCGTCAATGTGGCCCACAATACCAATTGTCTACTGCATGAGAAACTTCATCAAACAATAGTTAATAAGGAAATTGAAATTCAGCTGGATGCAAACGAAAATATTGTTAATGCAGCATCATATTTGCACAAACTACAACTTACTTTGAAATTTCTACACGCCTACTGCAGTGGGAGCGATCTATATTCAAATTAAAGTGTGATCTACAACAAATTAAAGAAATAAATTTCCATAAGACCCAAATCGATAACATAGGTTGGGTATCATTAAATAGAACGTCAAGGCTAATAATAATAATCAACCTAAAATTACGCTGAAAAACTGCGTTACCAAAAAAAAACTGATTTAGGGGTTCTCCCACCTACCACATTATGTTCGTAGCGATGTTTTACCATTGAAAAAGTGGATGAAAGCAGTTAATTTGTTAATTTAAATATGTTTTAGCATCCTCTACAGGTGCTTCACCTAGAAATAATTAGTCAACTTGCTTTACAATTGAGAAGTTTCCACTTTTTTATCAATTAGCACGTAATTCTGTTTTACTAGATATCCTACAAAGTATGCTTGAGTTTGGTTTATATTTCTTATATCCGAAATTTCGAATAATCAAATGTAATTTTTATTGATTTTTGGTTAAAGCTAATTTTAAATGAGCTTGTCATTTTTCTTTTATATCAAGCCGCAGATCCCTTTTAACAAATGTTTATTTCACATCTTTTCTCATTTTCGACTACGTAAAGCTACATAATCTTTTCTGTGATGAAAATCGTTCCAAAGCGAGAAGCCTCGTACCAAAATACACGTGAAGGGCTAATTTTCCATCATAAAAATAGGAAACATGAAATGCAGCAGACAAATTCATGATAGCGTTTCAGTAAACCAATTTTTTTTTCCAGTTTGCAACTTCGTAGTTCATGATCGCTGTCTAAAAACCGTGGTATCTCCGTGTTCCAGCATCGCCGCCAGCCTTATCAAGGTATATTTGTCAATTAAGAAATCTATATTTGGTGCGAATAAATATGTTTCGTTACAGAATCCGGTAGCTCATTGTTGGTCAGAACCGTTCCATCATAAGCGAAAATTTTGTAACGTTTGCAGAAAAAGACTGGATGATAGTGATTCCATACACTGTGAAAGTAAGTCCATCGATCATGACAACTGAACATTCTAGCTCCTTTTTTATTTAGTATGCGAGTATTATGTGCACACGGACTGCCAGGACTTCGCTGTGGCCGATTGCAAAGAAAACGCCACCTATCTGCCGGGAAAACAACTAATGTACGTACACCATCAGCATCACTGGCGAGAGGGCAACCTCCCCAGCAATTCCAAATGTGCGCTCTGCAAGAAAACATGCTGGACTACCGAGTGCCTCTCTGGATACCGATGCGAATGGTGTGGAATGACGGTAAATAAAATTCGATTCCCGAGAAGTATCCTTGTTGAACACCGCTTTTTAATTGCAGTGTCACGCCGCCTGTCATACAAGCATCACGTCGGAATGTACCTTCGGGATCTTGGAACCGATTTATCTGCCACCACACGCTGTCAGCATTCCAAGAACAGAAGTGCCAATGGAAGCCATTATTGGAGTCCAAGTTAGACGAAAGGATACTTTCTCCCGTGAGTAGTTGGGTTTTATTTTGGTATTGGGCTTATTTTTGTATTTTGCGTTTTTTGCGGGTCGAAATTTACGGATCTGAACCTAATGGGCAGTTGTTAACAGTTTATGACTTTTTTTTAAATACATTTTTTTTATAATTACGACTCCACAAAAAAAATACTTATAGCTGATTTACGAACAGTCAGGAAACGAACAAAAAAATAAAAGGAATATTTTATTGATTCCAATGATAATGAAGAACATATTTCTTTCTGAGTATCTCAAAGTCAGTGTTTAATATTATTAAAAAAATTGTTAATATTTCGACTTTGATCTCAAAAAATACTTTTATTTTATTGGCACAATTTCAAAGTTCAAAATTTGAAAATTCTATTTGACATGAATTCCTAAGAATTTCTGGTATTTTCTAGTCTAGTTCCAGAAATTTCGTTCGTGACTAACATAGATATGAATTTTCAAAATAAAATTTCTCTTAATTTTAAGTAAAGTAATAGATTAATAGTGCTTTATATAGCGTAATATCAAAAAAAGCAATGTTTTTTCAGTGCATTGCAATCGAGAAGAGTAATTGTTCATTTAAACTGGTTTGGCCTTGGTACATGAAAAAAATCTCATTTGCTCTTTTTGTCTCGATGACCTTTCCCGTTTATAAAGTCACGGCACGTAGCTGCGACATGAAGGTCGAAATAAAAAAAATCAAATCTGCGAAAATTCGAAATTTTGAAAAGAGGTCATATTAACACTGTCCATCATTTGAGGTCACATTACGCCTTTGGAAAACATTCTCATTTACAAGCGTTAGAATTATGATCTTAAATCGCTTGTTATGTTCTTTTATGTGGCGACGACATTCGTTAAGACGATTGCTTTAATTTTCTTTTAATTTTTTATTTTAAGATAACAAAGGAATGATTTTGCAGTCATCAATGGCGCTAGAAGGACTGCTTTGTCGACTTTAATGAAGCGACTTACAATTGTTTTGCCATCTTCATGTCAAGGCAGATGCCAACCTGCCCGAATTAATTTTAGAGGTATTTTTGATTTTGACAGCAGGTTTTCTGGTTTAGTCCTTTAATTCTGCTTTGGCTTTGGTGAAACTAACATCATTCTAGCAGCTGTATCTAGTAATTTTAACCAAGGGTGGTCATATTTTATAACCAATTGGTTCATTATTGCTTAAACGTGTTCTAAAGTACGAATTTATTACAGCTCGTAGTATATCGGAAGAATTTAGTAGTGGTGATGCAAGCCGCTATAGAGAACAAGAGGAATATCCCGCACAACAGCACGCACAAGGGAGAGATCGTCCTGATAAAGCTAACAAAGACAAAGAAGATCGAGACGAGGAAGTAATAAAAGTCTACGATGGCAATAATTCGTTTAGGAGAAGAATTTTCAGGACCATAGTAGTATCCAGGCAGGCACCACTGAAACAAGTGCTGACGCAAGCATTAAGGGCCTTCCACATCACAAAGGACCCCAGTTCATTCCATTTAACAGATCTCTATTCTTCGGATGAAGCGGTTCTGCAAGATCCGACACCCATTCTGAGTTTGCATCGGAAGGAAGGAAAACGGCCGGCAGTATTCCTTAGGTTTAAGTAAGAATCGAATGCAAATGGAATATGAGTTGGACTGCAATAAACATGTGCATTATTGCAGTCTAGCTTGAATTCTATTCTTGGAGCTATTCCACAGTTTTTCCACAAACCGATAAGTGCTGTTATACTCAGTGGACTGAGTCCACTGATGAGGGTGGTCCGATAAGTATTTAGCCTACAAAATAAAAAACGAAAATTTTGGAAATGTGGCGATTTATTTTTTAACGTAGTCTCCTTTTAACTCGATACACTTGACCCAGCGATGCTCCAACTTCTTTAATCCGTCTGAAAAATACGTTTTCTCGAGGTCTGCAAAGTAGGCCTCCGTGACGGTAATGACTTCCTCATTCGATTCAAATTTCTGCCCAGCGAGTGACTTTTTCAAGTTTAGAAATAAATAGAAGTCGCGCGGGGCCAAATCTGGAGAATACGGTGGATGAGGCACCAGTTCGTACCCCAATTAGACCAATTTGGCCATGGCGAGGGCGGAGGTGTGAGACGGTGCGCTGTCATGGTGGAAGAGCACTTTTTTCTTCGCCAAATGGGGCCGTTTTTTCTGCAATTTCGCGTCGAATCGGCCCAATAATTCGGCATAGTACAGCCCTATGATCGTTTTGCCCTTCTCCAGGTAGTCGATGTAAATCACTTCTTGTGAATCCCAGAAAACGGTGGCCATCACTTTTTCGGCCGATAGGACAGTCTTCGCCTTCTTCGCAGCACGTTCACCGGGTAAAGTACACTGTTTCGACTGTTCCTTGATCTCTGGCTTGTACCAGTGGATCCATGTATCGTCGACGGTCACGAAACGACGCAGAAACTCCTTCGGATTGCACTTAAACAGCGTCAAACACTGCTCTGAAGTGGTCTCACGGTTGCGCTTGTTGTCCGGAGTGAGCAAACTCGCCGACAGCTTTCTCATGCCCAAAATTTCATGCAGGATATGACCCACGCGGTCTTTTGAGATGCCTACTGTCTCAGCTATCTCGCGTATCTTCAATCGGCGGTCTGTCAATACGAGATCGTGGATTTTTGTCACGGTATCCTCCGTAGCAGCAGTTTTCAGGGCATCTGGGCGTGGCTCATCAAAAACCGACGTGCGACCACGCTGAAACTCGTGAAACTAATTTTTGACGGTGGCCATCGAAGGAGAAAAGTCTCCGTAGACAGCATCCAAGCGCTCTTTAATTTCGCTGAGCGATTTCCCCTCCAAAAACAAGAATAGAATCACCGGCCGGTATAGCTCTTTATCCATTTATCTAAAATCCACGGACACGTCCGCTTCCACACGCGGTGAAAACAAAACTACGAGTCCGATTCGGCTGAAATTTCGAAAGTACTGGTCTCGAAGAATGTACTACACGATAGTAAATTTCTCTTGCGATAGTGGCGCCATCGGGCGGTGAGCCTAAGTACTTATCGGACCGCCCTCATACCTGCCGGAACGTTTTTCAGTAACAAAATCTAATAAGATCAAAACCGGTCGTTGGTTCCCAAACTCTGAACATGATTAATGTTTAAACCTATTGGATTGTGAATTAGAAGAACCAAATGATTCGCGGGGAGTAGGGAGGTAATTTAATCGTTTTTGCAGAGATCGCGATAACGATAAGGGCGAAGTTCGAGTGTATCCAGGCAAACTCCAAGTCACACAGGCACTCTGCACCGTGCCTGTTGATTCTAACACAAACGTAGGTGACCTTATTAAAGAAGCGCTCAAGCGATTTGGTTTAGAAGACTACAATTGCGAGGATTATCGATGTAGCGAAGTCCTTCTGGATAGAGGAGGTATTTATTTCCATAAAGACCTTTTTTTTTAATTCATGAGGGCACCTTAACATTGTTTTTTAGTAATTGGTAATTTTTTTCACAAAATACTGAGTCTATCCTTTCAGTTTTTTTTATTTTTCCTGCTTTTACTAGAGGGTCAAAATTTTATTGTTGTTTTACTTTGTGTTCCTTTATTTTGTGTAAGAGTAAACTCCAAGACAGGTTTTTTTTTTCAAAATTTCAACTTTAAACTCGAAATATTTGTAATTATTCCGAATTTTCAAATTTCTTTAATATCGCCCTTTTTTTTATCTCAATTTCGGGATTTTGTTAAATAAATTATGTTTTTTTTAAACTCAACTATTTTCCCACGAAAAATCTCTGTTTTTATTTTTATTCAAAATTTTAGATTTTATTAGACCCGAAATTTCAACTTTTTTTCCTTTCTCCTTTTTGCACCATTTTTAAGTGTCTATATACAGTTTGACTTTTGCTTCAGCTTACTTTGTTCAAATATCAAAAATTAAAAACCTTAAATTACAAAAAAAATTATGCTAGTCATCCCTAAAATACTCCCAAATTCAGGTATTTCAGATGATTTGTAAAATATTTCACTCGAGTAGGCCATCAGCCTCTTGAGCATCAGCCCCTCAAGAGGGGGGAAAGGGGGTATATGCTTCAGGGCTCGAGCTTTAAGGATTCCGGTGAGCTGCCATGTTAGCGTTTCGTGAATTACAAAAATTTTAAAAACCACATCTTTTTTCTGGAAATTTCGAATTAAAACTCACTCAGATTCATTTATATAGATTAAGTTGTTACTAGTTTTGGCTCTTTTTCTTTAAAATTACTGTTTAGATTTTAAACTCGAAAATTCTCCCAGATTTCTACTTTTTTTGAAACTTATCAGCTTAAACTCCGAAAATCCTTCTTTTTAAATGGCTAGATTTTAAAATTGAAATTTAGATAAATCTTGAATCCGTTTTATAGAATTCGTTCAAAATTTTAAGAATTTTTTATTTAAAAAGCCAGCTTCTAAAAAAAAATTCGAAATTTTTATAAAAAGGCGAATATTTCAAAAAGTCAAACATACAAAAATTCGGAGTTTCGAAAAAAGGTTAAAATTCTGAACAAAGATGGGAACTTTCAAAAAAGTTGAATTTTGGAAAAAGGGAAAATTTTGAAAAAAAGCCTATATCCTAAAAAAAAGTTAAACCTTTGAAAACTCGAAATTTTGCTACTAAAAGGACGACATTTTAAAAAAAAATTGGAAATTCTGAAAAAAGATGAAAAATTTCAAATACATCGAAATTTTGAAAAAAAGCTCCAACTTCAAAAAAGTCAGCATATTTTCAAAAAAGTTGAATTTTTAAAATAAAAGTCATATTTGAATAAAAGTTGAAGCTTCGAAAAAATTGTTGAATGAAAGTCGAAATTCACAAGAAAAGTCGAAACTTGGAAAAAAAACAAAATTTTGAAAAAAGTCCTCATTCTGAAAAATAGTGAATACTTAAAAGTCGAAATTTTCAAAAAAAGGTGGAAATTGTGAAAAAATCAAAAAAGTCGAAATTTTCAAAAACAATCGCAGGAATAATAAATAAAATTAATGAACAAAACTATCCAGCTTCAAAAAAGTCTTATTTTTCAAAAAAAGTCGATTTATTGAAATAAAAGCAAATTTATGTGCATAAAAGTGGTTTTTTTTCGTGAAAATGCCAAAATTTTGAAAAAGTCCCGTAACAATTTAATTGTAAACCTGAATCTATTTTAGGTACATCGATTTTTTTCGAAACACTAATTTTTTTAAAGATTTTCAAATAAAATTTTTCTTTTGTAAAATTTTAACCCAAAACTGGAGATTCCGATTGAATTCTTTCTCTCAGATTTCCGGATTTAATTTAAATCTTGATTTTTCTCCCTAAAAGTTTAATTACAAACTCGAATTATCGACTTTTTGTGAAATTTGTAGTTTAATCTCGTTCTTTTTTGTGAATTCTGAGGATTTTTAGAAATGTTCTGTTTTTCATTTATAATTCCAAATCTATAATCCATAAATTTTAATTGAAAACCTGAATCTATTTTAAGCCTAATTATTTTTACTAATTAGTTTAATTAGTTTAATTTTAATTATTTGTAAAATTTTAACCGAAAACTGGAAAATTCGATTGAATTCTTCCTCTCAGATTTCCGGATTTAGTTTAAATCTTGATTTTTCTCCCTAAAATTACAAACTCGAATTATCAACTTTTTGTGAAATTTGTAGTTTAATCTCGTTATTTTTTGTGAATTTTGTGAATTTTGTGGAATTTATTTTTAGAAATGTTCTCTTTTTCATTCATAATTCCAAATCTATAATCTATAAATTTTAATTGAAAACCTGAATCTATTTTAAGCGTAATTATTTTTCTCTTTTATATCGCATTTTTGAAGACCTTCAGATTCAATTCTTCTTTTGTGAAATGTTGAATTTAAACTCTAAGATTTCGAGCTGAAATTTAAAATTTTGTAAAGAAAAAATTGTTTTATAAATTCAGCCAACACTTTTAGTTTTTATTTTATTTATTTTTTTGCTTCTAAAATTTTTAATGACATCTGGAAAGAGAAAACATTTTTATAATGTAAATTATGATTTTTTTATTGAAGACTTTTTGGGGTCTTTCTCCCAAATTTCTGGATCTGTTCAGCTTTATTCTTTTTAGAAATTCGATTACAAAACTCGAATCCTAGATTTTCTTTGAGTTTTCTCTGAGTTTTTTCTCGTTTTTATTTTATAGAGTTTTTTAAAAAAAATTTTATACTTTTGCTTCATAACTCCAAGTTCATATTTTCGATTTTATGTGAAATTTTAGCTGTAAACCTGAATCTATTTTGACACATCAATTTTTACGATTTTTGGCGGAACGGACTGGTCCTGGTTATCTTCAAAAAACTGAACTGAAAACAATAATCCATTATTGAAGTACAGAACTTGTCCCCTGAAACCAAGAAAGATTAAAAAACACAACAAAGGTTGCTCTAACGCGTCATCTTCAGAGAGATACTTAGGGCAACGTTTGTTGTGTTTTTTAATCTTTCTTAGTTTCAGGGGACAAGTTCTGTATTTCAATTTTTACCAAATATCGAATTTTTTTCAAGACTTTCAGATTCAAATTTTCTTTTGTAAAATTCTGTCTTTTAACTCTAGATTTCGAGCTGAAATTCAAAATCCCCCCTCCTCAAAAAAAGAAAACTCAAAGTAACAAATTTAAGAGCCAAATTTCGTTGTTAATCTCGAAATTTCGATATTATTCTCAAAGTGTTGGTAATTAAATTGAATTTTAGATCGAAATTTTGAGAAATAACTTGGGATATCTTAAAAACTGATGTTTAGGTCTTTTTTTATGAATTTTGACACTTGGAATATTTCAGTTACCGAGAGGGTATTATCTTGGAATGAGAGGCCTTGGGAAATCATGAAACAGCTTGGGAAGGACAGTATCAGGCAAATGGAGCTTATGAGGTTTTATTTACAACTGAAGCAGGATCCGCATGGACCAAATTTGGCGCTTTTTGTTGGAAATTTACCACCTAATCTTTCCGAACGGAATTACGAAAATATACTTACGGAGTATTTGGGAAGAGGTAAAAACCATACCCGATTAACTAGTCTTTGATAGAAAAAAATTACATATCAATTTGTTTAACCTAGTTAATTAGATTCAACTTATGATTTTTCCTCTTTCAGAAAACAAGTTTTCTAAGATAGGACCAATTTACTACGAATATGGATCAATGGTGATCACTTACGAAGATTCTGATAAGGCTGTGAGAGCTCTCTATACGCTTAGGGAATCAAAATTCGAAGAAAAACACTTACTAGTGATGTTGTTGCCAAATATTGAGCCGTCGATGATACCTAACGGTGTTCAACCGCTGTTGGTTTTCGTCAACGTCAAATCAGGTGGTTGCCAAGGATTAGAATTGATCTCTAGCTTTAGAAAGCTCCTGAATCCATATCAAGTGTTCGATCTGGATAACGGCGGTCCTCTGCCGGGTCTCTACGTCTTCAGAAACATCCAAAACTACAAAATCCTCGTCTGCGGTGGCGACGGCACCATCGGTTGGGTGCTTCAATGTTTGGACAACGTCGGACAAGATTCACAATGTTCTTCTCCGGCTTGTGCAATCGTACCACTGGGAACAGGTCCGACCGAGGTAGCTTGAAAGGTATAAGTTTGCTAGGTGACTTCTATTGCAGGTAATGATTTGGCGAGAGTTTTGAGATGGGGGCCAGGCTACACGGGTGGGGAAGATCCACTGAATTTGCTCAGGGATGTTATTGATGCCGAAGAAATTAGATTGGATCGATGGACTGTCGTTTTCCATCCGGAGGACAAGGCAGATGAAACAGGCGTGAAACAGGTCAACTCTACTGGTAAGAAGAGGCAAAAAATGTCCAAATTGAGAGTGACCAATGAACAAATTAGAAAAGCAGGTCAATCAATATGTGTATATGGATGTTGTTTTGCTGTAACATTTACTAACCCCTTGCTTCAATCAATAAAACATGATTTGAAGAAAGTTACAATTTAAAAATATTTCTGTTGCAAGTCAAAAATAGAAAATTATGAAAATTATATTAACAGTCGGGATTTTATTATATTAACTTTAAATCTTGGTTAAAAATAAATAGAAAAAGTAGATTTTTTATGACATACATAGTTGTCCACCTACTTTTTCTGAAAGCAGAATAGTCTTTACTAGCATTAACTTACGAAAAACATTCTAAATAATCCACACTAACTTAAAAAAATAATATGAAGATAAATCACATATATTTGGAAGATTATTTAGGTGGACAACAAAAGGTAAAAATCACAAAAACGTCCTTCCAAACGTTGATAAGAGTTGTAGAATTAAATCAATTTTTATTGCATCATCAGGTAAGCACGTCGGTGTAATTTAAAATCTACATGTCTGCTCTTATTGTTCCTCTCCAAAATACCCTTAAAATACGTCTTTATTTATTTCTGTTACATTTTCCGAAATTGAGATTCCTTAGCAATAATAATTATTTAATGATAGTTAGATGATTCATTAATATTTATTTATACGTTTAATGAAAAATAATTCAACTAATTTCTTATAAAAATAATTTAAGTTAAAACTCAGTCCAAAAACTTTTCGTGAACAATCTAGGTGTACATCATGGGCGTGTCTGCCTTTTTTTTATAAATTGGAAGTGTACACTTTAAAAAAGTCGAAATTTTGAGAAACTCACAAGGTATTCAAAAAAAATTCGATTCAAAATCTCGTTCCTTTTCACAAATTTTGTTATTAAAACTAGATTTTTTTAAGCTTAATTGTTTCTCAATATTTTGACTTTTTTTACGTCTTTGGTATGGAAACTGACTGTTTACGAAATTTTGTTGTGGTTCTTTGAACTTATTTTTCCAAAAATTTCATTTTTTTATAGAAATTTCCATTTTAACCTCGATATTTCTTCTAATTGTAACTTCAATTGGCATAATAAATCAAATTCTTTAAATCTTAAGCAAGACAGTAGAGTAGTAGAGTCTTTTATTTTGTTATATCAAAGGTTTTCTGGATGTGTTACAGCCATACATAAAACAGTAATTACATATTTATTTAATTGAAATCTAAAAAATGCCTTTGCACTTTTTTTTCTGATCAGTTTCACAATTTATAAAAAAAGTGTGACACGCTTTTGTTATATACCTGAGAAGATCAAATCACATTTGTCCAAATTGTTAATTTTTTAAATTAAAACAAACAATGTGTAAATATGCTCAATTTTCTTTGTCGCATTTTCGTTATTTGTTACTTGCATTTAAAACATTATGTATGGAGCTCTTTAAAAGCATATTTTTGATGATTAAGTAAGTAAAAATAAAATAGGAACAAGTTTGGCTTTTTTCCTTTGACTCCCATATTTTTATTCCTGTAATTCAACTTTTTTCTGCATTATTGTCTCATGTTTTGTGCCCTTTATTCTTTTATCATCTAAGTCTGCATTTCATCTTCCAAATATATAAAATGTAAGTAAAAGTAGTAAATAACAAAAAAAATTAAAATCACTCTTTAAACTTTAAATTTAATTGTTGTAGAAACACTTGCATAGTAGAAACATAGATGCATGGCTTTGTGTTACATGTATATGTTCGATCATACGGCAAAACAACATTGTTATATAACAAAAATTTTATTAAATTTTGCTTTCAAAAAAGTAGGTTCTCAGTAGTCATTTTCCAATTTTCCAACTGAAAATTGTAAAGTGACCGCACCTCGTCCAATCCAATTTATTTGAACGATTTTACTCTAACAGTTGTAGCAGGGGCCACCAATGAGGACAACTCTCAAATCTTCGTGATGAACAATTATTTTGGCATCGGGATCGACGCGGATCTCTGTTTGGACTTCCACAACGCCAGGGAGGAGAATCCCAATAAATTCAACAGCAGATTGCACAACAAGAGCGTTTACGTCAAAATGGGCCTTCGAAAGATGGTCGGGCCGAAGATGTGCAAGGATTTGCACAAGGAAGTCCGGCTGGAAGTCGACGGGAAGCTAGTCGAATTGCCCCAAGTTGAAGGGATAATAATTTTGAATATTTTGAGGTTGGTAACGAGCTATTTTGAATTTTCGATAAAAAATTGTTAATGTAATTTATTCATGGAGACTTCTCAAAATTCGAAGTTTCAATCCTTATTTTTTTCTCCCGTTTTTCTCGAAGTTGTTTCTAGTTTCAATTGAAAATTCTTACTTTTTACCTAAAATTACAATTCACTGAATTTTTGAAAAACACGACATGCCGTTGGTGCAGAGCAAATAAACAATTCATCGTTAGTGTTCACGATTGACAAAATAATAATAGTAATAACAATGATGGTGGTCAAAATCGATCGCAACTAACTAATAGTGAAAATTTATTTTCAGTTGGGGTTCAGGTGCCAATCCGTGGGGCCCCGAGAAAGAAGATTCCTTTTCCAAACCAAACCACTGGGATGGGATGTTGGAAGTGGTCGGGGTCACTGGAGTCGTCCACCTGGGACAGATACAATCTGGTCTGAGATCGGCGATGCGAATAGCCCAAGGTGGACACATAAAAATTCATCTCAATTCGGACATTCCTGTTCAAGTCGATGGCGAGCCGTGGGTTCAAAGTCCCTGCGACGTAACAGTACTAAAATCTGCTCTGAAGGTACGTTTTGCCTGCCTAGAACTAGACCTATCTGTAATTTAAATCCTCATTGCTACTTATCTTTCATTTCTATTAGAAAGTAGCTATTTTGTCTTTTCTTGTTTTCTTTTAATTTAATGACTGGTAGATTTGGTTTTTTATTTTTTGTTGACCTAAAATGCATGTAAATGATGATGTACACCTCCCTCCCCACGCCTCTAAATGACAAATAGCTACACAAAAAATGAACGGTTTTAGTCGCTTCATATTGGCATCTGAAATTACTGCTATTCACAAAAAAAGCTTACAAGACAGCGGTTTTTAAATGTACACAATTGCTCAAAATCACCATACAACCAAAAAGCAAGTCAGTTATAACTTTTAAAAAATATGGAAATTACGTTTTCTGCAATTGATAATGTCCCTGCGGCAATTTTCGTGTTTGGCAAGTATTACAACGAAATTATTCCTGTCTTTTAAAACATCCTCTAAATACGTATTTTATGTGCAAAAATGTTCAACTATTACATTATCAACATTGCATAAGGTCACATATAAAAGATGTTGATAAATAAATGCGAAAATTAACATACGTTTTTTCGGAAAAATTTTCCCAAATTACTTCCTTGCGGAGCTAAGACTTTACAAAGTCGCGACTAGGAGAAATTTTATTTTAACAAAATCTGTGAAAATTTAAATTATTAAATTTATTACATTCAGTTTTTTTTTAAGTTTAATCCACTCGCAAAGGGTAACCAGTAATTTTATAAATCGCGCAAACCCCACAAGCTTTATCGTTTAAATTTGAAATTTATTCTCGACATTTTAACTTCCAACTCCAAATTTTTGGAAAGATTAACTTCAAATTTATCATATTAACTTTTCTTCCAACATGCTACTGTTAAGCGAAAATTTTAAGTAAATCTTTGAATTTCCCAAAACTTGATTTTAATTACAAAATGTCGACTGACTTTAAGTAGCTCTAAAATACGACTTTAAACTCTAAATTTCCACAAATTGAAATGTCAGGTTTAATATTGAAAGAATGTTGTCTCAAAAAACAGTTAAATTCTATTTGATAAGTGGATATTTTGAATTTACAGTCTATTTCACCTACTTATTAAATTTTCAAGTTCAGATTTGAAGATTTTGGTCAACATTTTAGAATCAAAGTCGATGTTATGAGGAATTTCGAGAGTGTATTATTTTCGCTTAAAACTCGCAATTTAGAAAGGAAACTGGCTATATTGAGTTTGAAGTCAAAGTTTCCCGAAATTTAGAGTTTAAAGACAAAATTTCGGGTTTAAAGTTGAAATTTTGAGATCAAAGTCGAAACTTCAAGATTAAATTCCAGAATTTCGACTCTTCTCTACAAGAAAATCTCGAATTTTCACAAATCGTTCAAAATTTACAGAAAAGTCAAATTTGAAATTGAATTTTCTAGACTTTTGGAAGGAGATATTGAAAATTTGATGTTATTGTCGAAATTTTTAAAATGATGTTGAATTATTTGAAATAATTTCAAATTTCGAGTTTGCAATATAAAAAAATTTAATCGAGGAATTTCGAGAGTTTATTCTTTTCGCTTAAAACTCGCAATTTAGAAACGAAACTGGCTATGTTAAGTTTGAAGTCAAAGTTTCCCGAAATTTAGAGTTTAAAGACAAAATTTCGGGTTAAAAGTTGAAATTTTGAGATCAAAGTCGAAACTTCAAGATTAATTTCCAGAATTTCAACTTTTCTCTACAAGAAAATTTCGAATTTTCACAAATCGTTCGAAATTTACAGAAAAGTCAAATTTGAAATTGAATTTTCTAGACTTTTGGAAAGAGATATCGAAAATTTGATGTTATAGTCGAAATTTTTAAAATGATGTCGAATTATTTGAAATAATTTCAAATTTCGAGTTTGTAATAAAAAAAAAGTAATCGAGGAATTTCGAGAGTTTATTCTTTTCGCTTATAACTCGCAATTTAGAAACGAAACTGGCTATGTTAAGTTTGAAGTCAAAGTTTCACGAAATTTAGAGTTTAAAGACAAAATTTCGGGTTAAAAGTTGAAATTTTGAGATCAAAGTCGAAACTTCAAGATTAATTTTCAGAATTTCGACTTTTCTCTACAAGAAAATCTCGAATTTTCACAAATCGTTCGAAATTTACAGAAAAGACAAATTTGAAATTGAATTTTCTAGACTTTTGGAAGGAGATATTGAAAATTTGATGTTATAGTCGAAATTTTTAAAATGATGTTGAATTATTTGAAATAATTTCAAATTTCGAGTTTGCAATAAAAAAAAATTTAATCGAGGAATTTTGAGAGTTTATTATTTTCGCTTAAAACTCGCAATTTAGAAACGAATCTGGCTATGTTAAGTTTGAAGTCAAAGTTTCCCGAAATTTAGAGTTTAAAGACAAAATTTCGGGTTTAAAGTTGAAATTTTGAGATCAAAGTCGAAACTTCAAGATTAATTTCCAGAATTTCGACTTTTTTCTACAAGAAAATCTCGAATTTTCACAAATCGTTCGAAATTTACAGAAAAGTCAAATTTGAAATTGAATTTTCTAGACTTTTGGAAAGAGATATCGAAAATTTGATGTTATAGTCGAAATTTTTAAAATGATGTCGAATTATTTGAAATAGTTTCAAATTTCGAGTTTATAATCAAAAAAAATTTAATCGAGGAATTTCGAAAGTGTATTGTTTTCGCTTAAAACTCGCAATTTAGAAAAGAAACTGGCTATGTTGAATTTGAAGTCAAAGTTTCACGAAATTTAAAGTTTAAAAAAAAATTCTGGTTTAAAGTTGAAATTTTGACATCAAAATCGAAACTTCAAGATTATTTTCCAGAATTTCGAATTTTCTCTACAAGGAAATCTCGAATTTTTACAAATCATTCGAAATTTACAGAAAAGTCAAATTTGAAATTGAATTTTCGAGACTTTTGGAAAGAGATATCGAAAATTTGATGTTATAGTCGAAATTTTTAAAATGATGTTGAATTATTTGAAATGGTTTCAAATTTCGAGTTTGTAATCAAAAAAATTTAATCGAGGAATTCCGAGAGTGTATTATTTTCGCTTAAAACTCGCAATTTAGAAAGGGAACTGGCTATGTTGAGTTTGAAGTCAAAGTTCCCCGAAATTTAGAGTTTAAAGACAAAATTTTGGGTTTAAAGTTGAAATTTTGAGATCAAAGTCGAAATTTCAAGATTTATTTCCAGAATTTCGACTTTTCTCTACAAGAAAATGTCGAATTTTCACAAGTCGTTCGAAATTTACACAAAAGTCAATTTTGAAATTTAATTTTCTCGACTTTTGGAAAGAGATATCGAAAATTTGATGTTATAGTCGACATTTTTAAAAAGATGTCGAATTATTTGAAATAATTTCAAATTTAGAGTTTGTAATCAAAAAAAGTTTAATCAGAATTTTGTGACGAATTTTGAATTTTAAAATTAAAATTTCAATTACAAAAAGAATGCGAAATTTTAATGTTAAAATTAAAAGACGATATTGCTTAGTTAAACTCGAAATTTAAGAAATCGACATTTTTCAAATTTCAACTTATTAAATTTTGGATTAATTTGGAAATTTGTAATTTACAATTTTAGGAAGAAACAATTTTAAGGCAAATTCGAAATTTAGAAAAATAAAAACAAACTTTGGAAGAAAAGTCGTGAAGCTCGAATTTAAGTCAAAAGTTTACAGATTAAAAGTCTGTATAAAGATTAAGCAAACATTATAATTTGCGTTTAAAACAATTTCCAAAAGTTTTTGATGAATTTAAGTTGTATTGTAATTATTTAAAAAGGGTTAATCTGTTGATTACTATAACAGATTTTGACATGAAATCATTTCTTGATTTTTAAAATAACTTGCTTTTTGGTGACTTAAGTTTCGGTTAGATTTCGTTTTGCAAAAACATTTTACGCAAAAGTTTGGCCAAACGGTATATCTTTATTAACCAGGGAAAAATATTCTTTTTCAGTTCAATATTATATTTATTTCTCTCTTTTTTGATCAAATGAATTTTTTTAACACACCTAAAAACCGATCACTTAACAAAGTAAAATGTTTTTGTAAAAAAAAGAGTTTGATTAATCAGCCGGAGTTATATTTCATATAAATTCGTTATGACTGGATATTTTATCTTGTTAGTATGGGTTAAAACAATATTCCACCTTTAAATATGAGGAAAGGACATTTTAATAAACATAACTGTTTATGGAACGGTTTTCATCGTTTTTCTAAATAAATATTTATGGAACGGTTTGCATCGGTTTCCTAAATAAATAGTTAAAACGGATTGCATTGTTTTCCTAAACAGATATTTAAATAATCGTAAAAAATATTTTGTTACAAAGCATTTGTAATTTTGAAAACAAAATATGTAATTTTTAAAGGAAATATTTTTTTCCATCAACTAACATCCTGTATCTTAATACGAAGAGAAATGAATAAAAGAAGAGGATTATTTTTTGTAATTGCCACTAAAGATTGACATATTTTATACAGTAGACATACATTAACGAAAATAAAAAAATGACAAATTTTTAGACGATTTTCAAAAGGCTGTAACTTAAAGAAAAGTGATCGTATAAAAAAATTAATAAAAGCAAATTAAAGCTCCAAGTTTCTAGGTTTCAGATCTTATCTTATCATCAGCAGTTTTGGAGTAATCATAAGAAAACCATATGAAAATTTTCCAAATACTTGCTTTTAAAAAATCCACGAATGTCAATATGGTAATTCCATCATAAAACTTTTCTAGAAAATTTAATTCTCTTTAATGTTACTGGTTTTTGAGTGTTATGGGATAAATTTTTCGCCAAGTTAACTTCGTTCATGCCAAAAAAGTCATTTTTGACTTTGGTAATCAATAAATTGGGAAATAATGATTATACAAATCTTTAACAACTACAAAGTATTCCCTACAAGTCGTAGTTATTGATGTCAAATTTCTAATATTTTAGGATTCTACTCGAAATTACAATTTTAAGTTATAATTTTAAAAAGAAATATATATTACGAGGGGAAAATTTCAGAAAAAGTTTGAAATTACGAAAAAAGCTCGAAATTTGGATATAAAAAATAGTCTGGAGTTTAAAAATATCCAATTTAAATCGAAATATGTAAACAAAAGTGGATGTTGAGGATTTGGCTGTTTTTATTTACATGAAAAAGTAGATTTGCATTGATTAACGTAATGATTGTTGCGAAGACAGTTTGAGCATAACTTTAATTTTTGTACGTGATGCAATCTATCTGTAATTGACAATTTCAAGAATTCTGGGCAATTGAATATATAATGAATTTGTTTGCAGAATAGACATTTAAAATTGTTAGCTGCATTTGCAGCAAACCTTTGCTTCTTTAAGTTTACCTCAGCGGATTGGCTAAAATTTGACGATTTAAAATTACCTTTATTTTTTACATTGGAAAAAGCCCAAATTTTGAGAAAAAATTCAAAATCGTATGTAAAATTAATTGAAATTTTGGGAAATTTCGAACTTATATTCAAATTTCGACCTAAAAAGTCGATATTTCGAAAAAAATCTGAAACTCAATTTCTAGAAACCAGTTGAACATTTATAAAAAAAGTTCAGGGAAACAAAAAATTGCAGACTTAATTAAGTTCCTAATTTTGAGAAGAAATTCAGCATTAAATAAAAATTCACAATTTTTAACGTGTCGTCGAATTTTTTCTCGAATTTTGTTTTAATCTCGAAATTTCTGCTTTAACACGTTCATTGCTGATGACTAGACAGGTGCGTCATGAAAGAGTTTCCAGCGGACCTGATGATGCACAGGTGCATCACATGCTTACATTCTTGGATCAGTTTAATCTTGTTGCAGCATTTTAATACTGATTTTCTGAGAATGTTAGCATATCGGAATAGATAATAATAATATAATATACCTGTGCGTCATCAGCACATTTCGAGATGAGGTTTTAAAACAAAATCTTAGCATTTGGTAATTAAACTTGAAGTTTTGAGAAAATTATGATTAATAAATATGACTTTTAGAAATAGTTTTGAGTTTTAAAGTTTCTAAAAGTTTAAAAAACGTTATTCCAATTTTAGCACGAAATTTTTGAAACAGTCAACATCTCTCAAAATGTTAAACCTAATTTAAGAATTTCAACTGAAAAATTAGAATATTCTATTTGTTTTTTAAAATTTCAACTTTGAAAGTCGAAATTTTTTCAAACTAAAGCTGCAATTTTAAGAAAATAGTCGAACTTTTGTTATTAACGTAGAAAGTTTAAGAAACTTAACAATTTGAAATGTAGACGAGAAAAATTGTCAAAATAGTCGAAATTTCGAAAAAAACTCCAGCATTGCAGGTCTTTCAAGACATAGGTCGAGTTTCAAATTTAAGTTTGCAAAACATATAATACAAAACCTTACTCTTAGTGACCTTTGTGACTGTAGTTACGTCGTACCTTGCAGCTGATACTTTTAAAATCTGCATAAAAATTTACTCTCCAACTTTGGTTGGATGCAAATCTTTAACAACCTAATGATAAAGCAAGTTTTTGATTCAAATTGTAATCATATTGTTTTAAATTATACTCATATTTCCTATAGAATATTCCATGTAAACGCTTCCACATGTCGATAAAATATTCAGTCATAATCAGTGGAAAACCTATTTTGAAAAAATACCAAGTTTGAGTGTTTACCCAACTTTGATGTTGTGCAAACTCTCTGTTAATCGTTATTGTTATTATTATTAATAGGCGACCATGTTGAAGAAAAATAAATTTAAACGTCGACCTACGGAACCCAACATTCTGCCTGCCAATGGGGAGGGGGGCAAAAGCACCGATGATTAGATTTAATCCCTTCGTCTCTACCATCATTCATAACACGACAATTTATCACGAAGTTAATGTTTGTCTTTTTTTTTAAGTTTTATCATTTCATTGGCATGTCATTTGCTTGAACATCATTTTGGTAATAGAATTTATATAATTAAGATGATCAAGTAGCGGATGATTTCCCCAAAATCTGCCCTTATTACTTAGTTGTACGCAAAACGGCGCGCCGAGCTGTGTCCAAGCAATATTTTGTAAGACGATTCGGCAGCTTTTTGGGAAAATTACTCGTTATGGAACTTTGTGCGAAACATGTCTATGCTTTTACTAACTAACTCTTGTAGCACTCTTTAATTATAATCTTATTAGAATTTAAACTGAACACGATGGAAAGGGGGCATTACAGTCTAATTTTTATTATATAAATCCAAGTTGACGTGTTTAGTAATATCCTAAGTATAATATTGCGAAAACACACGTCAAAGTACTTAATTTGTAATGCCCTTGATAAAATATTGACTGAACTGTTCAAAATCATTACATGTGCCTTTTCTCCAAATCCAAACCCGCTTAGTAAAGAAGAATTAAGTGCCAAAATGAAGAATATTTTAATTATTAGCTTCATCGCTTGTTTATTGTTAAATAATAAATAAATTTACCCCCTCCCCTCCTCAGGCGACGATGCTGAAAAAGATGAAAGGCAAAATGAAGCGCCGGAACACGGAACCCACAATGTTGGTATCACCTGGCGCTCAGTTGGCACCACTGCCTTCCAATGACGGGGAATCACCCACGGATCCAAACAACACCACTTTTTAGACTGTCTTTTTGCTTAGGCTCTTTAGAGTTTTAGTTTCGTCACTTTGTTACCGCCTTTTTGCATTTACTTAATATTTTTTGACATTGTACATTCAACTGTAAACTGTAATGATTATTACGTTCTAGTATGGTATTTTACCAAAGAAATTATGTGGTGAATTATTTATGCGAATTGGTTGGATGCAACTGGTTCTGCCGAATGTCTCCTCAAAATTGTTGGTTCTGTCCAACAATTAGTATCTTCCATTTCAAAATTACTTTGAATATTACAATCAACTGTAATTCTCTGCAGAGAATTGGCCTCAACGATAGTTACATAGTTAAAAGTTTGTTGTTTGAACTACCTTTTTGTATAATTAATAAAGAATCCAAAGCAGATCCAAATCTGCCATTTTGTCTAATCGCGTTTATCCATTTGTTCTACATTTGTGAATGCTGACACAAAAATTAGTTTTAATGGACATCACAATTAATGTCTTGAACATTTCCCTAAGATGTGATCATACCTTAGATGCTTATAATGATAAAAATGCCTTGAGAACAAGTGGGAATGCTACCCCCATAAGGATTCTTTCCTTCAAAGAGAGACTGACAAAAAGTTTACTTGAAACTGTTACCATTGAAGGTACTACATTGTTTTCAAAATAATCTTTCAACTCTTTGATGAACTCTGATTTAGTATTAGTTTTAGAGGTAAAATTAAATGTTAAATTGAACATACCGAGAGCGCTTGTATTTAATGACTGTTGCTATGATGCAACCCATAATACAAAAATGAAGGTTACTTCATTATTGTAACCGTAATTACGTCGTATATCCTGGTTGTAAAATTAAATGTGTTTTAAAGCATTTTTTCTTAATTGCTTGTTAAATCTTCTACTGCATTCCCTTTGTAGTGTAGTAGAACGTGCTAAATTTAATACCAGTTATCTATGTATGTAACTATCAGTTGTTCTGATTCTGTAAATTTGTTGAAACTGTATCAGTATATCACTCATGCAGCAAGTGAAGATATTATTGATTTATTTCAAATTTTATGTAGTGTCTTGATTGTTTCATGTTGGAAATATTGCAAATCTTAAATAGTTTGCGGAATGATTCCAAATACGAGACTATAAATTCTGCAGATCCACGAGTGATACAACTGTATATTCTATAGAGGCTAGTGTTAAATAGCCCGTTGAGTTTATTTAATTTTAAATACTTTATTTATAAGGAAAACAAGTACAAGTAATGTACTATAGTAGATCTGTTGTAGTATTTATTTATAAACGCGAATATATTTATATTCAGTGTAGTTTTCTCCTAAACTTGTGACGATCATCACTCACAAATCTAGCTCAGGTGATTTTGGGGCATTTAGCAACAAAACGTCGGTCAAGTCTCTGGAGTGCTCTGCGCAGATACGGAGCGAGAACCTGCGGGACGTTTCCTAGTGTGGACAAAAAGTGTGACGTCTGAGCTGAAGTGACGCTTCGCGAATTTTTACGAAAATAAACAGTTTTCCGGGTGGTGCACTCCTCAACTGACCGGCGGCCCGAGAGCATTGTAGTTTATTCCGCAATTCTAGTCACCCTTTTTCCCCCCGAAAAGTGGCCGTTCGACACGCAGAACGGCTCGAAAGGAAGCGTCGGCTCTCCTCATCTCCGGGAGAGGACGGCCGACGCTTTTCGATAATCTGCCCCGTCGCAAGGGGCTCACTTTTTCACGATTCTCGACCTGGAGGTACGTGTACGGATTCGTGATTAATAAGCGACGACGGCAGATTGTCGACGAGATAGCTACCATAATTTAGCTATTATCTTACTTACTAAATTGATGTGCTATTGTTTGTAATTATATTTCCCAAAAAAAAAAACGTATGTACTTGATAGCTATGATCAGAAAAAAACAGAAAACTGTTAAGTCTTATCCCATTTTTTAGGGTAGTTCCGGTGACGTCATATTGGATATTATTAGTCGTCATCGTTGTTCATCGGAACTCGTGAATACCGCTAAATAAAATTTTTTTGCCACAGACGTCACTGGGATCTATCTTGTTACATATAAAATATGAAATATATGTATATGTGATTATAGATATATTTAAAATTGTGAAATATAGAAATACTAAATGTAAGAAGTGTTTTTTTTTAATATTTATTATTTGGACTTGATGATCAGACAACGGCGAGTTATTGGAATAAAATAATTTTAAACACAACGTAGACAAATTGGGTCCGAAGATCGAAAATAAATTATTGTTTGAAAAATTTTAAAAGATGAGCCGATTTTTAACAATTTCATTTCACATACGCAACACACGCCGTTCATCACATTACTTTAACTACGAAACTGAAAATAAATTCAATGTTTCCAAAAATATAACCTGTAAATTAAATAAAATAATATCTTTTTTCTTGAAATTCGAATTTAAAGGTTAGAAATAAAATCAAAATTTCAGGAGACTCAGATTTACTACTAAAAGAAACAAATTCTCAGTTTTAAATTTAAATCTGCAATCTTGAGAGAACTCAAAAACAATAATGAATGTTTATATTGAACGGAAATAAAATTAAAGCTTATTTATAAAACCTTCAAAATTGCGACTTTATTTCCGAAATTTCGATTTGTTTTCTTGACATTCTAATAAGTCAAAAATTCCCAAATAAAAAGGAGTGATAAATAAGTAAACAAAAAACTTCAAATTTTTTATGAAAAGAAGAAATTTTGCCAATTTTTGAGGTTTAGACTCCAAAAAAACACAAGAAAGTAACATGTAATTTGGATTTGAACAAAAAAAGTCGAAATTTATAAAAACTGTTTAAATTTCTAAAAAAATGTCAATAGAAAAAATCGAGTTATGGTATAAATGTGTTAAATTCATAAAATTTCAAATTTAATATAGAAGAGGCATTCAGTACAACAAAAGTGAAGCTAAAATAAAAAGCGAGACCATCAAAACATTCCGACTCTTTCAGTGGCGTAACTGAAAATACTTCAGTAAAGGTACAAAAATTCAATTCATTTTCAAAACTACGTATATTTTATTAAATTGCTTTTTTTAGAAAATTTTAACATATTTACAAAACGTATCATTAAAATTACAAGAAAAATGTGTTTAGTGATGTTTAAACAAAATTAATTTGGTTAGTGAACTTCTAATTCGCTTTATATTTTGTTTGTCAAAGTTATTTTTTAAATCAGGTTGAATTCGCAAATTAAAAAAACGTTTCAAGATGATTAGCAGATTAGCATGTCCGTCTATTATTTCATCTTCTAAAAAATGATCACCAAAATTGTTGTAATTAGCTTGAGGTAAATCAGAAATTGTTTTTGAAATACAGTGAGTAATTATGTAGGAACTTTTTTTTAAGTATAGGCTGGTAGATTTAATTGATCTGAAACATTTTTCTGCAATTAAACAAATTTCTATAACAAAAGATGAAGCTTTTGTTAAGGATGCATTAGCGTGAAATTTTTTTCTTTCTTGTAAATGAGAACGAGAAAAAAATGATCTGCTTTTAATCACATCTAAACATTTAAGACAAGTTAAACATTTCTTAATTTGTTTAACAATTAACCTTGCTATGTAAATTACTACGTGCTGGACATAATCAGTCATCAACCAAGGTGACACGTCCAAGAAATTTTGAGGTTCTAGGTCCTCACCTGTTTTCATATCTAAAATATCGTTCGTTTTGGTAATATTCCCACTATTACAAAATAAAATTTGCATCAAATCAAAATTTACTACATTTCCTGTAACAGGTGCAGATATTTGAGATTTAATTATTAATCTTTTAAAAGCGGGTTCAAATTGTCTTGGTGCAGGGTTATTGTTGAAGCCACCTCTACTCCTAATTGAACCAAAAAAACAATTCCAAATGATCTTGCGATAATTTGTAGGTGAGTAGATACTTAAGAAGTTGTTTTTCTTCGATATAATTTTGTATATTTCTTTTAAACTTGAGATATTTATTAAAAAGTCTAAAAAACCAGTTTTTAAGTTTGTGTTGATTATTGGTACATCATCACAAGTAATGTTTAAAATATAATGACTCATTTCATCAAAAAACAAAGAGAAATCAACTTTTGAAGCATTAGAAAAATGTTTTTTAAAACTATATTTTGCAAATCTACTTGACTATTAAAAATATCAAACAGATCATTAAAGGCTAACACAAATTTTGCGGTATTTTCACATCCAATGAAGTCTGAATTCTTCAAATCTCTTGCCAAAAATATCAATGCATTTGAAACACTCTTAGTTAAAAGTTGTGTTGCAAGTTTTACTTTTATTTTATCTCCAGTATATTGAACGTGTCGAGTTCTTAGTTTGGTTGCCGCGTGTAATCCAGAACTTTTTTGAAGATTATGTAAGTTTTCAATGGATTTCCAGTCAATTAAAATTCCATCTTCATCTTTCAGTATTCGTTGACAACCGAAGCAGTTCCTCACTAATGTTATCATGTGACATGCGTCAAGTAATATCAAAACTTTCTCTTCTGTCACAGGGTGTTTAAAATATGTAATTAAATTTTTAGGATCGGTAAAATTTGCTCCAAGATGCTTGGACATTGTGAAATGAACAGGTGCTCCATCAAATGTCAAAGACGAAATAATTATACCCGTATCATTGACAATTTCCAAAGTTTTCAGAATGACGTTCGCTCTTTCTTCCCCAGTTAAACCATTGATCAAAAAGTATCCTACGAGAAGTTTCCAATTTTCATTCAGGCGAACTACCATTAAAACCAATGCATCTTTTGCCGTTGGCAGGGGCGGCCTTTGGGGGTGGCAAGCAGGGCAACCGCCCGGGGCAGAGACTAAAGCCCGGGGCCTCGCTCTTGTAGGGGGCCTCGCGCACTCGCGCAATAGCACGAATTCTAATGTTCATTTGAATTTCGAGCCTTAACCGCGCATTATAAAACAGGACTCGCTGCTCCCTCGCGTGGTAGTTATCGCGCTGATATCTATCTCATTCACTCCAATGAATGTTCCTTTCCTTCTCTTTTACATTGACGAAATTTCGTACCAGTGGCACAAGTGCTGCCAACTGCAAGGGCTAAACAAAATCTGATAGTACTCCTTTTTCTTCGTGTTTACGATTCGGGGATTTCCCGTGTTTCATTTCAGCTGTCAACTGTCGTCGGATTGTGCTTTTATATTAGAGCCTTTGTGATTAGAGCAGTCCTCATCATTTCTAAATCCCTGATCCTTTTAAGACATTAATGCACCTTATTTATCATGATTAATAGTTTATCTTTGTGTTTAAAAATTGAAGGACAAAACTTGCCCCCTGAAGCCAAGAAGGATTTTTTTGAAGATACTCAAGGACCGGTCCGTTCCACCAAAAAAAATCTTTGTGTTTATTATTTTTTATTAATTTCCAATAAACAATTTTAAAAGTCCAAATATATTTATTTATGACTTTGCATTTCTAGTTAAGCATCATCATTGAAATTCATAAGCGTAGGCAGGATTTAGTTCAGGGAGGGACAAAAAAAGAAAACCGGAAAACATTCCGAGTATATGTATATTTTCATTTAACTACATGAACTGAGTAATCGAATTTTCAGATTAGCTTAGAAATTTGCAAATAGATACGAATTTTGCGAAAACAGTCAGAAAATTGAATCTAAAATAAAAACCGATCCTTTCCGAAAACCTTAAAAACTATTCAAATTTCGAAGATTTCAAAAAATAACGATTTTATAAAATACCGTCGAAATGTCGAGAAAAAGGTTGAAATCTCTTAAAGAAAAGTAAACTTTTTTGAAGAGAAATTTTAATTTTGAAAGAGACGAGGAAAAACGAATTGTGGGAAAAAGTTGGAATGTTTAGAAATTCGTGTTTAAAATAAAATTCTAACCTTTCGAAAAATTTCAAAAATTATTGAAAATTCGAAAAAACTATATTTTTAAAGGTGGAATTTTGTGAAAAAAAGATGTAATTTTCAAAAAAAGTTGGAACTTTGAGAAAAATTTTTCACTGTAAACGGAAATTTTCAGAAGCATAAAACATCCCTATTTCTAGTACGAGTCAAAATTTCCAAAATAAGACAACTTTTGAGAAACATGAAATTTTCGGAAACTTAAATTTGAAAAAAAATCAGAAAAAAAACGGATATTAAAAAAATGAAAGTTCAATTTTGAGAGAAAAATGTAGAATAAAGTCGTAATTTCCAAAGCGACCAATTTTTATAAAAAAAAACCCATTTTGGGAAAGGATTTTTTAGTAAACCGAAATTGAATAAAAACCCAACCTTTCAAAAGAACTCGAAATTTCTAAATATGCCAAAATATTTCCAAAGACCAAATCTTGTGAAAAAACTTGCAATTTCCAAAAACGCTTTTCTCGAAATGTTTACTTTTTTATTCTAATTTTGACATAATATTTAAATTTCAATAAAGAAATTGAATGTACAAGAAATATTTTTCTCGAAATTACCCAAAAATAGTTTTCGCAACATTTCTAATTTTTGATAATATGCCGACCAAATTTAGAGAAAACAGACGTATTTCGAGAAAACTGAAATTTAAAGGAAAAGCCAATTTCGAGGAAAAAGTCCAGAAAGTTCCAGAAACTAAAACATGGCATTTTGGAATAAAAGTCAATATTTCGAAAATAAGGCGAAATATGAAGATGAAATTTCTAGTCAAATTTAAAAAAGTCAAAATTTAAAGAAAAGACAAATATTCAGAAAAGTGGCCCAATTTGATAAAAAAAATGATTTCCGAAAGAAGAGCCCAAAAAGTGGAATTTTGAGAATAAAGTCGAAATTTCTAAAAAGACGAAATTAAACTAACTTTAAGAGAAATTCAAAATTTTTAGCAAAGTTGAATATCGAATTTTGATATAAAAATATCGGGAAAAAGGCAAATTTTAAGAAACCTGTTAAAAGTTTTGAAAAATCAAATTCCAAAAGATCAAAATCTTCAGAAAAATCCGATGTTAATAAAAATAAGGGAATTAAAAAAAACGAAATCTTTGAAAAGCAGTCGACATTTCTAGAAAAACTACCAAATGAAGCATCAAAGATCGAAATTTTCCAGAAAAAATTCAAACTTGAAGAAAAAGTGCAACTTTGAGAATAGCCGTCCGTTTGTGGAAAAAACGAGTCTTGGAAAAAAAAGTCAAAATTTTAAGAAAGATGCGAATTTCCAGAAAAAATATTCAGTTTTCCGGGAACATACAGGATGGGATTTCAGGATAATTTTAAATTTGCGAAAAAAGGCGGATTTTGAGAAAAATATCAAAGTTTCGATTTTTTAAATTTGTTTTTTTTGGAAATTTCGATTTTTTTCCCTTGAAAAACAAAAAAAAAGATCGAAATTTTGAGAATAAAGTCAAAATTTAGTAAACACTCGAAATTCTTCAAAGAGAGTCAAATTTTGTCGAAATTTTGGAAAAAGGACAAATTTTGAGAAAAATGTAATTTCTAGATTTTTCTCTTGAGCGCTTGAATCGGAAGCAGACATGCGCCCTGTTCTGCCCTACCCTGAGTCAGAAAATGTCCAATATTGAAATAATCGTCGAAATTTTGAGAAAGAAGTTGTATTCCCCATTCCAGGGGAAATTTTCTCGGAATTTTTGTCTTTTTACAAAATTTTTAAAAAAGTCATTATAAAAATGTCCAGATAAATATTGTTATCAAAAAATCGATCAAGTTTTAAGCAAAAAGGTAAATCTTGATAAAAAAAAGTCGAAATTTTCAGAAAATCAAAGTTTAAAGAGAAGTCGAAATTTCCGGAAAAACTAATTTTGAGAAATGATACAATTTAGAAAAATAAAACAATGAATTTTGACATAAAAATTCAAAATTTTTAGTAAAGTTGGATTCTGATAAAATAAATCGAATTTTAGGAATACATTTGAAATTTCCAAAGAAATTTATGAAAAAAGACGAATTTCGTGAAATAAGTCGAAATTTCGAGAAAATATCAATAGCTTAAAGAAGAACGACTTTTGTTGAATGGAAATTTTTTAGAGAAAATCTCCTCAGTTCAATATAAATTTTCGTTAACCACACGAGTTGGGGGGGGGGGAGGACAAGCGCCCTACCCTGCCCTATTCTGACTACGTCTATGTTAAAACTAATTCTACAAAGACGAGGGCCTCTTAAAGATCTATTTATGATGACTTTCAAAATGCATAACTCAATTAATAATCTGAAAAATGTGTCGCACAAAAATAAACTTGATTCTAAAAAGAACAAATCTTTATAAAAGGCAGGACAAGAGTTTATATAATTGGCATCACGGGTTACAAATCTATTTGTTAACATTCCGACTCTCATCCTGCCTCAAGTTTATGTTAGCTTCACTTGTATTAAATTGAATGCCACTTCTATATTAAATTTGAAATTCTATGGTTAAATTCCAGCATTAATAGCAAGATTTTAGAAAGAAATATTTTATATTGTTGTTACCAAACTTACTTTTTAATAGCAGATTGTGTTAAGTAAGAAGTAAGAATGAACGACTTGTTAAAAAATCTTTTATTCAAAACAATAAATATTAAGAAATATAAAACTTGAATATAATATATTAACTCTCAATGTTATAACAAATAATAGTTTCCATTGTGGTCTAAAGCTTTAGAACAAAATAATAAATAAAAACCAATTTGGCACATTATGAAAAAAGATATGTTAAAATAGGAAGATTTACAAAATCGATAATATCGCACGCCCATTATTTAGTTGCGAATAGAGTAAACTAATCAAACTGAGGATCGACACATATTTACACAACATGAATTCATCTTTAACATTTCATCGACATTTTCCACAGTTCAAATTCTAGTTTTTTTGAGAAAACAAAATGATGACAGCATCAAATTCTAGTTGGTTCCAGAATTTGATACTTTACAAAATTTATTAAATCGTAAATATTACAATTTTCTTAAAAAGTAGAATTTCGACTGCAAGCGTTAATGAAATGAGAAAGGATATTTTTTACCATACAAAAAAATTCCATTATCAAGATATGAATTTGACATCTTAAGAGGATAAATTGGCAATTGCGTCTAAAAAGATTTATTTTGCGACGTTAAAACGACATATTAGTAAGATATGTACAGGAACTTCAGCAAAACTGTCTTTGTAAGCAATAACATTTTGTTCTCTTAAATAATACTGTCATGTTCATTATATCTACTTTACAATTTATCATATCACAACATGCTTCCAATAACATTATAAAATGTCAACTGAAAATAAAAGAGAAAAAACTGCGGTTTTTAATATGTTGAGTTTTTTTGCAGTTGTTTCTCAGCATAAGAAAATAAAAGTATGAAAAATTTATCTTAGAATTAAATTAAAAAAATCCATTTTGTCAAACTACATAATATAGGTTTGCAAAGTTTTACTATTTTTTTGCCAAACACATTCTTCTCATCAACACACTCTTCTTTTTATCAACATGTTATCCTCACGTTGTTTATGTGTAAAATTGAATAGTTTAAAAAAAACTACTCAATGATTTTTAGGCAAGCATTAGGTAATTGTGTACTTGTAAATAGATGTTTTTATTACCTTTTCTAAAAAAAATGAAATCAATCGAATAAATATTAATTTTACAATAATACTGAAATTGAAGAAGTTCCCAACAAATCAATATATTTACAAGTTTCTCTGTATAAAAAGTAAGCAGTCTCAAGATTAAATGTCAAAAGACAAACACATCAAACAGCTTTACATTGAAGACAAAACCAAGACAAAAATCATTTTTACATGAAAACATTTTGGCAAAGACGTAATAGGCACTATTGGATTGTTAAGAGTTTAAAATTAGAAAAAATATAAGGCACCCTGGTTGGACGAAGTCTTTACATAACATTTCCTAAACCTGAAAAACGTCAGCGTCATGTACAGACTTAGCAGCGCAATTGATAGTCTCATAATTCGGATCACTTTCCTTACTCGAATTCGAGCTGTTAACTTGTCTTAAATCACCACCCCTAATTTTTTCATAACCAGGTACATCAGAATCATCGTTACTCGAATTTTTAGCGGTATCACAAGCCCCACCCACTCTTTCGTACCCAGAAACGTCAACTTCCATGCTGCTGGAGTCGTTATTTAATTTTTCATATGGAGGTTCATCCGGGTAACTAACGCTCTCGTAGTTGGGATCGTTCCTGTCCACCGATTCGTAATTCGGATCGGATTCGCTCTCGGTCGACTTCAAAATCGAATAACTCGGTTCAGTTATCGATTCACTCGGCATGCTTTCGTAATTGGGCTCATCCAAACTTATATCTTGGGAATTGCTGTCGTAATTGCTTGAACCCCGCGACTTATTCCCGTTCTTTTTCGCCTTATTAACGACGGAATATCCATCAATTGAACCATCGGCTTTATTCACCTTCGAATACCCCTCGGCGTCGCTAACGTCGCAATCCTTAAGTCTCAACTGTTCGTAATTGGGGTCGATATCCGACGGTGCTTGCTTTAGAACTTCGTAGCCGGGGTCCGAGCTGTTGAGACTCTCGGGGCCGTTAATGCTAGCGTAGCCCGGCTCATCCTGTATCTGTTCGTACTTGGGATCGCTCTTCCTCAGAGTTGATTTCCTCAGTTTTTCGTATTCGTGTTCGTTCGCCGAAAACGGCGAAGACCTCTTTTCAGATGACGGACGCAAGTGTCTTTTTTCCGCGGAGTCATCCTTCTTTTTGTTTTTATGCACTTTGGCGTACAATTCGTCCAAATTTTTTACAGTTGGTTTGTCGTGGAAATCGAAGCAGCTTTCGGTTGGCGGCGGAGGGAGGGGAGAGTTGGCCTGGCGTTTCTCGGGTTTGGGGGAGCCGACGTTCGCGACCGAACTCGACGATGATGCTGCAAGGATAGATTCTTTAAAAACAACTGTTAAAATATCTTGATTTTATGTTGTGATTTGCCGCTTCCTGACTACGACGTTGGTAATAATTTGCTAAATCTTGTGGGATCAAATATAAAAAAACAAATTACGAAAATTATTACCTTGTCGAGAATGACCATGACCGTGCGCAAACTGTTTTAAACTGTCAACGCTTGGTGGCGGTGGTTGTGGCGCTGGTTCGTACAGTATGTCGATTTCCGCGCCATTTCCTTGCGCAGGTGCCACAACTTCCGCTTCAACTGTTATGGGACCTGCTGGTATTCGAGCGTAAGTTTCACTTTCGCTTGTATAAATTTGATTTTGATCTGGTATAGTTGTATAAAAATCATCTGAAAAACAATAAGCTTAATATTTGAACATGTGAAGGGGCTAAATTTTACCTGAGTCATCAGAAACTGTTGAATAATGAACGTCTATTTCTTTCTTTTTATGCATCGCTTTAGTCTCAGCTATAATATTGGCCAATGGTTCCCTGACGGTTATACTTGTGTAACCTTCTATAAAACAACGCTGATAGATCGGTTGTAAATATGAGTATTGAACCTACTTGATGAATCCTGTGAATCACCACTAAAGTTAGGTTGTGTTACTGGCGGTGTCATATAAGGCAATTCCGGACTAGCAGCTATTCCTCCAGCTACAGCGGAAGCTGCTGGAATGTCCACTGCAAGATTGTTATTAGTTGATGATCTCCTAGACCTAGAAGGACCAGGACCATCTGGCAGTGTCTCATCTCCCCTACAGTAACAAATCAGATACATTTTTGTTACATATTAAATTTCAAAAACAAAACAAATCTTAGCCGCTATTCCACCAGCTACAGCGGAAACTACTAGAATGTTTACTGTAAGATTGTTATTAGTCGATGATCTGGACCTAGAAGGACCAAGACCATTTGGCAGAGTCTCATCGCTCCCTATAGTAACAAATCATATACATATTTGCTACATATTTAATTTCAAAAATAAAACAAATATAAACGGAATAATTTGCAGTAGAGTTAAAAATCGAACCCCCGGGATTTTTCACATGACACCAAGCTCTAAACACTTAGCTCTTTCATGTCACCACTCTTAACTCCATTGAATCCGATATTGTACCTCCTATAAGTTACGTCCTTTATTCATTTTTTACAATGAGAAAAATATAGGGATTGTAATTCTTTTTTAATTAATATTAGGCAAAAGATTTTTTTCTTACAAATGTAATAATTTTAGTTGTAGAAAATCTAACATTTCAAGTCCCAAAAATTCATAACTGTTCATTAGAACTTTTCAAAGAAATTTTATCCAACATTTTTAAAGAATCCTTCGTCAAGAAAATGCATTTAAAGCCCCAAATGAATGAAGCAAGCTCCCAGGTTAGCAACTCTGAAGTTCAAAAAGACCAAATCCAGAACAATAAACTGTTGGTGAAATGGTGGTGAATTATAACTACTTTGCACTTAAATACCTCAATAGACTTGTTCTGTCTTCAGGTATATCTTCATAATTTGGCACTCTACTGCTGGTGGGCTTTAACTGCGCGTATGGGTGTTCTTGCGCCCCATATTTTACTCTTTCATAAGGTGAAGAACTATCGTCAGCTTGACTTATAGAGCTTTGTTGCGATATGCTCGCCCTCACTTCCAAACCGTTTATACCTATTTGTTTTTTGGCTAAAAATGAGAAATCAATATACACACCAAATTAGCGCTATAAATTTTAGATAAAGCAACTTATTTTAAACATTACCTGCATTTTGATATTGTCCTAAAGTTGCGTAATGTTCCGAAGAACTGTCACCCGTCGGTTCCCATTGGATGGATACGTCTTGTTCGGCCGGAATATCAGGTAAACTTCTCTTTGTGTTGGCTGAAGCTGTAAACCTGGAAAAAACAAATTTGGATTTTCAAATAATTTATTAGAGGAATGTTGAGCTAATTTAAGATAATAGCTTCCAAAGTGCAAGTCCATAAAGCAGAACACCACAATATTGTTACGCGTTATCGGTTCAAAAGATTATTAACACGTGAATTGTAAAAAAGTCTATTTCCAAACTAAACTCGGAACACTACTAACTCACTAATTACACTGACTGACCCTAACTAACTGATTCGAGGGAAAGGCGACCGCCTTATATAGTTTTGGCTCCCAGGTTCTGGAAAAATCCCGCAGATAAGGCTTATCGTTTACCGAAATTTCTGGAACGCTTATCTGCCGTTATCGAGGCTGCTTTACCCTTATCAGATCTTTCTAGAAAATTCTCTTACGTACTAAATTCTATAATTTACATTTCGCTACAATATTATTTGAAGAAATAAAATCAGCCGTCGATTAATATGACTCATTCGGTCATTCGCTACATATGGATCATTTGCACACTGAATGAATTAAGGTTTCATGGCGAGAAAGCGACGTTTACCCGGTTACTAGGGTCGCGCTTGGGACATTTGTAGGCGTGGCTTCGTTATGATCATAGAATTTGAGACACAGGCCTCTCTTGAATTTAGATTATTTTCTTATTTTATCGTGCCTCTTATAAATGGGAATGATAATCGACGAATAAGTGCAATGTAATTTTTTCCAGAATACAAGGTCAAACTATTCTGCTTTTGATTATAGTAGATTAAAGAAATCTGTTATTTATTCTTTCTTGATATTATAATATAAACTACGTATTACTCTACCACCTTCCTTAAAATTAAGAGAATTCCACTTCATTTGGGAAATTCATGAAGCGATTAGGCACAATGTCGATTTTAGAAGTTAAAATTTCGAGATTAAAGTCCAAATAACAAGAAAACACTCAAAATTTCGATCTTACACTTAAATGATAATCAAAAATTAAAACTGTGAAGGTTAAACTGAAAAGATTGAATGAAAAGTTGAAAACAAGAGAAATTATTGAAAAATAACTAAAATAAATCCGAAATTTTCACAAAAAAATTCAATTTCTGAAACAAACAAACAAAAAGAAATTTTACTCGAAATTACATTTCTGAAAAAGTATGATTTTCCGGGGTAAACTGGAAAATTTCAGGAAAGTCAAAATTTCGAAAAAAAGTCGAAACTTCGGGAATAAGATTGAAATTCGAGATCCAAGTCAAGTTTTCCATCGAAATTTTGGCACAAAAAACATAAAAATTGCAGATTTAAACTTGTAACTCGTACAACAATTTAGTTCTTAAAGGTTTTCTCAAATTTTTTATTTTAATGTCGAAGCTTGAAATTTAAACTCGAATATTTTAATTTTTCTGGGAATTTCAACTTTCAATATCATAATTTCGATTAGAGGTAAAAATGCAAAAAAAACCCAACATTTTGATGTCTAATCCGAAATGTTGAGAAAATTATGTTTAACTAAATAATCTTTTTTCGAAATTTCAACTTTTTTACCCAAAATTTTCATTTCAATCAGGTTTATAAATAAAATTGAATTTTAACATTTTAAACTTAACTTTTGAATTCTGAGAAAAAACTTTGAAATGGAAAAAACTAAAAATTTATAAAAATTAAATGTGTGCTTGAAGTTGTTCAAACTTAGGGGTTTCAAAATTTCAATCTTAAACTTGGAATTTTGATAAAATCTTGAGTATTCTAGATCATTGCATGTATGTATACTAATTAATTATTTTATGTTTATTGAATAAAAATTGTCACATATATCTGAGAGCGGCACAATACTCTCAGAGAATTTATCTCAATGAAGTATTTAATGCTAATGTGAATAAAGAAGTAGGTAATGTTGACATCAATTCCTAAACAAAGCCTCAAACTTATATGACATTGGAAAGCTTGGAAATTATTAGGCTATAATTAGCATTTTCCAATCTACTTATCTGTAAAAAACAATTAAGAATGAGACTATTATGAAACAATGCAATTAAATAAAAATAAGTTGCATTTCTCCACTATCAACGATGAATCATTTGTTAGTTAAAAAATAAGGCTTATCTTCTGTATTTCATGAAGAAGCAATTCATTATTTAGCTAAGCATTGCTGTATTTATTTCAAATAAAAGGAATGAAATTCTGATGACATTTTTGTAGGTCGAGAGTTCTGATGAAAATTAAATTTGTCAGTTCTACTCTAAAGAGAAAATGGCAAATTCTCTTTTAAAGATTCCTCTTCAATGTGCAACTTTAAAATCAGAGTTCTTTTTTTGAAAAGAAAAGGCAACTTTTAAGAAAAAAATCAAAGTCAAAATTCGTTGGATGCAGCCAAATTTTGAGTCCTCCCGGCTAAATATACAGGGCTTATACATATAATTTGGCAACCCTCTACATATTTATTTAATAAAATATAGAAAAGCTACAAATACAAATACAAAAGTTGCAGCGATGTAGATAAGCATTTTTCATTGGTTTTAAAGGCAAAAACTTGAAATGTAATTTAACAACAACATAAGTAAAAAACTTCAACAACTCTCTAGACAACAAAAATCAAATTATGTCATCTAATGTAGCATGCATTTACCTTTTATTTAAGGAACTTTTACAACTAGAACTATTCGAACCATCAACAGAACTACTGACAGCAGGCAAGTTATTCACATTTTCGTCAGGATTTTTTTGGGTAACCATGCCGTCAAGCCCCATCCATTCACTTCTACGGAAACGGAAAACAAAACGGTAAAACAAAAAATGCTCAACATCAACAATTACGCTTACTTGTGTTGTTTCCTTCTCCAACATAGACAAAATGTTAAAGACATTGCTAGAGCCGCACAAAAACAGATCGATATTATCCACATTTTATTTTACAGACAAAAACCAGTGTTTACTACATTGTGGCGAACGTAGGTTAACAAAAAACACATCGAATCCGTACAAATCACTCGCACTCATTACTGATAACTGTAGCGCATACTTCAGTGTTTATAATAAAAAAGTTATATAGCGGTAACGTTTAATTTTACAAGATTCACGTCCTAAATTTGAATAAAAAAACTTCGTATTTATCAATTACAGTGAAATGCAGGTAAAACACGACAACTATTATTCTACTTTCACCGATTGACCGACTAATAATGCCCAACTAATATCATAAATACCACGTAAAATGTCAAAAGGAAAATCAAAACAAATCTATTGGTTTTTAACTCGCTGCATTTAACCTATGCAAAATCAATCAATCAGTTGAAATTAGTTAATTTCTAGGAAATGCGGAGTAGTTCGCATGAACCAGTTAAATCATAGAAGCTTTAGGAAGTTATAGAAGCATGCACTATTTACGTTTTCTGTGGCGAAAGCTGCGTTCAGTCATGGAGGTTTAGTCGACAGAGGAAGACTGGAATTTTTTGTTAAAGGTGTGTGACACGATGATAAATTTTGTTGAAAATTATATGCAAATTTATTGCAGAAAAAAATTGCAATTGTAAAAATTTACTTTTATGTATTATACGTTAAGATGTAAATTGTCCAAATACCCAATTTCTAATAAAAGTTCCGAAATGTTTCAAAGATTCCATCTGAAAACCGAAATTTAGTTTCGAAATATTGATTTAGGCTTTTTTTGTTTTGTTTCAAATGTCGTTTTTTGATGTTTTTTTTTGACCAAGTACTTGCGACAAGAAGATTGTACTTGATCTGCAAAATAATTAAAGCTTTAAAATTTCAATTTGAAATTTCTAGAAAAGATCAAAAGTTTGATTTGGAAATCAAAGTATTACAATGCTGTAAAGCTGACAGACATTGTTTTATTTTTCAGTTTTGATGAAACATTCAAAATTTTACTTTTTTGTTCAGATTTCTTATGGAAATTTCAAGTTTAATCTCAAATATTTCTAGAAATTTTGATTTGTTTTGGAATTTCGAGTTTAAAGTTTATGAAATTTTGGAATTTGGGATTAAACCGATAATTCTCAAAAATTAAAACTTTTTGCTGAAAATTTTGAATTTAAAGTTCTTGATATTGATGATTTCTCAGAATTTTAACTTTTTTCTCAAAATTTCAAATTTAAAGTAATAAAATATTGAAATTAATTTTTGAGAGCAACAAATTATATTATTAGGCCATTTTATCTTTTATCTATTAATGTATAATGTAATTTATGTGGACACATTGCAATATTGCAATTATAATAAAAGGGAACTCTCTTTAGATTAGTATTTTATTTTACACTCAATAATGATTCTAAGCCATTGTTTCAGGCATTTTAGATCGCCACTGTGGTGGTAGCAGATCATCGAATCTTTTGTTTAAAAATATGACTTTGTTAAGCAGTCCATTAACTTTTTCATCCATGTATGTTTGCCTTCTCCATTGTAACTGAGGAAGAAGCATCTCTGCTTGTGAGATTCTTGATTCGATATTCTTGACCTTGTTACAAACTGCATCTACATAGGCATCGTGCAATAAACTGGTACCATTGGGCTCTAAAATATTAAATGAACGTATTTTTTCAAATGAAAGGCTAAAAAACTTACTGCCACATGATATATTCGAGATATCTAGCAGAAATTCCCTGAAATAGCAGTAGAATTTTAAAAATAGTAAAGGTAACTCAAATGTAAAAAAAAGGCAACACACAAATGAAAAGTAAAACAAAAAGAGATTGATACACTCATCTCTAATGATACTCGTTTTATAACAAAAAATCAGATAAAATGAAGGAATTCTTTATATCGTGGCTTGTTGTTTACCTTAAGATAGTATATTTATAAGGAAAATCACATATAATGACAATTTTTGTTAGTCCTTTGCATTATAATTATAACTGGCTCCTATTGTGCAAAGAATTATTAACAAATCAATGACGTGCAAAATACTTACTTGCCATGGCTTTCCTCATGGAGCAAAAAACTTAAAGGTAATAATACACTTTGCATGTTTCTTAGTTTAATTACTTGCCCATCTCCTTCTTTCATTTCACAAACCTTATGAATTCTAACTTTCAAATCAGCATATTCAATTTTAGGATCCAACTCCAAAGTAATTCTATGTGGTGAAGGATTTTCTAAAAATGTTATGCTTTAAAATGAATTGAGCGATTATTGCAGACATTACCGGAAAGGTAAAATCTTCGTACATTTAGGTGAACAGTTACCATTGTATGGGATTATTGAAACAAATTTCAATTAGGTGATTAAAAATTATGCAAGACTTATGGGTTTTAAAGTGAACATTTTGGTATATTTATAATTATTATAATTAAACGCTAAGACAAAAATTATTGGCACTTATTTATGGATTTATTTTAATGATTCTTGGTGATTGTTTGAACTACCTGGAAGCAGAACTACATGCCAGTTGTTATAAAAATTAAAATAAAACAAATAAAGCTACATTCAAGAAGTTGTTGGTAAATTCAAGTATTTAGTATATTTTTAAAATGCTAAGAATAAACATGTTAGCACTAAATAATGATTTATTATTATAAATTATTTTTGATTACTATTTAAACTACCTCACGTTAGAACTACTCATCATTAAAAAAAAATTAAAATATCGATGACAAATAAAGCTATATTTATACAGCTATCAGTATTGTTAAAAACAAATTAGCCCTCTCATAAAAGTTGCTGAAAAATTATTTCAGGATCGTTTCTGCACTCAACTAGCACTAGGTCCAATAAAATCCACATAATAGCTTTAAAAAGTATATACTACCTCAATGTGATATGAACAGCTACTTTATCAACAGAAAAAATATTACAAATACTTCACTTATTTAAAGTATTCTGGGAAATAAGAATCCCCCATATTATATTAATTCTAATATACTTGTAAAAAATATAAAACTAGGCATTGAAAAATATAATTTATTAACTTCTGAAAATCATGTGAATACTGTATTTATAATTTGTTAGAAAGAGCAAAGCAATATTCAAGTCTTAAACTCTCAGTGAAATATACTGCCGCATTGTTTCTAGGTGTGTTAAAAGTTCTCAATTTTTGTGAAGAAAAGTAACGAAATCATCCTTATATGCCCTTTAAAGAATAAACCATTTCCCAGACATTTATATAACTCATTTTAATAACAAAGAAATGTAACAATACTTCAGGCAAAATACATTTGCAAAATCATCTATTTTCTTCATCGTCGATTTTTATCTTCTTCACATCCTTTACAATTTGATCTAACTTATATAAATCCTTAAGAGAAATTTCCCCAGTTCCTCGTTCTAAAGGTTTGGGTTGATCAGGATGTGGCTTCCATCCCAGCATATTAATTATCTGAAAAATAGTCATAAACTGAGGTTTTAAGGAATTTAAAATAATTTCAATAAAATACTTGAAATGTTGCTGGCACCATATTCTTTCCTGTTTCAGGGTCAGTCTTCCCGTAAAGCTGTTGATATATAGCAGCAGCTGCAAACTGTGTGTCCCTGTGAAGATGCAAAGAGCGATTCCATGCAGCGTTACTTTCTGCCATCCCTGAAAACAAATTTGTATTTCAAGTATTCAAAATTGTAAATTTGGAACTTTTTAGTTCAACATTTATTGTTTTAAAATTTTTTTAATCCAGTATTACCTTTCAAATCCCACATTAGTTCAAACATACTTGGATAATTAACAACAATTTCATCAGTGTCAATTGTGAGCATTGTAAAACCAGCACCTGACAATAAGCTCCCGATATCCCTAACTTCAGTAAATGGTGAAATATGTGGTGATATTCCGCCTCTTCTTTCTAATTCAGCCAACTGCAATGATGACCTCAATTCGTACAAGGTATCTCCACCAAAAACTGCAGCCAACAGTACACCGTCTTGTTTTAAACTTTTCATTATGTTATTGAAAGCATTTGGTAAATCATTTACCCAATGAAGACTAAGGCTCGATATGGCCAGATCCAAAGAATTAGGCTCAAAGTATATCTCTTCCTCATCCAATATTTTCTTTTGGACTTTAATGCCCTCATCGACTTGTACAGAATCTAAGTTAGCTTGACTTATGTCGCACAAAATTAGCTCCTCAACGGACTCGGACATGATGTGTTTAGCTACATAGCCACGACTACACCCAATATCAGCAGCCAATTTAAATTTTCTTTTAATATCGAAAATTCGATCAGCCAATCTGTAACCAATTTCATCTTTTAAGTAATCGTAAATGTTCACATCTTTAGCTAAAGCTGCTCTTTCCCTCTGCAAAGTTTTCGTTTGTCTATCAAATATTTTTAATGCTAGATCTGGATTTTTAATTTGTTCATTAACGGCACTGATGAAAAATGTGTTCACACACTGCAAGTTAGTTAACGGGTTAGTTTGGAATATTTGTAATAATCTGGGGTACGCTCTAAACATCCTACAAAGGAAATTACAAGAACATCGCTTTAAAACAAATTTGAAGGTTTTTCAAATTCAAATATAAATCGACTTCTATTTGTCATTTTCAGTTCGAAATGAGAGGTTAGGGTCATTAGGTCATATTTGACAACTGCAAACATTGAGCAACAAATAGGTATTATGAACGCAAATTAAGAGAAGTACCAATTACAATTAAATAACCAGAATATTTAAGTACCTTATTTCTAAACAATTTACTACCTTAAATTTAGAAAAAAAAATGGTAAAAATTGTATAAATTTGCAATTATCTTGAAAAGTTACGAAATATGTTTAGATTAAAGTGGCCTTTAGATTTTCTAGTTTTATCTGTGGTTCACCAAATGTCCAATTTAATCTGTCAAACCTACGGAATATAGGTTGTGTTTATAAACAGGAAAATCAATATAAATTTTGAGAATTACAAGCTTTGCTATTGCTAAACATATGCAGGCTTTGTTTTAGTTAAAACGTTATAATTTTAAGAAGGCACTTCAACTAAAGTGCTCTTATGATTTGTGTTCACCGTAATATGACAAGTCTGATGATGGATTACGAATTCAAGATGAAAACTCAAAACGAGCGCGTAAAAGTGGAGGATTTATTCGATTATGAGGGATGCAAGGTGGGTCGAGGTACTTACGGTCACGTGTATAAGGGCAGGCGGAAAGATAGCTCGGATAATAGGGATTATGCACTGAAGCAAATCGAAGGTACTGGACTGTCCATGTCCGCTTGCCGAGAAATTGCTGTAAGTTCTAATATTCTTTAATTGCCTTTTGCATATGTTAATTCATTTATAGCTACTAAGGGAGTTGAAGCATCCAAACGTTATTAATTTAATTCGTGTGTTTTTGTCACACACTGATAGAAAAGTGTGGTTATTATTTGACTTTGCGGAACATGATTTGTGGCACATTATCAAGTTCCATAGGGCAGCTAAAGCGAATAAGAAGCCAGTAATGGTACCAAAAGGGATGGTAAAATCTCTTCTGTATCAGATTCTTGATGGAATCCATTATCTCCACTCGAATTGGGTTTTACACAGAGATCTGAAGCCGGCTAATATTTTGGTTATGGGGGAAGGTCAAGAGCGAGGGAGGGTTAAAATAGCTGATATGGGTTTTGCGCGTTTATTTAATGCTCCATTGAAACCCTTAGCTGACTTGGACCCAGTTGTAGTGACATTTTGGTATAGGGCGCCTGAATTGTTATTAGGGGCTCGCCATTATACCAAAGCAATTGGTAATGTTATGTATTTTTGGAGGAATACTAAAATTATAGATATGTTTATATTTAGATATTTGGGCTATTGGATGCATCTTTGCCGAATTGTTAACATCTGAACCAATATTTCACTGTAGGCAGGAAGATATCAAAACAAGTAATCCATATCACCATGATCAGTTAGATAGAATTTTTAATGTTATGGGTTTTCCACATGAAAAAGACTGGGAGGACATAAAAAAGATGCCAGAGCATCCTACTTTACAAAAAGACTTTAAAAAATCAAAGTAATGCTTCATGATATTGATAACATTGTTATTATTTTGTTCATTTTGCAGTTACGTAAGCTGCTCTTTGGTTAAATACATGGATAGGCACAAGATAAAGCCTGATAGCAAAGCTTTTCATTTGCTGCAAAAGTTACTTCTGATGGATCCTAATAAAAGAATCACTTCAGAACAAGCGATGCAAGATGCTTACTTTTCAGAAGAACCACTACCCACCCAAGATGTCTTTGCAGGTAAAGTATTATTCGCAAATTTGAAAATCTGGTAACAAAAATTTAAAGATTGGGATAGTATGTTAGAGTTGAAATTATTTTGAAAAAAGTTGAAATTATTAGATTAAAATTTGAATTTTAAGAAAATAAACATTCAGTTAAAATTTTGGGAGAAATTTCGACGATTCTGAGTTATCAAAAAAAAATCGCAACTTTGAGTTTAGGTGTTTATAAAAGAATTGAAATTTTCAAGTTTACATTTGGGATTTTAAGAAACATTTTAGAAACCAAACTAATCCAAACAAAAAATGAACATTGCAAGCATAAACTTGGAATTTTGATTTAAAAACATGTTATTGTTTAAAAGGGTGCCCCATACCGTACCCAAAAAGGGAATTTCTGACTGACGATGATCAAGAGGAGAAGGCTGATAACAAACGACAGAATCAACAAACTCAACAGCAATCACAACAACAAAGCCAATCGCAACAGCAGCAGCAACAACAACAACAGCAGCAAAGCGCTAGCAGTGTAGACAGTCATAGCAACGCCGCTAAAAGAGTCAGGCTTTCCGGTCCTCCACATCCTAGCCAAGTGAACCCACAGGTATATGTCAAATACATCAATACATCAAAATTCAAACATGCATTTTTAGGCCATCCCAATGTCCCAGCAGCAGGAATTTCATCAGCAACAAATGATGTATAATAATGGCGCCCAACAGCAACAACAGCAGAATTTTCAACAGAGATTTTGACTGACATAATTTACTACTTTAAATAGTTCATTATGCGCATTTACAATATTTATCTATTTAAACCACACCGAAAATTAAGTTTTAATTTGTCCTTTAAGAATAATGATTAAAACTTTATTATTTCTACAAAAGATTATTTCGAGTATATGTCAACCCGTCCTCAGAGAAGTAGCTCATTTAAGTAATAAATAATCGGTTATTGGTACACAAATCAATTTTCGTTGCCTGCAACTTTTTTAGATTTTTTAAAGTGATAAATTATTTAAAATTTCTGTTTTGACTTGCCATTTTTGCCAAAAAAAAGTTTTTGAGAAATTTCAGGATTTTGACTTATTAGACATCACACAAAAATATTATGTTTAAGTTTATCGAACTTTTAAATTTTGTGAAGGTAAAAAAAAAAGACACAAGTAATTGTATGAAATTATTTATTTGAAATAATTATTGGTATAATAATATACACAAAATAACACATACTGACTGTACATATTTCTTGTGTATTACAAAACAGCATGATTTAAGAAAAATTAAACAATAATAAAACAATCGTTAGAAAAATAAATCATACTGTTCCATAATAAAATATTCTATAATTTTAAAGTATATACAAGCTATAGGATTTTAAATAATACGTATTGTTTTATTAATTTATACAATGGACTGTTGTTACATAACAAAATTAGTCAAAAAAAGTACGATCACGGTAATTAAGTAGTAACTGAACAAATTTATTATGAAGTTAAAGAGTATATTAATATATCGAATAGCGCCTTTCAATACTTTGAATCAGAGGCACTTTCATTCGATCTAAAATTAGTAAAATTGATGAGATATGCATACAAAATGATATGAAATGACAATGGACAATTGTTAAGTGGAATAATCTCTTTCTTCTTTTATACATTCTAAGCTTACCCAACCTAATTTTAAATGTTCAGGATCGAAAATATGTCTAATAAAATAGTACATTTTAGGACAATTATCACAATATAAATAGCATTGCTGATTTTGGCACTTTAAAAATGTAATTGACTAAGACAGTGCAACAGAATCAATTGCCCAAGTTTTTAAAGCATAAATAAAAATATAAAAGGCAACAACAGGTCAACTACCTGAACATACAAAAAATTGTGTTACCCGTTCATGATCCATTGCCTTTGTTTTGATAATACTGTTTTTAATATTACCAAACTTATTGCTCCGTTGGCGAATTTTTTAAAACCTTATTTGTAAAACCCCTCTCGATAACATCCTAAATGCATATAAAAACCTTCTTAAAATAAATCCTCTTTCGATTTACTGCCTAACTTTTCCTATCATAATATTCAGTCTATGCAGTTTGTTATATAAATATGTACACCGAGAAGTCTCTTAAGAGGCACATAAGGAAAATTGTCCATAATTAACTAATCTATCCTTCAGAAACTGAAGATAGACTACTCCTGGTCGAGCCGATACCGATTCTATCGTGGGACAAATCCGCTAGATCTGAAGGTAAAGTTAAAGGAGTTATCGGTCCATAGACTCGTTCTTGTTCTTCTAATTGCTGAGAGAAAGTTTCCTCCAATTTCTATAATACAAAAAGAGACAATTTTACTTAAATTTAAATAAGCAAAGTTAGCCACAGTCTCCCAAGCAAGAAATGCCTACTCCACCGCAAAATTCTTTGATTATAATGATAATTATTTCATTATTTAATTATATAATAATTATTAAAGCAAATGAATAGTTAATAGGTGATTATGCTTCACAAGATCTTTAAATAAATAGTAATGAGACATATGCTGCAGCATGCTGGATGATACATATATGACATTACATTTTTAATCAAGGTAATGCAATTACAATTCCTTTTTTAAAAAATGGAATTAAATTAGTAATGCATTACATTTTGTAATGATGCTCAGCTCTGCATAACACCTCGTTTATATTTTTAAAGCATGCCTTACACTAAAATTAGTAAGAAATAATACAAACCTGTGCAATTTTGTTTTTGATTTGGGAAATCAGGTGTAAAATAACAGAAAATTAGCTGAACTTTTGTAAGTAAACATTTGATTTTTGCTTCATTTTTACTAAAACTCCAACTTTACTATAAAAAAAAACTTCAAGCAAACGTTTCTTTAAAATTTACATTTCATTTTATTGTAATAAGTTTGGCTACAAATACAATTTTCTACCATTGCCGGTAAATATGATTTTCGCAGCACTACTCGACTGAAATTTCGTATTCAAAAGCAAAAATCACATCTTATTTACAAAATCCAACAAGACGACAAAGACCAAATAAAGACAAAGACAACAACAGAGAAACTAAAAAATTGGGGGCAACTAAACGCTGACAAAGGAAGAGGGAATTTTAAGCGGCCGAATCGGAATTCCCCGCCAATTTGAAAAAATAACTATTCCGATCGTTAACAACGCTAGTGCTCCAAGTCCTCTGATGACCCCAGGAAGGTCGAGCTGAGGATCTAACGGAAATACTGGGAGAGGAAGGGGCCGAAGACGAGGAAACCGAGGCGACCTCTGTTGAAGATTCGGCGAAAACAGGCATTATCAACTTTGGCAAGTACTCGGCGTACTTCGACCGTAGTAACTCCTGATGTAGTTGCTCCTCCACTTTCTATAAGAATGCGTGCAATTGTTAGTAGAAACGGCACCAAAACAAGCGTGCGTTATAATGCAAAATAAAATACACCAAAAGACGATATCGAAATCACTCACCAGCTTCCTCGGCTTTAGTTGAGCCTTCCACTCCTTGAGTTCTTTGCTGAAAGCTTCCTCACGCTGCTTCAACTTCAACGTTTCGTGTTCCAACAGCATTTTCCGTTTTTCGTTTTGGAGTTGTTCTAGTTCTTTGATCGTGGCGTCGCTCATCGCTCTTAGTTCCTCCAACTGACGCTGGTGTTTCAATTCAAAGCGCTGCTGTTCCGCTTGGTAGCGCTTCTTCTCCTTCTCTTGAAATTCCTTAAATTTGTTCTTCTCCAATTCGGGATCGTTGTTACCCGATACGGATATCCGCATGGACTCTCTAAACATCAGTTCCCTAGCTTTCATCTCGGTTCTAATCCTCTTAGGTAAGGAGCGTTTTTCGGTGGATTGTTTCTTCAGAAGTTCTTCTTCTTTCCTGGCCGCTCGTCGTTTGATTTGTTCTTTCTCCTTCTCATGTCTAGTAAGCATTTGGTGGCGTTGCAGCATAAAGATCTCTTTGATTTGCCTCTTCATCAATTGGTGTTTTTCGTGAATTTGCTTCTCTTCTATTTCCCATAAAGCGGCTTCCCTGGTTCTTGTTAGCTGTTGTTTCTAATGTTGAAAAACAAATTTTGATCATATGTATCACTCTTAGACAAGAAATGGAGATTGAACAGACAGCGCCTATTGTTTAATTCTTAGAAAGATAATTAAATGTAGCAACAGTAATCTGTTCATTGTTTCTTAATCTTTCAGAATAATGAATACTGGTAGCGATTCAAATTGACTAGTTAGGGTCTAAAAATTGTTACATTTAAATAATTTGGGTGAAAAGGTAAGAGTTTAAAAGCTTTTTTGCTGTGGTGTTTTAATTCATGCGTTTTAAACCACCATTTTTGAAATGCCACCAAGAAAAAAAAATCTAGCTTAAATAAACTTGAAAACTATATTTCTCAGGTATTTAAGGCTTAAGTTTTGAGATTACCAACTAAATAATTAACAAATTTCAGGATTAAACTCGAAATGCTAACTTTATAACATTAAGAAGTTAATCTTGGGACGAATCCCAAAAAAGTCTAAATTTCGAAAAAAAAAGAGGTAAAATGTTTAGTTTAAACTTGAAATTTGTTATTGGTTTTATTTATACTTTAGGATTGTGTTATTACTTCAAATGAAAGTCCAAAATTCGGGAAAAAACTTTTATTATTTAAATTCAACGTTAAAAAAATTGAAATTTCAAAGTAAAGTGCTTTGAGAAAAACTTGATTTTTGGACTTTTAGTTAGAGATTTAAATTTTTTCTCAAATTAAATTATGGAAAAGGTTGAAATGTCGAAAAAAAGAATTTTTAGTTTAAACTGGAAACTTGTTATAGGTTCTTTTTATTTCTATTTTATAATTGTGTTTGGGAAAACTGATTTCAAATGAAAGTCAAAATTTCGGGAAAAAAGCTCGAAATTTGGACTTTGTTCTCTAAATTTTTTAAGGTTAAATGTTTTAAAATTCAGCGTTAAAATAAGACACAGATTTCGAGTTTCAGCTCTAAATTTTAAGAAAAATTAAAATTTGCACTTTTTCCCACAAATTGATTTAAAAACCATGCAATAAACTAACCTGTTGCAAAAACTGCCTTTCCATCAATGCTATCTTCTCTCTATGTGCTTCGCTCAGTCTCCTCAACGAGCTTTCATGATTCTCGTTCAATTTCTCCAAGAACAACCTTTCCCTTTCCGCATGTTCGGCGTCCATTTTATCCTTCCTTATCTTAAATTCGGCCTTCCTTCGTTCTTTGGGCAACATATCAATTTCCGCCTTCAGCAGCCTCAATTCCTGCTTGAGACACTCTCTAAATTGTTTCAGTTCTCGCTCCTGTTCCGCCCGGATTTTTTTAGAAGTGGCCCGCAAATCAGCATCCTGATGAGCTTCAGCTTTTTCGATAGCTAAACGCTGCTGGCGACTCAGCATTTCGAGGTCGTTTTCGTACGTACGATCGAGGTTGAGGCGTTCTTGTTCGAATTTTTTCTCTTGTTGTTCTAAGGCCTAGAAATACGTTTAAATTTAGATGCGGCTTAATGAAGACACCAATTTAATTGTGGCATTATAGGGTTACACGTTGACTTTTAATTTTTAATGTTTACAGGTAAGGAGACATCTAAGAAGTTACCAACAAAAATAATTAAATAAGAAAGAAATGTTGAGCATAAAAATAAAGTATCCTTTTTGTTTTCTTTTTTATTCTTATACCCTGAAGATAATACTGGAAGGAAAATAGAAGTGGTAGCAATGTTAAACAGTATTGATATTAAACGGCAGCTTTTTAACGTAATGTTTATGATAAAAAAGTGTATACTGCAAGAGGTAAATAATTGATACACTATTAATTCTTTATTTTTAACACATAGCCAAAAATTCTGAAATTAAAATCCAAAATTAGAAAAGGTTAAAACTTGGCGTTATTTCCATAAAAAATCCAGTGTTTTAGAAAGTTCCAGTTTCTCTAGGAACTTCTACTCCTGATCTTGGAAAACTTATTTTCGCATTACATATTTAGAAATTTTTTTCAAAACCTCGACTAATGCAGATTTTTAAGTTTAAAATTTTGAAGTTACACTAGTATATACAACTTTGAAATAAAAATTTTGAGAAAAATATGGAAATTTCAAACTTTAAATTTAGAGAAAGTCAAATGTTACAATAAAGAAGTGAAAATTTCAAACAAATTCGAGATGTTTTCTGAATTTTTTACGATTTCTTTTACTAGAAAATTCGATCTTCTAGTTCTAATTCAAATTTGATTAAAAATTTCTACATATTTTTTTAAAATGTTGTCTTTAAAACGAAATGTTGAGAATAAACTTAAAATTTTCAGAGTCAAGTCAAAATTTGAAGAAGTAGATTATTCAACATTTTGAGAGAAAATTCAGAATTTCAACTTTTCACTCGAAATTTTAAAATGAAAGCATCTTAAGTTCAAAGACTAAATTTCGAAATTATGAAGTGAACATTTTAGGAAAAAATCGAAACATCCAAAAATCCGAAACATTTATTTGGTTTCGGTTATGGAGCTCCATAACATCTCTATTTTAATCACAAAACTTTGAATGCAATTTTAAAAAGAATGTGGATCATCTCAATGTTACATCCTTGTTTCCGCATCCTACTCGCAGTGCTTTGAAAGCAGAATGGGGTTACCCTTTGCGAGTGCATTAACTTAAAAAAAAATTCAAAGTGTCGAAAAAAAGCCAGACATTTTGAAAATTTGGATTTTTTTTTCAAAATTGCGACCATGACGTTAAAAGTGTCAAGAAAAACTGCAAATTTCGAGTTAAATTTTAAGCACCTATAAATTCTAGAAATTTAGATTTTATCTCGTTCAAATTTTAAGATTAAAAAAAATTTTGATTTTTTTTCAAATTTCTAAAATTTCCTTTTAGGACTTCTAATCATTCAACTCCTTCTCGAAATTTCAGTTTCAATCACAGAATAAGCCTCAATATTTAATTGTAACTTAAAAATTTCAAGAAAAGCTTAAAATTTAGGGATATATCTGCAGATTTTTAAAGTGTCACAATTTGAAAAGTTCCAGTTTTACTTAAAATTTTACCTTTAAATTTGAAAATTTAGAAATGTGAAACACTTGCTTGTGTTATAAGGAACATCTAGGTAATTTTTTTTATTTCTAGACACAGTAGTTTTAGCTGTTATTTTTCCCCCATAAAGTGACAAAGGATTCAAAAACGACACCACCTATTTTACGCTTCTTTATTTCAATCAACAAATGTGGCGTTATTATACTTTTTTCATTTGCAAAAATTTCCAGGAGCCCCTACAAAACTGGTTCTGTGTGGAAGTACATGTTGCACCAACAGAGTTTCAACTCTGTTAGTAACTGGAGCACTTTTAAAATATAACTGTTGTCTTATTTTAATTCATCCAATTTTTAATACCCCCTCTTTAACTTTCACATCGGTTAGATAATTCAAAATCACTTATTCAAAACAAAAAGGGACGTCAGTTACGAGAAGAAAACAGCGAAAGTCTTTTTATTGTTCCCCACCAACTCAACTGAATTACCTGATTCTCTTTCATAGCGAGATCTTGGAATTGCTTTTGTTCCTGCTTCTGTAGGTACTTCAACTCGCGCAGCTCCTGCTTCCGATCTGTCAGAGGATCCGAAAAATTGATATTATCTTCATCACCGTAAATAACTTTACTAGTTGTTGTGGTAATGACAACACCATCGATAACGAATTTGCGGGTCCTCTTTCTAGTTTTCCTATTGAAATTAGAAAGCGCATTTTCCTTAACCTTGGGCACTTTTTTCCTCAGCACAACAACACCTAAAATACAAAATATGTAAAGTGATTTAGAAATATTTCTGAAAACACAAATCTTGGGATATTCCCAAAAATGTTGGGATATTTCCAAAAATTTTAGGGTATTCCTAAAAATACGAACCATCATCAGCCTCATCGGCTTCGTTAATGTGGTCTTTATTACTGCTCTCCCTACTCTCGTGACTAGCAATTGAGATACTTTCTATGTCGCTTTTACTGGCTCCGGAAATCGGCCGCCTATGCGAATCGTTACTTCGAACGGAACCGCAGTCGCTATGTGATCTATCCGACATGGCCGATTCGCAGCCATCGGCGTAGAGTTTTCCGTTAATGCCCGTTCTAACGTCATCTTCTCGACCGCCCGGTGACCTAATCACCTGACCGTTCATTTTTATCTTTGTTCTATCATCGCTGTGATGGTGATGATGATTTCCTTCGAGTATTATAGAAGTGCCCCTAAGTTCATCGCCATAATCACTCTTGATACTACTACTGGTTTTTCCGGAAGACGTATTGGAGATGTCGCTAGTGGAACTGCGATAGTCACCACCCGACTTATCACTTAGGTAGGACGTTGAATCCTTAACTTGGACTTTTTCCTCGTCGATTTTGACCACGGAAACATGACTTGTGTCCAATAATCTGAAAATAAAAGCCACACATCATTATGATTTTCTCTGAAAGTTCGATTACGAGATCAACATTGTGACTTAAAAAAAGGATGAATTTCACTTGCGAAATTTCAAATTTTTGCCTCTTTTAATAATTTCAAAACAAAATTCCACGTTTGTATTTTCAAAATTTGCTTTATAATTTTTTATTATTAATTTCGATTTGGTTTCAAGTGTCGTCTTTAATACCGAAATTTCGATTTTTCTAACACCTTTACTTCAATATTTCAGAAGTGTCATTCATTTCACAGATAATTGTTTTCCTAAGTTTTAATTTTGGGGTTAAACTCAATTCTGAAACCCAATTTTTTCTCTAATCCAATACCTAGCATATATCGTAATTTTGACTTATTAGAACAAAGTACGATTCTAATAATTTTCTGAAATACCAAAATAATTTTCATAAATGGAAATGGAAACTGACTCGATATAGTGTATCGATTGGTGAAGTAAGTTCAAAAAATCTTACTTTTTCAACGGCTAAAATTTATTTAGGGAAATTTAACTTCAAATGAACGTTTCCAAATCATAAAATCACATTTTATAAAATTATGAATGTGATAAAAAACACAATTACAGACAATTGAGAAAAATTACCTTGAATTATCTTCAGAAACATCCAGCCCTGAATCATTCACAATTCCACTGGAGTCGACAATAAGGACCTCACTTTCGTCCAGTTTTTTAACTTTTGTGGGCAAATCCCTAAATTCGCAGGGCGGCGGATACTCCAAAGAATCCAACGATGGGTAACACTCATCATCTGAGGACTCAATGTGAGTTTTGTTTGTTTCATTGGCAACAATTACAACTTCATTTGTACTGTTGTTACTCGGGGACGTTGAAGTTCTTGACAAACACTGACTATTGTCTATAATTACAGGCGGATGGGTCGTAACAACTGTAACCTGTAATAGAATTTCACTGTAAGCAGCAATCACGCCACAACAATTTTAAATTGTTCTCAAAAAATTTGATTTGAAAGTCGAAATTGCATACCCTTTTGGTTATAAACGAAACTTTTTATCTCAAAATTTTATTTATAAGCAAACTATGCTCAAATTTCAAGAACAAAGCGAAAAGTCAATAAATTCAAAAATCCAGAAAAAAATAGATTTCAATGTTTTTCATTTGGAGTGTATTCAGGAGCTTTTTTAATCAAAATTTAAACTTAAAATTTCTATTTATTTGGAATTTGGTTCTCCTATTTTGAATTTTTGACCAGTTATAAAATTTTGATTTACCTGGCTAATATTAGATGCTAAACTGTTGCTAGGGTCCGGAATATCCGAATTGATGGTGATCGTGGACGTATTAGCTTTATTAGTGGGGGTAACGACGACGAAATTCTTTAAGCTATCGGCGGAAGCCCCACTCGAATTACTACTATTGGATGTGTTAATTGTAACCAAGTCAGCAGGAAGGTTCTGGCCTTTGTCAGACGATCTCCTTCGTTGCATTTGACTTTCTAAAACCTCCTTCATTTTAGCTGTGTTACCGCCGGAAATAACAGCGTCCAGGTGATCTTTCCGTTCGCTAACATTTTCCGTTGCTTCATTTCGCGCCTCATTCGAAAACCTGCGTATTTCATTCGAGATTCTTCGTGTTTCATTGACTTTTTTCTCGATTGCAATGCCACGAAGGTCATTTGCAACATCAGCTTCATTCGTCATTTTATTTGCAATTTTAGGTGTATCCTGTTTCTTCGGCGTTGTTTCTGGTATCTTGGGTGGAGTTACAGCTAATGGTGGAGTAATCGGTTGGGGCGGCGTATCAGGAGGGGTCATTGGTGAGGACGGAGGAGTTGGCATCGACGGGGCGATGAACGGTGGAGGTAATTTTTCCTTTTCGGGCGTTTTAGGTTGACTAGGCTCACGTTGTATGGGCGGCAAAGGCGCTGGCCCTTTATCCCTCGACAATTTACGCTGAACATCTTCCTTTTTGGCCACCTGCAATAATTAGATTTACCACATTTTACTGAAGGTGCATTCAATAACTGATGAAAAGACAAGAAAATTTTAATGTTTTTAAAACTTTTGATTTTTTTTTAATTTCCACTTTTTTCAAATTTTTTACTTTGTTGAGCATGTCGGTTTATTAAAGTTTAGCTTTTTTTTCGAAAATTTTGGCTTTTCAAAGCATTTTTTTCGAAAATCTTGACTTTTGAACATTTTTTTCAAAAATTCCGGTTTCCTTCAAAATTTCACTTTTTCGCATGTAAAACTGTCTCAGTTTTGATTTTTTTAAAAAATTTTGTTTGCTATTTAAACAGAGATTTTTTTTAAAGTAGACTTTTTTCATTTTTCGATTATTTTTCGAACTTCTCTTGAAACTTCGAAATTTTTTAAAACTTTCCAATTTTGTAAAAATTTTACCCAACATTTTATTATTTTGTTTTGAAAATTTTCAATCTGACTTTTTTTAGGAAATTTTTAAATTGCAACTATCCAAAATTTTAAGTTTTTCAACATTCCTAACTATTCATCAATATTTAGACTTTCCGAAATTTTCGGTTTAATTTACTGCAAGATTAATGTCGAGGTTTTTCAAAATTTAAACTATTTTTGAAATCTTAGGAGTATTTTCCAAAATATAAGCTGTTATAAAAAATACATTTTTTTTAAAGCTCGGCATTTTTTCAAATGTTTGAATTTCTAAAAATGTCGATTCTTAAAAAACTCTTAAAACCTTTGTATTTAAAGTTTTTTTGTAGCTCCTGAAACAAAGCCTCCAGTTAGGATGCAAAATATAAATAAAGACCCCTTACTTAGTTTTGGAAAAATACTCGAGTGTTTATTTTCGTTAAACTAATAACATAACGAAGAACTTGTTGATTTACTTTTTATTTTAGATCCTTATTGATTCGACATGTAATATGTTCATTTCTTTTTTACACTATCGAGTTTTAAGAATTTTAAGTCAACACAGTCAGTCAATAATAATTTAAACACTTTCCAAACTGGGCTCGGCTCAATAATGCTACAATGAATTGAAAAATGTTTCTTGAAGATTCTTGCTTTTGGGAAAATAGAGACGGATTCAAAGCGAAAAAGAAATAATATAGTTATTAAAAAAATCGTCTTAAAAACAAGTTTAAAATCGAAATGTTGAAAACAAAAATAAAGTTTTCCTGTTAATACTCGAAATTTTGACATGAAAAATTAGAAATTTCCAGATGAAGCTAGAATTATGATACAAAGTCAGAACGATTAAAAAATTGTTGACGTTCTCATCTGAAACTGCAGTTTAATGTTAACTTTTCGAATTTAATGTCGTCAATTTAAAAATCACAAACAAAAATGTTCTTAAATTCTACAACTTTGCATATTCTATTTGTTGCTCATGGCAAACGTCAACGCTGCCCTCTCTTCCTTCATTTTCGTAACGAATTTCTTGACAATGAAATACTATTTTAATATTTCAAGCTTGAGATTAAAAAAATAAAGTCATTATCAAGGTAGAGCAAATATAAGATAAAATAGTTTAGTAATTACAAAACCGTAAAACGGAAATGATAAATAATCAACTGATAACGACTTACTGATTTTTTTTCGGCGACTGTTGTACTTTCGGTGGATTCAGTAAGGTTTTCCTTACTAGTCGATTTTTCTTCAATATCGTGGAGAACTCTGACAGGCTCGGGCTCAGCTGAAATCAAAATTGTAAAAATATTAATGACAATAAAATTGGAATGTTGAAAATCAATATAAACCAAAGAATTCACCAATAATTACAACTTTGTTTTAACTAAACAATCACATCTGTTCAAAAAAAGCAAAATCCCTCTGACGACGGACAAAAAATACACTCCATATATCCCTGCTGCGCGTGTAAAAGGGTCAAAGCAAATTTTGTGAAAATGAGTTAAAGTCGTTTTCGTATATAATTTTGAATTTACTGTCGTTGTTTAAAGGAAGCTAAGTCATTTGAGAGGAAGCTAAGTCATTTGAAAGGTAACTAACTGTCTATATAATAGTGCTCGTCAGTCAAATGTTAAAAACCTAAGTCCGAAGTCAGGTGCAAACTGAGTAATGCTGTTTTCTCCAATTTATTTATTTTTGACTTAACCCCTTTTACGCGCGCAGCAGCGATAGAAAAACAAACAACTCACCTTTTTGTTCGATGGTTTCGCTACTTTTAACAGAAGTGGAATCGTCTTCGATGTCCAACGGGGTTTGAGATGTACGATTGTCCTAAAATGCCCACCAAATTGTAAACAAGGTAACGTTTTTGAAATAGGGGGTAAATTGCGGGGGAATTTGATCGTGACGTGATTTCTCACCTGGGTGAACATGCCAGGCATAGGGGGGCCCGGGGAGCCGCATGCACAAAAAATATTAAATAGGCAACATTGAGACACGACGAGAACATAGTTTAATTTCAGAATGACTTAAAGCATGTTATGTCAATGTGACGTCATTATTTACATTAAACTTACCAATTCTTTGATATAATTCTTTATGTTTACGATGTTTTCTACCACGCTAAGCATGAAAATATATATACAAGTTTTAATGTGATCAAAAATTTGTGAAAAACGAGTTATTCAATAATGGTTGAGGATAAATTTATTGAATTACTCGCTAGTACATCGCTAAAGCATGGGCCCTTTGTGAACTGAATTAAAAGCATTATGATTTCAAATAAGGCGTATTTTACCTCTGGATCATCATCAGTAACATCCTCTTCGACAACTTCAGCTTTATATTCCAAAAGCAAATCACGAATCGGCTTAGAATCCAATGTACCACTGATGAATGGATGTTTGAGCAATTCATCGCAAGAAGGCCTCTTTTGAGGATCTTTTATTAAAGCTTTTGCAATAAAATCGTTAAATTCCTTTGACCTAAACAAAACTCGTGTAAATTCAAGCATCATAAAGGTTTCTGGAGGTGTACCATTTGTGAGGTTGTTCCAGTTTCGGTGGATCAGACTTCTGAATTTTAAGCAGAACCCTCATGGGGGACATCTCGTGATTTGGCGGTTCCATCTGCGCAAATTCGATGAGTGTAATACCCATCGACCATATGTCCACCTTATAATCGTAGGGGTTGTCCCGAAAAGTTTCGCAAAGTACCACTTCCGGTGCCATCCAGTATGGAGTTCCGATGAAAGTGTCATGTTTCTGAAGGGTGTTCTTATTTTTTGCTGACACGCCGAAATCAGCTTTGGAAAAAATAGATCTATTTGTAGTAGGTACCGAGAGAAGAATGATGTTAAGTGGAATTAATAGGGGGGACGTGTGGTAAGTAGCTGCCTGCCACGTAAATGGATCCCCGATCGGACATCAATTTTCAATTTTTTTTCAGAGATTTTGAATTAAATTTCGAAACAAGTTAAAATTTTGATGACAACTTCTGTAATAATTTGAAATTTTCAAAAATCTTTCATTCGTCTCGAACGTTTTTCTCTACAATTTCGAAAAAAAAATTGAAAGTTAATACTCGAAGGTTCAAGTGGCAATTTTGAGATTTCAATTTAACCCGAAACTTCAAGGAAAATTTAGAAACAATTAAAACTCCAAAAAAAATCCAAATTTCTTCAGTGTCCAGAAAAAATTCCAAAAACTTTCGAAATCTGGAGTTCAATCTCGAAAGTTCCAGTTTTTTCTCGAAACTTCGACTTTGGATGTTAAATTTCAGGAAAAATGCAAAAATATTAAATTTTGGTGCCCCTTAGAAATTTTCTTACTCAAAGTTCCAAAAAAATTAAAATTTATAGACAAAACTTCCAACCGTACAAATAACTCGTAAAATCATTTGAATCTGAAATTTCGAGTAAAACCTTGAAATTCCTTGATTTTAATATCGAAATTTCTAGTTTTTTCTTGAAATTTCGACGTTTTAAAATTGCAAAAAAATAATAAAAAAATAAAACGAGACAAATGTTAAAGTTGGGCTTTTTTTAAATAATTGAATCAAACTAAAAATACCAAACAAATAGAAATGTTTCTCAAAATTTCCAAAAAAAGGAAAAATTTAATATTTTAAAATCGAAATCCGACTCCCAAAATTACTGATTTTTGGTGACACACTTTTAAAAATAAATACATTTTGCATTATCACGTTTTACGTAAATAGTTTATTTTATCACACCTTCTCTAGATAAGTCGGAAATGCTGAAAATGACCACAAAAAATGGGGGCGTCTATTCAACATTGGAAGTTACTTTAAAAATGCAATCAGCCATTAACAAATAAGCTAGATAATCCAAATGTTTGTTACATGTCAATCTTTGAATCTAAATAGACAACAAAGTAACTTAAAAGAAGAAAACTAAGGACTTTGAATATGTTGAGGAAAGAATGCGTTTTGATTAAATCATAATGGATAACATTAATTTATCAGTTTAAGTCAACACCTTGTCAGAAATATTGGAGTTTATACTATTCACTAAATTTTGCATTGAAGCCAAATTTTTTCAAGATAAGATATTGGAAATAACTCGACTGAAAACAAACAAAAAAATTACCCTAAAAAAATTGGAAGCTTTTTATGTTGTTTAGTTGCTCTTCAGGTAAATATTGCGAACATTAATCAAAATTATGAAGAACTAACTATTGGATGAAAATTGTCTTAAGTAAATTATATAAACTATCAATGAGGAAGCGACTTATGACGTTGTTAACCATTATCTATGCTATCTAGATGTAATATTAGTTTGGAAGTATGTCGAACAGTTTTCCGATATAAAAAGGAGCCAATTTTGTCTCCTGGGTTTCAGGGAACCTCTCTAGCAAATTTCGTCGAAATCGGTTCAATAATTGAGCCGTGAAATGCCAACAGACAGACGAACACTCTTACATGTATCGGGTGTTCAAATGGTTAACGTCATCAACAGCAATGTAATTTTTTTTTGTTAACACAGGATCCAAAAATAGGCATGATTTTGTTGATCTATCAAGTGTCACTTTGACGTTTTATTTAAGCAAAGACCTTAGAATTTTCTAAAGCAAAATAAAATCCTTTAGAATGTTATTTTCTTTAAAGAAATATGATTCGAATTAATGAAATACACAAATTCATAAAACAGTGAGTCACTTTATGGTCCTTAGTGATTTTATATAAAATTACTAGAATTTTTCGTCGGCAGTAGGACCGTTATGATAGTAGTTCAAATGTATCAAAACCTTGTCAATCACACCTATGTAACAAATTTCAAAGCCAACTTGATGACTTTTTCTTTTGAACATCGGATTGCATTGTCAGTGATAACAAATCAACGTCATTACCGCAAAAATCCTAAGTTAATATGTCATTCCATAAAATTTTCCAACTCTAATTTGAAAACTTACCAATTTTGACACCCCCAGCCATCGTAAGTAAGACATTTCCAGCCTTCAAATCTCTATGGATGATATGAGATTTATGCAAGAAGAGCAACCCTTTACAAATATTTTGGCACACATAAGATATTTGATCTTCCTTCAAAGGTTTCTCCAACTCTGTCATAATACTGTCCACAGCACCTCCATCACAATACTCGATCAACAACCACAACTGCTGCTCCTTGTGAAAAGCTTCAATCAATTCCACAACATTAGGGTGCTTGCACTCGGTTAAAATATCGATCTCGATCATAAAATCGGCCAAATCTTCATCTGTGTCCAACCGACACATCTTAGCGGCTGCCAGCTGTCCAGTGTCCTTATTCTGGGCTTTATAAACTTTACCGTACGCCCCATCCCCTAATTCGCCTATCATATCCCAATATTCTTCGGGATCGCAGTCCATTCGCACATTGTTGAACACTTTTTTCTTTTTGGCATCATTGCCCCCGAAATGAAGCACTTTTTTGATATTATTAAAAAACGACATTTTTCTAGGTAATGATGTCACAGCTAAATTAAATAGTCCAACGAAAAAGTTTCAAACAATCGAAACACCGAACCGCTTTCTTTTCATCTTCACTAATTAGAACTTTATTTACATTTATCGATAAAATAAATAAAAATCACTAGATTTACCTAAATACCTCGCGACTACACGAATCGAGCAAAACAAATTAAACCGAATCACGAATCGAACGCAATTCCTCTTTAAATAAGAAATTTATAATAACTACAATATCCTACACGTAAACTAAGAAAACAAACGCATAATTTAAATATTCTCCTGTTAACATATCATCCCATGACTGATTAGTGGTGAAAGGAAAATGTCATAGACTGGTCGACCAACCTGGCAGTTGAAAGAGGTTTGCGGACTTACGTTACGTTCGGCGGTAAAGCTGCTTCCCGATTAACCAAAATTCCGGTCACTATGCACGACACTTTCGTAAATTTTGCACTTGTAAATAACCATCTTTCACAGCAAACGATCGGCCATGCTAATTTTCCCAACGAGTAGGCCCCGCACCCCTCTGTTACTTATGCCTACCACGCCTGACAAGACGGACGTTTTGCGCAGGTCGCGCAACGCAAGCCAATTATTGGACATTTTACGGATTAAAAGAAATAAAACTTGCGGATTCGTCCGCATTAATTATTTTATGACCTCATGTACTTGTAAACATAATTAGAAAAGCCATTCAATTTAGCCCTTATTACAACCTACTCGTTAAAGTGTCTTAAAATTCGGTGGTATTAGCGCCAAATTCCAAAACTGACAGCCCTGGCAGTTGTTATCAGGTCGTTTATTTTATGGAGGATTAATAAAAAATTACATCATAATTTACGTCAAATATTTATGTACTTATTGAAATTCTATTTTTAGAAGGTCCGCATCACAGTTAAAACGTAGGGTTAGATAAATAAAACATGAAAGACTTTGACTTGTGCACTTCGGCACTAAATAAAAAATGAGAACAGATCTCAGATCTAGCGTTGATTGAATTGAATCAACGGAAATCTGGTAATTGTGTTTTTTCCTAGTATGTTACTGACTGACAAAATTCAAAATTTGATTTAAGGAGATACACAGGACCGGCTCCAGCAGATTAGGTCCCCTTGACGAATGAGACTGTTGTACCTTAGGACACGACCAACAGTTTTTAAGGCGGCATTTTTTAATACTGTCTAAATTACATAAATCGATTGATCCTAGGCAATAAAATATTTCGAGGACTGTTTTTAGTCTGAAGACTTCTTGACAACTAAACAAAAAATGGGTCCCAAAATATCGGCTGTTGAAATGAAACAGAGACGCAACGATTATCGTTCGACCGATATTATCGATAATATCGAAGCAAAAATATCGATATTTATATCGATATTGTAACATTATTGTTATGATATTATCGATATTGTATATTGCCGATAGCCGATACCATTATTTAAATATGAATATGCAGATCGAACATCTTTTTTTTTTCTTTGGTCACCAAAAATAATCGAAATACGCGGAAATTTCAAAGTGGAGACCATTTAAAATTTTTTTTGTTAATTTCCGAAATATCGCTTATCGATTTGCTGTCAATATTTATATCTATATTTTTATCAATATTAAAATTATCTTGGATCCCCAAAATGAAAGTCATCAAGTTAGGTATGAAAATGACTTATGTTTTTAACCGTTGACTAAGTTTTTAACGGCAGATCTTTAATAGGTTATCAGTAATCGGTGATTGACAACTGCAATGTTTTAATACATTTGAACTACTACCATAACAGACCTACTAATTTAAAACCTGAGTTATTTTTAACTCCGAATTTAGGAGACGTCAGTTGAAGGGGGCGCAAATTCGTATGATGTTGGGGCGTAATTGTTAGCGAAGGAACTTTTTTTCAGTCGCCAAAAAAAAAAATAAATGTTCGACGCCTCCACGAAGTGAGAGGGGTGCCAATGTCAAGTTTTTGTCCAAGCTCGAATAAATCATAGATCTGATACTGGTGATTCCTTATTAAAGAGACTCATTATTTTTATGAAAGGAAATAGCTTTTTAAAGAATTTTCTTTTGCCTTAGATCCTTCGAAAATTTTAATTTGTTTGCATCAATGACGCCAATGTGACACTTGACAGCTCAACCAAAACAATCAATAAGTAATATCATGCTTTTCCACTGTGTTACGCATAAGTAGTAAGGACATCAATTAAAAAATATATTCTTAAACACTTCGATTTTTTCTCGAAATTTCGACTTTAATCTCGGAATTTAGACTTTAAACTTGAAATTTCCACTTTTTTCTTGAAATTTCGTGATTAAAGTCAAAATTTCTACTTTAATCTTGAAATTTCGAGAAAAAAGATGAAATTTTTGGTAATTAAAAATAAAAATTACTGAATGCACCCTACTACCAACTGTCAATATTGATGGAAAAAGGGAGTGGTCCAAATTTCTAAAAAATTTTTTAATCGCCATCGTACCATGTCCTCTTTTAACAAAAAATCGCAGCACACTTATGATTTGTCAAAATTTAAAAAAAAAGCTGAAACTTTTGAAAAAATCCAAATTTTGAAAAAAGCATATGAAAGTCAAATTGTAAAGGTCAAAATTAAAAAATACAACATTTTGAAAAAAAATTGATATTATTAAAACAAAAGTTGAAATTTAAAAAAAGGTCAACATTTAAAAAAAAAAACTATAAGTGTCAATAGAACGTTAAAAAAAATTCGGAATGATAAAAAAGTCGAAATTTTTAAAAAAGATTTGAAGATTTGAAATAAGTCGAATCCAAAAAAGTAGATTTGAAATAAGTCAATATATTGAAAAGAAGCAAATTTATTAAAAAAAAAATTGAAATTTAAAAAAAAAGTCTCAAATTTTGAAAATAATTAAAACATTTGAAAAAACCCGAGTTTCAATCAAAGTCAAAATTTAAAAATAAAGTCAACATTTTTGAAGAAAGTATACACATTTTCAAAAGAAGTTGGACTTTTTAAAAGGATGAAATTTTGAAAGAAGACAAGTTTTAAAGAAGTCGAAATTTTGAAAAGTCAATATTTTGGTAAAGACATTTTGAGAAAAATTGACATTTTGCAAAATCTCCAAATTTTCAAAAAAAAAATTACGTAGAGCGCCGAATCTGCTCACTGAATACAGGATGTTTGAATGAAAGTGTGATACCAGACTAACAACAAATCCCTCCACCCACCTCTACAATCAAGGATTCACTTATTTTGTTGTGAAGGCCTCTTTAAACCAAGCGGCAATTTGCTCTGTGGTCACTATCAAGTTGCGGGGCTGTCAATGTCATCCACCTGTCATCCTTATCTCTGTCAGAAATGTTTTTGCAATAAATTTAGTATTTTTTTTCAGAGTTATTTATATCTTTAGTTTTCTCTTCCAACATGTCTAGTCAAGAGAAAAAAATAAATGATATGATTGACCGCATCAGGCATCCAACTAACACGCGACCATCGAATAATCCGAACACAAAAACTGTATACCGCCCCGATCGTAAGTATACACCTATTTTCCTATTATTATTTAAAAATTCGTCAACATTGCTTAAACATTTTCTTCCGCTTCGATTGTTAGTGAGGCTTGACATTGAAAGTAGAAGCCCAGATATGAGGAAGCCTAAGAAATCCTTAGAATTTGCTCCTAGAAGAGATGATGTAGAGACTGATAATAGACTTAAAGAAATTATGAAAATTAGCGGTAAATTAGTGGTGAACAGCGTCACTTATAATACAGATATGAGAGATATGGAAGAACTGGAGGAAATGGGTAATGGCACTTGTGGGCATGTTGTTAAAATGAAACATAAACCTAGCTTGGAAATAATAGCCGTTAAGGTATGCTCTGTTGCTAGTAGTTAAAAAATAAGTTTAACTGGGATGGGTTTGTAGCAAATGAGGCGGTCAGGAAATGCGGAGGAAAATAAAAGGATAGTTATGGATATTGAAGTAGTTTTAAAAAGCCATGATTGTAGGTTTATAGTTCATTGTCTAGGGTGTTTTATAACTGAATCTGAAGTTTGGATATGCATGGAATTAATGGCTACTTGTTTCGATAAGCTTTTAAAAAGACTGAAGAAACCGATACCAGAAAAAATACTGGGGAAAGTTACTGTTGCTGTAAGGTTTTGATTTTGTCCGTCATCAACATATTTGTTACATTTATGGCATTTTTCAGACTGTAGAAGCTTTATCCTACTTAAAAGATAAGCATGGGGTTATTCATAGGGATGTTAAACCTTCAAATATCCTGTTAGATGAAAAAGGGAATGTGAAACTTTGTGATTTTGGAATTAGTGGTAGATTAGTCGATTCAATGGCAAAAACCAGAAGTGCGGGTTGTGCTGCATATATGGCTGTAAGTTAATCGAATTTAATTAAGACTAAATCTGATACTATGTTTGGGGCAGCCTGAAAGAATTGAGCCAAATCCTGATCATCCAGATTACGATGTGAGGGCAGACGTCTGGTCTCTTGGGATAACTCTGGTAGAATTAGCTACTGGAGTTTTTCCCTATCAAGATTGTAAGACTGATTTTGAAGTATTGGCAAAAGTAATTAAAGAAGATCCACCTTCTTTGCCTGACAATCAAGAGTTTTCATCAGAATTTAGAGACTTCGTCAGATGTTGGTAAGTTAAACTAGTCAATATCAAATATGAAGCTTTCATAGAAGTTAAAATATCAAAAATTTTTCTGCTTTGTCTTTGAAGTTTAAGAAAAGATCAACAACATAGGCCAAAATATGCAGAATTAAAAAAGCACTCATTTTTTACTAAGTCTGCAAATTCGGAAGTCGATGTTGCCAGTTGGTTTAAAAATGCCTTTCAGGAAACTAGAAATGAGGGCGATAGGGTAGCCCCCAGGTACGTTGCATGGTTAGTTTCAATTTTTTTTTTAATTTTCTTTATATTTTAATACATAACTTTCTTTATAACATGTTTTAATAATTTTCCTTTATGTTTAGCATGTAATGAGTGACAAATGTGTGAAGAAATACTATTTATTTTTTAAATAATAACAATTGACCGTTTTAGTTGTGGGTGCAGTAAGTAAATACACTAAAACTAATTATTCTATAACTCGTGGCTGCTATATGTAAATTGATTTGATGGGTTCTCGTCCAATCTTACTTGCCCATTATACTTTTTAAAAACATTTGTCCAAGATCAGATTAACCTTGTCGATGTAATTATTAAATTTATGAAACATGGTAACAATGAAATTTGTCAATAGCCATATGTTAAAACCTGTTTTCCTAACTGCGCCCATAATGAAATTAACTTCTGGTTTGATGTTCACGTTTATTAACTCCTTTGGTTTATGTCGCAAAATTTTTAGACAAAATTCCGCCGTCTCTACCTTTCGACAATTTTTTTCTTCTCTTCAACGCCAGTCCTCTCAGGAGTCGCATCCTTCAGTCGTAAATGGTTCCACGCAATCGCCGCCATATTCTAATAGATCCTGGGCGCCTTTAAAAGGGCAAGGTTCCACAGAGGCGAGCAAACGCTGCACCAACCCTTTTCTGCAAGGAGACGACGGTAGAGCTGTACATAATTCGCGTTTTAGTACATTCCATAATAATCACCAAAGAGAATCTTCGCCTTCAACGAATCCGTTCTTGAATTACTGCCAAAATTACGACGATGACTACGATTTGGCACCTAGAAGTTACTCACCCATACAGGTAACCTTCTTACATACAACAAAACCATCGAATCAAATTTGATTTTTAGACTTACACACCAAAGCCCTATCAGCCGTTTAACGATCACAATAGCCATATACCTCAGTATCAATACAAGCAACTAGACAGCACGCCAGTTTTACAAAGGAGAACTCTCGATTCGACACCAGTCGGCTCTCCTTACCCTCAGAAAAGGGTTTTTCAGGAGAATCGCTGGAGGTCCCCCAACGGATCACCTGTTTTGCCCAGATCGCAGTGCCAAAGTGAAGAAGTTGAGGGTCAGAGACCTGGCGCTAGTCCCATACTTTTGCAAAGGTTCTACCATCAGCAAAAGCAGAAGGAACTGGCCAAAGAAGCAGAGGAAGAAGCTAAGACAAATCCAGGTAGACTAAATCCCTTTTAGTGAAGAATTGTTGTATTTGTAAGTTTGTACAAGTAATTGATATTTCTCACCCTTACTTTGTGGATTTTCTCAATATTCATAATTATTAAACTTTATTAACAATTAAAATACCGGATCGTGGAATTTTTAATATCTGTTGTCGTTTTGATTGTTAATAAAGTTTAATAGTTATGAAGTTTGTACAAGACGAAGACTTCAAGGCAATCAAGAAGGATGGCACTTTAATGACTGTTTATTTTTTTATATAAAAATGGAAACTGACTGACACATATATCAACACACAGTCCAAACTGCTAACTCTAGGAACTCGAAATTTTGCACAGAAGTTCTTTTACAACCTAGGCGCACTCATAGAAGGGATTTTTAAAAATTCAAGCTTTAAGGGGGCTTAAAGGGATGTTAAAAGTAGGGAAAACTTCTTTAGGCGAATAAAGATAGGGGACAAACGAATGGTTTTGCGTTACCAATAACGTTAATTTGAACTACTGACATGCTCTAGTGCCTCGTAGGTACCTGTTTTGAAAATTTTGGATCTTTAAATTTTAACTTTGTTAAAAAATTTGAAATTTCGTTTTCTAAGCCCCCATAACTACGCAATTTTTATTTTACTTTGAATTATTAGCTATATTATGAAATTGCGCGACTTTTAAAGAGAAGTTCTTGAACGCAATTTAAGAAGTAAATGAATAGGAATTTTCTAAAAATAAATTTAGGGTTTTAGAGAATGTGTAGTGTGTTAATTATGACTAAACTGGCTCAAATTATCATTAGGCAAAAAGAGGTTTACTTCGTACATAAAGCTCCAGCTGAGCGGTGAGCGAAGTGGAAGATCATCAAGGCACCAAAGTCCTGAACCTCCTCCTAGACTGCATAGAGGCTTAAGTGGAGATAGCCCCTCCCCTTTAAGGAAAAATCTCCTAGAAGCAAATACGTGTAATTCTCCTAGTCTCTCAAGAAGGTAAGTAGAAGATTATCTCATTAGTACGGCTAAAGATTGCTTTTTTAGGTATATTTCGCCAACGCCTCCTATCCCACCCCCTCGTAGATTATCAGAGAGCAGTTCTGTTCCAGGTTCACCCCAACACATAAGGACGAGGTTTCATTACACCCCGGAGGCGCATCGACGGCTATTTTATAACAGCGATTTGTCATGACGTTGATAATTTTAATTTTCTGAGTACTTAAAATGTATAAGTATTGCTGTGTTTAAACTTAGACTGTTTGCTTAAAAAACAACTTGGTCAAGTGCATTATTATGTTTTTCTGTCATCAAGTTTAATCATTACCAAAATTTGCGTTCTGCTCAAAATATAACTGAATACAAAGCAAAAATTAATTTAATAGTAACAGAATTAAAGAAGCGTTTCAGTTGTATACTTGAATTATTGAGGTTTTGGTTTCAATTAGAATTTTAATTGAAAATAATCTTGAAAATTATGGAATGTGTTTAATTGTGATAGTATAAGTTTGCAGTTTTTATTTTAATATGAATTCATCTTAACTTTTTTATCAGCTTGATATGTTCAAAAGTGTTGCCTTAAGAACGATATTTAAATAATTGAAAACGTTTGCTCAATCTTCAAAATTTCAAATTCTAACGTGAGGAATATATTTAAAATGATCTTCCAATACTTAGTGAATCAGACATGAATTAAATTCTACATAGCTCGCAAAAAGAAAAATCAAAATGATAAAAAAGTAAAAAATGATGAAAGGTAAATGGATCACTTTCAGAATATGTATTCAACATAAAGAGTAGGAAGAAGCTCAAAACTAATTTTCAGCTGCACTTGACCAATTTGTATTTATTTTATTGAATTTCTTTCTGGAATTTTTACAATAAAAAATAAGGCTTTTCTATAATCCAATGTTGGTAATATATGTAACATGTAAAGGTGCTTAAAAGTAATTGTCATGCTTACTAATAAATTTAATTTTTCCTTATTAGATTTTCAAAAGTACGTCTTATCTTTGAATTTTAAACTTGAAGTGTCCCAATGTTTTCAACTAGTTTAACTGCCACGTTATTTGGACTTCAAGATTTAAATTGCATAATTTTACTTTTAAAATAGTCATTTTTTATTACTAGTCTGCCTGTTCAGGATTTAAAAATGGTCCTGAGTATTAATTATAATAAGTTATTGTTGTATTGTATTCTCTAAAGGAGCACATTAACTGGCATTCTCTTTATTTTAGCCGATGGTTAAAGTTTTAAGAGATTTTTCATTTCTTAAAGTAATCTAATGTGCTACTGTTATATTATTTTGAAGGCTGTTGATTTTTATTTTAACATAATTTGTAAATTTAAAATTTCAAATATTTAATTGTATATAATGATTTTTAGATGCCATACTTGATATTATATAGTTTTATTTTATTTATATGATGTAAATATGTCATACCACATTATTGAAATATATTTTAAACTAGACCACTTTCAACCTTATTTCGTACACTTTAGTAGATACATTTAAAATGTGCAATGCAAAAAAGAGGGAAAATCTAAAAAACTAACACACTAACACATTCAATGTAAGAATATAATTACTTACCCCTATGCGATTAATTAGAAGATATTGATGACACTGAGGGATGTCTTTAAAGCGTGTTGCTCCCACAATTTGGGAAATTAATTTATTACATCTAAAGTTTATATAAACATTGATTAAGACTACATAGTCAGTTCTTATTAGCTTTTAATTGCTGTATTAGCTAGAGAGCTCACTCCACTCTGTTTAGGAGCTCTTGCTTTGGCAAAAGTTTCTAAATATCTTTTTTTAAAACTGAAGCTTATGTACTTCAAATTTAATTGTATATATATACAATATATATATATATATATATATATATACGTAGTGTAGCTGCACATTCTTGGTTTTTAACAGTACCTTATTGTTCATCCGATAATTGATGGTGAGCAGCAAGGGACTATTTAAGCATCCACCTATCTTTATATGATGTTCTGATGAAATATCATTGGTGCAAAGAAGTGTTTTGACTGTTCAGTTTGGTCAACGGCGCACTCCCAACTTCTTGGCATCAACTATCTGTTGAATAATTTCTTAACTTCTAGACCATATTTTTTTACAATTTTTAAGTGTTGTGCAATAAACTACTACAGTAATGTAAACAAACAATTTATTGTAGGTATTTTTAAAAATTTTGATAGGAGAGCGAAATAGTCAAAATGCACATAAGCGGCCAAATTTCTAAAACTGGATGTGAGGAAATTTAACAATAAACCGCAAATACATAAATTATCACTTTATTGACAATTTCAATAGGCGCAATGTTACACATTGCATTAATAGTAATAATAATAATAATAATAAACTTTTACGTTGGTAACGAGTACACATTACTAATACTTCCAGAGATCATTATAGATGTATTTTAAGTGTACAATTTAAGAATGAAATACATTCATTTGAGGTGCACAGGTACTAGACCTAAATTATAAGGCTATCATTGTTAATAAATTTAATAAGTTGCGATCGCGACTGTCCTGAGCAAATGCGACAGTAAACATAAGCCACAATTAAGTTTAAAAAAAGCCTTAAAATCAAAGTAGACGCATTCGCTAATGAGAGTAAGAAAATAGCTACTTTCGTTTACAATATAAAAAAATTTCATCGACTTTGACCTTAAGGCGGTAAGAGAAACTTGTGCAACGCCCTTGTGACAAATTAATCCGGGTATATACAAGTAATTACGCGCGCGGAATTTCTGCCATATCCAAGGTTTCTCCGTGGCGCAATTTTTAACATCTGCGAACATTCATAACTACGTTTTATGTAAAACATTGACCAAAAAATACCTTTTTCACATCACTAACACGACAGCTCTAAATTCTTGGTTTAAAACCTAAAAGTAAATCCCTAAACTGGCATTTATAATAAAATTAAATTATATACATATATGAGGTTAATATAACCAAGAAATAAAAATAGTTTGGGTTAAAATTTCGCTTAAGTACTTACATACGTAACATGATAAAACTTAATTAAACTTTTTTTTTCAATATATAAAATAATTACACTCTTACGATGAATTAGTAATCAACATTGAAGTGTTAGGCAGCTTAATTATTTAAAACATAATCAACTTTATCACAATTTTATCAATCCAATCTCTTGATTATAATACCCTTGAGTTCAGCGAACTCCCTAATTATAATACGGACTCCATCTGCTTAATTTCCCTTTCGTTGGGGCTGGAAGCAGTTTCGATTATTTTTGGCAGATTCTTTCCGCCTTGTCCCATAGTTATGGGTCCGTCTTCTTCCTCCTCATCTTCGTCGATAGGCGTCAAGACGTCGCCGTCACCCATCGGTGCTTCTTGTCGAGGTGCGAAGCGCTTCAAGCAAGGTGCTACGAAACTCGTTATTGCGGATACGGCGAATAGCCCGCCCGCCACGTAAAATGGGATGGAATACGAATTTGTCGCATCGTATAAGGCACCAGCTAGCGGCGAGCCTACGATGGCCGCCGCCCCACGGAACAAAATCAACAAGCCGAATGCATTTGTCAGCTTATCTAAACCTAGTAAGTCCACTAGAATAATTGAGGTCAGCGAGATGTAGCCAGCTGGAAAAATAGAGGGTATTTAGTGAAGGAAATTTAATATCCTCAAATTGTAATTTTTCTACAACCGCATTGATGGAATATATTAAAAAGCAGATATTTTCTATCTCTCAAGATTAAAATTCGTTAGTTTTTATTTCTCGATAGTTTCATTATAATTTACGACTTTGAAATCTTGGCGAAAGAGGGAACAACGCCACTGTAATCATTTTGGGGGAACTAAACGGCCGCCTCGAGCCAAGAAAAGTCCGAAATTAAAAACTGCGGGAACAGCGGCAAAGGCAAAAAATAACTAATTAAATCGCTCCATAGTTTTTCTAAGATTTTCTTATTTTATTTATTTTTAGAAATTCATATTTTTTTGTTCACATTTTCATTTCAAAACATGTACTTTTTGCTTTTGTCATCATCATAAGTTAAAATCTACGATTTTTCGGAAACGTTTGAATTTTTTTTGAAATTTTTGAATTTCAAAATTTGCAATTTTTGAACAAAAGTAAATTTCAATCTGAAAGTTTTCTATAAATTACGAGCCATTATTGAAATTTACATCTAAAATTTTCATTGTTTTTCCTAAAATTTTTATTTTTATTTCCCTTAAAATTTCGACGTCTGTCAAATTCTAAATTCTACCTTCAGATGAACATTTTTCTGCTAAAATTTCAAGTTCAGAACTACAACTTAAAACAAATTCCAACACAAACTCGGAATTTTGAAAAATAGTGGAAATCGGAAAATAATTGAAAAACAGTGGAAATCGGAAAATAAAAGTCCAAATATTAAGGAAAATTTCAAATTATATTGCAAGAAACCAAAGGTGAGTCCTATTGTTCACGTTTCGAGGCGGCAGTTGACGGTGAAGGAAAGAATTTGAACCCTAGCTTGTCCCCCGGCTGCGGGGTTACTTTCCCAGCGTCATTCAGGCTTGGCATAAGTGGCTCACTTATTAATTAAAACTTTAAGTTTATATTATTGTTTATTATTATCGTGATTATAAGTGTCGCTACTATTATTAATTGATGTTTAAATTGTGGAGGAGGAACCCGAATCTAACAGTATATAATTATACAATCTCAAGCATATTGTCGATCTTTTTGAAATTGTGTGTCAAAACTTTCGAAATTTTGAGTAGTTATAATCAGTGGCTCTCGTAGCCAAAACAAATGGGGTTGCTGCGACAATGTTTAGAGTTTTATGTTTGATCGAAAATGTCGATTTCGTTAAAATTTTAACTTTTTAAAATTTTGACATTTTCAAAATGTAAGTTTTCGAAAATTTTAGATTTCTTAGAAAACTTGACAATGAAAATTTTTGAAAATGTGGGGTTTTTTGAAAAACTGGATTTTTTCCAAATTTCGATTGTATTTCAAAATTTAGACTTTTTTTATTGCAATTTCAACTTTATTTTATTTTTAAGTATTGACTTTTCCAAAAATCTGTGTATACTCTTTACGGTATTTTGTCTTTTTGTATTTTTTTTGTAAATTAAGTACATTTTTTCAAAATTTTCACCCTTTGAAAATTTTTGTTTTTTCTGAAAATGTAAAATTTTTTAAACTGGACATTTGACTTTTTAAATTTTCGATGTTTTCCATTTCTTCATTTTTTTTTTAAATTATATTTTTATTGAAAATTTCCATTCTTAATAATTTCGACTGTTTTTTTAATGTCAAACATTTTTCAAAATTTCGACTATTTTTTCAGTTTCGATTTTTTGAAATGGAGACATTTTATAAAATATCGACTTTTTTCACATTTTCGACTATTTTTGTTTTTTTTGTCTAGTTTTTAATTTTAGAAAATTTTTGAAAATTTCCTTTTGTTTTTAAATCTTGACGTTTTATGAAAAGTTTAACATTTTTTCAAAATTTTAATTTTGTTCACCTAAAATATCAATCTTTTTTGAAAAATCTTCAACTTTGGTTCAAAATTTTAACTAACAAAAATTTAAACTTTTAATTTCTCAGTATTTCGACTTTTGAAAACCTCGACCTATCTGATAATTTTTGACTTGTTTTCAATATTCCGGCCGTGAAATATTTGGTTTTTATTGATAATTTGAGTGAACATTTTTTAATTATTGAAAACATTAAAACCTTGATAATTCTCAGATCTTTTGAATGTGTCTACTTTTTCAAAGGTTTGATATATTTTTTTTAATTTGGACTATAAAATTTCGACCTATTTGTTTGAAAAAAAAATTTCAAAATTTTGACTTCTTTTGGAAATTTGAAAGTTTTTGAGAATGTTTGCCATATCCTTTTTTTATGTATTTCGAATATTTCTTAAAATTTAGAAAGATCAAAGCGTCAAAAAATTTCGACTCCTTTTTGAGAATTTTAACCTTTTCTTAAATCTGCACTTTGCTAAAATTTTCGACTTTTTTTTAATTCCCACTTTGTTGAAAATTTCGTTTTTTTCAAATGTTCGTATTTTTCAAAATTTTAGCCATTTTTCAGAATTAAAAAGTTTTGGAACATTTAAAAATTTCGATTATTTTTTTAATTTTAACTGTTTTCAAAATTTCGACATTCTTTGCAAACTGTCGATCATTTATTTAAAAATTTTGATTTTTCTTTTAAGTGAGACATTTCTTAAACACTCATTTTGAAATTTTCGACCAATTCGTAAAATTTCGAATTTTTCTAAAGATTTTGACTTGACCCATTTTGTAAAGGTTCGAACTGTTTTCAAAATATTATTTATAATTTTTTTGAACATTTTCAATTAAATCCTTAACTTTAAAAAAATGAGTTTTTATTTTAAATTTAAACTACTCAAAATTTCGACTTTTTCCAAAATTTTACCTTTCCAAAATTTCAACCCTTTTGATAATTACGAATGTTTTGATTATTTTGAGTTTTCTCCAATATTTAAAAATTCAACTTTTTAGAAAATTTAATTAAAAATTTAGTTTAAATGAAGATATTTTTCCAGAATTTTGCCTTTTTTCATTCGCAAAATTATTGAAAATGTCGACTATTTTAAATCTTTTTTGTCAAATATTAACTTCTTTCAAAATCGTTATTTTCCTTTGGAAATTTGACTTACTATGAAAATTTCGAAATTTTTAAAAAATCCACTTTTTTCCAAATTTTGGCTTTTTTGATAACTTTGGCTTCATTTTTTATAACTGGTGATTTTCTTTCTTTTTCAATTTAAATTCTTTGGTATTATTATTATATTTATTAATTATTATATTAAAATAAATATTACTCCTAGTAACAAAAATTTCGATTTTTAAAACTGTGCGAAGCTTTAAAACAAATTTCGAAAAAAAACTTGCAGTTTATGTACAAATAAATTATCAAAATTTAAATTTTAATCTCAAAATATTGACTTTAAGCATTAAATTGTTGGTTATTTTTTTTTGCAACATTTTGATTGTTTTTATTTTATAAATTTTGGGACTTTTCTTCAAATGTTGAGTCTTTTTCTCGAAAATTTCGATAATTCCCACTTTAAAAGTCGAAATTTTAGGAATATTTTGGACATTTAATTTATTTTTAAAAATTGTTCCTTTTTTTTTGATTCCTAAATTGTTCTTTATTTCAAAAATTGTTGTATACAAATAAGAAATTTCAATTTTTGCTAGAAATATTGTCTGCTTTTACTTCAAAATTTGCTCTTATTCTTTAAATTTGAACTTTACAATTTTAAGAATAAATTTAACATTTTTAGAAAAATTGGAAATTTTGATCTAAAATTTTCTTTGGTCCTACAGTAGTAGTAATTTTTTAGAGAAAATCAAATTGCAAAAATTTACAAGGTTCATTTTTTCTTGAAGTTTCAATATTTTTCCCAAAGTTGTCTTATTTCTATGCAAATTTGGATTCTATTTTCTCTAAATTTCTCTATATAAATAAAACAAAGTGTGTTAATTACACCATTTATAACTCCAGAACGGCTGAACGGATTTTTATGTTCTTTGCTTTGTTGAATTTGCCTCGGCCACGAATAGCAGAATAAAGATTAAAATATTGAAAAAATTTACATGTTTTATAAGGAATCCGTGTACAGAGCCATCTCTAACTCATAACAGGAACATGACAGAAATGTACCCCAAACTACACTAACCGTAAATGTGTTGCAATCAGTTTCCAGTAGATGGCACTGCATCTGTTTTGATTATGGCATGTTTTAGCGGTTTTTCGCGTAGCCTTCATCGGGAAACGGGCGACCATATTAAATATTTTAATGTAAAATTTCATTCAGCTAATGAGTTAACACAATATTTATTAATTCTGAGGTGGTACGAAGTTCGCCAGGGCCGGCTAGTGCTTAATAATTTTCAGTTTCTTATCAAAATTACAAAATAAAAGAGGTTTTAAAATATTAACATTTCATGAAAAGCTTTAACATTTCTAAAACAAATTGGAGAAATCAAAATTTTTACAAAAAAAAATATTTTAAAAACAAAATTTCTAGCAAAAGTCGGAATTTAAAAAATTCCTTTGTAGAGAAAAACACAAATTTCATGGGAAAAAAATCAAAATTTCTTAGAGAAAATTGAAATTTCAGAAAGAATTTGAAATATCTATGTATAAAAAGGTTGAAATTGAAATTTTACGAAAATAATTCAAGAGTCGGTTGTTATTTCATTTTAGGAAAATATCGAAATGCGAAAGAGGATGAAAATTAATTTTTTTCTTAAAATTTCTTGGTTTTTCAAGAATGTTGACATTTTTATAGAAATTTCAGGGTTTTTTGCTCAACATTTTTATCAAAATTAGAAAATAAAATGAACTATGAAATATCAAATTCTAGCGAAAAAACTTGAGAGTTTTCAATCAAATTAGAGGAACATCAAAAAATCTGGAGGGGTTGAAATTTCCAGAAGAAATTTTAAGGACCAAATTTTCAGAAAAAATAGGAATTTATAACAAATTTCTTTTTTTTCAATTTATTTAACATTTCTTCGGCCCAGTTTGGAAATATTTAAATTTTTCTGGTTTGTTGACAATTTTCTAAACAATTTTTGAAATGCGACTACGTGATATTTAAATTTATTGAAAACGTCACTTCATGAAGAATAAATTTCTTTTTATAACATATCTACGAAAAATGGAACCTTCATAGCAAAAAAAATTAAAATTTTCTTAAATAAATCGAAATATCTAGAAGCAACTCAAAATTTTTGGAGAAATATTAAAATGCACGAAGAGTTTGTTTTAGATGTTATTTTAAAATTTTAATTGTTTTCTCAAAACTTTTACAAAAATAAAAAAAATATATAAAAATATATAAAATGCTTTAGGAAAAAATCTTCGGAAAATTTTGAGAAAAAACTCGTAAGCGAAATTGGGGGTGCTGCAGTCCCCCAGTGCCTATACGCGAGCCACCACTGGTTATAATACTGTTAGCAAAGCTCAAAATGACTTTTTTATTTCGGACGCCAATCCAGCGAAAAATCATCGTACAGGGCTCAGAGTTCAGTCAAATAAAGACAACTGAATTATCTAGAAGAGTTTTATGATTAAATTAATGGAAAAAATTATCGAAGTCCATGAACTTTTTTAAAGACGTCCATCGTTTTCCCACGATTAGTCAAAAACGCCAACATTTTTGAACTTAAGATCTAAAAACTGGTCACTTGGAGTTTTAATTTGTTTTTTTTTCATTTTTCTTTATGACTACATTTTTTCGCCCCCTAATTTCTGTATTTAGTGTAGTGAAAAAATTAATAAGTATCACAGTTGATGCGGTTGTAAAAAATGACGTATTCTGCATTTACTCAAATTGTGAGAAGGATTTGATACTTACAAATGGCAACGCCAAAGAAAACAGCCATGGTAATATATGCGCCATAAGAGTGACAAAATGGAGTCAGAGCCACTGCAATCGTTGATATCACCAGACAGATGTTATTTACAAATAGAGCGTTGACTTGAGGAAAATCGGCAAAGTATCCGCAAGCCACACGTCCAAATGTGTTAGTAATACCGATGATGGACAACAGGAACGACGCTTTATTAGATTCAATTCCCTAAGAATAGAAAAATTAAATCATAATTCTTATGGTGCCGAAAAAACTTACATCCATTTTTGCGCATTCGACGAGATATACAAAAGGAACATACAATCCAGCCATTCCGAAGAAGTTCGATATTCCTATCAAAACGAAAACAGGATCTCTCAAAAGGCTCATATCCATCATTTGAGCGAGGGCTGATGTAAAACTTTCAGGCAGTGCGAGGCATGGGCAAATATCTCCGGCTGGAAGAAAAACAAAAATTCTCAATTGAGCGATTAGGTCAGTTATCGAATAGTTGGCATCAGCTTAGTAAATACAAATCGAACTATTTTTAAATGTATTAAAAAACAATATCTTACGTTCTCCCTCGACTTCGAGAGTTTTCGGCCTTGGGATGCTCAAAACGCTTTGTCTGTAATTTGCGAGGGACTTCTGGGATTGATATTCGGGCAGATTGACGACGGAACCGGAGTAGAATATGTCTTTTCGGCTCATAGGTCGGACCATATTGCTTTTTTCTCTCGATAGAGATAATTTTGATGAAGTGTAAGCTAAACTTTCCACGTCCACCTGCAAAGAATCCAAAACAATCCATAAGACGATAAAAAATTCTAAATAAATGTCTGCAAAAACTTTCAAGATCAAACATTAAAATTGCAATGGAATTGGAAATGTTCCAGATTGTGAAACTGCTGCTATTCCCAAATTTATTATTAAAACTTTAAACTGCCAGGTGTTTATGTGCACACCCACTATTTCCACCTGAGTACTTGTTTCAGATAATGAATAATTTTAAGCTAAATTTATTTTAAATAGGAAATAACCTTACGACAAATTGTGACCTTAGTTTGATTAACAAAATCGAAATTGATTAAAAAATCGTTAAGAAAGTGCTATTAACGAAATCCAAGAATTTTGGATGCAAGCATAATTTAAAAAATTAAGATTCTTGTCTGTCTGCCTGTTTGTTCTGGATAATCTCGAAAATGACTAAACAGATGAAATTTTCACCAAAGTGTAAGTAGAACCTTGGGTACACTACTTTTAGGTATTTATTCAGGTGAACTCAACTGTGCTAACAATTTTATTCGCGCCGAAAAGCCTTGCGCTTATTTAAACTTGTTTCCATTCGTTCGCCAATCACGTTCGAGCTCGAGAAACAAGAATCAGACGGAGATATTAGTAAATAAACTAATTAATTTTTCATAAAGCATTTGATTGAGATTTATTCTGAAGGGACTGTGTGCAATGGGGTGTTTTCAAGACAAATTCTAGCTAAAGTGACTTCTCTGTTTTGCGCGATTGCCTTTCCAGTTAATTTAAAAACGTGGGGCGCATACAATAGACATAATCGATGTATTAATAGCTCAGTTAACAATTTTACTGCGCCCACGTTTTTCGTTTTAAATATTACAAATATTTTCATAACTATTAAAAATTCATAATCACGGCTACGAGCCGCCTCGTAGCCAAAACTAATGGGGGGCTGCTTGACGTTTTAAAATTTTTAAGATTTCAACTGAAAATTTCAACATTCTCAGAACATTACCTTTCGAAAATTTTAGATTTCTTTGAAAAATTGACAATGAAAACATTAATAATGTCGCGTTTATTAAAAGGTTGGACTTTTTTCCAAATTTCGACTGTATTGCAAAATTTAGCTTTTTTCTTGTGATTTTGATCTTATTTTATTTTTAAGTATTGACTTTTCTGAAAAACTGTGAATACTTTTAAAAATTTCCGTATTTTCGTAAATATTTAGACTTTGCGGTGTTTTGTTTTTTGTGCAATTTTTTTAAAAAAATTAATTATTGCATTTTTTTTTAATTTTTACCATTTGAAAATTCTTACTTTTTTCTGAAAATGTAAATTTTTGCAAAACTGGACTTTTGATTTTTTTAAATTTTCGACTTTTTTCTAAATTTTATCCTCGTTTATAATTTTTTTTTGGAAAATTATAATTTTTTTATTGAAAATTTTGATTCTTAATAATTTCGACTGGTTTTTATTTAAATGTCAACTATTTTTCAAAATTTCGACTTTTTTTGCAGTTTCGATTATTTTTTGATTGATTTTCGCTACTTAATTTTCTAAATTCTTTCAAAATTTCAATTTTTTAAAAAATTTTGAAATTTTACGAATAGTTTGACATTTTTTCAAAATTTTATTTTTTTTGACCTAAAATTTCAACTTCTTAAAAAAATGTTCCACTTTGATTCAAAATTTTAACTGCCAAAAATTTAAACTTTTTTCAAAATTATAACTTCTCAATATTTCGAGTTTTGAAAACTTCGATAATTCTGATAATTTTTGACTTGTTTTCAAGATTCCGGTTTCGAAAATTTTGGTTTATATTAAAAAGTTGAGTGCAAATTTCCCAACTATTCAAAATTTAAACTTTTTTAAAATTTCGAATTATTTCGTAAATTCGATAAAAATTCTCAAATCTTTTGCAAATTTTGATATTTTTTTAATTTCGACTATAAAATTTTGAACTTTTCTTTTTGAAAATTTCTATTTTGCAACCTTTCGACTTCTTTTGGAAATTTGAAAGATTTTGAAAAATTTTGTATTGTCAACAAATTTCGACTTTTTTTATTGAACATTTTAACCTTTTCTTAAATCTGCACTTCTTTGAAATTTTCGACTTTTTCGATTTTAATTCCCACTTTGTTGAATATTCCGGCCCTTTTCAAATGTTCAAATTTTTCAAAATTTTGGTAACTTTCCGGAATTTAAAATTTATTTATTTAAAATTATATTTCAACTATTTTCAAAATTCTGACATTTTTTACAAACTGTAGATCCTTTACTTGAAAATTGTAATTTTTTAAAGTCAGACATTTCTTAAAACCTTTTATTGAAATTTTTGATTAATATTTCGTAAAATTTCGACTCCATTTCAAAACTTCGACTTTTTTTCAATATTTCGATTCTTTTTGAAAATTTTTTTAAAACTTTATTTATACATATTTTTAAACATTTTTAATTAAATCTTCGACTTAAAAGAAAAGATTTTTTTAAACTTGACCTATTGAAAATTTCCACTTTTTTCAAAATTTTACCTTTTCAGAATTGTAACATTTTTGATAATTACAAATTTTTCGATAATTTTCAGTTTTCTCCAACATTCCTTGAACATTTAATTAAATTTGTTTTAAATGTCGATATTTTTCAAAAAATTCGTCTTTTATTCACATTCCTAAAATTATTGAAAATGTCGACCATTTTAAAAATTGAAATTTTTTTCGAAATCTTTATTTTCTTTTAAAAATTTGACTTTCAATGAAAATTTCAAAATTTTTTAAAATTTGACTTTTATTTAAAAAAATCGACTTTTCTGATAACTTTAACTTTATTTTGTAATAGTGGTAATGTTTTTCTTTTTAAATTTACATTTTTTGAGAAAAATTTCGAAATAACACTCGAATTTAAAAAATTAATATCAAAAATTTCTATTTTTAAAATTTGTCAAAGTTTTAAAACAAATTTCCAAAAAAAACTTGCATTTTATGTACAAATAAATAAAATTTTAAATTTTAATCACAAAAAATTGGCTTCCAGCTGGAATATTTGACTTTTGAAATTTCCCTGGAATTTCAAAATTACTAAAAAAAAATTAAATTAGAGCAGTAAATTGTTAATGAATTTTTTTCAACATTTTGATTCATTTTAACTTCGAAATTTTGTGACTCTTCCAGAAATGTTGACTCTTCTTCTTAACAATTTCAATAATTTCCACTTTAACGGTTGAAATTATAAGAATATTTTTGACAATTAATTTATATCAAAAAAATTTTTTTTTCTTTAATTCCGAAAATGTTTTTTTTTAAAATACTTACAAACAAGAAATTTCAACTTTTTCTAGCAATATGATCTGCTTTCTCTTGAAATTTTGAGTTTAATCTTTAAATTTGGATCTTTTTTTTATCGAAATTTGAATTTTAAATTCGAACTTTAGAATTTCAAGAATAAATTTAACATTTCTAGAAAAATTGGAAATTCCGATCCAGAATTATCTTTGGTTTTTCAGTAGTTGTAATTTTTTAGAGAAATATCAAATTGTAAAAAGGGTTGAATTTACAAGGTTCATTTTTTCTTGAAATTTCATTATTTTTCCCAAAGTTTTCTTATTTTTATGCAGATTTGAAGTTTATTTTGCCTAAATTTATACTTAACAATTTTTAGTTTCTCATCAAAATTACAAAATAAAATGAACTTTAAAATATTAAAATTTCGTTAAAAAACTATTAAGGTTTCAAAACAAATTAGGTAGAAATCAAAATTTCTACAAAAAAAATATTTTAAAGACAAAATCTCCAGAAAAAGTCAAAATTTCTAAAAAAAAGTTTTGTATAAAATGTTTAAAGAAAAACACAAATTTCATAGGAAAAAAAAGCCAAATTTCTTGGAGAAAAAAATCGAAATTGGAAAAAAAATTGATATATCTTTACAAATAAGTCGAAATTTTTTGTTTTTCCTAAAATGTTGAAATTTTTATAGAGCCTTTAGGGTTTCTTCCTAAAATTTTTTGTCACAACTACAAAATAAAATAAACTTTAAATTGTCAAAGTGTCGTGAAAGCAAAGCAAATTAGAGAAACATAAAGAAAAATCTGGAGAAGTTGGAATTTCTAGAATAAATTTTAAGAACACCATGGAAATTTCGAGAAAAATTCTTTTTAGAAAATATTTAGGAAAAATAGAGACTGCAGAAAAAATCAAAATTTCCTAAAAAAATGGAAATATCCGAAAAAAATATAAAATTTTCATACAGAATGAGATTTGAGGTAAAAATTCGAAGATACCGTATTAACTTATTTTTTAGAGAAATAGTAAAATGCGAGATGGGTTGGATTTAGTTTTTTCTTGAAATTGTAATTATTATCTCAAAATGTTGACATTTTCAAAGAAATTTGAGTTTTTTTCATAACATTTTACTTCCTGCTCGAAATATTGATTTCTTTCTCAATACTTTTACAAAAATTAGTTTTTAAAATGTGATTTTGATCAAAATTAAAAATAAAATATGTTTCTAAATGTCGTAACTTCGTGAAAGAAACCTAAAATTTCTATAAAAAGAAATCAGAGAAAATTTAAGATTTTTACAAAAAATTGTGTAATGAAGTGTTCAAAAAATTTTGAAAAAAAACTCGTAAGTGAAATTGGGGGTGCTGCAGTTCCACAGTGCTTATACGCCAGCCGCCACTGCACAAATGTCAGGACCATTATTATTATTATAAATCTGTATGAAGGAGGAGGAGAAATTGCGTTATACATTTTTGTTAATTTTAAAACGCGTTAAAGTAAATATGGTTGATATTTAAATTATTTTAAAATAAAGCAAACGTTTCAGAAAGAGTCAATATTTAGTTTGCAATTAAATTTTTAAGAAAAAAAATGAAAAATTGAATTTGGACGAAAACCATATAATTCACATAATAAATCTTGAAAACCAGAAATTGCGAAAAAGACGTTAACATTTCGGAAAAAACGAGTTTATAAAAAAAAAATTTCGAACTCGCATCGAAATTCCAGTTTTTTATTTTTGAATAAATAGAAAACTCCCAAGAAAACTCATAAAAAATGAATTTTCACTGTTTTAGTCTTAAGTGAATGTTTTAAGCTATAGATAATAAATTGGGCCAATGCTACAACAGTTCTATTAAATGCGTATTCCAATATTCATTTTTATAAAGTACTGCCAATATAAATATCTAAACGCCCAGTTTCGGTTTTTAAGTTCAAGTTACCCACCTCACTGTTATTATTTCGGCTCAAAAAGGAAGAAGTGGAGCTGTTCCTGACCCTCCTCATGTCACCATTGGAGCTCAATGTCCCCCTGGAGGTAGATTTGATAGGTACAAGAGTGGGTTTAAACCTTTCTCCTAGAGAAGTTTTCCTGATGCGGTCAAAAGTGGGAACGGAACCATTTTTGGGCAGTCCTTGGACGTGCGTCGTAAAAGCTGGTTGACTAGCATTTCTGGGCATTTTCGAATTTTGGTTTAATTCCCCCGTTTCGGCGACTTCTTTCCTCGGAGGTCTCTTAGCTTCCTGTTTATTGATGCCTTTGATCTCCGGCGTGCTTTCCCCTGGACTCGGCGAACCGGAACTTTCACTTTGATCGGCTATTTTGGCCTCTGTAATTGTCGGAAGAGTGGGTACCGTCGGTATTGGTGTGATGGGAGTGCCAGGAGCTAATTGATCTAAATTTAAACTGGAGTGAACGCCGGGATCCACATTTAATGGTTGTTTAAGTCTTTTTTCCATGGTTCCATCTGGTAGTTGAACCATGAAGTAGGAACCGCCGATGCTGCCTCGTTCCATTTGTATGCGACGCTCCTCCGCCATTCTTTGCAATAACGGTTTATCGAAAGACTCTTTAGGGTATTCCAGAGGTCTCATCAAGGCCCCAAAAATTACACAATTCAAAATGAGACCAGCTAAAATTAAGTTGGCACCCTTCCACCCATAAAGTTCTAACAAAAATGTCGCTAATGGCGCAAATGCGAAGGTGCCTACCCCAGAACCACACACTGCAATACCCGTAGCAAGAGATCGCTTTGTTTCAAAGTAATAACCGACGCACACCACGGCCGGCAAATAAATTAAACCAAAACCGAAACCACCGATAAAACCGTAGGTTAACATTAACCAGTTCACTGTTGGACTGAATATACAAAGGACGAAAGCCACCGTGGAAATGACACTGCCCGCTATGCAAACGACACGGCAACCAAATTTGTTAGTGAGGGCACTGACTAGGGGACCGGCGCTGAGATACATTCCCGAGAGTAATGAACCGACCCATGCGGTTCTCCCTTTGGTTTCGCCATAGTATGTGGCCATTTCTTGAAGGAAAACACCAAAGGTGTACGCTATGCCGTCCACTATCATGTTGCACATAAACGAAGCGAATACCACGACCCACCCGTAACCCCCATCGGGGGGCGGGGGCAGGTCGTGGTAGTCGCAGTAGAGATCCTCATCATCGCCTTCTTCTTGTTCTGCTGTCAGGCGCGCCGCTTCTTCACATGCCACTTCGCTGTCCGTCTGAAACAAAAAGAATGTTGATTTTGATTTCCGGCAGCCGAGTTGACATTAGCTAATCTACTTGATTAACAATCAACCATAACAATCAATATAAAAAAAGCTGTAATTCATTTTTATTCTGTTAGGGTTGATTTTTTTAATTTCTTCCAGTTGGAGCAGCTATTGCAAAAAAATGATTAATAATTCGGCAGAATACCACTAAATTTTGAGGGCAAAATGATAAAAAGGTATGGACGCACCACCAGTTGTCACATTTTGAATTGAAGATGTGGGGAGGATCTGCGAGAAGAGTATTTTGATTACAGGATACAGGACTTCTTCCGGGATTGGATCGTGTCAAAGAACTACTAAAAGTGTTCGACGTTTCGCCCACCATCGTAGGGGGGAGGAGGGGAGTATTTTGATTTTTGAGGCGGAATGAAATTGTCTTCGTATCTGAAATGTGTGCATTTGCAGGGGTGTCGTTAAGGCTCCCTGCGCCACTCGTAATAGAGTTAGGAAATTGATTCAATGGTGAACTTTAAGTGATAATATTTGGAAACTTAGAAAAAATAATTTGAAACAATTCTCTACTAAAAAGTGGGAATTTTTAAGTTCCTTTACCTTTCAATGCAAAGTGCTGGTTATACTTCTGCGGATCTTGAATTTAAATGTGAATTTAAAACAAAGCGTAGAAGTCAGGAATGGTACACCCTAATTGCCACGTTTTTAATACAAACATTGAGGAAAGGAAGGATGTTTTGAATCTAAAATTTGAAAGTAGTAGCTAGTGAAAAAATTAAGGGATAAAAAAAATGTGATTTTCAACAGGCTGTAACTTTGTGAAAAATGGTCGTCCAGAAAATCTAAAAAAAGAAAATTGTAGCTTTAACTGTCTAGTTTATGAATCTGAACTTCGAATTTTTTTAGGGTCAGCGGTTTTCAGGTAATTTTAAGAAAACCATCGACAAAAAAAATTTCGAAATTTTTTTGTTTTTTTTTGGTCTGGGGGATTTTTTCTGACTTAACCACTATATGGACCAGATAGCTGGTTCATTCAGCTTCAATTTCTTTTTTAAAGACCCTGATCTCGCCGAGATATCGGTCTTTGAATGGAGAAGGATCATTTTGTCATTGATTATTGATATCTCAGCAACCAGCAATCGCACAGAAAGCTGAAGATGGGTTTCAAAAACTGGTCCTGACCTAAAAAGTTTCCAAATTCAGATCCAAAAATTAGACACTTGGTGCTACAATTTCCTTTTTTAGATTTTCTGTACGGCCATTTTTCACCAAGTTACAGACTGTTGAAAATCATTTAAAAATTTGGGATTTTTTTTGATCCCTTAATTTTTTTCACCAGTGGATGTTTCGATAGATTCATTCTTAGTTTTAACTTGTTCATTTCCTCATTGATGTCCAATACGTTTTCTGGATGAAGCAGATGAAAATTTAGGTTCGAAAATTTGGCAGATCTCAGCTCGGAAAAATTCCATGAATCATGACACTCCACATAGCAATGGGGATGTCGTCCCGAGTTGTTATTATTTCGGCGTTCGTAAACAGGAATTCTTATTGTTAGTAGTTGATAAAACAAGCGAGTGCGATATGAAATCGATACTAATTTTCCTAAGCTGTATTTACTCTTAATTGTTTAATTTCGGTTCGTTATTTACCAAAAGAGACAATATTTAGATCAACATGTGTGTGTAAACTACTGATATTTCCGAGAACCTTAATTAGACAAAGGATTCTGAAATTTGAACTTGAACTTATTATCGCTTTGTCCACTAACGAAGCAAATTAAAAGTTTACATCATTTGCATTCGTATCATTGTAGCAGACAAATAACAAATTCGCTTAGTTGCCAACGAACGAATAATTCATCGGTATTTTAGCGTCCTTTTGCTATAACTGATGTTCCTGATCAGTAAACAGACCAGTTTACATGATATGACACCTCCTTGTAAATATATCAAATTACAACGCTCTTCTTGTATAAGTAAACACATGACAACATTGTGAAAATCACGTGATTCATTTATTGTTGTATATTACAAGCAAAGTCTTCAACTAGTTAACTGGAATGATACAATGTTTGTTTAACGAATAGTTCAATAAAATCAATCAGGTTTTTGTTTGCTGCGTTGTTAGAGGGCTAATTACCTGCTTTAAAAGGAATATTTTCCTTTGTTTGCCAGAATATTTACGTAATGAAAATGAATACGTACAAAGTTATACGATTACTGGAAAAATGACTTAAATATAGTACTTACTATCTTTTTTTTAATTAAACATACATAATTATTTCCTCATATCGTATTTTATCGAAGTGAAAACTTCTTTAGGCGCGCTGAGCGATTTTTGGTGGTGGAAAATCTTACCCAGTAACCCTTTAGCGTTACTTGGGGTCCGTTGCATGAAATAATGATTTATTTAAAAGAGAAATTTATTACAGAAGAAATTAAAACAGTTTACACTTGTACGACTACAAACAACCTAGTTTTGCCGACCCGAATAGAAGATTTTGGGCAATTTGAAGAAAAATAAAAAAAAAACAATTTTTCACCAACTATAACATTTGGGGCAAAAACCTTGGAAATGATCACTAATCCACAAAATAATTTTGACAGTCCATCTACCTAATACCGTTGAGCGAAAAATCTAATACCCTGCAGTTACCAGTACCATCATAATATGATACTTTCAGTTTATAACTATCATTTAAATTATCTAGTAATGCTAACAGTATGGTATCGCCTTTTCAATATTTATCACTATAAATTTCAAGGTTAAATAGTTATTCACCATGAGGAAATAATAAATCCCATTCTTATAAGTGGAACGTATGTGTCGCATTAAATAAAAGAACTATTGTATTTAATTTAATTAATGCGACATAATAATAATTATTAATAGCGCTCTATAAACGCAGCGAAGTGCAAAGGATTTCGTAAAAATCGTAAAAAAATAATATCAAACGATATGAGCTCATAGCAACAGCATTTATCTAATAAATTAGCAGTTACAAAAGTGAATAGCGTTGCCTTTTTGATTGAATTAACCACTAAGCGTTGTTTATTCTAGTTATTAGAACGTAGACACAATAAATTGCTACGATAAACAGCATTATTTTCTCACTTTTATTTCCTCGAAGGTGGACATAAAAAATTAGTCTTTAGTGTAATAAAATATCTTTGATAACTTCACTAAAAGTATTTTTTATATCATTTTTACAATAGCTGTATCTTATCGACAGTAAAATAAATGTTTAACTAATACTTCACAATTTCAAAACAGACTATTGATATTAATTACAATGGTATGTTTCTGATAAAAAATATATATTAAAAGCTGTTGTACTCTCGGCGCTACTATCAATGACTAAGTCACATAAATCTTTTCTGTTTAACCAAATATGTTGGTCAAGGACGGAATAAAACATAATCCTCGTTATAAATTAATTAATGAAGATTGTAAACCACCACAATATTCGCAAACGGACCAATAAATAACTCAATTTGGGCTAATGTTTACTGGGAAACAAAAAAATTGATTGGAGTTGCTAATAATGGGACAATAAGGAACAAACTAGCTAAAATTTGGTGTAAACATTGTGTAACATCTTGTTAAAGTCAAGGTTACGTATCATTGAAAAATATTACCAAAGTTTTATAATAAAGAATATGCAGTTAAAACTTGGAATATTAACTTAAAAAAAAAGAATAATGTTTTAAATGCACTGCAATCGAGAACAGAATAATAATTATTCGTTTCAAGTTGTCTGATTTTGAGACCTGCAAAAAATTCTTCTCGACACACTACAGCGGATGGTTGGTGGTTCTTTTCTACAAGTACTTTCATAGGAGATGCTCACGGAAACTAATAGGATTGATCCCCCCAAGGGCAAGATTCTTGAGGCGAACTAGACAGTCGGAGACAGCAAAATTCCTGTGCGGTCCAGCTTGACATAGTGAGGACTTCTGTCTACGGAGACTTTTTTTTCTATAGAACTTCCAAGCTATGGAACTTGTTACCGAACGGAATTTTCCCCAAAAATTATAACCTATCCTTGTTTAGGAAGGCGCTTCATCGCCATCTATCCTTGTTTCCGTATCCTACTCGCGGTGCTTTGAAGGTATCCTTTGCGAGTGGATTGAACATAAAAAAAATCTCCTTTGCTAGTTTCTGAAATCGATCTCTTTCAGGAATTTTGTCGCAGAAACTTTGGTCCAGTTTTACTGAATTTATTCCAGTCAAAGTTCCAAACCAGCAGGGACATGTCGTGACTTTTATGAATGGGGAAGGTGATCGGAAATCCTTTCAAAATTACAATTTTGCTTTTAACTGATTACATTTTGAATGGATTAAATTTTAAAAAGTAATATTCTTTTTTGTCGTGTTTCAATTAGTCGAAATATCGATTTAAATTCAGAATTTCTACAGATTTCGAGTGGCCGAAATGTTGGAAAAAAAATGGTAAGTCTAATTTTTTTTTTAAAAGTTTAATCCACTCGTAAAGGGTAATCCCATTATGCTTTCAAAGCACTGCAAGTAGGATGCGGAAACAAGAATAGATGCCGATGAACCGCCTTCTTAAACAAGGATAGGTTGTAATTTTTGCGGAAAATTCCTTTCGGTAACAAGTTCCATAACTTGGAAGTTCTATAGAAAAAAGAGTCTCCGTAGACAGAAGTCCTCACTGTGTCAAGCTGGACCGCACAGGAATTTGTTGTCTCCGACCTCAAGAATCTTGCCCTTGGGGGAACAACCCTATTAGTTCCTACAAGCATCTTCCATCCAGATGTTTGCCCAAATTTCGAATTTGAAATTTAATTTTGAATGTTATTTCTTTAAGGTGCGTTTGGACTATTTTATTTTTTGAATTTTTATCTTCAAATTTGGATCTCTTCTCCAAATTTCGAATTAAAATTCTAAGTAAAAGAGAACAAAAACCCTAAGATTAAAGTCAAAATTTATGTTAAAAAATTACAGAAATCATTTAATATGAAATGGAAAGAATGGCAAGAATATACTTTTTTTCTAATATTTTCTTTGAAACCTCAATATTTAAAGAAAATCGAAATTTTAAGAAAATGTAATTCAAAATTTTCAAAAGTCAGAATTCTCGAAAAATTCCAATTTTTAAACAAAGTCCAAATTTTTAAAAATTCAAATTTTTTAAAAGAATTAAAAATTTCCAGAAAAAATTGAAATTTTGAAAACACGCAGAAACTTTCAAATCACAAATCTGAAGCATTCACATTTTCAAAAAGTGTCATTTTTAAAAAAAATTATAAAAGTGGAAATTTTAAGACAAAATGAACATTTAAAATTTGCATCTTTCAAAAAAGTCCAAATCTTCAAAAAGGTCAAAATTTTTAAATTAATATTTCAAAAAAAGTTGAAATTTTGACAAAGTTGAAATCTAGAAAAAATGACATTTTTTTAAAAATTGACATTTTTTTAAAAATTGACATTTTTTAAAATGGACAACATTTTGGGAAAACGATCTAAATTGTTGAAAAAAACAAATCAAAAAGATCGAAATTTTCAACATAATTAAATCTCGAGAAACTCTAAAATTTTAAAAAAGGGCAAAATATAAAAGAAATCTGAATTTTCAATAAAAAAGCCGACATCATGAGAAGTTAAAATTTTGAATAAAGAAAGTTTTGAAAAATTAATATGTTGAAATGTCTAAATTGTAAAAAAAGTCGAAATTTTCAATAATAAATTGAAATTTTGAGAAAAATCGGAATTTTCAATCAAAAAAGTTGACATCATGAGAAGACAAAATTTTGAATAAAGTTTTGAAAAGTTAATATACATTGAAATGTCTAAATTGTTAAAAAAGTCCAAATTTTCAATAATTAATCGAAATTTTTCGAAAAATAACCCAGTTTGCAAAAAAATTCAAAATGTTTATATTAATATTTTCAAAAATAAAAATTCCAAAAAAAAGTTGAATTTTCAAAAAACTTGAATTTTGAGAAAGTAAAATTTTTCACAAAAAGTCTAATTTTTCGAAACATAGCCCAGTTTACAAAAAAATTCAAAATGTTTATATCAATATTTTGAAAAATAAAAATTCCAAAAAAAGTTGAATTTTCAAAAAACTCTTGACCTTTTTAAAAAGTAGTCAAAATGTCTTGATAAAACCAGATACTAGAAAAATTTAAATTTTCAAAAAGTCGAAATTTTTGATCGAAGTAAAATTTTGAACAAAAGTGTAAAAATTAGAAAAAGGGCAGGATTTGTTAAACTATTAAAATTTTTGCAAAAATTTTCGGTCAGAATTTCAAAGAGAAGCCGAAGTTTCGAATAGTTTCAATTTTTTGGTATTAATTTTCAAAAAAATCGAGATTTTGGGTAAAAAGTTTTCAAAAAAGTTATTTTGTATATTTTTTTAGAAAAAGTTAATATTTTGAAAAATCTTGAATTTTTCAAATAAATAGTTCAAATTTTCAACAAAGAGAAGTAGATCAAAAAGAATTTTGATCTACAAAAAGTCGAAAATTAAAAAAAAGGCACCATTTTAAAAACAGTACAAATTTTCAGTCAGAATTTTTAAAAAGGTCTAAATTTTGAAAAATTTGTTATCTGAATTCGCAAAAAGGTCGAAAATCTCAAAAAAATTAAAATTTTGGGAATATTTGAAATTTTCAAGAAAAAGTGTTTCTATAATTTCCTGAGAAATAGTCAACATTTTCAAAGAAGCCGAATTTTTTAATAAAAGTTTAAAATTTCCGTTGAATTTTTAAAAAAAATTCAAAATTTTCAAAAAATTACATTTTCCAAGAAATTAAATTTTTCAAAAAATTCGAAATTTACAAAACATTCCAAATTTCCAGGAAGTCGAAATTTCGAAAAATAAAAACTAAATTATTAAATTTCGAAAAAGTCGAAATTTTTGAACAAAAAAATTGAAATTTTTTTATAAAATTACAATTTTGAAAAGCATAACTTTTATTTAAATCCTTTTAAAAGTTTACTCTTAAAAAGATCGAAATTTTCGATACAGTAAATTGAAATTTCGAGAAAAAGTCAAAAATGTTGGAAAAAAATTGATTCTTTCTCAAATGTCGAGCTTCCACTAAAAGCCGGATTCAAAAAAATTAAATGTTATTACAAAGATTGAAATTTTTAAGAAAAATACAAAATTAACGATAACGAAGGCTTCCACGGCCAGTTTCAGTACAGGATATACTTTTTCCGGGATTGGACCATGTCAAAGAACTACTAAAAGTGTTCGACGTTTCGCCCACCATCGTAGGGGGCTTGTTCAGGAATAAGGAAAAGAAACAATAAATAAAAAGGGAAATTAAGGAAATATGCAAAAATAAAAGAATGAAAAGGCCAATTTCAAAACATCTGAGCACGGTAACTCAATATGTCCACCATACAAGAGGCGAAATTCTTCTGATTTGAAAATTGGTACAAAGGATAAGAAAGTTTAGACAGAAGAGCACGGTAACTCAGTATGTCCACCATACTAGAAGCGAGTTAAAATTTTAAAATTTCTAAATTTTCAAGAGTCAAAATTTTCAATAATGAATTGAAATTTCAAAAGTCAAATTTTTCAAAAAATGTAAACATTTTGAAAACATTCGACATTAAAAAAACAATTGTGAAAAAGTCGATATTTTCAATAAAATTCGAAATGTTCATACTCCCATGCCTTAAGAATTTATACAGGGTGAGTCACTAAGCGGGAATCGGTCTTTGGTAGGCGTATCGTTCAAAATATCGAAAAATGATTCGAATAAAAGTTGTTCGAACCTAATCTTGGACAGCAGCAGCCGCTACTAAAACTTGGTTTTCTTCATGCGTCGTTGGTTTTCTACGCTCCTTTTTCTCGTATTTCGTACTACCAGTTCGCTCAAACCTCTCTCTCAATTTAGCGAATGCCGCTGAATTTGGATGTCTCCGATCGGCAAAGCGTTGGGCATAAATTCTTGAGGCAAGAAATGGATTTCTGTCAGCACTGCCCAAGGCGTAAACCATATCGACCAATTCTTCTTGAGAAAACATTGTCTTTCAGTACTAATACCTCGCGACAACAATGAGATAAACTGTCAGTTATTGCCGGACAAACGAGACGAAACAAAACCGCGACATCCAGGGTTTAACGCGATAATACGAAATTAATTAAAATTTTTACAAAATTCTAAATTTCTCAAAAATTATTGGACGGAGGTGGCAATACCTGGTACCAAAAAAAAGTTAATTTAATTTCGCATCCGATAAGATAATCCAAGATAGGTGGTTCCATTTGGAAAAATTAAGTTATGCAAGTTTGAACAACTGAAGAATTGAGTCGACGCATGTGAAGAAATTTAAGAAATCTTGCTAACAGCAAAGACGTAAACAAATACTCCATTTCTTCCTGAATCCAAAACCGTATGCCACACAACTCTCAGTCATTGCGTTTGGAAAATATCGTTAATGGCGTCTAGCTCCGAAATCGTCAAATTTAACCAAAAAAAATTAAATTACGCAAACATGGTTCAACTAAGGGCCTAGGTCGTCTTAAATATATTCATATTCATTTTTAACAAGGAACCCAAAAATGTAAAATACATAAGGTGTTCTATTTAAAATAAGAAAGTTGTGTTCATTTCCGGTGCAACCGGAAGGCCGCCATATTTGGCAATAATTTTAGGTTGTGGAGAACTCTATTTCGAACAACTTTTATTCAAAACATTTTTCGATATTTTAAGCGATACGCCTACCAAAGACAGATTCCCGCTTAGTGACTCACCCTGTATACAAATAAATTCCGACTAATTATGTCAAAAATAAGTTAAATTTGTTACTTTACGCACACAATTGTTAAATTTCGATCATAAGCATTACTAACACAGTATCTCTCTAAAGATGATAGCTTGGCTATCGAAACGCGTTAGAGCAACCTTTGTTGTTTTTTTTTTTTAATATTTTTTGGTTTTAGGGGACAAGATTTTTATTTCAATTTTTTAACATCAATAAATAGGGGTCGCAGCTTTTGTGTGAAAAAAAAAGTTTTAAAATAAAACGAATATGAAAATTTTCATTTTGTAAGGGAAGTTGTCCTAGCTTCCATGAAGGACACGCCACTGCCAACCAGTATAAGGTAAGTTTATAATTGTTGTTTCGTTTGGTACAAAGTACAAATATATTCCCTTGTACCAAAAATACGCGTTCTTGAAAATATGAATCAAAGCAGCTTCCGTTTCGCGTCTATTCCGGGAAAAAAATGGGATATCTCGTTGTTTGTATTTTAAATCCTCGTCTAAATTTATCCGATTTAACTTTGCACAAGACAAGTCAATGTTATTGTTTATAGAATTCGAAAAATAAACACTGATGTGGACAATTCAAATCCGCAGAAAGGTTATCAAACTTTGATAATGCGTTCTTAAAAGTATTAATGAATTTGCTTTGTGGAACAGAGGTCGAATTCCTCTGGGTCACTTAAAATGTAAACGGAAGTATAATTAAAAGTCCATATCTCTCGATGTTTGAGACAGTTTAAATGGCAAATCATTTTAACCTAATTGAGGAAACTGAACATTCCATAACGTTAATTAAAAGTGCAATTTGCTTGTTAATTAGTTGCCAAGTTGGAGACAGCAAAGAAGTGACAAATTCATTCATCAACGAATATAAAATTCCCAGCAAAATCACTTACTGGGTGTGTACTTTAGTTTTACCAACGACAATGTCATGGCATACAATTTATTTTGTGGTCATGGTATGAATGATTTGCTCTAATTCTACGGTAACATGCAACAAATGAATAATTTTGTCAACAGCAGTTTGTCGTAATTATTATGAAAACAGAGTTAAGCATCAGTGACAACAACGGCATTTGATATCTGCAAAATGATGCACTTGTTTTTAATTAATAATGTTTGAGCAAAGAGCAAAGCTAACACATATTTCCTTTTTAAAGAGTCGATAACAACAGAGATATTTATAAAAGTTTGTCAGAAAATGACTCATACGCTTTAAATCGTCTGTATCAACCATGGGAAACTAAACAGAATGAAAAAAACCTCGTAAAATTATAAAAGATATGAAATCAAATATAATACACTTCAAGCATTTTTTTTTTAATTCAAAAAATGTCCAACACGATCAACACATCCAAATAAATCAGAGGAACAACTCTTTTCACAAAGAATATCGTTGATGCAGTATTTAAAATATCAATTAACAAAATACTTTCAAGAAAAAGATTAAGAATTTTGATTTTAGTGTAACATAGCATACACAGAAAAATTTCGAAATAAGAGGCTATTCGAAACGTATTTTACTTACATATTTGTTGCACCAATTTGGCATATTAAGAAGTAAATTGTGTTGTTGTTGTTGTTGTTTTACGACACTTAACCCCCGATTTCCAACAGTTAATTTTGTCTTGGTAGACACATCGCTCATGCAAAAGAAAATATTATCTCAAAGGAACGAGTCCAGCTTGTATTATGAAGATAACATTTTCTTCGATTTCTTTTGGATGTAGAAGACAACAGATTGAAATAATCTTTTTAACTGACTAACGAAATAATTAAGCACTGCAAGCAGGCTTGTCGTTAGCAATTTGCCATTTGGGACAAAACGAGAAAAATAGGAAATTTACAGAAAAAAATTTGAACATTCGCGATTACAGTAACTTTTCTCGAATTGAGAAGATACATTTCATTGACAATTTAATAACAATTCAATACTGGTTGGCGAAATTTCGATTTTTTGAAGTGAAAACTTCTTTAGGCGCCTTTAGCGAAAAAAAGATGTTTATAGAAATTTGGTGTTCGTTATAGTTTTTCTCTACGAATTTATCAATGTTGAGGCCCTAGAAGAGTTTTCTTGAAACTCTGGATGGCTGTTATTGAGAGTTCAGAGCTCTAGATAAGTCTCATTGCAACTTTAAGAGCTCTAGATGAGTCTTATGGCAGCTTTGGAATCCTAAGTATGAATTTGCTACTTCAAGCTATTTCTTAGCAATTGCCAGAGTGAAATAAGTTGCTTGAAAATGCAGAATTCTAGATGATTCTTACAAAAGTTTTTAAAATTGTAGTGTTTCCGCGTAAAGCAGGCTATTCACTAGGGAACATGTTGAAGAGCGAGCTAAGAGTTACTTACTATAGAAAGGGTTATCAAAGTATGAAAAATGGCAATTGAAAAATACTAGAAAAAAAAGAAGTGTGTGGGTAAAAGAATGGTTTTCAAATCGCAAAAAGCCCATTGAGAGTTGAAAACTAAAGGATCAAAATACTAGTGTTTCCCTTATCTTGAGTATTGTACTATTCTATATTTGAAGTGTCATCTCGCGAAAGCTTCAGATTCGAAAGCAAGTCTTATAAAAAATGTAACACTTTTGATGTTTGTTATAGTTTATTTTTACGAGTTTAACAACATTGAGGCCCTAGAAGAGTTTTCTTGAAACTCTGAATGGCTGTTATGGAAATTTCAGAGCTCTTTAGAGCTCTAGATGAGTCTTATGGCAGCTTTGGAATTCTAAGTATGAATTTGCTACTTCAAGCTACTGCTTACCGATTAACAGAGCGAAATGAGGTGCTTGAAAATGCAGAATTCTAGATAATTCTTACAAAAGTTTTTAAAATTGTAGTGTTTCCGCGTAAAGAAGGCCATTTACTAGGGAACATGTTGAAGACCGAGCTAAGATTTTGCTTACTATAAAAGATTTATCAAAGCATGAAAAGTGGGAACTGAAAAATAAGAGAAGGAAAAGAAATGCGTGGATAAAAGAATGGTTTTTAAACCGCAAAAAGCCTGTTTGAAGTTGAAAACTAAAGGATCAAAATAATAGTGTTTCCTATAGTTGACGTGTCATCTCGAACACTTCACATTCGAAAGTAAGTCTTAAAATGCTAGCAAAACGGTTCATAAACGTCTTCAGATAAACTTTAAAATCATTGCTTTCCTGAGTTCTCTTCTTAAAGAGACTCTTAGGCTGTTGTTTTTTTAAGAAAAGCTCTTTATTTGAGGTAGGAAAAACACATACATTTTTCTATCAAGAAATTCTTTGCTTCATTTTTTAATTGTTTATTCGAATATCACTTAAGCTTTTTTAACACGAAAAATATTCATAAGAACTCATTCGAAAATTCTTTGTTGTCACTGAAAGAAATACCATGAACTCGAAACATACACCACGAGAAGTGGCAAATGCGTTATAGATAACGAGCTCTTTTTTAAAGTTTAAACTGTCCACAAAGGGCAACCCCATTATGCTTTAACTGAATAAAGAGCTCGTCATTTTGTACGTGGAAGCACACACCTAGGCAACATGCTCAGCTTACGTCGCGGCTTTTCGGTCTCACCCTGCAACGTGTTGATGAACCAAGACGCACTCTAAAAAATTTGTTGACAACTTGGTAGCCCAACATGTTGCTCAACATTCTCCCTAGTGAATGGCCTGTTTAAGTTATTGTTTTGGAGTTGACGTCTTGGAACTTTAAAGTGTTCTAGCTGTATTCTCTTGCTTTGGAGCTCCAAACGAGTTCTTTGATAGTCAACATTTTAAATTAACTCTTGATTGTTTTAACGGGTTAAGTATCTTAGTTTCTTTAATGATTTGTACCTCTAGGTGCATTTTCTTTACAGTTTATTGTTCCAGAGTTCACATATGCGTTCAAAATTTCAGATGGATTTCCTTGATACTTTAGATTTACGGTTGAGATATTTTTTTGAGTCAAAAAATATTTTTTCTTTATTTTTGCTATCTTACGTTCGCTAAGGCGAAGACGCATCCCAGTCGGGGCAGCAAACTGATAGCAAGGCAGATCACCGCAAAAATTCAAATCTAACGGGTGATGGTGAATGGATAAAAAAATTGTTACCCATTTGGTGCGATTCCAAAAGCATGATGATTTTTAAGTTCTTTTGCAATGAGACGACATTGAATCTAGTATATCTTTTATTTGCGTCGCGTAATTTTGGTTAACCACTAGGTAAACTGAGCACGTGTCTAGGGGGGGTAAGGTTAGAAAGGGGAGTCCCCGGGTGCACCTCTTCACGGCTTATCTTTATACTTGGAAAGTTGATTGAATATGCTACAGATTTTTTTTTAAGATTAATCCACTCGTAAAAGGTAACCTCATTATGCTTCCAAAGCACTGCGAGTAGAATGCGAAAACAAGGATAGATGGCGATGAACCGCTTTCTTAAACAAGGATAGAATAGATTCTAAAACCTGGCCATACCTTCGTTGGAATCTTCGTCGTAAGCTTTTGCATTTAATCAAAACCGATGATTCTTAATACTCACCGAAGTTTTTGGTGGTCGAAATTTCAATAGAAAAGGAAAGTTCGTCAGTAATATTTTCTTTTTCCACTATAATTTTGTCTTCATATGGAGCATTTTTCTAAGCTGTACCTTATCGAATGGTTATGATAGAGACCCTTGGAACAGCATATCGCCATCATAATCTTACATATTCAGACACAATACACAATTGATCCATCTCAATAATTTTTTGGTGGTCAAAATTTCAATAAAAAACGAAAGTTCATCAGTAATATTTCCTCTTTCCAATACAATTTTGTCTTCACCTAATGTATTTTTCTAAGCTGTGCGTTATAGAATGCTTCCACTGGAGCCCTACACACTAATCGGAAGCTTTATTTGAAACCATCCAGCATGTCGCCATCATAATCTAACGGATTAGACGCAACCGATCAAACTTAATAATTATTTGGTGGTCAAAATTTCAATGAATAGCGAAAGTTCATCAGAAATTTTTTCTTTTTCCATTATAATTTTGTCTTCACGTGGTACATTTTTCGAAGCCGAATCATATCGAATGCTTATATTAGACCTCAGAAACAAATCAGAAGTTTCATTTCAAAATAAATAGCATATCGCCATCATAATCTTACATATTCAGACACAATACACAATTGATCCATCTTAATAATCATTTGGTGGTCAAAATTTCAATGAAAAGCTGAAGTTCAACTGTAATGTTTTCTTTTTCCACTATAATTTTGTCTTCATGTGGTACATTTTCTAAGCCATGCCTTATCGACTGGTTATGTTAGAAATTCTAGAAACTAATCAGAAGTTTCTTCTGAAACTAAACAACATACCGTCGTCATAATCTTATGTATTCACATTATATCGATTCATTCTTATCATTTGGTGACCACAATTTCAATGAAAAACGAAATTTCATCAGCAACATTTTCTTTTTCCCTTATAATTTTATGTTCATAATACACATAATTTTTTAAGTTGTACATCATCACCTGGATGTCAGAAGATCGAAGACTTGAATAGAACCTTCGTTTGAAGCAAAACATTTTCATATTTTGTGTTGTGTATTCAGTTAAAACTCAGATGTTATTGGTGGTCAAAGTTTTGGTAATAAACTGAAGTCTGAAATTCATTAGTAATATTTTCCTTTTCCACTATAATTTTATCTTTATAAAGTGGAAGTTTCAGTTGTACCATATTGATTGGATATTCTTCCGAATCTAAGAATGATTAGAAATTTCGTTTTAAACAAAACGACATTATCGTGTCATCATTATTTGCGTATTAAATTAAATCAATCCATTTTTAAATTCGTAGATGTTCTTGGTGACCATTTCAATTAACCAAAGCTCGTCACAGTGGTGGATTATCTATCCATAAGGCAACCAGAGCAAGTGTTGAGGCGCGCAAGGAGGCCTGGGATTACTTTTTTGCGTAGTTTTTTTTTAATCGTCAAAAAATATTGTGATACACGTTATACAATATTTGCCTACGGTGCTCCCAACATTTAATCCGTCACAGTGGTTATCTAAATTAACTTTTACTGAAAATCCATTCAAGGGACTGTATGATATTTAAACGCTTTTGGAGCAAACGAAGACGAATTATTGCAAAAAATAATTCCTCGGAATTCACATGTTATGTAACCAAGAATTGTTTTGATATTTTTTAAAGTATTATCAAACGTCCAAGATTAATCATATCTTTTTTTAGTCGCCTTTTCTCTCTCTTTAACTAAGTGTCTACATTGAGAAATTTAATCAGAGTACTTAAGGGTCAGATAGTAACTTTTCAGGCTGCTTATATCATTAAGCATAATGGAAAACGTGATTCTATATTTTTTAGACGTATGCACCGCAATAAAAATTTAAAATCTTCGGTGATATTACAGGCAAAAGAAAATAATGCTTTGTCTTCACCTTATAAATTCTCCGGAATAAAAAAATTAATCTTAACGAAAGATAAATAATTGAGAAAAAAAGTACTTTTTAAATAAACTGCTTCTCATTCATAAAGAGCTTTCTCTTTAAATTAAGAATAAAATTTTTTATTTTTTTTTCTGTTAAGTAATCTTACATTTCCATGGGGATTAGTTATACATTCCACTCATTCAGAAGGTTACAAATGTTCTAAAGCGTGTAACTTTTATTGATTTAGCGTGATAGCAAAAATGTGCTTAAAAATTGTAACCTTGCTGGTTAATATTAGTGTTTTAAACACAGAAAGTAAGCAACCGATAGTGTTAAAAGGCAAGGATATCTTACCATTTTTTTATCCTGTACCATACAAGCCAACCAATTACGAATACAATTTTTTCTCACTACACAGTTTTGTCCAAATTGTACTGCATTTAGCTGATAATTACCGATTACAATTAAACTGATTTAAGGTGCTTCACCTTATCAGTGTTCTTAAAATATGACGATCTTCTCTATTCAGTAATCTTTGAATTTTTTTAAATTTTCCTGTAACCGTAATTGGTCGAAAAATGTGGAATAACGTTCGACATATTTTCCTGTCCCCTTATCACTAGTTCGATATCGATTCTAAGGTGAAAGATAAGAGTCTTCTTATGTAAGGATTCTTAAAATTTTGTACCCGATATTTAAAAACTGAATGACTTGATGCGTTTAAAAGTTAACTAAAACTGTGTCTAGAAAAAATCAACCAATCAATTTAAACATTACTCTTCCTTAAGCAGTAACAATCCAAAGTTAGTTGGCATTTTGGTGGTGACAATTATAATAAAAAAAAACAGTAATTACTTTCATAAGTTTTCAACTAAAATCCCAAATAATTATTATCTAACCAAATTTACTGGATCACGTGCATACGGTAACAAGTAAATTTCAAACTATTTTTCTCAAGTAATTAAATAATAAATCAGCAAATTCTCAGCTAATGAATACTTTTAATTTGAAACGTTCGAAATTACCGTGGCATAAATTCTTCTCGAAATCGGCGCAAATTAAGTAAAACATCGGAGAAAATAGTTTTAATTCGAGTGCATTTCCTAAAATGGTTTCACTTCGAGAAATGTAAGGTTTCGCTGATAATTTATTTATGATGTGCCCAGGAACGCTCCGCTAACAACATCGGTTGTAAATTTTACAAAATAAACATCTCGTAACGAAAATTGTGCAATGTATGGAGGTTTAGCGCAAGTAATACTTGAAAATCATGATAAACAAGTTGATAGCTGTGCTATAAACTTTATTACGCGAAATTAGCATTTTGTTATGCATGAATAAAAATACAGTACACCTCGTATCAGAAAAAAATGCCAACTTCGTTCAAGTGAAGCGATCTATAGCGTGAAGCGAAAGTTTTGAATTAAATTCGGTCATCAGTAGTTATGAATATTTCGAGAAAAAAAAAAACGACAAAAATTTCTTTAGTAAAGAAGCTGTCAAGCTGTCAATTCCCAAGAAGATTAATTTCCTTGCATCAGATTCACATCTAGAGATTTAAAGCTGTAACGGGACTCATTCAGAGCTCCAAAGTTGCAATGGGATTCATCTAGAGCTCTTCAAGGCACTCATCCAGGGTTTTGAAGTATCAAGTACTTCTAGAGCTTTCAAAATTTTAAACTCGCATAGAAAAACTATAACGAACATCAAAAGCGTTACATTATTAAGCAAACTTCTCATCAAATTACGTTTAGAATTTAAAAATCACAAAAAGACCAATTTAGAGCTTTGAACTCTTAAGTAAATAAACTCTTCCAAAGTTCTAGACTTTTTAGTAAAGATATTTTAAGTCCTAAAATGTCAAAGATAACTAATTTAGAATATTATAAAGGAAAAAGACGACATTTTGCGAAAAAGCTTGAAATTTCGATCAAAACATTTTCACAGAAAAGTGGACATTTAAAGGAAAAAGTCGATATTTCACAAATAACTGAAAATCTTTGTAGTACAGAAATAAATATGAGAAAAACTAGTTTCCGTAATCACTCTCCTTTTAGCAATATTTTACATTTTGAAAAGGTAAACATTTTTATTAAAACAAAAAAAAAAGATTTCCACATTTCGAGAAATTTTGATATTAATTTCATCTAAAAATATAAACCTTTTTTAATCCTGTTTTAAGATTTCGGCTTTCGCAGTTCTGGAAACTTCGACGGATTTCAATAGAAATATTCAAGATAAAAGACAGAATTTTGATCTTTAAATCATCACAATCTTAAACGTACGAAGGCGTAGAAAGGAAAATCAATTTAAAAAAAATGAGAAAATTCTAGTTAAAAAGTCGAATTATTGACTTTACTCTCGAAATGTCGACTGTTTTCTCGAGATTTTGATTTTTTTCTCGAAATTTCGACTTTTTTCTCGAAATTTCGATTTTTTTTGTACATTTCGACTTTTTGCTCGAAATTTCAACTGTTTTCTCGATATTTTGACTTCTATCTCGAAATTTAGACTTTTTTCTCGATATTTCTATTTTTTCTTAAAAGTTCGATTTTTTTCTCAAAATTGCGACTTTTTTCTCTCGAAATATCGACTTCTTTCTCGAAATTTTAACTTTAAACTCGAAGTTTCGATTTTTTTCTTGACATTTCGACTTTAATCACGAAATTTCTATACTCTGTGGTTAAGTAGGCAGATGATAGTTGCATCTCACCTTTCCCCCTTCCTAACCATATGGACAGCTGGAGATTTTCACTTTCTTCTCGAAATTTCGAGGTTTTTCTATATTTCGACTTTTTTCTCGAAATTTCAAGTGTTTTCTCGAGATTTTGACTTTTATCTCGAAATTTCGACTTTTTTCTCGATATTTCTATTTTTTCTCAAAAGTTCGACTTTTTTCTCGCAATTTCGACTTCTCGTGTGATGCACGAAATTTCTATACTCTATGGTTAAGTAGGGAAATGACAGTTGCATCGCATCTTTCCCCCTTGGCAACAATATTGACAGTTGGTAGTAAGGAGCTTTCGGTAATTAATTAATAACCAAATTAATTAATTCATAACCAAAATTTCTACTTTTTCCTCGAAATTTCCAGATCAAAGTTGAAATTTTGAGAAAAAAGTCGAAATTTCGAATATAAAGGCAAAATTTCGAGATAAAATTTTAACTTAAATCACGGAATTTCGAGAAAAAAGTCGAAATGTTGAGTTTGAAGTCGAAATGTTGAGTTTGAAGTCGAAATTCTGAGACTGAAGTCGAAAATCTAAGACTGAAGTCGAAATTCTGGGACTGAAGCCGAAATTCTGAGACTGAAGTCGAAATTTCGAGAAAAAAAAAACAAAATTTCGAGTTTAAAGTGGAAATTTCAAAATTAAAAGTCGAAATTTCGAGAAAAAATTCGAATTTTGAGAAGTGAAAATATCTAACAAAAAATTTTTAAATCGATATCCTTTCTACACCTTCGTATAAAAGTGAAATTTATGCCAAATTTTTTTCTGAAAGTTTATAATTTAAATTTGGGATTTTCGACAAAATAATCGAAATTGCGATATTAAAATTGATTGATACTGACGAAAAACGACGAAATTTTTATAAAGATGAAATTCCGAAAACAAGTTAACATTTCCAGAAAGTGAAAAGGTCATAAGTTGGCTGTGATTTGATATTTTGTTAGAAAAGGACGTACCGAAAAAGGCACACGATTACTTATTCTTTTGGTTTATCCCGTTAAGTAGTGGTGGACAGTTCGATTCTTGTGGGTGAATCGTTGCATTTGACCGATTCATTTAAAAAGATTGGTTTGTTATTCAACACTTCACCGCCTTGTTGGATACTATATCGGAATTTCCAGAAGTCAAATCTATTGGAAGTGAATCTTAAAAGATAATGTCGTTTTAGAAAACTTGATTAATTCTCTTGATTCCGTAGTGATTAATTCTTTCCGAACGAATCGTTTACCACGACCCACCTCTACTCTCATACTGTTAAATGTCACTTTGACATCTTATCAAGAAGACTATAATATATTATAGTCTTCTTGCATCTTCTTTGCATTTATGCAAACAGGCTAGAATTTTCCAAGGCAAAAGAAAATCAGAAATTTATTTTCTTTGACGAAATATAATTTGAATTAATGAAATGCACAAATTCATAAAATCGATGGGGTTTTTGATCAGTATGTTTGTTACGATAGTAGTTCAAATATATTAAAACCCCACAGTAGTCAATATGTCTACCACTAATAGTTTAGAAAGACCATAGAGCTCATTAACACAAATATTAAAAAAAAAGGAAATTTTCAAAACCAAATTGATTTTAATACATAAATTCAAAATTCGAATCTATTGGAAGTGAATCATAAAAGATAACATCGTTTTAGAAAACTTAATTAGTTCTCTTGATACCGTAGTGATTCATTCTTTCTCAGCGAATCGTTTACCACAACACACCTCTATAAGGGTCTACCATGAAGAATACACCTCTACTCTCATTTCATACTGTCAAATTTCACTTTGACATCTTATTTATGCAAAGAGGCTAGAATTTTCTAAGGTAAAAGAAAATGCTTCAGAAAGTTATTTTCTTTGAAGAAATATAATTTGAATTAATGAAATACACAAATTCATAAAATCGATAGGGTTTTTGATCAGTAGGTTTGTTACGATAGTAGTTCAAATATATTAAAATCCCACAGTAGTCAATATGTCTACCACTAATAGTTTAGAAAGACCATAGAACTCATTAACACGAATATTAAAAAAAAAGGAAATTTTTAAAATCAAATTGATTTTAATACATATATTGCCATTTAAAAGTTTAGACATTGTTCCGGAAAAAATGTTATTTTCGGAAAAAACTCGGGATACATTGTGTAAGGTGAGTTACAATTTAATTACGAGTATTAGTAAAAAGATGCAGATAAATTTTTCAATTCAAACTTAAAACACTATTCTAAAGCTGGTTGCGTATCATTAAAAATTTGTGTACTGTAGTGAGTTGAATTTGGACATTTAAAACATATTTTTCACCAGAGCTCATTTTTATGATGGTTATTTTGTGTTATACCATCGAATCCGTTAGGGTGCCTCCTAACTCTTTAAATGCAGTGCAAAGCTGTAACTTTTTGTTCTAAATACAATGCACAACACAAATTTTGATTGATGTGTATCCAGCTTAAGAAGAAATAAATCAGAACTGTCAGATTAAACTCGGAATTTTGAAAAAATGAAATAATAATAAAACTTGCTGCACATCTGCCATCTGAATCAGATCATTTATTTATATATAATTTTTTAGCTATCGCCCCGCTCTAATGACCAACATACAACCTTGTATATGTAGACGCACTACCATAGATATTCATTTTTAAAAAAGAGGACGCCCTAATTCATAGAAAAATACAAACGATATCAATTTCAGCGATAGCAGTCAACAAATGCAGACAATCAGAACATAACGAATTACTCAGATAAAATAACACGCCAAATTGAGTTACAACAAAACAAGTTCATTAACTGTTTAAATATGTATGGAAAATAACTACTCGATGTTCGATGTTTTGAAATACAACGCATTGTATAACATCGTCACGGAAACCTATAAAAAATCCTTCAGGTTAAAACAACTATTAGCATCAGCGACGCAAAATTTGGCACAAAACCGACGCACAGGGATAATTACAAAACGTCGCTTTCGAATTAATTGAATTAGTAACATTACCCTGCTGACTGTGCTGACTTTTCTAGATCGGGGTTGTCTTATAACTTTTGCTGCCTCTACGGTCGACATTGCCTTTTTCTTTTCGAAAAAGGCGCTCGAACGGGCGTCTCTTTCTCACTCTTCACTTATCACAAGGTCCTGCTTCACCAGCATCAGCGTCTTTTAGACAGCACGTTTACCCTTTAAGAGGGTGGTCGCACTTGCACCGCCTTTGTTTTTAACACGACGAACATTTTTGTATTTCTCGATCCACGTGGTATAACGCTGTTCTGTAGAACTTTCAGTCAACTGCTAAGCGAATGTGTAAGTTGCACGCTGCTGGCTTCGGCTCCGCTAAAGTGTAAATATAAATTCACTAGATATAAGTGACGTCATGTAATGACCGACATTAAAGTTCGTATCGCTTTGATTTAAGCGCTGTCGATGAAATTGGGTATTACTAATTCATTTAATCGTTTAACAATTCGTTTTTAACAGAGTAATTCGAGTCCATTGGTTGCAACGTGCAAGCAATCAGGATTTTCCGTTGGAGGAAGGGGGGCCATTTGGACCCAACTCCTAATCCTATCGACAACCGTCAATTAGCCCCATACCTACGAAAGGAACCATGAGGTACTTTTTTTCACCAAAAATAAATATTTACATTTTTGTTTTTAGTGGATACGAAAAGAAAATTCGCGGGATGCAGAGCCCTCTATTCTTCCCAAGCATGACATCAGTGCCTGAAGTTGTTTTCTAACAATGCACTGTTGAGAAAATTCTGCTCGAGCTCGACACCTCGAAGGCTCCTGGCCTTGATGGTGGAAGGCCAGCAGAGGCTGTCTGGTCTATCGCAATTAATTGAAGAACCTACGCGAATTCCTAGTGTAGATACTGCTCAATCTTTTTCTTACCAATTTTTCAGATTTGGATGATTAATCGGGATCTCGAGATCATTCTGCAATGGGCCAAAATTACTCTGACCGGCTCCAATCCCTAAAAACTCAGGCTGCTGTTTTCTCTCAAAGGATAATGCAACAAACATCGCCAAGGAGAGTGAAATTCTCCTTATAATATATAATTTGTCTATCCTAGAAGTGAATGCAAACACTGACTTCTCCTGTTACGGCCATGTGCCTGTCATTGTCAAGCTCGCCCCTCAGAAGCTAGGCTCTCTTTTTTGAGTTAAAAAATATCTCACATATCATCTGCTCACTCTATAAAGCTAAAGTTAGTCCAACACTAGAATACTGTTCTCAAGTTTGTCAATCTTCAATCCCAAAGAAGAATTCAATACAAAGAAGCATGATTCGTCTCCTTAAGCATCCCTCAAGGCTCTAAGGATGTGAAAACAAATTCAGTGCTGGTTTGGAACTGCCACCTAACTTTAGAACCTGTATCATATGAAAATGCAGTTGACCTAATATAGATAAAAGGACATTCTAGGAAAAAGGGAAACGAACGCGCTGACACACTGGCGAGGAGGGATTCGGAGGGACAATTCGTTGGAACAGAACCAACCCTTTCTTTGGCTAGACCAACCATAAAAACCCTACTTAACGAAGTAATCCATCATAAATACAAAGCGTCAACAACAACATGGTGACAAACTCGCGCATTCATCAGAATGCCATGCAGGGAAAGGGCAAAATTATATCTACAACTTTCAAGAAATAATCTCAGAAAACTTGTAGGGTTTTGGACAAACACCTTCACAGAATGGGAATTAGAAACGACCCGAGCTGTAGGAGGTGTTTAGAAGAGGATGCGAGTGTCACTGCTCTAGGATCAATCAGAGGATCCACACTGTGGAACTTCTGGTCTAATATGGCCAGATTGAAAGAGAAGCAAGGGTCGTTTTTGAGTTTTCCAACAAGATTAGGTGGCTGAATGAATGACCAAGGAACCCTCAATCATGGGAATAGCACAATGGGCCCGGAAAGAGTGGTCTAAATGCTGCCAACAAAAAAAAATAATTAGGCAACCCATCCCAAATCCAGAATTACCTAACTGATGAAAGCTTGACCGAGTCTCCTGAAACACTGGAGCAGAGGCGGATGGTTGACGACTTGTCTCTTTATTTACAAGTATTTTCATGGAAGTTGCTCGCAGGAACTGATATATCTGATCCCCCCAAAGGCACCATTCCAGAGGCATACAAGACAGTCGGAGATAGCAAATTCCTGTGCGGTTCGGCTTGACACAACGAGGATTTATATCTATGGAGACTTTTTTATAGAACTTACAAACTTTGAAATTCGTTATCGAACAGAAATTTCCGCGAAAATTAAAATCTGTTTAATTAGAAAGGTGGTTTATCACCAAATCTATCTGTGGAGTCCACAAAGATTTAAAGTGTTTACGGCGCACACCAACGAATTTGGCAATACAGCACACAAATAACTATTTACCATTGGTGTAGTTGGGCAGTGCCCACCCTAGAAAAAGCGACATATATATTATTTGTACTTATAATGCAATAGATGCCCACCTTACAGAGCTTCTTGCCCACCCAAGAAATATCGTTGTTCCAGTTTGCCCCCCTCCATCCCCTAGAAAAAAATCCTAGCTACGCCCATGTCATTTACGCTAAAAAATAATTAAATATTTTTTTTAATTTGAAAATACAACGCACAAGACCAACTTTTATTGGTGTGAATTTGTGTGAATTTAAATGCCCACAAAGCGTTAATACAACTAACAGCTCCAGCTCGCGAATCAGCTGATCGCTTGGGGATATTAGTGTTTCAATTCAACTGTTTCTACCAATTCGATATAGCACTATTCTAGTCAAGGTCATCAGCTTTGCCGGTCCTATATTAAACATTCCTTGGTCAATTAAATCGAAACAGGAAATACAATTAGAATAATACAATAATAGGGTAGCACGAATGCTGCCTGTTGTAGACAATTAGAAATTAATTTTATGAATTTTCTTACATTTGTTATTGATTGGTTACATAAACTTCAGTTGCAAACGCATCTCAGTTTACGGTTCAACATAACATTAGTCGGTGACGCAACTACAATTTGGTTTAGCATTGAGAGAGTTTTTTTTTGTAGAAATCTATTTTCCCAACTAGACGTATTTAATATTACAGTCTTAGAATTATTTAACCAGATCGCATAACATCAGTTATTTTAGATTTTTAACGAGGTGCCAAGAAAATAAAGTTAACAAACAAAATTTTCGAAAAAATCGGAATTTCTGAAAATGTCAACGTTTTAAACCAAAATTAAAACAAAACTGAAAATGCTAACAAAATTATAAGAACATGCTGACGTTTCAAAATATACGTGAACAGTTCTAAGAAGCCAAAATTCCAACAAAAAAAAATCGATAACAAATTTAATTGTTGATCAAAATTTTGATTTTAAAGTTGAAAATTATGAAATAAAAAAGCTCCAAGTTGAAATTCTATAGAAAAGATGGAACTTTTAAAATTAAAAGATATTTCGAAAAAAAAAAGTGAAAAGCTCTAAAAACTCAGATATTTATATGGTTTAAAATAAAAACTTTTGGGAAAAACCATAAAAATTCCAAGTTTAAACATGAAATTAAATAATGATGCGTTATTTACAGCCAGCATCAGTTTATGAATACCTTTTTAGGAATTTTGCAATTAAAATATAACTTTTGACATTATAATTGCAATTTTAGTAATAAAAAAAATACTAATAACAAATTCACTTTAAACTCAGAATTTAAAGAAAGTCTAAATTTCAAGAAAAACTGAACATATTTATAGAGAAACATTTACGTTTTTCCTCGAAATTTCTAGATTATAATCAATTTGAAACAAACAAAAATTAAAATCCTCATATACAAAACGAAAATTTCCAAAAGGTCAATATGTATACATTATAACAGTGTCAGAAATCAAAAATTTCTAAAATGTTGAATTATATATAATACGAAGGCGTAGAAAGGACATCGATTAAAAAAAATGTTTTTAGAAATTTCTTTCTTCTTTCTTTTATCTCGATATTTCGACTTTTTTTCTCGAAATCTGGACTTTAATCTCGAAATTTCGACTTTTGTACTCGAAATTTCGACTTCTTTCTCGAAATTTCGACTTTGAAATCGAGAACAAAGACGAAGTTTCGACTTTCTTCTCGAAGTTTTAACAATCCCAAAATTTCGAGAAAAAAGACGAACTTTTGGTAATTAAAAATAGAAACTACTGAACGCACCCTACTGCTAACTGTCAATACTGTTGGGAAACCATAGGGTATAGAAATCAAGAACAAAGTCGAAATTTTGAGGTTAAAGTCGAAGGTTTAAGATTAAAGTTGAAATTTTGAGAAAAGTCGAAATTTCTGGAAAAATAATAGTCTCCGGATTTCGACTTAATCTCGAAATTCCGATTTTTTTCTTGAAATTTCGACTTTCATCTCGGAATTTTGATTTTAAACTCGAAATTTCGACTTTCATCTCAGATTTTCGACTTTAAACTCGAATTTTCGACTTTTTTCTCGAAGTTTCAACATTAATCTCGAATTTTCGAGAAAAAAAAACGAAATTTTGGTAATTAAAAATAGAAACTACTGAACGCACCCTACTGCTAACTGTCAATATTGTTGGGAAACCATAGAGTATAGAAATCAAGAACAAAGTCGAAATTTTGAGATTAAAGTCGAAGTTTCGAGATTAAAAACGAAATTGCTGGAAAATTAATAATCTCCGGATTTCGACATTTTTGTTGAAATTTCGACTTTAATCTCGGAATTTCGGCTTTAAACTCGAAATTTTGACTTCTTTCTCGAAATTTCGACTTTAACCTCCGGATTTCATTCAACTTTACCCTCGAAATTTTGACTTTTTTCTCGAAATTTCAACTTTAATCTCGGAATTTCAACTTTACCCTCGAAATTTTGACTTTAATCTCGGAATTTCGAATTTAAACTCGAATTTTGGACTTTAATCTCAGAATTTCGACTTTAAACAAGAAATTTCTGCTTTTTCGCGAAATTTTAATTTTAATCCCGAAATTTCGAGAACAAAAACCACGAAATTTTGGTAATTTAAAATAGAAACTACTGAACGCACCCTACTGCCAACTGTCAATATTTTTGGGAAAACATAGAGTATAGAAATCGAGAACAAAGTCGAAATTTCGAGATTAAAGTCGAAGTTTCGACTTTAAACTAGAATTTTTGACTTTTTTCTCGAAGTTTTAACATAAATCCCGACATTTCGAGAAAAAAACACGAAATTTTGGTAATTAAAAATAGAAACTACTGAACGCACCCTAGTGCTAACTGTCAATATTGTTGGGAAACCATAGAGTATAGAAATGAAGAACAAAGTCGAAATTTTGAGATTAAAGTCGAAGTTTCGAGATTAAAGTCGAAATTTTGAGAAAAGTCGAAATTTCTGGAAAAATAATAATCTCCGGATTTCGACATTTTTGTTGAAATTTCGACTTTAATCGCGGAATTTCGGCTTTAAACTTGAAATTTTGACTTCTTTCTCGAAATTTCGACTTTAATCTCCGAATTTCAACTTTACCTTCGAAATTTTGACTTTTTTCTCGAAATTTCGACTTTAATCTCGAAATTTCAAGTTTGAACTCGAAATTTCGACTTTAATCTCGGAATTTCGACTTTAAACTCGAATTTTGGACTTCCATCTCAGAATTTCGACTTTAAACAAGAAATTTCTGCTTTTTCGCGAAATTTTAACTTTAATCCCGAAATTTCGAGAAAAAAAACGACATTTCGGTAATTTAAAATAGAAACTACTGAACGCCCCTACTGCTAACTGTCAATATTGTTGGGAAACCATAGAGTATAGAAATCAAGAACAAAGTTGAAATTTTGAAATTGGAGTCGAAGTTTCGAGATTAAAGTCCAAATTTTGAGAAAAGTCGAAATTTCTGGAAAAATAATAATCTTCAGACTTCGACTTTAATCTCGAAATTTCGACTTTTTTCTTGAAATTTCGACTTTAATCTCGGAATTTCGACTTTAAACTCGAAATTTCGACTTCTTTCTAGAAATTTCGACTTAGAACTCCGGATTTCGACTTTACCCTCGAAATAGCGACTTTTTTCTGGAAATTTTGATTTTAATCTCGGAATTTCGACTTTACACTCGAATTTTGGACTTTAAACTCAAAATTTCGACTTTTTTCGCGAAATTTGAACTTTAATCCCGAGATTTCGAGAAAAAAAACCGAAATTTTGGTAATTTAAAATGGAAACTACTGAACGCACCCTACTGCCAACTGTCAATATTGTTGGGAAACCATAGAGTATAGAATTCGAGAACAAAGACGAAGTTACGACTTTCTTCTCGAAGTTTTAACAATACCAAAATTTCGAGAAAAAAGACGAACTTTTGGTAATTAAAAATAGAAACTACTGAACGCACCCTACTGCTAACTGTCAATACTGTTGGGAAACCATAGAGTATAGAAATCAAGAACAAAGTCGAAATTTTGAGATTAAAGTCGAAGGTTTGAGATTAAAGTTGAAATTTTGAGAAAAGCCGAAATTTCTCGAAAAACAATAGTCTCCGGATTTCGACTTAATCTCGAAATTTCGACTTTTTTCTTGAAATTTCGACTTTCATCTCGGAATTTTGATTTTAAACTCGAAATTTCGACTTTCATCTCAGAATTTCGACTTTAAACTCGAATTTTCCACTTTTTTCTCGAAGTTTCAACATTAATCCCGAAATTTCGAGAAAAAAAGACGAACTTTTGGTAATGAAAAATAGAAACTACTGAACGCACCCTCTAACTCTTAATATTGTTGGGAAACCATAGAGTATAGAAATCAAGATCAAAGTCGAAATTTTGAGATCAAAATCGAAGTTTCGAGATTAAAGTCGAAATTTTGAGAAAAGTCGAAATTTCGTAAAAAATAATAATCTGCGGATTTCGACTTTAATCTCGAAATTTAGACTTTAATCTCGGAATTTCGACTTTAAACTCAAAATTTCGATTTCCATCTCAGAATTTCGACTTTAAACTCGAATTTTCGACTTTTTTTCTTGAAGTTTCAACATTAATTCCGAAATTTCAAGAAAAAAAGACGAAATTTTGGTAATTAAAAATAGAAACTACTGAACGCACCCTTCTACTAACTGTCAATACTGTTGGGAAACCATGGAGTCTAGAAATCAAGAACAAGTCGAAATTTCGAGATTAAAGTCATGAAGTGACGTTTTCAATAAATTTAAATATCACGTAGTCGCATTTCAAAAAACTGTTTAGAAAATTGTCAACAAACCATAAAAATTTAAATATTTCCAAACTGGGCCGAAGAAATATTAAATAAATTGAAAAAAACATAATATTTCCGGTCAATAAGAGTCTACCATGAAGAATTAAAGTCGAAGTTTCGAAATTAAAGTCGTAATTTCGACAAAAAGGCCAGTTTAACGTCGAAATTTTTGTTTTTGTTTTAAGTTGATGTCCTTTCTACGCCTTCCAAATTTAAAATATTTTTACTTTTTTTTCTTGAATCCTTAATCTTAATTTATATTTTTAGAAGTTAACCCCTTTTCCACGTTTTTCAGGAAATCTCGAATTTAAATTTTGAGATTGTGAAAACAAAGTCGGGACTTCGGAAAAATAAAATCCAAAGTAAAAAAAAACGTACGAGAACATTTTTGGATTTATTAGTTTTTTCGCACTTTCAGCTTTTTTAATCTCAATTTTAACTTTTTCTTAAAATTTCAGTTTTTTATGTATATTCGAAATCTCAACTTTAAAATTGAATCAATTTTTTATGTATATTCGAAATCTCAGCTTTAAAATTGAAAAGAAAAAAAAAGTAAAAATTCTAAATTTAAACAAGAGTTGAAATTTTAAAGATTTTTTTTTCTCGATCATCTTCCCCATCTATGGAAAGTACGATGCGTCACTGTAGCTATTCAATATAATCAAGAAAAATGCCTGAAAGCGATTTTTTGTTTTGTAATGATGTATTATAACCTTAACCTTCACATATACAAATTTCATTTTAAAAGGTATCAATCTTTTACGTAAAATTTTCCAAAAAACAATAAATAAAAAATAAGTTGCAAAAGTTTATTACAATACAAAATATACTACATAAATACTTATTTTATTAGTTGTAGTTCATCTCAAATTCTTTATTTTCATCAAATTTAATTCTGCAGGATTAAAGCCTCGTAAGAACGTCAACATTATTTAACTTTCAAAATCAATACCATCACACAAAAACACAATTTTTAATCTCCCCGTTCCATGACATCATCGTTTATGACTAAATAACGGTAAAAAAAAACAATTGCCCATCGCCTTCCGTTGCCAGGCCTACCATGCTCATGCACCTTTAAAATTAGCTCACCACATTCGAAGCCCTTCTCGAACTGCTTTTTTCGGGATCGTCATCGTCATCTCTGCTTTCCACCTGACCCATAGCCCCGACGAGGGGCACATCAATTGGGCCCGGCTGCTGGATGCAACCCCTTTTCTCGCGCTATGCGAGCTCACGCCACACGACTGGGTTCCACGAACGCTTTCCGTGTCGTTACCCTAGCTGGAAGTGACGTCACAAATGTCAAGGGGTGGAATTTCATTGCAGCGGAATGTGATGCTCGTTTTATCATCTCTATTAATAGCTTGCTAGTTTTGTGCGATTTTTTTTCTATCATTCAAAAGCGTAATGATCTAATTGTAAGATGACTGCGTAAACATTATTTCATACACCACTATAAGAGGGTGGTTTATTTGTTCGTGGGTGCGACCAGTGGCGTAGCCACAAAAGTCGAAACTTCAAATTTCAATTTTACATTCAAAATTTAGAAAAAAAATTAATTTTGAAATTTTTAAATTAAGAAGTTCCAGTTAAAACTCGAATTCGTTTTAAAAAATTAATATTTTGAAATAAACTCAATTTCTTTAATAAGAATTCTAGTTCGGTTCGAAAGTTTCACAAATGATTTTCCATAATTCGACCCTAGAAAAATTTCAAGGTTCTCCAATGCAACTGTGCAGCAGACAACTTTGATTCTCTATGAACCTATTATTTCTATAAAGCCTATTTATTCATTCTGTGTCTACGTTTAGACAGTCGGAGCATTGATAATCCGTGGAGCATTGATTTGCCTTCAAATGGCAGTTATCATAATTTGGCATTTTTATTTTAAATTATCACATATTTATCCCCAGACATGTTCTTCAGGTTTAGATTTAGATTTAGAAGTTTAACTCCAATGGATGTCGCCAATATAATAAAATACCCCCTTTTGTTCGGCTCCATAGCACTCCTGGGGTTCACCTATTACCGGCGGTAGATTGATATACTTTCAAATTAATACCACATTAGTGAAATCTATTTTATTAGCGATCTCTGGATGGAAGATCCCGAAAAACAAAGGAGAGCCATTTTGGATGATGGACCGAAAACAAGAGAAGCTCGAAAAATGCTAACTGAATTTAACAAGGATTATCGGAAACGACATCCACATGAGCCAGGAATTTAATATTTTATGTGAATATTTTTGATAGGACGCAGTATGTAAAAGAGGTAAATTCAAAACGAGCGTCTTTCCGGGTTTTGTCTTTCAAAACTAGCGCCTTTCTGCGTTTTGACTCATATGACCTAATTGCATTCGGGATTCTTTGGTGTAGGTATAATTTCAAAGTTATTTCGGCGCTCTTGAAGCTTTCTCTGTGATTTTTGTGGTTCAAATAACGCTGTTAATGTAATTTAATACTGAATAAAAATTTAAGTAAAACCGACTTATATTTTATTAGGATAATAAAGCTTCCATAGGTCTGAATGTGTCAAAAAAGTCGACATATCAAAAGATCGAAACTAATCTTGAAATGTTTAATATTTTTTTTTATTTAACAATTGTCTTCTATGCCTTCATATCGTCGTTGCTGTGGAAAAATCTATGTATTGAAATGTAAATTTTACAGAAGAGCAGAAAAAAATGTATTTGGAAGGGAAGATACATTAAATCCTCATCAAATTATGAAAAAAAACCTATTTTTTTTCTGCTCTCCTGTAACATTTACATTTCATCACATAGAAGACTTTTCTACGGCAATGACGATATGTATTTTTACTAAGGGTAGATGCACAAGGACGAGTTTCAATTAACGGGTGTCGATCAACTGATAATTTTGTAATTGGCTGCAAATTGTAATATCTGCAGATTTTTCGAGCGGTCAGGTGCAGGTTTGCTAATAACATCATAGTTGTAGCAAACGATTATTCAATCTGCCGATTAAAAAATCGTTCAAGTGTGATTTTCCCGTCGATCAACGGTTCGCCTAAAAACTCTGTTAAAATAAAGAGATTGTGGTATTCTATGAATCCTCTCTGGTGAAATAATTTTTATTGTTGTAAACCCGGCTGTAAAGCATCATTTACAAATAGTTCGCATGTAGCTAAATATACACATACAAACTATTTCCGGTCATTCCGACTACACGCTGTCAAATTTATATCTATGTTCCCTAAACAAAATATAACCTCCAAAATGTCAGATGGTAAACTTTTTTATTTTACTATTTTAATGTTGCTAATTGTATATTTTCAGAGGAAGTGATCAAAAGACGTCTTATAATAGACGGAGATGGAACCGGCGACGATAGGCGCCTAAATGTAATTTTAAAAATATTAACGAAATGGGCCCTTTCCGGCGATTCCAATTCACTTGAGAACCAAGTGTTGTACGATCGAATGCTCTACCAGCTCGCATTATGCGAATTTTCCGTTAAACGATCTCAGTTGTTAACCAAAACGATGACTAGGCAATTAGAGAAGTATCACGAGTTGCAAGAAAAATTCGAAACTTTGATATCCACAGCTAAGGACTCCATCACGGAAAGTAAAAATAATTTAATACAAGCGAAAATTTGGAAACAGAATCACATGATGTATGACTTATTGGCTCAAAGCATTGATGAACAGCCTGCAAGGAAAGAAACCAATCAGATGTTGACTAATTTACAGACCGAATTAAAGGAATTGAGTGAAGAGAGTAAAAGTTTGGAACAAAAATTGGATCTAAGGAGAAAACAGTTCCATGTTCTGGTATCGACGGCCAATCAGTTAAGAAGCATGCTCGAGGAGATGAACAATGAAGAAAATTCGATTAATAACTCCCTGGATGATATTACAAACAGCCCTGGGCCTGAACCAATGTCTGAATAAAATTTGTAGTGTAAGCGTTTTCTATACAAAATAAATAAAATAATTTTAATTGTGTCATTTATAATAGGTTGATTAAAGATTTCTAAAATGGGATTTGTTAATGGAAATTGAAAGCTCATTTGCCACATTTTGGCTTTTTACAGGGATTTTGATTTTTTCGAAGTTTTGCTATGATCAAAAATGTTTCATAACAATGAAATTAAAATAACAATAAAATTGAAATCTCAAGTTTGAGCTTGAAAATATGATAAAAAGACCAACATAAAAAATATATCAAAATCTCGTAAAATCAGAATTGCTGTTTGGCGTTTGAGCGATCATCCAACTGCGACTTACCTTGGCCTGGGTCTTAAACAGAATCTGTGACAAAATAAACGTTAGAGAATTTTTTGAAAGAAAAATAATATTGTAATCAAACTGTCAGAGTTGCCAGCTTGTAGGAAGCATTTAGTAAAACATCTGTTGCCTCCAAAAACTAAATCGAAAAAATCTCGGTTAAAGGATTAAAAAAATAAGGTCACCGTCTTTTTCAATATAACTACATACCTACAGCCTGCTTAATAACAAAAAAAAACTTAAAGCAGTTAAAAAATCACATTAACAACTCACAGTATATGTGTAGTATTCTAAAAATCTGTCACCTTAAAAATCATTTCTCCATAGAAGAGACCCAGTCCATTTTCTCCCAAAATGTAGAGGTAAACTTTCTAATTAAGCAGGTCTCCATACACATTTCACAGAATCATGAAAGTGCAAGAGTCACAGAGCATTGTACAATTTGCCTTTTTTGGAATTTTGCACGGACCACAGATTATGTAACATATTTTTTTGAATATTTGTCATCTGTCAATTTTAAAAGCACTTCTTGAGGCTCACAATTGCCCCAGATAAAATGAGAGAAGCTATTAATTTAGCAAATTTGCTTTGTATTCGGTAAGTTAATCACTTTTGTATTCATATCCAGAAATGCGTAAGGCTTGAAACCCTTCATATTTCTTGCCTTCTTTGAGAGTAATGTTCTTATCTCAACAAATTAACCAAAGAACTGTAAATAAGTAAAATTTCACGTATTTTATACAATTTAGATCTCAAGACGAATAAAATGAGCAGGAGCCCAATCGCTTATTAGATAACATAACATAGTTAAAGGTGCTTAAAAACACGTATTGATCGATAATCAACGGAACATCATCTAATAAATCTCTGAAATTATTTTCCAAAAATTCTAAATCTGCAAATGGAGCTACATGGTTATTTAGTACAATTGGGCTAAGAGCATGTAGTATAATAATAGTAAGGACTGTAATGACTATTAATAGGTATCTTGTGCCTTTTGTTTAGAATAATGAACGGCTTACATAAAATAAAATATCCAATAATAAATGTTCCCAAAGTAGCAGTAAAAATACACATTTCCTTTGCTATCTCAGTAATCATTGATACACTTATTTGTTTATTTTTGCCACCCCCCTCTCCTTTCACCTCATTTGATTATGGGCGGTTCCTCCTCTATCATTCTATTAGTTAAATTAGAACCAATTAGTAGCTTCCAGTTACAAAAAAAAGCCAAACAAATCCTAATATCATATTGAGTTAATTACTTTTCCATAAATAGAAATGGTTTACATTAAGCTATTAAAAATAAGCCAACAAGTTCTTCGTTCCCAGCCCTATGTGAAATTACTGTAGCCGACTCTAGATATTTTTCTCACCCGGTAAATACTCTAATAATTTGTATGTAATAGGTTCGATTTTGGTATTCCTCTAGAAGATATATTTCCTTCAAATGACATACATCCCAGACTAAAGGTAAGAAATATTTACTCATTTTAAAAATACATATACGTCACAAGTGTTCCCTTTTAGTATCTCTTCCTCCTGACGTACTATAGCGTTAAGAGTAGCAGGGAACCCTTGAACATAATTTTAAGGTAATATTTATTCCTTATAAGTCTTCAAATGAATGAAGATATTGTAGAAACCAATCTGGATTTTTGGAAGAAGGCCTACGCTTAAAAACAAAAATTCTAGAATCTGAGAGCTTCATAACAAGTGCAAAACCTTCTTCATATTTTTGGGTCCTGAGACATTTTTTAGGATTATTGCCCATACCCTTGCTTCCTACATATACGAATGGAATGCGTTTGAATTGGTCCACATTAGGGGAAAAGTGTCAGTTTTATTTACAGAGCGCTACCAAGGATTTAAATGTTGCTGAACTAGATTGTCATGTGTCTAGGTATATTTGATATTGCTCAACAGATATTTGATGCGATCAGTGAGGGAGCGTCGTCGACCGAATTGAAACATTAGCCCCTTCTTTGTTGCTGGCACGAATTATATTTGAGTAGATCATGACGTAACTGAGTGTGAATGCTTGAAATGATCGCTATTAAATATCTGAGGGATAATCTGCAAAACTTTCGTTTAAAAATTTTGCCTTAGGCAGCTGTTGCAGTTACCCATAGAACATATTCGCCTGCTAGATTACCAACTCCAACTCATGAAGAAATTGAGCTTGAAGCATAAAAAACTACATAGGAAGTCACTAGTGTCTTTAGTCAGCTTTTTCTCTGCTGCTATATTTGTAAGACCTTACCGACCTGGATTAACTACGCAGGTAACTTTTAGATTTGATTTCCCAATCTGTAAATCACGATAGTTTGTCTTAAATTTCAGGACCAAATCATTCATCGGTATTTTCTTATTTATTTGGCTATACGCTGGCCCCTTATCAAAAGAGCACTTGCTCTTCCCAATAAAGCTACTGAAAGTATCAAAGCAAACATTGATGGAAGCTGTGTTAATCTTAAAATTGATAACCAAAGCAGTAGTTACATTAGCGCTATTATCGATGACAATCCGAACAACATTGAACACTTTGAAGATATTTTTAGTAACCGATATATAAAAAAATATATAAGACGCATTTCAGAGAAAAAAGAAACTGCATCATTTAGTTGTCAAGTTGATTTTAATAAAGGAATTTGCTCTTTGTGCCAAAAGAACCTTTCACTTTCCGACCTTATTAACGTCAATAGTAAATGTTGCTGCAGATATGGCTCAAATTACGAAAGTGATAAAATTTTTACGTCTAAAAAAATCATAAGTGATGAAGGAATAGAGGGTAGGATAGAAGCAAAACAAAATACTGAAATAGACAGCGCAGACGAAAAGACTTCCTCTAATTCCTCATATTTTTTAAATTCCAAAAAAGATGAAAAATTCGCCGAAACCAAACTGATTGAGAGAAAAAGTGAAATGGCAGCAAATGAGGCTCTCAGTCATGAAGTGAATGACGTGGGTATTACAGAATCTTTTATTCATAAAAGCATTACAGAGCTATCAAGTGTAAGAAGCAAAGAAAAGTTACCAAGTTCAGGAGGGGAAATTCACCAGAAGAATGAAGAGGCAAAAGTTGAAAAACCAGAACTTGACAGTGTAAATAGACATCAAAAGGTAATAAATGAGATAAAACAAATGATTGATGAAAAACGAATTGATTGTGGCAGCTTTGCAACTGCAGATAAAAAAAGTAAAGACGGGGAGGCCATAAGCCATCCCAAAATGGGAAGAGAGGCATTAGCTTCCGATAGTATCGATAGTAGCTCACATAGAGGAAGTCAAAATCAAAATAGTTTTGTGTTTAATCAGGACCAGAATAATGCAAAAGATAATGATATCGTCGATGGTAGCAAAAATCGCCCAAACAAAGAAATTTGTTTTAATCAATATCAGAATAACGCGGAAGATGACAAAAGTGTTAACCTCGAAACGCATAATAAAAGTGGCAACACGGAGGCGAGAAGAAAAATAATAAGAGAATACGAAAAAATGACCATATTTAGACGAGCTATTAAGGAAAATGTGAACAGAATGGCAAATAGAAGATTATCAGAAGTAAGTGCGCATCAAATAGACATAGAGGACCAAAGACGTAGAAGAGCCAGAGGAGGAGCGAAATCTATGAACAGTAAAGTTCTCGGAAATGAAATAAAAACTACACAAGAGTTCCAACCAAGTGCAGAAAAATCAAATTGTAAAAGATCTAAAAACGGAGCTATAGGCACAAGTGGCCAAGAAAAATCAACAAGAATGAAGAACAGTCAGGAAAAGTATTTAGAGGAAGAACTAATTCGTAAAGAGAATGTCTCAAAAAGCAAAGAACATGATCTAGTAGGATATCAAAGGGAGCGAAGTGCAAATGCTGCTGAAGTTAAAGATTTTAAACCAGAACAAGTTGGCAAATCCAAAAAAGAGCTAGAAAGTCCCCAAGTTAAGAAGAATGAAGCAACGGGATCTAAAGGTAGATAGTCAAACAATGTAGTGGTTAAATATCATGGCGCAAATAAATCGTTGAAAATTGATTTATTTTGACAATAAGAGGCGTTTGCTTTTCTTTTGACACTATTAAACTTAAGAAATATCTTGCTGCAATTTCTCATAATTATATGGGGAAATATTTGCAAGTGTTTTCTTATTTCATTGTAAATACTTTTCTAGAATTTCTGAATTTACCTCTTCCTTCAGTTTCATAAACTATAAATTCACCACTTATTCCAAATTTGGATATTTTCGCCCTTTCAGAATTTAATTTTAAATTTTTTATCCTTAGAACTTAAAAAAAATAGTTTAATATTCCAAGTTTACTTTTGAAATTTTGAGAAGAGTCGAAATTTGGAAAAAAAAATAGAAATCTTGCAATTTTAACCTTTTTCTACGAATTTTTATTTTAAAAGTTGTAGTTGTGAGGAAACATTGAAAACTTCAGATTTAAACGTACCTTAACTATTTGCACAAAATTTTGGCCTCAAAGTCGAAATATTAAAAAAAAATGTTTAACAATTTTTGGAAAGAGTTAGGGGCAAAGAAAGCGGAGTGATGGAGGGGGGAAGGATGGTGGTGGGAAAAGAGGGTCGAAGAGGGGGAAGAAGAGAGAGAGAAAAAGAGGAGAGAGGGAGAGAGAAAAGGAGATTTTTAAAAAAGTCAACATTTCAATAAAATCGAAGTTTGAAAAAAAATTCCAGAAAAGTACAAATTTCTAGAAAAAGTCGAAATGTTGAAAAAACTTGAAATTTTCAGTAGGTCGATAATTTTAAAGTTGAAATTTTAAAAAGTTGAAATTTTCAAAAATGTGATACGTCAGGCCCGTAACCAGGATCTTTTTTCGGTGGGGGGGGGGGGGGGGGCTAAGATCCTTCTGCTAAAATTACCTAGTCTTTGTTTGCGTTTAGGTTAGAACTAAGAAGCCACGGTGCAATACTACTTTACTATTAATATTATTATTGTATATAAGTACACTAAAATATAAAAAAATACATTAAAAACATTTCTAGAGTCTAACTCTTCTAACATTCTGACAAAGTAATTTAACAGCGACGTTGCCTATTTATCTTAATTTAATTTCTAAATAAAAACAGATCTGTGGGTAAGATGATAAAATTGCTCGAAAGATATTCCTTTTCCAAAATTTATCTTTGAACCGTCTTCTATGTATAACCTGCACTTGTGTATAAAAATGCGTCTAGAAAGTGCTCTATTTAAAGGCATACTTTGAAGTCAGCTGGAGAAAAATCTTTTTTTTTAATTTTTTTCATATTTCGATTAAATTCACAATTTTAACTTTTATCTCTAAATTAAGGTTTGCACGTTAACATTTAGAATTTGGATATTCTTTCTAAATTCTAAAGGATTAGATGTCTTTTTTTTTAAGTTTAAGTTTCCTCTTAGCGTCCAACCCTTTTTCTAACTGACATCAGCTTTAATTCCTACGTTTTTATTTTGGGCAATTTTGGGAATTATTGTTGTTATCTGAATTTGCAATGTCGAAATGCATTTGATTCTTCCGAATTTCGAAAAACGTTTTTGCTATAAAGTTATTTATCGTTTTTTTAAGTTTTACCTTTAATCTCAAAATTTCGACCTTTTTTGGAAATTTTCAATTTGAATTAGATTTTTTGTTAAATGCAAAGTATGTCAATACTTTTACTTTTTTTCTGAAAATTCAAAGTTTAAAATCTTGGTATTTACTTCAAACCCGCAAAGATTTTTTTAAACTTCGATTCTTTCTAGAAACCTGGGATTTTCGCCAACATTTTTATGAAAAATGCCGGATATCGAAATTCTGAACTTAATCTTGAGTTTTTTGAATTTGTAATCCTAATTCGAAATGTCTAGAAAAGTCTACATTTAGAGTGGACAAACTCGTTCTAGAAAAAGTTTAATTACGACCGTGTTTATGCTCAAAAATAACCAGAATTCTTTAATAAACATTTTTGAAATTATTAACTTTTTTAAAAATTTTGAATTTCCGAACAAAAGGTAGGTTATGTTAAGTCATAACAAATTTACCTGTTCGAACTCGAAATTTTTAGTTTTTTAAATTAGAAATTTTAGTAATAAGTTGACATTTAGAATTACTCTCTAAATCCGAAGAAAAAAGAAGCTATAATTTTTGAAAAAAAAGTTTTGAAGTCAAAATTTTTTTTAAAAATCTCTTATTTCCAAAAGATAAAAACTATTAATAAAAACTAATAACACTCAACATTTTGTTTTGAAACAAAATTCAAAAAATAAACTTTGATATTTTTATTAGTCTTTTCTCAAAATTGTCAGGGGATCTTTTTAAATTAAATGTCTAGAAAAAAACTCAAAATATTTTAAAGAAGTCTGAATTTTGAACCAGTGCTAATGTAAAAATTTTGAAAATAAAGTTATTAACCTCATATTTTTTTTTAATTTCGACTTTAATCTTGACATTTTTAAACTCGTCGTAAAAAGTTGGAAACATGTTATAAATTTTATAAAAATATGATCTTAAAGTTAAAATGTTGTGATTAAAAGTAAAAAAATTCTTAATTAAAGTTGAAATTTAATAACTAAGACAGAAATTTCAATATTTTTTTAAAAGTTTTCACTTCGAAGTCAAATTTTGGAAAAAAAGTCGAATTTTTGAAATCGTAATCGAAATATAAACAAATCAACTTCATAAAAAATTTCGAAATTTTTTATTATGAAGTTAAAACTTTTTGAAAAAATTAAAAATTTCGAATTAAGCTGATGGGTTAAAGTTATTAAGAAAATCCTGAATTTTCCAACTTAAAAATGCTCAAGTTTTGTGTAAAACTTGAAATTTATAAAAGAATCGACATTTTAGATATTTGTTTTAAAGTTCAATCGCCAAAGAACTACTAAAAGTGTTCACACTTTTAGTAGTTCTTTGACGCGGTCCAATCCCGGAAGAAGTATATCCTGTACTGACTCTGGCCGTGGAAGCCTTCGTTATCATATTCAATCGCCATGTTAGAAAAATTATAAAAAAATTCATATAAATAACTTATTAAAAAATGTTTTCTCAAAATATTGACTTATAAGAGATTTTGATTTTTTAGTAAAAGGCCTAATATTCAAAATTTTATTTAAATACCGAATTTAAATTTTCAAATTCCAAAACTGTAAAACTATTATCACAAAATCCAAGTTTTTCTCAAAATTTGCTTGTATAAATTTCCAGTTCTTCTCAAAAATTGAATTTTTTTTCAAAATGGGGAGTTTAAGCTTGAAAAACTTGCAAAATTCAACATTATTTTAATGAAATTTAAAAGGTAAGATTGAAATTAAAAAAAACAAGCAATTTCAGGAAAAGTTTAATTTTTTCTAGAAACGAAATCTCAGATTTAAAAATAAAAATTTTGGAAAAAATTCGAATGAGTTTAAGGTAAAAATTTTTAGATATAGGGTGAAAATTCGAGAATAAACTCGAAATTTTAAAAACTTCTTCATTTGAAAATGTTATACTCCTTCTGAATATCATGAGTATAACCTAAAATCTATTTGTTTTTAATTTCGACTGAGATATCAAAATGTTTTTTTTGTCAATTGTGAGTTTTGGCCTCTTAATACCTTTTTTTATAGAGAATTTAACCCTTTTGGTGCTTTATTTAGCTTTTCGTTGTTGTCTAATTTAACATTTTGCTCACCTTTTTACCTTGTTTGATTGTGCTTAAAATTCGGTCTCGAATAATAATAAATTGCGCCAAATTTGAAAAAAAAACATCCTTGCCACTACGAAAACAAAATGTTCCATTAAAAATGGTTTTTAAAAAGGTCGCACATCTGGAAACTTTAGTTCTATACAGGGTGTTTCATAATTGCATGCTGAACCGGCAGGGGGATATTCCTTGGGCAATTTTAAGACAAAATTTTCATATTAACATAGGTCCGGAAACGCTTCATTTTCGATATACAGGGCGGTAAAAATTGAAGAAAAAATCGGTTTTTCTTCAATATTTCTGAGACTGGTTTAGATATTTTTTTGATATTCAGTACACGATATCTGGGTATAAAAGCAAGTATTTTGACAAAAAAACATTTGTTCTGATTCCACCAGTGGCGTTCTCACAAACAGGTCGATACACATTTTTGAAAAAAAAATGTGACGCCAATGCTATTTTTCAAAATAAGAATTATTTTCCTAGTCTTTGTTGTGTTTCTATCAAAAATGAGCTCTTGACTTTTTGTCTTACGACGGCCGGTTTCCGAATTAAAAAATAAAAATCATTTACTTGCTATGCCGCTATGGAAGATTAATTTATTAATGAAATCTTAACAATAAAATTAATTAAATCATATCAGGTGTTGAAAATGTCCACCACCTGCAAGTATGCACGCCTCAACTCTTCTTCTCATAGATTCGCGTACTCGTTGAAAAATTCCTGGCATATTTCTTATAGCGTTGCAGGAATCTGTTATGCGATTTCTCAGTTTTTCTTCAGTTTGGATTGGGGTGCTATAAACTAAGGTTTTAAGATAGCCCCATAAAAAATAATCTAGACTATTCAGGTCAGGGGATCTAGGCGGCCATAATTCTGTTCCTGCTCTGCCTATCCAGCGATTATTGTAATTTTGGTCCAAATATGCACGTGCCAAAACACTAAAATGCGCAGGGGCACCATCGTGCATAAACCATATTCGATTTCGGATTAAAACGGGGACATCTTCTAACAGCACTGGTAAATCATTTTCAAGAAAGTGACGATAATTTTCTCCATTTAATCTTTTTGGCAGAAAAAAGGATCCAATTAAATAGTCGTCAACAATTCCTGCCCACACATTTACCGAGAATTGTTCTTGGTGATTGACTTCGACCATGGCATGCGGGTTCTCTTCAGCCCAAAAGTGATTGTTGTGGAAGTTTCTAATTGCATTTCGGGAAAAACTGGCTTCATCAGTAAATAATACTTCTCTGTCAAATAGTGGATTTTCAACAATTTTTTGAATAAACCATTGGCAGAAATTTATACGAAATGGTAAATCCCGAGGCCGTAAGGCCTGAACCCGTTGAATATAGTAAGGGTATAACAAAAAATCGTGAAGTATCCTCCAGACTAAAATATGGGAGGTATTTAAATTACTAGCAATTTTCCTTGTGCTTATTTCGGGATTTTGCTCAACTGAATTAAGAAGAGCTATTTCAGTTTCTTCTGTTCTTGCGGTTCTTTGTGCCCCTTTTAAGTGATGATCGGGTTTAAAACATCCCTTCTCGCGTACTCTTCTATGAACGCTTGAAAAAGTTCTTGCATCTGGCACAATTCTTTGCGGAAAACGCTCTGCATACAGTCGCCTGGCTTCAAATGCATTTCCATCCGCAAGACCGTACATGTAATGAATATCGGCAAACTCAGCATTCTCAAACATATTTTCTTATACTTATCAATCACTCACATTCAGATAAAGAGTATTGAAGTGAAAAATTTGACACTTGGTTGTAAACACAAAACTAAATCTCAGTGGCCTACTAGATTTTCATTAATAAATTAATCTACCACAGCGGCATACCAAGTAAATGATTTTTATTTTTTAATTCGGAAACCGTCCGTCATAGGACAAAAAGTCAAGAGCTCATTTTTGATAGAAACACAACAAAGACTAGGAAAATAATTCTTATTTTGAAAAATAGCATTGGCGTCACATTTTTTTTTCAAAAATGTGTATCGACCTGTTTGTGAGAACGCCACTGGTGGAATCAGAACAAATGTTTTTTTGTCAAAATACTTGCTTTTATACCCAGATATCGTGTACTGAATATCAAAAAAATATCTAAACCAGTCTCAGAAATATTGAAGAAAAACCGATTTTTTCTTCAATTTTTACCGCCCTGTATATCGAAAATGAAGCGTTTCCGGACCTATGTTAATATGAAAATTTTGTCTTAAAATTGCCCAAGGAATATCTCCCTGCCGGTTCAGCATGCAATTATGAAACACCCTGTATAGTGTAAAGCCAAAAAATTTCGAGGGGGGGCTGCAGCCCCCTATCGCCCCTGGTTACGGGCCTGTGATACGTCAATAAAAAGGGTTTTATATTCTCTATTCACTGGCACTCCGTTTTGCAATTCGTTTAAATGGCTTAGAAGTTACCGAAGATATCGATTTAATTTTTGCATTTTTCAAGAAATGAATCGGTGAGATTAAGAATAGTGCAAAAGTTTACAAGTCCAAATGTTGGGAAAATAAAAAAATATGTTTATTTCGTTTGCTATGCTTCTTATAAGTTTGGTATGTACAGACAAGTACTAATGTATCCCTTCAGGTACCTTTTAAACAAAAACATGAAATTTATTAGTTCATGCATTTTTCTAATATCCACAAAAACCAAATCTGGACTTGTACTGTTCCTAAACTCAGTAGTGGGAATTATTAGAACTTTTCTCGAAATTTGCATAAAAACATATGAATACGATGGTAAAGTATATTTTATTTAACAAAAATACATAATCAGATTTAGTTACTAGCATCATCACCATTCTCCAAATTAGTGGTTCTCCAGGATATTATAGGATAAGAAAACTCTTACTGTTCCCTTCTATGTATTTCATTATAATATGACAGCTTAGAAATAATGCACCGTACATAAACTGTATGTATTTCGAGATTGTAAAACTTTTATTTATTTTATTTGCTACTATTCTACAGATTTTTTTTTTACTTTGTATGCCACAATTCTTAAAGTCAAGTAAATGGGTCTATATGAAGTGATAGTTATAGTAAATGTTTTTTTTCCTGGAATTTTTAGTCAATGCCTCTATTTATCTGGAAGATATGTAGGATCGCATTTTCTGATTATTTTTTTCAGTCCGAAATGCCTCTAAAACAGCTCAGCCTGATTATAAATCGTACCAAAACGCCAAATGTTGAGGATAAGAACAGTACAAGTCCAGTGTTCTTAAAAACAATGAAGTGCGACAAACTCTGGAAAGGGCATTGACAAGGTGGCTTTTCTACTGTTTTTCTACTAATTCGATGTAGCTTCGTATTTAAAGCAAAATGGCTATGATTGATGAAAATGTCAAATTTTGGACTTGTACTGTTCTTAATCTCACCGATTCAAATGTATTAAGGAAACTACTTCAAGACTTCGTAACTTTTGAACGAATTAACCAAATTTCAAAACAGAGCGCCAAAATAGAAAGAATCAAAAACCCTCTTCAATATGTACAGGGTCTTTGGTTATAAATGCACCCCCCATTTATCTTTCGAAATATGATACAAAAAATTTTGAATACAATAGTGTCTAGACCCTTCTTAAATTTTTATTTGAAATAAGTTTGCGATATACAGGGTGTTATGTTTTTTCAGAATCAAAGTCAACTTTGGTTTTTTAATGGAACAACTCAATTATTTTTTTATTTTCAAATTTTCCCGAAAATTCCACATATGTTTTATGTAACATACTGTGGTGAGTCGAGTTCTACTAAACTGTTCTATTTCCTCGTTTGTTTTATTTAATTGAATTTTATTCAGTTTTTCTTGGAAATATTAAATCTACAAATACTGTATTATAAAAATTCTTTGTAACATAACGTTTTGCGTGAGAAACAGATTTCTTAGCGTTCACAAATTAGATAAGAGTTATTTGTTAGGCCTGGTTTGTTTCAAGCACAGATACCTAAACTGAGTAAAATAACATGTTAGTTTTGAACGACCGCGGAAAAGTAGAGTAATAAATAAATAAGGGTAAGTGTCAATAACGGAAACCGTAGCAAATCTCTCGGCAAGACCATGTGGTGGTATATTGGAGAAATTGGACGTTCAAAAAACACCCTTATAAACACGTACAATTGTAAGTTATTTAAATTTCAATTATCGAAGTAAAACTTGCAAGATAAAGGGACGACATTATTCAAAAGGGGTTTTCAGTTTGATATGCACTTTAAGAATCCTTTTCAAAATTTATTTAAGGGTTAATTTGGATTAGAAATATTTAAATTAGTAGAAATTCTGCATCCTCATGCCCTCTAGCGAGATGCAAAGGATGTCTTTCGGTCCCCAGAAATTAAGGGTAGGGGAATAAAAAGATAAAACACTGGAAAGAAATTTACAGGGTAGTAAAATACTGAACTTCGATGAAACTAGTTATGCAAACGAGTACGAAATACGGGAGTTTAAAAAATTACTTCTGTCTGTGCTAATTAACGTAAATGAACACAAAAAAAAACAATTTCTGTTCAACGTGAAGTTCTTGTGCCATTTGTGTGAGGTTTGCTACAAAAAAAATAGGCAAGTAAATTTTAAATTGTCCGATGATTTTATTTGATGGTTTTTCGCTCTTATATGATTTAATTAACTTTTCCTAAAATTTGAGAAAATACTTGTTCCTAATTTTGATCAATATGGGGTTGGGGGCCGTACACAAAAAAAAGAGAAAGGAATTTAAAACTTCTACAACAAACCGAATGAATGAGAAAGTCGTTGTTAGAAAATTATTATAGGGCCAAGAATCCTACCGCTGACTGGTGCAACTACCAGTCTCAGTTTCAAAAAAAAAAGAAAACAAAAATTAAACAAAATAAAAAAAAATACAAAGACAAGAAAACGAAAAGGAAATAAAGCGCATTCGCTTCATACAAACATTTTCATTTCCTTAAGGTCGATCTTAGTGTTCTGCTGTTGGAAGCTGAGTTTCCAGGGGTTCCAAAATAATTTATACCCATCACCACAAAGGTCCGATAACTGGCAACAAACACATATCTTTGAGGTTTTATTGATGATGTTCTGCAAGTTCTAGAAACGTGGGCATTGTACACCTTAACATCCTTGAAGCATAAGCCACAATGAGCTCTTACCTAGTTCTTGTTTTGGTGTATTCACCTAGTGCTACCTCATTCGCAGATTCTCCTTCGTAGGTTGCTTAAATCCAAAAAATATAGGACAAGACAACCTGGCCCAAAAAGAGCCTTATAGATCTGTTGACAAATGGGGAGTACTAACGTAGGTGAACGAGCAGTATCAGCATCAGTTCTCGTTAGGGAAATATCTTGATGAAAGAAATGAGAACTTCTTGCCAGTTTCTAACTTTAATTTCAATGTTTTGTGTTAAGTCAAGGTTAGCCACTTTCTAAGCCAGAAACGCCCCTTCTTTAGAACAGTAGCCGTAGAAGTAGATGTAGTGTTGAAAGGGAAATTCTGCTCAGAAAGTTTCTATGAAATTTGAACAATATTTCTAGTCTATTTTATGACACTGGTTTGAGTTCGATTGATTGAGTTTGGTATGAGAAAAACAGAAAAAAACCAAAGGAACAAGTTAACAAAGGAAAGAAAGAAATAGTGAGAGAACAAGAGATCTGTAAGATTGAATCATCATTTATAAATTTGATTTATTACGATAAATCTCAACTTCATTTTCAAGCTTGAGCTCGGTTTTCTCTTAGCATTATCCTTTGGATATTGTTGGGTCAAAGCTTTAACAGAAAACTGTATGCGATGTGAAGTATGCTTGAATATTGAAGCGACAAAACTCACAATAATTGGGGAATAAAAAACAGATACCCGAAAATAGTTTGAGAACCTCTGTGTACAAACTAACCAGCGAACGCCCACCGATAATCAGGTACAAAGTTAGCTGCATTTGGTTTGAAAACCTTCGAGTGCAAACTAAATGGCTCAGCTGGGGAAAATATTGCGATTATTAGGGTTAAAATAAACTTTGGGAAATTAATAACCGACGCACCATATACGAGCGAAAGAGTTAGACAAAGAATGTCAGGTTACTTGTGCTTAATGAATTCTCTTCATTTTCTAAAGAAATATTTCTCTCGGATCTGTGTCCAGCAAATTTAAACAAATCGAAACAAACAGGTCCACTTTATTTTGTTGTACTATGTTTAAGAACACTTGAAAATCACAAACTTAAAATTTTGTTCATTTATTTGTTGACCTATTGTAATAAAACGTTGAGGTCAATTGTTGTTTGAATTTGATAACACTTCCCTGTCGACTCTACGAACTGGGGTTACAATTTATTAGAATAAAATAATTTTAAACACAACGTAAACAAATTGGGTCCGAAAATCGAAGGTAAATTATTCTTCGAAAATTTTTAAAGATGAGCAAAATTCCACAATTTTGAAAAACTACATACAATCACTGGTTTTGGTCGCGCATCACATTTAATTAACGGCTGCTGCTCATCACAATACCTATATCTAAATTCAATTGTGTCTGAAATATTGATAGTTGTAAATCGCCAATATGATTTTGATTTTTCGTAAATAATAGATATCTATAAGAAATGTTAGATATAAAAGTTTATAGAAATCGTTTAAATATTTATTTCAAATAAGTTTGCTATATACAGGGTGTTTAGCTTTCCAAAATCCAAATCAATTTTGGTTTTTTAAATAGAGCATCCGAATTATGTTGTTATATTTGAACTGCTTCGATAATTTTACGAAAATTTCATAAAATATAGCTTATTCTTAGATTCAGCAGTTTCAATAATGTCGTTACTTAAAAAACTGACAATTTTCTAAACTTAAAACAAAAACCTATAAGTATAATTCTGAAACCGTTTAGCATACAAGAAATGGGCTCCTCTTTTCCTTTTTATTATTGATATATTTTGAAATAAACCAGCTTTTTATGTTACTTCATTTTTTTTATTAAAGTTTTAATCGAAATGAACTTAGGATTGTATTGACGATTTAGAACCATCAATATTTTCAAAGCAGTTAAATTTAGATATGGGGTATGTTGTATAAAATATATTTTCAGGGGAATTCAAAAATGAAAAAATAATTGGACTGTTCTACATAAAAAAACCAAATTAAGTTTGGATTCTGGAATACAAAACACCCTGAATATCGTTAAATCATTTCAAACAATTCAAGCAATTCTTGAAAACTTTTACATTTAAAATTTCTTGTAGGTACCTAATTATTAGTGTCAAATCAAGCTCATATTGGCGATTTATAACTATCAATATTTCGAAAACAATTAAATTTAGATATAGGTATATTATATAAAACATATGTGAAATTATTGGGAGAATTCGAAAATGAAAAAATAATTGGGGTATTCCGTTTAAAAAACCAAAGTTGGCTTTGATTCTGAAAAAAAGTAGCACCCTGTATATCGAAAACTTATTTCAAATAAAAATCGAAGAGGTATCTAGAAACTTTTTTGTTCAAAATTTTTGTATCTACCATAATTCGAAAGATAAATGGGGGGTGCATTTATAACCAAAGACCCTGTACATTAGTCTCCGTCTCCGTTTTAAAAAATTTGGAGGATGGCACCCTCGCATAGAAGGGTGAAGTTTGGGTAATGATTTTTGCACCTAAACTGTCACCCCTACAAACACAATTGACTTATTTCATTACTTTTTCGACAAAATTTTTTCCTAGAAGTTATGACGTAGGGTACTTTTTCCATGTGTCACTCTGTATTGAAAAAATTGGTCGAATTTCGATCATAAGATGTACTAGTTAGTGTTATTAATAATAATACTGTAAAAATTTAGTAAACAGATTAGATGGAGGAGCTTCTGGAGAATGTTTGGGACAACAGGGCATAATAATCCATAAGAAGAAAGAAGATGAAAAGGAAATGTCATATAAATCTGAGGCGCCAACAGATAATTTAGTTGCTAAAAACAATAATAATACAAATAGTGACAAGGAAGATGAAATACATAGCAGAACAGAATTACTGAAGGGAGTAAAAGATAATACAACTAATTCGCAAACTATAAAAATGATAAAAAACGTACTTAGACGAATGTTCAACAATGTGACTAAAAAATCAAGTGATGAAGAAGATTTGAAAGAAATATTACACTTTGATAAACAAGAGTTGACAAACCGCCAAGATGCCACTGGACACAGTGTAACACAAAACGAAGAGAATAGTCGTATAACAAACAAACTAAGCAACGTAAATTTAGCTACTGACTACTTGACAGTTATCGAAGAAATTGATAACAAAATAGAAACCGCAAATAATCATCTTAATAATGGCAGTGAAAATATATTAGGTTTAAAGAAGAAAAATGAAGAAAATACTTGCAGAGAATCATTTCAGTATAAAAAATTAAGTAATGACAGCGACGAGGGAACCTTATCTAAAGAAATCAATTTTGTCAAGGAACCCAAAGAAGAAGAAACCAAAATCGAGGAAGTCAGCAACCAGAGTAGCAAGCAAATCAGCGATCGTGAAAATTCAACAACTAGCGCAATTTTTGCAAAGAAATTACTTGATTTTGTGGAGGAAACTTCCGACACTGAAGCAGGCATAAGCAGCCTTCACTCGGATGGCGACTCGTCTTCAAAAACCAATGTACCCCCTGAAGAGACTACTTTAGTAAACATGTCGAACACTGATTCGTACATGTATGATGACTACGATACATTTGAAAACGAACGTTTTAATCAAATTTCGTGTGTTACCAAAAAATTTACGCAGTCGACCCCTAATTCATCAGTAACTGTGGACCAAGAGGTATTCAGTAGGATATCCAAGATCGGGTGGACTTACACCCCACCGGATACACCCTCTATCAATTTGAATCCAAAACAAACCAAACTTGAATTGTTAATGGTGGAAGAATGTGAAGATAAAGAATCCAGTGTGCCCATATTGGCGAATGATAGTGCAATCAAGTCGAAAACTTCCCTTAATTTTCAAAAAATTAAATCCAAGTTGAAGTTACTTCAACCAAAGCAGAAGGGTAGCGAAGAGGACATTTCTTCAAATATACGTTACAAAAAAATGCACTATAGTAGTTAATAAGACGCATCAATTTATTTTGTATAATTTTTATTTACAAATAAAAGTCTTTGAAAGTAATAATTTACAATACTGTAAAGGGTTAAGATATCGTTGACATTTTAATTTTATTGACCCCTTGGACCGCATCGTTGACTGTGGCGAAACACTTCAGCAATTTATTGTCGAACAAATTACACTTATTCATTAGTTCATAGCTTGGATCTGGAAGATTAACGTTTAAAATATGAGGCGGACGTTCAACTGATTAATCAAACCTGACAGTCCTGAAAAATAGATGGGAATGCTAATTTTCTCAAACGCTTCAGTTAAACTCTTTAACATTGACACTCCAGATGGATCAACGTAGCTTATTGAGGAACAATCTATAATAATGCACTTGAGTTCTGTGTTTATTTTCATGTGCAGTTTGTCAATTTTAGTACATAGTTCCATGTCTTGTTTTTCTTTATCTTCAACCTAAATTGACAAAATTAGCTTGAAAAAATATACAGTTTCAATCAAACCTTCTCCGTCAATTTCTTTAATTTATTTCTATGGATCAGTTCCTTCTGAGGATTGATCCCGACCAAAGTAAAGAATTCATTCCTGAAAATATTCCTGGTTGCGAAATTGATGCCCCCACTGTAGTGGAATATCTTGATGCCTTTTATTTGCTCTGTCTAAAATTGTAAAAAAGTATAAGACACTTGCTGCAGTTACCCCACTACAGGCAGATAGGTGGCACTATACCGAGAGATTTGGGATTACTTTTGACCGGAGTATTTGTCAAGTTCGAGTTGAGTATGCCAAACTGGCGAATCTAACAAGATCGAAGCCGCTATTTGGTTCCCAAACCTTTAATTTGATAACTGCTCAAACCTAATGGTCTGCATGTTTTTTGAATTTAGTAATTTTTCTTCAGGTTCATTATGCAGCACAAATCGATATCAATATATTTGAATCACTATCACTTGAAAACAGTTTCCACAATGAAAACTGATGTGTACGTGCTTCATGCTTACCCCTTTATATCTATTTATATCCAGATACAGATCTGTGCGTGGAACGTTTCCAAGCAAACAAGTGTATGGTTTAAAACCCAAAATAAAAATGCTCGATAGAGATGTAATTAATCCCACTAAAAGTCCGATATCGATGCCAACCAGAACGACGGTCAAAAAAGTCGCCATCCAAACCAGGGCGTCCAACTTGCTGAATTTCCAAAATCTGAAGAAATCTTTGGCTTGCATCAGCATGCCTTTCAAGGCGACCACTATGACACTGGCTAAAACGGCCTGAAAATTTCGTGGCGTAAAATATTTAGTAAATTAATCACTCGATCAAACCTACCCTGGGTAACTGCTCAAATAAAGGTCCTATGTAGAGAAGTACAAATACTAAAATTCCGCAAGATACTAGGGAGGCTATTTGGGTTTTCCCTCCTACAGTTTGTTGTATTGTGGAGCGGGATAACGACGCGGTAAAGGGCATACATGAGAAGAATGATCCAAATAGGTTCCCAACGCCCTAAAAGAAAATTATGATAACTTTGTAACATAATTTTGAGATTTTACAAAATTTGGACTCTTTCGAAAAATTTGTATTTTCGTTCGATGTTTGTTAATCAGGAACTTTAGGCATTTTTTCGAAACTGTTGTCATTTCTTTTAGACATTTCTATTTTCATTCTTGTTGTTTCGACATTCTTGACATATCGAGATTATAACTGTAATATAAAATTTCTACACTAAATTCGAAATTAAATGTAACTTAATAAAATCAAAATTACTTTTTTTTTAAATCTCGGTTTTAATCTACAATTTTTGTATTTTTTGGGTTCCGTACTGTGGTGAGTCGAGTTCTACTAAACTGTTCTATTTCCTCGTTTGTTTTATTTAATTGAATTTTATTCAATATTTTCTTGGAAATATTAAATCTACAAATACTGTGTTATAAAAAATTCTTTGTAACATAACGTTTTGCGTGAGAAACAGATTTCTTAGCGTTCACAAATTAGATAAGGGTTATTTGTTAGGCCTGGTTTGTTTCAAGTTTAATTACCTAAACTGAGTAAAATAACATATTAGTTTTGAAGGACCGCTGAAAAGTAGAGTAATAAATAAGGGTAAGTGTCAATAACGGACACCGTAGCAAATCTCTCGGCAAGACCATGTGGTGGTATACTGGAGGAGTTTGACGTTCAAAAAACGCCCTTATAAACACGTACAATTGTAAGTTATTTAAATTTCAGTTATCGAAGTAAAACTTGTAAGATAAGGGGATGGTATCATTCAAAATGGGTTTGCAGTTTGATTTTCACTTTAAGAATCCTTTTCAAAATTTATTTAAGGGTTAATTTGGTTTAGAAATATTTAAATTAGTAGAAATTCTGCATTCTCATGCCCTCTAGCGAGATGCAGAGGATGTCTTTCGGTCTCCAAAAGTTAAAGGTAGGGGAAGAAAAACATAAAGCACCGTAAGGAAATTAAAAGTAGTCAAATACTGAACTTGATGAAATTAGTTTAGAAATTAAGGTCAACTTCCGGACTTATAAAAACGAGTACGAAATACGGGAGTTTAAAAAAACAAAAACTGCTTCTGTTTGTGCTAATTAACGTAAATGAACATAAAAAAATAACAATTTCTGTTCAACGTGAAGTTCTTGTGCTATTTGTGTGATGTTTGCTACGGGACAAATAGGCAAGTAAAGTTTAAATTGTCCGATGATTTTATTTGATGGTTTTCGCTCTTATATGATTTAATTAACTTTTCCTAAAATTTGCGAAAATACTTGTTCCTAATTTTGATCAATATGGGGTTGGGGGGCGTGCACAAAAAAAAGAGAAAGGAATTTAAAACTTCCACAACAAACCGAATGAATGAGAAAGTCGTTGTTAGAAAATTATTATTGGGCCAAGAACCCTACCGCTGACTGGTGCAACTACCAGTCTCAGTTACAAAAAAAGAAGAGAAAAAAAAACAAAAACAAAGAAAGTAGAAAGAAAAAAAAGACGAAAACAAATAAAGCAAATTTGCTTCGAAAACCTTCTATTTTCTTAAGGTCGTTCTTCGATGTTCTGCTGTTGGAAGCTGAGTTTCCAGGGGTTCAAAAAATCGATAACACCCATCACCGCAGGCTCGGTAACTGACAGCAGACATCTATATTAGGATTTGCTGATGATGTACTGTACGTTCTCGAAGCGGAAAAAAAAGGAAAACCGGAACCGGTGTTGTAAGAAGGTTGTCTGAAGAACTTTCCAGACACAGGCAAAACCCCAAACGCAGGTGAGCTCCTGGCTGCGTCCCCTCGGGATCATACGCCTGAACACACTGGGGGCATAAGTAACCTCTCGTGGCCTCTGTTTTGGCGTATTTGCCCGGCCTGCCTTATCCGTAGATCCCCTCATCGGTTACACAGTCCGAAAAAAAGGACTCTTCTATATAGACTACGGAGAATTACAACACTGCGCGTCGCGATCGGAAAGCTTTTGCAAAATTACTAATCTATAGTCGCATGCCTAGATTTACTAACGTAGGTGAACGAGCAGTATCAGCATCAGCTCTCGTTAGGGAGATGTTTTGACGAAAGAAATGAGAATTTCTTGCCAGTTGCTAATTTTAATTTAAATGTTTTTTTTGTGCTAAGTCATGCTTAGCCATTTTCTAAGCCAGGAAACGTCCCTTTATTTAGACTAGTAGCCGTGGAAGTAGATGTAGTGTTTGGAAGGGAAAATTTTGCTCAAAAATTTTCTACGAAATCTGAACAATATTTCTAGTCTATTTTATGACACTGGTTTGAGTTCGAGTGATTGAATTTGGTATGAGAAAAACAGAAAAAAAACAAACAAAGGAACAAGTTATCAAAGGAAAGAAAGAAAGAGTGAGAGAACGAGAGATCTGTAAGATTGAATCAACATTTATAAATTTGATTTATTACGATAAATCACAACTTCATTTCCAAGCATGAGCTCCATTTTCTCGTAGCATTATCCTTTGGATATTGTTAGCTCAAAGCTTTAACAGGAAACTGTATGCTATGTGAAGTATGCTTGAATTAAGAAGCGACAAAAACACAAAAGAATTGGGGAATAAAACAGACACCTGAAAATAGTTTGAGAACCTCTGTGTACGGCGAACACCCACCGATAATCAGGTACAAAGTTAGCTGCATTTGGTTTGAAAACCTTTGAGTACAAACTAAATGGCTCAGCTGGGGAAAATATTGCGATTATTAGGGTTAAAATGAACTTTGGGAAATTAATAACCGACGCACCATATACGAGCGAAAGAGTTAAACAAAGAATGTCAGATTATTTGTGCTTAATGAATTCTCTTAATTTTCTAAAGAAATATTTCTCTCAGATCTGTGTCCAGCAAATTTAAACAAGATGAAACAAACAGGTTCACTTTTATTCTGTTGTATTATGTTTAAGAACACTTGAAAACCACAAACTTGAAATTTTGTTGATTTATTTGTTGACCTATTGTAATAAAACGTTGAGGTCAATTGTTGTTTGAATTTGATAACACTTCCCTGCCGACTTTATGAACTGGGGTTACAATTTATTGAAATAAAATAATTTTAAACACAACGTAGACAAATTGGGTTCGAAAATCGAAAGTAAATTATTCTTCGAAAATTTTTAAAGATGAACAAAATTCGACAATTTTGAAAAACTATATACAATCACTGGTTATGGTCACAAATGGCTGCTCATCACAGTACCTTAAAAGGAAAAACGGAACCCTTATAATTTTGAATAATTCGCATGAGGATCGGCTTAAAATTATTATTAATTTTTTGACTTTCATTACCATCTCTCTTTTCGATTAAAATATATTTCTTCTGTTATTTTAGCTAATATTGTCTTTATTTTTATGTTATTGAACTCACTTTTAAATTATTGTTATTAAAAATTTTTTGAAGACTTGTAAAAAATAAAGATAACCACACGCCTATTACGTTTCATATACAAAGATAATACAATTGAAACGTTGGGAACTTTGGCTGGAGCGATAGAGACCCAAATATATTTTGTAACTAATGTCCGCAGACAATTTTAAATACCACAATTTGTTCTATTTATTAAGAGTGTACAACCCGCAGAGTAATTTATCACACGTAAAATTCGATAATACATTTTCACCCTGCTTGGGGTCGAATTTCGAAAAATGCTTTCTTAGTGGATACCTATGTTACATAAGGAACCTCTATGCCCAATTTCAGGTTTGTATATTTAATAGTTTCTGAGATTTCTTGATGAGAAAGTCGTACGTGCCTTTTATATGTACAGGTCAGGCACGTAGCCAGGGGGGGGGGGTCCAAGGGGTCCGGACCCCCCCCGAAATGAATATTCGCCAAAAAATTTACCATGGTATGAATTGAAATATCAATAGAAAAATGGTTGATTGTATATTTAAGCATGTAAATAATTTCAACTTTCTAATTGCTAACTACCAAGTTTATGATAAGCAAAATCGCCATGTAGACATTTTAAGAAAAATTGGCAGTGAGCTCAAGGCTTCCCAATATATGCTTCAATCGTCACGTACGTGCAGCAGCGGCATTGCAGTCAAAGGACATATTCTTATACCTAATCTACTTTATTATATTAGCTCATATTTCATATTGCCAAATTGCCATAGGAAATACAATACAAATCATGATTATGGTACGAGTTAAGAATTAGTCGACAAGTCGACTCTTGATCTGTGATAAATTAAATACGTGAACTTAAAATGGATATTGGGAAATTTTTCTTTGGTAAGTTTCACGTTTTTATTTGTCAAATTTAGATTTTATTCTTTATATTTACTAATTACCAAAATGAAAAAAAAAATAAAAGAGACGAGTACGTAAAAATAATTAATGTGTCATATTTTCTGAAGAATATTTTCTAGAAATTTTGTTAATTTAACAAAATTCCGAGTTTAAATTGAAAATTCGAAATTATTTTCTTTAATTTTACGTCTCTGTAAGCACATAATCGATTTCATTAATTTATTTTTTTAAATTCCAAGGACGTATAAATAATTTTTTGTCGAATTCTGGTGTTTTTTCTCAAAAATGTTTTACTTTTGATTAATAAATTTTTTATATATTGCAACCTTTTTCTAAATTTCGATTATTTTTAGAAATTTTCGAAATATCAACTTCTTTTGTAAAATTTTTTCAACTTTCTTTTAATTTTTGATTCAAATTCAACATTTCAACTTTTTCAGAGATTTCTCTCTTTTGATAAACATATTTATACGCATTTTGACATTATTTCTAAAATATTCATTTTAGTTTAAAAATATACACTTTTTTTAAATTCAAGTTTGGATTTTTAATTTTCCTTTTATTTAAACGAAATTTTCATTTGAAATTCCAACTTGATGTTTTTAAGATTTAATTTTTAACATCTTGAAATAATTTAGAAATATCAACATTTTTATTTTTCCATTTCGACTTTAAAATCGAAATTTCTAAAAAAATGATTTTATAAATTTCGTTTTTCTTAAAATTTTCAGTTTAGTTAGAACTATTTTTTATAATGTTTGCGTTTTTTTTTGTTTAAAATTTTAAATTTTCCTACAGATCGTTATTTTAAAATTTCAGTTTTTTTTATTTCTTTTCTAAATTTATCGCTTTGCTCTAAAATTTGTATGCTCTAATTTTTTCAAATTTTAATTCGTCACGAAATTTCTACTTTAAAAAAAATTCTAGTTTAAAGCCAACATTTTTGCTTCATCAGAAAATTTTCGGTTTTTTCTCAATATTTAAATTTTTTTTAAATATTTCGGTAAACTCAACATTTTTAGTTTAAAAATAAATTGACTTTAACCTTGAAGCTTCTGGATTTTCTTTGATAAAGTTCTTTTCTTTTTTCATCCTTTCAATTTTTCGTCCAAATTTCTGCTTTTCCTGAAGATTTTTAGATTCACCCTTTTCCTTTCTAAAATAAATTTAAAGTTTCGACAAAAATCGAAATTACAAATTAAAATGGAAGCTTCTATTGAATTTTTTTTATTTCATCTTTAATATCTAATATTTCCAATTTCGTCTTTGATCTGAAATTTAAAGCTGTTCTGAAAAGTTCAAAAATCACGTATTTTGAAAAAATACTGGGTAATTTTAATTTTTTTTTCAAAATGTCGAGATAGACTAGATTTGAAAGATTTAAATATCGAGACTGTAGTCGAACTTGAGAGTTTCAAATTATAGTTCAAATTTCGAAGTTAAGATTGGAAATTTTACGCAAAAGTAAAAAATGAGCACTAGGTAAAAAACCAAGACGTTTATTGATTTGATAACTCAACTTTTCTTTAAATTTTGCAATATTGCTCATTTCGAAGAAGTTTATGTCTCTAACTTAAAAAAAAATGCCGAGTTGGACCCTCCCCGAACGAAAATCCTGGCTACGTGCCTGGTACAGGTAAATGGCGCTCTGGCAAAATATTTACCTGGGCCAAAAATTCTTGGTTGGCGTCGACTTCGTAATTCAATTTTTGCGCAAAAATCAATGCCATGGACATTGTTATTGTGTAGGAAACGATAGCTATCGTAAACGAGTCCAAAATGACGGATCCTATAAGCGAGAGAGGCGGTAATGTGGGCGCTGGTATGCTGCAACAGATAAATTAAAACAACCGAAATTTCACACAAAAAAAATTAAAAAGTAGGCAACATCACATAAGTATTTACCCGCTGGGTATTTCACCTATAACACGTATGGCGTAATTTTCTTCCAAATTACAGTAGTGTGAAATAAGGGTACCCAAAACAATAGCTATTAACTCTATTGGTACTGGGAAAGACGACTTTTTGGATACAATTGGCTACAACAAAACTTTTTAGATGATTTTAGTTTAAAGACACTTATAAATACCTTGAGAACTTCATTATTTAAGAGTGTTATTAGTATTGTCACTGCGGAAATAATTATGGCGGCATAATTAGATTTAGGGATGTTTTCAAAAATACTCCCATATGTCTAAAAAAAATATAGAAACCCAATTCCTGATGATTTAACTGAGAGAGTTGTAAGTCTCAGCAATAATTACTTTAATTGGCATATAATAAAAATGTTCTTCGTTAGATGGAGTCGAGAGTCACTTACAAGTCACCTTTCTTGTGTGGCTGACTAATAGCTACAAGTTACTCATATTTACAGCGACTGTACCGTGCTAAAGAGACCACAAATAGTAGTAGCCCATCCATGGTTGTTAAATGTAAATATTTTCAACTGTAGCAGGTTCAACTCAGAACTTATGAAACTTAAGAAACTTACATTAATAACTTGAAAGTATCCTTTAAACTTTGGAATTCGAATTCCTAATATGTCTTTGAGTTGGGATGTAAAGACCTGAACAGCTGCTCCAGTTGTGAAGCCACTAACTAACGTCTCTGATAAAAGAGCGCTCACGAAACCTAGCTGAAGAAAATACATGCAGATCTGAAATAAAGGAAATATTTGTGAAAACAATCTAACAAATATGTATAATCATAAAATAGCATCAGTCACTTGGTCAGTGGTACGATAGCTCACCTGAAAAATGGCAACGGTAAAGGTTACAGCTGTAGCAACTTCTATTGGACTGTACATGGTATCCAATGACTGTACTACTGGATTTGTAGAGTTGCCTTCGGGAAATTTTTTAAAAAATATAGGATTACTATGTTCTATCACCGCTTTGCCCGTCATAAGGCATACAACAGCAAATGTACCTGAAACAGATAGCAACATTTTTTTGTTAAATCTTTCACTTTGAGTTGTTGAAAATTTTTTTAAATTTTGAGACTTCAACTTAAACCTCGGATTTAAATCAGAAATCATTCAAATTTAAAATCTAAATGTTGAAATGAAATTTGAAAATTTGAGAATAAACTTGAAATTTTTGTTATATAATTTACGAGTTTTCTTTTTTTTAATTTCAATTCTGCTTTCAATACTGTAATTTCTATTTTCTTCTAACATTTTAACTCAACTCGAAATGAAGACTATTTTTTTAGAAAGTTTGATTTGATTACAAAAAGTCAACCTTAATCTTAACTATTCTTTGTATCTTCTTTGAAAAGTAGTGTTTCATATTCAGTCATGTTTTATTGATTTTTTCTTCGCCAGTTAATTTATAAGAGATTGCCAATCCTTAACAGAGGGTTACTGAAAATCTAGAATCGTGGAAGGAATAACTAGCGAAAAAAATAGAATAAAAGATGAATAAAAACTTAATCTTAAATTTTCAACTTTATTCTTGAAATTTTGAATTTAAATTCGCAATATTATAACCGATCTTTCGAAATTTTGTTTTAATTTTTCTCTTGTGTCGACTGTTTTCCCAAAAATTCTTTTTTTTTATTTTGGCGAAACGGACTGGTCCTTGGTTATCTTCAAAAATTAAAATCCAATGTTGTCCTCTGAAACCAAGAAATATTAAAAAACACAACAAAGTTTGCTCTAACGCGTTTCGATAGCCAAGTGTCTTTTAATCTTTCTTGGTTTCAGGGACAAGATTTGTAATTCAAATTTCAAAAATTCTTAATTTAATTTTAAACTTTAAAATTTGAAAAAAAGGCAATTTGTCGACTGTTTCATTTCTCAATCCTCTCAGAACTTATATAGGAAGGTAAAAATAATTAGTGATACATATAGGCTTTTTAATTTCAATTTGTCAAGGATATAGCCTAACTCAGTCATTATGCCATTAATTTTAATACTTATTTGGATGGATTAATAAAGGTGGCTTGCGTTTAAATTAGCCACTGATAAGGGTAAAACACTCGTCATTTGGTTGAATTGAGTGCTTCACAATCTCGCGACAAAGCGAGGCATAGAATGGCATGGGCGCAAAATAACACTGCCCACTGTTGCTTTTCGAATAATGACGTCTCTCTCGTCGATCAAGTGAAGTTACGGATATAATACCAGGTCATTCAATAAGTCCGTAGGATAAGTAAGAAAAAAACAAAATTTTGACAAAACTCGATTTTATTATTCAACATAGTTGCCTTCGAGGGCGATACAACGAGTATAGCGATTTTCCAATTTTTTGATTCCACTTTTATAGTACGATTTCTCTTTCTTGTCAAAATAGGCATCAGTTTCAGCGATTACTAAATATCGAGATAAAGATCAAAATGTTGTGATAAAGATCACAATTTCGAGCAAAAGGCAGATTTCAATAAACTAGTCGAAATTTCTGAAAAGTTAGATTCTAAAGGTAGGAAGTTTTCAAAAAAAAAACTCAATGTTAGGAAAAATAACGTAATTTCGAAAAGAATGCGAAATTTCGAGCAAACAGTTTTCAAGAAGTCAAATTTTGAAACATAAGTGGAATTTAGCGAATAAAATCGAAATTAAAAAAAAAAAACAATTTTCGAAAAAAGAGTTGAATTTTAAAAAAAAAGACGAATTTCGACGAAAACCAACTTTCAGAACTTCACACATGAAGTCGAACTTTGATAAAACAGGAAAATTTTGAAGAATAGGCATTTAAGAAATAGAAATTTTGAAATTTTAGGGACTAAGCTTAGATTATTAAAAACATAAAGGATCATATTTCGACAAAAGATCGAAATTTCAAAAAAAGATCAAAATTTTGGGAAAATGATCGAAATTTTCAGAAAAACTCGGAATTTCGAGACAACAGCAAATTATGAGAAAAATTCGAAATATCAAAAACAAATTAAAATTTCTAAAAACGAACGCGAATTTTGAATTATTTTTTCAATATTCACTTGTATTTGAAAATTTCGAGTTTTTTCTCGATACTTCTGCTTGTTCTCAAAACTTTACCATTTTTCGAACATTCGACAAAATTTAAAACTTAAAATTTTAAGAATAACTCGAAATTTCGAGAAAAGCTTTCAACTAATTGATTGAAATTTCAAGAAAAAAGTCGAAATTAATAAAAACTAGAAATTTTTTGGAAGTTTGAAAAAAGGGAGAATTTTGAGAACAAGTCGAAGTATCAAAATTTTCTGAACACTTCATTACACAATTTTTTGTAGAAATTTTTGATTTTCTCTGATTTCTTTTTTTAGAAAATTTAGGTTTCTTTCACAAGGTGACGACATTTAAAAACCTATTTTATTTTTAATTTTAATCAAAATCACATTTTCAAAAACTAGTTTTTGTAAAAGTTTTGAGAAAGAAATCAATATTTCGAGCAGGAATTAAAATGTTAATTCAAATTTCTTTCAAAATGTCAACATTTTGAGAAAATAATTCCAATTTCAAGAAAAAATCTAAATCTAACTAACTCAGTTCGCATTTTACTATTTCTCTGAAAAATAAGTTATTACGGTATTTACGACTTTTTACTTCAAATCTCATTTTGTTTAAAAATTTTGAGTTTTTTCAGATATTTCGATTTTTTTTAGGAAATTTTAATTTTTTCTGCAAAGTTTCCATTTTTCTTAAATATTTTATAAAAAGAAATTTTCTCGGAATTTCCATTTTTCCCGAAAGTGATGTTCTTAAAATTTCTTCTGAAAATTCCAACTTTTCCAGATTTTTATTCGTGTTCCTCTAATTTGCTTTAAAAATTTAAAATTCTAAAAGTTTTTTCACGACAGTTTGACAATTTAAAGTTCATTTTATTTTTTGTGAGCTTTCTCTATAAAAATTTCAACATATTGAGAAAACAAAAGATTTCGACTTTTTTGTAAAGATATTTCAATTTTTTTTCAAATTTCGATTTTTTCTCCAAGACACTTTGCTTTTTTTTCCCTATGCAATTTGTGTTTTTCTCTAAAGATTTTATACAAAAAATTTTTTTGAAATTTCGACTTTTCCTAGAGATTTTATCCTTAAAATATTTTTTCTTGTAGAAATTTTGATTTTTCTCTAATTTGTTTTGAGAATTTAAAAGTTTTTTAACGAAATGTTAATATTTTAAAGTTTATTTTATTTTGTAATTTTGATAAGAAACTAAAAATTGTTAAGTATAAGTTTAGGGAAAATAAACTTCAAATCTGCATAAAAATAAGAAAAATTTGGGAAAAATATTGAAATTTCAAGAAAAAATGAACGTTGCAAATTTCAACCTTTCTTACAATTTGATATTTCTCTAAAAAATTACTACTACCCTAGGACCAAAGAAAATTCTAAATCGGAATTTCCAGTTTTTCTAGAAATGTTAAATTTATTGAAATTCTCAAGTTCAAATTTAAAATTCAAATTTCGATAAAAAAAGCTCGAAATTTAAGAATTAAACTCAAAATTTCAAGACCAAGCAGATCATATTTCTAGAAAAAGCTTCTTATTAGCAAACAACATTTTTCAAAAAAAAATAACAGTTTCGGAATTAAAGCAAAAAAAGTTTTTTTGAAATAAATTAATTGTCAGAAATATTCTTATAATTTCGACTTTTAAAATGGGAATTATTGAAATTTTGGAGAAAAAGAATCAACATTTTAAGAGTCTCAAAATTTCGAAATTAAAATTTTGAAAGAAATTCATTAACAATTTACTGTTCTAATTTAATTTTTTTCTAGTAATTTTAAAGTTCCAGAGAAATTTCAAAAATCAAATATTACAGCTTGAAGCCAATTTTTTGTGATTAAAATTCAAATTTTCGCAATTTATTTGTATATAAAATGCAAGATTTTTTTTGAAATTTGTTTCAAAACTTTGCACAATTTTAAAAATAGAAATTTTTGTTATTAATTTTTTTAAATTCGAGTGTTATTTCGAAATTTTTCTCAAAGAAATGTAAAGTTAAATAGAAAAACATTACCACTTTTAAAAAGTAAAGCTAAAGTTATCAGAAAAGTCGAATTTTTTAAAAAAAAGTCAAATCTTAAAAAATTTTGAAATTTTCATAGAAAGTCAAATTTTCAAAAGAAAATAAGGATTTCGAAAAGAATGTTCAATTTTTAAAATGGTCAACATTTTCGATAACTTTGAGAATGTCAATGAAAGACGAATTTTTAGAAAAATATCGACATTTAAATATATTGCAGAGTTTTTAATTAAATTTTCAAAGAAGCTCAATTTTTTGAATATTGTAGAAAACTCAAAATTATCGAAAAATTATCAAAACAGTTGAAATTTTAAAAAGGTAAAATTTTGAAAAAAGTGGAAATTTTCAATAGTTCAATTTTAAAAAGGATTTTTTCTTTTAAGTCGAAGATTTAATGGGAAATGTTTAAAAAAATTTATATATAAAATTTTAAAAAAGTTTGAACTTTTCAAAAAAAAGTCAAGTTTTCAAAAAGAGTCGAGATTTTGAAAAAAAAGTCGAAGTTTTGAAATGGAGTCGAAATGTTACGAAAATTAGTCGAAAATTTCAATAAAAAGTTTTAAGAAATGTCTGACTTAAAAAAAAATCACAATTTTCAAATAAAGGATCGACAGTTTGCAAAAAATGTCAACATTTTGAAAATAATTTAAATTAACAAAATAGTCAAAATTTTTATGTTTTCCAAAAATTTAAAATTTTGGAAAATGACTAAAATTTTCGAAAAGTAACGTTTTGGAAAGTCGAAATTTTCATTAGAAAATTTAGACATTTGAAAACGCTAAACATTGTCACAGCACCCCCATTAATTGTGGCTGCGAGCCGCCACTGTTTACGTCAGAAAGAAATATACGGAATACAGTGTCTAGTGTAAACGCACCGTTAGGAAATTCTATTGGAAGATGTTGCAGACAAACTCGCGATTAATTTTATGTTGATATAGATAGAAAAATCGGAAAAATACGGTATTAGACTTTTTAAAATATTTTTCAAATAATTTAACCCTCTGTAAGAATTTTATAAATGTCTTTTTTTCATAAATCCACAAATAAAATGAAAAATTCTCTTAAGGCGGGGGTCTGGTAAATCGCTAAGTACGATTTGACTCTCGGATTTAAATGCCCTGTTGAGGGCGGTTAGGAGAACAGAGACGGAAGGGGTTTCGAAGGGGAATTGAGTAAGAAGTTCGGTTTACGTCGTTCGAATTCGCAATCATTCATATCGTCACTTTACCGATATATGATACTGTGTAACTCGATCCATTTGGATACCTTAAGGAAATGTGCATGTTGCTGATAGCAGTTGGTTTAGTATTCATATTTGTTTGCAAACTTCCAAGTGGAGATTTTGACCTGTTTCTTAAATTAGTATTTTTTGTCGCGCTTTGATAAACAATTAAAACAGAATTAACAAATAATTTTTGAAAATTTTAATTTTTTTTTGATATTTGGATTGTTGAAATTTTAACAAAAAAACGAAATTTTCCCGAAAACAATTTTCTTCGGAAATTTTTGATTTATTTATCGAAATTTGACTTTTTACCAATTCGACTTCAGGGCCGTGCGGTAGATTTTCTCAGCATGATGTAACTCATAAATATCGATTTTATCTCAAAATTTCGTTTTTATTTTAAATTTTGTATTTAGGCATTTAACTTTTATTTTTCTGTTCTTAATTTTCCTGAAAGGGTTTTTTTCCTCTATTTGTGAAATTGAGTCTTAATTGCCCAATTTGTTTTTTCTATATGGACCTTTTTTTTAATTCCGAGAAGATTCTTTGAACATTCTCGATTTTGTATCTACTGATTTCCATTTCATACAAATTTTGAATTATTTTAACAAAATCGCAAGTTTAAATTCAAAATTTTGCCCGTGAAGAATTGTAGACTTTTTTCAGAACTCATAATTCTAATTGTGTTATTCCAGAGTTACAAAAAAGTATTTATTTTTTAATTAAATACGAAATTTAAGAATAACGTGAAACCTTAACATTTTTTAAAATTGGAAACTTTTTCGAAATCTACAGTTTCAAGTGTTCACTTGAAATTACTATTTTTTTCTTAATTGTAGGCATAAGAATTGAAATTTCGTTATTTAAGTCGAAATTTCAGTAAACAACTTTAATATGTTAAGACCTAATCGACTATTCAACTTTAAGACCAAAATTTTGTGAAAGAAGTGAAAATTTCGAGTTTAAAATTACAAATTAAAATTTCAAAAAGATAGTCAAAATTTCTTAAAAAAATTCGGAATTTTGTTTAGAACCTTTTTAAATTTTTCAAAAAAATAGAAACTATTCTTTAATTTCGACTTCAGAAACAAAATGTGGAGAATAAAGTCAACATTTTCAGACTAAAATCGAAATTCCAAAAAACAAGTTCAAAATGTTGAGATTATGAAGTCGAGAGCTGGAGAAAAATTGAAATACAAAAATTGTCCCTTGAAACCAAGAAAGATTAAAAAACACAACAAAGGTTGCTCTAACGCGTTTCCACAGCCAATCTATCATCTTCAGTATCTCTCTGAAAATGATTGATTGGCTGCCGAAACGCGTTAGAGCAACCTTTGTTGTGTTTTTTTAATCTTTCTTGGTTTCAGTCAGTATCTCTCTGAAGATGATAGCTTAGCTGCCGAAACGCGTTAGAGTAACCTTTGTTGTGTTTTTAATCTTTCTTGGTTTCAGGGGACAATTTATGTATTTCAATTTTTGAAGATAACCAAGGACCAGTCTGTTCCACTAAAATTTGCGAAAAATTGTAAACTTCGACTAAAATGTCACAATTTTATGTTATTTAAAGAGTCTGTTAAAATTTGGACTTTTAAACACAAAATTTCGAGAAATGAGTGAAAATGTTATACTTAAAAAAGGATATATTTAAATCAATTCTGAAAAAAATCAGAAAGTTTAAATTGGAAATTTTAAATTACTTTCTTAAATCTTAGACTTTAAAATAGAATTTCTAGAAAAAAAGTCGAAATTACAAGATTTCTGAAATTTCCATTTTACAAATGTCAATTTTTATTCATTTTTATTTATTTATTTTCTTAAGTTCGAATTTAGAATTCATATTTTCTTAAACTCGAATTTAGGTTCCGGAATTAGAGAAGTCAAAATTCTGGAAAAAACTTTGAACAAAATTATGCCAGAAATTTAAAATATTTTTCACGGAATTTTGAAATTAAAAAAGACGTTGCATGAATTTTTTCCAAATAATTTTTTTTCGACTTTTATCTGAAATGTTAGTTTACTTTAAAATTTCAAAAATAAGTTTTTTTTGTTATTTTCATTTTGACTGGAAAGTAAAAGCTAAAAGTTTAATTTTTCTTTCTAGAATTGCAATTCCAAATAAAAAAACAATTTCAGATCTAAATTGGAAATTGTGAAAAAATAGTTAAAATTTTTAAAAAAATTCTAACTGTTCTCTTTGAATTATGATACAAAGAACGATTTTATATTTGAACTAAAATTTTTGAAAAATAACAACAGATTTTTAAAAAATGAGATTTATGTAAGGAAGTGCTCGAGTTCCCATTAGTCACAAAACTTTGATTTTAAATTGAAATATTCGATATTCTTGTGGAGGTTTTCCATAAAATTTCAAAATCTCTGGGAAACTTCGAATAGTTTAAACTTTAAATTCAAAATTTCGAGAGAAAAGCTTGAAATTGGGCTACCGAATTGCAAACTTATAAAAAAATCCTTTGACACGTATTCCTTCTTTCAGTTCTCTAAGCAGGTAAAGTATATAGTAAGAAATTGGTGACTTAAAAATGCTTCCTTTTACCTTTTTGTTTCCTGTTAATTCCTTTAAAATTAACATAAACTTTTGTACAAAGATACAGAAGCACAGTCTTTTCTCGAAATTGCGAATTTTCTCTGAAAATTCTTCTTTGTCGGCACTTCGGTTTTACTCTGAAATTCCAACTTTTTTCGAAAAATTTGACTTTGGGACAACTTTTTTCCAAATTTCCACAAAATGTTTGCCTTTTTTTTTAATTCGTGAGTTTTGGAATGTTACCATTTTTGTTTCGGTTTTCTAATAATTTCTACTTTTTTTCTAATAATTCGAATTTTCGAAAATGTTGACCTTGTCGGAATTATTCGTTTGCACACCTTATTAAAATGTCGAAATTGTCAAAAAAAAGCAAAATTTTTTAAAGGAAGTCGAGATCTACAACAAAATAAAAATTTGATGAAAAAGTTGAAATTTTGACAAATTTAGGAAATTCCAAAAATAGCACTATTTTAGAAAAAGGGAAAATTTCGAAATGGTTACAATTTTCTAATTAAGTTAAAATTTTGTTTTTTTTAATTGAGAATTTGAAATAAGTGGAAATTTTAAAATGTCCGAGTCGAAATCATTAAAAAAAATAGAAATTAAAAATGTCAAATTCTTCAATAAAAACTAGAGATTTTAAAAAAAAGTTGAAAATATGCATCAAAAAATAGGAAATAAGAAAAAGTCGAAATTATCATAAAAATCATATTCCTTCAAAAAATTTATAATTTTCAAAAACAGTACAAAGTTCCAAGATGTCGAAATTGTGAAAAAAGTTGATTTTCAAAAAACTATCGAAATTTTGAAAAAAACCAAAATTTTCCAGGAATTCAAAATTTTCAGAGCTGAAATTTTTATTTTCCCACGCATTTTCTCCTATCGTCAAGATAAGGACTAAATATCTGCATCTAAATACCTATTAATTAATTATGTGAAAAACAATTTCGTTCTTTGCAGATATAATTGGTCGATTTTCGATTACAAGTGATGCTGCAGAATATAACATTTCCAATTTAAATGATATAAAATCAATTTTTCTTTTTTTTGCTTTAAACTGTCATAGCATTTATTTACCTAAACAATTTATATTTTTCCAAAGAGTAATATAGAAATGTTAATTAGGAGAGAAAAAAATTTTTCTAAATAGATCAAAACAAAAACCACGAAATATTCAGTAAATGATTGTAAGCTACAAATACTAAACAATTCATTTTACCCTCAAACTCTGGTAGAACAACTGTTTTAATGTTGTTTATTATTATTATGATATATCTGCCGTGCTTAGATAAAGAAATATGAGCTCTGGAAGCCGAAGATATTTCGTTCATTGATGACGTATGGGGAAAGGGGAAAACATTTCTCTGCTCCGCATCACGTCCGTCTCCGTACCCTGCCTCATCTGAGTGCGGGCAACCGAAATCTAAGCGCAATTTTTATGCCCAACACCTCTCCCATTTTACAAATGGTGCCTTTATTTTTTAATATTTTGTTTTCAAATTTGGAGAACTTATGAAGCAAGGATGTCGAATTCGTGCCTTGGAAGTACTTTTTTCAAATTCCGTTTAGCTTCCGAGATATTCGCTTCTGAAAGCAGGCAAAAAAAGAGACAAATTGTACGCCCATTTGTGGAAATACTAAGACAAAAATCAAAAATCTGCTTCCAAAGCCCGAATTCCCCAACATTTCTAAACATTATTACCAAATTTCATTTAATTCTAAGCGATAGTATTGACGTAGTTTGTAAAATGACAAGCGAAGAATTTCGACGTTTTAAGAGTACCAGACCGCCGCACAGTGGGGCCAAATAGGTAAAAACATGGCACACACAAGTACTCGATCTTAGGACACTCTGCAGGAACAGGAAGATCAAGGTTTCCAAAATTTCAAAAATACCTTTATTGTAGATTAGTTATTAAAAGGAAAACCAGTCGATGACTAAGCGATTGCAATGAATTCAACTTAATTAAACAGTCGTTCACATTTCAAATGTAAGAAAAATTACACGGAAACGCATTGATTATCTCCTAATTTTTGTATCCTTCAAGAATGTTGCAATTAAAGTAATTATTACACACATATAATGTGTGATAAAATTTACGATTTACAACTTCTGTACTGTATGGCTTTTTAATTTTAGCCTTGATATTAAATGAGAAAAAATAAATCCATTCGTATATTTAGTGCTTATTGATATTCGTTCTAGATTAACGGAATGATTGCTACCTTCACATAAATTTAACCTTTTCCTTCCTATATTCACTTCTGAATAAATTTTACAACATACAAAATTATATGAGCTTACCCATTGAATTATGTCTCGAAGTACCTAAGAAAAAATAAATTAACACAGGGAAGAAAGCCATGTATATTCCCACTACGGGTGGAACGTTTCCTAACATCCCATATCCCATTCCTGAAATAAATATCCAACTGTTATCAAATGATTTAATTCAGCAGACCTAAACTGCAATAACTCTGAACGTGCTAGAGATTTAGTTCAGATTCATTCTTGTGTCCAGAAGATCTAGCTGCTCGTTCATATTTACAATCGAGACAGTTTACACTTATGAACAAGCAACTTCTGAACACACCTCTAATTGAAGGTTTGGATGAGGATTCAGACAAGACGGATTCATAGGAGTCTGTGATCCATGGAGCTTGTTAGCATAACAACGGCTAAACAAACTACTGGTATAACCGCCGACGATGCTGAAAAGCGAAACCAGGTCCGGTCATAGCAAATATTTTTAGAAATATTGTGGAATTTTTATATCTCTTAGGATATACATCTTCCGGGATTGGGCCGTGTCAAAAAACTACTAAAAGTGTTCACACTTTTAGTATATCCTGTACTGACTCTGGCCGTGGAAGCCTTCGTTATCATATTTTATATCTCTTGTTGTATTTATCGTTAATAGAGTTTATTTGTTATGAAAAATAAAAATGTTGAAGTTACAATTCATCCGGTCATAGCAAATATTTATAGACATATTGTGGAATTTTCATATCTCTTGTTGTATTTATCGTTAATAGAGTTTATTAGTTATGAAAAATAAAAATGTTATAATTACAACTCATTAACCAATCCCATTCATTCACAGCTGTAAGCTTTATTAGCTTAATTGTTTCGTAAAATTTCCATTTTTTGTACTTTCTTATTTGCTATTAATTACATTCATGCATCATTACTTTGACTACAATATTAGTTTGGATTCTTATCGAAGAAGTAATCAGGTAACATTAAAATGTTAGATTTAATTAATTTTCCATCTGGAAATTGAATTAACCTTTCATTAATGTTTTTATCTTTCTCCGCGTGAAAGTACCCGTTTTGGGTATTTGTTTCCACTTACCAAATAGTTATTAATTAAACAGTAAAATAATTACCTTGAGGTATGTGCATGATGGCAACTGTGAATCCTGATATCAAATCGTTAAAAAAATCATTTCTCCAACTGTAGTGTGGAAGCCACTGCAATACAGGTATTGCGCTCACCAAACATTTCTTCAACTTTACGTTATTCGAATTGCATAATTTATCTTTTACTGAAAGAAAAAAAAGATATTAGCATAAAAAAAGACTTTTTTCGTAAAGTTTTTTAAGTTCGTAATTGGCTACATTTTAGAGAATCATTTTTTCACTCTTCGTCCCTAGATAAATTCTCTTTCGAAGTTTAAATGCTGTTAATGGACATACAAATAAAGTGGAATACTGTGTACATAGCGTACTATTACTACTTGTTTGTTTATGTGTAACGCTATTGAAATAGTTAAACGCGTTTCTGCAATTAATCCGTTACGTTTCTTATTTATGCAAATAAGGCCCGCCGAGAGAATTTCTGGTCCCATAGGCAAGTATAAAATCCGGGACCCTCATGTTCTATCTATTAGAGCAGTGTTTCCCAAAGTGAGGCCTATCTCCAGGGATACGAGAAGAGTTTGATGGAAGTGCACCGGGCGGCTTCAGATGCCTTAAAAATTAATTATTTGGATCAACGCAACAAAACGAACTTAATTCGCTTGTGCAGCTCTAAAGAGTGCAGATTGCAGAATGATGTTTTGATCAAATTCCTTGATACGTTCAGCAGACAAACCGACAGACAAACACACTTCCTCATTTATATATGGGATACCATTTTTTAACGAGGGCTACACAACGCCATGAACAATTATGGAAAGGTTACACAGATGTCAAAAGTTTGGGAAGCGCTGTGTTAGAGATAGTGCGCCACTTATCACACGATAGATCTCTCTGAAGATGATATCTTAACGAGTTAGAGCAACCATTGTTGTTTTTTAATCTTTCTTGGTTTCAGGGGATAAGATTTGTACTTCAATTTTTGAAGATAATCAAGGACCAGGCCGTTCCACCAAAAAAAAGTGGCGTATTCTCAATGGAAGCTAGGGAGTACAGCTTCGTTTTCAATGTGAAAATATGTTTGGTGGAACGGACTGGTCCTTGGTTATCTTCAAAAATTGAAATACAGAACTTGTGTTTTTTAATCTTTCTTGGTTTCAGGGGACAAGTTCTGTATTTCAATTTATGAAAATATGTAACAGTGTATATTTTCCTAGAGAATTGCCCAGGCTTCGCCTGGGTGGATAATGTCTAGGTTACAATGTGATGTGATTTATTTGTATAAAATGCCATAAATAAATCGTCTGTATAGTTTTACTAGTATTTCTCAATATACTAAATTTTTCTTAATAAGGGGTTCAAAATGGATTGATTTTCAACTTTTCCTAATCGCTAAAGCTAACATAAGATTACCAAAATATATACCAAACAGTTCTATTTTAGAACAAAAAAAAAACTAATTTATTTTTATACCAGACTAATTAACAGAAAACTATATTTTCAATGTTTTTAATCTTCTCGAAATTTGTCGTTTTTATTTAAAATTTGTTCTTTAAAAAATATCTAGATAGTTTTTTAAACTCCGACTTTTTCTCCAAAAATCTCCACTTTTATAAAATCTTTCCATACTTTTGAAAATTCGTCTGTTTATGAATATTTGTATCTTTTTTAGTTCGACTTTCTGGAAGTTTAAATTTATTAGTCAAAAATCCCTTTTTCCTAGACATCTAATTGATCCTTTAATAAAAGAGCAAACATTTCGAAAAAAACAATGATTGGTAATTTTGAGAATAAGGTAATTTCCACTTTTTCTCAAAATGGGACTTTTCGTTTTTCGACTTATTTCCAAAATTCAATTTTTTTAATAACAGACTTTTTCAACTTAGTTTTAAATTATAACTTTTTTCCGAATGTTCTACTTTTCAAAATTAGTTTCGTTTTCGAATGCGGTCAGTTTTTTTTAAGTTCAATCCACTCACAAAGGGCAAACCCATTATGCCTTCAAAGTACTGCTAGTAGGATGGGAAAACAAGGATAGATGGCGATGAACCGCCTTCTTAAACAAGGATAGGTTGCTCGAATATCGAATTGTTCTAAGAATTGCGTCAACTTTCTGCAAGTTTGACTTTTTTCCGATGTTTTATGTTTCCCCAAATTGCGACTTTTCCCTAGATTACTTTTTCTCGAAAATGTGTTTGAGTTTCAAATCTTACTTTTGTTACTTAATATTTAACTTTAACTGGGAAATTTTGACTTTTACTTTTCTCATTCTTTTTAATTCACTTTTTTTAAAATTATTTTACCATTTTTCTCAAAATTCGAAATTTTATTTCTGAACATTCAGATTCTGGAAATTTTAAATTTTTCTAGATTTTTTTTTTAAATTCGAGATCATTTTCTCAAAATTTCGTCTGCTTCCTCGAATTCCTATTTTTTTTATGTTGAAAGTCTGACTTTGTTACCAAAGTTGACTTTGTTGTTTAAAATTTGCACTCTAGAAAATTTTGACATTTTTAAAGATCGAAAGAACTTTTAAACTCGAATTTGGCGTGTCTAAGGAAATTGTCTTTGAAATCATTGAAATTAAGCCAGAGTGGAAATTTTGCCTTTGAAGTGGAAATTTCGAGAACAAAGTGGAACTTTTTAATTTAAACATGAACGTGAAAATTAGAGTTGAAATAAATTTCAATTTCTAAAAAAGTATTTTTCAAGTTTCCAGCCCAAAATAGAAATATTGAGGCTATAGTCAAAACAAATTTGCAATTTCTGAAAAAAATATTAAATTTCGAGATCAAACGCAATTCTCCAAAAAAAATTATCTCGGAATTTAAGATTACTAGTAGACATTTTATGTTTTGAAACCATAATTTCGAAATTAAAGTTGAATAATTAAGTCTAAATTTGAATTGTGAAGAATAAAGTCGAAATGTAGATACCAATTTCGAAAGAAATTTGGAATTTGGCAACAAAAATTTGCATTCTAGAAAATTTTGACATTTTTAAAGATCGAAAGAACTTTTAAACCCGAATTTGGTGTGTCTAAGAAAATTGTCTTTAAAATCATTGAAATTAAGGCAGAGTCGAAATTTTGCCTTTGAAGTGGAAATTTCGAGAACAAAGTGGAACTTTTTAATTTAAACATGGACGTGAAAATTAAAGTTGAAATAAATTTCAATTTTTAAAAAAGCATATTCCAAGTTTCCAGCCCAAAATAGAAATATGGAGGGCTGTAGTCAACACAAATTGGCAATTTCTGAAAAAAATATTAAATTTCAAGATCAAACGCAATTCCCCAATAAAACTTATCTCGAAATTTTAGATTACGAGTAGACATTTTATGTTTTGAAGCCATAATTTCGAAATTAAAGTTGAATAATTAAGTCTAAATTCGAATTGTGAAGAATAAAATCGAAATGTAGAGACCAAAGTCGAAATGTAGAGACCAAACTCGAAAGAAATTTGGAATTTATCAACAAAATTTTTCCCTACATTTCGCACTTAGATTGGAAAATGTGCGATTTGTTGAATTTCTTAAAAAATACTTCCCAAATTTCTAGTATAAAATCGAAACATGGAGGCTAAAGTCGAAGAATATTGGCAGTTTATAGAAAAAACAAATTTGCTTAAAGATGAAAAATCGAAGGTGAAAAGAAAAAGATTTCTCGAAATTTTAAATTGCGAGTAGACATTTCATGCTTAAAGTTGTAATTTCGGGATTAAAGTTGAAAATGTTCAAAATTTAACTGCATAGATTAAAGTCAAAATATGGTTATGCAAGTATAATGTTACCTAGACTACAAATATTCATGCAGCCCTTCCAGGCATGTATAGGTAGCTGAACTACCAACAGTTGAAACACTGACACCTAGCGAAGCGGTTGCTCTCTAGGAAAAAGTTCTTAGAAGACAAGGATTCTAATGCACAGGCCAATAGGTTTGAACATTTATTAGACTTGAAGTTTGGAAACCAAAGACCGATTTCGACGAGATCTAACAAGATCAAAACCGGTCTTTGGTTTCCAAACTGTCAATCTAATAAATGTTCAAACCTACTGGTCTCTGCATTAGAATCCTCCTCTTCTGGGGACTTTCCTAGAGAGCAACCGCTTCGCTAGGTGGCAGTGTTTCAACTGTTGGAGTTCAGCTATCTATGATTCACTATGCACATCTAGAGGGTTGCATAAATTTGCAGTCTAGAGGGCTACATGAATTTGCAGTCTAGGTCGTATTTTGGAAACCAAATACCGGTTTCGAGCAACCGCTTCGCTAGCTGGTTGTGTTTCAACTGTTGGTAGTTCAGCTACCTATGATTTACCATATACGCCTGGAGGGCGTCTAGGTTGCATTCTACTTGCACACTAATAGGTGGTAGTACTAAGAAGTCACTCGCTTGACGTCCGTGAATTCTTTAGTACTTACTTGTCGGAACATTTATTAGCATTCGAGTTGGATATACCAAACTGACGAGATCTGAGACCGAAACCAGTATTTGGTTTCCAAACTTCGAATCTAATAAAATGTTCAAACCTATTGGTCTGTGCATTAGAATCAAAATATAGTGACCAAAGTCGAAAGAAGTTTTGAATTTGTCAACAAAATGTTTCCCTAAATTGCGAAGTTAAAATCAAAATTTGCTACTAAAGTCGAAATTTCGAGTTGAAAGTCGAAATAGGGAGCTTAAAGTCAAAAAATCTAATTGAAATTTTTTAGAAAATAATAATCCAAACATTAAAACTAAAATGGAGAGAAACTTTGAAAGTTAAGACAAAACTTGGAATTTTTGAGTTTAAAATTATACGTTTATACGAGTCAATTTAGTATATTTCGGTTGACTCATGACCTGATTTAATTTTTGCAACAAACTGCAATAGAATCGCTTTATCGTATTTCTTCTCAAAATATGACTTAAATATTGAAATTTTCATTTTTGAATGTAAATTTTGAACTAGGAACTCTGTGTTTATTAATTTTATTTAACATTTCTGCGACCCAGTTTTCGACCAATAAGAGTCCACTATGAGGAATAGGAACTTTCTAAAAAAAGTCGAAAGTTCCAAAAAGAATTCCCAAATTTTTAAACATTTTTTCTCGAATTTAATATTTTAAAGTTAACGTTTCGTTATTATGAAAACCTTCAAATTTCTAAAAGTCAATATTAATTTTTCTTTTTACAGTTAAGGGTCAAAATTCGGCGTTAAGGGTGAACATAATTTTCGGCTTAAACTCGAAATATAAATATTTCAATAAAAAGCTTTGCATTCCAAAGTCGAAATTAGAAATAAAAAATGCAATTTTTACGAAGTATTTGCCCAAATTTTAAGAAAAAACTTTAACGTAAGAATAAATACTCAAAATTCTGCGATGTTTGAACAAATGTTAAATGTTATCTGACTATGTTTAATATCAAATCAACATTAAAAAACTTCAAGTTTTTTGGAACCTAAAATTGTTTGAAATACAGTGAACTTTGGATATAACGAGTCTCCAAAGGATCTTCAAATAGGGGTTTGTGATAGTTAGTGATGTCCTTTTGTAACGAATCTCAAGGGACTGCAGAAATGGGTTCTTTATAAGAAAAGTTTCTATTAAACTATAAATAATAGTACAGTAAGACTCCGCTAACGCTGCTTTGTTTAGCGCTGTTTCGGTTTAACGCTTTTTTATTGGAATAATGAGATTACCTGAAAATTGCAGGCACCATTGGGCTTCCCCTAAATTTAAAGTGTATACAACATACATATATAATTTTTTTAATGAGGTTACGAAAAAAGGTTTGAACGGAGTGTGTAAAAATATTTGGCAAGATCTAAACGAGGACGGTGACACTAGAAACTCTGTTGATATCAACGAAATAGTCGAATTAGCGAAACGAACAGATTTAGAAATGTAGAAGATCTCAAAGAAATGTTGATGATGAGCTCAAGGAAATAGAGGATCAAGAACAACACAAAAATATTAAAAATAGTGATTCTGAAGAACAAAAAAAAATTTCAGCGGCATTTCTAAAAACCAGGTGAGCCATTAGAACATTTTGAAAATGAGGAGTTCAAAGGCAAGACAAGGTGCCATCGATGCCTTTTCCACATGTTCGCAACTTCTTATAGGGCACTCAAGAAAAATACAAATGACATTAGGCGCCTTCTTGATGAGAAAGCGGAAAATTGGAAATACAGAAGAATCCGAATGATTTAAACATGAATGGTGGCTTGCTTTTTACACCCGTTTTTCCCTAACCCCATTATGTACATGAAGAGATGACCACGTTTAACGCTGTTTCGTTTAACGTTCTACTTGGTTGGGACGTAATCCCCGCGTTAAGCTGGGTTTTACTGCAGTAGTAATCAGTCAGTACCTTACAAATTGGTTTGCTATAAGTGACTTCGTGATAAGCGGACTTGCTGTACATACTTTCTTATGGAGCTGGGGTCCATAGTTTTGTTCGTTATAAGCGGTCGTTCGTTATATGCGGAGCTTGTTATATCCCTAGATAACTATAGTAATTTTGAGTTGAAAGTCTAAAATTAGAATTTAAAATCGACCTACGGGGATTAAAGTTGAAATGTGGAGACGAAAAATGGGAAAAGTTTGGGATTCTGAAATTCAAGGTTAGAGTCGAAATTTCGTCATTAAAGTCGAGAAACAAGTTCAAAAGTCCAAAACAATCGTTTTTTGAGTTGACAGTCGCCCTTTTATGCCGAAAGAAACTCAAGAGAAAACTTCAAAAAAAGTTCGAGCTAATAGTCGAAATTTCACGACGGAAGCCAAGAAAAAACTTCAAAACACTAAAAATAATCGGTTTTTTGAGTTTGAATTTTAAAAGGCGTCTCAAATCGACATTTCGAGGTTAAAATCTTAACGAAGAGAAGAAAATCGAAAAAAAAAATATTTTTCGGAATTTTGGGTTTAAAGTTCAGTTTGGAAATAAGCTTGGAAATTTCTTTGATAAAAAAAGGTTGAAATTCAAATTTTGGGATTCAATTCGAAATTTTCAATTTAATGTCGAAATTTATTCTAATGATTTGAATCTACCCCCAAATTATGGTCAGTTCATCTTTACGCTTTGTTTAATTTTTGTCATAAACTGTCATTTCGACGTTATAAAAAAAGAAAAAAGAAAAAATGCATGAAGAAAAATTTTGTTCTCTATTTGTAATGCCCTCAAGGTTCAAGTTTCTGTTTGAAAAAATATTTGTGTTGTGTGTCAACAAAAATCGTTTTGTCGAGGACGATTCACCTTGTGCAAAACAAAACTAAATGTTTTTGTGTAAATAAACATGTAATAAACAAATCTGTAAATTATTCATAAAGAAATAAAATATTGCTTAGTACAACGGATGCTCCAACAAAAAGCCTAACATCTTTTTTTGCTATACGAATATACTTTTTTTTACCGTTATAGTATCTGTTGCGTTTTTGTTGGACCATCTGTATATTATGATAAATTTGAAAGTCTCAAATCTAATATAACACAAGAAGAGTTGAATGAGGTTTATTTTGAATTATTTTCTATTTTTTTTACGATGAACTGTTCGAATTTTAAAGTTTTACAGTTGAGTGTGGAAAACTGGATGAAACAAATTCAAAATAAAATCATAATAATAAAATTGTTACTTACAACTATCTTGGCACTTTTCGTAATTAAAGTCCTGTCTAAGCTGTTCCTGTTCGTACAGGGGACGATCTATCTTGATGTGCGTAATTCTCTCTTCTTCCATTCTTTCTCACTTTTTTTGCCAAACTGGTTCAAGTCTAATTTTTACCTACATTTATAAAAGCGACGTCTGTTTATGTGTTTAGTCTGCCCGCACATTGCATTAGCACTATTAGCACAATGCAACAGGTATATTCTTTGGTGACAAACTTGGTTCAACCACCTTGATATGAATGAAACTTGCCCGCACTTGGAGGGGGTTCGATCCGTGAATTGTGAAAACCAATTCCTTCCTCTTGTAATTTTCTTGGACCTTCACCTGGTTTAGGCGATCGCCGGCGTCAACGTCTTTCCCGATGTTAACGATCTTCTTAAGAAAAATTGTGGCGAAAAATAATTAAGGTTTTACCTTCAATTTGAAGCATGACTGAACGCTTGGTGGAATTTAATGAGGCTTTATCTGCGGTATAGATAGCGAACGAGTTCTTTTGTGTAATTATTTGTTGTTTTAATCTACTGTGCTCACTGGAGAAACGTACACGTTCATTTGTTAATCTCTGACAGCTTGATTATTTAGGGCAATCTTGTTAAGTCCGTGAAAGATTTATAATTTGTGTCAACATTATTTTGACGCTTGTATGCGAGTGCCACTGTTCTGCGTCTGGCAATTAAAATACACGAGCACACGTTTATAAATTATCGTGTTCTTCAGTTACCACCTTATTCTTAAGATGATATTTTTTTTTTTGTGAAAATAAGCTGAATATATGCTATCAAGTTTTTGTGAGTAGATTTTTTTTTACTAAATGGCACCGCAGTATTTCGAAGATTTTCCAATTCTACGTTACTAAAACATCTCTAAGGCAACATCATTTCTTTTACATGCTGCTATATTTAAAAAAAAGTGATGTAACGTATTTAATAGGCAATGTGCTATCAGAACTTTATTTATATCAGATATAGTTTTTAAGTATAATTCACTGGCAAAGGGTAATTCTATAAGGCCCTTAAAAGAAGTCTCATGACATACTTGTGTTCGTACTCCTGACAGCCATGTGATATGGTCAACAATTCGCAATTTTGGAAGGATTATTTATTTGTTTTTTAAAAGTACAGTCTGCAATACTTTTAAAAAATGTCCCGTGACACACTTAAGATTATAAATGTAAACACTCAATGTGGGTTCTTTAAAACGTGTCTCTAAAATGAGAAACTCTAGTACTCGATTACATACACTGGCTCAAAGTAGGAATCAGGGATGTTCACAAAATATCGTTGAAAGTTTACATCGATGTTATAATTATAAATGTTAAGGGTAAAGTGCCCCAAATTGAACCATTTTTTAGAAAAACTGTAGTTTTGTAAATGTATGATTGTAATATTTTATATGCCGTTAAAATTTGAATTAAACTTTTGAAATCTACCGCAGGCTTATTAACCCTTGGAATGTAATACTCGCGAAGTAAACAAACTTTTTGGAGGGTTGCAAATGGTTCAATATAAGAAACTGGTTGCCAAATTTGAACCACTAGTTCCTTAAATTGAAACTAGCTAGAAAAATTATAAGTAGGTACTTTCGAAAGGCAGTTAACTTTTTATTTAAAAATAGAAAAAACAGAAAAGGGTACACACCTACAAACAATATACATTATAAGAAAAATAAAAAAACAAGGATTGAAATACTAAAATAAACTAAAAACTCAAGTGGTTTTACACACATGTCTGACAAAAAAACTTTTGGAACAAACTCACTTTTACGCATTTGAAATGAAACCACGTTTTGCACTTCACACATAGAATCATATCCTGAAGTTCTTTCTCTTCACATTCCTTACAATATCAACGTTGCTGGTCACCTGTCATTGCTACTTTAGTCAAATTTTTTTTTTCTCAAACTTTTGTAGGTACTACTAGTGAGTTCTGCTGCTTTCTAAATACCGAAAGTTTTGCTGCTTTTCTTTAACGATGCAGCTTCGGCACATTAAGATAATGGGGCAATTTCCAGTAAGTTGACGGAGAATATTGATGCTCAGGTTTCTGATGAAATTTTGGCAACATCCATAGAGAGAGGTGTTGAACGATTTCTGGTTTGAATTTTTTTTTAAGTGCCAATGGAATACATTGCTAGGACTAAAGCCATTATTTTGAACTTTATTTGGTTCAGGCTTAAGAACTACGGATCCAGCAAAATACGAACCTTAAAAAATATATCTATCTACTAGCAATACTCCAGGTGCCCTAAATCCATTAATGGCATTTTTTGCCCTCTTTCCATAAGCTTCATTTAATAATGAAGCCACTTTCTACTGTTACACTCTCTGTCCAAGATTGGTCCTTAACCATTTTTACAATGCTTGGGTGTAATACACCTCCATTGGTTTGAAAAAAGAACGGTCAAGTGGTTGTAGACAATGTGTCGTATGACCTGGCAACTGCTCCATAACAATTCCATTTTCTCGTGCCAGTAACAGAGCATCTAAGTAAGACTTCGAACCTCTTTTAAAGTGAGTCAAAAAAGAGATTCTGAGAGTTTAATAATATGGTTCGACAACAATTCTTTTAAAGTAGTATTGAAAATAGGGTTCCTGCCTAATAATAATTTAATAGAACCTTTGGCCACTTTGTTTGACGCTGGAATATGCCGAAGTAACGTCGATTTAGGTATTCCATAATCGTGACTGCGTTTATTTAGATCTATTTTCCTCCCTCTCTGTACGCTACTAGCTCTAGCTCAAAATCTGACGCCGACCATTTTCCATAATTTCCCCCTTTTAACATTTGCAAAAAATACCAGACCACTGGGAAGCTTGTAAAGCAGACAAAGGTTTCCTAATTTGAGGTTCAATTTAGGCAAACGTTTATTCAAATTGTAAAACTGTCAATAAAATACATATTGTAACCTTACGTTTCTAAATACGTAAATTGTAAATACTCGTAAGTAGTGTTAGATATGCCAAAAACTGTGGCAATTTTAGTGACAATTACAAAAATGTTCCTTCCTTTTGTTGACAATATTCTAAACAGTCATATTTCAAAAACTGTTTAGAATATTGTCAAGAAACAATAAAAATTTAAATGTTTCCAAACTGGACCAAAGAAATTTTAAATAAAATTAATAAAGAAATTATTTATGAAATAACCTGGGGTCCATGGGCCCTTGGGGGATCCATATCATGAGTGTCGGGGATTTATGGGTAGCGTACCTAAGAACATTTATTAAAATAATAACTAATACAGTAATTTACCCAATTCTACCTAATAAAAAGGATTCTTAAATTCCCTTGTTTTCTTTTCCCACTAGCTAGCTACAAACAGGAAACACAGGACGCTTGCTCTCCCCTGGTTCAAGCAGCCAACCGAAAATTTATAACCTCCACTGCGAAATTTTCATTTTTTCCTAAAAATTAGTCCTTTACTTGAAATCTCGACGTTATTTTCTCGAAATCTCGATTATTTTTTCTCTAAAGCCCTGAACTAAACACTGTGGCTTGTGATTAAGTCCAACGAAGGTTTCACCCTTTTACCACATCGGCAATAAAATAAATAATTACGCGATACGTATTTCGCCAGCAGAACTGGCATTTTCAAGCGCACTAATTTAAAAAGATTAGCAAAAGATGCATCGACGTCATCTGCATTGAGATTCAAATCGATACTGGCCAAATACGTATCCCGTAATTATTTATTTAATTGCCGATGTGGTAAAGGGGTGAAAGCTTCGTTGGACTCGATTAACTTTATCAAAATCTGTCTTTTCACAAAATTTCTCTTTTTATTTTGAAATTTCGATATTCTAAAATTCGACTCATCTCATCAAAATCCGACTTTGTCAAAATGTTTAATTTTTATCTCAAAATTATTCGTTTTTGTTTTTCAAAATTTCGACATTTCTCAAAATTCGAATTTTTCTGAAAATTTCAACTTTTTTGAAAATGACACTTTCTGCAAACTTTGTTTATCAAACTTCGAATTTTTTTTCGAAATTTGGTAGATCTTTTAATAAAAAGTAAACATTTTTGGAATATAATGTTAATTTCTCTGGAAATTTAGAAAAATATTTTTTGAATTTTTATAAAAAGACAAAAATTCTAGAAAATTCAAATTCCAATTTGTTTCTCAAAATTTCGACGTTTATCTCAATAGCCGATATTTTCTGCCGTCGCAATGGGGCAAGGGAGGAGGAGCTTGTCCTTTACTCAAACAGTCGTTAAAAAATAAATATTCAGTCGAAAAATTTCGACTTTTTTCTTAAAACTTCATCTTTTTTTCCTGAAATTTTCCCCAAATTTGCCATTATTTTGAAAATTTCGACAAAATTTGTCTTATGCTGGGAAATTTCGGCTTTTTTTTATCAATTTTTACTTAGTCCTTGACATTTCTATATTTATCTCAAAATGTTAATCTTTTCCTCGAATATTTGATTTTTTTTCCAAATTTTGTTTGTGTTTTCGAAAATTTCCATTTTTACCTCGAAATTTGTCTTTTTCTGAAATTTTCGATATTTTTTTAGTGGTTTTTATTTTAAATTTGATTTCCTGAAAATTTAAATATTTGGAGGAAAATAGAATAATCTCCGACAGGCAATACGGTTTTAGACGACAACGTTCCACTGGCTATCAACTGACATATATTACTCATATCTGTAACTCAGCTATGGAAAAACATGGTGGGGCTAGGATTGTGGCATTGGATATCTCAAAGGCTTTCGACAGAGTCTGGCACCGATCTCTTCTTGCCAAATTAATATCTTATGGTCTTCCTCCTGGACTCTGTCATTTGATATCCAATTTTCTCCCTGCAGATCTCTTCAGGTCGTCGTCGATGGCATCTCATTCGAGACATTTGCGATTAACGCAAGGGTGCCTCATGGGTCTGTTCTGTCCCCTACTTTATTTCTGTTACACATAAACGATCTCTTAGCTTCAACTTCCAATTTTATTTACAGCTTCTCAGATGATAGTAACCTTGTGTCATCTTTTTTTCCCGACAAACCATTATCTATCGCTGCTTTAGATCGACTAAGGGAACAGCAGATACAGACGATTAATCGAGATCTCGAGATTATTCTGGAATGGGGTAAGAACAATTTGGTCGACTTCAACGCTTCAAAAACTCAAGCCGGGGTTTTCTATAAGAAAACATCAAGGGATAATGCAACAAGCATACTAATGGACGGTAAAATCTTTCCCATGGGATCTAATCTATCTATCCTAGGAGTGAATGCGAGCACTAACTTCTCTTGGGACCATCATGCGCACGCCATTGCCAAATCGGCCTCTCAGAAGCTAGGCTTTCTTTTTAGAGCTAAAAAGTACTTCACATCTCATCAAAGCCCAAGTTAGGCCGACACTAGAATACTGTTCTCATGTTTGGAGTTCAGCCCCAAAACACACTTTAGCTCTCTTGGATTCAATTGAAAGAAGAGCGATTCGCCTAATTGATGACGAAAGTCTGACCGATTCTCTCGAAACACTAGAGCACAGGCGTATGGTTGGTGACTTGTCTCTTTTCCACAAGTACTACCATGGAAGATGCTCGCAGGAACTAATAGGATTGATCCCCCCAAGGGCAAGATTCTTGAGGCATACTAGACAGTCGGAGACAGCAAATTCCTGTGCGGTCCAGCTTGACACAGTGAGGACTTCTGTCTACGGAGACTCTTTTTTCTATAGAACTTCCAAGTTATGGAACTTGTTACCGAAAGGAATTTTCCTCCAAAATTACAACCTATCCTTGTTTAAGAAGGGGGTTCATCGCCATCTATCCTTGTTTTCGCATCCTACTCGCAGTGCTTTGAAAGCATAATGGGGTTACCCTTTGCGAGTGGATTAAACTTAAAAAAAAAATCCGACTTTATCCCAATACTAGGTTTTTTTATTATAATTCGTCTTTTTCTAAATTACGTCTTTATACCCAACACCTTACTTTTTCCTCTCAAAATTGAACTCTATTGGAATTTTTGAATATTTTACAGAAATTATTGCCTTTTTTTTGGCTGTCCGGAAATTTCAATCTTTTCAAAACTCGTCTTATTCTCGAAGTTTTTGAAAATGTCTATTTAAAATTGAGCGTTTTATGCAAAATTCGACTTTTTATCAAAATTCATTTATGTTTCTAAAACTAGATGAAATTTTCATAAATATGCATAAAAATTTCGAGAATAATATTTTTACGAAACTTAGATTTTTGTAAATTTCGAAATTATGTCAAAATTTTGATGAAATTAACAATTGTGTGAGGAATATTTTTAGAAACTGTCTCTTTCCAAATCAAATTTATCCTGGAAATAGCTTCTTTTCTCGCTAAATTCTCCAAGTGCCAGTGAAAAAGCCAATGACATACGCATTCGCGAATGTTGGAAACAAATATTCGCATTCGCGAATGTGGGAAAACCAACATTCGTTACATTTCTCCAAATAAAAACAATATCTTCTTTAGATTTCAACTTTTAGTTGAAATCTCAACTTTTAGTTGAAATCTCAACTTTTAGTTGAAATCTCAACTTTTAGTTGAAATCTCAACTTTTAGTTGAAATCTCAAGAAGGAATTTGAACACAATAAAGTTTAAATTCAAACTAGATACTCCAAACTTTGAATTGAAATTCCCGAAAAACTTCGAAACCTCAAACAGAAAGAGTTTTCCTCTAGGTAACTGACCGGTTCTTGGTTATCTTCAAAAATTGAAACACAGAGCTTGTCCCCTGAAACCAAGAAAGATTAAAAAACACAACAAAGGTTGGGTCGATTCTAATTGCGTTTGATTTCAACTAAAAGTTGAAATCTCAAGAAGAAATTTGAATACAAAAAAGTTTAAATTCAAACTAGGTACTCCAAATTTCGAATTGAAATTCCCGAAAAACTTCGAAACTTCAAACGGAAAGAGTTTTCCCCGAGGTAACATTTTCTTAAAATTTAATACAAAATTCGAATGTCTCACGAAATTATGATTATTTTTTGTTGAAAAATATCGAATCTTATGCAACTTTTGAATTTAATTTCATTTTTTATCTCGATATTTCAACTTTTTTCTTGAAAAGACCTCAAACCAAAACATTTTGACTGTAATTTCGAAATTAGAACTTTCTATTAAAAATTTTGACTTCTTCTTAGAAGTGTGACTAAATGAGAATTTCTGGAACAACGATTTTTTCAAAATCTTGACATTAATCTCAAAATTTCGATTCTAATCTCGCTTGCACTTTAAACTGGAAATTTGTCGACTTTAATTTTAGAATTTTGTCTTTTAACTTGCAATTTCGAGTTATTCTTTAATCTCGAAAGTTCGAAATTAAATTCGAAAATTCAGGAAACTTTTTTAAAGGTATTTCATAAACAATATTAAACATTTAAACTTAGTCAAAAATTTACGCAAAAAAATTTTTAAAAATCTTGAATTCGTAAGTGCAGATTAAATTAGATAAAAAAAAAGAAATTCCTAAAAAAACTCGAAATTTCTTCTTCCTGGAAGTATGTAACTGTTCTTGTTTTGAAATTTCCAGTTTCAACTTAAAATTTCTGATTTTTCTACTTCTCTTTTAGAATACTTCAAATTGTTAACAGATTTTTTCTTATATTTTGCACAAATTTCAAGTTTCTTGTCCAAATGCTGATGATTTTCCTATCGAAATTCAAATTTTTAATTCGCAATTTCCAATTATTTGTCGAGATATGTTGATTAGAGTTATTTTTATGGTTTTGGTTGTCGATTTTCGTTCCGGGGAGGATTTTGTCGGGTTGGTTGCGGTTTTCATTCCCGACAAGAATAACGGTTTTTTTCTCCCTTTCGTTTCAGTTCCAGGGGACTTATTATTACATTTTGTAAAGTTTTTAAATATCAAGTTGATATTTGAACCTAAAATTTGGACAAAACCGAAATTTTGAGATTAAACTTCAAAATTTCAAGATGAAATTACATATTTTAAACATTTTGTGGATACCCATTGACTTTTGTGTTTAAAGTCAAATTTCAAAAATAGTTAAAATATCTCGAAAACGTTTAACTTTGAATTTTAAAGTCAAAATTTTGTAAACATTTTAAAATTTATTTTTCATGGTGAACTCTTATTTACCGGAAATATTAAATATTACATATTCCAAACTAGGCCGAAGAAATGTTAAATAAAATTAATAAATATTTTCAAATTTATTAAAATTTGAGTTGAAATAATAGAAGCTTCAGCAAAACGTAGAAATTGTCAGTGAACAAAAAAATCGAATTTTCGAAACAGAAATATCGAACTTTCAATTTCAAATTAGATTGAAATTTTGGAAAAAAAACCTATGAAAAAATATAGGCTTACTTTTTTTGTTAAATTATGTCTTTAAGTCGAAATTTTTGATTTCCTTATTGGGAACTGACTTTTTCCGAAATTGTGGCCTCAAGCTTAAAATTTAGTTTTTTTCCAAATTTTGATTATGCAATAAACTACCAGTTTTTCGAATCTTAACTAATATATAAAATGCGAAAGTATATTTGTCTGTTTGTTCGCTTTCCACTGAACTGCTTTTGATGAAAATTGGTATAGACGTAGCTTGCAAGGTAGGAACGTTAGTAGGATATGTTTTATCCAGGAAATCTGTTCCAGATGCTACAAAACTAATATTATATTCAGAAAGAGTAAATAAAATTTCTTGTATGTAAAATAAATGATGACAGCGTCGTGTAACGCCTGGCACAACCTTACCGTTACTTTGCATGTAGGATTCTTTTAATGTAATGATCTGACGCCTCATCTAATGCGCTAGGGAGCAACTTTGCCGCCCAAGATATAGCTGAAAAGTCGCTGCAAGGCAGCTGAATATACGCATGATCGTAGCAACCAATTTGAACAAAATACCATCCTGCAATTCCCACGAACGCTTTAAAACTGTAAAGGTCTGATTAAATTAGTTTTGTTACATTTATCCAAACTAATTTTATAAATGAGAAAGCATGTTAGATCGACAGCACATAACCAGAAACAAATTAAAACATGAAAATAAAACATATTGATTCGTTGATTCGCTTAACTGAAAAACTCTTGAATTTTGAATAGTTTTTTCATTAGGTTGGAAAAGCAATTATTCGTCTAATTTCTCAAAGTCTTGGATGTTAGCTAGTATTTCATAATTCCAAATAAATTTTGGCAAAATTTCGCTTTTTGGAAAATTTCACATTCACACGAGTTCTTTTGAAATTTTAATATTGTAACGCAATGTAAATAGATGAAATAGGATTTAGAATAGAATTGTAGAATTTAGTAAATAAAAAAAGTTTCTAGAAGGTTCTGATAAGGAGAAAGCGGCCGCGATAACGAAACAAACGGCAGATAAGCGTTCCAGAAATTTCGGCATTCGATAAGCCTTATCTGCCGAAAATTCTGAAAGCCGGGGGCCAAAACTATAAAAAGGTGGTCAGCTTTCCCTCGAGTCAGTCAGTTGGAATCAGTGCAATTAGTGAGTTAGTAGAAGTGAGTTAATTGTCAATTGTGGTGATCCAAGTTGAGTTCAGTAATAAAGTGGGTCTTATTCGATAAGTGTAATCAATTTGAAACGATAAACGCACGTTACAATATTAATAATTTTTTTCCAAAGTTTGGTATATTACCTCCAAAATGTTTAAATAAAAACGCTTCTTATTGTTAGATTTATAATCATTCAGCATCTTATAATTATATGACAGGGTAAAAAAAATTGAAATTTCCACGAAACAATAATGGGCAGATTTTTGGAAAAAAAGTTCAAATCTCGGAAAAGACTAGAAATTGAATTAAAATATTTCTCTAGACATTTCGACGTTCATGTCGATATTTTCAATTTAAAACACTAAAACTTGACATTTCGAAAACAAGATGAATCAATTTATATGCAGTTTTATTGGCTTTTTCTTCGCCGGTCGGAGTGGCAGCATACAAATATGAATACTTCGCAAAGAAATTGCAGAAAATATCCTAAGATGAATAAAATTAGAATTGACTCGAATTTTGGACTGTTTTAGAAATCTTGAACCTGGACATCTCTAAAATAGTTATACGTTTGAACTGCATCTTTTGAAATTTTGAGCCTAAACTCTAAAGACTATAAAAAATTACGTTTTTGAGTAAACATCAAAATTTTGCATCTAACGTAGAAATTTCGTGATTAGGGATTAAAATCTCAACGTAGAGATGAAAATCGAAAATACTTGGAATTTCTAAAAAAATCAGGGTTTTTTTTCCTTGAGAGTTTAAAGTTAAAATTTAGTGGTGGACTCGAAAAATCTAATTGGAATTTTTAGGGAGCTATTGGTGGAAATTTCGAAGTTAAAGTTCAAGCAATAATTCCCTGGCTTTAGTAATATGCAGTCTCACATTTTATTTTAGGTATTGTGTAGTGTTATTTCAACTACTTATAAAAGTGGATTTTAATACCCTGCAATCTTGCTTTTAATCTTGTGCAAATAAAAAAAAATCAACACAATTATGCAAAATCATTTTATTTTACACGAATGTGCTTCCAAAGGTAAAAGGAGATTGAACTACCGGTCGGTTTTTCAGCTTGATGACATGGTTTTTCAGATTAGCATCACTGAAAATTATAAAAAATTATGAATGCAGATCCTGGAATTGAAAACGTACCTCTTCTTTATGTAAAGACAATAGAAAGCAACGACGATCATTGCTGTTACCATTGCAGCGAAGACAAACAGACCTGCGGCTGCTTGTACAGAGAAAATTAATTTGACTTCTTCTTGTAGCTCCTCTGAAACGTGAAAGGACAGATTTTTGTTTTGCGTGCTAGCGTAAATATTTGCGTAAACAGTCACAAAGAAAAATGTTTCACATGACTTTTAGCAAATATGTTTATTCTGTCGTTATTATTCAATGACAAGTTATTTGTTTAATTGTAGTTTTTCAATGAACGAATCACGAGTGTGTTTCGCACTTCTTTCTATTGTTACCAAAGTCTTATGATCGGTTAATTTCGTATTTAGGTTTTACCGTTATTTTATGTAAAAAACGTGCTCTAAACAAACTTAACATTTTCGTCGACTGAGTTTTTTTTTGCACTAAGATTTATGGGTATTTTTTATTGTTTTCTTAATAGGTCAAAACAACACAAAAGTCTTTTGCGAGAGGTTTTAAAAATGCATTCATTAAAAGCAACTGCACAACTTTCTTTTGAAAAATTGTTTCATTTATCAATCTATTCCATTAACCATTAATGAAAATATAAAAGTTTAGCCTTAAACATTGTCCCAAAAAGGCATCTCGGTTTTGACACATTGATGAGTTTTTTTGTAGTTTTTTGTTAAACTTACACTGTTTTTTTTTAATTTTTGATAACTCTTAGGCAAGAAGTCTGTAATATTATTATTCTAGACTTCTTGTTCTTAGGTAACTTTGGAAGCAAATCACGCTTACATTTGTTGTGTGAATTTTGACCAGGGTAGCGAAAACGATCTATTTCAACATATTTTCTCTTCAAGATAGTCTAATTTTTTTTAACTGTTGTTTTTTCGGATTACTATATGATCTGATAGTTACAGCTTGATTTTCCATATCTAAAATGTGTAAATTTAATAGCAACAAGAAGAAAATGCGTTATTATATGCATTTCAACTGAAATCCAATTAGTGTGTATTTTCTATTGCCTAAGAGTCTGTGCTTAAACGGTCTATGTCTCCCAAGTTCTATGACAGCGGTGAAACCACACCCACCACTTCCCTATTTGGATTCCTAACAAACGGATACACTTCATTTCCACGCGATGAGTTCTTAATCTCAGCGTTTTCTTGTCATGTTTGCTCAAACTCGAACAATATAATTGTTCTCATTTGCATATTGGATTATTAGTTTTATTAATTAATTAAAGAGTATTTTACTAACAAAACACAATCTTGTTTAAAAGCAGACGTTTCAGCATTGTGTATCAACTGAAAAGAAATCAGTAAACGCTTTTTATTGTCTTTTCATTGACTGTCCTTAGGGAACCAGGCAGGTGGTAGGTAGTAGACTGCAACTTTCAGTCGTCCGAGGTAGTGCCACCTCACTGTATCACTAGGATGGGATGAAATGATGCTTACATCATGATTCCGTCTCTGACACGTGAGTCGGTTTCTGCTATTCTTCTTTCCTCATCCTATCATTTTCCTTATTTCCTTTTTTCATCTACTCTGATTTTTTCTTCTAATTATTAAAAACAAAGATGATGAATTCTCTCCCGTTCGGATGTCCGGGTGGAGGGTGTACGAGGGAATCCAAAATCGACGGAAAATTTTAATATACCGCGGGCTAAGTTTCTTTCAAATAATTCATTCAAAATTCAATTCTGTAACATTCGGGGTCTAAACTCAAATCTAAACTCGGTTCGTCAACACCTTCAAAAGGAAAGACCCCATGTGCTGTCTCTGACAGAAACCCAAGTCTCCCCATCCATCAATACAGTCCATTTGCTTTGCCCTAATTACGACTTGCACACGAAATTTCGACACAAGAGGAGAATTTGTGCTTTTAGGAGAAGCGACCTGTCCTGTCAACGAGAAGAAGCACTGGAATCTTCTGATCATGATGTGATTTGGTTGAAAATCTGCTCCAAAAGCGAAGTAATATTCATTTGTTTACTTTATTTGTCTCCAAACTATCCCTCATTCAGACAACTCTTCTCTTATCTCTCCGTAACCTTTGATCACCTACAGATAAATTATCCAAAGCTGAATTTGTCTTTCTCGGTGACTTCAACGTACACAACGTCCCCTGGTTAAGGTTTTCTTCCCGAACTGACGACGCGGGAAGAGTGGCAGAGGCTTTCGCCATCACTTGTGGACTATCGCAATTAGTTAAGGACCCACAAGAATTCCTGATATAGATACCCATCAACCTAATCTACTCGACCTTTTCCTTACAAATTCACCAAATTTGTATAAAATCTCTGTGACATCACCGCTTGGAAATTCGGATCACAAGCTTGTAGCAGCCTCTCGCTCGCTTCATATACCAACTCCTTCCCAAACGCAGTCCCGTAGGGTTTGGCACTTTAACTCTGCAAACTGGGAAGAATTAAGAGACTTATTTGCATCTTTGCCATGGCAGGAAGTCAGCTTTAACTCAGACAACCCTTCTTTAGTCGCCTAATCCATTACGGAAACTATCCTGATTGGTATGGAATGCTCAATTCCCCACTCCCAAAAGAAGTCCGCGTCCAGTAAATCTTGGTTCAGTAAAAAATGTGCTCGGGCTGTCCCCTGCAAAAATCGCGCATATCGTCGTTGGCGAAATAATCCCTCAGTCGAGACTCGGACCATATTTGTAGATGCACGAAATTCTTGTAAACAGGTTATTGACGGGGCAAAAGGTGATTCGATTGTAAAATGCACCAGAGGTTTATCAACTGTCCGAACGGTTCCAGGTCCTTTTGGGGATTTGCAAAGTCGATTGGAAAGAATTTTACATCTTCAAATATTCCACCTTTACTCGATGAAAATAGCAATATTGCTACTACCTCCAAGGGAAAGGCTGACATGTTAGCCTTAATGTTTGCTAAAAATTCCAATCTTGATTCTCGAAACGCAGAACCTTCTATTCTTCCTAAGGTTCGCACTTTGATGCCTGAAGTTGTTTGCAGACAACGCACAATCAGGAAGATTCTCCTTGAGCTCGACACCTCGAAAGCTTCTGGCCTTGATGATATTCCCGCTATTGTTCTTAAGAAGTGCACCCCAGAGTTAACTCCTGTCCTAAGCAAATTGTTCACACTCTCTTACAACAAAGGTGTATTCCCTAACATCTAGAAATCTGCTAGAGTGCAGCCTGTTTACAACAGGTTATTGACGAGGCAAAAGGTGATTTCGATCGTAAAATGCGCCAGAGGCTTATCAATTGTCCGAACGGTTCCAGGTCCTTTTGGGGATTTATAAAGTCGATTGGAAAGAATTTTATATCTTCAAATTTTCCACCTTTACTCGATGAAAATAGCAATATTGCTACTACCTCCAAGGAAAAAGCTGACATATCAGACTTAATGTTTGCTGAAAATTCCAATCTTGATTCTCGAAACGCAAAACCTCCTATTCTCCTTAAGATTGGCACTTCGATGCCTGAAGTTGTTTTCAGACAACGCACAATCAAGAAGATTCTCCTTGAGCTTGACACCTCGAAAGCTTCTGGCCTTGATGGTATTCCCGCTATTGTTCTTAAGAAGTGCGCCCCAGAGTTGACTCTTGTCTTAACCGAATTGTTCACACTCTCTTACGACAAAGGTGTATTCCCTAACATCTGGAAATCTGCTAGAGTGCAGCCTATCCCTAAAAAGGGAAAAAAGAATCTGGCTAACAACTATCGCCCTATATCTTTGTTACCCGTTATATCTAAAAAGATGAAAAATGTTATTAACATCGAGATTCTCAAATATCTAGAGGAAAATAGAATCATCTCCGACAGGCAATACGGTTTTAGACAACAACGTTCCACTGGCGATCTCCTGGCATACGTTACTCACATCTGTAACTAAGCTATGGAAAAACATGGTGAGGCTAAGATTCTGGCATTGGACATCTCAAAGGCTTTCAACAGAGTCTGATACCGATTTCTTCTCGCCAAATTAACATCTTATGGTCTTCCTTCTGGGCTCTGTCATTTGATATCCAATTTTCTCGCTGACAGATCTCTTCAGGTCGTCGTCGATGGCATCTCATCCGAGACATTTTCGATTAACGCAGGGGTGCCTCGGGGGTCTGTTCTGTCTCCTACTTTATTTCTGTTACACATAAACGATCTCTTAGCTTCAACTTCGAATCCTATTTACAGCTACGCAGATGATAGTAACCTTGTGTCATCTTTTTTTCCCCGACAAACCATTATCTACCGGTGCTTCAGATCGACCTAGGGAACAGCAGATACAAACGATTAATCTGGATGTCGAGATTATTCTGGAATGGGGTAAGAACAATTTGGTCGACTTCAACGCTTCAAAAACTTAGGCCGGGGTTTTCTCTAAGAAAACATCAAGGGATAATGCAACAAATATACTAATGGACGGTAAAATCCTTCCGATGGAATCTAATCTATCTATCCCACGAGTGAATGCGAGCACTAACTTCTCTTGGGACGATCATGTGCGCGCCACTGCCAAATCCGCCTCTCAGAGGCTAGGCTTTCTTTTTAGAGCTAAAAAGTACTTCACATCTCATCAGCTATTAACAGTACACAAAGCACAAGTTAGGCCAACACTAGAATACTGTTCTCATGTTTGGAGTTCGGCCCCAAAACACACTTTAGCTCTCTTGGATTCAATTCAAAGAAGAGCGATTCGCCTAATTGATGACGAGAGTCTCACCGATTCTCTCGAAACACTAAAGCACAGAGGCGTATGGTTGGTGGCTTGTCTTTTTTCTACAAGTGCTATCATGGAAGATGCTCGCAGGAAATAATAGGATTAATCCCCCCAAGGGCAAGATTCTTGAGGCGTACTAGTCGGAAACAGCAAATTCCTATGCGGTCCAGCTTGACACAGTGAGGCCTTTGTCTACGGAGACTCTTTTTTCTATAGAACTTCCAAGTTATGGAACTTGTTACCGAAAGGAATTTTCCCCAAAAATTACAACCTATCTTTGTTTAAGAGGGCGGTTCATCGCCATCTAGTCCTTGTTTCCGCATCCTACTCGTAGTGCTTTAAAAGCATAATGGGGTTACCCTATGCGAGCGGATTAAACTTAAAAAAAAAAAAGCAGAATAATTTAGGTTGACTTACCCAGATTGTTGTGATGTTTTGGGGAATGTTCTAAAATATAGGAGTAATTATATATCTGAATGCACTGTAACTTTTTAGGGGACCATAAGTGGAAGCTGCAAAATCCATATATTATAATCGTGTTGAAAATATTTTAAAATGCAAATTACGAGTCACATTCACATCTGTAAATGTTATCTCTTTTGCTTAACAGACATATAAACCGATGGTCGCTGCAATCATCCGAGTTATTGCATTTATCTCCCCACTGGCTAACTGTAAAAAAAATCAAACGGGGTTGATCGTTAATCAATAAGAAATATTTGAGATAGATGTTATTGTTAGTTAAACAATCTAAAATTGCTACGATAAAAAAATCAAGCTGATTAGCGGATTATCATTTTTTCAGCATCATTTCATTCCACTTGTACAAGAACCTTTTAAATTTCGAACAACTTTCGAGTTACCTTTTTTGTTAGTTTTGATTTATAATGATAAATAATAAAAATATTAATGTCTTTTCTAAAACAAAGATAAGAATATGTTAATTACATAGAGGTAAAGGAAGTAAGGATAATAAAAAGAAAAATATCAAAAAACTCATGGATTTGAGTGATCAAATTTGTATTCTAGTAATTATGAGTAAACGACCATGCGACTGTAATAATGTTAAAACTAACCTATTTGGAACGAAAACACTTGGTTTGTAAAACATGCACTCAACGTGAGTACATGTATAAAAATAAATCGAAGTACCCCTTGCACCATCATCTTCCGCGGATAAAAATAAAACATGATTTTAATTGAATACAATGAATAAATTCGAATATTGAAGTTTAAGAGGTAAGACTGGTGTCCCAGATAAAAATTGGTGAAAATAAATTCGATTTTTCATAGCTTAAAATAAATCCACTTGATATATTTAGTTTAAATAGGTTCGTATTAAATATATAGGGAAACACATTGAAAAATTTACTGGTTGTTGCAGCGTGAAACCTTTTCCCTATGCGCCTATGTGTATTTAAAACGTAATAAAATCTTCCGTCCAAAATGTAACAAAAAAATTGAGATTAACATTAAGTCCAAATCAATTCAATTTTAATTTTAGAGTTAAAATTTAAGAAAAATATCGAGATTTCGTCTTTTCAGTTTGGAAATGGAAATTTTGTTTTTTAAAGGGAATAGAAACAATAATATACCAATTAAAATTGGAAGAAATTGTCAAATTTAAATCTTAAATTGGAATTTCGGGGTCATCACCTCTTGAAAAGAAAAAAAAAGAGAAATTTTTTATTCTTTCCGTTAAAAAACTATGAAAAATAGGGCGCGCTCTAATTTCTATTTTAAATTTGGATTTCTACTCTTCTCGAAGCATTTCAGAGGAAAATTCGACAAAAAGTTTAATCTCGTAAGTTGGCGATTGTAAGGAATTTTCGATGCTTTCTAATTATGCGGCAACAGAAGTATCAGGATCAGTTTTCCGTTATCAAAAGGGGCCTGTTTTGTACCTCGAGGAACCTCTATCCTCTAATTTTAATTATTTCAGTAATTGAGCCATAAAAACCAGCAAAGAGACAGAAAAAGAAACGTACTTTCGCGTATTAATTAGGATTGGGATATTGTTATGAGGAAACTACAAGCAATGATACTGAAATACTGTGAGTGCTAGAGATATGTGGATGCTGTACGAGTTTGTCACATGATATTACCCAAGAGATTAACAGAAAAATTAAATAAAGAAATACGAATCGATTCACCAAATTGACCTTAAAAGTCAGTTGCGGATAGTAAGTTGCCGTTCGTGGATCTAATAGTTGGAAAAGATCAGGCTTAAACACTTTTGTTTATAGAAAACTGACACCAATAGCTTCTGCTGCTAACTTATTTGTTCAATTAAAGTTTGAAGCAAAGTGTCAGCTTGGGTAATCCGTGTGAAAATGATAAAGTTAATATTACAATCATATTATAAAATCCTAACTAATATGCAAATGCGAAAGTGTGTTTGTCTGTCTGTTTGTCCGCTTTCTACGGTTCAATTACTAAAGCGATTTTGACGAAAAGGCCATAGGACGATAAGCACAATGAAGTCCCAGAAAGATATCTGTACCATTTTTTATGAATATATTGCTACTAATGAGATTCTTTGATCCTGCAAGTTTCAGATCTCTATCTATTTTAGTTTTTGAAAAAATCGAAAAAATTCTAAAAAAATCGACAAATAGAAAAAAATTTTTCTCTCAAAGACGACTTAACCCATTTAAATAAAATTTCGAAACATTATAGAAATATATATAGGCTATATTCCAAAAAATTGACAGTCTATAATCATCATGTTATTTAGGAAAAACGGGCAGCTTTTTTCAAAATTATTTTTTTTCTTTATGATAAATGATAACGTTCTAGAACAATTTTGAAACTAATTTCTGTTTATGTCTTTTCTGATGTAGAATACCCTTGCAAATTCTGAAACTAATCAAAAAGGTACGCCATATTGAAAAAAATAAAAACCGATTTTTTCATTAAAAAATTGATTTATATTTTAATTTCAGGAATATTGGGCTCATCTCAGAGAGTATATTCCTACTAACAGGGTAATTTAACTTTGCAAGTTTCAAGGTTATATTTATTTATTTTTTTGGAAAAATTGGAAAAAAAAACGAAAAATAGGAAAATATGTTTTTCTCAAATCGCGTAAAACCGTCTTCAATGAAATTTGAAAATATTAGAGAGGTATATGGATGTTTTACTCAAAGAAAACTATTAGCTTTTTTATAACCTTAATAATAATTATTAGAGACGTTCTAGAGCAGTTTTAGAGTTAACTTTCTTAATGTGTCTTTTGATATAGAATAATCTCTCGAATCCTTAAATTAATTAAACATCGATTTATTTCAATGTGTTTTATATCATTAAAACAACATAAACAAAATATTCAAAAAAATTATGAGTTTTTTTTTAATAAAATGTTATAATAAGTATATTAAAAAAATAACTATAAACTAGATATATTAAGATCTTGAAAATTTTACTTAAAATATTTCTTGAATTTTAAAATACCAATATAATATAGTCTACAATAATTAATCAATATGCTTGTAAAATGATTTAATAAAAAAACTAAACAATTCCAGCGATTCCTTCCAAAATCAATGGGCTTCTATTCTTAGAAAACCATAAGAACATGAGTATCAAAAATCAGTCAAAAATTGCGACCTGATGATCAGAAACGTACACATAAATCGAGGGATGGAAAGACATGATTAAATGGGGAATTTTTGACTTAATAGCCGTTTTAAAATGTAGCAAATGATAATTTGTTTAGAAAAAACTCTCTTCTATCCAAAATGCTATATTACAACTGATTTGTTATCTAAGATATTAACTATAATTTTATGGCGAAAAATCAAGTTTTTGGTATTTATCGATAGTAGAGCAACCGACGCGATGGTCATGGTGTATAGAACAGAATTTTCTAAACTTCAATTTTATAGTTTAGGAAATTAAAATTGATGATGATTGATCTGATGTGTTGATGTTTTAAAGTTAAAGCGAAAAAGGATATGTTAAGTAAAATTATTAACATTCAAGACTACTTAAAAAAATGATACCCAAATCTTGTCCTCTGAAACCAAGAACGATTAAAAAACACAACAGTTGCTCTAACGCGTTTCAATAGCCAAGCTATCATCTTCAAAGAGATACTGTACAGTACTGAGTATCTCTGTGAAGATGATGCCTTGGCTATCGAAACGCGTTGGAGCACTGTTGTGTTTTTTTTAATCTTTCTTCGTTTCAGGGTTTCCGACTTTTATTAAAAACCTTTTTTTGTTAGATCAAAATTGTGGAAATTATTGGCAAAGAAACAAAATTTTCCATCTTCAAATCAATATAGCGGCCGTTCCCCACACGATCTTGGTAGGGAACAAGATTTGTGTATCAATTTTTAAAGATAACCAAGGAGCAGTTCGTTCTACCAAAATTCAAGTATACTTCTTATTGATTTATCCATATTGTGATACTTACTGTGCAGCAGCAGCTGCAACGGATACCCCCGCAGAGATTAATGGCATCAGAGGAACTAGAACGTCGTTTTTTTAATCGTCAACAATACTTTGACGCACGACGTTTTTTTTTAGTCATCAACAAATATTTTAGCATATTCCTTTTTAAAAACATTTATTTAGTCATAAAAAATACCAATAATAAAATTTTGTTTATCTTGCGGCTCTAAATATGGATTGCTCCTATACCCCAGGAAAAATGGATTTTTATTACATAATAATTAAATACTAAACTTTTTTTCGAAATGTCTTCACTTCGACTTAACAAATAAATACAGAATGTTCCCCCCAAGATCATGTGCGGATTGGCCAGCATATTGACTTAAAATGGAAAATTTTGGTTTTTTTGTCAACAACTAACACAATTTTAGTCTAACAAAAAAATGTTTTTTTTATAAAAGTTTGAAAGCTTAGAATTTGATTCAAAGAAGTTATTTGCCATTTTTTCGTAGATCTAGTCGTTACTGGGAAAATGTTATGCTTTTGGATATTTGCACTGATTTCAACATCACCTAAAAGGTATAGAATGTGATGCATTTTTTTAATTAATTTTGCCAAGATGCCTAATGTACTATTCCGTCTTTGGTTAAATTCGTAATTTATTGACATCAATGTTTTTATTAGTCTTAATTTTATGTTCTTCATCTAATAATTTACTTTCATGTGATCAAAAATATAATTATGAGAGTTTCTACAAAGGTTTTAAGCATTGTGGTATGTATAAAGGTTTCAACGGTATCGTATGTCGACCACCAACAAATCTAGTAGTATGCCTTGCATAGTTAGTAGCGCCCTAAGATACCAAGAATCTCCTAATTACATACTTTTATGCTTTTTTTTGTTGTTCCTAAAATTAGTGGAAATGTATAGAATACGCACCATCAGCCAACTGTCTTTACAAAAAGTAATCTGATCTCGTTTTAGACATTTATTCATTTAGATCCCGTCAACGTCTAAACAACGATAACGATGATGAAGGTGAATGGTAATTAACTCAGAAACGTAACATTCAGACCATTTACTCATTTAGATTCCGTCAACGTGTAAACGACGATAACGATGATGAAGGTGAATGATAATTAAGTCAGAAACGTAACATTCAGACCAACAAAAACAGCCCTCCCGCCAAAAAACTCTCAAATTCAACGGAAGAGGTAAAATAGTGGATATCGCTCAGAAAGTACAGGCCAAAATCTGTACATTTTGGGTAGTGCGCAAATGAGTGTGACTACCCGAAAGCACGCTATTCGTGAGACATTTTCTCAATAACGACTAACTCTAAAAGAAAATGGTTAATTACTGTTTTGTAAAAAATTTAAAGTTCTCCGACTTTTATTAAAAACCTTTTTTTGTTAGATCAAAATTGTGGAAATTATTGGCAAAGAAACAAAATTTTCCATCTTCAAATCAATATAGCGGCCGTTCCCCACACGATCTTGGCAGGGAACTTTATAAACTTATTTGTTAAGCGTAAGTGAAGATATTTCTAAAATAAAAATGTAGTATTTAGTTTTTTTGCAACAGGGGTGATTTTTCATCTATTTTTCGTGAACTACTACGGAGAAAATAAAACATGTCTACGTTTAAAAGCAATACATTGAGATTTTGCCTTTGTTTGAAAGTTTTGATAAAAAATACCTGCAAAATGTGGAATCAAAATGCAAATTGATTCTGAATTCTGATTAAATTAATATTAAACATATTGATAACTAATTATATGCACATGTTGTATTGATATTTTAAACTGTAAAAGGATATTTTAAATAAAATTATTGACATCTTTGCTAATACAGTTTTAATTAATTCTTAAATACTTTAATATTTTAGTAATATTCATATACCTTTTTTGGATGTTTTGTTTCTGTTGCTTTAAAGATATAAAAAACAATGAAATTAATCTATTGTTATTTGTACGTTATCAATCAATTTTAAGATTCGAGATATTATTTTATATCAAAAAACACTGCTGAGATAATAAGCCTTGTATATACGAATATATACAAGTTTATTACGATGCAATTGAAATCTAATTTCATTAGAATCTAATGAAAATTAGACTGCAATTGCAAAGTTCACGTAGATGAGGCAAAGCTTGTATCTCGGGTTGAATAGCAACATCCATAAATACAAACGTCCTCGGCGCGACTTTACTTTCATCTAGTTTTGACAAATGACCAATTAAATGTTCTATAATTAAACAGTTAAACGTGCTTAAAATTGAAAATATGTACAACCGCAACCATAGACTAGTTTCGGCCTTCCTTCGTAGATTTCCACGTCCTACTCACGTGTTCGTCCAAGGGCATAATAGGGTTACTTTCTGAAATTGAGTTATACTTAAAAAAATGGTTTTAGAAAGCTTTATTTAAAAAACTACTAAGAGAAATTAGATAAAAACGCTATAGAATTATATCGTCTTTCTCGACGATCGAGTACAGTTATGTATCTAGACGTCAGATTCGGAACTTAGTTTCAAATATTCAAAATTCGAAGAAATGGTCACATCTACTTCGCTCGGTCGTTGCCCCCCTCGAAAAAACTCGAACTTAAGGTAGAGGACCATTTCGGCCCAAAGGTTACCGTACGAGCTCGATGTATTCAAGAACTTTCTTCGAAGAAGATGGGTCTTTAGGTTCTCAACGTCATGTGACCCGCTAGCTCTCACTTCAGCGGTAAATATAACACAAAGATGGTCTTAATAGTTTCACCTTGTATGTTTTTTAACAATTTTACTAGCCAGATGTCAATAAATAAATAACCAAATGCGCCACATAAACAATTTCATTGTTCATTAAATTTATCTTAGCCTAAATATGTTGTTTGGGCAAGGTAGTATTGTTCTCTTCTACTGATAAGTTTTTTTTAGAATCTCTTTGGATTCAAAGTTTATTTCATTCTATAAACACTATGTAAAAGGGCAGTCTCCCACAGACCAATGATATATTTCTGTACTTCTGTTGGGTTGCCTTTTCTGCTGTTTTAAAAATAACTCAGTCAAAACTTAAAACCACATGTTACAAGCGAGTCATAGCTTCCTATAGACCACTATTTAATACCAATGTAACTGTTATTAACCACAATGAAAAGTTATAAAACTACATAATTATCCCAAATATGAGTCGTTAGTCCAGTGGTTTCCAACCTTTTTGTACCTGCGGCCCCCTTTAAAAAAAAATTGTTGCACCCCCTTAATTTTTCTAACAACCTAATTTCATAAATACTCAACTGATATTATAATTTATTTAATGGGCTACAAAATAATATACAATATGTAAAAATATGCATAAAAAAATAATTATATATTATAAGAAATAATAATTTTAAATGTAATAAAAACAAATCTTACAAAAATACAAAAAAACAAAATATATAATTAATACATTATAAAAATTTAACGCGACGGTTGAGCTTATTTTTCAGCACAAATTTTCTCAAACCGTGGTATCATTGAAGAAATCACGGTTCTCAGTTCCTTTTCAATCACTAAGCGAGATCGATACTTTGTTTTTAAGACAGCTACTGTAGAAAAACCAGTTTCACATAGGTAAGATGTTACAAATGGCAAAAAATTTCTAAAGCTTTGTTTGTCAAAGTAGGAAAATCGTCCTTTACTCGTAGCCAAAACGTAACAATATTATTTTTGTCTTAAAACATCTGCTTTAATGTGCTATCACTAGATAAGTCAATTATCATTTCCTGCTCTGCTGTTTGTATTCGAAAATGATATTTTGGAAACAGCTGCATGCCTGCCTTGCAACAGTCTCGCGGCGCCCCACATGTTGGAAACCACTGCGTTAGTCTGTTAGAGAAAATCATATGGCGCTAATATAAGCCAGGTGATAGAGAACATGTTAAAGCTTTGCTAGTGTCATATTTTTTTAAATTAAATTTAAATTTATGTTTGACATTTATCTAATTTCAAGTAAAACATATAACATGTAACAGAGGTTGAAAATATTAAAACACAGATGAATGAAATTAATTTAATATAAAAAAAACATTAATAAAGACATTGCTTTAACCAGAAGATCCATCACTATTGTAATTATCAGGATCAAAATCTTCATCATCTTCATCATCTAAATCCAAATCATCCAGATCTTGAAATAAGGACTCATCCACTTTTACTGCATCTCCTAAAATAAAATTTGTTCTCCTCTGTTGCTTGCCTTTAAGTTTTAGTACTTACCATCGTCTAAGAATTTCAAATCAGATTCATTCAGAGTATTATCCCGCATAAATAGTTCTCTGCCTGTCAACTTTCTACCTTCTTTTTCAGCAACTTCCCTTCTCTTAGCTATACCCATTTCATCTTCAAAGGCCAGCTTCCACTTCAAAAATGTTTCCACTGTAACTCTAGTACCTTCGAATCTTTTCTGAAAGATATTAAAACATCTTGAGTGAAGTCAAAATTTAGAAAATGATTAAAAGCCTTAAAAGTCACTTTTTTGCAAACATCTTCTAAACACTAAGTATTGTTGCAAAAACATTTATCATGAAGTGTGCATATTTAAACTTATGACGTTTAAACAACTCACATACAAGTTCATGTTGGAGCAAACTGAAATAAAACTATTTTTTCGATAACAAAGTTGTAATGAGAAGGCGGATACATAAAATGAGGTGGTACTACTTATTAAGTTTAAACAATACTAATTTTAAAAGGTTTTTCTCATTTCTACATGTTAACTGTAATCCCTTTTAATTAAAAAATATATTTTATTACCTAAAACCAGGAAACATAAATTGGTCGAACAAAATTTGATATTTTAATCCCAGATGAAACGGGCCTAGTTTTAAGTAGTAGTCGATAATTAAAAAAGCACACGTGTTCCAATGTCGTAGGGGCGATTTGACGCGCCCTCGTCGTATCTTGGAAACCTATGTAAGATTTTTATGGTAAATAAAGATTATTCTCGCTCTGGTTTTCAAAGCTTTCACATCGTTTTCCTAACCTTAGTGATAATCACCTCTTTGATTCGAGTAAATTGAAATTTTTCTTTTTTAAAAACGGTTATTCCGGGTCGGAAAACATAACTTACATGAATAAAAACGCCATACATATTCTGAAAAATGATACCTCTTCAGTACTTCGATGGAAATATAACGTCAGCCATGAGTTATGAGAATTACTCTTATAATTAGAAATGTATTTTATTACTCAGGCAACATAAAATCGGTACAGCAAAATATGATACTTTTAAGGGAAAGGAAAGCTATTATTAAGCATAATTAAAAAATCATGCATGTTCTGTATTTTGAAGGAGCAATTAAACACGCCCTAGCTTAACTTGAGAAACCCATGTAAAATTTAACAGAAAATAAAATAACTAAAAGAAATGGTCAACTAAACAATGCAGATCCTATGATTTTCTACAAAAAAAAATATGCAGTTGTTTCTGTATGAGTGATAGTTTCTAAAATAATGAGATTTTACAGGATTAAGAAACAAATACTGCGCGGAAAAGCCTTGCTTGATATCCACGTTTATTAGTTTAGATATTACGGCTTCTCATAAAAAAAGTACAGTCAAAACCAGATATAATGACATCATTTACACCGACGCATCGGTTATTACAACAAAATGGCAAGGTCCTGGTGATTATTTTAAAAGCTAACTGTACTGCCAGTTATATTGTTTATAACAACTACCAGTTACAGCGTCAGTAGTTTATGGTCCCTTCAATGTCGTTATATACGGTTTCAACTTTATACTTTTTTCTGTAAAATAGTTTGTCAGTTAACAGGAATTTAATTGATTAAAATTAACCCACAGTTTCAGTTTAAGGAAAACTGAACACTGCTTTACCTGACTCAATAGTTTTAGAAAACAGGACAAAGTAAATTTTTACCCTCTCAGCCTCTTCTTCTTCCTGAATTTTTTTGGCAGCATATTCCTCTCGTTCCTTTTTAAGTTTCTCATATGTTTCATTTATCCAGTCTTGTGCAGATGAAACTAATGTGAACACCATTACCATACCCAAATTTTCATTTATTTGTTCTTTCAAATATTCCAGAAGCTCCTCTTCTTGGTTATCTTCGAAGTTAACTGCATTTTCTATTTCAATTTCCGGTCCTTCCTCCGGATATTTTGGCGTATAAGTAAAAACTAAATCGCAAGCTACACCACTGTCTGGGATATCTTCTTCGAATTGTTCTGATTTTATTGGTATTGAAAATTTGCAGTGTGGTTCAGATTGAATAACTGCAACATTTGTGGTTGTTTTAAGATATCTTGGCACAAAACATAGTGCTAAATTGAAACTTACTTGTTAAGTCCCCATAGTAAATTGCTTCTAACGCTTCTACCTCACCCTTCTGTTCTTCTAAATAATCCATTTCTATAAAATTTCCAAAATTTCATGCGTTATATTATCAAAATATAACCTTAAAATTAACTGTCAGATTGACAAATGACATGTATAAGAGATATGTCTACCAACCTTAAACCGATAATTTTTTTTAGAAATCAGAATATTTACCTTTTTTATATTTGAAATTTTCTCAAAATTTTGACTTTAATTTCGAAATTTTAATTTGCCACATATCCTTTACCACCACACATCTTACCAGGCAATATTAATATATTTTGTTAATTTTCTCTGTGTAAGGGCGTTTTCACATTTACCGACACCGGCACCGACACCGACACGATAACGGCACGGCACCGACACGATAACGTCACGGCACGGCACCGACACGATAACGACATACGACGTTCACATCTACCGACACGATATCGGCACGGTTTTATTCCTTTTCTGCCTGCGAGAATTGCTCATATTCATCCTCTAAAAATTGAAAAATTTCTTGTTAACTTTTGTCACGAAGTATCATAGAGGTAGTTCTTTATTAGCCATCAGGCAACAAATTTCCACAAAAGAAAACATTGTATATACATACTCCTTAAAGGTGTCAACCCTCTTCATTGAGAAGGTATTACCGGTCACTAAGCGTTGTACTCTCCCGTATGAAAGTAGTACCTGGCACATTAACTAATGAGGAAGAAAGTCGTCCGCCCTCGGCGTTATCTCGATCACTATCATCCGAACACTTCGACCGTCAATAAATAACTAAATAAACCGAATATAATCGTTAAATGGCATCAATATACGCACCGTTACAATATTGTGAATCCCCGCGCACAAAATAAAAAAAAAAAACAGAAAATTCTAGTTTAATCCCTAAATTTTGAAAAAAAAAAAGAATAAATTTCAACTTTAATCTCCAAACTTCGTCTTTAATAACGGAATTTTTATCAAAATCAACAGATAAAATTTGTAGAAACTCAAAACTTTGGATTTATAATCGAACAATAAAAAAGGAAAAAAGGATGAAATGATTGAAACTTGGAATTAAAAAAAAAATTAAAATTTATTTTGTGTCTCGATATTTTCGGTTTAATTTTGAGAATTAATGTGGACAAAAAAGAAAAATCAAATTTTTGGGAAATTTCGAAATTTTATGGAGGGAAAAATAAAAAATTGCAAAATTTAGAAATATAAGAATCATTACATATAATTAAATAAATAAAACATATTAACAATCATAAATATTTAAACTTTTAACAGTAGTATGTCATATCACTCCAGTTTTTGTGCTTTAGTCATTTCCTTTTGTTCGGTCAATGCTCTTGATTCATGAAGAAAGACTACAAAGTTAATACCCTAAAACAAAAATATAAAATCATCATTTTTGATAACTAAAATGATTGCAACCTGCTGCTTTGCCGCTCTTATAAATCCCTCATTGGCAGTTACTGTTACAGCTCTAATTCTGTCCCCAAAAGTAAATATTATCAAAGACCTTTGTCGAATTTTACCCCCTATTGCCAAAGACTTATCAGGGGTGTACTGAACGTTTGAAAAGATATCGCTACAATCAGTACTTTCCTCAGTATCCTTAGTTGTTGCATTATCTGGTAAAATTGTTATTTTTTTTATAAATTCCTCAGCTCTTATCTTCTCATTGGGTCCCCCAACTGTATTAACAATATTTTTAAAATCTCTTATAGCTGTCTCACAGCAGTATAACTTTTTTCCTTTAAAAAACTCTTCCAAAATTGGTTTCTGAGGCCTTGATTGCTCCCATTTTGCTTGTTGAGCTAATACAGGTACGGAAAATGTATATTTTGAGGCACTTCCATTTGTAACCGAGCTGCAATAAGCCAGCATGGCAGAAACATCCAAATTAACTTTTGTGATTCCTAAAACATTTTTCGAGGCGAGATCTGGGTTTGGTTGACCTGTCAAATCATCGTTTTCGCTGAAATTTCCATCGTTGTCACTACTGGCTTCATCTGAGCTGGTGTCATCGCTAAAATCGTCAAGATCTTCGGAAGCTAGGTCTAAATCTTCAGATCTTTCACCCTCCACTTGTACTCCTATTGATTCTAATTTGGCAGCCAAATTGAAACCTATTCCGTTTACAAATTCAAATATTACCTTTGGAATTTGGAACAGGCAGGGGTATAATTTGGCACATTCAATGTAATCTTTGGCCTGATCTATTATGCTTCGAACTCCATAACTTCCATTACCTAAGCCGATTTGGCTTAAAGATTTGGGGTTCCTTGCTATAACTTTTTTCCAAACTAGGCCGTTATTATAAATTATATCTACGGTTATTTTTCGATAGTGTGAAGTAAAGACTTTATTAACGCATTGGCAATTTTCTGTTTTCTTTAACGTACTGACTAATGCTGCAAAATGGGTTAAATTCGAGCACTGCAGATGTTCTTTTTTAATAGCTTTACTCTTATATATCTGCAATGAAAGGAACATTGTAAATCATTTCGCTTAATAAGTGAAACCTAGGTTAATAAATAATTTGGTAGCATATTGTTCACAGGTCTTACCTTTTTTAAAAAGGCTAATTCCTGTTTAATCTTTCGTGTTAATTTTGAAAGACCTTCTAAGTTCGAATAATCGCCTAAGGATTGTATTAAATTTTCACCGAAATTTATTTTTTCTAATACTAAATTGTCCAAATTCATTTTTTGAGGATAAAAACATGGACATAACCTTATTTGTACAATTAAAAACAGTTCTGTGTTTATATCATAGATAAATAAGTCGAATGTCATAGTAGTAGTTCTTTTGACTACTGTGTGTTATCTAAAGGTAGACTCACATTTCTTCTTCTTGCGTATGTATTTTGTTATTTAATAACCAGCTGAGGAATAACTATAAGCTTTAACAATATTAACAATACTAGAGTACTGAGTTAACTATATTCGTAACTCATAAACCACACCTACAATAAATTTAGCAAATAAATTTAAAAATTCGGCTCAGTTGGAAAATAATGTTAGATTTTTACAGTATTGTCGGTAAATTATATTAGCAGTTTGTTTGGTTGTTTGGGAATTCATTTAATTAATTGCGAATATTTCGTTTCGGATCTGAAGAATTGTGGGGGGTGATAAATGAACAAATATTTTATTGATCCAATATAAATAAAGTATGATCAATTGCTCAATTTGCTTGAAATTTTTTTATCGGTGCCAAAATATCGAGATTAAAATTCACTTTTTTCTAGCAATTTAAAGTTGAAACTACATATTTTTGTTAAAATTGGTTTTTTTTTGTGCAAAATTCGAGTTTAAAGGCGACATTTTAGGATCAAACTGAACATTTTGAGATCAAAGTCCAAACTTCAATTCTAAATGCGATATTTCAAGGTGGTAACTCGAAATTTCGACTTTCCATTTTCTCCCAACATTCTGACTTTAATCTCTCAATTTCGGAGGCCTATTTTCAAAATTTCGAATTTAAGCTTAAGGTTTCGAAAATTGAAATACAAATCTTGTCCCCTGAAATCAGGAAATTTTAAAAACACAACAAAGGTTCTGCTTTAACGCGTTTCGATAGCCAAGCTATCATTAGTATCTCTCTGAAGATGATAGCTTGGCTATCGAAACGCGTTAGAGCAACCTTTGTTGTGTTTTTTAATCTTTCTTGATTTCAGAGACAAGATTTGTATTTCAATTCTTGAAGATAACCAAGGACCAGTCCGTTCCACCAACATTAAAGTTTCTATATAAAGTTATACAGAACAAAAAATGAATATGTCGTGTCATATTGGAGCTTTTTCTCGAGATCTTATGCATTGAAATTTCAATTTTAATGTCAACATTTTAAGTTCAAACTGAATAGTTTTGGAAAAGTCGAAAATTCGAAAAGATTTTTGAACTTTGTCTTAAAAATTCAGAATTTACAAATTCCAAGCTTAAACTCGAGAACAGTGGCGACTCGTAGTCAAAACTAATGAGGGTGCTGCGACAATGTTTAGCGTTTTAAAATTTTTAAGATTTCGACTGAAAATTTCGACATTTTCAAAACGTTACTTTTCGAAAATTTTAGATTTCTTTAAAAACTTGACAATGAAAGCTTTTGATAATGTCGCATTTTTTGAAAGGTTGGTCTTTTTTCGAGTGTATTGCAAAATTTAGATTTTTTTTGTAATTTCGACCTTATTTTATTTTTAAGTATTGACTTTTCTGAAAACCTGTGAATACACTTTTAAAAATTTCCGTATTTTGGTAAATATTTGGACTTTTCGGTGTTCTAATTTTTTTTTTGTAATTTTTTCTGAAAATTAATTATTACATTTTTTTAATTTTGAAAATTCTTACTTTTTCTGCAAATGTCAATTTTTTGAAAACTGGGCTTTTGATTTTTTAAATTTTCGACTTTTTTCTAAATTTCACCTTTCTTTGTATTTTTTTTGGAAAATTATAATTTTTTTTTAATTAAAAATTTCGATTCTTAATAATTTCGACGGGTTATGGAAATGTCAACTATTTTTTAAAATTTCGATTTTTTTTGCAAAATTTCGATTATTTTTTTATTTTCTTTGTTGAAAATTTCGCTGCTTCTTAATTTCAAAAATTCTTTTAAAATTCCGATTTTTTTGAAAATTTTCAAATTTTATGAAATGTTTGACATTTTTTCAAAATTTTAATTTTTTGACGTAAAATTTTAACTTTTTAAGAAAATGTTCCACTTTGATTCAAAATTTTAACAACCAAAAATTTAATCTTTTTCCAAAATTTTAACTTCAATATTTCGACTTTTGAAAACCTCGATCTATCTGATAATGTTCACTTGTTTTCAATAATTCGGTTTCGAAAATTTTGATTTTTATTGAAATGTTAAGTGCAAATTTCCCAACTATTCAAAATTTTAACTTTTTTCGAATTATTTAGTAAATTCGATAAAAATTCTCAAATTTTTTGCAAATTTTAATATTTTTTAATTTCGACTATAAATTTTGACATTTTCTTTTTAAAAATATCTTCTTTTGCAAAATTTTGACTTATTTTGGAAATTTGAAAGATTTTGAAAATTTTTACCTCGTCATCAAATTTTGACTTTCTTTATTAAAAATTTTAACCTTTTTTTTCTTAAATCTGCACTTTTTTGAAATTTTCGACATTTTATTATAATTCCCACTTTATTGAAAATCCGGCTTTTTTCAAATGTTCGAATTTTTCAAAATTTTAGTCATTTTCCAAAATTTAAAATATTTGGAAAACTTAACAATTTTGACTATTTTTTTAATTTCAACTATTTTCAAAATTTTGGCATTTTTGGAAAACTGTCGATCCTTTATTTAAAAATTGTGATTTTTTTTTTAAGTCGGACATTTCTTAAAACCTTTTATTGAAATTTTCGACTAATATTTAGTAAAAATTTCGCCATTATTTTAAAACTTCGACTATTTTTTCAAAATTTCGATTGTTTTTGAAAATTTAATTTCTTTTTAAGGTTCGATTTTTTTTTGAAATGTTATTTATAAATTTTTTTAAACATTCCCATTTAAATTTTCGACCTAAAAGAAAAGATTCCTTTTAAACTTGAAATATTTAAAATTTCGACCTTTTTCAAAATGTTACCTCTTTAAAATTTCAACTTTTTCGATAATTACAAATTTTTCGATAATTTTGAGTATTCTCCAATATTTCAAAAATTTAACTAAAAACTGCAATTTGTTTTAAATGTCGATATTGTTCCAAAAATTCATCTTGTATTTACATTCCTAAAATTATTGAAAATGTCGACCATTTTAAAAATTTTAATTTTTTTCGAAATCCCTATTTTCTTTTAAAAATTTGACTTTCTATGAAAATTTCAAAATTTCTTAAGATTTGACTTTTTTTTTAAAATTCGTCTTTCCTAATAACTTTAGCTTTATATTTTAAAAGTGGTAATATTTTTCTTTTTAAATTTACATTTTTTGAGAAAAATTTCGAAATAACACTCGAATTTAAAAAAAAATTAATAAAAAATATTTCTATTTTTAAAATTGTGCAAAGTTTTGAAACAAATTTCCAAAAAAAACTTGCAACTTGCATTTTATGTACACATAAATTGCCAACATTTGAATTTTAATCGCGAAAAATTGGCTTCAAGCTGAAATATTTGATTTTTGATATTTCTCTGGAACTTCAAAATTACTAGAAAAAAAAAAAAATCAGAATAGTAAATTGTTAATGAATTATTTTCAACATTATGACTAATTTTAAGACTTCTAGAAATGTTGACTCTTTTTCTCAAAAATTTCAATAATTTCCACTTTAAAAGTCGAAATGATAAGAATATTTTTGAAAATTAATTTATTTCAAAAAAAAATTTTTTTCTTTAATTCCGAAAATGTTATTTATTTTTTTTGTTGAAAAATGTTGTTTACAAATAAGAAATTTCAACTTTTTCTAGAAATATGATCTGCTTGCTCTTGAAATTTTGAGCTTAATTTTTAAATTTCGATCTTTTCTTTTATCGAAATTTGAATTTTAAATTGGAACTTGAGAATTTCAAGAATAAATTTAACGTTTCTAGAAAAATTGGAAATTCCGATTCAGAATCATCCTTCCAGTAGTAGAAATTTCTCAGGGAAATATCAAATTGTAAAAAAGGTTGAAGTTTACAAGGTTTAAAATTCTTTGTATAAAATGTTTAAAAAAAAACACAAATATTATGGGAAAAAAGCATAATTTTTTAGAGAAAAAATCGAGATTTGAAAAATATTGAAATATCTTTACAAAAGTCGACATTTTTTGTTTTCCCAGAATGTTGAAATTTTTATAGAGCTTTCAGGGTTTTTTCCAAACATGCTTTGTCAAAATTACAAAATAAAATGGACTTTAAATTGTTAGTGTCGTGAAAAAACTTGGTATTTTTAAAGCAAATTAGAGGAACATAAAGAAAAATCTGGAGAAGTTGGAATTTCTAGAAGAAATTTTAAAAATAACACTTTCAGAAAAAATGGAAATTTCAAGAAAATTTCTTTTTATGAAATATTTAGGAAAAATGGAAACTGCAGACAAAATCAAAATTTCCTAAAAAAAAATCGAAATATCTAAAAAAAACTAAAAATTTTTATACAAAATGAGATTTGAGGTCAAAATTCGAAGATGTCATATTAACTTATTTTTTAGAGAAATGGTAAAATGTGAGGTGAGTTGAATTTAGATTTTTTTTTTGAAATTGTAATTATTTTCCCAAAATGTTGACATTTAAGTTTTTCTTAACATTATAACACTTTAATTCCTGAAATATTGGTTTTTTCCTCAAAACTTTAACAAAAATTAGTTTTTGAAAATGTGATTTTGATCCAAATTAATTTATATTAAAATATTAAAAATAAAATAGGTTTTTAAATGTCGTAACTTCGTGAAAGAAACCTAATGAAAAGCGTTCAGAAAATTTTGAGAAAAAAAATTGTAAGCGAAATTGGGGGTGGCGCAGTTCTACAGTGTCTATCGCCAGCCGCTACTGCTCGAGAACTTGGAAAAAAAAATCAAATTTTGAAACAAACTAAATGAAAATTCGAGATTCAACTCGAAATTTTGATTTTAGAAATTGAAATTATAGAAAGAGGTATAATTTTCAACCATAAACTAGAAAATTTCATTTCGAGAACTTCGAAGTTGTAACAAAAATATTCACGAAGTTCACGAGTTTTAAATCTACAAAATCTGGAGTCCAACTTTTCCTAAACATTTTAAATTGAAATTTCGACTAATTGTTAGATGAATTTGCAAAATAAAGTAGGATTCCTTTATTTTTCATGGTAGACTCAGTTTGGAACTTTCATTAATACACATTTAAATATTTCCAAACTGGGTCGCAGAAATTTTAAATAAAATTAATAAACATAGAATTGCTTTAATTTGATACGAGTTATTGTTTTAATCTTATAATATAGACTGTAATAATGCCACTTTCTAAACGTATGTAGTTGATCATTGGTAGCAAAACTACAAACAGTTGGCCACTGATTTGCAGAACGGTCACTCAATGCAGTTTTACACTCGAAAGTAAAAGCCATGCAGAATATGCTGGCTTTAACAATATATAGGAGATTAAATTGATCACAAAACAAAAAAAATTAACAACAGTCTTTAAGAATCCTTTACTTTTTGTATAATTTCAAGTGAACTTGAGAAAAGTTTCGTTATTGCTTGTCCATACCATTAATTTTCCACATGAATTTCAATTATAACGTTTCTTGCACTACTTTCATGAACAAAGGAGGTAGCCTAAAATCTTGCAAAACCCTTCGCAGAGCAATTAATCAACTCCTTGTCACATTAAAAACTCCTTTTCTGCGACCGAAACAGTTTAAAGGGCTTAGGCATGCGCCACGATCTCTGTTGGATATGCGCCACCGTGAAAAACCGTGGATTTGCCCTTAAAACCAGAATCAATATGCTCCCGCTATAAAGTGCCGAGACACAAGCTAGTTTGGTGGAAAACTCAACGGCATCCAGTACAAATGTCACTTACACGTAAATCGATAAATTACTCACGATAAACACTAATTGCCATCGAAATCGAGGGCTGATATGTTCGCGCGCCGAAGATGCAGCCCCGAAGGGATGAAAATTCGCATCGTTGCCTCCTCGTGACTTTGGGCCATGTGATATTCGTGTGAAAATTTAAATAGCTGACGAAAATTGACTTAACATGCATCTGCATTTTGAAAGAACACTCAACGCCAAGAGTGATTGTTCCATTTTATCACTTACGTGGATGGGGAAAGTACCAGATGAACTGCCAGAGGTAAACAATTTATTCGCTTTCATTTAAAGAATTTGACATGTTTTTCTTTTCCTATTTAACCTTAATGAAACGTTTGCTGCTTCCACGAAGATTTCTCGAATTCCCAAATTTAATTTAGCAGAACAAGGTAGATATTTTTTGGCGCCAATTTTTCTGCTTATAGTTAAGGCGTCTTCTTCGGTTACAACCCTTTTATGAAGCAGCTGTAATTCACGTATATGCTGAAGATCATCCAATAAATCCAATTTGTTGCCAACTAAAATGATCGGGGCTTTGGGGCAAAAATGTTTTACTTCTGGTGCCCACTTTAGACCAATATTTTCAAGAGAGTCGGTTGAGTCTAGAGAAAAACAAAGTAAAACGACGTCGGCATCTGGATACATTAGCGGTCGAAATCTATCATAGTCTTCCTGTCCTGAAGTGTCCCACAGTTCCATTTCCACTATTTGTTTTCTCAGTTCAATGTCATGCACTTTTGTCTCAAATACCGTTGGCTCGTGATTTAGTGGAAATTTTCCGTCAACAAACACGGTCAGCATTGAGGTTTTTCCACATGTGCCATCACCCACTATTACTAATTTTCTTTTAATTCTGTTCATGGTGCTTCGTACTGAATTGAATGTAAGTTATTGTCACAATATTTATATTAGATATCTCTATATCAGATATAACTATAATGTAGATAATGCAATAAACTTATTTGGTTTAGTAGTAAAAAGTTGCAGCTTCAACAAAATAAATTTGTCATCTACTTGACTGAATCATATAAGGGAGAACAACATGGACATTTGTTTGGGCGTAACTCCAAAGAAGGACCTTTAGATGTCAATGTAACAAAATTGTTATTAAATACCCAATTAATCAAAATTTGTAGTTGTTGACTTCTTCCTTATCTTAAATTATCGTACAACTTGCTGACCAAACAGACCTTTTACAGTGTACCTATAATATACGAAAACATGCAAAAATTAAAAAAGGTACATTTTTAAAAGGTCTAGCGTCTCTTAAAATTGATTTCTTCTCAAAATCTCTGAATTTTTTTCTTGAAATTTCGGCCCGAAGTTCGAACTTTTGACTTTAAATTTGAAATTTGGTTTTTTCTTTTCAATGAAACAATTTTCTAGAAATTTCGAATCTTTTTGAAATCGTACCTATTTCAAGATTAAAGTAGAAGATTCGAAATTTAAATAGAAATTGATTTTTCTCGAATTAAATACCATTTTCAAAATTAAATTCGAAATTAAAAAAAAATGAAAATACAACTTCAAGGCAAAAGCATTTTTATTATTATTTCCTTATCTATATTATTATTTTATGAAGCAAGTTTTCCTTAAGGCAAATTTTTCTTCGAAATTTCGAGATTATGCCAGGTATTAATCAGTGTGAACCTCAAAGTTTCCCATCTTTTATCAATATTTCATCTTTTCTCGATATTTCTACTATTTTCGTGACCATAGGCAAGTTACAGTAGAAATTTTGAATACTGACATTTAAATCAAATTTTTTAGTTTAAATCAGAAAGAAAAAATACAAAAACATTAGAAATGTCTAAAACAACAAGATATTTAAGAAAATTCCAGAAAAATCGAAAACGTGATCACAAATTTTCGATTTAAAAGAAAAGTTAAAAAATAAAAAATACGAACATAATTAGTAGCCTCGGCAAATTAACTTTTTGCTTCCTAAAATTTCCACCAAAGCAGAAAATTGACTTAAGGCATCAGAAATAAGAGTTTGTAGATTTTGCGACATATTCTGTAGTGCTTAATTTTTGGGCACTTATTTCAGTTTTTTGCTTCTAACTAGGAAACGACGCATCCTATAAAAAAACTCATCGTTACCAAAGAGCATTTCACGTCAAATGGCTACTTAAAAGTTGAAATCGTTTCATTCGTTCAACCAGTATCGATCGTCAAAATTCGATTGACCAAAAAATTGGTTGTACCCAAGTTCTAACCCCTGCAACCAATAAACTGCTTCTTAAAATGAAAATTTTAAGTAATGCAGGTTGTAGGACATCAAATTCTGTATAAAGTGAAGCATCAATTCATTCATTCTATACAGTAGACTATCGCTAAAGTTATGCTCACCGTACTGGATCGACTGTTAAAGTTGCTACTCCCCGTAATCCCTACCACCGAAAAATATATACGTTTTATTGCTTCTTGCGTGGTTGAGTGGGTTATTCAAAAGTGGCGCGAAAACTCGGAAGTTCAGTTCGTTGTTCGAAAGATAGAGTGGGGGAATATCCGTGCAACTTTAATGGTCGTATCGCGACAACTTTAACGAGCGTGCAACTTTAACGGGCGCAACTTTAGCGGGATATAGACGGTATATAGAATCAAAAACCTGGAAATTAGTTTAAAAGCTTCTTACTTTTTTGGCAATCTCGTTTTTTAATTTTAAATTTTCAATATTTTCCTCTAAATCAGTGATGGCGCCAAGCTCTCGTACTGGGAGGGCCCAATGTGGGCACCTTATTTTTAGAGTGGACACATTTGTTTCGAAAAAAAAAAAAGATTTTTAATTCGATTCTGAGAATTTCGACATCCTAAGATTTCCACATTTTTTCAGACTCTTTTCTCAAATGTTTGATTCTAAAAAAAAGTTTCACTTTTTCCAAACTTTGAGTCCTTATCGAAATTTTGACTTTCCGACTTTCCGATTTTGACTCCTAAAGTTTTTACTTTTTTTCAAAACTTTACCCCTTTTTGTAAAATTCCACTTTTTTGAAAATTCGTATAAAATAGAATATTCTGATTTTGAAAGTTTCGATTTTATTTTAAATTTCGACTTCCAAAATTTCTACCTTTTCCCAAAATTTTGACGTTTTGAAAATTAGGACTTATTTTTTTAGAGAATCGTTTTTTTTCCTGGAGTTTTATACTTTTTTTTTTGGAAATGTCGATATTTTCTTCTTTGAAAAAGTCCATCAACCTTTTTTTCCAAGATTTTCACTTTTTCAAAAATCGGCTTATTTTTAAAGTTTTGGTTTCTTAACGAAGTTTTGAATTTTTTCGAAAATTACTAATTTTTTTACAAAATTTAGACTTTCTTAAAAATTTGATTTTTTTTATTGTCTCTTCCTTTTGAAAATCTAAACGTTTTTAGAAATTTCAATTTGTTTTACTATTTTGCCCTATTTGAAATTTTCGTGAAAGTTTTATCAAAACTTCCAACTTTTTTTTAAAGATTTTGACTTTACTTAACATTTTGACCTTTTCTGAACATTTCTTTTTTGAGAAATTTAACTTCTTTTAAAATTTCTGATTCCAGAAATCCTGGAACCAAGAAAGATTAAAAAACACAACAGAGGTTGCTCTTAACGCTTTTCCATAGCCAAGCTATCATCTGTTGTGTTTTTAAATCTTTCTTGGTTTCAGGGAGACAAGATTTGTATTTCAATTTTTAAACTCTTCTCTTTTTTTATTTTTTTTTTCTTCAAATTTCGACTTTTGACCAAGACTTTCAGGAATCAATTTTTTTTTAAAACTGTAACACGAAAAAATCAAAATATTCACAAAGTCTAACTTAACGAATTCTATTAGAATTGTTGAATTTTAACTATAATATCGAAGTTTCGTAATTTCGTCATTAATTTGAAAATGCTGCTACAAGTCTGGTAATAAGTTGGACATTTAAAGCCGATATTTCGTTAAAAACTAAGACTTTCGTAAACATTTGTTTAAAAATGTTGAGATATAACTCAACCTACAATGCCTCGAAATATTTATTTAACATCCTCAAGTCATATACCGGAAACACATCATCGCGCGTCCTAAATTCTAAACACTTTGTCGAATTGTTGTCCGAATTGACCCTAGACCCCAACGACATACTGGTAAGTTTTGACGTCACTTCACTAGTTCCAGTTTCCGACTCCATGACGATAATTCGTCAATTACTTTCAGGCAATGAGAATGCAGATTCTCTTGTTGATTTTACTGAAATGTGCCTCACATCGACTTATTTTTCTTTCAATGGCAGCTTCTATAAACAAGTTTTCGGCACCCCAATGGGTTCTCCCGTATACCCAGTCGTAGCAAATATTTTCATGGACTCTTTTGAAAACACTGCGTTGGAAACTGCGGATTTAAAATCCAAAGTTTGGCTTCGTTATGCAGATGACACATTTATTGTATGGCCACATGGCAAGGATTCACAAAATTATTTTTGGAACACCTAAACAGTTTACATTCTTCCATTAGCTTCACTATGTAAATCGAAAACAACGGTTCTCTTCGTTTTCTTGACGTACTGGTCACCCGTTTACCAAACGGTCGCGTTTCTCTTTCCGTTTATCGAAAATCCACCCATGCTAATCTTTATTTGCATGCAGAGTCCCATCATCATCTTCCCAAAAACGTTATGTCATAAATTCACTGGTTTCATGAGCTGTAGCAATTTCACAACCGATAAATCTTTCAGACGAGTTGAACAAAATTCGTTTCAACCTCCGCAACAATGGTTACTAGTCGCACGACATCGAAACTGTCATTAAACGACATCTTCACCCTACCCCTCGTCCTTCACAAAATTCAATAATTTCTTCTAAAGCGTTTCTTCCTTATGTTCACGGAGTAACAGATCAAATCGGAAAATTATTGAGAAAACACAACATTAAACCCATTTTTTCATCATCCTCAAAGATCTAATAGCTCCTCCCATCTCCCAAAGATAAAATTTCCTTTTGTTCTAATGGTGTGTACCAGGTTCCTAGTTCTTGTGGTTCAATGTACCTCGGAGAAACGGGACGATCATTTAATACGCAAATATCCGAGCACCAAAGATGTCTTAGGTCTGGTTTATTTTCGCAGTCAGCCATCGCGGAACATCAACATGATACCGGACATACGATTTTCTTTGATAATATTTCAATTGTATCCAATATTCCCAATTACTATAATAGGAAGATACACGAGGCCACTGAAATCCAAAAATTTCCCAAAAACATCAACAGAGACGACGGTTACATGCTTTCCTCCATCTGGAAATCAACCATCGGAAATCTTCGGGAATGATCGCGCAGAGGAATGGTATATAAAGTTTCCCTTTCTTTCTTTCCTCTCAGAAGAGTTTCGCGTCTGGTATGGTAGACATACTGAGTTACCGTGCTCTGATGTTTTGAAATTGGCCTTTTTCATTCTTTCATTTTTGCATATTTCCTTATATTTCCCTTTTTATTAATTGTTTCTTTTCTTTGTTCCTGAAGAAGCCCCCTACCATGGTAGGCGAAACGTCGAACACTTTTAGTAGTTCTTTGACACGGTCCAATCCCGGAAGAAGTATATCCTGTACTGACTTTGGCCGTGGAAGCCTTCGTTATCTTAACAGAAGGTTACTAAAAATTTAGAATTGTGAAAGGAGTAATTGGCGAAGAAAAAGCCAATAAAACATAAAGAGAAATGAAAATTTTATCCTTCAATTTAAATTCAGATCGCCAACTCGAGCTCCCCAAATTTCTCTTAAAATTACGAAATTAATTTCGAAATTTTATTCAGCTTTGACACTTTGAAAATAAAATTTTTAACTTTCTCTCCTTGTCAACTTCCCCATTTATAAATTACATGATTATTGGAAAGAAATAATCTTCTCCATGTCCAATTGTTTCCGACTGTTTTACCAGAATTTCAAGCAAGAAAATCATTTCGATCATAGACCATAATTTCGATACATATTTACTTACAACATTTTATGGCGTTATAACTTACTTTAATAGTTTAATTTCAGTAATAACTTACAAAATCAAATTAAGTATGTATAATGGTTGATGAATTTCAAAAAATATTGAGATGACATGGAAGAGAATTTTTAATCATTAGAGCTTGTTTATGCGCAAAAAAGCCATTCCTCCATTAATAACAGAGTCGGAAATGATAGACAAACAAGGGCGATGTAATAAAGATGGAATTGAAACGGGGAAACGTACTTAAGGGTTGGACGGACCCCCTTTCAACTTGGGCGTAAGATTAGGTGGTATGTTTACTCAGTCTACTCGCTGTTATATAATGTAATTTTCAACAACGCGGTCGCCTACAGGCATTTTAAGGAACTTTCCCACTTCTGACATGTTAAAGCATCAGAATCGTAGTATTCATATTTAAATTAATATGGTATTGTAAAATGTAAATTTTTGAAAATTTCACCACGTATTTTATGATTTAGATTTGAGGAGAAACTTAATATATTCGGGTAGAATGAATATTGCTTTTCGGGCCCGCTTCTGATGCAAAAGCACCGGGGTAAAATCAGGACCATTTGGCAATATTGCGACGCTTTCCGAGATTGCAGCAAATGTAGTGCCTTAGCGACATGCAACATTTTGACCCTTTCCACTGCATTTCCTCGCTAATGTACGTCTTCTTTAATATTTCAGCCCCTACCTTTGAATTTCAAATATCATGAAACCTCCAGGGATGGGGTTGAAACTTTATACATATTAAAACGTTTCGATTCTATTTTGAAATATATCGAGAACTTCTTCGATCGGTCGGAATAAAGTGTAAAAGCGTGTTGCTCCCCACGGATCACTTAAACCATTGTTAGCTCCCCATCTAGAGTAGACAAGGGTTGATTTTGACACCTAACTAATAGCCCGAAGAATCTACGGCATTATTTGGTTGTAAATCGATTCTTTATGCCGGCTCCGGCTGGTAAATAAATTGAGTTTAGGGTCAACTCCCTTTATCAGATACTATTTTGATAAGCATCATTTGTATCAATCAGATCATTAATTGGTGAGACTTATTTATCTATTGTGCGTTTCTGTAACATTCCATTTTTGAATTCAGGTTTTTTCATCAAATTTCTTATACGAGGTCCAGTAGAAAAGTAATGAGATTGATTTTTTATTTACCAAAGTTTTTATTGTTCGCAAACATCAATGTAATGCCCTTCAAAGTAGGTCCCTTGAGCAGCTTTCCACTTTTTGGTAGCAGCGCTGGAATATAATTATCATATTTTAAAGATGACGCAGGTCTGCAAAAAATTATTTTTTCTCAGCTGCATAAGATTTTTCTAGTAAACGTTAGATTTTTGAAAGTGCCGTATCCAAAAATAACCTCCATTTTCCTTCATCAAGTGCAGTTTTTTTTGCAAAATGCAAGACGTTTGTTTGAAAGGGCATAATATCAATGAAAAACATTATTAAAATGGACTAAAGAATATCTTCTATTTATATGCAGTTTTATTGGCTTTTTCTTCGCCACTCACTCCTTTCACAATCCCAAATTTTAGTAACCTTCTATTAAGAAATGACAATCTGTTATAGATTGCCGCAAAGAGCGATTGCGTTGGATCTTGGTTTGTGAATCGCTGTTTGTGACTCAACTCTGAAAAATACTTAAAACTATCTTAAAATGAAAATGACATAAAAAATAAATAACAACAAGATTATTTAAAATTTTAACGTTTCGGGCAGTGTTATTCTCTGCCCATCGTCAAACTATGAATATTTTCTATAATGAAACAAGCAATTTCTTCATAAAATATACTTCACATTTCGTTTTTTTTTCTTTTTTTTAATACTAGTCCATTTCAATTTTCCATTCCGCTTGACCATCCAGCAATATTCTATCTAACTAGCATATCGATGTGTCATTTTCTTGGCAACTTATGGCTCTCGATATCACGCACACTTGGTAAAATTTTTCACTTTGTTCGTCACTGAATGTTCCCAATTTTTGGGGAAAGTAGCCTTTTGTTTCTAAAAAGCGGGCTCAGTTATAATCCCATCTTTTAAACACGTCTGAGAACTTGAAACATAGATACATATGTAAAAGATGTCCCATCTTTTGGTGGTCATTTAACAAACTGCTTCATAAGTTTCAATTTAATAGAAAAAAAGTAATAAGCCTTGTAGATACGAATATATACAAGTTTAATACGATGCAATTGAAATCTAATTTAATTAGAACCTAATGAAAACTAGATTGCAATTAAAAAGTTCACGTAGATGAGGCAAAGCTTGTATCACGGGTTGCATTGCAACATCCATTGATACAAACGTCCTCGGCGTGACTTTACGTTCATTTAGTTCGACAAATGACCAATTCAATTTTCTGTCCTTAAACTATTAAACATGCTTTTAAGTTGGAAGTGTTTACAATCATCGCACCATACTGATGAGGCCAAGGAAGGCCGAAACTAGTCTATGATTGCGGTTATACATATTTTCAATTTTAAGCACGTTTAACTGTTTAATTGCAGAACAAAAGAAAAAAAGTAGTAATAAACTTTTTTCGGAAGTAACCAGTGTTGTAATAATATCGTTATTTTCGGCAAAGGTAAAGGCGTTTAGAAGTGGCCGGTCAGTTTTTGCCCAATGGACATCTCTGGTTCGACTACGCCAACAGCAAAGATAGTTTATATAACTTGCCTGTTGACTAGTGTTCTTGTCTTGCTTTTTCTTGTTCTTGTTCTTGTCTTGTTCTTGCCGCAAGAAATGGGGAATTTATGAGCAAGAACAAACAAGACAAGAAAATTTTTAGCAAGAGCAAGATTTCCTGTCAAGACATTAGCAAGAAGCAAGATTTCTTGCTTTTTTTATCTTCTTATGATAAGCGATGCCTCGGAACACTTTACTGAATAAGTACAAGTAAAAAATTCTTGGCGTTCCCCTCAAATTTTTATAAAAAAAGAAATGTCAGAAAAAAACAATGTTAAGTTTTATCCCAAAGTAACACCATTTAGAATCCCACAATTAAAAAACCCAAATTTTGATTTTCTTCAGAGATTTTTAGTGTTCTAAACTTTAATTTTTATTCTCAAAATTTTAATTTTCTTCTCAACATTTCGACTTTTTTTTCTTTAGATTATAATTTTAATCACAACATTTTGACTTGATTTTAATATTTGAAATTTCTGCAAAAAGTTTCTGCTCTTTCTTAAAATTCGTAATTTCAATTTTTTCTCATTTCGATTTTAATCAAGAAATTAACCTATAAACTCAGTTCAAAATTTCGATTCATTCTTGAAACTTGGAGTTTTAATGTCAAGAGTTCGAATTTGAGCCCTAAATTTCAGAAAACAGTTTTTTGAGGAATGCCAGAAACGATGTCGAGAGTAAATTTAACTTTGAAGTGGAAAATTTAAGAAAATACATTACAGTCATTTAAAAAAAGTTAAAATTTTTTGATAAAATTCGAACGTTTTCTTAAACTATTGAAATTTCTAGTTTCTGATTTTAAGTTCATAAATTTTGGTGGAACGGAGTTGTCTTTGGTTATCTTCAAAAATTGAAATACAAATCTTGTCCCTTGAAATGAAGAAAGATTAACAAATACAACAAAGGTTGCTCTAACGCATTTCGATAGCCAAACTATCATCTTCAGAGAGATACTGAACTTTCTCTGTCTCTCTCTCCCTCTTTCTCTCTCTCTCTCTCTCTCTCTCTCTCTCTCTCTCTCTCTCTCTCTCTCCAAGCTATAATCTTCAGAGAGATACTGATCTCTCTGCAGATGTTAGCTTGGTTATCGAAACGCGTTAGAGCAACCTTTGTTGTGTTTTTTAATCTTTCTTGATTTGGTTGATTTGTATTTCAATTTTTGAAGTTCTTAAATATTTTTAAAAAATTTTCCTACAATTTTAATTTTTCTCTATAAACATTTTGTTTTAATTTCTGCTTTAACATCGAAATTTCGTTTTCAGTATTATTAAATTGTGAGTTTTAATCTTGACATTTTGACTTATTACTAGAAATTTTTAACTTATTTTTCAGAATTTCGTGTCTATATTTGAAAATTGTTTTCTCTAAATTTTGGGTTTTTCTTTAGTTCATGACGTTTGCCAAAGGGGCAACTTGCGACGCGACGGGCTTGCAGTAGATTGGATTTTTGTTGAAATTCGACCTTCCCTATCTAAAAAAATCGAAATGATTCTCTGGAAACTAAACGGAAAAAAAAACCGAAACGAAAACTGAACACTAACCGAAGTTTTGAGTCCTTGTCCAGGTTTTTTATTGAAATTTCAAAGTAAAAATGTTAATTGTACTTAAAATAGAAAATCTAAAAAAAATCAATTTTAAACTCAAAAATCATAAGTGAAAAATTATTTTTTAAATTTAATCATCCAATTTTGAGAAAAAATTAGGAACTTCGGAAAAAATTAAAATCTTTGGATGAAATGTTGAGTATTTACCCGAAATTTGTCATTTTTCCAATTTTTTATAAAAAAATTAGTTTAAAGGCGAAATGTTAAGCAAGAACCAAGAACATTTTGAAATTTAAACTTCAGATTTCTTAAATAGGATAAGTATTCCGGGAAAAACACTGAATTACTAAACAATTCTTAATTTTTCACTGATTTATGTAATTTATCAGTTTTTTCTCGAAATGTGAATTTTCGTTTCAAAATTTCGATTTTTATTTATAAATTTTTCTTTTTATTTTGTCTTTACATTTTTTATAGATCATGTGGATTTTAAAACTACTGATTGTATCCCAATCAAATCTGGACCTGAATAAGAAAAAGTAAGACTCTTGCTAACAAGACAAGAATTGAACCAGCGTGAAATTGACAAGACAAGAAATAAAACAACTTCTTGTCTTGTGTACCAAGACAAGATACTGAAATTTTCAGGAAAAATTTTAATTTTTTTTCATTAAAAAGTAGGATTTTGAAAAAGGCCAAAATGTTTGGAAAAAATATAATACTGAAAGTTAAAATTTTCAAAAAAAATTCGACATTTAAAAAAATTGTGATTTGAAAAAATCTGAATTTTCAAAAAGTTGAAATTGTGTGAAATAAAGTCAAAAGAGAAAGAAAAAGAAATTAAAATTTTCAGGAAGTTTAGTCAAAATTTTGAAATTTTCATAAAAAACTTAAATTTTCAATAAACAAAATTTAAAATTAAGCAAAAAGGTCTAAATTAAAAAAAAACTCGAACCTTTTAAAAAAGTCAGACTAGATTTTGTTAAAATGCCAAATGTTAAGAAAGTTGGAATTTAAAAAAAACGAAGTTTCGCAAAATACCGAATTTTGAACATTTTTGGAGTCCTACTAATTTTTTAAATGGTCAAAATTGTCAAATGAATTCCAATTTTTTTAAAAAACAAAATTTTTCAGAAATTCCAAATCGAAATAATTGAAATTTTGAAAAAGACGAACTTTGAGGAAATATCAAAGTTTTTAATAATCGAAATTTTGAAAGATATCAAAGTTTTCGTGAAAGGTTGAAGTTTTCAATAAAGAGTCACGATTTCTAAAAAACGGATGTCTTGAATAATTTTAATTTTGTAAAAAAGTTAAAAAAAAAATTAAAATCATGACGAATTGGACTTCAATTATTGTCTCAGTGGAATATTGTTAGGCATTAAATTCGGCACTAAATTGCTAATTTAAGCTTCCTTGTATATCTAATAGTTTACGAGATCCCAGTAGTGGAAATTAAGTTTGGTTCAACCTGTATGTAGCTGTAGATTAGCTAGGCAGCTAAATATGCACGTGATCTTATAAAATGAATTTGAACAAAATATCATTTTGTCATCTGCATGAATTCTTCAAAACTGTGCGCAGCTGCGAAGTTTAATCGACAGCACCATATGTCGCCATTCTACGGCAAGCTACTGTATTAGGTTCTTAAATAAATCCACAGACAAATTAAAATGTCAAAACAGAACAAAATATCCCTCAATTTAATCAACTAATCTCTGTTCGCTTTGAAATTCTTTTATTTCCCTCTTTTCTTTATTTATTTTGTTAGTTTCAATGGGTTTATTATTTCTGAGTTCAAAATAAAGCAGTATTGCTGCAATAAAAGGAATATTCAGCTGAAAATAACTTCATTCCGCTCGATTAATTTAGCTAGTCTGTCAATCTTGTCAATTAGCAAGTTGTTTCAGCACGGAAACAAAACTCCCTCTGCCAAATTGGTCATTTGCAGTTCTAATTTACTGGACTAATTTCCTTTCAGATACCTTGTAAGTGACGTTTTAATCGAATTAGAGTGGAAAATTTGATAAATGATACATCTGATTTTATATGGATTCATCCCTTAATTAGAGGCGCCGAATGTCTGAGATTTAATTCTATAATTGAAATACTCCATAACGCTCATTATGACATTTTTTCGATCTTGAAATTATTATTGGTTTAACAAAGACGTACCCGGAATTTACTATCAGTGCGATTGTCGTCAATAACAAGAAATCCCGAAAACAACAATAACGAATCGAATTAATTCTTTAAAGGGAATTTTTCAAGGCCTACGCTGGTTTGTAGCTCTAGTTGGACGTGTACAGAATCCTGATAAAACTTTTAAATTGATTCTCGCTCCAGTTCACAATCAATCGGATTCATAAAAGCTGGTCATTTCCTCCAGGCTTTTTTAAATAAATAGCTATTTTTTCTGAGGGCGAAATAAAACGATTAATGTCTCTCGATTCTCCGGGGGACTAACCCCAATATAAGAAGCAATTAATTTGTCTGAAACATGGGGTGGAACAACGTTTGAAATATATACCATTGAGGTTTAATTTATTTCTCAATGTAATGGCAAATGTAACTAGATCGAATTACTTTATTAGTCAAAAATTTTTCTTTGGCTCCCGCATGTTAATTAACTCGTATGCATATTTACTACTAGCTGATACCCGCTTTTGTCTGCGTGAAAGAAGTTAACGGATTCTACTTGAAGATGGAGAGCTAAAGAAATATGTGACAACTTTTTTTTGGAACATTTAATTTTAATTCGTTGGCGAACTTTGTTGAAAATTAAAGATTATTTTCTGGTTTTAAGTTTTTACTTATTTCGGCAGTCTCTGTGACTTCCTAAAATTGTTTTTATTTCAAGGAATTCCTTACGTCTTTTTTTGACATACCAACGAAATTTCCCTAAATGTAGTTAATTGAAAAAAAGAACGCACGATGGCGATCTAACTATGAACAATTTCATAAACAAATTATTTATAATAAACTTTCTTATGAATATCTTATCAAATTCGTTTTTCACCGTGATGATCAATTTAACATTAAAAAACCCACATCTTTAAAATACGTTATTTAATTCAATAACGTAACACAATGTTTAACATACAAATTTGCAAAAACACAGCCATTAAAAAGTTATTTTGTCATATTTGTCAAAATACAATATTCAGAGAATATCACATTTTCTTCGTCTCACTTTTTTATTTCTTAGCGTTAGTCTTGTAGCTTCGATGAAAATTTCTCTTATACCTAATTTCGATTTGGCCGAACACTTAAAATAACCCATTGCTCCAATGTTTTCAGATACACTAACAGCTTCACTATCGACCACTATTGGCGATTTAATTCGTCTCAAATATCTCACATAGTCTTCATCGTCGAGTAAGTCGGATTTATTCCCAACCAGTAGAATTGGTACATTCGGGCAAAAATGTCTGATCTCCGGAGCCCATTTGTGGACAATATTATCCAAAGACGTTTTTGATACTAGGGAAAAACATATTATAATGACGTCAGTGTCCGGATACATGATTGGTCGAAATCTGTCATAATCTTCTTGGCCGGAGGTGTCGTATAGCGATAATTCTACGATTTGTCCACCGATTTCAATATCAACCACTGTATTATCGTATACCGTCGGTACGTAATCTTCTGGGAAAGTGTCGTTCGAGAAAACACTAAGTATCGATGTTTTTCCACAATTTCCATCACCAACTATAATTAGTTTCTTTTGTATTGCATTCATGCTGGAGCAATGAAAATTTATGCACTTGTTCGTATGACGAATTGTTATCAAACGTTGATAAAAATTATCAGGTGTTAGGTTAAATAAAAAGTTTATCATATCCAGTTACTTACTGCTTCAGTTATCGCTTTAGGTAGAATGTTTAAATCGACAAGTATCTGATGATCTATTATTATCATTTACTGAATTTTAATATCTTATAAAATGCAATGTTTGTGCTATTAGATAATTAGATGTCACTATTACTAAGTCCACTGATTTTATTTGTTTTTTCGTCACAAGTTTACATTTATCAAAAAAGTCGATTCTCAGTTGCCTGTCATGCTTTAATAAGGAATAATATAATAAAAGATTACCTCAAAGAGCGATTAGGTTAGATTTTTGTTTGTCAATCGATGTTCCTGATTTAGCATTCTCTAAAATATCTTATTAAGTATAATTTTTCGAAAAACATATACGGGAATCAACCATTTTTTATTCAATGGCCTTTTTGAAGTCATATTAGAAAAATCTGGTAACTATGGGCTGGGTAGTATTCTATAAAGCTTTATTTACAAGACTGACCAACTTTCAGCGATTTAAAAGTAATTTTAGTACTAGCAATCAGCGTTTAAAAAAAACCTTAGAAATGGTTCAAACTGCCTCACTAGCGGGGTACATTTAACCAAATGATGGGGTAATTTCAACCATGAGATATAAATACATATTTTTTTATACAGTCAAACAAAAATGGCTTTTCTACTTAAATAAGTTCATTATGTATTTTGCAAGTGGCGAAACATTGGCGAAACATGTTTGAAGTAAGATTTAAAACAAAACTTAAAGACAATGACGTTGGTGTTAGTAAACATTGTAATATGTGCAGTTAACCTTAAATAAAAATGACATTTTTTGCAAAATTTGGACTTGAGAACTTTAAAACTATGTTACCTTGGTCAGCTGGTGATATATCACTGACCCACGGATATATCTAACTTACAAGGAAAGTACCCGAGGTGTACCCCACCGATTCTTTTCATTTTGTGATATGTTATAGTACATAACAAAATATTGGACACGTATTTTTTCTTAGATGCTAACTCGGCGATTTAAGTGGTGAAACCACCCCTTAAAATTAACCCCAAAAAACAGTTTTTCTTCAATAACTCAAGAATTAATTAGAATTTTTTGATGAAACAAACGCTCTGTTATTTCTCATAAAAAAGCGCTTCTAAAAACTTATTGGTTATGTTAAAAAGTTGCTACCCCTAATTTTTATGGGGGTGAGTTTAATTTTTTTTCTTATATATCAACTTTTGAACAACTGAATTTTATCAAATTTAACAATTTTATTAAGAACACGAAAACATAAAATTGACTTGTCTCGGGGTTTTGCAAAAAAAATCCTTGAAAGGGGTGATTTACCCCTTGAGTTAATTTTTTTCTGTACAGTGATACAGTGATATGGAAATTAAAACACAACATATGTTTTCAATTTTATTTCTATAATGATTATTTTGACATATATTTTGCATTTACAGTGAAATAACGTAACACCCCTATTTTTATGACCCTTGGAGAACCCCATAGATTTGTTCATTATAAGATTGCGAATCAAAACATTTATTTTTTCACCTTTAACTTGTTATATGTTGACATTTCATCAAAATAATGTATCAACAATTTTTTTAGATGCTAAATTTGTGATTTAGGTAGTGAACTCCCCACCCCCTAAAGATAACCCCCAAAAACAGTTTTTCTTAAATATCTCAAAAATAAATTGAAATTTTTCGGTTAAACCATTGTTACGTTATTTCCCATAAGAATGTGCTTCTAAAAACGAGTCAGTTGTGCCAAAGGGTTGCAACCCCCAATTTGTATAGGGGTGGGTTTAATTTTTTTATGTACTATAATATATCACAAAATGAAAAAAATCGGTGGGGTACACCTCGGGTACTTTCCTTGTTAGTGCTTTCTGCCACAAAAATTTAATTTGACATTTCAATTAATTTTGTTTAATTTTTTTGCTACACAGCATTTTATGTTTTTAGCGGAAATGTCACCAGTTGGAAATCACATTCTATTATGGAGCAAAACATCCTTAATAGGATTTTTAAACGTACACTCAGCAAACTTCAAAATCAATTTTTTTCCCCATAATTTAAAATCATCGTAAATAATACAATACTCCGGTAAAAGAAAAAGTTACATCATGGGACAGAAACCACGCTAAGATTGTCAGAACACACTAAGCCAGTGGTTGAAATTGTCCCTTCCAACGCTGGTCGAATCTACCCAATGTTAAATGTTTGAAAAAATATTTTTTTCCACTGTCTATAATTTTACGTTTGGGGTGCTAGAAATATTAACAATCTACCATTTAACATATCTCGAATGCACCCCGTTACAGACCAAATTTAGAAAATTCGTCTGAAAAAATTGAAAATCAAAAAATCAACTTAAAATCTGACTTTTTGCTCAATTTTGTTTAAATGCTAAAAAATGAACATGTAGAGTAATGTAACTTCCTTGGTGAGTATTCTGACGTATGAAAATCTACATAGGAGCCTTACGAAGCTAAATTTAAATCAAGGTGCCCTTTAAAAGGGCTTGGTTGAATGTGCCCCAAGGTTAAATCTGCCCCCCTTTCCCCTAACTGGTTTAAAAAATTGAAACTTCCAAAATTAAGCCAAGAAATTTAGAAAAAATCAAAATTATGAGTTTCACTCCAGCATTTAGAGAAAAGTTAGAATTGAAATCGAACTTCTAAAAATAAAAATCGAAATTTTGAATTTGTTGTTTAAAGATTTTTTTATAATTCGGGGTTTCTGAATTGATTCTAAGAAAAAACTATCAGAGGATACCTTGTCCAAGAGAGCCCTTGTTTATCCCACAGTTCCCCAAGAGCCATAACATTGAAACAAGTTGAAGAACCTTTTGGTGAAAGTTACATTAAAATGGGTTTGGCCGCTTCCAAGATTACCCCAGACAAAGAGAAGGACAATCAAAAAGTTTATAATATGAAAAAAATCATATGAACTTATAACAGTTACTTTGAAATCACAAACATTCCAATTTTAGTAAAATAGATTCATCGGCGGCCCGCCAAGAGAATTCCCGGACACGGGAGCTATTATGCGCTCCAGGCCCCTAATAATGGGCGCACGGGCCCCTGTACACCCTTTTTAGGTGAAACGACATAAAAAAGGATTTACCTAATTTATAGTTTACATTTTGAATAAATAAATAGGTACAAAAACTGATTTTTTGAAAATGTCGACTTTTTTCAGTATATTTAGATTTTTTAATTTCGACTTTTTTTTTGAAAACTCCGACATTTTAAAGCTCGACATTTTTGGAAATTGTTACCTTTTTAAAAAAGTTCGCCAGGATTGCAACTTTTTTTTGAACATTTTACCTTTTTTTTAAATACTGATTTCTAATGAAAAGTTCGCCTTGCTTCAAAATATAATCTTTTGTAAATTCTGGTTGATTTTGAAGAACACAATTTTAATAGAAAAATTACGACTCATTCTATTTCCAATTTGGTATCGTTAGTTAATGCATTGGAGGGTTCTTTTTTAGCTTTCGTACATATCCATTTCCGTGAATATGCTTCTCGATGTTACTAATTGTACCTTGGGATATAGGCTATAAATCAGGAAATTTTTGTTAAAATAGACGAGCGACTTCGGCCTGTGATCTTGCTCTATCACAATAACCGATCATTTTTTTTGAAACTCCGACTTTTTAAAGTCCGACATTTTTGAGAATTGTTATCTTTTAAACAAAGTTCGCCTCGATTGCATATTTTTTTGAACATTTCATCTTTTTTTCTTAAATACTAACTTCTACTGACTTCAGTCTGGTTTTCATTAGATTCTAATGAAATTAGATTTCAATTGCATCGTAATAAACTTGTATATAATCGTATATACAAGGCTTATTATCTCAGCAGAGAAGAATGCTTCAATTAGCATGTAGTGAAAATGTTTGCGAAATAAACAGTTAAAAGCCAGTTACAAGTCACCAAATGGAGGTTTACTCTCTTGGATACTTACACGACTGACTAACGGCTTTAAGTTGGAAGTGTATACAACCACCGTACCAGGCTGATGAGGCCAAGGAAGGCTGAAACTAGTCTATGGTTGCGGTTGTACATATTTTCAATTTTAAGCACGTTTAATTGTTTAATTACAGAACATTTAATTGGTCATTTGTTCTACTGAAAAGTTCGCCCTTCTTCAAAATACTGATCTATTGTAAATTCCTTAATTTGAAGAACTCAATTTTTATAGAAAAATTACGAATTTTTCCAAAATTTCGACATTTTAAAAATCCATTTTTTTTGAAATTCAACTTTTTCTCAAAATTTTAGCCTAATTTTGTAAATTTCCAATTTTCTTCGTTTTTTTTTCCGAAATTACAACTTTTTTAAAAATGCAGATTCCTTTTCAGATTTTAGATTATTTAAGTTTTGAATATTTTGACTATCTCTTAGTATTAAATTTTTTGAAAACTTTTGACTTTTTTCAAGTCCTTGACTTATTTTTGAAAATGTTGGCTATTTTTTAACAATTCCTTTATTTATACCTTTTTTTAAAAAAATTGGTTAAACATTTTGACTTTCTCGTGAATTTGACTTCAAAAATTCGAATTTTGTGTAAATCTCGATTTTTTTTTGGTTTTTTTCTCAAGATTTTGACCTTCGGAAAATGGCGATATTTTTGAAGAACCTGATTCTTCAATTTTTATTGAAAATTTCTACTATTTTTGAATATTTTGAAATTTCGAATTTAATATTTTTCGATTCCTTTTCGAAATTTTACTTATTTTGAAAACTTTAAGTGTTTCGTAATTTCGCTTTTTTCAAAAATTTTTACTTTAATTAAAACCTTGACTTTATCTGGAAATAATGTCTTCGTATTAATTTGTACTTTTTCTAAAAATATCGAATTTTTTGAAAGATTTGACACGACATTTCGACCATTTCTCAAAATTTCGATTTTTTAAAAATTTCATTATTTTGAAAATTAAATTATTTTGAAATATTTTCCACTTTTGTTTAAAATTTAGTACATTTTTCAAAATTTTGACTCTTGGAAAATTCAAATCAACTTTTTTTCAGATATTTTGACTTTTTCGAATTCTCGACTTTTATATATAAATTTGACTCTACTTTCTACTTTTTTTTTGAAACATTCAATTTTTTAAGAAGCTGGATTTTTTTTCAAATTTCGACTTCTCTTTTGTAAAATTTCGACTTTGTCTCGTCGAAGTTTTTCAACATTTCGATCTTTGTTCAAAATGTCGACTTCTCTTGAAAATTTGAACTTTTTTTCAAACTTTTGATTTGTTCTCGATCTTCGAATTTTTGTAAACACCACTTTTTGAAAAATTCGCCTTCTCCTGAAAATTTCAAATTTTTTAAAAAAACTTGATCTTTTAATTCGCGTTGGCATATTTTAAAATCAAGTATTTTTCAGTTTAAGTGACAAATTTTAAAAAAGGTTGAATTTTAAAATAATTTTCGAAATATGAAATTTCCGGAAAAAAGAAAAATTATTTAGAGTAAACATTAAAAATCAAATATGAAGCGGAATTTCTATCACGTAGCCATAAGGGCGTCGGGAGTGTGCGCATACTCTTGAATATGTTAGGTGGGGATATCGCGTGACTTCCTGCGCTCAAGCGAATTCCGTTCTCGCCGTTCGTCAGTTATAAATACAATGAGTGAGCAAGAGGTTCATCCGCATGCTGCGCAGCACATTAATATTAAATTTCTTGCCGTTGAAGGTGTCAAGTCCGCCGAAATTCTTCGTAAAGTAGAAGCACCGTTTGGATGTACTTGTTTGAAGACAACTCAAATCTATGAATGGCACAAAAATATTTTGAAAAGACGAACTCAAGTTGAAAATGAACCCCATGTCCGTCGTCCTCGGCTAGTGTGACTGCAGACAAGATTAACGCTGCACAACGCCTTTTGGAAGGTGATCGCCGTTTAATTGCTGATCAAATTGCAGCTCAGATAGGGATAAGCTTTGAGGGTGTTCAAACCATCATTACAAATCAGCTGCGGTTTCCAAAAATGCCTGTTAGGGGAGTACCTTGACTTTTGACTGAAGAACAGAAACAACAACATCTGGAGATTCGTCAGCGCCATCTTGCACATTTTCAACGTGAAGGTGATAGTTTTTTTGCAACATATTGTTACGCGTGATGAGACTTGGATCCACCATTACACTCCTCAATCTAACCAAGCAAGCCTGGGGTGGGGAAGAAAGGGGGAAGGTGTACCCGTCGAAGCAAAAACTTACCTTTCAGCTGGAAAGGTTCTTGGTCTTTTAAAGGAGTTGTGCACTTCCTACGGTTAATGCTGGTTACTACTGCCAGCTATTGGAGGAAACAAAACGTTCATATCGGCGGAAGAGCCTCGAATTTTCGGTTAGAAATGTGATTTTGCTTTATGACAATGCCCGCCCCCACTCAGCTGACACATCAAAGATTAGAGGAAATGGATTGGGTAACGTTAGAATACCCTCCTTATAACCTTATAGTCCCGACTTATCACCATGCGATTATCATATGTTTGAGCCACTGAAAGAAGCTCTATGAGGTGAACGATTCCTTGATGATGCTGCTGTTGAGACATTTGTGTGCAATTGGCTGCAAAGACACCTCCCTTGTTTTTATGATGATGGCATTAAAAAACCTCAAAACTGTTGGGAAAAATGCATAACAATATCAGGAGATTATGTAGAAAAATAGTTAATAACTCTTATATATGAATCTTGTACCAATAAATTTTTAAAAATTAATTCCGGCGCATATTCGATTTATCATCGTAGATTAAAAAATATTTGATTTTTTACACTAAATTTCGAGAAGAAGGAGGCTTCAACGTTTTTGTAACTCGCGCCAACATGGCAGCTTACCGGGCCCCTACAAAACGCGGGCCCTGGATCATTTGCTCACTCTGTCAGCAAGCGCATTGACGCCTAGTTTACCTAGTCTCTGGTGAACTCAGAGACTAGGTAAACTCATACTTAAATGCAGCCACTTACATCAACTAACACAACAAGAATTTAACACACATGTGGGGTTAACCAATTGAGCGAACATTTTTCTGTAAATTATAATAAAGAGCCCAATATAATTAAACCAATTATTGTAGAACTATTTCCTGTAATTTTTCCGCACAATCTCTTTCGTCAAAACTAAATCATTAATCGCGTTAACGATATCTGATAACTGATAGATGCATGTAATGCATTTCTGGTTTATCTACACTTACAATTAGACATGTTGGCACACCGACACAAAACCGTAATCGTGGGTGATTCAAAAAGTGGCAAATCAACACTATTAAGTTCTTTAGTCAGTTTTTATCTTGATGTTAATATAAACGGACGAATTTTGAAGCTCGAATTGTGGGACACCTCCGGAAAAGACAAGTTTGCCGACATTAGGCCCCACCAGTACCATCAGGCTGATTTGTTTATCATATGCTTCTCTTTGACATCATTCAACAATCTGGAAGTAGCTTTGAAAAAGTGGATAGTTGAAGTTCAAAACTGCTGTCCTAACGTTCCGGTACTTTTAGTTGGAACTAAACTGGATCTTCTCACTAAAGAGGAATATGGAGCTGCTAATGATTTCGTTCTTCGAACTATTACAGGCACAGAATGTACCGATTACATTGCTTGTTCAGCCAAATCCACTACAGGGATCGATCTTATAATTAGAGAAGCTGCAAACGCCATTTTAGAGCAAAAAAGGCGAAAAGGAAGTAAAATTATGTAATTTCTACCAAATGGATATAGACTGAAATAAAACTCTCGAAAATTAATGTATTTTAATCAGGAGGGTCATCTGTGTGTTGATATTTGATAAGATCAGATGGATTTTTTAGGTAAATATTTAGTAAAGATATCGTTAACACAGAATTGATTTGTAGAGAAGTAGAAAATTAAAGGATAAACAGTAGACGACATTAATTTTATTTATTACTACTCACTTTGAAATAATCAATTAATAATCGTGGGGTGAACGGATCCGTTTAGTAGAATTTACCGAATTGTTGTTGCCGAATAACTCATACTATGCAGATGTAATTCCAGATTCTCTTTTGATTCTAGAATCAAATTTGGAAGCCTGGTTTTATTAATATACAGGCGAACCAGTACGAAGAGGGGCTTCATAAATTCATTACAATAGTTACGTGAAATTTTTCTGTTGAAGTGGTTACAATGCAGTTGATTCATACTAGTGATGTAACAAATATTCGCATTCGCATTCGCGAATATTCGCATCTTTCTTAATATTCGCATTCTCAAGAAATTAGGCGAATATAATGCGAATGTATTTGGCAATAAGACGGGAAATTATTATGAAATAACAATGCAACTGCTTAAGGTTTCCTAAACTAGGGTTCATGGACCCTTGAGAGATCCATATCATATCGCCCATGGGTAGCGTAGCTAACGACATTTTTGAAGATAATAACTAATCCAGTAATTTATCTAGTCCCACCTCATAAAAAGAATTTTTAAATTTCCTTGTTTTCTTTTCCTATTAGCTCGCTACAATATGGCTTGCTTCTCCCTCGTTCATACACCCAACAGAAAATTTATGTTCCCAACTGCGGGAGCCTTTTTCATAAATTTGTATTTTTTAATGAAAATTAGTCCTTTCCTTGAGATTTCGACATTTTCTCGAAATTTCGACTGTTTTCTCAAAATCCGCATTTTGTCACAAATTTCTCTTTTTCTTTAGAAATTTCGAATTCATCTAAAGTCAACTTTTTATATCAAATTACGACTTTCTTAAAATTTCAAATTTTCATCTCAAAATTCGTCGTTTTGTTTTTTAAAATTTCGTTCTTTCTCAAAATTCCATAATACTTTTTTTGAAAATTTCGACTTTTTTTTAAGTTCATCTTTCGATAAAATTCGACTTGTTTATCAAACTTGTTTACAAAACTGAAAATTGTTAAAAAAGTAAAAATTTTTAGAATAATATTTATATGGAAATTTTAAAACATATTTTTGAAAAATGTTGAATTTTTCTTAAGAGGCTAAAACTTCTAGAAATTTCAAATTCCAACTTGTTTTTCAAAATTTCGCACTTTATCTCAATAGAGGATAATTTCTGATGTTACAGTTGGGGAGGGTTAAAAAATAAATGTTCAGTCAAGAAATGTCGATTCTTTTTTCTTGGCATTTCGACTTTTTTTCTGAAATTTTCCTCAAAATTCGCCCTTTTTTCGAAATTTCGACAACATTCGACTTTCTCTGTGAAATTTTACCTTTTTATCAAATTTCGACGTTTTTCTCAAAATGTCGACCTTTTTCTCAAAATGTAAATCTTTTCCTCGAAATTTTGATATTTTTTTCAAAATTTGGGTTTAAGAAACTTGTGATTTTAATTTCAAAAATCGTCTTTTTCTCGAAATTTTGATATTTTTCAAGCAAGTTATTTCAAAAAGTCAGGTTTTTATATTAAATTTGATTTCCTGAAAATTCTACTTTTAAATACTTTTTAAATTAAAATTCGTCTTTTTCTAAATTACGCCTTTATACTCAAAATTCTACCTTCTTCTCTTAAAATATTAAATATTTTATAAAAATTTCAGCGTTTTTTTGAAATTTTGAGTGTCTGGAAATTCAACCTGTTTTTCAAAATTCGCCTTATTCTCAAAGTTTCCACTAAATTTCCACTTAAAATTAAGCTTTTTAACCAATATAGGGTTTTTTCTCAAAATTTGTTTATTTTTTTAAAAATTGGATTAAAATGTCAACAAAAGGATAACAATTTTGATAATAATTTTACGAAATTTAGAAAAAAATATTACTTCTAAATTACGAGATGATGTCAAAATTTAAATGAAAATAAAAACTGTATGAAAAATATTTTTATTCTGGAAAAGTTTTTCACAAAATTCTCCAAATGGTAGTGAAAGAGCCAACATTCGCATTCGCATTCGCATTCACGAATGTGTGAAATGAATATTCGCATTCTCATTCACATTTGCGAATGTGGGAAAACCAACATTCGTTACATCCCTAATTTATACATTTTGTTTCGGCAAAGGACACAAAAACGTTTCTACAAAAAAAGAAAACTTTTCCGTTAAATGTATATTTCTCAAAAACGAAACTGAATTACTCTTAGCCCCTCATACTTTTGTTGAGAGGGAGCTCATTTACAATATGTGCAAGAGTTGTTAGGATTTTCAAGCTAGATTATTATGAGTTATTATTGTTCAAACACAAATTAAACTACTTAACCCAAGTATCCAAAATTAAAAGGTTTTATTGAGATAAATTGTAAATCATTAGATCTAAGAATCTCAAAAATCTGTGAAGAATTGCGACCCCTGACCTTTAGCATGATCACATACGGGAATATCTACTTTTATCCCGTTTTATTAATCCACTAGCTGATACCCAGTTCTTTGTCTACATGAAAAAAAAAAAAAAAGAAAGGGCTCTTGGGCCACCTTTTTGGAAATCCCACTTTTTTTTTAAAATACTATTTTTATCAAAAATTTCGATTTATTTTAAAAATTTAAACATTTTAAAATATTAGCTTTTTTCGCAATGTCGAACTTTCCTCGTTCGATTCATTTTCAAGTTCAATTTCAAGTTTATCGTGAAATTTTAAGTTAATTTCGAAAATTTCGATATTTTTCAATTTTGACCTTTTAGAAATTCCAACTTCTTAAAAATTTTGGCTTATATTTTGATTTTTTTTGAAATTTTTTACTTTTTTTTAATTAATTGTTTTCTATTAAAAATTTGCTTTTTTGGAAATTTCTTTTTTTTTTGAACATTTGCTTTTTAATATTTCAATTTTTTCTGAATATTTTGACTCATCTCAAAACTTTACTCTTCTCAAATGTTTGACCGGTTTTTTTGAAAATGTTAACTTTTTCTTTTTGAAATTTTGACTCGAAATTTAAACTTTTTTGTAAATCTTACTCTTTTTAAATTCGCCTTTTTTGAAACATTTCAATTCTTTTTAAATGTTTAAATTTTTGAAAATTTCTACTTTTTGAAGACATTGATTCTTTTGAAGTCTTTGCTTTTTTAGATTCGACTTTTTTCCAGAATTTTGTCTATTTCTCACTCTTTGAAAATAACGTTTTTTTTTGAAAAGTCTGACTTCGTTTTTCATTGGAAATATTGGCTTTCTTCAACATTTCGACTTTATATTTTGAAAACTTCAAATTTCAAATTTTGCAATTTTCCTTTAATTTCCAATTTTATCAAAAGGTAAATTGTTTTCAAAATTTCAACACTTTGACGATTTCGTCTTTCTCTAAGATTTCAATTTATTTTTGAGTTTATTTGAAAATTTTGACAGGAAATTTTGATTTCTTTCTCAAAATTGTGCCTTGTTCAAAATTTGCCTTTTTTTTTCTTAAAAATTTCTAGAACTTTTGACCTTTTTTTGAAAATACGACTTTCTTTTCAGAAAATTTACTTTTATTTTATTTTTCATTTTTTAGGAAAATTAATTTTTCTCAAAATTTCGAAATGTTTAAAATTGTCACTGGTTTTTTGAAACTTTTGAAACTATCGACCTTTTATCATTAACATTTCGACTTTTTATCGAAATCATAACCTTTTACAAAATGTGATTTTTTGAAAATCTCGCCTTTTTGTAAAAATTTTGATTTTTAAAAAAATGTTGGTCTTTTATTCAAAACTTCGAATATCTGCGCTTCGACTTTTTAAAAAACTCTTAAAATTTCTAAATTTTGAATGAATTTTGTAAAACAAATTCGAGACTTAATTATATTTCGATTTTAAAGATGACATTTCAAAAATAAGAATTTTTCAAGTTTAAACTTAAAAGTTTCGAAAACGTCAAAGTTTAGAAGTAATTTAGGGATTAAAATCAAATTAGAAATTTGAAAAAGAGCACAAAGCTTCAGTTTAGAAATTACGATGTTAAATCAAAATGTGAGGGAAAGTTTTTTTTATTTAGTTCTCAAAATTTTGACATCGTTTGATTGATGAAACAGTTTTGTAGAAATTTAAACGTTTTTTTGGCTTTAGTTGCTGCATCCGACCTTAGTCTAGAAATTTTAATTTAAGATATGAAATTTAAACTTTAAATTTCGAAAGTAATATTTCTTTTATTTTATAATTTTTCTTCAACGTTTAATCTAGCATTTTCACGTTTACTACGAAACCTTAATTATCCTGGAAGTTGGAATTTTAAGAAAATAATTTAAAAAACCAAATTGTGCTTGTTACTCTGAGAAAAAGTTGAGATTTGTAAAAATATTTTTAAAATCTTGCGAATATGACTTTATTTAAAATATTTTGATTCACAATAGAACTTCGGAAATCGAAATTAGGAAGACGGTTGAAATTTTGAATAAAAAGAATCAAAAATTTGCAGTTTTCTTTCCCAAAGCTTTAAGAAAAAAATTCCTTTTGTCTTTAAATGTGGGCGTTCAACATTTTTTTAAAGTCGAAATTAAGAAAATAAACATTAGAAATTTGCACTTGAAAATTAAAATTGGGAAAACGATCATTTCTAAACATACTCCCCTTTTTTGTTTGAATTTTGACTTTTTCTTCTGGAACATTAGAATTTAATATCTTAATTTTTAAGACGAAAAATTTCCAGCTATTTCTCGAAACTTTTCTAAATATTTGGAAAAAATATTTTATTTCGGTAAATTAAAAAATTCTTATTTTAAGCGGAAATTTTTGGAAAAAACTTCTAAAACAATCCACTAAAATTTTCTATTGTGTGCAAAAAATGTTGACTTTAAACTCGAAATGTCGAGAAGAAATTTAAAAACGTGTAAAACGTTTCGATTTAAACAACGGAAGTGCCAAATTAAAGCCAAAATTTCGAGTTTACAACTTAAAATTTTGGCAGTTAAAAGAAAAGAATTTGTAAAATGACAGAATAATAATTGATCTCTTGCAAAAATGTAGATAAATTCGTGTGGATACACATCCACTAACGATGTAAGCTCTTAAAGTTTATAGGCAACTTTGAATACAATCTTGTGTGTTACATTTTTTTGTTATTACATAAAAGTAGCCTGTACGTCAATGGCCATTTTCACTACTTTTGAGGATGAACTTTGAAAAATCCTTTCTTAGTGCTCACCTACGTATCAAGGGTATCATCCTTGTAAAATTTCATGCTCCGAGGCTTCCTTTAGGCTGTGCGTTTTCTGCCAGTCCGTGCTTAGAGGTTTTTATTAAATAGATTAATTTTATAAATTATTTAGTCGAACCTCGATAAGCGAGAAAATTCCACGAGTTAGAATAATTGCCAGGTTCCATTATTTTAACCCTCGGAAAGCTCTATAAGAGAGAAAAGTCGTTGTGCTCGTCTGAGCTCTATAACTGAGACTGCCTCTAAGTTGTTAATAAGTGAGTCAGGAGTCTTATAAAATTGAAATACAAATCTTATCCCCTGAAAATTAATTAAAAATTAAAAAATTAAGTTTTACCAACAAAAGCAAATCAATCTTTTTTATTTGCTTCACGTCATTGTTAATGTTTATAAATTTCTTGAAATGACCAAAAAATGTGGCTTTACTTTACTTTACTTTATTTACTTCTTATTAATACAGTTGAGAAATCTCAATCGCGAAGGAAGATATGTTGTATTCTCAGAATATCGACATAATTTTAACCTTGATCCTAGCAATGAATGACTTGTTTTCCACATAATAAGGAAGTACTTTTTAAAACTTTATGAAGATTGCTGAAGATTATAAAAACATATTTAGAGATGAAAATGACAGTACATATGAAAATAATCAGGTAAGCCATTGTTTGGATACAGAAATGTTGTTTACTTTAAAGAAATAAGAAAATTTAAATGTTCTAGCTTCTAGCAATTTTTTTTGGCCAAGAGAAATAGCTCATTTTTTAAGTAAATAAACAAAATATAATTTTTTTACTCCTGTATCTCTATAACTGAGAAGATCTATTCCTATTCCTCTATAAGTCAGAAACTGGATAAGTGTAAAACCTCTATAAGCGAGAAAAAAATTCAGGTCCCTTAAACTCTCTCTTATCCAAATTCGACGGTATAAAAATTTAAATAATGTGTTACTATTACACACATACTACTCGAATATTATAGGAAGTAATAAAATTTATAATACGATTTTTCAACAGTTAAAAACAAAGCAAACTTGATGATATTGAGAAAGATTTATTATAGCCTCATATATTTTCCAGGATGAAGGATGGAAGCTGAACAGAACCAATTACTATCAGGAAGGATGGTTGGCAACAGGAAACTTCAGGGGAATCGTGGGAGTTACATTCACCACCAGCCATTGTAAGAAAAACGTGGAATTTCCTCTTAGAACAAATTACAATCTCAGGGGACATAGATCAGAGGTAAATAAGGTGATTTTCCTGCTCGACTAAATTAAACTTCATTCAAGGAAAATTTATCGTCTTCTTTGAATCGAGTCAACAAAACAAGATATTTAATTGAACGATGACGTGAACGAAATAATGAAAATGCTGGACGTGTGAAAATGTTTTAGGTTAATTAAATTGTTTATGCCTTTAGGTGATCTTAGTTAAATGGAACGAGCCTTATCAAAAGTTAGCATCATGTGACAGTTCCGGAATTATCTTTGTTTGGATCAAGTATGAAGGTCGGTGGTCGATAGAATTAATTAACGACAGAAATACCCCAGTGACTCATTTTTCATGGTCACATGATGGTCGTATGGCTTTGATATGTTACCAGGTATATCAACGATCACCTGTTTCAATTCAATTTACATTTTAAACTATTGCGCTAGGATGGATTTGTTCTGGTCGGTTCGGTGGCTGGTCAACGCTATTGGTCATCTATGTTGAATTTGGAAGCAATAATTACATGTGGCATCTGGACCCCGGATGATCAACAAGTTTATTTTGGAACAACTTCCGGCCAGATAATAGTTATGGATGTCCATGGCGCTATGGTGTCTCAGGTTCAATTAAGCTCAGAAGTGGGCATAACTTCAATGGCTTGGTCCTGTGAAAAATTCAAAATGGAAGAAGGGGATGATAATGATCCAGGGGTTACTAATGCCAGTAAGTCGCAAAAAAGGAATCAAAAAAATATTTGTTTATCAAACAAATTAATTCCGTTGCTACTGTGGAGATAAAACTTCTTGAGATTAATTTTTTGAAAATTAGTTAAAACTTTTCAAGATTAGTTCTGTAGAATAGGAAAGATTTCACTCGAAATATCCGTCAAGGTTTAGGTAGGAATACTTCTCCGGTTAACATTCATTCTCAACTCCACAACTATCAACTGATAAAACCTTATGAAAAATTTTGTTTTCTACTTTTTATTGTTTTGTTGAGTAGGAGACCCAAGTTTAAACATTTTTAGGCGAGAGGAAGTTTACCTTGGGAGTATCATTACAAAACGGTTACATATATTTATTAAAAACTTTTGACGACGTATCCCCAGTTCATGTTAATACAGGCCTTCAAAGCCCCTTTTTTATGGAATGGAGCAACTCTAGAGAACTGTTAGCTGTTGCCGGCGTGACTGCTGACAACAGAAGCTTCGGCATTCCTACCGAATACACCAATATGTTAAAATTTTACAACGATAAGGGGATTCTCTTATATTGTACCAAAGTGCCCTATACTCAAGTAAGTTAATTATTTGAAAAAAGCAGCTTAATTCATTTTACGATTCCAGGCTCCAATATCAGCGATAACTTGGGGGCATAACGATAAAAGACTGTTTTTAGCTACTGGTACTCAAATTCATGTAGCTTGGATATCAAGGAGGATTGCAACTCTACAGCTGTTGTGCAGATTGAAGATTCATAATTCCATCCCGCACGATTCGCAGCTTCCTCTGTTGCCGTTACCCGCAAGAATAAGAAATTTAATTGGAAACTTATTTGCTCAAACTATCAGGGTAGGTTATAGAACTTAGCACCATCCTACAAAAAGTTTTGAATTCCCTCCATGTAGTTCGGTTACTTTTTACCATCTTTCTAGCAACTCATGATTTCGAGATTAAAGATTTAAAATTTATGGCCTTTACCTGCAAAAAATTGAACCAAGTGCAATTTTAAAGTTGTCTAAGTGTTTTACCAAATAAATTTTGAATTAGTTTGTTTTTCAATTCTAAAATGAAACCATTAAGTGCTTTTTAAATTTAGAACTTAACTTTTTAAAAATATTTTAATTTTATATTTCACTGAAGCTAAATAGTTAAAACTAAGATATTTTAGTGCTGCGTTCCCGAATCCAGCGCTTTAAGAGAATTCGTATCAAGACCTCCAGTTGGAAGTGTTCGTCTTCATTGTACCATGATTAAACACGATGAGGAAAATAGTATTTCGTCCGGCAGTTGTTACACACTTTATCTAGAATATCTAGGCGGCCTCGTACCATTACTTAAAGGTAAAAGGACCAGTAAAATTAGACCTGAGTTCGTCATTTTCGATCCACAAGTTGAAGGTAACTTTTAATCCAAAAAGAGAAGTAAATCCCCATTTTAAGATATTTATTTTTTGTCAGATATTCACTTACAATGGACGCCAGACTCCAAAAGTTCAGGTTCTAGCAATTCGACAAACGGAGGTGGATTACCATCTGATTCTTCGGAGAGTGATCGCGACGAAGGTTGCACAAGTTCACCGAGGATGCAAAGGAGGAGGAAGCGAAGGAATAAGTCGAAGACTCGATTATATCATCAGCTGCAGGAAAGACATTCTGCCCCAAGCTCAGGAGAAGGCGAAATTGAGGATCTTTCTTACGTTGACACCTTGCCCGAGGTAAGTCATTTTGGCAATATATTGGGGGCGTGCAAAAGTTTTTGGCATTTTTTCACCAAAAAATATTTATTGATATTAAGGAGGCAAACTATTCTATTTTAGTTGAAATATTTTCAGTAGCTTTCTATCACCTTTTGCCACCTGAGCGGAAGCTCGTTATTTCGGTTCGAAAGAATTCCTCGAGTCGATAAATTCATCAAAGCATTTCCTAATCTCTTCTAAACTAGGGAATCGTGAACCACTCAGATTGTGGTACAGTGATCGAAATAAATGGCAATCAGTAGGGGCATGGTCTGACGAATACGCCGGGTGTGACAAAACTTCTCATCCGAGTTCTATTCCAGTTTTTTGCGTTACCACATGCGGAAGAGCATTTTCATGAAGGAGTACAACTGGCCTTGGTCCTTTTTCGTTAAACCCGGTCGTTTTTTTCTGTAATTCTTGGCTAACTCGGTTAAGTTGGCAGCTGTAACGTTCGGCAGTAACCGTTTTCACCGGCTTTAGCAATTCATAATACAGTACACACAAGCCCACCAGATGCAGAACAGAATCTTCAGATCCTGAATGTTTCTTCTTAGCGTGAAAATCGTTGGTTGACCGGGGGTCTATCCCATGTTTCTTGCATTTATGTGAAAACCCACAGAATCTTCTGCATATACCGAACAAATATTTCTGTGGACTTCTGCTGCTATTGATCCAAACGAAACTTATAAAGCATAATGTGCCAAATATGAACCTTATGGACATTCATTTTTTAAGACAGTAAAGCTAAGGCTCATTTACAAATATTTATAGTCATTGGAAAGTACATTTAACAGAGTAGTTTTACGTAGGACTATTATCACGAGGGGATACAAAGCCATTGGTATACAGCGCCGAGAACTTTTGCACACTCCCAATGAGACAGTACTTGAAAATATCAGTCGAAAAATGTATTAGGTTTGTTAGAATTAATCGAGTGAATTGAGTCAAGTATCTTACCATAACTTTGTCCATACCGGAAATTTTGAAGCTTTCTGGGGAAAGAGCCAAATTCGGGAAAAAAACCGAAATTTCCAGAAAAAACGAACTTTAATTAAAAATCTAAATATTGACAAACGTGTCGAATTTCCAACACGAAAGTGATGAAATCGCGATAAAAGGTGGAAACTTCCAGGAAAGCGAACATCAAATAAAAATCAAAATTTTCAGAAATAAATTGATTGACGAAAATGGTAACATTTCGATAAAAAAATCGAACATTCGAAATAAATTTAGTTTTTACAAAAGAGAAAAAAGGGAATTTTTAAAAGAAAGTTGTAGTAAATTTCGAGAAGGTTGAAGTATTCAAAGATATTTTTCTCGGTATTCAATTTTGAACTCTCCCCTGCTCTCTCTGCTTCTCAATCTCTCTTTTCCTCCTTCACTTTTCTTGTTCTCTTTGTGCCTTGCTGCCTCGGTTTCTCTCCTCTCTCTCTGCCGATCTGTCTTCTTTCAAGGCATTGCAAAAACATCGCACTACACACAATTACGTCAAGAAAAAATCGAAATAGTTTACAATTTCTCAAATTAAAAGATGGATTCATCGCACTGAACAAAATCACAAATTTGTAATTAAAGTTAAAGGAATTTTTCTTATGCCTTCTGGATTGAAAAGAGCAAACACGCGTCTTCTGGACATCAAACCTTGCTCAATGTCTCTTGATTTGAGCCCATTGACTTTTTAAAAATTTCAACTTGTTTTATAAGTTGTCTAAGTTTTGATTTTTTTTGGGAAATTTTGACTTTAAACATTTGGAAACTAGAACTTTACTTTTCTATGATAACTTCGACTTTTCTCAAAATTTCTACCTTTTTGGAAATTTTGATTTTTTTATTTAAAACATTCCGAAAATGTTTAACGTATTTTTAAATTACCATTTTTCAAAATTTTGAGTGCTTTAAATATTTGACGTCATTCCAAGTTTTGTTATTGGGGGTACAAATGGAAAACCGCCGTTTTTTCTCATGATTTGAGGCTTTATTGTAAAAAACTCGTTACATACTTATTCTTCGAAATAATTTCCATTGTTAGTTACAACTTTTTCCCATCTTTCTGGCAGCTTCTGAATTCCTTGGCGAAAAAACTGTACTTCTTTTGACGCGATCCACGAATCGATCCAATTTTTGGCTTCTTCGTAAAAACGAAAGTGCTGTCCGGCCAGATCATGTGTCATTAATCGAAACAAGTAGAAATCAGAACGGGCGATGTCAGGAGAGTACGGCGGGTGGGGTAAGACGTCCCATTTTAAAGTTTCCAGTTATGTTTTCACGACCTTGGAAACATGTGGCCGAGTGTTGTTATGCAGAAGTATCACCTTGTCGTGCCTTTTTGAGTATTCCAGGCGTTTTTCTTTCAGCGCTCGGCTCAAACGTATGAGTTGCGTCCGATAGAGGGCTCCTGTAATGGTTTCGCCCGGTTGCAATAGCTCATAGTACACTACGCTGAGCTGGTCCCATCAAATACACAGCATCAGCTTTGAGCCATGAATGTTTGGTTTCGCTGTCGAAGTTGGTGCATGGCCGGGAAGTCCCCACGATTTTTTCCGCTTTGGGTTATCATAGTGTATCCACTTTTCATCGCTGGTCACGATGCGATGCAAAAAACCCTTTCTTTTTTGCCGTTGGAGGAGTTGTTTGCACGTGAAAAGGCCCGTTCGATGTCCCTAGGCTTCAATTCGTACGGCACCCAATGCCCCTGTTTCTGGATCATTCCCAAGCATTTTAAGCGATGGGAAACGGCTTGTTGAGTCACGCCTAATGAAGTTGCAAGTTCCTGTTGCATTCTACAAGATTCTTCATCCAGCAAAGCTTCCAATTCAGCATGCTCGAACTTTTTCACGGGTCCGGGACGCTCCTTGTCTTCAAGTCATATTCGCCATTTTTTAACTTTTGAAACCGTTCCCGACACGTTTTTTCACTAATAGAACTCTCACCATAAGTTTCTACAATCATTCGACCCGCCTCAGCTGCATTTTTTCTCAAATGAAATGCAAAAAGCAACACTTCCCTCAAATGACGCTTGTTCGGCTCGAATGTCGCCATTTTCACGTACGAACAAAACAAAGCACAGTAAAAATAGACAAACGAGATAATGTAGAGTTGTTGACCGATGCCCCAGCTTGCTATATGACGTTTCTGATCGGACTTTTCTAACGATTTTCAATGCTGGCGCCACCTCCGGGAAAACGGCGGTTTTTTATGTGTACTCCCAATAATTTTACTAAAAATTGTAACTTCTGTTGTAAATTTTGCCCTTTTCTTATACATTTCAACTATTTCCGAAAAATTTGGACTTTTTTTGAAAATCAACCAACAAATATTTATTGAAATTTTTACTTTTTTTATCAGAATTTTGACTTATAATTTAAGAAATAAACAAATTTTGAGAGTAAAGTCGAAATTTGAGAAAAAAGTTGTTTCCAAAACGAAGCTTGCCGAAATTTTATCTTTTTATTTAAACTTTGATTAATCTTAAGATGGTCAATGGTTGAAATTTTACAAAACAGATTTTCTCGAAGTTTTCAAAACATTTTTTTCCCAAAATCTGGAAATTTCTACTTTTTCTTGAAAGTAGAAGTCATTTCCAAATTTTCGGAACTAGTTGAATTTTTACAAAAACGTTCAAATTTGAAAGTCGAAATTTCAAGCAAAAAGTCGAAGTTTTAACATTTTTTTTAAATTGAGCTTTTTTTGGATTCTCTAAAAATTTAGAATTTTTTTCCAAAATTGGAGTTTTTCTTAAAATATCGTTAAAATGGGGTACTTCACCTCGATGCATGTACTAAAGTGAAAATTTATTATTTTCTCATTATTTCTATTTCTCATGTAGGGTTCGATTTTAAAATTGAAACCAGACTTTTGTAAATATTTCAAGTTGAAAGTCGAAATTTCGAGGTTAAAGTAAAATTGTTCAAAAAGTATATTTCTAAAAAATACGTTTGTTAATCTTAGATATTGAAAATTAAAAAAAAAATGGTTTTCCTTAAATTGAAATTTCAAGGTTTTGATCTGAAAATTTCGATTTTTATTTCGAAAGATTATATGTAAATTAAAAATTTAGAGAACTATTTTTATTAAGAAATATAGAAGACTCTTTGTCAAAATTTGGAGTTCTAAACAACACGAAATATAAGAAGAAACTAGGAAACATAATTTTTTAATTCAAAATTTCCTTGATATTAAATTTCAAGTTTATTTTAATGTTAGCAATTTATCTGAATATTTTGAAATTTTTTGTAGGAATTTTGAATTAGAAGTCAATTTTTCAATGTTCAGATTCAAATTATGAAAAAAGATTTATGATTGTCTCTATAATTTCTTTGCGAAGTATTTATGTTTATATGCAGTTTTATTGGCTTTTTCTTCGCCAGTAACTTCTTTCACAATCCTAAATTTCAGTACCTTCTATTAACAGATTGCCACTTCTTAATAGAAGGTACTGAAAGCCAATAAAACTGCATATAAAAAGATTTATGGATGAAATATTAAAATTTCAGTTGCAGAACTAACAATAATTTAAGATATTTTATCTTACAAATGTCGTGAATTTCCAGATTAAAGTTGAAAATATTTTAAGAAAAATCGAAATTTCGATTTCAAATATAGAATGTAGATTTAGAGAATAAATTGAAAAATGTTTAGAAAGGAAAGATTTGGGTCAAAAGCCGAAAATTTAACAAATTAATCGAACTTTATTTAAAAAAATAGTCAACATTTTTATTAAATTTGGACTTCTGCGTTCTGTAACTAAAAGTAAAATATTTAAATTCTGAGAACAACTCAAAACTTATAAAACAAAACCGAGATTTAACTCGAAACTTCGAATTTGTCGATATTTTAGAAGTCTAATTTTCAAGTTTAAAACTGGAAACTTTAAAAAAACTAGAAGTTTGGAGAAAAATCTCGAAATTATTAAGAAAAGTATTTTTGATTTTAAAAATTGTCTAGTTACATCTAAACAGAAAACTGATTAAAAAAGATTCAAATTACAGGGAAAGCGTCGAAATTTTTAATTTGAATTCAAAATTTTCGAGAGCTTTTTGTTGTAGTCAGAATATTAAGAAATCAAGTGGACATTTCCTTTAAAAAAGTCTATATTTCGATTTCAATTCAAATTCAAAATTGCAGATTTAAACTCGAAATTTTAAAAAGAAGCTTCACAGTAAACTCACCATTTATTTAAAATACATTCATCAGATTTTAAATTTATTTTCGAATTTTGAGCTTGGAATTTTGACTTTATGCTCGAAATTTCAATTTTCATAGATTTTGCTCAAAACAAGTGGAAATTTTGATATTAAAGCCGGAAATTATGGAAAATAATTAAAATTGCAACGTTAGACGCAAAATTTTGACGATATTTTTATAATAAGAAAAACATTTTTCGAAATATTTTGTTTTTCATTCGAAATTTTGATATTCATTTATAAGCGTTTATAAAAAAGTTAAAATTATGAAACTTGCAGAAAAAAAATCGCAGTTTTGTTAAAAAATTAATTAACTTCCAGTAAGTTAAAAGTTGGATTATAGTTGCAGTTCTGAGAAACACAGTTCAAGAATTAATAATGTAGACTCGAAAGTCAGTTACAAATCACTCGATGGGATTTAGATTTCTTAAGTATTTATGTGGCTGACTAATGGCTGCGAGTTGCAATATTTAAGCCATTCTATCATACTAATAAGGCCAAAGAAAACTGAAACTGAGCTGTGGTTGTTGTTCAACTGCAACATTGCAGAACTGACATTATTTGTTAATTTTAACATAATTTAATCGTATATCACACCAAAAGTACTTGCATTCAATGGATGTTTGTTATGCAACCAATAATACAAGACAATTTCCCCAGTGCTAGTGACCTTTCTGACTTAAGTTACATCTTACATAATATGGTTTAGTTGATTCCTAATTTGTTTTAGTTTCTTTTAATGCTAAGTCCGTTAGGTAGCTCTAATATTTAATTTTTGCACAGCACGTCCGCCTAGTTGAAGTTACGTCCAACATCTGGGGCACCAAATTTAAAATTCACGGTCTAGCCAGTTGTGTTCCCGCAAACTTAGGTCAAGTAACCTATAAGACATCTTTACTTCACCTACAGCCACGTCAGATGACTTTGGTCATGACCGAACTCCGCGACGATTTCCCAATAGGACCCGATCCGAATTTCAATCCGAACCTATTTTCGGAAGACGAAGAGGAAGTCGTCCAAGAAATGCAAAGAGAAAAACGCCATCCGAGAGTCAACATAGACAACTGTCCACCAATAGCTCCCATGTCTCCCAGACCGGCCAGACTCAACAACTCGAAGCAACAAATCTCGAGTTCGTTTCTTCCAAATGAGAATTCGTCGAAAAGTGCTTCGTTTCTGGCAAAAGCGGAGTCCTACGAAGATGACCCCGTGCCTCATGTAGATTTACCCGATCTCGTTAGCCACGAAGTGATCCGTCCACAAACGATATCGACCACGAAATCTTTGGTAGCCCAAATCGGTAGAAGTTCGAATAGTAACCAAAATCAACGTCACGCGATCTCGCCTTTGTGTTGTGAAGGTTCCGTACCAGCCTTGCAATCTCCTAAAAACGCAGTGGCACCTAGTGATATAATTTTTGACAGACCGCCCGCCCAAACGCTAATTTCTTACGCTAATGACTATTCAAATAGCAACAATTTGCAACAACTCAAATCCAATTTAATGACAAACGATTCTAAACAAATAGTAGTCAAAAAAATGGAGAAGTTGGAAAAAACTATCGCGAACGGACCACTAAAAAACGGATTGTGCGATCCCCGTAAACCAAAACCTGCGAAAGAGCTGAAGTTTTTAGATGAAGAAAACGCAGCCGGGCCATCGACTATAATTCGTCCAGCTGATTCCATGGTGCGTAGCTGCAGTGTTGGTTATTTGGACATGGTGGATCCCCAATTGGTACCCAGTGACGTTACCTTACAAATGCTGAGAAAAGATGCCCCCAAGCGATTGGTTTTGGTCAATCGTAAACCAAAAACCAAGCGCCAAGGCCGACAAACTTCCAGGCAATACCACGACATGAGGTGTCATGTTAACGCACCCAAGTTGAAAAACTGCGGAAAGTCCAAAAGCTTGGACTCGAGTGATATATTTCCTAACGCTGATATCGGTAATCGGAATGTGCAAAAAAATATTCAGGAGATCATACCAGAGGTCATCGTTGTTAAGAATGGAGATAAAAGTTCCAGTTCTTCACCCACTGACAACGTCGATGAAAATTCGAATAGTAAAAAGGATTTCGCGAGTAGATTAGGTTTCTTTTCCAGTAGATCGCCTCTGATGCGAAGGAAAAAGGAAGATTTGAAAAATGACAAGAATAGAAATAAAACTGGGGATGTCGTAGGCAAGAATGGGGTTCCTCTTCACACGCAGGCTTTGGCCAATTTGGAAAAACTAATTAATCGACTGCGAGAGGACGAAAGGACGCCCCCGTCTTCCCCGAGATTGCCCCGCAGCTCCCCAGCTTCTCCTGCTCCGAGTAAAAAAGGTAATTTTACACTATTTGTTTGTTTAGTTTCCTTACGAGCTAAGAAGTATCTCATTATCAGTCATTAAATCATTAATTTAAGTAATCTGAGCAGTGATTTTATTTAACGTTTAGGTAAAAGACCTCAATCAGCATCCCCCATAAGGAAACACCTCCTTTCATCTCCTCTCTTGGGAAGGCGTACCCGTAAACATAAATGCCTGGAAAGCTCAGACGACGAAGTAACAGCATCAGGCGACGAAGTCACCAATGGCACAAATTATCGAGATCTGGAAACATTTCAAAAAGCACAATTACGTCAGAAGGTACCTTCTTTAGTTCATGCTAAATTTTCTCTCAGGAAACACAATTTTTCAGCTAAAGAGAGGTAAAATTGAACCCAACGGGAGCAACTGCAACACCCATCCTATTCCGCAAAGGCGGGAATTCGTTATGCATAACAAGGCCCCCATGTGGAATGAAAACAGTCAGGTGTATCAGTTGGATTTCGGTGGTAGAGTAACCCAAGAATCAGCTAAGAATTTCCAAATCGAATTCCGAGGCAAACAGGTTTGATAGTGACCGCAGCATTTAATTTGTTTTATTTATTTTGTAATTTCAGGTGATGCAGTTTGGTCGAATTGACGGCAATGCCTACACTCTGGATTTTCAGTATCCGTTTTCAGCTTTGCAGGCGTTTTCAGTTGCTCTAGCTAATGTAACTCAAAGACTTAAATAACTTGTGACTTTTTTTCTTTCAAAATATAGTGCCAATTTTACTAAACATATTTTTGAAAGTTAATCAGCTTACTTATTTAGGTTTAGGGATATAGAAAATGTTTTCAAAATAATTAGAATTCATCTGTCGAAATTGGATTTTAAAATATAAGTCTGAATATTACTAAGCTGGTAAACGAGGAAATTAAGATTAATCGTTTAGATATTTTGGTTTCGTCACAAGTTATGGTTTGACAGCTGTCAAAAGCGTTGTTATTTTGATTTTTATTTGTTGGTATTTGACAGCTGCTTGTTTCTCAGGGCAACCAACATTATGAAGTATTTTTCGAGTTGAGTTGGCATAGCTTTCGGTGTTTATTATAAATTGCACTTCCCTTCTTAAGTGAGGAATAAGGACACAAGAAGTACCGTCCGTTTCGTACTATTGAGTATATTTTCGTCGTGAGTTTTCCGACTATATGACTAAATACGCAACTAAATAGTATTAAAATTATTAATCGATTTTCTACAATTTTAAACATTGTAATGTTGGACTATTGTACTTTATAAGTCAATGTATAGGTACTATGCGATGCTTTAAGTCGTTGTTATTCATATTGTATATGTGATATATTTTGTATTTTTGTTTACAAAGTTTATTGTTTATCTTTGTTATTTTATGTTAATACGTGCTTTTAAAGATCTTGATGAATGCCGATCAGTTTGTAGCAAAACACCAACATTTGTCGAAAACTTTATGAGCGAAAATGTATCACTAATTTGTTGTATGTATTATATTTGTATACAGTTATGTGTGCATAAGTCAAACATGCATTTTTTAAATAGTATTTTTTTTTTATTCAATCCTAAACTTCTTTAAATTCCCATACATCGTCAAAGACCAAGAAAAAAGATTCTTTATTGATTCCAAATTATTATGTTACGTTATGCTACTTTATTCTAGAGTTAGTAGCTAGCTAATTTAGATATTACCAACCGAGTATAGTTACATACTTAAATAGAAAAGTTTTATATATGTATAGAGGTATGTTCTTAATCGAAGTTAAGAAAACCAAGAAAAATTCTAATGATATCTCAAAATATCGACTTTTTTTTGAAATTTTGAGTTTAAACTTGAATTTGCACTTTGTTTTAAAGAATTTAAGCTTTAAATTTCATAAAAGGAGGAATTTTAAAAATCATTTAAATTTCTGAAAGGAAACGAAAGAAGTCAAGACCTTAGAAAATGTATCTAGTTTGAAAGTATAATCGATTTCCGAATTTTTTAAAGGAAATTAAGGTTTAAAAAAATTAATCAATTAGCAAAAACTTTTCTCAAAGTTTCGACTTTTTCAAGAAAATTTAAGGTAATTGAGGGAAGTATCAAAAAAAGTTGAATATTTAAATTCGAAGTCAACATTTTGTGATTAAAATGGGAATGTTGGAAATTTTTTTGTTAAAATTTTGAGCGCTTCTTCAAATTGTTTACTATTGTTGCGCGTTGTCGGTTTGAATGATTAACACTTGGTGAATTGTAACCACTTTATTTTAAAACTAAACTCGGAACACTACAATCGTAATTCACTAACACTGTTTAATTAACTTACTTAGTCATTGACTTCTAACTAACTAACCGAGGGAAAGACACATTCTTATATAGGCCCCGCTTCGGATTCTGGAAGGAATAAGCCGATAAGACTTATCGTTTGCCGAAATTTCTGGAACGCTTCTCTACCGTTTGATTCATTATCGCGGCAGCCTCTCCTTATCAAATTTTCTAGAAAATTTCTAACTAAATTTTATAATTACATTTTGTTACACTATTTTCCCAACATTTCGAGTTTAATAATGAAATATCTCAAAATACGTTCGCAAGAATTTTTCCAGCTGAGAGGAGAGTTTTTGCCTTCCCCTTTTTTCTCCACTCCATGCTTGCTTGTTTAGATTCAAAGATGTAATGGTCGATCCAAGTCTCACCACACGTAACGATACGTTGCAAAAAACCATCACCTTCACGTTGAAAACGTCCAAGATGGCGCTGACAAACCCCCAGACGTTGTTGTTTCTGTTCTTCAGTCAAAAAACGAGGTACTCCCCTAACAGAAATTTATCGAAACCCTAGCTCATCTGTAATGATGGATTGAGCACTCCCAAAGCTTATCCCTATCCGAGCTGCAATTTCAAAAACAGTTAAACGGCGGTCACCTTCTAAAAGGCGTTGAACAGTGTTAATCTTGCCGCAGCCACAGTAGTCCCAGGAAGACGGACATGGGGTTCATTTTCGACTTGAGTTCGTCCTTCCAAAACATGTTTGTGCCATTCATACACTTGAGTTTTCTTCAAGCAAGTATCCCCAAACCATGCTTCTAGTCTACGAAGAATTTCGACCGACTTTACACCTTTAACGGCAAGAAATTTAATAATAATGTGATGATAAGATGGACCTCTTGCTCACTCATTGTATTTACAACTGACGAACGGCGAGAACGGAATTCCCTTGAGCACAGGAAGTCACGTGATATCCCCACCTAACAAAGTATGCGCACACTGCCGACGCCCTCCTGGCGACATGATAGAAATTCCGATTCATATTTGATTTACCCTCGTAGTTAAAAAAAAACGTGAGATCGGCAACTAGGTTCGAACTTGAAACCTGCCACGCACGAGGCGTATATGTTAGAGCACTGGACCACTTCAGCTCACACTCTTAAAAGCTAAACTGGTCTGGCAATCTAACCCTACAGTTGATGAAATATTGAATGTGCGAAAATGTATATACCATAAATGTAAATGAAAGCCGACCATCAGAAAAGAAAAACGTTGGCAGGCGTTTATTCGAAAGACAGCATGCGCAAGGCAGCGTTATAAAAACGCTTCACACTTATATAATTTCGCCTGCGCATTGGGCAGAGCCGTGCTGTGATATGATGCAAAGAGGCAACCTCATCAGGCGGTACCGTAAGGGGGCGGCATAAGCAGCTAAATCAAAATAAAATTTGAGCCATACAATAATTAATAATCTTTACACATCGTTTTTCTACATTGGTCTGTGTCAGGGGTCAGCAAGTCCGGCTCTGAGCGCTGCATGCGGCTCTTAGTTGAGTGATATCCAATTTTCTCGCTAACAGATCTCTTCAGGTCGTCGTCGATGGCATCTCATCCGAGACATTTGCGATTAACGCGGGGGTGCCTCAGGGGTTTCTTCTGTTTCCTACTCTATTTCCAATCCTATAGGATTGGAAGTTGAAGCTGTAGCTGTATATAAACAGCTACGGAGATGATAGTAACCTTGTGCATCTTTTTTCTCCGACAAACCATTATCTATCGCTGCTTTAGATCGACTAAGGGAACAGCAGATACAGACGATTAATCGGGATCTCGAGATTAATCTGGAATGGGGTAAGACCAATTTGGTCGACTTCAACGCTTCCAAAAAATCAGGCTACGGTTTTCTCTAAGAAAACATCAAGGGATAATGCAACAAACATACTAATGGACGGTAAAATCCTTCAGATGGAATCTAATCTATCTATCCTAGGAGTGAATGCAAGCACTAACTTCTTTTGGGACGATCATGTGCGCACCATTGCCAAAGTCGCCTCTCAGAAGCTAGGCTTTCTTTTTAGAGCTAAAAAGTACTTTACATCTCATCAGCTATTAACACTATACAAAGCTCAAGTTAGGCCACCACTAGAATACTGTTCTCATGTTTGGAATTCAGCCCCAAAACACTCTTTAGCTCTCTTGTATTCAATTCAAAGAAGAGCCATTCGCCTAATGATGACGAGAGTCTGACCGATTATCTCGAAACACTAGAGCACAGGTGTATGGTTGGTGACTTGTCTCTTTTCTACAAGTACTATTATGGAAGATGCTCGCAGGAACTAATAGGATTTATCCCTCCAAGGGCAAGATTCTTGAGACGTACTATACAGTCGGAGACAGCAAATTCCTGTGCGGTCCAGCTTGACACAGTGAGCACTTTTGTCTACGGAGAGTCTTTTTTCTATACAACTATAGAACCAATATGGAACTTGTTAAGGAAAGGAATTTTCCCCAAAAATTACAACCTATCCTTGTTTAAGAAGGCGGTTCGTCGCCATCTATCCTTGTTTCCGCATCCTACTCGCAGATCTTCTAAAGCATAATGTGGCTATCATTTGCGAGTGGATTAAACTTAAAAAAAAACTAAAAAAAAGAGTGCTGCTCCCGTTAAAATGTTAATGTTTTCATTAACTTAGAACTTTTTTATAACTTTTGTTAACAATTTAAGCTGAAAATTAAATAAGATACCAAAATGAATTAAAAAAAAATCGAAATTACAAAATAAAATTTAACGCTTTCTGAAAAAGTCCATAACTCTTTACGGGCAAAAATTCGAATTTAAACTTGCGATTTTGCTAAAATAATTCAAGATTTAGATAAAATAAAAATTAATATACACAAAATCGAAAATGGTTAAAAAAAAACCGAAATTAATAAAGAAGGTCGACATAGAAAAAAAAACACAATTTCACAAGAAGAAAAAAAAGAAGTCGTTTGAGGAAAGTTAAATAGAAAATTTAAAAAAAAAGTGACAATTTGAGAGTAAAAGAGTAAAAGTGATATTCATAAAAAAGAAAAAAATAAAAAAAAAGGTCGATAGTTTTTCATCGAAATTTTTATTTTTTTTTTTCGAAAGTCTGAGTTTACATTTTAAAATTCTTATTATCTTTGAGACTAAACTGGATATTTGTAAAAAAAATCGAAATTTGAAAAATGTCTGAGAATTTTGAGATCGACAAATTGGATTCAGATAAATTTCGAGAACATGGTTAATATTTCAAAAGCCAAAAATTCAATTTTAAGGTCTGAATTCTAAGAGAAACTTGAAAATTAAAAACAAAAATTAAAATTCGGAGAAAAAAACAAAATTTTGAAACAAAAATAACAAATTAGGTAATACATAGATCAGGCCCGTAACTAAGGTTTTTTTTCAAGGGGGGCTGCGAAGTAATTTAACAACAACGTTGCCTATTTATCTTTATTTAATTTCCAAATAAAAGCAGATGTGTGGGTAAGATGGTAAAATTACTCGAAAGATATTCCTTTTCTAAAATTTATCCTTGACTTCTATAACCTGCAGTTTTGTATGAAAAATGCTCATAGAAAGTGCTCTATTAAAAGACATAGTTTGAAGTCAGCTGGAGAAAAACCTTTTTTTTAAATTTTTTTCAAATTTTGATCAAATTCATAATTTTAACTTTTATCTCAAATTTAAAGTTTGCACCCGAACATTTAGAATTTGGATATTCTTTCTAAATTCTGGAAGATTAGATGTTTTTTTTTTAAGTTCAAGTTTCGCGTCCAATTGTTTTTCTAACTGGCAACAACTTCAATGCCCACGTTTTTTATTTTGGGCAATTTTGGGAATTGTTGTTGCTTTCTGAATTTGCAATGTCGAAATGCATTTGATTCTTCCGAATTTCGAAAAAAAGTTTTTGTTATAAAGTTCTTTATCGTTTTTTTGTAAGTTTTACCTTTAATCTTAAAATTTCGACCTTTTTTGGAAATTTTCAAATTGAATTAGTTTTTTTGCTAAATGCGAATGCTTTTACTTTTTTTTTCCCAAAATTCAAAGTTTAAAATCTTGGTATTGACTTCAAACTCACAAAATTTTTTTAAACTTCGATTCTTTCTAGAAACCTAAAAATTTCGCCAAAATGTTTGTGAAAAACGTCAGATATCGAAATTCTCAACTTAATTTTGAGTTTTTTGAATTTGGAATTTTAATTCGAAATGTCCAGAAAAGTCTACATTTAGAGTGGACAAGCTCGTTCTAAAAAAGTTTAATTACGACCCTGTTTATACCTAAAAATAGCCAAAATTCATTATTAAACATTTCTGAAAATATTAACTTTTTTAAAAACGTGAATTTCCGAACAAAATTAGGATATGTTAATTCTTAATGTGACCTGTTCGAACTCCAAGTTTTTAGTTTTTTAAATTCGAAATTTTAGAAATAAGTTGACATTTAGAATAACTCTCTAAATCCGAAGAAAAAAGAAGTCATAATTTTTGAAAAAAAAAGGTTTGAATTCAAAATTTTCTAAAAAAAATCCATCATTTCCAAAAGATAAAATCTATTAACAGAAACTAATAACACTTAATATTTTGTCTTGAAACAAAATTCAAAAAATAAAGTTTGATATTTCCTGAAACTTTTAGTGTTTTCTCAAAATGGCCAGGCGATTTTTTATAAATTAAATATCTAGAAAGTCAGAATATTTTGAAAAAGTCTGAATTTTGAACCAGTGCTAATGTAAAAATTTTGACAAATAAACTTAAGTCATTAAGCTCATTTTTTTTTTCAAAATTTCGACTTTAATTTTGACATTTTTAAACTAGTCGTAAAAATTTTATAAATCAAGTTTTTTTAAAAATATGAATTTAAAGTTGAAATGTCGTGATTAAAAGTAAAATAAATTCTTAATTAAAGTTGATATTTGATAACTAAGATAGAAATTTCAATATTTTTTTGGAAGTTTTCACTTGGAATTTGAATTTTGGAGAAAAAAGTCGAATTTTTGAAATCGTAATCCAAATATAAACAAATCAAATTTATAACAAAAAATTTCGAATTAAGCTGATGGGTTAAGGTTATTAATAAAATCCTGAATTTTCCAACTTAAAAATGCTCAAGTTTTAGTGTATAACTCAAAATTTATAAAAGAATCGACATTTTAGACATTTTTTTAAAGTTCAATCGCCATGTTAGAAAAATTATAGAAAAATTCATAAAAATAACTTATTAAAAAATATCTTCTCAAAATAATGGCATATAAGATATTTTGATCTTTTAGTAAAACGCCTAACATTCAAAATTTTATTCAAAAACCGAATTAAAAATTTAAATTTTTAAATTCCAAAACTGTAAAACTATTATTACAAAATACAAGTTTTTTTTTCAAAATTTGGTGTAAAATCTCGAAAAATCGCTTGTATAAATTTCGAGTTCTTCTCAAAATTTGAATTTTTTTTCAAAATAGGGAATTTAAGCTTGAAAAACTTTCAAATTCAACATTATTTTAATAAAATTCAAAACGTAAGATTGAAATTTCGAATAAAAAAAAAGAAATTTTAAGAAAAGTTTAAATTTTTCTAGAAACGAAATCTCAGATTTAAATGTCAAAATTTTGGAAAAAATTCGAATGAGTTTAAGGTAAAAATTTTAAGGTTTAGTGCAAAAATTCGAGAATGAACTCAAAATTTAAGAGCTTCTTCATTTGAAAATGTTATACTCCTTCTGAATATCCTGAGGTAACCCAAAATCTATTACTTTTTTTAATTTCGACTGAGATATTAAAATGTTTTTTTTTTGTTAATTGTTATTTTTGGCCTGTTAATGCTTTAGAGTATTTTACCTTTTTGGTGCCTTCTTTAGCTTTCCGTTTTTGCCTAATTTAACATTTTGCTCACCTTTTTACCTTGCTTGATTGAACTTAAAATCGGTCTCTAATAAAAAGAAATGGCGCCAAATTTGAAAAAAAAAACCATCAGCATTTCGGTACGAAAACAAAATGATCCATTAAAAATGGTTTTTAAAAAGGTCGTACATCTGGAAAACTCAGTTCTATCTAGTGTGAAGCTAAACAATTTCGGGGGGGGGGGGGGGCTGCAGCCTCCTAGCCCCCCTGGTTACGGGCCTGACATAGATGAATGTCAACATTTCTGGAATAATATCAAACTGAAAAATAAATTGCATTCATTACAAAACATTCTTTGCGAGAAAAGAAAAAAAGAAAAGAAGAGAAGAAAAGAAAAGTCTATATGGTTGATATTAAAGGCAAAATTTTAGAAAAACAGGTAAAAACAATGTGGTTTTTTTTTATTTTGAGGAAATATTTCCAAAGGAAGTCAAAATTTCAAGTTTCAAATCGAAATGTTAAGAAAAACGTGGTAATCGAAACTGAAAAGTCGTAGAAAAAAGTATAAATTTACAAAAAATTAACTAATGATTTACATTATAATACATAAATAAAAAATCTCAATTGCGAATAATTTTAAAATTAAAATACAAATTGCATAATAAAAGACTGTTTCTAAAATTTCGAGAAGAAAGTCATGCAAATCAAAATTTTCAATAAACATAAAAACCAAAAGTGGTAACTTTTTATTTCGTGAGAAAGTTAAAATGTTGATTAAAAAAACTTTAACTTTTGGTTGAGAATGATCAGCAGAACTAAATTAAAAACCATTTCGTGAATTTTTTTGGTAAGAATTAATATTTTACGTTTTCAATTTTTATTATTTTCATAATTATAAGAATAGAATTGTTTCGAAAAATAATACTAACTTTAAAAACAGTTTCGAATCTTTGACAAAAAGTCGAAATTACAATTTCATAGCCAGAATTTGAGGAAAAAAGTTTAATTTTAAATTGTCATAATTTCAGCATAGCTTTTGATGTTTTGTATTATACGATGCTATAAAAATTGAATATTTGAATCGAAATTTTGAGATAATTGCTGCACACAAATGAGTTGGCAATTTTCCTTTAAGTTTACAATTCACTTTTAATTTTAACGTTTATTGTTTTTTAAACATAGTTAAAGATTGTTTTGTTTGTTTGTTTTAAAGAAAAAGCTTTTATGGGGCATCATTTCAAAGAGTTGCATCATACTAAGAAAATCTACCGCACGTCCCTGGCATTGGAAACCGCACAGTGTCAACAAGAACTAGTAAAATTTGGCAGAGAGCGTGACGACGCTGTTATATTTTTAAAAGACATTTCTTAAATGCTGCATTAAATATTTTGAGTTGAGTAATATTATATAATTCACAGTTGAATGTTTTAAAATGTGTGCTTTCGCGGCCCAGTTAATTCTTGCAAAATATGAAATAGCAAAGTATATTTTTGCTATTTTAAATTAATTTTGGTGGAAGGGACTAGTCCTTGGTTATCTTCAAAAATTGAAATACAGAACTTGTCTCGTGAAACCAAGAAAGATTAAAAAACACAACAAACGTTGCTCTAACGCGTTTCGACAACCAAGCTGTCATCTTCAGAGAGATACTACTCTCTATCTCTCTGAAGATGACAACTTGGCTGTCGAAACGCGTTAGAGCAACGTTTGTTGTGTTTTATAATCTTTTTTGGTTTCAGGGGACAATTTCTGTATTTCAATTTTAAAATAAGATTTAACCACGAAAAAATTGCGATGAATACCTTGGATTAATATCACAATGGATGAATGGAAAGCTTCGGCCAGGAGCAAGGCTAGTTGTCACCTGATTTAATGTAAGTAATATAAAATTTTAGGTTTGTACCCCGCAGATATCAAAATATATAAACATTTTGGGTTAGTTCTAAAACAATTAAATTACTTCAGAATCAATAACACCAGAAAAAATTTTATCACTGTTATTAAACAAAAAAAAATCATTAAAAAGCTAAAAGAATAAGTGGCGTCGACATTTCTATGGTAAGCAAGGAGCTCTGATGACCATCTAATGAATTATGGGTCTGAATACTGAATATTTTGATCTTTCCGGGGAGGGCATTGTCCACCTTTACCCCCACCCCTAGCTAAGCCAATGAGAACATCTTCCAATATTCGAGTTAAAAGTTGAAAATTGGGTGAAAAGTTCGGGAAAAACTCGATATGTTAAGAATTTCTTTTGTGGAAATTAAGTGTTTTTTCGAATCGTTGAGTTTTTTTTCAAAATTGTTTGATTAAAACTAATTTTTAGATTTTCCCCTAAAATTTTCATACACAATTCAACACTTGGGCTTTTCTTTAAAACAGTTCCACTTTGTTTTGTCTCCTTTTTATTGTTCAAAAATATTTCACCATTTATACTATTTGAAATTTCCATTCTTGCAGGAATTTTGACTGAGTGTTGAAAATACTAAATTCTGAATTTAAACATGAAGTTCTTAAATCTAAAAATTTTTTACATTTTTTGATAATCATTTTTGTTGAAATTCATGTTAAAACTTGAATTTCATTTGTACTCATTTTGAGGTTTCTGAGTTTACCCTTGAAATACATTTTTAAACTGTAATTTTTTGTTTTATAAATTGATAAATTGCAATACAAATCTGAAACCAAGAAAGATTAAAAAATACAACAAAGGTTGCTCTAACGCGTTTCGATAGCCAAACTATCATTCTTCAGAGAGATACCGCAACCTTTCTTGTGTTTTTTAATCTTTCTTGGTTTCAAGGTACAAAATTTGTGTTTCAGTTTTTGAAGATAACCAAGTCCAACAACCAAGTCCGTTTCATCAACAAAAAAATATATAAATTAAAGATTAAGTAACATCGAAATTTAAAAACTGGTTTAATTTATTTTTTAAAAATCCCAAAAATTCCCAAGTTTAATATAGATATTCGAATATTCGATTAATTTCAAAATATTAACATTTTCTAGTTTTAAGCTTGAAATGAATTCTTTGGCTTAAAAGTGAAAGCTTCTAGAAAAATTCAAATATTCGAGGTTAGGGTTAAAATTTTGAGATTAAAATCGAATATTTCTAGACAATTTCACATTTAAGATTTCTTACTCTAAATTTTGGGTTCCTTAACAAAATTTTTATTTTATTATTTATTTATTTTATTCAGAAAATTTTGACCTTGATTCCTAAGCTTTACCTGATTTTCTCGAGTTCTGAATTAAATCTACAAATTTCGACCTTTTTTTCAAGAAAAAAACTCAACTATTATACGACTTTAAGCTTCTACTGGAAGTTTAGATTTTCCTTTTCAAAATTGCGTGCATTTTTGAGAATTTATTTTACGACATTTGAATTTTTTCATTCAATTTTGATTTTTTTGTGGAACTTATTTCTTAAATAAAACAAATTTCGAGTTAAATCTTAAAATGGTGAGTTTAAATTTGAATGTTGAAAATTTGGACTATTTAGAAAAATGTTTAGTCAGTCTTAAGTTTTTTGAAATTATTTTTACACTTTTCAGTTTAATTTCGAAATGCTCACCTTGACGTATAAGCTTTGAATAATCGTGATATTTATTTGTAAGTATGAATAGGCCCTAAATTTAACTAGACGTTGGTGGTTTTTTATTTTGAAATATTATAAAAATGAAAATCGTGTTTTTTTTTACCAAAAGCAACCTTGTAATTATGCATTTGAATCGGCTTGACCCAGAAATTTGAAAAAAAAAACCATTTTCTGTTTCTTTCACGATCATGTTCCCTATTTATAAAAGGCACGACATGCCTTCTCATAACACATTTGCAACAATAAGGAAATCATTGCTTAACCATGAGACAATTTGCTGAAAAATTCCTATTCACTCGAATTCCTAATCCATTCATTCTGTGCAAATACAACATGCTGCCTAATAAACGAGCCTTGTTCTTTATTTAATAAGATAATTTTATTAATTAAATATTGATACAAGTACTGTATACTCCAGAAATAGACTTTGTATTTAAAAATATGCTTCTAAGTCTCGCAATTTTGCTCAATATACTTCAAAAAGTCTGGGGACATATTTTAATTCATTATTTTTCATGAAATGTTTTAAGAAAATCTGCTGACGTCAAACAATTTATTCGATAACGTAGCAAGGTGGTTTTATGGAAAATAATTTGCTAACAGTTGGAAATAATACTAGAAACTAGAAAATTTATTACATTAGAGTATTAGAGAAAAGAGGTACAACAGTAGATTCCAAGTTTATTTTAGTTCGCATTATTTACACTATAATAAATAGTAGTAGCTTCTTCAGTTAGATAAATGAATAGTGCGATTTAATCTCTATGTCAATAATTTAATTGAGGTCTTAATTGTACAAATAAAACAGAAATATTATCACCCACGATAAATATTTTTATAAGAAAAACATTGTTTTATAATTTATAATGTTATACTAAGACAATAAAGTAGTCACTGCCGTGCAATGGCGGGCGAAGGGCTGGAAAAAAATGACGAGAGAGTGTACGAAAAGGTGCTAGATCAGATAGGAACGAATGGGCGATTTCAGAAACGATTCAATATTGTTTTTAATTGCTTACTAATTATGTTTGGGACAATGACGTTTTCGAATATTTACATTAGTTTGTACGAACCAGATCATTGGTGCAAAGTGCCTGGTAGAAATTCAACAAATTATACACTAGATGAATGGAAAAATTTAACAATTCCGCGGTAAGTTATAAATCTGGGCAGTTTGGTGGTCTAAGCGAATGGTTTCAGATTCCCTGATAAACTTACCAATAAGTTAGAATATAGTAAATGCGAAATGTATTCTTTGAACAGAACTATAGTACGTAAGTTTACTTCAATGTAGTATAGGAGGTTAGAACATAGTGCAATGTTTTTAGCTTGTCAATATGGCTGGGAATACGAACAAACTTATTTTTTGAGAACTATAGTAGGTGAAGAGAATTGGGTTTGCGACAAAACTTTGTACATTACGCAAGTTTTAACAGTTTTACGAATCGCTGACATCATAGGTACATTCATTTTGGGTCAAATAGGAGATATGTAAGGAAAACATTCTCTTTGTAAACTAGTGTTGACCCATTTGTTCCAGCTTTGGTAGAAAAATTGTATTGATTTTGGTTATCTTGTCGCTGTTACTGGGGAGAACTTTGAGTATTTTTACCACTCATATATTTCCACTGTTCCTGTTCGCCTCATTTTTCGGTAGCCTGTCATTCATGGCTCTATTTCAAGCACCTTTGATTATTATCATTGAAATTTCCACTGAAGAAAGTACCTCCCATTATAATTTCCTTCAATGCATCTTCTGGACAGCAGGTGTCACAATTTTGCCAATTGTATTTTGGATTTTGAGAGATTACCAATGGGGAATGCTAGTCACCACGCTGCCATTGGCTGCATTTTTGTTCTTCCAAAGGTAAGTGAAACACTGGAAAGAATCGTGTATTATTGGTACTTAAAAAATCAACAATTGGTTTTCCTGGGTGGGTGAAATCTTACTTCTCCAATTCCACGAGATAAATAGGTTATCTTGATGCTTAACCAATTGATTATTATTTATTTAAGTATTTTATATTTAGGGCATTGTGACTTAAGTGTGTTGCTAATTAAAACAAACGAAAATATGAAATTTCTTTTTCATTTTGGATCCTTATTGACTCGACAGGTAATATAGTAAATTCATTTTAACTTCACTAAGCACCGTTTGGAAAATATTAAATTATTACCTAAATGAAGTAAATTGTTAACTTTTGAAAACAGTTCTTGACACATCTTATGACTTTTGTTACAAAATAAGTGAATAGCAATTTTTTTTTTAAGAAATATCTTTACACCTTCAAGTACAGAAAGTCCTGCGCCAAGATCGTGTGCGGGATTGCCGCCATATTGATTTAAAGGTGCAAAACTTTGGGTTTTTTAGCCAATAATTCGCACAATTTTACGAAAAACGAAAAAACAAACTAAATGACTTTGTGTCATAGTAATCTCAAAGTTTGTAGGTACATTATCGAATCACCAAAATGGTTAGCTGATAAAGGTAAAATCAAGAGAAGTGTAAAAGAACTAAAAAAAATTGCAAAAGTCAATAAGACACAACTGACGGAAGAATCTGTTGCCTCTTTGACCGGTTTAACCAAAAAGTCCTCTCAAGTATACGGAGCAATGGGTTTATTTAACTCATGGAATATGGCAAGACTATCAATTTTGAACATAAGTGGTTGGTAAGTCCATACCCCAAATGCATTGAATAGTCTCCTAATTTGGTTTTTTTAAATAGGGTGGCATTTGGCGTCATTTACTCGACACTCTATCTCAATATTAACAGCTTGGCGGGGAATCCATTTCTGAATTATCTTTGTCAAGCACTTGCTGAATTTCCTGGGCAGTTTATTGGCAAGTACTCCAGTGATTATCTAGGCAGAAGGATGACGAGTTTCTTAGCTTTATCGGGAGGAGTTCTAACTTGCTTAGGATTCATCGTAGTTGTGTCGTGTAAGAGCCGTTTCAAAGAGAAAATATCTTTTCTTTTCCTTTTTTTGACATTATGGACATGATAACGAAAGCTCGTTTTGTAGATGGCGAAAATGTGTATGCTATCTTGGCGTTATCCTTCCTCTTAAAAATAAGCGCCTCTGTTTCCTGCTACGCCATTAATTTAGCCACCTTGGAAATGTTCCCGACGTGTTTGAGGCAAACGGGGGTGTCTGTGGGTTGCACAGTCTCCAATCTTGTTGCTCTGATGGCACCTATCATTATATATTTGGTGAGTTCCAAATTATTATTAACATTATTATTATTATTAATGCTTAATATCTCCTATTTCAGGGCAATACATATGATAAAAGATATCCATATTTGTTCATGATTACATTCGCCATTTTGGGGGTAATTGGTGGTTTATTAGGTCCGGAAACTCTTCACGAAAAATTACCGGAGACAATAGAAGAGGCTGAGGTGTTTGGGAAGGGGCAAAAATTTTGGGTTATACCTAAAAAGTCAAAAGAGCATGAACTTATAATAAATAAAGAATGACAGTTGGTTTCCTTTATTTATTTGTTTTGAAATGATTTCCCACACCACACTATTACGCGTTACCGATTCACACAATTTAAAAAAATCGAAAAGATATTTTTAACAGTTTTATTTAACCGAACAACTTATCAACTTATTCGTATAACCGTAATTTACATTTAGCTCACTTAGTGTTCGATTGATGTTTTATATTGGATTTTCTACACATAATAGAATATTCGATCTCTCGAACGAACAATTGCGTACCTCCTTATTAGCCCTAACTATTTGAAAATTTTCGAGAGACGACTCGAACGTATGAGTAATTTCATTAATTTCCTTCCTAATTTTCGTGGAACGGAGTGGTCTTTGGTTACCTTTAAACATTGGAATACATATTCTTGTCCCCTAAAACCAAGATGGATTAAATAACAGAACAAAGGTTGCTCTAAGGCGTGTCGATAGCCAAGCTATCTCTCTGAAGATGATAGCTTGGCTCTCGAAACCCGTTAGAGCAACCTTTGTTGTGTTTTTTAATGTTTCTTGGTTTCAGGGGACAAGATTTGTATTTCAATCCTTGATAATACTACCTGCCAATAATAAACATCTAGTAAACAACTTTTAACTTTCCGTTGTTTAAATACTTTATATTACTTTAGATCCAGTGTTGAGCGTTGTTTTAAAAGTTTTTGATTACTTCATCAACCGCTGACAGCAAATGAATCACAAAAGAATTTAAAATTATTGTTTGAAATAAGTAATAAATATTCTGTAGGTAAAAGGGGGGCATTTCAATAATAATTTTGTTTCTTTTGAAATTTTGACTCGTAAAACTTTTCCTTTAAAATTTTGAGAAATTTATTTAAATACAAACTTAGTTTGGTTTTACCAAAAATTCGATTTTTTTAAATTCATATTTAAGTGTTTTATTTTAAATTGAAAAAAATTTTTTGGTTTGACTTTTTCTTACCAAATTTCCGCCTTAATATCAAATTTCCCTCGGTTCGTAAATAAATTGAAAAACTTTTTTTTTAACTTGAAACGTAATTTTTCTATTGAATTGGTTCTATTTTGGGAATCTTGTCTTAATCTTGACTTATGATTTTGTTTTCTCGAATTTTTTTTTTTACATTCAAAATTCAATTATCTTTTTATTAAATTTTCGAATTTAAATTTGCAACTTCCACTTTTTCTAGATTTTTGGAATAATCTACAAATTTATACTTCTTAACGGAAATTTCGAAAGCTTTATTTGAAAGTTTCTTTAGCTTCAATATATTTTATAAAGAAAAATAAAATTTATTTTCAACAATTTGACTTTTTTCCTGAATTGGAATGGAAATTGAAAGATGCAAACTATTAGATTGGAAGTCGACATTTCGAGAAAAAACTTTTCTGGTTAAATTTCAGATAGCGAAAGCAAGGTTAAAATCTTAAGAATTAATTCGAAATTTCGATGCTTAATATATCCTGAAATGTCGACTTTAAATCTGTATGCAGCTATTTTTGAAATTTATTTATTTTTTAGAAACATTAAGTTTTTTGTAAAATTTGAAATTTTTTTTTTCGTTCTTTTTATTTTAAACCAAAAATTCGATTTTTTTAAATTCATATTTAGGTGTTTTATTTTAAAGTGATTTTTTTTTGGTTTGACTTCTTTTTACCAAATTTCCGCCTTAATTTCAAAATCTCAAATTTCCCTCGGTTCCTATATAAATTCAAAATTTTTTTTTTAACTTGAAACGTAATTTTTCTAATAAATTGGTTCTAATTTGAGAATCTTGTCTTAATCTCGACTTATGATCTTGTATTTCCAAAATTTCCTTTTTTCTTTAAATATAAATTATGTATTTTTTCAAAATTCAATTATCTGTTTATTAAATTTTCGAAATTAAATTTGAAACTTCCACTTTTTTAGATTTTTGGAATAATCTACAAATTTATATATTTCTTAACGGAAATTTCGAAGGTTTCATTTGAAAGTTTCAAATTTAGCTTGAATATATTTTATTAAGAAAAATAAAGTTTTTTTCAACATTTTCACTTTTTTTCTCAATTGGAATGGAAATTGAAAGATGCAAACTATTAGACTGGAAGTGGACATTTTGGGAAAAAATTTTAGATAGCGAAAGTAAGGTTAAAATCTTAAGAATAAAATCGAAGTTTCGATTCTTAATATATCCTGAAGTGTCGACTTAAAATCTGTATGACTCTTTTTTTTGAAATTATTTTTTTTTTCATAAATAGTAAATTTTTTTGCAAAATTTGAAATTTTTTCTTTCGTTCTTTTCATTTTAAACCTTATTGAAAGAATATGCATTTTAAACCAGAAACTTTTTCTAGAAATGTTGACCATAATTTACGTATTTTGATTTTTTTTTTTAAATTTCTGTTTTGAATTCAATTTAAATCCGAATTTTTTTCACCATATTTCATAATAACACATTTTTAGTATCAACTTTTATTATTTTTTTAAGTTTTATTTCTTCATAAAAGATCAATTAGACCTAAAAATTTTAAGAGATTTGACTTTTAGTTCAGTGCTGGTCTAATTAGGAAATGTTGAATTTTTTTTCGAAATTTTAAGTTTAAACTTGATTTTTTTATAAACGTTAAGTTTTCAGAAATTTTCAATTTTTGTTGTAATTCGAACATTTTCAATTTTCACTTTTTTGCCAAAATTTCGATAAGGAACCAAATTTTAAGTTTAACTTCAGAATTTTGAGAAAGAACTTATCACAGTTTTAAAAAAAACTAGTAGAAAATCCAGTTTTAAAAATTAAATTATCGACTTAGGGTTGAAATTTTAGAAGAAACTAAGATTTCAAGTTTAACCCTCTAAATTTTGGAAAAAGCGAAAGTATTTAAGAAAAGTAAGAAATTGATAAAAAAAATTGAATTCTCGATTTTAAAAACTGCAAGTTTAAGTATGAACTTTAATTTAATTTCAGAATGAATTTATTTTAGATTAAAGTTCACTTCCGTTTTTGAAATTTCCTTTTTCTTATCTCTCTACTCTATCTCTCTAAAAGTCAATGAATTTTGGTGGAACGGACTGGTCCTTGGTTATTTTAAAAAATTGAAATACAAATCTTGTCCCTTGAAACCAAGAAATATTAAAAAACACAACAAAGGTTGCTTTAACGCGTTTCGGTAGCCAAGCTATCATCTTCAGAGAGATACTGTCTCGAATTTTGGACATTTAATGTCGACATTTAGGTCAAAGTTTCAAAAGGAAAACTAAGATTTTAATACTATGAAATTTCAGGTGAAATTTTTGTAAAAAAGTTCTTTTGCTGGAAATCTAGAATTTAATCTACACCTGTATTTCAATATTTGAAGATAACCAAGGACTAGTCCGTTCCACCAAACTGAAACTCTAAATGTATTTAAATCATTCTCGAATTTTTGGGTTTGAAAATTTCAAATTAAAAAATTTAAATTGTAACACAAAATTTCGAAAACGTTTGGTTCGAAAATTTATTTTCGTCGAGTTTAAAAATTTTGTGCAATTTGCACATAAACTCGATTATTCGACTTTTTCCTCAAGACGTAAATTTTTGAAAATAGTCGACTGATGGAGACGAGGGTTAAGATATTAACATGTTTTAAATAACTATTAATCCTCCGACTTCCAGTGGAAATTTGGATTTCTTTTCTAAATTTAGAAATTTTGAATTTTCAACAGTTGCAATTTTTGTAATTTTCACTCGAAATTTAGATTTTTTTCTAAAAATTGTCACATATTTTTTACTCCAAATTTCGACAGTTTTTCTCAAATTTTTATTTTAATTAAAAACAATAATTTTGAAAAATCCCGCTTTAATTTCGAAATGCTATTAAATTTGAGTATCCTCTTTTGTTTATTTTTTTTTCAATTTGTACTGATGGATTTCGTTGTATACCTTAAAATTTTATTTCTTTCTCAAAATAAGGAATTTTAATTTAATTTTTTTACTAAGACTCTATTATTTTTCTCCTTATTTAACGTCAAAATTGGAACATGTTCGAAGCTCTAATATAAATATTGTGATAGCTATCTACCAACCACTTCTTACAATATTTCCGAAGAATGAAAAATTACCAGTAAATCGGTATTTAAATTTTCATTCAACGATTTATTAGTAAATGAAAAAGTTGGTAAATTTGTGTCCTATTTGCAGGGTCCTTAATAGAAAAAAAAGGGAAGATTTTAAAATATGGAAGGTGTATAGTCTTTTTATAACCTTTAATTTTTAGTTATTTGGTCAGCCAGCAGTTTCAGTGGAATTTTGAAGACTTATTTCAGGGCTTCGAACCGGAACTGAACCGAAAACCGGAAACCGAAAAAAGCCGTTATTTCTGTCGGAACGAAAACCGGAACTGAACCGAAAAGAAAATATCGGTTTATTTAGGTTGAGTACAGATTCAAAAGTCCACAGTTGACAAAACCTCCCTACTTCAATTTAAACTATACATTGAAAGTCTCGAATTACAACCCACTATTTTCTCTCGATTATTTTTATTTTTGTATTGTTCACGCGTCTTTTTGAAAATTAGACTTTTTTTAATTAAAATTTTGAATTTAAACTTATTTTTATTTTATCCCATAAAGGTCAGCTTTAAATTTAAAATGTTGAATTTTTCTTAAAATATTGACGTTTATTTTCAAATATTTCGACATTTATTAGTGGCATTTAAATCAAAATTATGTAGAATTTTTGACAAATAAATTTCGAATAATTTTTCAATTTCACCTTTTTTGTCAAAATTCTGGGTTTACAATTTCAATTTTTAACTATTATTTGAATCGTTCTAAACAATTGATGCCTGATCCGTAGCTCGCGAGCCACATATGGCTTGCACTAATTTTTGATGTGACCTGAGGTGTCTATGAAGAAAAGAGGCATCCTATTTGATTTAGCAAATTCATGTTTTCAGACTAAACTCGAAATTTCTAAAAAAATCAAAACTTCAATTTTAAAATCGGAAAAAAATAAAAAAAAATATCTTTAACGTGAAAAATTTAAGACAAAGGTTAAAAAATTTTAAAAATTATTCGAAATAAATTTATTTTAACGAATCCAATTGTCTGAGTTTAAATTAAACACGAAGTTTTGAAACAAAAAGTTCAAACAGAAAAACTGGAAATGTATAAGTGGAATTTTAAAAAGTATAATTTTTAACTTTAAATAAAAAATGTTATGCAAAACTTTGAAAAGATAAAAACTTCTTAAAACAAAAATATTCTCTAATTCTCAATTATAAAATTTAAATAAAGGATTTTGACAAAATATTTAAATTTGGAACAAAAACTAAAACGAACGAATTCAGTTCTAACACGAAATTTCGAGAAAAAGGTCCAAATTTTAAGTTTAAATTCGAAATTTTGAGAAAAAAGTTCAAACCTTGAGATGAAGGTCAACATTTTGAGATCAAAAGACAAAATTTCCAAAACAAAGTCTAGATTTCGAGTTTTGCAACAAAATTTTAGAGAAAAATATTAACGTTCAAGTGTGAACTCAGAATTTTCAGAAGAAACTCTTCTAAGAAAATCTTAAAATTTATGACTTATTCTCGAATTTTGAGAATAAAGTAAAACATTCGAAGAAATGGCTAAAATGTCAAATTAAAATTTTTGTGGAAGGGTTTTCTTTAATAAATCCCACTTTTTTGGAAATGTTGACTTTTTTTCTCGAAATTTTGACTTTAACCTCAAAATGTTAAACCTAACCACTACATTTTGAGAAAAAAGTTTAAATGTCCAGAGAAGCTTAAAATTAATAAAAACAAATTTGAAGTTAACGAGAAATTATGAGAAAAATTCGAACACTTTAAGAGAAACTAGAAAGTTATTCAGTTTTACTATAAACTTTAAAGTTTATAAATGTCAAGTTTAAATATGAAATTTCGATAAGGTTTCGAAAATTTCAAGATTAAAATCAAAACTTTGAATTTTTTAAATAAATAATGTTTTTATTTTGTTAGAAACTTTCTACGAAACCTGAATTTTTTTAAAGTTTTTGGTTAAAACTGATTTTTTTTCTAATTTGCATGCTTACCCACGCTATTGGTAGCTTCAAATTTTTAAAATGGAAAATACTAGAATTGCTTTGGTTTTTGTTCAAACTTCGAGTTCTCTGTGAAAATGATTAGTTTAACATTTCAATCTTGACTTTGTTTCTAAAATTCCAACTTTAGAATCAAAATATCGACTTGATTTCGACTTTAATTTCAAACTGTTGCGTTTTCTCGAAATTGTGAGTTCTAAGAATAAAATTTCAAAAAAAAAAGAAAGAAAACAAGTTTCACCTTAATAAGAAAATTTTACCTTTAATCGGTAAATTTCGACCTTCATTACTTACGAGATTTGACTTTCAAACTTTAGGTGACAAGAAACTTAAAAGTTTATGAAATATTTTTATCAATTTCCGAATTAAAAAACGTTAACTCAAAATTGTGATAAAATTTGGAATCCTCAATATTTACTTAAAAAATCAAAGTTTTTAGAAAAATGAAAATCTCGTTAGTTATTAAATTTTAATCTTTGACAAACATTTATCACTATTAATCAAAATTTGACTATTTTAAAAAACGATGATAGGTTTCTCTTTAAAAGACTATTATTGTCTTAAAAAAATTAAAATTTTAAATTTAAACTTGGATTCTTCAGAACATAATAAAATTTCGAAAATAACTTCGAAATGTTTGCTCCAAATTTCCTGAAAACTTGAAAATGTCTAAAAAAAATTTGAAATTTTGTTAAAGGATTGTAAAGAGAGATTTAACTTTTTTTTCGAAATTTTTACATTTTTTTTAAATTTCATATTTAAATTGAATTTTTTTTCTAAAATTTCGACTTAAATAAGAAATGTAGTCTTTTTTTTAAATTATGACTTTTTTTAATATTTACGCAGTAATCTCTAAATTCAAATATCTAAAAGACTCATAATTACCATAAAAAAATAGTTGAAATCTTGAGAAATTTTTATTTATAAAAGAATTATTTTTTCGAACTTTAATCATTGATTAAATCAATTTTTTTTATTAGAACGGTGCAATTGCTTCCCCTAAATTTGAATGATTTTCTAAAAATATTAAATTGAAACACGACAGTAAAAAAATGTCGAACTTTAACTCACACTTTTAAGAAAGTCAAAATTAAAAAAAATAACTCCCAATTTATGTTAAAAACATCTAAAGGTTTTATTTTAATCATAACAGTTTGACTTTCAATTCCAACGAGTATCTTATCGAAACTTAAAATACTTAAAATAAGTCAGAATTTTGAAACTTAGTACTTTTTTTTAAATATTGAATTCTTTGCAAAATTTTAAAATTGTTATTTTCTTTTCCGGAAAATTTTACTTCACATTCAGATGTAGACTTTTTTTGTAGAAATATTAACTCCGCTTTATATATTACTTTTGTAAACATTTTATATTTAAACTTAAAAAGTGTTTACATTATTTCTAAATAGTTTAACTCAAAATTTTGAAATCTAAGATTTTTAATTTTAAATTCTATTTATTCTAAAAGTTAGAGTACAAGTTTACCGTTTCTACATATTCTAAAGAAAATTGACTTCGTACTCGAAATTTCAACCTAAATCGAAATTTTAATTTGGAGTTTTTTTCTAAATTTTATATCCTTTTTTGAAATTTGGACCTTTGTTTCGAGATTACCCGAAATATGTTCTTTCTTTTAAATAAAGAATTAAAAATGACTCACTCGGAGCTGAACCAGAAACCGAAAATCGGATAAAACCGTTATTTTTGTCGGAGCGAAAACCGGTAAACCTATATAATTTTTTTCCGGAACGAAAATCCTAAACCGCAACGAAAATAATAACGGTTAGAAGCCCTGCTTTATTTAATTGCTAATAAAAAAAGAGAGAAGAATTTGTAAGCTACTAAACCATAAAATCAATTAAAAGAAAAAATGCTCATATACACACAAGAGCACATTTTTTTATTGTTAAAGCTTATAGGACCCCAAAACAGAATATGAGGGGTCCACCTAATACTATCCTTTAGCTTAAAATTTTTCTGGCGGAACTGGTTGTTCCATTTGCAGAGGATCTCCTATAACTAGCTCACTCAGACGTAGCATTTGTCTATTTGGGTCTAAGAGGGCTGGCCCTTTTACTTACGTAAAATAAAAATGTGATTAAAATAGAAAATCGAGAAAAGTATGACGTTTCCTTCAAGTGACATTTTGTAAGATGCCAACAAGTCAAAAGTTGTAATTTTGGTTAGATTTTAGCATGTTGACGTTATCGGGAATAGCCAAATTGTCAAATAAGTAGAGTCGGTAAAATATGATCGAAGAAGATGAAGAAAACGTCGTGGATAAAATAATAAAAGAAGCGGGGGAAAAAGGGCCCTTCCAGATTAGATTCGTAATACTATTTAATGTAATTTTTGTAATGTTAGGAACTTTAGCTTATATTTGCTTTTATATAAGCCTATACGTTCCTGATCATTGGTGCAAAGTGTCTGGAGAAGAAAAATCCAAAATTAATATAACACAATGGAAAAGTTTAACAATTCCGAGGTAAGACGCCAAAACACTGATACCAAATAAAATTGTGATAAATTTTAGGCAAGACAGAGATACGAATCAGTCTTATTTCGAAAGATGTTTAATGTACGATGACCCGAAGACAAAAAATGTAATTCCATGCCAAAACGGTTGGGAGTATGACTACACCTGGTTCTCGGAAACTATCATTTCGCAAGAAAATTGGGTTTGCGATAGAAGTATTTACGCCACAAATGCCTTAGCAGCTTCTAGCGTGGGAGACATCCTCGGAACCTTCATTTTTGGCCAGCTAGGGGACATGTTAGTATACCAAAGAGTATTATTCCAAAAAAGAATTTAGCTTATTGCAGAATTGGTAGAAAGCCTGTATTTATTTTGATTTTGTTGGTACTTTTCACTGGAAGAGTAATCACTATTTTCTCGTCATCGGTATACCCTGTTTTCCTTGCATCGATAGCTTTCGGAAATCTATCTTCCATGGTATTGTTTCAAACAACTTTAATCGTAATAATAGAAATATCGCGGCCCGAAGCTAGAACCCTGCTGAATCTCATTCAATTTGGAGCTTGGACGGTTGGAGTGTGCGTCGCTCCTTGGATATTTTACGCTGTCAGGCACTACCGAATTGGTATGATGATATGCACGTTTCCACTAGGAGCTGTCATATTTTTCTACGGGTAGGTAAGTAATGACCTAAAAGAAACCAAGGAAAGCAGACCATACGCGTGTATTTCAGGTATATGATCGAATCACCTAGATGGCTCGCTCAAAAGGGAAAAATTGAAAAATGCGTAAGAGTTCTGAAAAAAATCGCTAAGTGCAACAATCGAACTTTGCAAGATTCGACGATAACATCACTTTATGATAAAAACAAACATAAGACCGAAACTAGTATGTACGGGATCTTCAGCTTGTATTCATCGAGAAGATTATTCCGTTTGTCGGTTTTGGATTCGATAGGATGGTAACGCTCATTAAAGAGATTTTCATTATTTAAACGTCATGTTTCAGGTCGGCTTTCATGTTAACGTTTATCATATGTTTACTGAATTTAAATAATTTAAGTGGCAACCCGTTTGTAGCCTACTTCTTCCAGGGTATATCCGAATTCGTAGGTCAAACAACAGGTAGATTTTTAGGGGATAAATTCGGAAGACGCATCACTAGATTTTTTGGATTTTTTGGTGTTGTTGTAACAGCTGCTGTTTTGGCTTATGTGGTCACTTGTAAGTAAACATCAACATCTTGGTTTTCTTTTAATTTATGATTTAACGCAGTGTACGAAATGGGGACTTTTATCATCATTCTCTCGTTTATTTGAAATACCACCTAACTATATCCAGGTGTATGATAAATTTACAAAGTTTGGAGCTATTTCCCACGTGCTTGAGACAAACGGGCATATCTGTTAGTGTCACCATTGGATATGTATTTTCGCTGTTTGGGCCATATATTGTTTACCTAGTAAGAGGATTGTTACCTTTTACAATTTTTAGCTAAGAATTTTTGTGTTTCAGGGCACTAAGTACAATAAAAGTTTGCCATATTTTGCTATAATTTTGGTGTCCACTCTAGGAATGATCTTAGGTTTATTTTTGCCCGAAACATTGAATGAGAAACTACCCGAGACTATCGAAGACGCAGAAAATTTTGGAAAAAACCAGAAATTTTGGAGCCTGCCTAGAAAATATGCCGTCTGACTAATTATGCTGTTTTATTGACCAATTTTCAGCTCTTTGCTTTTATTTTTTAAATTTTACAAATACATTATATTTTTTTTATTTTAAGAGCTTAATTTTGAATGTTCAAACTCTCCTGAAGATGATGGTACAAGGAGAGGTTCTTATTAACAAATTCGGAAACGTGCACTGGTGGCTACGTACCAGTAAGGTATTCAAAGGCCCCCTACTTCATCAAAAATCCCCTCTGTTAGCTAACAACCAAGTGTTTTTTACAAAATTATCAAAGCGAATCTGTTAATAGGTTTTGTTTTGAAAAAATAAGTTTTTTGCTTTGACAAGAAATTGAAGTAAATTAAATCATTAAATATTGTCAATCAAATGAGAATGTTTTGAAAATAACAAAATGAGTGACTCTTCGTAAGTTTTATCAAAAATTTTTGGTTGCAGAGACAAATAAAGCAAACATAAAATAAAGACTTTAATTTTACTGACGTATTTTAAACATCTTTCATTAAATCTAACCAATGATCAATGATCTCACATTCTTCTGGTGGATACCGAAATGAATTACATATTGTAGCAGCAAAATTGCTTTTTGCATTTTCATTAAGTGTTGCATTGTATTGTCCATCAATTTTAATTAGTAACGGTTCAGTAAAATCTACGCCATGTGCCTGAGCTTTTGCGGAATTTTCAGCAGACAATTCGCTTCCCCAATCGGATTCTTCACAATGTTTGAGTTGGGGCCACTCCAGATGCACTTGCTTGGCACACTATTGGAAAAATATTTGGAGATATAAATAAAGAAGTAATAAGACTCTAATGCACAGACCAATAGGTTTGAACATTTATTAGATTCGAAGTTTGGAAGCCAAAGACCGGTTTCGATCTTGTTAGATCTCTTCAGTTTGGTATATCCAACTCGAATGCTAACAACAACTGTTCCGACAAGTAAATACTAAAGAATTCACGGACGTCAAGCGTGTGACTCTTAGTACTACCACCTATTGGTCCATAGAGAAACTATGGCCATCGCCAACAATGTCGTATGCGAGTCGAATGCAACCTAGACTACAAATTCATGCAGCCCTCCAGGCGTGTATAGTAAATCATAGGTAGCTTAACTATCAACAGTTGAAACACTGCCACCTAGCGAAGAGGTTGCTCTCTAGGAAAAATTGCCCAGAAGACAAGGATTCTAATGAACAGACCACTAGGTTGGAACATTTATTAGATTCGAAGTTTGAAAACCAAAGTCCGGCTTCAATCTTGTTAGATCTGGTCAGTTTGGTATATCCAGCTCGAATACTAACAAATGTTCCGACAAGTAAGTACTAAAGAATTCACGGACGTTAAGCGTGCATTAGAAATTTTTCCTAGAAAGCAATTGCTTCGCTAGGTGGCAGTGTTTCAACTGTTGGTAGTTCAGCTACCTATGGTTCACTATATACGCCTGGAGGGCTGCATGAGTTTGTAGTCTAGGTTGCATTCTACTTGCATAAGTAATAAGACGATTAATAAAATGAAAAGTATTACTCGACGAAAATATCAGAGACTTTCGTAGCAATTTTTATATTTTTGAAAAAAAGGTGCACATCTCTTTGGCGTTTCATTTTAAGAAGAATATTTTAATTAACGTCCGCAGACTAAAAAAATACTAAATGCTCGATAAAAAATTTAAAACCTCAGTATAAAATGTCAGGAAATTCCTTGTATATTTATTAAAATTACAATATAAAATTTACAATTTGCACACTAAGTTCTGGTTGGTATTTTAGTTAAAAATGATTTCAATAAAAATATAAAAATTCGATAAATTTATATTCGCTATTGAATTAAATTTTGCCTTTTATGCTAATGCACTGTACAAAAATATAAATGCTCGACGAACTGATGTTCACTATTAAATCAAATTTGCCATAAAGTAATATGTATATCACATCGCAAATACAAGGTGTTTCAGTAGGAACTTTCCAGCTGGAAAATGAAAAAATTAAACAAAAAAAGTAAGGCAGGTTGATTTTTTTTCCAGGAGGGTATATGCTGACAAAAGTTTTGACGTCTTGGAAGCTACCCCTTAGGCAGGAGGATAAAATACCCTTAACTTTTAAAAAGCACCCTATTTGAGTGACACTCATTTTAACGCTTTTTCAATTCTGCCCACGACGACATACGCCTTATTATATTTAGCAAAAAGCAATGTTAAATACTTAGATGACATGTCACCCAACCCCACACTCATTTTAACGCTTTTTCAATTCTGCCCACGACGACATACGCCTTTTTAAATTTAGCAAAAAGGATTATTAAATAATTAGATGACATGTCACCCAACCCCACTCGCTTTTGTCATGCTTTCCAAAATTTCGTTTTTATTTTAAATTTTCGCCTTTCTAAATTTTCTTTCCAAAATTTCATCGTCTCAAAATTTCAACCTAAATTTCAAACCTTAGATTTTTAGCAACATCGATTTTGAAGATTTAAATTTTTCCTTAAAATTTCAAATTCTTTAAGTGTTGAATTGTTTCCTGTCGAGTATTTTAAATAGTTAAATTTTTCCCAAAACTTCGATCGTATTTCAAAATTTCAACATTTTTATCAATAATCAAAAAAATTTTGAAAAAGTTCAAATCTTTTTTCAAAATTTCGGTTTCATTTTAAATGTACGACGCTTTTTTAAAATGTCCACTCTTAAATTTTTTATAGGTTTTTTCAACATTTCAACATTTTTTGACATTTTAATGACTGAAATGACTGTCGAAACGCGTTAAAGCAACCTTTGTAATGTTTTGTAATCTTTCTTGGTTTCAGCGGACAAGTTCTGCATTTCAATTTTTGAAGATAACCAAGGACTAGTCCGTTCCACCAAACATTTTAATGACAACTTGGACTTATTTTGATTTTTAAAAAATTCAGCTTTTTTTGAAAATTTTGACAATGGAACGTTTTGATTAAGATCAACTTTTATGAAAAGTTGAATTTTTTTAAAATTTACACTTTATTTCAAAATTTAGACCATTTTTACAAAATTCCATTTTTTGTCCAAAATGGGACTTTTTTAAAAACTTCTGACTTTTTCTTGGATTTTTAAAAGTTTTCAATTTTTTTTCTCTTACTGAAAATTTCTAAAAAATTTATATTTTGTCTAAAAATGTCGATTTTTTCGAAAATGTCGGTTTTGTTAAAAATGTCGATTTTTTTGAAAATATTGACTTTAAAATTTAGATTTTTTTCAAAAAATTCAGTTTTTTGGAGTTTTTTGAATTTTTTTTTAATATTATAGTTATAATTTTTTAAAAGCTTTCGACTTTTTTTCGATTTTTGAGTTTTATTTTTTCAAATTTGCACCTTCCTTTCAAAAGTTTGATTATTTTCTTTAAATTTCAACCGCCTATATTTCCAAATTTCGACTTCTTTTCCATAATATCAATTTTTTTTTAATTTCATTTTCTTTAAAATTTTGATTGTATTTAAAAATTTCGGTTTTTTGAAATTGGGACATTTGTTTAAAATGCCGACTTTCATGACATTTACGGCTATTTTGAAAAACTGTATTTTTTTTTACGAATTATGCAAATAATAATATTATAGAATTATTTTGAAAATTTTGACTTTTGTCAAAATTTCGATTTTTTTTTTTGGTTATACAGGTTGAACCAAATTTGACTTCCACTACAGGGATCTCGTAAAATGTTAGAGATACAAGGAAGCTTAAATAGGCAAAGTAGTGCAGAATTTAATGTCCAATATTATTCCGCTGAGAAAACAATCAAATTCCAATTCGTCTTGATTTTATTTAGAAAAAAACTGAAAATCGCCATTTATAAAAATCAGCTGTAACTTGTTTATTTAATCCGATTAAAAAAAATCCAAAAATTGTAATTAGATGTTTTTTAAGACCTTTTTATTGGTGCACGTTATTTTTTTCTAAATTTACCTGTTTCCGAAAAAATTATGTCAACTTTGTTATTTCTTATAGGCGCTATATTAAATTTTATCATTTTCGAATTTGGCATATTTTTCTGATTAATTTGATATATGACATGCCATACTTCATGTCGTATGCAAGAAGAATGCAACCTAGACTACAAATTCATGCAGCCCTCCAGGCGTGTATAGTGAATCATAGGTAGCTGAACTACCAACAGTTGAAACACTGCCACCTAGCGAAGCGGTTGCTCTCTAGGAGAGTTCCCAAAAGACAAGGATTCTATAATGCACAGACCAATAGGTTTGAACATTTATTAGATTCGAAGTTTGGAAACCAAATACCGGTTTCGATCGTGTTAGATCTCGTCAGTTTGGTATATCCAACTCGAATGCTAATAAATGTTCCGACAAGTAAGTACTAAAACTTTCACAGGCGTCGAGCGAGTGACTTTTTAGTACTACCACCTATTGGTCCATAGAGAAACTATGGCCATCGCCAACAATGTCGTATGCAAGAAGAATGCAACCTAGACTACAAATTCATGCAGCCCTCCAGGCGTGTATAGTGAATCATAGGTAGCTGAACTACCAACAGTTGAAACACTGCCACCTAGCGAAGCGGTTGCTCTCTAGGAGAGTTCCCAGAAGACAAGGATTCTATAATGCACAGACCAATAGGTTTGAACATTTATTAGATTCGAAGTTTGGAAACCAAATACCGGTTTCGATCTTGTTAGATCTCGTCAGTTTGGTATATCCAACTCGAATGCTAATAAATGTTCCGACAAGTAAGTACTAAAACTTTCACAGGCGTCGAACTTGTCGGAACATTTATTAGCATTCGAATTGGATATACCAAACTGACGAGATCTAACAAGATCGAAACCGGTATTTGGTTTCCAAACTTCGAATCTAATAAATGTTCAAACCTATTGGTCTGTGCATTATAGAATCCTTGTCTTCTGGGAACTCTCCTAGAGAGCAACCGCTTCGCTAGGTGGCAGTGTTTCAACTGTTGGTAGTTCAGCTACCTATGATTCACTATACACGCCTGGAGGGCTGCATGAATTTGTAGTCTAGGTTGCATTCTTCTTGCATACGACATTGTTGGCGATGGCCATAGTTTCTCTATGGACCAATAGGTGGTAGTACCAAAAAGTCACTCGCTCGACGCCTGTGAAAGTTTTAGTACTTACTTGTCGGAACATTTATTAGCATTCGAGTTGGATATACCAAACTGACGAGATCTAACAAGATCGAAACCGGTATTTGGTTTCCAAACTTCGAATCTAATAAATGTTCAAACCTATTGGTCTGTGCATTATAGAATACTTCATGTGGCAAAGTGGGTTAAATGAACTAATTTTTTATATTTAAACAAAAAAATTATAGTAGGCAATGCAAGTGCCATACTTTTAATAATATAAAATACGTTCCTAAAAAAGCAATAATCATTATTAAAAAACCAAAAATATTATAAACTGTGCAATATTTAAACAGTTATTAGTATAATCTTAACGTGCATGCACCCCTTTAAATGGCGTAATTCTATGAAAACGTGTAGATGTTTTAAACGTTTTGTCGGCAATTTTTACAAAAATTCTTTTAACATTGAATACCTATTCGTATAATGTGAAATATCTAACAATCTAACAATCTAACATTAGAAATGACTCTCATATTTATGCACATTATCCGTTTTAAAATATTTAACTTCCAGAAAAGTCTAGAACGCACACTTGGGTATGAGTCATGGGAAAGTTGTCTTTAATAAAGCCCTTAGAATGTTCTGAGCATTACGTAATTTAAAGGGAATTATGCACGTTACGATTATTAATAAATATTTCAATACTATACTTTTTGTTAGAATATTTTTAGTTTTTTAATAATAATTATTGCTTTTTTAGGAACTTTTTTTTTATTATTAAAAGTTATGGCACCTGCACCGCCTAAGTATGGCATAATATACATCAAATTAATCAGAAAATTATGCCAAGTTCAAAAATGATAAAATCCAATATGATGTCCATAAGAAATAAAAAGTTGACAATTTTCTCAGACACAGTTGAATTTAGAAAAAATTAATGTACACCAATGAAAAGGCCTTAAAAAACAACTAATTACATTTTTAAAATTTTTTTAATCGAACTTAAACTAAACAAGTTACAGCTGATTTTTAAAAATAGCGAATTTCAGTTTTTTCTTAATAAAATCAAGACGAATTGGAATTCAATTGTTTTCTCAGCGAAATAATATTAGCCATTAAATTTTGCACCACTTTGCCCAATTAAGCTTCCTTGTATCTCTAACGGTTTACTAGATCCCTGTAGTGAAAATCAAATTAGGTTCAACCTATATATTCGAGGCTTTTTCAAAATTTTATTTTTCTTTTAAGTTCCAATCAAAAACTTCAACTTTTTAGAAAAATGATCGTTTTTTCTCAAAAAGTTAACTATTCAAAATTTTACCTTTTCCATCATTTTAATTTCATTTTGATAGGCTTTGCTCTTCTTCAATATTCACACTTTTTTCGACTTTTTTGAAATTTTGAAGATTTTTTAATTTTATTAAAGTATCGTTAGTTTATTTACAATGTTGATTATTTTAAAAAATTTAGATTTCCAAAATTTAAATTTCTTGAAATTCAAATTTATTTGAAAATTTCGTTAATTTTTCAAATTTTCCAAAATTTTGAGTTTTCTTGACAATCTTAACTATTTTTTAGAAATTATATGATAAAGATTTCGTTTAAAATTAGTTCGAAAATGTTGCCTTTTCAACATTTTTCATTTTTTTTCAAAATTCTGACAAAAATTTTGATTCTAAAATTTCGACTTTTTTGTTAATTTCGACTAATATTCAAAATTTCAATTTTCTTTGGATAATTGGAATTTTGTGAAAAATTTACCCATTTTCAATTTTTTTCAAAATGGTTTTTTTTTCAAAATTTTATCATTTCTCAAAATTTCGACTTTTTTGTAAACTTTAGATTTTTTTAGAAAAATTTCGATTTTCTAGAAATTTCAACTTTTTTTTGATTTTTTTTACCATTTTGCAAATTCCGAATTTTCAGAAAATTTGACAAATTTTGGTTAAAATGTCGGGATTTTTTTTAATTTTGACATTTCTTTAAAATTGCCTATGTGATGAATATTTTCAATCAAAACTTTGACATTAAAATTTTTTTTTTAAAATCATCATTTACCAAAATTGCCACTTTTCTTTGAAAATTTTGATAATATTGGTTTTTTTTTACTACTTGGACACTTGTAAAAAATTTGCAAATTTGACTCAAAAGTTTTAATTTTTATTTTGAAATCTCGACATTTTATTTAGATTCTTACTGTCTTTGAACTATATATATACAGGGTGTTACAAAAGTCCGGGCCGCTACTTCAGGAGCATATTCTACACATTAAAATATGAAAAATGTTGAAATACATTTTTTTCTTTAAATTGCCTCCTAACGGAGATATGACCATTTAAAGATGGCGCCCCTAAAGTGGTTTTTTTACTACAAAAAGTTAACGGTTAGTAGCAAAGTCATGAAATTGGGCAAGCAGTTAAAGAATTGGATTAGGCATATTCTCATGTAACATATTTTTTAAATAAGCATTAGCGTGGTGTGTAGGGGGTTGCCCGCGATTATTTTTTGCCGTAACTTTTTTGTATTGCAATATTTCGACACAAAAGTGCCATAATCGTAAAAAGCAACATTTTTTATACAAAAAAGGTACTCTTTCTCAAAGTCGCTAAAAGTAACCGTTTCCGAGAAAAAGGCGTTTAAATAATCCTATCCCGTCTACGAAATTCTAACTAATTTGTATAAGAAAAAATAAGTTGGTCATGCAAACTGATCGTAAAGAAAACAATTGTACTTGACAATATTTGCCAGAGATTGACGTTGTGTCACTGATAAAATTTGGTCGTAAGCTGTAAACTTTAGCAGTTTTTGTTGTCAATAGTAAGTGTAGTAGTTTTTTAACTTTTCATTATTTTGATAAAAAAAAAACTATTCAAATCAAGAAATGGCCGATATGCATTTAATGTACGGGCTTGCAAATTGTAATCGTGCTGAAGCAAGACGGCTTTATGCTGAACGTTTTCCTAATAGACACCTACCAGGAGAAAAATTGTTCCAGAAAATTTATGCTCGTTTATGTGAAACAGGAAATTTGGTTTTCAAAGGCGAACGTGTTGGAAGGCCAAACGTAGAAGTTGCTAATTTAGAGGAGCGTGTGCTTCAGCGAGTTGAAGAAGATCCATGTGTCAGCACTAGACAACTTGCTTTAGCCGAAGGAGTAAATCACGTAACTATCTGGCGAATTTTGAAATTTTACCAATTTTACCCCTATCATTTTCAAAGAGTGCAAGGGTTACTTGCTGCTGATTATCCTCCAAGAATAGAATTTTGCAACTGGCTATTGCATAAGATCGCTGAAAATGAGAACGGGTTTTACCAGAAACGGGATACTTAACTTTCACAACATGCATCAGTGGCAAGTTGAAAATCCCAATGCAGTTATTCAGTCGAGACATCAGCAACATTTTTCACTTAACATTTGGGGAGGAATAATAGGGGACTCTATAATTGGACCGTTTTTTTTACCTCATAGGTTAACAGGAGCATCATATAGACATTTTTTGCAAACAGAGTTACCCGTGTTACTTGAAAATGTTCCACTCATAACAAGACAGCGAATGTGGATAATGCACGATGGGGCACCTGCCCATTTTAGTGCAGTTGCTAGGGAATTTTTGAATAACAACTATCATCAACGATGGATAGGTCGAGGAGGTCCGATACCATGGCCAGCTAGGTCTCCTGACCTCAACCCACTCGATTTCTACTTATGGGGACATCTAAAGCAGATCGTCTACTCCACACCAGTTGACAATATCAATGATCTTCGTGAACGAATTGAAAATGGGTTCAACCAGATTCACAATACACCAGGCATTTGCGAAAGAGTAAGGAGTTCCCTTAGAAGACGAGCCGAGCAATGTATTGCTGCAGGGGGCAGTAATTTCGAACACTTGCTTTGATTTTTTTTTTTCTTAATTTTGTACTATTTTTATATCAATGCAGTTAGTAGTGGATAAATTAGAAATTTGCAAAACGGTTACTTTTAGCGACTTTGAGAAAGAGTACCTTTTTTGTATAAAAAATGTTGCTTTTTACGATTATGGCACTTTTGTGTCGAAATATTGCAATATAAAAAAGTTACGGCAAAAAATAATCGCGGGCAACCCCCTACACACCACGCTATTGCTTATTTAAAAAATATGTTACATGAGAATATGCCTAATCCAATTCTTTAACTGCTTGCCCAATTACATGACTTTGCTACTAACCGTTAACTTTTTGTAGTAAAAAAACCACTTTAGGGGCGCCATCTTTAAATGGTCATATCTCCGTTAGGAGGCAATTTAAAGAAAAAAATGTATTTCAACATTTTTCATATTTTAATGTGTAGAATATGTAACACCCTGTATATATATATATATATATATATATATATATATATATATATATATATATATATATAGGTCTACTGTTCACATTTTTTTTAAATTTTGAATTGTTTTAAAAATTTTGCAATTTTTTTTCAAATGCTCGAATTGTTTGAAAATGTCGACTTTTTAAAATGTTTACATTTTTTAAAAATTTTGACTTTTTCTTGAAAATTCTGAAATTTTGTCCATGTTTCAAAATTTTGTTTTTTATAAATTTTAGCCGTCTGAAAATTTCTACTGTTTATATTTCAATTTTTTTTATTCTCGAAACTTGGCATTTTTGTAACCTCGATTTTTTGCAAAATTTGCCTGTTTTTGAAAATTTTTTATTTTTTTTGAAGAATCCGACTTGGTAAGTTATGAATTTTTAAATTTTGAACGATTTGTATAAAACGAATTCGAGAAAAAATTTCGATGTAATGGTGGTATTTTAAAAAGGAATGTTATTCAAGTTTAAACTGAAAAGTTAAAAAAAAAGTCGACATTTTAAAGAATTTTCGAGTTTCAGATCTAAATAGCAATTTTGAAAAAAGAGTTCAAAGACAAATGTTTCAATTGTGTGCAGAAAATGTCAACTATAAATTGAACATTTCGAGAAGAAATTTGAAAATATTTTTAAAAAATGTTTCTCCACATTTCGATATAAACATCGCAAGTACCAAATTAAAGCCAACATTTTGAGTTTAAAATTTAAATGTTTAGAAACTAAAAGAGAAAATATGTCATTGTTCGCTTAGAAAAATTTGGATAAATTTGAACAGAGACAAACTGACCAATGATGTCAGCTCTTAACGCGTTTAAGCAACTTTAAATACCTACCTGCTAATGCCCATTTCTATTATCTTAGAGATTGAATTTTGAAAAATCCGTTTAGACTGTATATTGTCTGTTAGTCAGTGCTTAGAGATTTATTAAATAAATTTCGATAAATTGATCGAACTTCGATAATTTTTTAACGAATTTATTAATTTAAGAAACAATTTGAATTTGTTTATCGCGTCTATTATTTTTATCGAATTTTTGTTAATTTTTCAATCATATGAATTTGATACATAAAACAATTATTTTTTGAGTGTCTATATTTTTATTGAAACATTATTATTTTAACAAGTACCAACATTTTATATCAAACATTCATTACATTTATCGAGCATCTATCATTTTTATGGAACATTTATTATTTTAATAAGCATGCAAATTTTATATCGAGCATTCATTACATTTATCGAGCTTTTATTATTATTCATCCAATATTTAGTTTATTATCATGCTTTTGAATAAATTAACTGGAAAATGTAACATGTGTTGCAAATAAAAGATCGAACGTTTAATTTATTCCCATATTTAAAATGAGGATGCTTACCAAATTTACTTCTTTTTCTTCCCTAGGTTGATCCTCAATCGGGGGCCTGTGTGATAAGCAATGTAAAAAATTTACTACTTCGTGAGCGGAATGAGTAGCGAGGGCACACGATATTACCAGATTTCTAAAATTCTTTGCTCTCGTTGTGTTAAAATCCTGAGACTATAAAAGATCACTTTTGTATGTCTTAAATCGAATGAATTGTTAAAATTACCCCTAAACTCCTGTACGGTATTATTTCCATATCAAAATATCTTCCCAGCACTTTTATCGTTGGATACAATTGTTCTCTGATAAAATAGTTAGTTGAGGCACTCTCGCTATCCATGAATAAAGTGACTTGTGGTAAATTGTCTTCATCCTAATAAAATATTTAAAAGTGGAGTTTTGTAAACATGTTAAATCAATGTAATTATTATTTTTAAAATAAATATGAAATTTTACCTGCATATGTTCACTTCCATAAACTAGGCTTATGGAAACAGTAAAATATATAAAAATGTTTATTAAAACCATAACGTCAGCTTCTCTCCTTCAATTTAGATGGCAACTGAATTCTGAAATGTGAAATGTAAAACGAGAATATGGGGGAGTCTATAAGAATATCGAGTTTCATTGTACTATCACGCGATGCATTGTTTTGCAAATTATCTTTACTAAAATTATAATTTCATTTCAATATTTTATTCATATCGCTTTCTATTAAATATTACTTCTGGAAAGATAATTTATAGAAAAACTTTCATCACAACTAGAGTATTTGATCCCGGGATCCCGATAATCGGGATCCCGGGATTCCGACCGCTTTTCACTCCCGAAATTTTCAGGATTAAATTTTTCTGATCCAGGAATTTTCGGGATTAACATCATTTCAAAAAAAAAATGTAAAATAGACTGCACATACTGAAACGTTCAGTGTCAGTGCTCTCAATAAAATTGCTTGCTTATCTTTTTAATATAAAATACAAAGTTTTATTCCAAGCAAGTACCATAAATTAACCAATCGAGGTTGCTATGCATAGTTGAAATAAAACTTTTTTTTAATTTTCAACTAAAAAGTTTGATGATTGACGTGTTGTTATTTCTCAGATCATATTTTCGTAATTCAAATTACAATGTTCCTATCAGTGGCGTGTTCTTCATGGAAGCTAGGGAAGTACAGCTTCTCTTATAAAATAAAAATGTCTATTGTCATTCATGTTTTAGTGGCTTTTTCTTCGCCAGTTCCTCCTTCCACAATTCTAGATTTTCAGGAACCTTTTGTTAAGGAACTTGCGAAAAAAAGCCAATAAAACATGTCAATGCTTCGCAAAGAAGATACCCAGAATATCCAAATATGCGCATATTCATTTTATTTTAAAACCTCTTGTTTTTACACAACAGCTGCTACCATTGTTTATTGACATTAATAACGCCAACGATCAAAATTTAACAATTGTATCTATAAAACAACAAATTTAACTTATTTTTTACATAATTAATAGGAATTTATTTATGTACAAATTTTTAAGGAGTGAAAGAGAATAAACATTTCGTATGTTATCGACAATGTCGACATTTTTCAAAATTGTTATTTTAAAAATCGAATGTTTTCAAAATTTTAACTTTTTTTGACCAATTTAACATTTTTAAATTCCAATTTATTATTGAAAATTTTGATTCTTTTCGAAATTGAGACATTTCAAAATTTTACCTTTTCCAAAACTTTCTTTTTCCAAGTTTCCTCTCTTGTAAATCTTGACCTTTTCAAAATTTCCATTTTTTTTTTATTAAACGTCATTAAGGCTTCTAGTGGAAGCTTCGATATTTCGTGCATTTTTTTCAAATTTTTCGGATTCCAAACTTTCCGCTTTCACGAAATTTTGTAATTTTGGTTGATTCTCCAAATTTTGACTTTTAATGTCGAAATTTAGTTAATTTCGTTTTCAACTTTTTTGAAAAATTCGACTTCTGCTAAAAATCTCAAAATTTGACCTTTTTTGAAAATGCAAACTATTTCTCAAAAAATAAAAACAATTCCTTTTTTTGAAAATTTCGAATTGGCTTTGAATTGGAAGTGTGTACAACCACCGTACCATGCTGGTGAGGCCAAGGAAGGCCGAAACTAGTCTATGGTTGCGGTTGTACATATTTTCAATTTTAAGCACGTTTAACTGTTTAATTACAGAACATTTAATTGGTCATTTGTCAAAACTAGATGAAAGTAAAGTCACGCCGAGGACGTTTGTATCTATGGATGTTGCGATGCAACCCGTGATACAAGCTTTGCCTCATCTACGTGAACTTTGCAATTGCAGTCTAATTTTCATTAGATTCTAATGAAATTAGATTTCAATTGCATCGTAATAAACTTGTATATATTCGTATATACAAGGCTTATTATCTTAGCAGAGAGTAATGCTTCAATTAGCATGTAGCGAGAATGTTTGCGTAATAAACAGTTAAAAGTCAGTTACAAGTTACCCAATGGAGGTTTGCTCTCTTGGATACTTATACGACTGACTAACGGCTTTGAATTGGAAGTGTGTACAACCACCGTACCATGCTGATGAGGCCAAGGAAGGCCGAAACTAGTCTATGGTTGCGGTTGTACATATTTTCAATTTTAAGCACGTTTAACTGTTTAATTACAGAACATTTAATTGGTCATTTTTCGAATATTCTGACAATATGAACTCTTTTTTAGAAATGTCGACTTTGTAGCAAATTCAGATAACGAAATTGTAAATTTTTTTTTAAATTTGCCCCTTTCCTTGAAATTCTGACTAAAAATTTTTACTTTCTTTAGAATATTGACTTCTTAAATTTTTGACTTTTTCTGCAAATTTGACTTTTTGTAAATTACAACTTTTTTTGGAAAAATTACCCTTTGTTGATAATTTGAACCATTTATTTGAAAAATTCACTAATTACTATTTCTTAAAAAAATATATAGAAATACCTTTTTTATTAATATTTACCGAAAATTTCGACTTTTTTGAAAATTAAGAACAAAAGATATCTAAAATTTCGGCTTCTTTTTGAAATTTCGATTAAAAGTGTTTGCGGGAATTTCAATTATTTAAAATATCTTGACCTTTTTTTAGTAAAATTTACACTTTTGCTCGAAATTTTTATCCACGGAAAATTGCGACATTTTTGAAAATTTGATTTTTCCTAAAATCTAAATTTTGTTGTGACATTTTGATTATTTTTTAAAAATGTCCAAGTTTTTTGAAAATTCAACATTCTCTGGAATTATGAATTTTAAAAAAATTTTGATATAAAATTCGAATTTTTTTGAAACGTGGGCTTTTTTTTGAAAAATTAGACTTTCGTCAGAATTTCGGTTTTTTCTCAGAATTTCAATATTTTTCTCAAAATTTCAAATTTTCTTCGAAATTGCGACGTTCTTTGTAATTGCTTAAGTTCTTTGAAAAAATTTGATTATGTTGAAAATTTGAATTTATTTTAAAAATTCGAATTTTTAAATTTCGATCTATTATTGAAAATTTCGACTTTTTTGACAATTTAGAAATTTCAACTTTCTTTCTTTTAACATGGTAACCTTTCTAGGTAACGTCGACTTTTTTATTTGAAATTTCGATTTTTTTAAACTGACTTTTTTAAAAATTTCGACTGTTTCTCAAAATTTTGGCTATTTCTCCATGACTTACTAAAAAATTTTGACTTTTTGAAAATTTCATTTTTCCAAAATCTAGTTTTTCGTCGTTTTGACCACCTTTTGAAAATGTCCAAGTTTTTCAAAAATTCGACTTTTTCTGAAATTTTGAATTTTTTTGAAAATTTTGATTTAAAATTTCTAATTTTTTTTTCAAAAGTGGGCTTTTTTTTCAAAAGTGGGCTTTTTTTCGAAAAATGAGACTTTTGTCGAAGTTTTGACTGTTTCCCAAAATTTCAATTTTTTTCTCAAAATTTCAAATTTTTCTCGAAATTTTTATAATTTTTAAAATTCTTTGAAAAATTTTACTTTTATTAAAAATTTAAATTTATTTTCAAAATTCAATTTTTTAAATTTAGATTTATTATTGAAAATTTGAACTTTTTTGACAATTTGGACATTTGAACTTATTAACTTTTCAAAATTTTCTTTTTTTCAGCATTTTAAATTTTTCTCGTAATGTCGACTTTTTTTATTGGAAATTTCGACTTTGTTTTTGGAATTATGAATTTTTAAATATTTAATTATTATGTTGAGGTTTTATATTCTAAGATTATGTCACTTGTCGAACTAGATGAAAGTAAAGTCACGCCGAGGACGTTTGTATCAGTGGATGTTGCGATGCAACCCGTAATACAAGCTTAGTCTCATCTACGTGAACTTTCCAATTGCAATTTGGTTTTCATTAGATTCTAATGAAATTAGATTTCAATTACATCGTAATAAACTTGTATATATTCGTATATACTATATATATATAGACTATGTATAGACTTATTATCTCAGCAGAGAAGAATGCTTCAATTAGCTTGTGGCGAAAATGTTTGCTTAATAAAAATGAAAAATTGGTTACAAGTCACCCAATGGGGGTTTGTTCTTTTGGATACTTATACGACTGACTAGCGGCTTTAAGTTGGAAGTGTACAGAACCACCGCACATACTAATGAGGCCAAGGAAGGCCAAAACTAATCTATGGTTGCGGTTGTACATATTTTCAATATTAGGCACGTTTAACTGTTTAATTACAGAACATTTCATTGGTCATTCTAAGATTATGTTGAAAATTTCGACTTTTTTTAAAGTTTGGTTTTTTCTACAATTTCCCAAAATTTTAACTATTTTTGTGAAATGCCAATTTTTTAAAGATTTTAGCTTTTGTAGAAATTTCTATTTTTTTGAAATATTGACCTAACAATTTCGATCTTTTTGAAAATTTGAACTTTTTGAAAAATTAGAATTTTTCCAAAGTTCAACTTTTTCTCAAAATTTCCATTTTTGTACTCTGGCTTAAAGATTGATACTTTTTTGAAAATTTTGTATTTCCAGAATTGTGACTTGAAAGTTTCGACGTTTTTGAAAAATTTGAATTTTTTGTTGTAAATTTTGATATCTGTTATAAAATTTGAATTTTAAAAAATTTGTACTTGTTTTAAATTTCTTTAAGAATTTTGACTTCTTTTGGAATTTCGACATTTTTTTTAATTCCGGCTTTTGATAGTCTGGACTATTTTAAAAATTTCGACATTTTCGAAAAATAAATTTACATTTTCCTAAAATTTCGATTTTCTTTAAATGTTTCAAAGATCGCAGGAAAAAATATATTTTTGCTTAAGTTCCATTTTCTGAATGAAATGATTTTTGCAATTTTTTAACTTAGAATTTTAATTCGAAATTTTGAATAAGGCTCCAAATTTAAGCTAAAAACTTATTAAAGAAATACTTCATAATCAAAATTTAACTTGGTCTGGATTTTTTGAAAATAAAGTTCGACAATATCTGAATTTAAACTTAAAATTTGTAATTTTTTTCGACTATTTTTTAACATCTTTTCGAAATTTTAATTTTCTTTTGAAATCCTGAATGTACATCGATATGTCGATTAATATAAATACGCCAGAAAGGAATATTATTTTTTGGATGCTAATAAAAGTAAAATTATAATTAATCGTTTAAAAGGGTTTTCGGTCAGCTTTCCTATTCATAAAAGTCACGACACGCCACTAATGCCTATTAAATTAGTTTCATTTACCTAATAGGAATGTGATTGGTTAATATGATTTTTAAATAAATACTTTTAGCTTTTTGTTAACTACTGATTAGGGAGTTACATAAAAGTCATCGGTTTATGTTAAGAGGGAGTTTTAAAAATTGAAATACAGAACTTGTCCCCTGAAACCAAGAAAGATTAAAAAACACAACAAAGGTTGCTCTAACGCGTTTCGACAGCCAAGCTGTCATCTTCAGAGAGAAAATAACATCTTATTTTAAAATGAACCCTTATATACTAAGAATATTCACTTCGTGCGTGATCGGCCGCACTCGAACGCTCATGCGCATCCAATCATACACGTCGTTGTGTCACAATTCCTTATCTATCGACCTTAACTATTTTTAACAGAGATGAATGGCCTAAAGGTCCAGCGCAACCATTCATAAGGTTGTTTCCAGCCTTATGAATGGCTAAGCTTTCACATGCATTTAACATATAATTCTTGTTAACTACTCTTAACAATTTAATATTATTATCTATCCTATGATCTAATTCAAAGGCATGTCGAGCCACACTTGACTTCTCACTTCTTCCGTACCACAAATGAGCCAAATGTTCTTTCAGTCGGATTTTAAGAGATCGTCTAGTTGGCCCGACATACTTTTGGGGACAATCCCTACATGTAATTTGGTAAATACCAGACTTATCTGTTTGCTCTACTTTATCCTTTAAACTACCCAAAAGCGAATTTAATTTTCAGTTAGAAGTATAAATAACCCGAAAGCCCTGGTTTCGTAAAATTCCACCCAAACCCTGCGTGAGCGAGGGTTCAAATGGAAGTGAGACGAATTTAAAGGTTTTGTTTTCATCAGCTCAGAAAGTTGTAGTATTCACCAATTCACATTTGAATTTTTTCTTATTAATAATTTTATAAATAATATTTGGATCGAATCCATTAACTTCAGCTATATATGTAATTGTCTTCAACTTCTTTCTGAATCTCCCTACTAAGAGGAAGACTCAGAAGACGATGGGCAAGGAAGTTGAAAAAAAAAGTAGTTTTGTTAATTTTCACAATTTATTTCCATAGTTGGTTACATCCTTAAAGGATTTTTCAATTTATAAAACTTTAAAGAGATGCAGCCAAAGAATTTTACATAAAGAGTGATTAGTTAGAAAAGAGAGGAAATTGCATTGATATTTGTCTAAATTTTGATTATATTGATTGCTATCTAAATTTTAATTTGTTAATTACAGAGTTGACTTCTATAAAATTTTTCACTCTTTTGTTCGTAATCTTCAATACCAAAATAATCCCGGGATCCCGGGATTGACCAAATATAATCCCGAAATCCCGGGATTAGAAATAATGACCGGGATCGAATTCCCTAATCACAAGCCATTTTATATTTGATTCTTTGTAATTCACTCGGGTCGTTCATAATTCCCATACTGTGAAAATGTTTGTCTAATCGGCAGTGAACTGCCCAAATCCCTACAAGTTTCCTGAGGTTGTTTCTTAAAAGGTGTAGGCACAGCTTTGGCTTTTCCCTGCACGATATTCTAATAAATGCGTGAGTCTATCGGCATGTTGTTATTGACGCCCATTGGGCTTTGTGTTTACCAGAGATTAGTGTTTGCCAGAGACTAGTGTTTGCGATGGATTTCTTCGTTAAGTAGGGAACGCGCTCAACACCCTTATTTTCTTTTAAGCATCCTAACAGGATTGTCAGATGTACTTTCAGCTGTATTTTGAAGGGCACAACAAATTAATTGGTTGAAAAAAAAATACACGTAAACCTCGTATTTGTGATCAGTTTAATTTAAACAATTGTTCTCATTTACATTCAGGGACATCTAAGAAGGAACAAGCTGCTTCAAAAAAATCTGCTCGGGCACGTTTTTCCATGTCTGGATCGAACTTATTATTGAACCTGATGTCTGGTACACCTCCCAGTGGTGGCTGAAGCGCCTTAGTAGCGCTGGCGAACCCTATCATTACGTTGTACCCCCATTTGCTACTTAGGCAGTGTTTCACGTCGTACGTACTAATGCCAAATCTTTCGGCACACTAAAAATCATTTCACAGTTTTTCCTCATGGAAAAATGGTCTGATACTTACCAGTTTCGCATTTCGAACGGGTTGACCGACATAACAGGAAACGAATTGTAATTTTTGAAGTTGAGTGTAGTTACTGGTAACGATGCAACCCTGTATCATATTTTCTATGCATTCATTTTTACCATGTTGGCATCTAAACGTGTGAGGAACAGTCGAAGACATCTTAAACAGCATTTTTTATTCAAATTATGTCAGAATTGTAAGAACTACATACATTGGTATGTCCATAGGGTTCCAAATCCAAATCCAAATATTTGCCTAATTCGTTATATGCTGGATACAGCTGATTTTTGATGAAATTAACACAATATGGACACAGGCTTTCATAATATAATGAAACTTTTAATTTCTGCTCCTAAATGTGAAACATTTGTCAATTATTTAAAAAAGTAAAATTGATAACTTACCTCTTCCGACAAAACAAAATTAGTTAAAAAAAGTAACAAGTAAACGTACTTCATTTCGGCCTAGCTTTACAGAATGTACTGTTGTAGTTTAATGATATTCTTTTATATGTTAATTACAAGATTATTTCATTGTTAATAGAGTGTGAATGTATGAATGCAGATAATATTGTTTGAAACTTTCCTCGAAAACATCGAATTCTAAACAAAAATGATACATTACTAACATTTTTTATTAATCATGCCGCTAATGACGCCGCTATAAGACTCCGTCGATATCAATAACTGAACAAAACAAGATGTAAGGGATTGATTCCTGCTAGTGTAATTTAGATTGGATTAGATTACATATGGGTCGTTTCGTGTGTCTCTTCGACCACCTTGCACCTTGACCTAATGAAATCTTTTGTGTATACCCTGATCTATGTAGTTCCCAGGTTCAAACTCTTGTAGAAGTTTATTATGGACCTGGGATTGAGTTTTTCCACATCTGAGGGGTCTAAGGATGGCCATCCGAGTTGGACGTGCCTTTTGCGTGCAAACACATCGCATTTGCATAGCACATGTTCTGCAGTCTCTACAGCTTCTGCGCAAAAGCGACATAGGTCTGTTTCAGCCTGACCTATTTTCTTGAGGTGGTACCTCATAGGGCAATGTCTTGTTAAGAGGCCGGTTAGGATCCTCAATTCGGATTTGCTGAGTTGTAACTAGACCTTTGTCTTTTCAAGCATTGCAGATATGAATCTTTTCGCTGGTCGTCTGGATTCTGGATTCTGGATTCGTTGTGGGTTGCCTAAAATTTAGGCCAGCACTTAGGCCACCCTTTCCGGACCTATTGTGCTATCCCCGTGATTGAGGTGTCCTTGGTCATTCATTCAGCCACCCAACCTTGTTGAGAAATTGAGGAACGTCCCTTGGATGCGCCTCTCTCAAACGGGCCACACTAGGCCAGAAGTCCCCCAGCGTGGATCCTCTGATTGATGCTAGTGCCGGGCAGTGACACATCACGTGCTCGACACTCTCATCTTCTTCTAAGCACCCTCTGCAGCTCGGGTCGTTTATGATTCCCATTCTGTGGAGGTGTTTGATTAATCGACAGTGACCTGTCCATATCCCTACAAGTTTCCTGAGATTATTCCTTGAGAGTTGTAGGCATAGTTTTGCCCTTTCCCTGCACGGCATTCTAATGAATGCGTGAGTTTGTCGGCATGTTGTTATTGATGCCCATAAGGTTTTGTGTTTACGATAAGTTTCTTCGTTAAGTAGGGATCTTACGGTTGATCTTGCAAGGAGAAGGGTTGGTTCTGGTCCAACGAATTGTCCCTCCGAACCCTTCCTCACCAGTTTGTCAGCGCGTTCGTTTCCCTCTTTCCCAGAATGTCCTTTGATCCATATTAGATCAATTGCATTCTCTTGTGATAGACGTTCTAGAGCTAGGTGGCAATTCCATACCAGCACTGAGTTTGTTTTCACATTCCTCAGGGCCTTAAGGGCTGCCTGGCTGTCCGTCTTTATTTGGATATATTTTCCTGTAATGTTCAGTTGCGTCATTTGTTCGGCGCTATATAAAATTCCCAACATCTCCGCTTGAAAGATTGTTCAGTATTTATCTAGCTTAATACTTACACTTAGGTTCAGGTCTTCCGAGAAGATTCCTGTTCCAGTGCCCGTATTTGTTTTCGATCCATCCGTGTATATACTTACGTCTGGTATCTTTGCTTGTACTTCCTCCATTTTTATACGGTAGGATTTTGTGAAGTTATATTTCACCAGTAGATGGTCCATCGGTGCATCCAGAATAGGTACCTTTTGGAGCGCCTCCTCCATTATGCGCCGGTGACCCACCATTTTACCTACCGTATTCCACATTCCTCCTGCTTGCAAACAGAGAGCAGAAGCCTGTGCCGCCCCCTCAAGAAATATGTCGAGAGGTGGCAGGCACAAGATCGCCTCCATTGCTGCTGTTGGAGTGGATTTCATTGCTCCTATCACTGCCAGACACGCTAGTCTCTGGATGTGATTTAGCTTTTGTTTTATAGTGGTGCACTTTGTCTTTGGCCACCAAACTATAACTCCGTAGCTTACAATTGGTCTGATGACTGCCGTGTATAGCCAAAAGGTCATCTTAGGGGATAACTCCCAAGACCTCCCGATGGCCCCACGGCATTGCCAGAAGATCTTGTAAGCTTTGTTTAATTTATTTTCAATGTGGTACTTCCAGCTCAGTTTGCTGTCAAGTTCAATACCAAGGTATTTCACTCGATTTGACAATCCGAGTTGGGTTCCCATGAGTTTGGGAAATTTTAGTCGCGCTAATTTCCTTTTATTTGTGAAAAGGACCATTTCCGTCTTTGCAGGATTTGCTGCTAGGGAATGTTCTTTGCACCATTTCTCGACTATATATAAGGCGTCTTGCATTAACTCGAAGAGTACTCCCTCGTGTTTACCTGAAAGCAGAATGGTTATATCATCTGCGTAGCCAATTGTATAGAGATGCCGATCATTGAGTTTTCGGATAAGGTCATCCGCTATGATTAACCATATAAGGGGGGATAATACACCCCCTTGCGGACATCCCTTACTCGCCGGTCGTAGTCTTGGATATAATCTCCAGTGGAAAATTCTTGACTTTGTTTCCTATTTTTTCTCCTCATTGTTGATTTGACTTTTAGAAAAACCAAAAGCCGGTTCAGGTTCAAGAAATGACGGTGCAGATCCTTCTCTAGCGAGTTGGTCCGCAGCTTCATTCCATTATATTCCTTTGTGCCCTGGCACCCACTTAAGTTTAATCCTGTTGTGTTTAGCCAGTTGGCAGATGACAGTCCTAAACTAGTTTGCGTTTGACAATGCAGCTGCTGAGAGCCTTTATTGCCCTTTGGCTGCAAGAGTTAATGTAGGTCTTTGTTACTTTCAGGTTTCTTCGAAGGCACTCATAGGCGCAGAGTTCTATTGCATGTATTTCAGTTTGAAAGACAGTTCGGTCTTTTCCCAACGCTTTAGAGAACCTATAGTTAGGGCCATACATTCCCACTCCCATGTGCTGTCTTTGACCCATCTATAAGCCAGATGGATAATTTATATTTTTCTTCAGGTAGTGATTGAGCGTCAGGGTGGATATCTAAGTCCACTTCAAAGGAATGATCAGATTCGTACCTGAGTTGCATATAATCAACCGATCTTGTTAAAACATTCCCTGAGGATTCCCATGAGACCGGCGAAGTTTCCTTCGTTAAATTGCTTTAATTGCAGTAATCTTAAGGCTTCATTGATCGTCTCCCTCTTCATTAAAAAGTGGAGAAGAGTTAGATCTAGCATTACCTTGAATGCTGCTGTTGGACAGGTGTTCATTGCGCCTGTTATGCCTAGACTTGCGTACCTTTGAACTATGTTCAGTTGGTTTTGTGCTGTCTTTTTCGTAAGTTTGGCCACCATACTAAAAAAGGGGCGTAATTATCATCCTATATGACCTAAATCTCATTTTCGGTTTGAGACCCCAGGTTTTGGTGAATAATCTGCGGCACATCCAGAACACTCTCTTCGTTTGCTTGATTATTCGGGTCAAATGAGGATTCCAGGTGAGTTTTTGGTCTTTTTCATTATTTTTGGCCACCATACTAAAGAAGCGTATGTGATCAGGGGTGTAATTATCATTCTATATGACCAATAGATCATTTTCGGTTTCAGAACCCAGGTTTTGCTGAACAATCTGCGAAATGTCCAGGACGCTGTCGTGGCTCGCTCGATTATTCTAGTCAAATGAGGATTCCAGGTGAGCTTTTGGTCTAGGACTATTTCTAGATATTTAGTCTCACTTGAGAAGTTAAGTTGGACTCCATTCATTGTGAGAGCTGTTAGATTTAGCTTCCTTAACTTCGTGAACGGAATTATTATTGCTTTATTTTGGTTTACACTTAATCCTTGTTTTGTACATCAGTTGACGATGGTGTTCAGGGCTTCTGATAATGACAGTAATATCATGTGCATAACCTATTGCTTCAAAGTCCGAGTAATGCAGTATATGGACCTTAGCAGTGGAGATAAAACACTTCCTTGGGGACAACTCATTGCTACGCTCACTATGACTGAATCACTGCCTAAGGTTGCTTTAATTCTTCTACTATCTAACATGGAGACGATACAGTCGATAGTAGGTTTCTCAAAACCTTTTTATGGATTCATATAAGGTGTTCTCAAAAGCACCCTGTATGTCTATAAATCCACAAAGAGCTATTTGTTTGTTTTTTCTATCTTTTTGACAAGACTGTGTAAGGCTGACTGTGGATTTTCCCTATTGATAGACAAATTGATTTTCATGAAGCGGATTCTTTGACAGTACTTCGCTTCTAATGTGTTGGTTCATAATTTTCTCCATTGTTTTAAAAAGAAATGACGTTAAATTAATGGGTCTATATGATTAAGGCTGTGCAGACGATCGCTTGGTATATAGAGCACATTTACGTCTCTTCAGCTTACTGGAATGTAGCTTAACGTGTAACTAGCTTTGAAAATTGTAGCTAATTGACCTACAAGTTCCATCTGCTAGTGTAATGAAATTACTTTAAGAATTTTGTCCACATTATTCAATTGATCAGCTCTAAAATTTCTATTATTGTCACGAATGTGCTGCGGTATCAAAGACTATCTCATTGAATGAATATAGAAAGTGATTATTACATTGCAGATGTCTGTAATCAGTTGAATGTACCACAGACTAACGTTTCTATTTCTATGGATATTTGAATGATGGGTTAAGAAGGAAATAGTGGACATTTATCTGGTATTAAATCTGTTTAATTCTAATTTATTTTTAATAAAACACTAACTCACAGACAACGCATAGCCTAAACCGAAGGGTTTAGAAGCTTACAATTTAATCATTAATTTTTAGGCGAGCACTAAGAAAGAGTTTTCAAAAATTCATCCCCTTAGTGGATTGAAAAGAAGATGAAATTTTAGTTTCGTCATTTTTGAAATTAGAAATGAGGAAATTGGTGTTAAAACTATTGTTTATAAATAAAAGTCAGCTGTATCAGCGTTTTTTGGAAATTGTGCTTTAAGGGCTAAAATGTACTTAATAAAGCTCTAAAGACCGAACGACAAACAATTTAAGCTTTAAGGGCTAAAATGTACTTAATAAAGCTCTAAAGACCGAAAGACAACGTACAGCTTAAACCGATGGGTCTAAAGCGTGGATTTTTACACACGATTTCCTTAAATTATATAAGTAAGAGAACTAAGAAAGGATTTTTTAAATACTTCCTCCAAAAGTATCAAACAGAGACTGAAAATTTGTATGAAAGTTCATCATTTTTGAACTTAAAAATATGGTAATTTTTTTTAGATTTTTGTTCATAAATAAAAATCAGCTGTATCGGCGTTTTTGGAAATTCATGTCGAAGGAGAAAAAGTTGCTTAATTTTTGAAAAATGTCCAAAATTTTAAAAAAGTTGGAATTTTCAAAAAAGTTAAATCTTTAAAATTAAAATATTTTTAGGTTAAAATTTTGGAAAAAGGTAGAAATTTTTATAGAAAATTAAAATGTCCAAAAAGAGCTAAGATATTGGAAAAAATACGTCTAAAGTTTGAAAGGTGTCAACATGTTCATAGAAAGTTAAAAATTTTAAAAAGTTTAATTTGAAAAAATTAAAAACTTAAAAAGTCTGCATTTTCCAAAATTTCAAGAACTGGAAAAAAATCGAAATTTAAAAAAATAAAAATTTTTTAAAGTAAAAGTTGAAAATTTTTAAAAATAGTCAAAAATTTTGGAAAAAGAACGGTATTTAAGAAATCGAGACATTTCCACAAAATTTTTCAAAAAAGCTGCATTTTTACAAAAAATATGAATATTGAAGAAAATCCAAAACTATCAAAAACATCGCATTTTCAAAAAAAAAATCAGTTTTAAAAAAGTCAAAACTTTAAAAACTGCCTAAATTTTCATAGAAAGACAAATTTCCGAAGTTAAAATTGAAAAAAGTCAAAATTTGGAAAAAGGTCAAAATTCCGAAAAAGCAGACATTTTTAATTTTGAAAATTTGAAAAAGACAAAATTTTCAGTAAATTCGAATTCTAAAAGAATGTAAAGATTTAAAATATTGAAGAAATTTCAGTCAAATTTAAAAAAAAATGAAGATTTTAAAAGGCCCAAATATTGATGAAAAGTCAAAATTATCAGAAAAGTAACAATTTTCAAAAAGAGTTGAAATTTTGAAAAATTTTGACATTTTGGATATGGAAATTTTGAGGAAAAAAGTCCAACATTTTCATTAAAAAGTGACGATTTGATCGAAAATTTCCAAAAATAAGTTTTGAAAAAATGTGTAACTTTACAAAAAAAGTCAATCCAGCTTGAAAAACAAGTTTTAATTTTCGAAACAAAAAATGCCAATAACATCTAGAAAAATTCAAAATTTTGTAAAATAGTCTAAAATTTTGAAAACGGTCGACATTTTAAAAATGTATCTCGAAAAAATCTAGTTTTTCAGATAAAGTCAAAATGTTCAAAAAAGATCGAAGGTTTGCAAAAAAGTCGAATTTTTGAAAAAATATTAAAATTTAGAAAGAAAATAGTCAAATTTTTAATAAATCGAAGATAAAATAGTATATTCTACAACAAGTTATGGAATGGCACATATTCCACACGAGCGAAAAGTTTGTAGCCCGAGCCGCAGGCGAGGGCTACGGTTTCGCGAGTGTGGAATATGCCATTCCAAACGTGTTGTAGACTATACTTTCTCTAACAAGATTATAGAAAAACCCCTAAATATTCATAAAAAACTTCAAAATAGATTACAATTTGAAACACGACGCTTTAAATAAATACCCTGATTATTACATGTAACCATAGCAACAAAAACAAATTACTTGATATTCCGCCCTAAAATGAACCTAAACGGCTTCTGATTCGCCGAAAGCCGTGCAGAATATTAATATTCTAAACAACCTAAATGTTTCCGACCAATAAGAATCATTTAAAACGGTGTGTAGAATATATTCTGAACGGGTGCTGGAATGACATCTGTTCTATAACAATTTTAAGTGATAGAACGTGCAGTTTCTATGATAGTGTTAGAGAAAAGTATTTCTTTAAAAAAATGTTAAATTTCCAAAAAAAAATATAATTGGAAATGTTGCCAATAGGTAATCACAACGTCTATGCTTTTAAAAAAGTCTGGATTTAAAAAAATCGATATGTATTTTGGAAAAAAGCCAAAACTTTAAAAATAGTTGATATTTGAAAAAATTGATAAAATTATTCAGAATCGAAATTTTCAATAAAAATTATAATTGAAAAAAAATTCAATGTAAAAAAAAGGAATTTTTAAAAATGTCTAATATTTAAAAATCCAGCTATCAAATACTACATTTTTCAGAAAAAGTAAAAATTTCCAAAAAATGAAAATTTTCAAAAAGTGAAAATTTTGAAAAAATGTTGAAACTTCCATAAAATTATGGTTTCGAAAAATTGGACATTTTGAGAAAAGGTCCAAAGTCTTTAAAATGTCCAAATTTTGATAGGATCTCGAAATTTAGAAAAAAATGGTTCCAAATTTTTTATAAAAAATTTCGACATCAAAATTTTCATTGTCAACTTTTCAACGCAATCTGAAATTTTTAAAAAGTAAACAATTTTGAAAGGTATAGTATCAGAACAGTCGAAATTTTTAGTCAACATTTTAAAAAGTTAAAATTTTGGAAATAGCGGAAATTTTGAAAACCTAAATAGGTGAATTTAAAAAAACCAAACCTTTGAAAAAAGACGAAACTCTGGTTAAAAAAAGTTGAAATTTTAATAAAAAAGTCGAAATTTTTGAAATAAAAATTGTCATTGTCAATTTGCTAAAGAAATCTGAAATTTTCGAAAACTAAAAATTTTAAAAAAGTCGTTATTAATAGAAAAGTTGAAATTTTCAGTCAAAATTTTAGTATTTTAGTATTTTCAAGCATTTAAAGAAACGAAAACTTCGAAAAAAGATGAAATTTTGATAAGAAAAGTCGGAATTTTAAAATAAAGTCGAAATTTGAAGGGAAATTCAACCATTCAAAAACCCAATATTTTCACAAAATTTCAAATTTAGTTTACAAAAGTGAAATTTTTGAAAAAAATAGAAATCTTTAAAGGCGAAAAAAAAAGAAAATTTTAATTAAAAAAACGAAGTTTAAAAGTGGGAAAGTTTCAAAAAATTGAAATTTTGGAAAAATCACGAAATAAAAAAAATCGATTCATTCATTTAAAACGTTTAAAGTACTGGCCATGACAACAGTGTGGAGTGTGGTAACATAACAGCTTGATTTTCAATAATTTGGTATCCTATGCACAGGGGCGGCCTTTGGGGGTGGCAAGCAGGGCAACCGCCCGGGGCCTCGCTTTTGTAGGGGGCCTCGGGCACTCGCGCAATAGCACGAATTCTAATGTTCACTTGAATTTCGAGTCTTAACCGCGCATTATAAAACTGGACTCGCTGCTCCCTTGCGTGGTAGTTATCGCGCTGATATCTGTCTCACTCGCTCCAATGAATGTTCCTTTCCTTCTCTTTCACATTTCGTACCAGTGCCACAAGTGCTGCCAACTGCAAGGGCTAAACAAAATCTGATAGTACTCCATTTTCTTCGTGTTTACGATTCGGGGAATTCCCGTGTTTTGTTTCAGCTGTCAACTGTCGTCGGATTATGCTTTTATATTAGAGCAGTCGTCATCATTTCTAAATCCCTGATCCTTTTAAGACATTAATGCACTTTATTTATCATGATTAATAGTTTGTTATCTTTCTGTTTAAAAACTGGAGGACAAAACTTGTCCCCTGAAGCCAAGAAGGATATTTTTGAAGATACACAAGGACAGGTCCGTTCCACCAAAAAAAATCTTTGTGTTTATTAATTTTTCTTAGTTTCCAATAAACAATTTTAAAAGTCCAAATATATTTATTTATGACTTTGCATTTCTAGTCAAGCATCATCATTGAAATTCATAAGCGTAGGCAGAATTTAGTTCAGGGAGGGGCAAGAATCATTTTGAAAAATTGATAAAAAAAGAAAACCGGAAAACGTTCCGAGTATATGTATATTTTCATTTAACTACATAAACTGAGTAACCGAATTTTCAAATTAACTTAGAAATTTGGAAATAGAGTCGAACTTTGCGAAAACAGTCAGAAAATTGAATCTAAAATAAAAACCGATCCTTTCGGAAAACTTTAAAAACTATCCAAATTTCGAAGATTTCAAGAAATAACGATTTTAAAAAATACCGTCGAAATATCGAGAAAAAGGTTGAAATATCTTAAAGAAAAGTGAACATTTTCAAGAGAAATTTTAATTTTGAAAGAGACGAGGAAAAACGAATGTTGGGAAAAAGTTGGAATGTTTAGAAATTCGCGTTTAAATTAAAATTCTAACCTTTCGAAAAATCTCAAAAATTGTTGAAAATTCGAAAAAATTATATTTTTAAAGGTGGAATTTTGTGAAAAAAAGATGTAATTTTCAAAAAAAGTTGGAACTTTGAGAAAAATTTATCACTGTAAACGGAAATTTTCAGAAGCATAAAACATCCCTATTTCTAGTGTGAGTCAACATTTCCAGAATAAGACAACTTTTGAGAAACATGAAATTTTCGGAAACTTAAATTTGAAAAAAAATCAGAAGAAAACGAATATTAAAAAAATGAAAGTTCAATTTTGAGAGAAAAATGTAGAATAAAGTCGTTATTTCCAAAGTGACCAATTTTTTTTGAAAAAACCCTATTTTGGGAAAGGATTTTTTTGAAAACCGAAATTGAATAAAAACCCAACCTTTCAGAAGAACTCGAAATTTCTAAATATGCCAAAATATTTCCAAAAACCAAATGTTGTGAAAAAATTTGCAATTTCCAAAAACGTTTTTCTCGAAATGTTTACTTTTTTATTCTAATTTTGACATAATATTTAAATTTCAATAAAGAAATTGAATGTACAAGAAATCGTTTTCTCGAAATTACCCAAAAATATTTTTCGCAACATTTTTAATTTTTGATAATATGCCGATCTAATTTAGAGAAAGCAGACGTATTTCGAGAAAACTGAAATTTAAAGGAAAAGCCAATTTCGAGGAAAAAGTCTAGAAAGTTCCAGAAACTAAAACATGGCATTTTAAAATAAAAGTCAATATTTCGAAAAATCGAAACTTAAAGAAATAGGCAATATGAGAATAGCGTCCGATGTGGAAAAAACGAGTCTTGAAAAAAAAGTCAAAATTTTAGAAGATACGAATTTGCGAAAATATTATTTTCGAAAATCAGATGGGATTTCAGATATTTTAAATTGCGAAAAAGTATTTTGAGAAAATATCAAATTTGAAATTTGTTTTTTTGGAATTTCGAAATGATTTTCCTTGAAAACAAAAAAAAAGTCGAAATTTTGAGAAAAAAGTCAAATATTTAGTAAAACTCGAAATTAACTCAGAGAGAAGTCAAATTTGTCGAAATTTTTGAGAAAAAGGACAAATTGTGAGAAAAATGTATTCTAGATTTTGAGCGCTTGAATCAGCAACATCCTTCTGCTACTACGAATGTCCAATGAATAACGGATTAACAATGTTCCATCAGGAATTTCGATTTTTTTAAATCTAAAAAGTCATATAAATCAAATTGTTATCAAAACATATTAGAAGAATTCTAATTTTGATAGAGACGAAAAAATGATTTTCCGAAAGAAAGGCCCAAAAAATGGAATTTTGAGAATAAAGTCGAAATTTCTGAAAAGACGAAATTAAACTAAAGGGGGGGCAAGCGCCCTACCCTGCCCTATTCTGACTACGTCTATGTTAAAACTAATTCCACAAAGACGAGGGCCTCTTAAAGATCTATCCGCCCGGAGCCTCGCAATGGCTAAGGCCGCCCCTGCCTATGCACAAGACCAATAGGTTTGAACATTTATTAGATTTGAAGTTTGGAAACCAAATACCGGTTTCGATCTTGTTAGATCTCGTCAGTTTGGTATACCCCCCTTGAATGGCCATCGCCAACAATGTCGTATGCAAGTAGAATGCAACCTAGCCAGATAGAATGCAACCTGGCCATAGTGTTTCTCTATGGACCAATAGGTGGCGGTAATACTGAGAAGTCACACGCTTGACGTCCGTGAATTCTTTAGTACTTGTCGGAACATTTGTTAGCATTCGAGTCGGATATACCAAACCTAGTTTGCATTTACTTGTAAAATTTGGTATGTGTAATTTGAATTTGAAAGATGTAAGAAAAACTGTCACTTTTTGCATTCGTTTACCATTTTGTTTTTGCACTATTTTCGTTTTTTTAGGATTAGGATATTCAACTAACGTTTATAAAAAAGAAGTTTAAGAACTCCTGACAATACGAAATCAAGAAAAAAGTCTCTTTTAAGTATTTTATTAAATAAGTCACTTATAACAATTACATTACAACTAAATTATTTTAATTTCATAGAATACACTTTATAGACACTGGATAGCTAATAATAAATATGCTTAAGTACTTAATTAAAGAAAAATTTTAACAAAAAATGTACAAGTAAAAAAATTTAACCAAAACTGCAAAAACTATTCATTAGTTAACCCTTCCGCCTTCAGGGCTCCCCCTTTATACAGTTTCGCTTAAATTCTGAAATCATTTGATCTACACGATGACGAAAATTGATGAAACGAAAAATGGCAAAACAGTGATGAGTCTTGTTATCTGTATTTGTACAGCGCTATTTCACTCTCGGTGATTTAATATCCCAATTTCTTCAATGCTTTTAAGTCGACATCTTTGTAATAATCTTCGCTGAAAATTGGAAAAACACATAAATTAACAGAACGTGGTTTTATTGTTAATAACTTACGCTAATCATTTTAGCTTTTTTCAATCAAAACTCCAAGCTTATTAGTTGGGTATATTTACAATTCAACTTGTTCTCTCAACTGTTAATCAGTTATACACCCAAAACCATTCTTGTGCTTCTTTCGAGAAGTCGTGTGTTAAAAGTTACCTTTTGTTATCCAGAAAATGCCCAGAAGAAAACCATTTTCTTTCAGAAGAAACTTGCACCTTAGAGAAAGTTCAGGAAAGAAGGAAGAAGGTGAAAATTAAACTAGTTAGCTTAGTTTAATATTTATTTATTTGTATACATAACAATTTCTAAATTAAACCACCGACAGCAGTTAATTATGAATAAAAGATAGCCAATAAAGCATCAAGTAAAAACTCAACTAAATGACGTATAAAAATAAAGTAAAATTAGAAAATCATTTGGTTAGTTTTGCGTCCGATCAAATTAAATAATAAATAGACTTCTTAACCAAATGATTTTCTATAGAATTTTGTACATGTATGGACTTGGCGTTATTTGATTTTTAATTTTGCAAACGTGAATTTATCTAATTGGCTGCATCTGGAGCGTTACGCGACGCGGGTGATGGTCTGGGTTTCTTGGGAATTATTTTTGTAGAACCCGAACCTTGAAGCCCAGCTAAAAGCTCGCTCTTTCTTATGCTCTTCAGATCCAAATCTCCATAATAGTCCTCGCTGTAAAGACGTTACGTTTACGAACTTTTACAACAATTTAGCTAACAACGTAATAGTCGTAATAGTAAACAAAGAGAGCTCTAATAGAACGACTGTCCAAAATTTTTTACTTAAAAACTATCGATTGTGCTGCATGGTAAATGATGCTCTCTTGACTACTTTCGTATTAAAAATGTAAAAGCTAATAGAAGAGGAAATTAGAAGTAGATGGAAAGTAGAAGTTAATCGAAGGGGGTGTTTTGTGTTAAATATAGATTTTTTAAGTTCAAAAAAAGGTTTTATCCACTTAAGTTTAAAACATCGGTAATAATTATGCAATTTTGGTAATTAACGATGGCCATTGGATGTACTGTGTGTGAAACCTCCTTCTTGACTATTAAAAAGCTACAATATTTCTTCAGTACTTTAGCATAGACATTTTGTTTAATATATCGCTTTTTTGTTTCGATTATTGAAATTGCATATGTAATAAATTTACTATTTTGTGTAGGTATATAAAAATATTTGTATACCATTCACAGTGTGATAGTTGCTTAATGTATAGTTCACCGGCAGTAATAGTAGCAAAACTTTTCAGAACATTAGATCTCCACTACGTAAACGAGACCATTACTCGATTTTTAGCATAGAATGTCCGCGTGGATACAATAATACTAATCCTTAAGCCGATTTGCAGTAGATTTTTTGAACCGACAATACTGCAATGCTTTTGTGCAATAAGATTAACCAAAACGACCAAGGGCATCTAAAAGAAGTAGTGGAGTTGTTAAGTTGCCATTACTTCAAGATGTTTCCCTAACGTGCGTAATGAAGCATCAAAATTCCGTGAGATGTATAATTTCAAATTTCGATTACGCAAAAACGGTACCGCTAGAAATCCTCATGTTTTCCTATTTCATCCACAATAGTACGCTACATAATATATTTCTTTTTTTATCAAAATGTATAGAAAGGTTTGGCTGCAATAATTAAAATCTTTTCTGATTCTTTGGTTTATAGCTTACGTGTTAAAAATAGTAAGTTTAACATTGAATAACGCGGCTTCAGTAGCGGCACTGATATTTTAATTTTGCAGGTGTCTGGGTAACATTGTTGGTAATATCTGATAAAAATTTAAAGAAAACTATAAAAAAACAATTGCCCAGTGGACTACTTTAAGCGAAAGATGACATGAGACTGCATTCTAAAGTTTTTGGATTGATTTGTTTTATCTTTGACCTCAATAAATAGGAAAAATCAATTTCAACTCATTTTTTAGTAATGTAGTAAACAGTTATATTTTACGGTAGCTTACACTATGCACATAAATTAAAAAATAAAAATAAATACCAATCCTGTCCCCTGAAACCAAAAAAAAAACACAACAAGGGTTGCTCTAACGCGTTTCGACAGCGTAGCTCTCATCTTCAGAGAGATACTCTTTGAATATCTCTCTAAAGATGATAGCTTGGCTGTCGAAATGCCTTAGAGAAGTCTTTGTTGTGTTTTTTAATCTTTATTGGTTTCAGGGGACAAGATTTGTATTCCAATTTTTAAAGATAACCAAGGACCAGACCAAAAAAAAGAAACAAATTTTTAAAATGATTTTCTAAAGGTTGCAATTGGAGGGAAAATAGTCACAGATAGTCATAGAAGATAAAAAGAAACAGTTAAAGCTCCAAGTTTCTAGTTTTTAAATTTGGCCTTAATTTTGTTGCATTAGCAGTTTTTGAGTAATCATAAGTAAATCATCTGAAATTTTTTTTCAAATTTTTGCTTGCACATCATTCAAAATTTTTTTTAATATGAAGTTCCTCTAACTAGTTCAATCCTCGTTAATTTTGACCTCTCGACCTCTGTTAAATGAGTTTTCGCTGAGTGATGACCGTTCAAAATAAAAAAGACATTTTTGATTTTGGTAATCAATAATTCAGGAAATAGTGATCGCACAGAAAATAAAAGCAGAGTTTTAAAACTGCAAAGTATTCTCTTTAAGTTCTAATAAATGGTTTTTGATAAAAACATTTTTAGAAAGAGAAAGTTGGAGTTGTAACTTAATAAAAAATAATTAAAATGAAATTAAAATTAAAAAGAGATTATAGTTTCGTGGTCGCTATAAACCCATCAGAAATAGCCTAACGGCAAAAATTTATGGAAGTGGAGGCAAAAAAAATTACTATAAAAACAATGTTAGAAATTTGTAAGTTACATTTCCGCAGCATCGTTAACGAGCTCAGGAATGTTTAGAAGAAAACACGTTCTTCATTTTTTTCAAAATAATTTTCGTCCTTTCATAAAGATCTTCAAGGGGGGCATTATAATTAAAGGAATACATTTAAATTCAATTTAAGGTATCTACGACATGTAATTTGTAATTTGTTTTTCTCAATGTGAGACAAACTTTTAGAAAAAAATATAAAAAATTGAATTTTTAATCCAAGAATTTCTATAAAAATGAATGAATGAATTACCAATGTAAAAAATTCGAGAAAGTTTCAAAATTAATGAGAAAAAATTTTATAATCCAAGCTTTTAATTAGAATGTCAAGGGAATGCATCAAAAATTTGGAAAAAAAGTTAAAGCTGCAAATGAAAATTTGAAATTAAGAGAAAAGTCAAAATTTCCAAAAAAACCTTGCTATCGAAATCTTATCAGTGGGAACCTTTTCTATTTTCCATTTTTTCTGAAAACTAGATCTTTCCTTGAAATGTCGAATTTCCATATTTTCTCAAAATTTCCATTTTTTTTTATATTCGTCCTTTTTTTAATTTCTCTATTTTTTGAAATTTCAAATTTATTCCAAAATTCGACTTCTTTTTCAAAATCCGACTTTCTCAAAATCCGACTTTCTCAAAATTTCCAATTTTTTTTTTCTCAAAATTGGTCGTCTTTTTTTCAAAATATTGTCATTTCTTAAAATTCGATTTTTTCTAAAAATTTCGACTTTTTTCTATTCGTCTTTCTGCAAATTTCGACTTGTTTACCAAACTTCGCTTTTTTCTCGAAATTTCGTGGATCCTTTGATAAAAAAGTAAAAATTTTTAGAATATTGTTTACCTGCAAATTTTTAAAAATATTTTTTGAAAATATTAAATTTTTGTAAAAACAAAAATTGCAGAAAATTAAAATTTTAACTCGTTTCTCAAAATTTTGAAGACGGTGAATATTTTATGGTGACACAGTAGGGCAGGGGGCTGGAGGAGCTTGCCCTTTACTCAGGTAGTCGTTAAAAAATAAATTTAGAGTCAAGAAATATCTTTTTCTCGAAACTTCGACTTTTTTCCAGAAGTTTCCCTCAAAATTCACCTTTTTCTTCAAAATTCTAATTTTCTTAAAAATCAGTTTGTGTTTTCGAAACTTTCGATTTTTACCTCGAAAATCGTCTATTTCTTCGAAATTAAGATATTTTTGAAATTTTTAAAAAAGGTCAGATTTTTATATTTAATTTGATTTCCTGAATATTCCGACTTTATCCCGAAATTGATTTTTTTATTATAATTCGCCTTTTTCTAAATTACGACTTTTTACTCAAAATTCTACTGTTTCTTCTAAAAATTTGACTTAACTAGAAATTTAGAATATTTTATATAAATTTCGGCCTTTTTCTCGAAATTTTGACTGTCCAGAAATTTCAACCTGTTTTTCAAAATTCGTCTTATTCTCGAAGTTTATTATAATTCGTCTTTTTCTAAATTACGACTTTGCACACAAAATTCTACTGTTTCTTCTCAAAATTTGACTTTACTATAAATTTAGAATATGGCTCTTTTCTCGAAATTTTGACTACAGAATTTTCAATCTGTTTTTCAAAATTCGTCAAATTCTCGAAGCTTTTTTTATTTATCCAAAATTTGACTTTTTCAAAATTCAAAATATTGATAAGAGTATAGAAATTTAGAGAATAATATTTTTACGAAATTTAGAGAAAAAAGTTTCTTGTAAATTTCGAAGATATGTCAAAATTTAAATGAAAATAAAATTTGCCAGGGAAATATTTTTGAAAATTGGTTTTTTCTTCTTCAAATTCGATTTATTCTGGAAATTGCAACTTTTGTCACAAAATTCTCCAAGTTAGTCCCAGTGGAAAAAGTCAATATTCGCATTCGCATTCGCGAATGTTGGAAATGAATATTTGCATTCGCGAATGTGGCAAAACCAAGATTCGTTATATCTATTCTAAATTAACAAATAACACTTACTGGGTTTGGCTAAGAATATTGAAAAAAAAACGAATTTTGAAAAAACAGTTTAAAACCAAAATCTCAAGAAAGTTCTAAATTTCGGATAAAAATATCGGATCTGAGATGCAAATATTCAGAAAAAAAGTAAAAATTTCTAGCGTTAAATAAAAATTTGTAGACAAGTTAAAAATCTGAAAAAACTCTTATAAATACATTTTCTTTTTCAGAGAGTTCACAGTACACATTTTCTTAAAACTTTTTGTAAATTATTTTTACTGTGACTCTAGTTTCTATTAAATGCAAATTCTTTAAAATAATCTTTTAATTACCATAGTTTGGAATAGGTTATGCTAGGTTAGGTGAGGTAACATTTGCTCAAAATTTTGAGTATTCGTTTTCCTAAAATCTCTGACATTTTGTTAAAATTCCGAATTTAAACTTAAAGCTCTTTTTAAGTCAGAGTTTTACCTGTTAATTTTAACAATATCGTCAAAAATTTATAATAAAGGGAACAAAACTCAAACTTTTAATATTTTTTTAAATTTTGAGATAAACATCACTAGATCGAAAAAAACACAATTAAAAAATTCCAAGAATTTTAGACGTTCGAGTTACATTCTTAGAATTTCCGAAATTCAGAAAATACAATTGAAAAACTTCAAGGATTTTAAACGTTCAAGTTGCATTCTTGGAATTTCCGAAATTCCGACTCTTTCTAGAAATTTAACTCAAAATTTTACGAAAAAACTTCAGAAAAAAATTTTCAAAATCAAGCAATACAATTAAAAAACTCCAAAAATTTTAAACGTTCGAGTATCATTCTTAGAATTTCCAAAATTCTGACTATTTCTAGAAATTTAACTTAAAATTTTACGAAAAAAATTGGAAAATTAAATTTCAAAATTCAAAAAATACAATTAAAAATTTCAAGAATTTTAAACGCTTAAGTTGTAATTCTTAGAATTCCCCAAACTGAATCTTTCTAAAAATTTAACTCAAAGTTTTACGAAAAAACGGGAAAAAAATATTTCTAAATTTTTTTTCTTCTTCAAATTATTTATTTACTTATTTAAAAATGTTGAGTCTCGAAATGTTGTCTCTAAATTCTTCTTTTTTAAGATTTGCTTTCTTAAAATTCTAAGTTAAGACAAAACACTCCTTGGGTTGAAATACAAACTTTGAAAAAAAAAAGTTTAAGACCGAAATCTAGAGAAAAAACTCTAAATTGCTCGACAGAATTATCGGATATGAGATGAAAATATTCAAGAAAAAAGTAATAATTACTGGATGAAAATAAAAAAGGTTTCAATAATTTGGATATTTTGATTTTTTATGAAAATTCCAACTTTTTGAAACTCAGAATTCTTTGAAAATGCTGATGTTTTTTAAATTTGTGACTTTTTTGCAAATTTAGACGTTTTAAAATTGCAATTTCTTCATTTTCTCAAAATTTTGATTGATTCCGATCATTTTGAGTCTTCAAAAATTTATATTTCCTTTAAACATTGCCTTTTTTAAAAAATTTCGACGTTTTCCAAAATTGGCCCCAAATAACGTTTTCCCAAATTTTGATACTTTTTCGAAATGTTTATTTTTTACGAAAATTGTAAAAAATTCAACCTTTTTTGAAAATTTCGAGTTTTTCTTAAAATATCGACTTTTTTGTAAATTTTACTTATTTTTGAAATTTCGACCTATTTTCCCCCAAATTTCGACCTTTTTATGCCCAAATTTCGATTTTTTGTTGAAATGTTGGCTTCTTTGAAAATTCTTACGTTTAAAGAAAACAAAAATTTTTGTAAAAGGGTGGAAATTTTTAAAATGATCAAAATTTTGGAACAATGATCAAAATTTTGAAAGTTGAAATTTACAAGGGTCAAAATTTAGGAAAAACGAGAACTTTTGAAAAAAATTGAAATTTTCGGAAAAGGAAGAATTTTAAGAAAAGTCGAAATTTTGAAAGACAAAATTTTGAAAAAGACAAAATTTTGAAAAAGAAAAAAAGTTGAAAGAAAAACTGCAAATTTTCAAAACAAACAACGTTTTCTCAACTTTTCACATTTTTTCGGAATATTTTCTTACGCACCTTGTAAAAAAATTGACCTTTTTTCAAAATTTCGAGTTTTTTTTTGAAATATGGATTTTCATGTAAATTTCATCGGCTTTTTTGAAAATTTCGCCCTTTTTTCCCGGAATTTAGTTTTTTATTGACATTTTTGTTTCTTTGAAAATTTTGACTTTTCGAAGAGTTCGGCTTATCTTAAAAATTCAACTTTCTAGACTTTTTTCAAAATTTCGATTTTTTTGGAATTTTCGAATTTTTGAAAATTTAAGTGGACTTTTTTTAAACACAGAATTTTTAGAAAAATTTAATCGTTTTATTTAAATTTTAAAGCTTTTGAAAATTCTGCTCTTTTTAAAATTTTTGACTTTTTGTGCAAATTTGTTGCAAGATGGCAATTTTTTCAATTTTCCCAAATTTTAATTAATTTCGATCATTTTGAGTCTTAAGAATTCTTAAAAAAATTTCGACGTTTTTCGAAGTTTCCTCCAAACGACGTTCTCCAAAATTTTGCCATTTTTTCAAACTTTCTATTTTTTACGTACACTTTTATCTTGTAAAAAAATTTAACCTTTTTTTCAAGATTTCGGGTTTTTCTTAAAATATGTAAATTTTACTTTTTTGAAAATTTCGACCTTTCTTTTCCCAAATAAATAATATCTGTTATAAATACATAAAACAGAAAATTTTATTAAAATTTCGAGTAGTACGTTTTTCTAAAATCTGTAACCTTTTTGTTAAAACTTCGAATTCAAACTTAGGATTCTAAGTCTCTTTAATAGACCTCTAACTTTTGAAAACATCACCGAAAATTTATGATGAAGAAAAAGGTTAAAAATGTTAATATTTTCTTTAATTTGAGATAAACATCAGTAGATCAAAAAATAAGTTCTAGTTGCTCTCTTAAAATGTCCAAAATTTTGACTTTTTCAAGAAATTCTAAAGTTTTCAGTAGAATTTCACGGTCAAAAGTCAAAATATTTCAAAAATTTAAATTTCGGAACATTGGAAGTGTAATCTTAATTTATTTTTAGAAAAAAAAAAGGATGGTTTGAAACAAACCTCTAATTTATTTTTAAAAAACTTGAAATTTCGATAAAATTGGGTTATACTTGGAAATTAGAGTCGAAAATTTGAAACAGGTTAAAAAAAGTCTAAAATCATTTTCAAAAATCAGGGTTTCGGGGTTAGTCGATAATGTGAGTAAAAAAATCTTCGTTTGTCAAAATTATACTTGAAACTTAAAAAAAAATCAAGTCTCCCAAGATCAGCATTAAAAAACGTAAAAATTTCTAGAAAAAATTTCAAAAAAGTTAAAATCTCCAAAAATTGTCGAAATTTCAAGTTTAAAGTCTAAAAAGGAAACACGGGAAAGTTAAAATTGGATTTTTCAAATAAAGTCATAGTTCCTAAAATAATAAGTCCCTTTTGTAAAACCCCATAATTTATTGAAATACAAAACTTGTCCTCTGAAACCAAGAAAGATTAAAAAACACAAAGGTTTTCCTAACGCGTTTCGAAAGCCAAGCTATCATCTTTAGAAAGATAGTTGTGTTTTTAGTCTTCCTTTGATTCAGGGGACAAGTTTTGTATTTCAATTTTTGAAGATAACCAAGGACCAGTCCTTGTCCCCATAATTTATATTAAAAATAATTGAAATTTCGAGAAAATTATGAAATTAGAATTTCGAAGAAACTTGGGTTTTTTTTAAACTCAAACATGAAATTTTAGGAAAATATCCATACCTTAAGGTACAGATTTACAGTAGAAATTTTGGGGATAAAAAATTAAAAACTGAAAATGCTTTGATAAAAAAAACGAAAACGAATGAATTCTCAAAATTCAAAGGAGAAATACTCTCGAAATATGAGGCAGTTATAAGATAGGGATACAAAAATCGAAATTACGAAATTGATAGAAAAAGGCAAAATTAAAATAAAATTAAAATTTGAAAAAACATGTCACAAAAATAAACAATAATTTGGTAAAAAATAATATATTATTATGCGGAAATTTTGATTAATATTTGAAGACTTTAGTCAAAATTTTGATATTACAGTTGAGACTCCGAAATATTTTGATACTGAATTTAATATTTTGAAAAAAAGTAGCCAAACTTTCCACTTTTGTCTGAAATTTGAAATTTAAAGAGTGAAATTTTAAGCTTTAACTTCGAGAAAAAGTGTAAGATTTCAAGCTTAAATTGGAAATTTAAAGTCCTATGAAAGTTGCCCCCCTTAGGCCGCTACCGTTCTTGGGCTGCCTCCAAATACACCCTACATACTAAGGTTTTTGTTGGTTTGAAGATTGTGCTTCTTCGTAATTATTTTTGTATCTTTTTTTTTGTGTTCTTAATAGCTTAATTTGCAGAAATGGCGTAAAAGTGCTACTTGTTTTTGTTTTGTTTCAAATAGTTTAAATATTTTTATCGAGTAGATACGTTATATGGGCAACAACCTCACCATATCATAAAATACAATTTATTTATAGAAAATACATATAAACAAGCCGAAATAATTGATTTCTTGCACCTTTACAACAAAGCTGGTTATTTCGCTTTTTTAAAAACAATCAAGTCAAGTCCATGGGTAACAAACAAAAACATTTTATTATAAATTCTTATGCTAAAGTAATTTAAAGTATGACATGGATGGTTAAGCAAGTAAGTAAAGCGATATAGGATAAAGGCCGTTCCACATGCACATTTTAGAATAAACAAGAGAAAGTAGAAAAGTAAAAGAGCTGTTAATAGACCAGTTTTAGTATTATTCGTATCATTAATTTTAATTGTTAATACTCCAGTTATTTAGCAGCTTTAATGCAAATTGTCTTGTATATTTGCATTTGGGTAAACTATGCCTTCGACAACTTAAAGCTGATGTAAAACACCAAAGTCAGAATTAAGCAATGCTCCTTTTTATTGATTTCTTTTTTTGTCATTGTGTATGCTTTCTAAACAAACGTTTCAACTTTCCTCAACATAACAAAGGTGTCAATACGCGGTGAAGTGTTTTATATAACACTTCGTGACCAATTTAGCTCAGTTACGCGTTAAAAATGTTGTCACTTACCATCCGGGAACGTCTTCTGGATCTTCGCAATTACCCGTACCGTCGGCGTCACCAATTTTGAATACCGTCCCGATGGGACATCCGTATTCCCTCGCTACACCTTCTAAGCAGATGAAATACTTCCTGCAATCGTCAGGATGTGCGTGCCTTGAGAAGGAACCTGAATTGCTAACTTCTCCTGGAGCTGGGCAGGCAAAACCTCCAGCTACTTCTGGAACATTCCAAGTTAGATTGGGTTTATTTTGTGTGTTAGTACCGTTAATGATTAGTCTGTAAGAAATATCGATTACTACCAAGGCTTCGACGTTACTTTTTCTCTGCTGTAATTGCTAATATTAGGCTGTATTATGTCTTATTAAGGGATTTAGTGATCAAAAACCTAAAGCTTCAGCTTTAGCGTATTTACCCTTTGTTTTGATAATCCGTTTACAATTCGAAACCACCAATGAATTATCCAAGGGCAAAGTGAAAAAAGTATTGTCACGTTTTATTCGAAAATCTTCGCTGAGGGTCAACAATTGGACAATTTGATGTTTTGTGATGAAAAATGCCAACAATGTTAGGCGCAATTTCAAAAAAATTCAATAAACGAGGGCAGGTGCCTTCATTCAATAAAGATGGGATTTGGTTGATGAAAAAATGCAATGGTTTAATTTATTTCAACTGCTCTTAGAAGGTCATATGAACATGGCACCTAAATACTACTCAAACACACATTGTTGGATGTGATAGTAGCATTCGAAGACATGTTTTATTTCTCCTTTTGACAATACCCAGTTACATATCCCTAGATAGACTTTGGACAAATTCTGAAAGTTAAATTGGCCACTACAGCATTATCAAATTAGCTCCTATTCGAGTGGCTTACTTAGGCGAGAAAAATATTAATAAATTGAAACATAATTCATAATGATACCACTTTGCCTTTTGATAACTCAAATACTTAGCAAATATGTTGAACTTCAACTTAATTCAGCAGTGCACTTTTAAAATTTGTGTTTTAATATAAAGCAGTTACCATTTGCCACAAGCTTAGCGGCTCCAATTGTCTTCCAAACCTCAAGCGATTGTGACATTAATAAATAAATATGTCATAATAATAAATGCAACTTTTACGTACCCTCGTTTTTGCATTCTGGAACTTGATCGGCCCACATACAAACCCTCGCTTCTCTGTCGTATGCCAGACCGGGTGAACATTGATACCTGGATGCTTCTCCGTTCCAGCAGTTCCAGAAGACGTCGCATTTGGCGTCATCAGGGAAGATACCGTACAATCTTTCGCAATGTGGTGTCGAAATTGGGGGTTCTGTCGAAATATTCCAATCAGTTAAGATGTTTTATCAAAAGGTAATGATAGCTTACCCAGCTGCGTTCTGTCCCCACAATCGACGTTGTGGATGTAATCACAGTTTTCTGTTAAAAATTTGGGATCACTAGCATCGAACGCTAAACCGTTACCACACGTTTTCAGTTCAGCTGCATTATTATCACATTTCCAGTATTTGTCGCACGAGCTGTGGTGTGGGTAAAACCCAAAGTCGTCTGGACATTTGAAATTTTCTTGAGCATTTACTGAAAATAATGGTTCTGTTAGATGTCTTCGTACGTGGATTTAAAAAGTAAAAAATCGTTTTCCCAACAAAAAAATCAGTACAGTGAGCCATTCGATTGATCAAAATCTATAAACCTTAAAATTAGATTGATTTGTAATGTATATGTACAAGTGCGATTCCAAAATCAAATCGTTGGTAAAACTTGAAGTGCAGCCCCTAAATCATGCAGGGTGTCTTTGGCTTAATTGTAACCTTGTATTCGGAAAGCTTAGTGAAGACAGAAAATCAAAATATAAATAGGTAAAGGAGAGAGAAATCAATCCATGAACCCCCCTAACATGGCGCTACTGATGCTAACAAATGTTTTTTTTTTAAATTTAATCCACTCGCAAAGAGTAACCCCATTATGCTTTCAAAGCACTGCGAGTAGGATGCGGAAACAAGGATAGATGGCGGTGAACCGCCTTCTTAAACAAGGATAGGTTGTAATTTTTGGGGAAACGATTTCCTGGTCATCAGGAGGGGCAGCGATAAAGCTACTACAATTACTTCGCCTCATAATTATTTGCATTTCCATAAACTTACAACTAATATGAAAATAGTTGCATCTATTTTACATTTTTCGTTTCGTTAATTAAATGGTTTAATGAAAAATATAACAGAACTTCTAATCCCAACTATACAAGCTCCAGTATCAATGAAAGTCCAAACGGTAACAAGAGTAAATGCACGTAAAATCTCAAAAAAACAATTAACCGGTTAAAAACAAACTAAAATATGAATCCACAAAAACAAATAACGATGCGACGGATTCACAAAATTAAATCTTCAGGGCTCAAACAGCCGGATTATTTTAAGTTTGAAACATATTAAATATTTGTTAGTGGTTGATCGGTTTGTGAAAAATGTGCCAACACAGTGGGCCAACACAGCTAACAACGTCAGATATGTGCGGTGTAATTACACGAGAACCGTTTTCAAAACTATTTGAAAATTGTTGCTTCTGTGAAGAAAAAATTGCCAGTAAACAAGACATGGTTTGAAAATTTTACCTTTCCTTTAAAGAGTCACAAAACTCGAAACGTTTGATCGGAAAATATCTTAAATTATATCATTATTTAGCGCAGGAGCAGCCAAAGAGGCATAACGCTTTATTATGCGTGCCCTTCCGTTTAATATTGATTTTTTACAAAAAATTTACACCAAAATAATAAACCTATTCAAAATAAAGTTTTTTCTTCAAAATTGCGATTTTTGCTTGAAATTTCAACTTTAATTTATGTCAAATTTCTATTTTAAACTTGAAATTTCCACCTTTATTTGACATGTCCACTTTAAGCTGAAATTTCCACGTTAAAATTCATATGATAACGAAGGCTTCCACGGCCAAAGTCAATCCAGGATATACTTCTTTCGGGATTGGACCATGTCAAAGAACTACTAAAAGTGTTCGCAGTTTCGCCCACCAATCGTAGGGGGCTTCTTCAGGAACAAAGAAACCATAAATGAAAAATAAAATATTCAAGGAAATATACAAAAATCAAAAAAAAGCCAATTTCAAATTTTGAAATTGGCCTTTTTTCTATTTTAAACTTGAAATTTCCACCTTTATTTGAAATGTCCACTTTAAACTGAAATTTCCACGTTAAAATTCATATGATAACGAAGGCTTCCACGGCCAGAGTCAATCCAGGATATACTTCTTTCGGGATTGGACCATGTCAAAGAACTACTAAAAGTGTTCGAGGTTTCGCCCACCAATCGTAGGGGGCTTCTTCAGGAACAAAGAAACAATAAATGAAAAATAAAATATACAAGAAAATATACAAAAATCAAAAAAACCCAATTTCAAATTTTGAAATTGCCCTTTTTTCATTTTTGTATATTTCCTTGTATTTTATTTTTTATTTATTGTGCGTCGAACACTTTTAGTAATTCTTTGACACGGTCCAATCTCAGAAGAAGTATATCCTGTATTAAAATTCAGAATTCTATTTTTAATTGAAAATTTCCACTTTTTTGCGAAATTTTGGCTAGGACTTCGTAACTGGGACTTCAAACGTAAAACTTTCAACTTTAAATTTTGTCTATGTTTTCTTTCTGAAATTGTGTTAATTTCGATCTGGATTCTGGATTCGTTGTGGGTTGCCTAAAGTTTAGGCCAGCACTTAGGCCACCCTTTCCGGGCCCATTGTGCTGTCCCCGTGATTAAAGTGTCCTTGGCCACCCAACCTAGTTGAGAAACTGAAGAACGTCCCTTGGATGCGCCTCTCTGAAACTGGCCATACTAGGCCAGAAGTCCCCCAGCGATTTGATTGATGCTAGTGCCAGGCAGTGACACATCACGTGCTCGACACTCTCATCTTCTTCTAAACACCCTCCGCAGCTCGGGTCGTTTATAATTCCCATTCTGTGGGGGTATTTGGTTAATTTCAATTATTTTGATTGTCTTTTTCTTCGACAGTTGCTTCTCTTACAAATTCCAGATCCTCTGTTAACTTTTTTGTTAAAGATTGGGAATTTTGTCAAGATTGTCCCAAATAGCGTTAGATCTTAATCTGTCAGTCGCTGTTTGTGACAGCACTCACTAACTGAAAAACACTTAAAACTTAAGTGTTTGGGTAAATCTTGAAGAGATTACTCAATAAGAAAACTGAGTATCTGAATGAATGAGGAAGCAAGGACTGAAGAAAAAGCCAATCAAAACGAAATTTCGACTTTAAATTTTGAATATTTATAGATTAAAAAGTTGGACGTTATTTCTCGAAAAATTGACTCTAACGCATATTTTAGTCAAAACTAAAATGTTTTCGAGAAAGAACTTCACAGTTCAACATTTTTACTCAACAAGAATGGAATTAACAAAACTTCGCAACGAAGATACAGAAAATATTTCTTTTGCAATTTCGACCTTTTCTTTAAAACGTCAACTTCTTCTTGAAATTTTGAGTTTAAGTTGAAATTTAGCACCGAAGCTTCGAAGATTTTAATTTTCAAAATATTAAAAATTGAGCTTTCATCTCCACATCCTACTTTAAAGCAGATATTTTGAGAAACATCTTGTTGGAAATTTTCAAAATTTCTACTTAAATGTTGAACCAGACTTAGAAACTTAGACTTAGAAACTTAGAAATTCCAAAAATGTGTTTAATGACAATTTTTGGTCAACATTTTTATTTTAAACTACACATTTTTGGGAAAATTTGGAATGTTAAAACATCGCAAAATATTATCTTCTAAACTCGAAAATTTTTGACTTTAACTTGGAAAATTTCCATTTAAAAAGCATCATTTTGATTTAAGCTCAATTTAAAAATATTTCCTTTGATCTAAACAGAAAAAAGTATTTTTACAACTTTGCATTTAAAATGGCATATTTTCAGTTTTCAGCTACTCGCAGTACCGCTCTCCCCCTAAAGATTTACCGTTTGTAAATTGATTGCACATAACAGATTACTGTCAAATTTCTTTAGAAGATTCAGTCTCTTCGACTTATCATCAAAATGTTAACTTCAAAAGAGCAGAATGTCGAATTTTATTAAACTCCAAATTTCGGACGCAATTTTTTTTGGAAATATTAAATTTTTACTAAGATAAACGTAAAACTTGACTTTTGAGAATAATTTTGTTTAAAAATTTGGAGCCCATAGAAGGTTTTACCCCTTTACCATATCAGCAATTAAACAAATAATTACGCCGTTGTGGTAAAGGAGTAAAATCTTCTATGGACTTAATTATAAGCCACAGTGTTTAGTTCAGTGCTCTAGTAAAATTTTTGAGTTTTTCCTCAAGGGTTTCCAAATTTCGAATTTTTAATCGCAAAATTAAAATGTTTCGAATCGAGAAGAATAAATTGACTCAAAATGGGAAATGCACCCACATTTTGGAAATTACTAGAATTTTTGTAGAAATTCCATACTCCTTATTTGTTAATAACCTCCATATTTTGACTTTAACCTTAAAATGTCGCTCAAAATAACTTTAATCCCGAAAATTTGGTTTTTTTCAACCTTTGGTAAGTTGAAATACAAATGTTGTCCCCTGAAACCAAGAAATATTTTAAAAAAATCAACAGAGGTTGCTCTAACGCTTTTCGATAGTCAAGCTATCATCTTCAGAAAGAAGAAGATCATAGCTTGACTATCGAAACGCGTTAGAGCAACCTCTGTTGTGTTTTTAATCTTTCTTGGTTTCAGGGGACAAGATTTGTATTTCAATTGTGTTTCAAAAATTGAAATACAAATCTTGTCCCCTGAAACCAAGTAATATTAAATAATACAACAGAGGTTGCTCTAACGCTTTTCGATAGCCACGGTATCATCTTCAGAGAGAAGATCACAGCTTGACTATCGAAACGCGTTAGAGCAGCCTCTGATGTGTTTTTAATATTTCTTGGTTTCAGGGAATAAGATTTGTATTTCATTTTTTGAAGATAACCAAGGACCGTTCCACCACAACCTTTGGTGATTATTTTCGGCACTTCGACCCAAAAATCAATTGCTTGAGAAAAGCATCACAGGTAGAAAAAATTTAACCTTTAAAATCCAATTTAGACCTAAAGAATTTCGAGAAGAAAGTAATAATTTCAAGACTAGAGCAAAAGTATTAAAAACACCTAAAATTTATAAAAACAAAAAAATGGAAATATATAGTAATGTTGGGTTTAAGTTGAAAATTCGAAAAGAAACTAGAAATGATAGAAATAAGTTCGAGTTATTTGAAATTATGAAAAAGTTGATGTTTCGAAATAGCAGTAAAAAAATCGACATTAAACAAAATTAAAGTTATAATCAAAATGTTTGGAAATTATAATATATATAATATGATAATAATAAATAATCTAGTAAAACTCATGTTCCTACTCGAAATTTTCAGTATGGTAAAGGGGTCGAACTTTTAAAAAAACTTGCAATTTGTATTGTAAAAAACTTTCGAGTTTAAACTAGTTTCGAGAAAAATCGACATTTGCAAATCAAGACTAGCATTTTAAAAATGAAATCAAAATTGGTGGAAAAATTTCAAATTTGGAAGTTTTAATCGAACGAAAAACTAATATTGACATGTAATTTAGAAAAAAAGGTTTGTTTATAATAAATAAGATCGAACTTACGATCATAATGTTAGATGGAAAACAGTAAAAAATTTAGAGTTGAAGTGTTACATTTCAATCAAAAAATTCAAAAGAAACTCACAATTCGCATAGCTAACCAGTTATTAGCTTAAACTTGCAATTTTGATAGAAAGAAGTTGAGAAATTAAGATCATGTTTCGAAACTTCGACTTGTATTCTCGAAATTTTGGCACTTATTCAATTTTTATTTTCTAGTTTGGACTTAAGTCCAAATTAGAAAATAAAAATAATCAGGTTTAAACCTGAAATTCAGATTTTAAAATTTCGACCTTAATCTTGAGAACTTGAACATTATTTTCAAAATTTCAAGATCAAAACTAATAAGTTACCACACATTGATATAAATTTAAATGTACACAGATAAACACTGTTCTGTTGTTTAGGTCATAGACATGCATTAACAATGGCAATTTCACCCAACAAATTGATGCAATTTTATGTTATAAGGGGTCCTGTATTAAATGGTACATGCTAAATGGTACAACTGTAATCAAGACGAGACCGAATTTGAATATATTTAGCAACAATGACAATTTCGTTTGTATAGAATTTCCGCATGGGCTTAACCAACAATTTCAACCGCACATTGATCAAGATCACCACAAAAGAAAGGCAGGGTGTGTATGTATTTGCATGTATGCAGGTGAAAGACCGATATCTGGGACACTTTTCAAATTTGCTCGCTTTTAAGCGATGCTGATATTGTAGTCATTACAAAAAAAAAACCGATCGCTTTTGCGTACATAAGTATGTATGGTCTGGCGTAACACCTCAAGCCTTGTCCATATTTCCCTTTTCTCTTCGGTGACCGCTGGTATTTCGCCTTGCAGGATTCCACTTTCCATTTTTACCGGGTTTGCACACTCGCTTAAATGTCGAAAGGTTACTCTTTATGTGTCTTCGCTGAATATAATTATGTAAATTGTAAGATGTAAATTCTTAAACGATTTATTTCAAGGTCGCTACCGATCGATCCAAATTTCCTGATTTTCCTCTTATAAGTGTTTACAGTTTTGACAGTTCTTCAGTTGGTTGACTAGTCACCCACAGTGGCGTGTTCACCATGAAAGCTAAGAAAATACAGCTTCCTTGCAAACAACATGTTGCAGCATGGTCAACTATTCGTTGTTTTCTATAATTTCCAAAGTTTTCTATCAAAATTTCTGTTTTAATTCCAAACCTTGGCCTTAAATTTCTGCTTTCATTTAGAAATTTATTAATTAACCCGTTACTTAGTTGAAGCTTATTAAGTTTTGGACATTTCCAGAAAAAATCCACATTTCTCTTGAATAAGTCCAGAAAACAAACTACATTTATTAATAACAATCTCAATAATTTATATTTACGGCAGTTACGACTTGAACCTTCGTGTAAATGAAATTAAAAATTAAAATTAGAATTTCGAGAAAACGAAATTACTATTGTTGCAGCTTCTGTCTACTTTTCAATAGTGACCAAATTCTCTATTAGTTGTGATGCCTTCGCTGAATCAAACCAATTGTTGTTTCTGTTGTCCAAAGGAGGCAAGTTTTTCACTCTTTAAGACAAACCAAGGAATTTCCGCGTTGTTCAGGGCGACTCAATAATATTTCAATATTTGCATATTACGCCTAATGTGGACGTTTGTTTTTGTTATTTTTAAACCATGTAGGTAACGGTAATTATTAAATTATCTCATAGCACAAATTTCCTGTTTTTCTAAATGTGGCCAGCCCGACTTGACTTACGTTCTGTGAAAGTTGAATGATGCAATTTTTAAATAAATACACGAATATGCGAGAAATTTAGCGTAAGATTTTACTATGATTTGTACAAATGCGTGCCAATGCGTGCGCTTTCTCAATGTACCCTAGAGTAGATCGAGAAAAAATATTTTACAAACTAGCGATAATGAACTGAAAAATATTCATTTAAAATTTTTGAGTTCTGTGCATCAGCAGGAAGATGTAAGAACATTTTTTCTTTGGCAAATGTTGAATCAAACTCGAGAAAGTACAAAGACCAATTTGTCTAATACAGATTTCAAACTTTTTGTTAACAAATATGTATTAGACAAATTGCTTTTTGTACTTTCTCGAATTTGATTCAACATGTGTCAAAGAAAAAATGTTCTTACATCTTCCTGCTGATGAGGAGAAAGCGTAAAAATTACTTAAATGGTAAAGGAACTAATTTGACTACATCTTGAGATATCTGTAATAAATGTAGAGGTATTGACAATTACTTACATTAAGTATTTATAAGTGATTTTGAAAATCTACATCTTCATCTTGTTGTTAAGAAGGACAAGCATTCATAGAAATCCCTGGTATAAGAAATATGCTCTACACGCAAATATTAGTGTAATACTGTCAGAATCTTTATTAAATTCAATCTCACTATTTTCTATTATTACAAAAATTTGAATGGGTAATGCATTTGGCTCAGAAATCGTGTTTTTTTAATAATTTTTTAATCATCATTTCTAAAAACACCTTGACGTCTGCAAGGCATCATCAGTGGCAAGTATGTAATCGAATTAACGAGAGAAAGGTAATCGACTTGGTCGCCTTGAGAATCACCTAGGGGATAAACAGCCAAATGTTCAATTAAAACTAGTAATTGGACTTAAAGCCAAGGAAAGAGGAAAGTGTCAATGCTCTGAAAACTGCCAAAGATACGATTACCGGCAACTCGTTCCAAACTGTGGAATTTAATGGCCCACAAGTTTACTCGTTGATGATACTTATTCAAATTCAAATAATTTTCCCGCCACGTTGAAGCGGCATCTTCAAGTCTCAAAAAGAACTTTCATTCTTGATATGCCAGCTCTTCACTCATCGTCGAGATGATACGGTGGAACTCGAGCGCGAGAATGTGGAAGCTACGTTGGTTTTGACTCGCTTTGTCTCCGTTCGCCTCGGAAGTGCTCCGTGTCGAGTCGGTTTTTAGATGTGAGTCAAAGGAAACGAGCACGATAACCGAGAGTGCGAGGGAGAGGGTAGATTAGCCTTCGCAGTTAAATTTGTCCTGTTAAATGTCTCGACAAAACCTTCGGCGAGAGTGAAGAACCGGTAATAGATGGTGTTGGTTAGTGCTCGTTTTGGCAACCAACACCACGTTTGAGAATTGTTTTGCAAAATTCCATTCTGAAGATTTCTGATTCAAAGACGATCAACGTGTGGTGGACCAAATGAAGTTGATGAAGAACAACAATCAAAGTCATCAGAGTGCTCGAATTGATTGGTTAAATGTACAGCACAATTTGAAATGTTGGCTACTTTCCATTACCATTAAAATGATTACAGTTCATGCTTGTTCAATTAAGACAAATCGTAACATAATTTAAATTTCACCAAAAAACGATGTTCCTGTTAACCTGATAAATTAGGTATTTCAACCTATTTCCGACGAATCAGACGATCAATTCAGTTAATTGATTGAATCGGAGGAAGTCATCAGGCAAAAATTTTTGTAGTCACAAGATTACAATCACACACATTCTTGGTAAACACGTGAAAAGTGGAGCTTGGTGGAGAAGTGTTGTCAAATCCACCATATACCCCTCACCTTACATCATCAGATTACAATTTATTTCAAAGAACAAAAAACTATTGTCCTGTTATCCAGATGAATTATAAATCTATTGTACATTTTGATTTACCTCCAACAAACCAGATAGGACAGTTGAAATAGGTTCAATTTAAAATTAGTTAAACTAGGGTGAGCCCTATAGCAAAGATCCAAAACTATCGACCTATCAACCTACTCTTACAGTTGTTTAAATTTGTTCTTGAGTATCATAACTAAAAGGCTGACAGCGAAGCTAGATTTCTACCAACCACGGGAGCAGGGCGGATTCTGTGCCGGCGTTAATGACCACCCTCATTCAACCAAGATCCTCATCAAAAAATGTGTGGAATATAACAAACCTTTAGTTCTTCTCTTCATCGACTACGAAAAGGCCTTTGACACGATCGACCACAGTGTAATGTTCAAGGCTATGGCTGACTGCAGAATTGACCATCGTTACACAGACATCGTTAGGCAAGTGTACAAAAATGCAACTACTTTCATCAGGCTGCATGAAGACACTCCAAACTTCACGATAGAAAGAGGTGTGCGACAGAGATATATTGTTTCCCCCAGGATGTTTACAATCCTACTAGAATATATGTTCAAAAGAGATAACATGAAAAACCTTGGGATCAACATTAACGGCGAAAAACTAAACCATCTGCGATTCGGTGACGACATAATATAGGTTAGAGAATGTCTTGATAAAGCGCAAACGATGTTACAGGAGCTAGAACAAGTTTCCGAGAAACTGGGTCTGAGTATTAACATCAACAAAACTATATTCATGATTAATCTGGTTGATAGTACTTGCTTAACTCTCACAACTCAAAAATAGAACAAGTTCACTCATCTAAGTATCTGAGCCATGCGATTCGCTTGGGTAGAGACAACTAAACCTGTGAATTGGCAAGAAGGATCGGACTGACATAAGCAGCCTTCGAAGAGTTAAGCCATATTTTAAAATCAGATATCCCCATCTGCCTTAAATGGCAAGTTTTTAACCAGTGTATTATACCTGTGCTGACATATGGCGCCGAAACTTTAACCCTAACAAGACGGACTGCGAATTAAATCAGAGTTGCACAAAGAGCTATGGAGAGAGCAATGCTAGGTCTATCTCTAAGAGATAGAGTTCCTAACACCAATATAAGGGAAAGAACTAAAGTAATCGACGTCATCGAGAAGATTACTACTCTTAAATAGAACTGAGCAGGACACCTAGCCAGGTTCCATGAGGAGAGATGGACGAAAAACGTGACAAAGTGGAGCCCGCGAGCCGATGCATTCTGCAGCAAAGGAATACCACCAATCTGATGGTCGGACAACATTCCAACAGGATGAACGCAGTTCAGGACAGGAGGGTATGGAATTTACTACGGGAGACTTATAATCAGCAGTGGACGAAAACAGCTGATTGATGATAATGATCATAATTTTGGTGGAACAGACTGGTCCTTGGTTATCTTTAAACATTGAAATATAAATCTTGTCCCCTGAAACCAAAGAATATTAAAAAACACAACAAAGGTTGCTCCTTTGTTGTGTTTTTTAATCTTTCCTGGTTTCAGGGGACAAGCTTTGTATTTCAATTTTTGATGATGATGATGAGGCCATCAAGCAAAAGCTTTCAGTATTTATAAAGTATATGGCAACCATGTACTACCATTACAATACGAGACCACACTTATCTTCGGTAACGCGTCGAAAATTACTGAAGTTTGTTTGGGAAGTGTCACATCCATCCCTGATCTTACACCATCAGATTACCATTTTTTGCAAAAACAAAAACGATTATCCTGTTAACCAGATTAATTTAAATGTGTTGCGCCTTTTGCCCTGTTCCCAACGAACCAGGTGCTCAATTCAAATGTGTACTATTAATAAATTATCGATGGAAGTCATCAAGCAAAATTTTCCATAAGACAACCAAATTTTTAGTAACAAGTAAAAAATTATTGGACTTTAATTGGAAAGTTTTGTCCTATTAATCTTTGATCTCCAATTTTACACTATCAGCCACACATCACAACACGAGAACGAGACCACACATTTTTGATAACAAGTAAAAATTTGGGGTGAAGACGTGGACCTCAAATAAAAAATAAGAAATCAATAAATAAGCTGGAGGCATTCCAGATGTGAGCGCATCGACGTATCTTGAGGATCTCATGGAACGATAAGGTCAGCAACGATCAGGTGCTTTGAAGAATGGGCAAGGAAAAGGAAAGGATTGATACAGTGAAACGAGGAAGTTGCAGTATCTAGGCCAAGTTTTGCGTGCAGATAAATACCAACTGCTACAATTGATCATGCAGGGGAAGATTCAGGGTAAATGGAGCACCGACAGACGGAGGATGTCATGGCTGAGAAACCTCAGAGAGTGGTTCAGATGCAGCTCCAATCAGTTATTCCGGAATGCAACTTCGAAGATCCGTATCGCAATGATGATTGCCAACTTTCATCGTGAAGGTGGCACGTAAAAAGAAGAAAAAATTATTGGAGGTCGATTTAAAAGTGTCATTAGTCTCTGGTCGTCACATTCATCTTAGATACCCAATCTTACGCCACCACACTTATTTCCAAATTTACAAAACTCTTTGAATGGCCAAACTATTTCTAAAGATGATGATCTGAAATTGCATTTGGTTCATATTTTTTCAATACGTGGCAGAAGCCTGGAACCGTAAAATTGTCAGAAAGGTCATCTAGCAAAATGGAAAATGTATTACTGAGTAGAGTTTTTGATACCTTTTTTTTAAAAATCGTCCCTTTTTTAGGTTCAGTCTTTTTCTGAAGAATTCAAAGTTTATTTTCTGAAAAATCGCCCTTTAGACATTTCGTCAGATTTACCAAAATTTCTTATTTTTTTAAATTGGCCTTTTCTAAAATTTTAAATTAATCTCATTCATAATTTACATTTTAATCCCAAAAATTTCACTTTTTTCTCAAAATTTTACTTTATGTTGGTAATGCCGACTTTTTTCGCAAAATTTTAACTTTTTACTTATAATTTCGACTTGTTTTCAAAATTTAAACTATCATTTCAAGATTACTTAAAAAGGATGAATTGCTGTTTCCAGACATAGGCATGGCGCGGAAAAGTAGGATGCTTGAGCCTTGCACCCCTCCTCTGCCTCATGCAATGAAAAGTAATCTTATTCAGTAAACAGGATTGAAATACAAACCTTATTCCCTGAAACTAAGAAAGGTTAAAAAACAAAACAAAGGTTGCTCTAATGCGAGTATTTCGCTGAAGATGATAGCTTGGCTATCGAAATGCGTTAGAGGAACCTTTGTTGTGTTTTTTAATCTTTCTTGGTTTCAGGGGATAAGATTTGTATTTCAATGCTGTTTACTGAATAATATTACTTTTCATTGCATGAGGCAGAGGAGGGGTGCAAGGCTCAAGCACCTTACTTTAAAAAACACAACAAAGGTTGCTCTACCGCGAGTATCTCGCTGAAGATGATGGCTTGGCTATCGAAACGCGTTAGAGCGACCTTTGTTGTGTTTTTTAATCTTTCTTTACTTCAGGGTACAAGATTTGTATTTCAATTTTTGAAGATAACCAAGGACCAGTCCGTTTCACCAAAATTACAGTAAAAAGGATTTTTTTCTAGAAATTTCGCTTCTATTTCGCTTCTATTTCAAACTTCGTCTTTCCCTGATTTTCACTTTGTAATCAAAATTCCACTTTTAGGTTCGATTTTTTTTCGAGATTCGACTTTTCTTAACAAATTTCGACTTCTCCCCAAATTTGAACTTTTTGGATTGGATTTTCTTTTCGAAACTCGTCTTTTTTTGTCGAAATTCTGCTTTATTAGAAAATTTCGGCGTTTTCTTTTTTTGAATTTTGATTTTTTCACCAAATTTTGATTTTTCTCTCGAAATTTGGATTTTACTTTAAAAATTCATCTGTTTTGGACATTTTCTTCTACCTCCTGAAAACTAGACTCTTTTGAAATCCTTTCTGTTTAAAATCTGTAATTCTGAACATGTTCCTCAAAATTTGGTTTTTTTCCGAAACGATTTTTATCTCGAAATTTAACCTTTCAAGTTTCTTCAAATTTCAAATTCTTTTCCGTAATTCCTCTTGTCAAGAAAAAGAATTATTTTTTTCTCAAAATTCGTCTTTTTTGTTGGTTATTTTTATTTGTTTTCAAAATGATACGTTCTCTGATTAACATTGTCTTTCTTCCTGAAAATTTCGAATTCATTTCTTTTCAAAATTCGTTCTTTAGAAATGTTGCCACTTTTCTCTTTTTTAAAATGATATTTCTCCATAAATGATGTATTTTAAAAATTCTCCTTATTCATACAGGATTTTTTTTATTTGATCTTCTCTAGGAAATTTGCACTTTTTTTTTGTAAATTTTGACTTTTTCTCAAAATGTCGATTTTTTTTCCAAAATTTTCTTTTTTTTTGTGCAACATACTAGTCCTTGGTTATCTTCAAAAATTGAAATACAAGTCTTGTCCCCTGAAACAATATCTCTCTGAAGATTATAGCTTGGCTATAGAAACCTTTGTTGTGTTTTTTAATCTTTTTTGGGGACAAGATTTGTATTTCAATTTTTGAAGATAACCAAGGACCAGTCCGTTCCACCAAAATTACAGTAAAAAGGATTTTTTTCTAGAAATCTCGCATATTATTTTAAACTTCGTCTTTCCCCGATTTTGACTTTATAATTAAAATTCGACTTCTGAAGCTTCGATTTTATTTCGAAATTTGACTGTTTCTAAAAAAGTTCGACTGTTCTCCCAGATTTGGGCTTTGTTCGATTCGATTTTCTTTTCGAAATTCGTCCTTTTATTGTCGAAAGTTTATTTTCTTTAGAACATTTTCGGCGTTTTCTTCTTTTGAATTTCGATTTTTTTACTAAATTTTGATTTTTCTCTGGAAATTTGGGTTTTACTTTCTAAAATTGATCTGTTTTCGAAATTTTCTTCCATCTCCTGAAAATTAGACTCTTTTGAAATCCTTTCTGTTTAAAATCTGTAATTCTGAACATGTTTCTCAAATTTTGGCCTTTTTTCCCGCAACGATTTTTATCTCGAAATTCAACCTTTTATGTTTCTTCAAATTTCGAATTCTTTCCCGTAATTTCCTCTTGTCAAGAAAATGTTCCTATTTTTTTTCTCAAAATTTTTTGGTTATTTTTATTTGTTTTCAGAATGATACGTTCTCTGATTAACTTCGTCTTTCCTCCTGAAAATTTCGAATTTATTTTTTCTCAAAATTCCTTCTTTAGAAATGTTGCCACTTTTCTCTTTTTTAAAATAATCTTTCTCCGTAAATGACGTATTGTAAAAATTCCTCTTGTTTATATAGTAAATGGATTTTTTTTAAATTTAATCTTCTATAAGAAATTTTGATTTTTTTTCTAAATTTTGACTTTTTCCCGAAATTTCGACTTATTCAAAATTTTCTTTTTTTATTTTGATGGAACGGACTGGTCTTTGGTTATCTATAAAAAACCGAAACAAAAAGACGAAATTGGGAAAATGGCAAAAGAAGAGAAGGTCAAATTTCAAAAGTAGACAAATTTAGAAAAGAAAATTTTGAAATACAAATCTTGTCCCCTGAAACAGTATCTCTCTGAAGATGATAGCTTGGCTTTAGAAACGCGTTAGAGCAACCTTTGCTGTGTGTTTTAATCTTACTTGGTTTCAGGGGACAAGATTTGTATTTCAAAATTTTCTTTTCCAAATTCGACTATTATTGAAATTTGACTTTCTCTTCTTCCGCCTTTTTCCCAATTTTTTTTTAAATTTATTTTTTCCCTCTAAATTTCCTTCCTTTTGAAAAATCTTCTGAAAATTCGGTTCTTTTTGAGAATCTACTGTTATAAATATGAATTTTTGAAAATTTAGACATTTATCCGCAACTCAAAATATTACTTTCTCTTGGATATTTTGTCTCTTTTTTAAATTTAGTCTTAATTTGAAGAATTCGAAAATTGTTTTCTCAAAAATCATCATTTGGACATTTTGTCATAATTATCAAACTTTCTTTTTTTTAAATTGGCATTTTCTTAAGTTTTAAATTAATCTGAAAAATTCGTCTTTTTTCATAATTTACATTTTAGTTCCAAAGCTCGATTTTTTCCCAACATTTTTGCTTTCTGTTGGAAATTTCGACTTTTTTCCTTAAATGTTGACTTTGTACCCAAAATTACGAGTTTTTGCTCAAACTTTTGACTGTTTTTTAAACTTGAAAACTGTTTATTAATTTTATCTAACATTTATGCTAGCCAGTTTGCAAATATTTCAATTTTTATTATTGAAATTGAAACTGTTATTTTAAAATTGTTCTATTTTTGAAACTTGACTTTCTCTATAAAATTTCAGATTTCTTTTCTGAATGTTAGCTTTTTCTGCAGTTTTATCTTCAAAGTTTCACTTCCTTTTAAACATTCTTCTTTCCAGTTTCGTTTATATCAAACTATTACTTTCCCTGATTCGTATTTTTAAGTTCATTCTTTTTCTGATAATTTAGAAATTTTTTTTCTCAAAATTTATTCAGAAATTTGCGATTTTTCTCAAAATCTCTCTTATTTTTTTAATTAAAATGTTCCTCTAAATTTTGATTTATTCTCGTAATTCGTTGTCTTTTCAAAATTCCAAAATTTTACTTTTGTTCTCAAAATTTTGTTAGAAATTTTGACTTTCCTAGATTCGACTTTTTTTCCTCAAAAATTTAGTTTCTATTGGAAATTTCGACTTTTTCCTACAATTCGACCCTCTCAAATTCCCCTTTCTGTTGGAAATTTCAACTTTTTTCTCAAATTTTTAACTTTTACCAAAATTTCGACTTTTTTTCTAAACTGAAAATTAATAAATTATTCTTTTTTTTAAGCTCAACTTTCTCCAGGTTTTGAAACAAAATTCTAATGTTCTAGTTCCTTGAAATTTCGATTTTTTGCTTCTTGAAACTTCGAATTTTTTCTAAAGATTCTTCTTTTTCCTCCTATTTCAATAACTTTGGCCAAATTTCTTTATGTAAAAAGTAGTAGTCCACCCGCATACCCTTGGAGCACTGGAGCACTGCGAGTAGGATGTGAAAACGAAGATAGACATATTTTCTTGAATTCAGGTCAAAATTTTCGCAAACACAATGAAACTTTCGAAAAAACAAATTTGTTGGTAATTTCAAGTGAAATATTTCCTTGGAATTTCAACTTTTTTCTCTAGTAAATATGTTAGAGTAAGTATGTCAAAATTTAAATAAAAAGATACAAATTATATGAGATAAGACATTTTCGGAAAATTTTACTAATTTGTCAAAACTCGCCTTTTTATCTAAATTAGGGATTTTTTTTCTAATTTTTTTATTTTCTCAAAATTTATTCACTTTATCAAAATTAGAAATTTTAATAAAATCAACAGTTTCTGGAAAAATGTTTATTTTTGGAAAATGTTGAGAATTATTTATTGAAAATTTTAACTTATCTTTGGAGATATTAAGGATATGTCAACTTTTAAATATGTATGTAAAAAATGAAAGACATAAACAAAAAATTTTGAAAATTTTTGCTTCTGTTAAAAAATTCGTACGAATGAACGAAAGTTTATGTACCTACTTTCTATAAATGTCTTTTTTTTTATTAATTTTCTTACATGTTGTCTTCTTTTGTATGTTGGCCTACCCCTGAAGCAAGCTTGTCTTAAAAAAAATGCGAAAGATTGGTCCAAAAGTGCCAATATTTAATCAGGAATTGAGAAAAGTCAAAATTAAAAAAAACTCGAAATTTTTCGTAAGAAAATCCGAAATTTTCATTTTAATCGCAACACTTTGACTTAAGTTAACCTTGAATATTTCAGATTTTTATCCAAACTTGCCAATTTCTTGAAACAGTCGAAATTTTCAGAAAATGTTTGTTACCTAAACGTTTCCAAAATTTTAATTTTTCTCCATATTCTGAAATTGTCATTATTTTCTAAGATTTCGTAACTAAACTCGAATTTAGACTAAATATTAAATGCCTTTTTCTAAAATTTAGATTTCAATCTCTAAATATCGATTTTTTCGTGAAATTTAAAACGTAAACTTAAACTTAAAAAACTTGTCCAAATACGAAATTTCTAAATTGGTCAAAAGTGTCATCTGATCAAAATGGTTTTAAAAGAAATAGGTAGGACTTCATATGGCAAAGTGGGCTGTTCTACCCTTGCTTCCACGAAGAAGGCGCTACTAGGAGCAGTAGGAGAAATTTATTGGTGGCTCCAAATACAATTTGGGCACAGATGCAAAAGAATTGATCCGCCTAAATCTTTCAGTTGAATTGTTGCAAAACTTCGGTCCTGTTGTAAATCTTTTACTGTCATAAAACTGCTAATAAAGTTATGGAACGTCGCGTCGATACCACGCGATAAAAATTCATTTAATTCTACTCGGGTGTTTATGATTTCAAATTAAAATTATCGGACCTGCAATGAAATTTTATACAATTCGTACGCAGTAAATGAGTTAATGCGTTACATAAGAGTTTTCATAATATTGTACATAATAAAATGACAAATAATTTATAACTAACTGTGACTTTCTCCAGTCCCATAGCTCACACGTCCAAATATAATTGTTCTGTGGAAACATTCAACCATAATTGCGGGTTTGTTCATTCGATTTTGCTTAAATGAAATTTGATTTATTAATAAGTGAATTTATCACCAATTTAGATAACTCAAGTTTCACTCACTTTACCTCGTATCTGTTGAATTGAAATCATGACAAAGTTGTGGCGCAAATTGAACTCCTACCAAACGAAATTTATTGCCGCCTGCGAATTAAGTAACTTTAAAACTAATGACCGCTTTATAATCTTCTCTAGAAGTCGTCTAAAATGTCACGAAACCAAATAACTTCGAAGTCATCTGTGACGTAACGAAAGGAAATCGTCAATCCTGTCGATAATCTATGCAATCGTAATTTGTGTAAGAATTGTTTCATCAAAGAGCTATTTCTTAGAGTGGCATATTAGCAAAACAAGTTTCAGACGAAATTTATGTAATCGAAAACCTACATAGGTGATGATAAATTCGGATGATTATCATTAACACTGACTGTTGCTCTTGAAATAACAATTATGTAAAAGTATCTCGTATTAATATCACTGATTGAAATCTTCGGATGAAGAAATTTAATGCCTTATGGAGATGTTTTATGGGACCAAAAGAAACTGAAAGTTGATAATTGCCTCGAGATTCCAGTGGAGAAAAAATGATTGATGGATCACAACCATTTAAATTCAAGGTATCTTGTACGAACTATCAATTATGTAGATACCCTTTATGGATAATATTCCTGGCGTGTCTTACAAAATTACTTTAATGTTCTTGGGTTCCAAAGTGATGGTCGATTGATTTTTCGATCATAAATGCAGAGATAGTTGATGTTTTGTACTTTCTATTACACTTAACATTGTTTAGTTGCAGACAAGGCCACATGAAAATTGCCTTAGATATGAGATATGAAAAGAAAGCAATGTAGAAGTATTTCTGCATTTAACTCGCATTAATGTTTAATAACGTTTAAAAAGTACCCAGACTTGGTCATTTATAAGGCGTTGAATGTACAAGTTGTAGAAAAATTGTTCAATGTCCTTGAATATTTCTTTAATAGCACCTTATTTATAACAGTATAATTAATCTGTTGTTTTTGTGACCTACACTAAAGTCAGAAATTAAGAGATATAAAAAAATCCGAATTTTTCAAAAGGCTGTAACTCAAACCAAAATGGTCATAGAGAAAAATAAAAAAAGCAAAGTAAAACCATAAGCTTCTAATTTTTGAGTTTAAATTCTTATGTCAACAGTTTTCAATAACTATAAGAAAACCACTGGCCACAAATTTTAAAATTTTTTTAAGCTGATTCACCAATTTCAGTAATTTTTTTCTAGTGATTCCATCATAAAGTTCTTGTAGATAATTTAATCCTTTTTAATTTGACTGATCTTTGTACGATGATGTTTCCTTGTATATAGTCATTCAAAACAGACATTTCTGACTTTGGTAATCAATAACTTGGAAAAAAAATGATCGTTTGAGCACAATGAAAAAAAAGTAGCTTTTTGAAATTTTCAGGATTTCTTTGGGAATCGTTGAGGCTAAAAAATTACGATGTATATCCTTAGTCTATCCACCACTTGAAAATTTATTGCGAGTTAAGAGAATTTCCCTAACTACTGATTTTTCCTCCGCTTTTTTCAATTTTCTCCTATGAAAATGTTTTATCAAAAACCAATAACTTGTAGAGAATATTTTATGGTTTTCAGAACCGTGCTCGCATTTTCTTTATAATTACTATTTTTTGAGTAATTGATTACCAAAGTCAAGAATGACTTTTTTGTTTTAAATGATGATAACTCATCAAAAAATTATTGTAGAAAGCTCAAGAATTGGTTAAATTAGAGAAGATTAAATTATCTACAAAAATTTACAATGGGATCATTGGAAAAAAATTATTAAAGTCTGTGGATATTTTTAAATTTAAGCAAACATTTGGAAAAATGGTGGGACGATGGTTTTCTTACAATTAATGAATCACTTCTAATGGTAAACGATTGAGAACTCAATATTTAAAAACTAGAAAGTTGGGGCTTTAATTTACTTATTTTTATTTTTCTCTTTGGCCATTTTTTTCCGAGTTGCAGCCTTTTGAAAATTACATTAAGATTTGTTTTTTTTTTAATATTCATTAAGGTTATGTACTATTTTCTATTATTTTTATTTAATTTTTAATCTATCTATCAGTGAAATGGTTAAAGATTCGGAAGATTTTCGATTATCAATAAAAAACTAACGACAAATTGAACAGAAAAAATTGAGGTCGTATCAATGAAAATCCCAAATTGTTGATCTTTTCCTTCATTTTCAGTTAAAATGTGGAAAATATTTCATTTCAAATTTCGACTTTAAGGTCGAAATTTTCAAATTAATCCAAAATTTGGATATTAAAGCCCAAGTTAAAAAAAATTAAATTAGTTAAACTTCAAAAATTTTGTGAAAATGTTGAGCTTTTCTTAAATTTTAATCTCAAAATTTTCTAATGCACAGACCAATAGGTTTAAACATTTATTAGATTCGAAGTTTGAAAACCAAACTAACTACTAAATAACTAACTAACTAACTAACCAAACTTCGAATCTAATAAATGTTCAAACCTATTGGTCTGTGCACTACAATCCTTGTCTTCTGGGAACTTTTCTAAAGAGCAACGCTTTGCTAGGTGGCAGTGTTTCAACTGTAGATAGTTCAGCTACCTATGATTCACTATACATGCCTGGAGGGCTGCATGAATTTGCAGTTTAGGTTGTATTCTACTTGCATACTCAAAATTTTGACAAAATATTTGATGTTTAAGTGGAAATTTTAACTTATTTTCCTAGAATTTGGCCTTTAATATCCACGTTTCGGATTAGTTTGAAAATTTCGACTCTAAACTCGAAATTTGAAATGAAATCTTTTCCGCGTTTGAAGTTGAAATGAAGAAAAAGTCAACATTTGAGGCTTTTAGTGCAAAAGTGGCCTAACCAACATATTTAAATATTTCCTGATTTTCAGTTTATTTTACTCAGAACATTGATATCTGTAAGTGCAACCGTTGACAGTGCAATGCAAACTCATGTTCAATGCTTTTACTACTTAGCAGATGGCAGCAATATTTCATATTTGCTTTATGTATTACAAATTAGAATTTTCTTTGTTGATTTTCACTGTAATTTTTCACTGTAATTACATGAGTTTACGTGGGCCACTTTTGCACAAAATGCCTCATGTTGGGGTTTTCATCGATCCAACTATCAATTTTTTTTGTTCAATTTTTCTTTAGTTTTTATTTAAAATAAAAGGTCTTCCAAATCCTCAACCATGTTACTAATAAATAGATACATTAACTATCAAACAAATATGTAAAAAATAGAACATCTATTAATGAATATCAAAAAAAACCTAAATTTTTAGGTGATTATCGAAATTAGAAATCCAAAGTTGAAATTTTCAGAAGATAAGTAAAAATTTTAATCACTCTCTTAAGACTTGAAATTCGCGATTTCGAGAAAATTTAAATCTAAAGATTAAAATAAAAGGTTCAAAAAAAAACACTAAAATCCCAACTTTTTCTACAGATTTTCGTAATTTTTGATTTAAAATGGACAGCTCAAGTTTCATTTTGAATAAAAAGATTGGAAAGGGTCGAATTTTCGTGAAACACACAAAATGTATTTAAAAAATTGACTCAAAAGTACAAAATATGATCTTTTGATTTCAAACTTGAAACCATTGAAAGTGGAAGTACAAAATTCAAGATTAGAGTCGAAATTTTTGAATTAACTCGGATTATAACATCAATTTATAATGTTCATAAATCGGGGAAAAACGTATAAATTTCGAAAATTTGAAATTAACGAAGTTAAAAAAAAATAAAAACCTCTTTCGGAATTTCCAAGTAATAATCATGAATTTGAGAACTAAATTAATAAAAATGTTCTCAAAAAATTTTTTTCTTAAATTTTTATTTGAGGGTACTTCGAGTATATTTGAATTTAAGTTCAAATTTACAGTAAAAATTCAACCATTTTTACACATAAATGTCAAGTTTATTTTTGAATTCTACGTTTTAATCCGTAATTGCAAATGGAGTTCAAATTTAGAGAGAAAGAGTACGAGTTTTTTGGAAAACGGATAATTTAGAGTCAGTTGGAACTTCTAAAAACAAGCTGTAAGTCTTCAGTGATGAAAATTTTTCAAAATTTTTTTTAATCCCAAAATTTCGGCTTTGGATAGAATTTGAAAAGATTTGGGCAACAAAACAGATTTTTTTCATTTACATTTTCGGTTTAAACACGATTTGGGGCCCAAATTAGCAATTTTTATTTTTTTAAGGCCAATTTTAAGCTCGATACTTGAGGATATCCTCGAAATTTAGGAACCAAAGTCAAATTAAGAAAACAAAGACTTCATTTCAGAAAGAGTATAAATATTGAATTTCTGTAGAGTATTTTAATGCACAGACCAATAGGTTTGAATATTTATCAGATTCAGAGTTTGGAAACCAAAGACCGGTTTCGATCTTATTAGATCTCGTCAGTTTGGTATATCCAATTGAGAATCTGATAAATGTTAAAACCTATTGGTCTGTGCATTACAATACTCTACCAAAATTCAATATTTGTACTCTTTCTGAAATGAAGTCTTTGTTTTCTTCATTTGACTTTGATCTCTAAATTTCAAAGATATCCTCAAGTATCGAGCTTAAAATTAGGGGGTTTTCCTAGAGAGCAACCATTTTGCTAGGCATGTGTGTTTCAACTTTTGGTAGTTCAGATACCCACAATTCAATATATACGCTTAGAGGGTTGTCTACTGTAGTCTGGGTTGTATTCTATTAGCATACGACACTTTTTGATAAGTAATAAAACTTTTAGAAAACATTTCGAAATTGCACATTTAAATTAGGAATTATATTTTATTGTTCCTCTATATTCCTCTATATTATATTATATATATATTCCTCTATATTATATATTCCTCTATTATTGTCAACTTTTTAAAAATTTTAACTTTTTTTTCTAGAATGTTTGAGTGAAATTCAAGGAAGAAATTTCGAAGTATTTCGGAATATTTTGGATATTTTCATGAAACTCCGAATTTGAATTTGAAATTTTTATATAGTGTCAAAAAAAATACAAATAAAATTGTTTAGCAACTCTCAATTTTTTGATAAATTAAAAATTTTGAAAGAGAGATTAATTTAGTAAGAAATGTATTCAAAATTTCGATTTCAATTTTGAAATTTTGATTTTTCCAAGATACCTAAATTTCTGAGTTAAAAAATGGTCCAAATTTTATTAAAATTCTGAGTTAAGTCTAAAATGTTTAAACTCGAAAATTTTGGTGGAACGGATTGGTCCTTGGTTATCTTCAACAATTGAAATACAAATCTTGTCCCCTAAAACAAAGAAAGATTAAAAAACATAACAAAGGTTGCTCTAACGCGCTTCGACAGCCAAGCTATCATCTTCAGAGAGATATATTTGTCGTGTTTTTTAATCTTTCCTGGTTTCAGGGGACAAGATTTGTATTTCAAACTCGAAAATGTCAAACTTTTTTTCTAAATTTCAAGGAACTTTTTTTAAAATTTTAAATTAAACTGGACTTTGATTCCTATAAATTTTCAGAATTTCTTTTATACAAATTTATCTCCAAAATGTTTAAATTCAAACCCCAATTTTTATTTATTTATTTTTTCTAAAATTTCGACTTAAAATTTGAAATACAAGCTTTCGTTTTAGAAATTTGGATTTGGTTTCTTAAAATTTCGTTTTAATGTTTCAGGTTTTAACTAGTCTTTACGAAGTTTCGAATTTAAGCTAGAAATTCGATTTCATTCTCGAATTTTATATCGCTGGAAATTTTGACTTTCTTTCCCATAAATTGTTCAAAATTGTACTTTTTTTTTTGATTTCCACTCAATACAACAATGTTTTAGATTAAACTTCAAAATTGTATCTCTACCTGGAATTGAAATACAAATCTTGTTCCCTGAAACTAAGAAATATTAAAAAACACAACAAAGGTTGCTCTAATGCGTTTTGACAGCGTTTCGACAGCCAAGCATCTTCAGAGAGATACTTGATTGTCGAAACGCGTTAGAGCAACCTTTGTTATGTTTTTTAAGATTAAAAACCACAACAAAGGTTGCTCTAACGCGTTTCGACAGCTTTTCGACAGCCAAGCATGTTCAGAGAGATACTTGACCGTCGAAACGCGTTAGAGCAACCTTTGTTGTGTTTTTTAATTTTTCTTGATTTCAGGGGACAAGATTTGTATTTCAATTTTTGAAGATAACCAAGACCAGTTCGTTCCATCAAAATCTACCTAGAATGTCAACATCAAAACCGAAATTTCCAGTAATCTATACATTATAATCAGAATCTAAAAGTTTTAACCAGAATTTTGAGTTTAATTAGACATTTGAAAACCAGTCGAATATTTTTAAATAAATTTAGAGTAATTTCTAACCTTTTTGGACTTTTTCTCAAACTTTTAGCTTAAACTTAATTTTATTTAATTTAGAAAAAGATGGGCAATTATTTTCACTTTGTAAGATCAAAGAAAAGGAACGATATTTTTTTTGGGTCCCTTATGAGTAAAATTAGAGTTATTCAGTGAAAACGATTTGACACAAAATTTGGAAAACGAAAGGTTTTTGCTATTCCTTTCCTGATGAGCTTCCTTATTTAAACTTTATCTGGTGGTGGAGGCGGGGGCCCTGTCAGCAGCCTACAGGCTAAAAACAAACGGGTATGGAATGGAATCACCTAAGATCAACATGCCCTTCAGAAATATTCAAGAGGAGCTGTGAGAACCATACGCTAAGTATGCCATCGGACAGAACAAAGAGTATCCCCAACTTTCACAAACCCCACCGGGTGGAAATACCGGAAAGGAGAGTGCAGTTAGTAGAACCAAAAAGAGCGAGTGGATCAGTCTGGTTTACAGATGGATCCAAAGCAAAGATAAGTACTGGTGCAAGAATAACCGGCAATGAACCAGGGAATGAATTTTACATAAACCTGGGTTCTTTGAAAACCGTGTTTCAGGCAGAAGTTACTGCAACTACAGTCTGTGCTGAAGCAATGATTAGGAGGTCTTGTGAAAACAAGAGAATCGTTATCTATAGCGACAGCCAAGCAGCTCAGGTGGACAGTTGGACTATTTAAGACACTGAGCCCTAATGAAACATTTTACAACAATTAGCCAAAAAGAAAATTCTATTTGTAGCCGGTATGAAGAGGAAGAAGAAACTCCTTTACACATTTATGTGAATGTCCGGCTCTGGCATTGCAGCTTTGGAAATGCTTTGACTGAACCAAAGACAATAATGGAAACACTCATAAAGGAGGTTCTGAAATTCTTCACATTATTGGATCATTGTTCTTGGGCGATGATTCTTCACTAAAAATGAGTGTCGGTGAAAATGGCTTGGCGTATTAGTTTTGGCACCCATTCGTTATCATCACTGACATATACAGATTATTTGGACAAAGATCACAAAACAGTTTCTCTGAAATGAAAAAAAAATAAGAGTGAATTGCATCTCAGTTTTTTATATTGTCACCTCGTTGAGAGAAGGCTAAGCTACAACATACACGAGTATAAAAATTATAAGGATCTTTCAATTCTAAGTTTGATTATCCCTTAATAATAACTAGATTATTGTTCAATGAAAATTGAACTATTTGTCCAAAAACGATACTTGTATTCTGATTAATTAATAGCTGAAATTTGAAAAATTATTTAAAAATTGTAACATGTAGAGTGATTGGACAGGTCACTGTCGATTAAACAAGCACCTCCACAGAATAGGAATTATAAGCGACCCGAGTTGTAGAGGGTGTTTAGAAGAAGACGAGAGTGTCGAACACGTGATGTGTCACTGTCCGGCACTAGCATCAATCAGAGGATCCACGCTGGGGGACTTCTGGCCTAGTGTGGCCAGTTTGAGAGAGGCGCATCCAAGGGATGTTCTTCAGTTTCTCAACCAGGTTGGGTGGCTGAATGAATGACCAAGGACACCTCAATCACGGGGATAGCACAATGGGCCAGGATAGGGTGGCCTAAGTGCTGGCCTAAACTTTAGGCAACCCTCAACGAATCCAGAATCCAGAGTCCAGAGATGTAGAGTGATTTCATATGTGCACACATACAAACTGACGGTAATACAAATCGTTTTTCAAAGGAGAATTGAGAGATAAAAATAATTTGAAAAAATAACAAACGATAGGCATTATTTAGAGAAATGCACACGCCTGTTGTATGCAATACTTCAACATAATCGGGTTAATGTATTTACCACTTTGTCCATAATTTTGTAAATTTACAAAGCCGGAAGTTCTGTTAACGTTTATTAAAAATGCTTCCTATTATTTAACAGATAACAAACTGCATTATCACTTGCAAAGAAAGTTTTAAAGTAGTTTAAACTATGTATCAACTTGTTAACAACCATTATTTAAGTGTAATAATGGCTGCAGATGACACATAAAATTCAACTTTCCGACAGAAAACAGAAACTTCCCGTCAATTAATTATCTTGAAAACCATGTGTTATAATCTGCACTTCTGTTATGATTTATAAATGTGATAAATCGACACTGAAATAAGGAGAAATTACGGTTGACGGTTTAAATGTGGCAAAGAGAAATTGTTGGTTCGTCCTGGCGGATATGCAGAAACTGCAGATTGTGTCGAGGCGACTTTGAAATATTCCAATTGTCGTCATCGAGTCTTCAAGGGCGCGAAAGTGACTGTTTTGTCTTTTCTAAAATCGAAAGCAACCTTGTGGTATATAACGGATCATTATTACAATTTGCATATTGCATCCATGAGAAAATGCCATGACTGCAACGAATCGGACGCCAGTTAATTCACTAATTGGATAATTAACAAATTAGTGGTTTAACTTCGAGCAATACAGTTCTAGATGTTTCTTCAGATCAAGGCTGCTTGAAAAAAGACGTTTCGCAAACAATTTAATAGAACTTTCAGGCGACTGAATACTTCTTTTCAAGTCCAAAGTCCAGAGAACAATGTTCACCAATTTCTATTAATTCCAACGTACAAGGATGACCTTCTGCAACGCGATCCTTCGGGAAGTATTGCTAGACGTAACTTACAAATCCTTTATATAATTTCTGTATTAGGTACTACTTTTAATATACGTATTGTTCTCATACTGAATATGTACAATATTTAGTCTTACCTACGCGTGCCAAAGGATGACACATCGAGATAATTTGATTGACACTCATTGTTTGTGAACTGTCATCGTCCAAGAACAGTCATGGTCCAAGAACAGTTAACAGTATCTCTCCGAAGATGATAGCTTGGCTATCGAAACGCGTTAGAGCAACCTTATTGTGTCTTTTAATCTTTCTTGGTTTCAGAGGGACAAGATTTGTATTTCAATTTTTGAAGATAACCAAGGACCAGTCCGTTCGACCAAAAAACAAAAAAAATATAGAATCTAAATGATATGGATGAAGAACACCGGAACAGTTGTCCTATTAGACGAATAATTTTAATTTATTTGGGAAGAATTTATGCATTTTCATAAATGGAGCTCAATTTTTGAAAATGATCAAGGACCAGTCCGTTTGACAAAAAAAAATATAGTTAACACTCCTGATGTTCAATAATTTGAGATGGTTTGAGGCGAGGCCCACGTTGATACAAAATAACATAGACCTTGCTTATGAGACGTGGAAAATTACAGATTGCACATTTTTTTCTGCCAAACTATGTCTTTTTTCCAAGCTTTGGATTTTAAGAGTTCGACAAAAGTTTCAATTTTGGCCAGTTTTGGCACAAGATTTGGTCTTAATTAAATTGATTTAGTCTTATGATAACGAAGGCTTCCACGGCCAGAGTCAGTACAGGATATACTTCTTCCGGGATTGGACCGTGTCAAAGAACTACTCTCTGGTATGGTGGACATACTGAGTTACCATGCTCTTCTGTCTAAACTTTCTTATCCTTTGTACCAATTTTCAATTCAGAAGAGTTTCGCCTCTGGTATGATGGACATACTGAGTTACCGTGCTCTGATTTAAAATTGTATTTCAATTTTTGAAGATAACCAAGGACCAATCCATTTCACCAAAAAAAAGAGGAACTCGAAATTTATAAAAATAAATTCAAATTTTAATACGAAACTTCGACAAAGGTTTATATTTTGAGATAAACAACTTGAAATTTGCCAAAGATGAAGAAAAATTTCAATGTTAGACATGAAATATTTTCCGAAAGTTTGATATTTTTTAGTTACAAAATTTTGATTTTAACATTAATATTTATATAAATAAAAAAGCCAAACTTTTGAATTTAAAAATTTCAAGATATAAGTCCGTAATTTGAGAAAAAATTCATATTTCGAGATAGACGCAAAATTTATAAAAATTCACATTTTAATACGAAACTTTGGAAAATTTCGATATTTTGAGCAAAGTTTGAAATTTACAAAAACAGTTGAAAACTGTCACAAGGCAAATGTTATACTGAGAATGTTGATAACATTTGGACTAATCCTCTCTGTATTCAGCAATACACTTCATTTAAATTTGAATACTTATGCGATTTTTTTCTTGAAATTTTAATCTAAACCTTAAAAATGTCAAAAAATTGTTTTGAAAGAGTTTTTGAGGCAATTTAAGTCATTTTTTTAAAAAATTTCATTCATTTTAAAAGTTTCCTAAGCTGGTACTGATTTTTCTAAAATTTTCACTTCAAACTACAAAGGTTGGCTCCTTTTTTTTAAAGTTAGACATTTCTAAAGATGAAATCACATTAATAAAAATTTAGGTTGTGTGTTGTATTTTAAAAATATGTTTTTATGCAAGGTCACTTATTTTGTGGTGTATCCTAAACACCTCAAATACAGCCCAAAAACCAAACTTTTTGTGACAAATTCAAGGCACAACGCAAATTTTTATTGACGATGATCCTGAACACCTCAAATACAGCCAAAAAACCGAGCTTTTTGTGACAAATTCAGGGCACAACGCAAATTTTTATTGATGTGGATATAGCTTAAAGTACAACTTTTTTTTGTCGTTTAAAGTTTAAACTCAATAATGTTCTAAACACCTCAAATACGGCCCAAAAACCAAGATTTTTGTGACAAATTCAGGGTACAACGCAAATTTTTATTGATGTGGCTCTAGCTTAAAATACAACTTTTTTTTTTTGGTTTAAAGTTTGAACTTAATAATCTTCAAGTTCAAGTTTAAAAACAAAATTACGATTTAGTATTTACTTCTTTGGATTTCCTCATTTGGTTCTGTAACTATTAAGAGAATTTAGAAAAAAGCGGATACAAGGCGCTCTCTCTTTTTATATTTTTGAGTTGCAATGGAAGCTCTGAGTATAATGTAAATTTTAAAAGGTCTAGATAAGCTTCGGTTTGAGTTTTGGCAAAACTAGAATAAAATAAATCAAAAAACTTCAGTACAGGTTGCTTTAATGTCTTTTAATCTTTGTTGGTTTTAGGGGATAAGATTTGTATTTCAATTTTTAAAAATAACCAAGGACCAGTCCGTTCCGCCAAAAAATGTAATTTGATGCCCGTTCTAAGCCTTCGTAATTCCCAAGTTAAACTTATATAAATGTGGCCAAGATAAGGAGGTCCCGTATGGACATTTTGAAAATGACAGGAAGTACAAATTTTTGAAAAAAAGGTTTTTGGAAAAACTTGAAACTCGAACTCGTAATTATAGAAAAGAGAATAAATTTCAATTTGGAGTCATCAGGTTTCAGAAAAATGTCGAAATTTCGAGAAAAAAATTCAAGGTTTATAACGAAAATATTCTCCAATTTAAAAATTAATTAACCTAATTTTGAGATCAAATTTCGCGAAAAATGTTGTGTACAAAATTATTTTTAAATTTGATAAAATTCGAAATTCCGAAATGAAATTAAAAATTTCTGGTTGAAATTTGAATTTTCGAGAAAAGAATCAAATTTGTTTGGATGAGGTTTTGACATTTTTAGATTACGAGTTTTGAATGCAAGTTAAAAAAAAATATTGAAAATTGCATTCAACTTATTTTAAGAAGAAATTCAACATTTCTAATTAAATATAAAAGAAATTCCTAAAATTCTCACTCAACTTATTGACACCAGTTTCAAATTTTTAATGTTAAACTGGGATATTCAAACTTTTGTCGAAGTTAGCTTTTTAAATTCGAGGTTGCGAGGTTTCTCTTGAAACTTAGAATTTCTAGAAGTCATAAAATGTTGAAATCACGCCAAACAATTTGGTTACGCAAGGCAATATTTTGAGATTCACCTTGAAATTTTAAAAATCCTTAAAAAAATTGAAATGCAAACCTTGTCCCCTGAAACCAACCCGTTCTTAGTTTCAGGGGACAATATTTGTATTTCAATTTTTGAAGATAACCAAGAACCAGTTCGTTCCACCAAAACTCAAACTTCTTTTTCAAAATTTTAAAAATTTCGAATTAATATAATTTTGGAAATACAAATCTTGTCCCCTGAACCAAGAGAGATTAAAAAACACATACAAAGGTTGCTCTAGAGGCAGTATGTCTGTGAAGATGATAGCTTGGCTGTCGAAACGCGTTAGAGGAACCTTTGTTGTGTTTTTTAATCTTTCTTGGTTTTAAGGGATAAGATTTGTACTTCAATTTTCGAATTAATATAAAAAAAATTCATAAATTTTTAAGCTTCATATCTTGATAAATAAAATTTCGAAACTTCTCTCATATTTCGAGAGAAGTTTAAAATTTATAACAATAAAATTCCAGTTTTTGCTAAAAATTTGTTATTAAAAGTAGTTTGTATATGCACAACGTGGAAAAAAGCCTTTTTATTAAAAAACTTCCAGATTGCAAGATAACTTTATAAGGATAAATCAAAATATTTCAAAAAAATTTAAATTCATCTCAAAAAGTCAACATTTGCAGAAAAACTCAAATTTCTCGTAGTGAATTTAAAAAAAATGTGTTTATATAAAAATTCAAATTACTTGTAATTAATTTTTTTTAAATTGTGTTTGCTGAAAAATCAGATAATTAAAAAAGGCAAAATATCCTGAAAGGGTCAACATTTGAGTCAAAAGTCATAGACTTTTGGAGAAATATCACAATCATAGGATAAAAAGGCAAAATTTCAAAAAAATAAGACAAAATTGTAGACAAATCTAGAAAAGTCTAGGTCGAAATCCGGATAACACTCCAAAGAACTGGTAGATCAAAAATTGTCAACAATTTTTTAACAATTGTTGACAAGTTTTTAACACTTAAATCGAAAATTTGCCCGATTCAAAGTCAAAATTAAAAAAAAGTTGAAATAAGTAAAAGTTTAGTCAAAAATTGAATATTAAAGTTAAAATTTCTGTTAAAATTTCAAACATTTTCGTGTATTTTTGAGATAAAAATAATATTCACAAAAATGAGAAACCTTGACAGAAACAAAATTTTTATTTTGCTTGATTTTTTAATGAAATGTTTACTTGTTTTGTTTTTTTTTACACTCTGGTTTACAAGCTCAAAATATTGACGAATGTTGCCACAAATCTTAAACTGTGAATTTTGATATTCAATTTTGAAAGTTTTTCCAGAAATTTTCGATTTTCGACAAAAATGTTTCTCTTAAAACCAAATGTTTAAGAGCTTATTATGCAAAAAAAACAAATGTTTAAATATTTTGATGAAGATCAAAAAACTTCAAATTTTAACAAAAATAAAAAATGCAGTTAGAAAAAAAGAATAAAGTGAACGATTTCCAGACTGGAGCTAATATTTTGAGAAAAAACCAACAGAAATTTTCGCTAAGAATAAGTTGAAATTTTGAAATACAAATCTTATCCCCTGAAACCAAGGAAGATTCAAGAACACAACAAAGGTTGCTCTAACGCGTTTCGATAGCGAAGCTGTCATTTTCAGAGAGATAGAGAAATAGATGTATCTCTCTGAAGATGATAGCTTGGCTATCGAAACGCGTTAGAGTAACCTTTGTTGTGTTTTTTAATCTTTCTTGGTTTCAGGGGACAAGATTTGTATTTCAATTTTTGAAGATAATCAAGGACCAGTCTATTCCACATAAGTATAAATATTTTTAATTCAAAATAAAACAAAATATTGATTAAAATGAATCAAAAATAATTGTCAAATTATCAAGTTCAGGCAAAATTAGAAACATTGCGAAAAAAGTCGTCCAAATTTGAAAATGAATGTTTAAATTTCAAGAAAAATCAAATTTTTACCAAAGATGGAAGTTTTTAAGATTCAAAACCAACATTTCAAGGTAGTCAAGTAGCTAGTATTTTTGTCTAAAATTCAAAACTTCCAAAAAGAGTGTAGAATTGCAAGAGAAATAAAAATTCTGTTAAAGCATCAAAACCAATGTCAAAAACTCAAATCTTCTTCAATTGTTTTTAATTAACTTTCAAAGTTAAAAAATAATTAAAAACAATCAATGATTTTCTGAATTCTGGATTCATGGTAAGTTGCCTAAAATTGGACCTGCACATAAGCCATCCATGATTTTATGAGCGATGTTGCATCCCTAATTCTTATGTAAGATGATGTGTGGGCTACTTTCTGGCGTCTTAGTTGGGTGTATTCGAGGGTTTAATAATGATTTGACATGTGGCGTCAATCTGCTAAAAAACTAAGATTCAATGAATGCTTATTGTTGCAGCAACGGTATGAAAAAAGGGTTTTAAAATTAAAAAAAAATTTTCCAAGGAAACCTGTCAAGACAAAAAAATGACAAACTCAATGTCAATAACAAATACACTATACTATACTATACACTGTACACTAACTATATACTATGGTTTGTATTATTAAAAATTAAAAAAAGCATTCACATCAGTGCGTTTGATTTGATAGTAGCGACCAGTAACCCTAACTAGAAGTCTTACATGAATCTTGTAAACGCACTCACAAGGTTGTCTTGTTTAAAAAAGGTATAGTCATTTAATGGATCATCATTTATGATGTCCTTTCACCATATTCAATCCACTAGCAATAACTGCACTGGATTGCAGATGAATAGAAGTAAGAGAACAAGTCCTTGGACTGTCAGGATTTCTAAGCTTTATGTTATTTTAAATTTTTAATTAAATAATAATATAGCAGCATATATAGCGAATAGTAGCAAAAATGAATAAGAGAAAATGACAAAAATATTCTAATATTTAGAAGATTACAGTTCAACATACCAAATAAAACAAAACTAGGAAACAATTTCAATAATGAAAACCAATTTTAAGAAATTAAAGTCACAAAATCAATAACGTTAATACAAAGTCAATTTACTTTGCACAAACTGGCCCAAATTTTACTTCTGAGATGATGCAATGGAATAGTTTTGCAGAACGCAACTCGTAGCCAAAAGAGGACCACGGGTCTATTTTTGATTGAGGTAGGAACTCTATCAGTGAATAAAATTATTGGTAACAGATAAAAATCGCCTTAAGGGTGCTCAATCTTTGACCAGCACATTTTTGAGAAATCGCCAAATTAAGTATTTGTGCATCAAGTTAAAATAACGTAAAAAATTCACATCTTACTATGTTCAACAAAATTTCATTAATTTTCTCTTCGGAAATATAGATTCAAATTTTTTAAACGTAATTTCCCACTTTGTTACAATTTTTTGTGCATAAAATCTATATATGTGAAATTAATTGCAAAAGATTTTGATGGGACAAAATATTAAAATGATTAAATAAGTTCGTCTGTAAAATATGAAATACAAATCTTGTCCCCTGAAACCAAGGAAGATTAAAAAACACAACAGAGGTTGCTCTAATGCGTTTTTATAACCAAGCTATCATCTTCAGAAAGATCAGTATATCTCTGAAGATGATAGCTTGGCTATCGAAACGCGTTAGAGCAACCTTTGTTGTGTTTTTTAATTTTTCTTGGTTTCAGAAGAGAAGATTTGTATTTCTTTTTTTTTTGAAACCAAGAAAGATTAAGAAACACAACAAATGTTGCTCTAACGCGTTTCAATAGCCAAGCTGTCATCTCTATCACGTATCTCTCTCTGAAAATAAGAGCTTGGCTATCGAAACGCGTTAGAGCAACCTTTGTTGTGTTTTTTAATCTTTCTAGGTTTCAGGGGACAAGATTTGTATTTCAGTTTTTGAAGATAACCAAGGACCCGTCAGTTCCACCAAAAAGAAAGTTCGTCTGTACTTTATAAAAACGCGTTACGTTCTAATAACAAAATTTTAAATATTTTTCGGTTCCCTTTCTCCAAAGTTTTACCTTTTTTTGTCCAAATTCCGAATTTCAAGTTTCGATTGTTTTTTTGCATAAAATTTTTTAATTGTTAATACAAAATTTCTCCTTTTGTAATTTTTCACTTTTTAAAATTTCAATCATTGCATTTCGACTGTTTTCTATAAACTTATGGTGTAAACTCGAGAACTCCTGACTTATGATATAAAAAATTACAAATTTTCTAAATAACAGTTGGACGTTTCTATGCCCTTTGTAATAAAAAATTATATTTCGACAGTATTTGTAAAAAAATATAAGATACGCTGGCACGATTTATTGAAAAAATATATAAACTACGCTCCTATATTTTAGCTTTAGAGTAAGCTTCCTCCACACAATCAAAGAAATAAAAACTAAACTACTATCCTCGCAGAGGTTCATACAATATTAGTTGTATTATGTAGTTATTAACTGTTGAATCCACTTATACATATGTACAAATAAAATGACCAATTACACAATTTAAATGGAAAAAAAGACTGAAAACCGCACACGCTAACATCGTAAAACAAAATCTGATAAGGCTCACTGTTTCGTAACCATTTCTCCCTGATGATGATTAAAAAAGTACACATCCGTGAAGAGATGACCACTAATGGTACGTACCATAGAAGGTGAGTGCACCGAGCACTAACAAACTCGCGTAATTCTTCATCATTGTCTGACCACTAACAGTGAAACGATTTACTAGAAGTTCTTTAGGTAACCGCTTACTTTATACGGTTGCCAATTCGCCCCCCGCTTATACGGTGATTCTAGTGAGTTACTCTCGACTCTTGCAGATTCGAAGATGCCATTTGGTGTAAATTTAAAGGTATATTTGAATGGATACAATCGCAAAATAGATTGATGTCTTAGAATTAGATTGTTACTATCACGAGATTTAATTTCCCCTGGGGGACACCTTAATAATGTGGAATCATCAGCAAATTGTGAAATTTTTATACCTAAATTGGGTCCACGCATTATTGAAATTCAAATCTTGTTTCCTGCAACCAAGAAATATTAAAAAACACAACAAAAGTCGCTCTAACGCATTTCGATAACGAAGCTATCATCTTCAGAGAGTTAGAGAGATAGATGTATCTCTTCAAAGATGATAGCTTGGCTGTCGAAACGCTTTAGAGCAACCTTTGTTGTTTGTTTTAATCTGAAACCAAAAAATATTAAAAAACACAACAAAGGTTGTTCTAACGCGTTTCGATAGCCAAGCTATCATCTTCAGGGAGATAGAGAGATAGATGTATCTCTCTGAAGATGATAACTTTGCTGTCAAAACGCGTTAGACCAACCTTTGTTGTATTTTTTAATCTTTCTTGATTTCATAGAGATAGAGATATAGATGTATCGTTCTGAAGATGATAGCTTGGCTATCGAAACGCGTTAAGACAACCTTTGTTGTGTTTTTTTATCTTTCTTGGTTTCAGGGGAGAAGATTTGCATTTCAATTTTTGAAGATAACCAAGGATCAGTCCGTTCCACCAAAAACCACGCAATGATAATTCTTTACCAAATAAAAAAATTAAATAGTATGGGGACTGCCAACAGAAGTGAAAACTTAAAACTAGGAAATAACGGTGCTTTTTTTGGTAAAAATTCTTCTTTTCTTCAGTTTCTCTTTTTTTTAAATTTAGACGTATTTGCAAGATTTGACTTTTTCAAAATTACGTTTTTGTCGAAATTTCGACTTTATCTCCAAGATTCGTCTTTTTTCCAAATTTTACTGATTTTCTCAAATATTACCTTTTGCTGAACATGTTTTTATTTTTTAGAAAATTTGATTTGTTTCTCAACATTTGATTTTATCGAAATTTCGACTTTTATCTTAAAATTCGACATTTCATTGCATCTCTCTGAAGATGGTAGCTTGGCTGTCGAAATGCATTAGAGCCATATTTGTTGTGCTTTTTAATCTTTCTTGGGTTCAGGAGACAAGTTTTGTATTTCAATTTCATTGTGTTCTTACAAATTTCGGTTGTTTTCGTCGAACTGTATGTTGTTTCGAAAATTTGGATTTTTTTCTTGAAATTTGGCTTTCTCTAGGAAAATTCGACTTTTTTTAAAGAGTAACACGTTTCTCGAAATTTTTCAACATTCGGCTTTTGTTTCGCAATTATTTCACCAATAATTATCCCAAGATTCAAATTTTTTTTTAAATTTCGTTGTAGTTAAATTCATCTTGTTCTTGAAACTTCAATGTATTTTCAAAATTTAACGTATATTCTTAACATTTGACTTTGCCTGGAAAATTAGATTTTTATCCGAGATTTTTCGAAAATTGGCTTGATTGGGAAATTTCGAATTTTTTAAGTTTAATTTTTTCGAAACGTTCTCGAAGCTTTCAATCTCAAAATTGGTTTATTTTATTTTTAAATTTTACATTTTTAATAAACTTCAAGTTTTTAGATTTGTCTTGATCTCTAAATTTCATTATATTCCCAGAGTAAAAGTTGACTTTCTACTCTTTTCATAAATTCATTTCTTTTAAGACATCATTTGTCTCAAAATTGAGTTTTTTCTCAAATTGCAACTTTTACCTCAAACTTCCATATTTTCTAGTTTTGGAAATCTGTTTACTCGCTGAAAATTATTTCGAAATTGAAATAAAAAAATAATTTGTGTAAAATTCAGCTTTCTTCTCGAAATTTCAAAGTTACATCAAAATTTAAATAAAAAGTAAAAAACATGAAAAAAATCAAATTAGAAATTTGGATTCTTCTTGAAATTAGGACGTTTCTAGAACTTTCGTTTTTTTTTCAAAATTAAATCTAAATTGTTATAGAAAATAGTTCTTGGTTCGACTTTTTTCATGTAAATTTAAAGTTATTTCAAAATTAACAAATAAAAAAATAAAAATCGCGAGTAAAATATTTTTAGAAATGTTTTATTTCATTAAATTCGTTCTTTTTTAAAAAATCGATTCTGTTTTCTCAAAAGTTGTTTTTTTGTCTTAAAATTAGTTAAAATACAAATCTTGTCTCCTGAAACCAAGAAAGATTAAAAACACAACAAAGGTTGCTCTAACGCGTTTCGATAGCCAAGCTATCATCTTCAGAGAGAGATCAGTATCTCTCTCTTTAGTATCTCTCTGAAGGTGATAGCTTGGCTATCGAAACGCATTAGAACAAACTGGTTCAGGGGACAAGATTTCTTCAGAGAGAGATACATGATAAAGAGATGACTGACCCACAAATCAAGAAAGATTAAAAAACACAAAAAAGGTTGCTCTAACGCCTTTCGATAGCCAAGCTATCATCTTCAGAGAGAGATACATGATAGAGAGATGACAGTTTGGCTATCGAAACGCAATTAGAGCAATCTTTGTTGTGTTTTTTAATCTTTCTTGATTTCAGGGGACAAGGTTTGTATTTCAATTTTTGAAGATAACCAAGGACCAGTCCATTTCATCAAAATTAAAATTAGTTCTAAATTGTAAAAAAAATATTTCTTAGCAAAATTCAACATTTTTTACGAAAATTCAAGGCAACGTCAAAATTCACATTTAAAAAAGCAAAAATAAAATTGTGAGGCAAATATCTTTAAAAATTACGACTTCCCCAAACTTCTTTTCGACAAAATTTCGTCTTCTTTTTCCCCAAAATTGGTTTGTTTGCGCAAAATTAAATCTAAATTGTTAAAAAAAAAGGGGGATTTCAACTTTTTCGCCAAATGTCAAGACCGTGTTAGAATTTACAAAAAAAAAGTAAAAACCAAGAGCCAAGTTTTTTTTATGGAACGGACTGCTCCTTGATTATCTTCAAAAATTGAAATACAAATCTTGTAAGGGTTAATCACTCTGAAGATGATAGCTTGGCTATCGAAACGCGTTAGAGCAATCGTTGTGTTTTTTAATCTGTCTTTTCAGGATTTCAGGGGACAAGATTTGTATTTCAATTCATGAGCTTTTTTTGGAAATTTTTGATTTTTTTTTTGGAGATTTTTGGAAATTTTGAATCTTCTCTAAATTCATCTCCTTTTATAAATATTTCGATTTATTTCTCAAACTTCGTTTGCTTTGTTAAAATAAAGTTAATAAAACAGACAACAACTTCGACAATTTTCTTAAAAATCTTAACTTTTTTCTCAAAATTTGAGGATTATGTCAAAACTTAAATCAAAGGCAAAAATATAGAAGAAATTATTCTTGAAAATTTCGATGAAATACTACATCAGTCGGGAGATTCCTTGTTAATTACGATTCCTTGTAAATTTAGCATAAATGTTGCATCCCTTTGAAGAAAATCCTGCCTAAGTCCATATGTCAGAGAAAGTGTCCTGCTTGCAAAGAAAATGGAGTAGCTGCCATTCTTCTAAAGGATAGATTCAGAGGCGGAGTTCGATTTTTCTCAAAATTCGGAGTTACTGTTTGCCAATTATGTTGATCGTTAACTACAAAAAACTCAAAATGTCTTTCAAAAAATTCTGGCATTTTTGAGTCAACAATCTAAATAACTGGAATAGTAGCAACTGAAAAATATAAAAAAATTAAAAGAAAAAAATTGTAATGTCAAGAAAATAGTAAGTTGAACATTTTTGAGAGAGTTAAAGTGGACAATTCGTAAAAGAAAATCAAAATTATTACATACAAAATAATACTTCGAGTTTGAAGTAAAAATGTTAAAAAAACTGTAGTTTATGCCCGTAGTTTTGAGAAAAAATTGAAATTTAGAATAATAAAATTTTAAAAATCGTGCAAATTTCTAGAAACATTTGACAAATTTGAAATTAAGTCGAAATTTCGTAAAACAAATACGAAGAAAAAATTATCGATATTTTTGATATAAATTCCAGAAATTTAAATTTAAATTTTAAATTTTAGAAACGAAAATTTTTCAAAAAAGCCCAAATTTTAAATGGAAAGGTAAAACATTCTAGTTTTTTTTGGGAAACGGACTGATCCTTGGTTATCTTCAACAATTGAAATACAAATCGTCATCATCTTCAGAGAGATACTATCTCTCTGAAGCTTGGCTATTGAAACGCGTTAGAGCAACCTTTGTTGTGTGTTTTAATTATTCTTGGTTTCAGGTTGCAGATTTGTATTTCAATTTTTTAAAAATTCTAGGTTTAAACTAAAAGATTAAAATTTTCTAAAATAATATAAATATAAAAATAATATAAAAATTACAAGTTTAAAATCGAAATTTCGTGTTAAATTGATGAAAAAATTGTCCCATAAAAACTGTTTTACTTTTCTTCGACCTGTGGAAGTATCCATTAAACCTTTAATTAAATAATTATTATTTCTGCAGAGTCAATCAAAAATTTATCACAATACATTTCGTTGGATTATACAGTTTATATTTTATCACATATGGGGTTATACCTGAAAACTTGTCCATATAAAAGAACTAGTTTTCAGGTATATTCCCACATTTCTTTTATAATAGGAATCGTCCGAAACCGGTCAAACGTTAATAAATTTTTGCGAAATATAGCCAGACTAGCTGCTATCCGCCACTTGGTCAGCAAACTTGAAAAAATAACTGCAATGCAACGTAATGAACATTTCAACACAATTTCACATTTAAATGAAATTTGAAATTAATTTTCAGTTCAAATTGTAAGGCGGTAACGTAATATTACTAAAATCAATACTACAGATACCTACTCTCATGATAATAGTTCGAGAACCTAAAAAGAGGGGCCCCTGTCAAATTAAAGAACATAGATTGATACGCTTACCTTTCTCTATGATTGTATAACAATGACAACAAATTTAGTGAATGAAACATTTAAGAAAAATTTGAGAGTTGGAAAGCTAAGGGTGAGTTTAGATTAGACACTTTATTTCGTAGATTTTTCTCTGACATAAGTGTAAATTATCTTGGAGGAAGCTATCCGGTACCTATCTATACAGCTGGGAGGAGATAGCTTCTCTCAGAATAGTTGATACTTATGTCAGACAGAAAACATATTGATGTCAGAGAGAAAACATATTTATGTCAGAGAGAAATATACGGAATAAAGTGTCTAGTGTAAACGCACCGTAAGTTTCACTTTTACAGTGTCAATAGTGGGCCTAATTTTGTGAAAAAAATTCGAATTTCCAGACATCTTTCGACAAAATTAGATTTTTCTTTGAACATATTTTTTTAAAGAAATTTCGAAAAATAAAATTTTGCCCAAACCAAAATTACAAAGTCTTTTTCAAAACTTAACTCTAAAAACTATTTGCAGAACTTTCAATTTTTGTCTACATTTTGATATTTTTTACAAAATTATGAGTTTTTTTACCGAAATTTTATGTTGTCATTGAATTCGCTTTTGGTTTTTGGAATGGACATAAAATACCATTATTTACGCAGCAGCCCAATTCCAAAACCATTATACATTTAAATTTTTTCAATTTTAAAATAATTTTAAAGCCAATTAAACTATCTAAAAAAATCGATTTTCAATTGTACGTGTTACCTACATTAACTGTAGAATTTTCAAGAAGAAAATAAAATTTTAAAAAATACAGGAAAGTCGAAATTTCAAGAAAAATGTTTTATTTTCTAAATTATAAGAAACTCGAATTCATTTGAAAAATATATTAGAAAAAATCTAAATTTCTCAAACAAGCTTGAAATTTTGGAAAACTTGGAATTAGTGAAAAATATCGAAATTTTTACAAGGAAGTGTTTAGCAAAATTAAAATTTCACCAACTCAAGACGAAACTTTCGTAAAAATTCCATTTTTCTTTAAACAGTTTTTTGATACAAATTTCTGAGTTTCGAGTTTTTTACGAAAATTTCTTGAAATATTTGTCGTGGAACGTGAACAATTACTATTGAATAATTTTCGAATTTTTTTCTCAACATCTCTATTTTTTAAGAAAAAAAAAATCATTGTGTGTGTATTCAGTGTTGGAACTTAGAATGGAGGTAAATGACTAAAATTTTCGCAACAACCCAATTTAAAAAAACCTAATGGCCCATTAAACTATTGAAACAAAGATGAAGAAAAATACATGGTTGCACGATGTCACTAAATTCCCTCAAATTTAAAATCTCTAATGAACAATTTACGAATATTTTTGTATACCCCACAGGTATGGAAAAAGTGTCACGTAAGTTATTCGTTGTTGCATTAAATACGGTGACAAAATTGCCAAATGTATAATGCAACATCAAAGTTGAATGTCATTAAGAACAAACTGATTTATATGCATTCAAAGATTCCGACGTTTTGAAACTCTTTCGACTTTTACCATATTGCACGATGCCTGAATTTAAGGCAAAAATGTGTGAATCCGAAATGTTAAATGCAAAATAAATGTGTTTTGTAGGCTAATTAGTATGCCGTTGAACTAATGGTTCTAAAATCGGCACCATTAACAGGAATGTGAGGCACGATATAGCAGAAGTAATATTGCAAATTATTGCTTTGAATGTTTAAACTTTGGAACAAGATCTTATTTCGAATGACATTTACTTAAAAAGAAAAATATTTACTGTATGTGAAATAATTTTGTGAAGTTATATGTATAAAATAATTGAAGATGTGAATGCATTAAATGTATGTTTTTTTTAAGGGAAGATTACATAATTTATTCGTCTTAAAAGCTATAAACTTTAAATACACGTAACATTAAATACTAGTCAACTAATACATACAGCTGCAATCACTTCCTACACATTGAATATAAAAAATAGTTACATATTTATGCATATTCAATGTTACCTTACCCAAATACCTCAATCTTAAGAAGTACAAAATTTGCACTATTATACAATTGTTACAGTCACATTTTACATTTATATACATATACCAAAGCCATAGATATGGATATATTATGGATATACATCTAATATTTATTTATTTATTAGTGGTCTATCCGAAGTATGTCCATATCCATGGTTTGCTATGTGGGTAGTTTGCAGAGTGCAGAACAATTTTTATTTGGGGGTGGCGAAATTTATACTGACAGCTGACTGTAGAGCCCCGCTACATATTTTGTTTTTTATGGCTGCATGGGGAAGAAAAATCCCATTATCATAATTTTATGATATGCTGGAGTCTGGAGTGTTCTTGAATCGAGAAATACAAAGTGTTAAATGATGTTTTCAACAAACATTGATCTTAAACATTATTAGATGCAAACACCTTGAAATAATTGCATTCATTTCAGGAGTATTCCAGAAGTCAGACTAGAATTACATTAATGTTCTGCTGATTAGTAACAGTTCAGTAATGTGTGTATGATTAAATTTCATTTACAGAAGAAGGAGCGGTATTAACCTCCTCGTTTGTAAATAAAATGTTTCTAGCAAATCTTAACTTCTTGACATTCTTATTAGCGAAGGTCATTTATAATATTAAAATAGATTGATTTGTAATAAAGTATACACATTGCATAGTATTGAAAGAACATTGTCAACGAATGTACGTAGAAGAAACGAATAGAACATTCCATTCTTCGTTATAAACACTACTATACTCAATTAGTGAGAAATTTTGGAAACTGTTCAATCAACAAAAAAAGACTTATAGGAAGAGCAAAACAAGAAAATCAAGACATACTTCTGTAAATGAATTGAACTGGGTTGTTTGATTGAAAAATACAAAATACGCTCATACATAACCATAAGACACAGCAAGTGAAAGTAAATGTACCAATATTCAACCACTGCTTTGACACTTTCTCTGCTTCGAACTCACATTATCATTGTGTGTACAATTTAACAATTATTACATTTAAGCTTCACCTTTATCCCCCATTTACATAAATATTCTTCAATTATTATTCCGCACCTGACCTTTTACTATTCGTACAAATGATTTCATCAAACCATCACATAATACCGGTCTATTAACTAGTGAACTTTAGTGCACAATCCCAGAAATGTTACCTAATTATATAAAAGATGATTTTTAACTTATACTGAAGATGATACCAAGGGATCGCGTGCAAATTTGTCAAAAAAAAAACCGGATCCTACCTTGATTTTACCTGCATCGATTCGAAAAAAAATTATACTTTTTCATGGGTCATGTCATCAGGGAAAAGTTTAATTTAAACTGTATAATTTTTTTATATACATACATTTAAAACAAGCTTTAGAAATGATATATTTTCGAAAACCCGTTTGGTGGATTTAAGCCAAGCCCTTGACAGTCTGATTGATGCAATGTCATCAAAGGGGCTTGTTATGATGCGATCTTGATCTACTTTGGAAGAGAATGCCGGCAAATGATGTATTTTTATGTGTCAGCAATCAGCATTAAATAAATTTATTAGATGAGTATAAATTTTAGTGGACACGTCTGCTGCTGAAACCATTATTGCTTTGATTAGACACAGGCGCTTAAACCATCCCAGTTCGCATTTCTGAATTCATTAATTTTTGTAATAGTAAAACTTTATTATTTTCTGATATTTTGTAATAGAAACGCTTTAATCCAATTAATTTATTGGAAAATGAAAAATGGGGTTTATGACTTATGATACATTGTGCTAAGGCAAAGATTTTATTGTTATATTACATGGAAGATGATGTAAACACAATATATGCAATCCATCCAGTCATCTTCAGGGACGGATTATCCATAAGGCAAACTATGGGGCGCGTGCGAGGTCCATAACCTTTTTTTGGTAATCAACAATAATTTGGACAGGGTAAAAATATTTGCTGCCAGTGAATAAACCAGTTTAATCAGCCAATGAATAAACCAGTATAATACTGTCAAGATTTTGTGTATTCGGTTAAGCTGATTCACCTTAAATACTCAGAAGTGCTCTTGGAGATTAAAATTTCCGTGAGAAACTAAATTTCGTCAATAATATTTAATTTTCCCACCATCATTTTATCTTCATGTTTGGAAAGTTGTACCCAATCAAATAAAAATACTACAGATTCTAAGAACCGATGAGATGCTTCGTCTAAAACTGAATAACAATAAATGGCAATCAGTCAAAATATAGCACCCTTACCGCTTTTGGTGATCAAAATTTTAATAAAAAAGGTAGATCCATTGCTAATATTTTCATTTTCCCTTATATTTTTGCCTTCATATAAAACATTTTTCTAAGCTGTACGTATCGAATGGTTATGGTATAGATTCTAGAAAGTAATCAACGGCTTCATTTTAAAATACATTTCGCCTTCATAATCTTACGTATTCGGGTATAATCAATTCATCTTAATTAACATTTGATGATCAAAATTTTAATGAAAAACGAAAGTTTATGAATAGCATTTTTTTTCCATCACAATTTGGTCCTCATATGCTACATTTCCCTAAGTTGTACCTTATCGATTGGTTATGTTAGAGACCCTGGAAATTAATCAGAAGCTTCTTCTGAAACTGGACAGCATATAACCATTGTAATCTTGTGTGTTTGGGTAAGGACAATGCATCTTAATAATCATTTGGTGGTTAAAATTTCAATCAAAAACAAAACTTCACTAGTAATATTATTTTTTTCCACCACAATTTTGTCTTCATGTGGTACTTTTTTCTAAACTGTACCCTATCAATTGGTTATGTTAGGTGCCCTTGAAATTAATCAGAAGCTTCATCTGAAACTCTACAGCGTGTACGGTCATCATAATTTTATGTATTCGGGTAAAGTCGATCCACCTTAGTAAATATTTGGTGGTCAAAATTTCAGTGCAAAACGAAAGTTCATCAGTAATAAGTTCTTTTTCCACAATAATTTTTTCTTCATTTGGTACTTTTTTCTAAGCTGTAGATAGCTGTAAATTATGCTAGAGAATCTAGAACCTAATCAGAAGCTTCATCTGATACTAAACAGCATATTGCCATCATCATATCTGGAATTCGGATAAAACAGATCCATCTTAATAAACGTTTGGTGTTCAAAATTTCAATGGAAAACGAAAGTTCATCAGTAAGTTCTTTGTCCACAATAATTTTGTCTTCATCTGGTACTTTTTTCTAAGCTGCAGGTAGCAATAGGTTATGCTAGATACTCTATAAACTAATCAAATTAAATGAAATGAAATTAAATAGGATATCGACGCTATCATCTCTTGTATTTGGATAAAATATTATCCGATAATCGTTTGGTGCTCAAAATTTCAATGGAAAACGAAAGTTCATCAGTAATATTTTCTTTTTCCACCACAATTTTGTCTTCATGTGGTACTTTTTTCTAAGCTGCAGGTAGCGATAGGTTATACTAGAGTCAGTGTTTGCCAACCTTTTTTGTGCCATGCCCCACCTTATCCTTTCTAAAATTCTTACGCCCCCATCTATATAACATACATAATTTTTAATATTAAAAAATTGAATTGTTTATTAAGAAACTTAAATGATAGGTTTAAGGAAGAAATCACTAGGGAATTGTTAACGAAACACAGAAAGTAAATTTTCAAAACATATAATGAAAAACTGAAATTCAAATTTCAAATAATTGTAATAAAGATTTTTCTATATTAATTGATTATTTTAATTTAGTGAGATCCTTGCGCTTGATGCTTTGCGGCACAGAGATTTTATATTAGGTTCCAATTTGGTTAGCTTCAGTCTCAAGTCTCCACGTTGTGTTATATCCAACCGATTTCTTTTTTTTTGCCAGTAAATTATTCACAGCACTAAATCCACATTCAGCTAAAAATGAAGATGAAAACGGTAGCAATAGTTTCCTTGCACATTTGGTTGAATTTGGGTATTTGATTTCTGTTTTCTCACAAAGCCATGCCATCGCTCCTTTTATATTAAATAAAGTTTTAATCGATTCATTATTTTCCAATTCTGCAAGTTCTTCTTAATATTGCATATTTCATATATCAGACAAATTCACTAACATTGGCTGCATCATCCATGTTGGAAAATCAATTTGTTTTAAATCAGAAAATCTTTCTTTTAAATCAGCTGATAGAATATTCAGATGATTGACAATAACAAGTACAGCGGTATCAGTTACTTCACATTTTTGAAGCCAATGAAACTGTTCAAAGTTTGTTGTTAATATTTTTCTGACATAACTCAATATGGGTAATGAAGCCAAATATCTTGGCTTTTGCATAGACAAGAGTTTTATTTGTTCCTTGAAGCTGCTTATTTAATATATTTAGTTTTATCAGCTAAATAACTCACAAATGCTTTACCATCGATCATTAACAGATACTTCATTTCAGGTTGGTCGCTTACAAAATCACTAAGGGTATCAAACAGTTCCATAAATCTTTTCAAACAGTTTCCTTTAGATAGCCATCTTACTTCAGTATGAAGTAAAAGTCTCACATGGTCTTTATTTTGTTCTTCACAAAATAGCTTCAAGAGACGCTCACATTTGGCATTAGCTTTAATACCATTAACATTAACACACTTTATTACTGAATGTAATACTTCACTTAGAACCTGCAAGATGTTTTTAGCTACCAAGTTTTCCCTATGAATAACACAAGGCACAAGAATCATTTCTGGATTCGCATCTTTCATCAATTTTAAGCAGCCATTTTTCTTGCCCATCATATTAGGAGCACCATCTGCAGCACAAAATGTTATATTTTTCATTGGTATATCCGTGACATCTAAGTAGTTTTTTAGCTTATTATATATATCTTTGGAGGTAGTGGTGCTTTCTAGTCTTTTACAGAACAACATTTCTTCAGCAAAATGCCCTTTATCAATATATCTTACGTAAGTTATCAATACTGCCTCACTGTCTCTCAAAATTGATTCATCCATTTGCCCTGAGAAATTTCTTGTTTTCAGCTTGTTTTTCAATATCTTCACTCATTTCGTCTACTTTTCTGCTAACAGTATTGAGCGGGATAGCTTTTACATCTTTGTCATCTTTTTCAAGAAGCATTTTAAGAAATGCTGATATTGACGGTTTTATTAAATTCACTCCTATGGTATGATTTTTTGCAGTTTTAGGGATAAATAAAAAAATTTGATAACTAGCCTCAAGAACACGATTATTAGTTGAAGTATGAACAGTAAATAGAGACTTTAAGGTCGTTCTCTTTTCAATTTTTTTTAAGTTTTAAAGTAATTGAAATCTGAATTAATATGAGCACTATGTTTCATCTTCAAATGCGCCTTATTAGTCCGGAGTTCCCCGCGGAGCCTGTCGTCTGTCGCAGGGAAGTATACTTGACGACGCCAAACACTCATTTGATATTTTGGTCTCGTCAAGCGAAATTATACCTAATAATTATTTACCGCAACTATTTAAGAATTTGCTTTTTTCGTTAAATTTGACACCGAAATCTAGCATAGCATTTAAATGGCCCGGAGCGAAAGGGTTAAACTCGTGTGAAGTACATTTTCAAATTGCCTCTCTTAACAATCAAATTGCGCCCCGGTGGGGCGTGGGCCCCACATTATGCTAGAGACTCTATAAACTAATCAAAAGCTTCATCTGAAACTAAAGAGCATATCACCATCATCATCTCTTGTATTCGGATAAAAGAGATCCACCTTAAAAATCGTTTGGTGCTCAAAATTTCAATGGAAAACGAAAGTTCATCAGTAATATTTTCTTTTTCTACCACAAATTTGTCTTTATATAGTACTTTTTTCTAAGATGTAGGTAGCCATAGGTTATGCTAGAGACTCTATAAACTAATCAAAAGCTTCATCTGAAACTAAACAGCATATCGCCATCATCATTTCTTGATTCGGATAAAACGGATCCATCCTAATAATCGCTTGATGCTCAAAATTTTAATGAAAAACGAAAGGTAATTAGTAACATTTGTTTTTTCCACCACAATTTTGTCTTCATGTGCTACTTTTTTTTAAGCTGTAGGTAGCGATAGGTTTTGCTAGAGACTCTATAAACTAATCAGAAGCTTTATCTGAAATTAAACAGGATTTCGACGCTTTCATCTCTTGTATTTGGATAAAATATTATCCGATAATCGTTTGGTGGTCAAAATTTCAATGGAAAACAAAAGTTTATCAGTAATATTTTCTTTTTCCACCACAATTTTGTCTTCACGTGGTACTTTCTAAGCTGTAGATTTTGCCACAAACTCTATAAACTAATCAGCAGCTTTATCTGAAATTAAACAGGATATCGACGCTATCATCTCTTGTATTCGGATAAAATATTATCCGATAATCGTTTGGTGGTCAAAATTTCAATGAAAGACGAAAGTTCATGACTAATATTTTCTTTTTGCACTACAATTTTGTCTTCAAATGGCACTTTTTTATAAGCTGTACCTTATTCATTGGGTATGCTAGAGACCCTAGAAATTAATCAGAAGACTCATCTGAAACTAAACAGCCGTAATCATCTCATGCATTCGGATAAACCAGATCCATATTAATGTCATAATCGTTTGGTGATCAGAATTTTAATGGAAAACGAAAGTTCATCAGTAATATTTTCCTTTTCCACTATAATTTTACAATCTTGTCATACACAGTTTTCCAAGTTACGTATCATCGCTTTGGTATATTAGAGCACCGAAGAGCTGAATGGTATATTCAGTTAAAATCAGTTCATTTTAAAACTCGTAGATATCCTTGGTGGTCAAAATTTCGATAAGAGTTCATCATAGAGGAGTATTATCCGACTAGCAGAATATATATATTTTTAATAGTGACAAAACTAATTTTGAGGCGTATCACCTTTTTTTTAGTCGTCAAAATGTAAAGTGATGGGCGCTGTAAATTTGCCTAGAGACTGTCAACATTTAATCCGCCACTGATCACCTTGAAAAGAAGATTAATGTTAATAACAAAAAAGTTAAAGCAAGAGAAGGCAACAAAAAATGGAGGAAAACATAAACATGGTAAAACTTTTTTAATTTCAGAGTTAAGATCTTAATCCAACAGGGCTGTCAAATCTATGGAGGTAACTTTCACCTGTAAATTTCAACTTTTTATTGGTAATTCCGTCAATAAAATGTCTGGATTCTATATTTTTTACAACGTTGATATAGGGATACGAATGATACATCCATGGATTCATCGTTCGGAACCATCAACGTTTTAAACTTGATTTCGTAACATAAAAATATTGATACATCGAGTTTCATTAATTGATTTTAGATGCAAGATTTATTTTTAGAATTTCCACGATTAGAATCGAAATTTTTAGATGAACGACAAAATTTCCTATTAAAAATCGAAGTAGGGGGACTTCTGGCATATTTTGATCAGTTTGAAGGAGGTGTATCCAAAAAACGTTCTTTAGTTTCTCAACAAGATTGGGTGGCTGAATAAATGACCAGGGCTAGTCAATTACGAGGATAATGGGCCCAAAAAGGGTGGCCTAAGTGCTGGTCTAAAATTTTTAGACTGTCCACCACAAATCGAGAATCCAGAGAAATCGAAGTTTTGGGATACAGTAGACTCCCGCTAAAGTTGCGCTCACCGTACTGGATCGATCGTTAAAAGTTGCTACGCCCCGTAATCTCTACCATTGTCGAAAAATATATGTTTTATTGCTCCTTGCACAGTTGAGTTGGTTATTTAAAAGTGGTGCTAGAACTCGGAAGTCCAGTTCGTTGTTCGAAAATTAGAGTGGAGAAATATCCGCGCAACTTCAACGATCGTATCCTAACAACTTTAACGGGCGTGCAATTTTAATGGCCGCATCTTTAGCGGGAGTCGACTTTATAGTGCAAATTTCGAATTTAAAGTCGAGATTTTGAGATAAATTTGGAATATAATATTTAAGGCCAAATTTTCGAAACAAAAGGACAATTTTAAATTTTAAACTTTGGCTTTTTCTTAAAAAACTAGTAACTTTGAAAAAAAGGTCAAAATTTCGAAAAACATAAGAAATCAATAAAAATTTTAAAGATTTCAAAGTTTAAAAGACTCCCTGTATACCTTTGCAAAATTGTGTTAATCTCGATTTGTGGAAGAAGCAAGTGGTGAAGAAAAAACCAATAAAAATTAAATGAAATTCAAGATTAAACTCGAAATTTTGAAAAAAAAACCCAAACTCTAAAGAAAAATGCAACTCTACAAAAAAAGACCAAGAATCAAAAATTCGGACAAAAACTAGAAAAAGATCGTGGAATTAAAATAGAAATTCTAGAAAAAGTCATTTAAAGAAGGCATATAAAGTCTCTAGTAAAAAAAATTAAATTTAAATCCAAAAATAGTTTACAAACTTTTAAATATGTAGAGAATATCGTACCAAGTTTAACATCGGACTTTTAATTGAAAGTCTGCATTGTCATAAAAGATTTTTTTTAATAAAATAAACTCGAAAAAACTAGAGACTTCCAAAGAAATTGTAAATCATTTTTGTGGAGAAGAAAGCGTTTGATCAAATCTTTCGTCATTATACACTTTCGTTGCATCAAAATTGAACTTAACTTTTCAGGGTTCCCTGTTAACAAACCCTATACCCTTTCCCGGTTGCTCTATTATTGATAAACGGCTTTTGAAGATGTGACTAGTTTATAAGTTGAGCTTTTAATTCGTCAGCGGTGAAACCGCAAGGATTTTTTTTTTCATTTAAAGATAATATTCGTCAAGCAATTGTCAATAATTGGTAACTTTGACACAGTGAGGACTTCTAACTACGGAGACCCTTTTTTCTATAGAACTTCCAAGTTATGGAACTTGTTACCGAAAGGAATTTTCCCCAAAAATTACAACCTGTCCTTGTTTAAGAAGGCGGTTCATCGTCATCTATCCTTGTTTCCGCATCTTACTCGCGGTGCTTTGAAAGCATAATGGGGTTACCCTTTGCGACTGGATTAAACGTCGCAGTTTCAGATAAGAATAAGACAGAGGTAGAATTTTCTTGGTTCAAATCAACTTGATCTGACCGGCATTAAGAAATCAGCCATATCTGCATAAAGTATCTGTTTCCAAAACTATTTACATAAGTAATAATAAACAAAATAATAATTAGTTAGATTATAACTAGTCGAAACAACTATTTCAGTGTTTTCTCTTCCAATAAACAAAAAGATGGGAAACAGGCGACCTTATTTATCTAATTATTTTAAGAAAGAAATCTATCCTTTAATTAATTTATCAATCAATATTCCATCATTTACTCATTCAAATGTATGCATTTCAGAATATATCCTTTTAATTAGCGTGAGATTATCGCTTGATAATAACGTTCATATGTCGGTCACTCTTATTTCTCTTTTATTCTTCCTCAAAGCATTAGAACCCATAAAAAAGAAAGCAAAATCCAGGCATTTGTCTGTTGGTGTACGCCCCAAGGAAAGAGACTTCTCAAGGTCCATTTGCGCCCATCGTCCAGCACAATTCAACTGTCTGTTATATATACATACAGTATATTATATCTGCATTCTTGTACTGTTTATTCACTTTCACTGAACACACCCAGTGTTAGACCAGTTGGTCATACAATATGCTGCTGACTTTAAACGCCTGTGGATTTATAATCAGCCAGGAATTTGTCTCCGATCGCCGTTCTTGGGTATAAAGGCAAGGTGACTTTAGAACGATGATAATTAAGAGAGAAAAAAAGTAAAAGACGGAAGCCTAAAGAATTTCTCGAGAGCGTAAAGTCTGCATCGAATTCAATATTACGACCACGTGTCGTAGTTTTTAAGCTAAAATTCTTGAAACTGATTCCAAGAAGTTGCAAAAGGTTTTACTATGTAATTGGTAAAATCTAAATTAAAAGTATTCATTATGTGTTGAAATGGGCGAAAAACCTACACGTTATTAATCCTTTCTTTATATGGTTCTGAATGGCCGGCAATAATGAAATTATGATCAAATAGATACAAACTTTCAATGAATTTTAAGGCACTATTACCACAGAATTGATGCATTTATCTTTTCTTTATTCATGAATGTTGCTAAATTTTGAAGAGGCGTTATTATTCTAGAAGCTGCATAGGTGGCTACAATTGCTAAAACTTCGTGTTCCTAAATTGCCGGTTAAATTAGTCACATAAGTGTACCAGTATTAAAAATGGTAACGATATTGACTGATATTGTACTCTTCAAGATAAGTCTTCTCAATGGCATATGTGCCCAAGTATTAGACGTGTAATTATTTTAAGCACAATCAGCTTGCAAAGTGTAAACTTATGCCTTAGGGATACTTTAAATAGGAAGCAAAAATGAATATAGATGGTGAGTCACGAAGGTAGACCGAACCTGATGGCAAAGCGTAAGTGATCAAGACACTAAATTTTAGAAGACATCGCCAAATCTTTAAGACTGAAGGGCTAACAGCATATTCTTGAAACTCTTGACCAGTTTCCTTAATAATAATACACTTTCTTTAGGCATTATACTTAAAAGGGTTTTCAGAAGGTAAAAGCTCAAGATATCTTTATTTAGAAGAATTCTAAAAGAGTTTCACTGATAATTCGGTGATGTTGCTGTATTCAATCAACGGTGATGTGTTTACTGCTAAGTGCATCAAGTTTTTGGAACTTTTGAAGACTATACTAGACTTTAAAGTGATGGATAAGGTTATTGACATCGAGACTCTCTAATAACTGGAGGGGAATAGAATCATCTCGGACAGGCAATACGATTTCAGACAATAGAGTCCAACAGGCGACCTCTGGCATATGTTAATCATGTCTGAAATTCAGCTATGGAAAAAAATGGTAAGGCTTGGATGTGGCATTGGATATCTCAATAGAGTCTGACGTCGATCTTCCTCTTGGCAAAAAGAGATGTTATAACCATCCACCTGGCCTCTGTTATTTTATATCCAGCTTTCTAGGTGACAGATCTCTTCAGATCGCCGATGGTGTCTCATCTGAGACATTTGCCATTAACTCAGCGGTACCCCGGGAGTCTGTTTTGCTTCCGATTCTGTTTTTGTTGCACATAAACGATGTCCCAGCTTTAATTTCCAATCCGACATATAGTTACGCAGACAAATTAGCCCGGTGTCATCCTCTCTAACAAACCATTATCTGTTGTTGCTCTGGATAGGATAAGAAAACAGCTGATTTAGATGATTAAACGGGATCTCGAGATCGTTTTGGGATGGGGAAACAAAAATCTGATTGACATTCTTTTTCTCCGACAAACCATTCTCCGTCGCTGCTTTGGATAGGCTAAGAAAACAGCAGATTTAGATAATTAATCAAGATCTCGAGATTGTTCTGGGATGAGGAAAGAAAATGCTTGTTGACTCCACTGCCTCAAAAATCCTGACCGCTGGTTTCTCTAAGAAAATATCAAGGGATAACACAGGTCGGCAACAAAAATGCTGTCTGGATGTTTTCAACTGATTTCTATGTATTTAGGTGTTCTGAAAACTAGAAAAATACTGTCAGGTTATTTTGCAAAACGCAAAATTATATTATGAAAAATTGTTTTTAAGGCTAACTTGAAGTCATAAATAAAAGGTACAATTTTATTTTGATTACTGTTTTTAAATGTACACAGGCCATAACTATCTTAATTTCTAAATAAGGAACACCCTATGTGAGCTAAATTAAACATGTTGTAACCTGAACGTTCGCGCTCCGATAGTGTAGAAAGTGGCGCGGTACAATTACGTGTTAACTCGTCATTGTTTTATAGATCTTGGTTCAATATAGTGCAATGTCGTCTGTGCGGAAGTGTGTGAACTCGTCTGACAGTTTCTGTTATATTTGTGGCGAATATATAGTATTAAAGCCACAAGTTAATATTGCGGATTTTGTGAAAAAAGTATACTTCGCGTTTTTTGGCTTAAAGTTTGGAGATCAGCATAAAGTTTGGACACTTCATAAAGTCTGCAAACGATGTGTTGAAGACCTTCGAAATTGATTTAGGGGCAAGAAAAAAGCTTTCCAATATACGATTCCTATGGTATGGCGCAAGCAAAAGAACCATAGTGATGATTGTTTCTTTTGTTCGTGTAATGTGTAAGGGTATAATTCAAAACGGAAGCAGTCAATTTCATACCCCAATCTGCAATCAGCTCATTCCTCATGGGACCGAAATACCAGTGCCCAAGTTCCCTGCTACCTTGGAAGAGATTCCAAGTTCTGACGAAGATGATGCTCTACCTGAACCCGATGACAAGTCAAGTTTTGAATTTGAAGACGACAGCAGTCCGAAATTGTTTTCCCAGGGCGAGCTAAATGATTTGCTAAGAGACTTTCCCAAAGACGCTGCTGAGTTGCTTAGATCAAAGATCAAAAGCAGGAACCTACTTTTGACGTGAGTTTCTTTCTCCTGGTTTACATATCGTAAGAAGCAGTTCACTTCCTACTTTACCCAAGAGGACGAGTTGGTTTATTATACCAATATTGAAGGTTTGATGGATACATTTAAGATCTCATACGACCCAGCGCAGTGGCGTGTTTTTATAGTTTCTTCAAAAAGAAGCCTTAAAGCAGTTCTGCTTCACAATGGCGGTTTCTATGCTTTCATTCCTGTCGGTCATTCTGTACACCTCAAGGAAACCTACAATAACTTGGAATTGATTCTTTGTAAATTAAAATATAAAGACCACACTTGGCAAGTGTGTGGTGATTTCAAAATCTTGGACATGTCGCTCGGACAACAATCTGGGTTTACCAAATTCCCTTGCTTTTTGTGTCTATGGGATAGTAAGGACCGAACAAATCACTGGACCCAAAAGTGTTGGCCTCTGAGGGAGCTTAAAGTTGGCGAAAAGAATGTCCTGCATGAAACTTTGGTGCCTCCTCATAAAGCTCTCCTACCACCGCTTCACATAAAGCTGGGATTGATGCAGCAATTTGTAAAGTCACTTCCAAGAGATGTGAATTGCTTCAAATACTTAATTAAGTATTAATATTAATATTAAGTATTAATATCAAAGTTTCCAGGCCTCTCAGAGGCAAAGTTGAAGGAAGGTGTTTTCGTTGGACCAGATACTAGACGACTTATGGCTGATCCATAATTAATCACAACCATAACGGATCCACAAAGAGAGGGGCGCCTTTAAAGAGGTCATAGAGAAATTTTTACGCAATAACAAAGAACCTAACTACAAACAAATCGTCAAAAGAATCTTAAAAGCATTTAAAGCTTTAGGTTGCCTAATAAGTTTAAAAGTACATTTTCTTCATTTCCACCTCGACTACTTTCCAGAAAATTTAGGAGACATGAGTGAAGAGCAAGGTGAACGATTTCACCAAAATATTAAGGAGATGAAAAAAAGATACCAGGAAAGATGGAGCAGGCACGTAACCAGGATTTTCGTTTGCAGGGGGTCCACTCCCCCCCTTTTTTTAGTGTTAGAGAATATAAATTTTTTCGAAATGAGAAATATTGCAAAATTTAAAAAAAAGTTGAGTTGTTAAGTCAATAAACGTCTTGGTCTTCTACTTACAAGGAAAGGTCGCGAAGTGTCCGGCGTCGATTTTGCTAATTTTTGGATATGTTTTAAAAGACCAAAATCTAAAAGATACGTATTTTTTTATCGGTTGATAAACGGTTTTAAGGGTAGTTTTACCCCCTCAAAGTTGGGGCAAAAAATACAGATTTTGCTGTTTCTCGAATGCCAAAAATGATATTCGAGCCGTTTCTTTTTCCAAAAGTTTTGTTTTGACGAGAAATAAAAGAAAATATTTTTTTCCAAATTTTCCCTACCCCATTTAGAGATTTTTTAATTATAAAAATGGTAATTACGGCAAAATTTTGGAAAAAACATATGTTATTTTATACACTAAAACTAATTTTACCTGTTTTTGGGTTTTGTCGAAAAAAAATTTTTTGGGGGTAAACACCACTTAGACGAATACGTATATGAGTCGGTAACCATGTCCTAATGCACAGACCAATAGGGTTGAGCATTTATCAAATTTAGAGTTTGGAAACCAAAGACCGGTTTCGCTCCTATTAGATCTCGTCAGTTTGGTATATCCAGCCCAAAAGCTAACAAATGCTACGACAAGTATGTACTATAGATTCAATCGACATCCTCCATGTGACTCCTAGGTACTACCACCTATTAGTTCATAGAAGAAACTAGGGACAATTCCAACAAGAGCTGGGCTGCATACTGCTATTATCCTTAGTGTCTATTTGTATACGGAGTTGACCACAGATTCTTCTATGAAGCAATCGTTGGCGGTACTTAGGAATCACAAAAAGAATATTTGTTGATTCTACAGTATACACGGCCCACCATTAGTGCGTGGACAAAGAATAGCTTCTAAGCCTGAGAAGATATCAAAATAAAATTTTACCCAGTGACGTACATATTCTTGGAGTACATTTTAAAATTATTTTCATTTTATTGTACCAATCATATACAGAGTGTTGATATAATCTTACTGTTTTTAAAATAGAACACCCTATTTATGTTTACAAATTTGGATAGCCCTATAAAATCCAGCAAAATAATATCGAGTTTATGGGGATTTTGTTTGGTCGTTTTCCTAATGAAGGATCCAAAATCAGGAGATAGGACTCCGATGCAGTGATTTGTAAACACTCAGTGTGATGTAGTATTAACCAATTTGCAACAAAATTAAGCCTTGATAGTTTTTTAGTTTCCATAAACCATAAACTTGTTGTCTTATATTACTTAGTTATGCAGAGTGATGGAGTCCAAAGAAGGTTTCACCCCTTTACCACATCGGCAATTAAATAAATAATTACGCGATACGTATTTCGACAGCAGAACTGGCATTTTCAAGCGCACTAATCTTAAAAGATTAGCAAAAGATGCATCGACGTCATCTGCATTGAGATTCAAATCGATACATATCGCGTAATTATTTATTTAATTGCCGATGTGGTAAAGGGGTGGAACCTTCTTTGGACTTAATCACAAGCCACAGTGTTTAGTTCAGTGCTTTACAGAGTGATGGAGGTTTGCAAATCCAAAAATTACTAAAAAATCATATATTATATTGCTGCCTTTTCATAAGGCTATTTAAATATGTAAAAATATAGAGTGTTCTATTAAAAAAAAGTAAGTTTATATTAACACTCTGTATATGATTGGTGCAATAAAATGAAAATAATTTTAAAATGTGCTACTTATAGATGAAAACCACTGGACAAAATTTCATTTTGACATCTTTTCAGGCTTAGGAGCTATCCTCCGTCCAAGCACTAATGGAGGACCCTGTATATATATTTGCCGGAACATTTGTCATCATTCGAGTTGAATACACCAAACTGATGAGATCTAATAAGATCGAAACCAGTCGTTGGTTTCCAAACTCTAAACCTGATAAATGTTCAAGCCTATTGGTCGTTGCATTCAGATTTTAGTCTTCTGGGGCTTCCCTAGAGAGCAACCGCTTCGCTAAGTGTTTGTGGCTCAACTACTGATAGTTCAGATACTTATGATTCACTATACACTCTTAGGGGGATGCATACTCTAGTCTAGGTTCCATTCTACTTGCATCGGTAACCAAAATTTTTTTGAATTGGAAAAACTATCTGTAAAAATTTAAGTTGACAATTTTTTAAGGACTTTTCTTCCTTCAGGAACAATTTTTATCTCCGCAACGACTCTTATCAGTTTTGATGAAACTAGGTGACAGGAAATATTTGGGTCAAGAAGATGATCTAGGTAGATGCAATTTAGCAATTTTAGTAAAAATTCGAGGTCACCATTATTAGGGACATCTTCCTGATTGAGAAACAAACTTTGATCTCCGAAAAGTTTCTATCGATTTCGATGAAACTCTTGTAACTAAGGGTTTTTTGGTTCAAGACAACGATCTATATAAGGGGCATCTTCCTCCTTCAGGAACAATTTTTATGTCCGAAACGTCTATCAATGACGATGAACTTGGTAACTAGGACATTTTTGGGTCAGAAAAATGATCTAGATATCGAAGCAATTTCAGTAAAAATTCGGATCCTTACTTATTAGGAACATCTTCCTCCTTGAGGTACAATTTGTTCTCTCTGAAACGCCGATTTCCAGAGAGAGGATCACTATTTTTAGGGATGTTTTTCTTCTTCAGGAAAAAGGCAAACTCAAACTTCGATGAAACTTGACAACTAGAAGATTTTTGGGTGATAAGTGCTATTTTAGTAAAATTTCGATGTCACCGTCTTTTAGGGACATCTTACTCGTTGAAGACAGGATAAAGATAAGAAATCTTTAGCATAAGGAAAATAGACCTATTGAGATTTTTAGAACAAAATGACACTTCGAGAAAAATTACATTTATAACACGAACCGAAAGAGATACATATCAGGCGAGCCAATCACAGTAAATCCAGTTTGCTACTTTCCCCCTTGAGGGTCTCTATTCTGGACGCTTGCAGGATTCCAAAAAAAATTTAATTTGTACCTATTTTATGTTTCCTGCACTACAGTGACTATAATATACTTTTCAAAACGCATTTCACTTTATTCACAATCCATTTTGTCATATTTTCGAACATAAAAATAACAAACCAAAGATAAACAAAATATATCTGGCCATAAATGCCCCCTTAGCCTAATCCTTTTAAAAAATTGCACTAGAAATATTCTAAAAGTAATAAATAGCATAAGAATTACTGTTTCTAGGTTTCTAACAGCAAAACGGGATATTGATCAAAGGGAGGGAGATGAGGGTGTGTGCCGATAACAATAAAAAATGCCCCAAAATAATTTTTGTCGACCAAAAATAAAAAACGGGCATAATTTTAGTACTTGCCAATAATTTTGTACGATTAAAAAACAGTTATCCCAAAAATAAATTGTCGACTAAAATCGCAAAAATCGTTATTTTTGCGTCCTCCTGGGCATAAGGCTGGGCAAATATTTTAAAATTGTGAAATTTGACAGAACATACTATAATTATATGATAATAAATTGAACAAAACTTTAAAGAAATAGAGGTTATTATTGTACATGTAAATTTAACTTTACGATACGATGCAACGTTAATATGAAAAAAAAAAGTGTACAAAAACGAGTGCTGATGTAAATATAAACAATTTTGTAACATTATTTGTATTAAACGGAATTTTTGAGGCCTAAACACGCGGTGAGGGGTTTTGAGCACGAAGCGATTGTTCCTATGGATACGCTAAGCGTGTTCTTAGTATGGTATGCGTTAATGTATTTTAGATTAAAAAAATAAGTTTTGTTACGCAATTATAAATTTTTAAAAAATTTAATCTTTTATCTTTTATTTTAAGGTGATAACTTGTCTAAATAGATACCTACATTGTCAGAAAACATGACGTCCTATGATAAAATAAAAGTCATTTTCGGATTCAGTACACCCAAAAACGTAGAAATTAAACAAAAGAACCAAAACAGCTCTGAATTTTTTTTTGCAGACTTGTGTAATGGAAACAACATTCTCATTGGCAGTAGAATCCTCGTTGTGAGGTCTAATCTGTCCATCTTAGGAGTAAATACAAGCAGTAAATTCTCCTGAAAGGTCCATGTGCGCTCCATTGCCATGTTCGCATCTCAGAAGTTGGGCTTTCTTTATCAAGCTAAAAATTACTTCATATTATAGCAGCTGTTCACCCTCTCTTTCTTCCTCCTGGACTTTTGCGATTAACGCAGGGGTGCCTCAGGGGTCTCTTCTGCCTCCTACTCTATTTCTGTTGCACATAAACGATCTCTTAGCTTCAACTTCCAATCCTATATACAGCTCCGCAGATGATAGTAACCTTGTGTCATTTTTTTTCTCCGACAAGCCATTATCTATCGTTGCTTCAGATCGACTAAGGAAACAGCAGATACAGACGATTAATCGGGATCTCGAGATTATTCTGGAATGGGGTAAGAACAATTTGGTCGACTTCAAGCTTCAAAAACTCAGGTTGCGGTTTTCTCTAAGAAAACATCAAGGGATAATGCAACAAACATACTAATGGACGGTAGAATCCTTTCGATGGGATCTAATCCATCTATCCTAGAAGTGAATGCGAGCACTAACTTCTCTTGGGACGATTATGAGCGCGCCATTGCCAAATCCGCCTCTCAGGCTTTCTTTTTAGAGCTAAAAAGTACTTCACATCTCATCAGCTATTAACACTATACAAAGCTCAAGTTAGGCCAACACTAGAATACTGTTCTCATGTTTGGAGTTCAGTTCCAAAGCGCATTTTGGCTTGTTTGGATTTAATTCAAAGAAGAGCGACTCGCCTAATTGATGATCAGAACTTGACCTAGTCTCTTTAAACCTTGGAGCACTGGCATGACTACTTGTACTTTTCGTTGGAAGTGATGGGTCCAAAAGAAGGTTATACCCCTTTACCCATCATTTATTTATGATTACGAAATACGTAATTTACCAGCAAGACTGGCATTATCAACAGAACTAATCTAATTAATTAGTCAAAGAAGCATCAACTCGTTGTTGCTTTTTTCGTTAATCAATTAGATTAGTCGGCTTGATAATGTAAATCTCGCCAGCAAAATACTATCACCTAATAATAATTAATCACCGATGTGGTAAAAGATTAACACGTTCCTTTTGGAGTGATTTATTTACTTATTTCTCCATTTTAAAAATACTACAAAGAGGTAAAATTAAGAGAATGGGACACTATTTTGAATAAACATTCCTGAGGCCATGATTCAAGAGTTTCCTGTTATTTTATATTTACTGTTTACCAACCAAAATTAGCCTAAAAATATGGCTATCGATGCGTTATTCGCCGTTATTTTTACTATTATTACACCCGTATTTTTCTAAACACGTACAGGTATTTAATAAAGGAAGTCACGGTTTAGGTTGAATGCCCTTCTGTAAAATGCATTCTTGTAGATTCTTCATTAAAATTTTATAATTAATGCGTAGACTATGCCTAGACTGTGCGAACGAATCAAAAAACCAACGCACATAGACGTAATAGTCGGTGAATATTAAACGATTTTTATTTGTATGGGCATTAATCGGCTAGAGAAATAAAGGTGAATTTATCAACAGAAACCTTTTAAAATTAGAAGGTGCGGCGTTTTTTTTTAAAGTCAGATTAGAGGTAGTAGAGAAACTTGCAAAAACACTTCAGGTTAGTGGGGTATCAGATTAGCGATCCGTTGATTTATAAATATGCATCTCGAAGGACGTCTACTTTTCTTTGCCTTTAATATCAGACCGAATCCGTAATTAATGACATCTATGTGTTATTCGCGGTTTTGAAATTTAACGACACCGCCTCCGGACATCTATAAATAGCAGAAATATTTTTTATGAAGCAAGAATAGGTTAGGCTAAAGACGTTTTTCTTTATTTAGATATTTTTTGACAGGCAATACCTATTATTATTGTTCTTAAGAAGTGCGCCTTAGAGTTGACTCCTATCCTAAGCAAATTGTTCACAGTCTCTTACAATAAAGGTGTATTCCCTAATATCTGGAAATCTGCTAGAATGCAGCCTGTCCCTAAAAAAAAAGGAATCTGGCTAACAACTATCGCCCTATATCTTTGTTAACCGTTATATCTAAAGTGATGGAAAAGGTTATCAACATCGAGATTCTCAAATATTTGGAAGACAATAGAATCATTCCGACAGGCAATACTGTTTTAGACAACAACGTTCCACTGGCGATCTACTGGCATAAGTTACTCATATCTGTAACTAAGCTATGGAACATACTCATGTCTGCAACTCAGCTATGGAAAAACAGCGGCTAGGATTGCGGCATTGGATATCTCAAAGGCTTTTAACAGAGTCTGGTGCCGATCTCTTCTTGCCAAATCAACATCTTATGGTCTTCCTCCTTGACTCTGTCATTTGATATCCAATTTTCTCGCTGACAGATCTCTACATGTCGTCGTCGATGGCATCTCATCCGAGACATTTGCGATTAACGCAGGGGTGCCTCAGGGGTCTGTGCTGTCTCCTACTCTATTTCTGTTACACATAAACGACATCTTAGCTTCAACTTCCAATCCTATATACAGCTACGCAGATGATAGTAACCTTGTGTCTTTTTTTCTGCGACAAACTATTATCTATCGCTGCTTCAGATCGACTAAGGGAACAGCAGATACAGACGATTAATCGGGATCTCGACATTATTCTGGAATGGGGTAGGAACAATTTGGTCGACTTCAACGCTTTAAAAACTCGGGCCGCGGTTTTCTCTAAGAAAACATCAAGGGAAAATGCAATAAACATACTAGCGGACGGTAGAATCCTTCCGATGGAATCTAAACTATCTATCCTAAGAGTGAATGCGAGCACTAACTTGTCGAGGGACGATCATATGCGCTCCATTGCCAAATCCGCCTCTCAGAAGCTAGGCTTTCTTTTTAGAGCTAAAAAGTACTTCACATCTCATCAGCTATTAACACTATACAAAGCTCAAGTTAGGGCAACACTAGCCAATACTGTTCTCATGTTTGGAGTTCAGCCTCAAAACACACTTTAGCTCTCGTGGATTCAATTCAAAGAAGAGCGATTCGCCTAATTGATGACGAGAGTCTGACCGATTCTCTCGAAACACTAAAGCACAGGCGTATGGTTGGTGACTTATCTCTTTTCTACAAGTACTATCATGGAAGATGCTCGCAGAAACTGATAGGATTAATCCCCCCAAGGGCAAGATTCTTGAGGCGTACTAGACAGTCGGAGACAGCAAATTCCTGTGCGGTCCAGCTTGACTCAATGAGGACTTCTGTCTACGGAGACTCTTTTTTCTATAGAACTTCCAAGTTATTTAACTTGTTACCGAAAGGAATTTTCCCCAAAAATTACAACCTATCCTTGTTTAAAAAGGCGGTTCATCGCCACCTATGCTTGTTTCCGCATTCCACTCGCAGTTCTTTGAAAGCAAAATGGGGTTACCGTTTGCGAGTAAATTAAACCTAAAAAAAAAACCCAAGAAGAATTCCAAGAAAAAAAAGAAAGAAAACTTCTGTAGGCACGTTTAGCGATTTTAGATAGAGCGTGAACTTATCATTTCGCTTTACCATTGCGCCAACATATTACTGTAGGGATCACTAATCGCTAACGCCTTGATTCCCTTATCTCTACCAAAGTCAACTTGATCCCTTTCCGTATTCTTTTCCATTCCCGATTTTACAAATAGATAATTCTACGAAGATATTCCTTTCTCTCGTTTCCTTGATACCAACAACATCCCCTAGTTTCGAACTTGGCACCATTTATAGAAAATTTTTGTTTTCAAAAATTCCATATTTGCTAACGAGATACAATTAGTCTCCAGAATGGTCAAAATCATTTTTGTTGATTCGAAATTTTCAAAAAAAAGTCGAAGTTTGGGGAAAACGCCTAATTTCAAAATCATAATCAAAAAAGATTAAAGCTTCGAAACAAAGTCAAAATTTTGAAAAAAGGGTGGAATTTTCAGAGAAACATAAATTACGAAGAAGATCGAAAGTCAATATTTCTAAAAAGTAACAAAAATTTCAGAAAAGTCGAAATGTTCAAGAAAAAGTCAATCGAGATAAAGAAATTAAAAAAATCAACGTTAAAATTTCGAGAAAAACAAACTTCTGAAAAGTCTAAATTTTAAAAGATTCAAAATTTAAAATTTTCACGAAAAAGTAAATATTTTGAATGATGTTGACAGTTTAAAAAAAAGAGAATTAAACAGTCCAAATATCCAAAGAAAAGGGAAGGTCAAATTTTTTAAAAATGGTCAGATGTTTCAAAAATAAAATGAAAATTATGAAAAAAGTTTGATATTTTCAAAGTTGAGATTTTGCAATTAAATACAAAATTTCAAAATAAGCGAATTTCCGTCAAAGAATTTCGAAGAAAAGGCGAAATTCCGAGCAAAAGTCGAAATTTTTTTTTAAAGTGAAAATCGTGAAGTGTCAATATTTTGAAAGTTTCGAGGTTTTAAAAGTCAAAATTTTCACATCACACTTTAATAAAGACAAAATTTTCAATGAAAAAAATTCTTTAGAAAAACGATTTTTTTAGGATGAAATCTTCGAGGACGACATTTTGAAAAAAAAACGAAATTTTGAAGTCGTTATTTTGAGAAATTAAAATTTTCAGAATATTCGGAATTCACAAAAAACTCAACATTTTAAGGAAAAGATGAAATTCTGAGAAAAGTCAATATTTTTTTTTAAACTCTGAAAAAAATAGAAACAAATGAGTCGAAACTTTCAAAAATATTTAAATTTTGAAAACTAGTATGTATAAAAATAAACATTTTCAAGAAATTCTGAAATTTGAAAATATTTTAATTAAAATTTTGAGAAAAAATAAAATAATGGGTAACAAATTTTTGAAAGAGCCAATATTTTTAAAATAAGCCAAAATTTTTAAAATAAACCGAAATAAAAAATTTTGAAAACTAAAAACAGAAATGTTCAAAAGAAGACAAAATTTTCAATAAAATCGAAATTTTCAAGACAAAATTTAAAACAAAAACTTTTAAAGAAATGTCGAATTAATAGTCAACATTTCGAGTAGAAGTTGAAGTCCTAAAAAAGTCAATGTTTTAAGAAATTCGAAATTTTCAAGAGATGAAAATTTTCAAAAGAATGAAATTTTCGCAATTTTTAAAGAGAAAATTTCGAAAATTGAAATACAATATTGTGCCCTGAAACCAAGAAAGATTAAAAAACACAACAAAGGTTGCTCTAACGCGTTTCGAGAGAGATACTGTGTCTCTCTGAAGATGATAGCTTGGCTGTCGAAACGCGTTAGAGCAACCTTTGTTGTGTTTTTTAATGTTTCTTGGTCTCAAGGAACAAGTTTTGTATTTCAATTTTTATAGATAACCAAGGACCAGTCTGTTTCCCGAAAATTTCGAAAAAAAGTCAATATTTTAGAAAATGTGAAAATTTTCAAAAAATCTCATACTTCCAGACAATAGAATTTTCAAAAAAAATCGAAACTCTCAGACAAAGCAGAATTTAAAAAGTCAATTATTTTTCAAAAAAGTGAAAACTCTGAAAATCTGCAGTTTTCAAAAAGACAATTTAGGAAAGCTAAAATGTTCAAAGGGTAGAAATTTTCAAAATATGTGGATTTTTTAAAAAAACAGGTCAAAAGTTCAAAAATTTGAAGGAGAAACATTTTCAAGAGTCAAGAATTTTTTCTCGAAAGTCGAAATTTACAAATAAAAAAATTTTGAGAAAAGGCTTGATTTTGGAAGATCCAAAAATAGCAAAATTTTGAAAAAAGAGGAAATCTCTAAAAAATGATTGTTGTTAAATTAAAACTGAAAACTTCTATTTTATTTTCAAAAATTCCATTTTTAACTCGTAATCTAGTGAATACTTTTTTCCAATGCTTAAATAATTTTCTTGAATTTTTAAATATTTTTTCGCGTTATTTTGACTAAAAATTTTAACTATTCAAGTTTTACTTTTCTTGATAAAATTTTGATTTTTCAGAAATCGGGAAAACTTTTAGAAATCTAAAGTTTTTCAAATTGTACACTTTTTGATTCGAAATTTTCAGAAATTATTTAAAATTCCAAGTTTTCTTCTTGGAAATTTTAGGTTTATCCCGATATGTCTACATTTTTTTTCTCGAATATTTGAATATAAACACGGAAAAAACAATGATCGAGTATTAATTGGAAGTTCTGAGTAAAAATCGGAATTTTGTTAAAAATCCCCCAAATTAATATTTAAAATACTCCAGCATTTCTTTTCCGGTTTCCCTTTCATATAAATTTCCAGATAAGATTGTCACAGATCCGATTTTTACTCGTTTTCCTATTATTTCTAATTTATCCTCTAAATTCTGACTTTCACTAGATATTTTTTCTTTACATCGTTACGATTTTAATGTTGAATTTTTCTCAAAATTTGGACACGGTTTTCGAATTCCCAGTCGTTTTTCAAAGTTGTGACTTTTGCAATTCCCTGATTTTCTTGTTTTTTTAAATTTTAAACCTTAAAATTTCAACTTTTAAACTGGAAATTTCGATTTTTGCAAACTTCTTGAAATTTCATTCAAAATATTAATCTTTTTGTGGCATTTTCGATTTTTTAATTACTCTTGCTGCGAAATTTCGAGCCTGTACGCACTTTTTGACAAATTTCAAAATCTGCACGAAATTCGAATTTTTGCAGAAAATTTTTAAAATCGAAGCTTTCACCTCAAATTTTGACTTTAATCGTAAAAGATCGGAGTATACATTTGGGATTAGTCTAAATCTGAGTTTAAACTCAAATTTCAGTTTAACTTTTCGTCGAGACTTTTGCTTTAAAAATAAATATTTAGAGTTGAAATTTCAATTTAACTTTGTTAGATTTCAAATTTGGGTTTCTGTTAAAAATTGACATTTCAGGAAAAAATGAAAACTAAAGACAAAATGTTATGAAAAATTTCAAAGTGAAAGTTAAAAACTAAGATGAAGAAAACTAGCCAAATTTTGACATAATGTCAAAATATCTAAAATGAACTTGATTAAAAATTTAAGCTTAGAATGTTGAGAAAAACGTCGAAATTTTGAAAAAAAAACCAAATTTGGAAAGAATTAATTTAAAGAATTGCTTCAATTAGCATGTAGCGAAAATGTTTGCGTAATAAACAGTTAAAAGTCACCCAATGGAGGTTTGCTCTCTTGGATACTTATACGACTGACTGACGGCTTTAAATTGGAAGTGTATACAACCACCGCACCATACTGATGAGGCCAAGGAAGGCCGAAACTAGTCTATGGTTGCGGTTGTACATATTTTCAATTTTAAGCACGTTTAACTGTTTAATTACAGAACATTTAATTGGTCATTTGTTAAAGAATTGGAACAAAATATCGAAAAATTCAGAAAAAATATTCCCCAGAGTTTAAACATCAAAATTAAATTTACAGAAAAAAAATTTCAAGTTTACATCTTAACTTTCAAGTCAAAATTTTGGGTTTACGATCGATACTTTAAGATAAAAATAAATTTTGTAACCCCAGAATTTTGACAAAAATTTAAAATATTGAGACAACCCATATTAGAAAAAACTAAATATTTCAAGTTCAATTTTGTAAATTTAAACAATTCTGATTTTCTTTTCCAAACAAGTCAAAATTTCGTTAATCCGCTTCTCGCGCACAAACGTTATATTTCTCTCAGTGGCGGGCAATATGTGAGCTAGCATAAATTATTTAGCAGAACTGAAATGAAACAAATTGGTATAATAATAAGTTTTATTGACCTTAAAACCTATAAGCACATTTTCACATACTGTTTAAAGGAGTGATTCGACAGCAAATCAGATAACACACGAATTGTACACAAAAAAATTCATCAATTATGCTGCCATTCAACTAAAATAACACTAACGTTAAACTAGAAAATAAGTAAGGAAATAACTACCTAAAAAAGTCGATTCTCATTTATTCAAACTAACGATAGAAAAAAAAAACGTAAGAAACAGAATAAACAGAAACCTTAGAATAAGTTACTAACTAAAACTTAACAAACGATGGAAGTAAATTATAAACATCACAAATATTTCCTTAAAATGTCTTAGAAGCACAAACTCTGGACCGTAAAGACACTTTTGCCGGGCCGAGATGTCGCGAATTCCCGGAATCTAGCCAATAATTGCACAGTTAGTCAGTATCAAAAGCAGTCGAGACTCGCTACTGGCTAGTTATCACTGAAATATTGAAAAATATTCAGAAATTCGCACTACCCAATTACAAGTGATGTAGCGCCCTATTTCAACCGAATATTACGTAAATAAATTGTGCTTTTGACGGCTCCAATTTCGCCATCGCTGGATTTTGAGGGTTAAGTCTTGGATCGTAGAGCTAATAAATTAAAATTAAAGGTTATATCAGTTCTTCCCGACTAGCAAGTGGGTAAATGGTTAAATATTTTTTTCACAGAAATCAAACTGGCTATAGTAGAGACGTCACACTCGAGTTATTTAAGTGGAAACAAACCTGTTCTATATACATGCCGTTTTACTAGAACATTTGCCAATTTTATTTAAAGACAGTAAATATTAACAGAAAAATTTGGAATGAATCAGTTTAGTTGTTAACTCCAGGCACTAATACAAAAAATAATTTTGATACAAGAACATGCGCCAAATATTAAATATTTAACAGAAGATTGATGATATTGGCACAGTCGTTCTTCATTAACCATCTTCCTTTGGTGGGGTGAACCATCCTGTTAAAAAATTGGAAGTAAGAAACGGTGGGAGAATTTCAAAGGGCTTACCGTTCTTTTCGTGTATTTGTACAAGTGATTTGAAACTTTGTTGAGCCCTAGCCAGGCTGTATTGTCCCTGGGAACAAACTTTCGTGGCCCCAAACTGAATACGAGCCTTACCCTTGACGAGTGTGGCTGATATTTGCATTATCACGGCTTCTACGGTGTAGGCGCTCGACCAGCCTTGCTTCGTTAATAGCTCCATGCATATTGCACCGCCCACCAGTACGTAACCACCTGAAATATTCAAAATGAGCCATTTCAAATTTTATCTTCACCTTCAAAATCAAATTTTTTGACTTTAAACTTTCAACTTTATTTCGAAAATTCATTAAACAAAATATTTTATAAAATTTCAAGTTTACATTAGAATTCTCAAAATTAAAAGCCAAAATTTGGATTTTTTAAGACTTCAAGCTTTTAAAAAAAAGTTTTTAGGAAAGGTCTTACTTAAAATTTCGAGACGTCAACTTAAAAAAAAGCCGAATTTTAAACAAGAAAATAATCGAAATTTGGAAAAATCAAAATTTTCGGAAAGTGTCAAAAATTTGGAACTTTGCATTGAAAATGAAAATTTCGAATTTAACTTTTAAATTTTCGACTCTAAAATTCCTTAACAAAATATTTTCTGCAATTCCGTGTTTAAATTTGAACCTTTGAGAATAAAAGTCAAAGTTTTCAGAAAAAATAAGAAAAAATGTCGAACTTAAAAAAACGCAAAATATGAAAGAGAAAAAAAAAATCGAAATTTGAAGAAATTTCTGGGAAACCAAAATTTTGGCAAATTGTCAAAAATTGGAAATTTTGAATTGAGGCCGGAAAAATCAAATTTCGGAATTTGCCATTTCAAATTTAATCTTAGACTTCAAAGTAGAATTTTTTGACCAACTTTTGACTTTATTTCCAAAGTTCTATGACATTTCTGACATTTCGGTTTTCAGTTTAAAAATGGCAGCAATTGTAAAAACAGATTTTTAAGTAGAAATTTAGGAAAGTTGTTTCGAGAAAAATGAGGAATTGAACAAAGCAGAATTTAAAAAAATAAAAAAAAATTTGAAAAAATATGTTGAAATTTTGAAAAAATATCGACATTTTCAAGAAATATTGGAATTCTTCAAAAAATTTCTGAATTAAAAAAATCGAAGTTTTCTTAAAAAATTTAGGAGCCATTTCCAGAAAAATTAGAAACTGAACAAAGCAGAATTAAAAAAAATTTTTTTGAAAAATATGTTGATATTTTGAGAAAACATCGAGATTTTTAAGAAATATCGGAATTCTTCATATGTCTGAATTAAAAAAAAATAGGTTTTCTTAAAAAATTTCGAAAAAATCATTTTGAGAAAAATTAGAAACTAAACAAAGCAGAATTTAAAAAAATAAGAATTTTGAAAAAATATTTTTTTTTGAGAAAACATCGAAATCTTCAAGAAATATTGGAATTCTTCAAAGAATGTCTGAATTTAAAAAAATCAAAGTTTTCTTAAAACATTTATGAAAGCCATTTCGAGACTGAACAAAGAAATAAAAAAAAATCGAAGATTTCTTAAGAAACTGAATATTTCAAAATTCAAAATTTACAAAAAAAGTGGACATTTCCTGAGTAAAGTCGAAATTTTTAGAAAAAAATCGAGATCACAAAATTAAAGTCCCAATTTTATGTGGTCAAATTTTAATGAAAACTCAATTTTTCAAAATTAAAACCAAAAGTTGGAGAAAAACTCGAAGTTTCTGAAAAAAACCAGAATTTCGGGAAAAAATCTATTGTTTTCCCAAGAAATACTTAATGTAATTTTAATAATAATAATAATAAAATTGATCGTTTTTTATTCGTTGTTGAGGTCTTCTAGAATTTCAAATTTTTAGGGTCACAATCCCTAAAAAACGTATTTTTAGAAAGTCGAAATTCTTCAAAGAACCTCTAAATCTAAAAGAAAACCGAAGTTTTTTTAAAAATTATTTCTTCAAAAAGTCAAAATTTACAAAACATGTAAAAATTTCCCGATTAGTTTACAAAAAATGTCTACATTTCGAATTTTAAGTGTCGAAAATTTTGATAAAAACTCAAAATTTCGAACATGAAGTCAAAAAGCCCAAAAAGCCAAAATATCGACATTTTCAGATTAAAATCAAAGGTTGGAGAAAAACTGAACTTTCGAGAAAAAATTTCGGCAAAAAATCAATTTTTTCTGTGGTAGGTGCGAATTTCAATTTTTCTCGAAATTTCAGATATTTACAACTTTTGATTTTTAATTTATTTCTTAAAATTTTGTCTTTTAAGATCGATATTAATCAACGAGAGTGGATGTTGTCTTTGATTGTGGGCGATGGCCACTCTTTTTCCAGCTTAGCTGCAGCCTGTTCGGGGAGGAAGGTGGTCAGATTTTTACTTGTTAAAATAAAAATTCGCTTATTCAAATTTATGTTACAATCCAGCAAATTAAATAAAAGAAACCATCACTACCTGATATAATGGGATGAACGACCCTAACAAACGGTGGTTCGAAGGGGTAAGTATCCTTAAACAGCATATTCAACAAGATAGAATCCTTGCCCTCCTTTTCCTTAAGCATTTGTAGGTCGTGGCTCAGGGGGCTATCTGGATCCACAGCCATCAGACGGACATTCCACTCGTATAACGAGTCATTAACTAATTCGATTTGATACATCTTATTCTTAAACGAATGAGATCTGTATATATCTCTGAGCTCTTTCATAAGTCTATCGGTCGCTTGTACCGAACCGGAAACAGAACCTTTCAAATAATCCTGTCTTTGGTTTTGCCTCAGACGTTCTAATGTGGCCAAATGCTCCACGCACATCTCGTCGGCTTTGGGCCTGCTTTCCTCCATTTCCATGGCCAAATCTTCGTCCTCGTCACTGTCCTCTTCCGCCTCGCTGTCGGCCATTTCGCCATCGGCGTCGCTATCTAGACCTTCATCTTCCATGGGCTCATCGCTGCTGCTTATCCTGAAAGACGAATTCATTATATTACGATTGCATTATTCCTGAATTGGTGTTTTCATGATTCACATGACGTATCCTGGTGGCCAATGGGATTTGGCACCTCAAACATTGAAGTCAATAAGATTTCGTTGGGGTGTGCCTGCATAAATGGAGTGATTACTGTGTACATATATTGACAGTTTAAACAAATTTGAATCTGATTTAAATGACAAAAAGAATACTTCAGGCTTAATGAGTGCATAATTGATATTTTTAATCTTTGTGGAGTTATTCAATATTCGTTCATAAACTATATTAACAATATTAATAAAAATATCGGAGATTTTTTAATATTTATTGTTAATACATTTTATGAGTTAAGAAACTTAATGAGTGCATTAAAAATTGCATGATGCAGAATCAGAATTTAAGTCGACTCACCGATTTACTGTCTGAAAATGTGTAATGTGGAGCTGCTCCAGCTCTGGTGGCTCAAGGATCGCATGCAAGCGGCATAATTCCCTGAGAAGAATGGCTACTTGATGAAGAACATGGTTATCCAGTCCTTCTGTGTTACTTAATATCTGGACAGCATTTGTTATGCTCGTTTCTTCCGAATCTGCGAACCACACTGGCGGTACTGCTGGATAAGTTTCCTGAAGAAAAGGGCTTCACGTTAAAATTTACCACTGGAGTGCATGAAATTAAAATTTTGCTTATGCTAGAAATATTAAGAAATTCGTGCACCCAGGGTATGGACCTAGGTAAAATTGCTTTCGTTTTTTTAATATTCTGTCTTTAAAAAAATTTTGGGATTTCGTACGCCACTGATATTTCCTCTTGATGGCGATAAGCAGTTTTCCCAACGTAGCTAACTAACAAAAGGTCCATATTACTTCGTTTGGTACAAGTCGTGACGACATGAACAGTAAAATATATTTGGAAAATCGAAGGCTTTAAATTTAAAATTTTCAGAAATAATGAGAAATTGGAAAAGGAGTCGAAATTTTTAAAAGGCTTTGTACTATTCCGAAAATAATCGAAATATTCAAAATAAGTCAATATTTTCAGAATGTCGACATTTTAATAGGTCGAAATTTAAAAAAAAAAGTGGAAGTTGTCAAAAGTCGAAATTTTCAAAAAAAAAGTGTCAAGTTTCGAAAAATTTCAAAATTTACAAAAAAATAGAAATTTCGTCTTCTCGAAATTTCGGTGTCGAAATTTTCAAAATAAATCAAAATTTTAAAAATGTCGAAAAAAATAAAATTTTTCAAACAACCTGAATTCTTCAAAAAATATTGAAATCTTAAAAAAATGTCGAAATTTCGAATAGAAAATAAAGTTTTCAAACTAAAACCACAGAAAAGTCAAAAATTTTAAAAAATTTAAAACAAATTAACATTTAAAAGAGGTGGAAATTTCCAAAAAATCGATTTTATTAGTCAAAAAAAAGGTTGAATTTTTGAAAAAAAAAAAGAAAACGGAAGTTTTAATAAAAGTGCAGGAACATTTTCAAAATAAGACAACATTTCCAGAAAGAATAGAAATTTTGAAAAAAGTGGAAATAATTGACCTTGTGGAATTTTTAAATTTTGTTGCGTTTTTTATCGTTAATAAAGTTTATTAGTTATGAAAAGTGGAAATTTTAAAAAAGTGACATTCTGAAAAATAATGGAATTTTAAAAATGTCGAAATTTCGAACAGAAAATCAGATTTACAAAACAAAACCATAAATTTTGAAAGGTGCGAAAATTTTCAAAAAAATCAATTTTTTTAGCCGATATTTAAAAAAAATTGATTTCTTCAAAGTAGGAACATTTCAGAAAAGAAACGGGAACTTTTAACAAAAGTGCAGTAAAGTTTTCAAAATAAGTCAAAATTTCGAGAAAGAAAGAGTAAAGGTAAACATTCTGAAAAAAAGTGGAATTTTAAAAATGTAGAAATTGTCCAAAAAATCAAATTTTACAAAAAAGTTGACTTCTTCAACAAAAAAAGTCGAAATTTCGGGTAGAAAATCAAAATTTTCAAAACAAAACCGTAAATTTGAGAAATCAATATTTTATAAAAAAGGTTATATGTCAAAAACTTAAATTTTGAAAGATGTAGAAATTTTCAAAAAAAAAATCGAATTTTTAAGTCCATATTTAAAAGTGGGAACAAACAGAAAAATTTAAAAACATCAAAATTACAAAATTCACAATTAAGAAAAAGGCCAAAATTTTCAAATAAGTAACTTTTCCATAAACTTGAAATTTACAAAAAAAATCGAAATTTCGAAAAGTCGAAATTTTGAAAAAATCCCGACATTTTCTAAGTAGACTTTGTCTCAAAAAAACTGAAGTTTTCAAAGAAACTAGAATTTTACAAAAACCCGCAATCGCAAAATTCACAATTTCGAAAAAAAGGAGAAATTTTAAAGAAAAGTCGAAATTTTGAGTCAGTTTTAAAAAAAAACCAAAAATCAAATAAAGTTAGTTACCAATAAACTCGAAATTTACAAAAAAAGCCAAAATTTCTTAAGGTCGAGATTTTGAAAACAATCCGAAATATTCTAAAACATAAAATTTGTCTCAAAAAATTAAACTTGTCAAAGAAGAATTTTACAAAAAATTGCAATTACAAAATATACAATTTCGACAAAAAAAGAAGTTTTGAAGGAAAGTTAAAATTTTGAGTCAAAATTTTCAAAACAAATCCCAATTTTCCAAAAAAGTAAACTTACACAAAAAGGCCAAAATTTCAAAAAGCCGAAATGTTGAAAAAATTACGAAATTTTCTAAAAAGTAAGATTTGTCTCCAAAAATTGAAATTTTCAGGATCGAAATTTTCAAAACAAGTGGACATTGTTAACAAACTAAAATTTTTAAAAGACGTAAAATTTTGAAAAATTAAAAAATCGAAAATTTGAAAATAAATCAAAGTTTCTGGGAAAAAATAGAGAATTTTAAAAAGTGGCAATTTTTTAGCCGATATTTTTAAAAAATTTAAATTCTCAAATGTTCCATATACGACAATTTAATAAAACAGCAAAATTTTCCAAAAAAAAATAATATCAAAAGCTGAAATTTTTCAATTAATATATTTTACAAAAAATTGCAATTACAAAATTTATAATTTCGAAAAAAAGACGAAATTTTGGGTCAACATTTTTTAAAAGTTCAAATTTCCAAAAAAATAAGTTTTCAATAAACTCGAAATCTACAAAAAACCAAATTTTTCAAAGGTCGAAATTTTGGGAAAAAAATTGGAAAATGTCTAAAAAGTGGAATTTGTTTCAAAAAAATTAAAATTTTCAGGGCGGAAACTTTAAAAACAAGTGAAATTTAAAAAAAATCAATAGAAGTAAAATTTTCCAAAATTGTGAAGAAAATGAATGTTGAAAGAATCGAAAATTTGAAAAAAAGCGACAATTTTTAAAGAAAGTAGAACTTTTAAAATGTCGAAATTTGTAGATTGGAAATTTTCAAAACAACTTGAACTTTTCAAATGAAATCGAGTTCTAAAGTCGAAATTTTGTAAAAAAAAAACCGAAATTATATCGGATAATTTAAATTATAGTCATAAAGTTGGCCGTGAAAATTTCGTATGCCTTAAATAGGTTATCAGTAACAGATAACTGCAAGATTTTAATACTTTTGAACTACTATTATAACAAACTACTAATGGAAAACCCCAATGATTTTGTATAAAATCATTCGAACACCTTAAAGCGACTTCTACTTTACGAATTCATGTATTTTAGTAATTTAAATCATATTTCGTCAATGAAAATAACTTTCTAAAGGATTTTCATTTGCCTTGAAAAAATCTAACCTCTTTGCCTCAGTGGCACTTGACAGATCAAACAAAACGATCAATTAGTAATCGCATATCTTTTTCGTTACGTCCTCTTCTAACGCTAAATCATAGCACGTTTGGATGACTTTTTTATTTGAACAACCGATATTAATAGCAAAATTTTATTGTCAACAAAAACACAAAGGCAGATGGTAAATCATAAAAAAAAAGTAGACTACCACTCCTGGTTTAGAGTAACCCGGCAGTAAATGATGTGCAGAACAGATATTCTCCCTGAATTTATCCCTTCCAATTTTAGACCTGTCCGATATTTGTCATAAATACAAAAATAAAAATATTTACTTTAGCCCATCTAATTGGTTTAATAAATAGTTCAATAGGACTCCCGCAGCGACGAGATCATAGATAAACAAATCAAATTCCTGCAGTCTGTGATTTTAAGCTCTCAGCGGGGTTGAGCAAAATTTGATTGGCTACTTTCTTTTCTAATGGTAGGAATATTTGGAAATAACAATGCAGTCCATTATGAAGAATGAAACCTGATAATTGGTTGGCAAAAAACACCAAATATGGTAGAATATTCCCGATAATTACAATTTATCTTCGTTTACATGCCACTCCATTGGCATCTGTTTATTCCCACTACCTATTCGTAATGCTCCAAGTACAGAACAATTACCCTTTGCAAGTGGATTAGTGCAAGTGACTAAAAAAAAAGTCATAAATTTTCCGCTTCCGTTCAAAATCAAACTCGAAAATCCGGCGTAAAAAATTGGTACGATTTCCGTATTTTGTTTATTGCTCTATGACAACTTAAACGTGTTCATGCATAACTTAATTTTGTTCAAAAGAAAGTAATGATAAAATAATAGCGCTACATTACATTTTTATAACCTAAATAATTATTTTACAATAAATCGCAAAAATAACTGAAATTGTGAGCGCGAAGAAAACAATTACTGGCACAGAAAAAGAACTACTTTCTACAAAAACTACGTAGGCGGACTAACAGTAGCAATAGACCAAATGCGAATTGCAAACAAATTGCGAACATGTCGATATTTTCGACCTGAAAACTTGCAAGAAACTGGGTCAATCGTACGATAATTTACAGTCAAACAGCACCATATTCCAAGCTTAGGCGCTTCTCTACACATAAAAACAAGTTTGACACATTCTCTCAGCTGTTCCTCGAGCACATATGTTAAACGTCAAAAAAAAACAAGATGGACAAATCCTTTGTTATCGTTCTTAATTTTAGAACGCCCAAATCGTAATATCGGCCAACACTTGCCCCAAAAGCAAATAACAAAATTCAACTTACCGTTATATTGGCATGAATTTCGTATTTTTTCCCGTTTTTACCTACAAATCTACAACTTAGTTCGTCAACACTCGCGCTAACAATCTGAAATCTTTCATGAGTTTTCGTAAATATCGATTCTAATGTCCTAATTTCTTGTTTCAACGTATTTAAACACGCCATAAGAATCACTAACAGTTAATTTTGAATGTCTATTTATATTGCAATACGTTCTAAAGCACAATTTATTTAGTAATGTTTTGTAACTGTTTAGATTTTACAATCGTTCACTCCCAACGCACATCAAAATGGCTGCCCTTGGAAAAGAGAAAATCAGATGACATCGGGCTCACTCGGCCACGATTCGGCTCGATTAGCGGTCCCTAGACGAAATGTCTACAGCGACTCGTCAAACCACAGAAAAACCAATGTTTACATAATTTGCTTTCCATATACAGGCCGTTTCTGGAAACTTATAGATAAACTTTGATTATTTAACCTCACGTTTTGTCATATCAACGATTTTGTCATAAGACGATAAGACAGTCGATTTTTAACGAATTCATCAAGGACAGAACCGTAAAACCTAAATATTCTTCCAATATTTTGTTATGTTATTATAAATCTCCGCTTCATACAATAATTTTAAAGTTAAATATAGTTATCATTCTCATTGGATTTATTCTATTTCGCTTTTATGTTGCCTGAATCAAAATTTATTAAATCAACGGCTTTTTCGTGGCCGTTCTTTTTCCCTAATGTTTCAATTCAATCAGAGAGAAAATTAATCTGAAATATTTCACAGAAGTTTACACATTCCATTACAAGCTATTTATTCTATGGTGCTCAGTGTAGTCAGTTCATCGAAAGAAAAATTGCACACGAACGTAAAAATTTCAAAATCAGAATGAAGAGCCCCCACTATATCCAATTTTTAGATATACTTTTACTAAAGCACTGAACTAAACACTGTGGCTTGTGATTAAGTCCAAAGAAGGTTTCACCCCTTTACCACATCGGCAATTGAATAAATAATTACGCGATACGTATTTCGCCAGCAGAACTGGCATTTTCAAGCGCACTAATCTAAAAAGATAAGCAAAAGATGCATAGACGTCATCTGCATTGAGATTCAAATCGATATTTTTGCTACAAATCAGAGAACATGTGAATATAGAACTACAATTTCTAAAACGCTCCTGTTTGGAAATTAAATTTGTTCCTGGAGCAAATATTGAAAATTTGAAGACAAGATAAATGCCCCGATGCTGAAAAAAGACGTAATTGCATGTTACTGTAAAATTCCATTTTTTGCGCACACCTGGCAACACCGATGGTGCTCTATAATTAGATTGTGTTGTGGTGAAAATGCTAAAGCTGTCTTTCTATTTTGTATTTAAAATTTGAATGTTTATCTGGGCCACAACGTAGCTTTCGTGGAATATTCTGACAAAACATTGAATTAGTTATATTGCAGCAATGAATATAGGGATTTAATTTATTTGATTGGCTAGCTGTTCCGTTTAAAGTGAGGCCAGATTTTTGGCACACCGCCGCCAATTTAGGGATTTTCGGTTGTTTCGTGTGTTGATCTATGTTTCCGCAGAGCGTTTTTTCCCTGATTAAGTCTCAAAATAAATAATTCATTTTGTAAATTTATTTAAAATAAGGATATTTGTTTTACTTACTATTAAATATTCTTCCAGTTATAAATTTATTTAAAATAATCCCGATTATAACAGAGGGAAGAAGTGTAGTATATTTTTAATTTATTCTATGGTTAAAATATCGTTTGTAGGGCAGAATACGGAGTAGTAATGTTTTTGATAAGTATGCTAAAGCTATCTTTATACTTTATAATTCAGTGTTTAGTAGGGCCAATAAATCTACTTATTGAAGGCAAATAAAGCTTTTCTTGATTATTTGCTGTTTTATGCGTTGCTATTTTGCTAAAAAAACACGATATAATGATGTCATAGTAGTAATATGTGATTTTAAATGTTCTCAAGTGGCTGGTTATTCTATTTACCGTGAGGCCAGATCGTTTGATCATTACCGCTAATCTAGGGATTTTCGATCGTTTCGCGTGGTATTCTGTGGATTCGCTAGTGATATTTAGCTGTCACAACAACAGCACCAAACTTTTTGTTGCTAAAACACAAATTTTGGCTTTTTTCGTTAGTGATTATACTGTTTGGATTCGACACAAGTGCGTTATTTTATTCAAAGCGTCCCGCTTTCACATATCTCCAATATTTTAACAAACAAAGAAGTCGATGAAGGTACGTAAATATGTTGAGATGCTATTTCTAGAATTGTCATTAAACTCCAGTTCCACAGTTATGCCTTTGGCGTCTCCATTTTATTATTTTTAGCCGAATATGATGTAGATAAGGAAAAATACGCGCGGTTTACGAGTTCCTACGTTATATTTGCATTCCTGGGACCATATTTTTTAAATATTTTCATTGTGCATATGCAAGTCTTTGTGTGGCAAGAGTTTATTGAACTTTTCTTCTTCAAAAAACCTTTTTTTTAATATATTTATCTTGTTTATCGGTTATAGCCGATCTATAAATAGCTGAGTAATTTTCCTCACCTTTTTGACTTTTTAGGATCAAATATGCCTCGAAATTCTAAGGACACGAAATATGAGAACAATACAACAAACCGTAGGTCGCATACATTTATGTCAGCTGAGGACCAGGCGTCTGGAAAAAAGTCATTTTGGACAGAATTGGAGATAACAGGCACCATACGTAGCTTAAGCCCTAATTTGTTTCAAATGACCCACCTAACTGGTTTATTTCTAAAAAATAATTGTCTCTTGAGGCTGCCACCTGATATATGTCGTTTAACTAATTTAAGGACATTAGATTTGAGCTGCAATAAATTGCGTTCACTGCCTGCGGAATTAGGGGAATTAATTCATCTTAGGTAAGTGAAATTTCAACATTTTTTATTTTTAACATATAGAAATTTACAATCTCTGTTGCTGAATGTTTATTCGGTTGGAAAAGTAGCCTAAGAAGTAGAATTTGTTTTTATTTGCTAAACAATTTTAATAGTCCTCATAAAGAATGATTTATTGTCAGAAGTTAGGTTATATACTATCAGAAGTGAGGTTATGTTGTTGAAGTTCGCTTTTTATCATTTTCTTTCTTTTTTGAAATAATTTAATGTCAACCTTTTTTCAGTTCTGTCTCTTTTTTTGTTAAAATTTCGACTTTCTAGAAATCTCAATCCAATTTTTTTGTAATTGATTGTAATACCAAGGTTTTAGGTTTTTTTTTCACATTTTTGTCTCTTTTGTTGAAACATTGACCTTTATTTTAAAATTTCGATTTTTTCTTCTTTCTTCATCGTTGAATAAAACAGTGGTGTTTTATCTGAAATGTTCAAATTAAATGCAAAGTTTGGTTGTTTTATTTAGTCGTTATTCTTTTTTGTGCTTTATTAACGTCATGCTAAAGATTTCTAATTTTAGTATGTATCCCCTGTTAGTTTATTGTATTGATATTCGCCTTACCTGCCCAATAAACCTTTGTCCAAATATCCTGCGTCCTTTAACGGTGAAGTATGTTCTTGGTTGTCAGCATTTGGATGGTTTAAACAAATATTTTTTTTTCTTTTAGGGACTTACAATTATCCTATAACCTGCTTCGCATTTTGCCCTATGAGCTGGGGAAGCTGTTCAACCTCATTAGCTTGGGATTGACTGGGAATCCGCTCAGTAAGGACCTCATGACACTCTATACTGAACCTAACGGGACACAGAAGCTGTTGACTTTTATGTTGGATAACTTACAAGGTAGGATTTTTTATTTTGCATGTTTGTGTAACTTTGACAGGATATTTGGATATTGAAAAAGTGATTTTTGTTTAAATTATTTTAATATGTGTTATGGGATGTTTAACATGAACACTCAGTTAGTTTTACTATGAAAACTGTTGTAAAAATGTATATGTTTGCATAAAATTTTACTGAAACATAAATTAATATAATATACAGCGTGTCCCATTTGTTTGGGAATGGAAGGTAGTTTCCAACTAAAGCAAAATTTTAAAATTCATTTTCTTGAGGCAGCTATGGGTCGTTATTTTAAAATTATATCCATTTATACAAGGTTTTTTTTTGTAGGCTTGTTACACTAAATTTATGCTTTTCAAATTCTCTGAACAAAATGAAATATTAAAATTTAGCTTCATTGACAAGATATCCTGCATTCTCAGACTGATGGACACTCTGTGTGAAAAAAATGTCTATAGAGCGGTTGAAATTTGAATTAAATTAGAAATTTTGTGTTCATTTGAAGTCATTTTTAAAATTTTGGGATTGCAGTTGAAATTTAGTGCCAAAATGCAGTAATTCACTCTCTTTGTGATAATTTCATATTTTTCTCTCAAAATGTTAATTTTTTCTTGAATTTTTACTTTTAAAATTCAAAATGTATAAAGCTGGAATTTCTACTTTTTAAAAAGTTGTGTTGAAATTCGAAATTTCTTCAGTTTTTCTTAAAATTTTAACTTAAGTTAGAAATTTCAACTTTAATAATTTGATGCTTGGCTTTTAATTCAAAATTTAAGCCTTTTTCCAAAAATTTTGTCCTTTACCTAAATTTCAGGACTTTTTTCAACAAAACTATTATTTTTGTCAAAAAAATGAGCTAGAACTCATGAAAAAGTTCAAACTTTAAAGTTGACTGATTCCAAATGTTGTATTCAAAGCTGATGGTTAAAGAAAAATCTAGAAATTCCTAGTTTAAAGTCAAAATATCAAGAGAAAGATTAAAATTTTGAGATTAAGTAAACCTTTCAACTTTTCTCTAGATTTGAAGCCTAAACAAAAATGTTTTCTATTTTAACTTCAGAATTTAAACTTTTTTTTGAAAGTTAGGGTATGTTTGGCCAAAAAAATAGATTCATTTAATTCATAATTGTCGATTTAACAAAATGATGACAAATTTATGAAAAATCGATTTTTATTTTAGGTTTCGATTTTTTCAGTATTTGGATTTGTGAATCTAGATCTTTTTGAAAATTTTGACTTTAATATTTCGTTGTTTTTGAGAATTTGTATCTTCTTAAAACAAATGTCACCTTGATGCCAATTTTTTTGAAAATTTCACCTCTTTCGAAATTTTTAGCTTATTTTCATTGAAAATTTCGACTTATTATATTTCAAAATATATGACTTTTTAAGAATTCCAATTGCTTTTAATCTTGATCGTAAAATTACGTCTTTTTAAACAATTTTAAGTTGTTTTGAATATTTCGATTTATTTTTTGAAAATTTCGACATTTTAAAATAGCCACCTTTCTTCATGTTTGAAAATCTGGACTGTCAAAAACTCGCCTTGATTTTGGACATTTTTCCGCCTTTTTCCAAATTTCAACTTGATTAAAAATTCAGATCCCTTTTCAAAAGTCATTATTTTTTGAATATTTTGACTTTATTTCTAAGTTATGAATTTTTTGAAATTTTCTTAAATTGTTGACTTATTTTTGAAAATTTTGATTTGTTTTAAAATTGAGCTTATTATTGAAAATTTCTATTTTGAAAATTTGAATTTTTTTCAACATTTAAATTTTTTGCAGGATTTTGACTTCTTGAGAATGACGACACTTTTGAAAAATCTGACTTCGATTTTTATTAAAGATTTTGACTTTTTTTTTAAAATATTTTGACTTATTTTGAAAATTTTAAATGTCAACTTTTTAGTAATTCGTTTTTCCCCAGAATTTTGGCTTTTTTAAAACTTCAACTTGAATTTTGTGGTAATTTGTACTTTTTTTTTGAAAATTTCAAATATTTTGAAAATATTCACACACAATTTCAATGTATTTTTTCAAATTTTCGATTCTTTTAAAATTATTTTTTTTTTATATTTTATTTTGAAAATTTTGACCATTGTTCAAAATTTTGACTGTTTCTCAAGTTTTGAATTTTTCGGAAGTTCGATTTTTTTATTTTTGCAAAAATTTTGACCTTTTTTGAAGTCTTGACTTTTTTTGTAAATTTAACTCTTTCTTAAAAAGGTGTTTATTTTTGAAAATTTAGATTTTTTTGAGAAGTTAGGTTTTTTCCAAATTTCGACTTTTTTTGAAGTTTTAGTTTTTTTTTTTAGAATTTCCACGTTTTCTGAAAATTTAGACCTTATAGCATCAAAATTTTAACTTTGTTTCCAAGTTTTGATTATTTTGAAAATTTCGACCATATTTCAAAATTTCGACATTTGAAAATTTAAATCACTTTTCAAAATTTTGACTTTTTCGAATCTTCAAATTTTTGTAAATTCGATTTTTGAAAAATTCGCTTTTTCTTGAAAATTTTTTAAAGTATTTGACCATTTTAACTGCGAATTTAGAGCTGACATTTTAAAGTGGAGTATTTATCAAGTGGATTTTTTCCAAATTTCGTCTTTTTTTGAAGTTTTACTTTTTTCCTCAGAATTTCCACGTTTTCTGAAAATTTCGACACCTTATAGCATCAAAATTTCAATTTTGTTTCCAAGTTTTCGAAATTTTGAAAATTTCGACCATATTTCAAATTTTCGACTTTTAAAAATTTAAATCGCTTTTCAAAATTTTGACTTCTTCGAATCTTCAAATTTTTGTAAATTCGATTTTTGAAAAATTCGCTTTTTCTTGAAAATTTTTTAAAGTATTTGACCATTTAAACTGCGAATTTAGAGCTGACATTTTAAAGTTGAGTGTAAGCTGAAAAGCTGAAATAAACATCGAAATTTAGTATAATTTTGTAGATTATAATGTAAGCATGGAATTTTCAGAAAAAAAAGCACAAACTTCGGGTAAATATTTAAAGTTGTATAAAAAAAACCTAATTTTTGACATTAAATTTCGAGGGAAAGAAGACTTCAACATTTTTGCAACTCACGAACGGCCAACATGGCAGCTTACCGGGCCCCAACAAAGCACGGGCTGTAGGGCATTTGCCCCCTCCCCTCGCCCTTTCAGCGGGCTTGATTAAAAGCTACGTTTGGAGAACAAATTCAAGAGTTTGCCCATTTTTCCCGAGACATTGAAGTTTTTTTGGAATTTTCAAATTTGAAATTATAGAATACGGGTGAAAATTTTGTTTAATCGAGTTGAAATTTGAGGTTTCATTAGAAGTTTGGAAGATTTCAGTTGGAAATGTTCAAAATAAGTGCAAAGTTCGGAAAGTACCCGGATTTATAGCACAAGTACATTGTGTATGTTGTACATGAGTACCCCGGTACATCTCATCATTAAAATACTTTAAAAATGGCAACGTTATGTGGTAATTAGCATTGCCAATTCAGTGAAATGTGTTGCTTCCTCTGCAATGCTCTGCAAGAAAGGTTGGAGTTATTTATGATTGCTATTTGTTAACAGAGAGGGCACCACCTATATTGATACCATACACGCCTCTAGTATATTTATTATGCATCGCCCAACTCCATATCTCTGATGCAAATCAAATTATTTCACTTCATATGAATGTGCATGGGAGGTAATTTTAATATTAAATGAATAATGCGACATTGGGCATTGTGCATCATCTACGTTTATTCATTATTTTTCCGAGTTCATCGCCTTGCACCTTGATGTCATTGAGGCACGTCTGGATCTGGGCGAGAACTGCCGGTAGTAAACAATTTATCGTCGCCTTTTTTTTTCAAAATATGTTGCTGGTTTTGCTTCAATTAACACGTCTTTGTTTTTTAATATTGTGTTTCTGTTTTTTTGCTTTTACCCCCCAAAGGCTTTAAAATTGTTAGTTTCGGTGTTGTGTTCCCGGAAGCCGCAGATGGTTTAATTCTAATCCAAAACGGATTTGGTCGAGGAACTTCAGTATAATGGGCGAGAAAGTTGATTATGGCAACTTTCTTCCTATTAATAGTCGATGTGATGACTCAAGCCGAATCCTACGCGTATGTAAGTGAATTTCACTTTGAAATTTACCGGGCTTTGTTGTTATTCACTAGGCATTACGTTACGTAACGACGCTCTATTTAAACTTTCTACGCTCGGTGTCAATTAAAATTTGAAATTCTGCAACTAGCTTGTAATTTTCACACATTCGCAGCGCCATTAACCTTCTGATTTATTAGAACGGTACTTTTCTGTCGTCGGGTAATTTTGCAATTTCAAAAAATTTCCCCGTCTTGTCATTGTGGTTGACCTTAGAGCTCTCGCATACATTAATACCTGACCGTATATGTATTACGCTATTTATTATGATAATCAACGACTTCGGTTATTGCCATACCGGTGTCCATCCCGGTCGGTCGTCATGGGACTTTTATGGCTCAAATTGGAAGAAACTGCGTCGGTTTCATCTGTGAATACTAATCGTTTTCGGCGTGACGGTTTTTATGGATGGATACGTTTTCGAAGCGCACTCTGGATACACACTCGTTCACCTTCGTATCTCGGAAGTGTGGCTTGATGGGATTGAGGTGCGGTTCGCATACTATCCGCACCTTCAGCATCGCAAATGTATTTTTTTATCGAGAAACACGACGCTTTGTGTCAAATAATTTCAACTATTTGTTGTGAAAGGAAACAACTTTTAAACATGTAAAACTTTTAAATGCAAGAAATTCACCCTCAAATATATAATTTAACAGCTTTTTTTTTTCTATTTCGAGTTGAATTCTGTATTCATAAACAAACGTCGAAATTTTGAAGTACACTCTTTAAAAGTCGCATTTTTCGAGAAAATGAAGTTTTGAAAGACGTCGAAATTTCGTTGAAAAAAGTCAATCTTTAGAGAGCATAATGTCCATGGGGAAACGGATTAAAATGAAATGACCTAAAAACGATTCAGTTATGCCACTTGGGGCCAATTAAAATGAACGTGATTTAGTAAGAAAGCCCACAATGACATCGACATTGTACAGGCGGATACGAATCTCAGCGGGTTATAGAAAAACACAATCGAATTGTAAGAAAAAGGCGGAACTGGTTAGTTTAATACAGACTTATTGCATCAATAAATTCAATACTTTTAATGCCTTTGTTGATTGAATGTACGGAGTACCGTAATCATAATAATCAATTATTCCAAGGTTTATCAGAGATTCCCTTCATGAAACCCAACTAGACGTTTTCTTTAACCACATTAAAATGCTAATTAGGAATAAATAGCGTTCAAGGATTTTATTAGACTAAGATGGAGAATAGCATGGAAACTAAACTTTGAAAGTGTCGTAAATTTCAAAGTAGCGTGTATTCTGTATTGAAAGATTTTAAATCTGTCATTTACGCCTAATACGGATATTACTAAAACCAAATGAGTCATTGCAACATTAGTAACTGACAGGATAAAATTAAAGCATTGGATGCAATCGTTGACATTTAAATTTCCTTTGTTTGGTACGTAAATATAAGGAGAGGCTCTCACGTTTCGTCGTAGGATGTTGCATTCAATTTGCTCTTTTACATTTCATCGCTCTTTCAGCCGCTTTCTTCCTTGCCGATAACATACGAGGTTGAACAGTCCTGCCACAATTTTAAAAAATGTGCCCATTGAACCAACAAATGGGAAATTAACCTTTTCTTTCTCGGTGGTGCCATATGGAATCATACAGTCGTATCGTACTAACAGGTTACTGATTGACGAAATTAAATAGCTGTGAGTGGTTTTTTTTTGCAAAAAGAAAATTGTTTTTCATTTTTTTTTGGAATTTTCTACGTTATATTAAATTTACAAAAAAAATAGATATTAAAAGAAATTGGCAAAGAAAAACGACTAACTATATTCTAACCCGGATAGATGGGAAAGTCTAAGTCGAAAAAGAAAACTAGAAACCTTCGAATTCTATTTTCAAAATTTCGACTTTTTTAAGAATGTCAAGTTTAAATTTCTATTTTAAATGTCGATTTTAATGACTGACATTTACAAGTCAGTTTCGAGAAAAAGTCGAAATTTTAAAATCGAGATTTTAAGAAAAAGTTGGAAATTTCGAGTTTGAAATTTAAAATTTAAGATTAAAATTTAAAAAAAAAAGGTCTAAAAAGTTTCTGGTGTTCTAAAAACATTTTGAGATTTTTTTAGATTTCTTGTGTATTTTTAGCCAAATGTAGATACGTACCATCGGTGGTAAACGTGAGCTGATTGTTATTTGTGGTACACGTAGGTTGCTGAATGGGTTGGCGTGTACCACCGACGGGTGTGAATTTTTTAGATATTTTGCGATTTGTTGCGCCACTGTTTTTTTCTTCTTGAGGACAATAATCAGTATTTCCCACCTAGCTGACTAAAAAAAAGTTTACATTACCTAGCTTCGTACTAAATGGAGAGATGTAGGCAGTAGTTGACTTTAAATGCGAAATTTCCAATAAAAGTGAAAAAAAAATGTAAAGAAGGCATTAAAAAAGTCGAAATTTTCAAAAAGTCAAAATTTGGAACACTCAAAATCTTTAGTCTAATTGGGTATATGTTCAACAGTCGAAATTTTCAAAAAAATACTCAAAAGTCGAAATTTTCAAAAGACGTAAAAGTTTTCAAAAAAATTAAAATATTTGATAAAACGTCGAAGTTTTCAAAATTAATCAAAGTCGGGTCGAAATTTTCAAAATAGGTTAATAGTTTTGTAAACGTAGATATTTAAAAAAAATGATATAAAAAAAGGAAATGTTAAAATGTCGACATTTTCAAAAAGATGGAAAATATTAGTCAAAATTTGAAAAAAAAATCAAAATTTGGAAGAATCAAAATTTTCGAAAAAATTCAACTTTTTAAAAAGTCGGTTTCTGGAATAAGTCGAAATTTTAAAATTGAAATTTTCGAAAAGTCTTAACTGGCAGGATTTTTTAAAACAGATAATTTACAAAAAAATATCAAGATTTTGAACAAAGTCGAAATTTTCAAAAATTCAAAATTTTGAAAACTCAACCTTTTTGGTCTAAATATGTATGTGTTCAAAAAGTCTAAATTTTCAAAAAAATACTCAAAAGTCGAAATTTTCAAAAAGCAGAATTTTTCAAAAGACGTAAAGATTTTTAAATAAATCAAAACTTTTGATAAAACGTCAAAGTTTTCAAAATTGATCAAAATCGGTCGAAATTTTCAAAATAAGTTAATAGTTAGTTGGACATTTTTAAAAAATTGAAATAAAAAAAAGAAATGTTAAAATGTCGATATTTTCGAAAATATGGAAAATATTAGTCAAAATTTGAAGAAAAAAAATCAAAATTTGGAAGAATCAAATTTTTCAAAAAAAGTCAATTTTTCAAAAAGACGAAATTAGAAAAAAACAAGAATTTCTTAGAGTACAAGTCAGTTTCAAGAAAGAGTCGAAATTTTAAAATTGAAAACTTGACATTTTTAGTCTAAATATGTATGTGTTCAAAAAGTGGAAATTTTCAAAAAAAATACTCAAAAGTCAAAATTTTCAAAAGAATTTTTCCAAAGAAGTAAAAATTTACAAAAAAAAACAAATTTTTGGTAAAACATCGAAGTTTTCAAAATCGATCAAAGTCGGATCAACATTTTTAAAATAAGTTAATAGTTTGTAAAAACGTAGAAATTTTTAAAAAATGAAAAAAAAAGAAATGTAGAAATGTCGACATTTTCGGAAAAAAAGTGGAAAATGTTAATCAACATTTGAAAAGCAAACTTTGGAAGAATGCAAATTTTTAAAAAAGTCAATTTTTCAAAAAGAAGAAATTGGAAAAAACAAGAATTTTTTAAAGTTTCAAATAAGTAAAAAATTTTAAAATGCCTCAATACTGAGGTCGAGATTTTGATAATAGTTGATAAAAGTGGGAATTTTGAAACATCAATTTTTTTAAAGTTGAAATGTATTAATTAAAAAGATAAATTTTCGAAAGTCGAAATTTTAATGAAAAGTTTAACAATTTCTTAAAGTATTAGCCAGTTTCGAGAAAAGGTCGAAATTTTAAAACCGAAATTTTCGAAAAGTCCTAGCAGACAGAATTTTTCAAAACGGGTGATTTACAAAGAAACTCAAAATTTTGAGAAAAAGTCGAAATTTTCAAAATTAATCAGTTTTGAAAAAAATCAGTAGTTTAAAAAACGTAGAAATTATGAACAAAAAATCGAAAAAGTGACAAAGCTTTGAAAAAAAAATGAAAATTGAAATATCGACATTTTCAGAAAAAAAAGAGAACATTTTTAAGTAAAAAAGTCGAAATTAGAAAAAAAGAATTTTTCAAAGTATGTCATAGTTTCGATAAAAAATCGGAATTTTCAAATAAGTAAAAATTTTCAAAATGCCTTAATATTGAGATCGAGATATTGATAAAAGTTGGACTTCGAAAAAAAATGGGGATTTCGAAATATCAATTTTTTTAAAGTTTTTTAAGTTGAAACTTTCGAAAGAAAGTCGAAATTTTCATTAAACATTTAAATTTAGAAAGAGCGAAAATTTTGAAATGTCGATCAGGGTAAAATTATTCAAAAAGCCACATTTTTAAAACGTCCAATTTAAAAAAAAATATTTAATAGGTTCTTCGGAAAAAAGTGAATAATTTTCAGAAAAAGTCCACAATTCCAGAAAAAGTCCACAATTCCAGAAAAAGTCGAAATACATATTTAACAAAATCCAGGTTTGAAAAAAATTCGAAATTTTTAAAAATACCTCCAAAAAAAGTGTGAATAATTTTCAGAAAAAGTCCGAATTTTGAGAAATATTCGAAAAACAGTACATTTTAAAAATGGTCGAATTTTTTAAAATATAAGTAAAATTTTGAAAGTCAAAATTCGAAAAGAGTAAATGGAATTTACAAAGCGTACTTTAGAAATTTTGAAATATCGGAGGTTTAAAAAAAAAAGTCGAAATTAACGGAAATGTAAAAATTTCGAGAAAAATTCGAAATTTTTATGTGTAAACAGCTAAAGTTTTAACAAAAATAGAAATTGAAAAAATTTTGAACGTTTCATTTATTCAGCTTCAAATTTTCGATTTTTTATGAAAAAAACTGGGATATTTTTTTGAGAAGGTGAAAACTTCGATAGAAATTGTTAATTTAGAACAAATCGAAATTTCGAAAATGTAAGTAAAATTTTGGGAAAACCATTAACTTTATAAAATGTGGAAATTTGTGAAGTCAAACATTTCACAATTTTGCCAAAAAGTCGCAATAGATGAGAATTTTTGGAAAAAAATCAAAATTTTCCAAGCTCAGTTTTTAAAGTCAAAGCGGAATTTTGAAAAAATAATCGAAATTTTCAAAAAATCGATTTATTAAAAGAACGTCGACATTTTCAAGAAACAAAGTCGAAATTTTGAAAAATGTTGCAGATATACGTGAGAAATTTTGGAGAATAAAGATGAAATTTTCAAAAAATCGGATTTTTAACGAGCCTTTGAATTTTTAAACAAAAATCAAAATTTTTAAAAACGATGTCTACAACTTGTCGAAATTTTTAAAGAAAACGTCAAAATTTTCATAAAAAAATTGATTTTTTTAATCACAGTTAAAATTTTCAAAAAAAAATCGACTTTTTTAAATCAAAGTTAAAATTAAATAAAAGGTTGAGTTCTTCAATAAAATTCGAAGTTTCAAAAAACTTTAAAAGTTTTGAAAAAAATTGGCATCTTGAAAGTAGTTGGGTGAAGAAAAATCTATATTTTGATGGAGAATAAAATTTCAAACAAATCAATTTTTTAAAACAAAGCCTCCAAATTTTGGGAAAATAAAAATTTTCAGTAAAATCGACTTTTTAAATCAAAGTTTAAAATAAAAAGAAAATGAATTTTTCAAAAAAATTCCAACTTTCAAGAAATTGACATTCTAAAAAAATCGAAATTTTGAAAGTATTCGAACAAAGAAATCAAATTTTGAAAAACGGGAGAAAATTTCGAGTCTCAGTTTTTTAAAATACATTCTAGGTTTTAAAAAAAAAGTTAAATATATAAAAAAAAATAATAGATTAACGTTAAATGTTGAAAAAAATTGTTGAAAAAAAGTTGAAATTTCGGGAAACAAAAAATTCGAAAAAAGTGAATGGAATTTGCAACGCGTCCTTTAGAAATTTTGAAATGTCCGAGGTTTTTTAAAAAAGTCGAAATTGACAGAAACGTAAAAATTTCGAGAAAAATCCGAAATTTTTATGCGTAAACAGTTAAAATTTTAACAAAAATAGGAATTAAAAAAGTTTGAAAAGTAAGAGTAGATTTTTTAAGGAAAGAGTCAAAATTTTCAAAAAAAGTTGAGTTGTTCAAAAAAAGTCGACATTTTACTACAAAAACAATTGAAATTCAAAAAAATTCTGAATTTTAACAATTTTGGGGCAAAAAATCTAGATTTTGAAAAACCAGCGCAAAATTTCATTTTTATCTATTATTAAAGCAAAGATGAAAAAATTGATTGTTAGTACAACGTCGAAATTTTTATAAAAAAAATAGTTTTTTTTTTGAAAAGTTCCACATTTAAAAAAATCGACATTTGAAAAAGTCGAAATTTAAAAAGAAATGAAATTTTCAAAAAAAATCGATTTTTTAAAAATAAAAATCGAAATTATTTACTCATCATTTTCACCTCGTGTAGTGAAATTTTCAAAAAAAAATCGATTTCTTTAAAATAAAAAACAAAATTATTTACTCATATCACTTTCATCCTATGTAGATAATTAACTGTAATGGAACAAGATTTTTCCGCAACAGGAGGTTCTCTAAACGTGTCCTCTTGCAGGAACTATGAACAACCAAATCAGGAAGCTGGTAGTTTCTTCATTTTTAGGCTTCTGGGGCGTTTCGGGGGCTTAGCTAATTGTGGTTTGAACACTCACTCTTATTTTGTTGTTTTATGGTTTCTAGTTGAGTGGATTTCAATCCTAGGATCCACTCCACACGAAGCTATAAAATGCAGTGAAGGAAAACCGAGCGTTCAACTACGGAGCTTTCTAAGCGCCCAACAGCCTGAAAAAAAATAAAAATCGACCGTCAGCTCAGGATGAATGCGTAACAATCACGTGTCGTACCTTAGGTGCTGTGTGGTTCTCTAGTTCTCAAAATTATGACTTTTATCCCAAAAATTCTAGGTTTTCCCTACTGGGTGAGCTAGAAATTATGTTTTTTCTAATTTTTTTTCTTTGGTTAAACCACAGTGAATAAATGGCGCCATTTGTTAGGAACATCCTCAGCCGCGTTCGCTGTCGTTCTGGTTATGATTTCCCGGTAACAACTGATTTTATTACTCTGAATTAAATGAAAATTGTAAGAAAAGTGGTATATGAACGTGTTTTCACCGCTAAATAGAAAATTTATTATAGTTTGAGAGCGCTTTTGTGGTCAATAAAAAGTACTTAAAACAATAAAACGAAAATGGTATGGTTAATACAGAGAGTGACGAAATACCGATGACCAGATAAGCCGGCAAAAAGGCGTTTGAAACCCATAACTTATTTCAAACATGCTTCTTCACGGTAACAGGTAGAAGCGAAGAATTCCTCCCGTTGGATTAGCATCTTACTTAAGTCAATGTTGGACATTATTATTTATGTCACGTGCGCAATTCGGATGACATTTCCCAAGAGTTATTGCGTACGAAGCGTGCAACATAAAGGTCGGTTTTAGAAATTTTTTAATGCGATCCGCCAAGCGTAGTTGTTCGTGGGAAATCTACGGCTTTTATCATCAAAACACATTTATCTCGGTACGGTTTATTGCGTTACGCCCTTTTAGTGTCTTGCGTTTTCTGTTTGTTGGCGTGCTTTTTTATAATATGCTTTAGTCAGGTCATTAGAGAACAATGCGTTACGACAGACATGTGGGTGTGCGTCTTTTTAATTGGATGGTACTTTGCATACGATTTTTTTTTATTTTGTTTTTTAGTTCCGCTAGTCTTTATGCAAGCTTTATTTTACCCTTAGTCTTATTGGTGGTTTTATTTTGTTTTCCCTACGAACTGAAGGAATGGATACTGCAGCAATTTTAAAAGTCTTTTTGATTTTTTTTAACATTTATATACAACAGCAATTTTTAATTAGCGAAATTAAATTATCTCTTGAAAAATATTAACAAACACATAACGTATTTAAGAAAGCCAGGATTTCAAAAAAATTCGAAATCTTCCAAAAAGGTTGAAATTAAAAAAAATAAAATTTTGATAAACAGCCGAAACCTTTAATTCGAAAAATTTAGATTTTTAAAAATTGTCGAAATTTTAAAAAAAAAAGGTCGACATTTTTTAAAAAGTCGAAATTTTTCAGAAATTCGATATTTTAACGTAAGATTTGTCAAAAATTTTTAATTAATTAATTAATTAAGTTTAATTTTTTTAAAAATTCGAAGTTTTTAAACATGTCTATATTTTCATAATTACAATTTAAAAAAAGGCAAGATTTAGAAAAAACGACGAAATTTTGGAAAATTTGACAACTTTAAGAAAGTAGAAATTTTGAAAATGTGCAGAAAATTTCAAAAAGGTCGAATTTGGAAAAGTGTCGGAATTTGAAAAAAATCCAAATTTTCAATATAAGTAGAAAAAAAGAGTCGTACTAATTTTCAAAAAAAGTTGTAATTTTGGAAATAGTTTTGATAAAACTTTTGAAAAAGTCGAAAGTTTCGAAAAATCGATACCACTTCAAAAAAAATTGAAATTTTGAAAAGGTTAAGATTTTTAAAGTTAACATTTTTAAAAAAACATTTAGAAAATGTGTCGAAATTTGAAAAACATTAGAATTTTTAAAATAAGTATAATATATAATAAGTAATATATAATAAGTATAATAATAATAACATTTTGAAAAAAAAGTCGAGATTTTCAAAAAAAAAAAATTAAATATTAAAGAAACGGCTAAATTTTCAAAAAAAAATGTAATATCTATAAAAATAGACATTTTAAAAATATACTGAGATTTAGAAAATCGAACATTTCAAAGAGTCGAAATTTTGAAAAATAGTCGAAATTTTGAAAAATATTCGAAATTTAAAAATAACATCGAAAAATTTTGAAATTTTTAAAATTGTCAAAATTTTCGAAAAAAAGGGAGATTTTAAAAAAGGTCAAAGCTTTTAAAAATGTGGATATTTTTTTACCTTTAGAATAAAAAAAATTGAAAAATTTGATAATTGTGAAAAAAAGAAAATTTTGAAAAATTGTCGAAAATTTCAAAATAAGAGACTTTTGAAATGACATTTCGAAAAAAAGTTGAGATTTTCAAAAAAATATGTAAAATTAAAGAAACGGCTAAATTTTCAAAAAAAAATTAAGATTTAAAAAATAGACATTTTGAAAAGATACTGAGATTTAGCAAATCGAACTTTTCAAAGAGCTGAAATTTTGAAAAATAGTCGAAATTTAAAAATAAAATCGAAAGATTAAAATTGTTAAAATTTTCAAAAAGGAGATATTTGAAAAATTCGAAATTTTTAAAAATGTCAGTATTTTATTACTTCCAGTATTAAAAAAGGCAAAATTTTGAAAATTTTAAAAAGTAGAAATTCTAAAAAAAATTTAAAAATCTCAAGAAAAGCTAAATTTGAAGATGTATCGAAACTTGAATAAGATTAAAATTTTCAAAATAAGAGACTTTTCAAATGACATTTTCAAAATAAGTCGAGATTTTCAAAAAAAAATCGATAACTAAAGAAATGGCTAAATTTTCAAAAAAATCTAAGATTTAACAAATAGATATTTTGAAAGGATCGAGATTTAGAAAATCCAATTTCTCAAAGACTCGAAATTTTAGAAAATAGTCAAAATTTAAAAATAAAGTCGAAAGAATAACCAAAATTTTCAAAAAATGTTGACGTTTTCAAAAATATCAAAATTTACGAAAACGAGATTTTTAAAAGTCGAAGTTTTTAAAAATGTTGATATTTTCTTACTTTCGGTATAAAAAAAGCAAAATTTTGAAAAAGTTGATAATTTAAAAAAATTGATTTTAAAAAAGTAGAAATTTTGAAAAATTGTCGAAAATTTCAAAAAGAGCTCAAATTTGAAAATGTATCCAAATTTGAAAAAACATTAAAAATTTCAAAATAAGAGACTTTTGGAATGACATTTTGAAAAAAAGTCGAGGTTTTCAAAAAAACAATTGAAAATTAGAGAAATGGCTAAATTTTCAAAAAAAAATAAGTTTTAAAATATCGACATTTTTCAAAAGATTCAGATTTAGAAAATCGAACTTCTCAAAGAGTCGAAATTTTAAAAAATAGTCTAAATTTAAAAATAAAGTCGAAAGGATAACCAAAAATTTCAAAAAAAATGTTGACATTTTCCAAAATGTCAAAATTTTCGAAAAAGGAAGATTCTTCAAAAAGTCGAAGCTTTTAAAAATGTCGATATTTTATTAGTAACAGTATAAAAATTGGCAACATTTTGGAAAATTTGACAATTAAAAAAAATAGAAATTTTGACTAATAGCCGAAAATTTCAAAAAAAGGTCAAGTTTGAAAATATGTCGAAATTTGAAAAATATTTAATTTTTCAAAATAAGTAGAAACTTTTGAAGACTGGTACTAATTTAAAAAAAATTGAAATTTTGAATATAATTTCAAAAATCTTTCAAAACTCAAAATTTAATAGAAAATAGACAGAAATTTCTAAAAATGGAATAAAGTCATGATTTTAAAACATCGAAATTTTTGAAGAACCACTTTTCAAAGAAAAAAAATTAAAGTTATAAAAAAAAGTTAATATTTTTCAAGTTGACATTTAGAAAAAAAAGTCGAGATTTTCAGAAAAAAAAAATCGAAAATTTAAGGAAGTGGCGAAATTAAAAAAAATTTTAGATCCGAAAAAAGCGACATTTTGAAAATATATTGAGGATTAGAAAAGCAAAATTTTCAGTCGGAGGTTTCAAAAATACTCAAAATTTAGAAATATAAGTCGTCGAAATGTAAAGGATAATCAAAAAAATGTAGACATTTTCAAAAATGTTAAAATTATGAAAAAGGGAGGTTCTTCAAAAAGTCGAAGTTTTTAAAAATGTCGATATTTTCTTAGTTACAGTATAAAAAAGGGCCAAATTTTGGAAAATTTGACAATTTTTAAAAAGTAGACATTTTGAATAATAGTCGAAAATTTCAAAGAAAGGTAATTTGAAAATGTGTCGAAATTTAAAAAACACTAAAATCTTTAAAATAATTAAAAACTTTTGAAGAGTGATACCAATTTAAACAAAAAATCTAAGATTTAAAGAAATGACGAATTTAAAAAAAAATAAGATTTAAAAAATCTACATTTTGAAAAGATATCGAGATTTAGAAAATCAAACTTTTCAAAGAGTCGGAAGTTTGAAAATCGGTCAAAATTTAGAAATAAAGTCGAAATTAAAAGGATAACCAACATTTTCAAAAAAATGTTGACATTTTCAAAAATTTCGAATTTTTACGAAACTGGATCAAAATTTTGAAAAATCGAACATTAGAAAAAACGAAATTAAAAAAAAATTAAAACACCTCAGAGAGGAAATTTTCAAAAAAATCTAAATTTCGATTTCTTTCGAAATTCAGATTTTTCGAAATTTTGAAAAAAGAAAATTAAAAAAGTTCCGCTTTTAAGAAATTTGACATTTTTGAGAAAAGTCAAAATTTTTAAAATATGAATTTTTCAAAAAATTAAAAAATTTTGAAAACCTAAATATTGAAAACATGTCAAAATTATAACAAAAGCAAGAATAATTTAAAAAACCGAAATTTTCCATTCGTTTTTTCACAAAAAAATCGATATTTTCAAAAAGGTCCGAATTTTGAAAATAAGTCTAAATTTTGAAAGGAATTCTAAATTTTGGAACAAAAGTCGAAATTTTGAAAACATTCAAAACTAAACAAAAAAAATATTTTCATGTTAAATAAACCAATTTTTGTAAAAGGTCAAATTATAAAAAAAAGTTGCTATTTTGAAATAGTAGAAATTTTTTTTTAAAGTCTAAATTCTGAAAAGAGCTAAATTTGGGAAAAAGTCAAAAAAAGTCGAAGTTTTATAAGAAGTCGAAAATTTAAAAAAAAATGTAATAGAAATTTTTAAAAATAATTGTAATTGAAAAATAAAGTTGAAATCAAAAATTTTGGTGGAATGGACTAGTCCTTAGTTATCTTCAAAAATTGAAATACAAATCTTGTCCCCTGAAACCAAGAAAGATTAAAAAACACAACAAAGGTTGCTCTAACGCGTTTCGATAGCCAAGCTATCATCTTCAGAGAGATACTAACCAAATTTTTCAAAAAATATTGAAATATTCAAAAATGTCGAATTTTTACAAAATACAGTCGAAGTTTTAAAAAAATCGGACATCTAAAGAAAAGCGAAGTTAAAAAAATCTTTTCGAAAAGATCGAAATTTCTAAGGAAGTCGAAGTTCCAAAAAAGGTAAAATTAAAAAAAACGATTAGGCCTTTAAAAAACTCGACATTTTCAAAAAAGTAGAGATTTAAATTGTCGAAGTTAAAAAAAAGTCGACATTTTGACGAAATACCAAATCTAAAAAAATCGAAATTTTAAAAAAAATGTCGAAATTATAAAAAAAGTTAAGATAATTTAAAAACGCCGAAATGTTCAAAAAATGTAAAGTCGAAATATTAAAAAAATATCCAATTTTTCACAAAAAAAATTCATAGAAGTGTGGTACTAATTTTAAAAAATTGAAATTTTGAATATAATTATCAAAAATCTTTGAAAAAGTCAAAATTTAATAAAAAATAGACAGACATTTCTTAAAATGAGATAAATTCATTATTTTAAAAAATCGAAATATTTGAAGAATCCTTACTTTTCAAAGAAAAAATATTAAAGTTTTGAAAAGAATGTTAAGTTTTTTAAAGTTCACATTTCGAAAAAAAGTCGAGATTTTTTTAAAAAAAATCGAAAATTTAAGAAAATGATGAAATTTACAAAAAGATAAGATCTACGAGATTTTTAAAAAAATCCAGGTTGTGAAAAAATTTAACATTTTGAAAGCAAATCATCAAAATTTTGAATAGAGAGTCGGAATTTTGAGAAAGTTGTAAAGTATTTGAAAGACATTTTCTAGATTATACAGATTTAATAAAGTACCGAAATGATGTATCTCAAATTAAAAAGTCATCAACCCTCTGCGATTTTTTGATAGTAGTTTGATCGATCAAATTCTCCGATCTTCGACGTTTGTTATATTTTGTATCTTCCCTTTACAAAAAATATTTTTCCTGATGAAGCATATTCGAAATTAATGAGATTCCAAATTCATAAAATGAGTCCCTTGTAATCTCTTTTATGCCATCATAGGGAGAAGTGCTTTACTGGTTGGGAAGATCTGCACTAGAGATTACCTGAAAGTGACTAGTATTTTGAACTCAAAAACAAACTTCTATTTTTAAACCTACATTTTTAAATGTATTCTCGTAATATTGGCTGTATCGAAATTTTTTGAGAGAGACATGCTGAGAAAAACTTTAAAAACTTCGCGATGAAAATTGTTCGTCAGTTTCGTCAGTTCTAAACTAATTGATCGAATTTCAAAAACGGAGTAGCAATGTATAGAGAGCCAAAATCTTCCTTCAATGAAGCATCACTTGACCCTCATTCCCATTTGAAAAAATTTTGGAGTGTGACATCCCCTCGTCAAAAGTTTTCCCCCCGACAAACAAAACAACAAACAAACAAAAAAAACGAACAAAATGTTTTAGCATTTTGCCCTGGCAATTATGCCCTACGGTACATTTTCGATAGGTTGTACTGTATGTCAAAAACGGAAAGATTTTAAATTCGAAAACTGAAAATAAATGTATGGAACGAAAATAAAGCATCGATTGTTCCAAAACATAACGTTTAAAAAAACCAGTTATGTAGCATCACATTTTAATTGAACACAGAGTAAAAAAAACTCGCCACACCCATCACTTGTCGTCTGCGGTCGTTTCAATATCCACCTCACGTAAAACCGTAAAACACAAGACCATGCATAATTGTCATATCTAAGTAACAATCTGGCCTTCGAAAAAACTATCCGCCAGTCATCAACCAACATTATGTGACGCTTTATTTGGGAAGTCGTCCGTTGGAATATTAACGAGAAAACTCGGGATTGTCCAGGTTTGTGAACATCGTCACCGGGGGCAGCAGCATCTTAAGACGACCTCGATAGCTGGCCCTGTTCTTAGTGGGTCACTTTGAGGGGTCATCTCGCTTCATCTGCCACCGATAAGCGGGAGCTGATGTAGCGGTCCCAGTCACCATAAACAACACCATGATCCATATAAAAATGATCGAGAGGTGTCTGGTTCAATAGATCACCGCCTGCCGTTCAACCTACTTCAACTACGATTTGTATTCCGACTTCGACTAGATAATAATTTGTATTCAAGCGGCCAATTTGGCGGCGTTTGATATCGCGCTGAAAAGTGATTCTGATTTTGTTCTTTTGCACACCAATTATTTGAAAGTGAACATGCCATTTGTACGCGATTAAAATTTATAGCTGTGTAACGCTGCCGAATGCAACTTTCTCTGGGCAATTTAAATGATCCTGTATGCCGGCAAAAACTTGACCACACTCAAGGTGTTAGGAATTCGCAAATAATGTCTCATTTTATTTTTCCCTATTTACTTTCTTACGCGTAAATTGTTACTTTCTCTAACGACGGTCAATTATTTTACTTCAGCTCACAACCAGACATGATTTATATTTTTAAATTGTCAGATTTTTTTGTTTAATATTTTTGACCTCTTTCTGAGTGTGGGAAACTAAGACGACCTCTATCTAAATTTCACCTAAATTTTTGAAGACGAACGTTCATGCATGTGGTGCTTATACAGGGTGAGCTATTGCTCTAAAGCAGTGGTCTCCAAAAAATTTTACCGCGCACCCATTATGGCGAAAATAATCATTAATTTTACCACGTAATAACTAACTAAAAAAAGCTCATCGCATCCTCAAAAAAAAGTTTCAATACCTACCATACCTTCCAACGGATATTGAAAACGAATCAATTATTTAGAGATCGGATACTCGATTCCTTTTTTAGATGGAACGCCCGATATTTTTACTAATTTTATTTAGCATTTCTGCGATCAAGTTTGGAAATATTTAAATTTTTAATAATGAAATTTAACAATATTCTGAAATATGACTACGTGATGTCTAAATTTTTGAAATGTTAAATAAAATTAATAAACGTAAAGTTTCCGACCAATTAGAGTCTACGATGAAGAATAATCCGGATATTCTTCTCATTTCTGATGGAATATTGCTCAGATGCCAAGTTATTATGGTTTACACCTTTTTTTTAAGACAGACCGATGGTCTACATAGGGGACCTAATAGACATTTCTTTGCCGGCCCGTCGTAACGCAAGTTGATGCCTGGGTAAACGTCAATATATTGTAACGCAATGTAAATAGATGAAATAGGATTTAGAATAGAATTGTAGAATTTAGTAAATAAAAAAAGTTTCTAGAAGGTTCTGATAAGGGGAAAGCGGCCGCGATAACGAAACAAACGGCAGATAAGCGTTCCAGAAATTTCGGCAAACGATAAGCCTTATCTGCCGAAAATTCTGGAAGTCGGGGGCCAAAACTATAAAAAGGCGGTCAGCTTTTTCTCGAGTCAGTCAGTTAGAAGCCAGAGCAATTAGTTGGTTAGCAATTAGTAAATAATTAGTGAGTTACTGTTCAGTTGAAGTGTGCCGAGTTAATTCAGTAATAAAGTGGGTATAATCTATCACCTGTATCAATTCGGACCGATTACGCACGTAACAATATTATTTACAAAAAAAAAAAACTTTTTGGCCTCAAAAACGAACTATTTGAAAAAGTTGAATTTAAAAAAAAATGAAAATTTGAAATTAGAAATTTCGAGAACGGTAAGACATTTTGAAAAAGAAAAGAAAATTTTGAAAAGCCGAATTTCTCAAAAAGGGCTCACATAATAAAATCGAAATTTTAAAAAAAGACGAAGATTAAAAAATTGAAATTTCAAGAGAAGTCAAAATTTTGAAAAATGTTGAAATTTTCAACCGGTTAAACTTTTTAAAAAGTTAAGGTTTTCGAAACAAAGTTTTATTATTAGTCCCAATGCAGTGCAAATTTCCAAAGAAGTCGAATTTAAAAAAAAATGGAATTTTGCAAAAATGTCGCAATTTTTGAAAGGCGAAAATTTCAAAGTTAGAACTTGGAGAAAAGATCGAAATTTTGAAAAAGTTGAAATACGTCAAAAAGGGGTCGCAATTCTCAGAAAGACAAAAATTCCAAAAAATCAAAATTATTCAGAGAAAAATGTCCAAATTTTGAAAATAAGTCGATATTTTCAAAAAAGTCGAAATTTAAAAAAAAAAACATCTTTGACCTCAAAAAATTAACCGTTCAAATGTCGAATTAAAAAAACTTCTAAATTTAAAAGTCAAAATTTCGAGAAAAAAATCGATATTTTGGAAAAAAAAGTACATTTTGCAAAGACGAATTTTTCAATAAATGCCCAAATGAAAAAAAATCGAAATTTTGTGAAAATTCGAAATTCGAAAGAAGCATTTTATTTCTCAAAATTCGCCCTTTTTTCAAAATTTCGATAAAATTCGACTCTCTTTGCAGAATTTCGAGTGGAAAAATGTCGCAATTTTCAAAAATACGAAAATTTCAAAAAACCAAAATTATTTGGAGAAAAATGTCCAAAATTTGAAAACAAATCGATATTTTCAAAGTAGAAATTTTTAAAGAAAATCTTTGATCTCAAAGAATTAACCTTTAAAAAAGTCGAATTAAAAAGAAATTTCTAAATTTAAAAGTCGAAATTTCGATATTTCGAAAAAAAGACGTTTTGAAAAGACGAATTTTTCAAAAAATGCTCCAATGAAAAAATCCAAAATGTGTGAAAATTCGAAATTCTAAAGTACCATTTTATTAAAAAATGCCGCAATTTTCAAAAAGACGGATATTTCAAAAAACCAAAATTATTTGGAGAAAAATGTCCAAAATTTGAAAACAAGTCGATATTTTAAAAAAAGTAGAAATTTTTTAAATAAAATCTTTGACCTCAAAAAATTAACCTTTCAAAAAGTCGAATTAAGGAAAAACTTCTAAATTTAAAAGTCAAAATTTCGAGGAAAAGTCGATATTTCCAAAAAAAAAGACATTTTGAAAAGACGAATTTGTCTCAAAAAATGCCCAAATGAAAAAATCGAAATGTTGTGAAAATTCGAAAGTCGCATTTTATTTAAAATGTCGCAATTTTCAAAAAGACGAATATTTCAAAAAACCAAAATTATTTGGAGAAAAATGTCCAAAATTTGAAAACAAGTCGATATTTTAAAAAAAGTAGAAATTTTTTAAATAAAATCTTTGACCTCAAAAAATTAACCTTTCAAAAAGTCGAATTAAGGAAAAACTTCTAAATTTAAAAGTCAAAATTTCGAGGAAAAGTCGATATTTCGAAAAAAAAAGACATTTTGAAAAGACGAATTTGTCTCAAAAAATGCCCAAATGAAAAAATCGAAATGTTGTGAAAATTCGAAAGTCGCATTTTATTTAAAATGTCGCAATTTTCAAAAAGACGAATATTTCAAAAAACCAAAATTATTTGGAGAAAAATGTCCAAATGTTGAAAACAAGTCGATATTTTCAAAAAAGTCGAAATTTTCAAAAAAAAGTCTTTGCTCTCAAAAAACTAACCCTTCAAAAGGTCGAATTAAAAAAAAAACTTCTAAATTTAAAAGTCAAAATTTCGGCGAAAGGTCAATATTTCGAAAAAAAGACATTTTTAAAAGACGAATTTGTCTCAAAAAATATCCAAATGAAAAAATTGAAATGTTGTGAAAATTCGAAATTCGAAAGTAGCATTTCATTAAAAATGTCGCAATTTTCAAAAAGACGATGATTTCAAAAAGCCAAAATTATTTGGAGAAAAATGTCCAAAGTCGAAATTTTCAAAAAACAACCTTTGCTCTCAAGAAATTAACCTTTCAAAAGGTCGAATTGAAAAAACTTTAAATTTAAAAGTCAAAATTTCGAAAAAAAGACATTTTGAAAAGACGAATTTTTCAAAAAATGTCCAAATAAAAACCGAAATTTTCGAAAAAAAACGTCCAATTTTTGAAGAAAGATTGAAAATTTTCAAACAAAAAAATCGAAGTTTTTGTAAACGAAGTATTCAAAATCATTATAAAAAAGTCAAAACTTTCAAATGAAATTAATTTTTTAAGAAGTCCAATTTTTCGAAAAGAAGCAATTTTAAATAATTAACGTTTTTAAAATGTTAAAATTTCGAAAAAGAGTCGAAATTTTGAGAAATGTTGGAAAGTTTTAAATAAAGGCTAAGTTTTGAAAAAGTCAAAATTCTTAGAAACAATCCAAATTTCGCAAAAGTCAACATTTTCAAAAAAAAGTTCAAATTAAAAGAAAGTTGTAATAATCAAAAAAAAGCCTAAATTTTTAAAAAGCAGAATTGTGTAAAAAAAAGAAATTAAAAAACAGTTGAAATATTCATTGAATCTAAATTTTCAAAATAAATTTGAAGTTTTCATGAAAAAGCAAATTATTTGTCAACAAAATGTTCAAAAATTCCAACTTCAAAGCAACTTAATCTTTCAAAAATTCACCATTTTCTAAAAGACGAAGTTTTTAAAGAGTCAAAATTTCAAAAAATGTCGAAACCTTCGAATAAAATTAAAATTTAAAAAAAAGTCTAATTTTTCAGTCGCAATTTTTAAAAATTTACCTTTTCAAAAAGTTGAAAAATTTGAAAAACCTTGGAAAATGTCAAATAAAATTATATTTTCAAAAAAGTCGAACTTTTCAAAAGTCGCAATTAAAAGTCAAATTTGAAAAAGTCTCATTATCAGAAGGTTTCGAAAAAAGTAAAAAATGGGAGAAAGATTCAGAATTTTAAAAAACGTGAGAAAGTTTTAAAGACGATATTTTGAAAAACGTCGAATTTTTCAAAAATTTCGCAATTTTTAAAAAAGGGAAAAGTTAAGAACTCAAAATTTGGAGAACAATCGAAGTTTTTGAAAAAAGTCGACATTTTTCAAAGAAGGTACAAATTCAAAAAAAAAGTTTCGAAAAAAAATCAATTTTCAAAAAGTCAAAAGTGTAAGAAAATTTGAAACCTTTATATCATATTAAAATTTGAAGAAAGTGCAATTTTTCAAAGAAACGCAATTTACATTTTCAAAAAATCAAAATTTTGAGAAAAAGTCGAATTTTTCAAAAAGTTGCAATTTTCGGAAATCAATATTTTCAAGAAGTCAAAATTTCGAGGAGTCGAAGTTTTAGAAAACGTGGGAAAGTTTCAAAGACGGAATTTTAAAAAGTCGATTATTTCAAAAATGCTGTAATTTTTAAAAAGGCGATTATTTTCGAGAAAAGTTGAAACTTTTAAATAAAATTTACATTTTCAAAGAAGTCGAACTTTACACAAAATCGAACTTTTCAAAAAGTCGAAGTTTTCAAAAGGTTGAATTTTTCAAAAAAAAATCACAATTTTCAAAATCCATCATTTTCAAAAAGTCCAATTTTCGAGAAAGAGTTGTAATTTTGAGAAATGCTGGAAAGTTTGAAATAAGAGACATTTTGAAAAAAAAAATGAATTTTTCAAAAAGTCCAAATTAAAGGTCAAATTTTAAAAAAGTTTCATTATCAGAAAAGAAATTTTAAAATAAGATCGATTAAAAAAAGTCAGTAACACGAAATTTAATGTAGAAAGTTTTCAATAATTCGAGTTTAAGTTGAAGTTCCCAAAAAAGTCGGAATAGTCGAAATAAGTGCAGATTTCCAAAAAGTGATATTTAAAAAAAATAGAAATTTTTCAAAAAACTGGAAAAGCAGTTATATATAAAAAAATTTAATTTTCAGTAGGTCCAAGGTCCAAAAACAGAATTTTTCAAAAAGTCTCAATTTTCAAAAAGACGAAGTTTTCAAAAACGTAACAATTTCGAGAAAAGTCGAAATTTTTAAATAAAATTAAAATTTTCAAAAAGTTGAGCTTAACACGAAGTCGAAGTTTTCAAAAGGTTGAATTATTCAAAAAAAGTTACAATTTTCAAAATTCATCATTTTCAAAAAGTTAAATTTTCGTAATTTTGAGAAATGTTTGAAAGTTTGAAGAAAAGGCGGAATTTTGAGAAAAGTCGAACTTTTCAAAAGTCCAAATTAAAAGTCAAATTTGAAAACGTCTCATTATCAGAAGAAATTTTGAAAAAAGATCGATTAAAAAAAGTCGTTAACACGAAATTTAATGTAGAAGTCGGAAATTTTGGAATTGTTAAAATTTTCAATAATTCGAGTTTAAGTTGAAGTTTTCAAAAAAGTCGAAATAGTCAAAATAAGCCCAAATTTTCAAAATAAACTTGACCTTTCCAATAAGATGGGAAAAAAAATTTCGAAAGAAGTCAACATTGGGAAAAAAGTCATACATCTAGAATAAATAATAATAATAAAAATAATGATAATAATAGTTTATTATATTTCAACAGGGCTTAGGTCCCAATTACAGAAACCAAATAAAAAATAAAAATTGATGGGAGTAGATGCACTTGATCATAAAAAAAATAAATAATTATCAATTATACAAAATAATTACCCGGAGAAAACACCTAATTATTAGATAAATAAAGTAAATTAATTATAACGAAATGTGGCTAAACGTCTATTCGATAGTTTTTCTTAGTTTGGCCCGACTGTCTGAATAGAAATCAAAACTGTCCGCAATACCATTAGCATATTTTGTGAGAATCACTAGCGGAGACCTGCCCATAGCGTTAGTACGACTATTCTCACAATAAGAACATTTGTTTTGCTCTTGCACTCTGTCTTGGCACCAAAAAGTTAATCTTGGAAAGTCTGGACAATCTATACAATTATTGAGGAGTCCGTATAAGAAATTCATTCCATGTGTTATTCTTCGGGTTTGTAGACTGATAAAATTGAAGCGATTTAAAAGAACGTTATGGTCACAGCCTCTAGCTGGGTAGACGCCATCTTGAATGAAACACAAGAATTTGAGGAAACGCCTTTGAATTGACTCTAACGCTGTGATATGAGTATTATATATTGGAAACCAGATAAGGGAGCCATATTCAAGACGTGTTAGTACTAGCGACTGAAATAATAATGCTAAAGATTTCTTGATTTTATAATCCTTACAATTTCTACACAGAAAGCCATATGTTTTATATGCTGATGAAAGTGCCTCAGTAATGTGCAAAGCAAATTTAAAACTACTATAACTCCTAGATCCCTTATGGATTCACATCTGCTTAAAATGACACTATTAATTTTATACTCATGCTTGATTATATTGATTTTTCTTGGGTAGGAAACAACATTACATTTAGATATATTTAAAGAAAGCCGATTATCATTGCACCACTTAACAACAGCATCAATGTCTTTTTGAATTAATGCACAGTCCTCATTAGAAGATACGGAACTAAAGAATTTTAAGTCATCTGCAAAAAGTAGTTTGGATGCTTTTATAACAGAAACAATATCATTGATGAATAAGACAAAGATCAAAGGATCGAGATTGAGCCTTGTGGAACTCCCGATGTTGGACTGAACGTGTTAGATTTAAAATTTCGATATTTGACAAATTGCTCTCTATTTGTTAGGTATGACATAAAATAGTGTATCAGCCGGTCTGAAAATCCATAAAGTTGCAATTTTTGCAAGAGAATAAAATGATCAATTTGATGAAAGGCTTTTTGAAAGTCTGTGTATACACAATCAACAACTTGTCCATGACGGTCAATGATTTCAGCCACATACTGAGAGAAAGAAGCTAAATTTGTTACAGTAGATCGTTTCTCAACGAAACCATGCTGATTCTCAGATATAAAATTTTTTATTGATGCATGTATGCGCTTGTATAAAATCGACTCAAATATCTTTGCAAAGTTACAAAGTAGCGAAATTGGTCTGTAGTTGCTTATTTGCGTTGTAGTACCCTTTTTAAACACTGGAGTAATACATGCCTGTTTCCACAGCGACGGAAATTCAGATGTTTTTAGATACAAATTAAATAGAATAGTGAGCGGTTTAGAAAACACGTTAGCACAATCTTTCAGGAGAAAGCTGGGAATGTCATCTGGTCCAGAAGTAAACTTATCCTTTGACCGTTTTAGTGCCTCTAATATTTCAGCTTCAGTTATATTCAAAATAGAGACTGTATCAGGAAAATGAGAGAAATATTTGGTAGCCGTATTATCTGAATTATGAGTGTTACTGGGTGTTATGTATACACTTTTAAAAAAAGTTGCAAACCCATCGACAATCTCTTGAGGAGTGGACAATTGTGCAGTACCATAAGACATAACACCAGGAATTCTTGTTCTTCCTTTCTTTATTTGAATAAAAGACCAAAACTTTTTAGGATCATTGGAAATGCTATTCTGGACGTTCAAGAGATATTCTTTGTAAGATTGGTGAGCTATTTTTTTGCATAATGCTCTATAATATTTAAAGTTCTCATATACATTGGAATTGCGAGTACGCTCATAATTTTTGTGCAAACTGCCTTTAAATTTTATTAACTTTATTAAATGGGAATCGAACCATGGTGGATAGCATGTCCGACAATTTGGTTTCTGTGTATATCTCGGAATAGCAGATTCGAATGTATTCGTCAGGATTTTGTAGAAGGTAGAGCAAGCAATGTTCACATCATTAAATGTTTCCAGTATACTCCAGTCAATATTAGATAATAAATCATATAGCAGTAGGTAGTTCGCTTTTTTAAAATTAAATGATTAGGCTTGATAGCCTTGATGATAAACATCAAAATTAATAAACCGTTGACAAGATAGAGTAACATTAATGTCAAGCGCAGGATGATGTGCATCTTCAGGAACTAAAGGAAATGTGGATTTCAGAACATGACAATTAAAACTTGATAATAATAAGTCCAACAGCCTGTCGGAGGAATTTAATACATTATTGCATTGATGAAGGTCCTGAATTTGCATGAAATTCTTGATTGCCATAAAGTAGTTGTCATTTGGGTTATTAAACTTTCTAATATTGAAATCACCAATAATCATTAGTTTGTCACACAGTTAAACTAAAATTGGAGTGTTCAAGTAATTCAAAAAATAGCTCGTACTCAGCAACTCTACAGGTTGGAGGTATATAAACAACCAAGACAAAGATCACTACATTAGAGTGCAAAGTAACTTTGACTCCACAAATATCAACTAAAGGAATTGCTTCAGTTATATGATTAAAATTAAGTTCAGAGGTTTGAAATTTATCAGAAATTGCGAGGAGGACACCACCTCCTCTACCCACATTGAGAAAACTATACTCCCTGTCCTTACAAACACTGTGAAATTATTAGGAAACAACTCATAGCATTGTACATCTGAGTTAAGCCACGTTTCAGTTAATGCAACTATTTCATAATTACATAATAATAAATTGTTATAAAACAAAAGAATTTTGGATCGTAAACCTCTCACATTTTGATAGTATGTGTGGAGGGAAATTATTTCGTAATCGGGGGGATTTAGTTTAAAGCCTTTCCGTTGGTAATCCTTGGAACGCCCTGGTTGTAAACAATCCTATGATTAACTTCTCCATTAGCTGTTCTTGTATTTAATTCGTTTTTTAATGCTTTGTATGCATTTTGTTGTTTTATGGTTTTGTCATATGAAAGCCTAATCTGTTTATATTGCTCATGGCTTCTCAAATTCTTAGCCAATTTAATAGTTTTTGAGACATCTGAATCAGTAGCCAGTATAACTCTTAGGGGCCTAAATGTATTGGTTTCTACGGCATGACCAAGTCTTTGTGTTTCCGATTCTTCAGCGTTAATAGAAGGATTAATAACTCTCAATATATCCGATACCATGCGCCTATTACGAATTAAGCTTTCCTGCTTCGAAATTCCCTGTTCCTCTTCTGCGTTAAAGATGATGATATTCTTAGCCCGTTTTTGTCTTTCTGTAAATTCCCGCATCACGTTCTCAAACTTGAGGGAAGACTCATTTCTGGTTGCGATGGGTTGCGCTTACTTTAATGCAGCAATTTCCCTTTTTGAAAGCTTCAGTTCAATCTAATTTATCAATTCGATCATACAACAATTTTAACTCGTCCTGCATAGTTTGTCTTACTTCGGTTTTTAAGCCACTTTTTAATAACTCAAGCTTCAGAAAAAGTCGAAATTTTGAAAGAAGTCAATATTTTCAAAAAAATTAAAATTCTTCTGTATCGAATCAGAAATTTAAGAATTCAGTCGATAGTCGCGCTTGTACGAATTCCTTAAGTTTAACGTTTTATAGAAATGCTTTCATTCTAGTGCTCGATTCGGAAGCCTAATTAGGATTCCGTGCCCATCGAAATTTTCGAAAAAAAAAAGAAATCGAGTGGTCGCTTCATAAATTTGGTTACTAGCATCTGCGCTAAAATAAAAAATAACCTTGTACGTCGTAATGTTTCAACCGTGGTGCTCGTCAATCCTGAAGGTGGACAGTCGAGTTCGAATTATTGTAAAAAGTTGAGGTTTTTTTTTACTGTAAACACGCTAAGTGCTAATAAACTTCTCAATCAAATTCAACGACGAGAAAGCGTACTTGAGATAATAAAAAAATTAACGGAATATTCCCGATACTTTACGAGCCGTAACACTACCAGATACATGCCGACCCACTCGACCACCATATAAGCTAATCCGCCAGCCCATGACATAAAATAATTAAACATCATTAGCACAAGACTCTTTCATTTGATGCACACATCGAGCCGCGAGATAATTAACAAAAAAATACAGTTGCAGTCGCTTCCTAGATACATGAAGGTGGATAAGACGTCGAATGGATGGATGTTTCTCTAACGGAAGAAACGGCAAAAATTGCCATGTCGTAATCCGCGGAACTGTTAACGACGCCTCAACGGATGGAGATGTGCCGCGGCACATTAGCATACGTTTAAGTCAATTAGAACACCGAAACAAAGTGGGCCGTTGCGGTCTACATTTCGGCCTTCTTTAATGTTTAAGTTCTGTTATATGTTGTGCAAAAATGCGATTCCGTTTTCTTAAAATTTTTCGACTTTTTGGTCATTTTTGTCAGGTTGAAATGGGTCAGGCGATCATTTTCGAAGGACGGTCTCTATTAGAGCAGAATATACGTGGGAATTCGGTCTTTGGGTAATTCTAAAGTGGTATCTATTTACATGGCGAATTAATTGCATCCTGCCCAAGCTAACTGATTTATATCACGTTATAGGATGTATTATTTTCAGAGTTGTTAAGTAATTACAATCTGTAGAACCGGCAGATGTTTTTTGATCCGATCCCGTGTATTATTATGTAGTTAGCGAGCTTTAGGAATTGGTTCAGATTTGCAAAGAAGCGTTTTTATTATGTATAACTTTGATAGAAATATCGGTTGTTCAGTTGAAGAAGTCATCAAATATGCTGTGATTTTTTGTTTGAAGTAGACTTAGCGAAAAGTGTATGCGATTACTTATGTGGTTGATTTGTCAAGTGTCATTTTGATGTCTTATTTTCTGCAGATTTATGCGACTCGATATTTTAGTCATCTAGAAATTACGACGTTCAAGTCGAAATTTTTTACATTTCGAAGTTTTTTTTCGAAATTTCGACATACTTCGTAATTTCACGATAAATTTTTGTAGAAATTCCGAAGTTTTTTTTGCTTTAGTTTGTCCATTTCGACTCTTAACCTCGACAATTTTGGTCTGTCTTCAAAATTTTGTTTTTTTTTAATTCACTTTGAAAATTTCAATGTTTTACTTTCAACTTTTATCCAGTTTTCGATTTTTTTAATGTCGATATTTTCAAAATGTTCCTTTTTTGAAAATTTTGATATTTTTGGAAGTTTCGACTTTTTAGAGGTTCTAGGCTTTTTTTCCAAAATTTTTGATTCTTTTATTTCATTTTTTTTCAAAAATTTTCTTTTCTGAAAATTTTGATTTTTCGATTATTTCGAGGATCTTGTCTTTCTAAAAATGCCGATTTTTTTTTGGTTGAAAATGTTAACTTTTCTGAATGTTTTGAAAATCTTGATTTAAATAATTTCGACATTTTTCAAAATTTTTGGTCTTTTAAAAATATATTGAGCTTTATGAAGGTGAACTTGTTTACTTTTGTGAAAATTTTGATATTTTTGAAAGTTTCAGCTTCAATAGGTTCTAGACTTCTTTCCAAAATTTTTGATTTTTTTTTCATTTTTTTCAAAAATTTTCTTTTCTGAAAATTTTGATTTTTCGATTTTTTTGACTTCTAAAAAAGGCGATCTTTTTTTGGTTGGAAATTTTAAATTTTCCGAATTTTTTGAAAATTTTGACTTTAATAATCACATTTTTCAAAAAAACTTGCTCTTTTAAAATATTTGAGCTTTCTGAAAGTGAACTTGCTTGCTTTTTTTGAAAATTTTGATATTTTTGAAAGTTTCGACTTTTTAGGGATCTTTCCAATATTTTTGATTTTTTTTAAATCATTTTTTCAAAAATTTTCTTTTTTGAAAATTTTGATGGTTCGACTTTTTCGAGATTCTAGGACTTTCTAAAAATGTTGATTTTTTTGGTTGAAAATTTTAGTTTTTCCGAATTTTTTAAAACTCTTGACTAATAATTTCGACATTTTTCAAAATTCTGGGTCTTTAAAATATATTGAGCTTTCTGAAAGTGAACTTGCTTGCTTTTAATTGAAAATTTTGATATTTTTGGAAGTTTCGACTTTTTATAGGGGTCTTCTTTCCACATTTTTTGATTTTTTTAAATCACTTTTTCAAAAATTTTCTTTTCTGCATATTTTGGTTGTTCGACTTTTTTGAGGGTCTGGACTTTCTAAAAATGTCGATTTTTTTGGTTGAAAATTTTAACTTTTCCTACTATTTTAAAAATATTTCCGTTAATAATTTCAACATTTTTCAAAATGTTTGGTCTTTTAAACAAATATTGAGCTTTCTGAAAGTAAACGCTTGCTTTTTTGAAAATTTTGATATTTTTGAAAGTTTCGACTTTTTAGAGGTTCTAGACTTCCTTCCAAAATTTGTGATATTTTATTTCGTTTATTTCAAAAATTTTCTTTTCTGAAAATTTTGATTTTTCGATTTTTTCGAGGGTTTTGACTTCCTAAAAATGTCGATTTTTTGATTGAAAAGGTTAACTTTTTCGAATTTTTAAAAAATTTTGACTTATAATTTCGACATTTTTCGAAATGTTTGGTCTTTTAAAAACATATTGAAGCCTTTGAAAGTGAACTTGTTCAAAATTTCAAATTTTTTCAAATTGTCGACATCTTTCGAAATTTTGAATTCAGAATCAAAATTTGAATGACAGAAAAGCACATCTGAATTTAATTTTTAAAAATTTCAAGTTTTGGCTTAAAATTTTGACTTTAATTTCAACATTTGCTTAAAGCGAAATTAAAAGAATATTCCACCTTAAATTTGCAACTGAATCCGAAAAATTTCCAAATTTTCGATCTTTCTTAATTTGTTTCTTAAAAATTTTGCTTTTTTTTTTAAATTTCGATTTTTTTGAAAGTTTTGACTAACTCTTTAAAAATGTCGAAATTTCCAGAATTTTTATTTTTCAAAATTTATCCCTTTTTTGAAAATTTCGATTTTTTAAAGGTTTCCACTTTTTCTAGCTTCCCGACTTTTTAAAATGTGGATTTTTTTTTAAATTTCAACTTTTCAGGATTTTGTGAAAGTCTTGAAAAATTTCGACATATTTCAAAATTTCTGGTCTTTAAAAATCGTTGCTTTTTTAAGAATGTTGGGTTTTCTGAAAGTGGGCCTTTTTTCAATATTTCATGTAGAGTTTTCTGAAAGTGGGCCTTTTTTCAAAATGTCATCCTTTTTTCAAAATTTCGACATTTTTCGAAATTTTGAATTCAAAATCAAAATTTTAATAATGACCAAAAAGAAGAAAATCTTCATTTATTTTTTGAAATTTCAGACTAAAAAAAAATATTAAAAATTCGACTTTATTCTCAACATTTCTTTTTTAAAGACGAAATTAAAAAAAATCGTGCTTTAAATTTGGAACTGACAAAAGTCGGAAAAAATTCCAAATTTTCAATTTTTAAAAATTTTGATTATTTCAGATATTTTTGCTTTTTTAAAAATTTCGAATTTTTGAAAGCTTTTCTTTCGAGGTTCTTTACCTTTATAATTAAGACATTTTTTGACATTTTTGGTCCTTTGAAAAACCTCTTTTCAGAAAATGTTGAGCTTTTTGCAGGTGGACGTTTTTTAAAATTTCACCTTTTTTTCAAAGTGAAATTTTGAATTCAAAATCATTTTAATGAGAACAAAGCAAGAAAACCTGAATTTGTTAGTTAAACTTCAAATTTTGACTCTGAATTGCGACTTTATTTTCAGTTTGTGTTAAAAGACGAAATGAATATATCCTGCTTTACACTGAAAAGGGCATGAATTTATTTCAAAAAAATCCGAAAATTTCGATATTTCTTCATTTCGATTTTTTTTAAGTTAGCTTTTTTGAAAATTTCGTTTTTGTGAAAGTTTCGACTTTTAATGTTCTAGACTTTTTAAAAATGTCGATTTTTTTTTAATTTCAACTTTCCACGATTTTTTGAAAATTTTGACTGATAATTTCGACATTTTTCGAAATTTCTAGTCTTTAAAAATCCCCGCTTTTTTAAAAAATGACGGAAATGCGTCTTTTTTCAAAATTTCACTTTTTTTTGAAAATTTCGCCAGTTTCGAAATTTTAAATTAAAGTCAAAATTTTAAGAAGTAACCTCAGAAAAGGAAGAAAACTTGAATTTGTTTTTTTAAGTTTCAGATTTTGTCTCCAAATTTTAACTTTATTGTCAACATTTCTTTTATAAAAACGAAATTAAAAAATTGTCCTACTTTTAATTTGGATCTGAAAAAAGGAATTTATTTAAAAAAATCCAAAAAAATTCCAAATTTACGATTTTTCAAAATTTCCCCTTTTTTGAAAATTTTAATATTTTTGAAGGTTTCGACTTTTTCGAGGTTCTTGAATTTTAGAAAATGTCGATTTTTTGTAAAGTTCAACTTTTCAGGATTTTTTTAAAAATCTTGACTTTTTGATAATTTCGACATTTTTCAAAATTTCTAGTCGGTTTAAAAATCCCTGCTTTTTTAAAAGAATGTCCCAGTTTTCTGAAAGTGGGCATTTTTTTCAAAATTTCACATTTCTTTTAAAATTTCGACACTTTTCGAAATTTTGAATTCAAAATTAAAATTTTAAGAAGTAACTTCAGAAAAGGAAGAAAACCTCAATTTGTTTTTTAAAATTTGAGATTTTGTCTCAAAATTTCGACTTTATTTTCAAAATTTCCTTCATAAGAACGAAATTAAAAAATGTGCAACTTTAAATTTGGAACTAAAAAAAATTGGAATTCATTTTAAAAATTCCAAGAGTTTGATTTTTCGAGGTTCTTGAATTTTGAAACATGTCGATTGTTTGTAAATTTTATCTTTTTAGAATTTTTTAAAAATCTTGATTTTGATAATTTCTACATTTTTGAAAATTTCTAGTCTTTTTAAAAATCCTTCCTTTTTTAAAAAAAATTTCAGTTTTCTGAAAGTGGGGCTTTTTTTAACTTCATCTTTTTTTTTCAAAATTTTGATTGATTCCGAATTTAAAATCAAAATTTTAAGGAGTATTTTTAGAAAAGGAAGAAAACTTGGATTTGTTTTTTAAAATTTCAAATTTTGTCTCAACATTTTGACTTTATTTTCAACGTTTCTTTCATAAAAACGAAATAAAAAAATTGTCTTACTTTAAATTTGGAACTGAAAAAAGTTGGAATCTATTTTAAAAATCCAAAACATTTCCAAATTTTTGATTTTTCAAAATTTTTCCCTTTTTGAAAATTTCAATTTTTTTTTAAGGTTTCGATCTGTTCGAGGTTCTTGAATTTTGAAAAATGTCGATTTTTTTTAAATTTCAACTTTTCAGGATTTTTTAAAATTCTTGACTATTTGACAATTTCGACATTTTTCAAAATTTCAGGTTTTTTAAAAATCCTTGCTTTTTAAAAAAAATGTATTTTGAAAAATTTCACGTTTTTCTCAGAACTTCGAATTTTCGAACTGAATTGAAAATGAAAATTTTAAAAAATAAGGAAAGAAATGAAAGATAATCTTAATTTGTTTATTTAAATTTTGTCTCGACATGTCTTTTTAAAGTCAAAATTAAAAAATATTCTTTAAATTTAAAAGTGAAAAAGGTCGGAAGTCATTTTAAAAGATCTGAAAAGTATACCCAAACAAAAATCTATTTTTTTTAAATTTTGCCTTTTTATTATCAGGCCTTATCAGTTCTAAAACTAAATGTTCGTTTTTGTTTTTTGATTTTAAAGCAAGCTGAACATTAAAATACAATTTCGAAATTTTAAAGTTGTTTTTTAAGATTTTGACTTTGGTATTGAAAAAAAAACTTAAATTCGAAATTCTGAATATTTGACAAGAAATCTTGAAATTTTTAATTTTTCCAGTTTTTATTTTTTGGGAATTTGCATTTAGTATCCTAAAAATTAGATTTCAAAATCAAGATTGTCACTTTTTCTCACAATTTTGACATTATCTAGCTTTGAAATTTCAAATCCTAAAGCTGAATCTATTTTAATAAAATTGAAGTCTCTAAGTATCTGTCTATGGACTGAGAATTTATATTTAAAAAATTGAACTCTCCAAGTGTCCGTCTGTCTGTCGACTGATTTTTTGTCCGGGCTAACCTCGAGAACTCCTTGATCGATTTTGATGGAACTTTTACTAAAATGAAGAGTATTTCTAGGGGTATATTTTAGACTGCTTTTGTTCCACTTCTAAGAACTCAACTGTGCTAACAATTTAATTTGAAGTTATAACATTGAACATATAAAAGAAACAAATCCCAATGTTTATGTCTGATATAATACTGCACGCCACCTACATTTTTAGCCAGTACTAAAATCAGGAGCGCGAACCTTTAAATCTATTATTGTGTTAAAATTAAATGAGATATTAGTTGATTTTGAAATCTGACGTTATTGGACCTTGAGCAGACAAAGTCTTCTAAGACCATTCTTGACATTCTCAAACATAAATGAAATTGTAAAAAATAATCGAAATATCTAGACTTCATTGCTATTTCAATTTTACCACTTTACCACTTAATAATAGATAATGTATAGTAATAATAGATAGGACACGCCACTGTTAGGTAATTAACCCTTAGATCATATCGATTTTGATCAGGAAATTTCAAGAAATAATTAAAAATTTCGAAAATGAAGTAAATTTTCGAGATAAACACCGTTGAAATATTGGGTTTTAGAACGATTCAATTCAGAGACTAGTTCAATTTCAGATTTCTAAAAAATCTTATAACCTACGGCCCTAACTAGTTAACCAAACGGAATGGCTTAAAGTGTACCATCTGCAATAGTTTAACCCAGTTTGCTAATCGTCCTTTCAGACTTTCAGACGCAGGTGTGAATCACTCGATTCACCGCAAGATAAATAGCATTTGAATACTAGAAACGTCGCCTCTTTAATTCTCCCATGCCTAGATTTACTTCTTTCTAAGGCTTACTTTCCCATTGGCCGGCTTCATTTCTTGCACATAGTGATTAAGATTTTGCAAGATCATAAATATTTACTCGGCTGAGTTCTTGTCTAATAAATTCACAAAGTGTCTTCAATTTTTCCGTGACTAGCTGCGAGATTAAGATTGCAGTGCGCGGTCGACTCGCTTTGTTAACAACACAATAAGAGGTGCTAACAACTAAAAAACATTTTCTTTTCATCAACGGTACGTGGTGATTATCGCGCCGATAATTTAATAATAATAAATGGGTACGTGCGTGCATTATCGGCTAATAACGAGACGACGTCAAGCTGTGTCCCAAAAATTCTCTTAATAAGCATCCACCAAAACTGTTCCTGCTTTGTACGGTTACCGTTAGCGTGGATTTCGCCGAATTAAAACTCCTAATTGGACTAATCAAAATGAAATGATAATGATGATGAATTATCAGCGACCGATGTGGAAATTGTGTTACTAAAGCGATTGTGTTTTTGATTATATAGAAATTTCAGGGCGATGTCGAGATACCACAACAACTGTTATTATACTATTTTTTAATATTCGTTTTGAAATTGCATCCGACAAAGCGAGAGTTGGTTGCTTAATTTTTGAAGAGTTAGATGCTTCTGGCCTTATTAGTTAGGTAATTTCACTTCCTTCTTAATTCTAAGCGTGTGTTAAAAATTACGCTTTCGTAATTTGGGTACATGTGCAATACCGTGCGAAGTTCCACTATTTATATGCTAATCTTTATTAATAATCCTATGTGATATACAGGATCTCCAACAAAACTTGATCCCCCTCAGAATTAGAAAACCGAGAAATATTTTAGAATTCGCCGAGACCCGTCGATTTATGCTCTTGGGGGGACCATTGTTAACGATCATGACTTGATATTTATATTCATCCCTCTAACCCCTATAAACCCCCTCACTTTCGGTTTTCTAATTAAAAGGGGCCTCATGTTTTCATTGGGGAACCTTGTATAAACGTGAACGTATGTTTGTTTGTCGGCTTTTCATAGCTCAATTACTGAAGCGATTTTGACAACAATTTCTGTAGAAGTAGCTTGCAAGGCGGGATGGTTAGTGGGATACATTTTATCCCGGAAAACCGTTCCAGGTGCTCTCGAAGTAATATATCCAGAAAGAGTTCCATTATGCAATCTAGGCGAACTGTTTGAAGCTGTACACGACTGATTAAGTTAGATTTATTACAAAATAATTTTTCAAGTAGGAAAGTATATTGATCGCTGTCTTTTTACAGTCTATTACATCTGGTTCTTAATTAAAACCAGAGACAAATTAAAATATTAAAAGAATACATATTGATCCGTAATTTAAAATATTTTAAATTCGTCTAATTCCCCAGGCGAAATCACGAGTAATAGCTAGTAGTTTTAAGGATAAATATAGCTTTTAAATAATTGTATCTGTTGGTAATATTTGGCATTCTTATATGAATAACTTGCAAATATAATATGAATTCTAATGAGCTGTACGTTTTTAATTGGAAGAATACTAAAGTTTTTATTAATTGAAACTGCTTTGACAATGAAAAAAGTACGAAATGAATGCAGATGAGATACTGCTTTAGACAGTCATTTTAATATCCATGCCAACCCTTGATCAAGTTAATTACAGACTGCCTTTCTGTCTGTTGAAAGTTTCAAAATAAGTCAGAACTTCAAATTGGGAATTCGCAAAATAAATCTAAAAGTTCCAAAGAGTCAACATTTTTAATTAACACGAAATATTTCGAAGAAAAGTCAATAAATCTTTAAAAAATGAAATTAAAAAAATCAAAAGATTTAAGTACGTTACCTAATGTTTTCAAAAGTCAAAATTTTCGTATGCAAATAGAATATAATCCAGACTGCAAATTGACGCAGCCCTCCAGGCGTGTATAGTGAATCATAGGTAGCTGAACTACCAACAGTTGAAACACTCCCACTTAGCGAAGCGGTTGCTCTCTAGGAAAGTTCCCAGAAGACAAGGATTCTAATGCACAGACCACAGATTTTAGGAGGATAGTGTACGACCGTAGAAAAGGGTGTCAAAAAAGCGTCTAGAGAGTAGGTAGTACGTTCTCGTGAGTTCAGGAGTGATGGAATTCTACAACCAATAAGGAACGAAGTAAATAAATATGGCAATAAATACCTGTTCAGAAATGTCAGGACTTACCGATTTCGTTTAATTTAAATGTCATTTCTGAGCGTATTCAATTCATATTTTTTACGAAAAAGATGTCTAAAAATCTTTCAGGTGGGTTTTTTGAAATCTTTCAACAGAATAACTGAGCTGCAGAGAGAGAGAGAGAGAGAGAGAGAGAGAGAGAGAGAGAGAGAGAGAGAGAGAGAGAAAATAGAAAAAAGATACGTTGAAAGGCATAAATGGTTTACAGCTTCATGATGGTTATGACTAGGGACTATTTGTTAATTTTAACAAATTTGTTTCTGATTTGAAGAATTTTCCTTTTCTTTTAATTTTTATTTCGACTTTTTTGCGTATTTCACAGATTTTTGAAAATCTCTTCTTTTTTCAAAACAGATTTTAAAATGTCGCCGTTTTTAAAGTTGCGACTCTCAAAACTCAACATTTTCAAACATTGATTTTTTTTTGAAAATTTCTATCTTTATTTGAAAGTTTAGATCTATGAACTTCTCTATTTTGTTTTTCTTAATTTTCTATTTTTAAAAGTTTTGTCAAAATGTAACATTTATAATACTGGGAATCCTTCTGAATTGTTACATTTTTTTGTTGTTGAAAATTTCGAGTTTTTTCTTTAAAATTATTAAATTTAGGAAAACATGACTGGATTCAAAAAATTATGTTTTTGAATGGAATGACCAAAAAGTAGAATCTTGAGAATAAAGCCCAATTTCAGGAAAAACACTTATTTTAAGAGAAAAGAAGAAAATTTCGAGAAAAAGGTTAATTTCGAGAAAAAAGTTGAAATTTCTAGAAAGTTTGGGAAGTCAGTCAAAATTTCTGGAAATTCAGATTCTAAAAGATCTAAATTTTTAAAAATTGAAGTAAAAATCTTGTCTCCTGAAACCAAGAAAGATTAAAAAAACACAACAAAGGTTGCTCTAACGCTTTTCGATAACCATCATTTCAGGGAGATACTGAAAATATAGAGAGATTTACAAAAAACCTAAAATAACAGAATTTCGAGAAAAACGGTCGTATTTTTGAGAGTCTGATATTAAGAAAAAAGTTTAAATTCTCCAAAGAAAATTTTTTAAAAGAAGTCAAATTTTGGAATAAAATGCAAACTTGAGAACAAGAAATGAAATTTTGAAAAAATAGTCGAAAATTCCGAAAAAGATGTAATTCTAGTAAAAAGACGAAACTTTGAAACAACAATAGAAATTTCCTGCAAGAAATTAAATTTTGAAACAATATTCAAATTTGAGAATAGTTGTCTATAAAACGGTGAATTTTGAACAAAAAATCGAAATTTTGAAAAAGATTAATTTAAAAAAAAGTTGACATTACCAGGACCGTATGGATGCGATGTTAACATAAAAGTCGAAATTTTCAAAGACGATTTTTGAGAAGAATGTCAAAACTTCGAGAAAGACGAATTTCTAGAAAAACATTTAAATTTTCAAAAACAAATTCTGAAAAAAGATAGAAATTTCGAGAAAAAGATCGAAATTTCGAAAAAAAGTCAAATTTTCAAGAAAGAGTCGTCTTTTTCAGAAACATTAAATATTGAATTTTGAGATAAACATGAAAATTTGGGCAAAAAGTTAAATTTTAAGCAAAGGGTAAAAATATCGGAGTTTCGGTTTTAACAGGTAGAACATTTCAAAAAGGATCTAATGTTAAAAAATAACGTTTCGAAAAAGACGAAATTTCCAGGAAAACCCTAAAATTTAGAAACGAAATTTTGATAGAAAGTCAAATTTAAAAAAAGAAATTTCAAAGAAAAAAAAATCTGGTAGAAATTTAAAATATCTCACACACTTAGATTTTTTAATTTAATATGGGCAAATTTCATTGAGAAAACTTTAAATTTTCCGACTGAATATTTATTTTCTTTTGACTGCTTAATGCAAGTACAGTACAACCTATAATGCAAAATTCATGCAGCCCTCTAGGCGTGTATAGTGAATCATAGGTAGCTGAATTACCAACAGTTGAAAACACTGCCACCTAGCGAAGCGGTGGCTCTCTAGGAAAGTCCCCAGAAGACAAAGGATTCTAATGCATAGACCAGTAGGTTTGAACATTTATTAGATTCGAAGTGGAAACCAAAGACCGGTTTTGATCTTGTTAGATCTCGTCAGTTTGGTATATCCAACTCGAATGTTAACAAATGTTCAAAAAGAATCAACGGACGTCAAGCGTGTGACTCCCAGTACTACCGCCACCTGTTGGTCTATAGAGAAACTATGACCATCGCCAACAATGTCCTATGCAAGTAGAATATAACCTAGACTGCAAATTCATGCAGCCTTCTAGGCGTGGGTAGTGAATCTGGACTACCAACAGTTGAAACACTGCCACCTGGCGAAGCGGTTGCTCTCTAGGAAAGTCCCCAGAAGACAAGGATTCTAATGCACAGACTGTTTTATTTTGACTTTAAATTCGTGTTCAACGGGAAAAAATACCACAGGTATGCTGGTCCCCAGCATACACCACTTTTTTGTGGACCTGTGTTATTTGTACTTTCAAACGCTTGAAACTAATATAAAAATAATGACATTTATTTTACATGTGTAGTTTCTTTAATAAGCAGTCTAACAAAAAATAAAGCGGGAATCCTAAACAAATGGTGTAAAAAGTGTACGAAAACAATCGATTTGATGTCAAATGTGCCTTGGAAATAATTGCCGATAAATTACAACTTTCATCGGTAATTTTAAGCTCGAAAATATTACGCTTAAAATCAATTAAAAAGTCGAATTTTCGAGATGGAAGTCGAAAGAAGAAAGTCTATTTTGGCATTTTTTCGAAATTTTGAGTTTAGTTCTCGAAAGTTTAATTTAAAAAAATCGAGTTTAAATTTTGAGAAAAGTCACAATTTCCATTCAATATTGTGGAAATATTGAAATCCTTTTCTCAAAATTTACTTAACTTTAATTTCTAAATCTCCTAAACCTAAACCTAAACCAAATATTTTGATATTAATTTAGAAGTTACCAACTATCTTTTGTGTTGTTCTTCGGAAAATAAAAATAGTGATAAATTAACGGTAAATTAGAGTATACGGTGCTGTTTGAATCTACTTTTTTTTAAATTTTTATTTCAACTAATGAATTGCTTTTGTTTCAGGTAAGATCTTTTTTCAACAATTGTAAGTAAGTATGTAATGTTATTTATTGTTTTGTTAAATGCTTAGATATTTTCAAATAAATGGTCGCGTGTTTTAAAATCATTTCGTTTTAGAACGGATGATATAAGCCGCTTCATTAATTTAACATTTTAAATTTTTGTTTTTTTTTTGGAAGATCGATCTATCGATGTTTCGACTTTTATTCTAATGTTTATTATCATCGTCATTATTTTGATGGTATAAATATTATCGAATTGTGGAAAAAGTCAAAATTTCGAAAAAAAAAACGAATTTTGATAAAAAATACAATATTTCCCGAACAGAAAATATCGAATTTTAAGATAAAGTCGATATTTCCCTCACAAAATCAAATTTTGTAATAAAGCAAGTGCAATTTCAGCAATAAGTTAAAATTTCGAAAAGAAGAACTTTGCGAATAAATCGAAATTTTGAGAAAAGTAAACCACCGAATAATGTGCAAAAAAAACTCGCATTTCGAGAAAAAGGCTGAACTTCATAAAGGCGCTAAATTTCGCGGAGAATGTCTTATGGAAAATAGTCGAATTTCGAGAAGAAGGCTAATATTGCGAAAGAATTCGAAATTTCCAAAAAATGAAGTTTCAAAAATGGCCCCAATTGTCAAAACACTCAATTCACGAAGAATTATTTAGGAAAAAAGACGAATTTCGAAAAAAAGTCAAATTTGGAGGGTTGAGATTTCTAGAGAAAGTTGAATTTTAATCAAAAAGTTAAATTTTGGGAACAGTGGATTTAAAACTAGTTAATTTTAAGGAAACTTTAAATTTTGCAAAAAAAACTCGAAACTTCGAGGAAGAAATCGAAATTTGGAGAAGAAGAAGTTTGAAATAAAAATTAAATTTTGGTGGAACTTTTAAGAAATTTCGGAAAAAAACTCCAAATTTCGGAAAAAACTCGATATTTCGGGGAAAATTCGAAATTTTGAGAAAAGAAATTCAGATTTGGAGAAAAAGTTGAGATACCATTCTTGTCCCCTGAAACCAAGAAAGAAAAAAAATCCATTTTTAAAGATAACCAAGTTCTACCAAAAAAAATTGGGGAAATAGATTAATTTTGAAATAGAAATTTAATGTGATGGAAATTTAAAAAAATGACTTATTTTGAGAAAACTCGAAATTTTACGAAAAACTGGGAATTTAAAAAAAATCGAAATTTGGAGAAAAATGAATTTTAAAATGGAAGTTGGAATTTGATGGAAATTTAAAAAAAATGAGTAAATTGGATGTTTCGAGAAAAACTGGAAATTTTGAGAAATTAGCATTTGGGAAAAAAGGTTAATTTTAAAATAGAAGTTGAATTATGGTGGAAATTTAAAAAAAATTACACATTGTGAGAAAACTAAATTTCGCGAAAAACTCAAAATTTCGAAAAAAAATCGAAATTTTGAGAAAAAGATGAATTTTGAAATGGAAGTTGAAATTTGATGGAAATTTTAAAAAAATGAGTAAATTCGATGTTTCGCGAAAAACTCGAAATTTTGAGAAATTAGCATTTGGGAAAAAAAGATTAATTTTAAAATAGAAGTTGAATTATAATGGAAATTTCAAAAAAAATTACACATTGTGAGGAAACTAAATTTGGAAAAAAAAAATCGGAATTTTAAGAAAAAGATGAATTTTGAAATGGAAGTTGAAAGTTGTTGGAAATTAAAAAAAGATTAGTAAATTCGATGTTTCGAGGTAAACTCTAAATTTTGAGAAATTAGAATTTGGAAAAAAAGATTTATTTTAAAATAGAAGTTGAATTATGGTGGAAATTTCAAAAAAAATTACACATTGTGAGAAAACTAAATTAATCGAAAAAAAAATCGAAATTTTGAGAAAAAGATGAATTTTGAAATGGAAGTTGAAATTTGATGGAAATTTTAAAAAATGAGTAAATTCGATGTTTCGTGAAAAACTCTAAATTTTGAGAAATTAGAATTTGGCAAAAATGATTAATTTTAAAATAGAAGTTGAATTATGGAGGAAATTTTAAAAAAAATCGAAATTTTGAGATGTAGGCAGATTTCCCACAATTTCAAATTTGGCGCCAGCGCGGAAGAGTCGACTCTCTCGGTAAAGGTGTGTAAGAATGTTTGTGACAAAGAGAAGAGTAAGAAATAAATCGTTTTGAATGAAATTAACTTTTTATTTGATTATTGGTGGGCCCTCTTACAGAGAAAAAGATAAATTTTAAAATGGAAGCTGAAATTTGATGGAAATAACAAAAAGAGAATAAATTCGATGTTGCGCGAAATTTTGAGAAATTAGAATTTGGAAAAAACGATTAATGTTAAAATAGAAGTTGGATTATGGTGAAAATTTCAAAAAAATAGGCATTGTGAGAAAACTAAATTTCGCGAAAAACTCGAAATTTCGTAAAAAATCGAAATTTTGAGAAAAAGATGGATTTTGAAAAAGAAGTCAAAATGTTTAGAAAAATATGCTTCCGACTGAATAAATATTTTCATTTGGCTGCATGATGACAGAGGGGGGCCAAGAATTCTAACCTCATCATGACTATTAGGCTTATATCCACCATATTCTCTAGATCTAGCACCCCCAATTTGTAGTTGTTCGTCTTCGGATGGTGAAAGTCCAAATATAAGGATATTGCGCAGCGCTGGATTTGTTATTTTTCCGCGCCTGGCGCACTATTATTAAATTGTTGACGACAAAAACAAGCGTGGTACATAGACCAAGTGCCGTAGGTTACTCCCTTTTAGATATGGGTTTAATATTGCGTATCATTTGGTTTAATTGAAAGCGCCAACCAGAAGTTTTCAATCTTGAAACCATTAGATGGCAAAAAGTTAAAATATGTTGTATTGAAATGTCCAATGTTGGTGATTTTCATCTTCAGATTATTCAAACCAATATGGTATTTCATGGTTCTGTATAATTTTGCTGTGGACGGCAGCATTACGTTTTGTTTGAAGCGCCGCCTAAGCTGAAGTTACTAACCTCAGTCGAGACTTGAAAATTTCAAATTGGTCATGGTACTACCTTTGAAGAACGCATTACACCTAGATTACAAGGGTGCGTCTCTCGGTAATCATGAAACTCATTAGCGTCTATCACTCCATCCACCGGAGCGAAGAAGTCTCGGGAGACGGTCTGTAATTTAAAGTTGCTGACCCAGTTGTGTGGGTGGTATTCTTGTGCGCTCTCTTTGTCAGATAGGAGTCTCGCCTCGCCTAAGAAGTAGGTTAGTGCAGCCAACGTGGTGGGGCACCCGTCTATGAAGTTGTGTCTCGATCGCGAGGCGGCAAGAGCGATCGTAAAATGTTGCGTTCGAGTGCCAGTGGTACCCTAGACTCGTCGGTACCCACACGCGCGGATCTCGATCAGGTCTCACGTAACGCGAGCGGTACCTTGGGCGGTTTAATGTGAAAGTGTTGACCACTCTATGCGGGTACTGTTTAAAGTTTGTGTTGTTAAAACTGAGTTCTTTACAACAGGAGTACCTACCTGCGGTCGTTATTTGAATGAGTGGTACTGATAATTGCCAACAAGCGGATGGTTGCAAGATACAAAAGCCAATTAAAGAAGGATTTACAAGAAATGTCATCGGGTTGAATGTCCATCCTGTTCGTTAGCGATGCTACTTAATGATAGTGTTTTCACATATTCTTCTTTCATTGAAGCGAAACCACCAATTAGAAGAAAGTTAATGTTGTTGCCGACGCTCATAGAAACTGTTTATACCAAACACTTTCACTTTGTGAAATTCGGTTACTTATATCAAAACGTTTAACAACTTAAACCGTACGATTTTTTTTATCCTAAAAATGAGAAAGTGTTTACAGTTTAGTAATCAGTTAAATTCATTTTGTTGATGTTACCTAAGCTATGAGCCCTTCTCTCTCTGGAAATCTCGAGGTTGAACGCTATATCGGTGCCTGCTTGATATCCCAAAATCATTACAAATCGCACCCAAAGTTACTTCAAAATCACAATGGGAGATTCTTCAATTTGTATCCAGAAAATTACCGTATACCACGATGCACCAACCCAATCGATGGATGGACCAACGGCGTACCCTTCCTCTACGCCCACTATCAAAGAAAACACCTAGCGGAGGACCTCAACAACCCACTGACGCGTTTAGCCGTCCACACCCAAGGCGCACCACTCATCCTTAGCAAAAGTTACAACCACCGCAAGAAGAAGTTCAATCAGAGGAAAAACGACACTAAAAAAGACACTCCCGACACCGTCAGCGTGACCAGCGACGAAAGTACAAGTTCCAACAATCTAGAAACTTCCCTCCCGCGCATCATAAAGCCCCGAAAGCGCCGAAAAAAAGATCCGAAAACTACCCCCTTTGAACACGTTCGCTTTAGACGCCTCCTCCGATAGTACTAGTCCAGAATTTCAAACTACTCCACCATTCGAGCACTTCCTCCTGGAACCACCCCTAGAAAACGAGATACCGAAATTGCACCACACCTTCGACGAAATCGAAGACGTCAAGGACATCAACGGCAATCAAACCACCACCTGCCAGTGCAAATACTGTGATCCCTCCGGCCAAATATGGGACGTCAGCCGCAGCTGTTACTCTTCGTTTTTGACGCCCCCCGATCAGAACATTTTCACCTATCCCGAATTGAACACAATTCTGGATGATGTGTGTTTGCAAGGTTTGGCCGCTATGTCTTTAAAGGAGGAAGAATCGAACGTGTCGAGTTATCCTTGTTCGTCATCGTCGTCATCGAGCTCGATCGCTTCGTCCGTTAGAGATTTGGAAGTGTCAACGTCCATTGTGACTTCATTAAATGGACATCGTGATTTAGAAATCAAATTTTTCTCGGCTGCTTCTGACAATGTTAAAAGTAGTTCGAACGTTCGCAGTGATGTCAGGGGTAACTCGGAGGTATGCGCTAGTGCCGATTCGAGCCTCAGGCGAGATTCTGGTGTGAATCGTGGAACTGTCAGACAAGATGCGAATTTGGACGATGTCGGTGAAGAGAGTGAGTTGATGAGGCCTTTAATAGGTGAACTTTTTGGTTACGAAGATAATTCTTTTAAATATAGTTGTACAGATCGATAGCACCACTTATGTGTTTAACTGAAAAAAAACCTGTTCTCTTAATTTTATAAGAGTTCTCTATCGGGCGCAGATTGCAAACGCTTTTTAAGAATTTTTCTTGATTGTTACTTTTCAATTCATTTGTTTTTTAATAGTAAACTATAACGAAAAACTACTGTCATCAGCTACAATGCTGCAAAACGAAACCATACATTGTAAATTCATGAGAAAATTTTGCGTTTAAATCGGATCGGACACGCAACAGAATGCCGCCCGCGGTTTTAACGCGTCCGAGCGACACTACAACGCCCCCGTTAATTTTCGTTTCTTTCAAAAGTTGCGCTTGTATCAGACTGTTAGCGCGGAGGCAACTGAGTTTAGGTTTCGAATTGTGGTAATTCGAACGCGTTTTTCTAGCGTCTTCTCTATACAATTTTTAAACAGAATAATCTTTGGCGACTGACGATTTCATTTTAGTTTTCCTGGGCGACTGTCCAAACCGTACGATTGTAGATGTACATAGAAATAGTGCCGAACAATTATCGAGCACGTTTACTGTTGAACGATTTTAATAGTCATCCCGAAAATACGTGAACTTTTTATTTTGATCTGCCATCACCGTCGACTTTCACCGATCACCAGTTCGGGGGAGATAGCTCATTAAATTTTCGAAGTCACGTGATCTACCGGAGATGCCTTTGGGGAAAAAATAAGTTAGAAAAAAAGTGAAATAGAACCGAGATTTCTAAAGAGAGCTAAATTTAGAGCAAAAAGCCGAATTTTGGGACAATGAAAATCAAAAAAATGACGAATTTTAAGAAAACTCTAAATTTCACGACAACACTCGAAACTTGTAGAAAAGAAATCGAAATTTAGAGAATATGATGAATTATGAAATGGAAATTAAATTTTGCTGAGACTGGAAAAAATGACGAATTTTGAGAACACTACGAATTTCGGGGAAAACTCGAAATTTTGCGAACAAAATCGAAATTTGGAGAACAAGATGAGTTTTGAAATAGAAATTGAATTTTAGTAGAAATGAACAAAAAAGATAGCGAATTTTGAGAAAATTCGAAATTTTGCGAAGTACTATAAATTTGGAGTACCGTGTACGTTTATTTTTTGTAAGATCATTGTAATAGTCGGCCCGAGGAAAACTTACCTTAAATCGAACCTTCGACTTCGATCTGCCGTCGCCATTGCCCTCCCACCGATTGCTTGATCGGAGGAGATAGCTCATTTCATTTTAGAACTCACGTGATCAACCAGAGTGATTGTAAAGATTTTCTAATTGATAAATTCACCTACGTGACCTACAACTTTTCTGTTAATGGCAATTTCTACATTTTCTTTGCTTATTGAAAATTAAAAAGTCACCGATCAAGATTTTTTTGGGGGACTGCTTTTGATGTTTTTAAGTTTGACTTGAAATTTAGGTTTTTTTTTTAATTTGGTGTCGGTGATGGAAATTTTTACACTTGAAACTTTTAAATTTCTGAATCGAAATTTTTAGAAAACTCGTAATATTTTTTCCCGGAAAATTCGTAATTTTCACAACAGAATTGAAATTTTGATTTCGAAATTGCGATTCTGTTGTAAAAGTGGAATTTCAAAATTAAAATTTTTATAAAAAATGTTTTAAAGAAAAATCGTTTTAAGAAATGTTGTCTCGAAATTGTCTACAAATTTTTATCCTGTATGAAATTCTAAAAAAAATCACTTTTAAACCTGAAATTCAGAGAAAAAAAACTAACGTTTTGGGGAAAAGTTGTACCTGTAAATTTCTGGATTATTTTCTCGCGAATTTCGACCTTTCATTTGAAACTTTGGTATTAAAAAAATCTCGAACATATATATAGCCTATTGATTTTGTCAGAATTCTTAGATTATTATGTCGTACTTTGTTGGCGATTCGTATTTGTTTTTGGCTATTTATAGTATACAGAGCGAACTTTAGAAACTCAGTAATCTCGAATATATTTTAATTAATAATTCATATTCTCTACTTCAACATTTTAAAATTTTTACATCTTCCAACTATTGCTGTATGTTGAGTGAAACTGAAATGAAATACGATAGGTTGAGAATGTTCTATAATGCGGCTAGTTTCGTTAAATGTATAACACTTGTCGGCAGATTTGAAAATTGTGAAAGATTTGTATTTGTTTATGTTGTATGTTGTATCATACCATTACATGTTATGAATGTTGTATCGTGTTAAAAGCAAGACAAGTATCTTGTCTTTTGATGTTGCCCGCATTACTTTCTACAAGCTTGGTGCAGCTTTCATTGAAGTATTTAAATGCCCGTAAAAAATACCCTAATCGTTTCATTATGGATGTGAAAGTTTTTGTTACTGAAAGCCTTTTCCACGTTACAAGAAGATGGCACGACTTCGCGGAAATCGATGTAGATGATTTTGTGTATGTAATGGTAATCAAAGTTTTAGTCACAAAGTGGTGTCATTTTATCATGCGAAAATTCATTTTATGATGACCATAAACTTTTCCGAGTGGTAAATCTTACGAATCGTTCGAAAAAAAATGCCCAAGCTGCAGTTGCGTAGTTGGTCAAGTGGTTGATTAAACTAAAATTTCTTTAATGATATTCGGGGGTTGCAGATTCGAATCTCATCAGACGCGGATTTTTTTTTCTCTTTTTCTTCTCTCAAAAATTAATTGTTTTATGAAATTCTCAAATTAATAAAATAATGAATTCGACACTTGGTAAGTAGAGAATTTTTGGGGCAAAAACCAATCTAGATAGGTGTCATTTTTTTTGGTAAAAATTTGGGAAAAAAATAACGCGTCTGGAGTCTGGAAGATTCTAACCTTCAACCCGTGATTGTTATTTAAGAAGTTTTAGTTGCACCAATTTTATGTTTAACATTTCTTCGACCCAGTTTGGAAATATTTAAAATTTTATTAATGAAAGCTTACAATTTTTTGAATCATTTTCTGAAATATGGGTAGGTGATATCTAAATTTATTTAAAACGTCACCTTATGACACTTGACAAAAAATATTTTTTACATAGAATAGGAACATCATAGAATACCAAAACTAGATATGAAAAATGTTTTTAAATAAATTAGGAAAATATAAAAAAATAAGAAACGTAAAAAAATAAGAAAAGTAAAAAAATGTTAAAAGGTTTGTAGCTCTGGACATCGATGTTTCGCTCTCATTTGAGCTCATCAGCAATGCATAACGTGGAAAGGGAGCAACTTTAGTTGCATCAACTGTACACCACTGAAATTTGGAGTTATTTTCCTGAAGATTCATTATATTTGCCGCACGGAAGAGTTGGTATTTATCATAAAATTGATTTTCTCATGAAAAACTGTTCATGGTACTACTTTTTGATCAAATTATAGACATCGATTACTATTACTAGTATTACCACACGCACGCAGAATTATCCAAATCGGTTCATGGTCATGTCGTCTCCTTGTTAGACTTTTTTCTCGCAAATTCGAGTTAAAATTTTAAAAAAAGCCCAAAAGGTACCCATGAAAACAATTAACGTTTTAGTGAAAATTTCATCAAAATCGATTTAACAGTTTCTAAGATTAGCCTGGACAAACAGACGGACAGACAGATGGACAAACATTTTAAGATCTGGATAGGTTTTTATGACATGTAAAAACGAAATGAGCTGATAAAATAATAATTATTTAAGAATGACAGACAGAAACTTCAATTTCCTTAAATACAAACGTAAAAAATGTCATGCAATGACGTTTGTAGTATTTTTTAAATATCGTATTAGTCCTATAATTTTGGTGGAACGGACTGGTCCTTGGTTATCTTCAAAAATTGAAATTATTTCAAGTCTTATAACGTATTTACAAAAAGTCTTTCCATCTAGTGTGCTGCTGTGATTTTTTGGGATGTTCACGTATGTTCCTAGCTTGATCCGTTCCTTAAATTGACAAGTAATAAACATAACCTTAAAATAATTGTTTTATTAATTTGATTTTACAGAAGTAGATGAAACGTCTTTTATTGTTGAATCTAACGCCTTAAATTAGCAATGACAAATGAACTTCTATGTTGAATTGTACTGCAGAATTTTTACGTCATGGTTAAATGTCAATTTGGCGTGTAACGATCTAGTAAAGAACGTACGTAAACGTGCCAAAAAATGATAACTATACACCAGAGGGAAAGTTTTTTGTACCCTTGTTATCAGAAATTAAAAAAATGTTTTCAGAAAATCAATAATTTTCATCCCCAAAAATGTGCCCCACTCAGTGGAAGTTTCGACAAAAAGCCGAATATTGAGCAAAAGTCGAAATTTTTTAAAATATTATTAGTCAAAATGTGAAGAGTTCAGATTTCTAGAGAAAGTCAAATTTTGAGCAAAAGATCGAATTTTGGGAATAGTGCAATTAAAAAAAAATTGCGAATTTAAGAAACTCCAATTTTCTCAAAAAATTCAAAATTTTGAGGTAAAATGTCGAAATTTAGAGAAAACGACAAATTTTGACACAAAAGTTCAATTTCAAAAGAATCTGAGAAAAAATGTTGAGAAAACTCGAAATTCCGCGTAAAATTCGAAATTTTAGAATAGTTAAAAAAATGACAAGTTTTAAGAAATTTCGCAAAAAAACTCGTAATTTATAGAAACAAAATCGAAATTAGAGAAAATGATGAAGTTTGAAGTAGAAATTGAATTTTTATGGAAATTGAGAAAAAATGACGAATGAGATTTCGCGAATAATTCGAAATTTTGAAAAAAAAAAATCGAAATTTGCAGAAAAAGATTTTTGACATGAACGTTGAATTATTTTGGCAATAGTTGAAATTTGAAGAAAAAATGACAAATTTTAAAAACATGAAATTTCGAGAAAAAATTTAATTTTGGAGAAAATGATAAGGTTTGATATAGAAATTTAATTTTTTTGAAATGAATTGAGCAAAAATGACTAATTTTGAGAAAACTTGAGATTTCGCAAAAAAACCCGAAATTTTGAGAAATAAAATCGAAATTTGTAGAAAAAGATAAATTTTGACATAGTACTTGATTTTGGAGTTAATGGAAATTAAAAACAAGACAAATTTTGAGAAAAAAATCGAAATTTTGAGAAAATGTTAGTTTGAAATAGAAATTGAATTTTGAAAGAAATTGAGAAAAAATGACTAATTTTAAAAAATTCGAGATTTCACGAAAAGTTCGTAATTTTGAGAAATAAAATCGAAATTTGCAGAAAAAGATAAATTTTGTCATAGAACTTGATTTTGGGGTTACTGGAAATTAAAAAAAAAGGCAGATTTTGAGAAATGTTGCAAAAACTCGAAATTTCAAGAAAAAAATAGAAATTTGCAGAAAATGATGAACTTTGAAGTAGAAATTGAATTTTGAAAGAAATTGAGATCAAATTACGAATTTTGAAAAATACTTTAGATTTCGCGATAACCACGAAATTTTGAGAAAAAGAATCGTAATTCGGAGACAAAGATGAATTTTAAGATAGTAGTTGAATTATTGTGGACATTTCAAAAAGAAAATCGAAATTTGGGGAGAAAGATGTTTAAAATAGAAGTTGAAATTTCGAAAAAAAATATTCTTGCTCAGTAAATATTTTCATTTGGCTGCATGGGATCGCGGAGGCAAGGATTCCAACCTGTCTCAGCGTGAATATTAAACTTATATCCACCATATTCTGCAGATCTGGCGCATCCAAACTGTAGTCCTTCGTCTTAAGATGATGAAATCATTGTGCCGCGCGGGATGTGTAATTTTTCCTAACCGAAGCAAAAACTTGACATTGTCGCCTCTCGCGTTGTTCTTAAATCATTAAAGATTAGAAAAAAAGTAATATCCAAATGAATTTGGGCCCGAGGCAACTGCCCCGGTTTGCCGATCTTAGTCTGATGTTGCGTATCATTTGGTTCAATTTTTTGAACCAAAAAAAGTCGAAATTCTCCAGAAAATTAAATATAAAAAAATCGAGCAAGAAAAAAAACAGAACTTTGTGAAAAATGTCATAATTTGAAGAAAAAGTCAAAATTTCGTGTAGATTCAAGAAAAAAGACCCTGATTGAAAGTCTTGAAATTTCGAAATTAGGACAACACTTTCATCATTTAATTTCAAAATACTGCGCCCTGTTCGCAATTTCACATTAACTTCTGCTCCGGTTTCGAAAAAAGTCGAATTTCGTGAGTAAGTCAAGTTTTGTGGAAAAGTCGAATTTGGACAAAAAGATCGCAATTTTCATTTTGTCGCAATTTTCATGTTTTGATATCTCGAAATTTGAAGGAAAAAGTTGGTATTTTCAGAAAATGTTTTCCATCAACTTTCAGAAGGTGTTTTCCACCAAATTTCAAAAGGTGTTTTATAGATAAGTAAGAAAAAAGCCTAAATCTTCTGAGAATGCTAAATTTTGAATAAAACGGCGAAATTAACCAAAAGACGAGCCAAAAGTCGAGATTTCGAAAAATAAAATCAAAATTTCCCATGGAAAGTCTGACTTTGACGAAAACAGAGATATGTTAAGAATAAGTCTATATTTTGTAAAAAGTTGAAATTTTCAGAATCGGAAAGGATCGAATTTTGAAAAAAAAATGGGCATTTCTGCAACTTCGGTTTAAAAAAGAAAGAAATTTTCGAAAAGAACCGATTCAAAAAAACGGTGGAATTTCTGAAAAAAATACAAATTTTTACAAAAATGTCAAACTTTGAAGAAAAAAGTCAAAATTTCGTCTAGATTCGAGAAAAAAGTTCCTGATGGAAAATCTTGAAATTTCGAAATTAAGACAACATTTTCACTCATTTCAATTTAAAATTCTGCACCCTGTTCGCAGTTTCACATTAACTTCTACTCCAGTTTCGAAAAAAGTTGAATTTCGTGAATGAGTGGAATTTTGTGAAAAAGTCGAATTTCGTGAATAAGTCGAATTTTGTGAAAAAGTCGAATTTCGAGAAAAAGATCGCAATTTTCATTATGTCGAAATTTACATCTTTTCTATTTAACTTTTGATATCTCGAAATTTGAAGGAAAAAGTTGGAATTTTCAAAAAATGCTTTCCACCAAGTTTCAAAAAAGTATTTTCCACCAAATTTCAAAAGGAGTTTTTATGAACAAGTAAGGAAAAAGCCGAAATCTTCGGAAAGGGCTAAATTTTGAATAAAACGGCGAAATTAACAAAGAGACGAGCCAAAAGTCGAGATTTCGAAAAAGTAAAATCAAAATTTTCCATGGAAAGTCTGATTTTGAGGAAAATAGAGGTATGTTAAGAATAAAGTCTATATTTCGTAAAAAGGCAGGAAAAAGTCGAAATTTTCAGAATCGGAAAGGATCGAATTTTGAAAAGAAAATGGACATTTCCGAAACTTCAGCTTAAAAAAAAAAGAAATCTTCGAAAAAAAGCCGATTTAAAAAAACGGTGAAATTTCAGAAGAAAAGACGAATTTTTACAAAAATGTCAAACTTTGAAGAAAAAAAGTCTAGATTCGAGAAGAAAGTCCCTGATGGAAAATCTTCAAATTTCGAAATTAAGCCAACACTTTCACTCATTTCATTTTAGAATACTCCGCCCTGTTCGCAATTTCACATTAACTTCTACTCCAGTTTCGAAAAGAGTCGAATTTCGTGAATAAGTGGAATTTTGTGAAAAAGTGGAATTTTGTGAAAAAGTCGAATTTTGTGAAAAAGTCGAATTTCATAAATAAGTCGAATTTTGTGAAAAAGTCGAATTTCGTTATGTCGAAATTTTCATCTTTTTATTTAACTTTTGATATCTCGAAATTTCTAGGAAAAATTTTCAGAAAATGGTTTCCATCAAGTTTCAAAAAGTGTTTTCTACCAAATTTCAAAAGGTGTTTTATAAATAAGTAAGGAAAAAGCCGAAATCTTCGGAAAAAGGCTAAATTTAGAATAATACGGCGAAATTTTACAAAAAAGACGTGTCAAAAATTAAGATTTTGAGAAAAAAAGCAAAATTTTCCATGGAAAATCAGATTTTGAGGAAAACAAGAGTTATGTTAAGAATTAAGTGTATATTTCGTAAAGAGACTGAAAACGTTGAAATTTACATAAACAGAAATAATCGAATTTTGAGAAAATTTTTTGGAACTTTGGTTTAAAAAAAAAGGCGAAATTTTCGGAAACGACCCATTATAAAAACTGTAAACTTTGTGAAAAAAAAACCGCATTTTGCCAAAAAGGTCAAAATTTGAAGAAAAAAGTCACAGTCGTCTATAATCGAGAAAAGTCGTTAGTGGAAAAGCTGGAAATTTCGAAATTAAGAAACACTTTCACTCATTTCTTTTCAAAATACTCCGCACAGTTCATATTAACTTGTTTCTGCTCCAAAATACACCGCACAGTTCACATTAACTTGTTTCTGCTCCAGTTTCGAAAATAGTTGAATTTTGTGAATAACTCGAATCACAATTTCCATTTTTCGAAATTTTAACCTTTTTATTTAGGTTTTGAAATAATCATGAAATTTCAAAGAAAAAGTTGAAATTTTCAAACAACGTTTTCCACCAAATTTTTAGAAGTATTTTATAAACAAATACGAAAACTGGAGTTTTTCAAAAAGTCTGATTTAAAAAAAACCGCAATCTTCGGAAAAGACTAAATTTTGAAGAAAACGTTGCCTCCAAGGGTCGTTCTTGAGTTTCTCAACAAGGTTGGGTTGGGTGGCTGAATGAATTACCAAGGACACCTCAATCACGGGGATAGCACAATGGGCCCGGAAATGGTGGCCTAAGTGCTGGCCTAAACTTTAGCCAACCCACAACGAATCCAGAAATCCATCCCAGAAGAAAACGGCGAAAATTAACAAAAAAGGGAATCAAAAGTTGAAATTTCGAAAAAAATCAAAATTTTCCAGAGTCTGATTTCTAGGAAAATAAGAATGAAGTCTATATTTCGTAAGAAGGTGTAAACAATCGAAATTTCCAGAAACGGAAAAAATCCAATTTTGAGAAAAATGGATATTTCGGGGACCTCTGGTTTTAAAAAAAGTGGAAAACTTTGGAAAAAATCTATTTCAAAAAACGCGAAATTTCGAGAGACAAATAAAAACATAGACGAAATTTATAGAAATAATGCGAACATTTCCAGAAAAAGTCGTATTTTGAAAAAAAAAGTAAATAAAGTCGAAATTTGGAAAAAAAGTCAAAATTTATAAATAAGAAACGAATTTTGAGAAAAAGTTAGAATTTTGAGTAGGACGAATTTTGTAATTTCGAAAAATAGTCCTTCCATCTGAATACACATTTGATTGTGTGAGCCTCCCGCTCCATCATAACTATGGCCATCGCTGTTAGTTAATAGAACAAAAAGGGTTGTTTTGGGGCTCGGCGATTTAATGATACCAGCAGCGGGCACCGTTCGCATTAATCTTATAAATATTGTGGCAAAAGAGACAATTTCGCGTGTTACTTTCCAACATTTCAGTATTAAATTGCTCGTCAAGCTCGTTTCAGAGGAAGTTACACGCCGGGTAGTTTCTTTAGTTACAAGCAAATTACTTTCGTTATGTCAAGGTGAAGAATGCGTTTTCAAACGATCAAATGCCCCGCGCCGGCACTTTTAAATTCGTAATCGTTAGACGGTTTAATCGTGTATCGAGTTGCGCAATTTTTCCACGAAATATTAGAATTATGTGGGGCGATACTACGTTCTGATTATTTTTTTTTTTTGTTTTTTTAATTATGAAATACCTCTAGTTGAACGACCTGCATTTGCATTTCAGTTGGTATCTAATTTATGCTGATTAAGGCTGCAGCAATTAGCGCGACAGAATTATTAATTTATTTTCTATTCAATTCGGTGTTTACGAATTTGGAAGCCGTATTTTGCAATCTGCGCCCAATTTAAATTATTTATATTTAAATTATTCCATTCCTGGTGTATCAATTTTGAACTTATTAAGTTTGCTGGTACAGGAGGATATTGTCCATCATTATTTTACGTTGTATAAAGTTTGATGGACTGCTTCTATCGTTTATTTATTGTTCTTTCACCTTTTAAAATTCATTTTTACCTAAGCTTAAAATTGTATGGATATCAAATGTGTAAATATAAAATTCTACAGCATTACGTGTTTTATGTTCCCATTTTTTTTAAACATTGCAGGTATTTGTGTGTTCATCAAGAATGGAAGAATGGAACTCTGTTTATTCGTTTTGTAACACCTGCCAAATAATTGTTTTTCATCGAGACCCACCTCTTTTACCGATCAATATGTTCGATAAGGTGGATAAAATCTAATGGAATAATAGGTTGCACCTCATTTCAGTCATAATTCGAGTTTATTAATAACCTCATTAAATTTTCCATTAAATTTTATCTGTAAAGGTTGTAACATCGATGGGAATTGGTATTGTTATCGAGTAGTTGGACACCATATTGCCATATATATTTTTTTATTAAATGTATTAGCGCATGCATTTTTTTATAAAGTGGGCAATTTTAAAATAACATTTATTCGTGAACTTGTTAAAATTTTCAATTAGAGTGAAGGTTTTCTAACATAGAATGGATACAATTTCATAAACCTACAAGAGAAGGTCGCGTTATCGTGCCTAACGGCGTAACTAAACCTTATTCACGATAACAGTACAGTTACGTCACGATAATTACCGGTACGTAATTAAAGACAAAAACGTCTGATGATCACAACTAACTATTGCAAATATAATTCAATGACAGTAATAGTTAAAAAAGTTGAAATTATAATCAAAAAATTCTTTAAAGATTACTGTGAATGAATTAGACTGGTCTTCTAAAATGTCTTTAACGATATTTTTGACAGTTGAGTTTATATCGCTCATACCATCTGCCTGGAGCTCTACAAAGTTTCCAAGGGACCCATCTAGTCTTTTGAAGAATTAAGTAAACACTTAACAGCGTTTAAATTAAATGAAAAACGTATCTAAAGCTTTAAATTAAAAAAAAAACACTTCTTAATTTTTCCAGATATTACCAGCTACTTCGACTGCGGAATTAGCCGCATAATCGCCTTTACAATTAACGGAAAATATATCCATAAGTAAACAGAGTTCTTAAATTTGTTAAATTGAGTGATAATTTGTTTCGTTTTCATGTTCTAATTTGTCCCTGGTCTTGATTAAGTGCTAGGTATGGTAGGTTGCAGAAAAATTGATTTGGATAAACATAATAAAATTAGTTTAGTCCGCTTTGCATAGCTTTAAAGAGTTCGTGCAAATTGCAGAATGACATTTTGTTCAAATTCATTGATACGATCATATGGATATTTTCTTGCCTAACGAGTCTCCAATTATATATTGGATAGTAAAATTGGGCCCTATCGCCTTCGATGACGCTGTCAGGCCATTATATTTAAAGAATCCTACCTATAAAGTTACGGTAAGGTTTTTTTTTTGGTGTAACGGACTGGTTCTTGCTTATCCTCAAAAATTGAAATACAAATCTTGTCCCCTGAAACCAAAAAAAATTTAAAAACACAACAAAGGTTGCTCTAACGCGTTTCGATAGCCAAGCTATCATCTTCAGAGAGGTACTGGGTATCATCACATGCCTCTGAAAATGATGGATTGTCTGTCGAAACGCGTTAGAGTAGCCTTTCTTGTGTTTTCTTTGTATCAGGGGACAAGATTTCAACGGTAAGGTTGTGTTCTAACCTTAGATGATGCTGCCATCGTTATCAGATCATTTGTTTACCTAGAAAATAAAGAAAGCTTAACTGTTTCTGAATATAATATTAGCTTGGGAATATCTGGAACAGTTTTCCGTGATAAAACATACATTACCAACGAACCTGCTTCCAAGGTACATCTATAACAATTTTTGTAAAAATCGATTGAGTAATTGAACCGCCGAAAGCGGATAAATATTTAAAAAGTCCAACTTCTGAAAACATTCAATTTTTCGAAAAAAAACTCCAACATTTTATGCAAGATCCAATTTTTCAAAAATTTGGGGTAAAAGTCAAATAAAATAAAAACTGGAATGAAAAAAAAAAGTTATCGAAGCTTCGAGAAAAAGTCGAAATTTTGAAAATGAAATTTGCTACAGGGTCAAAGTTTTCAAAAAGTAGAAATGTTCAAAAAGAATTTAAAAAACTCAAAGGTTTGAGAAACGGTTGAAATTTTGATAAAACTTGGAATTTTTCTAAAATTTCGACAAAAAAAAGGTGAAAAAGCTTCGAGAAAAAATCGAAATTCTGAAACTGAAATTTTCAAAAGGGTCAACATTTTCAAAACGTAGAAATGTTCACAATGTTCTTCTGAAAACATTCAACTTTTTGAAGAAACTCCAAAATTTTATAAAAAAAATCCAATTTTCCAAAAATTTAGGGAAAAAATCAAATAAAATAAAAACTGGAATTAAAAAAGGTTGACGAAGCTTCGAGAAAAAGTGCAAATTTTGAAGATGAAATTTTTAAAAGGGTCAAAGTTTTCAAAAAGTAGAAATGTTCAAAGGGGATTTAACATACTTAAAAATTTAAGAACCTGTAGAAATTTTGATAAAAAATGAAATTTTTCAAAAATTTCGATAAAAAAAAGGTGAAAACGCTTCGAGAAAAAAGTCGAAATTTTGAAGCCGAAATTTTCAAAAGGGTCAAAATTTTCAAAAAGTAGAAATATTTTCAATGTTAAAACATACAACTTTTCGAAGAAACGCCAACATTTTATATAAAATCCAATTTTCCAACAATTTGGGGAAAAAGTCAATTAAAAAAAAAACTGGAATGAGAAAAAAGTTGACAAAGCTTCGAGAAAAAGTCGAAATTTTGAAGGTGAAATTTTCAAAAGGATTAAAGTTTTTAAAAGGATCAAAGTTTTCAAACAGAAATGTTCAAAGGGGATTTTAACTTAAAAATTTGAGAAATCGTCAAAATTTTCAAAAAGTAGAAATATTCACAATGTTCTTCTTCTGAAAACATTCAACTTTTCGAAGAAACGCCAACATTTTATAAAAAATCCAATTTTCCAACAATTTGGGGAAAAAGTGAAATAAAAAAAAACTGGAATCAGAAAAAAGTTGACTAAGCTTCGAGAAAAAGTCGAAATTTTGAAGATGAAATTTTCAAAAGGATCAAAGTTTTTAAAAGGATCAAAGTTTTCAAACAGAAATGTTCAAAGGGGATTTTAACTTAAAAATTTGAGAAATCGTCGAAATTTTGATAAAAATTGGAATTTTTTAAGAATTTCGACAAAAAAAAGGTGAAAAAATCGAAATTTTGAAGCCGAAGTTTTCACAAGGGTTAAAATTTTCAAAAAGTAGAAATGTTCACAAGCCAATTTCTTCTTCTGTCGAAATTTTCAAAAGGGACAAAATTTTCAAAAAGTAGAAGTGTTCACAATGTTCTTCTGAAAACATTAAACATTTGGAAATAACTCCAAAATTTTATACAAAATTCAATTTTTCAAAAATTTGGGGAAAAAGTCAAATAAAATAAAAACTACAATTAAAAGAAAGTTGACGAAACTTCGAGAAAAAAGACGAAATTTTGAAGATGAAATTTTCAAAAGGGTAGAAGTTTTCAAAAAATAGAAATGTTCAAACGGGATTTAAAAAACTTAAAAGTTTGATAAACGGTCGAAATTTTGATAAAAATTGGAATTTTTCAAATTTTGAAGCCAAAATTTTCAAAAGGATCAATATTTTCAAAAAGTATAAATGTTCACAAAGTTCTTCTTCTGAAAACATTCAACTTTTGGAAAAAACTCCTTAATTTTATTAAAAATTCCAATTTTTCAGAAATTTGAGGAAAAAGTCAAAGAGCATAAAAACTGCAATTAAAAAAAAGTTGATGAAGCTTCGAGAAAAAGACGATATTTTGAAGATGAAATTTTTAAAAGGGTCAAAGTTTTCAAAAAGTAGAAATGTTCAAAAGTTAAAGTAAAAAACTTAAAACTTTGAGAAACGATCGAAATTTTAATAAAAATTGGAATTTTTTAAAATTTGCGTCAAAAAAAAGCTAAAACAGCGTCGAGAAAAATCAAAATTTTGAAGCCGAAATTTTCAAAAGGGTCAATATTTTCAAAAAGTACAAATGTTCACAAAGTTCTTCTTTTGAAAACATTCAACTTTTGGAAAAACTCCAAAATTTTATTAAAAAATCCAATTTTTTTATAATTTGAGGAAAAAGTCAAATAGAATAAAAACTGCAATTCAAAAAAAGTTAACGAAGTTTCGAGAAGAAGACGAAATTTGGAAGATGAAATTTTCTGAAAGGTCAAAGTTTTCAAAAAGTAGAAATGTTCAAAAGGGATTTAAAAAACTTAAAATTTGAGAAGTGGTCGAAATTCTGATAAAAATTGGAATTTTTAAAAATTTTCGCCAAAATAACTTAAAAGGACTTCGAGAAAAAATCGGAAATTTTGAAGCCGAAATTTTCAAACGGATCAAAATTTTGAAAAAATAGAAATGTTCACAAGGCAATTTTAAAAAACTCAAAAATTTGAGAAGCAGTCGAAATATTGACATAAATTGGAATCTGAAAAAAGTGCAAATTTTGACGTTTTGAAATTTTTTGACTACATTACAAAATTTTGTAGTCAAAATTTAGAAATATTGGAAATTTTAAAATGTTCAAATTTCCAAAGAAAAGTGAGTTCTTCAGAAATAAGTCGAAATCATTTTCAGAAAAAGTCGAATTTCAAGAAAAAGTTAAAATATTTTAAAATTCCAACTTTTGTAAAAATCCAACTTTTGTAAAAGTCAAAGTTTTGAAAAATTCGAATGTTTCAAAAAATGAAAATCAAATTATACGTACTTATTAGAAAAAGTTTTAATTTTATAAGTCGAAATTCGTAAAATATAAATAAAACTTTTGGAAAATTTCAAAATATTTTACAAAGCCCACTTTTGAAAAAAGTCAACATTTTGAAAAATTGGAATTATTCAAAAAGTGAAAATCAGAATTCAAGTACTTCGAGAAAAGTTTTAATTTTGAGTTGAAATTCACAAAATATAAATAAAAAGGGGAAATTTTGAAAAAAGTAATAGTTATTTTCAAAATGAGAAAAAATTTCAAAATTTTGAATAAGAGGAAAATTCTCAAAAAATGAAGGATTTTAAAAAACTGAAATTTTTGCAAAAAAATCGAATTCTTCAAAAACGCCGATCAGCATTTTCAAAAGCTTTTAAAATGTTCTAAAGAAACGAATTTTAAAAAAATTGCAAATTACGTGAGTCGAAATTTTGAAAAAAAATATTGGAATTTTCAAAAATACTGTTTTAAAATAAACTCAACATTTTGACAAAAACGTGGAAATTTTTCAAAAAAAAAAACCGCAAAGGTCTTGGAAAAAATGCGTCTCAAAAAGAAAGAGAGAAATTTTTGAATGATTTGGTTGAAAAAAAGGGCTACATTTTTGATTAAAAAAAACTATATTTTCAAACACGTCAAAATTTCTAAGAATCCAAAGGTAACAAAAATATCGGATTCGGAATTTTTAAAAGAGTCAACATTTTAAAAAGGATTCAGATTTGCAGTCAGTTGGAATTTTGAGGAACGTCAAAGTATTCAAACAAAAAAAAATTGAAATATTGAAAACAAACGAACGAATTTTTTAAAAAAAATTGCAAATAACGAGAAAAGGTCGAAATGTTAAAAAAACCAAACTCGGAAAGTCGAAATTTTGAAAAATATAATTTTTAAAATAAAACTAAAATTTTGAAAAAAAAAGTGAAATTCTTTTTAAAAAAAGGTACACTTTTGAAAAAATTCGTTTCAAAAAATTCGACATTTTTAAAAAAGTCGCAGTTTTGAAAAATGTCAATTTTTAAAACAAAGTGGAAATTTTGAAATAAAACAATTTTAAAAAAGGTGTACATTTAAAAACAAATAATAATTGGTAAACGTCATAAGTTTAACAAAAAGTCGAAATTTTTAATTAAAAGAAACTGGGCTTTAAGAACGTCATAATTTTCTAAAAATCTGATTTTTATTTAAGTCGAATTTTCAAAAAAGTCGAATTGTTAAAAAATAGTCGGGATTTTTAAAAACCAGTCAAAATTTGGAAAAAGGTTAAGGTTTCAGGGTATCAGTGAGTCCAAAATTTCAACAACAAAAAAATAATAAGCAAAATTCGCTTTGGGGGTAATTTGATTTTGATAAAGAATATAAAAAGGATTTTGTTTTAGCTGTAAATACAACAGTCTGTTTTTTGTGAGTAGGGTTGCCAGATGAACGGGACTGATCGGGATTTTCCCGGATCCTGGAATGTCACTACTACTTCCCAAATGTAAGACTATGGTGACTTGATTTTTGCTATTACTTGTAGCGAATTGTAGGCCAATTAAACTTTTTTTTGGTCATCAATTATTATTTTTTCGCCGCCGATCGATTTTTTGGATTCCCAGAATTCCTGAGAAAGAATGTGTATTCTCGGAAAACAGTTTTTCTCTCCTAACAATTGGGAGTATGCAATCGCGAAACTTACTCATTCCAGTTAAAATTGATACACATTTTCACCCACTTAGGGGTCGAATTGCGAAAAGTGGATGCCAGTTCAGTATAAAAACTTCAAAAAGAAATCCTAGCCGAACTGGGAAAAGTGAGGCATCTCCTAAGCTTCGGGAGCTCTCCCGATGAATCACATTTGTTAACACTCGCAGTTGGTTTGCCTATAATACAATTTTGTGATTTCTGTGAAAACCTGGAATAAAAGCAGCTTAAAAGAGCGTTGAACTAAATCACCCATGTAGATCGATTGTCAGTGGTCTTAGACTGAACCACAATTTTTCAACCATCCTTCCGACGTCTATTAAATGTGCTAATAGTCAATCACTCCAATCTGTTGGGTGCATCGGGTTCGGTTGAGAAGCCGACCGACCGATATGTCGAGGTTGAAATCGGTCGACAGGTCGTGCCTTCGCAGCCGAGATATGCAGGGGAATCGTGCAGGTGTGTGTTTGCCGGTAGCTTTATGTAATCACTCTAAATACAACCGAACCAGAAAGGTGTTCGACTATTTACGAGCGCACTTTAATTGACATACGAGAGCGTGTTACGTTGTTGCACAATATTTGTCTCGGATTTATTACGGAACGGTGATCTAAATGGCCAGAAATGCGAAACATTTTTTGCACGCGATAAAAATAGTCGAGTGGTTGGTTAATTTAGCTGAGAAGCAACATTACCAATCAAGCCGATAGCCGGCGTCAATTATATTTCACTGGATTCTATAGGCGGTCATCTCGATCGTCCAGCAATTAAATGTTCGACGTGGGAACACCTGGACTCCATTAAGAGAACGGGTCGACGCAATAAACCCATCAAGGTAGCCGCGGACGATGAATGGTGGCGGGATACCAGCCCTGAGACTACCATAGGCGGACACATTCAATTTCTTCATTTGCAAATTGCGAAACCACACACAGCTCTCTCGGCTATTTCAAGAAAAAATCGGCAATGCGCGTTAACTAAAAATAAATTATAATTCCGCACGCGGAACAATTCCTCATTTCTAACCAGTTCGCCCAAAAAATTACGTATACAGTATTGAAAAGTATACGAGTTGCCTCACATGTGAAAAAAAAAAACTAATTTCAGTAGAATTCGATAAGGACAGATAAAGGTGGTTGTAGTTGATATTGTTTCACGATTTTATAGCTTGACAGAGGCGCTGATTAAATTATGACCACGCCCGCTTATAGGTGCAGAAGCGGGGAACACTTCCATTGGCAATGTCTCCATACCTTAAACACTTCTAATATACAGATAAGAAAAAATTTTTATTGTCCATGTAAAACGCTAAGAATCGTTCCTTCCGTAGTTTTCTACGGCCGCTGAACGTATTCCCCTACTTTGAGGCAGCATGCTCGTGTCTTTCAGTTTAGATATTAGAAAAAACTCGTCGAGAGTTTTGCAACAGACTGGGATATTGTTTAGCACAGTCTGGCGGCCTATTTGAACTCCTTATATTGTAATGTTTAAAGAATTATTATGTTATATTCTTCATTAGAATTATTATTTATTTTGTTTAAGAAATCTCGTTTATTTATTTTGGTTATCAAAGAATATCAGTTCTATTTTGCTTCAGACGTTGATTAAATCAACGAACTAAAAGGACAAACAGCATGTGGTACGCAAATTTTAATAAAATTGTTGCCTGCCAGTAATAATCCCGTAGCAAAACACGTTAGAAGCTATGATGTACTACTGAAATCTCCACCAGCACTGATCGCTGCGCTCTGCGTTGAATTGTTTACACCGGTGTAGGAGAACACAAGGCGCCGCCCATCTATCCCACAATTAGCTCTGAATGTTAAATCTCTCATTAACAAAAATTGAAACACAGAACTTGTCCCCTGAAACCAAGAAAAAGTAAAAAACACAACAAAGGTTGCTCTAACGCGTTTCGACAGCCAAGCTGTCATCTTCAGAGAGAAACTAACATCTCATTAACATTTTCCCTATGGACAGTGTTTGACTTTCCTGATGTGTATATGCACCTTGGTTTTACGTAACTTAACACGTAATTTGTTAAGAGTTAGTTTCAATCAAAGCATACCTGATAATTAATAATCAAAGGCGAATAATTTCATCGGTAATTTTACGGTGTTTATAGATTAAGGAGCATAAAGCATGATCGCGCTTATGCAACGATAAATCGCATTTTTTTACAAACACATCCTAATAAAAAAGGCGAATAATTAAAGATTTAATGAGACATTTCTTAGTTAATTACCGATTATGTAGCAGCTGGCCGTGAAGACAATACTGATGTATACAGCATGTCCCAGTCATAATGACATCAATTTTCAGGTAAGATAAAGAAAGCTGACTATGATACTCATGGATGTACTTCAGGCGAAGGTAACAAAATTAATGACCTAAAAAGCAGACCTAGTATATTTTCCTTTTCCGAAATTTTAAAAATTCGAAATTGCTAAAAGTATTTATTTTCAACTAATTACGTTTTTTATTTAAATGTTGACATAATTGTTGACATTTCCAGAGAAAGTTTAAAATTTTCAAGAAAGATTTTCCTCGAAATTAAAAAATAACTTCCAAAATGTTTACTTCTTTTATTTACATTCCGACGTAATCTTGAGAAAGTAAATTTCTAGAAAAAAATCGAATTTCTAAAAGAAAATACGAATTTTGGAAGAATAGCCCAAATTTTTCTATTTAAATTTTGACCTACAATACCGTCAACAAATTGAGATTTCCAGGCAATATTTTTTTCGACGTTTCCAAAAAAATGTTTCTCCAAGTTTTTACTTTATTTTTAATTTACTTTTTTTGAAAATTCTGGCTTCAAAATAATGATTTTTGGATATATTTTGATTTTCGTTTTTGGACACTTTTTGTTATAATTTCTGTTTTTGTTCAAAAATTTCTTTTATTGAAAATGTGCTTTTCAATAGTTTAAATTTTTAATATTTTGACCTTATTTCTGAGTTTTTTTGGAAAATGTTGACTTTTATCACATTTTTGACCTTATTTTTAAAAATTCAAAATTCCTATCTTGTTATTGAACATTCTTTCAACCTATTTTAAAATTTTAACTCGAAATTTCAATTTTTTTGCAAACCTGACAGTTTCTAAATTCGACTTTTATAAAATATTCCCATTCTAAATTCGAATTTTTTAAAAAAGTTTCAGTTTTTCTTCGTTTCAACTTTCTGAAAGTAACGATTCGAATTTCCACTTTTCCATTTTTTTTTAATTCCACTTTTTCCAAATTTTAACTTAATTTTGGTGGAACGGACTGGTCTTTGGTAATCTTCAAAAACTGAAATACAAATCTTGTCCCCTGAAACCAAGAAAGATATGTGTTTCAATTTTTTAACTTAATTTGTAAATTTTAACTCTCACGATTTTGACTCTCTCTAGGATTTTGCTTTATTTCCCAATTTTTTGAAAATTTTGGTACAAAATTTTGATTTCTTAAATTTCGGCCTTTTTTTTAATTTAGTTTTTTTTAAAGCCTGATTCTGTTGAAATATTGCTTTATTGAAAACCGTTTTATTTTTTAATTTCCACTTTTGTTCACATATTTTTTTCTCGATGTTTTGACAGTTTTTGAAAATTACGACTTTTTATCAAAAGTTTCGACTTTTATGTAGCAAAAGAGTCTTTCATTTGAAAATTTAAAAAATTCAATTTGTTTTGAAAATGTTCACTTCGAAAAATTGGTTTTTTTTCACAATTTCGATTTTCAAAATTTTTGAACTTTTTTTAGAATGTTTACTTTTTTGAAAATGTTAACCTTTTGTCATCAAATTTCGGCTTTTTTTTAGGATATGATTTTTTTCCAGAATATAAACGTTTTTAAAAGTTTTAATTTTTTATGAAAAGTTCGACTATTTTTCAAGAATTTTAACTTTTTTTCGAAATTTCGACTTTTTTGTAGTAAATGGCATTTTTATTTGAAAAATTGAAAATTTCCACTTTTTCCAAAAATTGGATTTTTCTCAAAGTTTCGATTTTTTTCAAACTTATTTTAGAATTTTCACTTTTTTGATAATGTTACCTTTTGTCATCAAATTTCGGCTTTTTTTAAAGATATAGTGACTTCAAAATTTCACTTTTTTTCAAAAATTTCGACTTTTTCTCGAAGTTTCGACTTTTATGTAGCAAATTTGTTTTTATTCAGAAATTTAAATAATTCGACTTTTTTTTTGAAAATTTCCACTTTTTCCAAAAAATGGATTTCTCTCAAAATTTCGATTTTTTTCGAACTTATTTTAGAATTTTCACTTTTTTGATAATGTTAACCTTTTGTCATCAAATTTCGGCTTTTTTAAAGATATTGTCACTTTCAGAATTTCTCGTTTTTGCAAAAATTTCGACTTTTTCTCGAAGTTTAGACTTTTATGTAGCAAATTGGTTTTTATTCAGAAATATAAATAATTCGACTTTTTTTTTGAAATTTTTACTGTTTTGAAAAATTGGATTTTTCTCAATTCCCATTTTTAAAATTTTCCAAGTTTTTTTAGAACATATATTTTTTTTTGAAAATGTTAACCTTCTCTCATCAAATTTTGGATTTTATTTAATATATGACTTTTTCCGGAATTTTAACTTTTTCAAAAATTTTAGTTTTTTAAGAAAATTTGGTTTATTTTTCAGAAAATTTTAATTTTTTTTGAAATTTCGACTTTTATGTAGTAAATGGTATTTTTATTTGAAAAATTGAAACATTCGACTTTTTTTTTGAAAATTTCCATTTTTAAAAATTGGTTTTGTCTCAAATTTTCGCTTTTTTCCAACTTTTTAAAGAATTTTCACCTTTTTGATAATGTTAACCTTTTGTCATCAAATTTCGACATTTTTTTTAAGATATTGTGACCTCAGAATTAATTTTTTTTTCAAGATTTCAATTTTTTGCGAAAATTTGTATGTTTTTTCAAAAATTGCAACTTTTTTTCGAAGTTTCGACTTTTATATAGCAAATTGGTTTTTATTTAGAAATTTAAATAATTCGACTATTTCTTGAACATTTTTCCTTTTTTGAAAATTTTCCCTTTTTTGAAAGATTGTATTTTTCTCACAATTTCGATTCTTAAACTTTTTGAACTTTTTTTTAGAATGTCTACTTTTTTGAAAATGTCAACCGTTTGTCATCAAATTTCGGCTTTTTTTAAGATATGATTTAGAATTTAAACTTTTTCTCCAAGTTTCGACTTTTGTATAGCAAATTGGTTTTTATTCAGAAATTTAAATAATTCGACTATTTTTTGAAAATTTTTCTTTTTTTGAAAAATTGTATTTTTCTCACAATTTCGATTTTTAAATTTTTCGAACTTTTTTTTAGAATATCTACTTTTTTAAAAATATCAACCATTTGTCATCAAATTTCGGCTTTTTTTTTAAGATATGATTTAGAATTTAAACTTTTTTGAAAATTTTGATTTTTGATGAAAAGATCGACTATTTTTCAAGAATTGTTAATTTTTTTCGAAATCGGCTTTTGTCAGTAAATGGTATATTTGTTTAAAAAATTAAAAAATTCGACTTTTTTTGAAAATTCCGACTTTTTTCGAATATTGGATTTTTCTCAAAATTTCGATTTTTTTGAACTTTTTTCAGAATTTCTACTTTTTTGAAAATCCTAATCGTCGCCGTGTCATCAAATTTCGGCGTTTTCCTCAAGACATTATGACTTTCAGATTTAAAGTTTTTTCAAAATTTCAATTTTTTGTGAAAATCTTCACTTTTCATCAAGAATTTCGACTTTTACGTAGCAAATTGGTTTTTTATTTAGAAATTTAAAAAATTTGTCTTTTTTTGAAAATTTTCACTTTTTTGAAAAATTGGATTTTCCTCACAATTTGGATTTTTTAAATTTTCGAACTTTTTTGCAATGTTTACTTTTTTTGTAAATGTTAACCTTCTGTCATTAAATTTCATTTTTTTAGGATTTGATTTTTTCCATAATTTAAACCTTTTTCAGAATTTTAATTTTTTATGGAAATTTCGACATTATTCAAAAATTTTCAATTTTTTTCGAAATTTCGACTTTTTTATAGTAAATAGTATTGATTTCAAAAATTCGATTTTTTTTGAAAATTTTCACTTTTTTCAAAAATTAGATTTTTTCAATATTTCGATTTTTTTCGAACTTTTTTCAGAATTTCTACTTTTTGAAAATCTTAATCGTTTGTCGTCAAATTTCGGCGTTTTTTTAAGACATTATGATATGACTTTTTCAGAATTTATTTTTTTTTCAAAATTTCAATTTTTTCTTAAAATTTCCATTTTTTTTTAAATTTTCACTTTTTTTCAAAAATTTCGACGTTTTCTCGAAGTTTCGACTGTTATGTAGTAAACTGGATTTTTATTTGAAAAATTTAAAAATTTGGTTCTTTTTGAACATTTTCACTATTCTGAAAAATTGGATTTTTCTCTAAAAATTTCCATTTTTAAAATACATGACCTTCGTCATTAGATTACGATGCCGTTGAGTCGCCATTGCCTAGCTTTTCATGTATTTATATGCGTGGTGCTATATGCGCGAGAGTAGAAAATCGAGAAAGGGTGCGAGATCTGGCAACACTGAAGCGGACAGACAGACAAACACTCTTTCCCGCATTTACATATTAGTAAGGATTCTCGAATTATCGAGCTTAGAAAATTCAAGGTTACACCCCTTTTGAGAAAGTTTCGAAAAAACCCTAAGATTTATGAAAATAAAGTTTTAAAATTTGGTTTAATACAAAATATTAGAAATTTGAGGAAAATTTGAGATTACAGAAATATGCAGTTTTCAAGTAAAACATGGAATACGTATTAAGACTTTTTACTAAAAATTGACAACTTCTAGAAAATTTGCCATTTGAAAATTCGGGTCAAAATGTTGAGAACTCTGTTTTGGTTTATTTGAAAATTTTTATTTTTGACTCGAAAATTGGTCTTTTTCTAAAAATGTTTTCCTTTTTTTGAAAATTTTTCTAGCGGTTTTGAATTAAAATCTAAAATAAAAAAAAAAAGAAATAGTTCGAAAAAAGGAAATTTATGTAAAATAAGTTGTCCTAACGGAACTGAAAATTTAACGTTTAAATTAGAAATTTTGCTAAAGAATAATTATAATGTTGGAATAATTAATTTTAATGTGTTATTAAATGCAGCATAATGTACACCACTTGCGTATACAAGCATGGAAACGTTAAAAGTGGAATTTACAACATTAAAATCAAATAATTAAAAGGAGTGAAGTGAATGGTAAAAGACAAATAGCAACAATATGTTAAGCAAATAATCATCATTATTTACTTAAAATGGGGACTCCGAATACATGATAATGAGAAAGGCGCTTTTTAATCGCACCGCGAGGCATACGAATATTAATAACTAATAAAGTAGGCAGCCAAATAAATCGATAGTCACTGATTAAATTAGAAAATTGGAAAGGAATAGCGTATTTCTTAATCGTGATTTACTTATACCTACCATTATTGCATCGAAGTTGAATCATAAAGTATCGATTTGTCGACACAGTCATCCGATGCAATGGGTATGTCTTTCCGCTCGAGAGATTGTGTCATATAATCACTGTTTCGATAGATTGATTATTAATAGGAATTTTCCACGTGACCCCATTAGCACGTGTTGCAATACACAACAAATGTCAACGCGAATTAAGAATTTACTTAAAGCTTTTTTAGAATTTTCTTCATATGCTCCTGCAAGATTATAGTAATTATAATTCGAAGGTACACACACGGTTGGGCAGTTTCTTTCTTTATTCAAGCATCTCAATATCAAACATGAAATATATATGTAAAAAAAGAATTTTTATTTCCTTAAATAATTTAGATGTTTTATTAAACAGTATGTTACCACAGGTTTCCCCGGTGGAGTGTCAGTGGCTCAGTTATTTTAAGGCTAGAAAAAAGTACCACTAATAATAATTGAAAAATTCCTCTTCTATCGAAAATTTTCCGTAACAGTTTTTGGCGCCCAACTTGGGGCCCGAAAAGATCTGAGATCTGCCGCCTGCACAAGTGTCACCACAAAAGACTGACACGGTTCCTCCGAGTAAGACGTTAAACTAGGGTTGCCAAAGTCCCGACTGAAGGGCCATCAGAATGCGAGGTTGCCGAACTACAGGCCTGGTTGGCGTGTCTAGAGGTTTGCTGAACCAACAAGTTGGTTAACTTCGCATTCTCATGGCCCTTTTGGGAAAATAATCGAACTTTTTATTCTAACATGGAATATTTCGCAAATTAAAAATTTTTTAATTTTGCTAATCCACGTTTGATCAAAAGCTTTTAATATAGATGGGTTTGTTCTGCTGTCACCTAAATCAGAAGCTTTTGCTCAAACATGGATTAGCATTATAGAATATTTGGTTTAATCAGGAATTTTTTAATGTAATTTAATCAAGTCTTTGAATGTAAACGTAAACGTTTGTTGACATTTTGAAAGAAACGCGAGCATTGTAGAAAATTTTTAAAAACATTAGGAAAAGAGATGAATTTTTGGGAGAGAAAAATGAGCAGTTATAGAAAAAAAATGTTCTTACTACAAGTCGCAAAAGCGCGGAACTTTGAAAGGGTAAGTTAGTTGATATTGTTCTGTGCCTTAAAATTGACTCCGCCTTGCAATTTTTCAAATTGATCACCCTGTAGCATCATGCACCGTCGATGACTCAATACCGCATCCAGATACAAATACACCTGCTCATGTTCTTCTATAAACAGCAAGGTGTCGGTAATAGTTGGGTGTGTTTCTTTGTAACATTATTACAAATCTCCCCTCCTTGTTGTTTTAGCCCATTTGTCGAGTGCACTAGTCCAGAGGCTACGTTTTAATGTATAAGAACAAATACCATCGCTTCGCCTGATTGTATTGGCATTGAAATATTTACGCAACGTAAAGTTGTACTGTTCGAATCGAAAGGTACTGTCTGTACGGTGGATGGAAGGAATCTACCTACATAAGATGTGCCTTTCCAATCGTCAGAGCGTTAGCCTTTGGTTTAGTTTCATGGACAAGACTTTTATCGATGGCAATCTAGGCTTTAGTATCTTTTAAAACAACTCGTTTTATCACCACTGGGAAAAAACTAAAATACAAATGTATATCAACTTGAATTGGGGCGTTTTGTGCAAAAGTGGCCCAATATATGGATATACACTAAAAATCGATAAAGAAAAGTCTAATTTGTAATGCATAAAGCAAATATAAAATACTGCTGCCATCTGCTAAGTAGTAAAAAGCATTGAACATGAGTTTGTGTTGCACTGTCAACGGTTGCACTTACAATGCAACGTTTTGCAATGTTCCGAGTAAAATAAATTGAAAGTCAGGAAATGTCTAAATTTGTTGGTTAGGCCCCTTTTGCACTAAACGCCTCAATTATGCTAAAAATTACAAAGCACTTCATAAAACGAAAGGGAACTGAATTAATTAATAATATTTTGGTGTTTTTAATTCATAAACTATTGAACAGAAAACACAACAAATTATGAAAATCCTCCCTAAAGTTATCACGCCAAAAAAATTGGCAAAAGATGAAGCAGATATTTTCGAAAAGAAAGGGACCACGTTTGAATTAGTGTTTACAATCGTTTTTCATTCTCAGTAAAACTGCTTATTTTTAACCTTTTTTGATATTTCCATTTTACAGTGGCGCCTGATTGATTTTTCCGAAATTTCGGTTTTAGCCTCGAAATGCTTCTTCTTAAATTTTCGATTATATAATCACAAAATTTTTTTCTAAAATTCTTACATTGTCTTGAAAATTAGACTTGTTTTTACATAATTGCAAATTTTACAAAAATTTAACTTTACTCGTTGTTCTGAAGCTTTCGACTTTTTTTTGTATATTTTAACTTTTTTTTAAATTTCGATTCACTGCAAATCGCAATCTTTTTCAAAATTGTTACTTTTTTTGAAAATTTTGACCCTGAAAATTTCGACGTTTTTCAACATTTTGGCTTTAAAAATCCAACTTTTTTTAAAAAATTGCGTTTTTTGAAAATTTCGAATTAAAAAAAACGACCTTTAGAAAATTTCCCCGTTTCTGCTTTTTTGTTGTTGAAAATTTCGCCTTTTTTTCTTGAAACTTTGACAGTTAAAATTGTCTTTTTCAAAATTTAAAATCATCTTTTTTTTTAATATAAACTTTTTTCTCAGAATTTCCTTTTTTCAAAATGATGACTTTTTTCCAAAATTTTAGTTATTTTTGCAATTTCTATACTATATATATCTATTGCAAAATGTTCATCTTTTTCTTAATATTTTATTTGATTTATTTTGAACATTTCGACTCAAAATTTTGACTTTTTCTCGAAGTTTTCAATGTGTTTTTGAAAAATTCGAGTTATTTTCTAAAATTCGTACATTGTCTTAAAATTTAGACTTGTTTAACATAATTACAATTTTTGTAAAAATTTACCTTTTCTCGTTTTTGTTAAGCTTTCTACTTTTTTTGCAAATTGCAATCTTTTTTAAAATTGTTACTTTTTTGAAAATCCTGGCTGACTGAAAATTTCGACCTTTATCAACATTTTTGCTTCAAAAATTCAACTTTTTTTAAAAAATTGCGCTTTTTTGAAAATTTCGAATAAAAAAATCGACTTTTAGACAATTTCCGCGTTTGTACTTTTTTTTCTTGAAACTTCAACATTTAAAATTGTATTTTTTTCAAAATTTAAAATTGTCTTTTTTTTTTAATTTAAACTTTTCTCAGAATTTCCTTTTTTTAAAATGATGGCTTTTTTCCAAAATGTTACTTATACTTATTTTTGCAATTTCTGTACTATATTTCAAAAGGTCCATCTTTTTCTAAATTGTGACTTTTTAAAAAAAAATTATTTTATTTAATTTATTTAGAAATTTTCGACTTAAAATTTTAACTTTTTCTCGAAGTTTCAGTGTATTTTTGAAAAATTCGAGTTATATTCTAAAATTCGTACTTTTTTGAAATTTCGACTTTTTTTAGATAATTGCAATGTTTACAAAAATTTAACTTTTCTGGGTTTTCCTGAACTTTGGACTTTTTTTTTGAAAATTTCGATCGACTGCAAATCGCAATCTTTTTCAAAATTGTTACTTTTTTTTGAAAATACTGGCTGACTGAAAATTTCGACCTTTTTCAACATTTTGGCTTTAAAAATCCAACTTTTTTAAAGAATTGCATTTTTTGAAAATTTCGAATTAAAAAAAAACGACTAAGAAAATTTCCGCGTTTCTATTTTTTTTATTGAAAATTTCGCCTTTTTTTCCTGAAACTTTGACAGTTAAAATTGTATAATTTTTTAAATTTAAAATTATCTTTTTTTTTTAATATATACTTTTTTTTCAGAATTTCCTTTTTTCAAAATGATGGCTTTTTTCCAAATTTTGGTTATTTTTGCAATTTCTATACTATATTTTAACATATCCTTCCTTTTCTAAATTGTGACTAAAAAAATTATTTATTTGATTATTTTGAAAACTTCGACTCAAAATTTTGACTTTTTCTCGAAGTTTTCAGTGTATTTTTGAAAAATTTCGAGTTATTTTCTAAAATTCATACTTTGTCTTGAAATTTAGACTTTTGTTTACATATTTCCAATTTCTGCAAAAATCTACCTTTTCTCGTTTTTCGGAAGCTTTTCGACTTTTTTTGCATATTTTAACTTTTTTTTTCGAAAATTTCGATCGATTGCAAATCGTAATCTTTTTGAAAATTGTTACTTTTTTTGAAATTTCTAGCTGACTTAAAATCTCGACCTCTTTTAACAATTTAGCTTTAAAAATCCAACTTTTTTAAAGAATTGCGCTTTTTTTTTGAAAATTTTGAATAAAAAATTCGACTTCTATACAATTTCCGCGTTGCTACTTTTTTATTGAAAATTTCGCCCTTTTTCCTTAAAACTTCGACATTTAAAGTTGCCTTTTTTTCAAAATTTCAACTTTTTTCTCAGAATTTCGTTGTTTCCAAAATGATGGCTTTTTTCCAAAATATTACTTATTTCTGCAATTTCTATACGATATTTTAAAATGTGCTTTTTTTTTAAATTGTGACTTTTTTTTAAAAAATTTACCTGACTTTCTGAAAATCTATGCATTTCAAAATATCTCCTTTTGTTTTCACAATTTCTACTCTTTTCAAAATTTTGACTCATTTTAAAACTTCTGATTTTTTATCAAAATTTCAACTTTTTATAAAAGTATAATTTATATTGGAAATGTCCACTTTTTTTCCAAGTTTTGTCTTCCTTTAAAAAGTATTTATTCTTTTCAAATTTCGATAATTTTCTCATAATTGATTGTTTAAACTTTCCGTTAAAGATTTACATTTGAAGTATTGACAAAAATTGAAACATTAGACTCACAATAAAAATTCTACGTTCTTATGTTCGTATTAAATTTCCATTTTTAACTAGAAGTCGACTTTTCTAATTAAAATGAAAATTTTCAGAGAAATTGTGAAAAATTCAAGAAAGAAACCAGATAATTTCTAACTTTTAAGAAAGAAGTTCAAATCTCTATTTTAAGGTCGATATCTTAGGTGTAAAAAATCTCCAATTTTCATTAAAAATTTGTAAACAGTCAATTTCAATGTTGAGAAAAATTCTAGCTGAAATTGGCTTTAGGAAAAAGACTAGTTTGAGTTTAGACCAGAGGTTAAAAAAAATTAAACGTTTGTGTTGGAAAACAAAGAAAAACAAAATGAGGTTTTAACTGTAATTAAGGAAAATCTAAAAAAAACTTACGATTTCCAAAGTTTAAATCTTTAGAAAAAATTTGAAATACAAAATTTAAAAAAAAATAGGGTAAACATCAAAACCTAGAAGTTTAAATTGGACAGTTTTTTGAAAAGCTTTACCATTTCATGTTTCCTCTCAAAAGTTTGATCATATTCGACTTTAAGCTATAATATTAGAACATTTTACATTTTTCTTGAAATTTGATTTTGAAATTCAAAATAGCAAGATTTCAGCGGAAATTTTGAGAAAAACCTTTATTGTAATGTCGACTTTTTAAAAAAATATAAAGAATTAAATGAAATTTTAAGGAAAACCTAGCATGGTATAATCTAATTTTAAGATTAAAGAGAAACTTTGAAACTTTAACTCGGGATTTCCAAGCAAAATTTTGGGATCAAAGTCCAAATACTTTTAGCCTCAAAATGTAATCGAAATTTTGAGAAAAAAAAAACAGAATTTTAATTTAGTTAAAAAATCGTTAGTGGGTCACGAAAAAAAAAGCATAGAAATAACCCTGCCATAACAAAAAAAAGTTTGGGAAACGCTCTGATATAACAATCTCTGGCCTTACATTACACATGTTTGATAATAATAATTACTCTGTTAACACACTAACTAGACTAGTTCTTTAAATTTTTCAATATTGTCTGTATTGTCTGGTCAACTTTGCATGCAAGTGTGTGGGTGCATCGCCAACACCTGGGCAACATTGTTCGCCACTTAATGGGGCCTTATAGCGCATAAAAAAAAGTGGAAACACCAGTAACATGATCGACTAATAATAAAGTTTTCTTTGACGCACTGGCACTTTTGTTGGCCATGTTAAACATTCGATTAGCGGTTTTAGTATACAGCCCATTACCTTGAACAACACAGTTGAGAATTTCCTTTACCGCAGCTTGCGGTAATCCGATATTTGCGTGTCTTGCCGCAAGAGAAACACAATGTTTAAAACTTGTAACACCACAAGCTCTTATGAAATCCGTATCAGTCACTTTTGCGATTAAAATTTCAGGGTTCCAACGGCGGCCTTCTGCTTACGTACGTTCTTGTAATGCCTTACCTAAGACAATTAACGAGCCGGCCTAAGTGTTTGAGCATTTATGACATACAAACTAAATTCCTTCGACCCCATTTGCTAATTCACACGCTCCGAAATTATTTGTTGTAAGGGTCTAATTAATATAAGAATCGCACCAGGTGAATGCCAGTTATGAAATGAATACGGCCATAAAGAATACAATGAATTGAAATGAAGCAAAAATGTGGAACGTTGATTTCTATAGAGTACCTTCCTTTGATTAACGCATTTGGTGTGAATATAATGTAAATATCTTAAAAATGCTTCGTAATGCAACGCATTTAATGCATCGTATTTGCCGCATTCTGAGATTTGAAGAGATGTTTTATTCAACTCGCTAAAGACATTTTTATATAAATACATTTAGAGGTTAATGACAACTTCCATTGTGCTTTTGTAGCAAGTTTACGAGCACAGGCGAAAATATCTACTGTTGTAACGACTGCCATTTTAAATAATATACGATACAATAGTGGAATTGGTGGTAGCGTGGGTAGTAGCTCAAGTGTCGGAGAGCTAACCTACTGCGGAAGGTCCCGGGTTGGATTTCCGGTAACGCCAACGAAAGATTGCTAATTCTATTATACAAGTCTGTAATTATTTGGCAAATTTGATTCTTTTCGTCTAAACCTCTTTGCTAATAAAAGCGATTTAATATTTTCAAGAATTCCCTACTTCATAAAAAATTCTCCTCTATTGCCATGAATAAACTTTAGTTATTCCCTACATTCGGTATTTTCTCAAAAGTTTGACTTTTATAAGGACCCCCATAAATCAATTGGGCCACCGGCATCTTTAAAGCTTGATCCGGTCCTGGTCTAAGGATGGAATCTCCTAGAGTACAAGCCCAAATATTTAACTTTTCATAGTCCTGTTTTAGGTACAGAATGACTCAAGTGAAAGTTTTTCTGCAGAATGTAAAAGTACATAAGAGTAAAGAAAATGCAAATCTGCAAAATGTTTATGAAATTTCTGACTTTGAACAAAATTTTTAAATTCTTTAAAACTTGTTTCAGAAATTTTGACTCTTTTGGCTCGATATTTCATGTTAATGGTATTTCGAGAAAAAGTTAGAAATTTACAAACTTGAAATTTTCAGAAATATATTAAATATGGAATTTTGAGATGAAACTCAAAATTTCGATGAAGAAACCACTCAATACTTCTGATAGTCATATTCTAAAAGGTCCAAATGCTCAGAAAAAGCCCAATGTTGGGGAAAATAACCGAATTTTGACCAAAAGCAGTCGAAATTTCGCAAAAGCAGTCGAAATTTCAAGGAAAAACTAAAATGTCGCAATTCTCAGAGAAGGCCCAATGTTGGGAAAGAAAACGGAATTTTTACCAAAAAAAAAGCGAAATTTCGCAAAAGCAGTCGAAATTTCGAGGAAAAACTAAAAGGTCGCAATTCTCAGAGAAGGCCCAATGTTGGAAAAGATAACGGAATGTTTACCAAAAAAAAAGCGAAATTTCGCAAAAGCAGTCGAAATTTCGTGAAAAAACTAAAAGGTCCAAATTCTTAGAAAATGTCCAATTTTGGGAAAAGTAACGCAATTTTGACCAAAAAAAAGCGAAATTTCGCCAAAACAGTCGAAATTTTGAAAAAAGGTGTCAAAATTTCAAGAAAAAAGGATTTCAAGCATAAAAATTAAATTTCTAGAAAGAGAAAATGGAAATTTACAGAAGTCGAATTTTGAAAAAATAGTTAAAATTTTGAGAAAAAAAGGACGAATTTTGAAAGAAATCGAAATTTTGGAGAGGAAACGAATTTTAAGGAAGAAAATCACAAAGTTTTCAAAAACGAAAACGAATTTGGAAAAAAATCCAAAAAGATCGAAATTTTCAGAAACAGACGACTTTCGAGGAAAAAGTCGAACATTTTAGAAATATTTAAGATCATATTCAGAGATAAAAAACAAAATTTCGAGAAATTGCAAACTTTAAGAAACCACTTAATATTCTCGAAAATGGGGCTCTAAAAAGTGGAATTTTTCAGAAAAAGCCAGGTGTTAAGGAAAATAACAGAATTTTTTTTAAAAAAGGCAAAATTTCGAGAAAACAGTCGAAATTTTAAGAAAAACTTCGAAACTGAGAAAAACATCGAATTTTGCGAATAAATTTTGCTGGAACATACTGGTTATCTTCAAAAATTGAAGGGCGTTAGAGCAACCTTTGTTGTGTTTTTAAAATCTTTCTTGGTTTCAGGGCGACAGGATTTGTATTTCAATTTTTGCGAATAAAGTTGGAGAAACAAAAAAGAGAACGAATTCGGGAAAAAAATAGTCGAAATTTCGGAAAGAAAGGCTAATTTCGAGGAAATTGACGTACAGAAGTCGAATTTTAAAAAAAATAGTTAAATTTTGAGAAAAAAAGGAACGAACTTTGAAAGAAATCGAAATTTTAAAGAGAAAACGAATTTCAAGGAAGAAAATCAAAGGTTTGAGAAACGGCGAATTTTCCAAAAGAAAGACAAATTTTGAGATAAAAATTTAAAATTTTGCTAAAATCAAATTTTTGTAAAGGAAGTCGACAATGAAGAATAAATTAGAACTTTGGAAAGAAAGAAACATATCTTGAGAAAAAGTTAACATTTCGAAGAAATTTCCAAAGTTCAAGGTGTAGTAGAATAAAAATTTGTGATCAAGGATCGGGGCCCAAACCCGGTACCTTTGCATGAGAAACAGGTTCCTTAACATCGGAGCCACCGCCACCACTACATACTTTCAATTCTACTTATTCATTTCACGTACCCTAGTCTCGACACCTCCCACAACTCAGCCAATCTTGACAACACAGTCGTCCTCTGCTGTCGACCATAATCCGACACCTCGGTAAACATAATAAGTAAACATATGTGTGCTATGCTGCCAAATGGATCACTAATTCTACTTCTGAAATTGTAGTAGAATCAGAAATGTGTGATCGACGACCGGGGTTCGAATCCGGGACCCTCACGTGAGAAGCAGACTCCTTAACCACAGAGCCACCGCCACCACTACATACTTTCAATTCCACTCATTCATTTCACGTACCCTAGTCTCGACACCTCCCACAACTCAGCCATTCTTGACAACACAGTCGTCCTCTGCTGTCGACCATAATCCGACACCTCGGTAAACATAATAAGTAAACATATGTGTGCTATGCTGCCAAATGGATCTCTAATTTTACTTCTGAAATTGTAGTAGAATCAAAAATGTGTGATCGCCGACTGGGGTTCGAATCCGGGACCCTCACGTGAGAAGCTGACTCCTTAACCACAGAGCCACCGCCACCACTACATACTATCATCTCTCATTCATCTCACGTATTCTAGTCTCGGTACCTCCTACAAAGGAAAGCAGGAATTTTGAAGAAATAAAATAAAAATTTCTGGAAACCCCCCTCCTCAGTTGAATACAAATTTTGTTACCTGCATGATCCAAGGGATGGGGCATACTTCCTTATTCTAGTTACGTCTATGGCTGGTATCATTTCTGCGCCTTGAAACAAAAAACGTATAACATCCAACTTCTACCTCTTCGCCTTCGTCGAAGCATTGTCTAGAGATAATGTGCACCAGTAACCTGTTGATGTGGGTTAATTCATTAGTTCGAAATTACAACATTGCGTTTATTTATGTAGATATGTTTGGTTTTTTTCAGAAGTCACCGCGCTTCAACTCTTACTTGTAGTTTGGTGTAATACCTGTTATACAATTAAAAACCATCCGTGTTTCACTTAAAGCGAAAGTAATTAGATTACTGGCCGCATCAGTCGCTTCTGGTAGATTTAATAAAACTCTTCATTTCTCCGAAAGAACAACAAATTACAGAAAGGAGCACTTTATGTGAGCAATCTCCAAGAAAACAGTAATCAACTTGACGTTTAATAATTGTTAGACGTCAAAAGATAGCACCACGTTCAAAGGCTACCTGAAGGAAGCGAAACTCTAAACTGCCAGTTTGATGTACGCTTACTAGGAAATGAGGTTGGACTTTAATTGGTTTGGACGTAAGCTCGGCTCAATTCGAAACCAATCTTAAACGCATTCAATTAATACAGTAATGAGATGTAATCTAGCGAATGCAAACTTTTAACCTCATCTTCCATAAATGGCGATTTTTATAATTCACCGCTCGAAGGCAACCAGAACCATAACCGACAAAATGTCTTGTTAAACGCACGCAAATTATGGTCAAGAAGGTTAATGTTATGCACGTTTAGTGGACGACCATCACAACTATCGCGATCGGGCGAAAAATCGCCACAACACTTCTTGAGCGAATGGCTGTTGCAGCCCAGTTTGACGTTAACAGCAGCGTGGGCTAGAGGATTGAAGAATATGGTAAATAGGCGCTTATTATGCGATCTAAATGTGCTATAACGAACCAAGTAAAAGTAGCAATGAAACAGGAGGTTGAGTTTGACCGTGAATCTGATGAAGTGTCTCGATCGTTTTATTTATAATTGGTACAGAAGTTGTTAGTTGCATTTAGTAACGCTGATATCATAATCATTCTGTCTCGTTAGCTAATTTAAAGCTCTTCATAACTCTCGATTGCGATAGAAGTGGTGTCAAATGAAACATCTTTTTTGTTAAATGAAATGGCATTTCTTTCTTAATCGACGTGAATGCGGAAATAATTACATATTTTTTTAAGTATTTTAGGGGGAGGATGAATCGGAATATTCAATTCCACAGATTTAGAAGAGATGGAAGAATTCTCTTTCCATGGAAATTAGCCGAGTGATACTTTTCCAGTGTCATTTTCACTTCCGACATTAAATCGCACAGTTGAACAAATCGAGCTGCTGAGAAATAATCATCAATGATCTGCATGCAGAAACCAATTAACGTACATCTTGAATGGACGCAATTTCTCGTCATGAAAAGAAAATAACAAATCGCCCAGTAGCGCCTGTATATTAGAAAGTGAGTTCGTTTTGCGTTCGTTAGATAATCGTTCCATTGTTGAACCAATTTTCCCACGTCACAGTAAAACCACATTAACTCTTATTATTTCTCAGCGTTCGAGAACTTAGCGGAAGAACTACATTCGCCCAAAATAGGCTCTACAACGTTTAATGTACCTCTACACAAAAGTATTCAAATCATAATAAAATCGGTGAAGGGGAATGAAGATATAATATGAGAATCGTGCTGTTAACGGCCGAAAGAAGTATACTAACTACCGCCGGTGATCGCTGGTGCACTTAGGTCAAGAAACTTTCTCTCCCAAACTGACACAGATTCATTTCGAGAGATATATTTGTCTTGCCTCCGGATATGATCGATTCGAAACGCCAGCTTTCTTTAATTTTTTCTTCCAAGTCAAATATTTGCCCAAACACTTAGCGCGCTTGTTATTTTTTCTCCGTCGTTCCACAATAATAACAGGAATAAGCTTCGTTAATTAGAATAAATATTTGGTTTTTTTCTCCCGGTAGCCTCGAGTGTAGCCTTTGAATAAATAAATTGGTTTTTGTGTTTTCCTTGATTTAAATTGATTCAGTTTTTCTTCTTATTCCGTTAAATGGAACATCGATTGTGCAAGAAAACTGTCACAGTAAAATGACTACCTCATTAGACATAATTTTACATTAATTCCTATCTGTCACGTCAGCAAATACCTAGTTTTTGAACAGGAAGCCTCTGTAAAAATAAAACGGTCACTTGACGTGCAGTAAAGGAGTGGAAGTGTAAAAATGTCTGTCTGCCTTTTTTTTCGACATTGTCACATTCATTGTAAATTTCGACTTATTCAAAAATGTCGACTATTTTTGAAGAACACAACTTTTTTTTTGAAAATACTGACATTCTTTTCTTCTGAAAAAACGATTTTATTTTTTAACATGTTGGCTTTTTTTGAAAATTTCGAATTTGTTTTAAAAAATCAATATTTTTGAAAATTTCAGTTTTTTTCCACAATTTAGATTTTTTCGACAATTTCAATCTTTTTTTTGGAATTTCGACTGTTTCTCGAGATTTTCGACTTTTTTTTCGAAGAACCCAACTTTTTTTTTAAATTTCAACCTAGTTTAAAAAAAAATTGATTATTTTGAAAATTTTAAGTTTTCAAAATTTTGACCTTTTCTTTTTTGAATTTCGCGTCTTTGAAATTTCGACTTTTTTGAAGAACTGGATATATTTAAAGTTTTGGACGTTATTTTAAAAAGAATCGATGTTTTTAAAAATTTCTGCCTTTTTCAAAATTCTGTTTTTTTTTATTTTAATTTTTTAACAATTTTTAAACTGTTTCGCCCTTTTTTGAAAATTTCGACTTAAAAATTCAATTAATTTGAATTTTTTTTTAATTACAAATATTTTTGAAAAAACTTTTAATTTTAAGCATTTTGAAGTTTTTTCAAAGTTTTGAAGATTTTTTTTTAAAAATCAATACTTTTGAAAATTTTGGCTTTTTTCCACAATTTAGATTTTTTTTTGACAATTTCGAATTTTTTTCTGACAATTTCGAAATTTTTTTCAGAATTTCGCTGTTTCTCGAAATTTCGACTATTTTTCGAAGAACCCAACTTTTTTTGAAAATTTCAATCTAGTTTACAAAAACATTGATTATTTTGAAAATTTTAAGTTTTCAAAATTTTGAGCTTTTCTTTTTTGAAATTCGCGTCTTTGAAATTTCGACTGTTACTCGAAATTTCGACTGTTACTGGAAAGTTCGACATTTTTGAAGAACTGGATATTTTTGATGTTTTGTATTTTGGGTGTTTAACAAATTTTAACCCTCTTTAAAAAATTGATTATTTTGAAAATTTCTAGTTTTTTCAAAATTTTCACCTTTTGTTTTCAAAATTTTGACCTTTTTTTTCAAAATTTTGACCTTTTTTTCAAAATTTCGTTGTTTTTAGAATGTCGAATCCTACTGAAAACTTCGTCTTTTTTGAAGAGTTGGACATTGGACGTTGTTTTAAATAATCTATGTTTTTGAAAATTTCAATTTTCTTAAAATTTAGTTTTTCATTTGAAAATTTGAATTATTTCTTAGTAATTGTTTCGCAAAATTTCCACAAGATCTCGCATTTTTTGGAATATTTCGACTTTGTTTTAATAATAAATCGATTGTTTTGAATCTTTTAACTATTTTTTAAGAACCCAATTTTTTTTTTGAAAATATTGACTTTTTTGTTTTAAGAAAACGAATTTGAATTTTGAAAATTTTAATTTTTTCACAATTTGGATTTTTTTTTGACAATTTTGAATTTTTTTCACAATTTCGCCCTTTCTCCAAATTTTAACTTTTTTATCGAAGGACCCAACTTTTTAAAAAATTTCATCTTTGTTTTAAAAATAATTCTTTTATTTTGAAAATTTCAAATTTTTTCCAAATGTCGGTCTTTTTTTTGGAAATTTCGCTCTTTTTAGAATCTCGACTGCTACTCGAAATTTCACAATTTCTTGAAGATGTGAACATTCTTTTCAAATTTTGGACGTTGTTTCAAAATCGATGTTTTCGAAAATTTAGACTTTTTCAAAATTTTGTTATTGAAAATTTGAATTTGTTTTAGTAATTAATTGGACTGTTTCGCAAAATTTCTATAAGCACTCAATTTTTTTGAAAATTTTTGTTTTGAAAAATAGATTATTTTGAATTTTTCTTGAAAATTTCGACAATTTATGATGAATTCATTTTTTTTCAACATTTTGGGTTATTTTTCAAAATTTCGATTTTTATTTAATCAATATTTTTTACTATTTCAACTGTTTTCCGCAATTTAGATTTTTTTTGACAATTTTCATTTTTTTCCAGAGTTTCAACTGTCGAAATTTCGACTTTTTTTCAAAGAATTTTTTTTTAAATTTCAACTGTTTAAAAAAATCGATTATTTTAAAAAATTCAAATTATTTCAAAATGACCTTTTTTTTAAATTTCGCTGCTTTTAGAATTTCGAATACTACTCGAAATTTCGACTTTTTTAATTGAACATTTTTTTGAAATTCTGGACATTTTAAAAGTCGATGTTTTCGAAAATTTCGATTTTTTCAAAATTTAATGTTTTTTTGAAAATTCGATTTTTTAAAATAATTTGACTGTTTCGCAAAATTTCCAAAAACTGGATTCTTCAAAAATAATCGAAATTTTAAAGAAAAATTCAAAATCATCCAGTTTTTGAAAATTTTTGTTTAAAAATAGTCGAAATTTTAAATTTTTCTTCAAAATTTCGATTATTTTGAAGAATCCAGTTTTTGAACATTTTGGCTTTTTTTTCAAAATTTCGATATTTTTATAATCAATATTTTTGACGATTTCAACTTTTCCCCACAATTTAGATTTTTTTGACAAATTTTGACATTTTTTTCCCAGAATTTCAACTATTTCTTGAAATTTCAACTTTTTTCCAATAATCTTACTTTTTTGAAAATTTCTACATTGTTTAAAAAAAATCGATTATTTTGTAAAAATCTTAATTATTTCAAAATGTTGACCTTTTTTTTTAAATTTTGATGTTTTTAGAATTGCGACTGTAACTCGTGAAATTTCTACTTTTTTGAAGAACTTGACATTTTTTGAAAATTTGGACATTGTTTTAATAATTCGATGTTTAAAAATTTTGACTTCAAAATTTGGTTTTTTGGAAATTTCATTTTTTTATAGTAATAAGACTATTTCGCAAACTTTCAACAATAATTCCTCTTTTTTTATTTCTATTTTGTTTAAAAAAATCTGTTATTTCAAATTTTTTTCAAAATTTTGACTATTTTTGAGGAACCCAACTTTATCTGAAAATATTCACTTTGTTTTGAAAAAAAAAAACGTTTTTATTTTTAAACAATGTGGCTTTTTTTCTCAAAATTTTAAATTTATTTAGTAAAAAATCAATATTTTAGAAAATTTCAACATTTTCCCAAAACTTTTTTTGAAAATTTCAACTTCGTTTAAAAAAAATCGATTATTTTAAAAAATTCAAATTATTTCAAAATATTGACCGTTTTTTTAATTTCACTGTTTTTTAGAATTTGGAGTGTTACTCGAAATTTCAACTTTTTTTTAAAAAACTGGACATTTTACTTTAATGTTGACGTTTTAAAAAAATCAAAGTTTTGAAAATTTCCACTTTTTTCAAAAGTTAGTTTTTTTATTTGAGAATTCTATTCCTTTTTAGTAATTCGACTGTTTCCCAAAATTTCCACAAGAAGTCGTCTTTCTTTTTAAAAATTTCGACTTTGTTTTTAAAAATCTATTATTTTGAATTATTTCAAAATTTCAACTTATTTTAAAGAACCCATTTTTTTTTAAATATTCACTTTAATTTGTTTTGAAAAGAACGTTTTTATTTTTGGACAATCGGATTTTTTTTTGGAAATTTTGAATTTCTTTTTTAAAATTCCATATTTTGGAAAATTTCAACATTTTCCACAGTTTAGATTTGTCAAATTCAAATTTCAACTTTTTTCAAAATTTAGCTTTGTTTAAATTAATTAGTAATTCGACTGTTTCGCAAAATTTCCACAAGAACTCGCCTTTTTTTTTCAAAATACTGAATTTGTTTTTTAAAAGTTCAATATTTTGAAAATTTTCAACATTTTCCACAATTTAGATGTTTTTCGAATTATAAATTTCTACTTTTTTCCAAATTTAGCTTTTTCTTAAATTAATTAGTAATTCGACTGTTTCGCAAAATGTTCACGAGAACTCGTCTTTTCTCAAATTTCTGAATTTGTTTTTTAGAAAATCAATATTTTGGAAAATTTCAACTTTTTTCCAAAACATAGCCTTTTCCTAAATCAATTAGTAATTCGACTGTTTCGCAAAATTTTCACAAGAACTCGCCTTTTTTTTTCAAAATACTGAATTTGTTTTTTAAAAGTTCAATATTTTGAAAATTTTCAACATTTTCCAAAATTTAGATGTTTTTCGAATTATAAATTTCTACTTTTTTCCAAATTTAGCTTTTTCTTAAGTTAATTAGTAATTCGACTGTTTCGCAAAATTTTCACGAGAACTCGTCTTTTTTCAAAATTCTGAATTTGTTTTTTAGAAAATCAATATTTTGGAAAATTTCAACTTTTTTTCCAAATTTAGCCTTTTCTTAAATCAATTAGTAATTCGACTGTTTCGCAAAATTTTCACAAGAACTCGCCTTTTCTCAAAGATCTAAATTTTTATTTTAAAGTTCAATATTTTGGAAAATTTCAACATTTTCCACAATTTAGATCTTTTTCGAATTACAAATTTCTACTTTTTTCAAAATTTATCTTTTTCTTCAGTTAATTAGTAATTCAACTATTTCGCAAGATTTCCACGTATCGCCTTTATTCAAAATTCTGAATTTGTTTTTTAAAAAATCAATATTTTGGAAAATTTCAACTTTTTTCCAAATTTAGCTCTTTCTTAAATCAATTAGTAATTCGACTGTTACGCAAAAATTCCACAAGAACTCGCCTTTTTTCAAAATTCTGAATTTGTTTTTTAAAAAATCAATATTTTGGAAAATTTCAACATTTTCCACAATTTACATTTTTTTTCAATTTCAAATTTCGACTTTTTTCGAAATTGAGCTTTTTCTTAAATTAATTAGTAATTCGACTGTTTCGTAAAATTTCCACAAGAACTTTTTTTGGACATAGCAAACTCAAGAATAAGGACAACGGTCAAAGGAAATATTCCATCTGAATTATTAATAAAAAAAAAAAGTTGTTAAAGAGGAAACAACGTGTCAATGGGATATCTGATGGAATTACTCTTTCATGTTCGTATGCAAATCCATCAACCCATATCTATTGTGATTTGACAACAGAACTAAATATGCATCAAGTTGGCGTAAAGACAATAATTGGGTTCAGAGACCGTTTGAAAGTTAAAATCATACCGACATACCGTAGGCGTCTCGATTGCATGTATGCTTTTTTTTTTCGACGACGTTAAAAGTGTTTTTAGGACGCGGTGATGCCTCCATAAACAAACAATAAACGTGGAAGATATAGAGCATTAAATATGAGACAGGTGAGGCCTGGTTATGGTGGTTATGCACCATGAACTTATAATTCGGTATCTACTCATTGTCCCGAACAACATTAATCATACCATCTTTGAAAAAAATCGGTTTCAAGGCCAACAATATCGAGTTCTTTGTGTCAGAAGGCGATCATTCTGTCATGGAATGAGATTGTCCAGTCGAGTAGCTATGTTTCACTTTAGAGTTGAAGAATTATATAATTATGTTAAAATACGAGAACCTCTCAGAGTTTGTTTAACCACTCTAGTAAATAAAAGTTAGTTCACGGTCAAGGATTTTAGGATCAGGTGTAATGGCTCCAAGAGAATGCTTATTATGTTAACTACTGAAAAAACCCTAAGACTTCCATTTATTTATCAAAGTTTGAAATAGAAAGAATCACATAGCAGCGTTTATTATAGTTAGCGGTAAAAATACGTTTTATGGCCGAAGAAGAGAAATAGCAATGAATTTTATGCCCTTTAAAGAAAACTATTTGAATGGTTTAGTAATGATCATTACTTAACTAATGATCATTATTTGCTTTGCAAATATTATAATTTTCAGTCGAACTTAAAGTAAATAATTTTATAATTGGTTTTATACGCGGTCTGTTCAAAAAGTAAAATGTATTAGTCCAAATGTTGTGATTGTAAACATATTTAAGCTTTCTTCCATGGAATGGACCCATCGGTGATAACTAAGGCAGACAAAATGGTACCAGCAGGGTCCTATGACCACCAAGACAGACAAATTATAACACAGAGCCAAAGGCGCTTAATGCTCTCCTAGTTTCAAGTCCCGTGTTTACAAACCATATATCGGTTCTCGCAGCAAACTAATAATTTAGTAATAGTAACAGTTTCTTTCCAATTGCGGCTGAATACAGATTGCACGGCCGTCTCCATTATGTTGTTAACAGAGTTAATACACTTTCTTGGCGCAACTTACTACAAGACGCATACGAACATTTATTATTCTAGCTTCCATCGCAAAATACGTTTTAATTGATGTTAAACGGTTTGTAAACACGAAACGAGTCCGCGATACCACAACACAAGCATTCGCAATTAACACAGCATAGGATGAAAAAAAATGGCAAAAACAAATGCGTCGCTTGGGTAAAAGTTGAGTTTCGCAACGGTTGGCTAAGCTCTGGGCCCATGCTTGCGACAAGACCAGATTGTGGTGTTTGCTAACAACCGGTCTTTATCGCACGCTGTTGCGGATATGACACTTTGAGGAAGTTGCACATTGATAATGACCCGCTCTTTTTTCTGTGCGATTGTGACCTAAGCTGGCGAGGCTTCCTGACCACCGACCAGGGAACGTTGCGAAATGGTTCAGTAACGATATACACGTAAAACTACGCATGTAACCAATTCTTGTTTTAACTGGGCTATCGCACAATTCAAGTCATCAAATTTGTTGTTGGGGTCATAGAAGCGGATTTGGTTCCTTAAAGGAGCCAAACCAAACTTTTAGCCTCTACAACAGTGGCAGAATTTACTTCAGGAAGTGGACTTCAGAGGCTTAAACCCCTCCCCCCTTGAACCAATCTAAAACCACCTATTTCGAAGTAAAAATGAAAAATCAAATATTTTATAATGTTCAAACTTCAAGAAACAAATAGAAACTTCAAATTTTCTGAAAAAAAAATCCAAGTATTTAATGTTTTTTCAAATTTTTAGATTGAAGTTTTTTTAAGTGTTTTCCCAGTGTCACGCTCGCTGATAGAATTTCCGGACTCGAGAGAATTATGATGTCCGGGCCTCTTGCATTCTATGTAGCCCCCGGGAAGTTGCATTAGCTGAAAAAGAAAAAAAAACGATTTTGATTTTAAGGAACACAAAATAAAACAGTAATATTTCATAAATAAAAATTACAAAAAAAAAACAATTTTTTTTGTAAATTTTGACTTTTCAAAATTTGGATTTTTCGATTTTTAGCTTTCTTAAAAATTCTGACTTTTTTCGCAATATTGACATTTTTAGAAATTTTTATTTTTTTAAAACTGGATTTTCTCGAATTTTTTTTTTATAAAATTTTGGAGCATTTCGCCTTTTTTTGAAAATATTCATTTGTTTTTCTTCAAAACAGCGGTTCTACTGATAATTGCGACTTGTTTTAAAATGTAGACTTTTTCAATTGTTTGCCTTTTTCAATTCGATTTTTATTTTGATGGAACGGAGTGGTCCTTGGTTATCTTTAAAAATTGAAATACAAAACTTGGCCCCTGAAACCAAGAAAGATGCAACAAAGCTTACTCTAACGCGTTTCGACAGCCAAGCTATCATTTTCAGAAAGAAACTGAATCTTTCTTGGTTTCAGGGGAGAAGTTTCGTATTTCAATTTTCGATTTTTATTGAAAAATTTGGACTTCAACAAACTTCACCTATTTTTAAATTTTCGTCTTGTTTTTTTTTATATTTCGGCTATAAAATATCCGCTTTGTTCAATATTTTGACATTTTCCCGAAATTTTTAATCATGTTTTCGTTTTTTAAAATTTCATCTTTTTTGTAAATTTTAATATTTTTGAAAAATGTTTGTCCATTTAAAATGGTTTGTTTTTTGGAAATTTAGACTTTCTCGAAAATTTCAACTCCATTTCAAAAGTTCTAATTCTTTTGAAATATTTTTGATTTTTTTTTTTTGGAAAATTTTGACCTTTTTTGAATTTTTGACAATGCAGATCTTTTTTCAGAATTCCACTTATTGAAAATGTCTACCTTTTTTTTTTTTTTTTAATTTTGACTCGAAATTTCGACTGACTTAAAATTCGGCTTCCTTAAGCATGTCAATTTTTTTGAAAATTTCGCCATTTAAAAAAAATATTTTTCTTTTGAGGAAAAACATAAATAAAGTGGGTTTATGCTTTATAATTATTTAAAACAAAATTTAGAAAAAAATCGATTTTTTTTTTGCAAATTTCGACTTTCTTCAAAATTTAGAATTTTGAATTTTAAACTTTCTTGAAAATTCACACTTAATTTTTCGAAACTGAGTTTTATCGATTTTCTTTTTAAGATTTCAACTCCTTTGGGACATTTTGGCTTTTTTTGAAAATCTTCACTTTTTTTTAAATACTGATTATACTAACTTCAACTCATTTTAAAATGTTGCCATTTTGAAGGTTTCTATTTTTTGAAGAATTCGATTTTTATTGAAAATTTGAACTTTTTAAAAAATTTATGCCTATTTTTAAATTTTCGGTTTTTTTGTTTTGACAGGTTAAAATATTTACTTTATTCAACATTTTGACCTTTTCTCAAAATTTTCAGTATAACAATTTTCACTCCCAAAATCTCGACGTTTTCTCGAAAATTCTACTTAATTAATTTTAAAAATTTCGATTTTTTTAAAAATTTCCTTATTTTTAAATTTTGGCTTTTGTTGTATATTTTCAATTTTCTAAAAACTTTTTTTAATTTTGTCTATATTTTTTTTTTGGAATTTCAGCTTTTTTGTAAATTTCGACTCCTTTTCAAAACCTATTCTTTTTGAATAATTTGAATTGTTTTTGGAAAATTTTGACAGTGCTGATCATTTTTCAAAATTCGACTTCTTGTTGAATATTTATACTTTTTTTTAATTTTGACTCGAAATTTCGACTTTTTTTGTAAATTTGACCTAGAATTCCGCTTTTTTAAAAAACTTCAATTACATTTTTGAAAATTTCGCCTTTTGAAAACATTAACTTGCTTGGATTTTTTGATTTTTTTTTAATTCCGACTTTTTTCAAGATTTCGACTGTCTTAAAATGTTGACCTTTTTGAAAATTCGATTTTTGATTTTTGTTTAAAATTTTGACTTATTTTGAAATTTTAATTCAAAGTTTTTTGAAAATTGTTGACGTTTTTCAAAGTTCTATTTCTTTTAAATGTTGTCTTTATTGAAAATTTTAAAAGATCTAATTTTTTAAAGATTTTGACACAAATATGCGTCCTTTTCTTAAAATTTAAAATTTTATTCAAAATTTTGGTTTTTTTTTCTAAATTCAAATATATGTTTATTTTAGAATTTCCGCTTCTACTTTTATCTGATTTTTATTTGAAAATTTCACGTTTGTAATTCAAAGTATTGACTTTTTGAAATGCTCACACTTCTTTCGGAATTTCTAACCCTTTTTTTTGAAAATTTCTATCTTTTATCACCACAATTTCGAGTTTTTCTCCAAGTTTTAACTTTGTCAGAATTTCGACTTTTTTTCAAAATTTTTGCATTTTCTCGAAACTTCAAAGTTCTGAAACTTTGATTTTTTGAAAAATTTGTGTTTTCGGAGAATTACGATTTTTTTTTTGAAGAATCTTACTTTTAGTTATGAAGTTTTAAAATTTTGAAGGAATTGTTTAAAACGAAATTGGGAAAATTTTGATTTTTGGAAAATTTCAACTTTTTTGAAAATTTTGATTAAAGTATCGACTTTTTCTCGAATTATTCAGTTTCAAGTTGAAACTTAAAAAGTTAAAAAAATTCAGACATTATCCCAATATTTCAGGTTTGATCTAAAAATTTCGACCATTTTAAAAACCAGATTTTGAAATTCGACTTTTGAAAATTTTGCAGAATTTTTACTTTTTTTGAAATTTTCGATCTTTTAGCACCAGAATTTTGAGTTTTTCTCCAAGTTTTATCTTTTGTCAGAATTTTGACCTTTTTCCTTTCAAAATGTTTGCTTTTTCTCGAAACTTTAAGTTCTGTAACTTCGATTTTTTGAAAAATTTGTCTTTTGGGAAAATTATGATTTTTTTTTTTTTGAATAATGTCACTTTAAATTATGAAGCTTTAAAATTTTTGAAGGAATTGTATAAAACTAATTTGGAAAAATTTTGATTTTTTTGAAAATTTTGATACAAAGTTTCGACTTTTTCTGGAATTATTCAGTTTGAAGTTGAAATGTTTAAAAAATTCAGAAATTTTCCCAATTTTCGACCATTATTAAAAACCGATTTTGAAATTCGACTTTTGATAATTTTGACTTTTTTTTGAAAAGTTAGATATTTTCAAAATATCGACTCTTTGAAATGCTCCCATTTTTTGCAGAATTTTTACATTTTTTTGAAAATTTCCATCTTTTAACACCAGAATTTCTGGTTTTTCTCCAAGTTTTAACTTTGTCAGAATTTCGATTTTTTGTTAAAATTTTTTGCTTTTTCTCGAAATTTCAAAGTTCTGTAACTTTGATTTTTTGAAAAATTTGTCTTTTCAGAGAATAACGATTTTTTTTGAAGAATCTCACTTTAAATTATGATTTAAAATTTTGAAGGAATTGTATAGAACGAATTTGGGAATTTTTTGATTTTTTAAAAATTTTGACACAGTTTCAACTTTTTGAAATGCTACCACTTTTTGCAGAATTTTTACTTTTTTTGAAAATTTCGATCTTTTACCACCAGAATTTCGAGTTTTTTTCAAGTTTTAACTTTGTTAGAATTTCAATTATTTCTTTTTAAAATTTTTTGTTTTTCTCGAAACTTCAAAGTTCTGTAACTTCGATATTTTGAAAAATTTGTCTTTTCGGAAAATTACGATTTTTTTGTTGAAGAATCTCACTTTAATTATGAAGTTTTAAAATGTTGAAGGAATTGCCTAAAACGAATTTGGGAAAATTTTGATTTTCTAAAAAATTCGAATTTTTTGAAAATTTTGACAGTTTCGACTCTTTTCAAGATCTTGACTTTTTTTCAAGATTTTAAGATCTTGATATCCTTACAAACTTCTTCATTTTGAATATTTTTTTTTATAACTTTGACGTTACTTGCTCAATATTTTTTCTCGAATTATTCAGTTTCAAGTTGAAATATAAAGTTTAAAAATATTCAACATTTTTTCCAATCTTTCAATTTTCATCTGAAAATTTCAACCATTTTTGGAAATCTGATTTTAAAATTCAACTTTTGAAAATTTTGACTTCTTTTGAAAAGCACTTTTTGCAGAATTTTTACTTTTTTGGAAAATGTCGATCTTGTACCATCAAACTTTGTCAGAATTTCGATTTTTTTTTGAAAATTTTTGCTTTTTCTCGAAACTTCAAGTTTATGGTAACTTCGATTTGTTAACAATTGATATACAAGTCTTATCTTTAAAAGAAACATAACCAAACTTGCTCTTATCAATTTTTTAAACCGTGCGTTCTACCAAAATTCGACTTTTTGAAATAATTCTCTTTTCTTTCTTTTTTAAAGAACCTCACTTCAATTTATGAATTTTGAAAGGATTATATAAAAAGAATTTGGGAAAAATTTAACAAAGTTTTACTTTCAAAATTTCAATCTTTTTTTTTTCAAACTTTTGACTTTTTGAGGAGTTTTGTTATTTTGAAATACTTTTTTTTTAACTTAACCTTGCTCAATATTTTTTCTCGAAATGTTTAGTTTTAAAGTTAAAATATAAAGTTAAAAATATTCGGAATTTTCCCAAAATTTCAATTTTCATCTGAAAAATTCGACCTTATTTAGAAATCCGATTTTAAAATTCGACTTTTGGAAATTTTGACTTTTTTTAAAAAGTTGGATATTTTGAAAATATTGACTTTTTGAAATGCTCGCACTTTTTCAAAATGTTTACTTTTTGAAATTTGACAAAGTTTTAACCTCTCCAAAATTTCGACTTTTTTTCAAAATTTTAATTTTTTGCGAATTTTTTTATTTTGAAATAGTTTTTGTGGAAACTTGTCTGCTCAATATTTTTTTCACGAAATGTTCAGTTTTAAAGTTGAAATATAAAGTTTAAAAAATTCGGAATTTTTCCCAATATTTCGATTTTCATTAGAAAATTTTAACCTTTTTTAGAAATCCGATTTTAAAATTCGACTTTTCAAAGATTTCGACCATTTTTAAAAATCCGATTTTGAAATTCGACTTCTGAAAATTTTTACTTTTTTTGAAAAGTGGGATATTTTCAAACTATTTACTTTTTGAAATGCTCGCACTTTCTTGAGATTTTTTACTTTTTTTTGTGAATATTTTGATTTTTTACCATCAAATTTTCGACTTTTTCCCCAAGTTTCAACTTTGTCAGAATTTTTACCTTTTTTCAAAATATTTGCTTTTTCTCGAAACTTCAATTTTTTGTAATTTCAATTTTTAAAAAATTCATATACAAATCTTATCCCTTGAAACCAAGAAAATTTAAAAAACACAACACTTGCTCTTAACAAATTTTGAAGATAACCAAAGACGAGTGCGTTTCACCAAAATTCGATTTTTTTGAAAAATTCTCTTTTCGGAAAATTACGATTTTTTTTGAAGAATCTCACTTTATAAAGTTTTAAAATTTTGAAGGGATTGTATAACACGAATTTGGGAAAATTTCGATTGTTTGGAAAACTTCGATTTTTTTGAAAATGTTGACACAAAGGTTCGAACTTTTCTCAAAATTTTGCCTTTTTTCAAAATTTCGTCTTTTCAAAATGTTGACATTTTTGCAAATTCGTTTATTTTGAAATACTTGCTTTGGAAACGTCACCTTGCCTGCCCAATATTTTTTTTCGAAATATTGATTTCAAGTTGAAATACAACGTTTAAAAAATTTAGAAAATTTCCCAATATTTCGATTTTCATCTGAAAATTTAGACGTTTTTTTAAATCCGATTTTAAGTCGAAATTTAAATAAGAATGTAAAAATATGAATAAATACAATTTATTTAAAAAATGTTGAAAAGTTGTTTTTGATTTTTTTGCCAACATTTCGCGAGTACATGAGAACATAAAAGCAAATGTCATTACAAAATTATTTTTAAGAGAATACAGAATTCTCGAAAATGATTTGGAAGATATACTACAGATATTTATTTAGTGAATTGTGTTACAAGGAATCTGTAATTTAGCCTTCTTATTAGAAGAATGATTGATGATTTCTCGGTACCTTAACGAAACGATAATAATATGTTATATTTTCTTTAAAAAAATAAATATTTTGTCAAGCAATCCGGTTATTATATATTAAGAAATCACGCAAGGTTACCCACTTCATGCAACCATTATTATACAAATTAGGCAATACAGATCTTTTGATGAATTGATTCGTTATCTTCAATAAAGAATATGTAAATAAACGTGATTCAGCTAAGCTTACGTGGATTCAAAAGGTCAATAAACATAAGCAAAGAAGAACGAATACTTTCTCCTGCTGGGTTTTTTATAAAACCATGCAAATAGATGTCTGTATTGTAATAATTTTTAAAATAAATAAAGATGTGTGTTAAATAGATACTAAATTAGCGGAAGTGATGTAGGTCACAAAAGTAGAATGACGTATAGATGTTGCCAAATTTAGAAGATGAAACAGAAAAAAATCTTTAGAGGTCAGACGTGCAAAATATACAACTAATTCTTAACCTCCAAAAATTGTCTGATTTGCCCTCAATTTTACACCTTGCTTTCTTTCTAAAATGTTCAAGATTACAATTAAAGTTTTTGTTTTTTTTTTAATTTCTATGTAGTTCAGGAGCATTAATTTGAAATATCGAATTTGGATGTTGATGTTAATATTTCGAGTATTTGTTTGCTGAACATTTTAGAGTTTTTTTATTTTAATTTCCACATTTCGATACTTAAACGCTAAATCTCGACTTTTTTCTTCAAACTTCAACTTTTTTTTCTAACGTTCGGCTATGATATTGAATTTTCTTTGTTCAGTACATTTTGAGTAGAAGTCGTCCAGTGAAATACATCCATGTCCGCAGTGATTTAACAAGTAATAAAAATAGAAAGAAGAAGGATCAAAAATGCAAATTTCTTGCTTAAAATATATTCATCAACACTGAACACATTGGAGTCAAGGTCAACCTTCTTGGTACCAGGGTCAGTTGGAGAGATCTTTTTTATATCGATATTATTACGGTGAAAGTAGGTTCGGAGTCGATAAGGCGTTTAAAAAAAATAAATAATTCAGAGCGGAAAAAAATCACCGCCGTAAAAAGTCGTCCCGAATTAAGTTTCAAGTAGAAATCGGCTGCACATCTGGAGTGTCTAGTCAATGGATTTTTTACGCTTCTCTGGTCGGTAGAAAGTAGACCAAGTAGAAAGTGGTTAACGATACCACCGATGGTTCACTTCATTAAAAGAATAAATACATAAATAATAGCCATAATGAATCTTGATAGAGCTATTATTATACGCCGATGGGTTTAATCGAATCACGCCAGGCTTTGGAATGCCGTTGGATGTGAGTAACACTAACACTAAGTGCGAGAAGCTGATTAATAATTTAAATATGAAACATGAAAGCCGACAGAGCTGCTAAACTAAATTTCGTAGTTAAAATCCTAACTATAAATACAACAACGTGTTTGTCCGTCTGTTTGTTCGCTTTCTACGATTCAATTACTGAAGCAATTTTGACGAAAATTGTTATAAACAGGGTTCCGGTTTTCGGTTTTCATTCCGGGGAAAAAAATCATATCGGTTCCGTTCCGCTTTTCGTTCCGACAAAAATAGCGTTTTTTCCGATTTTCGATTCAGTTCGGGGTGACTCATTTTTTAATTTTTTAAAAGTTTTGATTTTCTAACATAATTCAGAAAATGTCCTCTCTCTTTTTTTAAGTATTACAGCATATAACTGGTCTGGTAATGCTTAAAATATGAACAAAATATTTCTCGATTTTTCGAGTTTAAAAATTTCAGGCTTAAGCTCTGGATTCTGGGTTCATTTTGAGTTCCAACTTTAAAAAACCTCCAACTTAAAAAAAAATTAGCTGATACCCGCGCTTTCGTCTAGGTGAAAAAAGAGAAATGATCCTTTGGTTATATACTTTTTGAAAGTTTCGACTTTTCTGAAGAATTCTATTTTTATTGAAAATTTTAAATTATTTCGAAAATTTCGACAATAAAAACCCTCTTTTTCACAAAGTCGATCTTTTCTCGTTCAACTTCCAAATTTTTTTTTTAATTTGATTTTGAAAATTTCGACTGTTTTCAAAATTTTGATTTTTTTGAGTATTCCAAGTTCCTCAAAATTCTGTCTTATTTGGTTCGTTTTGTATTTTTTTGAATATTTTACTTTTATAACTTTTGTTCTTATTAAAGGTTTTATTTTGTGAAAATTTCAAATTTTTTTGAATATTTTGAATTGATCTCGAAGTTTAAATGTTTGACCTTATTTTTGTAAATATCAGAAACTTCAGACTCGAAATTTCATCTTTTTTTGCAAATCTAACTAATTTTAAATTTGATTTCTTCAAAAGATTTCAATTCTGATGACAATTTTGACAATTTGAATTTTTTCAAAGTTTCAACTTTTTGGAAATATCCACTCTCTCGAGTGTTTGTTTTTTTTATTTAACTTTTTGTTTCAATTTTCACTTTTTCGCAAAATTCTGACTTTCTGAAAATGATGACTTTTGAAAAGTCTGCTTCCGATTTTTATTGAAAATTCTTAAACATTTTTCGATTTCTTTAAAGAATTTCGTCCTTATATTTTGAAAACGTTGAAATGCAAATGTTTTTTTTAGCTTCCACTTTTTTCAAATGTTTATTTATTTTATTATTCGCAGGAATTTTTAGTTTGACGTTTCTTTAGCATTTTAATTTATTTTCCAAATTCTGAATTTTTTGAAAATCTTTACACATAATTTCGATCTTTTCTGCAAATTATTCTTTTTTTCAAATCTTTGATTTTTTCTGTAAATTTAATGATGTTGAAAAACTAACTTTTAAAAACTTCTACTCTGGTTTTTTTAAATTTTTAACCTTGCTCTAACTTTTGACAATTTCTCAAAGCTTTGATCTTTTTTGAAAACAGATTTTTTTTTAATTTCGACTTTTTCTCGAAGTTTCGGCTTTTATGTAGTAAACTGAACTTTTATTTGAAAAATTAGATTTTCCTTTAATTTTTTTTTGCAAAAATTAAATTTTTCTCAAAATTTCGACATTTTAAATATTTTCGAACCTTTTTCGGAATTTAGGCTTTTTTTGAACATTCCGACCTCTATCATTAAAATTTCAACTTTTTCTCGAAGCTGTAACTTTTTCGGAATTTGATTTTTTTGGAAAATTTCCTCTTTTTTTAAAGTTTTGGATTTTTTATAATATGATTATGGTGAGACATTTTTTTTAAAACCTTTACCTTTTTTTTGATAATTTCCACTTTACCTCAAACTTTTTACTATTTCTCGAAGTTTTAACTTTTTTTTTGAAATTCCAACTTTTTTCCGAAAATTTTCACTTTTTTCAAAATTGCAACTTTTTGAAATATTTGATACAGGATTTTAATCTTTTTTGAAAATTTCTACTTTTTATCATCAAAATTAGGACTTTTTTCGAAGTTAAATAAATATAGTTTCATTCAAATTTTGAAGTTTTTTTCGAAATTTCCATTTTTTTTCAGAATTTCGAGTTTTTCTGATAACTTTGAGACATTTTCAATATTCGCCCGTTCCAGAAGTTTTTTAATTTAGCTGAAGAATCTAATTTTTCAAATTATCAATTTTTAAATTTTGAACGAATTCTACAAAACGAATTCAAAGTTTAATTAAATTTCGATTTTAAAGCTGCTATAAACAACCGTTTATTACAAAAATATCAAACTGTAACATTTGAAAAGTCAAAGTAAAATCCATATTGTTAGCTAGCCGCGCTAATACGTCTCAAATCAATCGCCCAGAATGAATGCCCGAATCCCAGCAGCCGCATTTCGGTTCCTCGAGAGAATTTGTCCCGTCAGCGATCCTGAAACCTCAACTTCTGAGATCATCGCTGACTTTGTGCGAAAACTCCGAAACCCTCGGTTGACATGGTTGATAACACTGCCTAAATTCAAAACAATCTGAAAAAAAAATCGCAGCTTCGAGGCTAAAGTCAAAATTTCGACTTCAATTTCAAGATACCGGTTTTAAATAGGAATATAAATGTTGTATTTTTCCCTTGAAATTTTGACAAAAATTCCCAATTTCTAGGAAAAATTAGAAATAGCGCGATTTTATCGCAAATTTTAAGAAAAAAAAAAACAATTCCGGGAATTTTGGGAAGTTTTATGAAGTCGGCATCGTAAAAAAATCATTAGAATTTGAAATTTCGAGAAACAAATTGGCATATTTAAATTAAAATGAAATTTGAAGGAAAAAATTCAAGAAAACTCGAAATTTTTATTAATAACTTCAAAAAATAGGGAAAAGGGAAAATCCAAGTTTTAAAAAAAAACAAATTTTGAGTGTTTGTTCTGAAGAAAAGTGGAATTTTCGGAAAAATTCTAATTTGCAAATAAAATTGCCAGGAAACTGGGCTTCAATAAGAAAAACTCCACTGCTTGAATGCATATTTACAATAGCACATAAAATTTTTATTTTAAACTCAAAATTTTAGGAAAAGAAAAATATTTCGAGAAAAAGGTCCAAATTTCAAAAAAGAGCCGAAAATTTTGAATAAAGAATATTCAAGTTATGCAACTTAAAATTCAATTTGGCTTGAAATTTTGAGAATAAAATCAACATTTTCTTAGAAAGAGTGGAAATTGTAAGTTTCTAATTGAACTTTCAAAATAATGTTCTTTAAAGTAAATTCGTAATTTTTGCATAAATTTGTGTAAAATTTTGAAAAGGGTATTTCTAAAAAAAAATTCACAGATTTCGCAATCCTTGCAACCAACGGAGACATTGGAAATGATAACACCAAATAGAAACATAATTAACACTTTATTTAACATACAAGGTTATACAGGGTATTTACAAATTTCAAAGCCAACGCTTGGTAGTTGATTCGGACTGATAAATAAATACGAATTACGAAAAAAAAAATAATAAAAAATGTTTACTTTTCGAATTACAGACTTTCAAAGTTGTTATAAAAAATAATTTAATTAATAATTTCATAACCTCTTTACCGATCGTGTTGAAATATGAAACCTTTATTTATTTAGATTATTAAAGCTAGAATCTTAGTGACCTCGACCCTTGTGTTATCCAACACCCCTTGAAATTCGTCACGACAGTTATCTATGTATCTTCGAAGTAGTAAATAATAATAATTACATAAAATATGTATTGATTTACAACAATACGTATTACGTTTAGTTTTTATTTTTTTATAACTGATTTAAATGTCGTTAAGGCTGACTGTGTTGAAAGTGTTTGCAGAAGTGTCTTACACCACATGAATTTTATGGCCTTTCATAGTTTGTTTGAACCCCCTGGTTGGATAGGTAGTACATTTCAGAAATTTGTCATTCCGACAAGTGGTTCTTAGATATTCTGTCATCCCTATTTTTTCCAAGTTTAAGAATCATTTTATTGACACTGAATGTGCCTTCTTTCCTTTTTGAAAGGCAACGTTACAATGAATAGACCACAAGGTGCTCGTAAGTAGTAATTGTCTTGAAAGTGTTATTCCTGGCCTTTTCTTTTTGGGATAAAAGTATTTTGTTTTCAGTTTCCTCTTGATCCTAACATTTATTGCCCCGGTCATGTAATTGTTCTTCCTGACAAGAATTTATGGTGTTTGAATTGCATGTCATATTTTTGTTTCTTTGAATGGACTTTTAAATGACCAGCTGCATTCAACCCAATTTGGTTTCTTGAAAATGAAGTTAATTTTTTCTGATTTCAATGGAATTTCTAATTACTCCCAAAATAAACTTGTATCAGTTAATAAATCTTATTTAGATTATTTCGCATTGAAATCAGGATCATCGAAAAAAACATTAGAGGGCAGTTGAATGGCAAATTTATCAATCTTAAAAATTGAGGTTGGTTCTGTGATTTTCTTTATCTTATTCCAGATCACACGTGAATTCGTTTAGATATGATTTGATTCATATGGTACATTACTTCAAACTCTTTTAAAGAAAATTACAATTTTTTAACTAATGCTGAAGTAATGATGTTCGCTTGACACCCTGGATTTAACAACGCTGGACATTGTTTAAAGTTACTGTATCTATTTCTAATTAAAACTAGAGCTGTACTGGTTGTACTGATTGCCATTTTCGCTTTGCATGATCGTTTAATTTTTCCGCTCTTATGGGAATAATAAATAAAAGTAATTCCCTTTTTTGTCGAAAGCTCTAAAACCTTTATTACAGTTAATTAGTTGTCTTAGACCGGGTTGTGTGGTTCTTGTGAATTAAAAAATGTTTAGGACGGTTGTGACCTGTTCTTTTATTTTAAAGCGGTCTTGCAACAACTCTATTGCATAATTAATTAATAATAATAATTAGCTGATAATGACAATGATTCAATAACGTCACTTGAATCTCCTTCCATAGAATCGCAAAGATAATGAAATTTCTTAATATCAAAAATACGCTTGTCGTAATGAACTGACCACTTAAATGAATCTAAAAACAAAAATGGGAAGCGATGATGATTAGCAACAGATATGGTATTTAATTATCTCGAGCCGTTTAATAATGACAGAGTGAGTCTGATTGAATTAGTAAATTTCAATTTATGTCAGTTAAAATTTTATCGGATGTTCAAATGAAAAAGTCATCAAGGGTGCTCTAAGTGTTTTAGAAGAGAACGTAGCGAACCCGGCATTCGATTACTTATTGATTATTTTGGTTGATCCGTCAAGGGTCATTTTGACGTCTTATTTATCCAGAGAGGTTAAAATTTTCTAACCTAAAGAAAATCGTCTAGAAATTTATTTTACTCTTATTTTTTACTCTTCTTTACAAAATTATGCGCTTATGCTTTCTAAATAATTATAAACACAAATTTTGGGCTTTTCCGAAATTTAATAATTTCTTCCACAATTTCCAATTTTTTAAATTTTTACATTAAACTTGCAATTCTTGTGTTTTTTCTTAAAACTTCGGATTTCAAACGGATTCAAAATTTGAACATCAGTCTTGCGAGTCTAACCCAAGATATTGCATTAGAAAAATAAATATAGAGTATTTTCTTGAAATTATGACTTTCTCACAAAATTCCTCAACCTTTCAAAATGTCATTTATTTTTCTTAAACTGCCAATAAATATTTACGTTTTGTTTAAAATTTTCATGTTAAATAATAAATTCTAAATATTTTTAAAGATTTTGACTTATTTTCGAAATTGTGACCTCAGCCTAAAAAATTCTTAAAATTATAAATGTATAAACTCGAAAACTCAAGATTTTTTATCGAAATTTTGTAATGTCAACTTTTTTTTCTAAATTTAAGATCCCCTTTTTTATTAAATCATGAGAGGTTTTCTCAAATTTTCAAATCCCAAAATTTAAACTTTACTTTCTACTTTTATTTTCAACACCAATAAAGGTTTCAACCAGTGTTAAAGCTTTAATCTTTTATTTTTAAGGTTTTAAATTTAATCTAGACTCTTTTGTTAAGAACACAAGTCATTTATTTAAAATCTCGACTTTAAATGAAATATTTTAATTTTTTTCAAATGATTTTGATTTAGTTGCAAAATTTTATCTTTAAACTCAAAATGTTGACATATGTTTTGAAATTTTAGAACCTTATGAATTTTTTGAAATCCTGGAATATTTTCCTAAAATTGTCTATTTTTTTTTATTTTCGACCTTAGTATGGAAGTATTCGACTTGAGATTTCAAGTGAAAACTTGAATATTCAAATATTTTTCTTTCGACTTTTTCCTATTTCTAAGGTTATTTCTGCAATGTTTATCTTTTCTAAATTTACAGTTTCCAATAGCCAAGTTTCTTCTGAAAGATTATTTTTTAAATTGAAATATACTCGTATAACCAAATAGATTACGAAATAATTTAAATCAAAATAATATTAAGGCATCTATGCTCATGGCTCTTGAAAGAAATATTTTAGTACAAAGCGAAAACAATAAAATATTAAAATATATTTAATCTACAAGTAAAAATTTGTCAACTTTATTGTAAAAGTAATTTACATTTATTTGAGCCCTAAAAATTATAAGCGCAGATATTTTACCACATTCGTTTACTGAGTACTTCAAGGTTTTCAAGACAGTACGTGAATTGGATTTAGGGTAAGAGTTTACAGCATAATAATGGAATTATAACCCCTCAGTTAAGGGCCGCTGACTTGGGTAGCCCGTGTAAACTTCAGAACCTTTAAGTTTGCGCATCTTTACATGCTCACGATACCGCCTATTGTGTTCAGTTTTTGTTAGCGGTGTTTTCGTACTTAACTCACTAGATTCTCTATTTTCAATCTCCCGTCGACGTTTTTTACGCTCTCGATATGTCTTACATTTTTCGCTATTTTTCATACTCTTAATAACCATAGCTGATAGCCGTGTCCAATGAAACTGGATTAAACGAATATGGTGTACTGCGGTGAATTGTAAACTTAACATTCTCCCATAGTTTTCACGCCGGCCTCTCGACGCCGAGAGCGCTCGACTAACGAGTATGTCAGAGCGAGCGACACCGTGTTCTCTTAAGCTTGAACGAAAACCCGAAACTTCACCCTATATCTCAACATAAACATTTCCAATGTTAAAAAAACCCAAACTTTAGGATAAAGTAAAAATTATTTTAACAACATAGAAATTCAACGAACCGAAATAAATCGTTATTTTTTTCGGTTCTGTTCCGGTTTTCGTTCCTACAAAAATAACGGTTTTTTTCGGTTTCCGGTTTTCGGTTCAGTTCCGTTTCGAAGCCCTGGTTATAAAGTGCAGAGCGGGATCGTTACTAGTACACGTGTTATCCCGGCAAAGTGTTTTACATTTTCCCAAACTAATTTTATATCCGGAAAGGTTCCGTTTTCTGTGTCAATAAATGATTTGAGGTAGATGACAGCGCCATCTAATGATATCGCAAAGGTTCCGTAACTTGGCTATGGAGTTATTTTAATGTAAGCGTCTGGTAGCGTCTTCTAAAGCGATAGGTAGGGCGCAACTTTCTGCCAAATATATTAGCTGGAGACTCGCTAGGCAGTTATACACACGTGACTCGTAAATATACACGTGACCGTATCAACGAATTTGAACAAAACAGCATTCTGCCATCTGCGCGAACTAAAGATGTGCGTAGCTGATTAAGTTAGTTGCGTTTATCCAAACTTTCCAAACTAATTTTATTTCATTAGAAAGTATATTTGATCGACAGCACCATCTATCGCTGTCTTACATCAGTTTCGTTTTTAATTAAAAAGAGTCGCAAATTAAAACATTAAAACAAAACAAACCGATTCGTTAATTTAACAGATTTAAAAACGCTCTTCTGGACAGTTTTCCGTTAAATTATATTCATCTAATTCCGCAAACGAAGTAGCGAGTAATGGTATTAAACATGAAAATAAAATAAAAATTATCACTGCTGTATTACAAAAAAATAACATTTTATAAATCTATTATGGGGGATACCTTAAACTTTATGTGCCAATTACATGCGTATTCACCGTCGTTTTACGCACAACTTAAATAAACTCGAAGAGTTAAAATATCCTTCAGCTGCAAATTCGTAGCATAGCACAAAATAACATATCGGTTACAATAATTCAACTATAATTATCTCTAGAATGTATTGCTCAACAGCAATGATTTGTACAAGCGGTTAATAATGTGCGAAATGAGTGATAGTTGTCGGTATGTACACCTTTCTGATAAATTAAAGTAACTACGTTTTGCGGTTTGCGTCTAAGGCGCCAATTTTCTAATGGGAAGATTTCAACTAGCTTCAAAGAGAAAGTAACATTCTCTCCCACGATCCTTTTTTTGAATCATATTTCCTACTTTTTGCCACGCCATAAAAACACAACCGCTACACTGCTTCTATGATAGGTGGTCAAATAAAAAGCAGTTTGATGGGACGAGTCCAACGCTGGACAACGAATTTATGACCAAAAATTATCGCCGTTATCTGATTTGTTCTCTATATTTTCCAACTTCAAATATTTAGCCGAATAGAGTTTTAACAAAAGAAGTTTAAACACTGAATATTCAATTTCTTAAATTAAAATTAGTTCAAACTCGAAATTTGGAGAAGCAAGTCACAATTTACTGAAAGTCTAAATTTCGAGAATATGGAGGTTATTTCGAAAAAGTCTAAATATCGGGTTCAAAAATAAAATTTTGGAAAAAGCATACACATTACAACCTTTAATTAGACGTATTGATAAGTAAATCAAAATATCGGAATAAAAAAGGTAAATCGTATCAACAAATTTCGAGTTTTTGTAGACAGTTCAAAGTTCATTCTTGCCTAATTCAGGTTTATTTTTAATTTCGACATATTTTTTTTAAATGTTACATTGAATCTTTAATTTCTATTTTGTAAATGTTGATTTTGCTTCAAAATTTGAAGTTTTTGCAAAATTTTCACTGAAAACCTCAAATTTCTAAAAAATTTTTTTAGAAATCTCAAAAAATTACTTATTTTCCACTGCAATTTTAAAATTGAAATCTGAAGATCGACTAGAAATTTTAGGTTTAAGGTTTAGATTCTTACGAAAAAATCGAAATCTAATAATTTAGAAATCTTCTAGTTTCGTTTTGTTCTGGGAATTTTAATCTAAAAAGTCGAAGTTTTAAGAAAAAAAAAGTTGAATTTTAAAGAACCTGTTTTTATTGAAATTTTCACGTTAAAGTCGATAAAGTTGAAATTTTCGACTGAAGTTGTTGAAGTTTAAACTTGAACTCGTTATTTTCTTTTCCATCAAGTTTTGAATTGGATGGCTTTTTGCGTGCAGAAAGAAACCAAACCACAAATTCTTGAACATAAGACTTTTAGCATATAGTTCCATAATATTTGCTCTAAATAAGAACCAGGTCTCATTTTAAAACCCAGCGCCATCTGTTAACCGAAGAACCACTCAGCTGAATGAATTGGACAGGTAAAAAACCTGCAGGAGGGACCCAAGTCCTTTGGTTTCTTTTAGCAAAACCAAAAGTTAATAAGATATTGTTTTCATAGGTGTAGCAGAAAAATGGGAACTTCTGGAAAAAATCTTCCTAGTGGAATATAAATTTATTAAACCAGGACACGATACTTACCTTCTTCCCTGGTTTAAAAAATCTATATTCAACTGGAAAAAACTTTTTCCAGAAGTTTTCTTCAAAATTCGTTCTTCTCGCACATTTTCTTTAGATATTTTTTCTCAAAATTCGTCTTTTTTACAAAATTCGTCTGTTTCTTCTATAATTTCGAATTTGTTTTTACAATTTGGTTTCTATTATCAAAATCTGCCTTCTCAAAATTTTGAAATTTTATCTCAAAATTCTTCGTTACTTTTTTTTTAATTTCATTAAAATTCCACTTTTTCTGAAAATTTCGACTTTTCTTAGAATCCGATGTAAATTAAATGCGATGTAAATTTGGGTTGGTTTGTCAAAATTTGTTTTTTTAATGAAAAGTTGCCGGATCTATTTAAATTTTTAAGCACTGATTGGCAGACAATACATAGCCTAAATCGGTGGGTCTAGGAGCGTGAAATTTCACACATCTTCCCCATAATAACGTAGGTGAGCACGAAGAAAGGATTTTTCAAAATTCAGCCTCTAAGGTGATAAAAATGGGCATTATAAACCACCTAAAATGTACACAACGAATAATACACGCCATTGTATTTAAAGTTGCCTACACGATTACAGAGCTGACGTCATTTATGAGGGTGTTTTCAGTCTTCACACGAATTTATTCTAATTTTTACAAGCGATCAATGCATATTTTGCCTTTTTAAGAATCCCTTTTTTTTAACTCCCTATTTTGTAATTTCACGAATCCTTGTTTTAATTGTAAACTTCTAAATATTTAAGTTTTAAAATCGAAATTTTGTCTTTAATTTGGCATGTTTGATGTTAAAATCGGAATGTTGAACATTTGTTTATGGTTATTTTGAAGTTTCTTCTCGAAATTTTGACGTCATTTCCAAATTTTGTCTCTAAATTCAAAATTTCGAGAAACCGTTTTGTAAGAATTCAAATTTTTAAATTAAATCCAAAATTTTGTCAAATTCCTATTTAGATTTTAATCTCAAAAATTCTTCTAAATTTCGACTTTTTTGAAACTTTTTAGTTAGAAAATAAAAAAGGTTCTTTTTTCTAAATTTCGACTTTTTTTGAAACTTTTGTTTGAAAATAAAAAAAGTTCCATTTTAAAATGCTAGCTTGAGCTAAGTCTCGAATTCGTTTTATACAATTGGTTGAAAATTTTAAAAAATCGCAGTTTAGAAACTTGGATTTTAAAAAAAAATTAGTATTTTCAGGAACTGCAATTCAACTTATTTTGAAACTTTTCAGTTTTTTAAGAACTATTCCATTTTAAAATACTACCTTTAAAATCGAAATTTAGTTAAGTTTCAAATCCGTTTTATACGATTCATTTAAAATTTTTAAAACTTGCAATTAGAACCTCAGAAGAAGTTTCGAGAAAAAAGACAACATTTTCAAATCAATTTTGACAAAAGGTCAAGTGTTCACAGAAAATTTAAGTAAAAAAAAAGAGGCAGAATATTTGGCAAATATTTATATTCTGAAAAAAATCATAAGTTTAAGAAGAAGTTGAAATTTGATGTCAAAAAGTGGACATTTTCAAAAAAAAGTGAAATTTCTGACACATTTCGAACATTTCAAAAGACGAAATTTTGAAAAAAATTTAATTTTCCAAAATGTGAAGGTTTTCGAAAAAAGTCCAATTCTTCAAATAAAAATTTACAACAGAAAAATCGAAACTTAGAGAAAAACTCAAAATTTTTGAAAAGAAGTCAAAATTAAAAACAAAAAGCTAAAATTTCGAGAAAAGTGGACATTTTCAAAAAAGTGGCTATTTTGAAAAAAGATGGCGGTTTTGAATAAGACAATATTTCAACATAATCAGATTTCCAAAAATTTCGAATTTTTGAAAAAAAGGCGAATTAAAAAAATCACTTGAGTAAATCAATGTCGAAACTTGCAAAAAATTCAAATTTTCAAAAAAGATTGAAGTGTTTTAAAAAATCGAATTTAAACAGCAGTTAGATTTACAAAAAAGTAAAATCAAAATTTTAAAAAAGGTATACAATTCCAGTAACAAGTTGAGAATTTTGAAGAAAGTTAAACTTTTCAAAATTAAAAGTGAAAAAGGTTAAAACTTTCCAAAAAAATTCAAAACCTTTAAATAAAGTCGGATTATTCAAAAAAAATCGAAATATTGAAAAGAAAATTTTCAAAAAAGGGGAAATTTCCAAAAAAATGTTTAATAACGACAGACATTATCAAAAAAAAGTTTTCAAAAAATTAAAACATACAAAAAGCTGGTATCTCCCTGAAGATGATGCTTGGCTATCGAAACGCATTAGAGCAACTTCTGTTGTATTTTTTAATCTTTCTTGGTTTCGGGGGACAAGATTTGTGTTTCAAGTTTTAGAACATTCTACAATTTTTAAAAAAGCCAGAGTTTTCAAAAAGTTGGGATTTTCAAAATCTTTTTTTTTTGGTGGAACGGACTGGTCCTTGGTTATCTTCAAAAATTGAAATACAGAACTTTTCCCTGAAACCAAGAAATATTAAAAAACACAACAAAGGTTGCTCTAACGCGTTTCTCTCTGAAGATGACAGCTTGGCTGTCGAAACGCGTTAGAGCAACCTTTGTTGTGTTTTTTAATCTTTTTTGGTTTCAGGGGACAAGTTCTGTATTTCAATTTTCAAAAACAATCAAAACTTCAGAAAAAACGAAAATTTCTAAAATTAAATTAAAATTTGGAGAAAAAAGTTAAAATTTTAGGACTTGGGCAAGAAAATATCGATATTTTGGAAAATTGCGATATTCTAAAATGTCGAAAATTTCAGTAAAAATCGAAATCGTTAAAAAAATTCGGTGTTTTAAAAGGGGTGACCCCAGAATCCTTCCTCTTCTTTTACACAGACCGCGCGTGTATCAGCTAGTTTTTTGATAAAAAAGTAAACATGTTTTAAAACATGTTTTCCTAATTTTTAAAATTTGAATAAAGGCAAAAATTTGAGGAGAATTTTCTTTGGAAATTTTAACAGTTGTGTTTTAATTCATCCTTCTGGAAATTCAAATTTGTTTCTCAAAATTTTGACAACCATTTCCAATACTGCGACAAGCTGCAGCGCTCATTTTCCTTTGGCTTAAACGCTCAAAAGGAAATAAATGTTTAACTCGCCGATTTTTCTCAAAATTTACGAAATTTCGCCAAAATTTGTATGAGAAATTTCGAAAACTGGGTAAATTTTGAGAAAAATCGGAAATTTCGACAAAATTTGACTGAGAAATTTCAAATTTTTACCAAATTTTTTCTCGGAAATTTGGCTTTTTTTCTCTAAATTTCACAATCTTTTTATAATTTGTTTTTGTTTCTTGGAATTTAGGGTTTTTCTACGTAAAACGCCTTTTTTTTGAAATCTCGTCGAAATTCATCTTTTCTCAAAATTTAAATTTTCTTCGAAATTCGTCTTTTTTTTACAGACTATTCTCGATATTTTACTAATTTTCCCAAAATTTTACATTTAAACGCGACTTATTCGGTTTTTCTCAAAATTTCGCATTTTCCTCGAGATATGTCTTTTTTCCGGAATTTCTACTGTTTCTTTTTTTTTTTCATAATGTGTCTTTAATTTCGACATTATTCTGAAAAATCGACCTTTTGGATTTTTGTGCAAAAGTTCTCGTAATGTGGCCTTTTTCCTCAACTACTTTTTAAAAATTTATTTTTTTACATTGCGACATTCTCTGTAGAATTTTTTCTCCATTGCGAAGTTTTTCTCGAAATGTTGACCGTTTTTTTTTCTTCACATTGCAATTTTTCGAAAATTTCGTTCTTTTAGAATCGGAATTTCCAGAAATTTTGACTGGATTTTTAAAGTTTGGCTTTTTTAAAGTTTCTTTCTTAAAGTTTGGATTTTTATTTCAAATTTTGATGTTCAACATTTCTAGAAATTCTGACTTTTTAGTCGAAATTTCAATTTTGAGAAATTTAAATTTTAAAATTTCGCATTTTCCTCGAGATTAGTCTTTTTTTCGAATTTTCCACTGTTTTTTTCTTTTTTTAAAGTATTTTTTTAATTTCGATATTATTTGGAAAATCGACTTTTGGCTTTTTGTGCAAAAATTGTATTAATTTGTCTTTTTTCCTCAACTACTTTTTAAAATTCATTTTTTTACCTTACGACTTTCTCTAAAAGATTTCGTCCCTTTTTCTCCACATTGCAATTTTTCGAAAATTTCGTTCTTTTAGAATCTGAATTTCCAGAAATTTTGACTGGATTCTTAAAGTTTGGATTTTTATTTCAAATTTTGATATTCAACATTTCTAGAAATTCTGACTTTAGTCGAAATTCATCTTTTTCGAAATTTCAATTTTGAGAAATTTAAATTTTAAAATTTCGCATTTTCCTCGAGATTTGACTTTCAAAATTTCGAGAAATTCTGACTTATTAATCGAAATTTTAATTTTGAGAAATTTAAATTTGGAAAATAATGAACTTCGACCTGTTTTTTTGGGACGATTCCATTCTGCAAAAAGTCGTCCAATTTTTCTCCAACTGTTGACTTTACAATCTCAAGATTTTAAATTTTCAATTTAAATTAAATTTCAAATTTAATCCTAATGAGAAACTTTGACTTGAATTTTCAAAAAGTCGAAATCTCTTAAAAAGTTTCTGAAATTTCAACTTTCGTCTCGAAGTTTCGAAATTCATCTCTGAATATTTCAATGTTTCCCAAATTCCGAATAAGAGCCTAATTTCAGAAATGTATCTCAAAATTTTACGTGGTTTCTTTCGATTTTAGGGGAAGGGATATTGTGACATCATGGACGTGCTTTTTTTGTCAATTTTCAGAGGTATAAAATGTTACATGTTTTTATTCGTTAGGTAAGCTCGTCAGATAATTTTAAAAAGAGACAAATCACAATTAAAAAAAATTAATCCTGAGTGAGTCACACACTTTCGAGAAATGTTGTTGAGCTTCAATTATAGTTTTTTGCTTGGATGAAATTTTAAGTGTCATTTCTTTTTTCAGTCGATGCTCCTACGCCTCCCCCACGACCATGGATACCTTTGGCCAGACCTACAACAAATCGTCAAACATGTAAGTTGCTAACTCATGCCCCATCCCATCTCATCCATCTCTCTCTAGGTATTTTCACTGTGATGTGCTACAACGTTCTTTGTGATAAATATGCCACCAGACAAATGTACAGTTACTGCCCCAGTTGGGCTTTAAATTGGGACTACCGTAAGAAAGGGATTTTAGAAGAAATCAGGCATTACGCCGCCGACATCATCAATCTGCAGGAAGTCGAAATGGAACAATTTTATAATTATTTTCTTCCCGAGCTCAAACAGGATGGTTATTCGGGGATTTACTCCCCGAAGTCGCGAGCGAAACATATGGCTGAAAGCGAGAGGAAATACGTCGATGGCTGCGCAATTTTTTATAGGAGTTCAAAGTAAGACTTTTGCGTCGATTGATTTTATAAATTTTTTAACGCTTGATTTTAGGTTTACTTTAATTAAAGAACATTTGGTGGAATTTAACCAATTGGCTATGGCGAATGCCGACGGTTTGGATCATATGTTAAACAGAGTAATGCCAAAGGATAATATTGGGTTAGCTGCTCTACTACAGACGACGGAAGCAGCCTGGGAAAACAGTAAGTTATTTCTACTGTCACTTTTCCTTCTTGGATCTCTTGATGTAAGTTTTTCCCAATCATTGCACCTTGGTCGATCCTGCATTTTTCAGACAGATCATGATAACTGTTCCATTTTAAATTTCAAATGAAAAACATTCTGCTTCAATTTCGACTTTAAACTCAAAATGTCGACTTTTTTTTTTCAAATTTTCGACTTCTTAAATTTCGACTTTTTTCTAAAAAATTTAACTTTTTTGAAATGTTACAAAGGCGTAGAAAGAACAACGATTAAAAATAATGTTATTTTTAGAAATTTCGACTTTTTTTCTTAAATTTCGATTTTAGGATCGAAATTTCGAAATTTCGATCTTCTCGAAATTTCGTTTTTTTTCTCAAATTTCGATTTTTTTCTCGAAATTTCGACTTTTTTTTCTCAAACTTTCGACCTTTTTTTAAGTTGCGGCCTTAATCTGAAAAGTTAGACTTTTTTCTGGAAATTTTTTTTTTCCTCTCAATTTACGACTTTTTGTTCTCAAATACCGACTTTTTTCTCGAAATTTTGACCTTAATATCGAAATTTCGACATTTTTCTCGAAATTTCGACTTTAAACTCAAAATTTTGATTATTTTCTACAAATTTCGACTTTTTTCTCGAAATTTAGATCTTAATCGCGGAATTTCGATTTAAAACTCGAAATTTCAACTTTTTTCTCCAAATTTCAACTTTTTTCTAGAAATTTCAACGTTAATCTCGAAATTTCTAAAAGAAAGACCAAAATTTGCTAATTAAAAATAGCAATTATTGAACACACCCTACTACCACTGTCAAGATTGTTGGGGCAAAAGAGTAGTGGGGATGTAACTGTCATCTGCCTAATTTAACCATAGAGTGTGCTTGTTATAGAGCGACCTATTCTCGAAATTTCGAGAAAAAATTCTATATCAAAGTCTAAAATCCAAGATTAAAGTCGAAATTTCAACATTAATCTCTGAATTTTAGGAAAAAAGTAAATATTTCAAAAAAAAAAAGCCGAATTTTCGAGAAAAAAGTCGAAATTTTGAGTGTAAAGACGAAATTTCAAGTTTAAAGCAGAAATTTCGAATTTAAATCCGAAATTTCGAGAGAAAAGGTCGAAATTTCGAAAAAAAATCAAAATTTGAGAAAAAAAGTCGAAATCTCTAAAAATATTTATTTAAATCAATGTCCTTTTTACGCTTTTGTAAAATGTCGATTTTGAACTCGAAATTTCGACTTTTTTCTCAAAGATTCTACTTTAACATTGAAATTTCAAGATAAAGGGTCGAAATTTTGGGTAATAAAAAATTGAATTTACTGAACGTACCCTACTGCTAAGTGTCAACATTAAATTGTAAAAGAGTTGGTGCTTAGAATAAGTCTTATATTCTAAGGGTTGGTGGGACTTAACTGTCATCTGCCTAGAACCAAAACCTAACCATAGAATAAGAAATTTCGACTTATCTCAAAATTTCCTGAAAAAAAGTTGAAATTTCGAGATTAAAGCCGAAATTTCGACTTTATCTAGGAAATTTCCTCAAAAAAGTCGAAATTTGAAAAATAAAGTAGAAATTTCCACTTTCATCTCGTAATTTCCAGTTTAAATTTTATATTTCTAAATATATTTTTATAAATTAATGCCCAAAAATACATAAATAAAAAACAAAGCAGAAAATAAATTTGTATCGGATTTTTCTAATTAGGAATAATTAAAATATAAATATTAGTCTTTGAAATCCAAGAAAAAACTTTCAAAATTAAACTACGCCAATTCATTATTATTATATAATTTTTCTTTTATTAGAAATGTTTAAAAATTTCACAAACAAGGCGATTAATCGGAAATTGATCTTTCAGCGCCCAATTTTATCGGGAATCGATACTTTTGCTCGCGATTCTAATCGATCCAAAAATCGATTATTTTTAAAAAGGAATCGACATCCCTACTTTGTATTTACTTTGTGTTTACTTTTAGCCCCCGCAGATTCTCAGTTCATCCAGCAGCCCCTCTTGGTTTGTACCGCCCACATCCATTGGGATCCCGAATTCTGCGACGTGAAGCTGATTCAAACGATGATGCTGAGCAACGAGCTGAAGACGATTCTGGAAGATTCGGCCCAAACGTTGAAATCCTTGGACAACGTTAACTACGATTCGAGCAACATCCAGTTGGTATTATGCGGCGATTTCAATTCCTTACCTGATTCTGGAGTGATCGAATTCTTGGGGACTGGTAGGGTGTCCCAAGACCACAAGGACTTCAAGGATTTCAGTTATAAATCTTGCTTGGAGAAAGTTCTCGCCTGTGATAAACCAAACGAATTTACTCATTCCTTCAAACTGTCATCTGCGTACAATGATGAAATCATGCCATTCACTAATTACACGTAAGTTGCTTGATTGTTAGCTCTTTGGATTTTAAACTTCGAAGAAGCACAAAAAAAAACCACTGACTTACCGCACCGACACACCACACTACTATTCTTAAAATTTGATACGCTTTAAAATCGTAACAACAATCTTTAGACAATGGCATCTTTGCAGGTTTGACTTCAAGGGCATTATCGACTACATCTTTTTCTCCAAGCAGACCATGACTCCCCTTGGTCTATTAGGGCCGATATCGCAGGAGTGGTTGACGCAAAACAAAGTGATCGGTTGTCCACATCCTCACGTTTTTTCCGACCATTTTCCACTCTTAGTTGAACTGGAGATGGTGCCGACTGTGAACCCGCCAATGAATGGAATTATAGGCCACAGGTGAGTGAGGGAGGCTCAAATTGTGGCTATTGAACTTCAGCATTTGGAGATTGTAGGTAGCCATAATGAAAAAAAGAGTGTTTATCTATATTTTAGAATAGTTCCAATAAAAATATTTTATTTCTGACCCAAAATTTTAAATTTTTTGAAAATTAAAAAATTAAAATTCGAAATATGCTGAAAACAGCAAGAACTATGAATTATTATTATATTACTTATTATATTTTATTTTCTGTATTTTAATAATTTGTATTTTATTTTAAAAAAATCACGAAGTTGTGAAATCTAAAAAAATATTTTAATAAATTTAAGTAATGACGATGAGTTAATCAAAATAATTTTACAATTTCAAATTATTTTGAATATAGAAAACTTCTAAATTTAAAATATGTCTTTAATGCTTATGTAAAACAGCGCTAAGCGAAAATTTCTTTTAAAAAATCTTTAAAATAAAATATTTCAATGATATCACACCACAATATTTAGTAATTTAGTCAGACTTTGATCTGGCGTTTTGACCTGTCAGCCTATATTTGAATGCTTATATTCTTCTCTCTGTCTTAATAATGCAGGTAGCAACAAGTTGAGACTAGCAACTAACCATTGTCGCCTTTGCATTCTCTGTACCTTGCCGGGCGAAGCGAAACACAAAAACCAACCAAAAAAAGCTACATCGGTTCGTCTGGTTCCAAAAACACGTCATCTTCATATTGTGTAATATTAGTAAAATGGGTACCTGACGCCATCTATTGATTTCAACACGCAGCTGATATACGTAACAGTAGTTACTTGAAAGACAGTTGGTCTCGAATAATTTTCAAAGGACCATCCATTTTAATTTCATAAAATCACTGTGATTTTTAATTATTAATATTTAGTGTTGATGGACATAATGTACAATTTTTCTTTTATCATTTAATAATAAGAATAAGTCAGAGCTATGAGAATTAGTTTTTTCTAAAGAAGCTTCTAAAACTTATCATACACAGCAAATTCGTTCGTATTATGGTCGCATTCTAATAGTTCTGAAGTAATTTTAAATATACCAATATAGTGAATTATACACTATTTAATTTAGTTGTAGCAATTTTATTATTACCTTTCAATAATTTTATAAAGTGATAGTATGTGATTGATTATTTGATCTTTACATTTTATTTTATTTTATTGTAAAATGAACTTTTTAATTGGTTGTGAGCACCTGTATGTTTTGTGTCAATAAAATGATCAGCAGTGTAATACTTTTTATGATCTAATGCGTTGATCCAAATAAAATGTATCGTTTGAAAGCACAGAAATGCTTCAGTGTTTGCGCATATCGGTTGCAAAGTGACTGCAATATTTCTTTCGATTGGCTTCCAGTTTTTATAGCTTTAACAACTGCGTTTCTTTTTTATTAACTTATTATGAAATTTTTAGAAACACAGTTAAAAGTTTTAATTATTATATCTTTAATTATAAATTAAGTTAGAATGGATGTTAGTCGAAAGAGCCGGGTTTGCGCTAGGGTTATTAAGGATATAATATTTCAGATCTGGATAATGATACGGATATATTATGAATATTATATCGGTTTCAGTTTTGGATATGGCTATGAAATTATTTCATTCCCTTTGGGAATAATCTGCATTGAATTTGTATTCGAAAGTAGAAAATATGTGATACCGATATCAAATCATTATCAAATTGCGAACAGTGCGGAATATTTTGAAAAAAAAAAGTTTTAAGAATCTATGAGGGAAACAGCTGATTTGGAGTTTAAAATAAAAGATCCTCTGTTTTAACTTTGGAATAAAGCAGTAGCGTATTTTTCATGAAGACTAGAGAAACTCTGCTTTCCTTACAATTTTATTTGCAAATTCTAGTTTTTCTCGAAATTTTAACTTTTTTTAGAAAACTCCAAATTTATTTTTTTCCTTAAACTTAGATTTTCCTTTCTTTTTCTCTCTTTTTTGAAGTTATTAGTCAAATTTTCGATCTTTCATCAATTTTTTTTTTCAAATTCCACTTTGATTTTTAGTGTTTCAATTTCTTTTCGAAATTCCAAATTTAAATTCTAATGATTTTTTACGCTGCCGATTTCCTAAACTTCCTCAAATTCCAAGTTATGATTTTTTTTCTCAAAATTTTCTCTATTTCGAATTTTAGAATAAACTTTAAATGGTGACATCTCAGAAAATGTCTAATTTAAACTTCCAACGATTTTGTTTACGCTAAAATAGTAATTATTATTCTGAACTTCGATTTTTTTCTGAAGATATCGACTTTAGTCTCAATATTGCGTTACTTTTTCCAAATTGTTTAGAATTTTGAAGTCAAAATTGTGTTTTTTAAATATTAATTGCTCGGCCATTTGCTCCTTGAACTTTTGTCAGAAATCGATTCTCAAAAGTTTAGGGTTTTCAGCAACATTTCCAGAAAAAAAATCGAATATTTGGGTCTAAGGTCAATAATTCTAAATTAAGGTATAAATTTTGAAAATTCTTGTATATTCTGAAGTATTTTTTCGAAATTTTGATCATTTCTTCAAAATCTCGATTTAAAATTTTTGATTTTATATTTTTTGGTCTTTTTTATTTTTATTTATTTTTTTAATTTGATCTTAATTCAAAGTTCAAGAAAAATCAAGAAAATGAATCAGCCAGAACTGAACCGAAAACCAGAAAAAACCGTTATTTTTGTCAGAAAATGGTGGTTTGAAGCCCTGAATTTGATCAAAAATTCCCAGATGTCATATTTTTTTCCAATATAATTAAATTTCCTTAACGAAAATACTAGTGAATTACAAATACAAATTTAGTGCGTTTTATCCTCGATAAACGCTGAATGTTTCTGAGTTTTCATTTGTGAAGTCGACACCTCCGTAGAATACCTTTAAATTATGTGTTCCAGCACTACAACTTTTTTTTTGTATATTTTTGTACAACCCCGGAATTCGATTCTTGTTAATTTTAAAGTGATTATGCAGCAATACCTTCGGTAGTTAAAATCATGTGCAATGCGCGCTAATGTATGAAGATGATCCCTTAATGTACTCAAAATGTACCCTAAATTATTTTGTAAGTCTTTAACTGTGTATTAAATTATTGACAAAACTCAGACCGGAAATTTTGGAGAAAAGGGGAACGTCATCCACTCCAGGAAAATGTGTCCAGAGATTTCAGTATTTTTTAAGCGGTAATTAAAAAAAATTCTCTCAGGAACGTCCTTATTGATTGTTTATTTAGCTAATTTAGCAATGTAAGCAAAACCACAAAACTTAAAAAGTGCAATACTTTTTATAAAACTGTTTTATACTAGTCATAGTTCCGCAGAATAGTCCCAAAATTTTCGGTTATATTTCAGCCGCACTTGGAACTTGATGCATGTATATTTTATTTTAATTTTCGCCAGTAGATGTAGAGGGAAATTATTTTGCTGCCTATTGATGTTTTGTAATTAATTTCGCTTTAAAATTAGTAGTTCTTACTGAGCGTAGATTTTTCAAACTTTTTGGGTAACATTTCCTAAAATTTAACAGAAAAAAAAGTTGCGTTAGGTACTTAATATCTAAATTTTTCTCATAATTTTGACAAGATCTCAATGATTTTTATACTTTGGTAGTGCTTAAGGTATTGGACAATGGTTTTTAAATATAAGTTTACTTATTATTAGGTGTTCTTTAACAAAATATTTATGTAAAATAGAATATAATTATACATGGACTAGTTGTTTTTATTAGCCCCCCCATTTGCCTGGTATTTTTTCTAATATAATTTATGGTGTGGAATCTTTTTGAAACTTCTTCTACCAACTCAGAATTTAAACGTTTTCTAGAAATTGCGCTACATTTTGAAAAGAAAGTGCACATTTAATCTTTTTCTCTTTTCGAAGATCGAATTGAATTTTTTTTTAATGAACTTTTTAACATTTCTGACTTATTTTTAGAAAATTTACTTTTGATTCTATAAAATTATTTTCAGCTCCTAATCAAACCAACTATTAGATAATTTATTTTTTAAACATGTGCTGGACAGTCTCATCCAAAAATTTACTTCCACCTGGCAGGGTCCTTAATTTGCCACAATTTCTAAGTCGATCAAAAGTGGTTATTAACAACTTCTGATATTTAAGGCAATAACATAAAGGGCATCACCTCAACTGTAGGCACGTTACTGCTGCCGACTGTCTTGCATTCACATGCAAAAAGCATTTCATGGCCCCATAAGACAAGATAAATACTGAAATCCAACGTTACAACTTCTAAAGGTATTTCAGGCTTATTACACTTCGACTATATGAATAATTGAGTTATTACACTACTTTTTATTATTAGAAATCATTTGTTACAATTAACAAATTTAACATTTTCCAAGGTAGTAAACTTGAGACATATTTACATCGTATATTAGAAAATAAAATAGCTATCTGCACCTAACAAGTGTTTAATGCTTCTTCTTTTTTAGGCGCTTCTTCTCCTTTTTATTTTTCTTCGGAATCTTTCTAGGGTGCAGCCAAATGGGATACGCACCATGTTCATTTCTTAAAGTTTTGGGATTAAATTTACCTCCATCGTCTACCGCCATCTCCTCTACTTCTTTATCAGTTTTACTGTTTTTGTCCTCAACCTTGTTCTTCTTTATTTCCGCAACTGTTTTCACTTTGGCTATATCAACGACGTCCATTTCAGAGGGTTCAGTGGTCTTTTCCCCATTTTTATTCAAACCCAAAGTCTTGAGCAGCCTATCATGCTCTTTTTGCCCGTAGCGCACTCTTTTGACCGCTCTGCATTTCCTCTTCCATTTGCTGCGGAGACTCTTTGCCATTTTGGTAATTTATTTTCCGGAAAAGGAAAATAAGGTTGTTTATTTGGCAAAGCACATGTAAAGTGACCTGTCGCTGTCATTCAAACCATCGACAGTTTGCAAAATTAAGGAGCATACACTTTCATAGAATCTTTTCACATCATAGAACATTGAAGCTATTTAATCTACAGCGACTATGAACTACTGGTTTCATTACCATAGCCTATAAAGGTGTAACCATGGTGGTGCAGGCAGCAGCAGCGGGGGGGGGAAACAGGAACTTTAGTTCGCCAGACAGGGTGGTGGCGCTAGTTCTTGGTCAGATTAAGTGTTTTTTCATATTCAATGTTGGTTAGCTACAAATATTTTGTGTTGGCTACCTGAACTGGCCTGACAATTGACATTTGAATTATACAGTGTTGTCATGTACCCGTGTAGATCTGGCACTTGGAAGATTTTCAACATCTTGGACAGATTTGGCAAGTAAATATGAGGTGATGTGAGCGATTTATTTTTCGGTCTTTTGGCAACATTGAGCCATTTGTTTGTTTAAGCCATATACGAAGAAGGATGTAATGGCGGTTTCATTTGATGTAAACAATAATTTGACGGTAAGTAGTTTTTGTAGTAAATATTTATTCGGTAATAATTTAGTATATGACCTGGTTTTCCAAACACATGTAATTTTGTAATATTCACCAGACATTGTCTATATTTACTTGATTTAGCAGTTAATGGTTAAAGTGTCTATTGTTTGGTTTTGGAATTAATCCTATAAAAATTTCAACCTAATTTTGTTTGCGTCACTGGCATAATATTTGTAGAAGTAGTCTTGCAAACTAAATAATTTTCTTGTGCCAAACTTTCTAATTGTTTTGGTTTTACTTTTTCATGCTTTATTCTTGGGAGTACTACAAACTACAACCCAAAAGAAGAAACTTTCTAGTGATTAGAAGCCTAGGTTTTATTTAATAGGTATGAATTTATAAAGATAGATTTTAGTTAGTATACTAATTAAATTAAAAGTATTATATTTTTGTTAAAAAAATAGATAAATTGTTGTTTTATTTGTAAATGTGAACTAATAAAACATTTTCTACCCCATTTTTGTATTATACCTTTTATCATGTAATTTATGTTACATAAAACCGAACTTGCCCATTGTAGTTAAAATAGCTGATGTTTTATTTTTGCATTTTAAATAACATTAAACGCAGTTTTGTAATATTTATCATGCAAAAATAAAATTTACCAGATATTTTAAACTATAATAAGAAATTTACTAATTGAAAATTAAATTTGAATTTGGCGCCGCCTGCCAGACGAATCTGTCAGTTAGTTGTTCTCGCTTTAAATGCTACCTATCCTTCTTAATATATATGTTTTGTGGATGTAACTGTGAAAAACATTTTCAATGCCTAGTTAATGTTACATTAAAGAGATTTAGATGTTAATCTCAAAATTTCGAGTCTGAAGTGGAAATTTCGGTTTCAATCTGAAATTTTAGACTTCTTTGAAAGTTTTAAAATTAGTCAAGATTTCAAGTTTGAAACGAATTTAGAGATTTCGACTTTTTCTTCAAAATTTCGATATTTTCTTAAGGAGGTACTGTCGATACTGCTAGAGTCAAAACCACATCAAAAGTATCCATTGTCTCGTTTGATTAACGTAGTATTTAGAAAAGACAACATCGCGATCAAATAAAACACAAATGAATTTCTGTGACCAAACAATATCATCTTCAAAATCATTTTGTGACAATAAAGATACATTTTATTGAAAAAATAAAAGAATTACTTAAAAAAACTTTCAAGAACAAGCTACAGCAGATTGGATTGGCAAATTAAATAACGGGCAATCTTGAGAAGTTTGTCACATAACCTTAAAACGGATGTGGTGATTCATTCGATGAAGCGTCGTCGATGGTCGTTTTATTGTTCTCATATAAACCACGTTGCCACATCTAATAAATTACGAGAAAACTACGATAAAAAATAATTTTTTGAAATTTATTCCCAATTTACTTCTATCACACTTTCTAAAGCTGTAATTCCAAGTGTCTAAAATGTTTTATATGTTATTTTCCATCATGTTTTTCTTTTTTCATTGACATCTGAACGGTACATTTTACAAAATATGATAAAATCTCTGGTTTCTCATAAGGTTCACTGTCAAAACACTGAAGTTTCAAATATCAATAACTTTTTATTGGTTCTCTGTCTTCAAAAACTTAACCGGATTATTATCACACTATAATCTACCAATATGCCAAATTTCATTAAAGTCTTAACGGTAAGACAAATTCTAAAACTGAAAATAGTACCTTAAATACGAATTTTATCTCGAAACTTCTACTTATTCTTTCTTTCTTCTCGATATAAACGTCGGAATTTGGACTTTTCTTTCGAAATTTTGATAAAATTTTCTAAATTTGTGAAACAATCTTCTCGGCAAAATATTTTCTCTTCGTTGCATCGGTCAAAGGGGAGGATATTTGCGGGAAAAAATGGTCAGTTTTTCCTTTTATTTGGAAATATTGGCCTTGCACTCGAATTTCTAATTAATCTTTTTTCGGAAATTTCTCCTAAAAACTTGGGACTTTTTAAAAAAGTCAAAAGTATTATTTAATTTTTTTAAATTTCAAATTTAAACTTGTAAATTATTTTTTTTTTCTAAAATTTCTTTCTACAAAAAAGCATAGCACAGTTGACCGACTTTTTCATGTGAACATCCCCTCATTTACCACATGTCATAGGAGTCAGTCAAGGGCAGGGAGTATTGTGGCGTTGATTGTTTATTTGCTATATTATCTAATTGTAAGTTATTTAACCATATACTTATTAATAAGTATATGTATTTAACGAATCAGCCATTGTGGTCAAAATTGAGGAACTTTGGCAACTTTGCTAAGGAAATTGTGTGGTACGATTGGCAGCATTGGGACTTTGTCAAACTTCTATGATGCCGTATGACTGTTGTGATTATTAGGCGTGTTTATATTAGAAAATTTAATGAATATTTTAAAAACAAATCCATCTTCTCCGTTCTAAATCTTTTATACACTCAAGATGGTAAGTGATTTTGGTCTTTCTCGATTCAAAATGCTCAAAATTCGAAACTTATTTACAATACGTTTTAACCTATATCGCATTACTAATTCTAAGAATAACCACATTAATAAATTTTAGGACGTTTTTTTGATGATTCGTCGTAAAAAATTAACTATATTTACTGATGCCAAGGATTCAACAAGTGTCTTAGAGCTGAAAAAAATTATCGAAGGTAAATAAATGCGGCATATTGTGATGTTTGGGTCTAACTTTCAGTTTTAGGGATTATCAAAGTTCCTCCCCATTGCCAACGACTATACACGAAAGATAATACCATAATGGAAGATGCTAAGCTACTCTCTGATTACAGCTTGAACTCCAACACGGCTAAAGCTCAAAGTCCAGCTACTATTGGCTTAGCCGTTCGGTAAGTTAACGCTGATATATGGAGGTTAAGTATTAACAATTTATTTATTATTATTATTTATATTTAGTGAGGATTATGATGATGAAGACTTCGAACAGTTAGAATTGACTCCGTATTCGGCACCACCAGATTTGCCTGATGTGATGAAATCGCAAGAAAGCAACGGCCAGGAGCAATCATCATAAATGGCTTTTCAAAATATTTGATTTTTCAGCTTTTTAGCTAAGACAATTTTGAAATTTATGTTCGTAACTTATGAGATACTATGCTCTTGTGATAATTTTTTATCATTAGTATCTAACAGTGTTCACGTCAATCTCTTGTATGATTCTATTGTATTATAGAAAATTTTCTGTAAAAAACTTATTTTTTAGCTAGCTAATGTCCATTTTGTAGATTTAGGTAGTTTTTTCCAAATGGTCTTTTGTTGACTTTTTTCTCAGTGGTAACTTCAACGGAAGTTTGTCACCTAAATGCATTTGAAGTTGCAACATCAATGATATCAATATTTATTTATTATTCACTTTTTCATGTCACTAAATGATTTGTTAATAAATTCTTTATTTAGTCCATCCATTGTTTGTTTTTGTCTACATTTTTATAATTCTGCAATATATTAAATCATATGTTAACTTGTTAAAACTTCCATATCCCGAGTCTCTAAGAGATGTCCCAAAACTGTATCCTACTAATTAGAAATGCCACCAAACTTTCCCCACATATATATTTCTTTAATTTCAACTTTTAAAAGTCAAAATTTGGGAAGTCGATTTCAATTTTTGAAAAACTAACTTCACAAATTTTATATTTTTTCTGGTGGTGAAGTAAAAACTGGTAATTTTAAAACTTCTAGATAAAACATAAAATTGTTAACGATCTACTTCACTACTAGCATTAAAAATATTGGTATTTTAAACTTAGAAAAAGGGTAGGTATGGAGTTCTGAGAGTTCAAATAAGCGTTAAATTGAATACATTTTTTTAATTTAGATTAATGTCGAAATTTTAGAATAAAATTATAATTTCAGATTCAGAATTTTTCTCAAAATGTTTCACTAAAATAGCGATCTAAAAATTAAGTGTTTAAAAGACAGGATTTCGAGAAGAAATAGAAAACTGAAATTAAGGTGGGGATTTCGAGATAAATTTTAAATGTTGACTTGTTCAGCTACTATTGGCTTAGCTGTTCATTACGTCGACGCTGATATGTGGGGGTTAATTAGTAACAAATGTATCCCAAAATTCCTAATTTAAACTTTTATTCTTTACAATTTCACCATAAACGTTTGGATTTATTAAAATTTTGATTCCAGAATTTCACTATTTTTTAGAAATCTTCGAATTATAAGTCGTTCCTTTTCTCGATTTTTTTATGAAACTAGAGTTTTCCTTAAAATTTTTCTTTTATTTCTAAAACTTTTTAGCTAAAGCGGGGTCTTTTTTACTTTCTTTTTTTAATTGTTATTTAAAACGATGACAATTTTGTCTTTTTTTCGAAAGTGCACCATTGGATTTGTTGTGGGTTGCCTAAAGTTTAGGCCACCCTTTCCGGACCCATTGTGCTATCCCCGTGATTGAGATATCCTTGGTCATTCATTCAGCCTCCCAACCTTGTTGAGAAACTGAAGAACGTCCCTTGGATGCGCCTCTCTCAAACTGGCCACACTAGGCCAGAAGTCCCCCAGCAACATCCTCTGGTTGATGCTAGTGCCGGGCAGTGACACATCACGTGCTCGACACTCTCATCTTCTTCTAAACACCCCCTACAACACGTTTTTAATTCTCATTCTGTGGAGGTGTTTGTTTAATCGACAGTGACCTGTCCAAATCCTTACAAACTACAAGTTTCCTGAGGTTATTCCTTGAAAGTTGTAGGCATATTTTTGCCTTTTCCCTGCACGGCATTCTAATGAATGCGTGAGTTTGTCGGCATGTTGTTATTGATGCCCATATGGCCATATTGTGTTTACGATAAATTTCTTCGTTAAGTAGGGATGTTACGGTTGATCTCGTCAGGGGATGGGTTGGTTCTGGTCCAACGAATTGTCCCTCCGAACCCTTCCTCGACAGTTTGTCAGCGCTTTCGTTTTCTTCTTTCCCAGAATGTCCTTTGATCCATATTAGATCAATTTCATTCTCATGTGATAGACCTTCTAAAGTGCACCATTGATGCTAGGATTTTAATTTTCTTTTGGAAAATGTGGATCTACAATTCATTTTTTCTCGAAAATTTCAGTTTGTCTCTCAATGTGCCATTTTAATTTAAAGCTTTTGAGTCTTTGCTCTACATTAACTTCGATATTTACTAATCAGAATTCCGAAGTTAAACTTACAATTTTCATTTTTTTATTCTAAAGATCTAAACTTTTGATAATTATAATAACCCTCTCCAGATTGTAACCATTTATTCTAACTTCAATCAAAAATTGTTAGCAACTCGATATTTCCTGATTAAAATTAAAATGTTAAGAGAAAACTAAAATAGCATGTTTAAGTCCGAAATTTGAAGAAAAATATCCAGATTTAATAAAAACCGAAAAATTAGGTATATGGAAAATTCCAAAATTCCCTTTTTCTCCAATTTGGCTCGAAATTTCGTCCTTTTTTAAAAAGTCCAATTTTTGAGAACGGTTGACATTTCATTAAGAAACTACATTTGTCAAACAAAATTTTTAAGTTTAAACTCTGAATATTATGAACAATGAAAAAATAACAATCAAAAACTAACAAATTTCTGAAAATAGATAACATTTCGAGGATAGTCAAAAATATTTCTCAAAAAAACCTTTTCTCGAATTTTCAGATTTAAACTTGTCAAAATGTTGAGAAAAATTAAAACAAAAATAATGAGGATCCAAAGAAAGAAAACTAAAATTTAATCAAAAAGGTTTGAGTTTTTGGAAAAAATAGAATTACTAGAGAAAAAATACAAAATCATAGAAAACAATGTCTGAATTTTAATAGGGACGTTAAGATTTTATAAAAGAGATAATTTTGCAACTTTAAACTCGGAATTTTGAAAAAAGGATTAAACTGTTAGTTAAACCAAAATGAATGTAATAAAAAAGACTCGAAATTTCAAATAGTAGCGAAACTTCATCTGAAACTAGAAATTAACTCTTATATGCAGGGTATTTGGCACATGAACCGTCTAAAACTATTTAATGAATTTGTGGAATCATTTGCAATATTTTTGTCCCTAATGATCCATGTCCTAAAAGTTATACTTTCTGAGGAGTTAATTTTTTAAGGCGTTTCTTAAAAGTATTCAAAATCTCCGATTCAACCTCCCAAAACTACTTTGTTTGCAGTTGTATAAGTATCGATTTTTTTTGCAAGATTTTTATCCCTAATGACCCAGGTCCTAAAAGTTTGAGGAATTAATTTTTTAAGGGGTTTCTTAAAATTATTCAAAATCTCCGATTCAACATCCCAAAACTACTTTGTTTGCACTTGTATAAACGTCAATTTTCTTTTACTTCTTCTGAAATAAATTCTTGTATGAATAAAATCATTACTTGATGCAACGACCTCTGAGAATTTTAGTTACAAGGCTACAAATCCTTAAAATGAATTGAAAGTGGTAAACATGTTTAAATTCTAAATTTATTTAAAAAGAAAACTAACAGCAACTTAGAGTTTTGTTTTTATCTAAAAACTTCTCTAGTTTATGCTTTTTTAATGGTGTCACATGTGAAAACAAATCATTCAATACCTTTTTTTAAGTTTAATCCACTCGGAAAGGGTAACCCCATTATGCTTTCAAAGCACTGCGAGTAGGATGCGGAAACAAAGATAGATGGCGATGAACCGCCTTCTTAAACAAGGATAGGTTGTAATTTTTGGGGAAAATTCCTTTCGGTAACAAGTTTCATAACTTGGAAATTCTATAGAAAAAAGAGTCTCCGTAGACAGAAGTCCCCACTGTGTCAAGCTGAACCGCACAGGAATTTGCTCTCTCCGACTGTCTAGTATGCCTCAAGAATCTTACCCTTGGGGGGATCAATCCTATTAGTTCCTAGGAGCATCTTCCATGATAGTACTTGTAGAAAAGAGACAAGTCACCAACCATACGCCTGTGCTCTAGTGTTTCGATAGAATCGGTTAGACTCTCGTCGACAATTAGGCGAATCGCTCTTCTTTGAATTGAATCCAAGAGAGCTAAAGTGTGTTTTGCGGCTGAACTTTAAACATGAGAATAGTATTCTAATATTGGCCTAACTTAAGCTTTGTAAAGTTTTTCCTTCGATTTTAGGCAAGGTAATTTACGTGTTGTAGCATTAAAGAAAAAAAGACATCACATTGTCTAAATTATGTTCAAAAATCAATTTTTAATTCGAAAAACTTTAAAAAATCATAAGATGGGTAAACCGGAGCTAAACCGAAAACCAAAAACCAGAAAAAACCGTTATTTTGTCGGAACGAAAACCGAAACTAAACCGATATAATTGTTCTGCCGGAACGAAAACCGAAAACCGGAACGAAAAAAATAGTGATTCGAAGCCCTGGTTTTTCATTAATCGAAGGACCACTGCACTCACGGTAGATGAAATAAAAAGAGACGTGATTTTAAACACAGTTTATTTACTTATTCACTCTTCGGAGGTTGCTTGATTACTCTCATTGTGTTTGTTAGCTACTGCCCGTAAGTAAAATTTAAGATCCCCTGTGACAGGGCCAAGGAAGAAAAATGGAGTAGGGCGACCATATACAAAGACATCGGAACAAGTACAGTATGTTATTTCCATAAAAAAACTAAAACAGTAGATAATATTTCTCAAAGTTCAGAGAAATGGCTGAGAAAATTTAAAATATGTTATCACAAAATTATATCAAAAAAAAGTTTGAAATTTACAAACAAAATCCTAATCTACGATAAGATATTTTAAATTTCTTTATTTTCTGTATTGAAGTAAAATTTGCACTTTTCAACTTGAGGTTCAAAGTAAAAGGTAAACTTTTTTAAAGAAAAGCAGCAAAATGTATAAAAGAAAAATTTTCACATTTTCGAGTTTCCTCAAAAAAAAAGATCTGGAAATTTCTCTACAACGCTACGATGCAACGCCATTAAATTTGATATTCGATATTTTTTTTTCGACATATTAGTCCATAATTATAAAAAGAAGTACCAGCTTTTACTTCGCAAAAATAAAGGAAATACTTCAGATGTTATGCAAAAGAAATTAAAGGAAAAGGTTTTGCTTCGCTGTTGAAAGTTTTGCTTCAAAGTAAAAGAATTTACTTTTTTCGTATTTATAAAAAAAGCTTTTATTTTAAAAATCAAAGGATTTGCTTCACTAAAAATGCATCTACTAGGAAGCTAACTTTTTTCTACAGATCAAATTATTTATTTGTTTTCTGTGATTTATGTTTGCAATGACTAACGTGGTGAATTTACGTGCAAGAAAATCATATAAACCGAGAACTACGTTTTCTTTTTTTGTGGAACGGACTGGTCCTTTGCTATATTCAAAAGTTGATAAACAAACTTTGCCTCCTGAAAACAAGAAAAATTAAAAAATATATTCATTTTCCAAGAATAGAAAATGGAGACCAAAGAGAAAGGGCTTGGCAAATTTTCTTTTCCAAGGGCTGTTCGAGATCCTGACTGTACGTATGCTTATATTAGAAAGCGGACCAAATTTGTATATGTAAATAAAAAAAGTTTTTAAGTTGTAATGTCCAAGATACATGCGATCCAAAACATGTTATATACTAAATAATAATGATACGAGGTGGCCTGGATCAGTTTATGATTTTCGCATATCGAGAAATTAGGTAGTGTGTGAAGTTATCAAGAGGATAAGAAACACAGTTACACTAGGAGACAGTGGATATGGAATAGTGCCATATCTGATAACCAAGCTTGCCAAGAGTCCTGGGAAAATGATAATATTCTGACCCTTAGTTGGGTACTAAAGACTCTCATGAAGCCTGGGCCCCAAGGGCATTTGCCCCCTTTACCCCTACCCCCTCTCCTACTGATGACGGCCTACATCAACCTCGAGGAGGAATGTTAGAAACTGTATCATATTTGAAATAGCAAGTTTTTACCTTTTACTTTAATTTTTTAAAGGATTTGCTTGCAAGGAAAAGGTAAAGATTATAAATACGAATTAAAGTAAAACCTTTTAATTCTAACTTTTACTTCTTATGCTTACCTTTTGCTTTTTACTTTAAAGTAAATCCTTTAATTTTATAAATATCGCCTATTGACTCTTAAAACTCGAAATTTGTTGGAATTTAAAAATTATACTTAAAACACGATATTTTAAAATTTCTAAGGAAATTCGAAATCTAAAGAGAAGTGTCAAAAGTTAAACTCGAAATTTGGTGGGTTTTTTGAATTTATTTTTGAAATATTGATTTGTTTTCTCAACAGTTACAGTTTATATGTGCACTATTTACGTTTCTTCCCTAAAATTTTAACTTCGACTTTATAACCACAGTAAAAAAAATATTTGAACAAAATTTCAAATTATAAATTTAAATACCCGACCCGTCTCTTGATTCTAGTCTAAAATTTCGATAATCTTCTTAAAATTTTGATTGGTTCTTAAAACTGGAAAAGTTTGAATTAAATCTCAAATCGAAGGTGGAAATTTCATGAAAACATTTATTGCTGAAAAAAACATCTTGAATCTGTTTGCTCTGAAGCGTTCTATAGTAGAGAAAATTTGGGAATTGTATCTAGGCAACCAGTGAAAAAGCCGCCCTTCTCGGTTAGCCGCCCTTGTGCTGCGAACAACCTGCACAACTACACGCGGGGCCCTGCTTGCTAGCAAAAAAGAATCAAACCAGCAAGAAATTGACAAGACAAGAAGTAGACTAAGACCAAGACAAGAAGTAAACCAAGACAACACAAAACAAGACAAGAAGTTAAATGGCAAGACAAGAAATCTGGCTTTGTGCATCACTACACTGACTCTAAATTTGGGCTTTTTTTAAAATTTGGACATTTTCCAACCTTAAACATACCATATTCTGATATTGATTAAGAAGCCCCAACTACCTTTTGTGTAATTTTCCCAAAAATATAAAAATACCTGTAAATTACCGGCAAATCGATATTTAAAATTGAAGTTTCATTTATGTACCGATTTGTACGTAAATAAAAAGTCCAGGATATACTTCTTCCGGGATTGGACCGTGTTTAAAAACTAATAAAAGTGTTCGACGTTTCGCCCACCATCGAAGAGGGCTTCTTCAGGAACAAAGAAAAGAAACAATAAATGAAAAGAGAAATATAAGGGAATATGCAAAAATGAAAGGGCCAATTTCACAACATCAGAGCACGGTAACTTAGTGTGTCCACCATACCAGAGGCGAAACTCTTCTGAATTGAAAATTGGTACAAAGGATAAGAAAGTTTAGACAGAAGAGTACGGTAACTCAGTATGTCCACCATACCAAAGGCGAAACTCTTTTGAGAGGAAAGAGGGAAAGGAAAAGTTTATATACCATTCGTCTGCGCGATCACTCCAGAAGATTTCCGATGGTTGGTTTCCAGATTGAGGAAAGCATGTAACCGTCGTCTCTGTTGATGTTTTTGGGGAATTTTTGGATTTCAGTGGCCTCGCTTATCTTCCTATTAGAGTAATTGGGAATATTGGATACAATTGAAATATTATCAAAGAGAATCTTATGTCCGGTCTCATGTTGATGTTCCGCAATGCTGACCCACCCATACTAATCGTTATTTGCATGCAGAGTCCCATCATTACCCTTACCAAAAACATTCTGTCATAAATTTACTAGGTTTCACGAAGCTGTAGCAATTTCACAACCGATAAATCTTTCAGACGAGTTGAAAAAAATTCGTTTCAACCTCCGCAACCATGGTTACAAATCGCACGACAATGTCATTAAACGACATCTTCACCCTACCCCTCGTCCTCCACAAAATTTAATAATTTCTTCTAAAGCCTTTCTTCCTTATGTTCACGGAGTAACAGATCAAATCGGAAAATTATTGAAGAAAACATAACATCAAACCCATTTTTTCATCATCCTCGAAGATCCAACAGATTCTCCCATCTCCTAAAGATAAAATTTCATCCTTTTGTTCTAACGGTGTGTACAGGGTTCCTCGTTCTTGTGGTTCAGTGTACATCGGAGAAACGGGGCGATCATTTAAGACTAGAGCACCAAAGATGTCTTAGGTCTGGTTTATTTTCGCAGTCAGCCATTGCGGAACATCAACATGAGACCGGACATAAGATTCTCTTTGATAATATTTCAATTATATCCAATATTCCCAATTACTATAGTAGGAAGATACGCGCGGCCATTGAAATCCAAAAATTCCCCAAAAACCACACCAGAGGCGACGGTTACATGCTTTCCTCCAGCTGAAAACCAACCATCGAAAATCTTCGGGAGTGATCGCGCAGACGAATGGTATATAAAGTTTCCCTTTCCCTCTTTCCTCTCAGAAGAGTTTCGCCTCTGATATGGTGGACATACTGAGTTACCGTGCTCTTCTGTCTAAACTTTCTTATCTTTTGTAGCAATTTTCAATTCAAAAGAGTTTCGCCTCTGGTATGGTGGACATACTGAGTTGGCGTGTTCTGATTTTGACAAATGACCAATTAAATGTTCTGTAATTAAATAGTTAAACGTGCTTAAAATTGAAAATATGTACAACCGCAACCATAGACTAGTTTCGGCCTTCCTTGGCCTCGTCAGCCTGGTACGGTGGTTGTATACACTTCCAATTTAAAGCCGTTAGTCAGTCGTATAAGTATCTAAGAGAGCGATGGTGGGCGAAACGTCGAACACTTTTATTAGTTCTTTGACATGTCCAGTCCCGGAAGAAGTATATCCTCTACTGACTCTGGCCGTGGAAGCCTTCGTTATCAAATAAAAAGTCGCTAAATTCACAAGCCCTAGTATCCATATAAAATTTAAGTAGTACATAAATAAGTGCTTGGGTACATTCTTTTTTCTTTGGTTAATTTTATAAATCTGAGGGCATACAAGTATTAGGAAGCGGAGAGAAGCGATAAGTCAATGAGGCAGGAAAATTCGCACAAAGATTCCAGGGAATGTACTAAGTATAATAAGTTGATAAGTAAAAATACAGAAAAATGTTTGAATATTCAAAATGGACCAACATTAGCAACAGCATTGTGAATTTATTATGCTAATACACGCAATAATTTAAGAATAATATATTATCCATTTTTAACAAAACAGAAATATATTCGATAACTCAAGGATACATATTCACGCGTGGAACCTTTTAATAATTTATTAATATCAAGAATTATCGGAAATCGGAATGATATATTTTTTGAATTATATTAAATAAGTTTTTTGTAATATTTTACAAATCCAATTGTAAATATTGAAGAGCAAGTAAAAATAATAATTACTCAAACAAGATTTTCAAACATGTGGCTAGGACAATACATGTACTTTTTGTTTGATAAACCACTTAAGCCTCCCGTTGTGATTTACCCTCTAATGACATTAGAGATGCCTTTTTAGGAAATCAAATTAATCAGTTCTCTACAATGCTTTCGAGGGTGTAAAAAAGTATATAAAAGAAATGACTACCCCATTTTCTTCCAGTATAGTTTTAAGTGACCACAGAATAGAAGTAAGTATCGTTCGAATATTTAACTTTAGTATTTATTTAGCATCCGTTGCTCTACGTATCCATTCAATCAATACTCAACACAAAGTGTTACTTAAAAATGAAATACACATAATAAAAAAATTGAAAAAAAAAACATCATTTCTTTTTAAAGTACGATGACTTCAGAAGCAAAATAACGTTCTAGAATGTAGGAAAAATGTCAACAACCCAAACTACAAATTTAGATACTGGACGAATCAATCTTAATTATAATATGGCTCATTAGCATAAACCACACAATATGTCACCTAATAAATCTTTTCGAATGGGACGCTTTTTTCAAGTGTGCCGTGCACGCTTTCATAAACAAATGACAAATAGCATTCCGGAAACACAGAAATGTCAAGCATCCGGGTCTTATGTCCTTGCTGGTTCTTTGCCTGCACTAAAGCGCAAAAAATATTTTCAATTTCCACACACTGGACAAGGATAAGCGACAAACTGGTTAGATGATTTTTTTCGGAAAACGGAAGTTTAAGCGATTGGTTCCCCCTATTTATTGAAGACAATAAAAGATTTGCTTCTTCGGGTAAATCTCGAGTTAGCTGCGCGTCTTTTTCTTCGAAAACTAAACCTGTAGACCTTCGCTTTATAATAAAATATATTAATAATAAAAAATATTAATAATAAAAATTATTTCAGATTAATTTCTTCATTTTAGGATGAAACGCGCAGTTTTTCTTTTAATGATCGTGTCCTTGTTTCTCCAAATTGACGCCAATCCAATCGGTAAGTAGCGTTGTCCTCGTTCTAACTGGTTTAATGAGGTAAAAAACCTGAAATGTCCACGTCTTTGTTGCAGGTGTTTGTATTAGAAATTGCGCGCAATGTAAGAAAATGTTCGGACCCTATTTCGAAGGACAACTTTGTGCGGACGCTTGTGTCAAGTTCAAAGGGAAAATAATACCAGATTGCGAAGATATTGCCTCGATAGCGCCCTTTTTGACGAAGTTCGACTAGTCTAGGATTATTTTTTGGATCAGAATCGATCTATGAAGAATTTTTGGACTGGATTTCACTGACTGCTTGGCCACCAAACTTTTAGTTAATTGTGATATATTTAATATAAGTTACTCAAAGGAAATTATTTTGAAATGGCTTGAAATATTTTAGATATATATTTATGTTACATATTTTTAAAATTTAAATTACTTGTGTAAATAAAAATGAGACCTAATATGATTCACTCTTTTAGTAAATCCATAGTTTTGCAAATATTAGATTTCTTGCTAACTGAAATTAACACGTGAGCTAATAAATTGTTAAGGTTTCACAAGAAAAACCATTTCTACCAAAAGTCGAATTTTTGATTAAATGTCGAAATTATGAAGAAAAAAAAAAAGAAAATAGGGGAAAGTTTAGGAAAAATAGTCTAAATTTCAGAGAAATAACTTGATATTTGTAAAAAAGAATTCGAAGTTCTAAATTTAAAAATTTAGACTCCTGAATTTTGAGAAACAAGTTCATATTTCGAAAAAAACTTGAAACATTAGTTTACTTATTTTAGTTTACTTTACTTTAGACATTCTTTTTGGAATTTTGAGATTACAGTGGAGTTCTAAGTCCCAATAATGAAGGAGAGAAAAAGAATTTAAAAAACTGAATTTTTAAAATGCTCAGTTTCGTAATTGACTGTTTTTAAAGTTCCCATATCTTTTTCTTTAATTTAGACTTTAACTTTCGACTTTTGAAATCAAAATTTCATTTTTTTCTCAAAACTTGTTTTCATATTTCGACTATGTTCCTGATCAAAATCAAGATATAGGAGTAGCTTAACGCTGCTCCGTTTAGCGCTGTTCCGGTTTAACGCTTTTTTATTGGAATAATGAGATTACGTGAAAATTGCAGGCACAACTGAGCTTCCCCTAAATTTAAAGTACATACAACATACATTATATTTTTTTATGAGGTTACGAAAAAAGGTTTGAATGGAGTTTGTCAAAATATTTGGCAAGATCTAAACGAGGACGGTGACACTAGAAACTCTGTTGATATCAACGAAATAGTCGAATTAGCGAAACAGATTTAGAAATGTAGAACATCTCAAAGAAATGTTGATGATGAGCTCAAGGAAATACTGGATCGAGAACAACACAAAAATATTGAAAATAGTGATTCTGAAGAACAAAAAAAATATTCAACGGCATTTCTAAAAACCAGGTTAGCCACTATAACAGAAATTATAAACCAATTTATTGAAAATGAAGCAGATTTTGATAGGAATTTAAAGGCAAGACAAGGATGCCTTTCCCACGTGTTGACAACTTCTTACAGGGCACGCAAGAAAAATACATTAGGAGACTTTTTGATGAGAAAGCGGAAAATTGGAAATGCAGAAGAATCCGAATGATCTAAACGTGAATGGTGACTTGCTTTTTACACCCGTTTTTCCCTACCCCCATTATGTACATGAAGAAATGACCTCGTTTAACGCTGTTTCGTGTAACGCTCTACTTGGTTGGAACGTAACCCCCGCGTTAAGCGGGGTTTTACTGTAATTTTAATTTTACAGTCGAAATTTCGAGACTAACATCGAAAAATTGCTACTGAAGCTGAAATATTACTACTGATGATCTTAAGTTCAAAGTGGAAAAAAAAACAACAACAAATAATAAAAAAAATCAAAAAACAATCGCAACATTTCGAGTCGAACAAAAAATCTAGAAAATATATCAAAAGAAAATATTGTAGAAGTTTGACGTTAATTTGGAAATTGTCAAATTTTTTCTTTGATGCTCACGACCTTAGAAATTTTAAGTTTCTGCCCGACTGTCTTCGACTCTTTTTTCTAAATTTCAAATTCTACCTTTGAGTGTAAAGTAGAAGCAAATGCTTTAAACTTTCAATCTTTTTTTCGAAATTTCGTTTTCTCTTAATTTAAACTTTTTCGTAACCAAAGTAAAAATGTTAAAATAAAAGTCGAGATTTCCAGATACATCCGAAGTTCTAATTTTATCTTTTTAATTTCATCGTTTAAAAATAAAGTAGAATATTTTAATTTAATTGAAATTTTGAGCTTTTTTATTTTCATTGACTTTGAAATACAAATCTTGTCCCCTGAAACCAAAAAACATTAAAAAAACACAACACGGATTCGTCTTGTGTTTTTTAATCTTTCTTGGTTTCAGGGGACAAGATTTGTATTTCAATTTTTGAAGATAACCAAGGACCAGTTCGTTCCATCAAAATTCATTGACTTTAACATAGAAATAACATGAAAATGAATTCAGTCTAAAATTATTGGTTAGTTTTAACTTTTTTCTTTTAGTTTTAAAGTTTATTCTGAAAAAAAAAACATTTTGTGTTTGAAGTATTTAATCCTGAAACTTTGAGTTTCATTTTAGAAATTTCGACCTCCTTCTTAAAGTTTTCACTTTGGTTACAAAAAATATGAAATTTCGAGAAAAAAGTCGTATTTTATTTTCAACATATTTCTTTCGATTCAAAACATCGTGATTAAGTTTTTTGATTTTTCTCAAAATTTTGCTAAGATATTTTTATTATGAAACTTTTTAGAAAGGTGGTAGACTGGAACTTTCAGTCGTCCGAGGTAGTACCACCCCACGTATCACTAGGAGGCGGTGAAATGATGCTTACATTATGTTTCCGTCTCTGCCACGTGAGTCGGTTTCTGCTCTTCTTCATTTCTTATCCTGTCCTTTTCCTTATTTCCTTTTTTCAACTACTCTGATTTTTTCTTCTAATTATTAAAAACAAAGATGATGGATTCTCTTCGTGCAAAAAAATCCGGACGTAAACTACCCTCCCGTTCGGATGTCCGGATGGAGGGTGTACGAGGGAATCCAAAATCGACGGAAAATTTTAAAGTACCACGGGCCAAGTTTCTTTCAAACAATTCATTCAAAATTCAATTCTGTAACATTCGGAGTCTAAACTCAAATCTAAACTCGGTTCATCAACACCTTCAAAAGGAAAGACCCCATGTGCTGTCTCTGACAGAAACCCAAGTCTCCCCATCCATCAATACAGTCCATTTGCTTTGCCTTAACTACGACTTGCACACAAAATTTCTACACAAGAGGGGAATTTGTGCTTTTACGCAAAGCGACCTGTCCTGTCAACGAGAAAAAGCACTGGAATCTGCTGATCATGATGTGATTTGGCTGAAAATCTGTTCTAAAAACGAAGTAATATTCATTTGTTCACTTTATTTGTCTCCAAACGATCCCTCATACAGACAGCTCTTCTCTTATCTCTCCGCAACCTTTGATCACCTACAGACGAATGATCCAAAAGCTGAGGTTGTCTTTCTCGGTAACTTCAACGTACACAACATACCCTGGTTAAGGTTTTCTTCCCGAACTGACGACGCGGGAAGGGTAGCAGAGGCTTTCGCCATCACTTGTGGACTATTGCAATTAGTTGAGGAACCCACAAGAATTCCTGATGTAGATACCCATCAATCTAATCTACTCGGTCTTTTCCTTACAAATTCACCAAATTCGTATAAAATCTCTGGACATCACCGCTTGGAAATTCGGATCATAAGCTTGTAGCAGCCTCTCGCTCGCTTCATATACCACCTCCTTCCCAGACGCAGTCCCGTAGGGTTTGACACTTTAACTCTGCAAACTGGGAAGAATTAAGAGACTTCTTTGCATCTTTCCCATGGCAGGAAGTCTGCTTTAACTCAGACAACTCTTCCTTAGTCGCCGAATCCATTACGGAAACTATCTTGATTGGTATGGAATGCTCAATTCCCCACTCCCAAAAGAAGTCTGCTTCCAGTAAATCTTGGTTCAGTGAAAAATGTGCTCGGGCTGTCTCCTGCAAAAATCACTTATATCGTCGTTGGCGAAATAATCCCTCAGTCGAGACTCGGACCATATTTGTAGATGCACGAAATTCTTGTAAACAGGTTATTGACGAGGTAAAAGGTGATCTCGATCGTAAAATGCGCCAGAGGCTTATCAACTGTCCGAACGGTTCCAGGTCCTTTTGGGGATTTGCAAAGTCGATTGGAAAGAATTTAACATCTTCAAGTTTTCCACCTTTACTCGATGAAAATAGCAATATTGCTACTACCTCCAAGGAAAAGGCTGACATGTTAGCCTTAAAGTTTGCTGAAAATTCCAATCTTGATTCTCGAAACGCAGAACCTGCTATTCTTCATAAGGTTGGCACTTTGATGCCTGAAGTTGTTTTCAGACAACGCACAATCAAGAAGATGCTCCTTGAGCTCTACACCTCGAAAGCTTCTGGCCTTGATGGTATTCCCGTTATTGTTCTTAAACAGTGCGCCCCAGAGTTGACTCCTGTTCTAAGCAAATTGTTCCCACTCTCTTACAACAAAGGTGTATTCCCTAACATCTGGAAATCTGCTAGAGTGCAGCCTATCCCTAGAAAGGGAAAAAGGAATTTGGCTAACAACTATCGCCCTATATCTTTGTTACCCGTTATATCTAAAGTGATAGAAAAGCTTATCAACATCGAGATTCTCAAATATCTGGAGGAAAATAGAATCATCTCCGACAGGCAATACGGTTTTAGACAACAACGTTCCACTGGCGATCTACTGGCATATGTTACTCATATCTGTAACTCAGATATGGAATAACATGGTGGGGCTAGGATTGGGGCATTGGATATATCAAAGGCTTTCGGCAGAGTCCGGCACCAAGCTCTTCTCGCCAAATTAACATCTTATGGTCTTTCTCCTGGACTCTGTCATTCGATATCTCATTTTCTCGCTGACAGATCTATTTAGGTCGTCGTCGATGGCACCTCATCCAAGACATTTGCGATTAACGCAGGGGTGCCTCAGGGATCTGTTCTGTCTCCTACTCTATTTCTGTTACACATAAACGATCTCTTAGCTTCAACTTCCAATCCTATATACAGCTACCCAGATGATAGTAACCTTCTGTCATCTTTTTTCTCCGACAAACCATTGCTGCTTCAGATCGACTAAGGGAACAGCAGATACAGACGATTAATCGTGATCTCGAGATTATTCTGGAATGGGGTAAGAACAATTTGGTCGACTTCAACGCTTCAAAAACTCAGGCCGCGGTTTTCTCTAAGAAAACATCAAGGGATAATGCAACAAACATAGTAATGAACGGTAAAATCCTTCCGATGGGATCTAATCTGTCTATCTGTAAATGCGAGCCCTAACTTCTCTTGGGACGATTATGTGCGCGCCATTGCCAAATTCGCCTCTCAGAAGCTAGGCTTTCTTTTTAGAGCTAAAAAGTACTTCACATCTCATCAGCTACTAACACTATACAAAGCTCAAGTTAGGCCAACACTAGAATACTGTTCTTATGTTTGAAGTTCAGCCCCAAAACACATTTTAGCTCCCTTGGATTCAATTCAAAGAAGAGCGATTCGCCTAATTGATGACGAGAGTCTGACCGATTCTCTCGAAACACTAGAACACAGGCGCATGGTTGGTGACTTGTCTCTTTTCTACAAGTACTATCATGGAAGATGCTCGCAGGAAATAATAGGATTGATCCCCCCAAGGGCAAGATTCTTGAGGCGTACTACACAGTCGGAGACATCAAATTCCTGTGCGGTCCAGCTTGACACAGTGAGGACTTCTGTCTATGGAGACTCTTTTTTCTATAGAACTTCCAAGTTATGGAACTTGTTACTGAAAGGAATTTTCCCCAAAAATTACAACCTATCCTTGTTTAAGAAGGCGGTTCATCGCCATCTATCCTTGTTTCTGCATTCTACTCGCAGTGCTTTGAAAGCATATTGGGGTTACTTGGAACTTTGGGTTTAATTTTCGAAATTTCGACCTCCATCTTAAAGATTTCACTTTAGTTACAAAAAATATGAAAGTTCGAGAAAAAAGTCGTATTGTATTTTATTTTCAACACAGGTTTTTGATTTTTCTCAAAATTTTGCTAAGATACTTTTATTACGAAACTTTTCAGAAAGTTCTACTATTTTTTTGAACTTAAGTACGTTCCCTTTTTTTACGAGTAAATTTAAAATTACTTTAAACCCTAAAAAAAGTCGAAACTAAATAATTTAAGATATTTTCTTAGAAATCTGCTTTTGCTTGGAAATTTCGAGTTTATTTTCTTCGACTTTATATTCGAAATTTCGGTTTTTTTTTCTTTTAAAGCTGATGTTTTTTGGAGGAACGGACTGGTCCTTAGTTATACTCAAAAAATGAAATACAAATCTTGTCCCCTGAAACCAAGAAAGATTAAAAAACACAACAAAGGTTGCTCTAACGCGTTTCGACAGTCAAGCTATCATCTTCACATAAATGCTAAAGCTGATGTGACCAATATTTTTGAAAGCAAGGGCCCAATTAGAAATTTTCATGAACATTGAGACTGCAACAATATGTAATATAAAAAATCTTTATTCTGCTATAGTTTGAATCGAGATTTATAGGCAAAAAATTTCAAATAATCTGGGCAAATTTTGCAACTAAAATCGAAATGTCAATAAAGAAAGATTTGAAAAATCGATCTTTGAATTTAGGTTGATCAAATTAAAGTTATTTAAACACAAAATTTCTTAAATGAAAATTTCCAATTTTAGCCGAAAATTAGGATAAAATTCCAAATGAAAAATCCGAGAAAACAAAAATAATGTCTTAAAATGCACTAATTTAACTGCATTGTTCTAACCCAAATTCTATGTATCTATGTTCTCTGCACCAGGGCCGTGCTGCAGATTTTCTTAGTATAATGCAAATCTTCAGAATGCCGCCTGATAAAAGTTTTTTTATTTAAAACAAACAAAACAACCTTCGATTATGTTTAAAAAACAAATAACATTAAGAACAAAAGTTAATTATTAGCTTAAAGCGGAACTGTGATCACATAGCAGCAATTATTTCAATTTCGATTAAAAATATTTTTTTAGTATCGTGTAATACAAAATATTAAAGTCTATGTTGAAATTTTAATCTCCTCGGGGCAATTTCAAATTTGAATTTTTTCCTCAAATTCTGGCTATAAAATCGAAATTTCCACTTTTTCTTAAAGATTTGAAACTCTATATAAATTTAGATTTTTTTTAAACAACTATGTTCTTAAAATTAAAAAAATAATAAAAACTGAAAATGTAAAATATGAAATTACGCAAAAAAAAATCACGAAATATTTTTAATTTAATTCTGTTTATCATTCTCAAAAATGTAAGAGTTTTTTTTATCAAAATTTCAACTTTTACTCGAAATAAAAAGTTACCACTTTTAGTTTTTACGTGTTTATACTAAATTTTGATTTTCCTAGATACATGTGTACTTTTTTCTCGAAAGTTTGGAAAGAGTCTTTATTTATCCAATTTGTATTGTTACGAGCTTATCGGTTCGAATTGACTAACACGTGAATTGAATAATACCCACTTTATTTTCAAACTCAACTCGGATCACCACAACTGAACAATTAACTCACTTATTGACTTCTAACTGCTCTAACTCGAGGGAGAGCTGGGCGCTTTATATAGTTTTGGCCTCCAGGTTCCAGAAAAATCTCGCAGATAAGGCTTATCGTTTGCCGAAATTTCTGGAACGCTCATCTGCCGTTTGCTTCATTATCGCGGCCGCTTTGCCCTTATCAGATCTTTCTAGAAACTTTTCTTATGCACTAAATTCTACAATTCTATTCTAAATTCTATTCTATCTATTTACATTGCGTTACAGTATTTTAATTTCAAAATTATTCCCAATTGGGATTTTTTATTTATATTTTATAATGTAAACTATTGGTTTTTTTGTGAAGTTCGACTTTTTTCTACGAATTCCGACTTTTCAGTTCCGATTATTGTTTTTCCTAAAATTTCGATTTGAAACTTGAAATTTTGACTTTTTCTGGAAATATTTCCTTAAAATAAAAAAATCGCGCTTGATTTTTACATGTTTATATAAAATTTTGATTTTAGTATCAACATATAGACATTTTTCTCGAAATTTTGGAAAGAGTCTTTTATAATAAATGAAATTTATTTTTCAAGTTGATATTATTCCGAAAATGTTGACATTCATTTATGCATATTACGTAAATTATGATTGTTTTTTTTTCAAATTTTGATTATTTCTCCGGATTCTAGTTATCCGATTTTAATTTTTAGGTTTCTCTTGAAATTTGGATTTTAAAATTTTAAACTGGAATTTTTGATATATTGACTATGTTCTCGAAATTTATCTGATCCTGATTTGTCGATTTCAAAATGTTCAAAGACATTTTTCAAATTTTTTTTTTCGAAATTTCTAGTTTAGTCTCGAAAATAATAAGAATTTAAAAATATTAATTTAGAATTTTGAGAAGAAATAAAAATTTTCAGAAAAAACTACATTTATAGAAAATACTATCGAAATTTTTTGTTTTTTTTTTCATGAATATCAACTTTAATTCTCAAGATTTCGGTTTTTTCTAAAAATTTTGTTTTTTACTTTTATTATTTTTCTTAATTTTCTCCAAAGTACCTTTTTCTTTCTCCTTCTATTTGCAAAGGTGAGAGTTGATTGTCCATCCTTTGTTTATGTGAACCTTTTTTTTAAATTTTGGGTAGTTTTTCGAATGTTTTCGATTCTGCATATACTAATTTCCATTTTATCTAAATCTTGAATTATTTTAGCAAATCACGAGTTTAAATTCCAAATTTTGTCAGTAAAGGGATGTGGGCTTTTTCAGAAATTGTATAATTTTATTTTGTAATTTTGAATATATTTTTATACATTTTAGAATCTAATTTTCAGCTTAAACTTTTAGCAAAAGTTGTAAAAGAGTTCTGAATTAATAAAAAATATTAAAATTTCCGCACTCAACTCAATTCAACTCAACAAAGAGCAGCATGCAGCACTCAAGAGCCGCATTTGCTGACCCCTGACACTGAGACCAATGTGGAAAAGCGATGTGCAAAATTTTTAATTATTGAATGATTCGAATTTTCAGATTTCTCTTGAAATTTAGACCTTGAACTTGAATTTTTTGGCTTTTGGAGTATTAACCATGTTCTCGAAATTTTTCTGAACCCGATTTAAAATTTAGTTTAGTTTTAAAAATAATAGGAATTTTACAATGTAAACTCAGGTTTTTGAAAAAAAAACTCTACATTTACAAGAAAACTGCGGAACTTTTTTTTGTTTTTTTTTCTTTTTCATGAGTATCAATTTTATTCTCAAAATTTCACTTTTTCTAAAATTTTTCTATTTGACTTTTTTTTTTCTTAATTTTCCTTAAACGATCTCTTTTTTCTTCTTACGAAATTGGGAATTGATTGTCCACCTTTTTTCTGTCATGTGGACTTTTTCAGAAATCGTAAAATTTTATTTTGTAATTTCGACCATTTTTTTTACACATTTTGGCATCTTATTTAATTTTCAGCCTAAACTTTTAACACAAGTTATAAAAAAAGTTCTGAATTAATAAAAAACATTAAAATTTCAATGGGAACCGCACCCAACTCAACGAAGAGTCGCACTTGCTGACCCCTGACATTAACCAAGATAAAAAAGCGATGTGTAAAGATCTTTAATTATTGAATGGCTAAGGTTTCATTTTGATTTAGATGCTTATGCCCTCCCTTACTGTGCCGCCTGATGCAGGTGCCTCTTTGCATCATAGCACGGCCTTGCTCTGCACAGTTCACATTATTTAAGAAAAGAAGAATAAAACTAGTGCATGGTACAATAATTAATAACTACCACGGAAAGTATCCAAAAAAAGAATTCTAAGCTCAACCAATTTACTTGGAAACTGAAGGAAAATCTGTAGCAGTGTACCGAATAGTTTTCGTTTAGTATTATGGACTTGCGTCTGCTTGCTAAAACCCTTTCTTTTTCTATTTTTACCAAAATTTATTGAAAGAAATAGTTGCAGAAAATTTCCATTTAATATAATGCATAGAACTATAATTTCATCTTTTTTTTTCTAATTCGTTAGTAAAGATATTTTATATAGAATTTTTTATTTTGTCTTGAGTCACCTCAAACCATAAATATCCTTTTAACTTTAATTCTCATTGATCAATTTTCCTAGTTCTTTAACTGCTTACTTTGGTTTCTTGTGAAAAAAAAAATGGAGGCGTATGAAAGTACCCCACTCTCAGTTTAACTTTGTTTTTGAAGATTTTCAGTTACAATTAGAAAGATAAATATATTAATCAAAGTTGATATTTCCATTTTTTAAAGTTTTTTAATTACGGTATAATTAAAAAAGATGTAGCGATTTGAATTCGAAAATTGATCAAAGTAACCCCATTCCACGGTAGTCAGTAAATGCTTCATGTAAGTCAGCATTATTTTGAAAAATATCGCCCCCAACCGTTAAGCTCGCGATGCACTTAAGAGTTTTGTAAAAATAAAAGAAAGTCAACTATTAAATTCTTTATTTATAAAATATTGAAATCCTTTACCAAAAATAAAAATGTGATACATATTATTTATGTGTATTACTTCCATACCCTGAACATCGGGTACAACCGTGTTTTTAACACCATCACATTTAACAATTAGTTTGTTTTTTTGCACAAACCATTTAGAGACAACTATATTCTGGTCTATTCCACATGTCAAAATTAAATCACTTGAAATAAAAGCTCCAGTTATTTGTGATAAGTGCTTTCCATTATCGACATATTGATCCAGTTTAGTAATTTCAATGCTATTGGCTTGTTTCTTAAATTGCAACAACGTCAAAACTAAAGCATTATCATCACCTCCGGTCAAAAAAAGTAGCTGTTTCTCCGTCCCTATTTGGTCAATGTCTAGTAATTTATAACAAAAACTGTTAATTCCAGATTTATTCGTGGGAATCTTCTCCGAAATTTGAGTCTGACAATTTTGAGAAATATCTCTTATATTCCAAAAGACCAATTTTCCGTCAGTTGCCATGGTAATTAGAAAATATTCATCACAAATGTGAAGGGTAGCGATTTTCAGAATACATTTTAAATCATAAAAAATACTACCAGAGTACTCTAAGTGATATTTTTGATCATGCTGGACTATTTCAAATTTTTGTATATGACCATCTGAGCAGGCACAAAACGCAAAAACTTTTCCCATAAATTCCCCAACTTTTACGTCCATTATTCTCACTTCTGATGTATCTTCAGAATTGGAACTCTGTTGATAATAAGAATGCTCTTCTTTGCAAGTCAGTTGTACGGCGTTTTTGTTATCTTTACTTATTGTCAACTTCCATAGGATAATTTGAGCCCTTCCGCCGGCTGACAACAACAAATAGTTAACTGTTTTTTCTTCAGACTCATCGTAAATTTTATGCAACTCAATGGCTCTAATACTCGATAAGTGTGACTTTAAAATGCATCGATTTACTAACACGTTGGATTGAAACGAGGAAATTCGCAACGTGGTGTCTTCTCCACCAGAAATTATAATAAAACTGTCTCCGATATTAATCGTTTTTAACGCGTTAATTTCGCTTATGTGAATCCCCGAGGTTAAGTCCGTAGGTTCTACCGTTCTCCAATTGAAATCCAACCTGTTTACAACCTTTTCTTTTATGTAAACAAATGTTAAATTTTCTTGAAGTTTAAACCAATCCCAGGATCGGTGGCCTCCCCCGCAAAAATTTTGAAGTAGGTATCTTCTCTTGTGGTGGTCCCATATTACGAAATTTTGCCCAGAAAAACCAACGATTAAATTTTCTCTAAGACAGCACAACCAAGAATGTGGTAACTTTTCGGCTGTGACTGGAACTAGTTTACCAGCGACTAGTTCAAACGATTTCATGATGGAATCTCTCCCCAGAGAAACGATTTTCTGGAATTTTTGCGAAGGAAATATTTCCTCAGTATCATTAAGAGGACAAATATTGGACACACCCAGGTAATTGTGCGCCTTCTTGATTGTTTGAACGGGGGTAGATACCCCAAAATTGTAAACATGCAAACTCCCTTTTCTGTCACCGACAACAAGTAAATTATTAAATATACTGGCTGATGTGGACCATGGTTCTTTGCTGAGCGGTAAGTAAAATTTATGCACTGGGTAGATGGTTCCTTTGAGATACCAAAGTATCAGCTGTCCCCCAGATTCGCAGGTTAGAAACGAATAACAGTTCAGCCAGTGAAATGAATAAATGCGAGCCTTGGAAATTGTGCTGTGGGAAATAAGTAACTGAAGAACCTTCTTCGCCTCTTCGTAAACGTAGATCTGCCCTTGAAATCCTGAAAACAAATAACTGATTGAAGTTTTCACATCTCTAATGCTCGAAATTTGAACTTTTTTAAAATTGCGTGTATAAAATGAAAATTTTTAATTTTTCTCTTACAATTCAATTCATATAAATAGAATTAGTGTCTGCGATTTTCTATATTAGCAATATAGCTTCGTGAGATAGAACTTTAAAAGTTGTAAAAACAAACGCCTTGAAACGCTGTGCTCAGTATTGGCGCTTATGTCAACCAGTTTTTAAGCAGCACCCAAGATTGTTCAAGTTTGAGAAATGAGAACCACACTTTTACTTAGAATCTGATTATTGCTGATAAATAAATTAATGTATATACTCATTAGCTTATGGGCATTTCAAAAATAGTTAAGAAATACAAATTCGGTTAAATGACGTTTAGAGACTTTCCATTCGATCATTATTTCCGAAATTATTTTAAAAAAATGCAAATTTTCAGGTTTTTTTTTTATTTGATTTTTCCTGTCGTCCATTTCAATGAAAGGGCAGGTTTGATGATACTTTACCATTGCAACTTCAAATAAGCCTAAATAGTACGTTATTAGTTTCATCTTCCAAACATTGTAGAATGAAAAAACTGAGAAAAAATTATCATCAATTTCATTTGTTTAAATACATTCCTGGCTTTTTGTATAGAAATTTCAAAAGCCCTTTTTTTTATTCACCTGCTAATGAAATTATTTTTCTGCAAGGGGACACCTCCATTATGACGTAACTTTTTAAATCCTCGAAGGCGCCTACTTTTGAAAGATTATTTAGTTTACAGTCATAATAAAGTAGGGTCCCTGTCTCAGTGAAGATCGCCAAATTATTGCTTGCAAGTATAACAACCCTTTTTGGCACCTCATCCGGTATTGAAATTTTTTCTTCAGCAACTTCTGCTTCCACTGGAAACAGCGTAACGGCGCAATCGCTTCCGCCGCTTGCTATAATACCTCCCCCTTCATCGCAATCTATGGTCCAGATGCAGCCACCTTGATGAGCTTCTATAGTACGTTTTAACTTGCCATTTAAATCCCAGATGTTTATTAGGGAATCTTCACCGGCTGTTATAAAATATGAGGAGAGAATTTTAGAACAAAATACCCTAGCGGTATGTCCATTAACACGAGTCCTTTGGCCTATAATGGCATTTTCTATCTTTCTGTTGCTGTGGGGATATTTAATATCCCATAAAATGGCGGTTCGGTCATCAGAGGTTGAACAAAGCAAAGATAAATCTTCGTTGACTGTTACTGAGAAGATGACACCCTAAATGGTAAAGATTAATAAAATAGAAAGGCTGTTAGCAAATTTTTTACCTTATGCCCTATCAAACGATGCAAAACACTACAGCAACCAGATTGATTTACCGCAGGCTTCCACAATAAAATTTCGCTAAACACTGTACCAGAAATTGCCACTAGATCCCACCATGTATTGTTAATAAGAGTAGCACTATATAATACACATTGTTCTTCACAAAATATTACTTTTACAACATCTAAACTATCGGATAAAACATAAATTTTATCGTTCATGCAGAGCGCAACAATTTTAGAGTCGTTTTCAATAAAGCTAACACTCCAAATCCAATTCGGAAGTGTCGTAGAGTGTAATTCTGTGATTCTGAATTCTGCAAATAGATCCGAAATTTTCAAATTCCGGTTGCCATGCAATAAAATTTTGGAAAGGCGATCATTAAACACGATTCCCTGAATTTCATGTCCTTCAAATACGGGGATAATTTTGACTAACTTGTGGGTTTCCCTCGAATAAATAATTAAGTCGCCTCCAATACCTAAAATGGCGAGTTTTTACCTAAATATTCAAAGACGGTTCAAACAAACCTGCTAGAATAGTCGTATCTAAAATTTTAATGACTGTTACGTCCGTTTTTGTTAATTTTGATTCAAATATTACCATTTTTACCGTAATTTAAATTCAAAATAAAATAATGTAAACATAACCTTTATTATTCCATGCCGTTTAAAGTAGTTCTTGTATAACGTTGGTAGTTCTAATAACTTGTCAATAATAGAGCTGGCAATCGTTGAAAATCGATCTTTTGGAAAACGATTAATCGGGGTTTTTTATAGTTATCATAAATTTTTTCGTTACACGTAAAATTAGCGTTGACTGAATTGGGCAACGCTACTAGACATCGACCATTATTAGATATCCGGTCAAAATTTGAAAACTTTCCGAAAAACAAATTGAGATACGACTCGCAATTTTCTTTTTATTGTTTCAATTTTGGAAGTTAAATTTTCAAGTTTAAACTGAAAATTTTCTCACGAAAATAAAAAGTTAAAGAAAAAAATCGACAGTAGTTACAATTTCATCTACATTTTTATCTTAAGGTCGAAACTGGAGAAAAAACGAACTATCATCAAAAAATGAGTCATCAGATCGATTTAAAAAATTGATCAATCGGAACCCAAAAATCGATGTCTTGTCAGATCGTATAGAACTCGCTCAACTCTATTTTATTTAACATTTCTGTGACCCAGAACAAATTTTAATGATTTGAAATTTTAACTACGGAAATGTTTCCACAAAACCGATCACTGAAGAAATAACTATAAATGTACTTTTAATAGGAACTGCGAGATGATTTTATGGCAGAATCATCAGTAAATGACGAACGAACCTTGCTTAATTTGTTAAATTGCTTATCGACCACACTCGTACCACAGGCAGACAAGATCACCACAGGAAAGAGTCGGTCCGCCGCGTTGTCTATTGACGACAGCCATAATTAGAAAGTTAAAACAGAAAAAATAATTACTGTACACACTTTATTATATACAAATACATTAATCAAATATAAAAAATTGTAAAATAAACAACCCATAGTTTACATCTTAATCAGAAAATTTTATTTTCTTATTAGGGGGACCGACGGTTTCTCTTGGATGTTTAATTCCATGCTTTACGAATCTAGCAGCAACTTCCTTGTTGATTGTTGGTCTAATCGTGTTTCTCTCATGAGCCTAAAGCCACATTTCAACTATAAATGCAAACAAATGCGGTAAAATAAAAACATACCTTTTTAGCTTTCAACATGTACTCCTTTACTCTAGCTAGTTGGTTTTTTACTTCGTTTTTGTTGGGGTCAATTCCTCTACTTCTCAAATGTAACCAAAATAAGGTATTCAAAGCAAAAGCCATGAAGAGGTCATAATCAGTCTTTTCTTTTAATGATAACTCATTGTATGAGATTGACGTTAATAATTTATTTATTACACTTTCTATATTTTCGACAGATTTGTGAAAATTCGTTAGCTTTTCTTGTAACTGTTTGTCGTCTATATCGCCAAAATCCATGGCAGAATTGAGCAGTAACTACGCAGTTGATAAATGATCGGCAAGAATACTCACAATTTGTATTTGAACAAAATAATTTGGTCAAATTACGGTTTCGGGACTTCTAGATTTCCCGACTTTTCTTGTAAATATTACTTCGTTTTATAAATTAGAGGTTAATTCATAGAATTAATAAATCAGGATTGAAATACACTTCCATAGAGTGTGCAGTCTAATTTCTCTATGGTTATGTGGAGCAAATGAACTACAGGCACAAAATTGTTATTTCATAACCGCTAGATGACTCTGGATGCATATAAGGCTTGCCACACATGAATGATTTTTAATCGTTCGATGGAGATCGACTGGGACGATGATGTTAAATGCGAAGAGGCATATAAAATTTCGACTTTAATCTGGAAATTACGAAGACAAAATTTGTATTACGTGATTAAAGACAAAATTTCTACTCTTAAACTCAAAATCTCGAAAAAAGTTAATTTCGAGATTAAGGTTGAAATTTGTAAACATTTTTTATGTGATATGTTCTCCTCTTTTGTATAGGTGGGACATTACTGGGTCTATTAATTTCAACTATCGAAATTAAACCCAAAATTTTAACTTTATCTCTAAATTTAGTCTTTAATCATCTAATTTCGGTTTTAAGCACAACATTTGGACTTTAAACTTCAACTTTTTTTGGACGCGAAATCTCTTACTTAAACATGAAATTTAGATAAATAATTTGTTTAAAATCAATTAGGTAGTAAAAATTGTCAATTTTTTTCGAGATATCGCCGTTGCATTTAAACGTATTCACTCTAATCTTAAAATTTGTATTTTGAATCCATAATTTCGCCCTTAAACTCAAAATTTGGAAGTGGATTTTGAAGTTAAGTCTATGAACTCGAAATTTCGATTTTTCTCTTCAAATTTTTATTTAATTCTAACGATTTTCGCTCTAACATTTTGGGATAGACCCAAAATTCGAAATTATTTCATTTAGAGTTTCCTAATTTTTTTGACCATTTCCATATTTCGATTTACTTTGAATTTCGACTTTTTCTGAATTTCGACTTTAAACTCTAAATTTTTACTTTATTTTCTTGAAATTCGGTTGTAATCCGAAAATTTGGGCTACTACCTTAAAATTACTATTTTTTTTTAATTGCACTCAAATTTAGACTTTAATCATTTAGTTTCAAGTTTTTGCGCACAATTTGTACTATTCGCAATTTTTTTTAATTAAAAAGTTTATTTTTCTAAATGTTCACATTAAATGCGAAATTTAGAGAAAACAATTTGTTAAAAATCAATTAATAGTCAAAAATGTTAATTTTAGTTCGAAATTACGGTTTTAAAATTTGACGCGATCTCAAAAATGTTTATTGTAAATTAAAAATTTTGCAAAATTTGAAAACAGGCCTGAAAAGTTGGTCTTTAAATTCCAAATTTCAACTTTTCTTTTTATTTGAAGATTTTCAAATTCGATTTTAATTTTGATAATTTGACTTAAAATTTGAAACTTTCGGATTTTTTAAACCATTTTCATATTTTGATTTCTCTAGATTTTGACTTTAAACTAGAAATTTAAATTTTCTTTTTCTGAAGTTGAGTTTTACCAAAAATTTGGACTTTCAACTGAAAATCACGATTGTTGAAATTTCGACTTAATTTCGAAAGGTCAATATTAAACTCGAAATTTTTATTTTAATTCCCAAATTTAGACTTCAAACATTTACATAATTTCGATCTTCGGTATAACATTTCGACCTTAAACTAAAGAATTACTATTGTTATACTAAAGTATTCATTAATCTTGAAATACTCATAATTTTTCTGAACTTTAAGGACTTTCTCTCGATATGTTATTGAGTTTACTTATAACAAATTTTTAAATTGTTAATTACATTGGCTTTAATATTTGGAAATTGACTCAAAATTCGAAATTATTTCATTTAGTTTCCTAATTTTTTTGACCATTTCCATATTTTCGACTTTTTTTGAATTTCGATTTTTTTTAAATTTCGACTTTAAACTCTAAATTTCTACTTTATTTTTTTGAAGTTCGGTTGTAATCTGAAAATTTGGGCCAGTACCTTAAAATTACTAATTTTTTTTAAACTAAGCTCGAACTTAAAAAAAATTAGAGACAACAAAGGATGCATCGTTTTTTCTAGGTATATCTCCTGAATTACCAAATAATATGAAGCTGAAAACCATTTGCGCCGAAGAAAGTCTGCTTTTAAAATCCTTTCAATCTATAAAAATAAAAAATTGGAACGACCGAGCGAGTCGCCTATAGCAAGAAAAGAATACGCTTAAATCCAAGGAAAAACGGAAATCCTAGCACATCCCCAAATTATTCCACGAAACGTACAAAGGGGTGAAGGAGCAAACGTATCGACCTGACGCATGCCGCTATCGAATGCGGACGAATAAGAGAGGGCAGGATTGAGCTATTTGAGGTTGCAACAGACAGTTCTCGTTTGTCGCGTGCTCTAACTATCTGAGGCGGTCATGCATCTTGCAAAATTGCCGCCCCTTATTTTTCCAAGTCGCCGTCCCCTTCAAACTCGTTTCGAATTCGCTTCTTTTCGATATTACCGAAAGTTGGTTTTTTGAGTGCTTCCGATATACCTTGGTAGTGATATATTTTTTCTTACTGAAAAAGTGATTATTTTTTATTGAAACTTTTAAGATATTTTCGTATGTTGATATTAAAATTATAACGAAAAAAATTGGTATTTTAATGGAAGAAATTGCATAGATGTTAACTGGTTTCAGAATAAAAACGATTTAATATTATAACGAAAAAAATGGTATTTTTAATGGAAGAAATTGCATAAATGTTAACTAGTTTTTGAATAAGAATGATTTAATATAAACTGACAACTGCAACATAATTAATCAATGCGAATAAAATAAACCGACAGCTGCAAAATAATTAAACTATTGATTGATGTATATGCTTGTTTTCGAGTGAATAATAGAATTCGAAATTTTTAGACCATTCAATAGAAAACTTATCAGACAAAGGCAAGACTGCATTGTTAAATGTTCGCTTTAAATGGTTTGCTCAAATTATACAAATATACCGCATCACATGTTATTTTATGAACGGAAGACAAAACACTACAAAATAATGATAACGGTGCTAATTTTTATGCTTCTAATTCAGCGACAATCTTAAATTGAAAAGCAAAACATATCAAAAACAGGTAAATTCTGAGCAAATTTTCGAAATATGTTTTATTTTGATATTGTTGTTGATGTTGTTCCAGAATGGATCTTCCCAGAATTGCTTCCCAAACTTCAATCTGTCCTCCAAGCATTCAAATTATGACTGACTACAGTAAACCTAAGGTCTTAGCAAGTCAAAGGTTACTAAACGCTTCAAATACTAACATTGAGCCACAATTTGCTGTCCTGAGATCTACGCCGATGTATCGTCCTAGTAGGAAGAGGGAAGAAGCGAGAGTTCTTCAAAATTTACGAAAGAAGATGCAAATGGTTCGAGTTTTGGAAGCCAACAGGACCGAACATCAAACTTCTGCTACTAACAATAATTTCTCGAATGATGAACTTGATAACAAGCCACAATTACTTCAAAAGGTATGTAGTGGTACTAGTATCGACGAGTTGGTCTTTATTCATTGACTATTCACTGGAAGAATCATTCGTTAACTTTTCACTGCTAAATAAAGATTGATCAGTGTAAACATGGATATACGAGGTACGTTCAAAAAGTAAGGTGACTTTTCAAGTTTCTCGGGCAACGTACATTCGATTATCAATTTTTTGTTGTTGTTGCGATGGTACACAAGTCCCGAACATATGTTCACAGTTTCAACTACTTAGTTTGTTTTTGACAGATAAAAAGGTTTTTGTTTTGTTGTGCTCGGCGATTTTCTATTATTATAAAAAATAGAGCAAAGAACTTGCATCAAATTTTGTGTGAAAAATGGAATCAAGTGCTCTAAAATACCTAAAATGTTGATAGTGGCGTACGGTGAGTCTGCTCTAAGTAAAAAAATGTTTACAAATGGTACAAACTCTTCCAAGATGGGCGAGAAGAAGCCGACGACGAACCTCGCTCTGGACGCCCCAGCACATCAACAACAGAAGATATCGTCGAAGCTGTGAAGAAAATTTTTTTTGAAAATCGTCGAGTAGTAGTAACAGTAGCATAAGAGAAGTTGCTGAGGATGTTGGCATATCAGTCGGCTCGTGTCATGCAATTTTTTCGGATGTTTTGGGCATGAGACGTGTGTCAGCGAAGTTTGTTCCGAAACTTCTGAATTTTGATCAGAAGAACTGACCCATGAACTTGCATGACGTCAGTGATGATCCTGATTTGCTCAAAAGGGTCATAACTGGTGACGAATCATGCGTATATGGTTATGACGTCGAAACCAAACCCCACTCGTCCCAATGGTAGCACCCAGGAGAGCCAAGACCGAAAAAAGCACGCCAAGTCGGATCAAATGTCAAAGTTTTGCTCACTGTTTTTTTCGACTATCATGGCGTAGTGCATCAGGAGTTTTTACCTCAAAGTCGTACGGTCAATAAGGAGTATTACCTTGAAGTTATGCGCCATTTGCGAGAAGGAAGCGATACGAAAAGAACGTCCGGAATTTTGGAAAAATAATTCATTGCTTTTGCATCACGATAATGTACCTGCTTAGTCATCGTTGCCTGTGATAGGTTTTTTGGCTAAGAACAACATGACAATCATGCCTCAGCCACCATATTCGTCGCATTTGGCCCCCTGTGACTTTTTCTTGTTCCCAAAACTTTAAAGGCCTATGAAAAGACGGAGATTTGCAACGATTGCTGAAATAAAAACTGCATTGTTAGAGGAGCTTAAGGCTATACCAAAAAGTGCTTTGAAGATTGGAAAAAGCGTTAGCACAAATGCATTGTATCTGAGGGGGATTATTTTGAAGGGGACAGTATAAATGTTGATGAATAAATAAATATTTTTTCATAAAAATATAGTCACCTTGCTTTTTAAACAGACCTCGTAAATTATTTCAAAGTGAACAACCGCTGGTAGTGATTTTTGATGTAAAACATAATGGACACATGTAAAAGACAAATACCACTCACTCATAATGAAACTTAAACTTACAAATTTGAAATTTGACAAGTAGGTTCCGTCTACGACGGATCCATTCCCTAAGAAAGGAGTTTGCGCAGTTTGATCCCTGAGGGGGTAAAAATGTGTATCAAATTTCAGTTCAGTCTCCGGATTGCATGCTCTCAACAAATAAAAGAAATTGTTATGTTCAAGTCTCTCTATGGAGGTTAATAGTACAACATTTGTTTTATTTTATTTTTCATTACCAAATTGTCCCCAAAGCAAATTAACGTTCGATTGTATTATCTTTGAAATATGACGCTAATAGATATGTGTCATGAGATTACTTTTCCTAACAAGTTTCGACAAAATTCCCAATAATAATGACTCCAATAAAATTTAAAAGTTAAAATGCATTAAAATAACACAAAGTTGGTAGGAAGGAATATTTAGTACCTTGGATATTTTGGATATAAAAACGAGCCTGTGATAAGAGTGAAGAAATGAATACTTGAAATCCGAAGATGAAAATCTCGACTTTGATTCTCAATTTTGAAATTTAATTCGAAAGTTCAAAGAAAGTAAGAATTGGAAATGAAGCAAAATTTTAATACTTCAAAAAAATATCACAAATTTATTGTTATGTTTTTGGCAATTCAGATTTTTTTCAAAATCTTATTGTATTCAAGAATTCAAATTTAAACCTAAAACTGTTTTGTTGCATCAAAAAAACTTTGAAATTTCGCGATTAAAGTTTTTCAAAAAACGACTTTAAAATTTTGAAAATAAATTCGAATATTCAACTTTAAATTCAATATTATGAGAAAATGGAATTTTTAGACTTAAAATTTGAAGATTGGAATCGAGTTCGAAAATAAAAAGTAAAAATTAGAAAAAAATGAAACTTTAATTGAAAATTATTCGAATTCTTTTCGGAAATTTCAACTTTTTTTCAAAAGTGGAAATTCGTTTTTGACTTTAAATGCCAAATGTCGAAATGTTGGGACAAAATTCCGCATTTTCAAAATCGCGAACAAAAATTTTCTTTAGTGGAATTTTTGACAAAAGGCGAAATAAGTAAAGAAATGTTTGACGTGAAAACTACTTTAAGGCGCGCTGAGCGACTTTTAAAAGAGGTAAAACTTATAGTTTATCATCACCACCACACGTGACCATCGCGCTAATTTGCGTCACCAACATTCTCAATGTTAACAGAGTATACAGGTTGTAACAAATGCGCTTCCCACTACAGGGATCTCGAGAGATACTGCATCAGTTAAATTAGGGCAAAGTTGCAAAATTTGGCGATCAGAAATATTCCGTTGAGAAATCGAAAATATCTCTTGCCGTTCTTGAGATCTTTGAAAAAAAGTAAAATTTATTTTCGTTTTTATTTTTCCTTGGCGTTATTTTATGAAAAATTGAAAAACGAAAACACTTTTTTATTTATGTTTTTTACCTTTCACAAGGTAGCGTAAGTCTTTTTTTATTAGACGTTTCGTCTTTTCTCTACCATCATCAAGTTCGTTATTTTAAATACGGACCTGTAATTTTTATTGCATCTTTGTGTAATTTTGGAATCTCCGACTTCACCGATGTGTCAAATTTTTATGTGGTTAAATGTTTCCTGACTGTAAACTATCATCAAAGAAAAACACCTTTTTCGGATAAACGTATTTTGTATTTTTGAATACTACTTAACCAGAATGTAATAAAATATGACAAACTAAGTGTGACAGCTATTGTTTTATTTGTTATTTGATATTCTGAATATCCATAGCTGCTTCGTTCGTTAGTCATTATTTTTGGTGGTCAGCTGTTTTTTGTTAAAGTTTATTAATTTTGCAATTACCTTTTTTCTTACCAATTAATTGCATTTTGATAATTTTATTGTAAACAATAATTTCTTATCAATTTTAAAAAATAATACAGTAACGTTCATAAAGTGTTTTTTCCTTGATGATGGTTTGAAATTACGAAAGGTTTAGCCATATACACCAATAAAATTCGAATTTCAAAAGCTGTACAGAGATGCAATATTTTTTTTTAAAAGTTTAATCCACTCGCAAAGGGTAACCCCATTATGCTTTCAAAGCACTGTGAGCAGGATGCGGAAACAAGGATAGATGGCCATGAACTTCCTTTTTAAATCAAGATAGCTTGTAGTTTTTGGGGAAATTTCCTTTCGAGAACAAGTTCCATAACTTGGAAGTTCTATAGAAAAAAGAGTCTCCGTAGACAGAAGTCCTCACTGTGTCAAGCTGGACCGCACAGGAATTTGCTGCCTCCGACTATCTAGTACGCCTCGAGGATCTTGCCCTTGGGGGGATCAATCCCATTTCCTGCGAGCATCTTCCATGATAGTACTTGTAGAAAAGAGACAAGTCACCAACCATACGCCTGTGCTCTAGTGTTTCGAGAGAATCGGTTAGACTCTCGTCATCAATTAGACGAATCGCTCTTCTTTGAATTGAATCCAAGAGAGCTAAAGTGTGTTTTGGGGCTGAACTCCAAACATGAGAACAGTATTCTAGTGTTGGCCTAACTTGAGCTTTGTATAGTGTTAATAGCTGATGAGTGAAGTACTTTTTAGCTCTAAAAAGAAAGCCTAGCTTCTGAGAGGCGGATTTGGCAATGACGCGCACATGATCGTCCCAAGAGAAGTTAGTGCTCGCATTCACTCCTAGGATAGATAGATTAGGTCCCATCGGAAGTATTTTACCGTTCACTAATATGTTTGTTGCATCATCCCTTGATGTTTTCTTAGAGAAAACCGCGGCCTGAGTTTTTGAAGCGTTGAAGTCGACCAAATGGTTCTTACCCCATTCCAGAATAATCTCGAGATCCCGATTAATCGTCTGTATCTGCTGTTCCCTTAGTCGATCTGAAGCAGCGATAGATAATGGTTTGTCGGAGAAAAAAGATGACACAAGGTTACTATCATCTGCGTAGCTGTATATAGGATTGGAAGTTGAAGCTAAGAGATCGTTTATGTGTAACAGAAATAGAGGAGGAGACAGAACAGACCCCTGAGGTACCCATTCATTAATCGCAAATGTCTCGGATGAGATGCCATCGACGACGACCTGAAGAGATTTGTCAGCGAGAAAATTGGATATCAAATGACAGAGTCCAGGAGGAAGACCATAAGATGTTAATTTGAAGAGAAGAGATCGGTGTCAGACTCTGTCGAAAGCCTTCGACATATCCAATGCTACAAATCCTAGCCTCACCATGATTTTCCATAGCTGAGTTACAGATATGAGTAACATATGCCAGTAGATTGCCAGTGGAACGTTGTTGTCTAAAACCGTATTGCCTGTCGGAGATGATTCTATTTTCCTTCAGATATTTGAGAATCTCGATGTTGATAATCTTTTCCATCACTTAAGATATAATGGGCAAAAAAGATATAGGGCTATAGTTGTTAGCCAGATTCCTTTTTCCCAGGGACAGACTGCATTCTAGCAGATTTCCAGATGTTAGGGAATACACCTTTGTTGTAAGAGAGTGTCTGTATTTAAAACAACGAATTTGATGATGGTAGTGAAAAGACAAAACGTCTAATAAAAAACTTCTGATGCCATCTTGTGAAGAATAAAAAACGTCAATGAAGAATTACTTTCAGTTTTTCGATTACTCTTCAAATAACGCCAACAAATAATAAAAACAAAAATCCAAAATTTTATTTTTTTTCAGAAATCTCAAGATTAGCAAGAGATATTTTCGATTTCTCAACGGAATATTTCTGATCACCAAATTGTGCAACTTTGCCCTAATTGAAGCCCATGCTGTATCTCTTACCGTTTTCGAAATCCCTCTAGTGAGAAGCGAATTTGTTCCAACCTGTATATAACATTAGAACATGTTGGTAACTCAATTTAGCGTGATGGTGACGCGAAACGATAACCTAAGGCCCCAACCCGCCTCATGAAATTTTCACTTCAAAAATGCGGCATAGGCACCGAGTTGGGTTCGAACTACACTACATAGATGCTGTTACTTACTAGTTTTAAATATTCACTTCTGTCGGCAGTCTCATGACTGCGTAATTTTTTTTTGTTATTTTCTTACCATTTCGAAAAAACAGCTTTTAGAAGTTTCAATTATTTTTTAACTCAGAGTTTCAACTTTTTCTCAGAATGTCGTGTTTAATCTTCAAATTTAATTTACTTTCTCCTTCAAGCGCTTTCAGTCCAATATTGTCCGCAACTTCAACTTAATCGAAGCTTTAAGTTAAAATTTAAACTTAAAAATTCCGAGCTCGGATTTTTCGGAAAAATAAAGAGAAAAACTTGAAATTTATAAAACGAATTCAAGATTTAATACAAAATTTAAATTTTAGCAGTGAGATTTTAACCAGAGATACAATTTTCCGGTACAAACTTTTAAGAAACAAGACGAAAGTTATAGAAAAACTCAAAGAAATCTTCAACATTTCAAGTTTAAGATATTTAAACGCGCAACTTTGTGAAAACAAGAAACAATTTGAAGTTCTCTAAGAAACTGAATTTTAAAACGAAATTTTGGAAAGGCATATACAGCCAAACCTCCCTATAGCAAATTCCAAGATCCTACAAAAATTCGCTGTAGAAAGGATTTCGTTATAGGGAGGTAACATTAAAAATGCTCAAATCACATGTAAATTTCATATTACACATTTATTTAAAAATATATAAACAAACATATGTAGACAAATTAAATTTAATAAAAAAAAATCCGTTATTTTTGTTAGGAGAGAGAATTTAGAAAATGTTTGCTGTTCAAAAAATACTTCGCACTTATTTAACGCATTCAAAACAAGTTCAGGTATGTTCTCTAACTGTAAACCCCTTGTATACTAGCAGGTAACCGAAGTCATTAGTATGGGTATCCCAAAAATTGAGTATTTACCTATTTTGAACGAGATTTATCAAACCTTGAAATGTCATTAGCATGAGGTATTAAGAACTTTATCTAAACGGAAGGCCATTATTAAAACTAATTCAACCTTCAAAAATCTTGGTTGAAAAATTCCTGTTCGTTAAATGGAGGTAATATTGCGTATAAATATGCCTAAAATGCTACGTTTCCTGAAACTATTCGTTATATAGAGGAATTCGGCATATGGAGGTTCGTTATAGAGAGATTTGACTGTATTTCAAATTTAAATTATAAATTTCAAAGAAGCCGGAATTTTAGGATGTCGAAATCTTGAAAAATAAAATGAAAATTTACAGATAAAAGACTGCAATTCAAGTTTTAGGTTGAAATTTTAGAGAAAAATATTAAAAAATGCAAGTTTAAAGACAGAAGTTCAAAAAGAAATTTAACATTAAAAAAACCTTTAATGTATGTTGAAATACAAATCTTGTCACCTGAAGCCAAGAAAGATTAAAAAACACAACAATGAAATCTTTCTGAAGATGATAGTTTGGCTACCGAAACGCGTTAGTGAATTTTGAGAAAATAGTCAAACTTTGAGATTAGTCCTTTATGAAAAAGACGAATTAAAAAATAGAAATTTTGGGAAAATGTACCAATGTTGCGAAAATGTACCAATGTTGCGAAAATGTTGAATTTTCCGGAAACTGAAGGATCATATGTTGAAATAAAATCAAAAAAATCGAAATTTTGAAAAAGTAGACGGGTTTCGATGAAACAGTTTATATTTCGCAGAAACATAGAGGATCGAATTTTGCGATAAAATCGAAATTTCGGAAAAAGGCACATTTTAAGGTAAATATCAAGAACAAGACAAATTTTTGAAAATTAAAAATCGAAATTTGGAGAAAATAAACGAATGTAGAAACATTTTGGGAAAATAGCCAAACTTTAAGGATAGTCGTTTATGAAAAAGACGAATTTTGAAAAAAAAATCCAAATTTTGAGGAAATAGACCAACTTCGAGAAAAAAGTTTAGATTTCGAGAAACATAGAGGATCGGATTTTGGGATAAAATCGATATTTTGGAAAAATACATATTTTAAGATGAATTCCGAAAAAGTCGAATTTTTAAAAATAAAATCGAAATTTGGAAGAAATGGACGAATGTAGAAACATTTTGAGAAAACAGTCAAATTTTGAGAATGGTCGTTTATGAAAAAGACGAATTTTTTAAAAAATCGAAATTTTGGGAAAATGTACGAATTTTGCGGAAATAGTTGAGTTTTCCGGAAACTTGGAGAATGAGATTTTGGAATAAAATAAAAAAATCGAAATTTTGAAAAAATAGACGAGTTTCGTCGAAAAAGTTTAGGTTTCCAGAAACATAGAGCATCGGATTTTGAGATAAAATCGAAATTTCGGAAAACACATTTTAGGATAAATATCGAGAACAAGACGAATTTTTGAAAATAAAATCGAAATTTGGAGAAAATGGACGAATGAAGATAAATTTTAAGAAAATAGTCAAATTTTAAGAATAGGTCGTTTATGAAAAAGACGAATTTTGAAAAAAAAATTGAAATTTTGAAGAAATAGACGGATTTCGAGGAAAAAGTTAAGATTTCCAGAAACATAGAGGATCGGATTTTGGGAAAGATTCAAAAAAATCGAAATTTTAGGAAAGTAGAAGAATTTTTTGGAATAACTTGAGACGTAGATGATTGAATTTTGAGATAAAATAAAAAAATAATGAAATTTTGAAAAAATAGATGAATTTTGAGGAAAAAGTTGAGATTTCCAGAAACATAGAGAATCGGATTTTGGGATAAAATGAAAAAAATCAAAATTTTAGGAAAATAGAAAAATTTCTTGGAATAAGTAGACTTCCAGAACATAGATGATTGGATTTTTGGATAAAATATAAAAAAATCCAAATTTTGAGAAAATAGATGAATTTTGAGGAAACAGACGAATTCCGAGGAAAAAGTTGAGATTTAGAGGAACATAGAGGAACGGATTCTGGGATAAAATGAAAAGAAATCGAATGTTAGGAAAATAGAAGAATTTCTTGGAATAAGTAGACTACCAGAAACATAGACGATTAGATTTTGGGATAAAATTTTAAAAAATCTAAATTTTGAGAAAATAGATGAGTTTTGAGGAAATTGACGAATTTCGAGGAAAAGTTGACATTTAGAGAAACATAAAGGATCGGATTTTGAGATTAAATTTAAAAAAATCGATATTTTAGGAAAATAGACGAATTTCTTGGAATGGAATAAGTTGAGACTTCCAGAAACATAGATAATTGGATTTTGGGATAAAATAAAAAAAAATCGAAAATTTGAGAAAATAGATGAATTTTGAGGAAATAATTCAGATTTCTAGAAACACAGAGGATCGGATTTTGGGATAAAATCGGATTTTCGAAAAAGGACGCATTTTAAGATGAATATCGAGGAAAGGACGAATTTGAGGGAAAATTAGAAACTCGAGAAATAGACCAATATTTCGGGAAAAACCTCGAAGTTTAGTTTAAATCCCAAGTTTTCTAGAGAGTGAAGACATATTTTAAGATCAATATCGAGAACAAGACGAATTTTGAAAATAAAATCGAATTTCATAGTCAAACTAAGAAAGGCCGTTTATTAAAAAGACGAATTTTGAAAAAAAAAATCGAAATTTTAAGGAAAGAGTTGAGTTTTCCAGAAACATAGGGGATCCAATTTTGGGGATAAAATCAAAAAAACGAAATTTTAAGAAAATAAAAGAATTTCGAGGACAAATTTGAGAATTCCGGAAACATAGAGGATCGCGTTTTGGGATAAAATCGAAGCTTCGAAAGACATTTTAAGATAAATATCGAGAAAAAGAGGAATTTTGAAAACAAAATCGAAATTTAGAGAAAGTAGACGAGAAAGAAAAGTTTTGTGAAAGTAATCAAATTTTGAGAAAATGGACGAATTTCGAGGAAACTAAAAATTTCGAAAAAAGACACATTATCGAGAAAAAGACGAAATTAGATAAATTTTGAAAAAATACTCAAAAAAAAAGACGAATTAAAAAAAATCGAAATTGTGAGAAAATGGATCAATTTTTAAGAAAATAGACCAATTTCGAGGAAAAAGTTGGGATTTAGAGAAACATAAAGGATCGGATTTTGGGATAAAATCAAAAAATCGATATTTTAGGAAAATAGACGAATTTTTGGGAATACGTTGAGACTTCCAGAAACATAGATAATTGTATTTTGGTATAGAATAAAAAAAAATCGAAAATTTGAGAAAATAGATGAATTTTGAGGAAATATTTCAGATTTCTAGAAACATAGAGTATCGAATTGTGGAATAAAATCAAAATTTCGAAAAAGGACGCATTTTAAGGAGAAAAGAACGAATTTGGGGAAAAAATTCGAAACTCGAGAGGTCTATTTCTCGAGAAAAACTTCGAAATTTAGTTTAAATCCGAAATTTGCCAGAGAGTGGAGACCTATTTTAAGATAAATGTGGAGACTAAGACGAATTTTGAAAATAAAATCGAAATTTATAGTCAAACTAAGAATAGTTGTTTATGAAAAAGACAAATTTTGAAAAAAAATCGAAATTTTGAGACAATAGGCGAATTTTAAGGAAAAATTTGATATTTCCAGAAACATATGGAATAAAATCAAATCGAAATTTTAAGAAAATAGGCGAATTTCGAAGAGAAAGTTGAGATTTCCAGAAACATACAGGTACGAGAAAAAGATGAATTTTGAAAATAAAATCGAAATTTAGAGAAAGTAGACGAATTTAGAAAAATGTTGTGAAAATAATCAAATTTTGAAAAAATTGGCGAATTTCGAGGAAAATAGAAATTTCGAAAAAGGACACATTTTAGGATTTCATGGAACGGACTGGTCCTTGGTTATCTTCAAAAACTGAAATACAAAACTTGTTTCCTGAAACATTTTAAGATAAATATCGAGAAAAAGACAGAATTAGAGAAATTTTGGGGTTTCGGGAGACAAGATTTGAATTTCAATTTTGGAAGAAAACCAAGGACCGGTTCGCTCCAACAAAAAATGTAATGTATTTAATAAAAAATTTTCAAACCGTCGAATTTATTCTCAAATTTTCAACTAAAATTTCCAGAAAAAAATCAATATTTTGAATTTGAAAATAAACATTCATTGAAAAAACCCAATATTTCGAAGAAAATTTGGAAAAAACATTTGAAATAAATTAACTTGTTTTCAAATTTTGGCTTTTTAATGTTAAAATTTGAAAAAAATTGAGAATTACGAGTTCAAATGTTTCAGGCTATATCTCCATATTTCGAGGAAGAAATCAAATTTCTGGAGAAACTCTAAATTTGTAAAAATAATTAAAGTTTTAATATGAGAAAAACGAAATCGACATTTTGAGAAAAAAAGTTAAAAATATAAATGTCAAATCTAAAAAATATGATAAAAGTTTCGCTTTTTACTCAAAAATATCTAGAACTGACAACATTTCGAGAAAACTAATGAATTTGATTTCTTTTTTAAATTTTTATTTGGACTCTAAAGGATTCTTTTTTTCGAAATTTTAAATTATATTTCAAAACATCGAAATTAAAAATCGAAATTGTAAGGTTCGAATTTTGAGAAAACAAACAAAATTTTGTGAATAAAATAGAGATTTTACATAAATATCGAGTTTTTCTTTCGAAATGTTGACTGTTTTGTCAAAAAATTGCAAGTTTACCGTTGAAATATATATTTATTTTTTTTAATTTCGTGTTTTAGTTGAATCTAGAATAACATCTAATAGAAGGAAAAAGTAACGCTTTAGAAAAAAAAAATTTTTTGATCTACGTACTTGAATTTTTTTTTTTTTCACTTACCCACCATATGGATCGGATACCTTGTTCTTTCAGCTCTAATTTCTTTTTTTAGGATATTAATATTACCACTTTTCACCGACATAGCAGTATTTGAATGGAAAATGATCATTTTGTCAATTATTGATATCTCAGCAACCAGTGATCCCACAGAAAGTTAAAGGTGGGTTTCGAAGAAACAAACCAAATTCATTATATCTCAGAATTTCGACTTCAAACTTTTTGAATTGTTGAGCGAATTCTCAAGCTTTTATCATATTAAATAAACTTTAAATCTTCAGTTTTTTAAATTCAAGAAAATACTCAAGGTTTGAAGATTAACGTCGAATTTTAAAGAAGAAATGTTTATGTACAGTAAACTTCGAATTTGGCATCGAAATTTTAGAAAAAACTTAATCAAACTAGAGTTTAAATTAGAAATTTAGAAGAACTTCAAACTTAAATTTATATATCGAATCTTCAGACTATGCGTTTTTAGTTTACTGCACTGGCGCTGTCGAAACATGAAAACAATTTTCAATATTCTAATTCTCTGACAAAATTCCTGTTTTTTCAAAATTTTGAGTTTAAACTTGAAATTTTTATCCCTAAACGAAAGAAAAGAGTTAGCCTTTTTCAAAAAGTCGAGATTTCGAATTTGAGGTCGAAATTTCGAATATGAGGTCAAAATTTCGAATTTGACGTAAAAATTTTCGAAAAAATTTCTAATTCAGACTTTAAAAAGCTCGAATATAAACTTTAAATTTGATTTTAAAAAAATACCCAAACATTTTTATATTTTTTAGCCACCCCTGAGGTAATTTGTTGGTTATCAAAAGACTTTACCTCAATAAAAATAGTTGGCAGCATCATTTGGAAGCAAACAAGCTCCCGAAGTCTATCCTTGAAAATTCACGATAAATATCCCCGTTCGTATTATCCCTCAGTCCTCAGCCTGGGCAAACATCCAATTTTATGTTTTCTTTACAAACACGACAAAGAGAACTTTATCTTTCGTAAACAGGGGGAAGAAATTCAATGGTAACTTTACGCGTTCTAATTGGTTGGTGATCAACAACAATTATGTAAATTATATCCAAAAGATGAAGTAAATTGCAAAAGTCCTAAATCATATCGATTACTTTCCGCGAAACTAGGTGAAAATTTACATAACTTATCTCAAAGTTCAAGTATCGAAAAATTTGAATTTACGCTATTAAAAATAATCAGTTTACAGCTTCCGATTTATCTTCAAAATTACGACACCGAAGTGGTTAAATTAGAAATTGGAAAATTACAGGGCAAGATGTGTAAATGGAAAACTAATCATATTTATTTTCTTAAAGCATCAAAATAACACGTAACGTATTTTACTTTCGTCACGAAATCCCGTGTTTAAAGGTTACAAATACATGATTCTTATCCAGAATCGTTTTTTCGCGTGATCCTTGATTATGCGACTCTATTTGCATAAAAGTGGATAAGTTTTTGGTGGAAATAACCCAAATTATTATCATGTTGAAGTTTTAAACATACAAATGCGTTGTCGTGTTTTTGTTTTAAAAATAATTTGTACAGATTAGTTAACTGTTGAATTATATACAATGAAAAGATAAATATTTACTGTAACGGAAGGGGTAAAATGTAGTCATGCTAGAGTTTTAGTTACATATTTTATAGGCTTTTACGTCGTGGACCACTTTATTGCGTCAGCCCTCATAAAACGTGTATTAATAATTATAGTTAATAGGGAAATTATTTTTAAGTTGCATTTTTTTAATTGTAAAGTCCTAATTTCAATCACAATTTGTAAAAATTGTTGTAATCCACACTTCCACACCCTCCCAAACCCTTCGAATTTTGTTAAAATTTCGGCAAAACAACTTTTTATTAAATTGATAATGGCGTGAATCAATAAAGTTTTCAATTAAGCTAAAAATAATAATAGTTTTTTAGTTAATCTTCGATTATAAACTGGGACATTTCAACTTTGAAGACAAATGTATGAAAAAAAATTTAAAAATTCCAAAGTATACCACTTTAAACTAGATTTAAAAAAATTGCTTTGTTTTCACTTATCTACACATTTCGAGTTTAAACTTAAAAAGTCTTTATATCAAGGGTTACGATATTTGAATTGAAACTTGGAGTAACGTTTTTTTTACATTTCAACATTTCTCTTTGAAATTTTGATTCAAAAAAAAATAAGTTTAAACTACAGGTCTCGAGAAGATGGTTGAAATTTCGAATTTAAATTGAAGTTCCAGAAAAAAGTTGAAATTTATAAAAGAAACATCTCGAAGCTGAAATTTTGGAAAGATGAAATAAAAAGTGAAAGGTAATCTTGGAATTCTGATACAAAAATCTAACATGTAAAATAACGTTGACATTTGAAGTTTGTAATTGTTTGTAGGTTCACCACTTAAACTAGATTTAAAAAAAAAATTCCTTTGTTTTCACTTATCTACACATTTCGAGTTTAAACTTATAAAATCTTTATATCAAGTGTCACGATATTTGAATTGAAACTTGGAGCAACGTTTTTTTTTACATTTCAACATTTCTCTTTGAAATTTTGGTTTAAAAAAAATGAGTTTAAACTAGAGGTGTCGAAAAAATGGTTGAAACTTATAGTTTAAATTAAAGTTCCAAAAAAACTTGAAATTTATTAAAAAAACATCTCGAAGCTGAAATTTTGGAAAGATGAAATAAAAATTGAAACGTAATCTTGGAATTTTGATACAAAAATCCTACATTTAAAATAACGTTGACATTTGAAGTTTGTAATTGTAAACAAAATGTTTTTAAAATAACAAATTTTCGAGTTTAAGAATTTTAAGCTTAAATTACGATTTTAATAGAAGTTCAAATTCGTTTTTTCATATAAAATATCAATAAAAATTTTAACTTCTTTTTATTTATGGTAAATCTGAAATTACGATAAAATCTGGAACAATCGACTATTTGTTCAAAAATCGAAAAATCTGGGAAAAATCGAAATTTCGAAATTAATTTTTAATCATTTTTCTTAATAAGATTTACAAAATTTTAACATTTCTTTACGGAATTAAAAACTAACATCTTCAAGTTTGAATTTAAAGTTTTGAGAAAATAAACAAAATTTCGAATTTAATGTAAAAAATGCTAACAATTTCCATTGTGGTCACATTTTGACTTTAACTTTGAATATCCAACGGAATTTCCTGCGAAAATACAAAACTTATAAAAGAAGTCGAAATTTAAAGACGAAAAAAAGACGGAATTTCGCTAAAGAATTGGAAACCTCTCCGTTGTCTGCGTGAAAGAAGGGAAGATTTTTGGATCACCTTTTTGAAATTTTCGACTTTTTTTAAAGAATTGGATTTAATTTTATTGAAAATTTCGACTTATTTTGAAAATTTTAACTTTGTTTTTATTTATGGTAAATCTGAAATTTCGATAAAATCTGGAACAATCGACTATTTGTTCAAAAATCGAAAAATCTGGAAAAAGTTGAAATTTCGAAATTAATTTTAATCATTTTTCTTAATAAGCTTTACTTAGCCCGAAATTTTAACATTTCTTTACGCAATTAAAAACTAACATCTTCAAGTTTGAATTTAAAGTTTTGAGAAAATGAACAAAATTTCGAATTTATGTAAAAAAATTTAACAATTTCCTGCGAAAATACAAACACCTTAAAATATCCACTTTTTCAAAACGTCGACATTTTCTCATTCGACTCCTAAAATTTCAACTTTTTCTCGAAATGTTGACTTTATTATGAACATTTCGACTTTGATTTTTTTGATAATGAAATGTTTTGGTTGAAATGTTTGATATTTTTTTGACTTTACTATTAAATTTCGCTTTTTACTTAAAAGTTTGACTTTCCGAAAATAAAGATTTTTTAAATAAAAAAATCTGATTCCTTGATTTTTATTGAAAATTTTTACTTTCTTGAACATTTCGACTTTATATTTTGAAAATTACAAATTTCTAATTTTTATTTTTTTTAATTCTTTTTTAATTTAATAATTTAGCTTAAGATTCTATCGACTTACAATTTTGCTTCTCTTGAAGATTTTTTAAAACATTTTGACACAAAATGTTGGTCTTTTCTCAAAATTTTAAAACGACTCTTTTTCAAGATGTCATCTTTTCGTCAAAATTTTGACTTTCTGAAAATAAAGATGCTTTGAAAAGTAGGTTTTTTAGATTTTTTTTGAAAATATTAACTTTCTTGAACTTTTCGACTTTATAATTTAAAAATTTCGAATTTTCAATTTTCCATTCCATTTAATTTCCTTTTTTTTCAAATTTTAACTTATTTTGTAGATTCAACCCTTTCGTAGCTTTGCCTCTCTTTAGGATTTTGATTAATTTTCGAATTTTTGAAAATGTTGACACAAAATGTTGATCTTTTTTCAAAGTTTCATCTTTTGGGTCAAAATATTGATTTTTATTTATTAAATCTGATTATGTTGAAATATGTTTTTTTTAAACATTTATCTTTTTTCGAAATATCCACTTTTTTTGAAAATTACCATTATTATTCAAACTTTCGATTATTTGTCAATGTTTAGATCTTTGTTTTTGAAAATTGAGACTTTTTGTCAAAAATTTAGACTTTTTCTCGAAGTTTTACCTCTATGTAGTAAATTGGACTTTTATTTGAAAAAATGAAAACTCCGAGGGTTTTAAAATTTTCACTTTTTAAAAAAATTCAATTTTCTTTTCAGAATTTCGTATATTAAAATTTCCCAACTTCTTTCATAATCATTTTTTAAAATTTCGATATTTTATCATCAAATTTAGACTCTTTTAGAATGTAAACTTTTTCAAAATTTTGATTTTTCAGTGAAAACTTTTTTGAAAATGTTGGCCTTTTTCTCGAAACTTCGAATTTCTGTATCTTCGTTTTTTTTGAAAAATTCTCCTTTTCTTGAAAATTTAAAATTCTTTTCATTATTCCAAGTTTCTAAACTGCGAAATTTTAAAATTTTGTACGAATTATATAAAACGAATCCGAAACTTTTAGCTCAAGCTGGCATTTTAAGAAGGAACATTTTTCATTTTTTAACAGAATAGTTTCAAAAAAAGATCGGAATTGAGAATAACTTTTTAGTTTAAAATTTAAATAAAAATTTCCAAAAAAAAGAGCACAAAGCAAAACTTTTGCTCTAATTAAAAAAAAAAAAAATTTACAAGACTGTTTCTCTAAATTTTGAGTTCAAAGCCAAAATTTGGAAATAGTGTTGAAATTTCGAGAAGAAACTTGAAAATGCCTAAAAAAGAAGTTCTCAACATTTCGATTTAAACATCGGAAGTGCCAAATTAAAGCCAAAAAGACTTTAAAACTTAAATATTTAGAAGTTTATAATGAAAAAAAGGATCCGTGAAAATACAAAACATGAAGTGATCTACAAAAATTTGGATAAAGTCGCCTGGGGAGACATACATTAATAAATTAACTCTCAGCGTGTAAAGGCAACTTGAAATACAATCGCGCCTTTATTGGATACATTTTAAGTGGTATTTAAGGCCCATTTTTACCATCTCTGAGGCTGAATTTTGAAAAACCCTCTCTTAGTGCTCACCTGCCTATTACGGGAAACATCTGTGTGTAATTTTATGTTCCTACACCCACCAACTTAGGCTGTACGTTGTCTGTTAGTCACTGCTTAGAGATTTGTTAGGTAGATGCTGTTAGGTGTTTCTTTCTTTACTCTCCATCTTTTTTTTTTAAGTTTAATCCAGTCGCAGTCGCCTATTATGCCTTCAAAGCACCGCGAGTTGGATGCAGAAACAAAGATAGGTGGCGATGAAGCGCCTTCTTAAACAAAGATAAGTTGTAATTTTTGGGGAAAATTCCGTTCGGTAACGAGTTCCATAGCTTGAAAGTTCTATAGAAAAAAAGAGTCTCCGCAAACAGAAGTCCACACTGTGTCAAGCTGGACCGAACAGCAATTTGCTGTCTCTGACTGTCTTGTATGCTTCAAAAATCTTGCCCTTGGGGGATCAATCTTATTAGTTCCTATGAGCACCTCCAAGTAGATACTTCGAACACTAGGATTGGATATAGGCGATCCAAGAATTGTTTCTCGTTTTTCATGCAGATAAAGGCATGCGTACCAACTAGTTTTTATTAATATAGATTAATGAATTGTAGATATTAACTGCAAGACCAGTGAGTATGGTTTTGGACATTTCGGACCTTCGAACTGCTTGGCAAGACAGCGATTTCATCAGCGAATGTCTCTGCTGGCATAATTTATATAGACAACGTCACAGTTCTCCTCTGTTAATCATGTCTGCAGAGGTAAGTCTACCATAATTTTATCAATTTTTAGCAAAATCTTCTAAATTGCAGTTATGTCACCTTGCTCAAACTTGGGCCAACCATCTAGCCCATACCAACAGGTTTTACTATAGAAACGATAAAGACATTGGCCAAAATCTATTTTGCAAAAACTCCAACACTTTGGAAGCTGATGTTACTGGACAGGAAGTGGCCAGTTATTGGTACAGCGCTGTTAAACAGTATCATTTTAGTAAAGAACCCGATGTGTCGCACACGAATGTTAACGCAGGTATGTATTTATAAAACCTATTTATTAAAACATAATCTTTTTCTGCAACTGGATTGTCTCAATGAAGGCGTTTGACACGTTTCACCCTCTAATGTAGAAGGGCCCTCCAACAACAAGGGAAATTTAATTGAAGACAGAAAAGCAAATCAACCACAGGCGAAATTCTTTTGATTCTGTGATTACCCTGATTTTATGTCTCGAATTTTTGTCTTTATTTTAGTATCCGCAGAAAGGTTTCACTTCTCTTATGGTACTGAAATACTGTGCTCTTCTGTTTTGAATTTGATTTCCCACTTTTCCGAAAAACTTTTCTACTATGGCATAAGAAATGTTAATATCTTTAAGGCCGGCCGCACACATACAGAATTCATATCAGGTTTCCAAATTAGAAATTCAGATTCACAATTCAGTCACTTAGCAGCACATAAACGTATTTATAGAAAATTAGTGATCGAATCTGAATTTCTGATTCGAAAACCGAACCAGAATTCTGTACGTATGCGGTCGGCCTTAATAGTTCCTAGTGGCCAATCCCAAAAAAGTTTTTTGTTTTGGTGAAACGGACTGGTCCTTGGTTATTTTCAAAAATTGAAATACAAATTTTGTCCCCTGAAACCAAAAAAGGTTAAAAAGCACAACAAAGGTTGCTCTAACGCCTTTCAGTATCTCCTGAAGATGATTTTTTTCTTAAGTTTAATCCACTCGCAAAGGGTAACCCCATTATGCTTTCAAAGCACTGCGAGTAGCATGCGGGAAACAAGGATGGCGATAAATCGCCTTCTTAAACAAGGGTAGGTTGTAATTTTTCGGGAAAATTCCTTTCGGTAACAAGTTCCATAACTTGGAAGTTCTATAGAAAAAAGAGTCTCCGTAGACAGAATTCCTCATTGTGTCAAGCTGGACCGCACAGGAATTTGCTGCCTCCGACTGTCTAGTACGCCTCAAGAATCTTGCCCTTGGAGGGATCAATCCTATTAGTTCCTGCGAGCATCTTCCGAGATAGTACTTGTAGAAAAGAGACAAGTCACCAACCATACGCCTGTGCTCTAGTGTTTCGAGAGAATCGGTCAGACTCTGTCATCAACTAGGCGAATCGCTCTTCTTTGAATTGAATCAAAGAGAGCTAAAATGTGTTTTGGGACTGAACTTCAAACATGAGAACTTCAAACTAGTGTTGGCCTAACTTGAGCTTTGTATAGTGTTAGTAGCTGATGAGATGTGAAGTACTTTTTAGCTTTAAAAAAAAACCTAGGTTCTGAGGGGCGAATTTGGCAATGGCGCGCACATGATCATCCCAAGAGAAGTTAGTGCTCGCATTCAGTCCTAGGATAGATAGATTAGATCCCATCAGAAGGATTTTACCGTCCATTAGTATGTTTGTTGCATTAACCCTTGATGTTTTCTTAGAGAAAACCGCGGCCTGAGTTTTTGAAGCGTTGAAGTCGACCAAATTATTCTAACCCCATTCCAAAATAATTTCGAGATCCCGATTAATCGTCTGTATCTGTTGTTTCCTTAGTCGATCTGAAGCAGCGATAGATAATGGTTTGTCGGAGAAAAAAGATGACACAAGGTTACTATCATCTGCGTAGCTGTATATAGGATTGGAAGTTGAAGCTAAGAGATCGTTTATGTGTAACAGAAATAGAGTAGGAGACAGAACAGACCCCCTGAGGCACCCCCGCATTAATCGCAAATGTCTCGGATGAGATGCCATCGACGACGACCTGAAGAGATCTGTCAGCGACAAAATTGGATATCAAATACAGAGTCCAGGAGGAAGACCATAAGATGTTAATTTGGCGAGAAGAGATCGGTGCCAGACTTTGTCGAAAGCCTTTGAGATATACAATGCAACAATCCTAACCTCACCATGTTTTTCCATAGCTGAGTTACAGATATGAGTAACTTAGGCCAGTAGATCGCCAGTGGAACGTTGTTGTTTAAAACCGTATTGCCTGTCGGAGATGATTCTATTTTCTTCCAGATATTTGAGAATTTCGATGTTGATAACCTTTTCTATCACTTTAGATATAACGGGTAACAAAGATATAGGGCGATAGTTGTTAGCCAGATTCCTTTTTCCCTTTCTAGGGACAGGCTGCACTCTAGCAGATTTCCAGATGTAAGGGAATACACCTTTGTTGTAAGAGAGTGGGAACAATTTGCTTAGGACAGGAGTCAACTCTGGGGCGCACTGCTTAAGAACAATAACGGGAATACCATCAAGGCCAGAAGCTTCCGAGGTGTCGCCAGCTCAAAAGAGAATCTTCCTGACTGTGCGTTGTCTGGAAACAACTTCAGGCATCGAAGTGCCAACCTTAGAAAGAATAGGAGGTTCTGCGTTTCGAAAATCAAGATTAGAATTTTCAGCAAACATTAAGGCTAACTTGTCAGCCTTTTCCTTGGAGGTAGTAGCAATATTGCTATTTTCATCGAGTAAAGGTGAAAATTTTGAAGGTGTAAAATTCTTTCCAATCGACTTTGCAAATCCCCAAAAGGACCTGAAACCGTTCGGACGGTTGATAAGCCTCTGGCGCATTTTACGATTGAAATCACCTTTTGCCTCGTCAATAACCTGTTTATAAGAATTTCAAGCATCTACAAATATGGTCCAAGTCTCGACTGAGGGATTATTTCGCCAACGACGATATGCGCGATTTTTGCAGGAGACAGCCCGAGCACACTTTTAATTGAACCAAAATCTACTGGAGGCAGACTTCTTTTGGGAGTGGAAAATTGAGCATTCCATGCCAATCAGGATAGTTTCCGTGATGGATTCGGCGACTAAGGAAGGGTTGTCTGAGTTTTAACTCAGACAATGGCAGGAAGTCTGCTATGGGAAAGGTCCAAGAAAGTCTCTTAATTCTTCCCAGTTTGCAGAGTTAAAGTGCCAAACCCTACGGGAAAGGAGGTGGTATATGAAGCGAACGAGAGGCTGCTACAAGCTTGTGATCCTAATTTCCAAGCGGTGATGTCACAGAGATTTGATACGAATTTGGTGAATTTGTAAGGAAAAGGTCGAGTAGATTAGTTTGATGGGTATCTACATCAGGAATTCTTGTAGGTTCCTGAACTAATTGCGATAGCCCACAAGTGATGGCGAAAGCCTCTGCCATACTTCCCGCGTCATCAGTTCGGGAAGAAAACCTTAACCAGGGGATGTTGTGTACGTTGAAGTCACCGAGAAAGACAATCTCAGCTTTTGGATAATTCGTCTGTAGGTGATCAAAGGTTACGGTGAGATAGAGAAGAGCTGTCTGTATGAGGAATCGTTTGGATCGTTTTTGGAGCAGATTTTCAGCCAAATCACATCATGATCAGCAGATTCCAGTGCTTCTTCTCGTTGACAGGACAGGTCGCTTCGCGTAAAAGCACAAATTCCCCTCTTGTGTCGAAATTTTATGTGCAAGTCGTAGTTAGGGCAAAGCAAATGGACTGTATTGATGGATGGGGAGACTTGGGTTTCTGTCAGAGACAGCACATGAGGTCTTTCATTTTGCGGTGTTGATGAACCGAGTTTAGCTTTAAGTTTAGACCCCTAATGTTACAGAATTGAATTTTGAATGAATTGTTTGAAAGAAACTTGGCCCGTGGTGCATTAAAATTTTCCGTCGATTTTGAATTCCCTCGTACATCATCCACCCGGACATCCGAACGGTAGGGTAGTTTACGTCTGTAATTTTTTGCACGAAGAGAATCCATCATCTTTGTTTTTAATAATTAGCAGAAAAAATCAGCGTAGATGAAAAAAGGAAAAGGATAGGATGAAGAAAGAAGAATAGCAGAAACCAACTCACGTGTCAGAGACGGAAACACGATGTAAGCATCATTTCACCGCCTCCTAGTGATACGTGGGGTGGTACTACCTCGGACGACTGAAAGTTCCAGTCTATCACCTACTGGCTTGGCTATCGAAACGCGTTAGAGCAACCTTCGTTGTGTTTTTTAATCTTTCTTTGTTTCAGGGGAGAAAATTTGTATTTCAATTTTCCAAAAAAAAGTATTTATTTTATTGACTGGCAGCTGAAGCATCCATCATTATTTTTAATTTGGTTCCATAGGTCATTTCACTCAATTAGTATGGGCTTCATCGAGATATTTTGGAATTGGCAAGGCTCGGTCACGGTCGGGTAAAGTGGTAATTGTGGCTCATTATTCCCCGCCCGGGAATATATCAGGCGATTATTTACTGAACGTTCTTCCCCCAATTATGGATTATCCGACTCGCATGTCTTCGGCTCCACGATTTTTATTGGCCAGCGAAAGTACCGGATCTAGGTCCACTGCGAGCGTCTCTGGCAGCCCTTGATATTTTCCTATAGATCGACAATCTCGCGGAGTCTAATTTTCCGACGAATAATTAAGCTTAACTGAATAGACTTTGCGATACGCTCTAAATGTTTTAGACTGATTCAAAGTACTCAAATTATTGTTGAACAATCAAAAAGTTGTTAACGGACACGTCCACTAATTTATGAAATATATTCGAATGGAAATATTGCCTTAGTAGATATTTTATAATGCACCGCTCTATCATCTTCATGTTTATGCACCCTGTTACGGTTTTATTTATTTATCGTGTAAATATACGGATTAAAAAGTTTCAAGATATTAAATTATTTCGATAAAATTTCTTCAAACTGAAGCGGCAAATAGGTTGTGACTAGGTAGAGCTTACAATAAAACTAAAAGCAATCAATATTTTAAGTTATATCTTGCACGATACATTGGAAAATATTTGTATTACATTTTAGAAAAATATTTGTAACGTTAGCGATATAACTGAAGAATCAAAATGTGCCACAAGCTTTTTTATATCGAATAAGTCGCTTTAAAATTGTTATATTTTGTAGGCTGTGAATATTAATGTATTATACTTAATGGACTTAATACGTATATTTAAAATATGCTGAAACAATTTGAGCAAAAAATAATTCAAGCGTTAAGTTAGGTTTAATATCACTAAATTCAAAAGTATAAAAAATGTAATTTTGACAATTTTTAATTTTTGTGTAAAATGTTGACCATTCTTCTAATATTTCATTAAGTATGAGTAACCTTCTGGTACAAAAATGGATCTGTTATGTCTTTTTTTCTCCTACACTTACCTCACAATTATTTAAAATAATGGAGTAAGCAATAAACAAAAAAAGTGAAGAAAAACATGTAATAAAATAAACAAGTTAAATTGAAACAGTTTTGTTTCAAATTTTATGTCACAGTTTTAGTACAATTTTACCTTTACATGTTTTGGAGTTTTCAATCATGTCGCAATTTCCTGTTGGATATTTTTCTATTACCAATCAATTATTTCCAGGGCTTGATTAATAGGGATGTCGATCTGAGATCGATTAATCGAAAAATCGATTTTTTCAAGTCTCAAGGTCGATCTTTTAGATCGATCCCAAATATAGGATCGATCTAATGAACGATTCAAAAATCCTAAGAATCGGATTGATTTACCTTAGATGCAGGCCACTGTAAATTTAATGAGAATTTTTTTTATTTGTTATGTAAGTGTATTTATGCCGTTATGTTATTATCTACTACCATCTACTAGTAATAGTTGCATTAATAAGCCAATAGATGGCAGCATTAATATTTCTTTTCATTCATTATGTCCTTGACTGAATAGGAAAGATAACTGTGGTGTAGTGTTGCCATATATTTGAAGGTAGAATTCCGTACGTACGCAGTTAAAATTACCATATATTCACAAAAATAACTCTACGTTATTTTATTACCTGTTACCGGTCTTAAAAACTTTAATTTAGTGATTGAAAACGTTACACGCGTATTAATAAATCCACTACAAAACTTGAAAAAAGTTTATTTACTTTTTTTGAAGTAAAAATTACAAGAGCGTAGAAAGGACATCAATTTGAGAAAAAAATATCACAGGATGTTGACTTTCTTTCCTCTAAATCCCTAGATTGTCAAAATTTCGACTTCAATATCAAAATTTCGAAAAAAAGTCGAAATTTGGAGTTTAAAGTCGAAATTTCTAGAAAAAAAGTAGAAATTTCAATTTTTAAATCGAAATTTAACGAAATATTACCAAGGCGTAGAAAGGACATCGGTTTAAAAAAAATCTTATTTCAAATATTTCGACTCTTTCCTCTAAGTTCGACTTTTATTTCAAGTTTTGACTTTTTTCTCAAATTCCGACTCTTTTCTCAAAATTTCGAATTTTTTCTGGACATTTCGACTTTTTCCTGAAAATTTGAACTTTTTTAAAATGTTACAAAGGCGCAAATGCTATTTTTAGAAATTTCAACTTTTTTCTCAAATTTCGATGTTAAGCTCGAAATTTCGATTTTTTCTCAAATTTCGACTTTTTTTCTCAAAACTTCGACTGTTTTCTCGAAATTTTGACTTTTTTCTCAAATTTCGATTTTTTCTCGAAATTTCGATATTTTTCTCGAAACTTTGTTTTGTTTCTCAAATTTCGACTTTTTTCTCGACATTTTGACCTTAATATCGAAATTTTTCTCGAAATTTCGACTTTGAACTCACTTTTGACCTTAATATCGAAATTTCGACTTTTTTTCTCGAAAATTCGACTTTTTTCTCGAAATATTTTGAAATTTCGTCTTTTTTGTCGAAATTTTGAAGTTTTTCTCAAATTTCGACCTTTTTCTCGAAATTTTGACCTTAGTATCGAAATTTCGACATTTTTCTTGAAATTTCGACTTTTAACGTAACATTTCGACTTTTTTTTCTTAAAATTTCGACATTTTTCCTAAATTTCGATTTTCTTTTTAAAATTCAACATTTTTCTGAAAATTATTTCGATTTTGTTCTGAAAATTTCAACTTTTTCGAAATACTACAAAGGCATAGAAACGACATCGATTTAAAAACATGTTATTTTTAGAAATTTCAACTTTTTTTCCAAACTTCGATTTTAAACTCGAAATTTCGACTTTTTTCTCGAAATTTCGACTATTTTCTTAAATTTCGACTTTTTTTCTCAAAATGTTGACCTTTTTCTTGACATTTCGACCTTTTTCGCGAAATTTCGTTTTTTTTTCTCAAATTTCGACTTTTTTCTCGAAGTTTTGACTTTTTTTCTCAAAATGTTGACCTTTTTCTTGATATTTGGACCTTTTTCGCGAAATTTCGTTTTTTTTTTCTCAAAATTTCGAATTTTTTTTGGACATTTCGACTTTTTCCTGAAAATTTGAAGTTTTTTGAAATGTTACAAAGGCGCAAATGCTATTTTTAGAAATTTTGACTTTTTTCTCAAATTTCGATTTTTTCTCGAAATTTCGATATTTTTCTCGAAACTTCTTTTTTTGTTTCTCAAATTTCGACTTTTTTCTCGACATTTTGACCTTAATATCGAAATTTTTCTCGAAATTTCGACTTTGAACTTACTTTTGACCTTAATATCGAAATTTCGACTTTTTTTCTCGAACTTTCGACTTTTCTCGTAAATTTCGATTTTTTTTTCTCGAAATTTCGACTTTTTTCTCGAAATCTCGACTTTTTTCTCGAAATATTTTGAAATTTCGTCTTTTTTGGCGAAATTTCGAAGTTTTTCTCAAATTTCGTCTTTTTTCTCGAAATTTTGAACTTAGTATCGAAATTTCGACATTTTTCTCGAAATTTCGACTTTTAATTCAACATTTCGACATTTTTCTTAAATTTCGATTTTCTTCTTAAAATTCAACTTTTTTCTGAAAATTATTTCGACTTTGTTCTGAAAATTTCAACTCTTTCGAAATATTACTAAGGCGTAGAAAGAACATCGATTTAAAAATGTTATTTTTAGAAATTTCGACTTTTTTTTCCAAACTTCGATTTTAAGCTCGAAATTTCGACTTTTTTCTTAAATTTCGACTTTTTTTCTCAAAATGTTGACCTTTTTCGCGAAATTTCGTTTTTTTTATTTTCTCAAATTTCGACTTTTTTCTCGAAGTTTTGACTTTAACATAGAAATTTCGACATTTTTCTGGAAATTTCGAGTTGAAAGTCAAAATTTCGATTTTTTTTGTCGAAATTTCAACTTTTTTTTCTCAAAATTTAGACTTGTTTCTCGAAATCTCCACTTTTTATCAAATTTCGACTTTTTTTTTCTCGGAATTTCGACTTACGTTTTTCTCAAATTTCGACTCTTCTCTAAATTCCGACTTTTTTCTTGAAAATTCGATTTAAAACTCGAAATTTTGACTTTTTTTTCGAAATTTCAACTTTAATCTCAAAATTTCTAAAAAAAAACCAAAATTTGATAATGGAAAATAGCAATTATTGGTCGCACCCTACTACCAACTGTCTAGATTGTTGGGAAAGAGGAGTGGTGGGACGTAACTCTCGTCTGCCTAATTTAACCATAGAGTGTGCTTATTATAGAGCGAAATTTCGAGAAATAATTAGACTTATCTTGAAATTTCGTGAAAAAAAGTTGAAATTTCGAGATTAAAGCCGAAATTTCGACTTTATCTATGACATTTCCTGAAAACAACTCGAAATTTGGAGAATAAAGTAGAAATTTCCACCTTAATTTCCAGTTTAAATATTTCTAAATATGTTTTTAAAAATAATGTCCTTTCTACATCTTCGTAAAAAAGCAAAAATGCATAAATAAAAAACAAAGCAAAAAATAAATATGTATAGGATTTTTCTAATTAGGAATAAATAATTAATATATAAATATTAGTGTTTAAAATCCAAGAAAAAACTTTCAAAATTAAACTACGCAAATTCATTATCATTCAATGTTTCTTTTATCAGAAATGGTTAATAATTTCATCAACTACGCGATTAATCGGAAATCGATACTTTTGCTCACGATTATTTTAAAAAGGAATCGAGATCCCTATTGATTAATCTATTTTTTACAATCAACTCTCGATTTCTGTGCCTATTTCAAAAGTATAAAACTTTGTTGCTACTTTTTTGCTCAAACTGTACTAATAGTTAGATGATATTTATATATTTGATTGTTGTATTTGACGTAACATTGTTATACTTGTTAAAAAGCTTATTGTTAATTGTCAACAAATGAAAAAATATATAATAAAAAAATTCAGGCGTTTTATTAAAAATCTTCCACAATTACTTAAGAACGTACTATTAATATTAAACATGGTAAAAAACTGATACTTCTGGGATTGGACAGTATCCTGTAGAGGTAGGTTTTGATTTATCAATAGAGTAAGAGGTAGAACTTATGGGTCATTCATAGGGTTGTTAGGAATATATTAAGGATCTGGATATAATCCAAATAGTATATTTGTTTTGGTTATGGATATAAAATTATTTTAGCCACAGATATCTTTAATTACTTTTGTAACCCAAAAAAAATGTTTCTCGTTATATGGTATCTACTTAATAAAACTAAACACAACCCTGTCTATTCAAACTAGTTTAAAAGCATCAAATTACGTCCACGAGTTGCTTATATAACGTAGGTGAGTACTAGAGACCTGCATGGGTAAGTAAAAATGTAATCAGATTTTAATCACCATTACTTTTCCGAAGTATGTAATCAGAGAATTGGCATCGTATCGAATATACTCATTTGTAATCATGAAGTTTATATTATCGGTTTTGTGTTACATTTTACAAGTTGCAACTTATAAATCTTTGATTATTGCTGAACAAAAAATTGCAAAAAGAACCAACAGGGTAAATAAAATATATTATAAATTTTAACTTGCATTTTATTACAACACAAGTCCTAACATAAAAAAATACAACAAATTATGATCTTGGTCTTTCTTTCTTTTCTTTGTACAAGGCCAAAAGCGATACATTGGCTACTTTCACGACCTGTAAAGGAAAAAACAAGTAACATTAACATATGTAAGTTAAATTCAGCATAGAGAAATCACGAAAATTAAGCTCAGATATTTATTTTGACAGAATCATGAAAAATTCATAGGATTGGCTCTAAATAAGTTCATCATTGGTATTTATTGATAAAAGCTAAAACAATTAAATGTTTTTTGAGGTTATTTTGTACAATAAAAAATGAAATTGGTTGATATTTTCATATTTAATGAAAAATGAAAATTGTTTAAAAAATATTAAATGAAAAATTTTATAAATAGAAAAACATCAATTTTTAAAATTGCTAATAAAAACCCTCAAATGGCCCAAATGAAAGTTAATTTGACCTAACTTCAAAACTGACATGCTACTTTGAATAAAATTATTACTTTGCAATAAAAAATTAGCGAATTACAGAATACCAACCTTAAATCTAACTCCAGGAATATCACCAACGGCATGACCTTTACGACCGAATCCCGCAACTAAAACTTCGTCATTTTCTTCAATGTGGTTTAAGCAACCGTCCCTTGGAACGAAAGCAGTGATCTTTTTACCATTTTTGATAAGTTGTACTCTTACACACTTACGGATGGCAGAGTTGGGCTGCTTAGCTTCAACACCACTGAAATAGAAAATTAAATATCAAATTATGTAAAATGTGGTAAGTTATCAAACAAGAAATCGGAAACTATCAGTTGCATTTACAAAAACATGAGGCTTAGTTAATATTTCAATTTTAAAACTGTAATTTTTCTTGGTCTAAAAACCGATGGCTTGAAGTGTGACATCGCTCGTAGTAAACGACAAATATGTTGCTTGCTACTTTCACATCGCACAGAATTTCCCTGTGATTGGAATATCAAAAACAACCAAGACACAAGAAAATCCTGCGCAAAGTAAAAATTTAAGACCTGGAAAAAATGTACAACACATATCAGAGTGTGGAGCCAATTGAGGCAGCTCTCCAATGGTTCAGTGTTGCTTCAATATAGCATTGTTCAAGAAAAAAACACAAAATGCCAATTTTACAGCAATCTGTGGTCTCACAATGCATGGTGAATAACACTTCGGATAAAAATCAAACTGAATCCACTTAAATGCAAAAGTAAACAATTTTGTTATTGAATGCTCAAACGAAAAATTCAGTTGGCTGTAACACCTGAAATTCGGGAAAAAAAGGTCCATATATTGGAGAAAAAAATTGAAATTACTAGTTGGAAGTCCAAATTTTAGAAAACAGTAGACATGAAGATTTTGTTGGAAGTCTCGAAAAAAATTTAGATAAAAAGTCAAAATTTAGGTTCCTCTCAGTTTTGGAAAAACATGTGATTAAAAAGTCACAATTTTGAATTCACATCAGAAAATGAGATTTTAAAATTTTAAGAAAAAAGTAAAAATCAATGCCAATTTTAAGAAAAAGTTAACTATAGAAAAATAGCAGATTTTGTTAATGTTACAGGTACAACTTAATTTTTGTTGCAGTGTGCACTAAAATTAAGCAACTCTGATGTAATTTTTGCAACATGGTAACCCTTCAAATAAACAAGACCTCAAAGAGGGTCCAAAAATATATAATTATTATGGAGTTAATTCGAATTTGAGCATAGAACACAAAAATGAACGTAAAATAGTCATTAACCGATTATGTTCATTTACTTATCAAATAACAATTTCAGTATTGCAGTAACAACTACAATACTGAAATTTTGCATAAAAAGTTCAAATGTAATAGACAATGCCAAAATTTCCCACTTTTAACAACTATTGAAATTTTTAGATCTTATGCTAGATCATTTAGATTCTAAACGATCTAGTATAAGATCTAATTATTATTATATTTGCAAACTTACAATATTAGTCTCGAAAGAAATGACCAGTATCGACCAGTGCTAAATCAAAATGAGAATATGTTGCATACATTAAAGTATTTCATTACTTATATGTACACTACACACCCTAATGCTGCTGATTTCAACAAAATCGCATAAAAGATTAAAAAAATTGCATGCGGAATTTTTCTACGGGCCGGATAAAGTAAGCAAAAGGGCCGACGGACCGCTTTTGCCCACCCCTGATTTAGAAGCTCAAGTTTGACAAGTCACATGGATATCAAATCAAATTTACTCATGAACAATGCGTTTTAGAAGTATTGGTTACAAAACCATGTTGAGCCATCATACAAGCCAAATAGGCGGCTAAAGCGTGAACATTTTGGAAATTAACGCTTTAAAAACATAACCTAACTTACACTTTTTCTAGGACGATTCCTTTGGCGTGGGAAGCACCACCGAAAGGATTGGCCTTCCATCTTGTTCCCAAATGGGCCTTTTTGTAATCTTTATCGGCCCATCTTTGCTCCCTACGATGGTTTACGTGTTTTCTAGCTGTGCGAAGACCTCTGGGTTTACCTACAAAAACACCAAATTTGAAAAAATACCGCAACAAACAGCATTATATGGACCTTTCAATACTTAATTAAGCAAAAAACAGCAAAAAGAAAACCTGTATGACCCCAGATGTTTCAGATTAAAAATGCCAAGGGGTTACTGGCGATTACGAATTTTGAATTTTCCGTGCAAATTTAAAAGTATAATTGTAAATGAATCAATATAAAATATAATTCAAAACTTGTGGCGAAACCTATCATTAACTGTACGAGAAAATTCGTTAATTTAATAAAGAAAAATAGTATTTACCACAATCTCTAAACACTCACCCATGTTGTCTGTCCTAAAAATTAACCGGAAAGAATTTGTATTACCAACTGAACGAACAAATGGACCCCGCGGTGACACGCAATGTTGCCACACTAAGACAACATTCTCCCCAATCCTAGCTTTATTTGAGTGTTAATATTACGATCAATTCCAACGATATACCCAAGACTCGTATTGACCACTATTGCATTTAAATTATTTAATAACTAAAACCGTAAATGCAATCGCCTATCATTCTCTAAATTATTTACACTATTTAAATTTTCGATGTTTCAGTTGGCAGCAAGACAGAATCGATCCACCGTTTTAAACGGGCGAAAGCGAGATGGAGAAATTTTGACAGCCGAAGCGCACTTTTTGTATATTTTTTTTAAAGCACTTATCGAGTTATGATGCTGTATAGTTTTTTTATACCTATTCTGGACCAAGCCGAGTTTATTAAGTGACTAAACCCAATTTCGCGCATCTTCCCCGACAAATTTGCGTACGTTTTATTCACAAAATCGCCGCTTTATCGGAAAAATACAGGTTTGTTTATTTTCTGTACTTTTGACAGCTATAAAAATAATAGGGAAACAGGCCGTAAATATCTATTTTTGTGCTTCGAAATGGACGTTTTCTTTGAGATTTGGGGTTCTTTTTTGCTTTCAGGCGATAATGGAGTATGATTCTAATTTGGAACCTGTCGTTATCATCGATGAGGATGAGGTAAATATAATTTTTAGTGTCGCACTTTTTTTCTTTAAAAAAAGTCTAGCTAAATAGTAATGGCGTTATTTAAAATTTGCGTGCTCTATAAACTATCAGGAAATCTCCCTGGTCGTAGTAATGTAATGAAAATGCTTTAAAATTGTTTTATTGTTTTGCCAGTGGCGTCGCATATAGTAGGACTCAAGGGTTAACTTTTCAGTAGTACCAGCGGGTAAATAATGGCGTTATTTAAAGCAGTATGCTATAAATCCTTCGTAGTCCCATCAATTTAATGAATTTTTTTTACCAGAGGCGTCTCATAGAGTAGGGCTTAAGGGTTGAATTTTCATTTTTTTTATTTTGACAATTTAAAAATCTAAAATACCGCTTTATTGTGTTTTTGAGTTAAATTTTACACTACTGTATACCAACTACAAAGCCGTAAAATGAACTCTTAGGAAATTTTGACTTCTCACAATTTTCCTAATTAAACATTTTTTTTTTCTAAAATTATCACTTATGAAATATTTTTGTATTTGATTTTTTTCGAAATTTGAGATATCTCTGTTTTTAAATAAAAATCGCGACAAAAATATTTTGAGAAATTTCGACTCCAGAAATTCGTTCTTATCTAGAAATTTCGTCTTTTTTTTTCTTTTAAAATTGGTTTATTTTCTCAAAAGTAGATAGAAATTGTAATATAAAATATTTCTTGGAAAATTTCAACATTTTTCACAAAATTTAAAGTTTAGGTCAGAATTTATAAATAAAGGACAAACCGCGACAAACATATTAAAAATTTAAAATCTTCCATAAATTACTCTGTTTCTAGAAATTTAGCTTTATTTCTCAGTGTTCATTTATTTCCTTAAAATTAGTCGAAATTTTAATAGAAATGGGTTTTTTATTTGTAAAATCTGACATAACCTTTAAAAAATGTTGATATTTCCCAAGTAATATATTTATTACAATATCGACTTAATTCTGAGAAAGTAAACAAATTATGAGAAAAAAAAGGCAGAAAAAAAGTCGAAGTTTATAAAAATGAATTTCGTGAAATAAGTTATTGAACAAAAAATCTTACTTTTTTACTTGAAATTTCGATTTTAGTTTTAGAGTTTATAAGGAAAAAAGTCGTTTTGACCGAAATCAGAACAGAATCAAAATTCGGTTTCAATGTCTGTATTTTTATCGGCCTCTATTCATGGGTTTGTTTTAAATTAGGATAAAATTAGCTTCAAAATTAAAAAAAAGATGGTTTACTTATGATCTTTTGTGCAGAAAATTAAGAAGGAAAAGGACGAAGATGGCCAAGAAATGAAAAATTTCATGAACAACATGGAACTAATCAATTCGATGGGTCCAGACATTTCGATAATCCCAATAAAAAAGAAACCATCATTCAAAATTAGGCTCTTCCAGAAAGAATACTCACCTCCCAAGGACGACTCGAACGACAAAGTGCAAAGCGTTTCCAGATCGCCCAGATACAGCGTCAGATTAGTATCCAAAGACGAAGCAGAAAAGGCCCCGGACACCTACCAAAAACGAAAATCTCTTCCACTAGAAAAATGTCCGATTTGTAAAAAATTCTTCCGACGCATGACTACGCATTTGGCTAAACATGAGATCAGCCAGCGTGATCCGGGTGATTCGCTCGTGTGCCAGTATTGCAAAAAACCTTTTAACACCCAAAGCAACCTTTTGATTCACATGAGAACGCACACCGGGCAAAAACCTTATATTTGCGAGGTGTGTCATAAGGCTTTCGCCCAGTCTTGTAATTTGGTGAATCACATTCGAGTTCATAGCGGTGAGAAGCCGTTTAAGTGCCCCCATTGCGATCGGGCGTTTACTCAGTCTGGGAACCTTAACAATCATATCCGGTTGCATACCAATGAGAAACCTTTTCAGTGCCATTTTTGTGATAAGGCTTTTGTACAGTCAGGGAATTTGAATTCACATATTCGAAATAACCACAAATTTATCGAGACGGGGTCAGAACGGTTTACAGGCTTGGTTAACTGATACGTGCCATATTTTAGGATTTAAGAAGCTTATTAGCTTGATGTGATGATTTATAGGAGACTGCATATTTATCTGATCATTTTATTGGGCAGATCCTTTGCATTTTAAGGGAAATTCGACATGATTAAATGATTTCTTGCATAAGTATGCAGTTTCTGTGGAATTAAACTATTACTTCTATACTCTTCTAAGCCGGATTAGTATTTAAAATATATATTTTTTATTGAGGCAGCTTTTACTATCATGTGAAAGATTCGAGAAGTCCATTTAAAAGTTAATTAGTTTGTATGACTAAACCAGTTTTTACTAACTGTCAGTGTGTTTTGATTGCCAGTGTTTAACTTTCTAGTTAATTTATATTATTTTACAAATTTCAAACATACCCTTCTCGAATTTGCTCAGTTTACATACTCTAGCGATGTTAAAACAATATTATGAAATAGACTGAAATTTTTGTATTATTTTTGTTTCCAGGCGTGAAATTAAATTTTCTGAAATTTGTCATATTTTTGTACATCAGATATTTAAAAAGTGGTTCCTTATATAAATTATCTTGATACAATAATATAGATATTTTCATATATATGTCATGTTAATTTGTGTGATTTAAATTTGGTTTAAAGTGGCGTTTGGAGCAATGATAATCTACTAGATGTATGGCATTTTACATGACATTCAACACTAAATGCCAAATTAAAAAAAAAAGGTCAAGACAAAGGTGCAAAAACAAAATAAGTCTGCGCTTTTTTAATACTCATTTTTATGCTCTTTGCTTAGGTTAGATTATGATTTAATCATTTTGTTTTTAATGGACTGTTTGTTTTAATGAAAAGACTAATTGAAGACTGTAAATTTTTATCTTTTGTACATTTTTTTTTAAGTTAACTAATCTTGTACACTTTTTGTGCAATATATTTTTTAATCGGCCATATTTTGATCTCATTTTTTTATGTTTTGAATTAACCAGTAAGATATTGCAGTGGTATGATAGTGTAATGTAAATTTGGAAAATGTTCCTTAAAGCTGATGTATTATCTTAATAAGATAGAACAGTATTTTGCATGTCCCTGTAGTTTTATATTTATTTATAAATGAATAAATATATGACATTATCTGGTCTTTATTTTTATTTTCGCCTTATTCTTTTGAGAGCAACAGGGCATTACAGTGTGTCAACAGGGCCGTGCGGTAGATTTTCTTAGTATGATGCAACTGTTCAAAAGGCTGCCCCATAAAACTTTTTTCTATAAACGAAACAACCTTCGATTATGTTTAAAAAATAAATAACGTTAAAATCAAAACTTAATTGTAAGCTTAAAGCAAAACTGCCAGCACATACGTATGTAGCAATTATTTCAAAATTTCGATTAAAATATTGGTTTTTTGTAGTATCGTATAATACGAAATTCCTAAAATTCTGGCTATGACATTAATATTTTGACTTTTTCTCAAAGATCTGAAACTGGTTTTAAATTTAGTTTTTTTTTGAAACAATTTTATTCTTAGAATCACAAAAATAATAAAAATTGAAAACATAAATTATGAATTTTTACAAAAAAAAATCATGAAATCTTTTTTAATTTAATTCTTGTGATCTACATCTGGCTAGACCACAAGAGTCACCCTTATCGCCGAGCACCGATGATTGATGGGGGGACGAAGGCGACGGTCGAATGAGCGAGGAGGCAAGAGTAGAACCGTAGCTGGATGTTGGCTTTTTGAAGATTTTTAAATTCATTTAGAATAAACGTTTCGAAGTTAGCTTTGGTTTTTATTATTCTGTTTATCATTCACAAATATAAAAATATTTTAACTTTTTTCAAAATTTTGTTCCTTGAAAATTGCGATTTGTTAATACTTTTACCTTTCAAAAAGTGTCGATCTTTTTTTGACCTTTTGTGCAAAATCCTGCTTTTTTTTAAAAATACCCACTTTCATTCAAAGGTTTGACTTTTTTGAAAATCCCGACTTTTAAAATATTTTCATTTCTTTAAAGATTCAATCTTCAAAATTTCTACTTTTTTTGAAAATTGTCAGCTTCTTGGAATATTTCTATTTATTTAAACATTTTTTTTGGGATTTCAAATTTCGAAATTTTGCCTTTTTGAATATTTAGGCTTTTGATTCGATGTTTTTGAAATTCCATTTTATTAAAACTGAATGGGATATTTCGATTTTTTGAAAATGTTGACACTTATTGAACATTTCAAATTTCAGTTTTTCAAAATTTCTACCTTTTCAATACTTTTTCTCAAATTTTTGCCTTTTAAAAAATTTTGATATACAATTTCAACTTTCGCTAATTTTAGTTTTTGAAAAACTTTACTTCTGGAAATGTCGATTTTATTGAAAATTTTTACTTCTATTTTTTGTGTACTTTTTTGAAAACTTCCACTCAAAATCTCTTTCTACTTTTTTCAAAAATTTTGACTTTTCAAAAAGTTCTACTTTTAAAAAAAATAAATATGTTTACTTTTTTCTCGATTTCGATTTTTTTCTTAAGTTTGAATATAAGGTTTGAATATTTCCAAATTTTGACCTTTGTTGGCATTTGAGTTTTTTGAAAATTTCAAATTTCGATTTTTTTCTTCAAAATGCCATATTTCTCTAGGAATTGTGAAATTTTTTCTCGGTAAGTTTTTGCAATTTTTTTATTTTTTCCAAATGTCGACTTTAAAAATTTTGTTCTTTTTCACAATTTTGACTTTTACCAAAAATTTTTTCCAATTTTCGATGGTTTCTCAAAATTTCGAGTTTTTTAAAAGTTGTAACTTCTTTTCAGGATCTCGACTTTTGCTCTAAATTCATTTTTTCAATTTTGTCCATCTTTGATTTCAACAATTTTACAGACATTTTTCAGATTTCGTTTCTTTTTTAAAATTTCTAGGTTAGCCTTGAAAATGATAAGAATTTTAAAATTTAAATGCACAATTTTGACTCGACATTTTTGCAAAAAAACTATCAAACATTGTTTTTAGTTTTTTTTTCTTTTTAATGAATATCTGATAACCAAGTGTTATAATAAAAGTTCTAAATTAAGAACAAATTAAAATTCCAACGGGAACAGCACTCAAGAAAGACGCATGCAGCGCTCAGAGGCGCATTTGTCCACCCTTGACATAGACAAACATGGAAAAGCGATGTGTAAAACTTTTTAATCATTGAATAGCTCAAATTGAATGTTGATTTAACCTGTTATGCCGCCTCTTTAAGGTGCCGCCTGATGCGGTTGCCTTTTTGCATCACAGGGGCGTGCATACAATAAAGACAAAAAGGCATTACCTACCCTAGCAAAATCAGAAAAAAAATATAATTACTCCTAAATAAAATTAATTTTTCAGCAGACACAGTATTTCGCTTTAATAAAACTTTGTTTCCCTTTTCGATCATTAAAAAAGGGTACAAACTTTTAAAATTAATTCAAGGTTATTACAAAGTTAACACGAATCCTGTAATATTCCAGTGAACAGTCACATTCCATCACAATATTCCCCTGTAGGTGGCCCATAAGCCAAAGACAGATAACAACAATACCATAGCGCTTATATGGAGATGTAAAGGCAGCACCTTTTATTTGCTTATTTGCATAGAGAAAGGCGTTTATTTGTATATTGCAGCGACATCTTTGTTACAGTGGACGTACATTACATTAGAACTTTCCATTTCGGTAAATCCCCTAGACATTAACAATTTGTTAGTCTTGTTGTCAACCTCTACGTTTCGTGTGTGTTTTGTAGTGTTTATTTAGTACAAACCGAATTCATTCGTTTTATTTTATAACAAGCTTTATTCCAGACATTTAATATATACTTAGTGTTGAACTGTTCTGTTACTGTTAGTTAATTCAGGGCTTCGAACCGGAACTGAACCGAAAACCGGAAACCGAAAAAAAAACATTATTTTCGTCGGAACGAAAACCCGAACGGAACCGGAAAAATGTCGGTTTATTTCGGTTCGTTGAATTTATATACTTAAAATAATTTTTACTTTACATTTACGTTTGAAAGTTTTTTAGACATTTCAATTTTTTTTGAATTTTACACAAATCCATTCAACTTTAATCTCAAACTTATGAGTCTTTCAGTATTTCATTTTCGTTTACAAATCAGATTAGAAACTCACAAGATCCACATTTTCTAGAAAATATTGACTTTATTTTCAGAATTTTAACTTGAATCATTTTAAAAAATTTTTGACTAAATAAATTTGGCCTTTTATCTGGAAATATTTCTTTTCTTCGTTGAGTTTAAAATAAAAAAAAATTATCTTCTGTTGTAACTTTGGAATAAATCAGTAGCGTGATTTTCATTCGAGCTAGGGAAACTCGGCTTTCCTTACAATTATTTTCGTAAATTCGAGTTTTTCTAGAAATTTGAATTTTTTTTAGAAAATTCCAAATTTACTTCTTTCCTTGAACGTCAATTTTCCTTTCTTAATTTTTTGAAGTTATTAGTCGAATTTTAGATTTGTTGACAATTTTTTCCTTTAAATTCCACTTTGATTTTAGTAGTTCATTTTTTTTTTGAAATCCCAAATTTAAATTCTTATGATTTTTTAGGCTGCCGACTTCCTAAAACTTTCTATAATTCCAAGATATGATTTTTTCTCAAAATTTTCGCTGAAATCTCGCAATTTCAAATTTAACCCAGAAATTTTTAAATTTCAAATTTAACCCAGAAATTTTTAAATTTCAAATTATGATTTCATGAAAAAAATACAATATTTCAATTTAAAACTAAGATCTTGAAATTGGGGTCGGAATTTTAAACTTGAAATGGTGACATCTTAGAAAATATCTAATTTAAACTTCCAATGAGTTTGTTTCCGCCAAAATAGTAATTTTTATTTTAAAAATTTTAATTTTGTTCTCAAGATTTCGACTTAAGCCTTGAAATTGCGATATTTTTTCAGACTGTTTAGAATTTAGGAGTCAAAATTGTGTTTTTTAAATATTAATTGTTTTCACGAAACTTCTGATATAAACTCAAAAGTTTGGCTATTTGCTCCTTGAACTGTTTTGTCAAAAATCGATTCTCAAAATATTAAATTTCTTTACAAACTTTGAAGCTACTGTTGAAATTTTTCCTAAAATTTCGTCTTTAAAATTGAAATTCACGTTTTTTTTTCGCAAAATTTGTCGTTAATCTTAAAATTTTAATTTTTTCCTAGAACATTCATTTTTAGAAATAATTGAAACTGCATTTTTTGTGGATTTTTTTACTTTTACTTTTAAAATATAGATTACAAATTTCAAATTTTTGCACAAAATGCTAGCAGAAGTTAGATTTCAAATGCAAAACTGCTAATTTGAGTTTGAATATTTTACGTTATTTTTTATATTCAATTTTAATTCAAAATCTCGACAGAATATCCAAATTTCAAGAAAAAAGTCAACATTTTTGGAAAAAATCCAAATTTTGAGCAAAAATAGACTAAATTTATGGATTCTGAGATAATAAGCCTTGTATATACTAATATATACAAGTTTATTACGATGCAATTGAAATCTAATTTCATTAGAATTCAATGAAAACCAAACTGCAATTGCAAAGTTCACGTAGATGAGGCAAACCTTGTATCACGGGTTGCATCGCAACATCCATAGATATAAACGTCCTCGGCGTGACTTTACTTTCATCTAGTTTTGACAAATGACCGTATACTTATACGACTGACTAACGGCTTTAAGTTGGAAGCAAGAAGACTATAATAGCCTTCTTGGTTGGAAGTGTATACAACCACCGTACCATGCTGTTGAGGCCAAGGAAGGTCGAAACTAGTATATGGTTGCGGTTGTACATATTTTCAATTTTAAGTACGTTTAATTGTTTAATTACAGAATATTTAATTGGTCATTTGTCTAACAATTTATCAAAATTAATCTTATAATTTCAAATGCTGCAAATTAAAAGCTTTCGAGCTAAGTCGAATATTCAAAAATTTCAAAAAATTATAATTGTCAACTCATAATTTCGAGAAAAATTTCTAGAATTAAAGAATAAAAGTCAACCTGTCGATAAAAAGGGTTATACTTGCCAGGAAAAGACTAAATTTTGTTTAAAGTCGATTTTATAGAAAAATAATAGTAATAAAAACTTTAAAAGAAAAAGTTAAAATATCGAAAAAAGGTTAACCAAAACTCTCAGAAATTTTAAAATTTTCAGCAACATTTCCAGAAAAAAATTAATAGTTGGGTTAAGTTCAATATTTCTAAATTAAGCTAGAAAGTCTTAAAACTCTTCTGTCAAATTTTGAACTTATTTTTTCGAAATTATGTCTATTTCATCAAAAACTTAATTTAAAACTTGAACTGAACTAGAAGTGGTCTTTGTGGTATATAATTTAAGGTTTTTCTGAATATTTCAAGTTTAAATTTGAAATTTCTAAACCCGACATTAATATTTACTTTTTCATAAAGTTAAGATTTTTCTTGAAATTTGATCCCAAACTGAACCAAAAATGCAAAGTTTCATCTAGAAATTTTTAAACCTGAAAAATAGAAAATATTTTCCTTGAATTTAAGGCAAGGTCTCAGCAGATATGTGTTTTAATACGAAGAAAATAAAAGAACATAACATTTTCTAAATTATGTTCGAAAATCAATTTTTGATTCGAAAAACCTTTGAGAAATCACAAAATGAGTCACCCGCAACTGAACCGAAAACCGGAAAAAGCCGTTATTTTTGTTGGAACGAAAACCGGAACTGAACCGATATAATTTTTTTGCCGAAACAAAAACCGAAAATCGAAACGAAAAAAATACGGTTCGAAGCCTTGAGTCAATTGGACTGTTAGTGACGAAAATGCAGTGAAAATGCGATCAGGATGAAAACTGCTTACAGTGGCCAAAAAACTCTCATTGGTGTTCATAAACACGAAATTACCGCGACAGGACGTCTTATTCCTCTACTTAAACTTGTGTTTGGATATATTGGTTAAAAAAAAATGTATGACAGTTACAATGAGATTATTATTTTCAAAAGAAAAAAATACGTGGACTGAAGTTTAATAATTCATAAAGTTTAGTTCCACTTTCAAACGTGCGAATAAGATTCTTGCTTTGTAAGTACACGATAATTTACTCCAACGTTTACTTTTGTCTGTATCGCAGTGGTTTCCAACCTGTGGGGCGCGCCCCTTTGGGGGGGCGCGAAACTGTTGCAAGGGGGGCATGCAGCTGTTTCGAAAATATCTTTTTCGAATACAAACCAAAATATATATATTGTATATTGTTTTGTAGCCCATTAAATAAGTTATAATATCAGTTGAGTATTTATGAAATTAGATTGTTAGAAAAATTAAGGGGGCGCAACAATTTTTTTTAAAGGGGGGCGCAGGTACAAAAAGGTTGAAAACCACTGCTGTATCGGAATCATCGGATATCTATTTGCCTTCCCTATCTCAAATGGAACTGCACGCCACTGTTTCATCATAGCACGGCACGGCCCTGCTCGTCAGACGGATTCGTTTTTTAAAATCCCTAACTACGGCAAAGTGAATCTTACGTTTTGACCTACCATCGCCACCTACCATGCAACGATCGGCTATTTGGAGGAGATAGCTCCTTAAATTTTAGATGATACGTGACTCATCAGTAAGGGTGTAAAACTAATGGTAGATTCATCCATGTAAGTTGCTATTTTTTTCTCAATTGAAAGATATAACGCAAACTCCTCGTTATTAGTACATCGATGATAATAAAGCGGAAGTTAATCATGTGTTAATTGTCTTTATTTTTTACATACAAGATATGTTAAAGTTGACATCGTAATAAATAATATACATATATGATTTTTTTTAAAACAACTTACAATACTATCTACATAAGTTTAAACTCAACAACTATTTTTTAATAAAAACAATTTAAAGCTAACATAACAATAATATTAAATGTCATAATTATTCATAACAAATATATACAGAAAAAATTAGATCCTTTTAATTTAACGAAGGTGGTAACAACGTCTTTGTTTTGATTACTTTATTGTACTTGAACTGACTAGTGATTAGTCAACGGAAATTTTGCACTAAATTCAAACACTACAACCGATTAAGGCATATGACAAAGAAAATTATTTTGATATAACTGTTATTACATGGACAGATTGATTACGTCAAATTTACCAAACATTACCTAATGATATAATAGTATCACATATTCATAATGTATTATTACTCAGACTTTTTTCAATATATTGCGCACCTATCAGATATTGGTCGTGCATATGATTGTGTTGTTAAACGAATCTTACAAATGACTAGAACAAAGGTACAAAAATTGACCAAACGAACGAAATGGCAACATAATTATGGTGAGAATACTCGAAGGCTTCGCAATAGTGTCGCCAGAACATTAGCTAAACTTTCAGCTTGCGCCGCTAGGTGATCCTCGATGGCTTTTTGGGAACTCCGGTCCACATCTGATGTTATTAACTTTCGAAAGGCGGCGGTGACATCGTGAACTTTCAATACTAGATTTCTCGTCTGTAGAGGAGCCGTGGTATGATTGGTCAGATCTTGGGACAGTTCCGTCAGTCTACGCAAAATAGTGAGGCATATTGCCAAATTTTCGGGGAGATCCGGCAACGACGGATCAGACATCGCTATTACCAGCATTTTGCTGGAGGTCACCAGCTGAAGGGATTGGGATATCAGTTCCTCCTTTGCGATCTGTAACAAAGTAGCATAATCAGGTTAAGTATTTTTGGCAAATCTCATTGGTAAGAAACATTTACCACTTTTTCTGGGATATTGTTAAATATTATTATTGTCATTAGCATTTGGACACCAAACATGTGAAAAATGCAAACTGCAAATCATTGAAATCATTGGAAAGTTTCAGGGATCGAAGTTTGAGATCTCTGAGATCTTCTTGGTTTCTGCGTTGAACTCGCGTCAAGTTTGTCCACATTTCGTCATAAGGGATCCTTTGTCACTTTTGATGCTGAAGACATCTTTAGGGAATACACAACTGTTTTCAATCAATTCAGAAACGTAGAAGATTTTGAACCAATTCGATCTTCTCAAATTCCAAGCTTCACAGATATTATTTGTTGATGCTTTTTTAAATAAGTTGAACTTCTATATTTTAAATAGATTCAATCATTTTCAAAAATAATTACTTTTTGATATACAGAGTGTCTCAGTCATAATGTCATTAATTTTGGGAGAAGTTAGAAAAAAATAAGTATGATACGAATACGTTATTAATTTTTTTTTCAGGCACAAGAAAGTGCTTGATATCTGTTTGTGGACTCAATTAGTGAAAGAATGATTAAGACACATCGGCGGCACATCGACATACATCTGCATCAGAATCGTGTCAGCAGAAATAAAACTGGGCGTTGATACATACACATAATACATTTTTTTAGTAAAATTATTGAAAACATATTTAGATAATGATAACTTGAAGAGACAGCTGCAGTATAACTCATGCTCATTTCTTTTGATTTTGCAACAACGTGAGTGCGTCATCCATTAGCAATGTGTTAATTAGGAAATTACATGCTTTTTAATATTAAACTCAATGCCTACTTCAAAACGAATTAGAAAATACTTCTGGGTAAGCGCTACCATGCAATCATCAATTAATCTGGAGGTTAAAATGGGAAAAAAATCACCTGAAATTTTTCCTCGCTTATCAATCTCCCACCTCCGTGCACTTGCGCTGCGTTACACTGCGCGGCAACTTGGTCTAATCTAACCAGTAAACTGGCCATGGCTACGTCTGTTTTGGCCAGCAGGTTTTCCCTGGTGGCCGAACAGCCGTTTCTCGCCGTCGACAAATAACAGTGTTGCTGTTGAAAGTAGTCCTCTTTGTGACTAGAGATATTGTTGAAATGAATGCAAGATTGTGAGTTTGGCTGAATATCCTGAAACCTTGTGAACGTGCCGTATTGGTGTTGATGTTGGTGATTTTGATGGTCAAGTTTTTGAACTGGCATTGCTGTTAGGTGCGCTCCTCTACCTGGTGAAAATGCACTACACTATAGGCGACTAAACGAATATTTGGTTTCTTATTAAATTGCTTATCAATTCTAGTTACTAGCTATTTTCCTAAAAACTAGATATTTGGAAGAAGCTAGCACAAGCAGGTAGGAATAACTGAAGGGGCAACAGAGTAAATGTACATTTTCAGTATGTTTACTGATCAGTCCAGCATCACAACTCATTGCTTCAAAATTAAGTATATGTTAAATTAAGTTTGATTAATTAATTCTAACCAAAGGCCATAGGACGATTAGTATAGTGAATCGGCCCCAGTAGCATATCTGGATCATCTTTTAAGGGTGTGTTGCTACTAATAAGATACTTTGATTGTGCAAGTTTCAGATCTCTATTGTGGTGAGTCGAGTTCTACTAAACTGTTCTATTTCCTCGTTTGTATAATTTAATTGAATTTTTTTTTTCAATTTTTCTTGAACATATTAAATCTACAAATACTGTATTATAAAAATTCTTTGTAACATAACGTTTTGCGTGAGAAACAGATTTCTTAGCAGTTCACAAATTAGATAAGGGTTATTTGTTATACCTGGTTTGTTTCAAAAAAATGATTTAAGCACACATAAATACGGATATCTGAGTAAAAGAACACGTTAGTTTTGAAGAACCGCTGAAAGTCCGATATCGTAAATTACGGCACTAAAAGAGCTGTTTTGTGTCAATAACGAAGACCGTAGCAAATCTCTCGGCAAGACCATGTGGTGGTAGACTGGAGGAATTTGACGTTCAAAAAAACGCCCTTATAAACACGTACAATTGTAAGTTATTTGAATTTCAATTATCAAAGTAAAACTTGTAAGATAAGGGGATGGCATCATTCAAAATGGATTTGCAGTTTGATTTGTACTTTAAGAATCCTTGTCAAAATTTATTTAAGGGTTAATTTGGATTAGAAATATTTAAATTAAGAGAAATTCTGCATCCTCATGCCCTCTAGCGAGATACAGAGGATATCTTTCGGTCCTCAGAAATTAAGGGTAGGGGAATAAAAAGATAAAACATCGAAAAGAAATTTACAAGGAGTAAAATACTGAACTTCGATGAAACTAGTTCAAAAAAAAATCATGGTCAACCCCAGACTTGTGAAAACGAGTACGAAATACGAGAGTTTTAAAAAACTGCTTCTGTTTGTTTTAATTAACGTGAATGAACACAAAAAAAACCATTTCTGTTCAACGTGAAGTTCTTGTGCCATTTGTCTAATGTTTGCTACGAAATAAATAGGCAAGTAAATTTTAAATTGTCCGATGATTTTATTTGATGGTTTTTCGCTCTTATATGATTTAATTAACTTTTCCTAAAATTTGAGAAAATACTTGTTCCTAATTTTGATTAATATGGGATTGGGAGCGTACAAAAAAAAGAGAAAGGAATTTAAAACTTCCACAACAAACCGAATGAAGGAGAAAGTTGTTGTTAAAAAATTATTATAGGACCAAGAATCCTAGAGCTAACTGGTGCAACTACCAGTTTCAAAAAAAGGAAACAAACATAAAATAAAAGAAAAACAAGAAAAAGAAATAAAGCGCATTCGCTTCATACAAACATTTTCATTTCCTTAAGGTTGATTTTAGTGTTCTGCTGTTGGAAGCTGAGTTTCCAGGGGTTCCAAAATAATTTGTACCCATCACCACAAAGGTCCGGTAACTGGCAGCAGACACATATATTTGGATTTTACTGATGATATTCTGCAAGTTCTAGAAACGTGGGCATTGTGCACCTTAACATCCTAGAAGCATAAGCTACAATAAGCTCTTACCTAGTTCTTGTTTTGGTGTATTCACCTAGTGCTACCTCATTCGCAGATTCTCCTTCGTAGGTTGCTTGAATCCCAAAAATATAGGACAAGACAACCTGGCCCAAAGAGAGCCTTATAGATCTGTTGACAAATGGGGAGTACTAACGTAGGTGGACGAGCAGCATCAGCATCAGCTTTCGTTAGGGAGATGTTTTGACGAAAGAAATGAGAACTTCTTGCCAGTTTCTAACTTTAATTTCAATGTTTTTTGTGCTAAGTCAAGCTTAGCCACTTTCTAAGCCAGAAAACGCCCCTTCTATTAGACTAGTAGCTGTAGAAGTAGATGATGTTGGAAGGGAAAATTCTGCTCAGAAAGTTTCTACGAAATCTGAACAATATTTTTAGTATATTTTATGACACTGGTTTGAGTTCGAGTGATTGAGTTTGGTATGAGAAAACAGGAAAACAAACAAAGGAACTAGTTAACAAAGGAAAGAAAGAAAGAGTGAGAGAACGAGAGATCTGTAAGATTGAATCAACATTTATAAATTTGATTTATTACGATAAATCACAACTTCATTTTCAAGCTTGAGCTCCATTTTCTCGAAGCATTATCCTTTGGATATTGTTAGCTCAAAGCTTTCAGCAGGAAACTGTATGCTATGTAACGAATGCTTGAATATAGAAGCGACAAAAACACACAATAATTAGGAAATAAGAACAGACACCTGAAAATAGTTTGAGAACCTCTGCGTACAAACTAACCAGCGAACACCCACCGATAATCAGGTACAAAGTTAGCTGCATTTGGTTTGAAAACCTTTGAGTACAAGCTAAATGACAAGCTGGGGAAAAACCTTGCGATTATTAGGGTTAAGATAAACTTTGGGAAATTAATAACCAACGCACCAAATACGAGGGAAAGAGAAACAAAGAATGTCAGATTATTTGTGCTTAATGAATTCTCTTAACTTTCTAAAGAAATACTTCTCTCAGATTTGTGTCCAGCAAATTTAAACAAACTAAAACAAGCACTTTTATTTTGTTGTATTATGTTTAAGACCACTTGAAAATCACAAACTTGAAATTTTGTTGATTTATTTTATGACCAATTGTAATAAAAAGTTGAGGTCAATTGTTGTTTGAATTTGATAACACTTCCCTGTCGACACTACGAAAGGGGGTTACAATTTATTAGAATAAAATAATTTTAAACACAACGTAGACAAATTGGGTCCGAAAATCGAAGATAAATTATTCTTCGAAAATTTTTAAAGATGAGCAAAATTCTACAATTTTGAAAAACTATACACTCATTGGTCCTAGTCGCTCAACACACTATCTATTTTGGTTTTTGAAAAAAATTAAAAAAACCGTAAAATAGAAAAATATTTTTTTCTCAAAAACTACTTGAGCGATTTGAATAAAATTTTGACCTGTTATAGAGGTGTACAAAAGCTATATTAAAAAAAATACTAACCCAAAATCTTTATGCTATTTAGGAGAAATGGGCAATCATTTTTTTTATTTATGATGACGTTCTAGAACAATTTTGAAATAAACTTTTTTTATGTCTTCTTTGATGTAGAATAACCTTGCAAATTTTGAAACTGATCAAAAAGGTACGCCATATTGAAGAAAAATAAAAACCAATTTTTTAATTTAAAAATTGATTTATTTTAATTTCAGTAATATTTGGATCATCTCTGAAGAGTCTATTCCCGCTAATAGGATAGTCTGATCCTTCAAGTTGTAGAATTCTATTTACTTTCATTTTTGAAAAAATCGGAAAAAACAAAAAATTAGGAATTTTTTTTTCAAAAACCGCATAAAACCGATTTCAGTGAAATTTGAAAACATTATAGAGATATGTAAATACTTTACTCAAAAAAATACTAGCTTTTAATTTTAATAATAATTTATTAAAAAAATAAATAATTGTTAGAAACAGTCAATATTTTGCGATTTTTTTTCCTTTGTGGTACGTTCTAGAACAGTTTTAAAGTTGATTTTCCTAATGAGTTTTTTGATATAAAATAATATCTTGAATCTTAAAATTGATTGATAATGTACAAATAACAATCGATTAATTTCATTGGTTTTTGTATCATTAAAACAACAGAAACAAATCATCCAAAAAAAGTATATGAATATTACTAAAATATTAAAGTATTTAAGAATTAATTAAAACTATATTAGGAATACATCTTTCCTAATATAGTAAATAAAATTATTAAATAATTTTAGTTAAAATATCCTTTTGCATTTTAAAATATCAATATAACATGTGCATACAATCATTTACACTGGCCTACACTCATTTTGATGCCTAAGATTTTAGACCTGATTTTGGGTATATTTTGTGAGCTGATACGAAAATATCAGTCACATTTTTCACATCAGCTCTCGTTTATAAGAAAGAAGAAAAACACACATTTTTTCAAAAATATCAATCTATTTGGAAATTATACATCAAGAAAATTTTTTTTCAGTGATTTTCTTGAGTGAGATTGTCCTGGGCAATCACGCATAAGTCCCCAGCAATAATCAGCCACCATATGAATATCCCATCTGCCTTGGTACCTGTGTTCCATTGTTTTTATATCTTGGTGGAAACGTTCACCTTGTTCTTCGCTAAAATCTCCTAAATTATGCTCAAAATGATCAATATGATCATGTGCACTACTTTCAAGCTCATATTACAGCCCAAATTTTTGAAGTTCAGCAGCATTTCCCCGACTAAATGTTTGTAGTTATCTGCCTTATGGTTACCAAGAAAGTTCTGTATAACAACGACAAAAGATTTCCAAGCCAGTTTTTCTATTTCAGTCATAGAAGCTTCAAAAACCGTAGAACTTTTAATCAATTGACGTATCTGAGGCCCATCAAAAATTCCTGCCTTTAATTTCTCAGTACTCAATCCAGGAAATTTTTGAGACAGGAACTGGAAGCATTGACCATTTTTGTCAAGAGCTTTGACAAATTGTGTCATGAGTCCTAATTTTATGTGCAAGGGTGGAAGAATGATTATATCTCGTGCAACTAAAGGCTGGTTTATGACATTCTTTTCACCCAGAACAAGATTTCTGACAGGCCAATTTTTTTGAGTCCAATGACTAGACCTAGCTCGACTGTCCCAGAAACAAATGAAACAAGGGCATTTTGTATAACCACTCTGTTGGCCCAACAGAAAATTGACCATCTTCAAGTCGACACAAATCACCCAATCATGTTCAGAATACTTTATTTTTTCTAAAAGAACTGATATTACCTTGTATTCTTCTTTCATAGATGTAGAATGAGCAAGTGGAATAGGAGCACATTTATTGCCATTGTGTAAAAGGACTGCTTTGAGACTTCTTTTACTGCTGTCGATAAAAAGACGCCAATCACTTGCATGATAAATCTTCAAGCCCATGAAAGTCATCAATCCGTTCACGTCATGACCATATACCAAATTTTCATCAGAAGACAAAAATTGTAGTAAGTGTTGTTCTCTTGTGCGATAGAAAGTAATTTTTACACCAGAAGAAAGGCAATTTTTTTCTTTCAATCTTGATGATAGCAACTCAGCACGCTCTTTTGAAAGATATAAGTCTCTGATAAGATCACTAAGCTCACCTTGTAAAACAGTTTTAGGATTCGATGTTTCTCCACAGTAGTCAGAATTATCATCTTCTTCTTCTTCAGAAATTTCCATTTCATCCTCCTCACATTCCTGAACTTCCCGATGAAAAGCTGGTATTGGAACGGTGTCTGAATGAGGAATAGGTCTTATAGCTGAGGGGATATTGGGGTATTTCCACTTACTGCGGTTGTTTTTGTTAATGCCTGTTACACTCGTCATACAAAAATAGCAATCGTCATGATGATTTTTTTGTTCTTGCCAAATCATTGGGATCCCAAACTTCAAAGATTTGCGCGTTCCTTTTTCCCACTGCCGCAAATGTTCAATGCAAATCTTACAGACAATGTGTGGCACCCATACTTTATCTTGATTGCCAATTTCAATACCAAAGTAAGCAGAATACAAGCGAGTTACCGTGTCATTAATCAGTTTCCGTTGATCTTTCATTACGTACTCACCGCATATGTAACAAAACATATCAGGATCGTTACTGCAACATCTCAACTGACTTTCCATAATAAATTTTTACTATTAATGTCATAAAAGTGATTATCAGATTGACTGATTTTGAATAAAACCGGAAAAAATTAAAATAAGAATTGTAGGTAAAGCAGAGCTGTCATCTGACATCTAGTAGCAGTAATAAAGTTTATACTACTTACCTTACCGACTACAGATACGGACAGAGCTGCACCAAACCAAAAAGTTTTTTTTGTAGACCAGTGTTATCAATATGTTTAATATTAATTCAGTCAGAATTCAGAATCATTTTGCATTTTGATTCCGCATTTTGCGGGTGTTTTTTATCAATAATTTGGAACAAAAGCAAAATCTCAATGTATTGCTTTTAAATGTAGACATAATTTATTTACTCCGTAGTAGCTGAGGAAAAATAGATGAAAAATCACCCCTGCTGTAAAAAAATTAAATACTCTATTTTTATTTTAGAAATATCTTCACTTACTCTTAACAACTAAGTTCAAAAAGCTCACTGCCAAGATCGTGTGGGGAACGGCGGCTATGTTGATTTGAAGATGGAAAATTTTGTTTCTTTGCCAATAATTTCCACAATTTTGATCTAACAAAAAAATGTTTTTAATAAAAGTCGAAGAACTTTAAATTTTCTACAAAAATTTGATCATTTTCTTTTAGAGTTAGTCGTTATTGAGAAAATGTCTCACGAATAACGTGCTTTCGGTAGTCATACTCATTTCTGCACCACCCAAAATGTACAAATTTTGGCTTGTACTTTTTGAGCGATATCCTCAGAAGGCCTAATCTACTTCTCCTCTTCCGTTGAATTTGAGATTTTGTTTGCGGGGGGGGGGGCTGTTTTTGCTGGTCTGAATGTTATGTTTCTGAGTTAGTTAACATTCACCTTTATATCGTTATCGTCGTTTAGACGTTGACGGGATCTAAATGAATAAATGTCTAAAACGAGAGAACGCTGTGTTTTTGCAAAGACAGCGTATTCTATACATTTTCACTAATTTTAGGAACAACAAAAAAAGCACAAAAGTATGTAATTAGGAAATTCTTGGTATCTTAGGGCGCTACTAACTATGCAAGGAATACTACTAGATTTGTTGGTGGTCGACATACGATACCGTTGAAGTCTTTATACATACCACAATGCTTAAAACCTTTGTAGATACTCTGATAATTATTTTTTTAATTACGACATAAAAGTAAATTATTAGATAAAGAACATAACATCAAGACCAATAAAAACATTGATGTCAATAAATTACGAATTTAACCAAACACGGAATAGTATATTAGGCATTTTGGCAAAATTAATTAAAAAAACGCATCACATGCTACACCTTTTAGGTGATGTTGAAATCAATGCAAATATCCAAAAGAATGACATTTTCCCAGTAACGACTAGATCTACGAAAAAATGGCAAATTACTTATTTGTATCAAATTCTAAGCTTTCCAACTTTTATAAAAAACTTTTTTTGTTAGACTAAAATTGAGTTAGTTGTTGACAAAAAACCAAAATTTTTCATATTAAGTCAATATGCTGGCCAATCTGCATATGATCTTGGTGGGGAACTTTCTGTACTTATTTGTTAAGTCGAAGTGAAGACATTTCTAAAAAAAAAGTTTAGTATTTAATTATTTTGTAATAAAATTCCATGTTTCCTGGGCTATAGGAGCAATCCATATTTAGAGTCGCAACAGTTTGTTATATCTAAGCTCTTAAAAATCGAAGATAAACAAAATTGTATTATTAGTAATTTTGATTACTAAATAAATGTTTTTAAAAAGGAATGTTCTAAAATATTTTTTGATGACTAAAAAAAACGTCGTGCGTCAAAGTATTGTTGTGGACTAAAAAAACGACGTTCCACGTTCCATTGATACCATTGATCTCTGCGGGGGTATCCGTTGCAGCTCCTGCTGCACAGTATCACAATATTGAAAAATTAATAAAAAGTATACTTGAATTTTGGTAGAACGAACTGGTCCTTGCTTATCTTCAAAAATTGATACACAAATCTTGTTCCCTGAAACGAAGAAAGATTAAAAAAAAAACACAACAACAGTGCTCCAATGCGTTTCGATAGCCAAGGTATCATCTTCAGAGAGATACTCAGTACTGTACAGTATCTCTTTGAAGATGATAGCTTGGTTATTAAAACGCGTTAGAGCAACTGTTGTTTTTTTAATCTTTCTTGGTTTCAGGGGACAAGATTTGGGTATCAATTTTTTAAGTACTCTTGAATGTTAATAATTTTATTTAACATATCCTTTTTCGCTTTAACTTTAAAATATCAATACATCAGATCAATTATAATCAATTTTAATTTCTTAAACTATAAAATTGCAGTTTAGAAAATTCTGTTCTATACACCATGACCATCGCGTCGGTTGCTCTACTATCGATAAATACCAAAAACTTGATTTTTCGCCATAAAATTATAGTTAATATCTTAGATAACTGATGTCTACCAAATCAGTTGTAATATAGCATTTTGGATAGAAGAGAGTTTTTTTCTAAACAAATTATCATTTGCTACATTTTGAATCGGCTATTAAATCAAAAATTCCCCATTGAATCGTGTCATTTTATCCGTCGATCTATGTGTACGTTTCTGATCATGCTACAGGTCGCAATTTTTGACTGATTTTTGATATTCTTGTTTTTATGGTTTTCTAAGAATAGAAGCCCATTGCTTTTGGAAGGAATCGCTCGAATTGTTTAGTTTTCTGATTAAATCATTTAAAAAGCTTATTGATTAATAATTGTAGATTATATTATATTGATATTTTTAAATGCAAAAAATATTTTAAGTAAATTTATCTAGTTTATAATTTATTTTTTTAATATACTTACTATAACATTTTAGTAAAAAAAATGTCATAATATTTTGGAATATTTTGTTTCTGTTGTTTGAATGATATAAAACACATTGAAATAAATCGATGTTTAATTAATTTAAGAATTCGAGAGATTATTCTATATCAAAAAACACATTAAGAAAGTTGACTTTAAAACTGCTCTAGAACGTCTCTAATAATTATTATTAAGGTTATAAAGGAGCTAATAGTTTTTTTTTTGAGTAAAGTATTCATATACCTCTGTAATATTTTAAAATTTCATTGAAACCCGTTTTACGCGATTTGAGAAAAACATATTTTCCTATTTTTTGTTTTTTTTCCAATTTTTCCAAAAAAAAAAATAAATCAAACCTTGAAACTTGGAAAGTTAAATTACCTTATTAGTAGGAATATACTCTCTGAGATGAGTACAATATTCCTGAAATTGAAATATAAATCAATTTTTTAATGGAAAAGTCGGTTTTAATTTTTTTTTTCAATATGGCGTACCTTTTTAATCAGTTTCAGAATTTGCAGGGGTATTCTACATCAAAAAAGACATAAACAGAAATCAGTTTCAAATTCGTTCTATAACGTTATCATAAAGAAAAAAATAATTTTGAAAAAAATTGCCTGTCTTTCCTAAATAACATGATGATTATAGACTGTCAATTTTTTGGAATATGGCCCACGTATATTTCTATAATGTTGGCAAATTTTATTTAAATCGGTTTAGTTGTTTTTGAGAATAAACATTTTTCTATTTTTCGATTTTTTTTTAGAATTTTTTCGATTTTTATAAAAACTAAAATAGAGATCTGAAACTTGCAGAAACAAAGAATCTCATTAGTAGCAACACATTCTCAAAAAGTAGTCCAGATATCTTTCTGGGGCCGATTCACTATGCTTATCGTCCTATGGCCTTTTTGAATAAAATCATGAGCCTTTGTTAGAAATTCAACCCCAATTGATGACCTATTAAGCTTGTAAGACACAAAAGGCATTCTATTGAACAAGCGACTAGTTTAGCTTCACATTTACATCTTCACAATGTGTATAAAATCTCTCCCATAGTTGACGCGAATTGACTTCTGCAGAAGAATTTGCATCAATAACAAGTACAAAGTGTTTTTTAAGATTTGAACGTAAGAAAATTGGCTACCGACCTGCCATTGGGTAAAATCTGTCACATATTTTATAAGGCTGCCTTTGATAAAATTTTTCAGTAAAAAACTTACCCAAATGTGGTGATGTTGGGGTGCTTATAGCAGTCGTTCTTAATCTTCCTTGGTCTTCCAGCTCGCCGTATCCACCATCCAGCTCATTGTACAAATTCCTACTTCTCTGCAAATGAGGTGAACCGATACCAGCAGTTCTAACATCCGGCGGTTTGTTTATAGTGGGCAAAATCTTCTTCTGTCTTAAAACCTCCAAAGACGGAACCGGCGGCAAAGGAGGTTTTTTAGGAGGAAGAAACAGATGCGCAGGCGCTTGGTGATTAGCATCGCCCCTCGGTGGCAACTTCGGCGGATATTCTCTACCATTCGCCTTGTAACCATTTGTGGTCAGCGACTGCGAGCGTTGTCGTTCTTGGGGGGAGGTTTTCGGTGGACGTTCCGGTGGTTTTTCCTCTGAGGATCGCCTGGGAGGTGGTTGGATCGGAGGCGAAGCTGCTTCTTGACTTGACCTGCCTTTCGAACAACAGGAGAATGGACCTCTTCGGTCGATTGTGGTGTACTCGATAACAGGATTCGTGCTGGAGTAACTATTGCGTCTTTTAAATTCTAACGGTTCGGAAACGTTTAAAGTCACCGGTAAACTGTCACAGTTGTTTATTGTCGAATTTTCGGCAGCACTTGATTCCGTACTGAAGCGTCTTGGTTCATTCATCACGCTGTTAAAGAATCTTTCACTTTCGCTAAAAGGAAATTTTGTGTTAGCTTCGTTTTTGGTGTCAGTTTTATAAAATTTGAATTCACTGCTCGGTGGTGGGGGGATTATGTAAGACATTATCTCCTCGGGGGTCAATTCAACGGCTGGTGTCACCTTTTGCGTGGGTGGGGGAACTGTAACTTTCGCTATAAACTCCTCCAGGTCTTGATTTGCGTTTGAAACACCCAGTTTGTTTAATTTTTCGACGGAATCAGCGAAAGAAACCGGTGGCACATTTATTGGTGTAGGCAAGGCACAATCTAGTTCATCAGGTGTAGCTGGTGGTGGAAGAAGTGTTAAGTCAATCATATCAGGATCGAAAACGTAGATGTCGCTCATACTATCCTGTTCGGAACCGTTCGTTTTAACACCATCACGATACTGTAGTAAGTAAGCTTGAAATTTGATGTCTTTGCTATCGCTGTTATCGGGACTTCTCAACCCGAAGCTGACACGATTCAATTTATTGTTTAACGCGTCCAATTTATGCTTAGGGGAATTGTGGGGTGTATAAATCGAATCATTGTCACTTTCGGATTGATTTATCTCGCTTCTTAGCATTTCTATGGCTGCATTCGCGAACGAAGGCCTTCTTTCCACGTTTAGATTATGTCCCTTGGTCAACAATAGTAAAGAGTCACTATGTTTGAGTTTCCCGGGAGCAAAGTCCATATTACTATCCGTATCACTTTCAACATCAACGCTAGTTTCTTGCCATTCTGCTAGAGCGTTCAAGTGTTCCAAATTTTCTTGCTCACTCAAATATCTTTCGGAGTTTTCCACTAATTGTTGCATTTCTTGGACTCTCCTCAGTACTTCATCGTTTTTTCCACTTTCCATAATTTCCATAGACACAACAGTTTTGGAAATCGTAACTATTTTGATCGAAGCTACTAAAGTGCGGCTTTCCTTGATGGTTTCTATTCGATAACGAGTTATTCATATTGCTGTCTAAACTGTACCCGATTGTAATGGGTGGCTTACTCTGTCTACCCATCGTGTTATATAACCCATTGGTCTTCTTATTGATGCCCTGATAAATTGGTGAAATCGCGAAACAAGCGCTTTTGATGCAACTTTGATCGATGTAGCTCCACTTTTCCGGAATGACTTTATGCTGCGACAAATAGGCTGGTGCTAGGTCTTCCATAGGTGGTTCCTCATCTTGATCAACCGGTAACATTTGCCCAGTTGCTAAGCGGAAGTAACCTTTAAGCACCAAAACCAATTCGCAGGCGTCTCGCTCTTCTAGGAACACGGTGATCAATTTGTCATTTTGCAGGTGGATGAAGACAGATCGCGTTAATTCGTCTTCGTTCCTAACCTCAATTCGGCGCATGTCTTCGATATTTGCTATGGGCATAGGCTGAAACAGAGTTACAGAATTTGTGTGGTTTAAACTGCAGACACCAAGTTAATTATACTTATTATTAAATCCTACATATTTGTCCTAAATCATCACATAAATTAAAACACAGAACTTGTCCCCTAAAACCAAGAAAGATTAAAAAACACAACAAACATTGCTCCAACGCGTTTCGGGGACAAGTTCTGTATTTCAATTTTTGAAGATAACCAAGGACCAGTCCGTTCCATCAAAAATTATCACATATTTATTATAGTTTATTTTCGTAAATTATTTGACGTGAAAAAGCGATAGCTTATTTTTTCATTAACATTTTCTGCGTCTGATTTGAAAAAGCAGACAAATTGCTATCAGTTTTAACAACTGAAGGGTACAGGCAAAGAAGACGATAAGTCAAAATGAAGTAGTTTTGAGAAAACGAGTTTTAAGATGTAGATTCTTTATCAATTCTTTATTACAGGAAAAGAAAAATGTATTATAACTCCTAATTTGTTGTATTTTTACAAAGTGAGTCTAGACCAAATGAAAATTTGCTACTATTTGCTAGCAGATGATGTAGGTAACTCATTTTTGAAAAAATTGACTTACCGCCTTCTTTTCCTGTACCCTTCAATTTGGATATTATTTCAAAACAGGATAAAATTGGTAATTTAATAAGTAAATGTATTCTCACCATCGAGTTCCTCGTGCCAGTGATTTGGCTAATGCCAAACTTGGGACTGACTAAAATAACCCTTTCCAAGTTATCTCCTCTTTGACTGGCTGAGAAACATTTGGCTCCATAGCTGGGTAATTGACTCACTATGTCCAAATAGTGAAGTTTCGCTTGTAGCTGAGGTCAGTTGCTTACCCGGACCTGCCATACTAGCGTGTAACTTCAAAAAGTGAGCCACTAACTTTCTAACTTCCTTTCTCTTCATGCTCTCCAATAAAGAGGCTGGCACAAATCGTTCCAAACCAAATTCGCGCCTAAAAAATATTTTCATTCAAAGTTTTGTTATATGATATAATATGATAACTCGTAGAAATGAAAAACTATATAAGTATTCATCTTTACATAACATCATGAAAGCACCATATTATAAAAAAGAAATTAACTTTTTTTTTACGACCCAAAGTGGATCATAGAAATGTTAAATAAAATTAATAAAGTTAACTTTCAAACTTAAGAAATAAGTCAAATTTTTCAGGACACTTGCATAAAAAAATCGAAAATTTCAAAAAAGTTGAAATTTCGAAAAAATTCCGAAATTTCCAGCAATATTTTTTTTTCAAGAGAAAATAGAAATTTTGAAAAAAATAGGTATTTTTTTTTGGCAAAAAATTACGATTCACGAAAGAATTTTGGAAAAAGGAAACATTTTGAAAGTAAAGTTAAATTTCGAAAAAGAAAAATTGAAAAAGTTTAATTTTCTAAAAATATAGTACCGACATTTCCATGTCGAAAATGTCGGTACTATATTTTTTTGTAAACAATAAATTTTGAAGGAGTTGAATTTAAAAAAAATGTTGTCAAGAGAATATAGAAATTTTGAAATAGAAATTGTATTTTTTTGGAAAAAAAATTACGATTTATAAAAGAAATTGCAATTTTGGAAAAAAGGAGATATTTTGAAAATAAATTTGAATTTCGAAAAAGGCCAATTTAAAAAACAATTCTAGAAAAAAATGTAATTTGGAATGGAAGTGGCAAAACGAAAAGTTCAATCAAGATTTTTCTCAAAATTTTTACTTTTTTACTAAGAGATCAACGAAGTTTTGGGGGAAAATGAATTTCGACAAATAAGTGGAAATGCCCAGAAATGAAAAAAGTCGAAATCTTCAAAAAAGAGAAATTTTGCGATGCCCGGCAAAATTTCGAAAAAAGACGAATTTTGAAGACCAAGTCCAAAATTAGACAAAAAGACCAAATTTAAAAAAAAAGTCTTCCTAGCTAACATATTTTCCTTTGACTGTTTGAGTTAGAGCATCCATAACGTTGCAAGATCAATAGTAAAAAAAAGAAAAATGAAAAAAAAAGCTTCAAAAATGGGTCACTTACTCTACGGTTTTGACAGTTAGTTTACTCGCTGCTATATTATTGGCTAACGCATGCTGATAAATATGCAAGGCAGCCAATCGCAGAGCTGTATCATACTGAAGCTCAGGTGCGAACCTTTCCTGTATCACATCGTTGCAACATTGGGTATATAAATAATCCAAAGCGTTCAAGTCTTTCTGGGCCAAAGTGGCTGCCGACGAAGGTACAAAAGCAACACGAAATAAACATCTAAGTTTGTGTGCACCTGGTCTGGACGCTATCTGCAAGGATTTTGGTGCAAATTAAAAAAAAAGACATTTTAGCAGTATTTACCCTAGCTAAGGTATCAGTAGGGTCCAATAGTGTCAATTTATTTCTTTTTAACGATTTGATATGTTCTACGACGAGGCTAAAGTGTTCAGTCGCTTGTAGACAAAGTTTTGTCTCTAAGGAAGTCACGACGTCCTGTACAGTGGTCCACGTGTCATACTTGAAGGATTTTGTTTGCCCATTTTCGAGAAAGACTTTGAGAACATTGGCCATTGGCGCCACGCATAAGTCTCCAAGAGTAAACGCTGAAGCCTGAAAAATATTTTGGTAAAATTCCACGACGTTTACAATATTCTTGGATATTGGGACCGGTTTCGATTTTCAGGCTGGGCCTGTACTGAAATATTTAAGATTGCATATGAACAAAGTCATAAATGCTATTTTTTTAAATACGCTACCCAAAATCAGTTGTCAAAGTCATAAACGCTGTTATTTTAATATGTTTTTTTGCAAAATCAGTTGTTTTGTTTAATATGATCTATTCAACAAGTTGCAAATCGTTATACAGGAAGCCTTCACGTTGCACTTACAGGAAAAAGCGGTGCCCCATTGACACAGACGCTCTCCGCGAAGCGCACCCTTGACGGTTTCGTTCTCAACCTTGCCCTTTTGCTGGCCGATAGCAGGGTCGATTTCCTGGCGCCCCTTTGCTCTATCGGCTGGCATACTTTCAGTTGAACAGTCTTGGTGCATGCTCTTACTAGCGATATCACATGTTCTCTCGGAGCGTTCTTCACGTCTTCGCCGTTTACGGATAGGATTTGGTCTCCTGGAAGTAGCTGTAAAAAATATAATTATTTTCACACTTATCATCATTTCGTAGTTAATCAGGCAACATTTGCAAATAGAATGCAAGGTAGACTACAGTTTGTAGCCTTCAAGTTGCATTATATTTTCATATAACTCTTGCATTGGCGCAACTACGATTTTTTTCTAGGGGGGGCGGGCTGGCCCCTGAAAAATGATGACGAATAAATGTACAAAATAAAGGTAATTTAATATTTAATAATCCATTTGTGAAATGTTGCTTTAAATAAAATTACCCAAAAAGATTTTCAGTTTGTTCATTTTGATTGCTGCATTAATCAATAATTATTAAATAACTTTAATTTTGGATTTTTTTTACAAAAACGTCTAACACTTTCGGGCGTAACGTTTCCTTTTTCTCTTCCAAAATAAATTTAAATTATTTAAATTAGAAAATTATTTGTAAATTGGGAATTTTCTTCTATGTCGATTTTTTTCTTCAAAATGTGAATCTCGAAATTTCGATTTCCTTATTAAAGTTCTAAAATTTCATAAATTTTACACTTTCAATTTCTTCTGACATATTTCACGGAAGTAAAAGTTTCGACCTTTTCAAGAAACTTGGAGTATTTTTGACGCCCCTAGTTTTTTTCGAAGCTTAAGTTTTTAACCTGAAAATTTGTTAAGCTCCATTTTTTAATCAAAATTGTGATTTTTTTTAAAATTGCGATTTGAAATGCAGTTTTGAATTTTTCCCTCAAAATTTTGACTTTATAATCAACATGTCATTTCAGAACAATTTTCATTTTATTTTCTAAATGTTGACTTTAAATTTAATTTCAATTTTTTAAATAGTATTCTATTTTACACTACACTTTCATGTAAAATGATATTTTCAATGCAAACGCTAAATTTAGATTTCCTCTTCACACTTTATTTTTTGTCATATCAATTTTAATTTCCAACTTAATTATTTAAATATTTTCCATAACATCAGATTTTTCCGCAAGGGATATTTTTCTCTACCACTTTTACTTAAGTATCAAGATGTCGAGAAAATTATTAAATAGATTCCAATTTTTTTAAAAAAATGACTCTTTTCTAGATTCATTTTCTTTCAAATATTTTGAATTCAACCTTAAAATTTCAAATGATTCTCAATATTTTCGAAATATTTTGTATTCGATTTTTTTAATTTTTAACTTTTTAGAGTTTCAGCTTTTACTTTTGTTAATTTTTTACTTTAAAGTGAAAATTACGTTTTTGCTGTTTCATTTTTTAAAGTTTTGATTTTATAATATCCAAATTTGTTAAGAACAGCCGACGAGTTATACGCCAATTGTAGTCAACGGACGATGTACGATTAAACTAGCAATTCAAATTTACAGATCGTCTTAAATCACCTTGAATCATTAAATGAAATGTAAACGATCTATTGCCATATTTAACATAGATGTTACAAGTTGTGCAGCTAAAACTAGTTATATTCATAGGTATCTGGAATAGGGCAGGGTGAGGTACTTGCTCCCCTGGCTCTTGAAGCTGCCGAAAATTCATATTCAATTAAAATTTCCCTTTTTTCTTCAGAATTCTTACCTTACTTGGAATTTCGACATTTGTTAAAAATTTCAATTTTTTTCACATTTTGTGATTTTTCAAAAAAATTCTTTAATTTATGGCACATGCTGGCTTTCTTTGGAAAATTTCGAATTTTTATAAAATTGAATTTTTTTGGAAATTTTGATCTTTTTCTCGAAATTTAAAATTTGTTTAAAAATCTGTTTTTACTTTTGTGATTTTTTTCGAAATGTCCATAGTTTACTCAAAATTGTTTTTTTTAGAAATTTCATTTCTATTTCAAATCCAATCCTTTATGTTCCTGAAAATCTCATTATTTTCGTCCAACTTTTTATCTGAAAATTTTGGTTTTTTTTTCAAAATTTATCTTTTTATAAACAAACATTTTCAAAATTAAACCATTTTATCAAAAGTTTAACTTTCATCAAATCAACTTTCTGTGCGAAATTGCCAATTTTTTCCATGTTCTTTGAAAAATTTCGATTTTCTCTCAATTTTGAAGTTTCACTTGAATATTTCAAATTGATTTCTCAAAAGTTCGCCTATTCCTACAAATTTCTTTATTTTTCTTAACATTTATATTTTTATGAAAATTTATAAAATCTAATTTTTCAAAAATTTTGACTAGTTTCTTAGTTTGTTTTTTTTTCGAAATTTTGACTGTTATCTCAAAATTTGATACTAAATATTTCCTATAGTTTCGACTCTTTGTTGAAATTGTTTTTTTTTTAGAAATCTTGACTTCTTCAAATCTGTCTTTTTCTTAAAAGTTTCCTTATTATCAAAAATTCGAAATTTCGCCTTTATTCTCAAAATTCTTTTTTTTTGGAATGTTTTTCCAAATATCTTTTTTTTTTCGAAATTTCACCACTTTTCTCAATACATATTAATGTTATTTGGAAATTCTGCTATTTTTCTTAATATTCTCTTTTTTCTTTTACATATTTCGACTATTTTAAATTGCACTCTTCGGAAATTTCAAATTGAACCTGTCTCAAAATGTGCCTTATTTTCCACATTTTGACTTTTATCTCGAAATATTTTATGTTTCTAGAGTTGTAGAGTTTTTTCCCGCAATTGGCTCTTTTTGAAATTTCTTCTTTCTTTAAATTAATTTATGTTCTCTAAATTCGATCGGAATGTTCATAAAAAAGCAACCATATTGAGAAAATATTTGTGTATTAAGAGAATAAAATTGAATTTCTTTACCGAACTTTAAATATTATGTTAACATTTGCCAAATTGCAATTTTTTTTGTTTTTTTTTTTCGATTTTTCGACAATTTTCAAATTTTTTCAGAAGGAAATGTGATTTTCTGAAAATTCTGACCTTTTCTCGAAAGTATAACTTTTTCTGAATTCTACTTTTTCCGCTCTTTCTTCCTTTTCTTGTAAATTTAAAATTTTTTTATAAATGTCTATCATTTTCTCGAGATTTTGACAGTATTTTTCGAAATTCGTTTTTATTAATGTTCAGTTTTTTCTGATTTTTTTTTTAATTTGACTTTGTAGATTTTCACTTGTTATACCAATCTTCAAAAATTGAAACACAGAACTTGTCCCAAGAAACGCGTTTCGACAGCCAAGCTGTCATCTTCAGAGAGAAACTCAACTCGTTAGAGCAACCTCTGTTGTGTTTTTTAATCTTTCTTGGTTTCAGGGGACAAGTTCTGTGTTTCAATTTTTGAAGATAACCAAGGACCAGTCCGTTCCATCAAATACCAATCTTGTCCTCTGAAACCAAGAAAGATAAAAAATACAACAACAGTTGCTGTAACGCGTTTCGATAGCCAATCTATCATCTTTGGAGATATCAGTATCTTTCTGAAGATGATAGCTTGGCTATCGAAAACCGTTAAAGCAATTTTTGTTGTATTTTTTAATTTTTTTTGATTTTAAGATTTGTACATTAATTTTGGAAGATAACCAAGGACAAGTCCGTTCCACCAATAAAAAAGATTTCCACTTGTTTCTCCAAATTCGTTTTATTCTCGGAACAGGATATACCCCAAAATTTGACGTTTTGTTTCTGGAAATTTTTACCTCCTCCAAATTTCGACTTTTTCTCAAAATTCGTTTAAATGTTTCAAAATCGGAACAAAATATTAATAAAACGTCATAATTTTGAGAAAAATTTTTTTGGATATTTCAAAAAAAAAGCATTTCGAGTATGTTAAAATTTAAATAAAGTAAAATTCTGAGAAAAATATTTTTGGTTATTTGAGTTTTTTTCTTCAAATTTGATATATTCTGGAAATTGTGACTTTTTGTACAAAATTTGTTTTTTGAAAATTTCGACTTTTTTTTTAAAGAAATTTCAGCATTTTTCGAAATATTCTGAAAGATTCAGGTTTTATTTCACATTCAATTTTCTGACTTTTTCTAAAAATTCTTTCTTTTTCGAAATTTAGACTCTAATTTGGAAGTTTGATCCCCCAAGCTCACGCAGTTCAGAAAAAAATATACAATATACTCAGCTGAAGATCTTCTGAAATCCTGTCTACGCCTATGTGTATATTATTCTTATTCTAAAAATCTAGACTAGATGAGATCTAACAAGATCGAAACCGGTATTTGGTTTCCAAACTTCGAATATAATAAATGTTCAAACCTATTGGTCTGAGCATTATAGAATCCTGGTCTTCTGGGAACTCTCCTAGAGAGCAACCGCTTCGCTAGGTGGCAGTGTTTCAACTGTTGGTAGTTCAGCACTATACACGCCTGGAGGGCTGCATGAATTTGTAGTCTAGGTTGCATTCTTCTTGCATACGACATTGTTGGCGATGGCCATAGTTTCTCTATGGACCAATAGGTGGTAGTACTAAAGAGTCACTCGCTTGACGCCTGTGAATGTTTTAGTACTTACTTGTCGGAACATTTATTAGCATTCGAGTTGGATATACCAAACTGACGAGATCTAACAAGATCGAAACCGGTATTTGGTTTCCAAACTTCGAATCTAATAAATGTTCAAACCTATTGGTCTGTGCATTATAGATGAAAAAGGCAACTTAAATATTTTAAATATTTATGGCTGTTATAATACTCTGAATATTTTCGAAATCTCAGCGAAAAGGCAAGATGACCGAAGGTTTATTGAATCACATGAGATGGAAATACCAGCTTCAGATTCCGAGAATACTAGTGGGGCCGTACCATAAAACCAATTCCAGAAAAACAAGCTTAAATACTTACTTATAATCTTAAAACAAAATTTGCACTCTTTTAATATTTCAAGTTTACCCTAGAAATTTTTATCAACACATTTTTTTGTATATATTTTGATATTCTCTAGACTTCTTTTAAAGTTTGAAGTTTGAAGTTTAACAAAAATTTTCGGTTTTTGCTTCCAATAATGTTAAATTAAGACTAGAATTATCCAAGTTAAAGTCAATATTCTAACAAAAATTTAAGATTACAAATTTGGAACTAAAATTTTGATTGAAGTCTCCTAATTTCATCTTTAACCTTAGAATTTCGTCTTTGATCTGCACATTTCAACATTAAATTTGAGATCTTAATATTTTCGAATTCAGAGTGAAAATACCGAGATTTTTTCTTGAAATGTCAAATACACAAAATGTATGAAATTCCAAAAATCACTATCAACCTGCAAAACTAGACGCCAATGAAGCTGAATTATAGTAAATAATTTGTAAAATTTATTTAAATCAATTACCCTAATTTTCAAGGATTAAAATTATCCCTACTAAATTATTAAGATCAAAGTGTCCAAAATGCAAATCCGCCCACAATTGAAAAATGAGATTTACTTCTAACAAAAGTACAAACTAATTGTCTTAGAACCTAAAAATTATTTTGTAATACAAAAGCACGTGCGCCAGTTAGTCCAGGGTAGATAATTTTTGAAACCAAAAAAAAATATAGTAGGATGAAACCTATTAGAAAAGGAAGATAATGCATCAAAAATGAAAGGAAAAATAAATTAGCGGCGATCTGAGGTCGGGAAGGGGTAGGGGGTGAGATTTTAAGGGTAAAAAACGGTTTATCTCGATTTCTGGCAAAACTACAAATCCTATGGAAAAAAGTTAAATGGCAAAGTTGTAGGTAATAAGAAGATCTACAACTTTTGTATCTACACCTTTTTAACATAACCTCAAAATTCACGTGAAAAATTCAAAAAACCAGGTTTATGGTTTTTTATTTTTATTTTTACAAAAAAAAATTTTTTTTCACCAAACTTGGTGAAAACTTACCTTTTTATATCCCAAAGACACTGTAATTTTTTTGATTTAAAATATTTATTTTTTCACCTTATTTTGACTCAATATCGAAAAAGCACCCTAATTTTCAATCGAAAAATCTCACGTTAACATTTTAGCTTTTTTAAAAAACTCGGTGGGCTTTTTGTTCGTTGAAATGTCTACTTTCTGATGGTGTAAAAAAATATACATTACTATGGTAAATCTTCTAAGAAAATTCAAAAAAACGAAAAGTACTCCAATTCGAAATTTTTTTTATCTTTATATACAATTTTGAGCTATTTGTTAAAATTTATACTTTAATTACTCGAAAAACGTCAGATTCCATTTTACATTGATAAACAAAAAAATTACAAATCCAAAAAACATAAAGATTGCAAAAAATATAGTTGGTTTAAATATTAAAGATTGGATTTTAAGGGGATTTAATCTAAAAAATATGACTGTAGCTATTGTTTTTAGTAAAAAAAGTTTATTTCGTAAATTTTCATTACATTTATGTCATAGAAAATTAATCTTTTTATTTATCAAAACATTGTCTTCAATTTTAATCACTTATCCATCAGTTTTTGTCTCTTTGATGGTATTTCTTCATCGTTAGATTCAGCACACCTTTCCGATTCAACTAGATCTTCGAAGTCTTTAAGACCATCATCGTCTTCGTCTCCAACATCATTTCTAGTTTACACTGGTTCTTCATACACAATTTCATCTAGATCATTAACTTCCTCGTAGGTTTCTTCTACCACATTGGCGCGTTTTTCAGAACCATGACAATTTGAACATAAATTTGTGCATTTTAAACCAATATGTCTGGAATTAATTCTTTTTCTGTAAATTTGGGCATAATGCCCCGTAGATGTTGCTTCCAGCCTCAATCTGTTGCTGTCAGCTCGTTACCCAGCCAAGTTTGAAGCTGATAATATGCCGTGTAACAATGTTGTTCTGCTGCACCTTCTGTGGGTGGAAGATTTGCCAATATAAAAGACGATTTAATTTTTGCTAATTGATATTTTTGAAATCTTAATTGATTTAGTGTAATATTATCATTTTTACATTTATAAATAGATTTCATTAATTGTAATCCATTTTTTTTATATCTTCTTTGTTTGCATCTTTTTAAATAAAAAAATATTAACCAAATTTGATAAATTTTTATCGCCTATTAATGAATTCACGATACTTTTCTTTCCTTTTCCGGCAAATCCAGATGTTGTATCGCAACCAGAAAAACAATGCAGAAATGCAACGATGTTTTTGACGGATTCATATTTGAAACTATTAGAAGTGAAAAAAAGATCTTTTATATTTCCAGAACCTGGCTTCAGAAAATAAATGTCATGATTATTAGAATTTAATCGATTCAAAAGGACCAAAATATCAATAACTTGACCCACAACAATGACAGTTTTATTAGTATCTCTGGCAATTTATAACGAGGTCTTAATTATATCAGCATCAGCATCAGCATCTTCTTTTGCTTATTTACAGGAAAATCCTTGTGACTAATATTTACATTAGCGATTTTATTATTTTGTCTTTGTTTTTCTCGTTAGATAAAATTTGTTCTTGCAAAAATGGTATTTTTGTATGGTTTTGATAATTGAACTCTGGAATATTGTCTGAGGTCTTTCTACGACTGCGTTCTCCTCTTTTAGTTGAATTAAGTGATGGTACTGTTGACACAGCAACTGAATTTTCAATTAAATATTAACTTTATTAACTTATTTGGTTGTTAATTATGGTAGTATATTTCGATTTACAATTTTTATTGTTTATCAATGTAAAATGGAATCTTACGTTTTTCGAGTAATTAAAGTATAAATTTTAACAAATAGCTCAAAATTGTACATAAAGATAAAAAAAATTTTTTCGAATTAGAGTACTTTTCTTTTTTTTGAATTTTCTTAGAAGATTTACCATAGTAATGTATATTTTTTTACACCATCAGAAAGTAGACATTTCAACGAACAAAAAGCCAACCGAGTTTTTTGAAAAAGCTAAAATTTTAACGTGAGATTTTTCGATTGAAAATTAGGGTGCTTTTTCGATATTGAGTCAAGATAAGGTGAAAAAATAAATATTTTAAATCAAAAAAATACAGTGTCTTTGAGATATAAAAAGGTAATTTTTTACCAAATTTTGTGAAAAAAAAAATTTTTTGTAAAAGAAAAATAAAAAACCATAAACCTGGTTTTTTGAATTTTTCACGTGAATTTTGAGGTTATGTTAAAAAGTGTAGGTACAAAAGTTGTAGATCTCCTTATTACCTACAACTTTGCCCTTTAACTTTTTTGCATAGGATTTGTAGTTTTGCCAGAAATCGAGATAAACCGTGTTTTACCCTTAAAAATTCACCCCCTACCCCTTCCCGACCTCAGATCGTCCGTAATTTATTTTTCCTTTCATTTTTATTGCATTATCTTTCTTTTCTAAAAGGTTTCATCCTGCTATAATTTTTTTTCACTTTTTATCGTTTTTGAAGGCTTCTTTCTACCCTGGTCTAAGTAACTTTAGCACAACTCAAAGATAGTGGGCCCATTCTGGCAGTATTTATGGGCGGAGAGGTACTTATGATATTATTTTATGATATTGCGTCGAGTCACTTTGTCACCAAGTTCATGTTTTTATCCCTGGCATCCCGTAGTGCGAAGGATAACTGTACCACAGATTGTTTCATGTTTCAGACTTGGAAAATTTTAAAATAAATTTATTATGATATCATAAAATATCGGAGTTTTATTTTTGGGTAGGTAACCTAATATTCTGGAGTGGGCACCATACAATCCTGGGGTGGGCACGGCCCACCCGGCCCACCGTCTATATACGCCCATGAACACTTGTTAGAGCTGACCATATTTTCTCTATGGACCAATAGATGGCAGTACTTAGGAGTCACACGGACGATGTCCGTTGAATCTGTAGTATCTACACAGCATAGAAGAATTCTTCTAAACTGTGGTATCTACTTACTGGAATATTTGTTAACATTCAGCTTGGATATACCAAACTGAGGAGATCTAATAAGATCAAAATCGATCTTTGATTTTTCCAAACTCTGAATCTGATAAATGTTCAAATCTATTGGTCTGCGCATTAGGAAACATTTTTCTTATTTGGACAATTTATATCGTTACGTATTGCTTGTTTCATTAAGAAAATTAAAGCTTCATTTAATTAAGAAACTGAACGTTGTTGCATTAGGGTAGCACATATGGGGAATTATTCAAAAACTCTCCGATAACTTCTACTAAAGTGGTGGACACACCCCGCAACTACTAATTAAAGATTTAAAACAATCAGTTCGTTACAATATTATACAACACGCAGAGTGAAGGAATTAATGTGATAATTAATGTGACGACACAGACATTAGGCTTTCTTGATGTAATTAATTTTTTTGAACGTATTTAAAACTGTAATTATTAAGTTAATTTGGTTAAGTTATTAGATTCAAGCCAGATTCCTGGATGCATTAGAGCCTTTTGTGTATCAACAGGTAGAATAAAAGTTCGTTGCTGTGGGTAAAGAAAACGAGATAATTGACTTGATTAAAGGATAAGTGGATAAGGCTCCAGATCTAGGTTTTAATATTTGATGAAGCTTGAATGATATTAGAATTGATACGATTAGGGGCTCTATTGTATAAAGTATTAATTAAATTATATTATCTTAAAGTATCCCATCATTAAACTTTCCAGGAAAGAGAAGAGGCAGGATAATTTTCTTTTAACGTAATTTATATATTTTTACTTAGGTGAAGTAATTTCATTAGCAGCAAAGTATTAAAAAGCAAAAACAAATCAAGTGATCTTATGCTACCGAGAACAATTTTAAGTAGTTAAACTTTTAATTTAACTACTTTTTATATATGAAGACCACGTATTTCGCGTAATCGGATGAAAAAGAGCCCAAAAGAAAATCTTCCAGCGAATGCCCCATCGAAATCGATTCAGTTTTACCCTCATAAATGATTTAAGAGAAATTGCTATCTGGTACACATTTTGCTGCGTAATCAGCCGTTGAAATTACAATCATCTGATTAGTAAAGATGTGTTGTGTGTGTGCTTCGAGATCTCTGCCTTTAACAGTGGTTTTGATCTGTTGGCCGTCCGCGAACTTTACACTTAACAAAACACTTTTTTCTTTCAATTTTACTCACGGACTATTGCTTGTACAATAAAAGTATGGTACAATAAAAGTCTACATGCGTTGCCAAAAAGCACAAACCACTCTCGTAATAATCGGCGACGAAAAAGCGTCTGGCAAGCGGGCAGTACCTTCTTGAGGTATCAGAAGTGAAGGAATTTCACTACCAATGAGGAATGAAGTAAATAATATGTGAATGCCTACCAAACAGCTATTGAAAAATGTCAAAACTGCGTCGAAATGTCATTTCATGCTGTGTCCATATTTTTTTACAAAAAAGATGATATGGGGAAGTTGCAAAATGTGGTGGCTTCTTGGTAGTTTTTTAAGAGACCATTGACTACTGATTTTCAAATAGGAGAGACAAAAGAAAAAGTCGCAGCTGCAGATACTCCACTTTCTGGACACCGTTTGATCAATTTCCATATGTGAGCTTTCTTCTAGAATCCACGCACCAAACGTTTATTAACAGAGGATGGACATTTCGTTAGTGGGTGCCTTTGACTCAAAGATACTACATATTTACACCCTTCTTGCTTTAACTCTACATCGTGTGTGGGTACTGAAGTCGCTGCCACTGGACAGTTCAGTGTGATGCAAGCTGTGTGTGAAGATGCTGCTAGAAGTGCTGAGTGACGAAATTTCGTCAGGTCAGCGTAACTTCAAGAATGTTCGATCCAGGGTATCAATCTTGGACCAGTGGAAACCCCCATTCAACGTTAATCAATGTTATACTTCTCAATCACCACTTCAGTTAATTTTTCCGCAGTGAATTGTTCTACTAACGAATCCCATGTTCCCAATGGGAATCGCGTCAGGCGAGTTAACTAATCAAGCTCTTACTGATTTAAATGTTTCCTGAAGCTTTCTGATGGGGTAAATCTTGTCCTCCATAATAGAAACTTTCACCTAATTCGTTTCCTGGAATATATTATATGTGTAATGGGCTTAATGACTCGCGAGATAAATTTGAATTCTCAACTTCTGTAATTTAGACGATTTAAAGCTACATCGCATTTCCGCCCACAAGTAGCTGGTTTGCTTTCAGATTTCCTAGCTTTTAGGACCACCTTTCTGTCCATCTTAATTTGAATATATTTTCCCTGAATATCTAATAGCAGCAATGGTGCACATGTGGGCGAAACCTTCATTATGTTTAAGTTTTTTGCAACTTGAATCTTTCAAAATTCTATATTCAGAATTATAAATTTGACTTTCTTCTTTGTTAACATTTCCATTTCAAACTCAAAATTTCGATTTTAGTGACAATTAAAAATTTATAATTTTATAAATTTCGAGTTCTTTTCCACAAATCTTGATTTTTTATGTCAAAAAATTCAAAATCCGTTACGTCTTCCCTAAAATTTTGACTATAAAATCCAACTTTTAGTTATTTTGCCAAAATTTCGTATATAAGTAAGTTGCTTTATATCTTAAAGGGTATTTTTTAATTTTAATATTTGTTTTATAATTTTTACCGCCTTAGATAAAATTTCGATTATAAATTATTTTTAGAAATTATACTTTTTTCAATTTCTAAAAATATTAACTATAATCTTTAAGAATTTCTAAATTTAAAATATGTCAATTTTAAACTCAAGATTTCGTCAAAAATTGAAGTAAAAATTTTGTCCCCTGAAACCAAGAAAGATTAAAACATAATTAGGTTGCTCTAAAGCAACTTTTGTTGTGTTGAAACCAAGAAAGATTAAAAAACACAACGAAAGTTGCTCTAGAGCAACCTTATTATGTTTTAATCTTTCTTGGTTTCAGGGGACAAGATTTGTATTTTAATTTTTGAAGATAACCAAGGACCACTCCGTTCCATCAAGATTTCGTCCAAAAAATATTTAATAACTTTCTCCATCCTTGTTTCTTAGGATTTCTATTTTTTTTCTAATTTAAAGATCTTTTGAACTTTTGAAAATCTTGAAGAAAGTTGAAATTTTAGGTCTAACGAAAAATTAAAAAAAATATAGAATTCTTAAAAATTTTCTGAATTTTACTTTCATTTAAATGTTAACCTAACCTCAAAATTTGCAAGAAATGTTCTAAGTTCCAACGCTCTTAAAAATAATATTCTTAGAATTTTTAGTTCCAATCCAGAACAATAAATAAATTTTGAGAAAAAGTCGATACTTGAAAAAAAGTCCAATTTTAAGCAGCAGTTTTCAGAACCATAAAATATTGAATTTCGAGACAGATTCCAAAATTTCGAGAATAAGACATTTTCAGAAAAAGTCTAACATTAAAAATATTCAAAATTTCCAAGAAAGGGTACAATTTCAGTAGAATTTTATGTATAAAGTCATAATTTGTAAAAATAAGAATAACGAGAAAACTCAGTTTGAGGAAAAAATTAAAAAAATCCAGAAAATCAAATATAAAATAAAAACCGAATGTTTAAAACTTGAAAAAAGTCAAAATTTTCAAAGGTAGAATTTTGACAAAGAAATCGTTTTTTCCAAATATATTTTTCTCTAACGATTTTTTATTTTCATTTTATTTAAATTTTGAATATTTAAATTCCATCAAAGAAGCTGAATTTATAAGAATGTTGTTTTTTTTTAAGTTTAATCCACTCGCAAAGGGCAACCCCATTATGCCTTCAAAGCACTGCGAGTAGGATGCAGAAACAAGGATAGATGACGACGAACCACCTTCTTAAACAAGGATGGGTTGTAATTTTTGGAGAAAATTCCGTTTGGTAACGAATTCCACAGCTTGGAAGTTCTACAAAAAAAAAATGGGCGAATTTTGAGAAAATGTCGAACGGCCGAACATTTATTTTATTTAGACTGCTTAAGCCAGGGGGAGATGAGCATCCCAGATTATCCAAAAATAATTTTCCTAATGTTTTAACTTATTTCTTAATATTCAGATATAATTAAAAGAGAATAAACGAATTTGGGTAGGTCAAAATTTCAGGAAGAAGCCAGTTTCGAGAGAAAACATAAATCATTGTATTTTGAGGTAAAAGTCAACTTTTCGCAAATGAGGCGAAATTCGAGATGTAAATTATTGCAATTTTCGAAAAGTCAAATTCAAAAAGGTCGGAGTTTTCAAAAAAGACGAGTATTAAGAAAAATGTCCGATTTAAAAAAAAAAGACCAATTTTTTAAGAGACGTCCAAAAAGTAGAATTTTCAGAATAAAATCGAAATTGCCAAGAGACAATTTTAGAAAAAAAGGCTAATTCTAAGAGAAAAGTTAAAAGTTCGAGAAAAAAATGAATTTCGAGGAAAAAGTCGAATGACCAGAGATATTCAATATCGAAATTTGGGATAAAAATCAAAATTTCAAGAAAAAGGCACTTTAAAAAGCCAAATTTCTAGAATATCAACTGGAATATCAAATTTTTAAAAAAGACCCAACGTTAAAAACATTTTGAAAAAAGCCCAAGTTTCGAAACAAGGGTCGAAATTTGAGAAAAAATTTGAAATTTTGTAGAGAAAGTCAAATTTTAAGCAAAAGAGGATTTGGTGAATACTCTAAATTTAAAAAAGGACGAATTTTGATGAAATAGTCGAAATTCCGAGAAAAAGACGAATGTCGATGACAAAAACGAAATTTCAAGGAAAACTGGATATTTCCAGAACATCAAATTTTGAAAGAAAATATATTGAGGAAAAATTTGAGATTTCCCGAAATATAAAGGGTCAGATTTTGAGATATACGTCGAAATTCCGAAAAAAGGCGCATTTTGAAAATAATATTGAAATTTCGAGAAATAAACGATTTTCGAGGTAGAAATCAAAAGCTAAAAAAACGCAAACGAACTTTGAGGAAAAAAAAGACGAAATTTCAAGAAAAAGATCGAAATTTCAAGAAAAATTTGAAATTCAGTAAAACTTCAAAATTTTTCAAAGAGCCAAATTTTGTTGAAATTTAAAAAAAAACGCACTTTAGGAAGAAGTTAAAATTTTAAGAAAAAGTCGAACTTGAAAAAACCAAATTTGTGGAAAATCAATTACTAAATTTTTGCAAAAGATCCAATTTTTCAAACATCTCAAAAAAGCCCAAGTTTCAAGAAAAAGGTTGAACTTTGAGAAAAAATTTGAAATTTTGTAGAGGAAGTCAAATTTTAAGGAAAAAAAGGAATTTTGTGAATACTCTAAATTTAAAAATAATAAAGATTTTGCGAATAAAATTTACATTTAAAAAACGACGAATTATAATGAAATAGTCGAAATTCCGAAAAAAAGACGAATGCTCATAACAAAAACGAAAGTTCAAGGAAAACTGGATATTTCCAGAAAATCAAATTTTAAGAGATATATAAATATTAAGCGAAAATTTAAGATTTCTCCAAACATAAAGGGTCAGATTTTGAGATATGTCGAAATTCCGAAAAAAGACGTATTTTGAGAACAACATCGAAATATCGAGAAGAAGACGATTTTCGAGGTAAAAATCGAAAGTTGAAAAACGCAAATGAATTTTGAAAAAAAAAAGACGAAATTTCGAGAAAAAGATCGACGTTTTGGGAAAAAGATCGACATTTTGGGAAAAAGATCGAAATTTCAAAGAAAAATTTGAAATTTAGTTAAAATTCGAAATTCTTCAGAGAGTCAATTTTGTCGAAATTTTGAAAAAAAACGAACTTTGGGAAAAAGTAAAAATTTCAAGAAAAAGTCAAACTTAGAAACACCAAATTTCTGGAAAATCAACTACTAAATTTTCAAAAAAGACCCAATACTTAAAATATTTGAAAAAAAGCCCAAGTGTCGAGAAAAAGGTGAACATTTGAGGAAAAATTTGAAATTTTGTAGAGGAAGTCAAATTTTAAGGAAAAAGAGGAATTCTGTGAATACTCTAAACTTAAAAATAATACGGATTTTGCGAATGAAGTCTGCATTTAAAAAACGACGAATTTTGATGAAATAATCGAAATTCCGAAAAAAGAGGAATGTCGATCACAAAAACGAAATTTCAAGGAAAACTGGATATTTCGTAAAAATCAAATTTTGAGAGATATAAATATTAAGCAAAAATTTGAGATTTCTCGAAACATAAAGGGTCAGATTTTGAGATATGTCAAAATTTTGAAAAAAGACGTATTTTGAGAAGAATATCGAAATATCGAGAAAAAGACGATTTTCGAGGTAAAAATCGAAAGTTAAAAAAGGCAAACGAATCTTGAAAAAAAAAGACGAAATTTCGAGAAAAAGATCGACATTTTGGGAAAAAGATTGACATTTTGGGAAAAAGATCGACATTTTGGGAAACAGATTGACATTTTGGGAAAAAGAACCAAATTTAAAAAAAAATTTGAAATTTGGTTAAAATTCGAAATTCTTCAGAGAGCCAATTTTGCCGAAATTTTGAAAAAAAAAGCGAATTTTGAGAAAAAGTTGAAATTTCAAAAAAAAAGTGGAAATTTCTGAACATTTATTTTCGAATGACTCGAGAAGGACAAGCTACCCATCCTGTCCCAAAAAATGTCCAATATTAAGATATTTCGACAAAGACAATTTTAAAAATAAAAGGCCAATTTTAAGAAAAAAGGTCAAAATTTTAAGAAAAAAAAGAGAATTTCGGAAAAAAAATCGAAATGGTAAAACTCAAAATTTCAAGAAAAAGGTAAACTTTAAAAATCCAAATCTTGGAAAATCAATTACTAAATGGTCGAAATTTCTCAAAAAGGCCCAATATTAGAAAAAATTTCGAAAAATAGTTCAAGTTTCGAAAACAACGCTCGATATGTCGAGGAAACATTCGAGATTTTCCGAAATATAAAGGGTTAGATTTTGAGATATGTCGAAATTCTACAAAAAGGCTTATTTGGGAAGAATATCGAAATTTCTAGAAAAAGACCATTTTAGAGGTAAAAATCGAAAGCTGAAAAACGTAAACGAATTTTGAAATAAAAAAGACAAAATTTCGAGAAAAAGATCGACATTTTGGGAAAAAGATCGACATTTTGAGAAAAGGATCGAAATTTCAAGGAAAAATTTGAAATTTAGTAAAAATTCGAAATGTTTGAAAGGGAGTCAAATGTTGTCGAAATTTTGAGGAAAAAGCGAATTTTGAGAAAAAGTTGAAATTTCAAGAAATAGTGGACATTTTCGAACATTTATTTTCGAATGATTGTCTGAATCGAGAAGGACAAGCTCCCTATCTCGTCCCAGAAAATGTCCCATATTAGATATAAAAGACCAATTTTAAGAGAAAAAGTCAAAATTTCGAGAAAAAAAAGCGAATTTCGAGAAAAAATCAAAATGGCCAGGAATATAAAATATCCAAATTTGGTATAAACATCAAAATTTCAAGAAAAAGGCAAACTTTAAAAATCCAAAGTCAAAATTTCTGGAAAATCCATTACTAAATGGTCGAAATTTTCCAAAAAGTCCTAATGTTAGGAAAACTTCAAAAAATAGTCCGAGTTTCAAAAACAACGCCCGAAATTTCAAGAAAAAATTTGAAACTTTCCAGAGTCAAATTTTAAGAAAAAAAGAATTTTGCGAATAGTCTGCATTTTAAAAACAGACGAATTTTGATAAAATAGTCGCTATTCCGAGAAAAAGACAAATGCCGACGACAAAAACGAAATTTCGATAAATAGATATTTCCAGAAAGTCAAAATTTGAAAGAATATTTAAAATTTAAGGAAAAATTTTAGATTTTCATAAATCGAAATGTCAAATGACTTATTTTGAGAAGATCGAAATTTTCAGAAAAGGACGATTATCCAGGTAAAAATCAACAGCTGCAAAAAGGCAAGCGAATTTTTAAAGCAAACAGAAAAATGTTGAGAAAAAGATCGACATTTTGGGAATAAGATAGACGTTTCAAGAAAACATTAGAAATTTAATTAAAATTGAGAATTTTCAAGAGGAAGTCAAATTTTGTCAACGAAAAAAAGCGAAATTTCAGGAAGTTGAAAGTTTCAAGAAAAAATTGAAATTTCTCAAGTGAACAGATATTTTCGAATGAATGTTTCAATCAAGGAGCACAAGTTACCCACCCTGCTCCAGAAAATGTCCACTATTGAAATAAAATTATGATAAATAAGCTGAAACTTCCGGAAAGTTAGATTTTAAAAAAAGTCGAAATTTCTTAAGATAATTTGCTTCAAATTTTGTTTTTTTAAATTTCAAATTCCCAAAAATATTTTTAACAATTTTTAGATAAATATTACCTCGAAATTGTTACTTGTTTTTTAATCAGAAAATCGATCAAATTTCAAGATAAAAGTAAATTTTTTTTTGCTATTTTCGCAATTTTAAAGTAAAAAATTTTTTAAAAATGTCAAATTTTGAATTGAGTAATTTCGAAAAAAAAACTACGTATTTTGATAAAAAATTATAAAGTCAGCTATCCATAAAAGAAGTTGAATTTTAGGAGTAAATTAATAATTTCAAAAGAAAAACAGATTTTGTGAAAAAAGAAGAATTTTGAGAAAAGTTAAAAAAAAGGTCGAAATTTCAAAAAAAGGACGAATTTTGAAGAAAAAAATGGTAATTTCTGAAAAAGGTTTCCGCAGTTGAGAATATAAATCGGTTGACTGCATGAGCCAGAAGGAAGAAAGCGCTCCAACCTGCCGTAGCTAGCTACTAGGAAAAGAAAACAAGGGAATTTAAAAATCATTTTTAATACGCAGGATTGGACGAGATACTAGATTGACTTTAAAAATTAAAATACAAATGAAACCAAGAAAAATTAAAAAACACAACAAATGTTGCTCTAACGCGTTTCGTCAGCCAATCTATCATCTTCAGAGAATCAGTATCTCTCTGAAGATGATAGCTTGGCTGTCGAAATGCGTTAGAGCAACCTTTGTTTTTTTATTCTTTCTTGGTTTCAGGGGATAATATTTGTATTTTAATTTTTGAAGATAACCAAGGACCAGTCCGTTCCACAAAAAAATAGATTGATTTAAATTAATATTTTAATAAATGTTGTTAAGTAGGCCAGCCATGGACTCCCACATTCATAATATGGACTCCAGGTTGCTCTAATGCATAATTCTAAGCCGTAACTGCACCTGATTAAATATCCTAATTTTTTGACCCGAAAGATGCCAACTCTGGCAATATCTAACGATGTTCTTTTTGAAGGTGGACTACTTCGAAACGGAATCTGATCCAGAGAAAATGACAAAATTTTGAGAAAAAAATTGACATTTTGGGAAAAAGATTGACATTTCAAGAAAATATTTGAATTTTAATAAAAAATTAGGAATTTTCGAGAGGGAGTCAAATTTTTTCGAAATTACGAAGAAAGCAAACTTTCAGAAAGTTGAAAGTTTTTCCGAAATATTTGATCCAGAGAAAATGACTTACCTTATCTACATTTGGTGCAAAATGGTCAGAAATATAAAATATCCAGATTTGGTATAAAAATCAAAATTTCAAGAAAAAGGCAAACTTTAAAAATCCAAATTCAAAATTTCTGAAAAATCAATTACTAAATGGTCGAAATTTTCCAAAAAGGCCCAAAGTTAGGAAAAATTTCGAAAAATAGTCCAAGTTTTGGAAACAACGTCCGAAATTTCGAGAAAAAATTTGAAACTTTCCAGAGAGTCAAATTTAAAAAAAAAAAGAATTTTGCGAATAGTCTAAATAAAAAAAAACGAATTTCGAAATATTTGATCCAGAGAAAATGACTTACCTTATCTACACTTGGTCCACCTTCAGTCACAAATCTCACTATTACCGGTTTCTCAGAACCGGCCACAAAACCGAACCCCAAAGCCTGCGATCGTTCCAAAGTCACGCTGCGTGGCTCAGGCAACGGAGCTGGCTCAAAGTTCCTCACCACCGGTGTCTCGAACGTGGTTGTCTTGTTCACATGACTGAAACGTAATGTTTTCTGGTTAAAGTTACATCTCTATGGTTTATAAAGGATGTTAAAATGTCGGCGAGATCAAAGCTGCAATAAAACGCGAAAAGCTTTTAAAAAGGATCCGCACGTCGACTTAAAAAAAACCGAAGTTAATTTCGTTTGGGCGAAACCGAATTTTAAAAAGCAGAGGCCCACAAACGACTCTTTTTCACTTTGACAGAGGATTATAACATCTGAAGGGTTTTGATTGCGCTATTTGGGTCGTTCATTGGGCTCTATAAAAACACGAAAAAATTGCACTTGTCTCTTTGTTTTATCAAGGCTACTGCCAAATTGAAATGGCGAAATTTTTTCATACATTGGCTCACAGAATATCGAAGAATTTAGACGGAGTTATAGTCCATTTCAGATAAATATGCATGAGTAGGCCGTGAATTATTAAATCAACCCAGGTCGGGCCGTGGATTTTGTCTGTGTGATTACTCTTCGAAATGCCTCCCCATAACAGTTTTTCTCATGACGTTTACTTTTTTATTTGTAAATTTTCTAAAACATTGAGATTTCGTGAAAAAAAGATGAATTACTTTTTGTTGGAAAAAATCTAAGTTTACAGAAACTACCAAAAACAAAGTTCGAAAAAGAAAAAACCGAATTTGGAGAAAAGGAGATTTCCAAAAAATTGAAAAAGAAAAAGACTTCGAAAAATTGAGAAAAAGGAACAGTTTTCGAAAAAATTGAGAAAAAGGAATTTATTGAAAGTTCTCAATAAAAGGAAAATTTTAGAAAAAAGAAAACGTAGAATTTTGACAATAGATTGACAGGACGAATTAAAAACCTGAAATGTTTAGACAATTTTAAATTTTTTGAAATATAGTAAAATTTCGAAAAGAGAAATTGTAAAAATTAACTGGAAGCTTAGAAAAAATTGTCGATCTCTAAAAAGAGTTGAAGTTTTTCAGTGAAGAAGAAAAAAGCTTAATTTTAGGAAGAATTTCATGGAAAAAGTTCGTTCGACAAAAAATTGCAATTTTCCAGAGAAAGCTAGATTTTGAAAATAAATTTGCAATTTCGGGAACAAGACCAAATTAAAAAAAAAATCCAAATATTCAGATAAATTCAAAATTTGAGAAAATTGATAAAATAATTTCGAAAGAAAATTCCAAGACAATTTCGAGAACTGTTAAACCTTAAAAAAAGGTGAAAATTTCCCAGAAAAAAACCGAATTGTGAGAATAAGCAAGGATTGGGAAAAATGAAAAGATAAAAAAAATTGTCCAATTCGGAAAAAGGGAGAAATTTCGAAAAAAATGAATTTATCGAAAGTTCTCAAAAAAGGCAAAATTTTAGCAAAAAAACGTCGAATTTCGAGAGTAGATTGAAACCTAAAACAAATTTATAATCCTGAAATTTTTAGACAATGTTGAATTTTTTGAAAAATTGCACAATTTCGAAAAGAGAAACTGTTAGAATAAATTAAAAGCTTAGAAAAAGTTGTTGAAATTTAAAAAAGTCAATGTTCTTCAGAGGAGAAGAACAGTCAAATTTTGGGAAAAATGTCAAGCAAAAAGTCAACATTTTAAGAAAAGCTCGAAATTTCGACAAAAAATTCACAATTTTCCGGAGAAAGTTAAAGTTTGAGAATAAATTTGAAATTTCGAGAACAAGATTATTTAAAAAAATCCAAATTTTCAAATAAATCGAATTTTGAGAACATTTGTAAAGTAATTTCAAAAGAAAATTCCAACAACATTTCTAGAAAAGTTTTTGACTTTAAAAAAAGGTCAGAATTTCCCAGAAACAAACCAAATTTTGAGAAAAAGGAAAAGATTTCGAAAAAAAATAGAGAAAAATGATTTAAAAAAAATGAATTTGACCAAAGTTCTCAAATAAGAAGGAAAAAAAACGTCGAATTTTGACAATAGATTGGAACCCAAGACAAATTTAAAAAACTTGAAATTTTCACAAAGAAGAGAAATTGTAAATATAAACTAAAAGCTAAAAAAGCGTCGGACCTTAAAAAAGTCGTAGTTTTTCAGAGAAGTGTAACAAAGTCAAATTTTAGGAAAAGATTCAAGGAAAAAGTCAACATTTTAAAAAAAGTTCCAAATTTCGATAAAAATTGGCAATTTTCTAGGGAAAATTAAACTTTGAGAATGAATTTGAAATTTCAAAAACAAGACGAATTAAAAAAACTTCAAATTTTCAGACAAATCGAATTTTGAGAAAATTGGTGAAATAATTTCGAAAGGAACGGAAATGTTGATAAAACTTCTAATTTCGAGAAGTGTTAAACTTTAAAAAAAAGTCAAAATTTCCCAGAGAAAATCAAATTTTAAGATTTGAAAATAGATGAATTTCGTTCGAAATAAAAGTTGATATTTCCGGAAAAATCTGAATTTTCAAAAAAGAGATTTCGAAAAATATGAATTTGTAAAAAATTCTCAAAAAAGCAAAATTGAATCCCAGAACAAATTTAAAAGCCTAAAATTTTTAAACAAATATGAATTTTGTTTAAAAATTGTAAAATCTCGATAAGAGAGATTGTAAAAAACTCAAAGCCTAGAAAAAAATTGTAGAACTTTAAAAAGTCGAAGTTTTTCAGAGAAGAAGAAAATAGATAGTTTGCAATTTTCCAGAGAAAGTTAAATTTTAAGAATAAATTTGAAATTTCGTAAACAAGACTAATAAAAAAAACTTCAAATTTTCAAAAAAATTTGAATTTTGGGAAAATTGGTAAAATAATTTTTAAATAAAAAGGAATGTGGATAAAACTTCCAGTTTTGAGAAAAGTGTTGAACTTTAAAAGAAGGTCAAAATTTCCCAGAGAAAGTCAAATTTTAAGAATAAAATCAAATTTTTAGATAAAGTTAAATATTCTGAAAATGGGTGAATTTCGCAGCTTGCAGAAACATAATAAAATGCCGAACTTTCAGTCAAAAGTTGGAATTTCCAGAAACACCTAATTTTGCGAAATAGGTCGAAATGTCCAGACAATAAATAAAAGTTTCAATATTCAGTAAAAGTCAATATTTGGGGGAAATGGTGAAATTTGGAAAAGGAACGTAATTTAAAAAGAATAGAAACTTCGAGAAAAAAGTCACCATTTAGAATAAAGTCAAAAAAATTTAATTTTGGAAAAAAGGTTAATGTAAGAATAGATCTAAATTTCGAAAAAAGAAAATTTGAGAAAAAGATCGGAATCTTCAAAAACTATTTTATTTAACGTCTCCAAATTATTACTAAGAATTTTTACTTTTTTTATTAGGAAATCGACAAAAGATGAATTTTTGAGAAATATGTCGAATCTTCCAGTAAGTCGAATTAAAAAAAAAGTAAACATTTTCACAGATTGTCGAGTTTTGAAAAGAAAGGAAGATTTAAGGAAAAGAGTCTAAGAAAAAGACAAATATAGAGAAGAGTTAAAAAAGTTGAGTTTGCGATAAAAAGGCAAATTTTGAAATAAAGCCCTAAATTTTGAGAATTAAAAGGTCTTTTGGTCTGAATATGTTTTCGTTTGACTACATGAGTTAGAGGGATCCTCTCCTTGTCCCATATTTTGTCTGATTTATTTGATTTAATTTTGAAATAAAAATCAGAAATAAAAATTTGCGACTATAATTCGCGACACCAATTTTTTCATTGCATTTCATTTTTTTGACTTAAAAGTTTGGCGACCCCTGGTCCAGCAGGATAACATTTAATTGTATCACATTATATCAAAATATTACCCAAAAAAACAACTTTACTTCAGAAATAACATTTTATATTCTGAAGGGTGAAAACTTCAACTTAAATTTTTATCAAAGTGTTGCACCAATTTTTATTCAGTGAATTTTCTATATGTTTGGTACTTGATGAGTACTATACCATATATAAATTTCGTGATTGTATCTCAGATGAAACTATTAAAAAAGTCAAAATATTTCTTAATATTAATTTATGACAAAAATGTAAAATATAGACCGAAATATTAGCTAAAATATGCCGTTTATTTCATCTTTCTAACTTATTTAGTTCAAAAGATATAAAAAATTAATAAAATCTTCTTAAATTGGCAATTTTTTTTAATATCTTATAGTCACCTTGAAATATTGAGCCCAAATTCACATAAACTTTGTTCATTTATCGAGTTGATAACTTTTTGAAACTATTATTAGTACAGGTTCGCATTTGGGGGCCACTTCGCCATACTTATTCTGTTAGACCCTTTCCACTTTTTCTCAAAGATTCGAGAATAGTTTTTCAATTTAGATTTTTTTTTCGAAACAATTTTATTCTTAAAAATACGAAATAATAAAAATTGAAAGCGCAAAATAGAAATTAAAAAAAAGAATCACGAAATATGTTTTAAGTTAATTCTGCTTAGCATTCTCAAAAGAGTTTTTTTTATCAAAATTTCAAGTTTTTCTCAAAATAAGTTCGCTTCTTTAGTTTTTATATGTTTATTTCTAAAATTTTGATTTTAATCTCAACTTTCTCGACATTTTGGAAACAGTTTTTTGACAAAAAAACAGTTTTTTAGTCAAAAAACTGTTTCAAAATTATCCCCTAAATATTGGGATTTGTTTTTACTTGTTATAATGTAAAATTATTAGTTTATTTGCAAATTTTGAGTTTTTTCTAGGGATCCTGACTTTTTAGTTTTAATTTTTACATTTTTCTTAAAATCTCGATTTGATACTTCAAATTTTGACTTTTTCTGGAAATACTCTATTTTTTCTAAGAAGAAACAATTCACGCTTTTGGTTTTTACATGTTTATCTAAACTTTTGACTTTAATATCAACATGTATGGTTTTTTCTAGAAATTTCGAAAATATTCTTTTGTAACGAGTGCAATTTATTTTTCAATCTGATATTATGCTGGAAATATTAAGCATTTTTTTTTATATGTTACGTAAATTATAATTTTTTTGCATATTGATTTTTTGTGGATTCCAATTTTTCAGCTGTAATTTTCACGTTTCGCCTGAGATTTTGCCTTTAAATTTGTATTTTTAACTTTTTAAAATACTGACAAGTTTTCCAAATTTATCTGATCCCGATTTGTCTGTCTTTTAGATAAAAGATGTATAAATAAAAATTTTGAGATCAAAATTTTTATTTGTACATCTTTTACGTCAACATTTTCAAAGGTATTTTAAAAGTTCGATTAATTTTCGAAATTTCTAATGTAGTCTTTAGAATAGTAAGAATTTTAAATGTAGACTCAGAATTTTTACGAAAAAAAAAAAGAAAACTTGGAAAAAAACTCGACATTTTTGTGAAATAAGTATCACTTTTTTTTAGTTTTTATTTCTTTTTCTCGAATATCAATTTTATCTCAAAATTTCGCTCTTTTTTAAACATATATTCACTCATTCAACTTTTCAACTTTTCTTTTTCTGAATTTTCCTCAAACGACTCCTTCTTCTTTTATTTGCAAAATTGATCCTTGTCCACGTTTTTTCTGGGTCGCCCTTTTTTTTTAATTTCGAGAAGTTTTTTTTGAATATTTTCGATTTTCTATCTACTAATTTCCATTTACCTAAATTTTGAATTATTTTAACAAAATCGCGAGTTTAAATTCGAAATTTTGTCCGTAAAGTGTTCTGGATTTTTTAAAATTAGAAGTTCGATGCCTATTCTACAGATTTATCTGAAATGAACTATAGCTTTGCTCAACAAACTAACTGTTCAAAATCAACTTAAACATGTTGAAGACTTTAAGTTTTAAAGTTGAAATTTCGAGTAAAAAAGTTGAAACGAAAGAATTAATTTAAAAAAATATATTTGCTAAGTGAAAAATAAATTATCTAATTTTGCGATCATTAGAACTACTGTTAATTGCGTAGAATAAAATTTAAATTAATAAAGACTTACTTAATGTAATAAGGCCTCCCTGAGTCATCTAAGGCTCTCTCCCATCCATAAGGCAATGAGTCTTCTGAACATTTCCAGGCGTCCGCTGGGGGCAACCATCCAGCTGTTCGGGTCACATGGCTGCAAAAATAATACTTATTTAACGAATTTCCCAAAAATAAACAGTCAGAATTTCTCTAAACGTTCAGGTATATTTCAGGATTTATTGATTTTATAAAGCTGCAAACTTCGTTATTTTTATCCCATCGGATTTCTTATTTAGATAAGACCGGTGTGAAAAAGGGGTTATTTATATTTTTGCATCAATTTATTTTTATCGGTGGCACGTCGTTCACAAAAGAGAGCCGAAAAGGTGCAGAACCTTATTCTTTATTACATTTCGGAAATGTGCCATTGCTCTTGGAGGAGCTTCGCCTGCAGATACACTTCGAAAATATACGACTAAAATATACGCTGCGAGCCGCAGAATTAGGTTTTCTTATTATGAAAGAAAAATGAACTTTCAATTGAAAAGCTTAGAAGAAGTTTTATTTCCGTTTATCGGGAGCTTTTCCGTTCCAAATAAATTAAATCAACTTCTTTATTCCTGCTTATTTGCAAACGCTTTCGACAACTCGCATTTATTTCCAGCTAGGGAAAATAACTCACAAATTGGGAATTGGTTTAAAAATCGATCAATATACGAGGGTACCCGAAAAATATTCGAAACACACATTCGCTGGGTCCAACATAAAAATGTGTGTGGTGTTTATGTAAATAGCATTACACTCAAGAGTAACGTAGTTAATACATTTTTTTATTTTAAGCCACGACTTGTGTGTTACATCTATCAATAGAAATTTCTCTAACGGGCCATGTGACTCTAAATTGCAATATTTTAAAAAACTCTTAAATTTTCAAAACAGTTAAAAAATTTGGAGTCAAAACTTTCAAAAAAAAATGATGATGCAGTAATGCGAAACCTGGTCCGGTGTTAGCAAATATTTATCGAAACATTGTGGAATTTTTAATTTGTCTTGTGTTTTTAACGTTAATAAAGTTTAAAAAGAAGGGTACATTTTTGATAAAAATCGAAAACCTGAATCAGTTACATTTAGAAAAAGGCAAAACTCTCGGGTAAAAGATCGAAACCTTAAACAACAAACAAAATTTTAAAAAATGTCGACATTTTGAAAAATAGCCCAAGTTTACAAAAAAAGTTGAAATGTTTTAAAAAACATTTCAAAAATTCAAAATATTGAAAAAAATGAAAATTTTGAAAAATGGTTAAAAAATATTGAAAAAAACGTTCGAGATTTGTAAAATCGACATTGTTACAAAAAATCGAAATTTAAAAAAAAATGTTAAAGTCATTTTGAGAAAAAGATCGAAATTTCGAGAAAAAGGTCGAACATTAGTAAAAATTCGGAATTTAAATTTTATCGAAATTCGGAGAAAGGGGCGAATTTTGAAGAAAATTTCAGAAAAAATGTCAAAATTTCAAGAAAACGATTCGAAGTTTCTCGACTGACTATTTATTTTTTAACGACTGCTTAAGTGAAGAACAAGCTCCTTTCTCATGCTCCACTTTACCTCAAGAACATCCACTATTGAGATAACCGTCGAAATTTGTGGAACAAGTTTGAATTTGAATTTTTTGGATTTTTTGTTATTTTACTTTAAAATATTCAAAAAATATTTTTCAAAATTTCCACTTATGTACCAAAAGATCTACCGAATATCGAGAAAAAGACAAAATTTCATTAAAACATCGAAATTTGCAGAAAAACGAATTTAAAAGGTCGAAATTTTCAGAAAAAGTCGAATTGAGATAAACGTCGGAATTTTGTGGAACAAGTTTGAATTTTCTGGAATTTTTGTCTTTTTACTTTAAAATTTTCACATAATATTTTTCAAAATTTCTACTTGTATACCAAAAGATCTATCGAATATCAAGAAAAAGGCGAAGTTTGATGAAAACAGATCGAAATTTGCAGAAAAATGAATTTAAAAAGTCGAAATTTTCAGAAAAAGTCGAATTGAGATAAACATCGAAATTTTGTGAAACAAGTTTGAATTTGAATTTTTTGGAATTTTTGTCTTTTTACTTTAAAATATTCAAAAAATATCTTTCAAAATTTCCAGTTATATACCAAAAGATCTACCGAATATCGAGAAAAAGGCGAAGTTTGATGAAAACAGATCGAAATTTGCAGAAAAATGAATTTAAAAAGTCAAAATTTTCAGAAAAAGTTGAATTGAGATAAACGTCGAAATTTTGTGGAACAAGTTTGAATTTGAAATTTCTGGAATTTTTGTCTTTTTACTTTAAAATTTTCAAAAAATATTTTTCAAAATTTTCACTTTTATATCAAAATATCTACCGAATATCGAGAAAAAGGCGATGAAAACAGATCGAAATTTGCAGAAAAACGAATTTAAAAAGTCGAAATTTTTAGAAAAAGTCAAATTGAGACAAACGTCGAAATTTTGTGGAACAAGTTTGAATTTAAATTATCTGGAATTTTTGTCTTTTTACTTTAAAATTTTCAAAAAATATTTTTCAAAATTTCCACTTTTTATATCAAAAGATCTACCGAATATCGAGAAAAAGGAGATGAAAATAGATCGAAATTTGCAGAAAAACGAATTTAAAAAGTCAAAATTTTCAGAAAAAGTCGAATTGCGATAAACGTCGAAATTTTGTGAAACAAGTTTGAATTTGAATTTTCTGGAATTTTTGTCTTTTTACTTTAAAATTTTCAAATAATATTTTTCAACATTTCCACTTTTATACCAAAAGATCTACCGAATATCAAGAAAAAGGCGAAGTTTGATGAAAGCAGATCGAAATTTACAGAAAAATGAATTTAAAAAGTCGAAATTTTCAGAAAAAGTCGAATTGAGATAAACATCGAAATTTTGTGAAACAAGTTTGAATTTGAATTTTTTGGAATTTTTGTCTTTTTACATTAAAATATTCAAAAAATATCTTTCAAAATTTCCACTTATATACCAAAAGATCTACCGAATATCGAGAAAGAGGCGAAGTTTGATGAAAACAGATCGAAATTTGCAGAAAAATAAATTTAAAAAGTCAAAATTTTCAGAAAAAGCCGAATTGAGATAAACGTCGAAATTTTGTGGAACAACTTTGAATTTGAATTTTCTGGAAATTTTGTCTTTTTACTTTAAAATTTTCATAAAATATTTTTCAAAATTTCCACTTTTATACCAAAAGATCTACGAATATCGAGAAAAAGGCGAAGATTGATGAAAACAGGTCGAAATTTGCAAAAAAACGAATTTAAAAAGTAGAAATTTTCAGAAAAGGTCGAATTGAACTACAAATCTTGTCCCCTGAAACCAAGAAAGATAAAAAACAAAAAATTGCTCTATTTTCCAATCTTTCTTGGTTTCAGGGGACAAAATTTGTATTTCAATTTTTGAAGGTAACTAAGGACCAGTGCGTTCCACCAAAATTGATAAAAGAAGTTAAATTTTAGAAATTTTAAGAGGAAAAAAAAATGTTCTGAGAAAAGATGGATTTTGAGAAAAAATTCGAAATTTGGAGACAATGTTTAATGTTGAAATTTCAAGGAAAAAAAAATGGAAATTTCCGGGAAATTGTTTTGCAATTGAGAATATAAATTTTCGGTTGGGTGTATGAAGCAGATGAGAGCAAGCATCCTATCCAGTGTTGCCATACGTACGGTAATTAGCGTATATGTAGGGTAATTCTGACAAAAGTACGATGTAGGGCCCAAATACCATTACCGTACCAAAAATACGGTAATTTACGTTTTACTATTTAATACCAATAAGTTTTTTAAGCAATTCGCCAATATTAATTTATGCACAGTTTTATTATTAACGACAAAGTAAAAAAATTGCGCCGCGCCATCTCGTGATTAATAGAAACGTTGCAGTTCGATTTTGCAGCGTTTTCTTCGATTTTAAACACTTATTATTTGTTCATTTTTAAATTACTGATTCATAATTAAAAAGATCCGAGACATATTTAATTTTTGCTTTGATTCTTATTTATCTATATTTGGTTTTTTACGAAGGCGCAGAAAAGACATTAATTTATAAAAAAATTAGAAATGTCAAGTTTACTAGAGGTTACGATATTAGAGTGGAAATATCATGGTTAATCTCAAAATTCCAACTTTTTTTCACGAAATTTCAAGATTAAAGTCAAAATTTCTGCATTCTTCTGTTTCGTCTTCTCTAGGCAGATGACAGTTGCCCCATACCATTTAATATTGACAGTTGGCAGTAGTAGTGCTCAGTAATTTCAATTTTTATTAACCAAAATTTTGACTTTTTTCTGGAATTTTAAGACTAAAGTGAAATTTTAAAATTTGAGAAATAGTCAAAATTTCGAGTTAAAAGTCGACATTTCGACTTCTATCGTTAAATTTCGACTTGGAAATTAAAATTTCAACTTTTTTCCAGAAATTTCGTCTTTAAAATTGAGATTTTGACTTTTTTTTCGACTTTCGCGATTAAAGTCGACATTTGACTTCAGTTTCGCGACTTGGAGGAGAAAAAAGTCAAAATTTCGCGATTAATTTTTTTTTCAAATTGTTCTTTCTACGTCTTCGAATTTTTTCCTTAAAACAGCATTAATTTTTTTCTTTAGTTTTGTAGTGTACCTATTTATACATGACTAACGTGTTCAGCGACTAAATGGAAGTTTTTAAGACAAGTAAGAGGTAATAAAGTAACGTAGGGTAATTTTTGTGAAAATACAGTAATTTTAACTGCGTATGTACGGAATTTTACCTTCAAATATATGGCAACACCAGTGGCGCCTGGTGTTAAAGAGCGCAAGAGCGTGCGCTCCTCGTAAAATGAGCGATCTATTCTTTTCTATTTAATATAAAAGACTTGGATTTATCACATTTTTATACCCAAAATAATGATATACTAATTAACTAATAATACTTGTGAGTGACTTCGAATAAAGTACGCAAACGTTTGATTCCATTATATTAAATATAAGGAAATTTAAATAAGTTGGTGTGCGCAGAATTATGCACTTAGCATTGCTACCGTGCGATGCCTATCAGCGGCCTCCATGGGATACAGAGAAATAAACTATAGAACACTACGTTAAAGCTAGCCCGGGGTACGCCGCTCTGCGCCTATGCGATATTGCCAAACAGTGAGTACGAGCGTTGATTGAATCAACGGTACGAGTCAGAGTTTGGAGTGTGTATTTACGGTTTATGATACTCTATGCCTAGGTGCCGGCTGATCTGATTGCAATTGCTGATTGTGCCGCTTACAGACCTAACTGCCAATAGTAGGGCTATTCACCAAGAGATAGCAGTACCCATTCTAGGGTCTAATTATCAATTTGTAAATTTAGATTTAAACAATTTTGATGAGAAAGTAATGAACACTTTATTTCTCTAAAAGATCGTACAGCGGATTTTGTTTAAAAAAATATATTTTTTGTGTTTTTGTAGAGTTTAATTGGAACTTTGTAATAAAATATATTTTATTTTAAAATGCAGTTTTCATGAAAAAGTGATATACTTTTCTTTCTATAAAAGCAAACAATTTTATTTAAGTAACCCAGAGCCGTAACGACGTGCAACCGTACAGAGTACTTTAAAGGGGTTCAGATATATCAATAATGTTTTTTTTTATACTCGATGAAAATAATTTAGAGATGATAACCCAAAAATATTTTGGAGGTTGTAAGATGTTAATTAAATTTAATTCGTAAAAATACTATTAAATATCGCACCTTTTGTGTCACTTTTGTTTCTCCTAAATTTAATACCTTGCTATGGCACTGGAGTCACCCAAACTCTTAATTACTAACATTTTTGCATCTGCGCACCCCTCCTGCCCTGCCCTATGGTCGCTAGCTAGTAGGAAAAGAAAACGTAAGAGAATTTAAAAAATACTTTTTTTGAGGGGTTGTTTGGTAGAACTAATTGGACTAAATGTTTTTCATATTATTTTTATTATTCTTATTAACAATTTTATCATTTTCAGCAGATATAAAATATGAAAGAATCAGACCAAAAACAACCGACAACAAATCAAAATATTTAGTAACATTTTGGTTAGGGTTTTAAGAACAAAAAACACCATTAATTAATGTCACAGCGCTGCCACACGATACGATCTCTACATATTATTAGTTTTTGTCGTTGCCATTTCAAAATTTGAAGTTCAGTGCCTACTCTGATGCACATTGATCTCAAATGTAGTAAACTGAAAGTTTTAGTGTAGTGTGAAGAACCCTCTAGAAACATTCGATAACGGGAAGCGGCTGCGAGAATGAATCATACTTTATATAAGCGCTCTAGACGTTTCCTCAAGCGATAATCTTATCTGTACGAATTCCGTTCTAGAAAACCGAAAGGGTATAAATACGCGGTCGTCCTTCTCTCGGAGTGGGATAGTCAGTTAGTTAGGCGGACAGTTAATGAATCAGTCAGATAGTCTGATAGTTAAGTGAATCATTATTGTAGTGTTCCGAAATAAGTTTGGAAATAATGTTACAATTCACTAATTATCGAACCGATAATTCGCAGCAATATAAAATAAATCAAGTGTAAATTCGAAAACATGTTTTTGTTGTTGGAATTTCCACTTTAAACTTTAAAATTTGAATGTTTTTAAAATAATTTAGATTTTTCTAATATTCTGACATTTTTCTCGCAATTTCTAGCATAAACTCAATTTTTGTTTGAAATATCGAAATAAAAAAAATGTAGAAATTGCTTGAGAGGGTTTTATTTTTAATTTCAATTATGGTTTTTTTTAAAGTCAGACTATTTTGTTAAGACGAATTCGAACCTAAATTTTTGATTTTTTACAGAAGTTTTTACTCTTTTTCGAAACTTAAAGTCTGATAACGAGTTTTTTTTTCGAATTTTTGGCTTTAAACTTAAAGCTGTGAATTTTTTCTTATCATATCGGTTTTTTTTGCGAAATTTCGACTTTTAATTCGAAATTTTTGTATAAACATGGCATGGTTAACAAAAACCAGTAACCTATATTTCTGGACCAATATTCGAATTCTACATAATTAATATCTATCGAATATATGGAAGTGCAGAAGTGCATATTCGCAGGCTTATATTTGGACTCCCTAAGACTTCTTTGGAGGTGGGGACTGGGGAGCAGAGACGGAACGCTGCTGCCAAGGTTATTATTATCATTTTAATTAGTAGTTGCACTAGGCGGAAACGTACTCTAGCGGATATTACGTCAATAGCATCGTAATGGGAAGAGATTGTGGATTCTCTTTAGAAAACATACGCTCTCCTCTTGCTGCACCAGCAGCTTTCTAGTCGTTGTCATCAATTCGCTAAGTGCACCAAATGCCGAGCTTTTAGTTAAATATGTCTCGTGTCGGGTAAAAGGTGTTGACTTAATAAGTCGTTGTTTTCAACATTTAACAGGTTTCTTCACTTTTTTACTTTGGATAAATGTTCATGTTCATATGTAACCCCAACTGATTGATTTTCTGTCAGCAAGAGTGTTTCCTCATAGTTTTAGTTTTTTTTTCCACTTGAAAGTTAGAAAAAAAGGGTGACATTTCCAAGAAGAAAACCAGTTTTGAAAAAAAAATTTTTTTTAAATCACAATTAAACCAAGAAATTAATATTTCGGAAAGATCCAAAAACCTCAAATATTCCGAATATTAGAACTGCCTAAAAAAAATTTAAAGTTTCAGAAACAAGTGAATTTTTCAAAAAATCGAAGTTCGAAATTTTGAAAAAAAAAGATCATTTTCAAAGAAATTTTGTAAAAATGGCGAAGTTTTCACAAGGGTTTATTTTGATGGTAAAAGCTCGAAATTTTCAAACAAACAAATTCTGAAAAAATTCGAAAATTTCGAAATTGTTCAAAAAAATGTCAAATTTTCAGAAACAAGCGAATTTTTCAAAAAGTTGAAGTTCGAAATTTCGAAAAAAAAAGATCATTTTTAACGAAATTTCGAAAAAACTTCGAAAATTTCGAAATTGTTCAAAACAATTTTAAATTTTGAGAAACAAGCGATATTTTCAAAAAGCCGAGGTTCGAAAATTTCGAAAAAAAAAGAGTCGTTTTCAAAGAAATTTTGAAAAAATGGCCAAGTTTTCATAAAGTCGAAATTAGTAGAAACTTCAGAAAAAAGGTCCCATTCTGAAAAATGAGAACTTCGAAAAAAAAGTCGAAATTGTAAAAGGTTTATTTTGATGCTAAAAGGTCCGTCTCGATGGTAGAAAGTCGAAATTGTTTAAAAAATGTAATTTTCAGAAGCAAACGAATTTTTCAAAAAATCGAAATTCGGAAATTCGAAAAAAAAGAGGCATTTGCAAAGAAATTTTAAAAAAATGGCGAAATTTTCACAAAAACTCCAAACTTTGAAAAAATAAGTTTCTAAAAAAGTTGCTAGTTTTAAAATGGTCATAATTTCGAAACAAAAACGATAAAAGCGTCAAATTTTGGTGATAAAATTTTTTTTAAAAAAAGGCAAATTCTGAAAAAACTTCGAAAATTTCGAAATTGTTCAAAACAATTTTAAATTTTCAGAAATAAGCAAATTTTTTTAAAAAGTCGAAGTTAGAAATTTCGAAAAAAAAGATCATTTTCAAAGAAATTTCGAAAAAATGGCGAAGTTTTCACAAAGGTTCATTTTGATGGTAAAAGCTCAAAATTTTCAAAAAATGCAATTACTGACAAAAGTTCGAAAATTTCGAAATTGTTCAAAAATTTTTTAAATTTTCAGAAACAAGCAAATTTTTAAAAAGGTAAAAATTTCGAGAAAAAGGGTCATTTTCAAAGAAATTTCGAAAAATTGGCGAAGTTTTCACAAAGTCGAAATTAGTAGAAATTTCGAAAAAAAAGGTCCCATTTTAAAAAATTACAGTTTCGAAAAAAAAGTGGAAATGGTAAAAGATTTATTTTGATACTAAAAGGTCCATCTCGATGGTAAAAAGTCGAAATTGTTCAAAAAATGTAATTTTCAGAAGCAAGCGAATTTTTCAAAATATCGAAATTCGGGAATTCGAAAAAAAGGGGTCATTTGTAAAGAAATTTTGAAAAAATTGCGAAGTTTTCACAAAAGGTCGAAGCGTTGAAAAAAGAAGTTTCAAAAAAAAGTTGGTAGTTTGAGAATGGTCATAATTTCGAAACAAACAAGTGAAATGATAAAAGTCTTCAAATTTCAAAAAAAAGGTAATTTTCAAAGAAATTTTGAAGAAATGGAGAAGTTTTCACAAAGGTTCATTTTGATGGTAAAAGCTCAACATTTTAAAAAAAAGCAATTCTCAGAAACAGGCGAGAAGTTGAATTTTGAAAAAAAAGTTGTAATTTCATACAATATCCTTTCTCAGAAAAAAATCGAAATTTCAGAAACATCGAATTTTGAAATTACAATCTGAAATCTCGAGAATAATGCGAATTTTGGTACACGAGCTGAAATCTGTAGAAAGTCAAATTTAAAAAGGTCAAAGTTTTCAAAAAACATACATTAAGGAAAATGACGAAATTTTGAAAACGAGCGAATTTTGGAAGAAAAGTCGAAAAAGTATAATTTTCAGAATAAAGTCGAAATTTTTAGGAATAACCTTTTTTAAAAAAAGGTGAGCTTTAGAAAAAAGACTTATTTTACGAGAAAATAGTTCGAGGAAAAATTAAATATGGAATTTGTGTTAAAAATTTGAATCTTATGAAGTCAGTAAAAGTTTCTGGTAAATAATTGACATTTTCAACACTAAACTTTTGTTACTTTTTTATCGTTAATAAAGTTTAATAGTTACGCATTTCTGGTAAGTCAAATTCGAAAAAAGTTTGAGCCTTCAGAAAAAGCCCAATATTGAAAATATAACGGAATTTCGAGGAGAAATCGAAATACCAAGAAAAAGATAAAACTTCCAAAAAAAGTCACTTTTTCCAGAAAAAAATTATTTAAAGTAATTAAGAAAAAACGTTGATTTAAGTAAAAAAAAGCCTTTTGAAAAAAATAGTAGAAATTTCAAAGAAAAGTAACATTTCAAAAAAAATGGATATTTGCATTTGTCAAATTTTTTGAGAAATTATTTAAGAGAGTGAATAAAATTGATTTCAATTTTTATCTTCTTAGAAAAATTCATTTTTGAAAAATATGAAAATTCTCAAGCAAATATTGTTAGCAAAATTTTGACAAAAAGACAAATTTTGGTAAGTAAATGGAAATTTGAGGAAAGCCCTGTTAAAAAAAACGAAGTTTTCAAAAAAAACATAATTTGAAAATAAAAACAACGAATTTTGAGACAAAAATTGAACATTTTTAGAAAATTGTGAATTTCAATTGTGATTTTTTAGATCTTTCTTTGAAAAATCTAAAAAATCACAACTTCGAAAACAACGAATATAGAGAAAGAGGGGAATTTTCGGATAAAATAAATCTAAGGAAAAAGTTCAAAATTTTGAGAAAAAGACGAATTTCAAGGAAATACTAAGGTTTCTGAATCTGGAAAGAGATAAAAATCAAAATTTCACGAAAAAGGCAAACAAATTTCGAAAAAAATCAGGTACTAAAAGCCCAGTGTTAAGAAATACAACAAAATTTCGAAATAAAATCAACATTTCGAGGAAAAGCCCGACATTATAAGAAAAATACCTAAAATTTAAAAGATATCCAGAATTTTTCACAAAAAGTCAAATTTTAATACAAAGAAGTCGAATTTTGCGAATAAAGGCAAAATTTGGAAAAAAAAGACCAGTAATTAAAAAAAAACTTTAATTTTGGGAAAAGACGACTTTTGATGAAAAAGTTATATTCAAAGGAGAATTGAAATTTATCAGAGAAGGTCTGATTTTAAGAAAATTTGATCTTTTCAAAAAAGCAATTTTTGCCTTTATACAGAACTTCCAAAAAATATTTTTCAAAACCTTCCAATCAATATTTTTCTCCAAATCTTTGTCTTTTTATCAAAATATCGACCAATTTTAAAAACGAATCACATTTTGGTTAATAAAGCGAAAGTTGCAAAAATTAGAATTGTTAAGAGTCGAAATTTTCCCAAAAAAAAAAACAAATTTTGAGAGATGGCAAAAATTTGAAAAAGAACTGACGAATTTGAAGGTAAAAATTCAAAATTTTGAGGAAAAAATACGACAAGTTTTAGGAATACATTTGAAATAAAAAAACGAATTTTATAAAAGAAGTCGAAACGAGAAAAATGTCGAAATTTAAAGGCAAAAATTAAGGAATCAGTTCCGGAAAGTTACATACTAAAAAAAACGAAACTTACCGAAAAAGCCCGACATAGGAGAAATAATCGAGAAAAAGATCGTAATTTCGAGAGAAAAGTCGACATTTTGTGAAATTGAAATTTTAATTTGAAAAAAGTTGAATTTTGCGAATAGAATTCTAATTTGGCAATAAAAGACGAATTCTGACAAAAGTAATCCTTTCAAGAAAAAGGCGAATTTGGAGGAAAAATTTGCCATTTTGAAATATGGTGGAATTTCGCCGAGAAAACCAAATTTGAGAATAAGGTTTAAATTTTTTAAAAGAAAATTTTCTCGCAGGTTATATTTTTTATAATGCAACATATTTCTAAAACTCAAAAACTGTAAATAAATATTTTTTAAAGATCTTTACTTTTTTATCAAAAGATCGACCAAATTTGGAAAAAAGCTATATTTTAAGAAATCTGAGGAAAGTCGCATTTTAAAAACAGTCGAAATTTTCAGAAAAACCTGAATTTTGAGAAACGACGGAATTTCAAACAAAAAACGACGAATTTTAAAATAAAAATTCGAAACTTTGGGAAGGTCAGATTTTATGGAAAAAAAATCGAATTTCAAGAATATACTGTTTTTTAATCTTTCTTGGTTTCAGGGCATAAAATCTGTATTTCAATTTTTTTACATATCTAAGGACCAGTCCTTTCCACAAAAAAAATATTTGAAATTTAAAAAAACGAATTTGTTGGAAAAAAGCGAAACCTCGAGGAAAAAACGAATATTGAAATATAAAAATGAAAATTTCTGTATAAACCCTATTTCTGGTTGAATATGTATTTTCAGTTGACTGTATAAGCCCGAGAGGGGGAAGGTGACATCAATCTGGTACAACATTGCTATGAGAGAAAGGTCTTTTTCCATATACATATAAACTTAAAATAATAAAAATTTATAAATGCCATTTTATAAGTTTTTACTGCCATTTTCGCCTATTTTATTTGTCATTTATGACGCCTGTTGCGATGTCTTTATATACACCTGTCGGTCGCCTTACTCCAGTTTTCTTGCTTGGCTCTGTCACAAGAAATCATAAATTTTACTTAAAGGCAGTAGCCAACAAGTACAATGAAAGAAACCAAGCAACCTCCGAAGAGTGAACAAGTAATAAATCGTGTTAATAAACCAACCTCTCTTTATTTCATCTATCGCGAGTGTAGTAGTTCTTCGAAAAATCAAAAACAACGTTTAACAAACAATACAATCCCCGAATAGTGATAGGAAGCCCAGAATTCTGGCCCAACGTTCGGAATATTCATTACACAAGTTGGCCTTACAACCCGACTTAAAACAAACAACACACCCCCAACAGCGCCAAAACTTAACTTTTTTACTGCCACAACTTCCGGGCTCTGTTAATGACCATTGTGACTTCAGTTACATAATAAATAACCATAATTGATTCAATTAATACAGTGGTTTCCAACCTGTGGGCGCGCCCCCCTAAGGGGGCGCGAGACCGTTGCAAGGGGGGCATGCAGCTGTTTCCAAAATATATTTTTCGAATACAAGCCAAAATCTATATATTGTATATTGTTTTGTAGCCCATTAAATAAATTATAATATCAGTTGAGTATTTATGAAATTAGATTGTTAGAAAAATTAAGGGGGCGCAACAATTTTTTTTTAAAGGGGGGCGCAGGTACAAATAGGTTTGAAACCACTGAATTAATATATAGCTAAAATATACCTCGTAAATTACAATCGTAGTCAGTTACAAGTCACTCAGTGGAATTCACGTCTATTGAGTATTCATGTGACTGACTAGTGGCTACAAGTTGGAATTCATCGATGCAGGAAATGTCTATTATCCGAAATCATCGTTTCAGCAGAATAGTCTGCAAAAACAAAATCCATTCTGCACTTAATCTGCTTCAGTCAGTATCAGCCTGAAAACATAATCTCTGGCGAATCACTAAATCTTTGACAACGTAATAGGAATCTAAATCGCCCCATCATGAATTTACAGGGATGTGTGTAGTGTTACGTGGTGTATTTTATTTCCGCAATACGGCCGTTCAGTGGAAATTGCGGGGGATTAACGCCGCATAGGGTGGTATTACGTGTCGAGACTATGTGCTTGAGCTGGCTTCGGACAGATTAAACACTCTATACGGGGAAGGTAACATTGTACCCCTATGAATATTAACTTTCAACCCCTTTCATTTGGTATCTGTGCAAATTTGGACTGAATGTCCTGCCTTGGGGAATGTTTTTTTATTGCTAGCGAGAACAAGGATTTTTTACTTTTGTGAGAAACGTAAATAGTAATTTACAAATCAATTTGACACCAAACATGACTGCACGCACTGTGCTAAGCAAAATAGAAGAAGAGTAGCCACATTTAAATTACATTTTATTACAATATCCTTGTTGGACATTTTGGGGCTGCAGCTGCATCGAACTGCCGCGATTTCGTCTACGGAATTAGATGTTAGAATTGCCTTCATAGGCTTAGCTAGAAGAGAGCAGGGTAGGGCGCTTGCCCCCCTCTGAGTCATGCAGCTAAACAATAATTCATATTCAACTAAAAAACTTTTTCAAAAACATTTCAATTTCTTCCTCAAAATTCGTACTTTTGAGATATCGATATGTTCTGAAAGTTTCGACTTATTTCTTAAAATTCATCTTTTTTTCATAAAATTTGTGTTTTTCTTTTGAAATTTCATCTTTATTTTTAAAATTCGACTTCTTTTATCAGAATCCGATTTCGAGTTTTTATCTCAAAATTCGTCGTTTTTTTTCGAAATTTCAAATTTGTTTTTCCAAAAAATTTCGATTTTTTTTAAATCTTGACTTTCTGCTTTCGACTTTGTTCCTCGAAATTTGGCTGATCTTTTGACAAAAAACTAAAAATATAAAAGTGCTGAGAAAATTTTCTTTGAAAATTGTAACTGTTTAAAGTTTAAATCCAATTTTCTGAAATTCCAATTTCAAACCGTCAAGAGAAATTTCGGGAAATTTAAACTTTTTTGTCGATTGGTACTTTTTTCAAAAGTTTCATTAACTAGTTTCTCTATGGGGATTTTAAAGTGTTTATATTTCGAATTTTTCACAAAATTTCGATCTTTTGCTTAAAAATTTCATTTTTTTTTTAAATTCGTTGTCGTTTTTGAAAATTCCAAAGGAAAGAATCGAAATTCTCAGAAATAAAAACGAATTAAAAAAATATCGAAATTTTGATATTTTTCTCAGAATTCGTCTCTTTTTTCGAAAACCCGTATGTTCCTGGAAATTTGAAAATGTTTTTTCGAGATTTTTATTTTTCTTAAAATTCTCCCTTTTTCAAAATTCGGTTTTTTCTTAAATAAGTATTATTTTCAGAATTGACTTTTTTTCTTAAAATTTGACTCTTTTCGTCAAATTTTGATCTTTTTCTCCATTTCGAAATTTTTCTCAATATTGAGACTGTTTTCCAGATATTTCGTTATTTTTTTCGAAATTCCGTTATTTTTATAACATTGGCTTTTTCTGAAGATTTTGATCCTTTAAAATCCGACTTTTCAAAAAGTTTGACTGGTTTCTTAAACAAGTAGAATACAACCTGGACTGCAAATTCATGCAGCCCTCCAGGCGTCTATAGTGAATCATAGATAGCTAAACTACCAACAGTTGAAGCACTGCCACCTAGCGAACGTTTACTCTCTAGGAAAGTTCCTAGAAGTCAAGGATTCTAATGCACAGACCAATAGGTTTAAACATTTATTAGATTCGAAGTTTGGAAACCAAAGACCGGTTTCGATCTTGTTGGATCTCGTCAGTTTGGTATATCCAACTCAAATGCTAACAAATGTTTGTCATAGAGAGCAACCGCTTCGCTAGGTGTCAGTGTTTCAACTGTTGATAGTTCAGCTACCTTTGATTCACAATACACGCCTGGAGGGCTGCATGAATTTGCAGTCTAGATTGTATTCTATTTGCATACGACATTGTTGGCGATGGCCATAGTTTTCTCTATGGACCAATAGGTGGCGGAAGTCTGAGAGTCACACGCTTGACGGTCGTTGATTCTTTAGTACTTCCTTGTCGGAGCATTTGCTACCATTCGGGTGGATTTACCAAACTGGCGAGATCCAAGAAGATCGAAACTGGTCGTTGGTTCCAAATTTCGAATCTAATAAATGTTCAAACCTATTGGCCTCTGCATTAGAATGGTTTCTTAAAGTTTGCTTTTTTTTCTAGAAATTGTTAATATTTCAAACTGAGATATTTACCTTTTCTAAAAATTTCGAATTTTTCTCTTAAAATTAGATTAAGTTAGTGTTTTTCAAAATTTCAGCTTTATTCTCCAAATTCTACTTTTTGGATTCTTTTTCCAAAAATCGTTTTTTCCTTCAAAACTATCTGTTTTTAAATCGATTTTTTTAATTTTGTCCCGGAGAAATTCAACCTGTATCTAAAAATTCGTCCCTTTTTCTTATATCTCAAAATGCGATGTTTTAGTTTCCGGAAATGTCTACTTTTTCCTCGAAATTGGTTTTCCTTAAAATTTCGGTTTTCTTGAAATTCGTCTAATGTCTTTAAAATTTCGGTTTTCTCGAAATTCGTCTCTTTTCTTTAAATTAATTGCGTTCAGAAAAATATTTTTGAGAATTTTCGTGAACAATAAATAATTGTTGTAATTTCAATTTCTTTATCACAATTTAAATCTCATGTCAAAATTGAAATAAAGAAGTAAAAATTGGTGGTAACATGTTTTTGGAAATTGGGATTTTCTTTTTCTCAAAATTTGACTTTTTCTGAAAACTGCGACTTCACAAAATTCGATCATTGGAAAAATGTTCATTTTTTTTTGGATTTTCAACATTTTTCGCGTTTTTTTCGACGGTTTAGGATTTTATTTTAAAATGGGATTGTCTAAAAATTCCGACATTTTCCTAAAATGGTTTTTTTCTGGAAATTTGTTTTTTTTTAAATTACTCTTAAAAATTCCATCTTTTTCTCCCTAAATTGAATTTTCACTAGCAAATTTTGAATTATCTTCGAAAAACTTCAACCTTTCTTTCGACATTTAGTTATTTTTTCGAAATCCATTTTTTTTTAATATTCGGCTTTCTTTGAATTTTTTTTTAACCTGACTCCAAAAACTACACCTTTCTATTCACGAAATTTCGACTTGTACTTCAATATGCGATGTTTCTGGAAATTTCTAATTGTAATGGAACATTTTCTCAAAATTTCGAGTATTTTTCATTTTTTTAAAATTGGATTGGCATTTTAATAAAAATTTCAATATTCTGAGTATAATATTTTTAGGAAACTTCGAGACAAAGATTTTTTTTTAAACCAGATTATGACAAAATTGCAATAAAGCAGAAAGTTTGAGACTTTTGGAAATTTCCACTTTTTTTCTTCGAAATTTCAACGTTCTTCGAAGTCTTCTGTAAAGCTCGGAGCTTATTTTGGATTCGATGATCTGACTGTTTTCCCAAAGTACGGCTCTATTCCGAAAAATTTCAAATTTAATCTGAAAAGTCGATTCTCCAATTTATGTATTTAAGTGAAAATATACATATACTCAGCTGGATGGTTTTCCAGGATTCTTTTTTCCCATCAATTTTTTAAAATAATTATTGCATGATTGCCTTTAAAACTTCAAGGAAAAACTGCCCAAAATTAATCGAGTTTTTAAATTTGTTAAAATGAAGGATCAATTTGATTTTTTAATATTCGGTTTTCTCTGAATTTTTTTTAAGTGACTCCAAAAATTTCACCTTTCAGTTCTCAAAATGCGATGTTTCTGAAAATTTCTACTTGTAATGAAACAGTTTCTCAAAATTTCGAGTACTTTTCATTATTTAAAAATTGGATTGACATTTTAATAAAAATTTAATTATTCTGAGTATAATATTTTTAGGAAAGTTCGAGAAAAAGATTCCTTTGACTTTTTCTGAAAATTGTGACTTTTTTTTCACAAAATTCGATCGTTGGAAATATTTTGACTTTTTTCAAATTTTCAACATTTTTCGCGTTTTTTTCGAAAGGTTATGTTTTTATTTTAAAATGGGATTATCTAAAAATTCCGGCTTTTTCCTAAAATGGGTTTTTTCTCGAAATTCGTTTCTTTTCAAATTCCAAATTCCATCTTTTCCTCCCAAAATTATTTTATTTTTCTAAATTTTGAATTAGAAAAACTTCAACCGTTTTGTCGACATTTAGTTATTTTTTTTGAAATCCATTTTTTTAATATTGGGCGTTCTCTGATTTTTTTTAAGGTAACTTTTCAAAAAAATTTACCTTTCTATTCTCGAAATTTTGACTTGTACTTCAAAATGCGATGTTTCTGGAAATTTCTACTTGTAATGGAACATTTTCTCAAAATTTTTCTCAAAAGTATATATTGGATTGGCATTTTAATAAAAATTTTAATACACTAAGTATAATATTTTTAGGAAACTTCGAGACAAAGATTTTTTTGAAACTAGATTTTGACAAAATTGCAATAAAGTAGAAAGTTCGAGACTTTTGTAAATTTCCACCTTTTTTCTTCGAAATTTCGACGTTTTTCGAGGTGCCTGTGTAAGGTTCGAAGTTTATTTTGGATTCGATTTTCTGACTGTTTTCTCAAAGTTCGGCTCTATTTCGAAATTTCAAAGTTAAGCTGGAAATTCGATATTTAAGTGAAAATATACATATACTCAATTGGATGGTTTTCCAGGATTCTTTTTTCCCACCAATTTTTTAAAATAATTATTGCCTCCCCCTGATTGGAATCCTGCCTACGTCCATGATTGCCCTTAAAACTTCAAGGAAAAAATAACCAAAATTAAACCAGTTTTTGAATTTGTTAAAGTGAAAGATGTTTCATTTTTATTGTTTGAATTTGTTTAAAATTAGTTTGAATAAAGGTAATGAAACTAACTAAATCGACTGTGCACAGCTTTAGAGAATTCGTGCAATTTACCGAATGATATTTTGTTCAAATTCTTGGTACGATCAAGCATATATTTAGATGCCTAGAGAATCTCCAGTTATACAGTGTGTCCCACCGGTAATTGCCGCGATCGATATCTGACAAAGTACTCATCCAAAAAAATTGCAAATTTAACAACTTAGCAAAGTTGACGAGGCCAACGCAACTAAAATATTTGCAAAGTTGTAACAGTTCCGGTTATGCCGGAAGTTGACACAAACTTCGTTATTTTAAATAAGACACCCCATATATTTTTGCATTTTTGGATTTCGTTTAATATTTTAAGGCCACTTTGAATAACAAACATTGTTCTTAACATTTACAGTTTTTGAGATAATTGTATTTTTATAAAAAATTTGACACATGCAAGGTCCCACAAAATTCTTTGTATCTTTTTCCAGAAAATAGATATTTATTTCGTATTTAGTACGTAAGTAGAACACATACGAAGCTATCTTGCACAACGTTCATAGATTAAAAAACATTATACCGAGTGGTAATTTCACGACTACATTTTGATAAATTCAAACAGCGATAACTTTGTTATCTCAAACACTATATTGTTTTGACCTATCTAATGCAGATTTAAATTATCGTGCAATTGACAGGCATTGCGGGAGTTTCTTTTACAACTTTTGGAAATAATTGCAATTTTAACATTTTTTTTTTAATTTCACGGTTATTGAATTCTTATTAAGTATCATACCAGTGACAGAATAAGTAGAAACACATGAAATGTATTCAAAAAAAAAGAAATAATCGATATCGACATTTAAATTATGAAACAATCAGTAAAATTACTTATAGTAATTCATAGTGTGTGATGAGGCTGAAATTAAAACATGACTAGTTTTTTGGAAATATTTGGAAATCCTATTTCAACACATTTATTATCAACAACAGATTTTCTTTTATCTGATTTATCTTTGACGGAGTCGAAATTTGTGAGATTTTCTACCATTCGGTTTACTGGATTTCATGGGGGCTTTATTGGGTATCGAATTTATATCGAGCAAATTTATCACTGCATCACATATTAGTGATATTACTTTTTTACATCGTCAGAAAATAATAAACAATTTAAAATTATTCTCATTACTAAAAAAGATGGTCAGGCATGTTTTCATTTTAGCTTCACCACTATAAAATAAACTATAAATAATTTGACAAATGGTTTCCTAATTGTTTAATTGTCGATAGAGATTATTTCTACTCATAACGTCACTGATATGCGACCCGATCAGATCATTTAATATGAAATGGCAAAAAAAAGGAAAAAATTGTAATTATTTCAAAAAGTTGTAAGAGCAACCCTTAGAAAGTTTATATTAGGTAAAAGATAACTAAAATCTACATAAGATAGGCTGAAAAAATATAGGGTGTTCCATTTGAAATATCAAAGTTATCGCTATTTGAATTTACCAAAAAAAAAAAAAAAATGAAGACCTGAATTCAACACTCGGTATAATGTTTTTGAACTTATAAAAGTTGTGCAAGATAGCTTCGTATGTGTTCTACTCAGATACTAAATATGAAATAAATATCTAGTTTCTGGAAACAGATACAAAGAATTTCGTGGAACCTTGCATCTGTCAAATTTTTTATAAAAATCTAATTATCTCTAAAAAGATAAATTTTAGGAACAATGTTAGTTATTCAAAGTGGTCTTAAAATATTAAAGTAAATTTAAAAATGCAAAAATATATAGGGTGCCTCATTTAAAATAACAAAGTTGGTGTCAACTTCCGGTGTAACCGGAAATACTACAACTTTGCGAATGTTTTAATTGTATTGGTCCTATCGTCTTTGCTAAATTTTTAAATTTTCAAATGTTTTAGATGACTACTTTGCCAGATATCGATCGCGGCGATCCCCGGTGGGACATACTGTATATTGGGTGCACCCTAACAGCTTAGATGACGCTGTTAGACCATTATATTAAAATAAATAATTATATTAATATATTAAGTGCAATTTTACTGTAATGCTTTCTCCTACCATTAGATGACGCTGTCAGATCATTTATCCACACATAAGGAAGGTTATTTACTGTTTTTGTCTAAAATATCAGTTTGGTAGTATCTGCAACAGTTTTCCGTGATCAAACGTACCCTGCTAACGAGCTCGCCTTGTAAAGTACGTTTATACAAATTTGTTGTACGTTTATACAAATACAAAGTTGCCTCAGTAATTGAGCTGTGGAAAGCTGAAAAACAGTCAGACAAATAAACTTTCGCATTTACGGTTGGCTAAATATCATTATTTGTATACTTAAAATTTCAGTCATTTTCTCTACTTATGTTGATCACATGACGTCGAGTTAAAAACTCCCAAGAAAATCTTTCGTCAAATTTCAGGATGAAAATCTGAGTAATTTTCTAAAGTAATTATATTAAATTTGTAGCAGCGAAACATTAAAATGTAAAACCCTAAATATCTTGGGGGTGGCTTGTTAAATAATTAAATTTCGTAAACTCCAAAATGCATTAAAACTTCGCCAGAAATGAATTAGATAGAAATAAAATTTCGTTTTTATAACGACGTCCAAAGCCTCCACTGCAATATTCAGTATGCAAGCGTATCCTCGTTTTATCGAATTTGAGATCATCGTCCTTGGATAATCTAAAAATAAAATGAGAACCACCCTTTTGAACATATTGATTGCCCCTTTTCTGTAACAATAAGATGATTAAAATTAGTAGACTAGAAAAAAATAGGTTTTGTAACTGAGCAATGTCAGCAACTCGATTCATTTAATTGTTAACAATACGCTTATGGATAATAATTTATTCATTCATTGAAGTTATGAATTTGATGTGGTTGGAATGTAATCCTTATGAAAATTTAAATTGTTAATGACTGGAATGACTGAATTGGAATGAATTGTTTACGTGGTGCACGTTCAGGCCTACACACCACATTGTTGAGTATTGCAAAATTATAAACGCTAAAGCAAGTGGGTTATAATTGTATAAAATTGTAAAATTTAATGAAGGGAACAATTAGAAAAACTTAAGGAAATATTTATGCGCTTCGCACTTTAAACATTTCAGCATCCAGCATCTCGTTAACAAGGTTTCATTTTAGATAGAGCAGCTCCAATTAGTTAGATTTTTAATCCACGTTATTTTTGATATCCTGGACGTTCGAGAAGGTTTTTTTTTGCCACGTATCTCATGGGGCAGATTTGCTTGTAGAAAAATTCCCAAATTTTCATTAACTCAGTTTTTCCTCATTCAACTTTCCTTTCAATGGGCAAACGTTCCACAAAATGATTAATAACGCCAGCCACATTGAATTTTGATGTTTCAATTAATGTTAAATATTCATTGAAGTTTTAGATCTTCTTGGTTTCTGAATTGATTCAGTGTCATGTTAGACGGGTTTGTCAAAGTTTAAGCGATGGGTGTCAGCCCTGAAGATGTTGTTAGCACAGAGTTAAGAAACGTTGACAGCTAGGAATCAACGGGCCCTTGTGCAACAATTCAATGGCCTCTGCTTTATAAAAAAATTCCCTTCTCTTGGCAATTAACCAACTAAATACATCTTTTATAGTATTATAAAAGAGGAATAAAGTTGCTTTAAAATACAAATTTAAAATATTGCACCAATTATTTCTAAGCAAAAAATAGCGTATCGTGCCTCTTATAAATTGGAGAAGCTGCTCAAAAAAAACGCAAATAATTTAAAGGCTAAACCATTTTCAGTGAATAATTACAAATTTGTTTTCAATTATAATGTGTTTAGTGAACATTATTTTTTAATTAATTAATTGATTAATTTTACAAAAGAAAAAAGGTACTATTTTATCTTCATCAAAATTCGGATAATCCTACTTCACTTTGCAGATTCATGTAGCAAATGAGTTTAAATTGGAATTTCTAGATTGAAGTAGAAATTTGTAGATAAAGGTTAAAATTTCCAATCTGAAGTCAAAATTTTGAGAAAAGTTGCAATTATGAAAACAAAACTTCTGGACGAAATCTACATTTTTAGATTAAAGTCGAAGTTTTAGGAGAAAAAGAAAAAACTGAAAATGTAAACTAGAAATTTTGGGAAAAAGTCGATGTAATTTAAAAAAAAATTGAATTAAAAAGCTTTTCTTCAACATTACGAATCAAAAATTCGAAATGAAGGTCTGTCTTTCAATTGCAAAGACTAACATTATTAGAAAAAGACTAGATCTTTAAATAAACTCGAAATTTTGACAAATTCGAAATTGATAAACAACTGAACATTTTTTAGAAACCGAAATAAAAGTAACCAGAAAAATTCGAATTAAAAAACTTTTCTTGAAATTACGAGGCCAAGGAGAGATTTTTCTAAACTTAAGTAGATTTTTCGATTAAAAAAGATAACATCCCTGGAAAAAGGCTAAATCTTTAAATAAACCCGAAATTCCTTAACCTTATCTTGATTCAAAATTTCGAGAAAAAAAGTCAAACATTGTGTCGTCAAACTTTTAAATAATAAAAATAAATTCAGTAATAATAAATTCGTAAAATTTAAATTTCTAGTAGTGTCAGAAAATTACCAAGAAAGAGGGAGGGGGGGGGGCTATTTTGGTTTCCCAAATTATAAAAGCGGAAAATTGTAATTTTTTTGCTTGAAATTGAATTTCGAAAATTTCAGAAATCATGAAAATTAAAAAAGTCGTATTTTACGTAAAAAAAAACGTTGACGCTTGAGGTTTAACAATAAAGCAGAATTTGAAAGTGTAATCTTGGAATGAGGAGCAAAATTTCTAAGAAACTCAGAACTTGTAGAAAAAGAAACAAGTTTAGGCAAAATTTCCAAGTTTCCTTAAAATTTCATTTTGAGGAAAATAGTGAAAAACAGGGAAAAATTCGAATTTAAAGAAAAAAATTGTTTCTGTTTAACCTTTATCTTCCATTTCAAAACTTATTATTTTGGGAAAAAAGTTGAAACATTAAGCAGACAAGGTCCGTTTTCAAAAAAATGGTCGAGATATGAGGAAATGGCGAAATTTATGTCAAAGTTTTTAAAAATTGAAATACAAATCTCGTCCCCTGAAACCAAGAAAGATTAAAAAACACAACAAAGGTTGCTCTAACGCGTTTTGATAGTCAAGCTGTCATCTTCAGCGAGATACTTGACAGCTTGGCTATCGTAACGTGTTAGAGCAACCTTTGTTGTGTTTTTTAATCTTTCTTGGTCTCAGGGGACAAGATTTTTGTTTCAATTTTTGAAGGTAATCAAGCACTAGTACGTTCCACCAGAAAAAAAATTCGTAAATTATTATTTCTTTTTTTTTTTAATTTTGATTTTTCCCCGGATTCTAATTTTTCGGTTTTAATTTTCAGATTTCTCTTGACATTTAGACTTTGAACTTGAATTTTTGGCTTTTGAAGTATTGACCATGTTCTCGAAATTTATCTGAACCCGATTTATCGTTCGTTTTACGCAATTAGTTTAAAATTTCAAAAAATTCATAATTTAAGGTCAGATTTTTTATAAAAAAAGAATCTAAATTTTTAGCAAAAGGAGAATTTGTCAAAAAGTCGAAGATTCGTAGTTCCGAGAAAAAGTAAAAATTTTTGAATAAGGACGACATTTAAAAAACAATTAATATCTTAAAAAATACTTAAATTTAAAAAAAAGGTCAAGACTTAAAAAAAGGTAGAAATTTTGAAAGAAGTCCAAATTCTGAAAAAAGTGTAAATTTGGAAAGAAAGTCGAAATTTTGAAGGTAAAAGATCAAAATTTTCAAAAGAAAGTGAAAAATTTTAAAATGATTAAAATTTTGAAAAAGTATAATTTCAAAAAAGTTGAAATTTTGAAAAATGGAATTTTTCAAATAAAATTCAAATTTACATAAAAATGGAAAGTAGAAATTTTGAAAAAAAGTTAAAAGTTTTTACAGGAAAATATTTCACATTAATCCAAATTTGTAAAAAAGTAAAAATTTTGAAGAAAAAAACAAATTTTGAGACAAGGTAGAGATTTTGAGTCAAAATCTTCAAAATATTCGAAATTATCAAAAAAAGTCGAGAATTTCGATGCACAATATTTCCAATGTACAATTTTTCACAAAAAGTAGGACATTTTCAGAAAATTTTGCACATGCATAAGTCAAAAAAATCTTAAAAAAGAGGAAAATGTGAAAGTTGAAATTTTCAAAATAAGTCAGAACTTGAAATTGGGAATTCGCAAAATAAATCCAAAAGTTCCAAAAAGTCCACATTTTTAATGAACATCGAAATATTTCGAAGAAAAGTCAATAAATCTTAAAAAATTGAAATTAAAAATAGATCAAAAAATTTGAGTACGTTACCTAATGATTACAACAGTCAAAATTTTCGTATGCAAGTAGAATACAACCCAGACTGAAAATTGATGCAGCCCTCCAGGCGTATATAGTGAATCATAGGTAGCTTAACTGCCAACAGTTGAAACACAGCCACTTAGCGAAGCGGTTGCTCTCTAGGAAAGTTCCCAGAAGACAAGGATTCTAAGGCACATACCACGGATTTTAGAAGAAGGATAGTGTACGACCGTAGAAAACGGTGTCGAAAAAGCGTCTGGAGAGTAGGTAGTACGTTCCCGTGAGTTCACGAGTGATGGAGTTCTACAACCAATGAGGAACGAAGTAAATAAATATGGCTATTAAACACCTGTTCAGAAATCTCAGAACTTACCGATTTCGTTTAATTTTAATGTCATTTCTGAGTGTATTCAAATCATATTTTTTACGAAAAAGATGTCTAAAAATGTTTCAGGTGGGGTTTTTGAAGTCTTTCAGCAGAATAACTGAGCTGCAATTGCTATTATGATCTTTTGCTCGCTTAACATGACCAATGATTTTCAACGAGAGAGAGAGAGACAAAAGCAACAGTCGAAGCTACTCCACTTTCTAGACGCATTTCGGTCAAATTTTTATACATGGCCAATATAGGCCGTGCACTATCCTTAGTCTATCATCCATGGCACAAACCCATAGGTCTGAACATTTATTAGATTCGAAATTTGGAAACCAAAGACCGTTTTCGATCGAAGCCGGTCTTTGGTTTCCAAACTTCGAATTTAATAAATGTTCAGACCCATTGGTCTGTGCATTAGAGTCAAAATTTTCAAAAATAATTGAAGTTGTTAAAAAAGTTGAATGTTTAAAGCCAAATTTGCACAAAATCACAATTTAGAGACTTCAAATAAAAAAAAGATCGAGATAAGTTAAAAATTTGAAAAAAATGTTCCAAAAAAATTCAAAATATCCAAAAAAAAATCGAAATTAGGAAGAGTTCAAAAATGTGTACCAAAGTTCTAAAAAAATGTTATTAGATACGATTTTAAAAAAGTAATATTTTTCATAAAAATATCAAACTATAGAAAAAAGCCAAAATTTTAAAAAAAGGGTAAATATTCGAAAGTTAAAGTTTTCAAAATTCGAAGTCAAAATTGAAAGAAAAAAGTAAAACTTTTGGGAGTCAAAATCTAAAACAAATAAAAATTTTCGACTAAGGTGATTTTTTAAATATCCCGAAATTTCCAAAAAAAGCCGAACATTAAAAATAAATTAAAAGTCTTTATAAAGTCTAAATTTTCAATGGAAGTCAAATTCTTCATGAAAGTCGGAATTTTCAAAAAGTCAACATTTTGAAAAGAGTCGAAATTTTCAACTGAAGTCGTTATTCTCAAAAAAAGTCGAAAGTTTAAAAAAAAAACCGAAATATTCTAAAGAAGTCTGCGTTTCAAAAAAATTCCGAGAAAAGACGAAGTTTTTAAACAAGTAAAAATTTTCAATAATGACGAAATTTAAAAAAAAAACAATTTTCAAATAGTTGAAAATTGAAAAATTTAACTTTTAAAAAGAGTCAAAATTTACAATATATTTTTTTTTATAATTTTTTTAGTAGGCAAAAGAACTATGAAGTAAACCCACCTTTTTTTCATTTTTTCTTTTTAAAAGTAAAATAGATCTTTTCTTTTTCTGATAATCAAATTATCTGTCCTACACTCAGCTTTACGGGGAGCCCGGATAGAGTAATATGGCCAGCGAGCACAATTTGAAAACAGAACAACCTTAACCCCTTAGTATTTGACACTCGTAATTACCGTTGGGCATGGAAATTCTCTCGGTGGGCCTGATATTGAGAAAACACTTAGGAAAAAACTTGAATTTAAAATGTTAAGTTTTAGTTAAAATTCAGATATTTTAAGAAAACCCTGAATATTTAATTTTTTTTCAGTAATTTCGGAAGTATTCCAGGCATTTCTAATTTTTGTTCTCGAAATTTGAACATTAATTATAAAATATTTGATTTATTTATTACATTAGGTTTGCATTTCTTTTTCACTTTGAAATATGTAAACTTTCAGCATAAGTTCCCGTTTTAATTTAAAATTTTCAGTTTTCGAATTCGAGAAAAAATTAAATTTGAGAGATTAAAATCTAAATTTCGAGGAAAAGAAGTCACAATTTCTAGAAAATTTTTAGTTGGAATTAGAAAATGTCAAAATATCTAAAAGAAATTAGATCCAGTTTCTAGACATTTTGATTCAAAATTTGAAGCTTGAAACTTTACTAAAAATTTTTTTTTGAACGGACTAGTCCTTGGTTATCTTAAAAATTGAAATACAAATCTTCATCATCTTCAGAGAAATGATAGCTTGGCTGTCGAAACGCGTTAAGAGCACCTTTGTTGTGTTTTTAAATTTTCTTGGTTTCAGGGGACAAGATTTGTATTTCAATTTTTAAAAAAAAGTTTAAAAAAATAATCTTGAAAAGTTATAGAGAATTTCCAAATTTTTAAATCTAAAAATTTGAAGTTTTAACTTTACAACGTTAAAGACAAATGTCCAGATTTTGTGTAAAACTTGAAATTTATTTAAAAAAGTCGACTTTTTAGACAAAATTTCGAGAACAAAGTTGTCAGGTTCAAAGTTAAGATTTCTAGAAAAAAGGGGACATTTTGAGATTAAATTCGAAATTTAAGGTAAAAAAAACTGTTATGATTCTTCCGGAGCGCCTAAGTACCGGAGTCCGGGAGCTAGATCCCACAAGCCCCTTCCTTAATCTAGCGATAATCTGTCATCATTGTGGTACCTCTTAAACTGTATTACCCCCCTAAAAGTGACTTTATTTTAAAGAAGAATTTTAAGTAATTGGTCTCGAACATATCCACTCAATTTGTAACACGTGTACACGTTTAATTTAAACGAAAAACGTCTAAAATTACACCATATGCCTCCCAACGCAAGTCGCATCGTCGTATTTTTAATAAACTTGAAAAGTACATCCCGGCGACATCGAAAATAGAAAAACGCAAACAAAACGAAAACTAACCGTCGTCTTTGACAGCAACACGGTCCAGGCATCTCTCCGGCATCATGCAGCAAGCCCCTTAATCACCCACAATACCGCATTTTGGACGAATTTACCGCACCGATTAATATTCGGCATTGGGATGCACGATCACGTCGCCTTTGGCGCAAAAACTAAACAAATAGAGGCAATTGTGCGCTTTGCCCGATCATCGCGCGGTTTCCCAGCCAACATCAACGTTGGCGGCGGAGATAAAAATCTGACGGTGCGACAAGCAGATGATGGTCGCTTGGCTTTAACACAACAAACACTGAAGTGCATCGGTGTCCGTGCCAAAGTTTTATAAGAGATGGATTTTATTTAGTTTGGGACGGATTTAGAAGGCTTCTAATTTGGTTTATTTGATAATTGTTGTTTGTTGACTACTTTTTGCTTGAAATAATAAATACGTAGACAGGAAAGTTGATCTACAGACGGCGAGTAAAAATATTCAGTCCCGTTAAGTATTTTTATTATTACAAGATACACAAATAAATCCTGAAAATTGATTTTAACGGAAATCCTCTTTTCCTATAGAAAAAAGCACTTCAATGTAATCAATTGAAGATATAAACATAACGAAACGAAAAAAATGCCAGAAAGAGATGTTTCAAATTTGTTAAACTGACGGATCCATTTGTCGGAGAAAAAAGATGACACCGGGCTACTATCGTCTACGTAACTGTATATCGGATTGGAAGTTGAAGCTAAGAGATCGTTTGTCTGTAACAGAAAGAGAGTAGGAGACCGGACAGACCCCTGAGGCACCCCTACATTAATCGCAGATGTCTCGGATGAGATGCCTTCGACGATGACCTGAAGAGATGTCTGTCAGCGAGAAATCTGGATATCAAATGACAAGGTCCAGGAGGAAGACCACAGGATGGTTAATCGTTTGTATTTGAGGTTCTCTTCGTCGATCTGAAGCAGCGACGGATAACATATTCAGCCCAAAAGACCTTTTATTTCTCAAAATTTAGAGCTTTATTTCAAAATTTGACCTTTTCTCGCAAATTCAACTTTTTTAACTCTTCTCTGTATTCGTCTTTTTTTTTAACTATGTACTTAGGGTTTTTTCCCTAAATCTTCCTCTCTTCTCAAAACTCGACAATCTGTGAAAATGTTTACTTTTTTTTAATTCGACTTACTGGAAGATTCGATTTATTTCTCAAAAATTCATCTTTTGTCGATTTCGTAATAAAAAAAGTAAAAATTTGAAGTAATAATTTGGAGATGTTAAATAAAATAGTTTTTGAAGATTTGGATCTTTTTCTCAAATTTCTTTTTTTAAAAATTTAGATCTATTCTTAAATTTGACTATTTTCCAAATTTATATTTTTCTGACCTTGCGACTTTTTTCTAGAAATTTCTATTCGTTTTAAATTACGTTCCTTTTCCAAATGTCGCCATTTCCCCCAAATATTGACTTTTACTGAATATTTAAACTTTTATTTATTTTCTGAAAACTTCGACAAAAAAAATTTCGCAAAATTAGGGTTTTCTCGAAATTCTAACTTTTAACTGAAAATTCGGCATTTTATTGTTTCTGCAAGCTGCGATTTTATCGACGAAATTCATCCATTTTCAGAATGTTTGACTTTATTTAAAAATTTGATTTTGTTCTTAAAATTTGACTTTCTCTGGGAAATTTTGACCTTCCTTTAAAGTTCAACACTTTTCTCAAAACTGGAAGTTTTATCCACATTCCTTTTTACTTAGAAATTATTTTACCAATTTTTTCAAAATTCAAATTTTTTTTGAAAATTTGAAGTTGTTTTTATTCGTCTTGTTTTCGAAATTTCAGATTTAGTCTCAAAATTTAACTTTCTCTGGAAAATTGCAAACTATCTATTTTCTTCTTCTCTGAAAAACTTCGACTTTTTAAAGTTCGACAATTTTTTTCTAAGCTTTGAGTTTTTTACAATTTCTCTTTTCGAGATTTTACAATTTTTCACAAAATTCAAATTTGTCTAAAAAATTTAGGTTTTTAAATTTGTTCTGGAATCCAATCTATTGTCAAAATTCGACGTTTTTTTCTAAAATTTTGTTTTTTGAGAATTTTTCACAAATTCAAATTCGAAATCTGTTTTTTTCAAAATTCAGATTTTACCGGAAATATCAACTTTTATTTCGAACGAAAGTCATCTATTTTCAAATCTAAAATTTATTTTTTTTTCTTAAAATTTGACTTTCTCTGGGAAATTTTAACCTTTTTTTTAAAGTTTAACACTTCTCGAAATTGAAAGTTTTATCAATTCTCTTTCCTTTCGAAATTATTTTACCAATTTTCTGAAAATTCGATTTATCTAAAAATTTAAATTTTTTTTAATTCGTCTTGTTTTCGCAATTTCAAATTTATCAAAATTAAATTTTCTCTGGAAAATTGCAAATTTTTTTCGAAATCTTGAACTTTTCTTAAAATGTTGACTTTTCCTTGACATTTTTCTTAAAATTTGACTTTTTTTTACTTCTCTGAAAAACTTCGACTTTTTTAAAGTCCGACACTTTTTTAAGCTTCCAGTTTATTTTTACAATTTCTCTTTTAATTCAAGTTTTTCAAATGTGTTTTGGGTTTCAATCTATTGTCGAAAATCGACGTTTGTTGTTCTGAAACTTGGCCCTTACTTGAGAACTTTGGACAAATTCATTTCTTTTAATTTTCCTAACTTTCTTTGAAATCTCTTCCTTTTTTTCAAAATTCGGCTTTTTCTGGGAAATTCTGACCTTTTTTTAAAGTTAATTTATGTGAAAATTTGTATTTTTTTAAATCGTCTTGTCCTCGAAATTTCAAATTTATTCTCAAAATTTAACTTTCCCTGGAAAAAAAATTGTCGAAATTTCGAGCTTTTCTTAAAATTTTGACTTTCTCCTTCAAACTTTTTCTAAAATTTGACTTTTTTCTTCTTCTCTAAAAAACTTTGACTTTTTTAAATTTCAACAATTTTATTTAAGCTTTCAGATTATTCGGAATTTTGCAATTTTTCAAAAAATTCAAAATTGTCTAAAAATTTCAGGGTTTTAAATTTGTTTTGGGTTTTTCAATCTATTGTCGAAATTCAACGTTTTTTTTTTTCTGAAACTTTGCCCTTACTTGAGAACTTTGGACAAATTCATTTTTTTTTAATTGTTCCCAATTTTCTTTGAAATCTCTTCCTTTTTCTCAAAATTCGACTTTTTCTGAGAAATTCTGAGCTTTTTTTTAAAGTTAAGAACTTTTCTAGAAATTTTCTCGGAATTTTCTTTCGGAATCATTTTCCAAATGTTGCCAAAATTCGAATTTATCTGAAAATTTGGATTTTTTTAAATAGTCTTGTCCTCGAAATTTTAAATTTATTCTCAGAATTTGACTTTCTCTGGAAAATTGTAAATTTTTTGTCGAAATTTTCTTAAAATTTTGACTTTTTCCTTCAAATTTTTCCTAAAATTTGACTTTCTTATTCTTCTCTGAAAAACTTTGACTTTATTAAATTTCAACAAGTTTTTTTAGGCTTTCAGTTTATTCTTACAAATTTTTATTTCGAAATTTTGCAATTTTTCAAAAAATTCAAAATTGTCTAAAAATTTCAAGTTTTTAAATTTGTTTTCGGTTTCAATCTATTGTCGAAATTCGACATTTTTTTTCTAACATTTTGAGAACTTTCGAAAAATTAATTTTTTTGAAATTTCTCCTTTTTTCCGAATTGGACAAATTCATTTTTTTAATTTCTTTATTTTTCCCAACTTTTTTCGAAATTCTTCATGGTAGACCCTTATTGACCGGAAATATTATGTTTTTTTCAATTTATTTAACATTTTTTCGAAATCTCTTCCTGTTTCTCAAAATTCGGCTTTTTCTGGGAAATTCTGACTTTTATTTAAAGTTAAAAACTTTTCTCGAAATTTTCTCGGAATTTGCTTTCTAAATTATTTTACAAATCTTGTCAAAATTCGAATTTATCCGAAAATTTGGATTTTTTTAAATCATCTTGTCCTCGAAATTTCAAATTTATTCTCAAAATTTAACTTTCTCTGAAAAATTGTAAATTTCGAGATTTTCATAAAATTTTGACTTTTTCCTTCAAATTTTTCCTCAAATTTGACTTTTTTATTCTTCTCTGAAAAACTTTGACTTTTTAAATTTAAACAATTTTTTTTCAACTTTCAGATTATTCGAAATTTTGCAATTTTTCAAAAAATTCAAAATTGTGTAAAAATTTCAGGTTTTTGAATTTGTTTTGGGTTTCAATCTATTGTCGAAATTCGACGTTTTTTTTTAAATTGTGCCTTTTGTGAGAACTTTCGTTAAATTTATTTTTTTTAAATTTCTCCCTTTTTCCGAATTAGACAAATTCATTTTTTTAATCTCTTTGTTTTTCCCAATATTTTTCGACATCTCTTCCTCTTTCTCAAAATTTGGCTTTTTCTGGGAAATGTTGACCTTTTTTTAAAGTTCAACACTTCTCGATCTTTTCTTGGAATTTTCGTTCGAAATTATTTTACAATTTTCTCAAAATTCGAATTTATCTGGAAATTTGGAGTTTTTTAAATTCGCCTTGTTCCCGAAATTGCAAATTTATTTTCAAAATTTAGCTTTCCCTGGAAAATTTCTTTCGAAATTATTTTATCAATTTTCTCAAATTTCTCAAATTTCGAATTTATCTGAAAATTTGGAATTTTTTTTTTATTGGTCTTGTTCTCGAAATTGCAAATTTATTTTCAAAATCTAGCTTTCTCTGGAAAATTGCAATTTTTTATCGAAATTTCGAGTTGTTCTAAACTTCTTCCATGAAATTATTCCTGAAATTAAATTTCTTCTTCACTGAAAAACTTCGACTTTTTTAGAGATCGGCAATTTTTTTTAGCTTTCAACTAATTTTTGTAATTTCTCTTTTTAAAATTTTACTATATGACAAAAAATTCAAAATTGTCTAAAAATTTTAGGTTTTTAAATTTGTTTTGGGTTTCAATCTATTGTCGAAATTCGACTTTTTGTTTTAAAAATTTTGAGAACTTTCGATAAATTCATTTTTTTTAAATTTCTCCCCTTTTCCGAATGAGACAAATTCATTTTTTTAATCTCTTTGTTTTTCCCAATTTTTTTTCGACACCTCTTCCTTTTTCTCAAAATTTGGCTTTTTTCTGGGAAATGTTGATCTTTTTTTAAAGTTCAACACTTCTCGAAATTTTCTTGGAATTTTCTTTTAAAATTATTTTACCAATTTTCCCAAAATTCGATTTTGTCTGAAAATTTGCAGTTTTTTAAATTCGCCTTTTTATCGAAATTTCGAGTTGATTTAAACTTTTTCCATGAAATTATTCCTAAAGTTAAACTTCTTTCTTCTTCATTGAAAAACTTCGACTTTTTTAGAGATAGACAATTTTTTCTAAGCCTTCAGCTAATTTTTGTAATTTTACTATACTTCAAAAAATTCAAAATTGTCTAAAAATTTCAGGTTTTTAATTTGTTCTGAGTTTCAATCTATTGTCGAAATTCTACGTTTTTTTTTCTAAAATGTTACCTTTTATTGAGAACTTTTGATAAATTCAGCTAATTTTTGTAATTTTACTATACTTCAAAAAATTCAAAATTGTCTAAAAATTTCAGGTTTTTAATTTGCCCTGAGTTTCAATCTATTGTCGAAATTCTACGTTTTTTTTTTCTAAAATGTTACCTTTTATTGAGAACTTTTGATAAATTCCTTTTTCTTAATTTTTTCGGAATCTATTCGTTTTTCTCAATTTTTTCAGTCTTTTGTGTTTCTCAATTTTTTGGGAATCTCCATTTCTCAAAATTTGGCTTTTTTGGAAATTTCGTCTTTTATTTCGAATTTTGATATTTGCAGTTTTTGTAAATTTAGATTTTTTTTCTCCACAAAAAGTAATTCACCTTTTTTTTTACGAAATCTTAACGTTTTAGAAAATATACAAATAAAAAAGTAAAACTCATAAGAAAATTTTTTTTTTAGAAATTTCGACTTCCCAAGTTGGTCTTTTTCTAGAAATTTCAAATTTCATGTGTTTTTTCAGAATGTTAATACAAATCAATCAAAAATTTCGGAAAAATACTTCTTGAAATTATAACTTTTTGTCAAAATTTAAATAAAACGTAAAAATTCCTAGAAAAGTATTTTTGAAAATTTCGACTTCTGTAGGTCACTTTTTTAATAATGGGTGTCTATCCGCTCTAGCTTTTAGTTATTTATTTTTTAGGGGGATTTAAAGAGTCACAATTTTCTTTTAAGAGAGCCGCATGTGGCTCGCGAGCCACGGTTTGCCGACCCCTGGTCTATGACAATTTTCGCCAGTAATTGAGCCATTGAGCGGTGGAAAGCGGACAAACAGGCAGACAAACAAACTTTTATATACTAATTAGGATTATGATGGAACATATTCTTTTTTGTTTGTAAAACAGTTTTGAAATAATACTGGGCGAAACCAAGTCAACAGACTTTTTCATAAAAATAAATTCATTATGTGGCATTTTTTTCATTAATGTAGTCTGTGTTTAACGGAGAAAATTAACCCAAATCTGAGTGCCCCGAGCTACTTGAGAGCCCGGGGCCCAAGCATTTGTCCCTCCCCCTCCCCCCTTTCACGGCTGGCGTCTATGTCGTACGTATATTCCAAAATAGGATGTGGGGATTATAACCAGCTTTTGAATAATATCGGAAATAAAATTCGCCCTAGGAATGATAAGTCTCTGATAATGTATTACAGTCTGTTCTACCACAAATCCTATTTCGGAAGTCTTTGCTGCTGGCATACTTAATCAGGCTACTTATTTAAATTCTGCCAACGAATAATATTTCTGATACAGTCATATACATACGCGTAAGCAATCTCTTACGTTGCTTTTTACACCTTTCTGCACTTTCATAATAACCCGTAACTTAATTATGGAGGGTCCGGTGGATTTCGGAAAATAATGAAACTGCTTTACCAGGGCATAAATTAATAGCGTATAAATCAGAAGTTTGCAAGTTTTGAAGTGATACACATCAAGAGAGTGTATTAAAATAATAGGATCTGGAGCACAATACACCGAGGATAATCTATTGTGGTAGTTGCAGGAGAACTTGGTGGTCGTTTATCTAAACAACCTAAACTGTCCCTTGGGAGCGAACTACAAGCATCTGTGTTTGCCAGCTAGTTTAAATATCAACTACATACCCAGTGATTTGTGTTATCTGTCGTATATGAACGATTTGTTTATTACATAAACAGGATTAATTGAGGCAAAAAACTTAGTGGTACAGAGCGCTGAGTTTTGGGATAGGAAGTCGCAAATTAGCGTGATTTCAGCTTGTTAAGATTAAGACAACATTTTTTTTTCGAAAAATTAATCGAAGCAAGGTTTTTTTTGTGTAAAATAACACTGATCCACAAAATTGAAGTTTTGTCATGTCACATGAACTTCTTTTGTATTTTTTAATAGTGTTAGTTGGTGTCATTTAAAATAAGCAGTTTTGAAATTTTTATCACCCACAACATTTGTTTGTTAAATATTTGAAAAATGATGGATCTCCAGAAATATAACATAAAAAATTTACGTACATTAAGAACTTATAATCTTTGTTTTTCTAGATTATCTAGTTTTTAATTGGTCCCTCTTGATCAAGCAGTAGTAGTCAGTCAACACCCTTAAGTTTAATCTGCTCTGATAAAGTTTTTCTATCATTGGAATGTCCGCATGAAACTTTTATCAGTTCTTATCACTTAGAGCCCCAGAGAGCCCCCTAATTCGTAAGAATAGTCAAGATATGTGTCTAAAAATGAATCTTGATCCCCATATTGCAACCCAAGGTTTTATACTCCAATAAAACCAAACCAAATATCTTTAGATGTTACTCTTATCGTAAACTAACAAATTTTCAATTACATTTTTGAAGCATCTTTCTGCTGATTTTTTGAAAACATTTAATTTTTCTTTAAACAACAAGTCTTTTATTAATTTTCTTAATTTGAGGTTCTACTACTATTACTACTTCACTCATTCTGGGGAATTTTCCTTTGAAATATAAAAATCCATTTTTATTAGGGACCCATCCTCTATAGAAAATTTTTGGTAAGTCTCATTTGATATGAAGTGATGGTAGAAATATACCAGAGAGCTTTACAAGTGTAAATGCTTTACAGTTTTCCATTTACAAATTAAAGATCTACGTGTAGGACAAACTTTTTCCTAATTATGATTTTTTGGACCCCTGGTGTCCCATTCACATAAAAAGTACCCAAATTTGAAATTTTGAAAAAGACTTCGAATGAAGAATTAATATGATCATGATATAAGGTTTTATTTCTGATAATTTTTTTAAAGAAGTATATAATACATGGACCTAAATAAAAACGAACACTATTTGAGAAGGCTACATTTTCAAAAATAAATTTTACCTTGTCACAAGAAAACTGGGGGTGATGGAAAAAAAAAATAAGTACGGTTTCATGATGGGAGTAGGTACTCCAAACACAATTACCTACCTGAGTTCGTGTGACAAAATCAGTGTTGACCACTGTAATTATTGAAATTAGAAAAAAAAACACGTTTTTAACACAATAATATAAATAAAAAGTATAAAATAATTTCTCTTAGCCCCAAGCAGATTTATAACCCCTCTAGCTGATACCCACGCCTTCGTTTGCGTGAATGAAGAGATTCTTGGTTCACCTTTTTGAAAGTTTTTTGAGGAAATTGATTTTTATTGAAAATTACGAATTAATTTAAAAATTTCGACATTATAAAATATCCATTTTTTTTCAAAATGTGAAAATTTCTCGGTCGCCTTTTAAACTTTTAACTTTTTCTCAAAATTTTGACTTAATTTAAAAAATTTCGACTCGAAGTTTTGACCTTATTGAAAACTCCAAATTCTTTAAAATCCTGCCTCTTCTGTATACAGGATGGGCCACGCTGCACACTACGGCCTCTTGAGAAGATATGGGGTACCATATTTTAAAAAATAAACATAGTAGTTATATATAGGACACTAGGATCTACATGCTGAAAATATTTTCAATGATACAAAGTGTTCCAGAAAATTGCTACATATAAAATTTGTAATTTTTTGAATTAGACACTATGTATTTCTTTTAATTTTTAAATTCAGTGTAAAAATAACGTCAATTTTATTAAGGTTTCCCTATACCAAAACCTAACCCTTTTTAAGATAATCATTTTTGTAAAAACAACATGTTCAATAAGTAAATTTTATTCCTGAAAGTAAAAAATTTTGATAGTGGCATCTTCAAGTCTTTATTTGGCATACATCTTGCTAGAAAATGCAGTTGGGATAAATATCCAACTGTATAATAGGATGTTTCAAATTTACCGAAATATTTACTCGAAGTTTGGACTCCAATTTCTTTGTCAATTTAAATGGAGCACCCAGTATTTTTTTATTTTAAATACTAGAAAATTTAATTAGCTTTCAGCTGGTATGCATTTCTTATACCTAAGTTCAATGGTTTGGGAGATAAAACCCATTTTCAACGAATTGTGCTGCTTTTAATCCGATATCTAACATAACATTTAATCATAGTTGGCAAAAAATCTGGATTCGATTAGACGAGCCTTCTGCTCATTTTAAACCTTCTGTAAGGGAATAGTTAAATACGAAATTTCAAAATAAATGCATTGGAAGAGAAGGTTCTCATAACTGGTCATCCAGATCGCCGGACCTGACCCCAATGCACTATTTCCTATGTAGATATGTAAAAAACATTGTATACAGTGTTTCCCCTGCCATCGCTAAGGACATGAAAAATCGAATACAAAATGCATTGAAACAATTAATGAAAGTATTCTAACAAATGTTAAGAACGCTTTTGAGAAAAGATTAAGGCTTTGTTTAGAACAAAATGGTTCCCACATTGAACATTTGTTAGAGTAGAACATTATTTTGTATTTGTGTCGGGTATTTGATTAGCAATTTCATTAAATACTAAACTAAGTATGTAGTTGCCTTTTTTAAATAAAATTATTTGTAAATTGGGCTAGGTTAAAATAAAACAAAAGAAATTAACTCATATGACGGTTACGATAATATACCGAATCCTGCCATCCTTGATCAAAATTGTTTTCTTTTGAATAATGATAAAAAATAGCACAATTCGTGAGAATAGCTATATCTCTTGAATTATTGAATTTACAACTTACAGCTAATTAAATTTGTCAATATTTAAAATAAAAAGATACTACGTGTTCCGCTTAAATTTACAAAGAAACGACGTCTGAAGTTTAAGTTCCGATGAATTTGAAATATCCTGTATAAAATTTGGAACTTGTCCAAACTGCATTTTCTGGTAAATTCTATTAAATTCTATGCCAAGTGAAAATTTGAAGACGCCACTGTCAAAATTATTTACTTTCAGGGATAAAATTTTTCTTTTTGAAAACCTTTTATTTTAAAAAAAGTGGATTATCTTAAAAAGGGTTTAGGTATAAACTTTATAAAAATTGACTTTAAATCTGGAGCTGAATTTAAGAATGAAACGAAAAACATGATGCCCATTAAAAAAAATCCCAACTTCGATATGTAACAATTTTCTGGACCATTCTGTATATTTAAAGATATTTTAAATAGGTAGATCCCAGCGACCCATATTTAACCATATTGTTTATTTTTTAAAATATATTATCTTATAGCCCTTAGAGGCTGTAGCAATCAGCTTGGTCCACCCTTGTATATTTGAATTTTTTTTGGAAACTTTTTTACATAGTTTCTGTTTTTTTTCTACTCTTTTATAAATTACCTTATCAATATTTAAAATTTTTCTGATTAATTTTACCGTATCTTGAGGTTCTAATTTTTTTCGGTAAATTTTTTTTTTTCATATTTTTGAACATTTTGACTTTTTTTTTAATTCCTTAATTCCTTTTTTTAAAGTTCCTTATTGAAAATGTGTACTACCTTTAAAATTTTGACATGAAACTTCAACTTTTATGCGAATTTGACTATTTTTTTGAACTGGTTATAAAACATTTCAATTCTTTTTAAAAATTTGAGGTTTTGAAAGTTTCGACTTTTGAAAACATTGATTCATTTAAAATGTTTGTTTTCTTAAATTTGACTTTTTTGAAAGTTTCGGTATTTCCCAAAAATGTTGACGATCTGAAAATGAAGATATTTTTCGACAATTAGACGTTTAGATTTTTATTGAACATCTTGACTTTCTTGAACTTTCCAAGTTTTATATTTTGAAAATTTCGAATGTCCAATTTTAAATTTTTTTAATTTCCACTTACAAATTTTAACTAAATTTGTTTTCATTTAACCCCTTCACAATTTCGCCTTTCTTTAGGATTTCGATATTTTTTCAAAATTTCGACATTTTTTTAATAGCTTTGATTATGTTGAAGTATTGTTTTTTTTTACACATCTACCTGTTTTCAAGATATCCATATTTTTTAGAAAATCTCCAACTTTGTTCAAACTTTGACTTTCCTTTGAAAATTTCGATTGTTTTTTTTTCAAAAATCAACTTTTTCTCAAAGTTTCGACCTTTATTTAACAAATGGCACTGTTATTTGAAAAATATGATTTTTCTTCAATTTTCATATTTTTAAAATTGTGTATTTTTTCGAATTTTCTTTTGAAAATGTCGACCTTTTATCATAAGACTTGGACTTTTAATCAAAATTATTTCAGAATTTAAACTTTTTCAGAAGCTAACTTTTAAAAAAAAATCTATTTGTTTAAAGATTCGACTTTTTGTGAAAACTTCGACTTTTTATCAACATTTTTTTGAAAATGTTACCTTTTTCTCGAAACTCTGATTTTTCTGAAAAGTTCTATATCGCTGAATATTTTTTTGAATTTAAACTTTTTCAGAACCTAACTTTTTTTAAAAAATTTCTATTGGTTTACAGATTCGACTTTTTGTGAAAACTTCGACTTTTTATCAACATTTTTTTGAAAATGTTACCTTTTTCTCGAAACTCTGATTTTTCTGAAAAATTCCATGTCGCTGAATATTTTTTTGAAGAATCTGGCTTCCTAATTAGCAAATTTTTAAAATTTTGAACGGATTATATTATAAAATGAATTTGAGACTACACTAAATTTCGATTTTAAAGCCCACATTTAGAAAAGGAGTATTTTTTAAGTTAAAACCAATTAAAAAAAATATATGCAATCTGGGGACTGCTGACCGAAAAGAAAATTTAAAATTAGAAAATAAGAGCGGTTTTTCTTTAATTTTTAAAGTAATCGTACTACGAAATTAAAATTTCCTAATTTGTAAATTAAAAGTATCATCATATTCGCTCTTATACAAACTATTATAGTAATCACTGTTGTAATGCACAGTGATATTACAATTAAACGATTAAAATAGTAATCAACATTGATGCACTGATCTTTAGATGAAGGTTGATGGGAGGTTAAATTAGTTTGACTTAATGTTTGCTTATAAACTGTTTCCGTATAAATAATTTTCCCAATTTTTATCATAACTTCATGACATTTGGTACTTATTCATAATGTTTTCACTTCAAAAAATTCGAAATTTAGAAGAAATTTCGAAAATTGTATCTCTCTGAAGATGATAGATTGGCTATTAAAACGCGTTAGAGCAACCTTTTTTGGGTTTTTTAATCTTTCTTGGTTTCAGGGGACAAGATTTGTATTTCAACGAGTTCTATAGCTTCGAAATTCTATAGAAAAAAGAGCCTCCGTAAACAGAAGTCCTCACTGTGTCAAGATTGACCATTCCTTGAAATTTTCATGTTATTTAGGTTTTCTGCAAATGACGAATTTTTCTTCGAAATTCGTCAATTTTTTCAAAATCTCGATCTTTTTTTTCGAAATATTTTATTTGCTCATGCAATTCTACTATCAATTTCTAATAAATTAGGAAGTTATTGAACATCCTTTCTTTGAAATTTCCAATTTTTTTTTTCAGAATTTATTTTTGTTTTTAGAAATTTAAATATTTCCTCGAAATTTTGACATTTTTGCCAAAATCCGTTCTTTTTTCGAATTTAGACTTTCTCTCAAAATGTGTTGTGTTTCTGGAAATCTCATCTTTTTCGTCGACATTCGCGTTTTTAATCTTTCTTGGTTTCAGGGGCAAGATTTGTATTTCAGTTTTTGAAGATAATCAAGGACCAGTACGTTCCACCAAAATTTCGAGTTAAAAATTCAATAATAAATTTTGGAAAAAAGCACAAAGCAAAATGTTATGGATTTAATTTAAAAATTTGAATTTCTACACTACCGCTTCTCAAAATTTTCAAAGTCAAAATTTAAAAGTCGAAATTTCGAGAAGAAACTTCAAAATGTCTAAACAAAAATGGTTCATCGTCATTTCTATTTAAGCATCGGAAGTGTCAAATTAAAGCCAAAATTTCGTATTTAGGTCCTAAATATTTAGAAGTTTATAATTAAATAAAGGATGTGAGAAAATACAAAATATACATTGATCACTGGCAAAACTTTGAATACATTTGTATGGGGATAGATTTATCAAGAGACACATTCACTAATGAGGTCAAATCTCAACGCGTACAGGCAACTTTAAATACAATCACGTGTATTATTCACTGCATACATTTTACATCGTTTTGAATGCCCACTTTTACCACCTCAGAAGCTGAATTTTGAAAAATCTTCTCTTAGTATTCACCTATGTCTGTTAATCAAAGCTTAGAGATTTATTAAGTTTATGTCCTGAGAATTCGTGATTACGAATTTTTAATAGCTATGAAAATGCTAGTAAAATTTAAAACCAAAACTTGGAGTGCGAATAAGTAAATTACATATAACGAACCATCACATGAATGTTTCCTTTATGTATGCATAATTTTTCCAATTTTTATCATAACTTCATGACATTTGATACTTATTCATAATGTTTTCACTTCAAAAAAGTCGAAATTTGCAAGAAATATCGAGTTAAAAATTCAAATATAAATTTAGAAAAAAAAACACAAATCAAAATTTTATGGATTTAATTAAAAAATTTGAATTTCTACACCACTGCTTCTCAAAATTTTCAAAGTCAAAATTTAAAAATCGAAATTTCGAGAAGAAACCTCAAATTATCTAAAAATAGGTTCATCCTCATTCCTATTCAAGCATCGGAAGTGTCAAATTAAAGCCAAAATATCGTATTTAAGACCTAAATATTTAGAAGTTTGTAATTAAATAGAGGACTTATGAAAATACAAAATATGCATTGATCATTGGCAAAACTTTGAATAAATTTGTATGGGGATACATTTATCAAGAGACATATTCATCAATGGCATCAAATCTCAATGCGTACAGGCAACTTTAAATACAATCGCGTGTATTATTTATTGCATACATTTTGTATGGTTTTTAATACCCACTTTTACCAATTTAGAGGCAGCATTTTAAAAAATCTTCTCTTAGTGCTCACCTACGAATTATGGGGAACACCTGTGTGAAATTTCATTCTCCTAGACCCACTAGTGTGGCTTGTGTGTTGTCTGTTAGTTAAAGCTTAGAGATTTATTAAGTTTATGTAAAATAAAATAAAATAATAAAATAAAATAGTTATGAAAATGCCAGTAAAATTAAAAAAAAAACTTGGGGTGCAAATAAGCAAATTACAGATAACGAACTATCACAGGAATATTATTACTACTGCGCTTAATTGAACAAATGTCAGAGCGGAAGTTGTAGACGTCATCATTAAGTATTTATTTTGTGCAATAAAGATGCTATTAAGGTGCATGACTTCAGTATGTAATAGGCAGGAATATACTTAAATTTAGTTGTTCCAGAAGAGACTTGTCAGCCTCAATCTACTTAAAATAGAAGAGGGATCGCTAACAACCATTAAACAAACAGATGTACGCATTTGTTCTTTGCTTCTAGGTTTTCTGTTTGCGACCCAACACGAACGTAAAGAAAAAAAAATGAACAAATCCTCAGAAAAAAGTGCAGGAAAACAGAGAATAATAGTTTCGTTTAATAAAAAATTCAGAAACATTGCCCTTGGACTATTGATAAAAAAATTCCAACATAAATAAAACAATAAAAAGTTAGCAAAAATAAAAATAATTTAATCATTCCTAACTCAATGAAATAAAATAATAGCACAATTTTCAGGGTTTCTTTAGGATCTTTTGAGGTTGAAAAATGGCAATCAATTTCCTTAGTCTATGTACTGTTTTATGTACTTCTTTTTTAGTCAAGTAACTTTCTCCTGCTAAACATTTTTTTGTCAAAAACAAATAACTAGAATTCGTAGAAAGCTTTGCAGTTTTCAAAACCCTGCTCATATTCTCTGTATGATTAGTTTTTTTTAGAGTTATTAATTACCAAATTCAGAAATTATGTCTTGTTTTGAACGACGATAATTCAGCGATATATTATCGTGCAGAGGTAGGAAACCATTCAAATTAAAAATTGAAATAAAAATATTGTTCCCTAAAACCAAAAAAGATTAAAAAACACAACAAAGGTTGCTCCAACACGTTTCGATACCCAAGCTATCATTGAGGATAACCAAGGACCATTCAGTTCCTCCAAAATTAAAGATAATTAAATTATCTAGGACTTTATGATAGAATCACTGGAAGAATAATAGGAATATATTGAAAGCTGTGAACCTTTTTAAAGATATAGAAAAATTTGGGGAAAAAAATCTACCAATGATGCCTAGTCAAAAATTGCCGAAGTTAGAAAATTTAAACTTCAGAATTTGGGGCTTTAATCTGCTTTTTCTATTTTTCTCTATGGCCATATTATTTCGAGATACACCCTTTTGAAAAATTTGGGGCTTTTTGTATATTCCTTAATTTCTGTTTCGAGTGTTTATGGAATGGGCGTCGAATTGCGAAATAGATTGAATTTTTTGCACTCCTCGGATGGTTTAATTATTGAAAGTCGAAACTGAGGTGCAGCATATTTCCCGACATATCTGCCATTCTTGCCTTTAATTCCGTCTGCACGCGCTCCACACCAGGAATGCGGAACAAGCGAAGTATGCAAAAAGGAAGAGGAGAAAATCTCATATCCTGCATAGAGTTCCCTCGCTGGAAATTGGTGCATCATTCGGAAAGATGATATAAAAGTTTGAAGTAGCACATTTCGTGCATAATGGCGGACACTTCAGACTGTTTCAACTGCATTGTAATGAGATTTCGAACACAAAGTAGTGCACTTTGAATTTTACGAGCTTTACAGGTGGAAAGGGGAATAAGTGTAATGTTAGCGAAATGAAAAATCGTTCTCTTATCGAAAAAGACCCTCGATGCGTGTAACACGAGCTGTTGTGTAAACAGGCTTATCGTATGTAGGAAGAGCGAATGGGGAGAACTTAAGGAGTTTATGTAGACGATGGGGGAAAATGCGTGAGAGTGGAGATTTACCTGGCACAAAGGGCGTAATGGCCAATAGTGCCTGCCACTGTCGCTGACTCTTGCACAATACCAAATCCGACAATTCTGAATCCAATTTCCCAACTCGACTTTCAACTATCGAACAAGCGTATATCGTCACGCAGCAGGAAACGAATATTATCCCTCTTCAAAGGTCCGCCTGAATTCTTAGAGATAAACGGGGTCCCATTGTTTGAATTGGATGACATTGTGTTAGGCTCCGAGCTTAGAACAAGCAATAAATAGAACGGGTAACTCCAATATATTTTACTTGTGGGGTAACAGGTCGTAGGAACAAAAATGCTCGGGATTTTCTATACCACGAGCGTATCCAGGATTTAAGGAAAAGCAATATTTATTTTGAAAAATTGATGACAAAATAGGACGTAATTTCCAAAATTTCCTAACTAAATATAAATGTTCGCTTGACTGCAAGAATTCCCTTATGACTACGCTCATGTCAGATCGAATTTTGAAACCGGGCTCTGTATCACATTAAGCGGCGAAAAAAGGCTTCAGTAATTTTGCAGAATTCGGATATATTGGGTCTGGAATGGCAGTTTACATGATCGAAGCCTTAACATTGCTGTAGTCTATGAACCTGACCTCAATGTAAATCGAGAACGAAGGCACGAAGGGCAACCCATCCAAAGCGATCGAGCTTGTAATTTGATCGATAATATTAACGCACGATTAGGTCCACAAACTACATGTGACATTGGAGGTTTACCGCCCTTTTTGCCATCGTAATCCACTCACATAACTGCATTACATTTCCTTTTTACATCTTCGTAAACGTAGAGTTATAAAGGTGATTTAAATTGAGGGCAACAAGTAATTAGTAAAGTGTTACTTGTTGTTCCCAATTTAAATACTTTGAACTTCCATCCTGAGGAAAATCAGATACCTAAATATTTGCTTCTGGAAAAGCAGCTTCACAACAAAAACTGAACTGTTTTAGATATGTATTTTTCCGCATAGTGCATTTTGAATATATTTTTTGAAGTGGAAACCTTTTTTAGGCACTTCTTAAGGCAACCAAACTTATGGGGTTGAGTGTTTCACTCAACGCTTATGGTTTAGCGTCACCAACTCTCCTCACCAGCACGCCAATTTGGTTTTCCACACAAATGCAGGGACTCAAACCCCAAATGGAAGACTTTTTGCGGAATAGAACCAACTCCAAAATCCAATTATTGAGAAATCGATAGTTAAAATTTAACATTAAATTATAAATTCTCAGTACATATAACCAATAACAAATTTTGATTTAAAAATGTGTTTATTTGTACTTTAATAAAAATAACACATTCTTTGAAATTTTATTATTTTATAGGTTGCTTTCTTCATGTAAAATAAAACTTTGTTCATTAGTCTATAAAAGGAAAAGCCAATTTCGAGGAAAGAGCCGACACTTCCAGCAACATAAAATACCCCATTTTGTGGTAAAAGACGAAATTTCGAAAATAAGGCGAATTTTGAGACATCTTAAAATTTGTGAACAGTCATCTTTCGGAAAGAGACGAATATTAAGAAAAAATATTAAGAAATTCAAATTGTAAAAGGCTCAATTTTTCAGAAAAAGGCCCAATAATAATAATGGAATTATAAAAAAAAGGCGAAACTTCAAGAAACATTTCTAGAGAAAAGTCAATTTTAAGAAAAAAATCGAATTTTGCGAATAAAGTCGAAATTAAAAAAGATAAACAAAATTTGAAAAAATTAGTCGAAAGTCCGAGAAAAAAGCGAATTTTAAGAAAAAAGACGAATTTCGAGAGAAAAGGATAATTCTTGTAAAGATGAATTTTGAATAAAATAATCGAAATTTTGAGAAAAACTCGAATGTCGAGGAAAAAGGTGAGATTTCCAAAAACACTCTCTCATTTTGAGAGAAAGTCGAAATTCTAAAAAAGAACGGATTTTCTCAAAAATGTCAAAATTTTGAGGAAATATTTAAATTTCTAAAAACGGTAATAAAATCTGAAAAAAAATTCGAAATTTCGAGGAAAAGATGGCAACAACTCCTCCTAATTTATTATGAATTGATCGTAGAATTACATAAGCAAATAAGGAATTTTGAGAAATTTTAGAAGTTTTGACAAAAAGATTGAAATTTCGAAAAAAAGACGAATTTTGAGAATAAAGTCAAAACGTAGCGAGACTAATTTTAAGTAAAATTCGAATTTTAGAAAAATTTGAATTTCTCTCTTGTTTCTAATTTTAAGGAAAAAGGTCAAAATTTGGAGAAAAAGATAAATTTCAAGGAAAACGTAAAAATTTCTAAACATATTAAATATCGAAATTTGAGATAAAAATCAAAACCAGCAAAAGCCAAACTTTAAGACTCAATCAAAATTTCTGGAAATTCAAATTCTAAAACATCCAATTTTTCAGAAAAAGGCCCAATATTAAGAAAATAATTGAATCATGAAAAAAGGCGTTCAAGGAACATTTTTAGGGAAAGTCAATTTAAAAAAAAAGTCGAATTTTGCGAAGAAAGCCAAAATTAAAAAAGAAAAGCAAAATTTGAAAAAAATTAGTCGAAAGTCCAAGAAAAAACAAATTTTGAGACAAAAGACGAATTTCGAGAAATAAGGATAATTCTCGTACAGATGGATTTTGAACAAAAAAATCGAAGTTTGAGAAAGAGGCGAATGTAGAAGAAAAAGATAAGATTTCCAAAACACAAAGTATCTGATTTTGAGAGAATGTCGAAATTCGAAAAATAAAGATTTTGATAAAAATGTAAATTTCAAAAAACAAAAATAAATTCTGAAAAAAAAATCGAAATTTCGAGAAAAAAGGTCAATAATTCCTAATTGATTAGGAATTGATCCTAGAATTGCATAAGCAAATGAAATATTTCGAGGAAAAGATCGAAATTTTGAAAAAAAGACGAATTTAGATGAAAAAATTGTTATTTGCAGAAAAAGTAAATATCTAATTTTGAAATAAATATCAAAATTTCAACAAAGGGTCAAATAATAAGAAAACGTTCAAAATTCTTGAAAATGCAGATTTTAGAAAGTATAAATTTTCAGAAAATGTCCTGTGTTAAGAGTAATAATGTGACTTCCAAAAAAATACGACATTTTGAAAAGTCAGTCGAGGTTTGTAAAAAATAACTAAAAAACCGAAAAAAAAATTTAAAATTTTTCAAAGAAAATTTCATTGAAGAAAAAAGTTGAATTTTGCTAATAAAGTCGTTAGTAAACTGAGGGAAAGTCGAATTTCGAAAATAGAAGGGATTTTGGCAAAAATGTCAAAATTTCGAGGAAATATTTAAGTTTCCAAAAACAAAAATAAGTTTTGAAAAAAAAATTGAAATTTCGAGAAAAAGATGGGTAACAACTCCTAATTTATTAGGAATTGATCGTAGGAAAAAAAAAAAAAAAAGAATTGCAAGAAATTCGAGAAATTTCGAGAAATTCAAGAAATTTCGAGAAAAAGATTGCAATTTCGACAAAAAAATGAATTTTGAGATTAGTCAAAATGTAGAAAAAGACTAATTTTAAGGAAAATTCAAACTGTAGGAAAAGTTTAATTTCTCTTTTCTTTCTAATTTTAAGGAAAAAGGTCAACCTTTGAAAAAAATATAAATGTCAAGAAAAAAGTACATGTTAAATATCGAAATTTGAGATAAAAATCAAAATTTAGGGAAAAAGCCAAACTGTAATACTCAATCAAAATTTCTGGAAATTCAAATTCTAGAAGATCCAATTTTTTAGAAAAAAGCCCATGATTAAGGAAATAATGGAATAATGAAAATTAAGTGAAACTTTAAGAAACATTTCTAGGGAAAGTCAATTTTAAGAAACAAAAAGTCGAATTTTGCGAACGAAGTTGAAATTAAAAAAGAAAAACAAAATTTGAAAAATTAGTCGAAACTCCGAGAAAAAAGAATTTTAAGAAAAAAGACGAATTTTGAGAGAAAAGTATAATTCTCGTAAAGATGAATTTTTAACAAAAAATTGAAATTTTGAGAAAAAGGCGAATGTCGAAGAAAATGAGATTTCTAGAAACACAGAGTATTGATTTCTGAGAGAATCGTCGAAATTCAAAAAAAGAATGGATTTTGACAAAAACGTCGAAATTCTAAAAAAGAACGGAAATGTAATTTCGAGGAAAAATTGACATTTCTAGAAACAAAAGTAAATTCTGAACAAAAATTCGAAATTGGTCACGATCATGGTCACTAACTCCACCTAATTTATTAGAAATAGATCGACGAATTGCATAAGCAAATAAAATATTTCTAGTAATTCGAGAAATTTTGAGGAAAAGATCGAAATTTCGATAAAAAGGCGAATTTCGAAGAAAAAATTGTCATTTGCAGAAAACGTAAATATCTGATTTTGAGAAATTTTCAAGGAATGATCATGGTCACTAACTCCACCTAATTTATTAGAAATAGATCGACGAATTACATAAGCAAATAAAATATTTCTAGTAATTCGAGAAATTTCGAGAAAAAGATCGAAATTTCGATAAAAAAGGCGAATTTCTAAAAAAAAAATTGTCATTTGCAGAAACGTAAATATCTGATTTTGAGAAATTTTCAAGGAATGGTCAAACCTTAAGAAAACGTTCAAAATTTATAAATTTTCAGAAAATTTCCTGTCTTAAGAATAATAATCTTTGGGATAAAAGATAGATTAAAAAAAAATCCGAAATTTCAGAAAAAACCGATCTTTGAAAAAAATGCCGAAACTTCGAAAGAGGAAAAAACTTAAAATTTCGAAATTAGTCTGGTTACGAAAAATAATTGAAAATATTGGAAATTCTCTAGAAGAAACGAACTTATAGGAAAACAACGGAAATTTTGAAATAAGTGCTTCCGAAAAATAGCGGAAATTTCCAAAGAAAAAGGCGAATCTGATGAAAAATTCAAATTAAAAAAAATAAATCTCAAAAGCAGTCTAATTGAAATTTTCGTAGAATTTTTCGAAAAAGTCGAAATTTTTAGAACGAGCCCAATTTAGGAATAAATTCAAAATTTTCAAAAAAAAAACTGATTTTAAAGTTTAGGAAAATCCCTAATCTAAACACAAAATTTCTAATCCAATATGAATACCTAGTCCAATGTTTCACAATTTGTTGCAATACAATAGTTATTTGTTTATTTATTTCGTTATTAAATGAAATTTGAATAAAACTACATTTCCTTGAATGCATAACATTTAGTTACTAAAAATCAGTAGATACTCATTTTGACGAAAAAATATGACCTTTTGCTCGCCTATTAATATCGAGAGGTTTATGAAACCTTGATATGCAACCTTCTAAAAGGAATTTGTTGGGACAGCGGGAAAAAAAGTTAAAACAAGGACATAATTCCGGAAAACTGGGACACCCTAAATTTATGTGCCACCAAACTTGTAAATGTAAAAAAAAAACTGTAACTTCCATCTGTCAGTTCATCTTTACGAATTTCCTTCGATTGTCGCAAAAACAAAATGGATAACCATGTCACTTTTAATATTCGTATCGAAACAACGCGTGCCACGAAGTCTGAAGATATATGCGACTACAAATCACATTTTACGAGATTGATATTGTATATAAAAGCGAGAAGGTGCAGAATCCCCGAAACTTTTTTCATCAAACAAAACACACATAAAATCCAACCTTAACGGACGAATGAATATTTATTCAAAGGGAAATATTTTTCAGCTTCTGCAAGGTTAAACTGCGTGTGATTTTATGTAAAAACGTTCCAATGCTCAAAACAATTTTTTTTGAAATTTTTATCTCAAATTGTATAAAAGCTGTTTTTGATTAAGGGATATTAAGTAATGAAACAAAGTTTGTTTCATGTCAAATCAAAGCCTCAATAAGCTTACAAGCTCGCCCCACTAAACTAATCTCTTAGGGAAAATTAGGGCGCCTCTTTCTACTAAATCAACGTGACTAAACTTCGTTTATTGAAGTGCAGGTTCTGTATTCATTAGAAAGATAAAAGTAAACAGCGTTTACAAAGAGGTGCTCTTAAAGGGCCCCAAAGTAAAAAGCTACAAAAGCTTGCAGAGCAACGTCAAAAATAACCTGAACAAATTAAGATTATAAGACACAAAGTATCGCGGGGGTTGCATTTTGCAGATACATTCCGCCAATAAAGAATCCGTAAAATATGGAAATGCTTTTGGATAATTGCAAAACCATATTGTGAGTTGTAATACTTTTGAGCCTTTTCAGCAAAACATACCAATTAAATTGAAAAAAATTCAGGATCATTTCTTGCCCCTTCCACGTGGAGGAACAAAATACAAAACTACTCTAAAATGTGCCCAATTTTAAATCAAAAGCGATGTTTCCGGAATTTTGTCAAAAAATGTTGGTCCAGTTTTATTGAATTTATTCTAATAAAGTTCCCACGTTTGTCATACCTTTTTGTTAAGCTTCTTAACTAAAATATAATTTGGGGAGGGTATTTGCAGGCATCGGTATTATGGGCTTATTTGCTTTATCTAACTTCACAGTCCCAGTTTCGAATACTCCGGATTTCTACGTGTAAGGTATTGATTTTCTTTTTTGCTAAAAACTAATTTGAAATTATTTATAGCTTCTGGTACACTCAGTAAAAGCATCATAATTTGACTTTTTCAAAATACTTGAAATTCAGGATGAAGACAACCCTAAAAGTCGGAACGAAAAAGTCAATTACAATTTCATATGCTTGGTGAAATTACATCAACAAACAATTCGGATTTCCTTCACGTGTCGAGGGCCTTCAAAAGACGTCTATTTCTGGGCCGAAACGAGCGCCTAATAGTCCTGCGTTACCCAGATGATTGCCTCAATTTCACTCCAAAGTGTGATAGAGCGTTACAAGCCAAGGCACTCCTCTAATAAATCGGTTAAGGCGGGGAGAGATATCAGCCGCCATCCTCCTCTTTTATTGTGGATGCTGATGGTTTGTTAACGTCGCCCTATATGGTGAATAATAGCCCCCGCTTCATCCGAGTCCCTGTTGTGTATATCTACGTGTTGCTCTGACAAATGATAACGCATTAGATCAGGGAAATCGACCGGGATAAGGGACAAAGGGATAATTCAGAATTTAATGTATGTTTTTTGATGTAACAGTCAAGACATGATGCTTTATACATTTTTAAGGATAACAGATTAAATATTTTAATCTGCTGAAAATCAAAATAAAAAATTTACACAATCATGGCAAGGTTTTTGAGGCATACAATCAGAGACAACAAATTCATGTGCGGTCCAGCTTAACACACTGAGGACTCCTGTCTATGAAGACTCTTTTTTCTATAGAACTTCCAAGCTATGGAACTCGTTACCGGAATTTCCCCCAAAAAATACAACCTATCCTTGTTAAAGAAGGCGCTTCGCCATTCTATCCTTGTTTCCGCATCCTATTCGCAGTGCTTTGAATGCAGGAAAAAGCTTTTTTAAATTCTCAAGTAAATTATATATTCCTAACAATTAAAATTTACGAATGAATAATTTAAAATCGTTAGACTAGTTTCTTACGTTATTTATACTACATGTCACATTCATAGCTATGGATATGCTTTCAACATTCCCATGTTTGTTAAGCGAACCCGTAAGGTTTTCACCTACCAAAAATCGCCTAACGCTTCCAAAGAAGTTTTCACTTTAAAAAAAAGGGAATTTTATGATTATATGTTACTGATTGTAATACTTAGTTTTCTAATGTTTTCAGTTTTAAAAAATATCAAACCCGTTCACTTAGAGCAACTGCTAGATCAGGGGTCGACAAACCGCGGCTCGCAAGCCGCATGCGGCTCTATAAAAGACAATGGCGGCTCTTTAAATTCCCCTAAAAAATAAATAAATAAAAGCTAGAGTGGACAGACACGCAGAAAATGATTACTCATTAAACAAGTGACCTACTGAAGTCGAATTTTCCAAAAATCGTTAACAATTTTCACATTTTGCTTAAATTTTGACAAAAAAAATTATAATTTCTAAGAAGTATTTTTCCAACATTTTTGATTAATTTATATTAACATTTTGAAAAAAACACATGAATTTTGAAATTTCTAGAAAAAGACCAATTTGGAGAGTCGAAATTTCTAAAAAATATTTTTCCCATGATTTTACTTTTTTATTTGTAAATTTTCTACAACCTTAAAATTTCGTGAAAAAAAGTTGAATTTCTTTTGTGAAATTGTGAAAAAAAAAATCTAAATTTACAGAAACAGCAAATATTAAAATTCGAAATAAAAGCTGAAATTTCAAGAAAAAGCTGGATTTTGAGTAAAAGGAAGAGCTTTCGAAAAAATTGAGAAAAAAGAGACTTCGAAAAAATTAAGAAAAAGAGATTTCGAAGAATTAAGAAAAATAGATCTCGAAAAAATTGACAAAACGAGATTTCGAAAAAATTGAGAAAAAGGAAAAAATGTTGAAAAAGATGAATCCATCAAAAGATCTCAAAAAAAGTAAAATTTTAGAAAAAAATGTCGGCTTTTGACAATAGATTGAGACCCAGAATAAATTGAAAACCTGAAATTTTTAGACAAATTAAAATTTTTTTAATAACTGTAAAATATCAAAAAAAGAGCTTGTAAAAATAAACTGGAAGCTTAATAAAATTTGCCAAACTTTAAAAATGTCCAAGTTTTTCAGAGAAGAAGAAGAAAATCAAATTTTAGAAAAAAATTGAAGGAAAAAGTCAAAATTTTGAGAAAAGCTTAAAATTTTAACAAAAAATTTGCAATTTTCGGGAGAAATTTAACTTTTGAGAAAAAAATTTGCAATTTCGAGACAAAGACGATTTAAAAAAATCCAAATTTTCCGATAAGTTCGAATTTTGAGAAAATTGGTAAGATAATTTCGAAAGAATAGAAAATGTCGATAAAACCTCCAGTTTCGAGAAAAGTTCTGAATTTTAAGAGAAGGTCAAAATTTCCCAGAGAAAGTCAAACTTTAATAAAAAAATCAAAATTTGAGATTTAAAAATAGATGAATTTCGTTTGAAATAAAAGTTGAAATTTCAAGAAAAAGCTTTATTTTGCAAAAAAAGAGATTTCGAAAAAAATGAATTCGTCAAAAGTTCTCAAAAAAAGCAAAATTTTTGAAGAGACTAATTTTAAGAATAAATTCAAAATTCGCAGAACAAATTTAAGATCCTGACAAGTTTAGACAAATTAAATTTTGCGAAAAATTGTCAAATTTCGAAAAAAGAAATTTTAATAAATTAAAAGTTTAAAAAAAATTGTCAAACTTTTTCAGACGTTGAAGTTTTCAATTAAAATTTCGAGAACAAGACGAATTAAAAAAAAAACTACAAATTTTTAGATAAATCGAATTTTGAGAAAATTGGTAAAACAATTTCGAAAGAAAAGAAAATGTTGATAAAACTTTCAATTTCGAGAAAAGTATTGAATTTTAAAAGAAGGTCAAAATTTCCCAGAGAAAGTCAAATTTCAAGAAACAAAATTACTTTTGAGATTTGAAAATAGATGAATTTAGTTCGAAGTAAAAGTTGAAATTTCCAGAAAATACTTAATTTTCAAAAAAAGATATTTTGAAAAAAATAAATTTGTCAAAAATTCTCAAAAAAGATCAAATTAAAAAAAAACGTCGAATTTCGACAATGAATTGAAATCTAGAACAAATTTAAAACCTAAAATTTTTAAACAAATTTAAATTTTGTGAAAAATAGTAAAATTTCGAAACGAGAAATTGTAAAAATTAACTGGAACCTTAAAGAAAATTGTCGATCTTTAAAAATGTCGAAGTTTTTCAGTGAAGAAGAAGATTTGAAAGTAGATGAATTTCGTTTGAAATAAAGGTTGACAATTCCGGAGAAATCCGAATTTTAAAAAATGAGATTTCAAAAAATATAAATTTGTCAGAAATTCCGAAAAACGCGAAATTTTAGGAAAAAAAAACGTCGAATTTTGACAACAGATTAAAACCTAGAACAAATTTAAAAACCTGAAATTTTTAGACCAATTTGAATTTTATAAAAAATTTTAAAATCTCGAAAAGAGCAATTGTAAAAAAATTGAAAGCTTAGAAAAAATCGTCGAACTTCTGAAAAGCCGAAGTTTTTCAGAACAAAAGAAAAAAATTTGCATTTTTCCAGAGAAAGCTAAATTTTGAGAATAAATTTGAAATTTCGAAACAAGGACGAATTAAAAAAACTCCAAATGTTTAGATAAATTCGAAATTTGACAGAATTGGTAAAATAATTTCGAAAGAAAAGACAATGTTGATACAACTTTCAGTTTCGAGAAAAATGTTGAACTTTAGAGGAAGGTCAAATTTTAAGAAAAAAATCAAATTTTGAGATTACGTCAAACAGTTTTGAAAGTTCACGAATTCGTCCGAAAAACTGCAGCTTGCAAAAGCAATAAAAAGTCGAATTTTAAAATTTGAAATTTCAAAAAAACCGAATTTTTCGAACCAAGTCCAAATTGTAGAAAATACATAAAAGTTTAAATGTTTTGTAAAAGTCAATATTTGGGTTTAATGGCTAAATTTGGAAAAAGGACGCATTTTGAAAAGAATGTAGAAATTTCAAGAAAAGCGTTGAAAGTGTTGCAGGTCAAAATTTCCCACAGAAAAACAAATTTTGAGATTAAGTCAAATATTTTGAAAATATGTAGATAAATTTCGTCAAAAAAATCGCCGTTTCGCAACAATAAAATATCGAATTTGAAAAGTCGAAATTTTGGAAAAAAAAACCGAATTTTACGTAACAAGTTCAAATTTGTAGAAAATAAATAAAAGTTTAAATGCTTAGTAAAAGTCAATTTTGGGGAAAATGCCGAAATTTGGTAATAGGACGAATTTTAAAGATTATGTAGAAAGTTCTAGAAAAAAGCCGCAATTTAGAACAAAGTCGAAAAAATGTAATTTTGGAAAAAAGTGAAATTTAAGAATAGATCTAAATTTTGAAAAAAGAAAACTTTGAAAATAAGGTCGAACTCTTCAAAAACAACTTTACTTAATATTTTCAATTACTTCAAATGTTCACTTTTTTATTAAAAAATCGACAAAAGATGAATTTTTGAGAAATAAGTCTAATCTTCCAGTAAGTCGAATTAGAAAAAAGTAAACATTTTTACAAATTGTCTAGTTTTGAGAAGAAAGGAAGATTTGGGGTAAATGTCTAACTTTAGGAACAAAATAGATATGAAAAAAGAAGACTAATATAGAGAAGAGTTAAAAAAGTCGAAATTGCGAAAAAAAGGCAAATTTTGAAATAAAGGTTTAAATTTTGAGCAATAAAAGGTCTTTTGGGCTCAATGTATTTTCGTTTGACTATATGAGTCAGTCTCTGTTCCATATTTTGTCTCGTTTATACGATTTAATTTTGAAATAAAATGTAAAAATCAGAAATAAAAAAATGTGGCTCTTTGAAATTCACGAAATCAATTTTTTTATTGCGGCTGGCTCTTTCGGTTTAAAAGTTTTCCGACCCCTGTGCTAGACTAAGCATGAGATAACAGACAACAAATGAAAATGCAAATTTTTATTCTTCTGTTAGTTCACAGGTATTATCTTCACAATTTATTTTTAAAAAATAGGCGGTCCTCAGACTGCCGATAGAAGTGAAAACTTAAAATTAGAAAGTAACAGTGCCTATGCAGTATCGTTCGTATCCACACTAGTCACAAAGTGACCTAACTTTTTATATTTAGACTGCTTTTTGCAGAAAGGAACCAAGCGACAAATTCGTAAATATTAAATTTTTATCATATAGTTTAGAACAACTCATAACTTTTTGCTGTAAAAAAAAAAATCAGGCCTCATTTTAAAATCTGACATTATCTGGTAAACGAAGAACCAATAAGCTGAAGGAGTAACCTACAGAAGGCGCCCAAGTGCTTTGGTTCTTTTCTGCAAAACAAAAAATTAACAATATATTAATATTTTCATCTGCGAAGTTAAAATAGGACAAAGTAGGGTACTTGCTCCCGCCTGGCCCAATTACTCAATCGAATATTTATTTTTAACTTGGGACTTTCAGATACTCCAATTTTTTCTTCAAAATTCGTTTTTATCTTGAAGTTTCGACAATTTTAGAAATATTAATTTTTTCTCAAAACTCGTCTTTTATTACAATATTAAATTGTCCTTTTCTTCTAAAATTTTAAATTATGTTTAAAATTCGACTTGGATCAAAATTATTCGTTTTTACCCAAATTTCACCATTTTTCAAAATTCGACTTTTCTTAAAATTTCGGCTTTTTTCGAATTTTTGCAATGTTCCATTTTGTTTAACGAAATTCGTCCTTTTCCCAAAATTGGGCAAATCTGTTTATAAAAAAAGTAAAAATTTTGAAAAATGTGTTTTGGTAATTCGAATTTTTGCAAAAAGGTAAAATATTAGGAGAAAATTTTGGCTGGTTTTTTAAATTTAACTTTGTGGAAATTGTTGGACGCTCATCTATCACCTGGCTTAAGCAGTAAAATTAAAATAAATGTTAAGTCGTTCGACATTTTCTCAAAAATTAGCCCTTTCTGAATTTCGACTTTTTCTCAAAACTTCCATCTTTTTTTCGTAATTTCGCTCTTTTTCTTTTTTCATTTATTTTTGCTTTCGGAAATTTTAATTTCTTTTCGAAATGCGACTTCTTTGGAAATTTCAATATTTTCGCTAAAACCCCATATTTTTGAAATGTCCACTTTATCTCAAAATCAAATCCTTTATGTTAAAACTGAAGAGTTATTTTTTTCCCCAAAATTTGACTTTTCTTTAAATTTTACTTTATGTGTAAAATTTGAATTTTTTCTCGAAATTTCGTTTTTTTCCTCAAAGTCTTTTCGCAATTTCGACTATTTTTTTTAAAATGTTTCTTTTTTAATTTCGACTTTATTCGCAAAATTCAACTTTTTCCTTAAATGAGATTTTTTCAAACCTCGACTGACTTTTCAAAATGTCCCCTTTTTTTTGGAAACGAATGTTATCTCAAAATTTGAACAAATATGGAAGTAGCAACTGTGAAGCTCATGCAGTCGAACAAAATTTTATGTTTAGTCAGGAAGCTTCAGTAAATTGCTTTCCTTTTGTCATTATTCTTCAGAATGAATGCCTCCCATTGTGCCTGTGCTCACAAAGTTTTATAATCAAAGTGGCAATTGAAAAGTATTTTAAACGGGAACTAGGAAATTGTTAGATACCGCAAATTTGACCAGTAGCTGATAAAATAATCTTTAGAAATTATGACGCTGATAAGCATAATCAATTAACACATTACTACATCGCTTTACTTTTAAATATTTTCAAAATGCAAAAGTATATACAAAACATCAATTACTATTATCACGTCTACGATAAGTCTTAAGTGAAAGTCATTCAAAAGTTTATATAAAAAGAAGAACCCAATATATATCACCTCATAGTTTATGGAGTGGTTTGGAACTCAGCCAAATTCTGTTATTGTCTTGTGTCTCTGCTGCTTTCAGACTCTCCAGCTTCTTGATTTATATCACCCCAAGACATATTCTATTACTACGTTATTTTTAAAAATATGAACAATGGATCTTTATCCATCAAACAGTTAACTTAAGGTGTGTACCAGGCGTCGAATTAAATTCAACATACTGGCGCGTACGTGCAGCTATTGAATTTTTTATGTGGTTTACTTCGTTAAAACAACAATTTCCTCTTCCCTTACGCGGAATTGCAATTAATGTAACACTTAAAACAGTTAACGTTCAAGGCTTCTAACTTAAAAGTAACTCGACTTGTAGGGCGCTTTAACTTTTATAAACTTCCAGCGGCAGCGTTACGACACACCAAAGTCATCTTTGACATAGTTTATGTGATAAGAATATTCAAAGATCTGTAAACAAACCAAAGGCCAAAGGCTTAAAATTCATGACATCGTCTCTTCTCTAATCGTCTTGTATCAAGTGAGATGAGGAATCCTCTCGAACGAAAAGAGGGATCGTCTCCACTTGAATCTTAATGTAAAACGAAGACATTTAATTTTCAAGAATAGGGCCGAAGCGGTGATAAACGATGGCTCTCGGGTCGAAGTGGGGTTTCAGCACCAGATTACACGATACAGGGGAATTAGTAACGACCGATTCAACTGAGAAATGGAATCTAAATTGCATTAAAGAGGTCGTGCTCCAGATGAAATTAGTAAACCGTCTGTATTGTGGATTTGGGAGCGTTCGAAAAATTCCGGATCAAATGCCGTTGTAATAGATGAGATCTAATAAATAGTCCGCATTTTTCACGATAACTAAAATGCCCGCATATGTTTAATAGGTTTAGGCTTCGAGCAAAGCTGCAGCGATAAATCTAGCTTTTATGGGGTAAATTCGTCAGTTTGGAACTGGAATTATAAGCATGCAGAAGTGCATTTACATGAATGAAGTATCGTTTTATATCCATGATTACCATAAAACAGTGTATACGATTCAAACAACAGCGGTTACGACATTAAACCCTTTCCATTACAGCTGGGAAAATGCTATATTCAATTTGAAGCTTTAGTTTTGAAACTGAAATAAAACTGCTAACTTGCACAAATGCTAAATGTACAAAGGCCAAATGCTGCAAATGCACAAATTATTTAACAAATTTATTTGAGACTAAGGGTTTTAAGACGTTTACAATATCGAGGGTGGAAAAATGACATGGAAAAATTTTACTACAAATGACAATAAAATTTCTTTTGACATGTTAAACTGGATCCACATCAACGACGTATTTAAAGGCGGATTCACATCAATAAAAATTTGTGTTCTGCATTGTATTTTGAAATGAAAAAAAAATATTTTTCGTTCAATGACATGTATTTTGTGGCGTAAATAGTTATTTTGTTTGTTATGCCGCTGAATCCGTTAGTCTACGTCTTAAACTCGTCAAATGCAGGACAACAACCTGTGACTTTACTGCAAAAACCGTGCGCATAGCCTCACTCTGTGTCAAATTCAAGGCACAGCACAAATTTTTATTGATGTGAATCCGCCTTTAAATGCTCCATAGTTGATACATTCAAGAGCAATCAGTTAATACTACAAAATACATAAAAATTTTCAAATTTTGAATATTTTTAAATTCTTTCAGGTCATGAAAACATTTTTCATTTTGAATTTACATCTTTCTAAATTACATATTTAAATTCAAGATAGGTTAATTTTAAAAAAATGAATATTTTGTCACAATCAAGGCTTTGCAAAAAGAAAGTTTATTTTAAAAAAAAAACTTGCTTTTTGCAAGCCTTGATTGTGACAAAATATTCAAAATCCTTGTTCTGTTCTTAATAATTCAAATTATTTCCCAGCCAGTGGGGTGCGCCTCTCAAGGGGGAAGTAAAGAGATCTTAAGGGAAGCCCAATATGTATTCGGACACATTTCGGCTTTTTTTGAAAATGCAGCTTTCTGAAGAGCACAAATTTTTCCAAAATTTCGATATTTTTTTTCATAATATCGTTTTTATTTATAATTTCACTTTTTCAACATTTTTACATTTCAAAATAAATTTTGCTTATTTCAAGATCGTGACTATTTCTAAAACTTTGACTATTAAAAATCTCGATATTATTAAAAAATGTCTGCAACTGTTCAAAAATTTCGGCTTTTTTTTTAAATCTGACTTCTAAAATTGCAACCTTTTATAAAAATTTAGGTTTTTAAGCTTTCCATTTTTTTTAAATGTCGAGTTTTTTAAAAGGATGAAACTTGTTCACGATTTTATTTTTGAGAATTATGACTTCTTTTTCCAAAATTTAGTCTTTTTTATAATTTTCCACTTTTCCTCAAAAATTAGATTTTTTAGAGATGTTTACTCCTTTAAAATTTTGATTTTCTTGACTTTGCAAAAAATGTCGAAAATTTCAACCTTTTTTAGAAGGTTCCAAATTTCAGAAGTTTGGGTTGTTCGAAAACTTCGAATTTTTTTTTGAAAACCTCAACTTTATGGATAATTTCGACACTTTTTCCAAATTTTGATTCCTTTTTAAAGACCCGACTTTTTTCAAAATTTTCACTTTGTTGAAAGTTTTGACTCTGAAATTTTTAGATTTCTAAATTTTTCCAAAATTTCCAATTTCTTTCAAAAACTTGGCTTTTCCAAATTTCAATTTTCTTTTAAATTAAACTTTTAAAAAATGTTGACCTCTCTATTTTTGATTTTTTTTAGGCTCGAAATTTTTTAAAAATGTGGGCTATTAAAATTTTCGACTATTTTTTAAAATTTCTACTTTTTGAAAATCTTTATTGGAAAATTTTAAATGTTTATAAAATTTCGACATTTTTAAAAATTTTTACTTTAAAAGTGTCCCCTTTTTCCAGAGTTTTAAGTTTTCTAAAAAAAATTTGGCTTTTAAAAATTTCGATCTTTTTTCACAATTTATCTATTTTTTTTAATTTTGACTTTTTCTAAAATTTGAAACTTTATTCAAAGTTTTCGAATACGTATTTTAAATATTGCCCCATTTAATAAATTTTTGATTTTTTTAAATCTTGACATCTTCACTTTTTTCAAAATTTCCCTTTTTGAGTTTTTGAACATTTTTCAATATTTAAATATTGCCTCATTTAATAAATTTTTAATTTTTTTAAATCTTGACATCTTGACTTTTTTCAAAGTTTGCCTTTATGAGTTTTTTGAACATTTTTCAATATTTCCATTTTTTAAGGTCATACAATTTTTTTCGAAGTTTCGACTTCCGATTTTATTAAACATTTTAATGTTTTATAAAAATGTTGACATTTCTTAAAATTCTATTTTACAGATTTTACTTCTTTTTCAAATTTTTGCATTTTTTAAATTTCGTTTTTTAAAAAATTTTGACAATTTTTGAAAATTTCGTTTTTTCATTCATTATAAAAAATTCTGATTTTTTTTCAAAATTTTGAATCTTATGACTATTTTTCAATATTCTGACTTCTTTAAAATTTGCAACAAATTTTTTGAAAATTTTTAATTTTACAAAAAAATTATCTTATGAAAATTTCGATATTTTTCAAAACGTCGATTTTTTACAAAATGTTTGCTCGTTTTTGTAAAATTTTAACTTTTTTAAAATTTATCCGAATTTGAAACAATTTCAAAATTATTAAGAAAATTGTTCTTTGTTAATTTTCCATTTTTTAAATAAATTGTCCCATTTATTAAATTTTTGATTTTTAAATTTTTTTTAAATTCCCCTTTTTGAGTTTTTCGACCATTCGTCTGTTTTTACAAAATTTTCAAATTATTTTATTTTTCTAACAGGTTTGTAAAAGGGAATTTGCATTTTTTTGATGAAAACTGGACCATTTTTTTAAGTTTTTGATTTTTTTCGGAAAATTTTGATTTGTTTGAAAAATTTGTTTTCAAAGTTTCACCTTAATTTAAAATTTTTACTACTTTTCAATATTTCGATTTCTTTGAAATTGGCCATAAATTGTTTTACAACTTCAATTTTATTGAAAAGTTTGATATTTTTTATTAATCTTTTTATGGAAATGTCGACTTTTGAAAGTATACAATTTTAATTTTTTTTTCAAGATTTTTTTATGAAAATTTAGATATTTCTTAAAATTGTACTTCAAACTTTCAACTTTTTTCACATTCTCGCATATTTTTTCTTGCTTTTTTAAAAAATTCTATAAATATTTGGAATTCGTCTGTTTTTACAAATGTTTCCAAATTTTCAAATTATTTTATTATCTTTTTTAACAGGTCTGTAAAAGGGAATTTGAATTTTTTGAAAATTACATCGTTTTTTCAAGTTATGGATTTTTTTTGTTTTCAAAACTTCACCTTAATTTGAAATTTCTGAATATTTTTTAATATTTTGACTTTTGACTATGTATTTTTTTAAAACGTCAATTTAATTGAAAAATTTCATTTTTTCTAATTCATCGTCTTATGGAAATTTCGATATTTTTCAAAATGTCGACTTTCTCCAAAATTGTTTGCTCCTATTTATAAAATGTTAACTTTTTTTGAAAATTTTGGCTTTTAGAAATTTCGAATCTTTTCAAAATTCATCCATATTTTTAAATTTTGACTTTTTCAAAAATTTAAAACCTTTTCAAAGTTGTTGAATTATTTAGAAAATTGTTCTTTATTAATTGTTAATTTTCTATTTATTTATATTGCCCCATTCATTATATTTTTGATTTTTAAACCTTTTTTTATAATTTCTCTTTTTTGAGTTTTTTGACCTTTTTTAAAATTTCAACTTTTTAAAAGTATACAATTTTTTTTAAATCTCGATTTGTTCGAAATTTTTTTCAAGATTTTGACTTTTTAAAAAAATTTAGACGTTTCTTAAAATTTTACTTCGTTCTACTTTTTTTTCAAATTTTCCCATTTTTTTAAATTTCGCTTTTTTTTAAGAATTTCAAAGATTTTGTCAATTTTTGAAATTCGTCTGTTCTTAAAAATTTTTCCAAATCTTCAAATTATTTTAATTTTTTTTAAATATTTGTTAAAGGGAATTTGAATTTTTTTGGAAACTCCACCCATTTTGCAAGCTTTTTAATTTTTTTGGAAAATTTTGATTTGTTTTAAAAATTTTACCTTCTTCTGCTCGTATTTATAAAATTTTAACTTTAACTATTTTAATTTTTAGAAATTTCGAACTTTTTCAAAATTTATTCATTTTTTCAAATTTTAACCTTTTCAAAAAATTTGAAACATTTCCAACATTGTCGAATTACTTAGAAAATTGTTTTTTGTTAATTTTCCTTTTTTATCTTGCAACATGCATTAAATTTTTGATTTTTTAAACCTTTTTTAAGATTTCTTATTGAGTTTTTCGACCATTTTTGAAATTTCGACTTTTTAAAAGTATACCATTTTTCTTAAATCTCGAATTTAACTTTTTATGAAAATTTGGAGATTTTATAAAATTTCACTTCACAACCTTTTCAATTCTTTCCAAATGCTCCCATTTTTTTTGTTGAAAATTTCGCTTTTTTTAAAGAATTTCAGAGATTTTGTCAATTTTTAAAGTTCGTCTGTTTTTAAAAATTTTTCCTAATTTTCAAATTATTTCAATTTTTTTAAAGGTTAAAGAAAATTTGATTTTTTTTTTGAAACTGCACCACTTGTGCAAGATTTTGAATTTTTTTTGGGAAATTTTGATTTGTTTTCAAAATTTTACCATTTTTTTAAATTTATGACTGTTATTCAAATTTCGACTTTTTTGAAAATTAAATACGAATTATTTCAAAACTTAAATTTTTTGAAACTGTTAATTTTTTAAATTATCCAACAATTTAAACACATTTCGCAATTATTCAAAAAGTCGACAATTTTCAAAATTTTCAAATTCCTTCATTTTTTTTTTGGACTGGTCTTTGGTTATTTTCAAAAACTGAAATACAATTTTTGTCCCCTGAAACCAAGAAAGATTAAAAAACACAACAAAGGTTGCTCTAACGCGTTTCGCGTTTATATAAAATGTAATTAAAATTTTAACTTTTTTTTTTGAACATTTCGACTCTAAAATTTCGAATTTACTAAAAGTTTGGGATCTTTTATACATCACACCTTATTTTGCAAATCTTTAAATTAAAAATTTCGGCTGTTTTTCAAAATTTCAAAATTTTTCAAAATTTCAAGATATTTTGAAATTCAACTACTTTCTAAGATTTTAACTTTTTTTAAAAAATGTTGACCTTTCTGAACTATAGCTTTTGATTAAGATTTTCGACTTTTGTTGAAAAAACTTAAAGGGGTGCATGAATATAATTTTTATACTCTGGGTGGTACAACGTAAAAAAAGTTGGAAACCTCTGAGTTAAATTCTCCAGAACTTAATTTTGATAGACAGTTTACAACTTTGGTTTTCAAAAAATGTTAAATTATAATAATCTGCTGAATATTTACGTCTTCAACAAAATTATTCGTTCATCAAATTTCATAAAAAAATTACTTTAATTTTGATATTTCTTACAATAGATTTATTCAAAATAAAAAATATTTTTAATATTTTTGTATTTCAAATGTTCAGTAGGAAATATATTTACTGATGAAACTGCTTATTTTTAAATATATGTCAAAATAAAAAGTGTTCTGGATTCAAAACACTTCTTCAGTTTTTATGTACCGAAAAAGCCATGCGAATTGGAAAAATTTGCCTATTATTTCATATAAAACACAAATATTAATGTTGCGTTATTTCATAAAAAACTCATTTATCTTTTGATGGAGAAAGTCCAATTATCGTAGTTTATTGGTATTTTTATAATAGCGCTGACAAATGAAATCTACCGGTTTGTAAATTATTACGATCGGCAGTAACAAAAAAAAATTCGTAAAAGCCCGGGAGCTGTTACAGTTAACTCGAACATGTAACATTATGTAAATTCTTACTACATGATCAGAGTTGTTCAACGTGTTTTGTTGGCGGAATTGCTGAATTCTTAGAATTTGGGGTCAAATATAACAAAAATACAGTACAACAGTACAAAAATATTTAAGTATTTCGCAGCATTAATTTCGTTTTTACTCACGTGAAAGTGCAAGTAAAAAAATTATTAGTGTGTGACTGTAACGCGTTACGTAAAATGAGGCATCTTTATTCATTGTTGTAAATTTGCTTATTATCTCGTCCTAGTTTCACATACGAATTAAACTGCAGTAAATAACTATTTCCATGTTACGCTTACACGGTGTTAACACTTTAAACACGCTTTATAATTGCTACAAAGCCCGCAATAGATTTGAAACTGGGGGTATAATGACAGTGCTACAAAAGCCACATTTAAGGCTGCGAAAGCTTAGTCGTTGGATGATTCGCTTTTTCCTATGAAAATCGGTCGATATCGATAACGAATTGCAGATGAGAATTTATGTGAAATCACTAACAGTGCGGAATATTTTGAAAAGAAATGGGTGCAAGTGTTATTAAGTGGCTAAGACTCGGGTGATATTTTATTACTAACTTACTTATTTATTATTACGATATTACGAGCATTTTGAGTTTTGTGGACCAATGAGGGAAACAGGTGATGCCGACGGAATTTTTTTAAACCACGACGAATCATATTTTTCTTTCATAGACGGGATAACCTTAAATTAGTTAGGAAAAATAGGCACTTGAGCATTACTTCCTGCACCTATTCTGAGAAATTAAATGTTTTTTGGGCTGTTAGGAATTCCTACGTTCGCACATTATAAACTAACAACGTACGAATATTTATAATGCTTCTAAATGAAATAACTAAGCTGTTTGGTCATTGAATATTAATTTTGAGGACCGCTCATTACAAAACAAAGTAAAATAGATGCAATTATTTTTATATTAGTTGCAGGTCTTCGATTACTTTCAAAATATTGACATTTCCTAGAAATGTTAAGCTTGTAGAGAATTATAAGGCTTAAAAATCAAAATTTCAAAATACATATTCGAATTTAAAGTAAAATTTCGAGATTAAAGTCGAAAATATCGAGAAAAAAACGCAAAATGTCAAAAAATTTTTATTCAAAATTTAGGCTTCTCTTTTATAAATTATTATTTGGTTTCTTAAAATTTCGATCTTTTCTAAGCTTTACCTTATTTTCTCCTTTTCCCTGAATTTCGAATTACTACAATTTACCACCTTTTATTAAAAAAAAACTCGATTTCGTATACGATTACAAACTTCTGAAATTTTCGAGTTTGAATTTTTTCTGAAAATTCCGTGTGTATATTTAGAGAATTTTTTTAATTAATTTGTCCTTTCAATTTTTATTTTTTCGGAAACTTTTTTTTGAAAAAACTTTCGCATAAAATCTCAGAATTGGAAATTTTAAAAATTTGGACGGAAGTAATTCTCATTTTTTTTCGAATTTTTTTATAACCGAAAGCAAAATTGTCATTATGCATTTAAGCGGTTTGGCCCTGAAGTTTAAACAATCGAATTTGTTGTTTTTTTTTCTTCGAAATTCCCTAATATAAAAAACACGACACGCCACTCGACAAATACAATATTTCTTTTGGATTCTACCAACCAAATTACTTAAATGAGGCAGATTACAAATGGCAGCCACTAAAAATAATTATATTCATTTCCTTCATTCAGTTATGCTCTCAATCACGCGAGATAAATGTTCGATTTTGTGTTACACGATTCAGCGTCTCCAAAAATAGACAGAAGATCACCGAAGCGCGATATCCTCGTCACGTTCGATAAATAATCGCCCTAGTCTGACCAAGGGAATATGACAGCCTCTGACACTCCTTTATATTACACCCCACGGCATATCTGGAGATTCCTCCCAACAAAAGCACAGAACGGCGCGTGGGAGCAATTCAGAGAAGCTGTACTTTCGACCTTGCTTTATCTAAAACTTTAAAGGGCCGAAGTGTGTCTTTTTTTTTAGCAAAAAGGCTAACTTGGTAAAAACTTAGAATGGGGAATAGCATCACAAAGGAATATCTTAAATCCTTTGAAAGTTTCACGTATCTACTTGTTTACTTATAAAATTTGATTCATAAAATAAACTTCCTCTTATTCGTCGCTGTGTTTGGATGTAAATGCGTAATTATATACACTTGTTCAAATTACCACTCCTAATTTTAATTAAAGAACTTTGTTTTGGTGGAACGGACTGGTTCAAAAATTGAAATACAAATCTAGTCCTCTGAAACCAAGAAAGATTAAAAAACACAACAAAGGTTGCTCTAACGCGTTTTGATAGCCAAGCTATCATCTTTAGAGATCTACTTATCTCACTGATCTCTCTGAAGATGATAGCTTAGCTATCGAAACGCGTTAGAGCAACCTTTGTTGTGTTTTTCAATCTTTCTTGGTTTCAGGGGACAATATTTGTATTTCAAGGAACTTTGTCCGCACCGTGTTTAGTTTCAACCAACTAAATAGTCCAGTGATATAACTGGAGGCAGAAAAGAGTTATAAAGTTCAAGTTAGTTGGCGCAGTCGGTAGGATTTATACAAGAGACATTACATCTTCCCGTCTAATATTTCATATTATATAACAAAACAAATTCCGTTTCCAATGTGTTTCTATTCGCGATATTTTTTCATACAAAAGAAGTGTCGAAATGCGTTTGTTTATGACGCTTGTTTTCCATTCTCCGGCGAAATCTTAGTTCAAAAGGAGAATCGAGTTAGAAATCTAATATTTCCCCTTTCATAATTCAGCGCCGTTTCACGCCGAGTATTTAATATCTCTCGTATAAAGTTGGCGCGATTTTATAACTGACATGTTTCCCAACGAATCAATAATTCCAATTCCCCGCCTTGTTTCTCTTTTTCTCTCACGTTCCGGTAATTATTTAAAGGTCGGGTGTTAATTAAAATAAAATAGCTTTATTGGAAAATTAAATGTTTGATGTCACTCGACGAGATATAAAACCTCGAAGCCTAGTTATCTTCCGTAGATTACTAAAATATTTTTTGATAAACAGTCAAAATCCCTGTCTAATTACGAGATAAGATTGAAATTTGCAAGAAACATTTATTTGGAAATTTTCATAAAATATTTTTGTTGAACTTGTTTTTTTTTGTGGAACGGACTAGTTCTAGGTTATTTTCAAAAATTAAAATACAAATCTTGTCCCCCGAAACCATGAAAGTTTAAAAAACATAACAAAAGTTGCTTTAACTCGTTTCGATAGCCAAGCTATCATCTTCAGAGAGAAATTGGAGATGACAGCTGAAATTGCTTTTTATTAAATGTTGACCTAATAATAGAAAAGAAAATAGATTCATCTTGAAAAAAAAAAAAATTGTTACATGAAATTTTCAGGAAAACCCAAATTTTAACAAAATTGCCGAAATATCGAGACAAGCTGGAAATTTCGAAATAAGCTTAGTTGCGAAAAAATGTCAAAAATATTGGAAATTTCGAAAAAAATTCGAAATTGTTGAAAGCAAGCAAAATTTAGAAAAAAAAACCAAATTTTGAAGAAACAAGTTATGACAAAAAGACGAATTGCGGAGGAAAAATTTAAAGTTTCTAAAATCAAAACGAGTCGATTCAAAAAAAGTCGAAACATTCAGAAATAGTCGAATTTTCAGGAAAGTGCTGCGAAAATGCGAAAAAAAAGCATTTTTCTAAAACATCAAAGTTTCTAGAAAAAAATATTGTATTTCGAAAACAGTAACATTTAGTAAAAAAAGGTAATTTCGAGAAAAATGCGAATTTTGGAGCAAAAAGGAAATTTCCAAAATTAAAATTGATCGATTAGTAAAATAAAAATCGAAATTTCGAGAAAAATGGGAATTGTATTTTTAAAAAAGTGGATTCTTTATGAAAGTGTTGAATTCTTGGAAAAATGCTGTAAAATTACAAAAAAGAGAATTACGTAATAAGGTCGACATTTCGGCAAAAAAAGACGAAATTTAGAAAAAAGTCAAATTCCGAAGAAAATTTTTGACAAAAAGACGAGTTGCGGAGAAAAAATTTAAAGTTTCGAAAATAAAAACGAGTCGTATTTAATGAAAGACGAAACATTCAGAAAGAGCCAAATTTCCAGAAAAGTGTTGCGAAATTACGAAAAAAGAACATTTTACTAAAACGTCAAACTTCTAGAAAAAAATTGTATTTAGAAAACGGTAACATCTAGTAAAGAGGTAATTTCAAGATAAATGCGAACTTCCGAGAAAAAACGTCGAAATTTTCAGAATTAAAATTCGTCGATTAGTAAAGTAAAAAGCGAAATTTCGATAACAATGGGAATTGTATTTTTAAAAAAGTCGAAACTTTATGAAAACATCGAATTTTTTGAAAAATGGTGTAAAATTACAAAAAAAAGCGAATTTTGTAAAAAGGTCGACATTTCGGTAAAAAAAAGGCGAAATTTAGAAAAAATTCAAGTTTCGAAGAAACAAGTTTTCGACAAAAAGACGAATTTCGCAGGAAAAAATTTAAAGTTTAGAAAAAAAAACGAGTCGTATGTAAAAAAAGGCGAAACATTCAGAAAAAGCCGAATTTTAAAGTGTTGTGAAATACGAAAAAAACGGTATTTTACTAATACATCAATGTTTCTAAAAAAATGTATTTAGAAAACAGCAACATTATTTAGTAAAAAAGGTAATTTTCTGAAAAATGCGAATTTCGGAGAAAAAATGTCGAAATTTTCAGAATTAAAATTGATTGACTAGTAAAATAAAAAGCGAAATGATGTAAATTACAAAAGAGAATTTTGTAAAAAGGTCGACATTTCAGCAAAAAAAGGCGAAATTTAGAAAAAAGTCAAATTTCGAAGAAACAAGTCTTCGACAAAAAGACGAATTTCGGAGAAAAAATTGTAAGTTTGGAAAAAAAAAACCGAGTCTTATTTTAAAAAAGTCGAAACTTTCAGAAAAAGCCGAATGTTCAGAAAAGTGTGGCTAAATTACAAAAAAAAGAGCATTTTTCAAAACCGTCGAAATTTCTGGAAAAAAATTGTTATTTAGGAAACCGTAACATTTAGAAAAAAAAGACAATTTCAAGAAAAATGCGAATTTTGAAGAAATTTTCGGAATTAAAATTTTGTCCTAGCAAAAAAGAAAACGAAATTTCGAGAAAAACATGAATTGTATGTAAAAAAAAAGTCTAAACTTCATGAAAAAGCCGAATTTTTATAAAAATAGTGCGAACTTAGGAAAAAACGAGTCGAAATTTTGAGAAAAAAGACAAAATTTTGGGAAAAAGACGAAACTTGGAAAAAATGTAAGATTTTGAAGAAAAGATAACATTTCCAAAAAAAAAGACGAATTTCGCATTAATTATAAGCTAAAAGGATAAAAATTAAAATGTCGAGACCTCTGAAAAAAATATCGAAATTTCGAGACAAAAATTGAAATTGCAAGAAGAAAATCGAAATTTAAAAATAGGTTAACTTTCAAAAAGAGTAAATTTAGAGAAAAACACGAATTTCAAACATTAAAACAAAAGTCGAGATTTCGAGGAAAAAAAAAGAGTCGTATGTAAGAAAATCGAAATTTTTAGAAAAAAAACCGAATTTTCATAAAATGGTGCTAAATTGCGATAAAAGGAAAGAATTTTGCATAAAGGCAAATTTCGAGAAAAAAACAAAATTTCGAGTAGAAAATCAAATTTCCAAGAAAAAAGGAAGATTCGTAATTTCGAGAAAAAAATAGAAATTGCAAGAAAAATCGAAATTTAAAAAAGGTTAAAAATCAAAAGAAGAAAATTTCGAGAAAAACACGAATTTCAAACTTTAAGATAAAAGTCGAGATTTCGAGAAAAAAAGGAGACGTATTTAAGAAAAATCAAAATTTTTAGGGAAAAAAAACGAATTTTCATAAAAATTGTGCTAAATTGCGAAAAAAGGAAATAATTTTGCCATAAAGGCAAATTTCGAGGAAAAAACAAAATTTCGAGTAGAAAATCAAATTTCCAAGAAATAGGGAAGATTCGAAATTTCGAGAAAAAAATCGAAATTGCAAGAAAAATCGAAATTTAAAAAAGGTTGAAAATCAAAAAAAGAAAATTTCGATAAAAACACAAACTTTAAGATAAAAGTCGAGGTTTCAGGAAAAAAGGTGTTATATTTGAAACAAATCGAAATTTTTAGAAAAAAAAAACGAATTTTCATAAAATGGTGCAAAATTGCGAAAAAAAAGAAAGAATTTTGCGTAAAGCCAAATTTTGGGGAATAAACAAAATTTCGAGAAGAAAACCAAATATTCAAGAAAAAAGAAAGTTTCGAACTTAACACCTAAATCAAAATGGCCTTTGGTGGAAATTTTGAGAAAAAAGTCGAAATTTAGAAGTCACACTTCGTAAAATTTCGAGAAAAACACAGATCATTAAAAAAAATCGAAACTGCCAGAAAAAACCTTATTTTCAGAAAAAACGTCGCAAAATTAAGAAAAAGGGAAGACTTTTGAAAAAAGTCACATTTCAAGAAAAGGACTAAAAATTCAAAAAAAAAATCCGGAATTGAGAAAAAGCCTAAATTTTTTTGAAAGCCAAATTCTGCATAAAAGAAATCTGGGAAGTCGAAATTTCAAGAAAAACGAATTTCGAAGAAAAATAATCTACATGACAAAATGATTAAATTTTGAGTTAAAGGTCTAAATTTCGGCAAAAAGCGAAATTTGGGGAGCGAGTAAAAAATTTTAGAATGTTTAATAAATTAAAATAATAATAATAATAATAATAAATAAATGTCTAACTTTAAGAAAAAGGATGAAAGTTTATACAGAAAGATAACTTTTTGGATATAAAATTGAAATTTGTAAAAAATGGTCGAAAAGTCTAAAAAAAAAGTTAAAATTTAGAAAAAAGTCGAAAATTAGAAAAAATCGAAATATATACAGTGTGTCCCAAGATAGAGTACTGAAGAGGGGTTTCTTTTTTATTTGTGGATTTGCGAGAAAAAGTCATTCTTTATAAAAACTACTGCTTGATTTTTTTGTTGGTGGAACGGACTGGTACTTGTTATCTTCAAAAATTAAAATACAAATTTCGTCTCCTGAAACCAAAAAAAAGATTGAGCAACCTTTGTTGTGTTTTTTAATCTTTCTTGGTTTCAGAGGACAAGATTTGTATTTCAATTCCTGTTTGTTCTTAAATCACTGAAAATGACATTATTTTATTTATTTTTTACACTGAAAGTTCAATTATTTGAAAATTCTAAATTGTAAATTGAAATCCCTGTACACAAAATCTCGAAAAAATGTCATGTTCGCTGACTGAAGATCAAGCAGGAGTTTTTATAGAGAATGACTTTTTCTCAAAAACCCACAAATAAAAAAGAAATCCCTCTTCAGTATTCTATCGTGGGATACACTGTATGTTCGGTGAAATTATCAGAAAAAGACGAATAATGAAAATAAAATCAAAATTTACAAAAAAAGAGACGAGTTTTGGAAAAAAATTAAAAATAATAAATCTAGAAATAACTTCCAAAAAAAAAAAACTCTTCGAGATGAATTTTGACAAAAAAACTCGAAAGCTCCAGTAGTTAAAATTTTCAGAAAGAAAAACGGAATTTGGAAGAAAAAAATAAGAAAAGAAATATAGCCAAATCTAAAAAAATCCCAAATTTCTAAACAAAAACGTTACTTCGAGAAAAAGCCTAAATTGGGAAATGAAACATTTGGAATCAGGTAGAAATTTCTAAAAAATTTAGTGAAAAAGTTACAAAAATGTTTCTATCAAAATTTTAGCTGTTTGATTGAAATTTCGATCTAATATTTAGAACACAAACTTTTTCGAAAAGGAAAAGATTTTCGAGAAAAAAGTGGAAACCAAATTAGGTTTCCTGGAAGTTTAACTTTTTTGTTTAAATTTTGAGTAATCTTGAAACTTGGAGCCAACAAATGAAATTTTCAAGAGATGTTTTTCTCGAAATTAACAATTTGCTTTTAAAGTGAAAACTTCTTTAGGCGCAATGAGTGACATTCGATAGGAAGAAAATGTTTGGTTTCACGTCAGCATCAGGCTAACCAGCGTCACCATAATGCTAATTCGTATTGTCAATATGCTCTAACGATAACAGTATTATGTAGTTATGAGTAAAACGCGGAATAGAACTAAAAAATGCGTGATCAGGAGCTGGATTTGAACTCGCGACCCACCAAGCAATAGTCCTATTCATTGCGCCTTAACTTCTTGCTGAATTCAAAGTTTAACTCGCTTGATAACATGCCTACAATATGTATATAAGTTTAAATTCATTGCGTAGAAAGTGTGTATGCTGTGTATTGTTTAAATGTTTTAATTTCTTGAGAAAAAAAATACAATTTTAAAACAAGGCGAAAATTGTCGAGGTGAAAATTGAAATTTCGAAGAAAGTTTGAGATTCCAATTTTACTTTGATAAAAACGAGTCAATATTAAGACGCAATCATAAGAGTTATGTGTAAATTATTACAGAAAAAAATTGGCTAGCCATAAAGCCATATCGCCTTTCTGTCACAGGATAAATTATTTGTCTCATGGCTATGGCATCATATATCACTTTCGGTATCAAATATAGTTCACTCTTTCTTTAAGTTGACTTTAACCGTGGCATAACGGAAAACGACCATTCGAGTGAACGTATATAATATTTCTTCGGTTTACGAGGTAAAATAACACAATAACACACCTGGATAGGCAATAATGCGACGGCTTGTTTGTTTTATAACTTATAAGTAAAATAACTCGGTTTCTCTCTCTGGGGAGTAATGATCTCCTCTTGTATAACCGCAGAAAGCTTATTAGCAATCATAAAAAGTGCTGCGAAAGTTTCAAACCACTGTCTCTACATACATAATAAGCATTGAATAATTAACTACACATTTTATGTTTTAAAACATCGAATTCCTTCACAGCCCAAAAAAAGTGTAACAAGATTTAAATTGTTCAAAAAAAGTTTCATAGAAACGTTATTTATATTAACGAAGTTGAAGCGTAAAGTGTCTGTCTATCGACTGATCTTTTGTCCGGGCTAATCTCAGATACGGCTAAATCGATTTTAATGAAACTTTTACCAAAATGTAGAGTATTGTTAGGGGTACCTTTTAAGTTATGTCTATCTCAGAAAAACTCATTTTTTTTTATCGCTAAGTACTTGACTGTGCTAACAATTTTATTTGAGGTTATAGCACGACATGAAATAAAAATCAATTCGAAATATTTATGGGTGATGTAATATTGCGGGTCACCTATAATTCTAGCGGGCACTAGAGCAAAGAGCGCAAACATTTGCGTCTATTATTTTATTAAAATCAAATGTGATGTTATTGGACCATACACGGACAAAGTTGCGGGGGCAGCTAGTGTTAAGTAAATAGGTATCCTCTACAAATGTTAGGGAATTTGCTCGTTTATTTCAAAAATTTTCCGAGCACTCGGTCGGATGTGATTTAGGTAAATTAAAACATTTAAATAATGAAAGATAACAAACTTCGCTAACTAGCGAAACTTCGATGAGCCAAGTTTTGCTAACTACTCGGCAAACTTCCTAATTGAAAGTAACTCTTGATTAAAGCAAAAGCAGACGCCTTCAAAAGTGGAGGAAAAATAAATAAAATCAGGTGAAACTTTAATAAACAAGGTACATTAAGAGGAGATAGAGATTTAAGTGGTTTGTTCCCGTTGACGATGGGACGACGGATTCCGCTAATAATAGGAACTGAGGCAAACAGAAGTAAAGCCAATATACGATTTGATTTTCATCGAATTTCCTCTCACCAAGTCGTCGAAACTTTGAGAAACGTTCGAGGTTATCAGAATGTAAACTATCTTACCACATCGTTCGGTTTGATCAGCCAATGAATTGTAATGAACTCCGGTGGAATGCTTGATTTTATGGGTCGCTTCTAAGCGAAACTCACTGGGTATATAGGGAAGAATTATGATTTTAGAAGTTTCACATTTATAGCACTGGTGTAAAAATAATCCAGGATTGATCTACTTCAGGTTGTAAACTAGCATTTGTTTTTAGAGCTTGTTTTATTACCTCTTTGTCCATAAAATTTTGAGCAAAACTGTTTTTAGTCTGTCAAGGATAAAATTATTATTACTGGACACTATCTCAGTGGTGGGCCACTTTCTTTGTCAACGGGCCAAATAAAATGTTCGTATTATGGTGTGGGTAGGATCAAAATTCGTTGGACCAAAAATGCGCGTTGTTCTATAAATTTCATTTTTTACATAGTTTAAATTATCTTTTTTAAAATTTTAATTTATTTTCAAAAGTCGACCTGTTTTTTTAATGCAAATTATTTTCAAAACATGACTTTCTCTTTCACTGTTTCTAAATTCCGACCTCTTCTCAAAATTTTGATTCTTTGTTAAAATTTCGACTTTCCTTTCAATCTTCATAATTTCAAAATGTTCATTTTTTTAGACATTTGGCCGTTTCTGACGAGTTTATTAAATCCTAATTCCTGAAGATTTCGTTTTGCTTCTTAAATGTTGTCATTTTTACAAAGTTTCAACTTTTCTTCCAAAATTGTTTCCAACAAAATTTATATTTCTGCAAACTTTTTCCTCGAACTTCATCTTTCTATCGAAAAGTCGACTTTTTCTCAATTCTTCCTTTTGAGTACAATTTTATCCCCAATATTGAAACTTCTTTTTTAATTCAATTTTCTTCGAAAAATGTTCATTTTTTTTTTCTTAAGTTTCGGCCAATTTTGGGATTTCAATTTATTATTAAAATATGTCCATTTTTTTTCAAAATGTCTACTTTATTTCAAAATTTCACTTTTTTCTTAGAAATTGTTTTTCTGGTGGAAAATTCGACTGAGGTGTTATTCAAAATGTTTAACTTTTAAAAAATTCGACTTGTTTTGAATTCGTAATTTTTCGTCATTTTTCTAAAAGTTTGATATTTTTCTCAAATGCAGACTTTCGTCTTAAAATGTGACATTTCTGTTTTTCGAAATTTAGATATTTGCCCCGAAATTTTGTCTTTTTTGTTGTTTTAACAAAAAACAATCCAAATTTCGAAATTTACAAAAACACAAAAGATTTAATTTTGAGGAAAAAAAAATAGAAATTTCGGGAGATATTTTTATCCTTTTTTAGGATTCAATTTTAATTAAGATCTTAAAAAAGGAAAAAAATATCTTCAGAAATTTTTAGTTTTTTTTTTCAAAATTTAATCTTTTGCATTCTTGTAAATTTCGACTTTTGCCTGAAACTTTGACTTTTATCGGAATTTCGACTTTTTTTCGATAATTTGACCTTGAACTATATTCCCAAATTTCGACTATTTTCTCAAAATTTTACATTCTGTGAAATTATATGTTTTCAAAGTTAAATCCTTTTCTGCAAATTTAGGTTTTTCCAAAATTCAATTTTTTTAAATTGATGTTCTTCCTGCAATTTCAATTAATTCTCAAAATTTATCTTTGTTTTTCCAAAATTTTGATTTCATTTCCGAAATTCGACTTGTATTCCAAAGTTTGGCGTTTTAATGGGAAGCTTGATATTTTTTCTCTAAAAGTTCCTTTGATTCTTTACTCGTTGTTTCGACTTTGGTAAAATGTATCTGTTAAAAGTGAAAACGTCTTCAGGCGCGTAGTGAGATTTTGTATAGGAGGTAAACTTATGGTTACGCGTCATCATCACGAGTTACTGACATGCTCCAATGTTAGCAGTATATCATACTGCTAGTATTAGAGCATGTTGGTAATGCAAATTAGCTTGACGGTGACGCAAAACCATCGTGTCAGTTTGACAGCATTTATTTTGAAATATTTCGAATATTCTGACTTGTTTATTAGTATGGGTTCGAACTAAATTACATAGACGCTGCCATTTCAAGTTTTAAGTTTTCACTTTTATCAGCAGTCTCCAAACTAACTAATTTTTTTTCATCCTTTTTATGAAGATTTGGGATTTTCCGGAAATGCTAACTTTTATCTCAAAATTACACATTCCCTGTCGTTTCTTCTTCTTTTGCTCCTTCTTCTTCTTCTTTAGTCCGTTCTCATCCACTCCTGGCTTCCTCTATGTTTTTTCACCGCTCACTATCTTAAGTATTCAAAATCCACTTTTGCTAGCTCACCTCTGAATATCGTTTCTTCATCTTGTTGTTGAGGGCGTCCGACACTTCGTTTAGTTTCCCTGGGTCTCCATTGTATTGTCGCCTTCGTCCATTTAATATCATCCCTGGCGACGTGTCCTGCCCAGCGCCATTTATTAGTGTCACACGTTCTATGACATCGACGACTCTCGTTCTCTCTCTGATGGCTTCACTTCTAACTCGGTCTCTCAAACTGATCCCCAACATTGCGCGCTCTATCGCTCGTTGGCACCCCTTAGACGATGCGCCCTGCTTTATTTAGAGTTACTTGTCTCGAAGCCGTATGTCATGATAACCAATATGCAAGAGTCGAAGACTTTCCGCTTCAAGTTGATGGGAATATTCGCTGTCCTAAGGATGTGACCAAGTTTTCCAAATGCCGCCAATGTTAAGCCAACTCGACTGGTGTTCTCGGCGGCCTGATTTTCTTTGTCGAAGCGGATGTTGTGGCCAAGGTACATGTATTCTTCAACCACTTCAAGTGTGTGGTTGTCGAGCGTAACCTAAATGTTGTCTGGACTCTTGACCCTGGTTTTCTAAATGTTCATCCTCAGTCCCACGGCCTCCGAAACTTCTTTTGGCTCTTTTAACATGTCTTTAAGTTCATTCGCGTCGGTGCTCACTAGGATCATGTCATCAGCAAAGCGTAGGTGACTCAGTCGATATTGACTCCTTTCTGTTGCCATGTCAGATTTTTGAAGACATCTTGTAGTGCGAGCGTAAACATCTTCGGCGAAATAGTGTCGCCTTCTCTGATTCCTCTTTAAATGGGTATCCTCCCGGTGACTAAATCTTCTTCAACTTTTATGTGGAGAGCGGTGTGTTCATAGTTGCTGCTGATGAGGTTTGTGTATCTTGAGTCAATACTTGCAGCGTTTATCGCATACAAGATTGCCCAGATTCCTATAGAGCCGAAGGCTTTTTAGTAATCGACGAATGCCAGATGGAGTGGCACATTATATTCTGGGTCATCGTGTGCACTCTTTGGATATGATCGATCGTGCTGTAACCCTTTCTGAATCTAGCTTGTTCCTCAGGTTACTAAAAATCGAGCTTATTATTAAGACGGTTGGTGATTATTCTGGTTAAGAGATTGTATAGTACCGAGAGAAGGCTGATAGGCCGGTAGTTTTCGATGTTCCTTGGATCACCTTTGTTGAAGACAATGGTGAACTCAGAGGTTCACCATGCATCGGGAATTCTTCCTTCTTTCAGGCATTTGTTCAGGAGAATAGGAATCCCTTTGTCTAAAGCTTTTCCTTCAGTCTTGAATATCTCATTTGTCACTTGGTCTTCTCCGGGAGCCTTTCGATTTCTCATTTCTTTCAGTGCTAACCTCAATTGTTGTTGGTTAATTTTGGGGATCTCCTCGGAACAGAAGTTTTGGTTCACTCGGCTTTTATCCTCACGGAGACGGTATGACTCTTGTATGACTGGCTGTACATTCTCCGATAGAAGTGTTCGATAATAGTAACGATTTCACCTTCCTCTGATGCTGATATGCCCTTTATTTCATCTTGTATATGAGCGCTTTCCCTTTAGCCATTTTGGATCGAAGGACTCTCATGTTCATATTATCTTCAATGGTTTCTTGAATTTTCCTGGCGTTGTATGCCCTCAAGTATCTACGAATCGCTCTCTTCACTACTTTATCTAGTTGTCGGTATTGAGGAGCGTCATGATCCATAACTCTGTACTTTTCCAATAGTCTTACCGTGTCAGGAGTAAGCTTCGTGTTTGTGTGTTCTCCAAATGTGCAGACTTTCTCGGTTATCACTCGGATACTTTTGACTAATTCTTCTGTCAGTTCATTTATTTAAGTCTAGGTTCTTCAATGAGTTCGCAGGTTCCAGCGTTTGTTCTATCTGTTTGCTGAATTCCTCCTGCTTCTTTTCTGACTCAGTCTTTGTTGGTCTCAGCTTCTTTTCAATCTGCTTTCCTGCCTCTAGAATTTATAATTTCGATAGAATTTCGAAGAGAAGAGAAGAGAAGAGACGAGAAGAGAAGAAAAGAGAAAAGAAGAGGAGAGGAGAGAAGAGAAGGGAAGAGAAGAAAAGAGAAAAGAAGAGGAGAGGAGAGAAGAGAAGAGAAGAGAAGAAAAGAGAAGAGAAGAGAAAAGAAGAGAAGAGAAGAGAAGAGAAGAGAAGAGAAGAGAAGAGAAGAGAAGAGAAGAGAAGAGAAGAGAAGAGAAGAGAAGAGAAGAGAAGAGAAGAGAAGAGAAGAGAAGAGAAGAGAAGAGAAGAGAAGAGAAGAGAAGAGAAGAGAAGAGAAGAGAAGAGAAGAGAAGAGAAGAGAAGAGAAGAGAAGAGAAGAGAAGAGAAGAGAAGAGAAGAGAAGAGAAGAGAAGAGAAGAGAAGAGAAGAGAAGAGAAGAGAAGAGAAGAGAAGAGAAGAGAAGAGAAGAGAAGAGAAGAGAAGAGAAGAGAAGAGAAGAGAAGAGAAGAGAAGAGAAGAGAAGAGAAGAGAAGTAAAGAGAAGAGAAGTAAAGAGAAGAGAAGTAAAGAGAAGAGAAGGGAAGGGAAGAATTTTGACTTCTTCCCAAAATTGGACTTTTTTTCTCAAAATTCGACTTTCTATTGGAAAAATCCATATTTCTCAAACGTTAACCTGCTACTTAAAATATACTTTCTTTTTTAATTTCTATTTCTTTCTTAATATTCCTCAATGTTTGGCTTTTTTTTGGGAATGTCAAATTTTATTAAAATTCGGCATTTTATGCTGATCGAAATTTCGATTTTTTCCCGAAATTATTTTAATCCCGAAATTTCGATTGTTTTTTCAAAATTAACCTTTTACTTTTCTGCAAAAATCGACATTCGTCATTTTATTTACATTTCGACATATTTTTATCAATATTCGTCCTTTTTTAAAGTACGTACGAATAGAGTTACATATTTTATTCTTAATTTTATTTTTTTAAATTAGGTTTCTCTAAATTTCAATTTATTTTCAAAATTCGACATTTTTTAAATATTTCAAGTTTATTCCAAAAATCCTACTTTTTGTTTCAAAAATTGTAAAATTCGATTTATTTCCAAAATTACTTTTTTAGAATTTGTCTTTTTTTCCTATTATTTTTCTCTAAGTTTGACTTTATCTGGAAATATTGACTTTTATCTCAAAATGTAGCATTTTCTGTTTCTCAAAATTTTAATACTTTTCGATTTTTTTCGAAATTAAAACCACATTTTATTAAAAAGGGTAAAAGTTTCGGAAGTAAGATTTTTTTATGAATTTTAACTATTTCTTTGAACTTTCATGTCAGAATTTAATAAAAAAAGTGAAAATTGATGTCCTTTGTTCTCATTTTTCTTAAAATTTTAATAAAAGCAGCACTGTCGAAAAAACACTTTTTGTAAATATTTAGAGAAGTAATATTTCTTGGAAATTTAAACTTTTTTAAGATGTCGGTGATTTTAAATAAAGAGAAACTTTTAAGAAACTCTCTTCGTATAATAATTTGGAAAAAAGTCAAATTTCCAGTAGAATGTCGACATTTTAGGAAAAAATATCAAAATTTTGAGATTGAATTCAAAATTTTTAAGAGATATTTTGTGTTCAAAATCAGGCAAAAAAAATGAAAATTTCAAAATGTTTGGAAAACTGCAAGAACTGATATTTTTCAATTTTGAGAAAAGTTGAACTTTGGAAAAAACTACATTTGTGGATTTATACTTTGAGCGGATTTAATATCATCGCGGGTCAAATGTTACTGTTGCCCACCTCTCCACTAGCTGTTACCTGCAACTTCGTTCGAGTACTTAACGTAATAACTATAATGCAAATAAATGAAAATTTCAAAACAATTTTACGTTTAAATGAAATTTGAAATTAATTTTCAGTTCCAAATTGTAAGAAGGGAACGTAATATTACTGAAATCGATAATACAAATACCTACTTTTATGGTAATAGTTCGAGAACCTAAGAAGAGATGGCGCTGTTAAAATAAACATCACAAATTGACAGTCTTACCTTTCTCGATGATTGTTTACATTGTATAAAAGGTTATACAGCTTTCTGGATAAAAGTTTGGGATAATAAGTATCCTACTACTTAACTACCCCGCAACGTAACAGATGTCTATCAAAAAAACTTAATAATTGATCAGTGGAAAGCGCATTTGTATATTAGCAAGGATTTTTCAGAACAACAAAGATGGTAATATTTTTAGGAAATCAGCAGTATGTGTCAAAATATCGCATTGAAACGAAGTCAGTTGTTAAAATCCTAGTGAAAGATGAGAATTGTCAATTATGTCTGTTAATTAAGTTAGAAACTAAACAATTGCGGGAAAACTGGGACTTTAATTAAGTTGTAGATGGCGAGGTTTCTTCCTGCTTCCTGGACCGAGAAGCCCCCAGAGTAAAATTACCTACAGCGAATGGATTACTCTCTTGTTTCGACGTCGTGATGGCTTTAACTAGAGCCTAAATGAAGTGATAACCGGTCATATTGTCCATTCAACGTTAAAAGCTTTTAATTATTCATTTTTTAGCGGATTTGCGTAAAAAGGGCGGCTGCCGGCCGCAAAGCAGTTTGGGCGAGTTCAAAAGCAGTTAATTTTAAAGCGAGGGTTATAAAGTTTTACAAGAGGCTGCTGTCGGGTTCGGTAGCTGTAGCTTTAACCGCCGCTGGAACAAATGCAACTTATAAATTACTGGAGAGGAAGTTTGCTTCGGAAATCGTATGGTCTAATTAATTCCCTTCAAACTGTACACCGCAGTTTGCCAACTGTTTGCTAGATTATATTAAATCTGATTTTTCGAGCGCTATTCGAACGGCTAACTATTCGGTATTGCGGTTAATAAACTTTGCCATTCAATACGACGACGTGTGGAAAAGTGTCATGGGACAGCCGACTCTCTATAGGAACACGACGGTGGAATATTAATCGAGAAAGTGTCTTGAAATTAAGTCACAGCTCGCAACACTTCATTTAATTAGAATGTTAGGGAAGGATTTCATTTACAGAGTAATGGGCAATTTGTAAACTGAATGCGTTATAATAATATTTCCTCGCCATGTGCAATAGATTTCAATTATGCTACAAAGCAAAGAGTCATTAAAACTGTAACACTGAATAATGGCCCTAAAACGAAAAATCTGTTACGTTTGGCTTGGATTCTGGATTTTGGAACGGTACCCGAAAACGTTTTCATTTCAATTTTGACACCTATTACTACTCAGGAATTGGACAGGATACAAGGCTTCTTCAAGGACAGCAAAAACCAAATTTAAGGCAAAAGAGCGCGGTCAATCAGTATATGAACTATACCAGAAGTGCAACTTGTCATAGAGGGTTTTTTCAAGGACAAGGCAAAAGACCAAATTCAAGACAAAAGACCACGGTCAATATGAACTATTCCAGAAATCCAACTCATCTGTAAAAACTATGGATTGAAAAACAAAGATTCAAGACCTTATTCTAACCAGTTGTAAACGTAGTAACTCAATATGTCAACCATACCAGAAGTGAAACTCATCTGCAAGGATATGGAATAAAAAACTACGATTTAAGAACAAGATTTAAAATAAAACCGTTGTTTAAACAAGGTAATCCAATATGTTAACGGTCCCAGAGGCGAAACTCTTCCGAAATAAAAACGATACCAAAGAAAAGACAGCCAAGATAAAAGAGCAGGCTAACTCAATATGTCAAGCAAATGTTATAACAAATTATCCCTTTTTCCTAAAAATTCCTACTTTCAATTTGTATTTTTTATTTTCCCATAAAATTGCCACTGCACAAGATCAACTTTTTCAGAAACTTTCATTTTAATTTTTAGAAATTTTGACAAATTTCTCGATAGTAGACCTGAAATATTCAGAAACTTCCTAACTATTTCAATAGTTTTTTTAGAAATGTTGACTGTTTCTTTAATATTAACCGGACTGTTTTCAGGAAATCTCGAGCGCAAGTTCTAAAATTCATTTGTTTTTAAATTTCAACTTTAAACCCGGACTTGGGATTTTCTTCTGGAGCATTTGTCTAATTACTAGTTTCTTAAAACTTCCTTTTTTTTGACACAATTCACAGTTGATCTTTACTAGATTGATATTTAACCCCAAAATTTTTGATTTTTCTAAAGATTTTGACTTTTTTCTCTACGTCAAAAGTTCATATGTAAACGTTAACTTCAATTATTTATTGCCAAATTTCGATTTTAAATTCGAAAGAATTTTTTCTAGTATTTTTGCCTGCAATCTCGAAATATCGACTTTTTCTTGAAATTTGGGTTTTTTAGTGCAATTTTGACTGTAATCTCGGGCTCAAAAAAAACAATTTGTTTAAAATAAATTATAGGTACATTTTCGATTATTTTAAATACGTTTTCAAAAACTGTTTCGATTCATTGTTATTTTTTTTAATTTGACTTTTTTAAATTGTGGACAATAATCTCAAAATTTTGAAGTCAATTCCACCGAGAAAATTATGACTTTTCTCATACCTTCAAGTTTGAACTCAAACTTCGAGTTTTGTCGTCATCTTTTTCTCTAAATTTGAACTTTTTCATGGTTCCCAATTTCATTTCTTATTTTTTTTATAAAAAAATCGTAGTTTCTGACCTGGGAAGCACAGCTTTCAATTTTTTCTGAAGGTTTCATTACGATCTTAAATGTTCGTCTTTTTCGGGTAAAACTGAATTCACTTTCGAAATTTCAAATTTATTTTCGAAATTGCGACTTTTTATCGTAATTCCAGGTTCTTATTGTTTTTCTTATAATTTTAAAGTGCGAGTTGCTTTTAAAAAGTAAAACTTTTTTTGAAGTTTTGTCTTTAATCTCAAAAGTTTTATTTTTTCAAAATTTTTAGCTTATGCTAAAATGTTATTCCCGATTTCGGGAATTTTTGAATTTGTCTTTCGACATATCGATTTATTCTTGAAACAAGTTATTTTACAAATTACGAAAATTCTAAAATTTCGACCCTAGCCCAAATTTCAACTTCCATTTTTTCGAATTGTCGAAGCCTAAAGTCGAAATTTCAAAAAAAAAATTCAAAACCTCTAAAATATCGAGCTTTAAGTCAACATTTTATGATATAAAACAAATCTGAAAGGATAATTTTGAGATTAGATATCTGTTCGGGATCACTATTAGGTCTTGATAGCTCCGATAAATGAAACGCATTTTTATGAAAACTTAACGACGTTTATTAAGTGAACTGACATCGCCGAGATCTGGGATGCAATTCATTTGTACAAAACCTACAGACCACTTAAAAACACCAAATTTTACCCCACATGTGTTCTGTTGTTAGAATAGGGTCGCTGATGCTTCCGGTGGTCAAGTGGCGATCTGACCATTTCTTACACTAAAAATCTTAAGATAGCTAACAATATCATAAGTTAAAATTTTGAGAAATGTTTTTCTAATAAATTTAATTTTTCTTTCAAATCTTTGAAAAGTAAGACTTTTCGCCTAATTTTCCAAATTTATGTAAAAAAATCCAAAATTTGGATTTTAATCTCCAAATATATTAATTTTGACTTAAATATTCGAGGCAGCTCCTAGAGACAGAAAGAAATGTAAAAAGGGAAGAAAGAGAAAAGAGAGAGAGAGAAGAAAGAGAAGAGAGAAAAAGGGAGAGGAAAGAGAGAGGAAAGAAAGAGAGAAGAAAGAGAAAGAAACGGGAGAGAAAGAGGAAAGAGAAACAAGGGTGGGGGGAGAGAGAGAGAGAGAGCGGAAGAGGGAAGGAGAGAGAGAGAAAGAGAAAGAGAGAGAGGGAAGGAGTAGAGAAAAAAAGATGGGAGAGAGAGAAGAAAAGAAGAGGCGAGTAGATGCGAAGGGGAGAGAATAAAAGAGAAGAAAAAAGAAGAAAAGAGAAAGAAGAGAGGAGAGGAGAGGAGGGAAGAAGGGAATGAAAGGAAAGAAAAGAAAAAGAAAGAGAAGAGGCGAGGAGAAAAGACAAGAGAAGAGGAGAGAAAAGAGTAGAAGGGAATTGAAGGACAGAGAAGAGAAGGCAATGGAAAAGAAGAGAAGAGAAGGAAAGAGAAGAGAAGAGAAAAGAAGAGAAGTGAAGGGCAGAGAAGGGAATGGAAGCAAAGAAAAAAAAAGAAAGAGAGGAGAAGAGGGGAGGAGAGAAAAGAAGAAAAGAGAAGAAGACAACGGAAGAAAAGAGAAGAGAAAAGAAGAGAAGAGAAGGGAATAAAAGAGAAGTGAAGAGAAGAAAAAGAAAGGAAAGAAAAAAGAAGAAAACAGAGGAGAAGAGAGAGGAGAGAAGAGAAGAGAAGGAAAGAGAAGAGGAGAGAAGAGAAGAGAAGAGAAGAGGAGAGAAGAGTAGAGAAGCGAAGAGAAAAGGTGAGAAGAGAAAAGGTGAGAAGCGAAGACAAGAGAAGAGAAGGCAAGAGAAGAGGAGACAAGTCCAGAGAAGAGAAGAGAGGAGAAGAGAAGGAAAGAAACGGAAAGAGAAGAGAAGAAGGGAGGAGAGAAGACAAGAGAAGAGGAGAGAAAAGAATAGAAGGGAATTGAAAGAAAGAGAAGAGAAGAGAAGACAAAAGAAAAGAAAAGAGACGAGAAGAGAAGAGAAAAAAACTCTAGTCGACTTTCTCAAAAAAAATGTAAATTTACAAAAAGTCGAATTTTTTTTAAATATTCAAATTACAAAAAAAGTTAGAATTTAAAAAAGTAGAATTTCTTAAATAATAATCAAATTTGCAAAAATAGGAATTTCGAAAGATTCGAAATTTTCAAAAAAGAAGCGGAATTTTGAAACAAAGTCAAAATTCCCAAAAAAAAAGAAGAGAAGAGAGGAGAAAAGAAGAGAAAAGAAGAGAAGAAAAGAAAAGAAAAAAGAAGAGAAGAGAAAAGAAGAGAAAAGAAGAGAAGAGATGAGGAGAGAAGAGACGAGACGAAACGAGAAGAGAAGAGGAGAGAAGAGAAGAGAAGAGAGGAGGAGAGAAGGGAAGAAAAGGAAAGAGAAAGAGAAGATGGGCGGAGAGATAACAAGAGAAGAGGAGAGAAAAGAATAGAAGGGAATTGAAGGAAAGAGAAGAGAAAAAAAACTCTAGTCGACTTTCTCAAAAAAAATGTAAATTTGCAAAAAGTCGAATTTTTCAAAAATATTTAAATTACAAAAAAAGTTAGAATTTAAAAGAGTAGAATTTCTTAAATAATAATCAAATTTGCAAACATAGAAATAGGAAAAAAGAAGCCGAATTTTGAAACAAAGTCATAATTCCCAAAAAAAAAAGAAGAGAAGAGAAGTGAGGAGAAAAGAAGAGAAGAGAAGTGAGGAGAAAAGAAGAGAAGAGAAGGAAACGGAAGGAAAGAAAAAAGAAGAAAAGAGAGGAGAAGAGGGGAGGAGAGAATAGAAGATGAAAGAAGAGAAGAGAAGGAAAGAGAATAGAAGAGGAAAGAAGAGGAAAGAAGAGAAGAGAAGAGAAAAGAAGAGGAGAGAAGAGAATAGAAGAGAAGGGAAAGGAAGGAAAGGGAAGAGAAGTGAAGGGAGAAGAAGGAAGAGACGAGAAGAGAAAGAGAGAAAAAGAGAGAGAGAGAGAGAGAGAGAGAGAGAGAGAGAGAGAATCGAAATTTTCAAAAAAGAAGCCGAATTTTGAAACAAAGTCAAAATTCCCAAAAAAAAATCGAAATTTCCAAGAATATTTTTTAAAAAGCCAAAATTCCCAAAAAAGAGTCGAAATTTGGATGAAAATTTTCGAAAAAAAGTCGACATTTTCAAAAAAAATCGAAACTCTTGACAAATCCGAAATTTAGAAAAAATAGCGCAATTCTTAAATAAGCGGAATTTCTGAAAGGACGAAATTTTCAAAAAATAACGAAATTTTCAATAGTCACCATTTTTAAAAAGTAATCATTTTCAAAACGAATTTAAAATTAAAGTCAAAATTTCGCCTTTATAAAATGTCAAAATTCATTAAAAAAATATAAATGTAAAGAAAGATAAAAATTTTCAACAAAGTCAATTTTTTAAAAAAATGTCAAGTTTGCAAAAAGACGAGAATTGCAAAAAAGACTTAAATCTTTCAAAAAATATTCTTTATGAAACAGTTAATCTGACGCGACGGTCACGGTGCGCAATTTCGAAAATTTTGCTTATTATCTAAAATTTCAATTAGAAACTCCAGTTTCTTTTATCATATTTTAATTTCCAAAATTAGACTTCTTTTTCAAAAAAAATTTTCAATAGTCAACAATCATGATTTTTAAAACAAATTTAAAATTAAAAAAGTAAAAACTTTGACAAATTTCCAAAAAGAAGATCGAAATTTTTAAAAAAGTCGCCAAATTTCGAAATTAATAATAAACCGAATGTTTAAAGAAATTTTCAAAAATTCGATTTTTCAAAGAAAGTGTCAAAACAAAAAAAGACGAGAGTTTTAAAAAACAGTTAAATCTTTTAAGAAATATTCTAGGAAAATGTCGAACAGACGCGATTTCGGTGCGCAGTTTCGAAATTTTTGCTTATTATCTAATATTTCGACTAAAAGCTCTAGTTCGATTTTTTTAATTTTAATTTCTGATTGATGTTTAAATTCTTTAAAAACCTCTTATAATCAACATCTTATAATCAACTTGTTCAAAAGGTAATGTTTTCAAAACAAATTTAAAATTTAAAATGAAAAGGATTAAAATTTCAAGAAATTTACAAAAAAAGGATCGAAATTTTCTTTTCAAACTTAAGTTCTTAAAAACTTGGAAAGTTCAAGTTGCTTAAGCGTCATATCAGTGCGCGAAAGTTTAAACGATTTCGAAGTCATTTATGCAAAATGTCTTGTTCGTATGCGATTTGTTTATCCACATGGTTGTATATGCTATGAAATCCTCTGCCTTAAAATAATTCTTTCACGTTATAGGCCACTCACTGAAGAAAGTTCGAATTCTAACAACATTTTATGTAAATTTGATAGCAGGTTTTAGTACAATTACCTGCTCAAAGGTGTAAATAATTTCTAGATATTTTTTTTGTTTAGAAAGAGACATGCAATTCTATCTTTCGCGCAAACTTATTGTAATATCCTTAAACCGTGATATAATCTTGCGAAAACTAATTCAATTCTATACGCTTGAAGATCTCGGATGTAAACATTACGAATAAACGAGAAATTTTATTGTCTGTCAGTTAAGGAAAGCGTCTGAGTGCAGCGAACCAAACCGTTGTTTGGTTACTTTCCTTTTCATCTCCATACCGTAATCTGCAATCATGTTTATTAAATAGGTGAAAATTTTGCCATAAATAAAGGTGTGGTACTAGCGTGTTTTATATTTACGTTTATAATTGCAGTTGTGGACATCGAAATTGCGTTTCACAATCGGTCCGAATCTCACGCAATTGAATCATTGAGAGCTTTTAGAATGAACGCCAAGAGCTGATATTGATCTTATATCATTTATTACATGCTGTCAGTTCCTAACTGAACATACCTGGTATAGTGATCGATACATGCAAAGCTATTTTTCTAGGGAGAATATTGAGCTTCTCGCATACAAATATAACCTCCAGTCGTGTCTTCCTTGACAGTTTATCCCCTGGTTTCACATTATATTATTTAGGTTACGGAAATCCTGACAGATTGTGAAAATTGCTTTCATCCATCTCACCCGCACGAACATTTGGGGGGCGAGTTATAAAAGGCTTTTTAAGCTCACAACCAACCTCGTGCCCATCTCTTGTAATTCATCAAATCAATTATGGGGTGAAAGCGCGTTTAAAAAAAAATGAAAAATTGACCCGGAATTAGATAGCAAAGATCACGGTTGTGAACTTGATGGTGAACTTTTATCTCGCCAACTTCGGATCGTCACTTGTTAAAGGACTTTTCGAAAGTTTTTACTAAAGACTCGAGAGATTGAATTAAAATTTAAATCAAATTCTGTGTATACAAAAGACTCGGTTCACTTGAGGGGGTTTATATAAGTTTAATTCTGAAAGAAAAGCCACCAAACCGACTTGTAATTAATTTTAAAAGGGGACTTGTATTTCTGGATTGAGTCACGGATTAGCGCTATTAAAAAGTCTACAATTTGCGTAATTAAAATCGAAATGTTACTGCGAAATAGGTGACTCACTAATAATTGGATCTAATAAAGATTTATGATCGCTCTTGCTAAATTGGGGTTGTGTGAATTAAATTTTGAAACATTCCGATTAGATTATTATTCCCTCGATGCTTATAAGAAAAAACTGATCCGAAGCGCCGCACACAGAAGCTTCTACACCATAAACTTTAAATGAGTGAATAGGACGAAAATGGCTAGAATTTTTCGCTTTTATAAATAATTTTTCAACTTATTTGAAAACTTCACATTTTTAAGTTCCAAATTTAAGCTGTCTTCGCAATTTTGAGTAAGTAGAATTTTGATAAAAGATGTCGAATTTTAAACTCGAAATTTCACAAAAAAAAGAGAAATTTTGTGAAAAAAGGCCCACTTTGAGAAAAAAGTCGAAATGTGGAAAAAATGTCGAAATTTCAAGGAAATTACTGATTTTCAAGAAAAAATGGAAATTTCTAGAAAAGGTTTCCGCAGTTGGGAATACAAATTTTCGTACGTTTAACTGTTTAATTACAGAACATTTAATTGATCATTTGTCAAACTAGATGAAAGTACAGTCACGCCGAGGACGTTTGTATCTATGGATGTTGCGATGCAACCCGTAATACAAGCTTTGCCTCATCTACGTGAACTTTGAATTGCAATCTAGTTCTCATTAGATTCTAATGAAATTAGATTTCAATTGCATCGTAATAAACTTGTATATATTCGTATATACAAGGCTTATTATATCAGCAGAGAAAAATGCTTCAATCAGCATGTGGCGAAAATGTTTGCCTAATAAACAGTTAAAACTCAGCTACAAGTCACCCAATGGGGGTTTACTCTCTTGAATACTTATACGACTGATTAACCGCTCTAAGTTGGAAGTGTATACAACCACCGTACCATACTGATGAGGCCAAGGAAGGCCGAAACTAGTCTGTTTTTGCGGTTGTACATATTTTCAATTTTAAACACGTTTAACTGTTTAATTACAGAACATTTAATTGGTCATTTGTCGAATTGTTAGCTACGTTAACCGTGAACCTCCGAGACTCATGATATGGATCCCCTCAAGGGTTTTTTTTCAGGTTCAAAAGTTTTTGTATTAGAAAATCTTATCCACTAAACCTTTGGTCAGCCCAGGTGGAAGATGTGGAGCTCGGATCTATAGACCAAGCAATAATTACAGGAAAAGTATTCCAATGGGAGAACATGCTTCGGTCTTTATGACTGAAATATGGGCCATTCGAGAATGCGCAAATTTCCAAATTAACATGATGCCTCTCCGTTCAATCTACATGTGCACGGATCGCCGTACAGCGTTAAATGCCCTACTATCAGGAAGAATTTTCACTAAAAGAAAAATACTACGAAAGGTAAATTCTTCTAACCCCTACAAATCACCAAGCGAAGACGGAATCTTTCCAGCCCTGCTGCAAGAGCGCCTAACGGAGCTAATGACTCCACTAACTCAACTATTTAGAGCTAGTTATCGCCTGAGGTATATTCCTTAAACCTGGAGAGAAGTTAATGTGGTTTTCATCCCAAAGGCTGGAAGGCGATCAAACGCCCATCCTAAATCTTATAGACCTATTAGCCAAATATCTGGAGGAAAATAGAATCATCTCCGACAGGCAATACGGTTTTAGACAACAACGTTCCACTGGCGATCTACTGGCATATGTTACTCATATCTGTAACTCAGCTATGGAAAAACATGGTGAAGCAAGAATTGTGGCATTGGATATCTCAAAGGTTTTCGACAGAGTGTGGCACCGATTTCTTCTCGCCAAATTAACATCTTATGATCTTTCTTCTGGACTCTGTCATTTGATATCCAATTTTCTCGCTTACAGATCTTTTCAGGTCGTCGTCGATGGCATCTCATCCGAGACATTTGCGATTATCTCAGGGGTGCCTCAGGGGTCTGTTCTGTCTCCTCCTCTATTTCTGTTACACAACGATCTCTTCGCTTCAACTTTCAATCCTATATACAGCTACGCAAATGATAGTAACCTTGTGTCATCTTTTTTCTCCAACAAACCATTACCTATCGTTGCTTCAGGTCGACTAAGGAAACAGCAGATATAGACGATTAATCGGGATCTCGAGATTATTCTGGAATGGGGTAAGAACAATTTGGTCGACTTATACGCTTCAAAAACTCAGGCCGTGGTTTTATCTAAGAAAACATCAAGGGATAATGCAACAAACATACTAATGGACAGTAAAATTCTTCCTATGGAATCTAATCTATCAATCCTAGGAGTGAAAGCGAGCAGTAACTTCTCTTGGGACGATCATGTACGCGCTATTGCCAAATCTGCCTCTCAGAAGCTAGGCTTTCTTTTTAGAGCTAAAAAGTACTTCACATCTCATCAGCTATTAACACTATACAAAGCTCAAGTTAGGCCAATACTAGAATACTGTTCTCATGTTTGGAGTTCAGCCCCAAAATACACTTTAGCTCTCTTGGATTCAATTCAAAGAAGAACGATTCGCCTAATTGATGACGAGAGTCTGACCGATTTTCTCGAAACACTAAAGCACAGGCGTATGGTTGGTGACTTGTCTCTTTTCTAGAAGTACTATCATGGAAGATGCTCGCAGGAACTAATAGGATTGATCCCCCCAAGGGCAAGATTCTTGAGGCGTACTAGACAGTCGGAGACAGCAAATTCCTGTGCGGTCCAGCTTGACACAGCGAGGACTTCTGTCTACGGAGACTCTTTTTTCTATAGAACTTCCAAGTTATGGAACTTGTTACCGAAAGGAATTTTCCCCAAAAATTACAACCTCTCCTTGTTTAAGAAAGCGGTTCATCGCAATCTATCCTTGTTTCCGCATCCTACTCGCAGTGCTTTGAAAGCATAATGGGGTTACCCTTTACGAGTGGATTAAACTTAAAAGAAAGGTCTTCAGCCACATTTCCATAAAAAAAATATAATATTTGGGTTTGAGGTTAAAAAAAAACACATTTCTCCTTAAAACAATGGGGAAAATCATAGATCTTCACATTACAAGCAAGGTCCTAATATAGGCACCACTTCACAAGAACCAATTTGCTTATTAATCAGGCAAATCTATCTAGACGGCCTTAATAATCTCATAAAGAGGATCGAAAAGGCATTCACAGCAAATGATATTGTTTTTTGTGCATTCATCGATGTAGAGGGTGCCTCCGGCAACACCTCATATGAATTCACAGAAAGAGCTCACAAAACAAGGGCTTTGAAACAACAACAACAACAACAACCGAGTGGATACAATCCATGCTTAAAGGAAGAAGAATCAAAGCAAACTTGGGAGGAGACTCAGCAACGGTCACTGCGGTAAGGGGCTGTCCTCAAGAAGAAGTATTATCGCCCCTACTATGGTCTATTGTTGTGGATGATCTTCTAAAGTTACACAACTCAGACTTTGAAACGCAGGGATATGCAAATGACATTGTCGTCACTGTAAAGGTAAAGTATGACAGATTTATATCAAACCTGATGCCCTAAACGTCATCAACAATTGGTGCTGAAAGGAAGGCCTAAGAGTCAACCCGAGCAAAACAGTTATTATTCCATTTACTAAAAAAAGGAAGTTCTCATTAATAGTTCCCATCATGAACGGAGTACAAATTGACTTCTCAAGTGAGACAAAATATCTAGGTTTAATGCTGGAACAGAAACTTGCTTGTTTTTAAAGTTTAATCCACTCGCAAAGGGTAACCCCGCTTTCAAAGCACTGCGAGTAGGATGCGCAAACAAGGGTAGATGGCGATGAACCGCCTTCTTAAAAAATGATAAGTTGTAATTCTTGGGGAAATTGCTTTCGGTAACAATTTCCATAGTTTGGAAGTTCTATCGAAAAAAGAGTCTCCGTAGACAGAAGTTCTCACCGTGTCAAGCTGGACCGCACAGGAATTTGCTGCCTCCGACTGTCTAGTACGCCTCAAGAATCTTGCCCTTGGGGCGATCAATCCTATTAGTTCCTGCGAGCATCTTCCATGATAGTACTTGTAGAAAAGAGACAAGTCACCAACCATACGCCTGTGCTCTAGTGTTTCGAGAGAATCGGTCAGACTCTCGTCATCAATTAGGCGAATCGCTCTTCTTTAAATTGAATCCAAGAGAGCTAAAGTGTGTTTTGGGGCTGAACTCCAAACATGAGAACACTATTATAGTGTTGGCCTAACTTGAGCTTTGTATAGTACTAATAGCTGATAAGATGTGAAATAATTTTTAGCTCTAAAAAGAAAGCCTAGCTTCCGAGAGGCGGATTTGGCAATGGTGCGCACATGATCGTCCCAAGAGAAGTTAGTGCTCGCATTCACTCCTAGGATAGATTAGATCCCATCGGAAGGATTTTACCGTCCATTAGTATGTTTGTTGCATTATCCCTGAGTTTTTGAAGAAACTTTCTTGGAACACACACCTGACAAAGGTATCGAACGTGCAACAGTGGTAAGCTGGACCTGCCGTAGACTCTTTGGAAAAATCTGAGGACTGAACCCAAAAATGATCAACTGATCTTATCTGACGGTTATCAGACCAATGGTTTTGTACGCCTTGTTAGTATGGTCGCCAAAAGCAAAAGAAAAGACAGCACAAGATAAACTTGCAAAAGTACAACGTCTTGGAATTACAGGAGCAATGAAAACATGTCCAACTGCAGCTCTGGAAGTCATGTTGAATTTCTCCCCTTTACATCTATAGGTAAAGAAGGAGGCAATTCTAGGGACTTTAGGCTGCTTCAGGCAGTAGATCTGAAGGAAGCAGACTTTATCGCACACATGAGGATTCTCGAAGAATTTGTGTCATCGGCAACGATAAAACCAGTTGATACAATACAAACCAGGTTGAAGTTTGAATAGCCATTTGAAGTGGTCATAAAAGATCACCATTTGAGTAGGATAGACCAAAAACCACGCAAGGATCACTTATGTGGTTCACGGATGGGTCAAAAACAGCAGAAGGGGTTGAGGTCGGTGTATATGGCCCAAGATGTAGGCTAACAAAAGACTTATAGCTCAAACTCACCCCAATCTTCCAGGCAGAAGTACATGCCACAGAACCATGCACTCGGGAATGCCTATCGAAGGATTAACGAGAAGCAAGGATCTATACCTGTTCAGTCAAGCGGCGGTCGCTTTACTGTCAAATCCATACTCGTGTGCAACTACTAAACTAGTAAGCTTCCCGCAACAAGGTAACCTTGGTGTGGGGCCAGCATACATAGGTATTGAAGGAAATGGGATTGCCGATCGCCTAGCCAGGAAACAACCCCATTTCTTGGACCCAAACCTTACTTTGGTACAGCAAAATACCATATAAGAAATGAAGTCCACAAATGAGAAAAGAAACAAAAAGAATCCCACTGGAAATTAATTTCAGGACAAAACCATGCGAAAAAGTTCATCACATATTCGCACACCAAGACGAAGGAACTTCTCGACCTCAGCAAACCAGAGTTAAGGTTAATAACAGGTCTTCTTACAGGACACTGGGCGCTAAGATACCATCTCAAAAAGATAGGCAAAGCCTGGCAGAGACTTGCCGCTTTTGCGACGAACCCAAGGAAACTGCAGAACACTTACTTCGCACATGCGGGGCATTGCTTTACAGGAGACTACTTCACCTGAAACAGGTACAAGCTACACCTGCAAGATAAGTAAAATTTCTCCTAGGAAAATCCTAGGTTTTTACAAAAGCTTGGGAATTTAGGAACAATATATACCGGGGTTTATCATATTAGATCTTTAAGGTCGCAGTGATGAAAGGAATGTATACATATATTTTGTCCAACCCATATCTAATCTAATTCAAATGACCTAGAAGGACCGTAGTGTGGGAATATGTTCAAACCCTTAATAGACTGGGAGAAACCAACAAGGTCACACTTGTTTGGGTGTCCGGACACAGCAGCATACACGGCAACGAGGTCGGCGACGACCTGACAAGAGGGGACTGTGGAAGTACCCACCGAACAGATCGTAGGCATTATAGGCAAATACATCATATTAACAAACCTCGAACGGGGTCATTTGAACCGGTGGAGGAACATAACCACCTGCAGGCAAGCAAGACAGCTGATGGATAAACCCTTGTAATCAAGGGCTGAAGTATTGCAATGAAACAAACCAGATTAAGTAAAGCACTAAGTCTGTTCACTGGTCTCGGGAACTTTAAAGAAAACCTGGTTAAACTCAACCTAGATAAAGTGACCGATATCGACTGTACTTCAGTAGGTCTGCTCACTGGCCTCGGGCTCTTTAAAGGACACCTGGTTAAACTCAACCTAGGAGAAAGTGACCGATATTGACCGTGTGGGACTGAAAAGGAAACAAGTTTACACATTGTGTGTGCTTGTCCAAACCTTGCCAGATACAGATACAATCTGACTGGCAAAGAAACACTAAGACCAGAAGATCTGGAAAGAATAAGGGTAGGTCAGATGTTTAGCCTGGCTGTAAAGACCGGGATATATAATGCTGACTGAGACTCGAACAAACTTATGGAAGTTACAAATGAATTTGAATCTCGGTGACACGGCCTTTAACGTCTCCCATAAAAGGAAATAAAGACCTTTGGTATTTGACACTTATCAAGCTTAGCATCGCGCGCCAGTCAGCCCATCGGGTCCGCTACTGTCATCGTTGGGTCTTGTGACCAAAACGTCGAATTTTGAGTTATAGTCAACTCATTCAGGGGATTTGAAGACGAAAACTGATTTCTTTAGTTCTGATAAAAATTCAGGTTTCTCCGACGTACCAAAAGTTATAAATGAAGATTAACAATTTGAATGCATTTAGTTTGACACTTAAAACCTACTGCAAGTTGAAAAAATGTCAATATAATCGCAGCTTGCTCATTAACAGAGTCTAAAACTAATCTAAGAGACTTTGACATCCTACTAGCATATTACAAAAAAAGAGTAAAACAAATTTCTACAAAAAACTAATTTTGCTCTGGTCATATAATTTCAATTTCGAATCCAAATAAATGTCTTAATTAAACGATCAATTTATATCTTCTTTTCGATTTTCGGTCTTTATTTCCAATTGAACGCAAGTTCACTGACTTGAAACGAAAGCAATTTTTCATAATACACACAAATGCGGATAAGAATCAATAGTCGGCCGCTAAATGATGTTGTATTTCATCAAGTCGGGAGCGGGGGATCAATAAAAACTTTCCTTATAATCCACCGACAACAAATCTCGGTTTCAAATTCTAAGCCTTCCCCAGTGTTCGGCAACAACATTGTTAAGCAAGTGTGTACGTGAGTTAGAAAGGGCATTAGAAAACAATAAAACGGCCCAAGGAACAATATCCTTGTTGAAGTCGTAAAACGAAAATTGAACAAGCAAGACGGTCACTGTTTCATTTGGGATTCGCGCTCATGCATACACGTAATTTCTTTTTCAGGGCACGTCCGTATTTTGTTTTGAGCACAGAAGAGAGAGGAAAATACTTTTCGAAGAATATATATCGTTATATGATGGCTTCCCATTTCTGTATGTGTCGCAATCTCGTTGATAGGAAGAATTTGTTGTTATAAAGTCTTGAAGTTGCACAGTCGAATGAAATAAAATTGATTTTAAAACACGATAACTAAGAGAAATATGAGTAATTGCAGCGTGCAGCAGAGACAGTACAGTGTACTTCCTGCAATCAATAATCCAACTACGAACTAAAACTGGGGAACATCGAGCTGCCAGGGTTTTACTCGGTCATCACCAACACCTAAACTATCTTGTTAGCATAGCCCAGCTTCGTTGTAAATCAACAGAATGTCTGCCTTCAGGCCAGATTAATGACGCCAATTCCCTGTTTACCTTCTGTTGTTAATACACCTCTTACTCACCATTTAGCACTTCTCCAGACATAATAATTATCTCTCTAAATTAAATCGCTTCGATCTGGTAAATTACTATTATACTTGGTTAATTTTCTCAAACATTAAAGGTATCTGTAATGTAATTTAATTTCTGCTAACTGACAAAAAAACAAGATACTTCAAAATTTTAACAACCTCTCATTTACTAACATATTAATACGTTAACATGAAAATTAAGCCCGCCGACAGAGGGTGGCCAAGGGGACAAATGTCCCACGGTCCGCGCTTCCCAGGGCTCCAGTGAGCTGCTGTTCGTGAATTACAAAAATGTTGAAGCCTACTTTTTTTCGAAATTTAATGATAAAAATCAGGCTAACTCTAAATTTTTACTGGAAATGCTCTTTTTCTCAAAACCTCATGTTTGAATTTTAAACTCAAAAATTCTGGTTAATTTGAACTCTTTTTAAAACGTGAACTATTTTTTAAAATGCTAGCTTTAAATTCGCAGTTTAAAACGTCAGATTCTTCAAAAGATTTCGAAATTTCTAGAAGGTGAATCTTTCAAAAGGTCGAATTTAAAAAAATACGAAGATTTGAAAAAAATCACAATTTTGAAAAAAATATTGAAATTTTCAAAAAAAGGTCGAAATTGAGAAAAAAAAGGAATTCCGAAAAGTAAAAACTTCCAGTAAAAGTCGATCTTTTGATGATAAAAGGTCGAAATTTACAACCAAGCGGAAATTTTGAAAAAAAAACTTTAAAAAATGAAAATATTCGAAATTTCGGCTCTTTCGAAAACTGTCACGTTTTGTAATTTCTACTTATTTGAAGCTTCAATTTTTTTTGTACTTTCTAGTCCAGTTTAAAAAAAATCTTTTTAAAATCCCAGCTTTCAATGCGCAACTTAAGACGTCAGATTCTTCAAAAAATTTCGAAAATTTCAGAAAACAATTTTTTCTAAAAATCAAATTTAAAAACATTTGAAAGTTGAAAAAAAAAATAAAATTTTCAAAAAAAAGATCGAAATTTTCAAAAAAACATGGAAAATTTTCAAAAAAACTCACATTTTTGAAAAATAGGGGGAAGTTTTTCAAATAAGTCGAGATTTTAATTAAAAGCTCAAAGTTTGGAAAAAAGGTCGAAGTTTAAAAAAAAGACGACACTTTGACAAAAGTTGACATTTTGGTGATAAGAGGACGAAATTTTCAGAAAACGTTGACATTGTAAAAATTTTTAAAAAAGTGGAAATTTTCAAAATTTTGACTTTTTCGAAAACTGTGACGTAAAATTTCTGCTTTTTTAAGCTTTGACTATTTTTAGATTGTTCAGTTTAAACGTAAAAAATATTCCTTTATAAAAAGTTGGCTTTCAATTCGTAATTTAAAACGTCAAATATTTCAAAAAATTTCGAAATTCTTAGAAGAGAAATATTAAGTCAAATTTAGAACAATTTGAAAATTCAAAATAAAATTCAAAGTTTTTTTAAAAAAAGAGCAAAATTTTCCAAAAACATTAAAATTTTGCAAAATAGGGGGAAGTTTTTTAAATAAGTCGAGATTTTGAATAAAAGGTCGAAATTTGAAAAAAAACTCGAAGTTTAAAAAAAAAGACGAAGCTTCGACAAAAGTTAACATTTTGGTGATCAAAGGACGAAATTTTTAGAAAACGTTGGCTTTCTAAAACGTTTTAAAAAAATAGAAATTTTCAAAATTTTTACTTTTTCGAAAACTATATATAACGCTTTAAAATTTCTACTTTTTTAAGCTTCGACTTTTTTTTAGACTTTTCAGTTTAAACGTAAAAAATATTCCTTTATAAAATGCTGGCTTTCAATTCGCAATTTAAAACGTCAGATTATTCAAAAAATTTAAAAATTTTCAGAAAAGAAATTTTTGAAAAAGTCAAATTTAAAAAAATTTAAAAATTTAAAGTTTTTTAAAAAAAGGTCGAAACTTTCAAAAAACATTGAATTGGGAAAAATAGGTGAATGTTTTAAAAAAAGTCGAAATTTTGAATAAAAGGTCGAAGTTTGGAAAAAAGGTCAAATTTTTAAAAAAGCTGAAACTTCAACAAAAGTTGAAATTTTGATAATAAAAAAAAATGTTCAGGAAATACTGAAAAAAACTTTACAAAGTGGAAATTTTCAAAATTTTGACTTTCGATAACTAGCGTTTTGAAATGTCTATTTTTTTAAAGCTTCGATTTTTTTAGCTTCGACTTTTTTTTAGACTTTTTAGTTTAAACCTAAAAAGTATTTCTTAATAAAATGTCAGCTTTCAATTCGCAATTTAAAACATCAGATTCGTCAGTACTTTTCGAAATTTTTAGAAATGAAATTTTTCAAAAAGTCAAACTTTGAAAACTAAAAAATTTTAAGTTTTTAAACAAAGATCAGAATTTTCAAAAAACATTGAATTGGGAAAAATAGGTGGAAGTTTTGAAAAAAGTCGAAATTTTGAATAAAAGATCGAAGTTTGGAAAAAAAGGCGAAGAAAATCAAGATTTCTAACAACAAAAAAATAGAAATTTGAGGAAGAAGGAGAACTTAGAAAAAAATTCAAACATAAAAGATGAGACCGAGAAAACAATCAAAATTTTTAGAAAGAAATGTTGAGAAAGCTGAAATTTTAAAAATCCCTAATCTTGAGAAAAAAAGGTCAAAATTTTGGGAAAAGTAAAATTTTGAGAAAAAATTAACATTTTTCTAACAATTTTTTGAAGAAAAAGTTAAACTTTAAAAAATATTTAAATTTTGGGAAAATGAAGAGATTTTAAAAAGTTCAAATTTGAGGAAAAAATCGTATTTTTGGGAACATGCAGAGATTTTCAAAAGAACTAAATTTTAAGAAATAAAAAAACAAAATTGTTAAGGGAAAACTTGAAAACTTGTGATTTTGAAAAGGATCGTTTTGTGAAGAGTGGATATTTTTATTAAAAAATCGAAATTTTGGGAAATATGTCGAAATTTAGAAAAAAAAATAAAGATTTTGGGAAAAGACAAAATCGAAATTTCAAGATTAAGGTTTCGAAAAGTCAACAGTCTGAGCAAGTAGAAATTTCGAAGTTCTAATTTTGTGCAAAACACAAAATTCTGGAAAGGTCGAAATTTTTATGCAGAAGTCGAAATTTCGAGATAAAATTTGAAATTTTTGAAAAATCGACATTTAAAATGGAAGTCTAAATTAAAAAAAACAAATGAAATTTTGAAAAAAAAATCGAAATTTTGAAAAAAATTTTGGAAAAATGCATAGATTTTCAAAAAATCTATTTGGGAAAAGGAAAAACGAAAATTTGAGGAAAGATATTAAAACCAAGAGAAAAAAATTCAAAATTTTGGGAAAACTCGATATTTTTGTTAGAAAATAGAAATTTTAGGAGATAAGTCAAAATTTTGATAAAAAATAGAAATTTTGGGAAAAATTGGGGCAAAAGAAAATCAAAATTTCAAGATTAAAATTTCGAAAAATCAACTTTTTGAGGAGGTCGAAATTTAGAAAAAAAATTTGGAATTTTAGAAAAAGCGACATTTAAAATGGATGCCTAAATTAAAACAAGAACAGTTGAAATTTTGAAAAAAAAACGAAATTTCGGAAAAAAATTCGAAGTTTTGGGAAAATGCAGAGATTTTCAACAAATCTAAAATTTGGGAAAAGGAAAAATGAGAATTTGAGGGAAGATATTAAAACCAAGAGAAAAAAAAATCTAAATTTTGGGAAAATTCGATATTTCTGTTATTAAATTTTGGGAAAAATTGGGGCAAAGGGAAATCGAAATTTTACGATTAAAATTTCGAAAAATCAACCTTTTGAGGAAGTCGAAATTTCTAGAAAAAATTTGGAATTTTAGAAAAAGCGACATTTAAAATGGAAGTCTAAATTAAAACTAAAACAGTTGAAATTTTGAAAAAAAAAACGAAATTTCAAAAAAAATTCGAAGTTTCAAAAAAAAAATTCGAAGTTTTGGAAAAATACAGAGATTTTCAACAAATCTAAAATTTGGGAAAAGGAAATATGAGAATTTGAGGGAAGATATTAAAACAAAGAGAAAAAAATCTAAGTTTTGGGAAAAGTCGATATTTCTGTTATTAAATTTTGGAAAAAATTGGGGCAAAAGAAAATTGAAATTTTAAGATTAAAATTTCGAAAAATCAATCTTTTGAGGAAGTCGAAATTTCGAGAAAAAATTTGGAATTTTAGAAAACGCGACATTCAAAATGAAAGTCTAAATTAAAACAAAAACAGTTGAAATTAAAAAAAAAAACAAGTTTCGGAAAATAATTCGAAGTTTTGGAAAAATGCAGATATTTTCAAAAAATCTAAAATTTGGGAAAAGGAAAAACGAGAAATTACAGGAAGATATTAAAACCAAGAGAAAAAAAATCTAAATTTTTGGAAAAGTCGATATTTCTGCCAGAAAATAAAAATTTTGGGAAAAACTGGGGCAAAAGAAAATCGAAATTTCAAGATTAAAATTTTGAAAAATCAACCTTTTGAGGAGGTCGACATTTCTAGAAAAAATTTGGAATTTTAGAAAAAGCGACATTCAAAATGGAAGCCTGAATTAAAACAAAAACAGTTGAAATTTTGAAAAAAAACCGATATTATGAAAAAAAATCGAAATTTCGAAAAAATTCGAAATTTTGAAAAAAATTCGAAGTGTTGGACAAATTCAGAGATTTTTAACAAATCTAAAATTTGGGAAAAGGAAAAACGAAAATTTGAGGAAAGGTATTAAAATCAAGAGAAAAATCTAAATTTTGGGAAATGTCGATATTTCTGTTAGAAAATGGAAATTTTGCGAGATAAGTCAAAATTTTGATAAAAAATAGAAAAAATTGGAGCAAAAGAAAATCGAAATTTCAAGATTAAAATTTCGAAAAATCAACCTTTTGAGGAAATCAAAATTTCGAAAAAAAATTTAGAATCGACGTTGCAAACGGAAGTCTAAATTTAAAAAAAAGCCAGTTGAAATTTGAAAAAAAAATCAAAAGTTTGAACAAAATTTGAAGTTTTGAAAAAATTCGAAGTTTTGGAAAATGCAAAGATTTTCAAATAATCTAAAATTTGGGTATAGGAAAAACGAGCATTTGAGGGAAGACATTAAAACCAAGAGAAAACAAATCTTAATTTTGGGAAAAGTCGATATTTCTGTTTAAAAATCGAAATTTTGGTAAATACGACAAAATGTTGATAAAAAATATGGAAAAAAAGAAAATCGAAATTTCAAGATTCAGATTTCGAAAAATCAACATTTTGTGGAAGTCGAAATTTGGAAGTTCTCATTTTGAAAAAAAATCAAAATTTTGAAAAGGTCGGAATTTTTATGAAGAAATCGAAAGTTGGAGAAAAAATTTGGAAAAATCAATATTTTGAAAAGGTCGAAATTTTTATGAAAAAGTCGAAAGTTGGAGAAAAAATTTGGAATATAAAAAAATTGATATTTTAAATATAGGTCCAAATTTCCGAAAGAGTCGAAATTTTGAAAAAAAAATCGAAAATCTTAGAAAAAGTCAACGTTTTTTGAACAAGTGAAGCTTTCAAAATAAAAATCGAAATTTAAGAAGGGGAAATTTTGCGAAATAATCTGATTGTAAGTAAAAAATCTTGATGAAGAATCGCATTTTTCAGAAAAGCGACATTTTAAGATAAAATAATCAAACTTCCTTTTAAAAAAAATGGGAGAATCAATAAACAATCTCAACATTAAGTAAAAAAATCGATGAATTTCATTTTGAGAGAAGGTGTCAAGTTTTAAGAAATAATCGAAGTTAAAAAAAATAAAAAACATTGGAACAAAAAATTGAAATGTGAAGGAAAATTGGAATTATTAAAGGAAAGTCTTCTTCTTCTTCGTCTTTTGCTAAGACATAGTCTTGTGTTTTCTGTTATAAAGCCTCTTGTGATGTGGATGTCCAGCTTCCATGCCATCTCTTAGATGGTCTGCCAGGAAGTCTTTTTGAAGTAGGTTTTTCTTCTTTTGCGCACTTTGCCCATCTGTCGTCCCCCATTTTATCGACATGTCTCTCCAATATCTTCGCCTTGAAAGTCTAATTTTTCCAGAGAGCAAAAATTTCATGAAGTATCGTATTTGTTACAAAATTTCACGTTTTTCGCAAAATTTCACTTTTTTTAGCAAAAAATTCGCTTCGTTCGCGAAATTTCGAGTCTGTCGAAAAATTTCTCGTTTCAATCAATAAACATTACACAAGAATAGATGTATCTTGTATATTTTGCCAGGGACGCACCGCTCCTGTGGTATATGTCATTGAACTCAAGCCATTTTGAATAAAAATAATTTTGATGGTCAAAATTGCACCCTAGGTTTTACCTAGTTCACCTATATGGATAAGCCATGTTCAGAATGGGTGAATGTGTCTCAGCTTTATGCCGATAAGTTGGTTTTGGAAACTCAGTATCGGTTTGGATGAGGAAAAATGGGTGAGAAAAATTTTATTCTTGTTAAATTCAAGGAAGAGGTGTGTTTGTGTCAAAAGAATTGAAGGAAGAACAGATGAGGAGTCGTTCTTTCTTTCTCTGTTTTCATTTTACTTCATCTAGAATCATCCGAATATAACGCTAAATTATTGTTGAAAAACTAGTACCTAAAATTACTATTCTGTTTCCATTGTTATTATTATTTTGTAGAAAGTATTTCATCACAAAAATGGCAATTGCAAGACGTCAGTAATTTTATTAATTAATATTATAACACTAAAATGCAAAGAAAATTCAGTTTTGATATAAGGTGATACCAGGACAGAAGTGAAAATTCGGTTCGGTTTTGATCGGTCCCTAATTTTGATTAAAATTACGTTCTAAACTTTTTTTTGCCGAGTCTGCTTACCAGTTCTAAAATATCAGTGTGGATATCGTAGATGGTCCGGCCGTTGATTAAATGATATCTTTAACATAATTAATATTTTTTTTAGACTAGACAAATGGATTTCTCAAATAAAAGCACCTGCGCCCGATAATATAAAGCTATCAATTCAAAAGGCGGAAATCGAGAAAAACGCATTCGATTTGGTTCACAAATAACAAAATTCAACCTTTTTATCCATCCAATCCCTCGTGTTTAGAACAGAGTTGGTAGCTTAATTTTAACTTATCCTTGCGGGAGTCATACATCTTACTACATTGGACGCCCGCAGTTGACGTTGCTCTTAAATGAAACTCCTTATTTTCCCGCAAAATTTCCCTCATTGAAATTTTCAAAGTGGACTAGAAATAACAGCTTCCCTTATAAAAGCAGACAACAAAATCAAATTTCCACCTTTCAAAGGAGAGAAAGAGAAAAAACCATCTTCAATTAGAAGAGTTGCTACGGAAACGTTTATACGACTGAAAACCGTGAAAGAATTGGTCTTTTTCCTTGTGTAGCCCAGCAATTTGCATGAATTATAGTTTGTCCCGCTCTCTCTCGACACTGCATCATCGTTTTAAGGATTACGAAGGAATATATAATGCGGAGAAAAACGTCTTATTGCGGAATTTGTACAGAAATCTCGCTCTATTTGAAGAATACTATTTACTGCGGTCGCGAAAGAAGCGCAAATAGATTTGGATAAACCGAATTTCATTTGAATAAAAATTTGCTCGTTTTCCGTTTTATTTCACTGGCATACCTTTCTGCTTAATGATTTCATATCTGCGGCCTTGTGCGGACGTAGAAAGTTTGATTTTTTTGCCCGATAAATTTCATACCGTTACATTGTACACATTTACGCACTCTGGTCTAGATAATGAGTTAATAATATTTACTTACTTGCAGTAATACAGCCTGCCCTCCTTTGTGACGTGGACCGTCCATCCTGGCGCTGGGGCATAATCCAAAACGTGGCTGTTCGTCGCATCTTCACTGAATTTTTTTACCGAATTTTCCGAGGCACCTGATGTTGTAGTTTGTAGTAACATCACTCGACACGATACTTGTCATGCCTGCAACAGCATGGGTTGCCAAATGAATGATAAACTCTGAATGTGTCAAAAAATAGAATTAAAATCTCATTATGGTCAAACAAATTCTTTGGCAGCATTACATTAGGTTAACGCACATAAGTTGTACTGTACGGGAAGGGAAGCGCCCCAACAATACTCGATGCTTTTCAGTGCAGTCGCTCACATTTGTGAGAAGCGAAATGCGGCGAAATTCAAAGGGAGATTTGCCTCCTTTCCCATACACTGCCATTCACAGGTTTGGAAGCACTATGAAACATTGAATAAAACATTATAAAATACTAAATGAAACATACTCATTAACAGAAAAATCTTGTTTCATAATTTACAAATAAATATCAAACCTTTGCATCATCTAAATAACCATTTTTTCGTTTTATTACTCGCTCACAAATATTTGTGTATTCTGCTAATTAAACTTGTTTAAATATTTGCTAATTAAACTTGTTTAAATATACATGTGTCAAATTTTGGCTTTCCTCTCGTGGGTAACTTCACAATTTGTCTGAACTGGAAGACAAACGATTCCTGATACTCCTGTCTGCAGTTCACCCCATACTAACTCTATAGGAATCAGATCTGGTGATTAAAAGGGAATTTTATAATTTGTAAGATTTTTTCGTCTTTTTTTCTTTAAAGAAAACCTTTGCACGTTTGGAGAAGTTCTTTGGATCATTGTCTCAATGAAACATAAACTTAGAGCCAACATTATTTAATCCTAACGGCATTGTATTTTTCTGGAGACAGTTTAAATATCGTTTATTTAATTTACGGTCTATTTTGGTAATTTTTCCGGATTTGCTGCCTCCAGAGCAACCATAAACGATTACTTTGCCACCACCGTGTTGTCATTGGGTACAGAACACACCTCCAAGGTCGTTTCGTTTTTTGACAGGCGAATTAATACTCTTCAGTTAGATCAAAATATCTGAAATTTTATTGCATGCATCCAAAGGACTGTATCCTACTGATCAGTTGTCTAATTTTTAGTCTTGACTCATTCTGTTTTATTTCCCCTATGTTTAGCTGTTCATTTTGGTTTTTTAATAGCTACAGTTCCTTTTAAGCTAATAGATAATAAACGCCTCTAAATAGTCATAGTCATAGTGTGGATTTCCACACGTTTCATTTAAAGTAGCAGTAATTTGGGGGCAGTTAAACGTCGATATTGTTTAGAAAACAATGCACCAAAATCGTCTTCGTGTTTTTAAGTGAACCTGGATTATCCTATCTTTTCCACGACCTTATTTCTTCCCTTTGACGCTTCCAGACAAGAGTATAGTGTGCAGGTTTGCAGGACATGCCCAAGTTTTTTGACACTTTTTGCTCAATACATCCTTTATCGTGTGGAGTACAGAAAGGCACTTTATTGTTCAAAGCTTAAGTACCTTCGTCTTACAATTTTTTTAACAAAACAGCCAAATAAACTGTTATTACATATCTTCGTTAATATTGTAGTTTAGAAGGATAGGAAATCAAAAGTACCACATAAAATTACTTGAGTACATCTGCCAAGATGCTATCCAATTGAAAACTGATGGTTAAAACTTAAACCCATTTGTTGTGACTAAACAATCTACCTTTGTATTTGAAAAAGAAAGTTTTAAAATGTGTATTCAGTGGTCAATAAACAAGATAGGATTTCCAAGAAATGAGCCTGAAAAATTACAAATTTTTCCAATAAGAATCGTAGCGATGCAAGATTTCTTGTCTTGCTTGCTAACTTCTTGTCTTGTCTTGCTAGGAAAGACAAGAAGTTGTTTTGTCCCTCCTTCCTCCGAAACATGAAAAATTTCCATTTTTCAGAAGTGAAGTTTATGGCTTTTTCATAGAGTTTTCGGAACGTACGATCAGTGTCTGAAAGCAAATTGGGCTATGACTGTCCATTTACGAGACACGAAGTTTCGAAATTTATAAATTTTCGCCAAATTTCCTAGGGTCGAAATTCAAAAGTCATTATTTAGGATTTGAAAGTATTATCATATCGATTTTGGCCCGCGATTTCGAAACTGAAAACCAAATTGAACTACGACTTTCGGTTTGGAAGATATGAAAGTTTGGATTTACGAAAAAAGTTCCAAGGGTTTTTTCCGAAACATGGAAAAATTTCCATTTTTCGAAAGTAAGTTTATGGCTTTTTCATAGAGTTTTCGGGACGTAGAATCGGTGTCTGAAAACCAAATTGTGCTATGACTATCCGTTTGCGAGATACAAGCCTCTAAAGTTTTGAAATTTTAAAATTTTCACCAACTCTTTTTCCGAAGAAGGAAAAATTTCACTTTTTCGAAATTGAGTTTATGGCTTTTTCACATAGGTTTGGGGACGTAGAATCACTGTCTGAAAACCAAATTGGACTATGACTATCCGTTTACGAGATACAAGCCTCTAAATTTTCGAAATTTTCAAATTTTCACCAATTTCCTAGGGTTAAAATTCAAAAGTCATTATTTAGGATTTGACCCTATCATATGGATTTTGAGCCGCAGATTCCGAAATCGAAAACCAAATTGAGCTACGACTTTTGGTTTGGAAGATATGAGAGTTTGAAATTACGAGAAAAGTTCCAAGGTTCCCCCCTTCTTCCGAAGCATGGAAAAATTTCCATATTTCGAAAGTAAGTTTATGGCTATCTCATAGAATTTTCGGGCCGTAGAATCAGTGTCTGAAAACCAAATGGGACTATGACTGTCCGTTTACGAGATACAAGCCTCTAAAATTTCGAAATTTTCAAATTTTCACCAATTTCCTAGGATTGAAATTCAAAAGTCATTATTTAGGATGTGAAAGTAGACAATCAAATAGATTTTGACCCATAGATTCCAAATCTGTAAACCAAATTGAGCTAAGACTTTTGGTTTGGAAGAAATGAGAGTTTGAAGTTACAAGGTTCCCCCTTCTTCCGAAACAAAGAAAAATTTCCATTCTTCGAAAGTAAGTTTATGACTTATTCATAGAGTTTTCTGGAGGTACAATTAGTGTTTAAAAACCAAATTGGGCTATGAATATTCGTTTACGAGATAGAAGCCTCTAAAGTTTCGAAATGTTAAAATTTTCACCAAGTTTCCTAGGATCGAAATTCAAATGTCATTATCTAGGATTTGAAAGTACACAATCATATGGATTGGATTCTGACCCGTAGATTCCGGATACGAAAACCAAATTGAGCTACGACTTTTGGTTTGGAAGATATGGGAGTTTGAAATTACGAAAAAAGTTCCAAGGGTTCTTCCGAACCAGGAAAAATTTCCATTTTTCAAAAGTGAGTTTATGACTTTTTCATAAAGTTTTCGGGACGTAGAATCGGTGTCTGAAAACCAAATTGGGCTATGACTATTCGTTTAGATACAAGCCTCTAAAGTTTCGAAATTTTCAAATTTTCACTAAATTTCCTAGGATCGAAATTCAAAAGTCAATATTTAGGATTTAAAAGTACACAATTATATGGATTTTGACCCGTAGATTCCGAATACGAAAACCAAATTGAGCTACGACTTTTGGTTTGGAAGATATGGGAGTTTGAAATTACGAAAAAAGTTCCAAGGGTCCCCCTTCTTCCGAAACAGGAAAAATGTCAATTTTTTGAAAGTGAGTTTATGGCTTTCTCATAGTTTTCGGGACGTAGAATTAGTGTCTGAAAACCAAATTGGGGTATCACTATCCGTTTACGAGATACAAGCCTCTAAAATTTCGAAATTTTCAAATTTTCACTAAATTTCCTAGGATCGAAATTCAAAAGTCAATATTTAGGATTTAAAAGTACACAATTATATGGATTTTGACCCGTAGATTCCGAATACGAAAACCAAATTGAGCTACGACTTTCGGTTTGGAAGATATGGGAGTTTGAAATTACGAAAAAAGTTCCAAGGGTCCCCCTTCTTCCGAAACAGGAAAAATGTCAATTTTTCGAAAGTGAGTTTATGGCTTTCTCATAGTTTTCGGGACGTAGAATTAGTGTCTGAAAACCAAATTGGGGTATCACTATCCGTTTACGAGATACAAGCCTCTAAAATTTCGAAATTTTCAAATTTTCACCAAATTTCCTAAGGTCGATAATCAAATGTCTTTATTTAGGATTTGAAAGTACACAATCATATCGATTTTGACCCGTAGATTCCGAATACGAAAACCAAATTGAGCTACGACTTTTGGTTTGGAAGATGTGAGAGTTGGAAGTTACGAAAAAAGTTCCAAGGGTCCCCCCTTCTTTCGAAACATGGAAAAATTTCCTTTTTCCGAAAGTAGTTTATCGCTTTTAAATGGAATTTTCAGCACGTAGAATCAAAGTCTGAAATTGGGCTACGACTATCCGTTTACGAGATACAAGCCTCTAAACTATCGAAATTTTCAAATGTTCACCTATTTCCTAGGGTCGAAATTCAAAAGTCATTATTTAAGATTTGCAAGTACCCTATCATATGGATTTTGACCCGTAGGTTCCGAATCCGAAAACCAAATTGAGCTACGACTTTCGATGCATGAAAAAATTTCCATTTTTCGAAAGTGAATTTATGGCTTTTTCATAGAGTTTTCGGGACGTAGAATCAGAGTCTGAAAACCAAATTGGGGGGTGGTATCGACCAACTGCCCGAGAAATGGGAAAAATGTATAGCCAGCGAGGGCAAGTACTTTGAATAAATTTGTTTATGTTTTTTACGAAAAAAAATGTGTTTTTTCTGACCAAAAAACAGCGGATTTAAACTTATACACTTGGTATAACAATAATATGAAAATGAATGTAATGTTTTCGATATGATAATGAATTAAAGCTCTAGGCAACTTTAAATACAATCACGTTATTTACTGTATACATTTTAAATAGTTTTTAATGCCCAGGTTTACCACTTTAGAGAATGAATTTTGAAAAATCCTCTCTTAGTGCTCACCTACGTATTATGGGGAACACTTGTGTGAAATTTTCATGCTCCTAGACCCAGCCCTTTAGGCTGTGCTTTATTCGCCAGTCAATGCTTAGAGATTTATTAAGTAGATTCAAATTTTTCTTCTGGAGTTTCTAATTTTTTCTTGAAATGTAATGATTAAACTTATACATTAATTTTTCATTTATAATTTGAACTTTAAAGTCGTATTTTTTGACCTTAAATTCAAATTTTAGATTTTGTACTTCACGAATAAAGTAAAAATATTAATTTGAAAATTTCGATGAAAAATCGAAATTGAAAAATGTGAACAAAAACTCGAGATTTGTGGAAAAAATTAAAATTTTGAAATATGTTTTAAAAAATATTTAAAAATATTAAATCAATTTTTTAAATTACAACTGGGAATTTCAATAGTTTGCGGAAAAATTCTTTTTTTTTAAATTAACTTTTTCTCAAATTATTAAAACGTGTTTACTTAAATTTTTCACTTCAAAGTCTTGTAAGTTTACTTTCGACAACAAGAATTTTCTAAATTCCCCGAAAAGATGTTTTCTAAAATATAGAGTTCAAATTCGAAATCTCGAGATTAAAAATCAATTTTAAGAATAAATTTATATTTTGAGCTGAGCTTGCTGAGAAAATTTCGCGATAAAAGTCAAAATATTTAGAGAAAATCAAGATTATGAATTTTAAACAGAAGTAGAAATTCCAAATAGAAAATCAAAATTTTATGGTTAAAATTATAATACAATATTGAAATAAAAGTCGAAATATCTGAATAAAAATAAGAAAACAGTCAATATTTCTGAAGAATATTATTTTGTGAAAAATAAGATTTTTTTTTAATTCGGGATACCTATTTAAATGATTTTATTTTGTGAAAAAAAACTCAACATTGATTTTTTTCGATTTTGAGTTTATTTTTTTCGAAATTTGAAGGGCTCGCCAGGATTTTTTACTTTTAAGGGGTGGTTTGTTCAAAAGAATTCAAAAAACACTTATTTAGAGGATCGCGTATTGTAAGAAAAGAAATAAAAAACAGAAAATCTTGCTCTTGTTAAAAAAACTTCTTGTCTTGTTCTTGCTCACTTTTTTTTTAAAATTTAGTCCACTCGAAAAGGGTAACCCCATTATGCTTTCAAAGCACTGGGAGTAGGATGCGGAAACAAGGATAGATGGCGATGAACCGCCTTCTTAAACAAGGAGAGGTTGTAATTTTTTGGAAAAATTCGGTAACAAGTATCACAACTTGGAAATTCTATAGAAAAAAGAGTCTCCGTAGACAGAGGTCCTCACTGTGTCAAGCTGGACGGCACAGGAATTTGCTGTCTCCGACTGTCGAGTACGCCTCAAGAATCTTGCCCTTGGGGGGATTAATCCCATTAGTTCCTGCGAGCATCTTCCATGATAGTACTTGTAGAAAAGAGACAAGTCACCAACCATACGCCTGTGCTCTAGTGCTTCGAGAGAATCGGTCAGACACTAATTTCTTATCCTGTTCTTGTAGCAAGAACAAGACAACGAGAAAAAGCAAGACAAGAACAAGAAATTCCTCAAACACTAAAGAATCGTAGTGACCAATAAATATTTATTAGAAGTAATTACATTCTTAATTATTTTGGTTGCCTACAAAACTGGACTTTGTTGTTCCATACGAAGTGGTTATCGGGGACCGCCAGAAATGGAATAGACACAGTGAAAGGCTAGTAAACAACACATCTGTCTGATACACAGACTGATCCAAATGAACAGAAGGAGTAAGATTAGGAATATGGGGTCCTAATTTACTTTCTGACTCTCTGAACCCCTAGGAAACACTCCGACAATTTTCCAAGCAGAACTGCTTGCTACAACTCTGTGCGCAAAAGAGTGCTTTCAAAAAGGACTCAGAAATATACAGGTTTATATTGTTTCGGATATCCAGGCTGCATTAAAGACTCTAAAGTCGTTCACAACCAAGTCAAAAATGGCCTGGGAATGCAAACAACAAAGTTTAATGTGGGTTCCAGAGCACCAAGTCATAGAAGGGAATAAAGAGACAGATAGACTCGCAAAAGAGGCCTAAATCGCACCTCTCTTCGTTGCCCAGAACCATACTGTGGTCCTACAAAAAGCCCCCAAAAAAATGAAATAGATACTACTACCAAAGGCTGTCATACTGAAGGAAAACTCCAAGCCGAAGACTGTCAGAAAAGTTCATTACTATCTCAAAAAAAAAGTCTGAGCAGCTTCTCGAACTGAAAAAGAACGAGTTAAGAATAATAACGGGATTTTTCACAGGACACTTCCCAGTAAAGTATGGGTAAAATGGATAATGAAAACTGCAGATTCTGTAACGCAGCAACAGAAACAACAGAACACCTGCTATGCGAATGCTTGGGTCAGTTCTGTAAAAGGCTCAAATTTCTTGAAAGGGTGACCCTGACACTCCAAGAAATAAGAGAAACAGCTCCTAAAAAGGTAATACGCTATGTAAAAAGTCTAAACGCCTTGGACAATCATTAAAAATTTAGAGTCCGCACAGAAGATCCTAATGGATCACAGTGCTAAGAGGGGTAAAAGTTTATACGACTCTATTTCAGAACTGTAGAACTGTAATTATTTTGGTAGAATTTTTAAATTTGACCAGCATTGCACCATTCTTATGCGATATATCTCCGCACAAATCAGTCATTTGTGAATCTCCGCCACCCGCAACTCGAGTAGTAAAGCTGCTATGTTACCATTACTCTAAGATGTTTCCCTAACGTGCGGAATGTAGCATTAAATTTCCGTAGGATGTATAATTTTAGATTGTGATTACGCAAAAACTGTACCGCTTGGAAACATCATTAACATAACGGATGTCGCACTACTTCAAAATTTTTAACGGTCAAAAAAAACGTGCCTAAGTGAATTTGACCCCCCTGGCGTCTTCTTAAACTGGCGCCCAGGACAAGACCCCTAGTTTCAGGTCTGTGTGTATGTCTGCATTGAGGAAACTAGTTTCGCTCAAGTGTTTTAACAATCAGGGACATCCGTAATTAACGATCAAAATGGTTATACTATAAAAACGGTTGTTTACATCTTATGGTAACGTTATATTTTTATTATAAACATATTTGATCATCTATTAATATATGCGGAATATGTTTCCTAATATAAATATCTCGACAATTACGTTTTTATGGAATATTTAAATGTCATCAATTTATGCTTTCGTCCTCCTTCCAGTACACTAGAAATCGCAATTTTTCTCATAAATTTTAAAGACAATTTGTCATCATAAACGTTAAATAGTTTTCTCTTTAGCGACAAAATAATCTTAACATGTTGTAGGTGATGAGTAATACAAAATGCCGCTCCCAAAATTCCACAAAAAATGGATTTTATTTGCATATCACATTTGTTACTAGTCAATTGTTGTTTTTTTGCTTGATGTTTGTCACTAGACTTTTTAAAAATCCTCCAGTAAGTATTTAACGGTTTGACTTTTGTTATTTTCATATGTCGCGTAAAATTGAAATACAAATCTTGTCCCCTGAAACCAAGAAATATCAAAGAAGAGCGATTCGCCTAATTGATGACGAAAGTTTGACCAATTCTCTCGAAACAGGCGGATGGTTGGTGACTTATCTCTTTTCTACAAGAATTGAAATACAAATCTTGTTCCCTGAAACCAAGAAAGATTAAAAATCACAACAAAGGTTGCTCTAACGTGTTTCGATAGCCAAGCTATCATCTTCAGAGAGATTCTCTAAAGGTAACATTTTCATACATTTTTTTAAAGTTTAATCTACTCGCAAAGGGCAACCCTAATATGCCTTCAAAGCACTGCGAGTAAGATGCGGAAACAAGGGTAGATGGCCTTCTTAAGTAATGATAAGTTGTAATTCTTGGGGAAATTGCTTTCGGTAACGAGTTCCTTAGCTTGGAAGTTCTATAGAAAAAAGAGTCTCCATAGACAGAAGTCCTCACTGTGTTAAGCTGGACCGCACAGGAATTTGCTGTCTCCGACTGTCTTGTATGCCTCAAAAATCTTGCCCTTGGGGGGATAAATCCTATTAGTTCCTGCGAGCATCTCTTATGATAATACTTGCAGGAAAGTGTTCTCTCTGAAAGGTAACAACTTGGCTAGCAAAACGTGTTGAGGAACCTTTGTTGTGTTTTTTAATCTTTCTTGGTTTCAAGGAACAAAATTTGTATTTCAATTCTTGTAGAAAACAGACAAGTTACCAACCATCCGCCTCTGCTCTAGCGCTTCCAGAAAACTGGTCAAACCCTCGTCATCAATTAAGCGAATCGCTCTTCTTTGAATTGAATCCAAAACAGCTAAAGTGTGCTTTGGGGGCTGAACTCCAAACACGAGAACAGTATTCTAAAGTTAGCCTAACTTTAGCTTTGTATAGTGTGAGTAGTTGATCAGATGTGAAATACTTTTTAGCTCTAAAAAGGAAACCTAGCTTCTGAGAAGCGAAATTGACAATGGCGAGCACATGATCGTCCCAAGAGAAGTTGGTGCTCGTATTCACTCCTAGAATAGACAGATTAGATCCCATCGGGAGGATTTTACCGTCCATTAGTATGTTTGTTGCATTATCCCTTGATGTTTTCTTAGAGAAAACCGCAGGCTGAGTTTTTAAAGCGTTGAAATCGGCCAGATTTTTCTTATCTCATTCCAGAATGAGTTCGAGAGTCCGATTAATCATCTGTTCCCTTAAGCGATTTGAAGCATAATAGTTTGTCGGAGAAAAAAGAAGGCACCAGGTTACTACCATCTACTTAACTGTATATCGGAATGGAAATTGAAGCTAAGAGATCGTTTATGTGTAACAGAAACAGAGTTGGAGACAGAACAGACCCCTGAGACACCCCTGCATTAATCGTAAATGTCTCGGATGAGATGCCATCGACGGCAACCTGAAGAGATCTGTCAGCGTAGCTGTATATCGGATTAAATAATGTAACTTAAAAAAAATTGATGAAATCACCATTCATCTAGAGTGAGACAGAAAGACAATTGCAGGTGTGTAAAAATGGGTAACATAATTGCAACTCATCTAATTTTATAATTAAACAGACTGTCTTGTACATGATATTTTCCAACTAATTCAATAACCTTTCTATTGTAATTATTTTCTTATTTATACACTGCGAAACTAATGCAAGGCCGAAAAAAGGCAACTAGTTACCAATTAAAATTTCCTGCGAATAAATTCGCAGTTTAAACGAAAAAATTCGTGCTAGTCCGATCTTCTATATTTACCGCAGTGGAAGCAATATGATGCGAATCGTAAGCGGAGCGAAATTTTACAAATGTTGAGATTTTTCCGCATTGGTCTGGGGGACCTTCAAGTAGATGTGCATGTTGAACTTGACGATGAAACGTTCTGCTTTTTTTTCTGAAAATTTATACAAAAATGGCAAGTACTTTTGATTTACCAACGATTTTCGTCTGCAATTTATTGTCGCTATCGGCCGATTTTCATGCAAAGAAGAGGGTCATCCTTCTTCTTCCTCTTCCTCTTCCTCTTCCTCTTCCTCTTCGTCTCCGTCTCCGTCTTCCCCTTCCTCTTCTTCTTCTTCTTTTTCTTCTTCTTTTTCTCCTTCTTCTTCTTCTTCTTCTTCTTCTTCTTCTTCCTCTTCTTCTTCCTCTTCCTCTTTCTCTTCCGCTTTCTCTTCCGCTTTCTCTTCCGCTTACTCTTTCGCTTCCTCTTCTTGTTCCTTTTCCTCTTCTTGTTCCTCTTCCTCTTCCTCTTCCTCTTCCTCCTCCTCCTCCTCCTCCTCCTCCTCCTCCTCCTCCTCCTCCTCCTCCTCCTCCTCTTCCACTACCTCTTCCTCCTCCTCCTCCTCCTCCTCCTTCTCCTCTTCCTCTTCCTATTCTTCTTCTTCTTCTCCCCCTTCCTCTTCCTCTTCCTTTTCCCCTTCCTCCTCCTCCTCTTCTTCCTCCTCGTCACCCTCCTCTTCTTCTTTTTCTTCTTTTTCTTTTCGAAGACCTATTGGTCTGTTTTCCTTCGAATTCAGGCATTCTGGTTTTCTTGATATGTGGATGGTTAGCTGTCTTTTCATCTCTTCGGTGGTCTTCCTCTTGGTCTACATTCTACGGGCATGTCCCCAGGGGCCTTCGAACAACTCTGTCTTCTTCGATTCTTCTCACGTGGTCATACCGTTGCCCCATCTTACCACATCGTCCACTCCACATATTCTTCTGATCTCATCGTTATCTCATCTCATTTCATCGGTTCATCCAATTATATAAAATATTTTTTTTGGGGTCTTCAGGACAGAATTTAATTAATAATTTGCTATGGTTTCATCTTTCATGCATAACCCAAGCAATGTATTGTTTTTTCCAATTCCCGATCGCGCAGCTGTTGTATCTTTCTTCTTATTTAGCGATGTCGAAGCCGTTTGAAGTCAGTAATAGCCCGAAAAGGGATACATGATAATTTGAAATTTTTTCAGTGTAACCAGCTATAGCTGAAGAAAAAAAAATCAGGCATTCGTTTCGTACTCATTTTTCTTTATTTTCTTTTAAAATTAATGAAATTATGTCTGAAACGCCTACAACAACACTACTTCAATCAATGAGAACTTGCTATTAACATACAAGAACTGGGATATTTCAACTTAATTTTCGTTAAATGTCTTTTGTAAAAAAAAATAGTTAAATTAAATTTGGCAACTTAAATGCCTTTTGTAAAAAATTAGTTAAGATGCCAAATGTATCCAAATATATTCTGGCAAAATAAACTGGTAAAATGATTCGAGTTCAATTACATACAAACAAACAAGAAGGTAGCAAACCGACAAGATGTATTGTGTAACAGTTCCGTTAGTTTGGAAAGTTAACACAATGAGGATGCGATTCATGACATATCTTTGAATCTGAAATAAATACCCATAGTGTGAAAAATGTTTAATAAGGAAGTACATTACTAACATTACCTTAATCGAACGTAATTCAAATTGACTTAATTACCAAAAACCTGGTTTATTATTTTTTTGTCTTTTTGTGGCTTTCAGCATAGCGCGAGTTATAATAAATTCTGCAAAAAAGCATAATATTCCTAAGAAGCTTTATTGAAAAGTTACATGCTTCCTATATGAAATATGCATTGAAAATCTGGAAATTTAAGTGGATTATGTTTCGGAAGGGGCCCCCTTCTTTTTGATACTACCATGACTGAGATGCGACCGGTCTTTACATATCTTCGATACTTATTATTCATCCTGAATACTACTTACATAAAATTCTGCGTTTACAAAAAAGTAAACTGAACTATTAGAATGAGCAACATTTTTCAAAAAATGAATGAATAAATCATTTTTTCTTTTCATTTAATTTGGCGATCTTTTGCCATTTTCCTGACATCTTCATCTCGTCTAACTGACAATATTTCACGTATGAGACGAGCGTTTGCGATATGCAAAAGAGCAAACGCAACAAAATTTACCATTGTTTTAAGCGAATCTTCATCTCCACTAGTTATAAAAATAGCTTATTTACAGACTCTTCTGATCGATTAGGAGAATTTTACCTTTGGTATGGCTGAGTTATTGTTCTGTCTCAATTATTACTTTGTATTTGTCATTTCGAAAATCTCGCATCTACATACTGAGTTACTACCGTGGTCTTCTATCTTAAATATTGTTTTTATTTTTTTCATACCAGCACGGCTGCATACGAGCTTCGCTCTGATATGGTTGACATACTGAGTTACCGTGATCTTTTGTATCGAATACACCCTTCACCCCCTTTCTTACTTTCATTTCGGAAGTATGCTTCACATTAAGTTGCAATGCTCTTCAGTCTTGAATCTGGTTTTTTCTCCCTGTTTTTGACGATGGGCAACAAAACGTTGAATACTCTTAGTAGTTTGATGACACGGTCCAATCCCAAAAGAATTATATATTTTAACAGAATTAATTCATGTTTACATCGTTGTCGACCCTATATTATTACTTCATCCTCTGTATTTACTACATCCTCGGTATTTCCTCTCCATTAGCATTTAATTTCAGGACTTATCTAAACAAATTCTGTACGAATTAGGTAATGAAGGTCCTATTACAGTTCCCTGAGAAACTTGATTCTGGAGTTTTGGGAATACTCGATACCTTAACAAATTAACTGAAAAGTACCATACACCGCCACTAACTCTTCTACTCCTAAAAATTAAAAGCCATAATAGTTCTTTTTGTGGATTTTAAAAGGCTACTATTTTTTTTAACACAAGTGGTTTTCCAATGGCAACGATGAAGGTATTTTCGAAATTATAAATTATCGTATCTACAGCTATATGTAGAAAAATGTTACAGAACAACTTCTAAAAATGGTTAAATAATGGCGCAATACTAATGGAATCTAATGATTTAAAACCACAAACGCCAGTAAATTAAAAAACAACAATAGAATCATGTGGGAACTTCGAAAGAATACAAATGTTTACCAATCGTTCTTACATTTAAAACAGCGTCAGCTTCAGCATGGTCATCAGATGGTATTAATATCCGACAAAACACATCAAAAATCAACGTAAAATGTTACGAATGCGACTACTCTCCTTGAACTCACTAAAAAATCGAACGTACAAACACCGTCACTTACGAAATGTTCACAAAAACATCTTATTACACACACGTTGGATGTAGTGAGCGCAAACACACTCTCGTCGGCGATGGTGAGGTGACTGAAACGAAGCGAAGGAAGCAGAGGCAGAATGCGCGACTTCAGCGAGGTCCTGGAAGAGAGGTGGATGGAAATGGAAAACCGAATATTGCGCCGTAGTAAAGATTAGAGCCATTCAATTTCAACTCTAATAATGTGGCTTATGATTATAGCCTTTAATTTTACCTTGACAAACTCGGAAAATGCGACTTCTTAAATTTGTTCCGTTATCCGCGCTGTATCGTGCATAAACCATCGTTTTCTTACGAGATGCGGGTCGGCCTACTTTAGCAGCGAAAGGATGCTTAAAATTTTCCATTTTCAGATTTTCTCATTAGAAGTATCTAACAATAATAATTCTAACTAATTAATTAATCCAGCACGGATTTGTATCTAACAAAACCTCTGTTGAATACAATAATTGTTTACAATTGCTTACTCCCAGAATTTTTTTTGTCTTCAGTAGCTAAATTCCAACAACAACTTCTTTGTTGAAATTTCGAATTTTAAACCAATAATTTTCAAAACCTGAATATGTTTGTTGCATTATCCTTTAATATATAAACCAATAATTTTCAAAACCTGAATATGTTTGTTGCATTATCCTTTAATGTTTTTTAGAGATAACTGCGTCCTGCGCTTTTAGGGCATTAATGGCAACCAGATTTTTTTTACCTCATTCCAGAACGAATTCGAGATCCCATTAATCGTCTGTATTTGCAGTTCCTTTGGCCGATCTATAGTAACAAAGGATAATGGTTTGTCGGGAAAAAAGATGACACCAGGCTACTATCATCTGCGTAGCTGTATATCGGATTGGAAGTTGACGTTAACAAATCGTTTATATGTAACAGAAACAAAGTAGGAGACAGAACAGATCCCTGAGGCAACCATCGGTCAGTAATCGCAAATGTCTCGGATGAGATGCTATCAACGACGACCTGAGAAGATCCGCTAACAATAAAACTGGATATCAAATGTCAGAGTCTAGGTGAAAGACCGTAAGATGTTAATTTGGCGAGAAGAGACCTGTCGAAGGTCTTTTTGATATCTAATGCCGCAACCATGCCCCACCGCGTTTTTCCATAGCTGAGTTCCAGACATGAATTACATATGCCTGGAAATCGCCAGTTGAACGTTGTTGTCTGAAATAGTATTGCCTGTCCGAGTTGATTCTATTCTAGTCCAGATATATGAGAATCTTGACGTTGATAACCTTCTTCATCACTTTATATATAACAGACAATAAAGATATGGAGCGATAGTTGTTAGCCAGATTCCTTTTACCCGTTTAGGGACTGGCTGCACCCTAGCAGATTTCCAAATGTTAGGGAATACACCTTTGTTGTAAGAGAGTGTCAACAATTTGCTTAGGACAGGAGCCAACTCTGGAACGCACTTATTAAGAACAATAGCGGGGATACCATCAAGGCCAGAAGCTTTCGATGTGTCGAGCTCGAGCAAAATCTTCCTGACTGTGCGTCGTTTGAAAACAACTTCAGGCATCGAAGTGCCAACCAACAGGAAGAATAGGGGGTTCTGCGTTTCGAGAATCAAGGTTGGAACTTTCAGCAAACATTAAGGTTAGCAGGTCAGCCTTTTCCTTGGAAGTAGTAGTAAAATTGTTATTGTCATCGAGTAAAGGTGCAAAATTTGAAGATGTAAAATTGTTTCCAAACGACTTTGCCAGTTCCCAAGAGGACCTGGAACCATTCCGACAGTTGATAAGCCTCTGGCGCATTTTACGATCGAAGTTACTTTTTACCTCATCAAAAACCTATTTCCAAAAATGTTTCAAAGGTGATCTGAGGCTCGACTGAGGAATTACTTCTCCAACGACGAGAGACGCGATTTTTGCAGAAGACAACACGAGCACATTTTTTGCTGAACCGCAATTTACTGGAGGCAGACTTCTTTTGGGGATGGGGAATTGAGCATTCCATACCGACCAGGATAGTTTTAGTGATGGATTCGGCGACTGAGGAAGGGTTGTCTGAGTTAAAGCAGACTTCTTGCCATGGGAAAGGTGCAAAGAAGTCTCAATTCTTCCCAGTTTCCAGAGTTAAAGTGCCAAACCCTACGGGGCTGTGTCTGAGAAGGAGGTGGTATATGAAGCGAGCGAGAGGCTGCTACAAGCTAGTGATCGGAATTTCCAAACGGTGATGTCACAGGGATTTTATACGAATTTGGAGAATTTGTAAGGAAAAGGTCGAGTAGATTAGGTTGATGGGTATCTACATCAGGAATTCTTGTGGGTTCCTCAGCCAATTGCAGAGTCCACAAGTGATGGCGAAAGCTTCTGCCACCTTTCTTGCGTCGTCAGTTCGAAAAGAAAACCTTAACCAGGTGATGTGTTTGTTGAAGTCACCGAGAGAGACAACCTCAGTGTTTGGATAATTCCCCTGTGGGTGATCAAAGGTTACGGAGAGATAAGAAAGGAGCTATCTGTATGAGACGGATCGTTTGAACAAAGATAAAGTAAACAAATAATGTCATTTTGCTTTTGGAATAGATTGTCAACCAATTCACATTATAATCAGCAGATTCTAATGTCTCTTCTCGTTGGCAAAATTTCAAGCTTCATTAAAAATCTTTTTCAACATTTTTATTCAAATTTTATCTACATTTTGCTCTAAAATTTCGGTAATCCGAAAATTATGATTATTTTTAGAAGTGTTGACTTTTTCCCTAATTACCGGTATGGAAATGTTCATTTGTTTTCTGATAATTCCGAAAAAATGTTTCCTGTAAAGGCAGCATTTTTTTAGTTTTAACTTTGGTCTCGGAACCTCCAGAAATTTTAAGTTTGATGTAAAATTTTCTTCTACATTCCACGTCTTTTTCACATTTCAACTTTTTTTTTTAAATTCTTAATTTAAACTTTCGTTTTTTACTTTTTTCTTGATTTTCAATCTTAAAATTGATCTGTTGCTAGTTGTTTGAACTATTTTTTCTTTCGAATATTATACTCTAATTTCGAAATTAAACACTTTCCATGAAATTCTGAGTTGAGGAAATCCGAAACTTCGGAATTTTTTATCAGTTTCGATTATTTTTACTGAATTTTAAATGTTTGGCAAAGATTCCCAAATTCTGCTTTCAATGTTTATTTCTTTCACATTTTTTTTTGTAAACTCAAAATTTCTACATTTCTATCAATTTTGATTTTAACTGATAATGATTTTAATCCTGAAACCTCGAAATACTTTATTTTTTACTCGTTCCTTGTTTAAGTTTTACTCGAAACCCGAAAATCTAATAATTTTGTAATTATAGGTTTTTTTAAAACTTCAACTTTTTTAAAAATTCAGATTCTTAGTATTTTTAGTTTTTCCTAAAGTTCTCACTTTTGAGATATTAATTTCGACTATTTTTCAGAGACTGAAATTTGAATCTGAAGTCAAACCAAAGTATTATTTTTTCGAATAATTTAATGTTTTTATTTTTAAAATTTTAACTTTAATTTTCGAATATCTATTTTTCTCAAATTAACAAAGTTTTTTTACATAAATCTATTTTTTTTAAAAGCCTTGTGCTTTTTTCAAAATGCGGGCTTTCATTACTATTTTTCTAGACATTTCCGTTTCGTTTAAATTATTGATTCGAAACGTAGACTTTTCATTGAAATTTCGAGAAAGTTTTTTTTCATTTTGTTTCTTATTAAATTTTTTTTCTCGAACTGCATTTTAGTCTAGTTTAAAAAAATAGTTTAAAAATAAATTTCTTACCTTCATCAATATAATAATCAATTAAATTTAATTTAAAATTTCACCAAATATTTACATAAAATATTGCCTTATACTCGAAATTTTATCTTCAAATTTTATTCTGAAATTTCGACCCAAACCTCGTTATTTTTCGACTTTTTTCTCGACATTTGAGATTCAGTTTGAGATTCTGTTGTAAATCCTGCTTTTTTTCAAAATTCAGCTTGCTTTTCATGATTTTCAAAATGTAAATGCAAAAATGTAAGGATGTTTTTGCTTTTCTGAAAAATTTCAATTGTTTCGATTTCAATTTTTACTTTTTTTTCTACGGGTTCGCCTAAAAATTTAAAATTTCGAAATTTTTCAGGTAGTTTTGACTTTATTTTCAAAATAATAGTACAGTCACACCTCTATGTAGCGAAATCCCACAAAAAAATTCGTTATATAGGTTTTAGGGGGACGGGGGTTACATTAAAAATACACGAATCATATGTAAAAGGGATTCTAAACTTGTTGGCGATTTTCTTTTTTTAACTCTGGTTATAATCTATTGATCAAATGAACTTTTTTACTGAGCGTTAAAGCTTTTTTTCGATATTTTTTTGCAATTTTACTCTTCCTACTCTTCTGGCACAAAAATCAACTGAAAAAGACAATCTTTTTTGTGCTAACAGGCCAACAAAGTCATTAGCACTTTCTCTGAACCGAATGCAACTAAAAACTAATTAAACCTTAGTAAGTCATTAAACCATAGAAAGTATCCTAAAAAATGAGAAGTTTTTCTGAACGGAAGCATTTAAAAACTGATTAAACCTTGAGTTATCTTCATTCAAAAATTCGTTGCATGGAGGTATTGCGTTCGTTAAGTGGGGATAATTTTAAGTGCAAATTTGCTTAAAATATTGCGTTCCATGAAAAAATTGTTATATAGAGGAATTCGTTATGCGGGCGTTTGTTATAGGAAGGTTTGAATGTATATTACATGTATGTTATTAAAGACTTTATCCAAATATTATTTTTTAGTAAGAACTTTGTTACCTAAACCTCTATTTTTCGGAGTGTTCCCATAATACCAATTTTAGAGTTTGAAGTTCGTTATCAGTCCTTAGTTGTATCTCCTAAATGGTAATGCTTGGTACATCTTCCTGATTGAAAATTTGAATTCAGTGTACCCAAATTACTGAAAAAGTAGCATTGTATAAAAATGTTTAAAATAATTGACATTTACAACCCTTACTTTAAATTTTGTTGGGTTTTTATCGTTAATAAAGTTTAATAGTTGTGAATGTTTAAAATTTCGTGCTTACAGGGCGATATAATAATTACAACCAGTTAAATATCGTAAAAACTATTGAAAAAAAATTGATAACCATGTAATTTCTTATGGAATTTCTAAAGTAAGTTAGGTTATACGGACTCAATATGAACAAATTTACATTTGGGAATTCATTTCTAGTACATTCTACCAAAAATCGTTGATTATTTATTCGGTCAACGCAACGGTAAGATTTATTGCACACAGTGGAACCTTAATGGCGGACGAGAATACTTCTGCGTCTTGTCATGACACCTCTCTCAGATCAGTTTCTATGATTATTATTATATAGCAGTCTATGCTTTATTACGTGTTCTGTGTTTATAAATTGAAATAAGGTTAAGTTGATTTGTTTACTTCTTTCCACTTCTTTCTAAGGTTTACTTTTAACATGTAAGAAGGAAATAATGTCATTTATTGATGGTAAGTTTATTCTGCAACAGCTGTTATTGGTTTTATGCGTATACTATATGGTTTTATCACTTTAATAACGTAAAAACTAGAATTAAAAACAACATTCTCCAAACTGCGGGGTTTATTTTTGAATCAGGTTAATGCTTGCAATTTCTTATTTTGCTCTGATACCTTCACCAAATGATTTATTTTCAGGATTGCCCGTTAATTAATTTGCCAACTCAACCTTCTGTAGCCTGTTTTCGAATGTTTTTTCAAGTAACCCTTTTATTTTTCCATTGAAATATTTCTTTATTGTGACTGAATGATTTTGACGATGACATTATTCGGTCATAGAAATTCCGCTGTCTTTTATTTCATAGCGACGTTGCCTAGTCTAAATACTACGTTAATTAAACGAGATAAATACTTTTGATGTGGTTTTGACTAGGGCAGTATCGACAGTACTACCTTAAAGTCGAAATTATTAAAAGTCAAAAATTTTGGAACTCCAAATTTCGAAATACGTTGAAATTTTTCTGAAAGTTTGTCAACAAAAAGCAACATTTTTAAAATAAAAGGCGAACTTTTGTAGATAATTTCTACATTTTTAAAAATGTTTAAAGCGGTTGTTAAACTTTTAGATCATTTGCTTTTTTTATCCGTTCAGCTTCCTCAATTAAAAAATTCATAACACGACACTGATTTTTACAAAGGCGTAAAAAGGACATCGATTAAAAAAATTTTTTTTAGATATTTCGACTTTTCTCGAAATTTCGACTTTACTCGAAATTTCGACTTTAATCTCTAAATTTCGACTTTTTTTTCGGAATTTCGACTTTAATCTCAAAATTTCGACTCGAAAAATCGATATTTCGACTTTAATCTCAAAATTTTGAGAAAAAAGTCGAAATTTTGATAATTAAAAATGGAAATTACTGAACGCATCTTACTGCCAACCGTCAAATTGTTGTAAAAGAGGTGAGGTGGGACGCAACTGTCATCTACCTAACTTAACCATAGAGTACAGAAATTTCGAGATTAAAGTCGAAATTTCGAGTAAAATCGAAATTTCGGGAAAAAAGTGGAAATTTCGAGATTGAAGTCGAAATTTCGAGTTTGAACTCGAAATTTCTAAAAAAAATTTAATTTTAATTAATGTCCTTTCTACACCTTCCTAGATTTTAACAAACATTGAAAATTTACGGTCTTCTACAGTATTTCCTGTGACAGGTTTGGCAACACGGCGCGGGAATTCACATAGCACTCAAATTTATCTAGCGTCTGCGTCTGACCGTCTGAATTATGTGTTTTGTGGGAATTACTTTCAATTAAGGTAGTTCCTTTGACTATACATATAAATGGACGGAGCATTCAATGTGTTAGAAGAGTATTAACTTGGGCCGGTAATTGTGGAATAAGGATGAACTCTGAAAAAGAACAAGCTAGAAAGAGTACGTTTTGCCATCGGGTTCGATGCAATGGTCATGTCCAGAACTAACCAATCACGTTTATAATATTGAATTTGTCGTCGTTTTTGTCGCTTAAATGTCATTTGTGTCGAATGGCGTTTGTTTACCTTTTTATGCGTTCTACTTCTAATAAGTTTCTTGTTTTGTTTGGTTACAGTTAATCAATTTAGATAATTTATTAGGTTTAAATGATTTCGGGAAAGTAGGAAGTTCGCTAGTAATGAGTATTTCGTCCTGTTGGTGTCTTAATAATGAGGTTGATCTTACCCAGATTCCTGACTTTTAGGATAATGGGTTCCGCCGAAATTCCTTAGGGAAAAGAGGCGTTTCAACATTTCATTTATGAGAACACAAAAGGTTAGCTATTCATCTTCATAAAATAGAAAGTTTTTTATGATTTTTTTTAGAAAAACGATTTTAATAAAGATGCAAATACAAACATATTAATCAGCCACATTCGTTATCGAAGGGGAGGCTCTAGGAGATAGTAAAATTATTTTCAGTATTTGGGACCTTGGGACAATGTTGAGTTTTTTATTGTCTACAACTTAATAACCAGATGTGCCTATTCTGCATTCCATTTTGAGGTTCTTTTAGGTATAACTAAAAACCCAAGAATTATTATCACCTTAAATGTACTATCTTTGCCCTCAAATGTAAGGGTGCATTTCTTGAAATTACGACATGGTAAATGTAAAATTCATTTCTAATTGTAAGTTTTTTTTTTTAGTAATATATTATTTTTTCTATATTTCTGTTTTATTTCAATTTAAAAAAAAAGTTTTTATCTTTCGCTATATTTGTACATCATTAATACTTTTATAATATTTTAGAGATCAGTTTATTTAAATAGTCATAAAAATACTTTATGCAGCGGTTAAACATTTATGTTAGATCCGAAAATAATGGAAGTATAAATATTTTTCGGACAATTTTTCTAATAAAGATTACTTCCATTTTGTCGTTAATACGAAACATACTTTAAGAGATTTAGCGTTAGTGTCGACAATATCATACTTTCAAGCATGCGCAAATGGTCGATCCCGATGGCACGTCGATTGTCTGTCTCTATTTTCCCGGCCCTTATTTTGGACCGAATGCTCCATCCATTTATTTATATTATCTAAGGGTAGTTCGCATACTGTAAACTGCACCTTTAAGCAATGTATAATTGCATTAACTGCGAATAGGAGTCGAGTGTCGTCAATTTCGATTTGTGGCTGTTGTGTACGTGTTTATTTAAAATGAGTAATGCTCGAAGAAGACAAAAGAAGCATTCTGCCGAAGAAAACTTGGTACAACAATTCAGAAAGTTACGAGTTACGAACTACGACAAAAACTACTTTCCAACGCCAAAATTGATACAAATGAACCAAACCTTGATTAACAAGATTTACAACATGGGATGCCAAGGCTTCGAAGCAGAAAAAGATGCTATGTGTACGTTGTTTAAAGTTCCTCGAAGTAAATGGCCTGATGTCGTATCCGAGGACCACTTTGATATCCACCATATTAAAGAAATAGTGAACCCGTTCCTATACTGCCAGTACTTTCTAAGAAAACGTCAAATTAAAAACCGCTTTGGAAGTTGTACAGAAGAAACGATGTACCATGCGACTAAACAGTGCAACTTCAATAGAATTTGCTGCAAAAATTTCGACTGGCGGTTGAATGGCACTTCCAGTGGAAGACACAAACACGGAATGGGGGTTTCCTTTAGTCCACATAACAATTTTGCCATTAAATTTGTCAAAAATGAAAACTCCGCTTTGAAAGCGCTGTTTGTCACTAAGGTTGTAGTTGCTAAGGCTCACGTAGGAACTGGAGACACCGTTTTGCCAAACAGTGGATACGATACGACGAAAAGCAACAACGGAAACGTTTATGTTAAGTTTAATGACTGTGAATTTTATCCATCATATGTTGTATTCTACCAGGATTATTAGTCTTATATGGTTACTGTTTGTTAAAAATTTTAAACATGAGTTGATATTTTATTGAAAACAATAAAAATGTTGACTTATTGACTACATATTATTATTTATTTTTTGATCAAATCTTGATTTTTTGTGGTCTCTTATAAAATACAGTCTATTTCAGATAAATGTGCCATGGATTATAGAAGTAGGATAGTATGATAGTGCACTCTTGTAAAAAACAGAACCCACAAAGCATCTAGAGAGAAGGTAGTACGTTTTCGTGATATCGGAAGGGATGGAATTCGATAGAGTATTTACAATAACTCAGTAGAATAAAAATCCGCAGTCGGAGAGAGCAAATTCCTGTGCAGTCCAGCTTGACACAGTGAGGACTTCTGTCTACAAAAGCTGTTTTTTCTATAGAACTTATAAGCTATGGAACTCGTTACCGAATGGAATTTTCCCCAAAAATTACAACCAATCCTTGTTTAAGAAGGCGGTTCATCACCATCTATTTAATATTTTTTGGACATTTTGATTTAAAAACGATTTTTTTTAAATTGCACTTTAAAATAAATCAATTTTTTCAAATTTACTACTTTTCTGACAATTTATAGATTTTCATTTCCACCTTTTTTTGCGAATTTTAATTTTTTCGGATTGCCTTTTTTTTTAATTTTTAACACTTTTTTTTAATATTTTGATTTCTTGCAAAATTTCAGCCCTTTTTAAATGTTCCACTTTGAATAATTCGAATTATTAAAAAAAATTAACTTCCAAAATCCTTTTTTGTTAAAAATTTTAACTTTCACAAAAGTAGTTTTTGACTTTATTGAAAATTTTGAATTTTTTTCAAAAATTAACCTTATTGTCAAAATTTCAACAGTTTTCTGAAAATGATGAGTTTTTTAGAACTCAACTTCTCCATTATTTTCATCTATTTAATTTTTTTAAAGTTTTGTCTTAAAAATGACGATTTTTTTGAAATTTTCGACTCCTTTTTTTATTTTTGCCTTTTTTTAAAATTTTGATTTTTTTCACTTTTTCCATTGTTTAAAAATCTTGACCCTTTTGCGCCTTTTTCTCGAAATTCTGACTTCGAAGATTTTAATCTCTTTCAAATTATTCCATTGTTCTAAATTTGCAGATTTTTAAAATATTTTGTCTTTCAAATTTCGACTTTTCTTTGAAGTTTATACCGTTTTTTAAGAATTCGATTTTTTTTTAAGTTTCGAGTAGGAATGTCGATTCCTTTTTAAAATAATCGATTTTTGGATCGATTCGAATCGTGAACAAAGGAATCGATTCCCGATTAATCGCCTTGGTGAAATTTTTAAACATTTCTATTAAAAGAAAAATTGAATGATAATGATGAATTGGCGTCATATCTCCTATATCAGGGGTTCCCAACCTTTTTGTAGTCTAGAGCACATTCTAAAATATCGGTAGAGTGGCGGGCACCACATATTTTTAATCTACAAACTCCTTCCATAACTTCTCATTTTCCCATAATTTATTTTCTTATATAATTTGTAAATAAATAATAAACAAAAATGCTTCAAAATAATAAATTATTATTCAAATTTCATACACACGGAGAAATGTATTTGCAAAAAGTAAACAAAGTAAACAAAAAACAAATACAAAGAAAACATTTTATAAAAAATATAATATCAATATGTCAAAGTGATCTTTGGCATTGCATATTATTGACCAGTGCTTCATAATTAGGAAAGTATGACGATAATACTGTTAGCAAACAATCATAAAGATGCTCATTGGTGAGTCGAGATCTATATCTTGATTTTATTAAGTTCATGTTTGAAAACAATGATTCGCATAAATATGTCGAACCGAAAAATGATTCAATTTTATATAATATCGCAAACATACGAACGTATTTCATAAACCTAGGCACTCAAAAAAATTTAAACTAACAAATAAATAAAAATAATTCACATTTTTAATTAATGTTTATGAAAAAATTCTGTCTCTGTTGAATAGTGGCGGGCACATACGAATCGTTCCGCGGGCGCCATGGTGCCCGCGGGCACGAGGTTGGGAACCCCTGTCCTATATCAAAAATATCAACTGTAAGTGATACAAAGGTTAAAATGTGACAAAGCATTCAAAAATGGAAATTACGCAATAATTATAGGCAACGCAAAGCTTAAAGAAAATGGCGCCACCATTATGTCCAAATTTAAATTAAATTTAATTTTGAAAGTTTTTTTTTTGGATTTTAAACGCTAATATTTATATTTTAATTATTTATTCCTAATTAGAAAGAGCCTGATACATATTTATTTTCTGCTTTGTTTTTTATTTATGTATTTTTGTTTGTTTTTTACGAAGATGCAGAAAATACATTCATTTATAAAAATATATTTAGAAATATGAGGTTTAAACTGGAAATTACGAGATTGAAGTGGAAATTTTTTCTTTATTCGCCAAATTTCGAATTTTTTTGAGGAAATTTCATAGGATAAAGTCGAAATTTCGGCTTTAATCTTGAAATTTCAACTTTTTTTTACGAAATTTCGAGATAAGTCGAAATTTCTTATGCTACGGTTCGGTTAGGCAGATGACAGTTTAGCCTCACCAACCCTTATAAGACTATATTCTAAGCATCAACCCTTTTACAATTTAATATTAACACTTAGCAGTAGGGTACGTTTAGTAATTTCAATTTTTTATCATCCAAAATTTCGACCTTCTTGACATATGTATGCATGAAGTAGAATTTTCGAGAAAAAGTCGAAATTTTGAGTTCAATGTCGACATTTGATTAAAAAAAATTATATTTGGAAATTTCGACATTTTACAAAACCGTAAAAAGGACACTGATTATAAAAAAAAAATTTAGGAATTTTTTGTCAAAATTTCGATTTTTTTTTTGAAATTTCGACTTTCTCGACTTTTTCGACTTTAAACTCGAAATTTCGACTTTAATCTCGGAATTTCGACTTTAATATAGATTTTTTTTTTTCGAAATTTCGAGAATTAGTCGAAATGTCTATGCTCTATGATCAAATTAGGCAGATGACAGTTGTGTCCCACCACTTCTCTTTCCCAACAATCTTGACAGTTGGTAGTAGGGTGCGTTTAATAATTGCTATTTTTAATTAGTAAATTTTGGTCTTTTTTTAGAAATTTCGAGATGAAAGTTAAAATTTTTAAAAAAAAGTCGAAATTTCGAGTTTTAAATCGAAACTCCGTGATTAAGATCAAAATTTCGAGAAAAAAGTCGGAATTTGAGAAAAAAGTCGAAGTTTGAGAAAAACGTAAGTCGAAATTCCGAGAAAAAAGTCGAAATTTGAGAAAAAAGTCGAAATTTCTAGAAAAATAGTCGACATTTTGAGTTTAAAGTCGAAATTTCGAGAAAACTAGTAAGTTCGATATTAAGGTCAAAATTTCGAGAAAAAATTCGACATTTGAGAAAAAAGGTCGACAATTGAGAAAAAAGTCGAAAATTGAGAAAAAAAAACGAAATATCGAGAAAAAGTCGAAATTTCGAAATATTTCGAGAAAAAAGTCCAAATTTCGATAAAAAAAAAATCGAAATTTTAAGTATAAAGTCGAACTTTTCAGATTATGGTCGAAATTTGAGAATAACATCGAAATTTCGAGAAAAAATCGAAATTTCGACATATTTCGAGAAAAAAGTCGACATTTGCGAAAATAGACGAATTTTCGAGAAAAAAAGGTCGAAATTTGCGAAAAAAGTGGAAATTTCGATAAAAAAAGGTCGAAATTTTGAGTATAAAGTCGAAATTTCGAGAGAAATGTCGAAATTTCGAGAGAAATGTCGAAATTTCGAGAGAAATGTCGAAATTTCGAGAGAAATGTCGAAATTTCGATATTAAGGTCAAAATTTCAACAAAAAAGTTGATATTTAAGAAAAAAGTGGAAAATTGAGAAAAAAAAAAACGAAATTTCGAGAAAAAAGTCGAACTTTTTAGATTAAGGTAGAAATTTCGAGAAAATAGTCGAAATTTCGAGAAAAAGCCGAAATTTCGAGATAAAAGTCGAAGTTTGAGAAAAACGTAAGTCGAAATTCCGAGAAAAAAAATGAAATTTGAGAAAAAAGTCGAAATTTTTAGACATTTTGAGCGTAGTCGAAATTTCGGGAAAAATGTCGAAATTTCGATATCAAGGTTAAAATTTAGAGAAAAAAGTCGAACTCTTCAGAATAAGGTCGAAATTTCGAGAAAATAGTCGAAATTTGAGAATAACGTCGAAATTTCGAAATATTTCGAGAAAAAAGTCGAAATTTCGATAAAAAAAGATCGAAATTTTAAGTATAAAGTCGAAATTTCGAGAAAAATGTCGAAATTTCGATATTAAGGTCAAAATTTCGAGAAAAAAGTCGAAATTTAAGAAAAAAAAGAAATTTCGAGAAAAAAGTGAAAGTTTCGAGAAAAAAGTCGAAATTTTGAGAAATAAAGTCGAAATTTGAAAAAAAAAATCGAAATTTCGAGAAAAAAGTCGAAATTTGAGAAAAAAACGAAATATCAACAAAAAGTCGAAATTTCGAAATATTTCGAGAAAAAAGTGGAAATTTTGATAAAAAAAAGATCTAAATTTTAAGTATAAAGTGAAATTTCGAGAGAAATGTCGAAATTTCGAGAGAAATGTCGAAATTTCGAGAGAAATGTCGAAATTTCGAGAGAAATGTCGAAATTTCGATATTAAGGTCAAAATTTCGAGAAAAAAGTCGAAATTTGAGAGAAAAAAAACGAAATTTCGAGAAAAAAGTAGAAATTTTGAGAAATAAAGTCGAAATTTGAAAAAAAAAATCGAAATTTCGAGAAAAAACTCGAAATTTGAGAAAAAAAACGAAATATCGAGAAAAAGGGCGAAATTTTGAGAAAAAATCAAAATTTGAGAAAAAAGTCAAATTTTCGAGAAAAAAGTCGAAATTTCCAAATATTTTTCAAGAAAAAAGTCGACATTTGCAAAAAATAAGAATTTTCGAGAAAAAAAGTTGAAATTTGCGAAAAAAATTGAAATTTCGATAAAAAAAAGGTCGAAATTTCGAGAGAAATGCCAAATTTCGAGAGAAATGTCGAAATTTCGAGAGAAATGTCGAAATTTCGAGAGAAATGTCGAAATTTCGAGAGAAATGTCGAAATTTCGATATTAAGGTCAAAATTTCGATAAAAAAAGTCGATATTTGAGAAAAAAGTGGAAAATTGAGAAAAAAACGAAATTTCGAGAAAAAAGTCGAACTTTTCATATTAAGGTCGAAATTTTGAGATACAAAGTCGAAATTTTTAGAAAAATAGTCTACATTTTGAGCGTTAAGTCGAAATTTCGGGAAAAATGTCGAAATTTTGATATTAAGGTTAAAATTTCGTGAAAAAAGTCGAACTTTTCAGAATAAGGTCAAAATTTCGAGAAATTGGTCGAAATTTGAGAATAACGTCGAAATTTCGAAATATTCCGAAAAAAAGTCGAAATTTCGATAAAAAAGGTCGAAATTTTGAGTATAAAGTCGAAATTTCGAGAGAAATGTCGAAATTTCGATATTAAGGTCAAAATTTCGAAAAAAACAGTCGAAATTTGAGAAAAAAAACGAAATTTCGAGAAACAGAACGAAATTTCGAGAAAAAATCAAAATTTAAGAAAAATGTCAAATTTTCGAGAAAAAAGTCGAAACTTTGAGAAAAAAATCGAAATTTCGAGAAAAAAGTCGAAATTTCGAGCTTAAAATCGCAATTTGAGAAAAAAAGTTGAAATTTCTAAAAATAACATTTTTTTTTAGTCGATGTCTGTAAGATTTAAGATTTCGTTAAATTTCGATTTGAAAATTGAAATTTCACCTCTTTTCTAGAAATTTCGACTTTAAACACCAAATTTCGACTTTTTTTTCGAAATTTTCACTTTAAAGTCGAAATTTTGACTTTAATCTCGGGATTTAGAGGAAGAAAAGTAAACATTCCGTGATAGTTTTTTTTTCAAGTTTTCTAGTGTATTTATTAAAACGAGTGTAACATGTTCAACCACTAAATAAAAGTTTTTAAGACGGGTAACAGGGTAATAAAATAAAGTAGGGTAATTTTTGTGAATATACGGTAATTTTAACTGCGTATGCATGGAATTTTACCTTCAAATATATGGCAAAACTGCACCACAGTTATCTTTTCTGTTCAGTCAACAACATAATGAATGAAAAGAAATGTTAATGGTGCCATCTGTTGGCTTATTAACGTAACTATTGCTAGTAGATTGAAGTGGAGAATAACATAACGACGTAAATACACTTATATAAAAATAAAAAATTTTTGTCATTAATTTTACAGTGACCTGCATCTAAGGTAAATCGATCCGATTTTTAGGATTTTTGAATCGTTTATTAGATCGATCTTATATTTGAGATCGGTCTAAAGAATCAACCTTGAGACTTGAAAAAATCGATTTTTCGATTAATCGATCTCAGATCGACATCCCTAGTTTCGAGTGCTTTTAAAAACTTCATCTTTTTTGAAAATTTAGATTCTGTTAGAAAATTGTGACTTTGACATTTCTAGTTTTTTAAACTTATACTTTTTTAAAAATTGCAACTTTTCTCGAGATTTTGACTTAAAATTTCGATTCTTTTTCAATATTTCTACTTTTCGAAATTTTAACTTTTTTAATTCGATCTTTTGGTTCGACCTTTTTTAAGAAATTTAGTTTTTCTTGAGGAATTCGACTATTTTTGAAAATGTTGACAATGTTTTAATCTCGACATATCAAAATTTCCACTTTTTTGAAAATTTCAACTTGTTTTTCCCAAAATTCGTTTGACTATTTTTAAAATTTAACTTTTTTAAAATTTACTTTTGCAAAACTTTTACCTTTTTTTGTGAAAATTTCGGCTTTTCAAAAAAAAAGATTTTTTTTTTATAAAATGTGGGTTTATTGGAAATTTTAATTTTTTAATTTTTTTTAAAATTTCAGCTCCGAAAATTTTTACTCTTTTAGAAAATGTCAAGTTTTTCGCAAGCTGCGCTTTTTCGAAATTTCGACATTTTGAAATGTCAGAACTTTTCAACATTTTACTTTTATTGACATTTTGCAAGCTTTAATTTTTCGAGTTTAATTTTAAACTCGAAATTTCGGCCGTAAACTTGAAATTTCGACATTAATTTCGGAATTTCTAAAAGAAAGTCGAAATTTCGAGATTGAAGTCGAAATTTCTAGAAAAGAATTGACATTTCAAGAAAAAGGTCGAAATTTCAAGTTTAATCAAGTAAAAATTTTTTAATCCATGTCCTTTCTACGCTTCGTAAGACCTTAAACTCGAAGGTTCGAGATTAAAGACGAAATTTCTAGACTTTATTTTTGGAATTTCTAGAAGAAAGTCGCAATTGAAATGTCGAGTTTAAAATCGAAATTTTGAAATTAAACTCGAAATTTTGAGAAAATATTCGATGTTTCAAGTTCGAGGTCGAAATTTCGAGATTATAGTCGAAAGTTTGAGATTAAAGTTGAAATTTCGTGAAAAAATTCGATGTTTCAAGTTTGAGGTCGAAATTTCGAGATTATAGTCGAAATTTTCAGATTGAACCCGAAATTTCGAGAAAAAATTCGATGTTTCAAGTTTGAGGTCGAAATTTCGAGATTATAGTCAAAATTTTGAGATTAAACTTGAAATTTCGAGAAAAAATTCGATGTTTCAAGTTTGAGGTCGAAATTTTGAGATTTAAGTCGAAATTTCTTTAAAAAAAATCGAAATTTCGAGCAAAATGGCGAAATTTCTAAGAATTTTTTTTAATTCATATCCTTTTTACGCCTTCGTAAGCAAGAGAGTCCTAATTGAATTTTTAACATGCCTAATTTAGAGCAGCAGCATTCATTTACGATTTATTCGATTTATTTACGAAGAATTCATGATTCATCGATGATCTTACATTTTTGTACATTTAATGCAGGTTCCGAAACAAACGAAGCAAACATTAACCCCAAAGACCAAGAAATGGAGGAAGCAGAAATCGAAGAAGAAAAAAACGAAGAAGGTGAATATATATTTTGTTCAGAAACAAAAATTGAATCACATCTTAAAAAAAATATTTACATATTTGTCGAATCTTAAAAATGATCAGATGGGCGAAATACATCTTCGAAATGCATTTATTTGAATTGCGTGATTTATTTATCAATATTTTGCATATATTAAAAAAAAAATTGTATCTTCTTCTCATATTCGACTTTAATATTAAGGATTCAAATTCAATCACCAAATTTTGGTTTTATTCTTAAAAAACTTTAAATTTTCTTTCGTTTTATATTTTTATTTTATTGTTCCTTGCAGAAAAAATCAAATATTTGGAAAAGAAAGTGGAAATGTTTAAGAACCAGAGGCGAAATGTTAATAAAAAGTCGAAATTAAAGTCAGTTTCAAGGAAGAAACGAAATTTTGAAAAAAAAGTCGAAATTTTCAAAAAATCGTGCAATTTTAAGAAAAATCGAAATATTTAGGAGTTGAAAGTTTCAAAAAATCCGAAATTTCAAAAAATTACACTTATGAAAATGCCAAAATTTTTAAAAAACAAAGTGGAAACATGACAAATTATGAAATTTTTAGAGTGAACATTTTCAAAATAATTTAAATTTTTCGAAAAAAAATTAAATATTACTTGAAAATTCAATTCTTTAGATACCTCGAAATTTTCAAAATTATCAAAATCTTTAAAATCAAAATTTAAGAAAAGGTATTTAAAAAATAAGGTGAAATGTGCACTAAAAATAAAATGAAATAAAAACTTTAAAAAAGACAAAATTTTGAAAAAGTATTTAAAACATAAGTTGGAATTTTCACTAAAAAGAAGTAAAAGCTTTAAAATTTTGAAAAAAAAAATTCGATAGCTCCGAAAATTCATATTTTCAAAAAATGTTACTTTTCAAAAAAATTGAATTTTTGAATAAAAAAGGCGAACTTTTCAAAAATAAAATCGGGTTTTTGAACAACGATAGATATTTTCAAAAAGAATGGACATTTTAAAAAAAAATCGGAATTTTTAAAGGATTTCGAAATTTAAAAAAATCTAATTCTTCACGAAATGTCAATTTTCAAAAAATATGGAGATTTTGAAATAGTTTCAATCCAGAAATCATCGAAATTTTCAAAAAAAATCATATTTATGGAGAAATATATTGTAGAAGATCTAAATCAGCAAAAAAGGTCCAAAATCTTTAGAAAAAACCAAAATTTTGAAGACACTAGTTTTAGGTGAAAATTTTTTTAAAAATCGAAACTTAAAAGACGAATTTTTAAAAAGGTCAGAATTTTCATATGCCTCAAAGTACAAATTAAGAATTTTGCATACAAATAAATTCAAATTTGTGTGTGAAAACAGCACAATACTTTACAAACAGAACTGATTGAATTTCGATCACATGCGATACCATACGAATATAATAATTTTTCTTTTTTTCACAGATAGAGAAATTTTGATAGAATATACTTCACTAGAGGAAGCCCGGGGTCATATGTTTGACAAGAAAGCACCCTGGGATCAACAAATGACGATGCTTTTCATCGACTTATACAAGGAACGCATGGACGAATTCAAAGATCCACGCCTTCGACTAAAACGCGACTTATACGAAGAAATCGCCGCGGAAATGGTGAAATCCGGTTTCGAAACCACCGGCAATGAATGTAATCGAAAAATGAGGAATTTGAAGAATTATTTTTTAAATATCCACACCTTAGCGGAAGCCGAAGGTGAAAATGACATCAAGTGGCCGTATTACGAGTCCTTGCTGCCTATATTCAAAGAAGCGGCCAAGAGATTGGCCCCGAAAAAAATGATGTATCTTCCAGAAGATGAAGCCTTCGCCGACAGCGTTCAAATAGGAAATGAAGATAAAATAAGACTGGATGGTGAAACTGTCGGCGGTTTAAAAGCCACCAGAAGGATGATCGAAGCTGCAAATATTAAAGAGCAGAGAATTAACGAAACATTGGAGAAAATGCTGATGGCGGGCCTAGGCATAGATGGCAACACTGAAGGGGTGGAGTGGTGGTTGGATTTGGCCGAAGATCAGTTTTTTCGATTATTTCGAATGTCCAATAACGCGTTCATCGCGTTGCAGGCGGAAATAAACTACTTCGAAAATATAGCAAATGAAGAGAGGGATAAATTTCTTTTGGCCACTTTATGGTTCCTTACAAGCGCTGATGACATTGGCGACATAAGCGACATATTTGGGTTTGATCTAGAACCACTATTAAAGGATCAGTTGGAGCGGATTCTCCTGTTATCGAACGTTTATTTGCAGTGGCCCAAAGAAGCGGAAGCGAACATGATAGAAGAAAAATTTGCATTTTTGTATAATTTTCCAGGTGTGGTAGGGGTTCTAGGTTGCGCTTATATTGAAGTTTGTGTAGACAATTTGGAACAACGAGATAATTATTATAACGAACAATGTGGCAAACATGTTATTGTCCTGCAAGCAGTGTGTGATTGTAATTTTCTTTTAAGACATATCAGTGTTGGTTTTCCCGGCAATCTTTCAATATCGACGGTTTTTAAAAACAGTCCTCTGTCTACTCTTCTAACCAAACCAAATAATTATCTCCTAGCTGGTAATAAGCACATAATTGGGGGTACTGAACACCCTCAGATGCGAACACTGTTGACACCCTACAAGCATGGCATTTTGACTGACGAGCAAATGAAATTTAACGATTTGCATGGTGAAGTGTCTTCGGTTGTAGAATGTACGTTTACGGCTATGGGAAATCGTTTTATTAGATTAAACTCTGTGGACAATTTTGACCCAGAATTGGCTACACTCGTCATCAGTGCTATTTGCATTTTGTACAATTTTACTGTCGTTAAACATGATAAATGTGAACTTTATATGAAGTAGGTAATACAATTATCCTAGTGTTTGTTTTTTATTATCACACCAGCAGCTTTGTCAGCGTAGATTCCAAATACAGGAATATGTTACCTGGTCTTTCATCATTTGAATCAAGGAACTGCAGTTTTGGTATGCCGGGAACTCGCATCTTTTTTCGATACTGATATATGAGGATAGCATGAGCGGGATCCCTCAGGATTGGCGAGACTAATAAATACATACGCAACATACGCGAGCTCTTATTTTAAGTCTCGCGCTCTGTTCTATGCTACTTTCACCCGATCGATCTTCCTGATGTAGGGTTACGGCATGTCATATCTTGATTTAATGGTTGCTAGAATGGAAATTACTCGATTATTAATGTGCAGTTTTTAAAACCGGACTTATTGATAGCTTTATCCTATTTTTTGAAATTTGCATTATATCGCGTTTTAATTTAATTTAAAACATTTTATTTGATTAGTGGAGCATCAATGGCGGAAAAGAATAATCCGCAGAGACAAGTTTTTAGATCTTTCCATCAAAACTCTATGATCCATTTGTCAAATGGACTGGTAAAGTACCACAGAAAAAAATTGGCGGGAAATTCAAACCCAGTTCATAACTTTCAATACACGAATTTTCGCCCATGTAGTTCTTATGGGCGGAAACATTGACTATTTTCTAAGCGCCTGGAAACAGTTAAAAGTAAATTTCTTAATCAAAAAATTATGTCAAATCTTTAGGTTGCATTTAATGAAAAATAAACTTAACAAAAAATGCCAATAAAGAAATTATTTTTAAAAAATCAAAGCTACTACACACCAGTGTCGTAACTTGCTTCGCCTGATAGTCATTTAGTTACTTTTTTTTGCAACTAGATCGGAAATATCCTTTGACTACATATATTTATATTGTCCAAGGAAATATTAGGAGTGTTATTTGTTTTGACAGAAGCGTTCTATGCACAAAACATATATATGTATTCTAAGGTTCGAAGGGTGTCGGAATTGGGATTTATCTGCGCAAGTAGGCGTTTGGGTCCTAAGAGATGGCAGAAGATGGTATTGATATCACAACCATAGATTAAATACACGAAATCACAACAAAGATATGTGCATCTCTCTCCATCACATTGTTAATTAGACATTACTGACATATAATAAAATTGACATTTACTATATCCATAGAGAACTATATCAATCCTATAATGCACAGACCAATAGGTTTGAACATTTATTAGATTCGAAGTTTGGAAACCAAATACCGGTTTCGATCTTGTTAGATCTCGTCAGTTTGGTATATCCAACTCGAATGCTAATAAATGTTCCGACAAGTAAGTACTAAAACAATCACAGGCGTCGAGCGAGTGACTCTTTAGTACTACCACCTATTCGTCCATAGAGAAACTATGGCCATCGCCAACAATGTCGTATGCAAGAAGAATGCAACCTAGACTACAAATTCATGCAGCCCTCCAGGCGTGTATAGTGAATCATAGGTAGCCGAACTACCAACAGTTGAAACACTGCGCCACCTAGCGAAGCGGTTGCTCTCTAGGAGAGTTCCCAGAAGACAAGGATTCTATAATGCACAGACCAATAGGTTTGAACATTTATTAGATTCGAAGTTTGGAAACCAAATACCGGTTTCGATCTTGTTAGATCTCGTCAGTTTGGTATATCCAACTCGAATGCTAATAAATGTTCCGACAAGTAAGTACTAAAACAATCACAGGCGTCGAGCGAGTGACTCTTTAGTACTACCACCTATTCGTCCATAGAGAAACTATGGCCATCGCCAACAATGTCGTATGCAAGAAGAATGCAACCTAGACTACAAATTCATGCAGCCCTCCAGGCGTGTATAGTGAATCATAGGTAGCCGAACTACCAACAGTTGAAACACTGCGCCACCTAGCGAAGCGGTTGCTCTCTAGGAGAGTTCCCAGAAGACAAGGATTCTATAATGCACAGACCAATAGGTTTGAACATTTATTAGATTCGAATGGACGAATAGGTGGTAGTACTAAAGAGTCACTCGCTCGACGCCTGTGATTGTTTTAGTACTTACTTGTCGGAACATTTATTAGCATTCGAGTTGGATATACCAAACTGACGAGATCTAACAAGATCGAAACCGGTATTTGGTTTCCAAACTTCGAATCTAATAAATGTTCAAACCTATTGGTCTGTGCATTATAGAATCCTTGTCTTCTGGGAACTCTCCTAGAGAGCAACCGCTTCGCTAGGTGGCGCAGTGTTTCAACTGTTGGTAGTTCGGCTACCTATGATTCACTATACACGCCTGGAGGGCTGCATGAATTTGTAGTCTAGGTTGCATTCTTCTTGCATACGACATTGTTGGCGATGGCCATAGTTTCTCTATGGACGAATAGGTGGTAGTACTAAAGAGTCACTCGCTCGACGCCTGTGATTGTTTTAGTACTTACTTGTCGGAACATTTATTAGCATTCGAGTTGGATATACCAAACTGACGAGATCTAACAAGATCGAAACCGGTATTTGGTTTCCAAACTTCGAATCTAATAAATGTTCAAACCTATTGGTCTGTGCATTATAGAATCCTTGTCTTCTGGGAACTCTCCTAGAGAGCAACCGCTTCGCTAGGTGGCGCAGTGTTTCAACTGTTGGTAGTTCGGCTACCTATGATTCACTATACACGCCTGGAGGGCTGCATGAATTTGTAGTCTAGGTTGCATTCTTCTTGCATACGACATTGTTGGCGATGGCCATAGTTTCTCTATGGACGAATAGGTGGTAGTACTAAAGAGTCACTCGCTCGACGCCTGTGATTGTTTTAGTACTTACTTGTCGGAACATTTATTAGCATTCGAGTTGGATATACCAAACTGACGAGATCTAACAAGATCGAAACCGGTATTTGGTTTCCAAACTTCGAATCTAATAAATGTTCAAACCTATTGGTCTGTGCATTATAGAATCCTTGTCTTCTGGGAACTCTCCTAGAGAGCAACCGCTTCGCTAGGTGGCGCAGTGTTTCAACTGTTGGTAGTTCGGCTACCTATGATTCACTATACACGCCTGGAGGGCTGCATGAATTTGTAGTCTAGGTTGCATTCTTCTTGCATACGACATTGTTGGCGATGGCCATAGTTTCTCTATGGACGAATAGGTGGTAGTACTAAAGAGTCACTCGCTCGACGCCTGTGATTGTTTTAGTACTTACTTGTCGGAACATTTATTAGCATTCGAGTTGGATATACCAAACTGACGAGATCTAACAAGATCGAAACCGGTATTTGGTTTCCAAACTTCGAATCTAATAAATGTTCAAACCTATTGGTCTGTGCATTATAGAATCCTTGTCTTCTGGGAACTCTCCTAGAGAGCAACCGCTTCGCTAGGTGGCGCAGTGTTTCAACTGTTGGTAGTTCGGCTACCTATGATTCACTATACACGCCTGGAGGGCTGCATGAATTTGTAGTCTAGGTTGCATTCTTCTTGCATACGACATTGTTGGCGATGGCCATAGTTTCTCTATGGACGAATAGGTGGTAGTACTAAAGAGTCACTCGCTCGACGCCTGTGATTGTTTTAGTACTTACTTGTCGGAACATTTATTAGCATTCGAGTTGGATATACCAAACTGACGAGATCTAACAAGATCGAAACCGGTATTTGGTTTCCAAACTTCGAATCTAATAAATGTTCAAACCTATTGGTCTGTGCATTATAGAATCCTTGTCTTCTGGGAACTCTCCTAGAGAGCAACCGCTTCGCTAGGTGGCGCAGTGTTTCAACTGTTGGTAGTTCGGCTACCTATGATTCACTATACACGCCTGGAGGGCTGCATGAATTTGTAGTCTAGGTTGCATTCTTCTTGCAAACTATATCAATGTCAAAAGCTGTTGCCATTTACAACTTTCATCAATAGATGTCTCTTTCAATGTAAAATCTGGGAATTTATAATTTTAAACGTTGATTCATTGGTGATATTGTTTGAATGTCATTTTAAAAATTGCTGAGCATTCAAATTTTGTCTTTCATTTATTGCAGTGTATTATTTGTTTATTTTGATATAAATATTCTTTCTGTTTGTCTTAAATGGTGTTGTTTTCATAATTGAAAACTACGAGATCTGATTGAGTTTATGCGTTCAACAACAGAACTGACGCCTGCTACAAAGTAAGTAATCTTAGTAATTGCTCATTGAATTCATAACATGTATATGCTTTGTGGGAAAGAAAATCTAACAATAAAAACTGCTTTAGGTGAGCGTAGTAGCTGAACATTGTGAAAGGAATAACAGAGTTGGAGAATCAATAAACAGTAGGCTGTTTGAAATTGAAAAGAAGAAATTTATTCAGGGAGATACCACTAAAACTCACGAAACTTATACTACCAACGTTAAATTTATCAAGTTAGTATCTAAAAATGTTTTTTAATAATGATAGCCTATATATTTCAGTACTTTAAACCTATTTAAAAATAGCTACACGTAATTGTCAACAGAGTTTATATTATATCATAACAAAAATTCCATCAATTATGAAACAAATTATGCCGAATCCATATCAATAAAAATTTGTGTTGTTATGTTTTCCACACAGGGTCAATTGTTTTGTGATGTAAATAGTTACTTTGTATGTTATAGCACCAAATCCGTTAATGTACGTCCTAATCCCTGCAAATACAGTGTAAAAATCGTAAATATAACCTAACTTTTTGTGCAAATACAAGGCACAACATATATTTTTATTTATGTGCATTGAGCTTTAGATATAGTAATTTAAAATAAAATGTTAAAATAATGTTAAAAATAAATAATATTTTAATACATAGAATTTTATAAATGACTGTGTTATAATTTGCCTTATATCCATAATATAAATCCAAATTTTTATAGTATTGCACGCTATTGAATATTTGTGATTTAAAATATGTGGCCTAGTACATTTTATATATGTATAACATATTTTAAATGTACAATTTATTCTGTGCAATATTCGAAAAGTAATAATTTTAAATTAAAATATTTTGAAGTTCCCGCGTTCTGAAATAAAGCTACAGTTTCCTGTAACAATGACATTGACAGTTAAGATATAGGGATAAGAGATTCACAAACCACTAACAATATAGACCGACAACCCAAATGGCACGATTTTCGCTGATTTGCGGCGCTTGGGTTAGACTCCCAATTTTAAGATGGCGCTCATGCCGGTTGTTTTCCTTAGCGCTTCTCGCGTTTTCGATCATAACAAATTTCAATCCACTAATGGCGGCAACGCGAACGTTTTGTTTTCAATCTGTCAATTAGGAAATTTGTAATTTATTTTCATCATGGAATATAATTTTTTGAAAATGCTATCTGATGCTAAATTCCATTGGTTCAGTTGTTTATGTAATATGTATGTATGTGTTTCAGGAACGGGGTCAATGACCATGAGGGGAGTTTTTTTTATAACAATTGAATCATCTAGTGTGATTACAGCATATCATTACCTCATGACCCCAAATCAAACAAAATTAGTAGTATATTCACAATTTATAGAAAGTTGTCCAGTTTTAGTATCCTGGTGTCTGTAGGCAGTATCCAACATTTTGCATCCCTTTTAGGTTAGCAGAAAACTATCTTAAGTGTTCAAATATTCTTTTGATCGGAGTTTGTCTGCTTTAGATGATGAAATTAATGTATAGTGCAATGTCCGACAATTTTTGAAAAATGAGTCGAGAATCTTTGGTACATGAACTAGTGACATATTATGCAACACATGCAAAAATGCACTGTTTTGCTCAGATAATCTAGTTCTTGAAGATAGTAAACCTATTTCAGAAAGGGAATATGGTGGAGTATGGGTAAAATGGCTTTGTTGCTGACAAAAAAGCTTGCCCTTTGTTTTATAAAGATTTACGAGGCAATCATGGGGATTCTTGACAATAAATCGTATTTACCTAATATTATTAGAATAGTAGGTAGAATTAAAGATGTGGTTGACTTTAAATTTATTCCGTGTTTAGAACACGATAGTCATTGTTATATTATAAGACTTAGTATTAGAACTTTGGTCCATGTATACTGCCAAGACATCAATAAGGTTTTTTTTTGGTGGAACGGGCTGGTCCTTGGTTATATTCAAAAATTGAAATGTATTTCAGGGGACAAGATTTGTGTTTCAATTTTTGAAGATCAGAGGTTATTAATGGTCGAGGCGAAAGACTGCAATCTGTGAATGACCCTACAAAACAGTGAGCAATTCCAATTTTACAGAAAGGAAAACTTAAAAGTGAATAAATTATTATTAGCTCTCATGAATAAAGTATCTCGATTAACAATAAAAAGGTTTTCTTTGTTTCAGTTTCATGACATTCACAACACTGGCCTACACTCATTTTGGTGCCTAAGATTTTAGACCTGATTTTGGGTATATTTTGTGAGCTGCTACGAAAATATGAGTCACATTTTTCACATCAGTTCTCGTTTATAAGAAAGAAGAAAAACACACATTTTTTCAAAAATATCAATTTATTTGGAAATTATACATCAAGAAAATTTTTTTTGAGCGACTTTCTTGAGTGAGATTGTCCTGGGCAATCACGCATAAGTCCCCAGCAATAATCAGCCATCATATGAATATCCCATCTGCCTTGGTACCTGTGGTCCATTGTTTTTACATCTTGGTGGAAACGTTCACCTTGTTCTTCGCTAAAATCTCCTAAATTATGCTCAAAATGATCAATATGATTATGGAGGTAGTGCACTTTCAAGCTCATATTACAGCCCAAATTTTTGAAGTGTAGTAGCATTTCCTCGACTAAATGTTTGTAGTTATCTGCCTTATGGTTACCAAGAAAGTTCTGTATAACAACGACAAAAGATTTCCAAGCCAGTTTTTCTATTTCAGTCATAGAAGCTTCAAAAACCGTAGAACTTTTAATCAATTGACGTATCTGAGGCCCATCAAAAATTCCTGCCTTTAATTTCTCAGTACTCAATCCAGGAAATTTTTGAGACAGGAACTGGAAGCATTGACCATTTTTGTCAAGAGCTTTGACAAATTGTGTCATGAGCCCTAATTTTATGTGCAAAGGTGGAAGAATGATTTTTTCTCGTGGAACTGAAGGCTGGTTTATGACATTCTTTTCAGCCAGAACAAGATTTCTGACAGGCCAATTTTTTTGAGTCCAATGACTAGACCTAGCTCGACTGTCCCAGAAACAAATGAAACAAGGGCATTTTGTATAACCACTCTGTTGACTCAACAGAAAAATGACCATCTTCAAGTCGACACAAACCACCCAATCATGTTCAGAATACTTTATTTTTTCTAAAAGAACTGATATTACCTTGTATTCTTCTTTCATAGATGTAGAATGAGCAAGTGGAATACGAGCATATTTATTGCCATTGTGTAAAAGGACTGCTTTGAGACTTCTTTTACTGCTGTCGATAAAAAGACGCCAATCACTTGCATGATAAGTCTTCAAGCCCATGAAAGTCATCAATCCGTTCACGTCATGACAATATACCAAATTTTCATCAGAAGACAAAAATTGTAGTAAGTGTTGTTCTCTTGTGCGATAGAAAAAAAATTTTTACACCAGAAGAAAGGCAATTTTTTTCTTTCAATCTTGATGATAGCAATTCAGCACGCTCGTGAGAGATATAAGTCTCTGATAAGATCACTAAGCTCACCTTGTGAAAAAGTTTTAGGACTCGATGTTTCTCCACAGTAGTCAGAATTATCATCCTTTTCTTCTTCAGAAATTTCCATTTCATCTCCTCACATTCCTGAACTTCCCGATGAAAAGCTGGTATTGGAATGGTGTCTAAATGGGGAATAGGTCTTACAGCTGACGGGATATTGGGGTACTTCCACTTGCTGCGGTTGTTTTTGTTAATGCCTGTTACACTCGTCATACAAAAATAACAATCGTCATGATGATTTTTTTTGTTCTTGCCAAATCATTGGGATCCCAACTTCAAAGATTTGCACGTTCCTTTTTCCCACTGCCGCAAATGTTGAATGCAAATCTTACAGACAATGTGTGGCACCCATAATTTATCTTGATTGCCAATTTCAATACCAAAGTAAGCAGATTACAAGCGAATTACCGTGTCATTAATCAGTTTCCGTTGATCTTTCATTACGTACTCACCGCATATGTAAAAAAACATATCAGGATCGTTACTGCAACATCTCAACTGACTTTCCATAATAAATTTTTACTATTAATGTCATAAAAGTGATTATCAGATTGACTGATTTTGAATAAAACCGGAAAAAAATTAAAATAAAAATTGTAGGTAAACCAGAGCTGTCATCTGACATCTAGTAGCAGTAATAAAATTTATACTACCTACCTTACCAACTACAGATACGGACAGAGTTGCACTAAACCAAAAAGTTTTTTTTGTAGACCAACGCAATGGAATCATTGGGATTCTTCACAATAAATCCTTTTTTCGAGTATTGTTACAATTATATCATGCTTATAAGTTTAATAAAGAAGCAATTTGTAAGTAGTACTGTTGTATATTTGTTGATTAGCGTTTATTGTTTAATAAGAACTATGCTTATAACGAACAGATTACTTTAGTATTTTGAGGTTCGTATAAATGGATATCATTGTATAAGGATTTTGAACTAAGTGGAAGAAGTTTCCTATGTACGCCTATTTTTATTGGGTTATAGAGTTTATTATTTGCTATTACCATTTTCATTTATTTTTTTGATGTACATAACAAATATTTAAATTCTTATGAGCAAGGATGATTTTTTATTGATATCTTATGATTATTCCCTAGTAATAGTTTTATTGTAATATGTGTACTATTTTTTGTTGTGAAAAATACTTCGCTCAAATGGTTCACATTTGATCGAAGAATTTTTTGCAAGAAAAATGGATAACACATTTCAAATAATTGAATTTAAATTTCCCGGCGCTCCTGCCTTTAATTAGTCGATAATAAAGAAATCTATAAATTTAACTTTGGCTTCAGCGCCATCTCCGAATTGGGAGTCTAAACTCTGATGACGTAATCTAGGCCAAGTTCATTGTACGGCCGTTACGCGTCTATAGTGTTAGTGGTTTGTGGGGAGAAGCACGTGGACAAGCATTTTGGTTGCTGGTGTTGTGTTTGCCACTTTTTGAATGAAGAAAAAAAAATTGACCAACCATTTTCTCTCATAATGAAGTACATAGGTACCATAAATGTTAACAAAAGGATTTGTGCTCTTCTTGAAGATTGGAAAAACATCACTTCATCAAAACTCAATTTCCATACTACAAAATTTTTTTTATTAAAAGTGTTTGTTATTTTGTTGATTATTGTACATTTTCGAAACCCGAATCAATGGCTGAAGCAGATGAGGAGCTTGAAGAGGACGCAGAGGCACTTTCATCCGAACTTGGACTCTCTTTATCTCTGCAAGAACAAAACGACATAACAATAACAATATAAAGTGAACAATTACCTACCGTTTTTTAACTTACAAATTAAGCTTGCCGATGAATTCCATCTTCTGATCCACCGAGTCGAAGATTAATGAGATATTTAGAGCTGGATGTAAGGCAATTAGCATCGTGTTGAAAGCGGTCAAATCGAGGCGTTGCGGAGGTATCTGAAATCCCATAAGCCCTCCTTGAAACAACGGGAAATGATCTATTGATATCTCTCCATTTGAGGCCACTACACTTGTTCGCATGGGCATTGCATTGATTAACAATGTGCAATTGCCTACAAAAGACGTCGCTGCTTTCTGCCTACTAATTTGAAACTGTTTAAATTCCTCAACGAGGTGTGTTTTTATCCCATATATCTTATCTTCCATTGTTATATCAACATGAAATCCGTAACTAATTGAACTCAATTTGTTGTTTCACACTGTCTTAAATATAAATTGCTATAAAATTCATTTTCTGATCAACTCATTTAATGCTCCTACGGGTAAGCTTTAGAAGTTGCAAAAATGTGAGATGACACCCCTTAACTCGAGTAAACTGTTGCATACCTAATTGCAACAACCTACGTATAATGAATTGGGAAGCAAACAAAAAGGTAAGTATCTTTTAAAATTTTCATAAAACCAAAACCTATGCTTCTGCTGGACATGCAAAATTGACTAATTTTTCCAAATTTTGAGTTAGATTCGGTGTTGCTCACAGCAAACACTTGCACTTTGTAATGTATCGATGACATTTCCGAAGCAATATATTTTAAATTATAGGACGCATTAGCAAGTGCAAAAATAAATTGCAATTTACAGCTTCTATTATATCAAAATAATTTACACGGAACCTACAAATAATTATGGTGTTTAATTCATGTATTAAATTCCAATTTAGAAATAATACCATAACTAACATTGGTTTTCTCAAGACAACACATATAAATCATTACGAGCAGGAGCATTATGTTAATTTTTTTTTCATAGCTTTGTGTTGTGTCATTCGTCATTTTTTGTTTATATTTATTCATTAAACTAAAATATTTTCTGTTTGTTTCAGAAATCAGGGGTGCTGATATATTTTCGTGTTAATGTACTTCATAATTAATTTTCATTTTGTTGAATTTTTTTAAAAAAGGGATCTACTTCATAATTACTTTATTAGTGTTGTTTATATTTTGTAAATAAAAACTCTTAGAACATATAGTTTTCCTATTTTAACCCTTTTACGTGGAAATATAAATTATACCCTATTAGGTCTAAAATATTGTATTAAAATTTGTATTTTATGGTGTCTCGGTGCATCATAAATTACAACTTTTAAAGTAATTTCTTAAAATACTGAACTAGCCTTGTGGTTTTTTTAATTAGGTATAAAAGGACATTTTGCCACATTAGTAAATGGTGATAATTACGCAAAAGTTGCGCAATTAATGCCAATTACTGATGTAAAAATCTTCCTTTTAAATTTAAAATTCTTGGATACATCGTTGATTGAATATTCAATCAACGGATACATTAAATATTTGAAAAAAGGTGGGAAATTATGTCAATACAGTTTTTTGTGTTGGTATTACAGTGTTTTAAAGGTAATAGTTCCGTTAACCACGAGGGGCGTACACTATCCGTAAAATTGCATGTAGTTCATACTCTTTCTTAGTTTCTCTATGATTGTAATTAACATGTTGACAAAACTTAAAACCTAACCTCACTTCTAAACAAAAATAATTAGTTTAATAATTTTATTCTGATTTATTAATGATTGAACATGGCTAAAGGAATTGTTGCCGTCCACTGCGGTAAGTCTCCTAAAGTCGACGTAAATATCGATACAAAAGAAATTACAGGAGCTGGACATCATGGCACAAAAAGCTATAGAGAATACAATAAATTGTCTCAGAGCGCTTGCAAGGCAGGGATAAAGATTTTGAGGTCTGGTGGTAGCGCTTTAGAAGCTGCTAAAGCAGCGGTTGTCGGTACTGTCTTAAATATAACCGAGAACGAATTTATTGTGGGTTTTAGTTTTAGAAAATCACCCGTTAACGAACGCCGGTTTAGGTTCTAGTTTAACGATGGAGGGCGATGTTGAAATGGACGCGTCTATCATGGACGGTAAATCGCTATATTACGGCGGTTGTGGAGCTGTTAGAAGAGTCAAAAACCCGATAGAATTAGCGTATGATATATGTTACAAGCAGTCGGAAGATTTACCATTGGGGTTGGTAAGACCGACTTTGCTTGTGGATAGTGGGGCACTTAAGTATGCCAGGACTATAGGTCTTAGTATTGTTAGGAATAAAAGTTTGATAAGTACAAAGGCGATGAAGCAGCACAAAAAGTACAAAGGAATGTTAGATAAATACGAGAGATTGCAGAGGAGAGAATTATTGGATACTGTTGGGGCTGTGTGTTTAGATGGAGATGGACATGTGGCGGCCGCGTGTAGTTCAGGTAAATCAATACATTGGAACCACATTATTAATGAAAATGAAAGAAAACTGCAAAAATGCTCATTATAAGCAATTTTTGAAGAGAAAACCGTTTATCATCGTCGGTCTTCATTTCCGCATCCTATTCGCAATGCTCCAAAGGCATAATGTCCTTTGCAAGTGAATGTATTTATAAAAAACAGTGTTTAAATATAAGTAGCATGTAAGGCGATAAGGTATTTGCTCGTTACATTTGATTACTACTTATTATTGATAGATTCCACTGTACTAGGGTTTCGTTTAGCCAAGACTTATTCCAAGCTTTTTAATTATTGTCATCTACAGAACTTCCTTTCTAGGTGGGTTGATATTGAAAAAACCAGGTCGAGTTGGTCAAGCTGCTCTCTATGCCAGTGGAACATGGGCAGACAGTTTGTATAACAAAACGGAGCCATCTGTGGCTGTTTGTACAACAGGTTGCGGGGAGTATTTAGTACAAACTCAATTAGCTAAGGAAATTGCGACTGATTTAAAGCAGAGTGAATCTGTAATGACTGAATTACATAACTCTATGACTGAAAAATTTATGAGTAAGTCTTGATGGAAATACTGTGATGTCTGCTTACACTGAACCTAAAGCGACTAAAGAAACTAGTTTGTTATAAACAGTAGATGCTAATGAGCACATGTTATTCCTAAATCTGAACCTGACAGATTGGTTCGTTATAAGTATTAACAAAAGTTCATATTAACCCGCCGATGGGCGCGCGCGGTCTCTCAGACCGCACTTATATTTATTATTTTATATTTCAATAATTAGTTTGCCAATAATGCCCATTTTTGGTTTAGCTGAGTTTTATAACATCACAAATGTAAAGGTTGATCAAGTGATTAATTATATGTCCATTTTTGTAAGTTATAGCTATTTGCATTATGTGATACCGCGCGCGCCCACGCATGTTAAATTGTTTTGTCATTATAGTTCGAGATATAAATTGACTTTTGCTTGGAAATAAGGCTGTAGAGGATAATTCCAAACAAGTATGGTCCAAATGAAACCCATTTTTGGACCCCAACCCTTAGATATAATATTATTGGAAATTTAGCTCCCTATTTCGTAAAATAATTTGGCCTTTATATTTGCTTAAACTTTTTGTTTTTAGGTTAAAGCAATGCATGATTTGTAATTTAATTTTATTAACAAATATACTAAGATACCATATTTCATCATAGAACCAAAAAAGTTTAATAAATAACATTATTTATAGATGCGGTCTCTGAGACCGCGCGCGCCCCTTCGTGTTACAAAGTATGGCGCGCCTAGTCTAGGGTTAAACGAGTCATTATAAGCGGACATGATTGTACCTTAGGGATTTTATAAAACTAGCAGATTTCAGATTCACGACACCTCAGGAACGTTAAGCAAAAAATGGGGGGCGCATTAGCATTACATGTAAACAATAGTAATGAAGAAGTTGCTCTCTTGTGGGGACACAGCACACAATCAATGGGAATTGGGTTCATGACTACAACAGATGATAAACCAAAAGTATGTCTCGTTTTCTAAATCAAACAAGTTCTGACGTGTGATTTTAGGGCCTTATGTCTGTCTTAGGAGTGGATATCACGCCAGGAACCAAAGTTAATACTAGCGGCAGATATTTCTTTTGATCGATCCAAGTGTCGCAATAAAAGTATTATTACAAAGTTGTTCTGTCCCATTTTCGTTGATCTTAAGAGGAAGGAAAACAAACGTGGGAGGGGTGAAAATCATAGTTTAAACCTTTTACCTTTATTGACACATTTCCAAAAATAAAAATAATTTAATTTGAACTTTGTAAATAATTACATTATGTTTAATAATCAAGTCTTAGAGCTACTGTTAAACAGAAATCATGTACAATATAGGATGATAGGCAAAGTGTATTTTAAGTTAGGAAAAACACTTGACTAAAACTAGATATTGGGAACTAAATTGCACAATTTTGGATACCACGAGAAGTAAACATTCTAAAAGCTGCTTTTAGTAAATTGTATTGTTTTTGATAAATTGGATGTTAAAAATATCTTTCAGCTCATGCTATTTAATTTAATAAATGAATTATTTACACATGATCACAAAACATTTTTTTTTTCATATTTCTTGCGAATTATTGCCATATACCAGCGTAGTTTCCTATCAATGCTGCTGGCAAGGGGCCACCTGCAGTAAATAGCCTGGTACCACTCGTATCATAGCAATGGGTGTAAATAGCGGGCACGTATTTAACATTTTGAATGTTATCCACATACTCATCATCAGGAAACTGAAATCGAAGTTCTATTGGCAAATGGCTTACATAAAAAAAAATTTACATACAACAAATCCTTTACTCGATTTTAAGACCACCGTCCTGGATGAATTTATGCTTGACTCTAAATATCTGCCGGCCCTCAGGTCATAGAACATGAGCATTCCGATTCCAGTGCCAACTGTGAGAATGTCGCCCTGAAAACTAGCGGATCTAATTCCACTACCGGTGTATTTGGAAGCAACTTTTTTAACTGCCTGAAAGAAAGGCGAACTTAGGAATGGAAAAGTTTGAGGAAGATGAAAAATCCCATGATTAAAAACAAGCTGCATTTTTTCTCAAAATTTCGTCTCTTAAACTAGAAGTTTCCAAAAAATTGACTGTAAATGACATTAAAAACAAAAACACAAAATGGAAATTAAAAACACACATTTTTCAACATTTCGATACAATTGAGACGTTGGAAAAAACGGTCAACAAGATTAAAGTCTTAAATTTTAGGAAAACAAGTGAAACGTAAAGTGGCAAACTAGGAATTTGGAAAAAAAACAATTCATATAATCAAAAATGGCAGATTAATAGGAAATTAAAGAAAACAAACCGTTTACAAGAACAATTTTCTAAATTTTGAGAAAAAAAAATCACATTCAGATCTTTGAGTCAAAACTTTGGGAAAAAAAGGAGAACTAAAAGCATAAACTTTAATTTTGAATAAAAGTTGATATTTCGAGGAAAGCTTCAAATTTGTAAGAAACAGACCCAAAAACGGCAAAAATTTCGAGATTTTTATATAGATAAAAATGTTTTCTCAAATTTTCTTCCAAAATTTTAGCATTATTAATATTTTCGCCTTTGACTTGAAATTTCAAAAAAATATGACTCCAAATTGAAAAACTTCTCGGAATTTCAAAGAAGTTGTTCATTTTAAAATTAAATTGAGAGGTTAAATTAGAAAATTAATAACTTCAGGAAAAAAAAATTGTCGATAGTTCAAAATTAAATTTTTTAAGATAAATCTGAAATTTTTAGATTTAACTGGGAAAAGTTTTAAAGTTTTTGAATGAAAAGATTACATTGTAAACTGGAAATTTCAAAGGATGAAATTTTCAATAGAATGCAAAACTAGACAAACTTCACAAAATTTTGAGAAATTTAAACAGAAAATTTTGAGAAAAGACTCAAACTGATCTCAAAACTAGTGTTCCAGGAATTTCTTGTTCTTGCAGCAAGAACAAGACAAAAAATTGGTGAGCAAGAATAAGATAAGACAAGAAGTTCTTTTACCAAGAGCAAGATTTTTTGTCAAGAAATTGCAAGAAACAAGATTTTTTGCTTCTTGTATTCAACCAAAATGTTTAAGTGTTGAGTGTTTTCTCCCAATTAGTAATTATTTCAATTCTTAATAAAAAAAAAACAAAACAAAAATTTGGCACTAAAATTGAATGTTAAATAAGAAATAAAATTCTGAATTTAAACTTTGAATTTCACGAATAAAGTAGATATCTCAGGAAAACAAAAAGAAATAACTAAAAAAATGTTTTCAATTTTAAGTTTTTTCTATGAGAATCAAATGTTTTCCTTGAAATTTGCGTTGAGTTGAAACTTACTGTTACAGTTTAAAAGATTGGTTTTTAATTCCAATCATCCTGAAATTTGGATTTTTATTTATAAATTTTAGGTGGATTTTTGTCAGCTAACGTTTACAATTTTTCATTTTATTTTGTCACATCTTTTGTAAATAAAGTAGATTGTCTGACAATTCTGAACCTGTTTTATTATTGCTTATGTGCAAAACAAGCAAACCAGCAAGAGCAAGAAAAAGCAAGAATCTTGCTAGCAAAACAAGAATCGAAGCAGCAAGAAGTTGTTTTACTTCTTGTCTTGCATTGCAAGACAAGACAAGAAGTTAACAAGCAAGACAAGAAATCTTACTTTGTGCATCACTACTCAAAACCTAGAAATTCATTTTGAAATATCGATCTTTCTCTTGAAATTTTGAGGAAAAAACCCACCTCACTTATGATACTGACATTACCAGACTGAGTTTAATCAAAACCAAAAAGATATAGATACCTGCAGGGTTCTGGAATCTAACAAGAGAGTATATGATTTGCATCCGATAGCATACAACCCAGAATCTTGAACGGCCAAACAGACGTTCTCCTGCAAGGATGGTAATTTTCGCGATAATTTTTGCCTAAAAGTTTCAGCGCTCCATATATGTATATACCCATTTAGACTCAACGCCGCAATTTCCCTGTAAGACTTATTAAATGTAACAGCGCGCACCTAAAATCCTCAAAATTAGAGTAGTTCATATACATGCAGGAACCTTCGAACCTTCTGTGCATTTTTACATTCCTTGAGCGAAACAGGAGAAATATGCTGATAAATAGGCAAGTCTCTTCCAGCTTCAGCAACTTCAGGCGTAATGCGCCATAGTCCCATTTTTGTGTCCCTAGATCCCGAGACTAAGAATTCATCGTCAAGCCAACACATGTCAAAAACCTAAATTTGTAAATAAAACAATAGAATTAGGCCGATCGTATATGAACAGAATCCTAATTAGAATTTATAGAATCAGGGATTCGGATTTGGCAACCAGAATGAGCGAAGTCACACTTCTGTGTGCGACCAGTGACTGAATTCCTGATTCAGAAATTTAATCTGAATTGTTTGCACGCCCAGGAACAAAAAAACATCACTTACCCAATCTTTGTGGGCATTTTCTCCCACACAAACAGGATCTAGGGTTGGTAGCCTGTAAATGGCAATATCACATGTATTTCTAGCCCCTGTAGCTAACAAGGTTCGTGATGGATTGATTTGTACAGAATGTATTCCGCACTGTTGTTCTACTCCTAAATTATCTCTTAAGCTTAATAGTGAGGGAATTTGGTCAAGTTTGTGTGTTGTTACGTCATACACCATGAGCTGGAATAATGTAACAAAAATGAATTATGTACGACAGGAAGAAAAGGTTGAAAATTTGGAAGTTTTTAGACAAAAAGTAGAAATATGACAATTATTTTTTACTCTGAAGATAGACTGGAACGAGTATACCTACCTTATTGCACTTTGTGCCAAACACTACCTGCCTATCACTTAACCACTGAGAACAAAACACTTTATTCATATTTCCTAATAAAACTGGTGTCTCTTTAAACATTTCATGTGTTAAAATATGTCTGGATCCATAATCCTTGGACACAGAAATCCTACTTTTGCCTATTTCTCTGCTCCTGACATAATCAACAAAGTTATAAGATGTTTTCAGAGATTCATTTTGCGTGAAAGCCGTTTCGTCTTCACTATCACTATCTTCGTAAATTACAAAATCCTCTGGTTTATCTGGCTTCCTGTTTTGTTCCAACCTAAGAGAATTTTACAAGTGACCTACATATGAAAAAATGCAGAACAAACCTCAAAGTTTTCGCCTTATTCCTTCTCTCTTCCAGCCTTTGTCTGAAGGAACACGGGGGGCTTTTGCCATATACGGAGAACATGCGAGTTTTCGACATTGTTGACAATATCTTTATTGCCACAATTAAAATAAACTTGAAAAATACTTTTGCTCGGCAGTTATCATTTTTGTCGATGGGGTTCGAGGTCTACGTTTGCAACGTTTCAAATGGGGCCATATATTTTCATTTTGCACATTTTTCGTTTGTTGTTCCACTGTCAACAAAAATTGACCCAACCAAACATGTCAATTTGACATGACAGCTGTTAGAAATGAAAATAATCAATAAATGTGTCATAGAATGAAGAAAAAAGCAAAGAATGACAAGACAAACCAAAGATTGTTGACATATCCTGGTCTTGGTATCCTGATACCAAGAGCCAAACCATGGTTAATACAGATGAAAAATAGACACATGTTATATAATATTCGTCATTGTTGTTTGTTATTATAGTAGAAACTAAAAAATAAAAGAATTTCTCGTTCAAATCAGGAATAGTATGACTACGATTGGTAGGTGGCGCGCCCTTTTATACGTTCTGTGTTGCACATAAAAAATACGTTGTCTTTGTTTTTAACCTCAAACAAAAATATTAATTTGTAATAAGAAATGTTCAAATATATGTTAAAAACTGTCCCAAATGCGATTCGCATAAGTAAATTTTCTACGTCAGGTAAATCTAGCTTTCTTGAAACACGTATATTTTACTCATTTTGCATTTTCAGCCTCAGAGATTGCTCCATCAAACATCCCCAAATGGGAGCTACTGACAGCCGTTTGTGTTGAACGTAAACCCGTGATTACTCCAGAACTAAACGATCTGGAGAAGGAATACCGGGAGTACTTAGCTGATGTTGAATTCAGCAAAAGTTTAAAGTGTGACCATGAATTACGACATGAAGCTGAAATGTAAAGTTGCAACTTCTAATATTAAATCAGTTTTAACATCACACATATTTTAGAAAACAATTAGAGCAACTTAAAAGTGGAAAAGACTTGGATTATGATGTAAATTTAAAACAAACTGCCCAGGATATTGTAGATGCGAATTTGGAAGAGTTATCAAAGTTTAAATTTGGGAGCAGAATTACAGGTAATTATTTTAACCCATTCGTGTCCAGTGTTGCCTTTTTGAATCATTCTATAAACAAAAACGCACCTCTGGGATGGATTAATGAGAATTTTGTAATTGGTATCTGCTGGAACTTTCAGAGGATGACAAAAGTAATAATGTGAAGTCTTTAAATAGAAAATTAGATAAACATTTAGTATTAGTGACAAAGCAGAAAATAGGAAACAAGGACTATTATTTATTACCCCAAGCAGAAAGGAATGATGGTGAAACATTACGCCAGACAGCAGACAGAGTATTACAATTAATTTTGGGAAAAAGCGGAAAAGCTCAAATATATGGAAATGCGCCCTCAGGAATCTACAAATATAAATATCCAAAAGACGTTAGGAAAGAAAATGGAGTCATTGGTGCCAAAGTATGTTTTCATGGTACCTAAATCTTAAAATTAGTTGTATCCTCTTTGTTGCTTATTTTGTTTGTTTACCTAAACATGATACAATTTTCAGGTTTTTATATACTTTGCTAGACACCTGGAGGGTAATATTGGTGCAAAAGGTGTAGATTTCAAGTGGCTCGATAGACAAGAGCTTGGGAAAGTACTGCCAGAAGAGTATCGAAAATCTGTTACAGATCTACTAATAGATGAATAAATTGCTTTAAGTTGAGAAATCGTTTAATTAAAATCCAATATGATAGAATGGTTTATATCCAGATTTTTTCATTTTAATAGATTAGTGTTAATGTTTCAATTTTAATTTGAAACTTTGAAAAAAGTCAGAAATGCAAGGTTTAAAAAAAAGCAAGAAATTATTAAAAAAAAGGTGTGGCGATTTTGTTTCGATTAGAGCATAAAAACCACATTTATATAAACATTATATTAATTAGGGATAACAGGGAACAGATGGACTAACTTATATTCAAGACCAGAACAGAACTCTCTCTCATTGAATTTTTTCTTCTCCACTTTAACTAAAAGTGGGGGTTCTTTCGTCTTCTAGAAATAATGTTAATGGCTTTCGGAGAAAATACTATTCTGAAAACTAATTATATTTGTACGTATTTACGCTTATCAAGGAAGATGGTAAAATCCCAAGGACGATTTCGGAAAGTCATTAGGACGTAATGGTAATACTGTTTACGCCAGTACATTATTCCTAGAAGGTACCCTACAAAGGTTTTCAAGATTTAAAAAGAAATTGGCAAGTTAAAGTAGAAATTCAAAAAGAAAGTCATAATTTATAAGTAGAAACCTTCCAAAATTTTAAGAAAAAATTCGACTTTTTGAAATTAAACAGATGGTAGGAAATTTTCAGAAATCTTCCAATTTCTGGAAGTTTATAAAAATATAATAATAAGATATAACATTCTATATTTTAAAACTAAAACGAAAATTTTCAGAGAAAGATTTTAGTAACAAAATTAACTTTTGCTTGAAATGATAGTAAAAATTTCGAGAAAAACAAGTGAAAAGCAAAAAGAAATATATTTCGTTTTAAAAGTGAACTACATATTTATTTGAATAAATAGTTCATAAATAAACTATGCATCAAAGTTACAAAACTGGTTTAATAATCAAGAAGATTCATTAATTTTTTCTTGTTATAAATATTTAATTAAAACAATTTTCGAAAAATGGTTTGGTGAAAAACAAAAATAAACAATTTATTGCATCTAACATTATTATACAAAAGCATTAACAATCAACATTTTCACATATACTTCACAATGACGAACATTTATCTAGAATATTTATTACTTCAGTTAATTCTGGCCTTGAAGAAGGTACAGAATCCCAACAACGTTTGAATAATTTTTCAAAATCGTTGTTTACCAGAGGGGGGCATGAAGGTCTTAAATTAAATTTAACAACCTGCAAAAAGATGGATAAAAAAATACAAACTGATGGATATAAAAATATCAAGCTAAAATTTCGAATTTTCATTTTTTTTAAATTTTAACTCGAGATCTTGGAAAATGGGTGAAAATGGCGAGCTTCAAATCTAAATTTTGTATTAAAATAGCTTGGGTTCGGATAATTGAAATTCTACTGTACAAAATTAATTCGAGTAAAAAATTCAATTTTTAAAAATAATTGTTTTCTGGATTTTTTCACCAATTTCGCCTTTTTTTTTGTGTCTTCAATTGAAAATGGGAATTTGAATATTTTTGTTAAATTCCGATTTAACGAAAGTGGAGAATAAGTAAAACTTTTGAGACTAAAGTCAGTCTTCGAAAATGTTGAGATTAAATTTGGATTTATTATTACTGTAAAAAATTTCCAGCTGCGGGTTCATTTTAAGATTGTTTAGTTACCAATTCAAGAAAAGTTCGAAATTTCAACAAAAATGGCTAAAAATTCAAGTCTAAATTGAAAATTTTTCTTAAAATTCTCAAAATTTCGATAAAGAAATTATAAAAATCCCGAATTTTATAAAATACATTTTAAGAGGAAGTACTCCTCGAATTTTCTAAAAAACCATTTTAAGAGGAAGTACTCAAAGTAGATACACATTAAAAATCAAAATGTCATTAAAAAAGCTTCAACGTTTGAAATCAAAATTACCAGATTTCTAAATTTTGTTAGCAAATGACGATTTCTTCACCGGAATTTCAAATTCAACCTTATTTTCTTAAAATTGTGACTTTAAAAATCCAAGGTTTTGGAATAATAGCAGGAAAAAAAGTTGAAATAAATTTTAAAAATTCCCAAAAAAGTGGGTCTAAAAATTTAATGTTTAAAGCTGAGATTTTACCTTTAAATTTCGAATTTTAAAGTTAATTTAAAGGAAGAGATTAAGACTGGAAAAAACCTTTACAAAAACGTTATTCAAAATTTCAAGTTTAAAATCGATATTTCGAGAAGAAACTTTCGAAATATCTAAAAAACAACTTCTTCCAAATTTTGTGGTAAAAACTTCAGAATTTATTAAAGTGTTTTCTCGACGTTTAAAGTTAAAATTTCCAAATTAAAGTAAATATTTTGAATTTGGAGTTGAAATTTTTTACTTAGTTTCGAGTTTAAAACCAGTTTGGGCTCGAATTCGAAATTTTATGGCTTTTTTAAAAGTAAATCACGTTGTTTTAGAAATACCATTTTTTAATCAAAATTTCGATTTTATTTTTAGAATTTATAAAAAAGTTTTACAGAAAATGCAAAATTATAAAATAAAAATTTTGACAAGTAAGGAAAACATGAACATTTTGGAAAAAATTTGTCTAAACTGAGGATTTCTATAAAACGTCGTACATTAAACTATTTGCTCAACATTTCTAAAAAATGGCGAAATTTGATGGATTAAAAGTCGAATTTTTTTTAAATAAAAGTGGTTCTGTCACAGTTTTTATTTTGACTCGATCGTTTAGATTTTATTTTAGAAAAAGTCTAAAAATTCAACTTGGGTATTATTATTAGTCATTGCAATTTACGATGTAGGTAATTACCTTGTAAATAATCACTTCGTTACTCTGATACTCCTTGTACGGCCTATCTCGAAATTTCATTTGCCATAAAACTATGCCTAATGAATATATATCACATTTTACATTGGGGCTAATCCCAGTTAATAATTCTGGAGCTGCATATGCAACTGTTCCCTGAAATATAGTAATTTGAATTAGGATATAACGTAAAAGTAGTTTTATTTATTAAAAAAAATCTTTTTTTTAATAGAACCCAGGGTTCGGTTGCAACAAAAGAGAAAAATTGGAAACATCCAAGTCAAAAAGGAGTCTCGAATATATCGTCATATTTACACATTTTTTTGATTTGAAAAATTCAGAAAATGTTTTGAAGAAAAATATTGTCCGTGACTTTCCAACCTTGTAGCTAGGATAACTTTAGGAGTAACATTTTCTTCTGGTATTTTTTTCGCTTTTTTAATTTCTTGGAAGAAAAAACAGTTTTGGTGGAAGAATCTCTATAACTAATTGAAATATTCATGAAAATTTTTTAAATTAGAAAATTTACTAGTTCAAGATGTTCAAAAAGGAGGTTTTGTAAAATTCTTTCCGAATTATTTCGGGCTTCATAGGCAAAAATTATTATCTAATTTTACCCGAAAGACATGGGGATGGCTTTGCGTTAGTTTATAAGAATTTCCAAAGTCGCACAGCTTGCAGCCTTCTCCACACACCAATATATTTTTCGGTTTTACATCCAAATGAAGAATTCCGTTCTGGTGGCAGTAATCTAAAGCTGTACAAATATCTTTAATGTATTTTTTAATAACTTCTATATCTAACAAGGCTTCATTATCTTCTAGAATAGCCTGTAATTCTTTAGCGTTTGGCTGAAGTTCCATCATTATAATTCCATAAGTATCCACGTTATTTACTGTAATATCAATAATTTTCACAATATTATCGTGTGTCAAGCCGAGAACATTCGATTCTGGTAATATTTCATTGTGGTTATTTAATTTAACTACTTTAACTGCGATGACAGTGTCTAAAATAAAAATTTTTGTGGTGGAATTTCAAGGGACCAGAATAAGTACCTTTAAGAACACCTTGCACCACAGTTCCGAATGTTCCTTTACCAATTACGTTTAATTTTGGTGACTGTGCCCCATACTTTAACAAACTGCTTTTATTTGGCGTATTCATCAGAAAATCATTACTTTTAGACTTTAATCGATTACGAGGGGAACTGGGGGATTTGGTTATAAATTCTAGGTGTCTTGAACAAGTTTTGCCTCTAAAAAACAACGTGGTTATTAGTATCTTACTTGACAACTGATTACTACTTACTTGGGACTTAAGATCGAATTTATTGATGGAGAAATAGGGGAAAGTTTCCGTGACCCCGCAAAATTTAAGGCCGATTTTATGGGTGTTGCCATTTCTGTAATTAAATTAACAAGTATTTACAAATACGAACCTGCGATGGAAACCTGCGATGGAAAAGAACGCGTGAAAAACGCGTGGTTTTTTGCAAATTATTATCTGTTTCGAAGGTATTGATAAAATTAGTGATGTTGAAATTCGTCCGAGTAGAAATAAATTATCCATTCATTAGCCTGGTAATTTTACAAATTGGCAAACATCTAACGCTTTTGTAAATTAGGGCCAATCAAGATGCCATTTGTGTAGGAAATGGTAGACTTTACATTATCCTTTGTGTGCTGATTTAACCGGAAAGCTCCAAGTAAATGGCATGTAATTTTCGTATCATTTCAGCTTTGATGAACAATTTTCATTATAAATGCCCTCATTTATGCTACGTCCTATTATTTTTGCTTAAAATGATACTTTGATGGCTAACATAATATTTACTCTCAGAAAGGAATCAGTTTACTAATCATTTTCTTTAACATTTTTAATTTCATACAGATTTTTGAGCTACAAGTTGATATCAAAATCAAGTGACGAACAGGCCCTTCGGGCTAAGGCCTCTAGGGCTGCCTCCAGAGCTGTTTGAAGGACCAATACCCATTGTTTAATGGCCACTTACCTCTGTGTATAAAAATGACGTCAAGCTAAATCTTTTGCCGAAATTTCATTTTTTCAAAACTTATAAAGTTGACAGTTAAAACGGTAGAAAGAAAAGATAAAAATGCTGGTGCTCAAAGCTATAAAGAATTAAAAAAAAACGAAATTAGTAGAAAAACTTGTACACTTTAAGTTGAAATAAATTCCAAGAAACAAATCGAATTTTCGAGTTTAAGTTAATGCATTAATTAATTTAAAAAATGAAATATCACAGTATAAAATTAAATTTTGGATGAAAAAGTCGACAAGTTTGAGAAAAAAGTACAAATCATTGATAAACTAAAAGTGAACACCCCGCAATGTAATTGCAATTAAATTGAAAATTTTAAAAATTTAAATGAAGACTCGCAATTTTATGAAAAAGTCAAGTTTTTGAATAAGGTGAAAATTTCTAAAAAAAACAAGATTACTTAAAAGCCACTAAAGCTAAGAAATTTTGAAGTGTCTAGCCAAAAGTAGACCCTTGGAGCTACAATGTTCTTTTTTTAGATGTTCTGTACGATCATTTTCCACCAAGTTACAGCCTATTGAAAATTATCTAGAAATTTGAATATTTTTTTGATCCTTTAATTTTTTCCACTAGTTTAGGTAAATAACATTTGAGAGGAAATATGCATCACGTTTTAAGGAAAATAAATAAATAATAATTGGTGCCCAATTATTTTTTCTTTCAAAAACACATATTTCCTAGAACCGCTGACAGGTACCACGTCACAAAATTTCGAGTCAGTCCGTTCCCGTCAAAATGATAGTTTTTTTTGGTGGAACGGACTGGTCCTTGGTTATCGTAAAAAACTGAAATACAAATCTTGTCTTTTGAAACCAAGAAAGATTAGAGCAACCTCTGTTGTGTTTTTTAATCTTTTTTCGTTTCAGGGAACAAGATTGTATTTCAATTTTTTAAAATGATAGTTCCGCAATGCAATAATATTGCGTTTTCAGAATTGTGCCAATAATCGTAAGAATCGTTGTGTGAAAAGTCCTTAACGATCCGTTTTCAGTTTATTTTTTTTTATTTCAAAACGTTGAAACGCAACCGCAATACAAATTTGCCAAAGTGGCGTTAGTAATTTGCTTTCCTACTTGGAAAATTTCCAGCATTCCTGTTCGTTTTAATGAGCTAAAAACTGATCTAATTGGATGCAATTTCGGTTCTTTCACTCAACATTAAATTCTCTTATCGGCGTTTAAATGTTTACTTGTTGGTTTACGCTAACTTACTACTTTCGTAATGAATTCTATCGATTTTTATTTTTTTAATGAACTAAAACTGAAAACTCTCATTATTTTAAAGAAAAGGAGAGAATTAATGCTAATTGGGTCTACCTTCACCTCTTTAATTTTCGCTTTACAAACCGTATTAGATAAATTATAAAAGGTTCTCATCAAAATTCAAAGCCTCGTTCTAAATATAACTTCCCGCAAGTCAAGCTTGAATTACATGTAATTGAAACAAATCAGCGGGCTGTGGTTGGGAAAATAAACATTCAGAGATTTTCATTTTCCGTTGGGGGAACATCGTTTCCACCTTTAGAATGGGATTTGTTGAAAAATAGGCTTTCACACTTTTATTTCCTATCCTTAATTATCATCATTAACCGTTCCATTATTAAAAGAGATATTGCCTGAGATTTTCCCGTTTCCCATTAAAGTGGAAAACGACATCTATTTGAAATGATGTTAAATTTTGAGTTAATGTTTGCATTAGGGATCAACTGGTGACATTTCTAACCTAAATTATGAAGGCGTAGACTGGACATTTATCTAAAAACAAAATTTTTTTTAGAAACGTCCAGTTGTTTGCTACAGTTAGGACTTCGAACCGGAACTGAATCGAAAACCGGAAACCTAAAAAAACGTTATTTCTGTTGGAACGAAAACCGGAACTGAACCGAAAAGAAAATATAGGTTTATTTGTGTTCAGTGCAGATTCAAAAGTCCACAGTTGACAAAACCTCTCCATTTCAATTTCAATTTTACATTGAAAGTCACGAATTACAACCCAATATTTTTTCTCGATTATTATTATTATTGTATTGTTCACGAGTCTTTTTCAAATTTAGACTTTTTTTATTAAAATTTTAAATTTAAACTTATTTTTATTTGTCTCATAAAGGTCAGCTTTAAATTTAAAATTTGGAATGTTTCAAAAAATATTGACATTTATTTTTCAATATTTCGACATTTACTACTAGCATTTGAATCAAAATTATGTACAATTTTTGTAAAATAAATTTTGAATATTATCTTCAATCTCCTATTTCCTCAAAATTCTGGATTTAGTTTTCAATTTTTTCCTATTGTTTCAATCGTTCTAAAGAATTGATGCCTGATCCGTAGCTCGCGAGCCACATATGGCTTGCAGAAATTTTGAATGACCTGAGGTGCCTATGAAGAAAAGAGCGATGCCATTTTATTTAGCAAACTCATGTTTTCAGACTAAAATCGAAATTTCTAAAAAAAGTCAAAATTTTAATTTTAAAATCGGAAAAAATTAAAAAAATGATTAACGTGAAAAATTTAAGACAAAGGTTAAAAAAATTTAAAAATTATTCGAAATACATTTATTTTAATGAATCCAATTGTCAGAGTTTAAATTAAACACGAAATTTTGAAAAAAAAAGTTCAAACAGAAAAACTGGAAATGTAGAAGTGGAATTTTAAAAAGTAAAATTTTTAACTTTAGATAAAAAATGTTATGCAAATCTTTGAAAAGACAAAAAACTCTTAAAACAAAAATATTCTCGAATTTTCAATTATAAAATTGAAACACACCATTTTAAGGAAACATCCAAATTGTGAAAAAAAACTAAAATTCTTTCACAAGAATTCAGTTCTAACACGAAATTTCGAGAAAAACGTCTCAAATTTTAAGTTTAAATTTGAAATTTCGTGAAAAAAGTTCAAACCTTGAGATGAAGATCAACATTTTGGGATCAAAAGACAAAATTTCCAAAAGAAAGTCTATATTTCGAGTTTTATAGCAAAATTTTAAAGAAAAAGATTCAAATTTGAACTAAGAATTTTCAGAAGAAACTCTTCTAAGAAAATCTTAAAATTTCTGCCTTATTCTAAAAGTTTGAGGATAAGTAAAAAATTCGAATGAAATGGCTAAAATGTCAAATTAAAATTTTTGTGAAAGGTTTTTTTTTTAATAAATAGCACTTTTTTGGAAATGTTGACTTTTTTCTCGAAATTTCGACTTTAATTTTAAATTGTCAAACCTAACCACTACCTTTTAAGAAAAAAGTTTAAATGTCCAGAGAAGCTCAAAATTGATAAAAACAAATTTCAAGTTAACGAGAAATTATGAGAAAAATTCGAACATTTTAAGAGAAACTAGAAATTTATAATTTTGTTTTACCATGAACTTTCGAATTTGTAAATGTCAAGTTTAAGCATGAAATTTTGATAAGTTTATAAAAACTTTGAGATAAAAATCAAAATTTTGAATTTTTTTAAGAAATAATGTTTTTATTTTGGTACAAACTTTCTAAGAAACCTGAATTTTTTAAAAGTTTTGGGTTAAAACTAATTTGTTTTAATAATTTATAAGTTTACCCACGCTATTAGTAGCTTTAAATTTTTAAAATCGAAAATAACAAAAGTTTCTAAAATCTTTGGTTTTTGTTCAAACTTCGAGTTTTCTGTTAAAATGTTTAATTTGAAATATAAACTTTTACTTTTTTTCTAAAATTCCAACTTTAAAATTAAAATATTGATTTTATTTCGACTTTAATTTCAAACTGTCGAGTTTTCTCGAAATTGCGAGTTCTTAAAGCTTCGAAAAAAAAAGAAAGAAAACAAAATTTCACCTTAATAAGAAAATTTTGACTTTAGTCGGTAAATTTCGACCTTCATTACTTACGAGATTTGACATTAAAACTTTTGGTAATAAAAACTTAAAAGTTTATGAAACTTTTTTATCAATTTCCCAATTTAAAAATGTTAACTCGAAATTTTGATAAAATTTGGAATCCTTAACATTTGTTCAAAAATTCAAAGTTTCTAGAAAAATGGAAATATCATTACTTATTAAATTTTAATCTTTGACAAACGTTTTTTACTTTTCATCAAAAAGTTGACCATTTCAAAAAATGATGAGAGTTTTTTTTTAATTAAAACTATTTTTATCTTAAAAAAATTAAAATTTCAATTGCATACTTCAGAACATAATAAAATTTCAAAAATAACTTCGAAATGTTTGCTCCAAATTTCCTGAAAACTTGAAAATATCTAAAAAGAATTCGACATTTTGATAAAAGGTAGTAAAGAGAGATTTAACTTTTTTTCGAAATGTTTACATTAAATTGCAATTTTTTTTAAATTTCTACTTAAACATGAAATGTAATCTTTTTTTTAAACTATGACTTGTTTGATATTTACGCAGTAACCTCTAAATTCAAATATTTAAAAGACTCATAATTACTAGAAATAGTTGAAATCTTTAGAAATTTTTATTGATGAAAGAATTGTTTTTTTGAACTTTGATTATTGATTGAATCAAAATTTTAGTTATTAGGACGGTGCAATTGTTTCCCCTAAATTTGATGTCCTCGAAATATTGAATTGAAACACGACATTAAAAAAATTGTCAAGTTGTAACCTACATTTTTAAGAAAGTAGTCAAAATTTGAAAAAAAACTCGAAATTTATGTAAAAGAAATTCTAAAGGTTTCATTTTAATCATAACAATTTGACTTTCAACTCGACTAACTTCTCGAAACTTAAAACCCTTAGTATAAGTCGACATTTTGCAACTTAATACTTTTTTTTAATTTTGAATTCTTTGCAAAATTTTAAAATTGTTATTTTCTTTTCCTGAAAATTTTACTTCAATTCAGATATAGACGTTTTTTTTTAAATATCAACTCCGCTTTAGATATTACTTTTTTAAACATTTTGTTTAAACTTTAAAAGTGTTGACGTTATTTCTAAGTAGTTTAACTCAAAAATTTGAAATCTAAAATTTTTAATTTTAAATTCTGTTTATTCTAAAAGTTAGAGTACAAGATTATATTTTCTACATTTTCTAAAAAAAATTGACTTTGAACTCGAAATTTCAACCTAAATCGAAATTTTAAATTTTAATTTGGATTTTTTTCCTAAATTTCTTATCCTTTTTTGAAATTTGGACCTTTGTTTCGAGATTAACCGAAATATTTTCTTTCCTTTAAATAATTGAAAATGAGTCACTCGGAGCTGAACCATAAACCGAAAACCGGAAAAACCCGTTATTTTTGTCGGAGCGAAAACCGGAACTGAACCTATATAATTTTTTTTCCAAAACGAAAATCGAAAACCGGAACGAAAATAATAACTGTTCGAAGCCCTGGCTACAGTTCGATTCAGGTCAATAACTTGGTTTTGTGTTTTTTCTAAAATTTGCAGTTGTTGTGTTATTGTTATGTAAAGCAATGTTATTTTTATCAATTTCTTGAAAGTTCTAGTTTATTTTTTTTTGTTTTTTACCCTTGATATTTTGCCTTTTTGTAAAAAATTTAACGTTTATTTTTAAAAACTTAGACTACAATCATCTCCCGACATTAAGTCCAATGTGATTTCTTTTACTAATTTCGAATATTTTCTAAAAATTTCGATTTTTTTTCCTTTAAAGTCCTAAACTTACACTTTGATTAATCATTTTTTCCTAAAATTTTAACCGTAAATATTAATTGTAATGCTACCAGTTGCACCCGTTTCTAAAAATGTCTACTTTTTTGAGGATCTTGATCGTAATCTTAAAATTTAAATGTGAAACACTAAAATGAAAGTTTTTTTTAATTTTCAGTTTAAGTGCGAAATTCTAATTTTTTAATAATTTCGATTTTATGTAAATATTGGCTTAATTTTTTTAATATTTCGAGAACTTTCTTAATTTTTCTTAGAAAATCGCACCTAATTCCCAAAATTGCTTGCTGAAATTTGCCACTTTATTGTACTTTTCTAAAATTGCGGTCTCAGACCCAAAATATTTATTTTTCTAATCACCTCTTTAATTTCGTCTTTAACATGAGATTTTTTCATGTTTACCAAAATTTCAAGTTTAAAGTTGATTTTTTTAAATTCTTTTAGAGTTTTTTTAGAGGTTTTCAGCATTCCAAATTTTCAGTTTGTAATTTTTTCTGAAATTCTAATTGTAAATTCGATATAATTCAAGATTATTTTTAAAAATTTTGACATTAGAGTCAATTCGATACGTCGCCCAATTTTGATCTTTCCGTCTCCTCGTCACATTTCGTCAGCAGTCACTTTTTTCAAAATTTGGTCTTTAATCTCGAAATGACTTTTTTTCAAAATTTTAAGTTTAAACGCAAACATTTTTGATAAATTTCTAGTTTCTTTTCGAAATTTCCACAATGTGGACACTCTCATTTGAAAATATCGATTTTGTTTTTAAATTTCAAGGTTTTTTTATATTCAAACTTTTAGCTTTAAATATCCACTATTTTTCGGAAATTCGAGAATGCACACTTTAAATTTCAATATTATGGTCAAACTTTCATAAAAAAAATGTATAAAACAAAACTCCAACTATTGAATTTACAACCAAAATTATAGAAAAATAGCAAAATACTCGAGATTTATTTAAAAAATTTTGAGATTCGGTTTTGGTTTGGGAAAATTCAAGTAGGAATTTCAAGAAATTGTAGACGATAACATTCAAATTGTTTGATATTTTTCAAAATCCAGAATTTCGAAAAACTGAAAATTCACAAAACTACAAATAAACAATAAATTAATAAATTAATAATAATAAAATTGCAAATTTAAATTCAAAACTTCAATTTTTAAATTGAACGTTTCAGACAAAAATTCGAAATTTTGAGTTTAATATCAACTTTTGTTTCTTAATATTTTTTTGCACTTTTGCAACTACTGCTGACGTTTGCGTCTGGACTTCTGGCGTCAATTTAAAACGTAAAACCATATTTTAGGGATGTTGCCAAAGCAAAAGTGCGAAATGTTTCTTCATTAATCTAATTTGAAGGGAAATATGTCTTTATAAGCAACATCTATGAAATAACACGGTCAAAGTCATATCCAGGGGCGGCCTTTGAGGGTAGCAAGCAGGGCAAGCGCCCGGGGCCTCGCCTTGCAGGGAGTCTCGAGCACTCAAGCAATAGTACGAATTCTAATGTTCATTTGAATTTCGCGCCTTATAAAACTCGACTCGCTGCTCTCTTGCATGGTAATTATCGCGCTGATATCTGTCTCATTAGCTCCAATGAATGTTTCTTTTCTTCTCTTTCACATTGACAAAATTTCGTACCAGTGCTACAAGTTCTGCCAACTGCAAGGGCTAAACAAAACCTGATAGTACTCCATTTGCATCGTGTTAACGATTCGGGGAATTCCCGTGTTTCATTCATCTGTCAACTGTCGTCGGGTTGAAATGATAACAAAAAGAAAACCGGAAAACATTCCAGTTGAGTTTATGTATATTTTCATTTAACTGCATGAACTGAGGAATCGAATTATCAGATTAACTTTGAAATTTGGAAATAGAGCCGAACTTTGCGAAAACAGTTAGAAAATTGAATCTAAAATAAAAACCGAACTTTTCGGAAATCTTCGAAAACTATCGAAATTTCGAAGATTTCCAAAAATAACGATTTTTGAAAAATACCGTCGAAATTTCGAGAAAATGGTTGAAATCTCTTAAAAAAAAGTGACCATTTTCAAGAGAAAGTTTAATTTTGAGAGAGACGTATTTCGAGGAAAAAGCGAATTTTGGGAAAAAGTTGGAACGTTTAGAAAATCTTGCTTAAAATAAAATCCTAACCTTTCGAAAAATCTCAAAAAATGTTGAAAATTCAAAAAAAATAAATTTTTAAAGGTGGAGTTCTGTAAAAAAGACGTAATTTTCAAAATAAGTTGGAACTTTGAGAAAATTTTTTCAGTGTAAGTGAAGATTTCCAGAAGCATAAAACATTCCCATTTAAAGTATAAGTTAAAATTCCCAGAATAAGACAAATTTTGAGAAACATGAAATTTTCGGAAATTTAAATTAAAAAAAATTCAGAAAAAACCGAATATTACAAAAATGAAAGTTCAATTTTAAGAGAAAAAGGTAGAATACAGTCGTAATTTTGAAAGCGACGAATTTTGAAAAAAACCCTATTTTGGGAAATGATTTTTTAGAAAATCAAAATTGAATAAAAACCCAACCTTTAGGAAGAACTCGAAAAATGCTAGAAATTCTAAAAATGCCAAAATATTTTCAAAGGTCAAATATTGTGAAAAAATTCGCAATTTCCAAAAACAATTTTCTCTAAATTTTATTCTAATTTTGACATAATATTTAAATTTCAATAAAGAAGTTGAATTTGAATGTACAAGAAATCTTTTTCTCGAAATTACCTAAAAATATTTTTTTTAACATTTTTAATATTCGATAATATACCGATCTAATTTAGAGAAAACAGACGAATTTCGAGAAATTGAAATTTAAAGGAAAAGCTAATTTCGAGGACAAAGTCCAGAAAGTTTCAGAAACTAAAATATCGCATTTTCAAATAAAAGTCAAAATTTCGAAAATAAGGCGAAATATGAAGTTGAAATTTCCGAAGTCAAATTTAAAAAAGTCATAATTTTAAACAAAGACAAATATTCAAAAAGTTGCAGAATTTCGATAGAAAAAATGATTTCCGAAAGAAGAGTCCAAAAAGTAGAATTTTGAGAATAAAGTGAAAATTTCGAAACAGACGAATTAAAACTAATTTTAAGAGAAAAATTCAAAATTTTTAGCAAAGTTGAATATTGAATTTTGATTTAAAAATATCGAGAAAAAGGCAAATTTTAAGAAACATGTCAACATTTCTGCAAAAGCAAATCCTAAAAGATCAAAATCTTCAAAAAAACTTGTTTGTTAATAAAAATAAAGGAATAATAAAAATAAAGGAATTAAAAAAAACGAAATCTCTGAAAAGCAGTTGACATTTCTAGAAAAACTGAAAGCATCAAAGATCAAAATTTTCCAGAAAAAATTAACTTTAAGAAAAAGTACAATTTTGAGAATAGCCGTTTATGAAAAAAAGAGATTCTTGAAAAAAAGTCAAAATTTTAAAAAAGATACGAATTTCCAGGAAAAATATTCCGATTTCCAGAAACATACAGGATGAAATTTTAGGATAAATTTCAAATTTGGAAAGCAAGATTGATTTTGAGAAAATATCCAAGTTTCGATTTTTTTAAGTTCGTTTATTTTCTGGAAATTTCGATTTTTTCCCTTGAAAAACAAAAAAAAGATAGAAATTTTGAGAAAAAAGTCGAAATTTAATGAACACTCGAAATTCTTTATAGAGAGTCAAATTTTGTTGAAATTTTAGAAAAAGGACAAATTTTGAGAAAAATGTAATTTCTACAAATTTCCCTTGATTGCTTGAATCAGAGGCACACATGCGCCCTAATCTGCACCATCCTAAGTCAGAAAATGACCAATATTGAGATAAACGTCGAAATTTTGAGAAACAAGTTGTATTTCAGGTATAAACCATTCCAGGGAAAATTTTCTCGAAATTAATGTCTTTTTACAAAATTTCTATAAAAGTCACTATACAAATTTTCAGATAAATATTTTTATGAAAAAATCGATTAAAACTTGAAGAAAAAGGCAAATCTTGATAAATAAGTCAAAATTTTCAGAAAATCAAAATTTAAAGAAAAGCTGAAGTTTCAGGAAAAAGCGAATTTTGAAAAATGGTAGAACTTTCGAAAAATAAAACGATCAAATTCGAGATAAAAATCGAAATTTTGACTAAAGTCGGATTCTGTATGAAAGAAATCGAATTTTAGGAATAAATTTGAAATTTCGTTATTTATGAAAAAAGACTAATTTTGAGAAATAAGTCGAAATTTCGAGAAAATGTCAATAGCTCGAAGAAGGATGAATTTTGTCGAATGGATATTTTTTAGAGAAAGTCTTCTCAGTTGAATATAAATTTTCGTTTAACTGCATGAGCCAGGGAGAGGGCAAGCTCCCTACCCTGCCCCATTCTAGCTACGCCTACCAGATCATTCAAAAAGTCGGATAAGTAAGAAAAAAAATATTTTTGACTAAACTCGATTTTATTATTCAACATAGTTGCCTTCGAGGGCGATACAACGATTATAGCGATTTTCATCTTTTCGATACCACTTTTATAGTACGATTTCTCTTTCTCGTCAAAATAGGCCTCAGTTTCAGCGATTACTTCATCATTGGACTTAAATTTCTTTCCAACAAGCGAGATCTGAGAGCAGGAAAAAGTCGCTGGGGGCTAAATCTGGAGAATACGGTGGGTGGGTAAGCAATTCGAAGCCCAATTCATTCAAATTTGCCATCATTTTCATCGATTTGTGACATGGTGCATTGTCTTGGTGAAACAACACTTTTTTCTTTTGCAAATGTGGCCGTTTCTTTGCGATTTCAGCCTTCAATCGATCCAAAAATGCACAGTAATAGTCCTTGTTGATGGTGGTTCCTTTTTGGAGATAGTCGATGAATATTATCCTGTTCGCATCCCAAAATACAGAAGCCATCACCTTACTGGCTGACTGTTGCGTCTTTGCTCGCTTTGGATTCGGTTCGTCGACTGCTGTCCACTCAGCTGACTGTCTTTTGGATTCTGGTGTATAATAGTAAAGCCATGTCTCATCCATTGTCACATATCGATTTATTGCGGTTTAACAGCTCCAAACAGCTCTGAAGCATCGATTGTTGAGGTTTTTGGCCGACTGTGAGCTCACGCGGTACCCACTTTGCACAGACCTTTCTCATACACAAAGGTTCGTGTAAAATGGTAAAAACACTACCATCTGATATCTTTACAATGTCAGCTAGGTCGTGCACCTGCAATTTGCAATCGTTCGTAATGAATTTGTGGATTTTTTTGATGCTTTCTGGAATAACAGCCTCATTTGGGCGTCCACTGCGCTCTACATCATTTGTGCTGGTACGACCACGTTTAAATTCACCAATCCACTTCTCTACCATTTGTCTTGATGGAGCAGAGTTGGGATAATGTTTATCAAGCCATTGTTTGGTTTCCACTGTATTTTTTTATCAAAAATCAATGCTTTATCAAAACTCGAAATTCACTTTGTTCCATTTTTCTTTCAATAATAAAAGTTGCTTCACACAAAGTGCTATAACTTACGAATCAATAGTCAGATTGCTGTCAAATTTATACACATATCGTTTGAAGGTTAGTACTAAATAAAAATCATATGGAAAAAAATCTAGTAACTATGTGTCATCCTATGGACTTTTTGAATGGACTGTTATGTTAAAACTTATTCCATAAAGACAAAGGCTCGTAAAAATCTATCCGCCCGGAGCCTCGCAATGGCTGAGGCCGCCCCTGGTCATATCTTCAATTATAAGTTTTAATCTAAAGGGCGGCAAATATTTGACCGAAGCACTACTCTGGACGTATTTTTAAAATGTTAGAAATTGGAACTTATTAATTTTTTATTATTTTTTAATATCAAATGCTTCTTAAAAATTCGTATTTTTTCAATCTTCGTGTTCAGGATGAAGCTAACTTTCAACTTCAAATTCAACATTTTTTTAATAAAGTAGGAAAAAAGTAGAAGAAAAAATCAATATGTCCACATAAAAGTCGTATTGTTGAACTTAATTTCGAAATTTTGAGTAAAGTTGATCTTTTCAGAAAAAAATTGTTCCCAACATGAATTAAAAATTTCAACCGTAACTTAACATTTTTGAAAGAGAAACCAAAATTTCATTTTTAGATTTGCCCTTTTAGGTTCGAGTTAAAATTAAAAGAAAATCTTTCGAAATTAAAATCATTTCGACTGAAAAGTCGATCATTTGAGGAAAAACTAAAATCCATCAAATTTTTAGAAAAATAACAAGAAATTCTGAAAAATTCTCGTATTTTCGTATTTGGTCTACAAATTGCGATTTGAATCTTAAAATATTTGGTTTGAGGCACAGAAACAAAGTTAAAGTGACAGTTTTGAAATTAAGGTAGGTAGAAATGCTGATACATTTAAATAGAGATTGGTAGTTTAGATAGTATCTAAAATTTGGGCTGAAAACCTGGAATTTTGAGAGAAAGTGAGAGAAATACTGAATTTGATGTTAAATTTTTGAATTTTTTCAGTTTAGATCATAGTCCAAATTTGGAGCCAAAGTTGAAAAATAAAAAAATACGTAAACTCAACTTCAAGCTATAGGAACAATTTGTATTTTTCCTCATTCTTACTAAACTCGAACGGTATTTTTTTTTTTAAGATTTATTCGAGATATGTCCACTTTTTTAAAGAAATTTTTAGTTTAAACTGGACATAAGACGAAATTACGAGAAATTTATGGATTCAACATCCCCCAAAACTTCAAATTTAATAGTCGCAATTTAAAAAAAGACTTGGAACTTTGAGATAAAATTTTGAAAAAAATCTTTAGAAAAATGTCAAGTTTTCATTCGTTATTTCAAGAAAATTTTGAAGGTTTCAATTTGAACTCGTAATTTAATAAAAAGTCGAATATTTCAGCGAAAAATCGACGTAGAGAAACTAAAAAAAAAGAAAATGAAAGATAAATAAACGATTTAAATGGCTGATGCTCCCATTCAATTGACAAAAAAATCGCAAGCCCAGAAAAAAATTTGAGAAATTTTTGTCTTACGCTATTTTTTATGACTGTTTACTTATTACAATTTCATTTTATTTAAATTTTCACATTTGTTAGGGTTTTGCGAGATCTGAATATCTGAATATTAGACACATTAATTCAACTCAGTAAATAGCTATCAGAAAATAAGATTTCATTTAGTAGCTTAATTTGTAGTTACCATTTCCATGAGGGGGGACTGAGCCAATTAGTTCCGAACAATTTGCGAGTGTTACTCACCCCAGCACTGATTTATTCATTGTGTATTTACTGTTTGTAATGCTGCGTTTGAATGGGCACAAATTGCTATTGTAACAATGATACAGCCAATTATTTATTCATTCGTAGTTAAAACTAAGAGGATTATGTTAGATTTTCCGCCATTAGAACAATATTTTTATTTCACTAGTGGGGCGGCGTGTGGGAGCTGTGGGAACAAAACGTGAAATATCTGTAAAAGAAGCTCGGCTAACGAGTTTAAAGTGGACCGAAAGACAGGAACAACACAATAGTTCAATGTTGCAGTCAAGTATCTGCACGTGGTCCTTTTTACATGATGTCCACAGGAGGACTGATATAATGGGCACCCCGTCAATATCTTAAGGGTCCTCGTCACCAATTGCTTTTCGAATGTTATTGGTTTTATTAATCTATAATGCATTCAGTTTACCAAAGCATTTTCATGTTTTTTCTCAACAAATATACATAAATTTGTTTAATATATTTTCAGAACAGAGTTCAGCAAATTTATAATAAATCAGAGCAAAAACGGCGTAAAAAAGAAAGTACAAAATATATCGTCGACCGCAAATTGCATGTGGTCTTCCGTAAAACATTTCGAAATATGTATACAATTTGGTCGGGAAAGTCTAAAAGCTCTCGAGTTACAAAACGCCAGAGAACGTTTGAATAGATCGTAGCTCGTTAGAATAATGATCGTTTCTTCATTCATCCAGTTCCCTGAATAGGATCCAAATGAAAAGATGTATTCATGCTAGAGATAACGCTGATGGTTCTTGTCTAAAAAACAAATTGCAGGATAAATTCGTTAAGGTGTATCTGCACTGGAAAGGACTTGGATTCCACAGTTTTCTACAGACTGTTTGAGTCATAATGTCATTAACTTTAAGATAGAGAAAATTGAGTATGATACGAATAGGCTATGAAACATTTTTTTAAATATACAGTGTGTCCCACTGAAGAGTTGTTTGTGTTGTGGATTTATGAGATTAAGTCATTTTTCATATTTACACTTAAAATATTTTCGAATCATAATTTAATCTCCCTTTCAGTCCGTCGTCACTAACTCCGAACCTCTCGGGTTGGCATCGCAAGATAATGCTATAACTGCACCATAAACTTAATCGGGAATCAGTAGAAACGTAGGGTGTGCTTGAAATATGAAATTATTAAGTGATACTTGACTGTGAAAACCCCAAAAACGTTGTTGGACGATTCGTATTTTTACATGAAAATCGGCCGATGGCGATATATTTTTTTTTTTAAATTTATTCCACTCGCAAAGGGCAACCTCATTGTGCCTCCAAAGCACTGCAAGTATGATGTGGAAACAAGGTTAAATGGCGATGAACCGCCTTCTTAAACCAAGATATGTTGTAATTTTTGGGGAAAATTCCTTTTGGTAACGAGTTCCATAGCTTAGAAGTCCTGTAGACAAAAAAGTCTTCATAGACAGAAGTCCTCACTGTGTCAAGCTGGATCGCTACCTCCGACTATCTTGTATGCCTCAAAAATCTTGCCCTTGGGGGGATCAATCCTATTAGTTCCTGCGAGCATCTTCCATGATAATACTTGTAGAAAAGAGACAAGTCACCAACCATACGCATGTGCTTTAGTGTTTCGAGAGAATCAGTCAAACTCTCGTCATTAATTAGGCAAATCGTTCTTCTTTGAATTGACTCCAAAAGAGCTGTAGTATGCTTTGGGGCTGAAGTCCAAACATGAGAACAGTATTCTAGTGATTGCCCAACTTGAGCTTTATACAGTGTGAGTAGCTGATGAGATGAGAAGTGCCTTTTAGCTCTAAAAAGAAAGTCTAGCTTCTGAGAGGCGGACTTAGTAATGGCGCGCACATGATCGTCCCGAGAGAAGTTAGTGCTTCACTCCAAAGGTAGACAGATTAGATCCCATCGGGAGGATTTTATCGTCCATTAGTATGTTTGTTGCATTATTCCTTGATGTTTTCTTTTTTTTAAGTTTAATCCACTCGCAAAGGGTATGCCCATTATGCCTTCAAAGCACTGCGAGAAGGATGCGGAAACAAGAATAGATGGCGATGAACCACCTTCTTAAACATGGATAGGTTGTAATTTTTGGGGAAAATTGCTTTCGGTAACGAGTTCCATAGCTTGGAAGTCCTATAGAAAAAAGAGTCTCCGTAGACAGAAGTCCTTACTGCGTCAAGCTGGACCGCTGCCTCCGACTGTCTTGTATGCCTCAAGAATCTTGCGCTTGAGGGGATCAATCCTGTTAGTTCCTGCGAGCATCTTTCATGATAGTACTTATAGAAAAGAGACAAGTCATTAACCATACGTCTGTGCTTTAGTGTTTCGAGAGAATCGGTCAAACTCTCGCCATCAATCAGCCTAATCGATCTTCTTTGAATTGAATCCAAGAGAGCTAGAATGTGTTTTTTTCTTAGAGAAAACCGCGATAGCAAATTTCTAAAGAAAATTGATGTGAAATCGCGGACAGTATGAAATATTTTGAAAAGAAATGTGTGGCTGGAATATTTTTTTTAGTAGGACTAAAAAAAATGGGAATTTCATCATAACTTCTTTATTTCGAAATATTTTTACGCCAAATTTTGATCACCTTCGAAGCATTCTCCCTTGACCATAAGGCATCTCTGCAAATGATCCTTTCATTGTTCAAAACATTCTCTAAATTCACTTATCGCGATGTTCTTTAAGTCTTCCAGCGATTTTATTTTACCTCCTCCACAGTGACAAAACGCTTTCCTCTCATATCCCTTTAGAGTCTCGGGAACAAAAAGAAATCACAGGGGGCTGACCAGGGGGTAGACACTTGGTGTCATGCCGTTTTTGGTCAAAAACTGCTTTACGGAGAGAGAGGTGTGGGCCGACGAGTTGCCATGATGAAAGAACCAGGCGCTTGGGCGCCAAAGATCTGCCCTTTTCTTGCGGATACTTCTCCTCAATCTTTTCAAAACTTCCAAGTAGAATTTCTGGTTGACAGTGTGACCCGAGGAAATGAATTCTGCAACCTCTGCATTCGAAGAAACAAATGATCATTTTCTTGATGTTTGACTTCACTTGGCGAGCTTTTTTGGGGCGAGGAGAGCTAGGTGTCTTCCTCTGGCTTGATTGCCGCTTTGTTTCGGAGTCGTACTCATAGTAACACGATTCATTAGCAGTAATCACCTTGGAAAAAGCTGAGGGTCATCTTTGAGCTGATTTTGAAGTTCAAAACATGCCTGAGGTAGACGCTCCCTTTGCTTGCCTGTGAGAAGGCTAGGGACAAATTTGGCTGCAAACCTTCTCATGTGCAAATCTTCGGATAAAATCCTCTGAATTGAACTCCACGATATCCCAGACATCGGACAGAGTTAATCGATGGTTCGGCGATGGTCTTCACGAACGAGAGCATTGATTTTGTCGGAGTTTTCGTCATTTCTTGACTTTGAGGGGCGTCCTCAGCGGGGTTGGCCTTCATTCGACAATTTTCTTATTTTTAAAACATCAAAACCACTCGTAAACTCTGGTATTACTTAGAGCAACATCCCTATAAGCAGTCTTAAACATCACAATAGTTTTCGTGGACAGGAAACAGTTGAGCGTTACTTTTGACAATAGGCCATCACGTTTAGGGCGAAATGGAAAAAGTTGTTTCACTACAAAAATTCTCACATGTGTACCGATGCACTCAAAGCGACAGAATTTAGCACACTAGCTCAGGAGACGTGTCCCTAACGGACACCTGGTCGAACAATGGGTTCACCCACTCTTTCTACCCACCGTAGTCCCGCAATTCTACCGCAATTCTCGTTGCTGTTGGGCCCCCCTCGTAAGTTGGAAATGTTTACATCGACGGACTTACTAATAAGACCAAGCAAGGCCAAAACTGGGCTATGGTTGTTGGCTGCAAATGGTTTCAACTTTTAGCACATTTGAGTGGTTTATTACAGAACAAATTTAACAAACCTAAACACGTATCACAACGACGATGCTTGTATTTAATGGCTGTTGCTAAAATGCAATCAACAATACAAAATTGAAAGTTACGTCACTACTAGTGACCTTTGTAACCTTGGTTACATCATATATCCTGGTTGGAATTCTCAGTAATAAGTGCTTCAATTAGTGTATACCAAAAATGTTCCTTGCAAAGTACAGTCGAAATCATTCATGAAGATTAGATATCTTGAGTATTTATCTTGTTGGCTAATGCCCTATACTTTAGAAATGCTCACGATTTATACTTTGCAAATGATTACAATGACCGATGAGGCCAATTAAGGCCGAAACCGATTCATGATTGTTGGTTGCCAATATTTTCAACTTTTCGCACGTTCGTCTGTCCGACAATACATAACATTTTTAACTGACACTGCTAATGGAATTAACTTCCAGTGTCCCGGATGGAAGACAGGGATCGTATTTAATTGCATGCATTGCTTTAATTAATAATGTTTTAAACAATTCAATATAATGTTGGCAAACAACAATTTTTTAATTTTAATTTACAAACTGAATTCTGAGCGTCGTCGTAAGGATCGTGACTCCGCACTAAAAGACAACCACTCTAAAGTACGATTTGTATGTAAATATACGTGATTGAAATTCATGGTATTCGTGAACGTGCCTTTACAGTCTCCTAAAGGGTCCCAGTTATGCATCTGCCTCTAGTTATACGCCAATTAACATATCATTTCGGTGTTTGTGCTTGTTAGACGACCCCCTTTGGGCTACCACCCCTATCTACATAATGGCCTCTGATTGGCATATAAACCCCAACTGATACCGCCCTTACGGGAGCGCTCTATTTGTACCTATTGAAAACAAACCAAATCGCTCTTAATTAACTTAACTTCCTATAGAGAAAGGATGTAGATCAGGGATATCCAACTTTTTTTTACGTTGTTCCTCTAGGAGTATAAGAAATATATTCATGTCCCTCTCAAATTTTTCGAAAAAATTCGGCTAAAAATTGATGGTTGAAAAAGTCACAACTTTTAAAAAAAGGCGTTTTCTTGAAAGGTAGCCGAAATTTTGAAAAATCTCGACATTTTAAAAATAATCGAAACTTTTAATTCGACAATTTGAGAGATATATCTAAGGAGAAATGTTCAAAAAATTCCAAACTTTTAGAATAGATGAAATGTTAGAGGCGAAATGTTCAATGTTAATATTTTGAATAAATTCGTAAATTTTGAAAAAAGTCGTTGAAGTGTTAAAATTTCTATACAAATTAAAATTTAAAAATAAATCAACATTTTGAAAGAATTTAAAATTTTGAAAAATATTCGTATTTGATTTTTAAAGTCAAAATATCAAAAAATGGTGAAAAATTTCAAACAAACCGAAAATTTTGAAAAAGGCAAAATTTTCTAAAAAATTCAAGGACTTAAAACGGCTAAGCCTTTAAAAAAATCAAAATCATAAAAAAGTAAAACTTTTGAAAAAAACTCGACATTTCCAAAAAAACAAAAATCGAATTTTTGCATAATGTTGAAATTTTTGAAGCCAAATTTAAAAAAGCCGAAGTTTTGAACAGGAGCAGAATTTTTTTTAATAACTTTTAAAAAAGTCGTAATTTTGGCATAAGTAAATATTCATTTTAAAAAGTAGAAACTTTTAAAAAAGAAAAATTTTGAAAGCAAGTCGAAATTTTTGAAAATCCAACCCTTCAAAAAATGTTACATTGTTAAAAAAGTTAAAATGTGTCCGAATACTCATGGGGTCTCGTTCCCCCCTATAATCTCTTTGCATCCACCTAAGTTTAACCCCTTGGTTAGGAAGACCTGGTATAGATGGAGGAAGGTACCCTCACGATAAAAGGTCGAACTTTCACACTTCACACAAAAAGTGTGTGTAATGCAGTGGAGTATTTACGCTAGAACCACGGCCTGGGGCGACAGTCTTCAAGTGGCGGCGCGAGATTAAACTCGTAATTGCGAAAAAAAATCTTTTTCTCCATCTCGTAGTTTTTCTTGACGACCGTTTTCCCATTACGTTTTTTCTTTCGAAATTTCGTTAATTTTCTTAACATTGTGTTATTTTGCAGATTTTGATCTTTAAGAATGTGACTTTTTAGAAATTTTGACTGGTTTCTTAAAGTTTGCTCTTTTTCTCGAAATTTTCGAATTCTTGTCTCAAAATTCAATATTTTATTTTGCTGAAAAATTCGATTTTTTGTCTTAAAACTAATTTAAATTTGTCTTTTTCTAAAATTCAACTTTATTCTCAAAATCCCACTTCTTTGGACTCTTCTTTCAAAAATCATTTTTTTTTCCTACAAAATTCCGCCAAAATACCTTTTTTTCGAAATTTCACTAATTTTCTTAACATTGGGTTGTTTTGAAGATTTTGATCTTTAAGAATTTAACTTTTTAACAATTTTGACTGGTTTCCTAAAGTTTGCTCTTTTTCTCGAAATTTTCGAATTTTTCTCTCAAAATTCAGTATTTCACTTTTATGAAAATTTCGACTTTTTCTTTTAAAACTAGTTTAAATTCGTCTTTTTCTAAAATTCGAGTTTATTCTCAAAATTCCACTTCTTTGGACTCTTCTTTCAAAAATCCTTTTTTTCTACAAAATTTCATTTTTTTTTTCGAATTTTCGTTAATTTTCCTTTTTTTTAAGATTTTGATCTTTTAGAATTTGACTTTTCAAAAATTGTGACCGTTTTGTTAAAGTTTGCTCTTGTTCTCGAAATTTTTGAATTTTTCTCTCCAAATTCAATATTTCACTTTTATGAAAATTTCTACTTTTTCTCTTAAAACTAGTTTAAATTCGTCTTTTTCTAAAATTCAATTTTATTCTTAAAATTCCATTTCTTTGGACCCTTCGTTCAAAAATCATTTTTTTTCTACAAAATTCCGCCAAAATTCCACTTCTTCTTCTTGGACTCTTCCTTCAGAAATCATTTTTTTTGTATAAAATTTCGCGAAAATTTCATTTTTTTTTCGAAATTTCTTTAATTTTCTTAACACTGCGTTTTCTGAAAATTTTGATCTTTTAGAATTTAGCTTTTCAGAAATTTTGACTGGTTTCTTAAAGTTTGCTCTTTTTCTCGAAATTTTCGAATTTTTTTCTCAAAATTCAATATTTCACTTTTCTGACAATTTTGACTTTTTCTCTTAAAACTAGTTTAAATTCGTCCTGTTCGAAAACTCGACTTTATTCTCAAAATTCCACTTCTTCGTACTACAAAATTCCGCCAAAATTTCATTTTTTATTTCGAAATTTCATTAATTTTCTTAACATTGGGTTTTTCTAAAAATTTTGATATTGTAGAATTTGACTTTTCAGAAATTTTGTCTGGTTTCTTAAAGTTTGTTCTTTTTCTCGAAATTTTCGTCTCAAAATTCAATATTTCACTTTTCTGAAAAATTCGACTTTTTAACTTAAAACTAGTTTAAATTCGTCCTTTTCGAAGATTCGACTTTATTCTCAAAATTCCACTTCTTGGACTCTTCTTTCAGAAATCGTTTTTTTTATATAAAATTCTGCCAAAATTTCATTTTTTTTTTCGAAATTTCGTTAATTTTCTTAATATTGGGTGTTTCTGAAAATTTTGATCTTTTAGATTTTGACTGTCCAGAAATTTTGACTGGTTTCTTAAAGTTTGTCCTTTTTTTCGAAATTTTTGAATTTTTGTCTTAAAATTCAATAACTCACTTCTCTGAAAATTTCGACTTTTTCTCTTAAAACTAGTTTAAATTCGCCCTTTTCGAAAACTCGTCTTTTTTCTCAAAATTCCACTTTTTCGAACTCTTCTTTCAAAAATCATTTTTTTCTGCAAAATTCCGCCAAAATTTCATTTTTTATTTCGAAATTTCATTAATTTTCTTAACATTGGGTTTTTTTGAAAATTTTTTGATATAGAATTTGACTTTTCAGAAATTTTGACTGGTTTCTTAAAGTTTGTTTTTTTTCTTGAAATTTTCGTCTCAAAATTCTATATTTCACTTTTCTGAAAATTTCGTCTTTTTCTCTTAAAACTAGTTTAAATTCGTCCTTTTCGAAGATTTGACTTTATTCTCAAAATTCCACTTCTTGGACTCTTCCTTCAGAAATCATTTTTTTTTCTACAAAATTCCGCCAAAATTTCATTTTTTATTTCGAAATTTCACTAATTTCCTTAACATTGGATTTTTCTGAAAATTTTGATGTTATAGAATTTGACTTTTCAGAAATTTTGACTGGATTCCTAAAGTTTGCCCTTTTTCTCGAAATTTTCGAATTTTTGTCTCAAAATTCAATATCTCACTTCTCTGAAAATTTCGACTTTTTCTCTTAAAACTAGTTTAAATTCGTCCTTTTCGAAAACTCGACTTTATTCTCAAAATTCCACTTCTTCGGTCTCTTCCTTCAGAAATCGTTTTTTCTCTATAAAATTCTGCCAAAATTTCATTTTTTTTTTCGACATTTCGTTAATTTTTTAACATTGGCTTTTTCTGAAAATACTGATGTTTTAGAATTTGACTCTTCAGAAATTTTGACTGGTTTCCTAAAGTTTGCCTTTTTTTCTCGAAATTTCGTTAATTTTCTTAACATTGGGTTTTTCTGAAAATTATGATCTTTTAGAATTTGATTTTTCAGAAATTTTGACTGGTTTCTTAAAGTTTGTACTTTTTCTCGAAATTTTCGAATTTTTGTCTCAGAATTCAGTATTTCACTTTTCTGAAAATTTTCACTTTTTCTTTTAAAACTAGTGTCAATTCGTCTTTTTCGAAAATTCCACTTTATTCTCAAAATTCTACTTCTTTGGACTTTTGTTTAAAAAATCATTTTTTTTCTTCAAAATTCTCCTACTTTTCCTAATATTTTTTTTTAGTTCGATTCTTAAATTGGACTGAAATTTCAACTACCCTTTATTTTCGAAATTTCAACTTTTATCTTAAAATGTGATGTTTTTGTTTCTAAATGTCGACTTTTCCTCGAAAGTGGCTTTTACTTGATATTTGGGTTTTCTCGAAATTCGTCTGTTTTCTCTAAATTACATCGGCATTTTATGAAAAAGTAAAAATGTTAAAAAAAACATTTTTGGTAAATTTCGAAAAAAGATTTACTGTAAATTCAGTTTCCTTACTGAAATTTAAATATTATGTCAAAATTGAAATATAAACATTTCGGGAAAAATGTTTTTGGACTCTGAGTTTTATTTTGAAAATACGACGACGTTTTCCGAATATTGCATTTTTTTAAATTTAATCTTTGGAAATACGTTGGCATTTTTCGAATTTTCAACATATTTCGAGTGTCTTATTTTAAATTTGGTTTTTTAAAACTTTCAACTTTTCCCAAATTAGGTTTTTTCTGGAATTTCGTCGCCTTCGAAATTACGACTTAATTCTTAAAAATTCTGCTTTTTTGTCTCAAAAAAATTGAACGTACCTTTGAACATTTTTAACGTTCTTCTAGAAATTTCGACTTTTGTAATTTTTTTAATATTCGCCTTTTTCTGATTTTTTTTATATAACTTTCCCAAGATTTTATGTTTTCCAAAATGGAATTTATGCCGTCGCCGATATAAATTATAAAAAAATAAATGTATACCGTGTGGAACAGCCAAATGGAATAAATTCCGTATCTCAGTTATTTTACAAATTTATGAAAAATCTCGAGACACGTCAATTTAAAATTATAAACATGCTCCACCATAAAAATTTCACCCCTAGATGCAACACTCTTTGAGTGACAGTTGCAACCCCTAAATTTTTAAACCGAAAGTAGGGGCTTGTTATACCTCATTTGAAACTTCTTTTCATTCTCAGTTTAAAAGTTTTATGATGCCATATTTATTTCAAAAATCAACAGTAAAAAAAATAGTTTCAATTTTCAACAACAAAATATAAATCTAATATTTTCATTTAATGAAATAAAAAACAAGTCATACTCAATATAGGAAATGTTCAAAATGGGCACCTTCAACATCTTGGCAGCACCCTAATAGTGAATAAAAATGTCTCCTGACATTATTCAACATCTCTGGTGTCACCGACGCAATCGCAAGCGTTATTCTTGCTCGTAAGTCAGCTACGTCGCGGGGTTTGGTTTGACACACTGCACTTTTTACATAACCCCATGAAAAAGTCCAGAGATGTCAGGTCTGGTGATCGTGGTGGCCATTCTACCGTACTTCGTCTCCCTATCCACCGATTTGGAAATGTAAAATCGAGATATTGCCGGACATTGACTTGGTAGCGTGGTGATGCTCCATCTTGCTGGAACCATGTTACATTAGCTGAAACGTGTGGATTTTCTTGAGCTGGATATAAGTGTGCCAAAGCTGGTAGAATGTTGTTTTGGAGCAAAGCTAAATAATTATCTCCATTTAAATTTCCATCAATGATAAATGGACCAATGACGTGATCTTCAATAATTTCTGCCCAAACATTAACTTTTTCAGGGTGCTGTGTATGCAATTCTCTCATTTTAGTGGGGATTTTCACTAGCCAATAGCGACGATTTACATCACCGTGAAGAGTTAAAGTGGACTCATCAGAAAACAATATGTTTTCTATCTGGATGACATTTTTATCTAATCTTTGCATCATTTGGTCACAAAAATGAGTTCTACTATCAAAATTGTCATCACTGAGCTCTTGACATGGTGTCAGTTTATAAGGATACATTTTATTTTCTTTCAGTACACGAATAATTGAGGAATGATTAACGTTTAGTGCTGCAGCTACTTGTCGACTTGAATAATGTGGATTTTCTTGAAACTCATTCATTAATTCCAGTTTGGTGTCATTGGTGGCATTGAAGGGTTCTTTTTTTGCTTTCGTACATGCCAATGATCGTGAAAATGCTTCTTGATTTTACTAATTGTACCTTGGGATATAGGCTCTAAATCAGGCAATTTTTCTTGCAATAGACGAGCGACTTCGGCCTGAGATCTTGCTCTATCTCCACAACCGATCATTTGTAAAATTATTATTTTATGCATTTCTGTTAAATGACTCATATTGAATTTTGAAAATGTGCAAAAAGGTAACTGAAGCACTATACTAACCACTGTTTAATTCTCTCACAGTTTTAGAAAGCTACTGGGATGGTTTCGACAAAAAGTACAATTGAGTATGATAAGGGTGATAAGTTTTTACGTTTCCTTTTTTACAAAATCAAAAAAGGACATCGAAATTGTTTTTGGTCCCCGAGAACGAACCCGACGAGCCGCTATTAGTTATTATTGTAGAAGATTTCATCTAGTTGATACATTTTTTTTAATTGTTTATTTTTTAAATAAATGTACCAACCATGACATTTTTGAATAGAAAATGAAAAAACCTTAAAAATGAGGTATACCAAGCCTCTACCTCCAATTAAAAAATGTAGGAGTTAAAACGGTAACTCGAAGAGGGCTGCATCTAGGGACAAAATTTTTACGATGTAGGATGTCATCTTATAATCTAAAATTGACCAGCCTCGGAATTTTCCATAAATATATACTATATTAAGATATTGAATTTATTCCATTTGGCTGTTCCACACTGTGTACTAATTAGATATTCGTATTCGGTTAAAAAAAATTATCAGGCGGGCCATGCCCTCATAGCCTCCCTGCACCAGCCACTGCATAAGGCATCCAATTCTTTTACTCGCTCGAAATTACCAATTATTTTCTCTGTTTTACGTAAAAACCAAAAAAAAAACAACTTACAAGATAAATATTTATTTTCACAATATAACTAACAATCAATTTTTACATAATGATAATAATTGTGAGTGCAACATTGACTAGAATGCTGCATTCATTGTGGATGGTTTTTTGTTATCTTTACCTTCTTCAAAAATCCAAATAAAATGAAATTATTCTGACAGAAGAGAGGATAACCATTCCAAATGAATGTAGCAATAACATGTCGCAGACAAGGTATACATAACATCTAACTGACTAGAGTATTGTATAAATAAAAGGTAAATCTATAACTTTAACGTCCATTAATGCATTCGTTACAATTGGCAACCGTGTACGTAGGTAACGTTGTGAAAAATAGCAGCAGCTGCCGAAGTTAAAAAACTACAAGGTGACTGTGCCCCATATCTTGAAATTGCTGTTGTTGAGCAGCAAGTCTGAGGTTCACCCACTGAATTCCTCAAATTCGAACTACTTAGCAGCTCTTTTTCCATACTTGCCTGATGGCGCAACTGTTCCAAACGCAGCTGATTCTGCCTCTTCCATTTTGTCCTGAAATTAACAGAAAAATACCAATTTTAATCACATAATAAATCGCTTGTAAAATCAAAAGTATCCCCGAGTTAGTTTAGGTTAGGTTGAGGTTTCCACTTTTTTCTGGAATTAATTTTAACTTGAAATTGCGACTTCAAACCCCAAAAATTGAGAAGAAAGTAGAAAATTCCATTTAATGGTATGTTTACACTAGACACTTTATTCTGTAAATTTCTCTCTGAGATAAAATAATGTAGAGCAATTTGTGTCGGGTAATTGATTTCAGCTGCGTAAATAAGAGATAGCTTTTTTCAGGATTGTTAGCACTCAATATTTTTATCTCAAAGAAATATACGGAATAAAGTGTCTAGTGTAAACCTACCATTAAGGTACATTTAGATTAGAAACTTTTGAGTTTTTCTCTGAAGATGATACCTTGGCTGTCGAAACGCGTTAGAGCAACCTTTGTTGTGTTTTTTAATCTTTCTTGGTTTTAGGGTATTTCAATTAGACACTTTATTCCGTACATTTCTCTCCGACATAAGTTTTTTGGTGGAACGGACTGGTCCTTGGTTATCTTTAAAATTTGAAATACAAATCTTGTCCCCTGAACCCTCTGAAGATGATAGCTTGGGTATCGAAACGCTTTAAAGCAACCTTTGTTGTGTTTTTTAATCTTTCTTGGTTTCAGGGGACAAGATTTGTATTTCAATTTCCAACGTAAGTGTTAACTATGCTGAAAGAAGCTATCTGAGACTTATCTACAGAACTGGGAGGGGATAGCTTCTCTGAGGATAGTTGAGCTTATGTCAGAGAGAAAATATATTTTATGTCAGAGAGAAATCTATGGAAAAAAAGTGTCTAATCTAAACGCACCCTTAGACTATTTTTCTACTTTCCTCTCGCTTTGAGTTTCATGCTAAAATTTTCTAAATTTCAAAAATCCTAACTACCTCCTGTTCTGGTACCAAGTTTTGACTTGGGTTTCTGACAAATTCAGGGCATCGGCCACGTCGCTTCTGTCGGCGACAGAGAGGTACTTCTGGCATCGAAACTTCCTTTCCAAATATGCCAGTTGGGCGTGCGTAAAAGCTGTCCTTCGACGTCTCGGTTTTCTGATCTTCGCGGCGTCGATCACTTTTTCGACCACGCTCAAACCGATTGGCGTGTAAAGCTCACTTTCTACGTCATTTTCTGGAGTATCACGCTCATTGGAATCTGTAAAACACACCCTTCATTACCCTCTGTGCGAGTTTAAGTGGTTATTCTACGGGAGACCTCGGGCACTAATTAAGGGAAGCCAGCGAGAGTCATCCCTCTCGAAAAAACAGCGGGAATCTTTCAGTAAATCCTGACGGAGTTAGTCCAATTAAGATGTCGTTGTGGATGCATGTGTTTTTCAACAGTTTAAGTTCCTTTTTAATAAATCAACTGCTTTGTTTCTCGAGATGCTTTGCCTTTGGCTGCATCTTGTAAAATGTTTTAAAGAGCGTTTCTTTATTTTTGCTGAAATGAATACATGTATGGCAAAAATTATTGTATAATTGAACAATATATTTAGTGTTTCAATAAAAAAGTGGTATTTTAGAAAGGGACGTAGCGAAATGGCATACGATTCAGATTGTTTTGGTTGATCTGTCAAGTCTCACTTTGACGTTATATTTAGGTTAGCATTTTCTAGGGCAAAAGACAGTTGTAACTTTTAAAAAAGTTAAAATTTTGAAAATAGTGTCGACATTCTAAAAATCAAGTTAACAATTTGAGAAAAGGTCTAAATTTTGAAAAAGGTGGATATTTTAAACTATTCAAATTTTCAAAATAAATTTTTAAGAAACGTCTAATTTTCCAGCAAAATCAAATTCTTCAAAAACATGGAATTTTCAATTTTGAAATAAGCCGAAATTTTCAATAGAAGTCAGTAAATTCAAAAAAAGGAGAAATTTTCAAATAAATGAGAAATTTTTAAAAAAGTCGAAATGTTTAAAAGAGATTGATATTTTCAAAAAAGTCGATATTTAAAAGGGATCCTTATTTTCAAAAAAATGTTTAGAAGTCAAACTTTGCAATAAAGTGGAAGTTAAGAGATTTAAATTTAGAGAAAAGTAGAAATTTTCAAAAAAAAATATTTTTTTTTATTTGACAAAACGAAAATTTTGAATTAGATATATATTATTTTTTATTTTATGTTGTTTTGCCTGAACAGGGCATTGTAAGGCCCCGAGTGCCCAACACATAGAAAGTAACTTGAAATTAGGTGAAAAAAGTTGAAATCTGGAAAACAACCCAGAATTTATAAAAAAAATAAATATAAGAATCAACTTTTTGAGAAAAATGTCCAAATTTTGAACTTCAAGTGAAAATTTTAGAACAAAAAAACGAGCTCTACACTTAAGATTTCAAAATAAATTTCAACAAAATTTAAATCAAAAATAATTCAAGTTATAAATTTCTAAAATATCAAAAAAAAAAGATTAAATCGGGTATTTTAAAGAGGCAAAATTTCAAAAAAATACTTTGAAATTGTATGAAATCGTTTTATCGGAAATTTCAATTTAAAAGAGAAATGGCAAAAAGAAGGTAAAGAGTTCGAGTTCAAACTCAACAAAATTTGAAATTTCAAAATATAAACAAATTTAAAAAAAAACTTTAAAAGGCTGTAATTTTAGGTCTCAAAAAAATAGAAAAATTTTGAAATTAAGTTCGAAAATAAACAAGAATTTAGATGTCACGAAAAAATGGAATTTTTGAGTTTAACTTGAAAATTTAATTTAGCAAAGGATAAGACGAAAATATTAATTGAGAGTTTTGTAAAAAAGTTTAATTTTTTTAATACTTTAGAAGTAAAGTCAACATGTCTTTAACAGAACAATATTTCGAGTATAACGTCGAAGTTTTAATGAAAAAAATAGAGACTGCAAGTTTAAAAGAAGAATTTTGAAAAAGGGAATTAAAATTTCGATAAAATGATGAAAATTTTCAATTCATACTCAAAAAATGTAGAAATTTTGGAAAAAACTGGAATCTCTCACAACAAAAACGAAGTTTTCAATTTTGTCAACAATTTCAGATAACAAAAATTTAGATAGTTTTGGGATTGCCGACAGAAGTAAAAACTTGAAACTAGGAAATAACAGTTTTTTTTTAATTTTCAAATTTAATTGTAATATTGTTTGATTATAAATCTTATGGCAGCAAAGAAAAACCAAAAGCGATAGTTACGTGTTAAAAATCACCTAATGGTAAAGTATGAAAGCCACAATTATTCTTCTCCTAATATCAGCCCCCCCCCCCCGAAAGAAAGTGGCAAAGGAGGTAAATGCCAAGGCCCCGCGCCTTCCTGAGGACCTAGTGAGCTGCCCGTTTGTGAATTCCAAAAATGTTGAAGCTTTTTTTTCTTGGAATTTATTGCTAAAAATCGGGTTTTTTTAGTTTTTTTTTTCTTCAAATTTCATGTTTCAACTTTAAACTCGAAAATGTTTTTAAATTCCGATTTTTTTCCGAAACTTTTTAGCTTAAACTTGAAAAATGCTCCTTTTTAAAACGCCAGCTTTAAATTCGCAGTTTAAAACGTCAGGTTCTTCAAACTTTTTAGCGAATGGCAATTTTTTTAAGAATTCAAATTCATAAAAACTCCAAGATACGAAAAATTTAAGTTTTGAGAAAGAAGTCTAAATTTTTAAAAAAAGTCGAAATTTTGAAAACTTTTTGGAATTCTTCGGAAATCAAATATTCGAGGAAAAGTCGAAATGTTGATGACAAAAGGTCGAAATTTTCATAAAACGGTGTGAATTCTAAAAAAATTAAGAAAAGTCGAAATTTTTGATAGAATTTTTAAAAAAGGAGTCAAATTTAAGTAACAGTCGAAATGTCTGAAATAAAGTAAAAATTGGATAGAGAACTTTAAGAAATAGACAAAATTTTGAACAAAGGTCGAAATTGTCAGAAAAAAGTCCAAATAGGATCGCAGTTTAAAAATAAAAGTTCAATCATCAAAAAGAAAAGATAACTTTGAAAGAGTTTAAATTTTGAGCAAAGTTCGAAATTTTGTGTCAAAATTTAGCATAAATTAACAAAAAGTTTAAATTTCCAGAAAAAGTTGAAGTTTTGGAAAAAGTAGACATTTTGGAAAAAGGCGAAATTGCGGAAGAGTTGAAATTTTCAAAAGAAGTCAAATTTTGGAAAATGTGGATGTTTAAAAAAATGCAAAATTTGAAATTCGAAATTTTCAAGGTATGTCGAAAATTTTGAATAAAAATCAAAGTAAGATTTTTCAATAAAAAATTTTCTGTTCAGAAAGTATACAAATCTTGAGAAAAGCTCGAAATCCTTCAAAATATTCCAAAGTTTCCAAAAATATGTAATTCTTTAAAAAAGTCAAACTTAGGAGAATATTAAAAAAGCTATAAATTTTCGATAAAAAGGGAAATTAAAGAAAAGGTGAGATTTTATAAAATAAGTCCGAAATTTTAAAAAGTCGAAAATTTTCGCAAAATTCAAATATTCAAGATAAAGTCGATATATTCAAAACTTTCGAAAAGAGCGAAAAAAGGTCGAAATTTTCAAAAGTTAAAAATAAAACTTTACAGTAGTAGAATCATCAAAAAGAAAAGATAACTTTGAAGGAGTCTAAATTTTGAGCAAAGTTCGAAATTTTGTGTCAAAATTTAGCATAAATTAACAAAAAGTTTAAATTTCCAGAAAAAGTTGAAGTTTTGGAAAAAGTAGACATTTTGGAAAAAGGCGAAATTGCGGAAGAGTTGAAATTTTCAAAAGAAGTCAAATTTTGGAAAATGTGGATGTTTAAAAAACTGCAAAATTTGAAATTCGAAATTTTCAAGATATGTCGAAAATTTTGAATAAAAATCAAAGTAAGATTTTTCAAAAAAAAAATTCTGTTCAGAAAGTATACAAATCTTGAGAAAAGCTCGAAATCCTTCAAAATATTCAAGTTTCCAAAAATATGTAATTCTTTAAAAAAAGTCAAACTTGGGAAAATATTAAAAAAGCTATAAATTTTCGATAAAAAGCGAAATTAAAGAAAAGGTGAGATTTTATAAAATAAGTCAGAAATTTTAAAAAGTCGAAATTTTTCGCAAAATTCAAATATTCAAGATAAAGTCAATATATTCAAAACTTTCGAAAAAAGCGAAAAAAGGTCGACATTTTCAAAAGTTAAAATTTCGAAAAAAAACTCAAAATTTTGGCGATGGAGGTTTTCAAACGTAAGCGAAAATCCCCAGCAAAGTCGAAATTACGAAAAAAGTGGATATTTTAAAATATCGAAAATTTAAAAAAAAAGTCGACATCTTCAAAATAAGTTAATAGATTAAAAAAGGGCAATTTTGCAATAAAAATCGACTTCTCCAAAACAGTAGGAATTTTCAAAAAAGCAATATTTTGGAATATAAGTCGGAATTTTCAATAGTTGTCAGTATTTTCAAAAAAAGTATATGAGGGTGTCCGATAAGTACTATCGCAAGAGAAATTTACTATCGTGTAGTACATTCTCGTAGACGGCTACTGTCGAAATCTCAGCCGAATCGGACACCTAGTTTTGTTTTCACCGCGTGTGGAAGCGGGCGTGTCCGCGGATTTTGGAAAAATGGTTAAAGAACAATACCGGTTGGTGGTTCGATTCTTGTTTTTGAAAGGGAAAACGCGCATCGAAATCAAAGAGCGCTTGGATGCTGTGTACGGTGACTCTTCTCCTTCGATGGCAGCCGTCAAAAATTGATTTAACGAGTTTTAACGTGGTCGCACGTCGGTTTTTGATAATCCACGCCCAGGTGGCCCGAAAACAGCCATTACGGAGGATAACGTGACAAACATCCACGATCTCGTATTGGCAGACCGCCGATTGAAGGTACGCGAGATAGCTGAGACAGTAGGCATCTCAAAGAACCGCGTGGGTTATATCCTGCATGAAATTTTGGGCATGAGAAAGCTGTCGTCACGATGGGTGCCGGGTTTGTTCACTCCGGACAACAAGCGCAACCGTGAGACCACTTCAGAGCAGTTTTGACGCTGTTGAAGCGTAATCCGAAGGAGTTTCTGCTTCGTTTCGTGACTGTCGGCGAAACATGGATCCACTGGTACACGTCAGAGACCAAGGAACAGTAGAAACAGTGGACTTCACCCGGTGAACGTGCTCCGAAGAAGGCGAAGACTGTCCTATCGGCCGGAAAGGTGATGGCCATCGTTTTCTGGGATTCACAAAGGTGTGATCTACATCGACTACCTGGAGAAGGGCAAAACGATCACAGGGCTGTACTATGCCGAATTATTGGGCCGATTCGACGCCGAATTGCAAAAAAACGGCCCCATTTGGGGAAGAAAAAAGTGCTCTTCCACCATGACAACGCACCGGCTCACACCTCTGCCCTCGCCACGGCCAAATTGGTCGAATTGGACTACAAACTGCTGCCCCATCCACCGTATTCCCCAGGTTTGGCCCCGTGCGACTTCTATTTATTTCCAAACTTGAAAAAGTCACTCGCCGGGCAGAAATTTGAGTCGAATGAGAAGGTCATCGCCTACTTTGCAGACCTCGAGAAAACGTATTTTTTAGACTGGTTAAAGAAGTTGGAGCATCGCTGGGTCAAGTGTATCGAGTTAAAAGCAGATTACATTGAGAAATAAATCGCCACTTTTCCAAAATTTTCGTTTTACTTTTGTAGGCTAAGTACTTATCGGACAACCCTCGTACATTTTCAAAGAAAGTCGAAATATTCAAAAGTGATCGACATTTTGAAAAAAATTAGAGAAAAGCTGAAATTTAAAAAAAAGAAGATAAAAATGTTCAAAAATGTCGAAATTGTGAACTCGGACTTTTCAGTCGTAATTACAAAATTTAAATTTTGAAAAAGAAGTCGAAATTTTCAAAAAAAAATATTTTTATATTCGTTAAAACGAATTTTATGAATTCTTTTTTCCTAGGCTGTAATTTACCCTTTTTCCTGTAATATAAATCATAACATTTATGGCACTAAAGTTGACATTACATTGTGTATGTGTCCTTTAGTTGATAGTTTATTTTGTATTACTAAATAAAAAATGGATTTGGTACATTATATGGTATCGTTTATATTGTAAAAGTTAAAAGTAACTGTAAATGTAATTGCTTTGTAATTAATTCCTTTTTCTAAGTAATGGGTAATTGAATTACTTTTTAACCAATGGTAATGTAATTCGAAATAATGTCATTCCTTTTTCTGAAAAAGTAGTGGATAATGTAATGATTCCTTTTTAAAAGTAATTTACCCAGCTCTGGATCTAAGGATCTTTTTTTTGGTCGCCAAACGTTATTTCGGTAGTTCAAATACAAAAAAATATTACTTAAGGATAACAATCCTAAAGGGTATAGCAGGATAAGCATAGGAAATCTGCCCCAGGAGCCAAATGTGATAAATGTTCTATCGATCAGTAGGTCACCTATCTGTCATAATATTTCCATCGTTTTGGCCGCCTATCTCTTACTGTCTTTGAGTAATTTTGAAAAATGCCCTTTTTGCAGAGCATTTTTTAAACTTTGTTTTCTCCGTAAGTAATAAAGCTAGAAAGATGATTCAAAAACCGAATTGTAGACAATATCATGACAAATATTGTGCCTGTGTATCTAAATTATATTGCGCAATAATATATGTTTTTTTTAATGGAAATATTTTTCCATTGCAATTTTTTTTCAGTTCCAGCAGAGTGACCCTTTTCTTAAAATTATCAAAAATTGCTATTAGTATAAAGAATAACTGGTATACAATTCATTGAAATCGGATGGCTGCAACCTGTTGAAAAAAAAATGGTTTTGTTACCTAGAGCCCTAGTTAATCGCAAATTATAGGAATCTAATGCAATTTATTTTAGGTTCCGGTAAAGTAACGACTTTTTAAAAATTACCAAAAATTGCTATTAGTATACAAATTACCTGGTATAAGTTTTATTAAAATAGAATGGCTGCAACCTGTTGAAAATAAAAATAATTTTTATTTCCTAGAGTCCTGGTTGATCGCAAATTACAGGTATTTCTAATACATATTTTTTAGGTTTCGGCAGAGTAATCACTTTATAAAAATTATCAAAAACAGTAATTAGTAAACAGAATAAATGATATAAGTTTCGTGAAAATCAAACCGCTGCAACATAATAGTTTTATGTTACCTATGTTCCCATTTCAAAGCTTCCACATATTACTTCACTAGACAAATAGTATCAAATGTTTGCAGTCAAATAGTTGTTTCGAACGAGATATTTTACTATTTCATTTTGGTTTTAAGCCTATCTCTCGGCAGGAACTTATCAATAATCATACCATCTTTGCAGTTAAAAAATTATACCACATTTCCCAAGAATTGATGTTGATTTTCGATGGTACACATATTCGCCATCAGAAAAGTTCCAATAATGAGTACTAACGAAATTCTTATTCTGGCCAGAAAAAGCTACCTATATGTAAGCCATTTACAATTTGTTGTTCTGGTGGCAACATTGCGGATATTTTGGAACCGTTTTATAGCGCACAAAATGATGCCCCAATTATGGGAACTGTTTTACAGGATTCGCAAGGTCTAAAAACGTTATTGCAAAGAGGTGACATATCTATTTCTAATTGCACGGGGATTCCGTGATGTTGAAGATCAAATAAAAAAGGAAGGATATTTACCCTTGTTGCCAGCGCTCAAAGGCAAAAGAAATCAGTTAACAACTAAAGAATATAACAGTTCCCAAGATTAAGATGGGTCGTCGAAAATGTTGACGGATCGATTGGTCAAAAGCATAAATTTTTGCCTCATACAATGGGCAATAAAATGCTATCGAAAGTAAAACCGCTTTGTTTGAATGTGGGATATTTTCACAACAGGTTTGGGAAGCATTTAAATCTGATACTGATTTAGCTGACGAAATCATCGTTTATATGAATGCCAAAATGACCACATTAAACAAAAAAAGACTTAAAATAGAAGGGGCATCGCAAATAATGGATTTCCCCGAACTAGGTGAACATGGGTTAAAAATATTATTCACGAGTTCCTACCAATTATCTTAGGCAGCTTCATATCCGCCGGGCTAATTGGAGATCAAGAAAGTTTCTCAAATAGAATACAATATATAAAAGAATCACCAAATATACTGAAAGCAGAAGTGAAATCAAGGCATAAAAATAGCAAGACTTATAATTGCTAAACTGATTATATTCCAAATGGAAAAAGTTACACTGACGTCAAACGCTATACTTGTGATTGTTCAAACGGCAATGGAACGATAGTAATATTAAGCAAAATATTCGCTAAAGACAATATATCTGTTGGCATTAATTCAGATAATGATAATGATTGATTTAAAATAAAGATTATTTCAAATCGAATATACTTTTTATTTATTTCTATTCGAAACCTATAATTTATAACCAGGGCTCTAGGTAAAAATACTTTTTTTTTCAGCAGTTTGCAGCCTTCCTATTTTTAAGAAACTTACACCAGTCAATCTTTATACTAATAGAAATTTTCAGTAATTTTAGGAAAATGGTTACTCTGCCGAAACCTAAAAACAAAGGTATTAGACACCTATAATTGGCGATCAAGCAGGACTCTAACTAACAAAAATATTTTTTTTTTCAATAGGTTGCAGCCATCCGATTTTAATGGAACTTATGCCAGTTATTCTTTATACTAATAGCAATTTTTGATAATTTTAAGAAAGTGGTCACTCTGCTGGAACTGAAAAAATATTGCAATGAAAAAATATTTCTATTAAAAAAAACATATTATTGCGCAATATAATTTAGATACACACGCACAATATTTGTCATTATATTGACTACAATTTGGTTTTTGACTCATCTTTCTAGCTTTATTACTTACGGAGAAAAAATAAGTTTAAAAAATGCTCTTCAAAAAGGGCATTTTTCAAAATTACTCAAAGACAGTAAGAGATAGGCGGCCAAAACTATGGAAATATTATTACAGACAGGTAACATACTGATCGATATAACATTCATCACATTTGGCTCTGTGGGCAAATTTCCTATGCTTATCCTGCTATACCCTTTCCCTCCTCCTCGCTAGGAAAAAATCCTAGCTTGGCCAACATTAAACAATTAAAATAATAATCAAACCAAAACACAGTTTAAACAATGCACAGTATACACGCATTGGACATTCCAAGTAGTCAATTTGTAGGTGCTACCAAGTGTACTAATGTGGTCATAAATCTGACATTGTGTCAAAACTATGGATGCGGTACAATGCGAGTTAGAATTCAAAATTGTTATCATACGTTCGTGCAGTTAGTAGGGAATTGGATTCTCGCGTGGTACTGGGTTCAGTTCCTGGTGGTGATCACGCCTTTTTAATTGTATTACATGGCTTACTCATAGCCAGATATACTGTTAGCATCAGAGCATGTTGGTAACGCGACATTTGCGTGATGGTGATGCGGAACCATAAGATTTGTCCCTATCAAAAAATCGCTCAACGCATTTAGGAAACCTTTCGCTTCGCAAACGCAAAATTTATCAAAAAATCCTAATTTGTTTCTTTTTCTCGTAACTTTTGATTTTATTTTTAAAATTTCGACTTTTTCAAACTACTTACTTTTCATTTCTATAAAGATTTCGACTTTAAATTCAAAATTTCTTGACATCTATTGCTATTGTTATTTTTGAAAGAAGACGAAATTACCTTAAAAGGACGAAAACTAGTGCAATTAAAAGAGTAACTTTTGACACAATCATAAACGATCGCTAAAACTAGTGTTGAAATATCTACTTACAAACATTACGACAAGTAAACCGCAATTAAATCAGATCCGGGAAAAAAATCACCTTTTTTGTTACCTTTACTCTTTATGGCAAGAACATCCCCCAGCAAGTCTTTAATAAGAAACGATTTGTGTTCTTGCATTTGTTCCTCCTCCATTTGTTCACATTTTACACTGACATCGCGCCGCAAAAGCCGTTTCAAAAATTTTACAAGTTAAACTCTGACAGATTTGCGCTAACTGCGGTGATAAATGACGAGATAACATCTGTAAGCGGCGCTAGTCGGATATCCACCCTCGCGTTATTTAACTGAAAGCTCCACCCCTGAAAACTGAAAACTCCACCCCTTCGGTTGAGTGTCGTTTCAGGAGTTACAGGATCTTCAGGGGTTGAATTATAAGATATATCTTTGTCTGAAAGTTTATATTAGTTTTAAAATGCGTTAAGGGTGTGATTTTTCTGTAATATTTTTTATCGGTCTGGAATTGGTGTCGTTTCAATCGTTATTTCGTAAGTAAGATTTGGAATTATTGCTGGTATTTCGTCATGTTGAAGAATGCGATTGGGTTATGTTTGTGTGTAGCGATAACGAATCGACATCATAATATTTTAATAGCACCTACGGACCAAAATTACGATATTTTCGCCTACAAGTAATCTATCGGCCAACGCACTATAGAAAGTGTTCTCGATTCCAGTTCTGGCTTTATAAGGACTTGCAAATTTTAATAACCGACCCACCGCGTTTTTTCAACAGCTCTCCTTTGTTCCTTAGCTCCTTAAATTGACAAGTTTAATTCATTTTGTAGATTCATTTTGAGATCAGTCTAAATTTCAATGCAGAAGTTTTGAATTGAAAAACATACAAAATAAACGTTGAGAAGGGAACCAAAATTGAGAATAGAAAACTGAAGTTTATGTAAAAAAAATCTTAATATTTCAGCTTTTATTTAGAAATATTAATCTTAGACCCAACTATTTGAATTTTCTGTAAATTTCGCTCAACGTGTCTACAAAACGACCTACTTTTACCTTAGCTTAAAAAAAACCGAAATTTCGAGAAAAAGTCTTCAAAAGTAGCAAAATTTTCAAAAGAAAATCGTAATTTTGGGAAAGGCTGAAATTTATAATAAAAGTTGGACTGTTTATATCCCCAAATTAAAGTATTACAATTTGGGGTCAATCATATATCTTCATTGAAATGGGAGCAATATATAAATCATTTTGTTTAGGTACAAAATGTCGATGTGGTTAAAAATAAAAACCTTCCAAGGATAACTAACTGATGATTCTTTGCCCCAAGAGAGATCATTGCGCGATTTGTTTTTTCACTTAAAAATCGGCCGATACTGTTAGAAAAATAGATATACTTAAACTTGAACAGTGCGGAATATTTTGAACAAAAAATATATGCAAGTGTTATAAAATGACTAATACGCATATACAGGCAACTCTCGATAACTTGACACTCGTTAATTTGACAACTTCGATAATTTTAAATTTTTTCCCTGTCTCATGAAAAATACTCGATAAATTGAAAAAAAAAGTAGTTTGGTCCCCTCGGTAATTTGAAGTTGTGGTAATGGCATTTTGCTTGTCGACATTCTATAATTTAAACTCAGACTTTCCTACTCTCTGAAGTCTCAACTCTCATCACTGTCGAAAATTGAGTGGACAATAATAAATGAAAGTCTGGATTTAAGGTGGGTTGCCTAAAGAGTAGGCCAGCATTTAACGTATGTAACAAAAATTTTTACTTCTAAGGAATAGAAAAAAAGTTAGTATCGAGTTGTCACTGAAAACATTTCTGTAAAAATTAAATATTCAGTATCATATTTGTCATATATTTTATGAAGTGATAGCGCATAAATGGACAGTTCGAAAAAGAATACCCAGAGCTTGGTTAGAGGCTCGCAACATTCCTTTTGTTACCAAAAATTCTCCAAATGTTCCATAGACACGCCCAATTGAAAACCTTGGGGCAATATTGGGTAAAAAGGTCTATGATAAATACTGGAAAACCGGAAATGAAGAACGGTTACGATGTCGAATCTCAAAAAATTCGGGAAATAGATAATCTGACCATCTCTTGAACCAACAAGTCGGAAGAAAATTTGATGCCTTCAAAAAAAGTGGAACTTTTGGAATAATTTGAATGTTGCTTTTTGTTAATTGAATTCTAAGGAAAACATTTTTAATAAATACTCCGAACGCACTTTATAATTATTTTTATATTACGCTCAGATTTTTTTCCGAAAATTTTGTTACATATGTTTTGATTCCATTGTGTTATCTCTATGATTGGTCAATGATTCGGCCGCCCAATTTTTTTTTATGTTCAATCCACTCGCAAAGGAAGAAATTTATCGTAAACACAAAGCCATATGGACATCAATAACAACATGCCGACAAACTCACGCATTCATTAGAATGCCGTCCAGGGAAAGGGCAAAACTTTGCCTACAACTCTCAAGGAATAATCTCAGGAAACTTGTAGGGATATGGACAGGTCACTGTCGGTTAAACAAACACCTCCACAGAATGGGAATTATAAACGAGCCAAGTTGCAGAGGGTGTTTAGAAGAAGATGAGAGTGTCCAGCACCTGATGTGTCACTGCCCGGCACTAGCATCAATCAGAGGAACCACGCTGGGGGACTTCTGGCCTAGTGTGGCCAGTTTGAGAGAGGCGCATCTAAGGGAGGTTTTTCAGTTTCTCAACAAGGTTGGGTGGCTGAATGAATGACCAAGCACACCTCAATCACGGGGATAGCACAATGGGCCCGGAAACGGTGGCCTAAGTGCTGGCCTAAACTTTAAGCAACCCACAACGAATTCAAAATCCACTCGCTGATTGATATTGAGAAACTAAAGAATGTCCCTGGGATTCGCCTCTCTCAAACTGTCTATTGGATGCGCCTCTCTCACACTAGGCCAGAAGTCCCCCAGCGTGGACTCTTTCATGATAGATGGACGTCGTTCACTCAAATGAAAATTAAAGACATTTCTTTTAATGAACATCTGGATATTTTACAAATATCGTGAAAGAAAAATCAATAATTTTAATTAAATTGTTGATTATTTCCGACTCTCTCTTGGTTATATAAACAACTATCAGTGATGGAAGAAGAAACTCAAGAAGGGAAAGTTCCAAAATTCGTTTATTTCTTATCGAACTAAACATTAATAATTATACTGGAAATAACGCCTAAAAGCTTCATAGGAAGAGAGAGAGGAAAACAAAATTTTGAAAAAAGTAACATTTTGTAAAGAAATTTGGATTCTTAAAAAAAAATTGAAACTGTCTTGAAATTAAAGAGAAAGAGAAAGAGGTAGAGGTAGAAGAAAAGGAAGAGGAAGAGAAAGAGAAAAAGGAAGAGGAAGATGAAGAGGAAGAGGAAGAGGAAGAAGAAGAGGAAGAGGAAGAGGAAGAGAAAGAGGAAAATGAAGAGGAAGATGAAGAGGAAGAGAAAGAGAAAGAGAAAGAGGAAGAGGAAGAGGAAGAGGAAGAGGAAGAGGAAGAGGAAGAGGAAGAGGAAGAGGAAGAGGAAGAGGAAGAGGAAGAGGAAGAGGAAGAGGAAGAGGAAGAGGAAGAGGAAGAGGAAGAGGAAGAGGAAGAGGAAGAGGAAGAGGAAGAGGAAGAGGAAGATGGTAAGGAAGAGAACAAGGAACAGGAATTACAGAGACGAGGACGAGAAAGGATAAGAGAACAATAAAAAAATAAAGGGAAAGAGTTTTTTTTTGGTTATTTTCAAAAATTAAAATACAAATCTTGTCCCCTGAAATGAAGAAAGATTAAAAAATGTTTAATCTTTTTTGGTTTCAGGGGACAAGATTTGTATTTCAGAGGGAAAGAGGAAGAGAAGAAGAAAAGGAGAAAGAGAAAAAGAAAAAGCAATAAAGAGAACAAGGGGAAGAGAAAAAGAGGAATGGAAAGGGAAGAGAAAGAATCTTGACCAAAATTCAAAATTTTTGGAGAAAATTTTCAAAAAAGATTTTGAAAAAAGTCCTACCTTGGAGAAAAGGTTGAAATTTTCAGAAGAGTGGAAATTCGGAAAAGATCGAACTTGCGAAGTCAAAATCTTGAAAAAGTCACATTTGTCATACAATCAAATTTTCGAAAAAAGTATCAAACAGACTGGAAAGGGGGACTTTTTAAGGTCATTCGACTTTTGAAAAAGTCCTAATTATTAATAGGAGTAATTTATGAAAAAAAGTTTTTAAGTCAAGACATTGAAACAAATTTGAAATTTGGAAAACTGTTACAATTTAAAACTCAAACTTTCAAAGTCGAAATTTTAAAAAATGTTTCGCTTTTAAGAAATCGAATATTTCAAAAATAAAGTAAAATTTATCAAAAAATCGAAATTTACACAAGAGAAGCAAATTTCAAGGAATAGAGAAAATTCTGATCAAAGGCGAATTTTTCAAAAATTCCGAATTTTGAAAATTTTAAAATAAGTAACATTTTTTAAAAAAGTATTGAAACAAAAAATAAACTTATTTACAGAAGTTAAAATTTTAAAATAAATTGAAGTCATGACAAAAACCAAAACGATCGAAATTTTCAAAAAGTTCAGGTTTTAAAAAATGTCGAAATTTTGAGAAAAGGTTGAAATATTTAAAATGGTGGAAATTTGGAAAAGATCGAACTTTTTCTTAAAAAGAGTCAAAAATTTGAAAAAGGATCAAATTTTTGAGAAAAAGTTTCGAATTTCGACATTTCGAAAAATTTAAATGTTGTTTTTTGTTAATTGAATTCCAAGGAAAACATTTTTAATAAATACTTTGAACGCACTTTATTATTTTTTTATAGTACGCACAGATTTTTTCCGAAAATTTTGTTACAAATGTTTTTGATACCATTGTTTTATCTCTGTGATTGATCATTGATTCGGCCGCCCAATTTTTTTTATGTTCAATCCACTCGCAAAAGATTGATATTGAGAAACTAAAGAATGTCTATTGGATGTGCCTCTCTTAAACTGGCCACACTTGGCCAGAAGTCCCTCATCGTGGATTCTTTCATGATAGATGGAAGTCGTTCACTCAAATGAAAATTAAAGACTTTTTTTTTAATGAATATTTGGATATTTTACAAATATCGTGAAAGAACAATCACGAATTTTAATTAAATTGTTGTTTATTTTATTTTTTGCCCACTCTCTTGGGTATATGAACAACTATCAGAAATGGAAGCAGAAACTCAAGAAGGGAAAGTTCCAAAATTCGCTTATTTCTTATCGAACTAAACATTAATAATTGTACTGGAAATAACGCGCAAAATCTTCATAGCGAGAGAGAGAGAGAGAGAGAGAGAGAGAGAGAGAGAGAGAGAGAGAGAGAGAGAGAATAAAAATATTTAAAAAAAGTAACATTTTCTAAAGAAATTTGCATTTTACAAAAAAAATTGAAAGTGTCTTGAAATTAAAGGGAAAGAGGAAGATGATAAGGAAGAGAACAATGAATAGGAATTACAGAGAACGAGGAAGAGAAAGGAAAAGAGAACGATAAAAGGATAAAGGGAAAGAGCTTTTTTTTGGTGGTCCTTGGTTATCTTCAAAAATTGAAATACAAATCTGGTCCCCTGAAATGAAGAAAGATTAAACATTTTTTAAACCTTTTTGGATTTAGGGGACAAGATTTGTATTTCAAAGGGAAAGAGGAAGAGAAAAAGAAAAGAGGAAAGAGAAAAATAAAAAGCAATAAAGAGAACAAGATAAAGAGAAAAGAGGAATGAAAAGGGAAGAGAAAAAATCTTGACCAAAATTCAAAATTTTTGGAGAAAATTTTCAAAAAAGATTTTGAAAAAAGTCCTACCTTGGAGAAAAGGTTGAAATTTTCAGAAGAGTGGAAATTCGGAAAAGATCGAACTTGCGAAGTCAAAATCTTGAAAAAGTCACATTTGTCATACAATCAAATTTTCGAAAAAAGTATCAAACAGACTGGAAAGGGGGACTTTTTAAGGTCATTCGACTTTTGAAAAAGTCCTAATTATTAATAGGAGTAATTTATGAAAAAAAGTTTTTAAGTCAAGACATTGAAACAAATTTGAAATTTGGAAAACTGTTACAATTTAAAACTCAAACTTTCAAAGTCGAAATTTTAAAAAATGTTACGCTTTTAAGAAATCGAATATTTCAAAAATAAAGTAAAATTTATCAAAAAATCGAAATTTACACAAGAGAAGCAAATTTCAAGGAATAGAGAAAATTCTGATCAAAGACGAATTTTTCAAAAATTCCGTATTTTGAAAATTTTAAAATAAGTAGCATTTTTCAAAAAAAAATTGAAACAAAAAATAAACTAATTTACAGAAAAAGTTAAAATTTTAAAATAAATCGAAGTCATGACAAAAACCAAAAATTTTAAAAAATTCGAATTTTGTAAAACGATCGAAATTTTCAAAAGGTTCAGGTTTTAAAAAATGTCGAAATTGTGAGAAAAGGTTGAAATTTTTAAAATGGTGAAAATTTGGAAAAGATCGAACTTTTTCTTAAAAAAAGTCGAAATTTTGGAAAAGGATCAAATTTTTAAGAGAAAGTTTCGAATCTCGACATTTCGAAAAATTTGAATGTTGTTCTTTGCTAATTGAATTCCAAGGAAAACATTTTTAATAAATACTTCGAACGCACTTTATTATTTTATTTATATTACGCTCAGATTTTTTTCCGAAAATTTTGTTACATATGTTTTTGATACCATTGTTTTATCTCTGTGATTGATCATTGATTCGGCCGCCCAATTTTTTTTATGTTCAATCCACTCGCAAAAGATTGATATTGAGAAACTACAGAATGTATATTGGATGCGCCTCTTTCAAACTGGCCACACTAGGCCAGAAGTCCCTCATCGTGGATTCTTTCATGATAGATGGAAGTCGTTCACTCGAATGGAAATTAAAGACTTTTTTTTTTTAATGAATATTTGGATATTTTACAAATATCGTGAAAGAACAATCACGAATTTTAATTAAATTGTTGTTTATTTTATTTTTTGCCCACTGTTGGGTATATGACCAACTATCAGAAATGGAAGCAGAAACTGAAGGAGGGAAAGTTCCAATATTCGCTTATTTCTTATCCAATTATACATTAATAATTATACTGGAAATAATGCGTAAAAGCTTCATAGGAAGAGAGAGAGAGAGAGAGAGAGAGAGAGAGAGAGAGAGAGAGAGAGAGAGAGAGAATAAAAATATTTAAAAAAAGTAACATTTTCTAAAGAAATTTGCATTTAAAAAAAAAATTGAAACTGTCTTGAAATTAAAGGGAAAGAGGAAGATGATAAGGAAGAGAACAATGAATAGGAATTACAGAGAACGAGGAAGAGAAAGGAAAAGAGAACGATAAAAGGATAAAGGGAAAGAGCTTTTTTTTGGTGGTCCTTGGTTATCTTCAAAAATTGAAATACAAATCTGGTCCCCTGAAATGAAGAAAGATTAAACATTTTTTAAACCTTTTTGGATTTAGGGGACAAGATTTGTATTTCAAAGGGAAAGAGGAAGAGAAAAAGAAAAGAGGAAAGAGAAAAATAAAAAGCAATAAAGAGAACAAGATAAAGAGAAAAGAGGAATGAAAAGGGAAGAGAAAAAATCTTGACCAAAATTCAAAATTTTGAAAAATATGAATTTTTCAAAACGGAGAAAATTTTCAGATAAGATTTTGAAAAAAGTCCAAGCTTGGATAAAAGGTTAAAATTTTCAGAAAAGGGGAAATTCGGAAAAGATCGAACTTTTTTTTTAAAAAGTCAAAATCTTGAGAGTCACAATTTTCATAGAATCAAATTTTTGAAAAAAGTATCAAAAGGACTGGAAAGGGAGAATTTTTAAGGTCATTCGACTTTTGAAAAAGTCCTAATTTTCAATAGAAGTAATTTATGAAAAAAAAATGAGTTTTTAAAAAAAATTAAAATCAGTCGAGACATTGAAACCAATTTGAAATTTGGAAAAATGTTACAATTTAAATATCAAACTTTCAAAGGCAAAATTTTAAAAAAATGTTGACATTTACAAAAAAGTGACTTTTAAAATAATTTCAAAAAAGTCGAAATTTTAAAAAATATTAAGCTTTTAAGAAATCGAATATTTCAAAACTAAAGTAAAATTTTTCAAAAAATCAAAATTTACACATGAGAAGCAAATACAAAAATACAGAAATTTCTGATCAAAGGCAAATTTTTCAAAAATTCAATATTTTGAAAAAAAAGAAAATTTTAAAATAAGTAACATTTTTCAAAGAAAATTTAAACAAAAAATAAACTAATTTACAGAAAAAGTTAAAATTTCAAAATAAATCAAAGTCATGACAAAAATCAGAAATTTTAAAAAATTCGAATTTTTTAAAACGAACAACATCTTCAAAGAGTTCAGATTTATAAAAAATGTCGAAATTTTGAGAAACTGTTAAAACTTTCAAAAAGGTGGAAATTTGGAAGATCGAATTTATTTTTAAAAAAGTCAATATTTTGAAAAAGGGTCACTTTTTCAAGAGAAAGTTTCGAATTTCGAAATTTCGAAAAAAAGTCAAAGAGCCTGAAAAAGGCGAAATTGAAGTGGTCCAACTTTTGAAAAATATTCAAATATTCAATGGTCGAAAAAAAATCGAGTTTTTCAAAAAAAAATCAGTCGAAATACTGAGACCAAGTTGAGATTTGGAAAAATCTCAAGATTTTAAAAAGCAAGCTTTCAAAGATAAAAGTGGAAATTATCAAAAAGAGTGACTGATTTAAAAAAATCAAAAATTCCAAAAAAAAGTCGATGAGAAACGTTTAAATTTTAAGTCAAATTTTTCAATACAACAAATTTTTAAAAAATAATGTTTTAAAGAAAGTAAAATTTTTCAGCCGAAATTTTCAAAAATAGAAACAAAATTTGAAGGAAAAACAGAAAATTCTTAATGAAGGCGATTTTTTCAAAAAGTCAATATCTTGAAAAAAGTGAACATTTTTAGTAAAATCGAAAATTTCAAAATGAAACAAAAAATAAGATTCAATTTCCAAAAAAAAAATTAAATTTTGAGAAATAGATAATTGAACAAGGTTAAATATTTAAAACAATCGACGTTTGAAAATGTTAAAGAGTGGAGAGCCTAAAAAATATTCCAAATATTAAATAATAGCCGAAATTTTGAAAAATGCTTAAATTTTAAAACATGCCGAAACTACGACATTTCGAAAATGTGAAGAAATTCGAGCTTTCCAAAATAATCTAAATTTTCTAAAAATTCAAAATTTTTGAAAAAATTCTAAATTTTGAAAAAATTCGAAATTTTGACAAAATAGAAGAAATTTCTAAAAAAAGTGGAGAATTTGAAAAAAGTTAAATATTCAAAATAATCAACATTTGCAAAAGTCGAAATTTTCAGAAAAAAGTGAAGAACTTAAAAACTATTCCAAATATTGAAAAATAGCCGAAAATTTGAAAAATTCTTAAACTTCGAAATTTGTCGAAATTATGAAAATTCGAAAATATGAAGTAATGCGAGATATCCAAAATAATCTAAACATTCGCAAAATTCGAAATTTTGAAAAATAGACCGAAATTAAAAAGTGAATCATTTGAAAAAATATCGTCGACATTTTTTAAAATGGTCCACATTTTGAAATCGAGTCAAATATGTATTTCGAAAAAGTTCAAATGTTTAAAAATATTTAAATTTTGTAAGAAAACCCAAAAAGATGAAATTTTCAAAAAAAGTTAAAAAATTGAAAAAGAGAAATTTTTAAAAAATTTCGGGATTTTAAAAAATGTTTCAAATGAATGTTTCAAAAGAAGCCAAAATTGTGCATACAGAAATTTTTTTTTTTAGAAAATTTCAAATTTTCTAAGCCAGTCGAAAGTTTCACGAGTCAGAGCTTTTCATTTTTTTCAAGTTGTAAATATATAGAAATTTTTAAAAATAAGTTAAAATCTTGACAAAGGCCGAAATTTTCAAAAAAAAGTCACACTCTTGACAAAAGCCAAAATTTCCTATATAAGGCCAAATCTTTATAAAATAATAAGAGAGCAGACACATACAAAACCAAATCAATGCTGATGACAGCAGAAATGAAAACGTTGAGAGCAATCACCGGGAAAACACATAGAGACAGAGTTAGAAACGATGAGATCAGAAGAATATGCGGAGTGGACGATATGGCAAGATGGGGCAGTCGAAGAAAACAGAGTTGTTCAAAGGGCCCTGGGGGACACGCCTGTAGAACGTAGACCAAGAGGAAGACCAGCGAAGAGACGGAAATACATCTGGCAATCCACATCTTAAAAAAACAGAATGCCTGAATTCGAAGGAAAACAGACAGATAGGTCTTCTAAAAGAAGAAGAAGAAGAAGAAGAAGAAGAAGAAGGAGAAGGAGAAGGAGAAGGAGAAGGAGAAGGAGAAGGAGAAGGAGAAGGAGAAGGAGAAGGAGAAGGAAAGGAGAAGGAGAAGGAAAAGGAAAAGGAAAAGGAAAAGGAAAAGGAAAAGGAAAAGGAAAGGAAAAGGAGAAGGAGAAGGAGAAGGAGAAGGAGAAGGAGAAGGAGAAGGAGAAGGAGAAGGAGAAGGAGAAGGAGAAGGAGAAGGAGAAGGAGAAGGAGAAGGAGAAGGAGAAGGAGAAGGAGAAGGAGAAGGAGAAGGAGAAGGAGAAGGAGAAGGAGAAGGAGAAGGAGAAGGAGAAGGAGAAGGAGAAGGAGAAGGAGAAGGAGAAGGAGAAGGAGAAGGAGAAGGAGAAGGAGAAGGAGAAGGAGAAGGAGAAGGAGAAGGAGAAGGAGAAGGAGAAGGAGAAGGAGAAGGAGAAGGAGAAGGAGAAGGAGAAGGAGAAGGAGAAGGAGGAGAAGGAGAAGGAGAAGGAGAAGGAGAAGGAGAAGATGGTGATAATGATGATGATGAAGGAGGAGAAGAAGAAGAAGAGAAGAAGAAGAAGAAGAAGAAAAAGAAGAAGAAGATGATGATGAAGAAGAAGAAATTACATTTTATTATTTTACAGGCAGATTTTGTGGAATTTCGCCCCCAAGCGACATTTGAAGTAGCCCCACTTTCGTAATTTTCAAGGTGTCGAAAGATGCCACCCAAAATCGACTCGTATTAGCAAATCTTCGAAAACAAATCCTGACAATGTCAATTAAATATTTTGTCGAGTGTGCTACAGGTGAAAATATTTACAACCAACAATAATAAACCTGTATCAATCTTCCTATGTATGTACGTGTACATGTCCAATTTATAGCTATTACTCAACCTCATCAATACTCAGGAGATTTAAATCCTATTGAGTGATTTTGTAACAGACTTTCGACTGTACCTTAAAAGCAATATTTCTGCCATATGAGGAGATTATCTATTACATTTTCGTTGGGCTACCTTGTATGTAATTAGTTGAGAGTCAAAGCTTCCAAGAGAACTAGATATTATGTAGGCAAATGATAAAATTCCTGAAAATGACTAAATCTCGGAGCTGGGGCATCCTGTTCGTAATACTAGAAGTGGGTGGGTTCACAAAGAGATAAGCTATCAATTCGCATATTATCAAAGTGTCCAGCGCTCTGCAACAGCTTTCACTGGCTTCATCTACCGAATTCGAAGCGATAACGACATTGTATAAATAACTTTCAGTAAAGACACAACCGATAGTGTAATAAGTAAAATTAGCTCTTGTGATATGGTCGTCCCAACGTGGGTTATCTGTGCGCTTGAACTTGGAACTGTGCATTGACGCTCGGGAGGAAAATACTCATAAAATTCTCGACCATGTATCAAAACATCTGATAGTGAGTGAAAATGGATGCGGTGATCAAGATCGTAAGTTTCGTCATTTTTTTATCGTCGGTCAGCGGTGAAAATTGCATCAATTCCGTCGACATCGTCCTCTACAACGATATTAGCAGCGACCCCAAGAATTCCACCATTACCGGAACCATCGGATATGGCGAAGATGTCTTCCACATGCTAATCGGTAATCAAACAATCGAAAAGCTATGTCCAAATTCCGTAGTCATCGAGAACGAATTATCAGTGCTGCAAATCGTCAATAGTAGCATTAAAGAGCTGCTACCTGGTGCATTCAATATAACACCCCAATTGGCTCTATTAAAAATTACCCACAACCCAATACACACCATTAAAAAAGGAGTGTTTAACACAATCAATGTTAAAGAACTGGATTTATCAAACAATCACATATCTTTGATTGAAAAAGAGGCTTTTGAAAACAACACACATCTGCAAATTATCAAGTTAAATTACAACGCGTTAAAAGAATTTGAACCAAACTGGTTCGTCAACAGTCCAAATGTGTACAAATTTAGCGCAATCTACAACGAGATCCCTCAATTACCAGAAGATGCTTTCAGATACTTTTCAAAACAACGCCCTTTAAAAATCCGCCTGTCAGCCAATTTGATAACAGAAGTGAACAAAAACGCCTTAAAAAGTGTCAAAGCTTTCGACGTCCTCAAACTCAACGGCAACAAACTCAAGGAATTACCCGACGAACTGTTCAGTAATAAAACAGTGAAATACCTCCAACTAAGTACTAATTTGTTGCGTTGCTTCCCTGACAGTCTCTTCAAAACTGAAGTTACGAAGTTGGAGTTTTACGAGAACACATCGTTCGATTGTGCTTGTTTGAAAAAGGTGAAAAAACTGGTCGACAGTGAAAAAATTGATGTGTATTATCCTGCCATCATCTGCGAGGACAGGACTAAAGAAGTAAATTTAGTTTTCAACATTAATAAAACCTATGAAATCCCTTTAATACTGCCAAACTTGGAAGTTCCAAGTGGAAATTCATCGACCACTGTGACCACGTGATGATTGTGAATGTAATTGTAAAGAACGATTGTGTGAGCATTTTTAGATTATTTATTTAGATTGACGTTGTAGTAAAATGTTTGCCCAGAATAAAATACTATTTTATTAGCTTTGTACATTCTTAGAATTATTTACAGATTTGATGTTAGGAATAATGGATTATCCTTCAAGGGTTTGCAAGGTCTGATTCAGAAACCTAACGCTGTCCGGCCGCTATTTGGGCCGCGAATGAGAAAAATAAATGTCTCCAGTTAACTGAAATTTATATTCATTGATTTTGAGAAAAAAAAAAACAGTAGATTTTTAAAAAACTAGAAAAATCCAAAGTGTTTGTTAAAATTTCTACCTAAGACAATCTTTCTCAATTTTTTTGCTTAGTGCACTTTTAATGTTTAATGCATGTTTAAGATTTGAAATATCTACTTTAACAACAGAAATTGAAATACTAATTTTGTCCCCTGAAACCAAGAAAGATTAAAAAGCACAACAAAGGTTGCTCTAACGCGTTTCGATAACCAAGCTGTCTCTTCAGAGGGAGAGAAATACTTTTCAGAGAGATACTCTTCCGAGTATCTCTTTGAAGATGATAACTTGGTTATCGAAACGCGTTAGAGCAACCTCTGTTGTGTTTTTTAATCTTTCTTGGGACAAGATTTGTATTTCAATTTTTGAAGATAAGCAAGGATCAGTCCGTTCCAAAAAAAATTTAACAACAGACATTTCAACTCTTTAAGACTCTTAGCGACATAAAGCATAACATTTTGAAAGAAATTACATTTTAACAATTTTAAAAACTTCAGTTTATCTCAAAATTGGCTTTTTCCCACTTTTATTTGTAAAATTTCTACTTTTCTATAATCGTAGACATTTCAACACTTAAAGTCAAAAACAGAGATGAGAAAAGACGAACATTTTGAAAAACATTACATTTTAACAATTTTAAAAACTCCAGTTTCTCTTAAAGTTGCCTTTTTCCCAGTTTTATTCTTAAAATTTCTATTTATCTATAATAGTAGACATTTCAACTCTTAAATTCAAAAACAGAGACGAGAAAAGTCGAACATGTTGAAAAATATTACATTTTAGCAATTTAAAAACTCTTATTTGTCTCAAAATTGTCTTTTTCTAAAAATAGCCCCGTTTTATTCTTAAAATCTCGGCTTAAATTCGAAATTTTGGTTTTAAAATAGAAATGTAATTTTTTACAATTTTTTTTTTAAGTACTCACGGAAGGTCGAAACCAGTCTAGTGGTTTGTTGGCAGTGCTAATTTTACGTAAAATATACAAGCTATAGCTTAAGGCCCCCACCATCTTGGAGAAAGGGGGGGGGGAGAAAAAATCATATTTGGACATACAGTGTTGCTCAGAAAAAGTTGTAGATAAAAATACAGTTAAAGACTTTTTTTTAGTCGTCGATAAAATTGTTGGCATAAGGAAGGCCCATGCGTAATAATTACTTTGTGTGAATAACCTTTTTCTCTTTACCAATATTCTTGGGGCTCGTCGAAATGTTAACGAAAAGCTTTTTTTTAAGTCTCGAGGCAGTGTGACGATTTTGTTGGTTAAAAAATTCCGAGCAAAGTAATTTAATATTTACTTGGCAATACTGGTCCCATTTCCCAAATAGCTTAAGGCCTTATCAAGTATAAATCGAGTCATTTTGTTAGTTGTGAATGTTTCCAACTTTTAGCACGTTCGATTGCTTCCTATATAGAAAATATAACTGACAATCCCCAAATTTTGTTCTAGACCAGAAATTTTGTAGAAAAAAGTCGAATTTTTCAAATTAAAATGAATAAAACACCAAAAAATTATCAAAATTTTCATTTAACTATGAAATTTAAAAAAAAACCTCGGAATTTATAAAAAAATTGTTTTTACATTCTAAATGTTGGGAAAATAATAGAAATAAAAACTCTGAACTTAATTACGTTTTGACATTAAATCGAAATTTGACAAGAAATTTAAGATCTACAGGAAAATGAAAATTTTGTGTTTAAAAACTGGACAAAGCAATTTGAAAATGTAAAAAAAATATCGAGTTTAAACTATCTAACTAAATTAAAAAACTTGACTTAAGTTAAATTTTTATAAAGTCGAAAAGTTGAAATATAAAAAAAATCGAATTTATAATCGAATCATAAGGGGAAAAAATAAAAACTGAAAGTGTAATTTTGATATTATAAAAAAAGTTTGATATTTGGTATAACAGTCAAAAATGTTAAGAAAAAAACTTATGAGACTTGTTTGCAAAATTTACGAAAAATTGCGTTTAAAGGCGAAAGTTAAGGAAAAATAAAAATTGAGAGTGTAAATATGACAAATATCTACAGTTAAGATTTCGAAAATATATTTTAAAAAATTTCAAGTTTACGAAAATTTGAAATAAAATAGGAAACTTATAAAAAAAAATTAAGTGAAATTTTGTGATCAAAAATAAAACTACTACAAAAGTGAACATTTTAAAGTCAAGTTTTCAAAGCTAAAACAAAAATTATTGAAAAATTTTAAAGCTTTGGGCATAAAATCGAATTTTTGATAAAAAAAACCGCAATTTGGAACTTAAATCGACAAAATACCAATAAAGAATGTAAATTCGAAATTTCAAGTCGAAACAGCCAAAATTTTAAAATTTGAAATTAAACTTGAGTTCGAAAAAAAAATTATAAATTTTACAATTGAAATTCTAAGAAAAAAGTAAACATTGGAATAAAATTGAAATCATGAGAAGAAAGTGGATATTTCGAGATTAAAGTAAACAAAATCAAGATTAAGTATTAAAAAAAGTTAAATTTCGAGTATGAGTTAAAATTTCGATAAACTTGGGAAAGAAAGATAGGGAGTGGGGAGTTTACTTTTTACCAAGATCTCTATTCAAAACTCCAAACTGCAACAGTATTGTAATCTTAATCCTGAACTTTTTTATCGAAATTTTAGCGGTAAATTCCAAATATCAGGTTTTTTCAAAACTTAAACTACAAAGCTGAAATTGGTTCGTTTCAAATAATTAAGATTTTTTGTGAAATTTCAAGCTTTTTCTCGCTATTTTTAATAAACATTTTAATATTAAACCTAAGTGATCTAGAATTTACGTGACCTTGAACTTAGATGACCTCAAGATAACGCAATCTTGAGTTAACGAATCCTGAACTCAGGTGACCTTAAGTTCACATAACCCTGATCTAACGCGACCTTGAGTTTACGAGACTTTGAAACTACATGACTTCGAGTTCACGTGCCCTTGAACTCAAGTGACCTTGACCTCGCGTGATCTCGAACTGGCGCGACCTTGGGCTCACGTGACTTTGAAATCACGCGGCTGTGAGCTCACATGATCTGAACTCATGTGACTTGGGCTCGTGTAATATTGATCACATGTGCCCTTGAGCTCGAGTGACCTTGAGCTCACATAACCTTGAACACAAGTGATGCTGAATTCACATGAATTTGAGTTTATGCGCTAACATGACCTTAAACGCACGTAATTTTGAACTAACGTAATTCTGAACTCAGGTGTTCTTGAGCTTACATCGCCGTGATCTGAAGCGACACATTGACAACATGTGCTTGAGGCTGACGTGACCTCGAACTCACGCGACCTTGATTTTACGTGTCCTTGAACTCACGCAACTTTGAATCAACGTAACTTTGAACTCACGCGACCTTGAGCTCACGTGTCCTTAAACTCACGCGACCTACAGCTAATGGACTTTGAACTCACGCAACCTTGATTTCACGTGTCCTTGAACTCATGTAACCTTGAATCAATGTGACTTTGACTCACGCGACCTTGAGCTCACGTGTCCTTAAACTCACGCGACCTACAGCTAATGGACCTTGAACTCACGCAACCTTGAGGTTCCGTCTCCCTGAACTCACCTTAAGCTCACGTGACTTGGAACTCACGTGACCTTGAGAGCACGTGTCTTTGAACTCACGCGACCTCTAACTCACGCGACATTGAGCTCACGTGATCTTGAAATTACGTGACCTTGAACTTACGCGACTTCGAAGTCACGCGACCTTGAGCTCACGTGTTGTTAAACTTACGTAACCTTGAGCTAACGTAATCTTGAAGTCACACGACTTTGAGCGCACGTGAGTTTGAACTCACGAGAATTTGAGCTCACATGATCTGAACTCACGTGACTTGGACTCATGTAATATTGAACATATGTGCCCTTGAACTCGAGTAATCTTGAACTCAGATGACCTTGAAATCAAGTGATGCTAAATTCACCTGACTGACATCTGACTTTAAGCTAACGTGACCTTGAACGCACGCGATTTTGAGCTAACCTAATTCGGAACTGAGGTGATCTTGAGCTTACATCACCGTGATCTAACACGACATCGACAGCATGTTACCTTGAGCTCACATGACCTTGAGCTTATGTGACCTAGAATTTAAGTGAATTTGTTACTGTGGTGAACTTGGTCCTTGTCCTCACGTGACCTTCAACGCGTTTTGTGATCTTGACATTGGGTCATTTAACATAAGCTTAAACTCGCTTAACCTTGTCTTCGTGGACTTTTGAGATGTAGAAAGTAAAGAAGTTTCGTAGCAAAGGTAGACAATCTAATTTTCGAAAAAATCAACCATTCGCATTTGAAAAACTTAGTTAGTTCGAAAAATATTATCAAAATTTTAAGAAAGGGTCGATATCTGTATAAAATATTTGGTGATCTTGAGCCTAAGTGACCTTACAGTCACGGACTTTGAAATTTCGTAAGTTTTTGCTTATTTGAGTTTGACCACAGGGGACCTTGATCCTTGTCCAGACATGATCTTAAACGTATGAATTGCGTCATTTTAATTTAGAATGATCTTGACTACCTCGCTTCAGCAAGATCATAATCTGACATGATTTTAAGCTGGCATAACTTTGTCTTCGGGAATTTTTAAAATGTTTAAAATGAAGCCTTGTCTTCGCGGACTTTTGAAATCTATAAAATGAGAAAGTTTTTTTTTACAAAATTCGGGTTTTTCTGTTTATCTTTCCCTAAAATTTCGAGTCTAAGCTCATTGCAACTTTTTTCTGATATTTTAACTTTTTTGCATTTCGACCTTAATTTTACTTAGAAATTCTAATAATTCTATTTTTTTTAAATTTTAACGTTAATATCAGCATTCCAGCTTTTTACATGAAAGGTTCACATTTTTCTCGAAATTTCGGGTATAAACGCGAAAACCTTTGAAATTACAAATCTTTTTCTCAAAATTTCAAATGTGACCTCAAAAATTTAAGCCTTAAACATCGAATTATTTTTTATTTTTATTTTTCGGTTCAGTCTCAAAATATCGACATTTTTCTTGATAATTTATTAAATTTTGTATTGTGTATTTACTAAATTGATAATTTTATCTTAGTATTCACAATCACACTTTTTTCCAAAATTTTGATTTTAAACTCGAACTTTCGAGGTTTTTTATAGATTTGGATCATTTTTTTGGTGACTCGACATTATTTGACGACCCTGCATCAGAAAGATCATGGTCTAAGATGATTTTAGACGTACATAACTTGGCCTTCGTGGGCTTTTGAAGAAGTTTTTTTATAATATTCGGGTTTTGCTGTTTTTTTTTCCTAAGATTTCGAGTCTAAACTCATTGCAACTTTTTCCTAATGTTTTAACTTTTTTTTGCATTTCGACCTTAATTTCACTTAGAAATTTGGATCTATTCCAATAATTTAATTTTTTAATTTTAGCGTTAATCCCAAAATTTCAGCTTTTTACTCGAACGGTTCACATTTTTCTCGAAATTTCGAGTATAAAAGCGAAAACTTTCAAAATTTTAAATCTTTTTCTCAAAATTTCAAATGTAACCTCAAATATTTAAGCCTTAAACTTGGAATCAACTTTTTAGTAATTTTTATTTTTCAGTTTCTTTTTATATAGCTGTTTACTAAACTCTTATTTTATTGAGATTTCTACCCTTTACTTTGTGGAATTCTAATTTTATCTTCATATTCACACTCACACTTTTTTTCCAAAATTTTGATATTAAACTCGAACTATCGAGATTTTTATAGGTTTTGATTATTTATTCGGTGATTCGTCATTAATCTCAACAAATAAAACTCGACATAGCATAGTGCAGTGCTCAGTAAGACTTAATCTAAACATATTTCGATTTTTTCCGAGTTGAAAATAATTTTTTTGAAATAAATTCCGAAGTGTTTTTAGAAAGTTAAAAAGAAATAGGGAGGAGCAGTCCATTATCTAGGGGAGGGAACCGTCATTTGAAGGGGGTAAAACCGCAAGTGAGCGACGAATTCGAATGTGTTTGGGACGCGATTATCAGGCAAGAAACCATTTTTTTAGTCATTAAAAGCATTTTGGGCACCAGAGCTATAATGTCAAGTTTTTGTTTCGACTTGAAAAAACCGTAGATTCGGTGTTAGAGGAGAGTGCTGCGCGAGAGGTGGTGAGAGGAGAGGGATCGACTTTTCGAATTGATATTAGCAATTTCGAAACAAAAGTCGACATTTCTAGAAAAATGTCAAAATTTTGGATTAATGCAACTATTCTTAAGATTTCGACTTTTAATTCCATAGAAAATGTTAAAAAACAAGAGAAACGAAATTTTCAAAAGTGTAAGTTTCGTAAAAGATCCGTAATTTTTTTCTGAACATTAGAAACATTTTGACATTTCTGGATTGACTCCAAACATGGCTTAAGAAGATACTTTGACTCATTTGAAATCAAAGTAACGGTAACAATCGTGATGTATTTATTATAAAAATAACAGTGATTTTAATGATCTATCAGTTTTAATGCTTTACAAAGTCGTAACTAAAACGTCAATTAGCTCACATCATAATTTTACAATTCTCCTCTCCTTACTTCATTCAATTTTAATTATTCCATCTATTAATTTATAGTCCCAGATCTATTAATTCCATAAACATTAATTTCAATTAAGTCATAGTTAAGGTAGGTTCTATTTACGACAGTTATAACATAACTGAAACACTGTGATTTGTTTTCGTCGATCGGTTCAGTACCTTTCTAACGCGTTGTCTGGTGACCTGTGCTTCCTTATTGCCCATATTTGGCACCTTTTACAAAATGTCAAGTGCAACAGTCGAAACCACAACAACAGCGTAAGTTTTTTTAATATAAATTCAACACTTTCATGCACATTAACCAATCTTTGTATGAGTTAAGTTTTTAATGTTACCTCGATTATCAAATAATTATTATTTTCGTGTGTAATTGCCATTTGCACGCGTGTTTACTTCCTTCTTAAATGCGTAATCTAATTCGCGCATTAAATTATACATGATTTGTCAGATTTAAGCGTTTTATCCTTGAATGCTTAAGACCAAAATTGAAATTTGTTTTGTGGTTTCCCCGTTCTAAAATGGATCATTTGCGCTTTAAAATAATGCGAAAACATATTGTCATTTCTATAATTATTATTATCGCTTACAGGCTTACATCAATTAGACGCTGATACTGTACTTTATAACATTTAAATATTTAGTAATAGGTTTTACATTTTCAAATATTAATGTATTCTGTTTGACTGCTAGTAAAAGATAGCAACCTTTAAATTTGAAGAACAATTTTTTTTGTCTTATGCATATTGTTTTCGATGTTATTGGTCTCAGAAAGTATGACAGAAGTCACGAATGGTTCGAAGGAGCAAATCTTAGAACCTCTACTTCGATCTAAGGGTGGGTTTAGATTAGACACTTTATTCCGTGCATTTCTCTCTGACATAAGTGTCAACTATTCTGAGGGAAGCTATCAGAGACTTATCTGCACAGCTTCTCTCAGGATTGTTGACACTTACGTTAGAGAGAAAATATATTTTATGTCAGAGAGAAATGTACGGAATAAAGTGTCTAGTGTAAATGCATTTCCTTCTTAATATTTATTGTTATAAATGCTATGTTATTAGTTCTATTGTTAGCAGAACTTTGCGGATATTGCCACAGTTTGCTAAATAACGGAAAAAGCCTCTGACTGGAATTTAGCAAATTCTCAAATTCTTTGTTTACAAACAGGTAATCTTCGGACAGGTGTGCGTATTATAAAATATTATTTGTATTCATTTTCGGTTGAACGTCAATTTAGGTTATATAGCTACCAAACTGAATAAATTTTCATTTTTTATTTCCTTTTCACACTTTTTATTCCTGTGGTTATATATCGGAGGAAAGCTAATTGTTTTCCACTCGGACAAAATCCATTTGTGTCCGCAGTTTCCAAATGTAGGTGGTTAGAATGTAAAATCCCAATTTTTGATCACGTGACATGCTATACATAATCGCATTTGCAAAACGCATAAACTCGTGTTGTGTTAGGATGTTTAGACACTTCCTTTAAGTAAATCTTATCCCCTGAAGTCAAGAAAGATTGAAAAACACAACAAAGGTTGCTCTAACGCCTTTCGATAGCCAAGCTATCATCTTCATAGAGGTGCAGTATATTTCTGTAGATGATATCAACTTTTGTGTGTTTTTTAATCTTTCTTGGTTTCAGGGGAAAAGATTTGTATTTCAATTTTTGAAGATAACCAAGGACCAGGCCGTTCCACCTAAAATCTTTTAAGTAAAAGAAGTGTCTAAACATCCCATTATCTAACTAGCCTCATATATGGCTACTCGTCAACTAACCTTCCCAGCTCCCACTGTCAGAAGATTTTTTTTTCTAATTATATTACGTAGGAAATACTCTGATAATGTCGATGACTTCATTTGCTATTAGATGCGTTGATTATATACGGCATGTAATAAGTAGGAGCGATAGTTGTTTAATAGATATTACCATTCGTTGTTTTACTCTTGGTATAATTATTATTAGTTTATGTACCTACAATATAATTTTATTACATATGCCATACATTTAAAATAACAATAAAAAATCTCCCTTTCGAAATATCGCCCATTAACATCCTTTTTTATTAAAAATCACCAATGTCAATTAATTAAATCGTTAAGTTGACTAATGTCCTTACGAAAACTCAGTACTCATTAGCGGACTTTTATGCGTTCCTCAACCTTCCCGCACCTTATAAAGCCAGAACCTTTATTTAAAGGTGAATATCATCATAGACGCTGCCGTTTATTTGTTTATTTATGTTTTATTTCATTCGATCGGTGTACGGCAACTTGTCGGAAGTTGTTAAGAGAAGGTTAAAAACACAGATACCTATATTTTAAAAGTTTACATTTTTTTTTAGCCACTGTTTATACATAAGCGTGATCTAACCACCAGTCCATTAGTTTGAAGAGTTTTAATGCAAATTTCACTGCTCCATAAACGTTTGTATTTAATGGGTGATAGCAGACAGTCAATGTGCACACTCAGGATTATTTGCATACGAATTGGTGATGGGAGGTCATGGAGTTTTTAATAAATTCAACATCGAACGCATTTTGCATTAACGCTACATAAAGCTGGTGGATTTGGCTTTTAACTAGTTTTCAACAAGTTTGTAAATAAAAAAAAATTAACTTTGTAAGTTAGACTCGTCACAATGATGTTGAAAGCATTTTCATTTAATAGTTAATTTTTTTTTTGTTGTAAAAATCTCTTCACTTCCACTTCTATCTATTTTAATAAAATTGTAACTTCCAAGTTGAATACGGACCACTTGCGTTCGGACCAGTTGCGCTTTAAAGCGCGTTATCAACCCAGTCGTCACTGGTCACCTGGATCACTTGCTCCGTCCATTAAAATAGTTATATCTAGAGCCCGGAAGTTATGACATTTGTCATTAGATGTCATTTTTGACAATTGTCGGTTTATTGTACCATTTTTGTTGTTATTGCCATTTTCTTGCCTAACATTCAGAAAAAAAAGAAATAAAAAAAGATTTTAATTGCATCAATTAAAATTTTATAATAATTATAGTTCTCATAATTTATCTTTATTTTATTGATATATTTGGTCCTTTAACCATAGTGTGGGCAGAATTTGCTTCAGGGGGAGGGCATAAATTATCTTGAAAAATAGATTGAGTATTTGTAAACATTTAACTACATTATATTTTCATTTAATTACATGAGCTGGGGGTAGAAATTTCGAAAAATAACTAAAGAGATAGAAAATCGATTTTAAAACAGAAATTTAACTTTCCGAATATTTAAAAAAAGTTTGAAATTTTAAAAACAAAAATTTAAAATTTCCAAAGGTCGAATTTTGTGAAAGACAGCATTTGAAAAAAAAAGCCATTTCCAAAGATCAGAATTTTTAGCTTATTCAAATTTTGACAATCTTGAAATTTACAAGAAATCTTTCTCGGAATTGTTAGTTTTATATTAAAATTTCGATATTATTTTGGAAAAATGAACTAATTTTAAGAAGATGTTATTTAGAGAAAAAAAATCTAATTTCGAGTTCAAATTTCCATAAACATAATTTTGAAATACAAGAACAGTGCGGAAAAGCTAAATACCAATGAAAATAATTTGAAAAAATGAACCATTTTTGAAAAATACAGTGAAATTTAGAAAAAAAAAGGGCGACATTTTCAAGAAGAAAACCAGATTTGGGAAAAAAAATTTAGATCAAAATTAAACTAAGTAATTAATATTTCGGAAAGATCGAAAAATCTCAAATATTTGGAAGACATCAAAATTTCTAAAAGTCAATTTTGTGAAAAAAAGTTGCAAGTTCCACGACAAGTTGAATTTTGAAAAAGAAGTTGTAATTTCATACAATATCCTTTCTCGGAAAAAAGTGAAATTTCAGAAACATCGGATTTTGAAATTATAATCTGACATCTCGAGAATGATGCGAATTGTGATACACGAGTTAAAATTTCTATTAAGTCAAATTTAAAAAGGTGAAACTTTTCAGAAAAAAACATACATTAAGGAAAATGGCGAAATTTTGAAAAGGAGCGAATTTTGGAAGAAAAGTCGAAAAAGTATAATTTTGAGAATAAAGTCGAAATTTGTAGGAATGCGCTTTTTTAGAAAAAGGCGAATTTTGGAACAAAAAACTTATTTTACGAGAAGATAGTTCGAGGAAAAACTAATTATGGAATTTGTGTTAAAAATTTGAATCTTATGAAAACAGTAAAAATTTCAGTGAAATTCTAAAAAAGTTTGAACCATCAGAAAAAGTCTAATATTGAAAATATAAAGGAATTTCCAAAAGAAATCGAAATACCAAGAAAAAGATAAAATTTCGAAAAACGGCCACCTTTTCCAAAAAAAATTATTAAAAGTAATTAAGCAAAAAACCTCGATTTAAGTAGAAAAAAAGACGCATTTTGAAAAAAATAGTCCAAGTTTCGAAGAAAAGTAACATTTTAAAATAAATGGATATTTGCATTTGTTAAATTTTTTGAGAAATTATTCAAGAGTGTGAATAAAATTGTTTGCCATGTTTATCTTTTTAGAAAAACTCATTTTTGAAAAATATGAAAGTTCTCAAACAAATATTGTTCGCAAAATTTTGACAAAAAGACAAATTTTGATAAGTAAGTTAAAATTTAAGGAAAGTTCTGTTAAAAAAAGCAAAGTTTTCAAAAAAAAGATAATTTGAAAATAAAAACAACGAATTTGGAGACAAAAATTGAACCTTTTTAGAAAATCAGATTTTTCTTTAAAAAATCTTTTGTGTTAGATTTTTCTTTGAAAAATCTAAAAAATCACGATTTCTAAAACGACGAATTATAGAGAAAAAGGAATTTTGGGATAAAATAAATCTAAGGGAAAATTTCAAAATTTTGAGAAAAAAAAATTTCAAGGAAATACTAAGGTATCTAAATCTGGACAGAGATAAAAATCAAAATTTCACGTAAAGAGTAAAAAAAATACTAAAAATTTCCAAGAAGTCAAGTTCTAAAAGCTCAGTGTTAAGAAATACAACAGAATTTTGAAACAAAATTAACATTTCGAGGAAAAACTCGACATTATAAGGAAAATACCTAAAATTGAAAATAAATCTAGAATTGTTCTCAAAAAGTAAAATTTTACCACAAAGAAGTCGAATTTTGCGAATGGAGTCAAAATTTGGAATAAAAGACCAATAATTAAAATAAAACTCTAAATTTGGGAAAAGTCGACTTTTGATAAAAAAAGTCGTTATTTTCAAAATAGAGTTGAAATTTTTCAGAGAAAGTGTCTGATTTTAAGAAACTTTAAGAATAAATTTGAGCTTTTCAAAAAAAGCAATTTTTGCCTTTTTACAGAACTTCCAAAATATATTTTTCAAAATTTCCCAATCAATATTTTTTTCCAAATATTTTTATCAAAATATCGACCAAATTAAAAAAAAAATCACAATTTGGTTAATAAGGCCAGAGTGCGAAAGTAGAACTGTAAAAAGGGTCGAAATTTTCACAAAAAAAAAACAAATCATGAGTAATGGCGAAGATTTAAAAAAGAACTGACGAATTTGAAGATAAAAATTCAAAATTTGAGGAAAAAAGACGACATGTTTTAGGAATGCATTTGAAATAAAAAAAAACAAATTTTATAAAAGAAGTCTAAATGTCGAGAAAAATGTCGAAATTTGAAGGCAAAAATTAAGGAATCAGTTAAAAATATTCCGGAAATTTAGATTCTAAAAAGATCGAAACTTACAGAAAAATCCCGGCAGAAATAACCGAAAAAAAGATCGAATTTTCGAGAGAAAAGTTGACATTTTGAGAAATTGAAATTTTAATCTGAAATAGTCGAATTTTGCGAATAGAATCATGATTTTGGAAGAAAAGACGAATTTGACAAAAGTAATCCTTTCGATAAAAAGAGCGAATTTGGAGAAAAAAATTGCCATTTTGAAATAGAATGGAAATTTCGCAGAGAAAATCAAATCTGAGAATAAGGTTTTAATTATTTGAAAGAAAATTTTCCGGCAGGTGATACTTTTAATGAAAATGCAATTTATTTCCAAAGCCCAAAATCTGTAAATAAATACTTTTTAAAGATTTTTACTTTTTTATCAAAATATCTACCAAATTTGGAAAAAAGCTAAATTTTAAGAAATCTAAGGAAAATCGTATTTTGAAAACAGTCGAATTTTCAAAAAAATCTGAATTTTGAGAACCAACGAGATTTCGAACAGAAAACGACGAATTTTAAAATAAAAATTTAAAACTTTGAGAAAGTCAGATTTTAAGGAAAAAAATCGAATTCCAGAAATATATTCGAAATTTCAAAAAAAAAAACGAATTTGTTGGAAAAACTCGAAACCTTGGGGAAAAACGAAATACCTAAACTCAAAGAATATAAGCGACAAACTACAATACAACGACTTGCAAGCTAGAGTACGCAGAATTATCAGCAACAAGAAGAACAATCAATGGGAAAAGACGTGCTTAAGACTCAACACCTATACAGGAGGAAGAAAAGTACAAAAAGCTGACGACTTCTTAAGAACCTGAGAACAGAACTAAATAGAGAAATAATCTCACCAATTAAGCCAGAAGAATGAAACAAATACTTTACAAAGATGCTAACAGAAGATAGGCCAGAGTTTACACCCAACAGTAAATCCAAATATAGCGCTAAAGGTATCCCCAATAAAACTAATAACATTAGAGGTTAAGGAAGGTAAAACCTTAAAAAACGTTAGGGCCCCAGGACCAGGAAATATCCCCGGAAAAGTACTAAAGTGCGAAAGTGTTATTTCTCGCCCTGAGAAATCTACTCCAAAGATGCATCGATACATCGGAAGTACTCGAGGAATGGAAAATATCATACAACATACATACAACAATCCATAAGATAGGAGACAAAAATAACTGTGATAACTATCGGGGAATAACGGTTACATGTACTAATAGCAGACTCTACGGAAAAAAATTTAAAAACAGAATAGAAAACGAATACACGGATATAGAAGCTGAAAAACAAGCAGGATTCAGAGCAGGAAGATCCACAATAGATCATCTCTTCTTACTGACATAAATCCTAGAAATGAAAACAGCGTTTGACCAGGAACTCCATATTTTGTTTGTCAATCTGAAAAAGGCATATGGCAGTGTGCCTCTAGTAAGACTGTAGGGATTATTAGAGCTTAGTAATATAAACACCGAAATAATCAAAGCAGTAAATTCCTTGTACCAAGGCACAAGAACTAGAGTGAAAACAAGATATTGTTAAACAACAGGGTTTCAGGTCGCAAAGGGTCTCCAACGGAGTTGTTGTATATCTCCAACGTTGTTTAAAATCTACTTGGAAAGTGCATTGGTAAATTGGAAACGAAAATGCAGTATTATGGGGTTACCAATAGACCACGATACCTATCATTTGCGGACGACCAGATGGTAGTTGCTCAGGACATCGAGATATGGAGAACATGACACGAAAACTTATAGAGGAATACGAAAAATGGGGCCGGGAAGTCAATATTAAAAAGCTCGACTATATGTGCGTTGGGGGACAGCAAAAGTACCTAAAACTTGCAACCGGACACATCATTAACCACTGTAAAAGCTATAAATATCTGGGAACGACGATCTCTATAGATGGAACGCTGGATGAGGCAATATTGAAAAACAATATCCAAGGAAAAGAAGCAATTGTGATGTTTAATACTATACTATGGGACGAGACCATAACTGTATTGAATAAGAAGAAAGTTTACAACTCTATCGTAAAAAGTATAATAACGTACAGCTCGGAAGTTTGGCCATTGAAAAAAAGAACAGAAAAAGTACTAAAAGCTAGAGAAATGGATTTCCGGCGACGAGCTGTTAGAAAATCCAGGAAAGGCCGAATACCAAACGACACCACAGTAAGACGTACATTAGAAATAAAACATGATATAGTAAATGACATCAGAACACAACGGACATGTACAGAGAATGTCACAAGACCGATCTAAGAAGGTCTTAAACTGGAACTCCCATGGAAGAAGAAAGCGAGGAAGAATTAGAATTTTGGTATAAACAATTGAGATGGTGAAGTACTCATCTAGAGTCTCACATTCGATGTGCTTCTCAATTAATTGATCTTGTCAAAATCAATCCAAATTTCGAAAATAAAAGTTAAACATCCTAGAAAAAGTTGAGATTTAGGTTGGTAAACATACTTTTAAGAAAACAAAAGTGATAATTAAAACCGTAAACCACATACCATATGGCTAGAATAGGGCATGGTGGGCACTTGTCCCCGTTCTCTGGTTTATTTATTTTTAAGTTTAATCGACTCGAAAAAGGGTAATCCCATTATGCATTCAAAGCACTGCGAGTAGGATGCGGAAACAAAGATAGATGGCAATGAACCGTCTTCTTAAACAAGGATAGGTTGTAATTTTTGGTGAAAATTTCTTTCGGTAACAAGTTCCACAACTTGGAAGTTCTATAGAAAAAAGAGTCTCTGTAGACAGAAGTCCTCATTGTGTCAAGCTGGACCGCACAGGAATATGCTGCCTCCGACTGTCTAGTACACCTCAAGAATCTTGCCCTTGGGGGGATCAATCCTATTAGTTCCTGCGAGCATCTTTCATGATAGTATTTGTAGAAAAGAGACAAGTCACCTACCATACACCTGTGCTCTAGTATTTCGAGAAAATCGGTCAGACTCTCGTCATCACTTAGGCGAATCGCTCTTCTTTGAATTGAATGCAAGAGAGCTAAAGTGTGTTTTGGGGTTGAACTCCAAATATGAGAACAGTATTCTAGTGTTGGTCTAACTTAAGCTTTGTATAGTGTTACCAGCTGATGAGATGTGAAGTACTTTTTAGTTCTAAAAAGAAAGCCTAGCTTCTGAGAGGCGGATTTGGCAATGGCGCGCACATGATCGTCCCAAGAGAAGTTAGTGCTCGCATTCACCCCTAGGATAGATAGATTAGATCTCATTGGAAGGATTTTACCATCCATTAGTATGTTTGTTGCATTATCCCTTGATGTTTTCTTAGAGAAAAAAGCAGCCTGACTTTTTGAAGCGTTGAAGTCGACCAAATGTTTCTTACCCGATTCCAGAATAATCTCGAGATCCCGATTAATCGTCTGTATCTGCTGTTTCCTAAGTCGACCTGAAGCGGCGATAGATAATGGTTTGTCGGAGAAAAAAGATGACACGAGGTTACTATCATCTGCGTAACTGTATATAGGATTGAAAGTTGAAGCTAAGAGATCGTTTATGTGTAACAGACAGAGTAGGAGACAGAACAGACCCCTGAGACACTCCTGCGTTAATCGCAAATGTCTCGGATGAGATGCCATCGACGCGACGACCTGAAGTGATCTGTCAGCGAGAAAATTGAATATCAAATAACAGAGACCAGGAGGAAGACCATAAGATGTTAATTTGGCGAGAAGAGATCGGTGCCAGACTCTGTCGAAAGCCTTTGAGATATCCAATCCCACAATCCTAGCCTAACCATGTTTTTCCATAGCTGAGTTACAGATATGAGTAACATATGCCAGTAGATCGCCAGTGCAACGTTGTTGTCTAAAACCGCAAACTGCCATGGGAAAGATGCAAAGAAGTCTCTTAATTCTTCCCAGTTTGCAGAGTTAAAGTGCCAAACCCTACGGGACTGCGACTGGGAAGGAGGTGGTATATGAAGCGAGCGAGAGGCTGCTAACAAGCTTGTGATCCGAATTTCCAAGCGGCGATGTCACAGAGATTTTATACGAATTTGGTGAATTTGTAAGGAAAAGGTTGAGTAGATTAGGTTGATGGGTATTTACATGAGGAATTCCTCAACTAATTGCGATAGTTCACAAGTGAAGGCGAAAGCCTCTGCCACCCTTCTTGCGTCGTCAGTTCGGGAAAAAAACCTTAACCAGGGGATGTTGTGTACGTTGAATTCACCGAGAAAGACATCCTCAGCTTTTGGATAATTCGTCTGTAGGTGATCAAAGGTTACGGAGAGATAAGAAAAGAGCTGTCTGTATGAGGGATCGTTTGGAGGCAAATAAAGTGAACAAATGAATATTACTTCGTTTTTTGAGGCAGATTTTCAGCCACATCACATCATGATCAGCAGATCATGCAGCAAACCTAAAATTTATATGTAGTCAACTGGGGGAAATTCTCCAAAAATATTGTTATTTTTTTAATACATCCTTTCCCTGAAACATTTTTTCAAAATATGAATTTGTTCTCAAATTTTGCATTATCTTTACAGAATTTGTTTGTTTGAAATTTCCCATTTATGTATTAAATTCGACTACTTTTATCAAACATGACTTTGTCGAAATTTCGAGTTTTTATTTAAAAGTCGTCGTTTTTTTCTGAAATTTTGCCATTTTTCGAAATTCGACTTTTTTTGAGAATTACGACTTTTTTTAATTCTGCAAATTTCAGCTTTTTATTAAAATTTGCCTTTTTCTCAAAATTTGGTGGATTTTCTGGTAAAAAAGTTTATATTTTGGAAAATTAAAATTTTTATAAACGGACAAAAATTCCTCACAATTTTTAACTTTTTTTTAATCCACATTTCTGGTAGTCAAAATTTCGACGTGTATCACACCATTGGACATTTCCTGACGGCACATTGAGGCAAAATAGAACCCATGTCTTCCTCTGAGTCGAGCAATCAAGAGAAAATAAATATTTACCCATGAAATATCAATTTCTTCTTAAAATCTCGATTTTTCTTTCTTAAAATTTTCCTTTTTCTAAATTTGGCTGAAATCTGATTCTTTCTGGAAAATTACAAATTTTCAATAAAATATTAAACGCTTTATCTTAAAACTTAAATTTTTTTCGCCGAATTTCGATCATTTTCTAATTTCGTCTTTTTCTCAGAATTTAGATTTTTTCAAAATTTCGACTTTTTTTTTTAAATTTCTCCGGAAAATTTTGAATTTTTTGGCCATTTCGAAGTTTTCTCGAAATTTCATCATTTTTCCAAATTATTATTTTCTGAACATTTAACTTAAAAATGAAAATTTCAATCTCTTGGAATCTGATTTTTCAGAAATTTTAATTGGTATCTTAAAGTTTACCTTTTTCAAGAAATTTTGATTTTTATCTTAATATCCGATATTTAATATTTCTAGAAATTTTTTCTTTTTCCTGGTAAACTCGTCTTTTTCTCAAAATTTGGCTCTTTTTCTCTCTTAAAATAGTCTCATTCCTAAAATTCACCTTTTCCTAAATTTTTTTTCCAAATTTCGATTTTATTTTTAAAATTACACTTTTGCTTCAAAAATTGTTTATTTAGTTCAAAATTATGCAAGTTGTTTGAAGATATTTGCCTTTTTTAACAAATTTCGACTTTAAACTCAAAATGTGATGCTTTATGATTCTGAAAATGTTCACTTTTCTCTCTAAATTAAATCGAAATGTTAATAAAAATGTTAAGGAGGATATTTTTGGGGATTTCGAGAAAAAGTTTCTTGTAAATTCAAAGTTTTTATGGAATTTTAAATTTTTAAGAACAAAGTTTTTGCAAATTGCAATTTTTCTTTCACAAAATTCAACTTTTTCTGAAAATTCCGTCTTTTTACAAAATTAGAGCTTTGAAAATTTTGACTTTTTTCCAAATTTGAACATTTTTCGAGCTGGGGAAAAAGGCTGAGGTTTTTATTTTTAATATGCTTTACTGAAAATTGTGGCTTTCTCAATTATCTTCTTCGAAATTGCTAGTTTATTCTCAAGATTCCAATTTTACTCTTACAACTGGACTATTTCTTGTAAATTTGGAATATTGTCTAGAAAGTGTGTTCTTTTTCTCGAAATTGCAACGAATTTTTCAAAAATCGTAATTTTTTTTCGACGCCCGTTTTGTTAATTATTTGTTTTGTCTTATTTTTTTAAAAATTTGATTCCTGGTAATTTAAACTTGTTCGAATTTTACCTTATTCTCCAAATTTTGACTTTTATTTCAAAATTTGATATATTCTGTTTTATTTAAAATTAAATTTTTTCTGAGGAGTTCGACTTTTTTTACAAAATTCGTTTATTTTTCTAAAGTTGCATTGAAATTTTAATAGAAAGAAAACTTCTGAGAGAAATATGTTTGAAAGTTTTTTTATCTAAATTCAAAATATTTAGGAAATCGCCATTTTTTTCACAAAAATCGGCTTTTAGAAATTGTGTCCTCTTTCGGAATTTCAAGAAAGTTAAAGTTTTCAAAAGTTCAAAGTTGAAATCTTCAAAAATAATTGGAATTTTTATAGAAGTTGCTCTTTAAGATAGATTTACAAAAGAAAACTACAAAATTAAAATTTCAAGAGTCAAGACTTGAAGAAAAAAGCTATACATTTTTAATGGGAAAGAGGATTTTGAAAAAATTTTTTAAAACCAAGTCGAAAATTTAAAGAAGGTCAATAAAAAATTCAAAACTTAAAGGTAAATTCAAAACAGATATTCAAAAAAAAAATCGAAATTTGGAAAAGAAATTGAAATTTTCAAAAAAGTTGAAATTTCTAAGAAGGAAAAATTTTAATACATGGACAAAATATTCAAAACAATTCAAATTTTTCGGAAAAATCAAAATATATACAAAAAAGCCAATATTTTAAAATAGTAGGAATATTATTGTCAACAAATTTTTCTAAAGCATTCGGTTACGATTTTATCTGAAATGATTGTGTGCAGTGCGGTGTCTTCATGATGGATTCTAGCGCCCTGTTTTGTATGATCGTCTTTCTCATTAATTTAAAAATGTGCGACATCTTGGGATTTAAACGTAAGTACAAGGAATTTTAAAACCGCTTCAATTTTTTCTTGACGCGATTGTGTATAGTGTGTTGTTATCGCAACTAATGAACAAATATCATTTCCTCTTTAAGACAAGGTAGATTTGCTTTTGATGTGTATACTAGAAATACAGGTAAAACTATCGAAACATTGCATCAAACAAATCGTGAAAATTTTCTGCGCCACACCCGACGATGATTCACGACGATGTAAACGAAAAAGGTTAACTAGTTTATGTATATTTTCCAACCAATCTAATAAATGATTTATTTCAAATTAATTCTTTCATAATTAGAGTGATGTAATGCTGATTTTCATATATAGTCATATACAAGTGTTATGTTAATATAAAAAAAACGGGAACTCCAAACAAATCATTATTAATATTAATTAAGCTAGCAGGTTGTCTTATAATGGTTATAATTATAGGATATGAGGTCTATAAATTTAAACCTTTCGCTAAGGAGTGAAGTGTTATTGCAATGTTGCATTACAGATGTCGACGTTTTACAATTAATCCTCATGTTTGTTGGCTCTTGAGATTTGAATTGAAATTTTACAAAAAAAAAATCCAATTTTGAGTGGCAGAGACTTTCGCCATCACTTGTGGCCTATCGCTTTTAGTTGAGGAACCCACAAGAATTTCTGATGTACTCGACCTTTTGCTTACAAATTCTCCAAATTCGTATAAAATCTCTGTGACATCACCGCTTGGAAATTCGGATCACAAGCTTGTAGCAGCCTCTCGCTCGCTTCATATACCACCTCCTCCTCAGACACAGTCCCGCACGGTTTGGCGCTGCAACTCTGCAAGCTGGGAAGAATTAAAAAACTTCTTTGCATCTTTCCCATGACAGGAAGTCTGCTTTAACTCAGACAACCCTTTCTCAATCGCCGAATCCATCACTGAAACTATCCTGATTGGTATGGAATGCCCAATTCCCTGCACCCAAAAGAAGTTTGCTTCCAATCTTAGTTCAGCAAAAATGTGCTCGGGATATCTTCTGCAAAAGTCGCGCATATCGTCGTTGGCGAAATAATCCCTCAGGCACCACATTTGTAGATGTACGACATTCTTGTAATTATTGACAAGGCAAAAAGTGATTTCGATCGTAACATGCACCAGAGGCTTATAACTGTCCGAAGGGTTACAGATTCTTTTGGGGATTTTTAAAGTCAATTGGAAAGAATTCTTCAAATTTTCCACCTTTACTTGATGACAATAACAATATTGCGACTATTTTCAAGGAAAAAGCTGACATGCTAACCTTAATGCTTGCTAAAAATTCCAATCTTGATTCTCGAAACGCAGAATCTATTGCTCCTAAGGTTGGCACTTCGATGCCTGAAGTTATTTTTAAACAACGCACAATCAGGAAAATTCTTCTCGAGCTCGACACATCGGAAGCTTCTGGTCTTCATGGTATCTCTGCTATTTTTCTTGAGAAGGGCGCCCCAGAGTTGACTCCTGTCTTAAGCAAATTGTTTACACCCTCTTACAATAAAGGTGTATTCCCTAACATCTGGAAATCTGCTAGGCCCTGACCCTAAAAAGGGAAAAAGGAATCTGGGTACCAACTATCGCCCTATATCTTTATTACCCTTATCTAAAGTAAGGAAAATATCAACAACGAGATTCTTAAATATCTGAAGGAGAATAGAATCATCTCGGACAAGCAATAGGGTTTCAGACGGCAAGGCTCAACTGGTGATCTACTGACATATGTTACTCATATCTGTAACTCAGCTATGGAAAAACATGGTGAGGCTAGGATTGAGGCATTGGACATCTCAAAGGCCTTCGACAGAATCTGGCACCGATCTCTTCGCTCCAAATTGACATCCCATGGTCTTCCTCCTGGACTCTGTCATTTGATATCCAGTTTTCTCGCTAACAGATCTCTTCAGTTGATGGCATCTTATCCGGTACATTCGCGATTAATGCAGAAGTGCCTCAGGGATCTGCCCTGTCTCTTACTTTGCTTCTGTTATACATAAACTATCTCTTAGCTTCATCTTCCAATTCTATTTACAGTTACGCAGATAATAGTAGCCTGGTATCATCTTTTTCTCTGACAAACCATTATTCGTCGTTGCTTCAGATCGACTAAGGGAACAGTAGACACAGATGACTAATCGTTCTAGAATGGGGTAAGAAAAATCTGGTCGACTTCAACGCTTCAAAAACTCTGGCGGCGGTTTTCTCTAAGAAAACATCAAGGGATAATGCAACAAACATGCTAAGGGACGGTAAAATCCTCCCGATGGGATCTAATCTGTCTATCCTAGGAGTCAATGCGAGCACTAATTTCTCTTGGGACAATCATGTGCGCGCCATTGCCAAGTCCGCCTCTCAGAAGCTCAGCTTTCTTTTTAGAGCTAAAAAGTACTTCACATCTCATCAGCTACTCACACAACACAAAGCTCAAATTAGGCCAACACCAGAATACTGTTCTCTTGTTTGGAGTTCAGCCCCAAAGCACATTACAGCTCTTTTAGATTGAATTCAAAGAAGAGCAATTCGCCTAACTGATGACGAAAGTTTGACCGATTCTCTCGAAACACTAGAACACAGGCGGATGGTTGGTGACTTGTCTCTTTTCTACAAGTACTATCATGACAGATGCTCGCAGGAACTAATAGGATTTAACTAATAGATTTTTGAGGCATGGCAGCAAATTCCTGTGGGGTCCAGCTTGACACAGTGAGGACTTTTGTCTACAGAGACCCTTTTTTTCTATAGAACTTCCAAGTTATGGAACTCGTTACCGAATGGAAATTTCCCAAAAATTACAACCTATCCTTGTTCAAGAAGGCGGTTCATCGCCATTTATCCTTATTTCCGCATCCTACTTGCAGTGCTTTGAAGGCATAATTGGGTTGCCCTTTGCGAGTGGATTAAACTTCAATAAAATAGTTTTCAGCCATATTTCTTGAAAAAATTGAATATTTGGGTTTAAGGTCACTATTTCTAAATTAAGGGAGACAATTTGAGAACTCTTCTCTTAGATAAATTGAGTTCTTTTTTTCGAAATTTTGACTATATCCTCAAAATCCTAATTCAAAATTTGAAATTTTTATTTTTTAATTTGGTCGTTTATTCACTCCTAAGTTCTAGAAAACAGAGTTAAATTAGTAAAAATCAATTTCTTCAGAAAAAAGCGAGTCAAAATCAAAACTTCGATAGAAAACCAAAATTATGAAAAAAATTATCTCTTTTCGAATTTAATCGCCCAACGTTACATATGCTAAAAGTGTTCAAACTGCTGGGTAAATAATTTAAGATTTTTATGAAAATTCCGAATTTAAATATAGTTTTTAAACTCGGATATTCCGATTTATTTTTTTATAAAATTCGGGTCTTTCCTGAAATCTAAACTTAAAATGAACTTAGAATTCAGAGTTTCGACTTAAAATTTCTAAACTCGAAAAATCGAGGATATTTTATCCAAATTTTAAGCAAGACTAGATTAGTTATATGTTGTAATATTAAAGAAAAGAAAGAAAACATTTCCTAAATTATGTTAAAAAATCATTTTTACATCAAATAAAAACTTTAAAAAATTAGATAATGATTCATCAGGAACTAAACCGAAAACCGGAAAAAACACTATTTTTGTCGGAATGAAAATCGGAACGCAACCGATATAATTTTTTTTCAGCAACGAAAACCGAAAACGAAAAAACTAGCGGTTCGAAGACACGGATTTAACACAATCGAATTTAAAAGCGATTTGCAAAATTGTTGAAATTTCAAGTGGAAATTTTAAAAAGGTTATACATTTTTAATAACAAGATCCATGACTTTTGAAAAAATAAAAGGTTAAAATTCTCAAAATAAGGACAAAATGTTAAAAAGGTCAAAATTTCTCAAAAAAACTAGAAATCTTAAGATACAGTCAAAATATTCAAAAAAGAACTACTTTCAAAAGATGGATAATTCGAAAGACAAAAAGTTTTTATAAAAAACCTAAATATATACAAAAAAGCTAGAAGTTATAAAGAAGTTAGAATTTTCAAAAAGTCAAGATATCGAAAACAGTCGAAATTTTCAAAATTACGTCAAAATTTCGAGAAAATCTTGAAATTTTGGGAGTCGAACGAGAAAAGATAGACACTTTGAAAAAAATGGCTATTTTAAAATGAGACATTTCCAAATAAATAGAAATTTTTAAAATTACGTAAAAATGTTCAAAATAAGTCGAAATTTTCCACAAAAATCGAATTCTTCAAAAAAAAGGTAGAAAGTCTCAAAAAGGTGACTCAAGAATCGTTTCTCTTCTTTCACGCAGAAAGCCCTGGTATCAGCTAGTTAGAATATTTATTTCCAACTTTCAGTTGAATGCGAGAAGACATATTTAAAAAATGCCGTCGAAAGAAACACGTTACATTAGAACTGAGTTGTAAACATTCCAAACATCCGCCTTTGTATCTAATTAGCATTGTTGGCCGATGACCGAACTAAGTGCATTTATACCAAATGCTAAATATATCAGTGACTGACTACCTTTGATCCGTACATTCACTCGTGCTTCTTGTTTTTTGTCAGCTCTTACCTCTTACAAAATAGCAACTAAGCCAAGGTTGAAGTTATTTAAAGTGTTGCCGTCTGTATCTCGAGAAAGCACAAAGAAAGTTGATAATGTGGAGTATGTCCAAAGGAATCCCAAGGGCGTGAGATCGGGTCGAAAAAGTGGTCGATTATAACAATGTCGTGAAATATGAATCATTGGCGTGAAAAATCACCGATTTAATGACAGTAATTGACTTTTGATGAGCGGTATAATTATAATAATGGTGTAGTTACCACATAATGTCATTGATATCGTATATGATTAAGTTGTCATTGCTATATAAAAATATGATCATCTTTCTAATAACATGGATATTAAGCTATTACTATTAAATATTTTCTTTGAATAGCCACTTATTTCGTATTATATCTATTTGAGAGTTACTGCAATTAAATTTAATTTACCACGCATCTTAAAATTAATCAAGAGAAGTGATAAACTTCGCCTAATTAATAAACAACAGATAAGTATTGAAGAACGGTCATCATGAAATGATATCATCACCTAATTAATCTTATACCGAATGTAACCATTGGTAAATAAAAAATTTAAATGATGCGCCACGAATAACATCAGGAAGCACAGGAAGCAAATTTTGACATTAGTAAATAGCACGAATACGTGTAATACGCATAATATAAATAATTCATGGCTTATTGCGTGCGTAAAATTACAATAGCCTAGTCATTTTATGGAAAACAAATTGTCGATAAAATAATAGATATAGACAACAATAATGTTTATTTTTAATGGTGAACTAAATCATTTTTTCGAATGATGAGTTTGTTGTGTAGACGCAAAATACGCCCATAATTAGCTAACAACAAAGTGAATAAAAAATCGTACGATTTATGGAAAGCGACCGAAACTATTCTTGGCCGAAATTGAAACCAAATTTCGGCTTCTACTCTGATTTCGACCGAAAACGAAACTTATGACAATTGTATCAGCATACACGACAATTAAAGCAAAACACTAACAAGCAGCGACAATTTAAATGTTTAGTTGCTACTTTTTGCTTTTTTTTTAATTTAAATTTTTGAAGTTTTTGAAGAATTCAAACTTTAAATTTCGAAAAAAGTTAAATTATAGAAATCAAAACTTAAATTTCAAAAAAAAAGGGAGCCAACATTTCAGATTTGAAGTACCAACAGGTTACAAAATAAAAATAAGTTTTGGAATTTTTAAAATGAAATCTGGGTTTTGAAAAATTAAATTGATGAAAAATGTTCTTAAAACTTCGACTTGTTTAAGAAAGTTTAAGGTTTTGAGGGAAATTTTGATCTTTTACTTTCAAATTTTCCTTTTCTAAAAGCTTCTCCAAAAAAGGTCGTAATTTTATCAGAATTTTAAGTTATCTGCTTTATCAAAATTTTGTGTTAAACGTGGATCAATTTTGATTCTCTCGCGAAATATGAATTTTTTTTCTCGAAATATGGTTCTAATGCACAGACCAATAGGTCTGAACATTTATTAGATTCGAGGTTTGGAAACCAAAGACTGGTTTCGATCTTGTTAGATCTCGTTAGTTCGGTATATCCAACTCGAATGTTAACAAATGTTCCGACAAGTAAATACTAAAGAATCAACGAACGTCAAGCTTGTGACTCTCAGACTATCGCCATCTATGGTCATCGCCAACAATGTCGTATGCAAATAGAATACAACCTAGACTGCAAATTCATGCAGCCCTCCAGGCGTGTATGGAATGTATGGCGAGTTGGATATACCAAACTGACGAGATGTAACAAGATCGAAACTGATCTTTGGTTTCCAAACTTCGAATCTAATAAATGTTCAAACCTATTGGTCTGTGCATTAGAATCCTTGTCTTCTGGGAACCTTCCTAGAGAGCAACCGCTTCGCTAGGTGGCAGTGTTTCAACTGTTGGTAGTTCAGCTACCTACGATACACTACGAGCCCCTTCCCATTTCAGTTGGCCCACCTTAAGATTTATTAGAGATTTCGCATTGGGGTAGAAAAAATAGAAAGAAATAATCGAATTCCAAATTGTTTATTCTTTTAACAGTATTTTTAATACATTGTAATTACATAAAATGCCTATTAGATAAATAAAACTGATGATTACCACAAAATGTAAACAAATAGAAAATATGTGAACAAATACGTTAAATTAAGAAAACAACAATTTTATTATTTACCACTCGGTAACATCTCCTTTGTTTTATATAACAGCTATAATTCGTTGGGGCATAGTATTAACCAAATCTTGGCAAAATTTTGGTGTCAAAGAATCCCATATTTCTTGAAGCCTTTGCTTCAGTTCAGGGATTGTTCGTGCATGATGTTTCCGCACCTTTTTCGTCTCGTTCCATAAAGTTTCTATGGGTGATAAATCCGGAATACTAAAAAGCTATTTTAAAGGTGGTATAGTATAGTCTTTCATCCATTTTAAGCTTTTAGAGCTTTAGAGGTGTGGCATGCTGCGCCGTCCTGTTGAAACACGAATTCTTAGAAGGATGTCAAAAATTCGTTCATGACCGATAAAAGTGGTTCTTCTAAAATGGTATTTGTTTATATGGAGTTTTCCTACTCTTGTTGATGGCATGCTACCCCACACCATGACAGATGCAGAAAATTTTACTTTTCTTATGAGGCAGTCGGGATAGAACGCCTCATTTATTTTTTTGAATAACTCTACTCTAACTGAATCAAATACAAACTTCGAACCGTGCCTTATCGCGCCATAACTGAAATACCCGATCCTCATATTCTTTTGCCCACCTGAACCTATTTTTCTTTTGCTGTGTTGTTAAAAGTGATTTTTCTTTGGCCTAATGCAAAATTGTCATTCCTAATTTTACAAGTTTAAGGTTTTTATTGAAAAACACACCAAATCCCAACTTATTAGCTTCTCTGTGAGTTGTTCATATAGAAATACATCTTTCAAAACTATCGCTCTACAAAGCACTTAACTGAAGGTAATTGGCATGTCTGTTTTTGTTGATAATTCTTTTTAATGATCTTCTGTCTGCACTGGTAATTTTGCTTTTTTCACATATCGGGGTTTTGTAGTGACTGAACCGGTCATTTTATACCTTCTAACTATATTTTTTAAACTATACAGCAGTAACTCTAATGAATTTGCAATTTTAAAGTTTGATTTTCCACATTTAAAAAATTTAATGATAAGTGAACGAATTTTGTCATCCATCATCTTTCCTCTACCCTTTTTGAAAAATGCAACTACCTTGAAGCTGCATCAAATGCATTCTGACAGCTGTGAGTAATAGTAATTGTTTTGACATATGTTGTCCACAGTCATTTTCGGAATATAGGCTTACCTTGTAATGGCGTATTATTGCAACATTTTCGCTTGTTTGTTTCAAATCCGAATAGGGAATAATAAAGTTGGTGTTTTCTACTGCAAATTATTAAATATATGTTATTAATTATTTTTTTGCCTAAAAAGAGCTTCTAGTATTTATTGTATTTTATTAATAACCAAAAGCCTAAGATTTTAATAGCTGGGCCAATTGAAATGGGAAGGGGCTCGTATACACGCCTGGAGGTCAGGGAATTTGCAGTCTAGGTTGTAGGCTACTTTTAATCGAAATATGATGTTAAAGCTTATGTTTTAACTAAATGATTGTACTTCTACTTAATAAATCTCTAACACAGACTAAAAGACAACTGGTGCGTGTAGGAGCATGAAACTTCACATAAGTGGTTCCAATAATACGTAGGTGAACACTAAGAGATTCAAAACTCAGCCTCTAAGGTGGTAAAAATAGGCATTAAAAACTACTTAAAATGTGAGCAATGAATAACACACGCGAATGTATTCAAAGTTGCCTATACGCGTTGAATCCTGACTTCGTTGATGAATGTATCTCTATGAAATTTATCCAAATTTTTGCGAGTGATCTGAGTTCTTTTTTTAATTATAGAAATCAAAATTTAAATTTCAAAAAGGGGCCAACATTTTATAAAGTACCAACAATTTATAAAATGAACAAAAAAAACCTTTTCGGATTTTTAAAACGAAATCTGAGTTTTGAAAAGTTAAATTGATCAAAAATGTTCTTCAAACTTCGACTTGTTTAAAATAGTTGAAGGTTTCAAGGAAAATTTTGACCTTTAACTTTAATATTTTCCCTTTCTAAAAGCTTCCCAAAAAAGTCGTAATTTTATCAGAATTGTAAGTTATTTGGTTCATCAAAATTTCGTGTTAAAATTGTATCAATTTTGAGTCTCTCACGAAATGTGAATTTTTTTCCCGAAATATGGTTCTAATGCACAGACCAATAGGTTTAAACATTTATTAGATTCGAAGTTTGGAAAGCAAAGACCGGTTTCGATCTTATTAGAACGGTGACTACCGCCACCTATTGGTCCATAGAGAAAACTATGGCCATCGCCAACTATGTCCTATGCAAGTAGAATACAACCTAGACGCAAATTCATGCAGCCCTCCAGGCGTGGAGTGCATGGCGAGTTGGATATGCCAAACTGACGAGATCTAACAAGATCGGTTTCCAAACTTCGAATCTAATAAATGTTTAAACCCATTGGCCTGTGCATTAGAATACTTGTCTTCTGGGAACCTTCCTAGAGAGCAACCACTTCGCTAGGTGGCAGTGTGTCAAATGTTGATAGTTCAGCTACTGACGATTCACTATACATGCCTGGAGGGCTGCATGAATTTGCATTATAGGTGGTATTCTACTTGCAATCGAAATATGGTGTTAAAGCTTATGTTTTAACTAAATCATTGTACTTCTACTTAATAAATCTCTAACACGGACTAAAAGACAACTGGTGCGTGTAGGAGCATGAAATTTCACAGAAGTGATTGCAATTATACGTAGGTGAGCACTAAGAGAAGATTTTTCAAAATGCAGCCCCAAAGGTGGTAAAAATAGGCATTAAAGAATACTTACAATATAAGCAACGAATAATACACGGGATGACTTTGTTGATGAATGTATCTCCACAAAATTTATCCAAATTTTGTCGGGTGATCTGAGTTCTTTTTTTAATTATAGAAATCAAAATTTAAATTTCAAAAAAAGGAGCCAACATCTTATGAAGTACCAACAGTTTATAAAATGAAAAAAAAAACGTTTTCGGATTTTTAAAACGAAATCTGAGTTGTGAAATATGAAATTGAACAAAAATGTTCTTACTACTTCGACTTGTTTAAGAAAATTTAAGGTATCGAGGGAAATTTTGGTATTTTACTTTAAAATTTTCATTTTCTAAAAAGTCGTAATTTTATCAAAATTTTAAGTTACCTGGTTTATCAAAATTTCCTGTTAAACATATATCAATTTTAAGCCTCCCGCGAAATGTGATTTTTTTCTCGAAATATGGTGTTAAAGCTTATGTTTTAACTAAATGATTTTACTTCTACTTAATAAATCTCTAACACGGACTAAAAGACAAAGCATAGACTAAAGTGGTGCGTGTGGGAGCATGAAATTACACAGAGGTGGTTGCAATTATACGTAAGTGAGCACTAAGAGAGGATTTTTCAAAATTCAGCCTCAAAGGTGGTAAAAATAGGCATTAAAGACTACTTAAAATGTAAGCAATGAATAACACACACAATTGTATATAAAGTTGCCTATACGCGTTGAGTCTTGACTTAGTTGACGAATAAAGAATTTATCCAAATTATTGTAGGTGATCAAAGTTGTTTTTTTAGTGTAAACTTCTAAACATTTAAGTTTTAAACTTGGAATTTGGCTTTAATTTGGCACTCTGATGTTTCGTTTAAAATGTGGAAGAAATTTGGTCATTCTGAAGATTCTTTTCGAAATTTCGATATCATTCCCTTTTTTTTTGGTGCAACGGACTGGTCCTTGGTTATGTTCAAAAATTGAAATACAAATCTTGTCCCCTGAAACCAAAGATTAAAAAATAGAACAAAGGTTGCTCTAACGCGATAGCAAAGCTATCATCTTCAGAAAGATACTCTTGTTGTATTTTTTAATCTTTCTTGGTTTCAGGGGACAAGGTTTGAGAGATACTAAGTAACTTTCTAAAGATGATAGCTTGGCTATCGAAACGCGTTAAAGCAACCATTGTTGTGGTTTTTAATCTTTCTTGGATTCAGGAGACAAGGTTTGTATTTCAATCATTCCCTTTTATCTTTGAATTCAAAATTTCGAGAAACAGTTTTGTAAAAATTTTTAAATCAAAAGTAAAATTTTGCTTTGTGCCTTTTTTTAAATTTCTATTCATATTTTAAATTCGAAAATTCTTCTAAATTTCGACCTCTTTTAAACCTTTTCATTTTAAACTTGAAAATACTTCTTTTTAAAATCGAAATTTAGTTAAATCTCGAATTTGTTTTATAGAGTTCGTTCAAAATTTTAAAAATTCGACATTTAGAACATCAGATTCTTCAATATAATAATAATAAATAAATAACGGTTTTGGGAATAGGCAAATTTTTAAAAAATTTAAAGTTACAAATATTCGATGTTTTGAGGAAAAGGTCAACATTTTTAAAAAACTTTAAAAAATTTGAAGTTTTCACATAAAGTTGAAATTTTGAAGTTTAAAATCCAAAAACAGTCATAACTTTCAGATAAATTCGAAATTTGATTGTAACAAGTAGAAATTTTTTAAACAAGTGAAAATTCCGAAAAAAGTTCGAAATTTTAAAAATCGAAATTTTCAAAAAAGGAAAAATTTTTAGAAATAAGCCGAACTTTTGAATCTTTCAAATAAAAGTCCAGTTTACTACATGAAAGTCGAAACTTCGAGAGAAAATTGGAAATTTCGAAACAAAGTCAAAACTTCATGAATAAAGGCGAAACTTTTGATAAAAAGTCGAAATATTAAAAAAAAACGAAACACTTTGAGGAAATAATCAAAAGTTTGAAAAGGTTGAAATGTAAAACAAAGGGAATATTTTGGAGAACGGTTGAGGCTTTAAAAAAACAATATTTCAACATAATCAGATCGGTAGGGAAACATGGACAACGACAAAAAAAAAAGAAAATACAAGTACAAGAGATGAAACTTCTTAGGAAAATGGGAGGTTGAACAAAACTAGATAGAATAAGAAATAGAGATATAACAACAGAGTTAAACATCTTTGATATAAACGATAAAATAACAGAAAATAAAATTAAGTGGAAAGAACATCTCTAACGAATGAATGAAAAAAGGTTGCCTGCCAAAGCAAGAGTTTATAGATGTATTGGAAGAAGAAGCATCGGTAGGCCAAGAAAAAGATAGGTATTGCAACAGGCAATAATGCCTAAAACCTGAAGTGAAGAAGGTCAGATTTTTAAAAAATCGAACCTCTTGTCACACAATATTTTGACCTTTTTCGAGGTCAGATTTTTTTCGAATCTAACCTTGTAAAAGGTCAAAATGTTGTATGAACAATTCCAAAAAATTCCAAAAAAATCAAAATTTGGAAAAAATTAGAATAATAATTGGAATAAATGGAAAATTGGAAATTCCAAATTTTCAAAATATAAAGTCGAAAGATTTCTAAATAAAATCGTCATTTTCGGAAAGTCGAAATTTTAAGCAAAAACCGGAAATTTTAAAAAGAAGTCGACTTTCAAAAATCAAAGATTCCAATGTTTTCAAAAGTCGAAAATTCAAAAAATTTAAGTTTTCAAAAAGAATTGAAATGTTTTAAAATAATCGGATTTAAAAACAATAGGATTTGCCAAAAATGTGAAATTTTGAGACGAAATTAAAAAAAAACCCAAATTGCGGACGAAACCAGGTTTTTTGGCCGAAACTAGCCGAATCCAAAACCAAAAGCGAAATTTCTGTCCGTTTGAAAGGATTTATAAGGGTAGCGACACAATCGCTAAGAATTTATTCATCGTGTTTGTTATCTCGGCTTAGTTTGTTTCAAAATTCTCTAAATATTATGTTTCTCCTGTTTTTTTCTCCAATAATTTACGATCTACGTATTTTAACATAAACCTAATGACCATCAAAGACTCATTTTAAGTGTAATGTGTTTTAATGCCAATTTTATCAACTGTTGCAAATATTTTCCCACAACAATAATCTTGATTTTATACTACGTCCTATTAACAATTACATTAATGGCCAACGTAATAAATTTATTGCTCAAACGTGTTCTGAATTTCACGCTCCTGCAGTCTCCTACGTCTACGACGAATGAAATGCATTAAAGGACGAGGAATCAAGTCCTTTCTGCGTAGACAGATAGATGCCTTTGCGTTATACCTGCGTTTCCCTAATTTTTTTATCATGGTTCCATAATTTTTATGCTTCCCTTTCGTGACCCACTTACATATTTTTTAACTATCCCAAAACTTGTTTTTTCTTCTGCACGTTTTTACCACGTTTTGAGGTTAGAAGTCAAAATGTCTTTTCTTTCTGAGATTGTTTAATTTTTTTTCCTTAGAATTTCGAGTTTGATCTCAAAATTTTGCCTCGATATCCCGAGTTTAAATTTTAAATTTCGACCGGTCTTAAAACTGATTTTTTTTCATGCTGAGTTTCTCTTAAAATTTCGAAACTTTCTGAATCTTTTTCGGGTACATATAATTCTTTATATTTTTTTCAAAAGTCGATGTTAAAATAGGGACTTTTTTTCTCACAATTTCGGTTGATGTCTTGCTATTTCAAAGTCAAAATTTTAATTAAGAAATGTCAAAATTATAGCTTAGAGTCAAATTTTTGACTAAATGGTGAAATTTTTGAAGGGAAACATGAAGTGGTAAAGCTCTTCAAAAAATTCCCAATTTAAACTTCCAATTTTTGATATTTAATCTAAAGTTTTGGTTCAACTTATTTCGACTTTTTTTCTAAAGATTTCGACTTTAGCAATCGTAAGGTTTTTTTCAGATTTTTTGTTACTAAATGTAAAAATGTTTATTTTTATGTTTTTTTCAACACAAACGTTTCATTTTTTTTGAAACTTTTATTCTAAATCCAAAATGGTCTTTTTCATGAAGCCAATTTCAGCTAAAATTTTTTTTAACATCTAAATTGATTGACATTAATTGCTGACAAATTTTAGTGAACATTGGAAATGTCCTAAACCTAAGATATTGACTTTAAAGTAGAAGTTTGAACCCTTTTTTTTGAAACTTAGAAATCAGAAGTTACAATTGCATTTTTTGTTTGAACTTCTCACCATTTCTCTTGAAGTTTGCATTTTAATTGATAAAGTTAATAAGTCGATTTCGAGTTGAAAATCGAAATTTCAAAATACGAGGTAATCGTGGAATTTTAACTTTTTTGTTATGAGTCGAACATTTCAATTCGTATCAATACTCCAAATTTGAATTTTTAATTTCTGCGAGTTTAAATTAGCAATTTTGAGAAAGATATCAAAATTTGAAATTTTCAAAAAATTAATATTTTTCAAAGGAAGTCAAAATGTCGAACAGAAAAAAGGATTTCCACCCTCAATATAAATCATACTTTTAAAAAGTCGAAATTTTAATGAAAAATCGAAATTTTTTAAATTGGCCAAAATTTTGAAAGAGTTGCAATTCTGAAAGAATCGAAATTTTCAAAAAAAACCGATATTCCCAAAAAAGATTATGGGGCACAAAAAAGTCAAAATTAAAAGAAATAGAATTTTTGGAAGTCAACAATTGCTAAAATTAATTTCGACAAAGCCAGAATATACAAAAAAAGTCAAAATTCTTCATCTAAATTTTCAAAAAACTCATAATTTTGACAATTGTCGAAATTTAATAAAACCTAAAATTTGAAAAAAAATTAAACTTTTGAAATATCATGGACAAAGTTAGCTGATGGCTTAGCTCCCGTAAAAGCTGGATTTAGCCCTTTTTGCCCAATAGAGAAATGTGGTCTTTATAAATTTGAGGAGCACTATTTGGTGAACAAAAAATCTTTGACGCTGAAAAAAAAAATATAAAAGTGAGGATTTTTGCTTCTTTTTTTTGTCGACGAGGTGAAGGCTTATCTCCCTTAAAAGCTGGAGGTCCTTTCCCCAATAGAGAAATGTGGTCTTACATAAATTTGAGGAGAACTATTTGGTTAACAACAAATTGTTGAGGCTGAAATACGAAAATATAAAAGTGAGGACCTTCCTTCTTTTTTGTTTTGTCGACAAGGTGAAGGCTTAGCTCCCCCAAAAGCTGGACTTACCTGGACTTTCTTCAATAGATAAATGTTGTCTTATATAAATTTGAGGAACACTCTTTGGTCAACAACAAATTTTTGACGCTGAAATACGAAAATATAAAAGTGAGGACTTTTCTTTTTTTTGTCAACAAGGTGAAGGCTTAGCTCCTCCAAAAGCTGAACTTAGCTTCTTCCCCCAATAGAGAAATGAGGTCTTACATAAATTTGAGGAGCCCTATTTGGTCAACAAAAAAATTTTGGCGCTGAAATACGAAAATATAAAAGTAAGGACCTTTCCTTCTTTTTTTTTTTGTCGTCAAAAGATGTTTTGATCAAAGTACAAAAAACTTTTGGCGATGAAGCACAAAAATACAATATTAAAGCCCTTTTCTTCATGGTCGATAAAACATGTTGGGTTCAAGTACGAATAGTAGAAACTAAGACCATGTTTTTTTTGATCGGCAAAAAATATTTGGCTAAGAAACGGCAATATTAAACAAAATAAAAACTTTCTTTTTGGCCAACGGAATAATGACGCTAACAAATTAATGGTAACTTAAAAAAGTAATTTTTATTACCTCCAAAAATATTGTTTAAAAAGAAGACTTTTTTTATGTTTAACCGATATTATCTTTATTCCTAAATCAAAAGGAGCAGGGGGGCTAAAGCCCTCCCGGATCAGATGACCTAGATGTCTATGTAAAATGTCGACTAACGTTAAATTTACAAAAAGGTCAAAATCTCGGGAAAAGGTAGAAAATTTAGAGCCAAAATTTTGAAAAATAGTCGAAATGTTGATAAAAATGGGAACTTGAGAAAAGTGAAAATTTTGAAATGTCGAAATTTTTTCATAGATCATCATTTATAAAGGGTCAAAATTTCAATAAAAAGGCGATTTGAAATCGAAATTTGTGCACAAAAAAGTCAAAATTTAGAAATAATGGAAATTTTTAAAAGTTGAAATTTCAAAAAGTCAAACTTTTCAAAATATCTAAATTTCAAACAAAAGTCGTTATTTTCAAAAAAATCGAATTCTGTAGATAAGGATGAAAATAAAGTCAAAAAGTCGTCATTTCGAGAAAAAGCAAAATTCTTTTTAAAAAAGTTCACCTTTTGAAATTTTCATTGAAAAAAATCAAAAATTTGTCAAAAGCTACAAAAAAGTCGAATTTCCAAGACCAAGAACAAAACTTAGAAAAGAATTCGATTTTTTTTAAATTAAACTAAAAACTTCGAGAAAAAGTCAAAATTTTGAGTTGACATTTTCGGATTAAGTAAAATAAAAGTTTCAAAAACAGTCAAAAATTTGCAAAAATCCGGAAATTTTAGGATAAGTATAGAATTTGCCAAAATAAGCAAAATTTTGAGAAAAAAAAAATAAGAATTTTGAAGAATATTTTGAAAAGAGGCAAATTTTAAATGTCGACATTTCAAAGAAAGTCGAAATTTTCAATAAAAAATTTACAAACACGTTCGTTTTATTTTAAATTCGAAATATTCAAAAAAGCGGAATTCCTTAAAGAAGTCTGAATTTTTTTCTAAAAAGTCAAATTTTTTAAAATGGTCGACGTTTTCAGTCAGTCAGAATTTACAAAAACAGGAACGATTTTGAAAAGGTTGACTGCAATCGTTCAAAATTTAAAATAATGTGAAAATATTTTTAAAAAAGTCGAAAGGTTAAAATTTCAATAAAGTCGACATTTTCAACAAAAAAAAGTCTAAATTTAGAAAATATTATATTTGTGGAAATTTCGAGAAAATTATTGGATTTGAAATAAAGGGCTCTTATTGCAAAACTAATATTTTTCTCAAAATTTTCACTTTTTCTCTCCAATTTTGATTTTTTTTAATTCGTTTTCCTAATTGCCATTATTCTCAAAGTTTGACTTTTTGCTCAAAATTTGGCTTTTTCTGAAAACACGATTTTTTTCAAATTATACATTTTCTTCAGAATTATTCACATCTTTCTAAATTACGCCATTTTTTCCAAAATTTTGCTTTTTCTGGACATTTGTTTTTTTATAAATTTTACTCTCTGCAAGTTTCGAAAAATTTGCTTCTTTCTTCAGATTTAAATGTTTTAATAAATAAGATTTAGATTTTTTTTTAAAGATCGACTTTGTCTTAAAAATGTGCCTTTTTTTCATTTCGATTCGAATTTTAATCTTTTTCTCGACATTTTGTCATTGATTTGACTTTCTTTTTAAATTCCTTTTTTTTCTAAAAATTCAACTTCCTGGAAATTTGGTTTCTCAAATTCTATGTCAAAATTTTTATGTCAAAATTCAATGTCTTATATTTCTGCACATTTAAACTTCGTACTTTTCGTGAAAGTTCGATTGTGTATACCGGATTTCACTTAATTTTCTTAAAATTTGATTGTCTCGAAATTTTGAGCTATTCTCAAAATTTAACTTTTTTGGAACTTTGACACATTTACAAAAACTTTTATTTTTCAAATTAATTTTCTCTGGAACATTTGTTTTTTTTTTAATTTGGCCTTTTCTCAAAATGTCAAGCTATTTTCCCTAATTCATCTTTTTTTTTCTCAAAATTCTGCTATTTCTCTCAAATTTCTACTTTTTGTTTGGTCTTTTTGTCGAAATTTTGATTTATTCTCAGAATACCTTATTTTTAGAAATTTCGATTTGATTCCCAAATTTCGGCTTTTCTGAAAATTAACTCTGGGAATTTTCGCCTTTTTTAAAACTCGACCTTTTCCTCGAAATTTCGAGGTGTTGTTCAAATTTGTTTTTTTTTCTCGAAATTTCGTTTTCTTCTCTAAATTTGCCTTTTTTCGATTCGTTTTTTTTTTCTAAAATTTGAGTTACGATGGGGAAGTTTCATCTCAAATTCAATACTTCTAGAAAAATTCAATTTTTTTTCTTCAAATTGTCACAATTTCTTTGTTTTCTTAAACCTTTTTCGAAATTTCAATTTATTCTCAGAATTCCTTTTTTTCAGAGTTTCGACTTGATTCATTTTCGACTTTTCCAAAAATTTGACTTTCTCTGGGAATTTTCGCCTTTTTTATAGTTCGACCTTTGCTGAGATAATAAGCCTTGTATATACGAATATATACAAGTTTATTACGATGCAATTGAAATCTAATTTAATTAGAATCTAATGAAAACTAGACTGCAATTGCAAAGTTCACGTACCAGGCTGATGAGGCCAAGGAAGGCCAAAACTAGTCTATGGTTGCGGTTGTACATTTTTTCAATTTTAAGCACGTTTAACTGTTTAATTATAGAACATTTGATTGGTCATTTGTCAAAAAAAATTTCGACCTTTTCCTCGAAATTTCGAGATGTTTTTCAAATCTATTTTTTTCTCGAAATTTTCTTTTATTCTCAAAATTTGCCTCTTTTTCGATATTTTGACGTTATAATTGATAAAATTCGATTTGTTTTTTTTTCTAAAATTTGAGTTACTATGGGGAAGTTTCATCTCAAATTCGATAGTTCTGGAAAATTTCAATTTTTTTCTTGAAATACGCCTTTTTTGTCACAACTCTTTTGTTTTCTTAAACTTTTTTCAATTTATTCGCAGAATTCCTTTTTTTTTCAGAATTTCGACTTGATTCATTTTCGACTTTTCTAAAAATTTGACTTTCTCTGGGAATTTTCGCGTTTTTTATAGTTCGATCTTTTCCTCGAAGTTTCGAGGTGTTTTTCGAATCTGGTTTTTTTTCTTGACATTTCGTTTTATTCTCAAAATTTGTCTTTTTTTCGATATTTTGACGTTACAATTAATATAATTCGATTTGTTTTTTTTTTCTAAAATTTGAGTTAGTATGGGGAAGTTTCATTTCAAATTTTTTGATACTTCTGGAAATTTTTTCTTGAAATATGCCTTTTTTGTCACAATTCCTTTGTTTCCTTAAACCTTTTTCGAAATTTCAATTTATTCTCCGAATTCCTTTTTTTCAGAATTTCGACTTGATTCATTTTCGACTTTTCTGAAAATTTGACTTTCTTTGAGAATTTTCGCCTTTTTTATAGTTCGACCTTTTCCTTGAAATTTCGAGGTGTTTTTTAAATCTGTTGTTTCTCGAAATTTCCTTTAATTCTCAAAATGTGCCTCTTTTTCGATATTTTGACGTTATAATTGATAAAATTCAATTTGTTTTTTTTTCTAAAATTTGAGTTAGTATGGGGAAGTTTCATCTCAAATTTGATACTTCTGGAAATTTTGAATTTTTTTCTTGAAATACGCCTTTTTTGTCACAATTCCTTTGTTTTCCTAAACCTTTTTCGAAATTTCAATTTATTCTCAGAATTCATTTTTTTTTTCAAAATTTCGACTTGATTCATTTTCGACTTTTCTGAAAATTTTACTTTCTCTGGGAATTTTCGCGTTTTTTATAGTTCGAACTTTTCCTTGAAATTTCGAGGTGTTTTTCAAATCTGTTTTTTTCCTCAAAATTTCGTTTTATTCTCAAAATTTGTCTTTTTTGACATTTTGACTTTATAATTGATAAAGTTTGATTTGTTTTTTTTTACAAAATTATGTCAAATTGAAGTAAATATTTCAAAATATAATAAAACTCTGCAAACTGAGTAAATTGGTAATTGTCCAAAATAGGTTTTATCTAGAATTTCAGAGAAGCTGCATCTTTGATAAAAGTTTTGTCTGAAGCTTTCCTGAAGCATTTTATTTGGGGATCCAAAAAGTCATGAAATTCGTGTGACTTAATTTATGGATGGTCCCTCAGCGGCGATGCGAAATTATCAAAGCAATTTAAAGTTTTAATCATTATTTATAACATTCTCCATTGTTCGTTCTCTTGGGCCGGCACAAGGCGAAGAATTTCCCGCGGTAAAAAACGAACTAGTTGCGGCTGCGGCGCTAAGGTGAAACTTTCGAAACGTGGTCGCTGTTCGTTGTCCGTACCCCAACTCGACGACTGCGACTGAATGACGTAAGCTTTTATAATAGAACTTGGCCGATACACCAGCTGTTTGGTGCGCGATCGTGGTATTTTGCTTCCATTCAGATAGAAAGAGACGGAGAGCGGCTGGTAGGCTGAACCGAGACGTGCGTCGATCGTTTCAAAGCAAAAAGCCAAGAGATTGTAAAGTGTGTGTGTATGTGTACGTTCGCTCCTAACCGAATCCTCGTGGTACATCGCATATTGCGCTAATTTCTTATCTGACGGGAATGGTCTCGATCTCGATGCAGTGACACCATGGCACGTGTGATCGCATTCAAAATAAACAAAAATGCAACAGTGTAAACAACGGTCGCGGTAAGGACGGAACCAGGAAGAAATATGAAATCGAAAACTTTATCGTCGCACGCCGTGTTGGTGCCTAAACCAACAAATTCGAATAGGATTTATTTTTAAACTTACGTTGGTGTTTGGATCAAACGTCTACCATATTGAAAATGTTCGAAATTTATCGTCAAATACGCGTTGTTTGGTTTTGTTTTTGTTCGAATTAGAAATTCATGTATGTTATTATTTATTTTTTCCAAATTGAGATGGAGAGTGTTGTTGTGCCCGCGGCCGATAATGGCAGAATCAAAGCGCGTCCTAGAAGCAATTCCTTTCGGACATCTAAATCGAAAACTTATCTAAACCATAAGAATTGCCAAAATGCCAATAGATCCAAAAAACACTATCCAAAACACATCAACAATATCAATAAGAGCTACGGCACTGGGACCAGCAACAGCGGCAGCAACAACACCGAGCACGATGACAAGGCTTCAGAGGATGCAGTTTGCTGTGGAAATTTTACTAGGTAAGATTCTGTAGCACTTCCTATTGAGCTGTTATATCCCATCATAAATACGAAAGCTTGCTCAAGAGCTTCGACTGATCCACGCTTTCGTGCACCTCTTAATTCACGGAAGAGTTTCTTCCGCTTATAATCAGTTCGGAGTAATTTATTGTGAATATACTCACCTGATGATTCAATCATCAGCTGGCATCACTGGTCATAACATTTACCGTTCTGGGCTCTGGAATGTATAATTTTCAAATCAAATCAATCAAATGATGACAATTTCCAGGGAAGAAGCGTATACCAGAAACAACAGGACCTTGAAATGTAGTTAACACTCTCCTTAATACATCATTTTTGTTATATTTCCAAAAAAAAGTTATCGCCAAGAGGATCGCGTATTTTACATGTAATTTTTTATAGGTAGATTTTCGTAAACATATTTACTATTTCAGCGTTTTATAACACGACTGCTGAGTGACGTATTTTTTTAGGTAAAGTAATCACTGTTTGCAGTTCGACATTTTTTGAAAAAGACCCAGTGATGGACGTTCCAGATTTTTGTGTTTTATGCCATCGCAAATTTTGAGCATTTTCAACAGATTTATACCCCAGAGCAGCATCGAGTATATCATTTAAATTTTCGATAACATAAAAAATTTTCTAAACGAGATACTTCTTCCGGGATAAGATAACGTTAGGAACTACTAAGTGTTTGATGTTTCGTCCACTATCATAGAGTGTTCTTCAGGAACAAGTGAAAAAACCAAATTCAAAACAGAAAAGTACGGTAACCCAGTCATAACAGAAGCAAAATACATCTGTAAAGAGTTTGTGGTATGGAAAACCAGGATTAAAGGCAGAAGGGCAGGTTAATTCGAATCGATATATCAACTATACCAGATGCCAGAAGAGAAAGTCTTTCAAAGGGTCATTTAGAAGAGTCTTACCTTTGGTATGGTTATTCTTTCTTCTTCTTCTTCTTCTTCTTCTTCTTCTTCTTCTTCTTCTTCTTTCTCCTCTTCCTCTTCTTCCTCTTCTTCCTCTTCTTCCTCTTCCTCTTCTTCTTCCTAATCTTCTTCCTTTTTTTCTTCTTCCTCTTCCTTTTCTTCTTCCTCTTCTTCGTCCTCCTTTTCTTCTTCCTCTTCCTCTTTTTCTTCTTCTTCTTCCTCTTTTTCTTCTTCTTCTTCCTCTTTTTCTTTTTCTTTCTCTTCCTTTTTTTCTTCTTCTTCTCCCTCTTTTTCTTCTTCTTCCTCCTCTTTTTCTTTATCTTCCTCTTTCTCTTCCTCTTCTTCTTCTTCATCTTCTCCTTCCTCTTTTTCTTCTTCCTCTTTCTCTTCTTCCTCTTTCTCTTCTTCCTCTTTCTCTTCTTCCTCTTTCTCTTCTTTCTCTTTTTCCTCTTCTTCTTCCTCTTTTTCTTCTTCTTCCTCTTCCTCTTTTTCTTCTTCTTCCTCTTTTTCTTCTTCTTCCTCTTCCTCTTCTTTCTCCTCTACTTCTTCTTTTTCTTCTGCCTCTTCTTCTTCCGCTTCTTCTTCCTCTTCTTCTTCTTCCTCTTCTGCTTCCTCTTCTGCTTCCTCTTTCTCTTCCTCTTCTTCTTCTTCTTCTTCTTCTTCTTCTTCATCATCAGGTGCCTTCTCCATCCTGAAGGTTGACAATCATCAAGGCTATCTTAATTTTTGATACGCCTGATCTAAATAGCTGGTTATTGGAGTAGTTATACCAGTCTTTTAGATTTTTTAATCAGGAGTGTCGTCTTCTGCCTATAGTTCTTTTTCCTGCGATTTTCCCTTCTATTTTGAGTTGCAACAAGCGATATCTTTCTCCTGTCATGATATGTTCTCTCCAATCCTTATTATACCTATTTAAGTACACCCATACGAGGGTGTGTTTGTCTGTTTGTTCGCTTTCCTCAGCTCAATTACTGAAGCGATTTTGATGCAAATTGATGTAGACGTACCTTGGAAAGTGGGGTCTTCAATACGATACATTTTATCCCGGAAAATTGTTCCAAACTAATATTATATCTAGAAAGATTCGTAGGTAGAACTCTTTGAAGTCATGAGAAGAGTCTCATCTATGTTAATCTTTATTAATCCTAATTAATATAGAAGCGCGGAAATGTATTTGTCTGTTTGTTTTCCACAGCTCAATTACTGAAGCGATTTTGATGAAAATGGGTAAAGACGTATCTTGGAAGGCAATGTCATTAGTAGGATACGATTTATTCGGGAAAACTGTTCCAAATTAATATTATATCCAGAAAAAATCACAGGTAGAACTCTTCGAAAAGTCATCAGTAGAGTCTCTTCTGTGGTATGGTTAATCCTTATTAATTCTAACTAATATAGAAGCGCGTAAATGTGTTTCTTTGTTCGCTTCCCACAGCTCAATTACTGAAGCGATTTTCATGAAAATTGTATAGACATACCTTGAAAGGCAATGTCATTAGCAGGATACGTTTTATTCGGGAAAACTGATCCAAACTAATATTATATACAGAAAGATCCACAGGTAGAACTCTTCCAAAAAGTTATCAGAATAGTCTCATCTGTGGTATGGTTAATCCCCATTAATCCTAACTAATATAAAGTGCGGAAGTGTGTTTGTCTGTCTGCTTTCCACAGCTCAGTTAATGAAGTGATTTTCATGAAAATTGGTACCTACAGACGCACCTTGAAAGTTAGGGTCGTTAGTAGCATGCGTTTTATCCCGAAAAACTCTCCCAAACTAATATTATATCCAGTATCTCCCTTTTCTATGTAAAGAAATAATTTGACAGAGGCGACAATCGTACCATAACTTTGCATGTGGGATTCTTCTAATATAATGTCCTGAGAGCTTCATCTAAGGCGATATGAGGCAAACATGCTACCCAATATGTAGCTGGAGACTCGCTAGGTAGCGGCCGAATCAACGAATTTGATTGAGTTATGCAATCAAAAGACTAACAAACTGAGATCTAGAAATCTCCATGTCTGAACTTGTGCAACTGGGCACGAGTTATCCTTCTTAAAGATTCACTTCAGAGTTTAATTTACTCGCATCTTCGAGTAATTCTCTGAGCTATCTTCTATTATTAACCGAAATTTTATAGAAAGAAGTCTTTAAAATGTAGCACACTTCCCAATTTATAGTACCATAAAAGTCGAATTTCTTCAATTTATAGCGTTTCTTTCCAAACCTCTGCCTTGTTAAGAGTTGTCAATTATGGTAATCCTCTGAAGTAATACAGCTAAACGTCTTTATTATTCGTAATATGTTAATAGTTATGTTTGATTTTGTCCATCAATAACAGTGCATTGCTTTGTTTATTAGATTTTAATGACAGGCATTTAAGTGTATGTTAACTTGTGTAAATATTAGTGTAAAAATCCTTGAATAAATTTAATTACCATTCACGCGGATATCGTTTATTGTTGATTGTTTTGAGTTTGTGGTTGATCTTAATTCTTCAACACATCTGACACATCTACGATCAAAGATTTAAATGAAACTCGACGAGTTAAGAAGTTAATGCGGAAAATCTGGTTAAGTTGGGGAAGGACTACGGCATGTCCTATAATTAACAATCCAGAATTGTTTCGATTCTTCATGTTGGATTGGTTTTTCGCTTATATGGAACATGTATGGCGACCTTTATTTACAACTATACGGCTTTAGTGATGACATCAGTTGTGTTTGTGAACAGCTGAAACTACGCTTATTCAATTTCTTTTTAATTTACCTGTACCTAATATGGTCGCTACACGTCATGGTTTACGATTATTCGGCCATCGATTACCAATAACATAAATTCTCCTTCGTTAATTTCCCTATCTCCGCAACGTGTGTGTGGTGTTGTGAAATACTTTGATCGTTTAGTTCCCCACTGGCTTTCTTAATTACAAAATTGATACATTACCTAGAAAAAGTGGAATCTGACTCAACAATATGACGGTTTGTCTTTGAATCATCTAAAGATAGTTTTCGAAAACAAATTAACAATAGATGTCAGATGCAAACAGATAAGTGTATTCTTAAATATGCGATTACGTATTTTGAAATTGACCATGAATGCGAAGTAAAATCTGAACAAAAATATAAGTTATTTTTACTGCTTATTCGTTTGTCGTAGTTACAGAGATTTCATGACGGACGTCAAGCGTAAAATCAATCACCGCTATATCAAGTAATGATGCGTTAACTTTCACTTTTTTTAACAATTACCTTTTTAGTAAATTTAAAAATTGGTACCGAAATCTTTCGAAATAAACAGATAATTATAAAGATTTTTCTAAAAGTGTTATTGTTAGAAAAAAATAAATAAAAAATCGTATGCAAGCAGAACACAACCTAGACTGCAAATTCATGCAGCCCTCCAGGCGTGTATAGTGAATCATACGTAGCTGAACCACCAACAGTTGAAACACTACCATCTAGCGAAGCGGTTGCTCTCTAGGAAAGTTCCCAGAAGACAAGGATTCTAATGCAGAGCCCAATAGGTTTCGATCTTGTTAGATCTCGTCAGTTTGGTATATCCAACTGACGAGATCTAACAAGATCCAAACCGGTTTTTGGTTTCCAAACTTCGAATCTAATAAATGTTCAAACCCATTGGTTTGTGCATTAGAATCCTTATCTTCTAGGAACCTCCCTAGAAGAGAGCAACCGCTTCGCTAGGTGGCAGTGGGTCAACTGTTGATAGTTCAACTACCTATGATTCATTATACACGCCTGGAGGGCTGCATAAATTTTGCAGTCTAGGTTGTATTCTACTTTTAATCGAAATATGGTGTTAAAGCTTATGTTTTAACTAATTAATTGTACTTCTACTTAATAAATCTCTAACACGGACTAAAAGACAACTGGTGCGTGTAAGAGCATGAAATTTCACAGAAGTATTTGCAATAATACGTAGGTGAGCACTAAGAGAGGATTTTTCAAAATTCAGCATCTTAGGTGCGACTAAAATTTAAGTCGACATTAAAAAAAAAGGTAAAAGTCGAAATCTTTTAAAAATTAGTTGAAATGTTTGAAAAATGTCAATATTTTGAAAAATAAAAACTCTCTAAAAAGCTGAAATTTTAAAAAGTTGAAATTTTGAGTCAAACGGTATTTTCAAAATAAATGAAATTTAAGAATAAGATGAAATTTTCAAAAAATTCCAAATGTTCAAAACAAGCCAAAATTTTGAAAATTAGACGTAATTTTGTAGTCTATATGTTAAAACAAATTCAAAATGTTTCGCAGATTTTGAAAAATCTCAAAAATATTTAAAAATAAGTGAAAATTTTGATCAAAAAAGTTTGTCGTAATTTTCAGAAAAAGTCGAAATTTTCATAGAAAGTTAAAATTAAGAAAAAGTTACGATTTTGAAAAAAATGTTGAAAAATGTGTCAACATTTTGAAAAAGACAACATTTCCAAAAAAATTCGGATATTTGAAAATATGAGAGATTTTCAAAAACAGTTTAAATTTTTTAAAAAGTTGAAATGAAAAATACTGTAAAATTTAAAAAATTGTCTAGAATTAAAAAAAATCATTTTTCAATAAAATCCAAAGTTTTTGAAGTCTAAATATTGAAGAAAAGCCAAAATTTTCAGAAAAGTCAAAATTTTGAAAATTGGAGTCGATATTTTTGAAACAAATTAAAAATTTTGAAAAAATTCGAAAATATAAAAAAATGTGAAAATTTTGAAGACTTAATTTTCAAAAAAAGTCGAAATTTTCATAGAAAGTTAAAATTAAGAAAAAGTTACGATTTAAAAAATAATGTTGGAAAAAAGTGTTAAAATTTTGTTAACATTTCCAAAAAATTCGGTTATTTAAAAAGATGAGAAATTTTCAAAAACAAATCAACATTTTTAAAAAGTTGAAATGAAAAATACTCTAAAATTTCAAAAACTGTCTAAATTTTTTAAAAAATTTAAATTTTCAATAAAATCCAAAATTTCTGAAAGAAAACCAAAATTTTTAGAAAAGTCAAAAGTCTCAAAATTGAAGGAAATTTTGGGGTCGATATTTTCAAACAAATTAAAGATGTTGAAAAAACTCGAAAAATATTAAAAAAAGGTTCAAATTTTGATCAAAAAAATTTGAAGTCTTAATTTTGAAAAAAGTCGAAACTTTCATAGAAAGTTAAAATTAAAAAAAGTTATGATTTAAAAGAAAAAAAAAATGTTGAAAGAAATGCCAATATTTTGAAAGAGTGGACATTTCCAAAAAATTCGGATATTTGAAAAAACAATTCAAAATTTTTAAAAATTTGAAATTTTGATAAACTAAAATTTCAAAAATAGGCTAGATTTAAAAAAAAATTTGAAATTTTCAATAAAATCCGAAATTTTCAATAAAATCCGAAATTTTGGAAGTCTAAATATTGAAGAAAAGTCAAAATGTTCAGAAAAGTCGAAATTCCGAAAATTGGAGGAAATTTTGGAGTCGATATTTTCAAGCAAATTAAAGATTTTGAAAAAAAGTCGCAGATTTATTTAAAAAGGTTAAAATTTCGAAAAAAAATTTGGAAGTGGTAATTTTCAAAAACAGGTCGAAATTTTCATAGAAAGTTAAAACCTAAAAAAAATACGTTTTTCAAAAAAAAATTAAAATGTTGAAAAAATTTCAAAATTTTGAAATAGTGAACATTTCCAAAAAATTAGGGTATTTGAAAAAATGAAAAAATTTCAAAAACAATTCAAATTTTTTAAAAAGTTGAAATTTTAAAAAACAGTTTAAAATTTCAAAAACTGTCTGGATTTAAAAAAAATCAAATTTTCAATAAAATCCGAAATTTTCAGTCTTAAATTATATTGAAGAAAAGCCAAAATATTCAGAAAAGTCAAAATTCCGAAAATTGGAGGAAATTTTGGAGTCGATATTTTCATTCAAATTAAAGATTTTGAAAAAAGTCGCAGATTTATTTAAAAAGGTTAAAATTTCGAAAAAAAATTTGGATCATAATTTTCAAAAAAGGGTCGAAATTTTCGTAGAAAGTTAAAATTAAAAAAAAATACTTTTTCAATAAAATTAAAATGTTGAAAAAAATGTCCAAATTTCTAAAAAGTGGATATTTATAAAAATTTGGGGTATTTGAAACAATAAGAAATTTTCAGAAACAATTCAAAATTTTTAAAAAGTTAAATTTTAAAAAACTTTCAAATTTTGATCAAAAAATTTTAACCTCTTAACTTTTCAAAATTTCAATTATATTTCACTAAGACTTTTTTCAAAATTAATACTTCTTGTACAAAATTTGAAATTTGTTCAAGACTTTTTCTTAACAGTACGACTTTTTCTGAAAATTACGACTCTTGACGACTTTTCCAAAAGTTTCGACTTTTCCAACAATTTTTACTTTTTTAAAGATGCGATTTTTTCAAATTGTCGACTTTTTCAAATTTTTAAATATTTTAACTTTATAATTTCTTCCAAAATCCCGAAATGCTTATCAAAATGTTGGTTTTTTCAATATTTTTTGTTCTTATGTAAACCTAAGAATTACTCCAAAACTCCAAATATTCAAAAAAATTAAAAATTCTTTAATAAGTTCATAATTTTGAAAGAAACCCATACTATTATGAAAAAACTAAAAATTTTCAAAAATGTTATAATTTTGAAAAAAGTCGACAATTTTGAAGTCAAAAATCCAAAAGATGATATTTTAAAAAACGACCAAATTAATAAAAATGGCAAAATTTTGAAAATGTCCTTTTGATTTGTTTTTTTTTCTTTCGAAAATTTCAACTATTTCATAAATTCTGACTCGTGCAAATCTCAACATTTCTTCAAAATTTTCTCCCTTTAAAAATTTAGAAGTTTTTGAAGATGTCGAGTTCTTTGAAAGCTGGATTTTTTCAAATTCGGATTTTTTTTTTGAAATCATCGACTTTCTTCAAAATTACAGAAATGCCCACTTAATTTTATGATATTGATTTGAGTATTCCGAACTCAAAATTTTTTGTTAAAGGATTTCGTACTAGTTTTTTAACTTGGGCAAGCAAAATACCGAATTTAAACTTGAGATATTTTTCTAGAAATGCTGCATACATTGTTTTTTTCAAAGTTACACTTTACATCGATTTTCTTTTTTTTAGTTGTTGGCGAAATAGAAATTGAGATTAATAAAGACTCAAACTTGATAATCATTAAATTTTAATGAACAATAAAATTAATTTAAAAAGTAACTCATTTAAAGCAGTGGCGGATTATTCCTAAGGTAAACTTGGCACATAACCGCTTTTTTAATCATTAAAAATAATTTGGACGAACTAAAAAGTTTTTGCTTGGAGTAGTGTTTCCCAACCTGTGTGCCGCCGGAAATTGTCAAGTGTGTCGCCTTAATAGGATATTGTAACCACATGTAATTATAGAATTTAGTACCTAAGGAATTTTTCTAGAAAAATTTGATAAGGAGCAAGGGCCGCGATAATAAAGCAAACGGCAGATAAGCGCTTCAGAAATTTCCGCGAACGATAAGCCTTATCTGTATGGATTTAGTCTAGAATACCAGGAAGGTATATAAACGCTGTCGGCTTTCCTTCAGTTAATTAGCCAATAAATAAGTTAGCTAATTAAACAGCGTTATTTAGTTGGTCAGTTTAGTGAGTCAATTGTATTGTTCCGGAATCAGTTTGGAAATAAAGTGGTTACAATTCACGAAGTGTTAGCCATTCGAACCGATAATGCACAACAATATGAAATTTTTTTTTGGTCGTCAAAATTTGTTGGACAAACGTTCATGAGATCCTTTTTTTTTGATCGGCAAAAAATTCTTAGGCGGTTGATGTGAGTCGCCCTATTTATCCAATACCCAACGGTGTCGCTTACAAGAGTGATGTCAACATTTAATCTGCCACTGAATAAACCAGTATTGTTGTTAAGTGGAACCACTTTAAATTCTCAGAAATGCTCTTGGAGATTAAAATTTTGGTGAGAAACTAACATTCGTCAATAATATTTTATTTTTCCTCCATAATTTCATCTTCCTATTTGGAAAGTTGTATCTCGATGTTACATATCCTAATAACTGATGAGAAGCTTCGTCTGAAACTGAATAGGATATCTTTCTCGTAATATTTTGCATTGAATCAAAATCGATCAATTTTAATAATCACCCATGCTTTTGGTGGTCAAAATTTTAACGAAAAACGAAAGTTCATTAGTAATATTGTTACGGGCTTATCGGTTCGATGATTACACGTGTGAATTACACCACTTTATTACCAAATTAACTCGGCATACTTCAACTGAATAGTAAGTAACTCACTACTTATTTACTTCTACTAACTCACTAACTACACTGACTTCTAACTGACTGACTCGAGGACTGAATGGTTCTTTGGTAGTTTAACGCGGTTCCGAAAATTTCGTTCCTTTGACCGCCGTCTTTTAGTGAATATTACTGTGTTGATAATTTGTGAGCTGCGGAGACCGCCGATCGAAAGCTACTCAATTCACCTCCGATGGCAGGCGTCCGTGATCGACAGCAGTCACTCTAAAGAAGGCTACTCGGTCCACCTTCTTTAGCGCGTGCCGTCGACCGCGCTCGTGTTGTTAGGAACTGACTCGAGGGAAAGCTGACCGCCTTTTATAGTTTTGGCCCCCGGCTTCTAGAACTTTTCGGCAGATAAGGCTTATCGTTTACCGAAATTTCTGGAACGCTTATCTGCCATTTGTTTCGTTATCGCGGCCGCTTTCCCCTTATCAGATCCTTCTAGAAACTTTTTTTTTTTATTTACTAAATCCTACAATTCTATTCTAAATCCTATTTCATCTATTTACATTGCGTTACAATATTTTCCTTCTCCACTATAATTCTGCCTTCAGATGGAACAATTTTCTAAGCTGTACGTTATCGAATTGTTATGCTAGAGACTGTAGAAACTAATCCGGAACTTCATTTTAAAGTAAATGATATATCGCTTTCATAATCTTACATATTCAGGTAGAATTAATCCATCTTAGTTAATAAATAATCATTTGGTGGTCAAAATTTCAACGAAAAACGAAAGTTTATCAGTAATATTTTCTTTTTCCACGATAATTCTCCCTTCAGATGGAACATTTTTCCAAGCTGTACGTTATCGAATTGTTATGCTAGAGACTGTGGAAACTAATCAGGAGCTTCATTTTAAAGTAAATGGCATATCGCCTTCATATTGTTACATATTCAGGTAGAATCAATCCATCTTAGTTAATAAATAATCATTTGGTGGTCAAAATTTCAACGAAAAACGAAAGTTCATCAGTAACATTTTCTTTTTCAACTATAATTCTGCCTTCAGGTGGAACATTTTTCTAAGCTGTACGTTATCGAATTGTTATGTTAGAGACTGTAGAAACTAATCAAGAGCTTCATTTTAAAGTAAATGGCATATTGTCTTCATAATCTTACATATTTAGGTAGAATCAATCCATCTTAGTTAATAAATAGTCATTTGGTGGTCAAAATTTCATCGAAAAACGGAAGTTCATCAGTAATATTTTCTTTTTCCACTATAATTCTGCCTTTAGATGGAACATTTTTCTCAGCTGTATCTTATCGATTGGTTATGTTAGAGAACCTGAAAAGTAATCTGAAACTAAGTAGCATATCGACGTCAGAAGATTATGACTTTTGAGGTTCTCTAACATAACCAATCGATAAGGTACCGCTGAGAAAAATAAGCCATAGAAGACAGAATTCTGGTGGAAAAAAAAATTATTACTGATGAATTTTCGTTTTTTATTAAAATTTTTACTACCAAAGCATTCGGAAGAAATCGATCCATCTTAATAATCATTTGGTGGTCAAAATTTCAATGAAAAACGAAAGTTCATTAGTAATATCTACTTTTTCCACCACAATGTTCTCTTCATGTGGTACATTTTTCTAAGCTGTACCTTATCGATTAGTCATGGTGCAGATCCTAGAAACTAACCAGAAGCTTCATCCGAAACTAAAGAGTGTATATCGAAGTCATCATTTTATGTATTCAAATAAAATCGATCCATATTGATAACTGGTGGTCAAATTTTCAATGGAGAAGTAAAGTTCATCGGTAATATTTTCTTTTTCCATTATAATCTTATCTTAATAAAGTGGAAGGTTCTAAATAATACCACATTGATTGGGGATATTCTAGCAACTCTAGCAGCTGACTAGCTGAGTTTTTAAGCAAAACAACCTTATCCCGCCAGCAGTATTTGTGTATTCAATTAATTAAACCATTTTAAAACTAGTAGTGCGGTCAAAAGTCAGTCACAGTGACGGATTAACCCATAAGACAAACCAGGTGGATGCCTCGCGGGAACTGATTACATTTTTTAGTCATCAAAATTTTGGGGCGCAACAACTTTTTTATTATATACTGATTTAAACCCCAAAGCTTAATAACTGTACCCCGCCAATTTTGTTTCTTCTTCTATCTTACAGCTTGTAAGAGCCCCAACACAGAATATGCATGTAGCCACATTTATTATTCTAAACTGTTTGAGTGATATGTTAATAAATTAATATATCTTAGCGACTAATCATATCAGAATAATTATGCAGATAATGATAAAGGTATCAATATTTAATAAAACTGTAGAATGACATCATTGCTATTTTTAACACAAGCTATTATAAATAGTCCGATAATATTCTATGGCCTGTATCAATTTTTAAACGAGGTGATAACATTGTGTGAACAATTGATTGAATAAAGAATAAATAAATCTCAGCTACTACATTTTTATTAGTGCTTGACGAATGTTATTGTAATGTACCTTCAATGTTCGAGCATTGTCTACAAATGAAGGTAATACATTTGTGTTTTCGACATTGTTCATTCGCAGGCAAATATAAGAAATCATCGATAAAAATAAATGCCAGTATTTGCCGATTTCCATACATTAAGTGCACGAGGAGAAAAATTGGAAACAATATGAATCTACTGACTGATACCAGATAGTAGAGATGTCATTTTTGCATTTATCTAATAGTTGGCGTAATAATTACACGACTCCAATTAGTACTTTGGTGTTGATTAACTTAATAAATAATCACATATGACCTGAGGTGATTCGGACGCTCCTAATTCTCATAATCTGGGTTATTAACAATTCTTTGCTCATAATATAATGATGGATTGTTTGGATAGACATTCGAAAGGTCATTAATGTTCCCATGGCGTTATTAATAAAGATTAGTAATTTTTCAACGAATCGTCCCCTAGAGAGTAATCGACCACTAGTAGTGACGAGTAGTCACGACGAAAACAAAGCAAGGTTACATTTCATTAGAAATTATTAATACAGGTGACACTTTATAGGTTCTAAAAATTAAATCGGTTATTGGCATATTTCGCCCACATAATAAAAATGATGTGATAAAATTTTAATAAGCTTGGATTTTATAACTTTAACCTGCAGTGCATCGATATTGTAGCGACTATTTTTATAATAATCTTAATCGTATATCTGCTAAGAACTAAGAACATTCAAACTCTTAATCTATTTTAAATTGGAAGAGACTGTACAGAAGCAGTAGCAAACTGGGCACGTGCCTAGGTACATAAGGCTATAGGGGGGCGCACCAGAAGGCACTTAATCTTTTTTTTTAGTCATCAAAAATAATTTAGGTGGATCAAACAGTATTGTCAACGCTTTTCTGTCCCTGAATAAATCAGTATTATGTTGTCAAAATTTTGTATATTTAATTAAGCTATTCACCTTAAATATTCGAGATTAAAATTTCGGTGAAAAACTAAAAGGCATCAATAATATTTTATTTTTCCACCACAACTTTATCTTTTTTTTTTATTGATTGAATATGCTGCAGATGCCAGGAACTGGTGAGATGCTTCATCTGAAATTGAATAGGATATCTTCGCGGTAATCTTTTACATTCAATCAAAACCGATCATATTTAATATCACCGATGGTTTTGGAGGTTAAAATTTCAATCAGAAAGGAACTCTCATCAGTAATATTTTCTTTTCCCACAATAATTTTGCCTTCATATGGGACATTTTTCTAACCTGAACCTTATTAAAGCATTATGCTAGAGATTCTGGAAACTAATTAGAAGCTTCATTTTAAAGTAAACAGCAGATCGCCTTCTTTATCTTACGTATTCTGGTAGTCAATCCATCTTAAAAATCATTTGGTGATTGTGAATGAAACTTAGCATCAAAAGCGGTCTGGCATTAAATAAACCAAACATCTCTGAAAAAACTTTATCATTATTTTTTTCAGCACCAGAAACCAATTCAAAATATCTTTTCGCAAATTTTGTTGTGTCTAAATTCTGTGACAAAAATTTATTTTTTCCCTGCAATCCTCGGATTCATTGCGAAATTTCCAGATTTTTCTCCTAAAGAGACTTCCGACATTCTACGTGTTTCTTCAAGGCGCTCAAGTAAAATTTTATGACGAATCAGTAGCGAGACTGATCAAGATTCTGTCAAAAAGATCTAAAAAGAACCCAATAAGATCACCACTTGATATCTACCTCCAAATGTGCCAGCGTGGTGCTTCCTCATCTAGTTCATTAAATCGAATGATCAAGAACACGTAAAGTCAAAATACCTAGTTATTAATCATTTGAGGGTCAAAATTTCAATGAATGACGAAAGTTTATCAGTAATATTTTCTTTTTCCATCACATTGTCATCTTCATATGGTACATTCTTTTAAGCTATACCTTATCGATTGGTTATGGTAGAAATCTTAAAAACTAGTCAGAAGCTTCATCTGAAACTAAACAGCATGTCTTCATCATAATCCTATGGATTTGGATAAAGTCGATCCATCTTAATAATCATTTGGTGGCCAAAATTTTTATGAAAAACGAAAGTTCATTAGTAATATTTTCTTTTGCCACCACAATTTTGTCTTCACATGGTACATTTTTTAAAGCTATACCTCAATTCGTTATGCTACAGACACCAGAAATTAGTGACAAGCTTCCTCTGAAATTAAACAGCATATCGCCATCATCATCTCAGGTAGCAATCGTCGTCATACGTATTCAGATAAAATTGATCCATCTTAATAATAGTTTGGTAGTCAAATTTTCAATAAAAAACGAAAGTTCGTCAGCTAATAATTTCTATTCCAACGTAGTCTTATCTTCATGTTATACACAAGTTATACTTCATCACTTGGGTACGTCAGAGGATGGAAGAGCTGAACAGAATCTTTGTTTGAAGCAAAAGATGTTATTGGTGGTCAAAATTTTGGTTTGATGGAACGGACTGGTCCTTGGTTATCTTCAAAAATTGAAATACAGAACTTGTCCCCTGAAACCAAGAAAGATTAAAAAACACAACAAAGGTTGCTCTAACGCGTTTCGACAGCCAAGCTTTCATCTTCAAAGAGAAACTTGATGTCAGCAGATATTAATCTAATTTTAGTAGTTACCTTAAAGTAGAGATTCCGTTTTGTAGACCGGGAAGCCATAAGTTTGATGAAGCGGACTGGTCCTTGGTTATCTTCAAAAATTGAAATACAGAACTTAATCTTTCTTGGTTTCAGGGGACAAGTTCTGTATTTCAATTTTTCAAAATTTTGGTAATAAGCTTAAGGTCATCAGTAATATTTTCGTTTTCCATTATAATTTTATTATTATAAAGTGGAAGCTTCTAAGTTATACCATATGGATTGGATATTCTAGCGACTCCAAAGAAGCTGACCAGAAATTTCGTTTTAAACAAAACAACATTATCCCACCATCATTATTTACGTATTTAATCAAACTCAACCCAATTTAAAACTCGTGGATATTCTTGGTGGTTAAAGTTTTGATAAATCACGGTTCATCCCAGCGACGGATTCTCCATTAGTAAACCACCAGGCAGATGACTAGGAGCGCGAAGAGGCCTATGAGATGACTATATGCTTTTTTAGCCACCAGTATTAATTTTGGGGCGCATCACCTTATTTTTTGTCGTCAAAGTATATTGTGAAGGGCGCTATACAATATTTGCGCTGTCAACATTTAATCCGTCACCTTCTATAAGACAAACCGTTTGCCCAATGCATACAATCCGCTGTGTTCGATTAAAAGAACTAATTAACTTATATCTCGATCATGATTAGATAATAAATCTAACTCTGATTCATCATGAGATTATGTGAAAGCTTCACGGATCACGATATTCAGCAAGGACGCAAAGTGTGGAAACATGGATTTATTAAACGAGGCGGCAGTGCGTCTGTCAATAATTCGGTAATCGTGTTAGCTAACCTTCAATTGTTTAAATTGGTACGACAAAATTTATTGTCAAATCTCCAAAGGTCATTCACCTCCATAGAACGGATGATTTATGGGACAAAGTAAAGCTTTTAACAGATAAATTTGATATTTGAATCATTCCAGTATAATTTTGATTTTTTGTGATTTAAAGGCCAAAACTTGGGCGGATTTATGTCTTAAATGTATCGTGAAATGCTAAAAAATTCTATTTTTGAGTTACTAGTTCGTAGCACCCACCAAACGTTTTCCATGTTTTTCTACATTTCAATAGATTCTAGTAGAAAATATCCACAATTGTACTAAATATAGAAGCACGTAAACAAATTTGTTCCGATCGTCTTGATTTAAACGACATTGCAGTATAAATACGTAGGATTTGTATTCCAAGAAAATGTCACGTATTTCTCAGTAATCTTGTTGTTTTGTGGAGGAAGCTCCTTATCGCAAGTGGATTTTAAACTTCAAATTACCTTGATGGTTATTTATAAGCAGCTTTTGTGTTATCCTTTGATTTATTCACTGCGCTCCTATCAAAAATACATATTTGGAATGTTCACTGTAAAACTTTAATATTCATTTTCGTTTACAATTTGAATTTCGACCACACTGAAACAAGCAGGACCGAATTAAGCTTTTATGGGGCCTATGGGCTTCGTTGATTTATAGGAAACTTCCCCCATGCGATGGGAGGTAGGGTATGGACCTAATCGCATTTTGCTTCAGAGGGAGACATTTTGAAAATTAAACAAGCAACAAAAAGGATGCAATTTGCAAACTTCCGAATATAAATAAATTTTCGCTTGCTACATGAACCCCCAAGGCGATAGATGGACCAAGTGTTCTACCACATGCTCATCCCATAAAGAGCGAATGTTAAGATTGAAACGACAATTTTGAGAAAAAGTCGAATCGTAAGAAAAGCGAAAATTTTAGGAAACCAAATTTAAAAAAAATCATTTATAAAGTTCAATTTTAAACAAACAACTCTAAATTTCGAGAAAAAATCTAATTTTCGAATAGGTCCATTTTCGATAAACATGCAGATTATTTGAAATAAGCAAAAATTTTCAAAAAAATTGTAATTTGAAGAAAAATTTTCAACACATATTTTTCCCGGATTTTTAATTTTTTATATAATTTTTGGCGTGTTACAATTTTTTGCAAACAAATACTTTTCTCGAAATTTTTAAACAAATATTTTTAAGAAATTTGGGCTTCTTTTATTCAAATTTCGATCCAATATGCAGAAGAAATTTCCGAAGATTATTTTTCTCTATATGTTTACTGTTTTATCTGAAATTGTAAATTTTGAAATTTCAAGATAAAAGGCTCAAACCAGGAAACGTTTTTCCTCGAGATCTTTAAATCTCGAAATATTTACGACTTCGTTAAAAATATGCCAATTGGGAGAAAATGAAGAAATTTTGAGAAAATAGAATTTTCGACAAAAGTCGAATTTCACGAAAACCTCGAAATGTTTGAAACAGGGAATGACGGATTTGGAGACAATGTTCGAAAATTCAAGAACAATAAAAATTCAACATTTCCAGAAAATCGGATTTTAAAAAAGTCAAAAGGTTTGGAAAAATGGTGACACTTCGAAAGAAAAGAAATTTTGATGAAAACCCGGAATTTGGAGAAAAGACTTATTTTTAAATAAGATTTTTTGCACGATGGCCCACCCTGCGGCCATGCTAAAAAAGAACGAATTTCAGCAGGAACTTCGACAAAATGACAAATTTTGAAGTAAAAGTAGAAATATTGAAAAAAAGCCTTCCCAGATCAATTAAAACGTATATTTTCGTTTGACTGGATTAGTGAGGAAAAGGCTGCCACTTTGCCCCATCTTGATTACGACCATGTCAGAACGGGTCAAATTTTATCTTATTAGAAATTGCGAAAAACGAATTTTCAGTACGTCTAATTTTAAAAGGGTCGAAATTTTCAAACAAAAACTGGAAATTTTATAAAAATATTTAAAAAAGTTTAAATTTTCAAAAATGGACATTCGTCAAAAAAATTGTCGAAGTTTAAAAAATTGGAATTTTAAAAAGATGAAGTTGGCAAAAAAATTGACATTTTAGAAAAATATTTAAATAAAAAGTTATAAATTTCAAAAATTGACGAACATGCCGAAAAAAGTCGATTTTTCAATTAAGTCAAAGTTTACAAATAAAGTCAAAGTTTCGAGAAACAATTTAAATAAAAATCGCAATTTTAAAAAAGGAACATTTCCATAAAAATCGCAACTTTTAAAAAAGTCCATCGAAAGAAAAAGTGAAGTAAAGTTCGAAATATTGAAAAAAATTAAAATATTCCGGAGGGCTTAAATTAGAAAAACGAAACCGATAACAATTCGAAAGTTTATCAAAAGGTCGACATTTTTAAAAACGTCCATATTTTTAAAATAAGTGGAAATTTTATAAAAATCGAATAAAAAAGCATCGATATTTTGAAAAAAAGAAAAATGTTCAAAATAATTCGAAATTTCATAACTACTGAATTAAGAAAGAATAATTTTGGTGAAACGGACTGGTCCTTGGTTATCTTCAAAAATTTAAATACAGATCTTGTCCCTTGAAACCAAGAAAGATTAAAAAACACAAATATTCGAAAAGGGACCTAAATTTCAAAAAAAAAAATTAAGGCTCGATAAAAGCTCGAAATTTAGGAAAAGCGTCGACTTTGCAAAAAAGTTATAATTTTCAAAATAATTCGAAATTTAATAAAAACTGAATAAAAAAAATAGGAATTTAAAAAAAAGCAAAACTTTCATGAAATTGTCAAAAAAAAGTCTAGATATCCAAAATAAATTGGAATTAACAAAAAACTAATAAAATTTGAAATTTTGAAAAAATCAAACTTGGAAAGGACTAAAAATTAAAAAAAATAAAATTTTGAGAAAACGTTGGGAAAAAAGTCGACATTTTTAAAATGAGCAGAAATATTATAAAATTTGAATTAAGAAACTTCGAAATTTTCACAAAAGTTAAAATTTTCGAAAGAAGTCGAAATAAATCCGAAATTTCAATAAAAAGTTCAAGGAGCGAAATTTAAAAAAGAAATCAAAATTTCGGGAAAAGGCGAAATATTGAAAAAAAAAATCAAAAATTTCGAATATTTAAATAAGACGAAATTTAAAAAATCTAATTAAATCTAATTGTAAATCTACGAAATAATTTACAAAAAAAATCGAAATTTTGAGAAAAATTTGAAGTTTTGGAAAAATTCAAAATTTTCAAAAATTTTCCAGTATTCAAAAGTAGTCAAAATTAAGAAAAAAGTCGCAAACAATTGGGAATTTTGAAAAATTGTTAAATACATATATAGGAAACAAAATTTTCAAAAATAAAAAAATCAGAATTTCGAGAAAGTTAAAATTGTTAAAAATATTCGAAATACTCAAAAAACTCCCAAATTTTCAAACAGGTTCAAGTTTTTAAAAATAGGCCGAAATTAAAAGAAACTGAACTAACTAAAAGCGAAATTCTCAAAAATAGAAGCTTCCAAAAAATTTTAATTTTTAAAATAAATCGAAATTTTCAAAAAAAGTGGAAAATTTCAAAAAAAGTCGAAAATGTTGATAAATCACAAATTTACAAAAATAGAAGCAAAAACATCGAAATTTTGAACAAAAAGGCAAAATAAAAAGTCAAAATTTACAGAAAGTCGAAATTTCCGAAAATTCCAAATTTTCAAAAATAGGGCAAAATTAAAAATATCTAAATAAAAAGTCAAAATTCAAAAAATATCGAAATTTTGAGAAAAACCCGAATCTTTGAAAAACTTAGTTTTCGAACATTTCAAAAATATTCAAAAGTAGCTGAAAAAAGCTCCAAGAAAATTCGAAAATTTGAAAAATTGTTAAATATTCAAGAAAGGATATTTTCCAAAATAAAAAATCAAAATTTCGAAAAAAGTCAAAATTATCGAAAAGAATGGCGAAAAAAAAAGCAAAAAAAAAATTTGAAATATTATAAAAATGTCGACATTTTTAAAAAAAGTCCATATTTTCAAAATAAGTGGAAAAATCGATTTAAAAAACATCAAAATATTGAACAAAGAGGCAAAATTAGAAGTCGAAATTTCCGAAAATTCCAAATTTTTAAAAATAGGGTAAAATTTAAAATATCTGAATAAAAAAAATCAAAATTTCAAAAAAATCGAAATTTTGAAAAAAACTCGAAATTTTGAAAAAACTTAGTTTTCGAAAATTTTCAAAAATAGTTGAAAAAGAAACGTCAAGAAAATTCGAAAATTTAAAAAACAGTTAAATATTCAAGAAAGGAAATTTTTAACAATGAAAAATCAAAATTTCGAAAAAAAGTCAAAATTATCAAAAAGAATGACGATAAAAAAATCGAAAAAAATTCGAAATTTTATAAAAATCTCAACATTTTAAAAAAAGACCAAATTTTCAAAATAAGTGAAAAAATCGAATTAAAAATCATCGAAATTTTTAAAAATGGCAAAATTTTCAGAAAAGTCGAAATTTTCACAGAAAGTTAAAAAATAATGAAATTAAGAAGAAAACCGAATAAATTTTGAAATTTTGAAAAACAAATTATTCGAGAAGGGTCCGAGTGTGCAAAAAAAATTAAAGCTTCGATAAAAGGTCAAAATTTTAAAAAAGCGTCGTATTTTCAAAAAGTCAAAATTTTCAAAATAATTCGATATTTCATAAAAATTGAATTAAAAAATAAAGAAATTTAAAAAAAGGAAAATTCTTATGAAATTTTCAAAACGGTTTGGCTTACAAAAAAATAAAATTAAATTAATACAAAAAACTAAGTTTAAGTAAATTAGTATCTCTCTGAAGATGATAATTAGCTGCCGAAACGCGTTAGAGCAACCTTTGTTGTGTTTTTTAATTTTTCTTGACTTCAGGGGACAAGATTTGTATTTCATTTTTGAAGATAACCAAGGACCAGTCCACTCCACCAAAACAAAAAACTAATACAATTCGAAATTTTGAAAAAATCGGAGAATTCAAGAAAGGACTAAATTTAAAAATAAAATTAAAATTTCGAAATTCTTAACAAAGTGGAAACTTCCAAAAAACTCTAATTTTTGAAATAAATCGAAATTTTCAAAATGTCGAAAATTTTTAAAAAATAGGCAAAATGTTTAATAAATCAAAAATTTACAAAAATCCAAATAAAAAAACATCGAAATTTTGAAAAAAACGCAAAATTGGAAGTCAAAATTCACAAAAAGAGATCGAAAATTCTAAATTTTCAAAAATAAGTTGAAATTTAAAATATCCAAGTAAATTTCATAAAAATGGAAATTTTGAGAAAAACCCGAAAATTTTAAAAAACTTAATTTTCGAAAATTTTCAAAAATATTCAATACTATTTGTTTTTCAACTAGTTCTTGGAGTTTTAAACAAACTCCAAAAACTAGAAAAATTGAAGTTTGTTAAAATTTGAAAAATTGTTAAATATTCAAGAAAGGATATTTTCAAAAATAAAAAATCAAAATTTCGAAAAAAAGTCAAAATTATCAAAAAAATGGCGAAAAAAATTCGACATTTTATAAAAATGTCGAAATTTTCAAAGAAAGTTCAAAAAATAATGAAATTAAGAAGAAAACCGAATAAATTTGAAATTTTGAAAAACAAAATATTCGAGAAAGAACCTAGTTTGCAAAACAAAATTAACCTTCGATAAAAGGTCAAAATTTTCAAAAAGCGTCGCATTTTTAAAGTCAAAACTTTCAAAATAAATTAAAATTTCATGAAAACTAAATTTAAAAAAAATAAAGAAATTTAAAAAGGCAAAATTCTTATGAAATTTTTAAAAAAGTTTGGTTTTCAAAAAAAAAAGAATAAATTAATACAAAAAACTAATACAATTTAAAATTTTGAAAAAATCAGAGAATTCGAGAAAGGACTAAATTTAAAAATGAAATTAAAATTTCGAAATTCTCAAAAAAGTGGAAACCTCCAAAAAACTAATTTTTGAAATAAGTCGAATTTTAAAAAACGTCGAAATTTTTAATAAATTAAAAATTTACAAAAATCGATATAAAAAAACATCGAAGTTTAAAAAAAAACGCAAAATTGGAAGACAAAATTTACAAAAAGGGATCGAAAATTCCAAATTTTCAAAAATAAGTTGAAATTTAAAATAACTAAAAAAAATACAAAATTTCAAAAAAAATCGAATTTTTGAGAAAAAGTCGAAATTTTCAGAAAAAGTCGAAATTTTGAAAAAGAAAACTTAATATTTTCAAAAATATTCAAAACTAGTCGAAATTAATAAAAAAATTCCCAGAAAAATTCAAATTTTGAAACGGTCAAATATTCAAGAAAGGAAATATTCAAAAATAAAAAAATTAACATTTCGAGAAAAAGTCAACGTTATCAAAAATTCTGATTATTTTGATAATTTTTACTTTTTCAGTTTTAAAAAGCCCAAAGTTTACAAAAAAAATCCAAGTATTTAAAATAAATCGAAAGTAAAAGAATCAAACTGAAAAAAGTTGAAAATTTCAAAAACAGAAACTTTTAAAAAAATCTAATTTTTGATATGAATCAAAATGTTCAAAAGAAGTCCAAATCGAAATGTTACAAAAATTGAATTGAAAACCACCGACATTTTAAAAAAGGCAAAATTTTTATAAAATTTACAAAAAAAGTTCAAATTTTCGAAAATTAGTCGAAGATATTGCGAAGTTTTGAAAAGAAGTGAAATGAGAGGTAAAATTTGCAAAAAACAAAACTGAATTTTAAGAAAAGTTGGGTGGAGCACCCTACCAAACTTACCCATTGTCATCTGGATGACTCAGGTACAGGTCTCGTGGAGTAAAGGTTTCCCGTGGTGGAAACATCTGGAAGCAGGTGTCGGATACAAATAAACGCTTCCTCATGTCATTTATTCGGAACATTCGTCATTCAGTATCTCTTTGTAGATGATAGCTTGGGTAGCGAAACGCGTTAGTTGTGTTTTTTAATCTTTTTTGGTTTCACGGGACAAGATTTGTATTTGAATAATTGATTTCTTGTTGAATTACGTTCTGTTTCTTTGTTGAAATAAAGTGCTTAAAATTCATGGCATCTTTAAAATGGAACCGAACACAACGTCTCAATCAACAACTGGAACAAAAGCAGGAAATGCGTTACAATAACGCAGTAGTAAAAGATTATTTATTTATTAGCTTTTTTCCTTGATTTTATTCTACCACACCCGACACCTGCTGTGCAGTAACGTCAGATATAATTAATTACGTTGAATTGAAATTTATTTCTTATGCTAATTACTGAAATTTTAATTTCTAATAAAATTTGTTAAAAAATTAATGAAACGATTTGTTTGATTCCTAGTAAACCGAGAACTATAAAATATGCAAGTCACTTATTATATGCTAATCACTTAAACATATGTATTAATTAATATTATATCATCAATACTACCAGGAAATTCTTTCTTACATATTTTAAATTATTTGCATTGAGTTAGACACGTAATAAATAAAAAACCTGTTGGTTTGATTGACTCTTCATATTAATCAAATTTCGAGCTAATCTTTTAATAATTCTCTTGCAATTAAAGTGCTTATCTTTTACAATTTTTTTTCATTTCTTCTTTTATGGGCGTATTTTCATTTTTTCTTACAAAGGCATTCCTAAAATTCCTAATATTATCAACTAGATGACAAACCAGTTCTTTCGATTTGATATAATGTCAAGGGCGGTGTTTTTGTACAAAATATTTCTAACATCGTTTACGAAGAAAGTTATTTACTGATGTCTGAAAGCACTGGTGATGATTCAGAGGTCGCTGTTTGTCTAGTTAATTAGTTTTAAAACAACACACTGCTGCTTATAAATTATGAAGACAATTGTTTTCATATAATTATGTTAATTGTTCGACAATAGTGTCCTACATTCTTAATTTTGAAATCATTAATATTAGAAGACTTCGACATACTGTAATTCACCTTGAGACCTCATAATGTTGTATCTAGTAGGCCTAGCATCCGGTACACGGTCAGAATTGGCTGAAATAAATTCGAACAAACTAAATACTTTAATAATCGTCAAGATTTAGACAAAAAGATTTTTTTTCAAAGAATATTTTATTTGTACCTATCAAATAAATGGATTTCGAAAAAAAAAACAATTTCGAGAGTATCGAAATCTTGAATATGGTGTGGAAATTCATAGAAGAAAAGTCGAAATTTTGATTAAGTAAATCTGGAGTAAAAATTAAAAACTGATTCTCTTAAACTAATTAGACATTTTTCGATTCGTCTGATGTTTCATCCCAATTTTTCAGAATATGACAATCGTAGAGACTCACTCCAATTTTTCAAAATATGACAATCGTAGAGATTGACTGAAATTTGGGGGTTGTGTGGCATAGTATTTTTATGCTAATAAACTGAATCAATATCCATTTGAAAGCAGGGCCGTGCGGTAAATTTTTTCAGTAGGATGCAACTCTTGAAAATGCCGCCCCATAATAGTTTTTCGTTTTTTTCTTCAAATTCTTAATTTTTTTTTTACAATTTCGAACTTCCTCGAAATTTCGACTTTTTCTAAGTATTATGAATTTTTATTGTTAAAAATTATAAACTGGCCACCTTTTTAAAATTTCATCTTAAGAAGAAACACGTCGACATTGTTTTCCAAAATTTGAATACTTTTAAAATTTTAAATTTTTTGAAAATGTTCGTTTCATAATTAAGCTTTTTTTGAAAATTTTGATTTTTCCAATATTTCGTCTTTTTCTAGAAATTTTTATTTGGTTATAAATTTCGATATTCTTCGAAGAATTCTGCTTTTTTGAAAATATCAGTTTTTTATAAATGTCGACTTTGAACATTTCGATTCTCGAATTTTCGACCATTTAAAAGTTTCGACTTTTTTAAAATTCTACTCTTTTTTTGCCCTTTTAAATCATTTCAACTTTTTTCAAAATTTTGACCTTTAAGAATTGCGATTTCAAAGGATTTTTTTTCAATTTCCACCATATTTGAGAGATTTGACGTTCTACTTTTTTTTGAAAATGTTAAGTGTCGAAAATATTGACTTTTATTCGAAGTTATGACTTTTTGAAAAACCACGACTTTTTTAAAATGTTTTCACTATTTTTAAAAAGATTCACGCTTTTTTCAAAATTTCAACTTATTTTTTGAATATTTCCATTTTTTTGAAATTTTCGATTTTTTTGAAATATCGTCTTTTTTCCAGATTTCATTTTTTTGGTTTGCCTTTTTGAATATTTTGATTTTCTTTTTTTGATTCAACCTTTTTGGAATTCCATGTTATTTTTAAATCCAGCTTGAAAATTTTGAATTTTTTTCAAAATGTTGGCACTTCTATTGAAAATTTCAGTTTCCAGTTTTTTCAACATTTCCATCTTTTTTTAAATATGACTTTTTCTTAAATTTTAGATTATTATAAAAATTTTGATCTTCGATTTGAACTTTCAAAAATTTTAACTTTTGGAAAAATTTAGTATGGAAAATTTCGACGTTATTGAAAATTTTTGCTTATGATTTTTTTGTATACTTTTGTCAAAACTTCTACTCGAAATTCCTTTCTATTTTTTTCAAAATTTTGACTTTTTCGAAAAATTTACTTTTTAAAAAAATAATAATAATAATAAAATAGATGATTATTTGAAAGATTTGACTTTCTGCTTTGTTTTTGAAAATGTTAAGTTTGAAAGTATTGACTTTTTTTATTCGAAGTTATGACTTTTTGGAAAAACGTGACTTTTTTAAAATGTTTTCACTTTTTCTAAACAGATTCACACCATTTTCAAAATTTCAACCTATTTTGAAAAATGTCACCTTTTTTAAATACTTCCATTTTTTTGAAATTTTCGATTTGTTTCGAAATATCGTCTTTTTCCCAGATTTCATTTTTTTTTGGAAATTTTGTCTTTTTGAATATTTTGATTTTCTTTTTTTGATTCGACATTTTTGAAATTCCATTTTATATTTGAATCCAACTTGAAAGTTTTGAATTTTTTTGAAAATGTTGGCACTTTTATTAAAAATTTCACAGTTTCCAGTTGTTTCAACATTTCTATCTTTTTTAAATACGACTTTTTCTTAAATTTTGGATTATTATAAAAATTTTGATCTTCGATTTCAAATTTCAAAAATGTTAACCTTTGAAAAACTTTACTATGGAAAATGTCGACGTTACTGAACATTTTTGCTTATGATTTTTTTGTACACTTCTGTCAAAACTGCTACTCAAAATCCCTTTTTATTTTTTTCAAAATTTTGACTTTTTCGAAAAATTTACTTTTTAAAAAAATAATAATAAAGATGATTATTTGAAAGATTTGACTTTCTGCTTTTTTTTGAAAATGTTAAGTTTCGAAAATATTGACTTTTATTCGAAGTTATGACTTTTTGGAAAAACGCGACTTTTTTTAAATGTTTTCACTTTTTTTAAAAAGATTCACACCATTTTCAAAATTTCAACTTATTTTGAAAAATGTCACCTTTTTTAAATACTTCCATTTTTTTGAAATTTTCGATTTTTTTCGAAATATCGTCTTTTTTCCAGATTTCATTTTTTTTTATGGAAATTTTGCCTTTTTGAATATTTTGATTTTCTTTTTTTGATTCGACATATTTGAAATTCCATTTTATTTTTAAATCCAGCTTGAAAATTTTGAATTTTTTTTTGAAAATGTTGGCACTTCTTTTGAAAATTTTACAGTTTCCAGTTTTTTTTCAACATTTCTATCTTCTTTTAAATATGGCTTTTTCTTAAATTTTAGATTATTATAAAAATTTTGATCTTCGATTTCAACTTTCAAAAATTTTAACTTTTGAAAAACTTTACTATGGAAAATTTCGACGTTATTGAAAATTTTTGCTTATGATTTTTTTTGTATACTTTTGTCAAAACTTCTACTCAAACTTCCTGTCTACTTTTTTCAAAATTTTGATTTCAAAAAATTCTACTTTTTACAATAAATAATAATTTGTTTCGATCCCGATTTTTTTTAAAGTTCAAATAATTTAAATTTCGACCTCTTTTAGGGTTTTTTTTGAACATTTCAAATTTTTCCAAAATTTTTATTTTTATAGTTTCCTTTTTGGAGCAATTTGATTTTATCATAAGAACTCGACTCGTAAAAATTTCACGAACTTTTTTAGTGATATCCACTTTTTTTTTAAATTTCGATCGAGTTTTAAAAATTTGATTTGTACTATCAGTTTTTATTTTACTTGAAGATTTTAACTTTTGAATTTTTTGGAAACTGTTGTCCTTATTAAAATTTTTTTAAATTATGTCTTTATTTTTTTAAGAATTTTGCCTTTTTGTGCTGACAAAATTTTAATTCCTTTTAAAAACTTTCGATTTTTTTCATCAAAATGTCATATTTCTCTCCAAATTTTGAAATTTTTTCTTGGTAAGTTTTTGCAATTTTGTATTTTTCCAAAATGTTGAATCAAAATTTTGTTCCTTTTCATATTTTCATTTTCAAAAATTCCAACTTTTTTGCAATTTTTTATTTTTTCGAAATGTCGTGTTCCAAAATTTTTTTTCACAATTTTCACTTTTATCAAAAATTTCAACCATTTTTCAAATTTTCGGCCGCTTCTCAAAATTAAGACTTTTTTTTGAAAGTTATGTTTTATTTTCGAAATTTCAACATTTCCAATAAATTTCTAAAAAAATTTTAATATTTCGGTTTTTTAAAGTTTGAACCCTTTTTAAAATTCCTTGGTTTCATAATTTTTAAATTTTTTAAAACGCCACTTTTTTAAATTTACTTTTTTTTCAAAATTTTGACTTTTTTTTTAATATTTCTGTTCTTTCAACCTTTCAAAATTTTATCGTGTGGAGCCAAGTTTTCACGTTTCTCCAGAAATTTTGACTCTAAGCTTGAATTTTTGAAATAATAACTGTTTTCTCGTTTATCTAATCCAGATTTGTCCATCTTTTATTTTAAAATATTTAGACATTTTCAAATTTCGATTCCTTTTCAAAATTTCTAATTTAGTCTCGGAAATATAAGGATTGTTAAATGTAAACTCAGAATTTTGAGAAAAAATGAAAATTTCGAGAAAAAACCGACATTTATGCAAAAACGATCAAACTTTCTTTTATTTTTTTTCCTTTTCATGAATATGAATTTATTCTCAAAATTTGGCTTTTTTCTAACCCTTTTTTAGTTAGCATTCAAGTTTTATTTATATTTTTCTTAATTTTCCTCAAACGACGTCTTTTTTTCTTCTGTTTGCGTAATTGATGAGACGTGACTAATGACTTTTTTTTTAATTTCAAGAAGTGTTTTTTGAATATTTGTCAGTTTTATATCTACTAATTTGCATTTTATCTAAATTTTAAATTATTTCAGCAAAATCGCTAGTTTAAATTCGAAATGTTGTCCGTAGACTTCTGCACCTTTTCAGAAATCATAATTATAATTTTGTAATTTCGAAAAATTTTATACACTTTGGAATTTTATTTCATTTTTAGTTTAAACTCTTAACAAGAATTGTATCTTCTGAATTAAAAAAAAGCATTAAAATTTGAAAAAGAACCGCATTTCATCACTTTTGACATAGACCGATATAGAAAAGCTGTGTAAACATGTTTAATTATTGAATGGCTCAAATTATATTTTGATTTAGCTACTTATGCAGCTCCCTTAAGGTGCCTCCTGATGCGGTTGCTTTTTTGCATCATAACACGGCACGGCCCTAGTTGAAATGTCTTAATTAACTCAAAATGTTTAGGAAGTATGTAACTAAATCAGAAATCATCATTGATGCATATTTTTATCCCTACAACATTCTGAGTTTTAATCTGTCAATTGGAAACGTGTTGTTTTGATTTTAACATCCTCAGATAATAATTTAAGGAAGTCTGATGGTGAATAATAACGAGACAATTCAGCCTCAATGTCAACTTTGCCTTGCTTTCGCTAATAATAAGGTTCGTCGTGATTTATTATACAAATGCATCTTCTAACTCATTGACCCCATAATAAAGTTCTCACGTATTTATATGCAGCGTTCATATGAATCTCAGGCAATTGGTGCCGACATCCGCTCCTTTTAACAACTTATTGGTGCTTATTGACGTTACAAAACAATCTGCCCAATTACCCCTGCAACTCAAAACTTCCGGTCAAGTTAATCGCTTGCGTCTGATAGGTTTATGATTTTTTTATTGAAGACACCACGAAATTACTTAGATGTCACCTTGAAATGATAAATAGTCCTTCTGATAGTGCTGGATTTACGTGTAAGCTATACAGGCTATAGCTTAGGTCCCCACCATCTTGGGGGCCCCCCAAAAATATATTTGGACATACAGTGTTGCCCAAAAGAAGTTGTTGGGAAAAGTAGGGTTGTGGATCTGGTTTTTATTTCGATAAAATTGTGGTATGAGGAAAACCCATGAGAAATGATTACAAAATGAACGAAAAGCTTTTTTTTTAGGTGACCAGAAATTTTCGAGACAGTGTGATGACCTATTTTTCTGCACGCTAAAAAGTTCCAGACAGAGTAATAAATTTAATATATTTACTTGGTCCCTTATATCAAATAGCTTGGGACCCCATATCTCAAATAGCTTGGGGCCTCATCAAACCAATATCCGATCCTACCTCTAACAAATTAGGATGAGATAAAAGTTCTGCTCTCTTCCGATGACTTGAAAGGGATGTTATGGAGCTCCTTAACCGTCACCGAAACTGTCCAATATCTGAAATAAAAAATTTATGAAAAGATATAAATGTAAACTTTATGGGTTAAATAGGGGGTATTTTCCCCAATAAAAGTCGATATTCAAGAATAGGACTCTATTATTCTTTTATAAGGTTTAAACGATTTATCGCGGCGGCTCTTCGGTTCCGGCGTATGGTCGGTACTGCTGCGCGATACATTCCTGCTGCGTTTCCTGAGCTCGCCCGTCCTGACGTAGCCAAGTTGCCACCACTTGGCAACTATACAGGGGATTCCGCTAACATAAATATTACAGATGAATTTGACATTTGACATAATCTTGCTATTTTTTGCTTTTTAAGTTTAATCGACTTGCAAATGGTAAACCCATTAGGCTTTCAAAGCACTGCGAGTAGGATCCGGAAACAAGGATAGATGGCGATGAACCGCCTTCTTAAACAAGGATAGGTTGTAATTTTTGGGGAAAATTCCTTCCGGTAACAAGTTCCATAACTTGGAAGTTCTATAGGGAAAAGAGTTTCCATAGAGAGGAGTCCTCACTGCGTCAAGCTGGACCGCCCAGGAATTTGCTGTCTCCGACTGTCTAGTATGCCTCAAGAACCTTGCCCTTTGGGGGATCAATCCTATTAGTTCCAGCGAGCATCTTCCGTGATTTCAGATGACAACTTATTTTTGGTAGATTGCATTTATGAGACAAACTTTCTGGTATGCTGGTGTGTCACTTGCGCGCATTTATCAGAATGCCGTGCAGGGAATTGGCCCAATTATGCCTAAAACTTTCAAGAACTAACCTCAGGAAACTTGTAGGGGTTTAGACAGGTGACTGTCGATTAAACAAACACCTACACAGAATGGGAATTATAAACGACCAGAGTTGTAGGGGGTGTTGAGAAGCAGCGGCACTAGCATCAATCAGAGGATTCACGCTGGGAGACTTATGGCCTAGTGTGGCCAGTTTGAAAGAGACGCATCCAAGGGACGTTCTTCAGTTTCTCAACAAGGTTGGGTGGCTGAATGAATGACCAAGGACGCCCCAATCACGGGGATAGCACAATGGGGCTGGAAAGGGTGGCCTAAGTGAAGGATTAAACTCTAGCCAACCCACCTCAAATCCAGAATCTCAGGTATGTCACCTGACCTCACTATTACCACGGCCGTTACCTTTTTTAAGGTGTTAAATGAATCGATTTTTTTTTCATTTTGAAATTTTTCAAAAATTTGAATTTTTCTGACATTCTCACCTTTTTAATTTTTCCACTAACCTAACCTAAAATTGCATAAAAACGAATTTAAAAAAAAACGACCATAAATTAACTTCCAAATCGTTCCAATTTAGGAGATATGAGGGATTAAAGTTTGTTTTAATTATTTTGGAATTTTAAATGGCTGAAACTCATAAATGGGATGCCTTATAAATTCTGATTACTCGTGTCAAAATCTACACGATAGAATAGTTTCAAAGGCGATTTGTACGGATCTGAAATTTTGGTTTTTGAAGCTATGATTTTTTTACAAAATTTTGACTTCATTTCAAAATTTCGACTTTTTATCAAAAGATCGACTTTTTATCAAAAGTTCGGCTTATCAAAAGTTCGACTTTTCGATTTATTTTTAAAATTTCGGTTTTTTAAATTAAAAAAAAAGTTCATTTCAAAATTTCGACTTTTTATTAAAAGCTCGACTTTTTAACAAAAGCTCGACTTTTTACGGAAAGCTCGACTTTTTATGAAAAGCTCGACTTTTTATCAAAAGCTCGACTTTTTATCAAATGTTCGATCTTTTTTCAAAAGTTCGACTTTTTTCAAAAGTTCGATTTATTTGCAAAATTTAGGTTTTTAAATTAAAAAAAAAGTTCATTTCAAAATTTCGACTTTTTATCAAAAGCTCGACTTTTTATCAAAAATTGGACTTTTTTTTAAAAGTTCGATTTTTTTTCCAAACGTTCGATTTTCAAAATTTCGGTTTTTTAAATTTAAAAAAAGAGTTTTAAAAAATTTTAACTTCAAAATTTTCGAACATTTCGACATTTTTCAAAACTTTTGCTTTTCGAGAATTTTAGATTTCTTTAGAAACTTGACAATAAAATTTGTTGAAGAGTTTTTTAAAGAGCTGAGTTTTCATAAAAATTTCGATATTATTTCATAGTTTAGATTTTGTTGCAAAATTTCGACTTTTTGTCAAAATTTGGGCTCTTTTTGAAAATGTCAACTTTTTTCCAAAATTTTTGACTTTTAAAATGTTTATTGTTTTTAAAACTTTCCATTTTCCATGTTCGAAAAGTTCTAATTTTTTAAAAATTTCAATATTTTTTAATTTTGACTTTTCAAAATTTTGATTTTTTGGAAAATTTAGCTTTTTTTTGAAAACTAGATTTGAAAGAGGCGCATCCAAGGGACGTTCTTCAGTTTCTCAACAAGGTTGAATGGCTGAATGAATGACTTAGGACACCTTAATCACGGGGATAGCACAATGGGCCCGGAAAGGGTGGCCTAAGTGCTGGCCTAAACTTTAGGCCACCCACAACGAATCTAGAACTAGAAACCAGAAAACTAGACTTTTCTGACCATGTCGACAATTTTTTGAAAATCGTCCACTCTCTAAAGATTCTAAAAATGTAGTTTTTTGAACGTTCGACTGTTGTAAAAATTTCGACTTTCATTTCACCCTTTTTCAAAATGTTGGTTATTTTGAAATTTTTTGTTTATATCGTAACTAGATACTTCAAAAATTGAAAAACAAATCTTGTCCCCTGAAACCAAGAAAGATTAAAAAACACAACACAGGTTCAAATGCACAGACCAATAGGTTTAAACATTTATTAGATTCGAAGTTTGGAAACCAAAGACCGGTTTCGATCTTGTTAGATCTCGTCAGATCGAAACCGGTCTTTGGTTCCCAAACTTCGAATCTAATAAATGTTTAAACCTATTGGTCTGTGCATTAGAACCTATGTTGTGTTTTTTAATCTTTCTTGGTTCGACTTTTTTTCTAAAGCTCGACTTTTTTCAAAGTTCGATTTATTTTCAAAATTTCGATATTTTAAATTTAAAAAAAAAAGTTCATTTCAAAATTTTGACTTTTATCAAAAGCTCGACTTTTTATCAAAAGTTCGATTTTCAAAATTTCGTTTTTTTAAATTAAAAAAAAAAGTTTTAAAAAATTTCGACAGTTTTCAAAACTTTTGCTTTTCGAGAATTTTAGATTTCTTTAAAAACTTGATAAAAAAATTTTTTGATTATGTCGAGTTATTTGAAGAGTTGAGTTTTTATAAAAATTTCGATTTTATTTCATAGTTTAGATTTTGTTGCAAAATTTCGACTTTTTGTCAAAATTTGGGCTCTTTTTAAAAATGTCAACTTTTTCTCAAAATTTTGATTTTTAAAATGTTTACTGTTTTTAAAATTTTCCATTTTTCATATCCGAAAAGTTCTATTTTTTTTAAATTTCAGTATTTTTTAATTTCAACTTTTCAAAGTTTGGATTTTTTTTTTGAAAAAATTAGCATTTTTTTGAAAACTAGACTTAGAGAGGAACATCCAAGGGACGTTCTTCGGTTTCTCAACAAGGTTGGGTGGCTGACGGAATAACCAAGGACACCTCAATCTCGGGGATAGCACAACGGGCCCTTAAAGGGTGGCCTAAGTGCTGACCTAAACTTTGGGCAACCCACAACGAATCCAGAATCCAGAAAACTAGACTAACCATTTCGACAATTTTTTGAAAATCGTTCACCCTCTCAAAATTCTAAAAATTTAGTTTTTTGTACGCTCGACTGTTCTAAAAATTTCGACTTCATTTCACCCTTTTTTAAAATGTTGGTTATTTTGAAATTTTTTGTTTATATCGTAACTAGATACTTCAAAAATTGAAAAACAAATCTTGTCCCCTGAAAGCAAGAAAGATTAAAAAACACAACATAGGTTCTAATGCACAGACCACTAGGTTTGAACGCTTATTAGATTCGAAGTTTGGAAACCAAAGACCGGTTTCGATCTTGTTAGATCTCGTCACATCGAAACCGATTTTGGTTTCCAAACTTCGAATCTAATAAATGTTCAAACTTATTGGTCCGTGCATTAGAATCCTTGTCTTCTGGGAACTTTCCTAGAGAGCAACCGCTTCGCTAGGAGGCAGTGTTTCAACTGTTGGTAGTTCAGCTACCTACGATACACTATACACGCCTGGAGGGCTGCATGAATTTGAAGTCTAGGTTGTATTCTACTTGCATACAACATAGGTTGCAACCTTTGTTATCCCAAGGTAAGCTTAATTGCAATGAACCTGCAATAGCAGCATAGTGCGATTGTAGTTTACGATAAAATTGGAATGCACAGTGCTGCAGATTCCCAGTCAATTAAAACTGCCAGCCAGCATATTGCATTCACCTGCTTGAAGATGCAAAAACATTGGAATTGTTGTGAAATACGAAACTCCTATTTCCTTAAGGATATTCGTCACGTTTCTATTTATCATTAAGATACGGAATATACCACTTAACTTTGGTAAGAATTCCATTTCGAAGAAAAAACGTGGACAGACAAATTAATCAAATTCTGTCTTAGGGAGATTTATGAGTTTACAAACAACTTTCAAAAAAACTTAATATTTGTGATTTTCTGAATACTCGGTGATACAAACTTTATAAATAGATGTCAGCTGGTCGAGAGATTTGCATTTCTTGTGTTAACGAATTTATTACATTAAAAGCCAATAACAATTTGCATGCTATTAAGAAATTTGTGCAACAACTCGTTTATTAGAGTGGAAGTTGCATATTTTAATACAGCTATTGAATATTTTAATAAATCTATTGACTACATATTAATACAGCTATTGGTTTTTTTTAATAAAGTACCATTGAAAACCAATATTTGTTTTTTACTTTATCAGATAAGTGACAAATCGCAAATAATTGAAGTAAGTCAATAAATGGGCTAGCTTTTTTTAATTAAAATTATCTTTAGCTCTTATTACTCATTTATTTCTAGAATTTATACACGTTTTCCTCTAATTGATTTAACAACACAAAGCGCTCGTTTTTAGTTTTTAAGCTTCTAATTTTGATCGAAATTTAAAGAGACTTAGAACAAGATGGTTCTAAGCGCCACGAGTTGATTTATTGCTGTCTCAAATTGCTTAACGCCAACACAAACAATTTAATTTTCCCAACACCGTCTTTAATATCTTTCCAAGAATACCATCTTATCTGTGGACAAGTTGCATTTGCCGTTTTATTCTCTTTATCTTGTTGGTTCCCACAAATGACAATGATTTATCAGCTTTACTATGCATAAAGTTTTTTTTTTCCATTGATAAATTCTAACCATATCCTGCATTACTTCCAGATCATATTTCTGTTTCCGCTCTGGATCGAGTAACAATTAAGGATTAAACAACCTGAGCTTATTTATTTTATTCAGTTTGGAGCGTTTAGTTCAATTTTTAAGTGTCACAAGGCAAGATGATTCGTTTGATATGTCTAGATTTTTTGGTGCTAATTTTTTACAGATTTTGTAATTGGAAGGAAAGGTAATTTTTTTTGTTTAATTAAGAATTGCGTCGAAATAGTTCAACTGGGAGAAGTTTCACTTTATATAAAATGATACTTGTTTTGTTTTGTATAAATTGTGTGACTTTATTATAAACAAACTCGGCTATAGTAAACTATAGTAAAAATATGCTGTTACGTAATGTGTGTTAATTAATTTGTTTATTTTTATTTTGTAACAACTATTCTGTACTTAGTTTGAAATTGAAATACAAATCTTGTCCTCTGAAATTGATTTGTATTTCAGTTTTGATAATAACCGGTCCTTGGTTATCTTCAAAGTTCGTTCCACCAAAATTATACTTAGTTTGAAACAATTTCATTGCAAAACGGTTTTTTAATTGTTTACTCATGAAGTTAAAATTCAAGAAATATACAGCTGACCATTCACCCCTTTTAGTACTCTTTTCTACTCAGCAAGGGAAATTTTACTTAGCTGTACCTTCCTTGGAAAATAAGCCACTGGTGGTACCAACCATCGCAGTATAGTACAGGAAGGCTCCTAGACCAGGGGTCGGCAAATTGCGGCTCTTTAAATTCTCCTAAAAACATAAATATATAAATGCTAGAGTGGGCAGACAATGAGTACTCATTAAACAAGTGACCTACAGAAGTTGAAGTTTCCAAAAATACTTTTCTAGGAATTTTTAGGTTTTGCCTAAATTTTGACGAAAAAGTAACTATTTCAAGAAGTATTTTTGATTTGATTAATTTGTATTAACATTTTGAAAAAACACATTTCACAATTTCTAGAAAAAGACTAATTGAGGTGTCGAAATTTCTTAAAAATATTTTACTCATGATTTTTTTTTCTAAATTATCTACAGCCTTGGAATGTCGTGAAAAAAAGTTGAATTTCTTCTGTGAAAAAAAGTCTATATTTACAGAAACAGCAAATATCAAAGTTCAAAATAAAGCCGAAATTTCCAGAAAAACCCTAATTTTGAGAAAAAGGAAGTGATTTCGAAAAAATTGAGAAAAAGAGACTTCGAAAAAATTGAGAAATAGGAAGAGATTTCGAAAAAATTAAGAAAAACGAAGAGATTTCGAAAAAAAGTGAATATATCAAAAGTTCTCAAAAAAGGTAAAATTTGAGAAGAAAAGAAACATCGACAATAGATTGAAACCGAGAACAAATTAAAAACCTGAAATTTTTAGACAAATTTGATTTTTTTGAAAAATTGTAAGTTATCAAAAAGAGAAATTGTAAAAATAAACTGAAAGCTTAAAAAAATTGTCAAATTTGAAAAAGTTTTTCAAAGAAGAAGAAAAAAGTCAAATTTTGGGAAAATTTTCAAAGAAAAAGTCAAAATTTTAAGAATAGCTCGGTATTTCGACAAAAAATTTGCAATTCTCTAAAGCAATTTAAATTTTGAGAAGAAATTTGAAACTTCGAGAATAAGACGATTTAAAAAAATTCAAAATTTTTGATAAATTCGAATTTTGACAAAACTGGTAAAATAATATCGAAAGAAAAGAGAATGTCGATAAAACTTCCAGTTTCGAGAAAATTGTAAAATATTTAAAGCTAAAAAAAAATTATCGAACTTTTTCAAAAGTAGAAGTTTTTCAGAGAAAATTACAATACAAGGCGGATTAAAAAAAAACGCTAAATTTTCAGATAAATCGAATTTTAAGAAAATTGGTAGCAATAAAACTTCCAGTTTCGAGAAAAGTATTGAATTTAGTAAGTAAAGAAGGTCAAAATTTCCCAGAGTAAGTTAAATTTAAAAAAAAAAAATCAAATTTTGAGATTTGAAAATGGATGAATTTAGTTCGAAAAAAATTTGAAATTTCCAAAAATCTCCAAATTTTCTAATAAATTCGAATTATGACAAAATTGGTAAAACAATTGCGAAAGAAAAGAGAATGTCGATAAAACTTCCAATTTCGAGAAAAGTATTGAATTTTAAAAAGTCAAAATTTCCCAGAGAGAGTTAAATTTTAAGAAAAAAATCAAAATTTGAGATTTGAAAATAGGTAAATTTAATTCGAAAAAAAGTTGAAATTTCCAGAACAAACCGAATTTTGAAAAAAAGATACTTCGAAAAAAATGAGTTTGCCAAAAGTTCTCAAAAATGATAAAAAAAACGTCGAATTTCGATAATAGACTGAAACCCAGAACAAATTTGAAACTTAAAATTTTTAGATAAATTTAAATTTTATGAAAAATTGTAAAATTTCTAAAACAGAAATTGTAAAAAATTGAAAGCTTAGAAAAAATCGTCGAACTTTTAAAAAACCCAAGTTTTTCAGAGAAGAAGGTAATAAAAAATTTGCATTTTTCCAGAGGAAGTTAAATTTTGAGAATAAATTTGAAATTTCGAGAACCAAGACGAATCAAAAAAAACTTCAAATCTTCAGATAAATTCGAATTTTGATAGAATTGGTAAAAATAATTTCAAAAGAAAAGACAATGTTGGTTCAACTTTCAGTTTCGAAATGTTTAACTTTAAAGATTTAAAGAAATTTTGAGAAAAAAGTAGAAGTTGTAGAATTTTGAAAAATATGTGATAATTTCTAACCAAAGCCATAATTTATGAGAAAAAGTGGAAAAAAGTAGCAGTTTAATAAATTTAATTTTTTTTTGACATATTCATTTTTTTCGTAATCTTTTTTTTTCAAAATTCGGTTTGTTCTGGAAATTTTATTAAAAGTTGGACGATATTTTTTAAGTGTTCAATTTTTTACAATTTCTCTTTTCGAAAGTTTACAATTTTTCACAAAATTTAAATTTGTTTTGGATTTCAATCTATTGTCAAAATTTGACGTTTTTTTTTATAATTTTATCTTTTTTTGAGAACTTGACAAATTCATTTTTTTCGAAATCTCTTTTTTTCAAAACTCGTTTTTTTGGAAATTTCAACTTTTTTCGAACTAAATTCATCTATTCTTAAATCTGAAAATTTGATTTTTTTCTTAAAATTTAACTTTCTCTGGGAAATTTTGACTTTTTAAAATTTAATATTTTTCTCGAAACTGGAAGGTATCGACATTCTCATTTCTTTCGAAATTATTTTATCAATTCTATCAAAATTTCGAACTTATCTGAACATTTGGAGTTTTTTTTTTCGATTCGTCTTGTTCCCTAAATTTCAAATTTATTTTCAAAATTTTAATTTCTCTGGAAAATTGCTAATTGTTTGTCGAAATTTTCGAGCTTTTCCTAAAATTTTGACTTTCCTTGAAATTTTTCCTAAAATTTGACTTTTTTCTTCTTCTCTGAAAAACTTCGACTTTTTTAAAGTTCGACAATTTTTTTAAGCTTCCGCTTCATTTTTACAATTTCTCTTTTTGAAATTTCACAATTTTTAAAAAAAATTAAATTTGTTTAAAAATTTCAGGTTTTTAATTTGCTCTAGGTTTCAATCTATTGTCGAAATTTGACGTTTTTATATTCTAGAATTTTACATTTTTTGGGAATTTTTGATAAATTCATTTTTTTCGAAAGTCTCTTCCTTTTTCTCAATTTTTTTAAAATCTCTTCTATTTCTCAATTTTTTCGAAGCCTTTTTCTCAATTTTTTCGAACTTTGTTATTTGCTGTTTCTGTAAATTTAAATTTTTTTCTCGTAGAAGTAATTCAACTTTATTTACGAAATTTCAAGGCTGCAGAAACTTTACAAATAAAAAAGGAAAGATCATGAAAAAAATTTAGTTTAGAAATTTCGACTCCCCAAATTTCATATGTTTTTTCAAAATGTTAATACAAATTCAATCAAAAATTTCGGAAAAATTCTTCTTGAAATCATAACTTTTTTTGTCAAAATTTAAGCAAAGCAAAAAAATTCCTAGAAAAGTATTTTTTTAAATTTCGACTTTTGTAAGTCACTTGTTTAATGAGTACTCATTTTCTGCCTATCTGCTCACTCTAGTTTTCATTTAATTATTTTTTTAGGGGAATTTAAAAAGCCGCAATCGTCTTTTAAAAGAGCGGCATGCGGCTCGCGAGGCGCGGTTTGCCCTACCCTTGAACATGGTGGAAATTTCAAAAAAAGGTTGAAATTTCGAAAAAAAAAAGTGGATATTTTAAAATACCCAAAATTTTCAAAAAAAATGTTTGAATTTTCGAAATAAGTTAAAATTTTTAAACAAGTCGTACTTTGTCAATAAAAATCGAACTCTTCAAAGCAGTCGGAATTAAAGAAAAACAAATTAATATTCAAAAGTGGTCAATATTTGAAAAAAAGTCGTCAACAGGGATCGATATTTGAAAAAAAGTCGAAAAGGGTCTAAAGAGTCGAAATTTTTAAGATAATTTTGGGAAGAGGCATTTTTTTAAAGTAAACTTCTCAAAATTGTCGATTTTCAAATGTCAGAATTTTCAATAAGGCTCTCAAAATTTCTATTCTAATTTTGTTATTATTATTATTATTATTATGTCTTGTTTCTCAACCTTTTGCTGGTATTCTTTTAACCATCCCAAGAATACTTAAATACTACAGGGGTAGGTCTGTATCTTAGTTTGTGCTTAAAAACTTTCTTACAATGCGACAGGTATTCAATATAACAGCCTTTTGGATATCAACGTATGTGTTCTTATGTAGTCCTAGTGTATCTATGCCCTTATGAAGGTTTTTAGGAATAAGTCCAGTTGACGACACCACTACTGGTATTATTTATACTCTGTTAGAGTGCCAGATTTGTCCCATTTCTAATGCTAATTCTGCGTACTTGTCTTTTTTTCCCGGTATTTTTTCATTAAATTGTTGTTGTTTGGAATAGTTACATCGACCAGTTGTATATTTTTCTTCTTTTTATTCATTACTACGATGTCCGGTCGATTGCTCATTACTCTTCTGTCGGTGATAATTGTTCGGTCGTAATAAAGTTCAAAAGATTCGTTTTCAAGTACCGATTGTGGCTCGTATTTATAGTATGGCGTGTACGTGTTGAGGAATCCGTATTTAATGGCCAATTTTTGGTGGATGATATTACACACTTGATTATGTCTAAGTAAATAATCATTATTAGCCAGATGAGAGCAGCCAGATGTAATGTGCTGAACTGTTTCAGATTTTTGCTGGCATTTTCTGCATAAGTCCGAGTTGGTATCTTTTTCTTTAATAATAAATTTCTTATAACTATTGGCGCTTATGACCTGGTCCTGTATGGCAATCATGAATCCCTCAGATTCAGGTAGTAGTTTGCCATCACTGAGCCATCTGTTTGACGCTTCCTTATCTATGTGTGGCTGGTTTACGTCGTAATAGTGTCGCCCATGGAGTTCTTTACTTGCCCATTGTTGCAGTTTTTCACTATCGGAGATTACTGTCAAATCACCTCTTTCGTCAGCAAGATTCAAAGTGGAGCAGTTTTTGTCAGCTAATTTAATTGTGGCATGAAGGTTACTTGTTAAGGATTTACTGCAGAAGAATTCTCTTAATTTATTGATCTGGCTGTTGTGAAGGTTAAGCATATCGATAAGGGCTCGACCTCCTTGCTTTCTAGGGAGAGTAATTCTGATCGTGGATGACTTTGGGTGATGGTCTTTAAATTTAGTCATTAAACTGCGCGTTTGCCTTTCGATGTTTTCCAAATCAGTTTTCGTCCACTTGATAATTCCAAAAGAATATGTAAGAACTGGGATGGCGTATGTGTTAATTCCTGTGATCAGGTTTACTGAGTTTAGTTGAGTTTTAAGTAACAGCTGAACTCGCTGGAAAAATTGCTTTCTGATCCTTTCCTTTGCCTGTTTCTGTTCTAATAAGCGCGCTTGCTGAAATCCCAGATATTTGTACGTTTCACCATGTTCCACCGCCTTTATAATTTCCCTATTGGAGAGTACAGCATCGCCGTTTATTAAATGACCTTTTTCAATATTTAATATTTTGCACTTGTCCAGGCCAAAATCCATATGAATGTCTGTGGAGAATTCATGAGTGATATTAATAAGGCTGCGTATTTCTTTCTCATTTCCTGCGTAGAGTTTAATGTCATCCATGTAGAGGAGGTGTGATATTGTATGGCTAACTTGCCTGCCTCCTTTTAACTTATATCCATATTTAGTACTGTTTAGCATTGTGGACAGCGGGTTGAGTGCCAGGCAAAACCACAACGGACTTAAGGAATCTCCTTGGAATATGCCTCTTCGTATGCAGATCTCATCCGTACTGATTATCTCGTTGTCAGTATATTTATTTAAGTTTGTTCGCCAATGTGTCATGACATTCTCCAGAAATGCTATTACTGTAGGGTGAATATTGTATATTTGTAATACATGTACAAGACAGGAATGAGGGACGCTGTCAAAGGCTTCCTTATAATCTATAAAGGCGGTATGCAAATTACGTTTCTCCCTTTGCACTTGTTTAAGTATAACCGAATCAATGACCAACTGTTCTTTACATCCTTGGTGATTTTTCCTGCATCCTTTTTGTTCTTCTGTCAGCAGGTTATGTTCAGTCACATGTTTATAGATGCGGTTAGTAATACAGGCTGTTAATACTTTGTATAAAGTTGGCAAACATGTGATGGGCCTGTATTGGGCTGGATCATGTGTTTGTTGGCCTTTTGGTAACATAAACGTAGATCCTAATGTGAGAAAAGTTGGGGTTTCTTTAGGATGGTTAATAACATATGTAAATTGTTCTGCTAGGTTGACATGCAAACTGTTAAATTTTTTATACCAGAAGTTCTGTATCTTGTCAACTCCAGGCGTTTTCCAGTTGCTTGTAGATTTCATCGCGGTATTCACTTCATCTTCACTAATTGACTCGAAGTTCATTTGTGAGGTATGAATTTCTCTCTGTTCTGTTCTTATCCAGTGAGCATTTCTTTTGTGTTCTTTAGGAACTGACCATATAGATGTCCAGTACTCGGTAAGTTGTTGTTTGTTGGGTTTTGGTTGGGCATCTGTAATTGTGGTATCATTAAGCTGCCTATAAAATAGTTTTTGATTGTTCTGAAATAGGTAGTTTTCCTGTTTTCTTTTTGTACACTTTATGTATCGAGTAAGCCTCTTGGTTTTGGCCTTTAGTTTTTGTTTAAGTACATCCATGTAGTCGTCCAGTTGATGTCGATGGTTTGGATGATTTTCTTGAGTCTTGATTTTTTGGAAAAGTTTTTTCACTCGTGATTTTAACCGCTTTGATGGCGATTTAGTTTTTCTGTACGCTGTTAGCTGCCCCAATTCTTTTCTAATATTGTTAATAGTTTTTTCAAGTCTTTGTTGCCAAAACGGTTTTTTTTTAATTCTCAGCAAAGATGTTACGCCTATTTTTTGTTTATGAATACGGAGTACAGCGACGGCTCCACAATATATCAGAGAATGGAGGCGTTCCAGTGTATTGAAATCCACTGCTACATCTTTTAGTATTTGATTGAACGCCATAATGATGCTGTTAGTATTCGCATTGGTTCTTAATTTGGGAAGTTTAGGTCTATATATTGGGTTCATATCCTCAAATTCTGCAAGTGCTCTACGCAACTCACTTAAAGCCATGTTGGTAGGAGTTTCATGGCTTCTGTGCTGATACTCAAGATTGTGATCATTATTCTGATGCATGTTGTCATTGTCTGTTAAATCTCCTTCATTAGTTGTTCCAAAGTCAGTAGCTGATAATATGTTTTCATGACTTTTAATTTCTAGTAGTGCCTCTCCTCGGAGTTGGTTTAATACGGGTTGTGGAAGAAGATTATTTTTTAGGATTGCTCTTCGTTGATCAGCAATTCGTTGCTCTGTAAGATGACTTAAGTCCGGATATTTCTCTGTGAATGCTTGATGAAGGGCATATCTATAAGTTGTTAAATCAGTTTCTATGTTAGTAATTATATAATAGGAACGCATGATAAAAGAATTTAATTCATCAGTCCATTTCATGCGTTTCCTTGGTAAACCAGCCTTTGTGGTCGTAGGCATTGTGACTGGTGTCGCCTTTGAAACATCAACTGCTGGTTGAGGAGTCTCGTTGGTAGGTTCCTCCAAGTTGTTAGTGACAGTGGCCGTACTCGACATCACGCTGTCCCTACCACTAGTCGAGGGAGACTGTAGCTCACTTTCCGAACCAGACCCTCTACCTAAATCCGGGTCGCGACAAGAGGTTATGGTGGTACAATGTCGATTCACCCGATTATTCCGTAAATTATACATATGTTTAAATTTAATTTGCATTTTATCACCTTCTGCCAGGTTTGTTTTCAGCCGCCCCTTGCATGGGGTACAGACGCTGTCTGTAGCCGTCCTTTTAGGATCAGATGCTACTTGCTAGTTTTGGTCCGCCCCAGGTATTTTATTTCCCCGGTGCCATCCATATCTGGAAAGCGTTCCCCTATCCGTCACCTGGGGAGGCGCCCGATGGAGGACTAGCAACCTCACACGGGTTATTATTATTATTATTATTATTATTATTATTATTATTATTATTATTAATGGATAAAGTGATTAAGGAAGGAAATCAAGAAACTTCAAATTTTTTTTCAAAATTTCGTCTCTTTTGAAAAAAAGAAAGTTGAAATACTTTCTTTCAAAAGAGACGAAGTTTTGAAAAAAAAAATCAAATTTCTTGACTTCCTTTCTTAATCACTTTCCCCATTTATAAAATAAATTTCTTGACTTCCTTTCTTAATCACTTTCCCCATTTATAAAATGCTAGCTCTTAGCTGCAACTTCGTCAGTGAACATGAATAAATCACTGAAATGCAACTGAATGAATATTTCAAAATCATTTTACATTTAAATGAAATTTAAAGTTATGGTTCAGTTAAAATTCTAAGGGGGTAACCTAATATTACTGAAATCGGTAATACAGATGCCTACTTTTATGCTAATAGTTCGCGACTCCAATAAGAGAGGCTGCTGTCAAAATTAAGATCAGAGAGTGGCACTCTTAATTTTATAATTATTTACATCATATAAAAAGGTTATTTAAGCTTTTTGGATATAAGTTTGGGATAAAAAGTACCCTGCCAACTATTTCGCATCGCAGGAAATGTAAATAATTTTCAACAAAATCGCTTTAGTACTTGAGCCGTGAAAATAGACAAACAAACGGACGAACACACTTTCGGATTTATACATTATTATTTATACATTATTAATAGGATATGTCTCTCCCAAAAAGTTATTGCTTTTAAGCATCTACTAAAAATTAAATAACTGGGAAGATACAAATGAAGTCAATGGAAGAACAATTGAAAAATATTTAATTAGTCGAAAATTTATAAGATGAAAATGCATTAGCAAGCTACGCATGACTTAAACCATTAGAATTTAATAGTCGTATTCATCTAGGATAAAAAAAATTAAGCGCCGCTTTTATTACTGCATGCCATATAAATATTCAGTTAGCTTGCGAGCATAATTTACGTACGTACGATTAACACAAATAAGTAGCCAGAAATGGTGAGTTAGTTTTAGAAATGACGCAATTTTTATTTTATTGTTTGCACGATAACCTAGTCTACTCAAAACGTACAAAAATTATCCGTTAGAACTTTAATTTGTAACCTGTTATCATCTTGTTATGTAAAAGTATCTTAAGATAAGAAACGATGCCCGAATGACTATTCAAATAGAACGCAGTAATAATAAACAGCTTCCCCATTGTCCAACAGGGAAGCCACTATGCGGGACGCTTCCCCATTACCGTGGTCAAGTTGGGAAATTTATTCAGTTTTTTATTGGTACTTGAAAATTTTCTACCGCAAATTTTAAAATTTTTCTTTTCCCTCAAAATGGCAACTTTTTTCAAAATTCCACATTTTTCTACCCCATTCAATTATTTCTCTTCACTCAAAATGGCAACTTTTTTCAAAATTCGTCCTAACAAATGGCTTCCCCATTGTCCTACAGGGTAGCCACTAAGGGGGACGCTCCCCTATTACCGTGGTTAAGTTCGGAAATCTATTCAGTTTTTTTGGTACTTAAAAATTTTCTACCGCAAATTTCAATATTTTTCTCTTCGCTCAAGATGGCAACTTTTTTCAAAATTCGTCTAAATGTTAATTTTTCTCAGAGTTGGATTTTTATGGAAATATTTTTAGTAAAAAAATCCACATCTTTTGTTTGTTGTTGTTGTTGTACCTCAAAATGCAACCTTTTGTCAACCTTTTCTCAAAATTCGTCTTCTTTTTTAAGTTCGACTCTTCTTAAAATTCGATTGTTTTCCTGAAAATGTCACTTAATCTGATTGTGAGAAATCTCATTTATTTTTAATTTTGAAATTTAGAGAAAAAAACCTTTGAAAAAACTTTTTAAACTATTACAAAATTTAATATTTTTCTACGGATTCGTCTTTATTTCAATTTTTTTTCCCAAAATTTCAGCAATTTCATCTTTTTCTAAATTTCTTTCTTAAAATCTCTGTTTTTATTTTTCAAAATTTGTGTTTTTTTTCGACATTTTTTCGACTTGTCAAATATTAAATTTTTCCTTGAAATTGCTTTTTTTTCTCGAACTTTCAATTTGATCCCAAAATTCATTTTTCTCTAAGAAATTTCGTCTCCTTTTTAATTCTGAAACTCAGAAAAAAAATGTTGAAAATACTTCCACTTTTTTTACAAATTGTTTTTCCGTAGGAAATACCACTTTTTATTCTAGAAATTTCTACTTTATTTCTAAAATTCGTCTTTTTAGTTTCGAAATTTTGTTTTTATTTTGAATATTCCTTTCTGAAAAGCGACAGAAAATTAGGTTTTTTCTGAAAAGCCATAATTTTAGACACAAATTTCTGTTAGTTTAGACATGTTCCTCTAAATTTGCTTTTTTCCCGAAATTTCGACCGCTATTTCAAAATTCAACATTTCATTCTACAAATTTCGAATTTTTTCCTAGAAATTGGATTTTCTTCTTTAAATTTGACTATGTCTGACTTTCTCTAAGAAGAATTTTTTAATTGGTCTACATTTCGAAACTGCCATTTTCATGAAATTTCAGTTTTTCCTCGAAATCTAGATTTACTCCCAAAATTCGTGTTTTTCTCAAAATTTCGGCTTTATTTCCAACATTTGATTATTTTTTTTTTAAATTTGATTTTCTATTATCTCAACATTGAGACCTTTTACTTAAAACTTAAACATCTTTTTTTTAAATTTATATTTTTTTAGAATTTCTTTTTTTTTAGATTTGGTTTCATTTGGAAATTTTTACTTTCATCTCAAAATTTGACATTTTCTGTTTGGAAGTTTCATTCCAAAATTCAAACTTTTAAGCTTTGCTAATTTCGATTAATTTCTAGAAATTCGTCTTTTTATTGATATTTCGAATTTTCTCAAAAAATTTCGAATTTTTGTCTAAAAATTAGACTTTCTTCTTCTAATTTGACTATATTTAACTTTCTCTAAGAAGAATTTTTTTTAATTCGTCTACATTTCGAAACTATGCCATGTTTCTAGAATTTCAATTTTTCCTCAAAATTTCGATTCACTCCCAAAATTCGTGTTTTTCTCCAAATTTCGACCTTATTTCCAACATTCGATTCATTTTCTTAAAATTTGACTTTCTATTAGACACTTTCTTCAACATTTTGACTCTTTACTTAAAACGTTCACTTCTTTTTTCAAAATTCGTCTTTTTTTTAGAATTTTCATTTTTTTCTAGGTTTGATTTTTCTGAAAATTTTCACTTTCGTCTCAAAATTTGACATTTTTTGTTTGGAAATTTTATCTCAAAATTCAAACTTTTATGCTTTGCTAATTTCAATTAATTCCTAGAAATTCGTCTTTTTATTAATATTTCGATTTTTCCCAAAAAATTTCGAATTTTTTCCTAGGAATTCGACTTTCTTCTTCAAATTTGACTATGTTTAACTTTCTCTAAGAAGGATTATTTTAATTCATCCACATTTCGAACCTGCGCCATTTTTATAAAATTTAAATTTTTCTTCGAAATTTCGATTTACTCCCGAAATTCGTGCTATTCTCAAAATTTTGACTTTATATCCAACATTTAATTCATTTTCTTAAAATTTGACTTTCTATTAGACACTTTCTTCAACATTTTGACTCTTTACTTAAAACGTTCACTTCTTTCTTCAAAATTCGTCTTTTTTTTAGAATTTTCATTTTTTTCTAGGTTTGATTTTTCTGAAAATTTTCACTTTCGTCTCAAAATTTGACATTTTCTGTTTGGAAAGTTTATCTCAAAATTCAAACTTTTATGCTTTGCTAATTTCAATTAATTCCTAGAAATTCGTCTTTTTATTAATATTTCGTATTTCTCAAAAAATTTCGAATTTTTTCCTAGGGATTCGACTTTCTTCTTCAAATTTGACTATGTTTAACTTTCTCTAAGAAGAATTATTTTAATTCATCCACATTTCGAACCTATGTCATTTTTGTAAAATTTAAATTTTTCTTCGAAATTCCGATTTACTCCCGAACTTCGTGCTTTTCTCAAAATTTTGACTTTATTTCCAACATTTAATTCATTTTCTTAAAATTTGACTTTCTATTAGACATTTTTCTCAACATGTTGACTCTTTCATTAAAACTTTGACATCTATTTTCAAAATTGGTATTTTCTTAGAATTTCCTTTTTTTTTTCTCTAGGTTTTTGGAAATTTTTACTTTCATCTCAAAATTCGACATTTTCTCTTTGGAAATTTTATCCCAAAATTCAAACTTTTAGGCTTTGCTAATTTCAATTAATTCCTAGAAATTCGTATCTTTATTGATATTTCGACTTTTTCTCAAAATTCGTCTGTTTTTTTGAAAGCTCGATTTGATTTTCTACAAAACATTTCTGATTTTATGGAAATTTCGAGTTGTTCAAAATTTAATTTTTTGAAGTTCAGTTTTTCCTAGAAATTATTTTTATCTCAAAATACGACATTTTCTATTTTGAAACATCGGCTTTTATCCTAAAATGCATCCTTTTGTGCTTCTGCAAATTTCGATTTTTTTTTCTATAAAGTTCTTATTAAAAATATTTTGATCTTTTTTTTTTAAATTTGTCTCTTTTTTTGACTTTTTTCCATCTTGAATTCTAATTTTCTTGAAATTTAAAGTTTTGCAAAATTTGATTTTTTTATTTTTCCTAAATTTCCAATTCCAACATTTTGTTCGAAATTGATGTTTTTCTCAAAATCTCAATTTGCTCTCAAAATTCAACTTGTTTCAAAAATTTCCAAAATTCTAGTCTTTGTGATAAAATTGGGTTTACTTTGGAAATTTCGAATTTTCTTTCAAAATGTTGATCATTTGTTTAAAATATCGTCCAAATTTTCTCAAAGATGGACTTTTTCTGAAAATTTTGACTTTTATCCCAAAATTTGACATTTGTTGTCGATTTTTCTTGAAAATTAGTATCTTTCTCGAAATGATTACTTTTTTCTCCAAATTCCTTTGCAGAAAAATGGAATTTCTAGAAAAAAGTCGTAATTTTGAAGTAAATACATGTTCGATAAAAATTTCCAACAATTTTGTTCTGGAATGTTTAGTTTTTTGTTTAATTGTTGATAATTTTGAAAACTGGAGGAAGCAGTTGAAATTTTTTAGGAACATTTTTCTGAAAATTTCGAAAGAATTTAAATTTCTCGACATTCTTACTCCTACTCGAGCTAAATTTAAGAGAATTTTGAAATTGGAGGATAAAGTTGAAATATTTTAAAAACATTTTTTTGAAAATTTCCAAAGAAATTAAATTTCTCAACATGGTTTACTCCTTTCATTAAAATGCGAGATGAATTTAAGAGAGTGAACAAATTGTGAGAAAAAGTCGATATTTTGAGAAGACGAGATTTTCGGAAACAGAAATGGCAAAATTTTCATCTAAATGCCAAAATTTTCATCTAAATGCCAAATTTCGAGAAAAAAAGATCAAATTTTAATAAACAAGTAGAAATTCGGAATGTCTGGATTTTACAAAAAAAAAATTGAAATTTTTGCATTAAAGCCAAGTATAAAGAAAAATTAAATTTCTAAAAGGTCGCGAATTTTCACAAAAGTCTAAATTTCAAGAAAAAGTTTGTATTTTCAAAAAAAAGTTTGTAATTTCAAGAAAGAGATCAAAATTTCTTAGAGAAAGTCGAATTTTGAGAAAAAAGCCAAATAAAGTAAATTAAAAAGAAATAGAGTACTTCTCAGAAAACTGAAAATTTACAAAAACGTTTTATTGAAATATTTATTTTTTCATAACATTTTGACCTAATTTTGAGAAAATAAAAGAATTTTAAGAAAACATCGATATCTCGAAAAAAACACATATTTTGGGGAAAAAATCAAAATTTTCAGAAATAGAAATGGTCGAATTTCCAAATAAAATGCCAAATTTCGAGATAAAAAGAGAAACACATATTTTGGGGAAAAAATCGAAATTTTCAGAAATAGAAATGGTCGAATCTCTAAATAAAATGCCAAATTTCGAGATAAAAAGTGAAGCGGAAGTTTCCAGCTGGCAGATATTTAAAAAAAGCCGCTTCTGCAAATTTCGACTTTTTCGCCTTTATAGGAGAATATCGATTTTTTTTATAAAAATGCCACCTATTTGGAGATTTTTTCTTAAAATTAGACTTATTTAATCAACATTTGATTTCGTGAGAGAAAGTCAAAATTTCGGGAAAACAGCGGAAATTTCCAGATTCCAATACTTATCTAAATAAATCGAAATTTTATGAAAAACTGAAATGCTAACAAAAGTGAAATTTTGATATAATGACGAACTTAATGAAAAATAGTTTCTAGAGTCAAGTATTCATGTCGAAAAAAAAATGTCGAAATTTTGTTCAGAAATTCACATTTTGAAAAGATAAGCAAAATTTTGAGAAAATACTCAAACTTTTGAAAGAAAAGATGATTTTTGAAAATACAAAGATAAACATTTCTGTATAAACATTCTCCTGGCTAAATATACATTTTCACTCAACTGCACGAGTCACTCTATTCCCTCCGCCCTACGCGGAGGGAACAGCGTCTCGGAGGGACAGGAGCTCGAATTTTGAGATAAAAGTAGAAATTTTGAGAAAAAGTCGAATGATTGAAAGCAATTCGAAACCCTTAGAAAGTGATTTTAAAAAATAGCCATTTTCAGAAAAAAGGCGAAATTCGATGACCAATTAAAAAAAAAAAGGATTAAAATTTCTGACGAAGGGGTGCAATTGCTAGAAAATTTTGGCATTATTATATTGTAGCCACGTTTGGAAAGAAAGAGTCGGTTTTCGAAAATAAATTTGAAATTTGAAAAAAAAAAGAGTTCAACAATTGTAACTGCTGTTACCTACTGTTAACCCTATGTAATATACCTATTATGTATTGGGTTGTAAAATTTTGAATTAAATATTGCATCAGATCGTCATGTATAAACAATTCATCTGGCACGTGTTACATGTGTAAAAATCCAGGCGGGGGCCGTCTCTCGTGCGAATTTATTTATTAGTGGGCAAGTCCTCAAAATATGTAAATTAAATGGTTTATAAATAACCCATCCCGTTTCCTGGAACGGATTCATATCATTCTGACACTTCAATTTGTTATTTTCTGATAAAATATCAACACCCTTCGTTCTCTTATAAAAACTTCTGCGCAAAAAAACTAATAAACAATTTTGTTTTTCTTGGATCCGTTCAACTCTATATCTATATTGTTGATCAATATATTGCGATGCACTAAAATGTAATGAAACGATCAAACGTGCTACAGTTGAAAATATTCACAACCAACAACTAATGGCCTGTTTCAACCTGCTTTAGCCTCATCAGTATGGTACGGTCACTGTAACCATTTCCGATTTTTGGCTTCAATTAACCATATACGTGCTCAACGGACATGAATTCCATTGGGTAAGTGGTAATTGAATTTCGGCTGATTCTTACAACGAATGCTAATTGCATTGGCGCACTCAAAGGAGTAGGGGGGCTTTGGAGGCTTAAGTTTCCCGATAAGTCTATCAGAATAAACAAAATATAAAAATCAAACATTTTATATTTAATGTTCAAATTTCATAAAACATTTTATATTAAATGTTCGTGAAAAAATTCAAAAATGCTAAATTTCTGAAAAAAAATTCTAAATGGACAGTGTTTTCTCAAACTGTCTGATTTTTCAAATCAGAGCTTTTTTTTAATTTCGCAAGAAAATAAAAAAAGGTTTATTTAATGATTTTTGCTTTGACGACTAAAAAAATTCCAAAAAAATCAAATTTTTGATTTTCAACTTTTGTCAAAACAAAAGGATTATTTTTTTGATTCCGAACTTTTCACAACACATTTCGATTTGCATCCCAAAATTTTGACCTTTTTTAAAAATCAGATTTTAAGTAGTTATTTTTTTTTAATAAGTAAAAATTGAATTGAATTATTACATATTTCAAGAAAACAGATGAAAATCGAAGAAAGAAACTCAAAATTAAAAAACATATTGAAAGATTAAATTTGTTTAGCTAAAATTTTCAGTTTAAAATTAAGATCTACTTTTCGATTCTTATTTTAAATTCCAAATTAGACAATTGTCGATTCTGATAATTTTACATATTTTTGAAATAAGTTTTCGACTTCAATTTTGAAATTTCGACTTTTTCCTAGAGGGACTGGAATTTATTTCTAAATTTTGAGCTTATTCTACAATTTTAAAGTTGTTTTTCTCGATATTTTGATTATATTTAATACATTTTTTTTTTAATTTGGTGGAACGGACTGGTGCTTGGTTATCTTTAAAAATTGAAATACAAAACTTGTCTCCTGAAACCAACAAAGATTGAAAAACACAACAAAGGTTGCTCTAACGTTGAGTATCTCTCTGAAGATGATAGCTTAGCTGTCGAAACGCCTTAGAGCAACCTTTGTTGTGTTTTTTAATCTTTCTTGGCTTCAGGGGATAAGTTTTGTATTTCAATATTTAATAAACTCCTATTTTTACAATTTTTTTCCAATAAATTATATCTTCGTTTAAAAATTCTCGTATTTTTGCAAAATTTTACTTTTTTCCCTCAACATTCCTGACTTACTCTTTTGATTTTTATTTTTCTTAAGGGTACCTATATTTACAAACTCAAATACCCACTTTTTTTTTTAATTTTTGACTTGGAACTGGAAATTTTGTTTTGTTTTATTTTTCTACGAAGTCCGAGTTTTTTTGAAATTTGTATATTTTTCTAGTCATCAATTGCAAAATTACACTTATAACTTCTACGTTATTGCTAAAATTTCGATTGTAAACGTGGTTTTCCATTTTTTTTTCTCTGAAAGTCTCCAAATTTAACTTCAAGTGAAAAATGACAATCTTGCACTATCCCAATTTTGGGATTCGAAGTACCTCTCTTCCTATCAATTTTCTGGTAAGCCCCTGGCTAATGGATGCAACTGAGAACTGCTAGGTTATGTTGTTATGTATGATGTAACTAACGTTACAAAGGTCACTAGTAGATGAACCAAATAAAATAAAGTTTTAATTTTAGGAAAAAAGTTAAACCGAATTTGATAAAAGTTTTTTCCTAGTTTACCTTACAGTTCTTGCTATTTCGGTTTTGGCGGGAAATTTTCATAAAAAGCCAAATTTTCGAAGTTGCGATGAAAATTAAAAAAAAACGAAGTTTAGAGAAATGATTTAAATTTCGAACTTGGAAGGTCAAAATGTTAAGAAGAAGGTAAAATTTGATGGCGTCACTAGGCATTTTCAAAAAAAATGAAATTTCTAAAAAACTGTAATTTATTAAAAAATACTTGTGAAATTTTAATTATTCGAAATTCTAAAATCCAAATTGCACATCTTAAGTGGCTTAAGTGCTGAACAAATATATTTTAAATTAACAATTTAAAATCCTTGGGTCAGAACGTAGAAAAACGGATGTTGTTGATCGTAAATTCATCAATAGCAGTGACGTAAACAAGAGAAAATAACCAAATCAACAATGTCATTTTATTGTTATTAAAAGAACGTCGCCTTAATTTTATTTGCAACCCTGGCTCGGAATAACGAACTGATATGATCGTAAAAAAGACAAGAAAATGCGATTGACCGTCGAAAGGTCGACTACCCGAAAGACATCATCATTTCTATATTTATGAATGAGTGGTTTTATCGAAACCACAAAACGTATTAAAGTCAGAGTCGCACATTTTGAAAACATATTTTAGTACACGTCGGAGCTTTGGGCGTAAATTTGTTGATGGATGATGAAGTTAGTAGTGCGAGGAAGAAAAATAAAATTGTTGACCTTTCTTTTCGTCATTCTCCCAAATATGAGATCACCTTTATATCGGCGGTATGCGTTTATTTTAAGCCGCCCACCTACTTAAGTTCTTTAAGCAAATTAGAGTAATTTGCTTAAATATTTTGTTTGCTATCAAAGCACCTACTGCTTAGTTTATTACATCGTTGACATTTTTAAACCTGAAATTGAGGCAACTGGTAACTACAAAGCAAAAAAACTAAATAATTTCGCCTTTTCTAAATGTAATAGGAAAATTCTTAATTTCAACTGCGTAAAAATTAGTAACTTCATCCTGCCAGATGTTTTCTTATCAATCAAACCTAATTTAGTACGATTGTAAATGACACAAAATTGTGCTGCAATTCTATCATTATTAGTTTGGTTTCTATATGGTTTGTTCCAAATCGGAGGCATTCAAAATGAGGTGTTTTCTTAGTTTCTCTTGCTTAATAATTTTCCTGTAAGTGCTCTAATTTCCTTATGTCAGTGTTTCCCAAAGTGTGGTACGCGTATTCCCAGAGGTATTGGAAGGGTTTGTGGGGATAAGAGCTGCACCGGGCGGCTTCAGATGATTTAAAAATTAACAACTAATTGTTTGGATAAACGTAACAAAAGTAACTTAATCGGCTTCCACAGTTTTAAAGAGTTCGTGCAGATTGCAGAATGATGTTTTGTTCAAATTCGTTGATACGTTCAGCAGACAAACGGACAGACAAACGCACTTTTCCATTTATATATTAGTTAGGATGTAATTTTTTAACTTCTCCAACTAATACTACAAGGGAAAGTGTACGGTAAGAGAGGACCAGGACGAATACGAATCTCATGGCTTCAGAACTTAGGAGGGGTACTCAATGTCTCAAAAAATTATAGAAAGAGTACATAGATGTCGAAAGTTTGGGAAACACACAGGATTACATTTTTTCTTAACAAAAAAACTTTAAATAGAAGCCACAATTTTTGCCCAAACTTGTTCCTGATACTTTTTTTCGGTTATTTCTCAGCTTTCTTGCTGGGTTCTGTGTTGCAAGTTAACTTAAATTTGTTTTCTATTGCAGGGAAGTTTATAAAGCGATATGTTTGAGGTTGGGGCCTGCTGTACACATTCCTGAAGATTCACTTCAAGCACTCTTCAACGACATGCAACTTTATCCGTCCAAAACACAAGGTAACACTTCAAAATATACTTTAATGTTTACGTGGACGTAGGCAAGATTTACTTTAGGGAAAGGGTACTGTTCTCTCCCACAAGTAAATTATATTCCAGAAAAAAATGACAATTTGATGAAAATTGACGTTTTTGACAAAATTCTGCTTTTTTTTAATTTTTATTTTATTAAAAGTTCGATTTTCTGAGAATTTAAAAGTTTAATTTTTTTTCGAAAGTGGAAATTTAAAAAAATGCCTCTAAATGTCAGATAAAGGTGAAAAAAGGGGGAAAAGTCAAAAAAATATTTTTCTGGGAATATTTCATTTTTCATTTAAATTTTGACAACCTCGAAATTTATAGAAAAAAGTTGAAATTTTTAATATTTTCCTCGAGATTTATACCTTTTTCGAAATGTTTACTCTTTTTATTAAAATGTTAACCAAAGATCGTGTCGAAATTTCCAAGAAGATATTTTTTTTAAATCCTATGTTTTAATTTGATTGAATAGATATTTTTTTTCGACGTTTCTAATTGTTTCTAAATTTTTCTTATTTTTATTAAAATGTTAACGCATTTTTATTTTCGAAATTGCCAAAAAGATAGTTTTTGAAAGGTATATCTTTTAATTTTAAATAATTGCAGAAAAGCGACATTTTTGTCGCAATTCTTTTTTTTTAATTTCGAATTTATTTCGTTCGATTTTCTGAGAATTTCATGTTTCAATTTTTTTCAAGAAAGTTGAATTTTATCGAAAAATCGACATTTTTTTCCCAAAATTGAACAACTCAAGAATTTTCCGTTTTAATCTAGAAATTTTGAGAAAAAATTCGAAATTTCGTAAAAAGCTAATAAAATGAATCAAAATTTTAAGAGGATTACATTTGACAGGTCTGATGAAGTTCGAGTTACTGGAATTAAATCAAAATTCCGAGAACAAACTCGATATGTTGAAAAAAAAACTGAAATTTCAAAATTACGACCTTTAACGTGCCAAGTTTGGGGGAAAAGTTCCTCTTAGGTGTTCTTAGTACTTACAACTTTCCAAGTACAGTGCATGCTTAAAATTTAAAATTAAGGGCGACAGTTTGGATTAGACATTGTCTGTGTGCATGAAGAGGTTTCAAAATTAAGGAAATGTAAACAAATTGAGTAACTACGATTTATTTTTCTGCTTGTAAGAGATTAAAATTTGTTTATCATGAGGCGATATATTGTTTAAGATAAAGTTTATCTTGAGGTACATACTACTGTCATATTATATTTCGTATACCCACCTGAAAAAGTCCAGTAATGAATTTATTGTTCGAAAAAAATGTTTCGTTGGTGCAAATGTTCACAGTATTTGAACCACATTTATATGTCGACATTTTTTTGACATTTAGCCTGTGCCTGCAACATTCACCTAGTAAGTATTTAATAGTTAATTGTAAAATCTAGTGATTGATCAAAAATTGAATAAATTAGCTAAAAAAAATTCTAAAATAACTTAATTACAAGTTGTTTTTATTTTTTGACCCGAAAATTCTTATTCTCATTAGCACTTGTTCTAATCTCTAGTGTAATAATCTTTCTAGTTTTGGTTAATCTGGTGGCCGTTCCGTGAACTTCATACTTTTTTTTTTGACGGAGTTCTGCTTTTGTCAATAAAAGGAATTTTTAATGTGTTCAGAAACAAGTTCAATAGTTGGTTACGTTCGATGTAAATGTTAACGAAAAAGTTATCAAGTGTAACAACTATTAAAGAAAATGTAGTAAAGGCCCACTCAAAGAGCGATAATGTGAACATTTCTTCGGGGTAACAAATCCAAATAGGTTTGGATGGCTGCGAACGTAACTATTTCTATAAAATTAAATATCCATTAATTGGAAGTTAGATTAGTTGGTGCCAAATTTTAAAAAATGAAATTAAAATACTCGTGTTAAAATTTTCTAGAAAATTCTTCTCCAGTTTTGGCATTAAAGTGGACATTTTACACCTAAAGTCAAAAGAGAAACTTAAATAGTGTAAAATTTTGAAAGAAGTTAAATTTCTAAAATTGGCACTTTCTCTCCACATTGTCTTTTTCATAAAACTTGTCAGTTAGTTTTTTTCTGAAAATTTTGACTTTAAATACGAAATTTCCACTTGAAACTAAAAAACAGAAAATATTTTTAAACTTTTTTTGGAAATTTTGATTTTTTTAATTTGGAACTTTTCGTAAATAAAGTCAAAGTTGAAGCAGAAGTTGACTTTAAACTCAAACTTTTTTGAAGCAAGCATACATTTTGACTTGAAGCCGAAAAGTCAAAACTCAAAAAAACCATGCATGATTTATTTTAATTATTCGCATCGAAATTCACTTTTGCTCTATAATTTCGAGGTCTTTTTTTAAAATTTCGACTGTGAATACAAAATTTCGTTCTCTTTTCTTTAAATTGTGTTTTTTTCTAAAAATTTTAAACTTTTTTTGCCACTTAATTGGAATTTTATTCGAAATGGAATTTTTTTTGGTAATTTCTTGTCTTGTAAGCTTGGACCCTAAATTTTTTGTAACATTTCAACTTTGTAAGCATTTTATTTCTTCGAGTAAACGCTATGGACGGGTGGCCATTAGCAGAAAATTTACGTACTTTCTTCTTGAAATTTCCCTCAAATCTTCAACATTTAGAAAAAGTCGAAATTTAGAAAAAATGAATTCATTTTTCGAGAGTCAAAATTTTGAACTTTTTTTTTGATGGAACGGACTGGTCCTTGGTTATCTTTAAAAACTGAAACACAAATCTTGTCCCCTGAAATCAAGTAAGATTAACAGAAGTTGCTCTAACGCGTTTCGATAGCCAAGCTATCATCTTCAAAAGATATTAGCTTGGCTATTCAGGGGATAAGATTTGTATTTCAAGGTTGGTATTAACAAAATATCGAAATTTCTACAGAAAATTGAAATTTTGGAAAAAAGGTTGGAACTTTCAAAAATGTTAAAATTTTTCCAAAAAAAAAAAACCAAATTTTCAAGAACTCAAATTATTTAAAAGGTTTCAAATTCACAGAAAAAGCAGTAATTAAAAAAAACTGAAATTTTTAAATCACAACTTTGAAAAGTCTAAATTTTTGAAAACAGTTGAATTTTTTATAAAAGGTCTAAATAGAAAAAATACAAAAGTCAAAATTTTGAAAAAGTCGAAATTTTGAAGGGTTGAACTTTCTAAAAAATTTGGCAAAAAGGTCGAAATTTTTGAGGGAATAATTAAAAAAATAACAAAAAAATAGCGAATGTAAAAATTGTTGAAAAACTCGAATTTTCAGAAAAATTGAAATTTTCAACCTATTAGAAAAAATTTCGAGCAAGAAATACATTCATATACTCATAATTTTATAAAAATAGGCATTCAATTTCGAGAAAAATTCTTTAATTTTAAGAGAATTTAAAATTTTTAAAAAAAGAGCACAAATTTTTAGTCACAATTTCAAGAAAATTCCAAAATTATTAAAAACTATCAATTTTGTGAAAAAAATTTCCAAAAAAACGTTAAAATTTTCAAAGCGGTCCTTTTTCTAAAAAAGCCGACATTTCAAAAAAAGTAAAAGAACGAGATTTTGAAAACAGGCTAATTTTCCAAAAAATGTCCAAATTTTCAAAAAGTCGAAATTTTTAGGGCATTATCCTAAAAAAGCGAATTTTCCAGAAAAGGTTTAATTTTTAGAAAAAGTAGACATTATAAAAATGTTCAATTTCCTGAAAGAGTCAACATTTTATACAAATCAAATTTTCAAACAAAAAGAAATTTTATAAAGTCAAAATTTTGAGAAAAAGTCAGTTTTAAGATTCGAAATTTTCAAAAAAAAAAAAGGTAGACATTTTTAGTCGCAATTTCAAGAGAATACCGACCCGTTGAAAAACTGTCTAATTTTGCGATATTAATTTCTTTTTTAAGTCGAAATTTTGAAAAAAAAATTGGATTTTCCAAAAAATATCTAGATTTTCAAAAAGTCGCATTTTTAGGTCAATATTTTAGAGTAGCATATTTTTCAAAAAAAAGTTAAATTTGAGAAAAAAGTGGAAATTTTTAAAATATGGTTTCGTGAAAAAGTCGAAATTTTATATAAATCAAATTTTCAAAAATATCGAAGTTTCGAAGAAAATCGGGAAAAGAAATTTTGTGAAACAATCAACCTTTCGAAAAAGTCAAAATTTTAAGATTTTAAATTTTCAGAAAAATGGTACAGATTAGGCGGATTTCAAGAAAATTGAAAAACTATCAATTTTGTGATATAAATTAACAAAAAAAGTCGAAATTCTCAAAAATGGTCTTTATTTTCAAAAAGTCGAATTTTTGAGGTCAATATTTTAAAAATGCGAATTTTCCAGAAAAGGTTTAAATTTGAGGAAAAAGTAGAAATTTTTAAAAAATAGTCAGTTTCGTGAAAAAGTCAAAATTTTATAAAAATCAAATTTTCAAAAAAGTCGAAATTTTCTCGGAAATCGGGAAAAGAAATTTAATGAAACAGTCAACCTTTCGAAAAAAAGTTTTAGGAAGATTTGAAATTTTCAAAAAAATGGTACATATTTTTAGTCGGATTTCAAGAAAATTGCAACAGTATCAATGTGATATAAATTAACAAAAAAAGGCGAAATTCTCAAAAATGGTGTTTTTAAAAAAAATTTAAATTTTGAAAAACGACGATTTTTTTCAAAAATGTCCAGATTTTCAAAAATACGAATTTTCAGGTCAATATTTATAAAAGGCGAATTTTCCAGAAAATTTTATAATTTCAAGGAAACAGAAGTTAAAAAATAGTTTCGTGAAAGTCAAAATTTTACACAAATCAAATTTTTAAAAAAGTCGAAATTTGCTAGAAAATCAGGAAAAGAAATTTTATGAAGTGGTCAAAATTTTGAGAAAAAAATTCTTAGTCAGAATTTAAAGAAAATCCAAAGTTTTGAAAAACTGTCAATGGTGTGACAAAATAATATCGAAATTCTCAAAAGCGGTCCCTTTTACAAAAGACGAAATTTTACAAACAAGCCATTTTTTCCAAAATATGTCCAGATTTTCAGAAAGTTGAAATATTTAGGGCAATATTTAAAAAAAAGCGAATTTTTCAGAAAAAGTAGTCATTTTAAAAAAATAGTCAGTTTCGTGTCAAAAAGTCAAAATTTAATTAAAATCATATTTTCAAAAAATGTTATAAAACAATCACAATTTCGAGAAAAAGTCAAAGTTTTAAGATTTGAAATTTTGAAACCCTCATTTTAGTGCTATAAATTTTCAAAAAAAGTCCAAATTCTCAAAAACGGTCTTTTTTTTTAAAAGAAATTTGGAAAAGTGGCGATATTTAGGTTTTTAAAAAAGTAGAAATTTTAGGTCATTTTAAAAAATCGAATTTTCCAGAAAAGGTATAAATTTCAGGGACAAATTTTATAAAAAACAAATTTTCGAAAAATGGAAATTTTCAAGAAAAACAAGAAAATGTTATGAAATGGTCAACATTTCGAGAAAACAAATTCTTAAGTTTGAAGTTAATTTAAAATTTTCAGAAAAAAAGCAAATTTTAAGTCAGAATTTAAAGGAAAAACCAAAATTTTGAAAAACTGTCAATGCTGTGGTAAAAATTTTCAAAAAATGTCAAAATTTTTAAAAACAGTCTCTTTTAAAAAAGACGAGATTTTAAAAACAGGTTATTTTTTCCAAAAAATTTTGTGATTTTCAATTAGACGAAATTGTTGCGGCAATATTTTAAAAAGGCAAATTTTCCAGAAAAAGTAGAAATTTTGTGAAACAGTCAAAATTTCGAGAAAGATTCAATGTTTTAAGATTTCAAATTTTCAAATAAAAATGATACAAATTTTTAGTTGGAATTTCAAGAAAATATCGAGATTTTAAAGCACCTTTGGGATATAAATTTTCAAACAAAAAAGGCGAAATTCTTAAAAATGATCTTTTTAAAAAAAAAGTCGAAATTATGCAAGAAAGCATTTTTCTAAAAAATGTTTAAATTTTCAAAAGGTCGAATTTTTAGAACAATATTTTAAAAAAGCGAGTTTTCCAGAAAAAGTAGAAATTTTATAAAAAAGGCAAAAATTCGAGAAAAAGTCAAAGTTTTATGATTTCAAATTTTCAAGGAAAAAAGTTACAAAATTTTAGTCGCAATTTCAAGAAAATACTGAAATTTTGAAACACTTTTGTGATATGAATTTTCTAAAAAAAGTCGAAAATCTCAAAAATGGCCTTTATTTAAAAAAAAGTCTAAATTTTGTAAAAGATCCATTTTTCCAAAAAAAAAATTTAAAAAATCAGAATTTTAGGTCATTATTTGTAAAAGGCGAATTTTCCGGAAAAGGTTATAATTTCAGAAAAAAGAAGTTTTCAAAAAATAGTCAATCATTTTATAAAAATCAAATGTTTCGTGAAAGTCAAAATTTTATAAAAACCAAATTTTTAAGTCGAAATTTTCTGGAAAATCAGGAGAAGATATTTTACCAAATGGTCAAAATTTCGAGAAAAAATTCTTAAGTTTTAAGATTATTTAAAGTTTTCAAAGAAATGGCAAATTTTTAGTCAGAATTTAAAGAAAAAACCAAAATTTTGAAAAACTATCAATGTCTTAATAAAAAATTTTTAAATATGTCAATATTATTAAATCAGTCCCTTTTAAAAAAGGCAAAATTTTAAAGACATGCCATATTTTTCTAAAAAATGACCAGAAAAGGTAGATATTTTATGAAACAGTCAAAATTTGGAGAAAAAGTCAGCGTTTTAAAAAAATTTCAAATTTCAGAGAGAAAGGTACAATTTTTATTCAGAATTTCAAGAAAGTACCCAAATTTTGAAGCACATTTCAAAAAAATTCGAAATTCTCTTTTTTTAAAACACTGGAAATTTTGAAAAAAAAGCAATTTTTCCAACAAATGTCTAGATTTTTAAAGAGCCGAATTTTTGGGTCAATATTTTTAAAAAAGTGAATTTTCCAGAAAAGGTTTACATTTCAAGAAAAAGTAAAAAAATTTTAAAAAGTCAAGTTTCGTGAAAAATTCAAAATTTAATAGAAATCAAATCCTTAAAAAAGTCGAAATTTTCGAGAAAATGAGGCAAAGAAATTTTATGCAATGGTCAAAATTTCCAGAAAAAATCAGTCGTAAGATGGGGGCAAGATGGTACGTGCCCCAAAGGCGACCTACATACAGTAGCCATATGAAAATAATGGGACCCACAGAGCTTATGAGAGCACCCCTTACCCTTCTAGGCTTTGTGCACCCCCCTAGGAAAAATTTCTGGATTCATCCGTGATTCGAAATTTTTTAAAAAAGGCACAAATTTTAGGATCATAAATTTTAAGAGTCGAAATTTTAAAAAAAGTCGAATTTTTTAAAAAATGTCCAGATTTCAAAAAAAGTCGAAATTTTTAAGTTAATATATTTTTTTTAATGCGAAAAATTTCGCATTTCTGGAAATCCACAAAGTTTAAATTTTCGATAAAAGTAAACTTTTCAAAAAATAGTTAAAATTTAGCGAAAGTCAAAATTTACAAAAAAATTAAATTTTCAAAAAACTCCAAATTTTCAAAAAATAAAAATATAAAAAAAGAGTCGAAATTTTATAAAAAGTCACAATGTTGAGAAGTCGAAGGTTTAAAATGATTTGCAATTTTCAAAAAAAGATACAAATGTATAGAGTAAGAATTTTGAAAAAAATATCCGAAACTTTGGAATGTCAATTATTTTTAGTTTATTATAGTTCACATTATTCTTAAAAGAGAGAAGTAAAAATTCTCCAGGGTGCCAGTGGCGTAAGTAAGGGGTATTGATGCCCTTGATACCGCCGTTACCTACGCCACTGGTAGAGTCCTCTGTTAAAAATAATATGAAGAATACTCGAGTAAAATAATTTTCAGCTCTATAACGTTACTTATTCAAGCTCTGAGCAAGTTTTAAGTAATAAATTCGCCTTATTTTCTTTTGATTCCGTATCGTATCGTTATCTTAAATGACCCTTAACAAGCTGTCAGTTGCACTCGTACATAACCTCAATTAAATGTCAACAAACTCGCACTAAACAATTTCGAGTTTGTTATTACCGCAAAATTAAATAGTGAAACGTGCAATCGCTCTGAGCGAGTTTTAAGTAATAAATTCGCCTAATTTTCTTTTGATTCCGTATGGTATCGTTATCGTGAATGACCCTTAACAAGCTGTCAATTGCACTCGTACATAACCTCAATTAAATGTCAACAAACTCGCACTAAACAATTCCGAGTTTGTTATTATCGCAAAATTAAATAGTGAAATGTGCAATCGTTCGATATTCGGTGTGTGTGTTTGAATGATGGATATTTTCTGTTACAGTATCAGAAATGCTGCAGTGCGCGCGACAGTGTAGCCGGAGAAATGGGTCCAAAAATTTCATCACTTTCGGAGAGTTTTGCGTATTTGTTAAAGAAATGAAAAAGCAAAGCCCCAAAGAAAGGCGAAACAACCAAACCAACCGTACGTATTTCCCATTAGTCCTAAAAAAAATTACCTCACTTGAACTGTTCCCTTTTAGGATGTACAGCAAACTGCGAGGTTTTCTTGGGTGGTTCTTGCAATCCAACGACGTGGAGAGCGGATACGGTGATTCCAGAGTTGACAAGACGCGGAATAACGTATTATAACCCAGTTAGTAGACCATTAACTCTCAATTCGAGTGGCTTAAATTCAATTTTCAGCAAGTTTCGATGTGGGCTCCAGAATTGGTCGCCCAGGAGTATCACGCTAAACAGTCAGCTGCTATTCTGTTTTTCGTCGCTGATTGTCAAACTAGGAACACTAGTGGTATGATTGAGGTTGCTTATCTAGTCGCTGCTGGTAGGTGTGTAATTTTGGTTGCATATCCCTATCAGCCTGGTCAAACAATTATGGGTGAAACCGTAACACCAGGGTATGTACTTTGTTGTACTTTTTTTAGTTTTATTAATGGGTTTAATGTTAATTTTTAGGGAGTTTGCAGATTTGGTGAATGCCCAAAGTAGTTTAATAATGTTAGTGAAAAGTAGAGGAGTAAAGGTCCATACACAATTGTCGTCAGCTGTTCAGTGTACGTCAGATATACTAAAGAATACAACTTGTATGGGATTAACGCCAGAAGAACAAGTTACTCAAAAATTGAGGTAATTTTTCCAACAGTTATTGATTATTTCAACAGTTGTTTACTTTAAATATACATTATTGGCTCTAAATTGATTCGATATTCAGGGGTGTAGCTACCGCCATATTAGCCGTATCAATGGTACGGGGCCACGATCGTGTGTAAGCAAAAATTCGCAAAGTGTTATCCACAATCTCACTTAAACTCTTAGGCTGTACTTCCCAAAGTAAAAATCATATCATAAAAAAGTGGCTGACGTGCCTAAAGAAGTTTTCACTTTAAAAATTGCATCTAGAAAAAGATCTCTTTTTCCTGGGATTAAGTGGGCACCCTAAAATTGGTAACAGAGAACTCTCACCTCCGATTACAACTGCAGCACCTGAAAGAAGTTTTTCAAAATTAAAACTGATAAAAAATTATCTAAGGATTTTATGGGACTGGAAAGTTAAAAATAATTGTTAAAAGCTGAAATTTTTGAAAAATGTAGACATTTTAAAGGACGGTCCAAACCTTCTAAAACATTTGGAATTTGAAATTTTGGAATATACCAAACTTTCAAAAAAAATTGAAGCCAAGGCAGAAGTAAATAAAAACTAAAATTTCAGGCAAAGACTAATTATTGAAAATTGAAGAATTTTAAGCCCCAAATTATTGAAGAAAAATCGAAATTTTTAAAAATGTCAGAAATATTCATAGGCAGTTAAAATTACCAAAAAGAGTAAAGATTTTTAAAAATAGGTCAAAATTTTGAAAAAGTTATAAAGATCTTGGAAATGTCGACATTTTCAGAAAATTGGAGAATTCGGAAAAATTACCGACATTTTTAAAAACAGTTCCAAATTTTTTAAAAGGACAAAGTTTTGAAAAATAGCCTTTTAAGAGTTAAAAAATAACCGAAATTTAAAATAAAAAGTCAATATTTAAAAAAATTGAGATAATTTCGGTGAAATTTTCAAAATTTTTGAAAATTCGTAATATACTGAAGAAAACCCAGAAATAACCGAAAAGTCAAAATTTTTGAAAATCCCGAAATTTTTAATAGTTTAAATTTTCAAGTCAAACATTTTGTAAAAAAGCCAACATTTTCCAATAAAACTTGTCATAAAAAGTTAGAATTTTGAAGAAATTCTGAAATTTAAAACAATGGTCGAAAAAAAAATGTCGACATTTAAAAAAAAATCAAATTTGACCAAAAAATACAAATTTTTCACAAAAATTCCATATTTTCTTCAATATTAAAAAAAATTTAATAAGTTACAATTTCAAAGAAATTTTCCCAAAAAAGTTGGAACAAAACTAAATTTTCAAAAAAAAAATTTATTTTGAGAAATGGTCGAAATTTTCAAAAAGAGTAAATTTTAGTGCCAAAATTTACAAAACAAAGTTGGAATTTTAAAAAAAGTCAAAAATTTTGAAAAGGTTAGAAGTTTTTAAAAGAAAAATTTTTAGAAAAGTTCAAATTTAGTTAAAAATATTTTTAAAAAAGTCAAAATTTCAAAAAAGTCTAATTTTTTTTGAAAATTTAAAAATGGGCAAAATTTCCAGCGAATTATAACCTATTCGCCAACATTTTTGAATAGAAACTTCATGGAAAGTTAAAATTTTTGAAAACAGTCCAAATTTTGTTAACATTTTCAGAAAAAGTCGAAATTTTGCAAAATTCCAAAAAAGTAAAAATTTTAAAAAAAATCTAAATTTTCCAAAAAAAAATCGAAAGTTTTTGTAAAAATTATTAAATTTTGAAGAAAAACGAAATTTAAAAAATATCCTTTGTCGAAAAAAATTGAAATGTTGACAATTTTCAGTCGAAATTTTAGAGTTGAAATTTGCAAAAAAATTGGATTTTTGAAAAAAGTCGAAAATTTTGAAAATAACTAGAATTTCTCAAAAACGTTTAAATTTTTTAAAAAATTGAAAAATTATAGTTTCAAAAAAAGGCGAAATTTTCGAGAATTTGAAAAAATGTTAAAGTATTCAAAAAATGTTCAAATTGAAAAGAATTAAAATATTTTCAAATTTTTAAACAAGGCCCAAATTTTTAAGGGTGTAAATGTTGAAGAAATGTCGAAATGAATAAGTCAAAGAAATTCTGACACAAATCGAAATTTCAAAAATGTGGAAATTTTCGAAAAAAAGTCGAAATATTTAGAAATTACTTTTACACAAATACTTCTATAAAAAATTTTCAAGGAATATTCGAAATGTTGGGAAAAATTTAAATTTCTATAAAAATCGAAATTTAAAAAAAAACGCGAAATATTTAAAAAAAATCGAAGTTTTCAAATAAAAAATTTTAAGTTATCCTAAGAAACCGAAATTTAAAAAAAAGCCAATTTTTTAGAAATTTAAACTTTTTAAAAAGTCAACATTTTCAAAAAGATCGAAATTTAAAAAGTCTAAATTTTAGTAAAGAAGGTCTAAATAAAAAAAAATCTTTTTTAAATCCTACATTAAAAAAAATAAAATTTAATAACAAAAAAAATCGAAAAACTTTGAGCGCTGGGTCTAAAACTTCATAATTATACTTCTTTCTAAAATTTCACTTTAAAATCGAAATTGTGAGTTACAAATTCTTTAGTTTTTTCGTAATTTGAATTTTCATTTTGATAATTGACAATTTAGAAGTTAAATTTCAAATTTGAAGTTTCTACTGAGTGAGTCGAAGTTGAGTTATTTTCACTGAGTCGAAGTAAGTCGATATTCCGACTGAATCGAAGTTTCGGGCAATTTAACTGTGTTGATATTCATTTATTTGTTATCGATTTCAGGAGACTGAGGGAAGTTTTCGATGCCAATGGGGGTCGAACGGGGGAGATCAGCCTAACGAATCTGCTGAAGGCCTACAAGCAAGTCACCAACAGTTCCTTAAGCGTGCATCAGTTTTATAATTATTTTAATACGAGTACATCACTTGGAGGAGCATTGCATACGGATATGGGGATATCGTTTGATAAATTTTGCGCCCTAGTTGCGGAGTTTTCCGTCGAGGGCTGCAACTCCTACTACACGAATGGTAGATTTTCAGATCCTTTTTACTGGATGTGCGCGTATGTGAAGACTAGATATTTGTTCCAAACCGTAGTTCTTCATCCTCTTGTCAGTGCTATAGGTATATGACGGTGCGATTTACACAGTTTTATATCAGTTGCTTTCTTTTTTATTTTGCATCATGTGCACTAGTTTTCACATACGTTCATCAATTTTTGGTTTGCTTTTTATCACGATCACATATCATGTCACACTAGATCAACTAGGGGATTTTGCAGGTTGGGCCATGAAGCCGTTGACCCGTCAATATTCGTGCAACAACAACAGTTGCAACAGCGAAACAGTGGTAGATAATAGTACAAAGGACGTAGCGCAGTATGATATATACTTAGGCGGTTCCCTGACCTCAAAAATGCATTGGAGGCGGGACGTGGCCATTCCTCTTCTCAAAAAACACGGTCTTTCGTATTATAATCCGGCGATAAGGGAAGGTTATGAAATAGTCGACAATATGACGATAGAAGGTTACGATAGGGAAAACAACACGACAGAATGCAAAATGAGCGAACGAATTCTTGAATGGAAGCAATTCATGGATAGAAGTAAAGTTCTTTTGTTCGTTATTACGAACGATACTCGTTCGCTAACTACTATGATTTTGGCCGCTTATTACATTGGGTTGGAGAAGGAAGTCGTTCTGTTTATGGAGGAACTACCTATGGAAGATTGCTCAGTGGTTAATGAAACCGTAAGTCTTTTCTTATTTTTAACAATAAAGATAACAAATTGAAATATGAAAATAACGCGACATTTTGAAAATCTTGAAGTATCCAGAATGATTTCACCAGTGGAAAGTGCTCGAAATTTTGATAAAAATGTTTCATCAACTAGAAATAATTGGCTCATTTCAATCCCTCATCTTGTACCGCCTATAGACTTAATTCCGTTAGATAGTTGTACCAATTTTCAATTTTTTGCAGCTGTCCGAACAAGCCGTGAAAGATTACAATAGAGGTCGAGTGTATTTGAAAGACTTGGCGGAAAGAAAACACTATCCGGTATTTGAAAACATCACAGAAGCAGTACAACACGCCATCAACAAATGCCAAAATGCCAGGTAAAATCCGGCTGCGAGTATGTGGAAACGAGTGCAAGTAACTGCCGCAAACGACATCCTCATCTCTAGTTAGCTCTCTTGTTGTTTCGTGGCTGTTCGAACAGTGTGTCGGATTTTTACCTAATTGTCGAATGTTTTAAGCGCATTTTTGTCGTGGACTGTGGTCTTTTTTGTGCATTTTTTTTATTTATTTAAGGTGAACTTGGCTCCTCAGCTACTAAATAATTTGTCACTTGAGCGTTGTCAAGTTTATCGAGAATCTCGATTGATCGTTTCTGAGTCTATGAGGCGAATCTTCAAAATTTTATCGCTTGATCCCAATTTTAAAACACGAATCATGGAACAGAAATGATCAGTTAATTTGACCAAATTGTATGTTATTCGAATTCAAAATTAACGCCTAACATTAAAAAAAGTATTGATATTATTGAAACATCACTGTTTTGTCACATTTTTTTTTTGTTTATATACATATGCATAGTTTGTAGATTTATTGATTATATTTATATATATTGTGTCTAATAATTAGTTACTGAAATAATTTATTTTAATAAATAATATTTGCGATGGTTCTTAGGGTATTTTAGTTTATTGCCGGAAAAATCGGAGATGTGGAGCATCACTTTTCGATATAATAAGCTGAATAATGACAAATTTTGAGGCCTTCGCGACTTAATGTCTGGCTTTAATAAGTGCCCAATCAGATAATAACGTACCTGAATAATATAGTGTTATCAACAATTTTACATTAAAACTCAATTTGTAAACGAACTGATTTCATAAGCGCCTAATTTGATACTAGAGCTCAGTATTGCATTTTACCCTAATTTTGTCATAATATGTCTTCCATACAAACCTGAAAGATTACGACAATTATCTTGCAAAAAATTTGGGAAGTTTATTGGTTAAAACATTTATTGAGTCAACGCTACAAATAGTATATATTTTTGCAGAATCATATATTTTTATTTACAAAATCAAAATTGTTATCATATTTGACGCTTGTGAAATCAGCGTGATCCTATTAATCCCTAATTCTATCTTTGAATCTCACATTTAGCTTAAAATATTTAGTGATTAGTAACGCCATTGGAGCGTAAGCAAATGTTACGATCACAGCGACATAACCTTAAATTGCTCGTTGTCTTCAAATCTGTGCGAAAGAAGAGATGTAAGGAGCTCTGTGATATTGCCAATTGTCGGTTGAATTTAAGGTTATGTTTCGAATGCAATTTAAGTATTTAAACAGTTGAGAGGATTGGCCGCGGTCATTTTTTATCGCGGTGTATTTATATAATTTTATTTAACAAGTAGTTACATTATACAATATGGTGACATCTAATATATTTGTACAATTTATTGTATTTATTTCTTCCTTTTTTTAATGTCTAATATAATGAAAATGCCCGAAACCTGCATTTTTCTTTATCATGAATTTCTGTAAAAGGTAAGTATTGTACATCTATTTACATATTAAGTTAAACTTTAGGTGAAATTATAATAAATAAGTAGCAAAATCGATAAAGTGGAATTTTCCTTCTAATTTTCGTAAGCTAATTGACCTGTTGACGTCACTGTCGCCATCTTTGTTGAGATTGCGCAATCGTTGATTGTAGGGATGTCGATCTGAGATCAATTAATCGAAAAATCGATTTTTTCAAGTCTCAAGATCGATCTCAAATATAGGATCGATCTAATACACGATTCAAAAATCCTAAGAATCGGATCGATTTACCTTAAATGCAGGTCACTGTAAATTTTATGAGGAAATTTTTTTAATTGTTATGTAAGTGTATTTATGACGTTATGTTATTATCTACTTCCATCTACTACAAATAACTGCGGTAATAAGTCAACGATGGCATATTTCTTTTCATTCACTATGTCGTTGACTAAATAGGAAAGATAACTGTGGTGCAGTGTTGCCATATATTTGAAGGTAAAATTCCGTACTTACGCAGTTAAAATTACTATACATTCACAAAAATTACTCTACGTTATTTTATTACCTGTTACCGGTCTTAAAAACTTTTATTTAGTAGTTGAAAACGTTACACGCGTATTAATAAATACACTACAAAACTTGAAAAAAGTTTATTTACTTTTTTTTAAGTAAAAATTACAAGAGCGTAGAAAGAACATCAATTTGAAAAAACATTATCGCGGAATGTTGACTTTTCCTCCTCTAAATCCCGAGATTAACGTCAAAATTTCGACTCTAGTATCAAAATTTCGAAAATAAGTCGAAATTTGGAGTTTAAAGAGTCGAAATTTCTAGAAAAGAGTAGAAATTTCAATTTTCAAATCAAAATTTAACGAAATGTTACCAAGGCGTAGAAAGCACCCCCTATTATTTTAAAACTTTTTTAACAGTTTCTTATCATTAAAATTATATATAAAATTACATTAAATTTTTTAATTACTATTTAATAAATCTCAATTTAGTACACAAAAAATTGGATATAATGGTTTTAACATCTAATTCTGCACAGACATCATTCTCAATACTAATTAACGCCAAACTATTTAGCCTATCTTGTGACATATTTGTTCTTAAGTAAGTTTTAATCAATTGCAATTTAGAAAAACTACGTTCGCCACTTGCTACGCTAACAGGTAAAGTCAACAGTATTCTTAAGGCAATTGAAAAGTTAGGGAAAGCTAAATTATTGGATACAATATAATTAAGAATATCAAAAGGTTTTCGAATATTAAAATCATTCTTCTGAAAAATATCCCGGAAAGCACACAACTCTTCAAATAACTCTATTGCATTTACATCTTTACTGTCGCCGTCCTTTAAAATAATCTCTAAATCGTTACAATATTTTCTTAAAGATTTCGTTGTCGCACTTCCGACTACTAGATTCATTAGATGCGAAAAGTTTGCAACAAAAACAAAAAAAACACGATTCAATTTTTCTGAATAAATAAGCCATGTTTTAGGCACTAACTCCCCATTTTCCATTTTTCTATTATAATATGTATCGTTAAATTTGCGACCGTGTGTATCTTTGGGATAAATAATTTTTTTTTTTGAACAGGACCCGTTTCAACTAAACTCGCAGTTTTTCGTCAATAATGCCCCATTCAGCTGGGTCTTCTAAATTTTTAAATACTACCGTTTCCTTAGTTTCGACGACAACTACATTTAAATCTAACTGTTGCGTTTCATTTATATCATGTTGTAGTTCTGAATGATCTTTAGAAAAACTCGTTGATGAACACGGTTCGATTCAACATATTTCTTCTAAATCAACTTCACTACAACCTGTGTCAGGATTTATAATTTTTTTAATAAAGTTGCTAAGAGACCCTGCTTGTTTTTTAATATTTGCGTCTTTCGCAGCTTTACGCTTACGGGATTAAGCACCAGATAATTTCTTTTTCGATTCCATGTTTTTTCTTAAGCACAAAAAGCACTAAAACTAAACTTGTAAAAAAAAGTTTATGCAAAACAATAATTCACTAATTTGCACAGTTATTAACCGGTTAATGCCTTATCCTGAGCAGTGCTCGCGCCAAATGAACGTATCCTACTGGGCCATCTCGAGCACTGCTCGCGTAAGTCAACAAAATATGTATTTTATGTCTCCGTATTCATAGTGAAGTTAGATTATTTATTATAATTTATTAAGTATTCTATAGATACTATATTTTAATAAAATTATAGTATATATCCGAAACTCGTGATGGCGCCCCCTTCGACGAGGCGCCCGCATGCTCCGCATGCGTTGCATGCCCGTTTCCGCCGGCCCTGGTAGAAAGGACATCGATTAAAAAAAATGTTATTTTAAAAATTTCGACTTTTTTCTCAAACTTAGACTTTTATTTCAAGTTTTCACTTTTTTCTCAAATTTCGACTCTTTTCTCAAAATTTCGACTTTGTTCTGAAAATTTGAACCTTTTTAAAATGTTACAATCATTTAGAAAGGAAATCGATTTAAAAAAAGGTTATTTTTAGAAATTCCACTTTTCAGCTCGAAATTTCGACTTTTTTCTCGAAATTTCGACTTTTTTCTCGAAATTTCGACTTTTTTCTCAAATTTCGACTTTTTTTCTCAGAATTTCGACTTTTTTCTTGAAATTTTGACTTTTTCCTCAAATTTCGTTTTTGTTTCTTCGTTTTTTGTTTCTCAAATTTCGACTTTTTTCTCAAAATTTTGACCTTAATATCGAAATTTCGAAATTCTTCTCAAAATTTCGACTTTGAAATCACTTTTGACCATAATATCGAAATTTCGACATTTTTCTCGAATTTTCGACTTTAAACTCAACATTTCGACTTTTTTCTTAAATTTCGACTTTTTTCTCAAAATTCAACTTTTTTCTGGAAACTATTTCGATTTTGTTCTGAAAATTTCAACTTTTTCGAAATTTTACAAAGACATAGAAAGGACATCGATTAAAAACATGTTATTTTTAGAAATTTCGACATTTTTCCCAAACTTCGATTTTAAGCTCGAAATTTCGACTTTTTTCTCAAAATTTTGACTTTTTTCCTCAAACTTAGATCTTTTTTCTCAAAATTTTGATTTTTTTCTTGAAATTTCGACTTTTTTCGCGAAATTTCGTTTTTTCCCCAAATTTCAACTTTTTTCTCAAAATTTTGACCTTAATATCGAAATATCGACATTTTTCTGGAAATTTCGACTTTATTTTCGAAATTTCGACTTTTTTTTCGAAATCTCCACTTTTTCTCAAATTTCACCTTTTTTCTCGAAATTTTGACCTTAATCTGAAAAGCTTAACTTTTTTTCTCGAAATTTGGTTTTTTTTCTCAATTTTCGATATTTTTCTCAAATATCAACTCATTTCTCGTAATTTTGACCCTGATACCGAAATTTCGACATTTTTCAAGAAATTTCGACTTTAAACTCAAAATTTCGAGCTTATAAGGTCAAAATTTTGATTTTTTCTCAAATTTCGACTTTTTCTCAAATTCCGACTTTTTTCTAGAAATTTTGATCTTAATCACAAAATCTTGATTTAAAACTCGAAATTTCGACTTTTTTCTCGAAATTTTAACTTTAATCTGGAAATTGGTAAAAAAAAGACCAAAATTTGCTTATTAAAAATAGCCAACTGTCAAGATTGTTGGGAAAGAGGAGAGGTGGGACGTAATTGTCGTCTGCCTAATTTAACCATAGAGTGTGCTTATTATAGAGCGACTTATTCTCGAAATTTCGAGAAAAAATTCGTTATCAAAGTTGAAATTCTGAGATTGAAGTCGAAATTTCGAGATTAATCTCGGAATTTTAGAAAAAAAGTAGAAATTTCAAGAAAAAAGTCGAATTTTTGAGAAAAAAGTTGAAATTTTGAATGTAAAGTCGAAATTTCGGGTTTAAAGCCGAAATTTCTAGTTTAAATCCAAAATTTCGAGATAAAAGTCGATATTTCGAGAAAAAAGTCGAAATTTCGAAAAAAATCAAAATTTCGAGAAAAAAGTCGAAATCTCTAAAAATATTTTTGGAAATCAATGTCCTTTTTAGGCCTTTGTAAAACGTCGAATTTTTTCTCGAAAATTATACTTTATATAGTGTCAATATTAAATTGTAAAAGGGTTGGTGCTTAGAATATAGTCTTATATTCTAAGGGTTGGTAGGGCTTAACTGTCATTAGCCTAACTTAACCATAGAATAAGAAATTTCTACTTATCTTGAAATTTCGTGAAAAAAAGTTGAAATTTCGAGATTAAAGTCGAAATATCGACTTTAATCGACTGTATTGGTGGATGGCGAGACTTGGGTTTCTGTCAGAGACAGCACATGGGGCCTTTCCTTTTAAAGGTGTTGGTGAACCGAGTTTAAATCTGAGTTTAGACCCCGAATGTTACAGAATTGAATTTTGAATGAATTGTTTAAAGGAGACTTGGTCCGTGGTACATTAAAATTTACCGTCGATTTTGGATTCGCTTAGAATCCAATGCAAATTGGCAATAATGTATAGAAATGTTGAGAACTTCGGGCTCTAGAAGGAGATTTTTGATTTTTTCTTATTATTCCCACAAATGGGTATACCTTTTGCCTGCTTTCAGAATCTAAGATCTCGGAAATTAAATTGAATTTGAAAAAAGTACTTCCATCCTTGCTTTATAAGTTCTCCAAATTTAAAAAGAAAACATTGACAAATGGGTATTGTCACTCTTTCTTTCCAGATTATGGCTGTTCATGAGTGGATCTCCATATTTGATCAATTCGTTTGCTATTCCGTCTTGGCGTGGTGGTTTGCCTGTCATTTGTTGGACTGTTTCTTTTGTAATTATAAAGCTTTGTGTCTTGCCTAGGTCTTGTTCTTTTACTTTGTTCTCCAAGTCTTCGCTTTATTCCTTCTTCTTTTATGTGTTTGTACTATCGTATAGGTTTTTAAAATGTGTTTCCCATTCTCCCGGTTTAATTTTGGTGATTTGTACATATTCGTTAATTAGTCTTTTTCGACTCAGCATATTCCAAATTCGTTTTTGTGCTTCATAAAGGTCGTGCTCAATGTCATTTGAGAATTTCTTCTAGTGTTCACGTTTTATGTTGCATTGTTTACCCTGTTCCTGACCAGTTTGTATTCGTCGTACGTTATCACTTTGCTTCTACATGGTGAGTCACTAAGCGGGAATCGGTCTTTGGTAGGCGTATCGTTCAAAATATCGAAAAATTCGAAAAATGTTTCGAATAAAAGTTGTTCGAAATAAAGTTCTCCACAACCTAAAATTATTGCTAAATATGGCGGCCTTCCGGTTGCACCGGAAATGAACACAACTTTCTTATTTTAAATAGAATACCCTATGTTTTTTTACATTTTTGGATTTCTTGTTAAAAATGAATATGAATTTATTAAGACGACAGAGGCCCTTAGTTGAACCGTTTTTACGTAATTTAATTTTTTGGTTAAATTTGACGATTTCGGAGCTTGACGCCATTAACGATATTTTCCAAATGCAATGACTCAGAGTTGTGTGGCATACAGTTTTGGATTAGCAAGATTTCTTGAATTTCTTCACATCCGTCGACTCAATTCTTCAGTTGTTCAAACATGCATAACTTAATTTTTTCAAAGGGAACCATCTATCTTGGATTATCTTATCGGATGCGAAATTAAATTACCTTTTTTTTGGTACCAGGTATTGCCACCTCCGTCCAATAATTTTTGAGAAATTTAGAATTTTATAAAAATTTTTGGAGAAATGGAAAGCTAAGGACGTAAGGAAAGTAATTTCACCAAGAAAAGTTGGGAAAACCAGAAGACCAGAAACCGTACCATGACCAAAATTATTTTTTGAAAACTAGGTCAATTGTTAGAGTAAGGCAAATACAATGGCCCAAATATTAATTATGAACTAAAATAATTAAAATTCAAAAAATAAACAATTTTATTAGAGTTTGTAACCTGTAGGTATGCCCAACGGTTTGTCGACCAGAGATGTTCAAATTTAGTGGCATTCTTCAGGTTGTAGCTAACTGGAAGTACAGAATACGAGAAAAAGGAGCGTAGAAAACCAAAGGCGCATGAAGAAAACCAAGTTTCAGTAGTGGCTGCTGCTGTCTAATATCCGCACTTAAGAACCAGAAGAATAAGTGTGACATTAAAAATAAGCCAAAAATCGGTTTCATGATTGTTGTGTAAAAACAAGTTTCATCCGTATCACACCTAGCTAGTGCAAGAACTCAATCAAGCTGACTAACAATTGATGTAGTTGTGTGAATGGACGTTACATAATCTGCAGGAACAAAATGACCGTTTCGGACATTGTACTATTTACCGACGAATGTACAAACATTTTTTAAGAACCGCTTCGTGGGAAGGAAACGATACTCCACGATACTGAAAATCATCATTGGATTTCAGTGTACAGCATTATAGAAAGTAAATAAACAATAAACAAATTGGTAACAGTAGTTGCAACAAATATTAAGAAGAATACGTAAACAATGGTAATAATAACATTAAATTAAATGTTCAACATAACCACCAGCTTCACGATGGCAAATACGCAGTCTCTGTAGCAAAGAATTGTTCACATCCACCAAGACGTTTTCATTGATATTTTGGAAAGCAACACGAACCCGGTCCATCATGTCTTTTCGGGTAGTTGGTGGTTCCTGGTACACAACTTGCTTAACATGACCCCACAAGAAAAAGTCTGGCTTAGTTAAATCCGGTGATCTTGCGGGCCATGCCACTGGACCTCCTCTTCCTATCCACTTGTTAGGGAATTGTGTATTGAGGAACTCCCTTACATCCCTTCCATAATGTGCCGGTGCCCCATCATGTTGCAACCACATTTGCCGCACGACAGCAAGAGGCAAATTGTCTATCATTTCGGGAAATTGATTTTTCAAAAAATGCAAGTAATTGTTGGCATTCAAATGTTCATTGAAGAAGTGTGGTCCGACAACAAATCTTCCTATGACACCACCCCAAACATTCAGAGACCACCTATGCTGATGGTCTAAGGGCCTTATCCAATGAGGATTTTCAATGTGGTAGAAATGGGAGTTGTGTCTTCCCACGAAGCCGTTCTTATGAAATGTACATTCGTCGGTAAATAGTACATTGTCCAAAAAGTCATTTTGTTCTTGTAGTTTTTGTAACGCCCACTCACAAAACTGCATTCGGTTGTTGAAATCAGCTTGATTGAGTTCCTGTACTAGCTGGACACGATACGGATGAAACTTATTTTTACGCAAGATTCGTGAAACCGAGGTTTGACTTATTTGTAATTCCGTGCTTATTATTCTGGTACTTAAATGCGGATCTTGGACAACATCAGCCGCTACTAAAACTTGGTTTTCTTTATGCGTCGTTGGTTTTCTACGCTCCTTTTTCTCGTATTTCGTACTACCAGTTCGTTCAAACCTCTCTCTCAATTTAGCGAATGCCGCTGAATTTGGATGTCTCCGATCGGCAAAGCGTTGGGTATAAATTATTGAGGCAAGAAATGGATTTCTGTCAGCACTGCCCAAGACGTAAACCATATCGACCAATTCTTCTTGAGAAAACATTGTCTTTCAGTACTAATACCAAGACCTCGCGACAACAATGAGATAAACTGTCAGTTATTGTCGGACAAACGAGACGAAACAAAACCGCGACATCCAGGGCTAACGCGATAATACGAAATTAATTAAAATTTTCACAAAATTCTAAATTTCTCAAAAATTATTGGACGGAGGTGGCAATACCTGGTACCAAAAAAAAAGGTAATTTAATTTCGCATCCGATAAGATAATCTAAGATAGGTGGTTCCCTTTGAAAAAATTAAGTTATGCATGTTTGAACAACTGAAGAATTGAGTCGAGGGATGTGAAGAAATTCAAGAAATCTTGCTAACAGCAAAGACGTAAACAAATACTCCATTTCTTCCTGAATCCAAAACTGTATGCCACACAACTCTGAGTCATTGCATTTGGAAAATATCGTTAATGGCGTCAAGCTCCGAAATCGTCAAATTTAACCAAAAAATTAAATTACGCGAAAACGGTTCAACTAGGGGCCTATGTCGTCTTAATAAATTCATATTCATTTTTAACAAGAAATCCAAAAATGTAAAAATACATAGGGTATTCTATTTAAAATAAGAAAGTTGTGTTCATTTCCGGTGCAACCGGAAGGCCGCCATATTTAGCAATAATTTTAGGTTGTGGAGAACTTTATTTCGAACAACTTTTATTCGAAACATTTTTCGAATTTTTCGATATTTTAAACGATACGCCTACCAAAGACCGATTCCCGCTTAGTGACTCACCCTGTATATTGGAAATAGGATTGGCTTTTTTTTGTTAGGTTCTTAATTTCCTCACGGAACCAAGGTTTCTTTTGTTTTCCATCACACTTTACTTTTCTCTTGCCTACGGCCTCTTCAGCAGCTGTTCTTTTTCCACGATGTTTCAACACTGTCCCACGATGGCCGTTTCCAAGACGCCAAGTATTATTATTTCGTCTTGAACCGGTATTTTGTCTAGCGTTGTTTGTAGATTATAGTAGAAAGTTGTCTTCTCTTTTTGGGTTTTTGCTATATCTGGAGCATACACGGATGCAACATCGTTCAAAAAAGCATCGATGTTTGAACATCGATATTTTTTTAATGAAACATCGTTGTCTCAAACATCGGTATTCGGTATCGATACATCGATGTTTTTCCAATGTTTTTTAAATATTTAATTGCGAGTTTAAGAAGTCAAAATTAGGAAAGTGTAAAAAAGACATCAATTTAAAAAGACATTTTTTTAGAAAATTCGAGTTTAATTGCTATTTCGACTTTCTTTCGAAATTCGGTGATTAAAGTTGAAATTTCGACTTTATCTCGATATTTCGACTTTATCTCAGGATTTCTACTTTTTTCTCGAAAATGCCACTTTTTTCTCGAAATTTCGCCGTTAATCTCGAAATTTCGATTTTTTTCTACAAATTAGATTATTTATTTTTTCCGCCGAAATCTACGTTTTTTGAACCGAAAGATTAACGTTTTGAAAAAAATAGGCATTTTGAGATTATTGACCTACATTTCAAAGTTAAACTCAATACTTTAAAAATTCCCCCTTTAATCTCAAATGTTTATAAAAAATCCTAGATAAAAATTCAAGGTTAAATGCTGGATTTGAAGAAAAAGCTCAAATTTCGAGGAAAAAACTAACATTTATAAAAATAAAATTTGGTTTAATGCAAAATTTTGTAATTTTGAAAAATGAAAGAAAGTTAAAAATGTCAAAATATTTAAAATAGCCAAAATTTTGAAAAAGAGTTTAAAATTTTTAGGAACTTCGGAAATTTAAAAAAAAAGTCGAAATTTTGATAAAACTCTTTTTAAAAGTCAGTCAAAATTTTGTAAAAATGCCAAATTTTATAAAAATCGAAATTTAAAAAAAAGCGAAGTTTAAAAAATTTTGGAGTCGCACTAGTTAAATCAAAAAAAAGAATTCGAAATATTTTAAAAAACAAAATTTTCAGAAAATTTCAAATTTTCGAAAAAGTCGAAATTTTAACAGACGAATTTTGAATAGAAATTTTGATAGTTAAAACTTATGAAAATATCGACATTTTCATATAAAGACAAAACTTCCAATAAAAAGATTTCAAAAAATGTATAAATTCTGAAAAAATGGTAAAAAATTTAAAGACAAAATTTTGAAGGAGATTTGAAAAAATACAATTTTCAAAGGCTAAATTTTTAAGGTCGTACAATTTTATCTAAAGATAAATTTTAATTTTGACCAAAGTAAAGATTTCCAAGAAAAGTCTAAATTTTAGAAAATGATCAAAATTCCAAATAGGACAAAATTCGAAAACAGTGCTCAAAAGCCGAAGTTATTTAAACAATGTGATCCTAAAAAAGTAAGAATTAAAAAAAAAATTGGAAATTTTGAGAAATACCAAAAAATTGCAAAAATAGGTGAAGCTTAAAAAAAATGTTTTGAAAAAATCTGAATTTTTCAAAAAGTTGAAATTTTAAAATAGTCTAAATTTTTAAAAAATAGTTGTCAATTCAAAAAACATCGAAGTTTTCAAAATAATTCCAAAGTTTTGATCAAAAAGTGAAATATTTAGAAAATTACAAATTTTGCAATTTTAAAAAATAGAGATTTTAAAAATGTCGAAATTTTTGAAGTAGCCTCAATTTTGAAAAAGAAATAACATTTTGAAAAAATTAAAAGTCGAAATTTTGAAAATTGCTGAAATTTTCATAAAACATTAAAATTTTCAAAAAAAATTCCTGATATTCTAAAATAATTCGAAAATTTTAAAAAACCTCGAACTTCTTAAAAAAGTCAGTTGATTTTGTAAAAATGCCAAACTTTTAAAAAAGCGAACTTTGAGTCCTAATAATTTTCAAAAGGGGAAAAAATTGTGAAAGGAGATAAAATTTTGGAAATTCAAAATTTTTAAAAGACTTCCAAATTTTGTCTCCTTTTGAAAATAAGTAGGACTCAACCTACTAATTTTCAAAAGAAGGCAAAATTTTAAAAGGAGACAGATTCAAAATTTTTAAAATAATTCGAAATTTCTTAAAAAACGAAATTCTTAACAAAATTCCAAATTTTCGAAAAATTGCAGATTTCGAATTCTGAAAATATATCAATAGTCGAAATTTTGAAAAATATCGACAATTTCATAAAAAGTTAAAATCTTAATAAAAAGTGAAGATTTCCAAAAAAGGGGAGTATTTTGAAAAATTCGAATTTTCTAAAAAAGTATTATGAGCCGAAGAATACGATTGAAGTTTAAATTTTTCGAACAAAGTGGACATTTCTAAATTACAGACATACATGGGAGAGAAACTTTAACTTTTAAAAGTTAAACTCAAAAATCTAAAAATTTGCACTTTAATCTTAAATATTTTTAAAAAATGTTGGAATTTTTGATAAAAATTCAAGACTTGAGTACGGATTTGGAAAAAAAAGTTTAAATTTTGGAATAAAACCAAAATGTACAAAAATAAAATTTGGTTTGATACAAAATATTAAGAAAATTTCGAAATTTCTAAGATAATTTGGAATTAAAAAGTATGCAATTTTCAAATTTAAACATGTAATTTTGATAAAAATTTCCAATTTCTGGTAGCAGATATTGAAGAGTTGTTTGCTCAAAAATTGACAACTTGTCGAATATTCTAAATTGGGAAATTAGGTTCTAAATTTTGAGAATTATGTTTTGGTATTAATTTGGAAATTTTTATTTTTAGCTTGAAAATTGGTCTATTTCTAAAATTGTTTGTTTTTTTTTGTGAATAGTTCAACTTTTTTAAGAGAATTTGAATTAAAATACGAAATTAACAAAATCAAAAGATCGAAAAAGGACAATTTATGTAAAAAAGTTGTCTTAAAAGAAGTGAAAATTTGAAGTTTAAGCTAGAAATCTTGATAAAATAAGAATTTTCCGTTTGCCCCAAAATATAAAATTATAAAAATTAAATAAATAATAAATAATTGTGAAAATTCAGTTTATGTTTTTCATCGCGATGCGATACATCGATTTTTCAAACATTGTTTATAAACTGAACGATGTATCGATATTTTTTATGTTTTACAAACGATACATCGATGTTTTCAAAACATCGAACTATCGTTTGCATCCCTATACACGCTTAGAAAGTGTGTTGTTGACGTCTTTTCAAGTTGAATCTTCCCTAAGATTCTGTCGTTAATGTATTTTATGTCTTGAATTTGTTTTTTTTTTGGTGTAACAGCATGCCTACTCCTGATGTGTCTCTCTCACTCTTTTTTTTGTAGTGAAATGGACTGGTCCTTGGTTATCTTCAAAAATTGAAATGCAAATCTTGTCCCCTGAAACCAAGAAAGATCTTTCTTGGTTTCAGGGGACAAATTCTAGTATGTCGTACCCCCTTTGCCTTTTTTCTTGGTCTCTGCAAGAGCGCAAATGTCTATATTATGTTTTTTTTTCCACTTCGATTAAGGTTTCTTGGTGTCTTTGTTGTTAAATGACGTCGCATTTCAAGTTTCTATTTTATATTCTATGTGTATTGAGTACATAAAATAACGTATCTCTTTGTTAGATGTTACGAAATAACGTTTGAACATTTTTTAAAATATCATATTAGTTTCATTTCCTTCTCACTACATGATTCTCAACAACCAGCAATTGCTGTGCCTACTCCGAAAGAGCAAGTGTCAACATTTCGGAAAAATTCCAATTTTGAGAAAAAAGCAATAGTCATAAAATCGAATTTGAAATAAAATTAAAATTTTAAAAGCCGAATTTTGAAGTGTTGAAATTTAGAAAAAAAGTTCGAATTTCAAAAAAGTCCAAATTTCTAAACAAATATTCTTAGCGGAATCTTCGTTTTTTTAAGTTAACATTTTGACTTAATATTTAAAATATAAGCAAAATTTGAGAAAGAAGCCGACATTTGCAAAATATTTAAACTACGAATAAATTTATAATTTTGCGATAAATAAACGCTAGAACTTTGTTTCTTGAAATTTCTAAAAAAAAAAATATTTTTCTCGAAGTGTTTATATTTTTATCAGAATTTCGAGCGAATTTTGTTAACTGAACACTTTTGAGAGTGTCTACTTCTCATTAACGAAATAAAAAGTAGTTTGTTTAAATGTAAATGTATGAAAAAACTCTAACAAAATAAATATAATTAAGTAAATGAAGTAGAGCTTAAAATATATAAAAATTTATTTAAATATTCCAATTTTAATCAACAAGTTTTGTCTTTTTAATTGGCAACAACAGACAAAAAAAAATTTGAAACATCAAACATTATAAAGGAGTAAACTTGTCGATTGGATAATGGTCCCTATATTTATTCACATGTAACTTCATTTCATTCATTTGCTTCCTAAAATACATTTTCATTAAAACTATGTAATGGCAACGATATTCTTGTTACCTTAAATGCTCTGGCATATTTTGGTAAACTCCCTCAAACACCTCTGTCCATTTAGGTTTTAATTTCTTTTCGGCCGCGTGGAAAGCTGTCATTACTTCTTTCCTCGCCTTTGCAACCCATTCTTTCTCTTTATTTTCGTTCCATAAATCTCTGGCTTCAAGATACGTTCTGAATTTTCCAATTGGATTATCTGTCTGAACCCAGCTATTTATTTCATCGACAGATCTGTAGGCTGAGCTATCGTCAGAAGTAGAATGATGGCCAACCCTACAATTTAAATTTTCTTTAAACACAAAATGCTGTACATAAGAGGCATATATGGAATAATTATTTGGCTTTTCTTCTGCAATTACCCACCTATAAGTCATAGCTTCAATCAAAACTGGCTTGTTCTCCTTCAAACAAAATTCCTTGGCAAACTTGGTAGCATTATATACAGCTAATATATCGTTACCATCCACCCTTATGGTATTGATGCCATATCCTGGACCCCTAGCAGCGATACCATCCCCTCTATACTGCTCGTTAGTCGGGGTGGATATCGCGAAACCATTATTCCTACAGAAAAATATAACTGGGCAATCCAAAGTTGCAGCAAAATTAAAAGCCGCGTGCGCGTCGCCTTCCGATGCAGCCCCATCTCCAAAGTAACAAATGACAACTTTATTTTTTCCCTTGAGCGCGTACGCCGCCCCCGCAGCCTGAGGGATTTGTGTTCCCAAAGGACTGGATATTGTAACGAAGTTGAGTTTCCTGCTGCCGTAGTGCACGGGCATTTGCTTGCCCTTACCAAGATCTGCTACGTTCCCGTAACATTGATCAGCAAACTGCTGCGCTGTGAATCCCCGCCAGATAAGAACGCCCGTTTCTCTGTATTGACCATATACTATGTCTTTTAGATCAAGGGCAGCCGCGCTTCCTACATGACTGGCTTCTTCTCCGCTGTTCGTCATGTAGAAGGAAATTCTGCCTTGACGTTGAGATTCGTATAAAATTTTGTCCATTACCACCAAAAAGGACATGTCTTTGTACATTTTGACTAGAGTTTCTTTTGGCAGTTTTGGATCTTGTAATTCGTCGATTACGACACCTTTTCTGTCCATTACCCTGTAGACTGGTATGGGCTCGTATGTGTGCTGTCCCGTAAATTGTAGCGTTTCCGTCCATGATGTCTTAGCTCCTGGAAATAATGGTCCTTCGTGTGTCGAAAATAACTGAAATTAAAATCACAAAATTTAAATAATAAACATTTAAATTTCTCTTCAGTTAACGTTCATTTTAAATTGGTATAGAGCTTTGGGAAGAAGTAATTTCGATTTCGTAAGATTGTAATGTTAAATATTTTATACGCTGTAGAAACAACTCTAATTCATAATATGTTTTCCATTTAGTTTGATGATTGTTTGATATTTTTCTTGCAATATCAGGATTGCACACAATTTCTTGTTATCATCAAAAACTGGACCAATAGCTAGTTCAAATCATAATCATTTGTGAAAATTTTGTCAGTTTTACGAAAATCGAAATAAGCGACATTCTGATGGCGCTAGGTCAGGACTATGTGGTGGACATGATTTCACTTCCTGACGAAGCACAGTGGGTCAATTTGATTAATTTCTAGCCAAAACTAAGAAAGACTAAATTTTTCTGACTTAAGGGAAGTAGCTTAATGACCAGTTCACTATCAAGAATAAAGCTTCTTGTTAAATGAACAATTAATTATAATTTTCCCATTTCAGGCTGTAGTCCTTAAAACGAAGAGGTGTTTAAGTAAATAGTTCCACAGTGAAGTGTCAGTATATTTGCGATTGCCATATAATTTGATTATTTAAAAAATTAGTCATAATTCATGTGGAACAAGTTAAGAATCCTATTTTAGATCAATATTTCATTTTAAAAAATAACATGCAGCTTATGCCTTAAAGTCAATCATCAAATGAAAGATCTCAGACATCCATGAGGTAAAATCAACAAATTTAATATTTTTGTTTGTTTCATATTTACCTTAATAAACTTTAGCCTTGTGGTATTTTTTTATATATTGAATGAAGTATGGACTTCGATGTTCTACAATTTTTGGCTGCGCCTAGCTGTGCCTTTTTTTACCATAACGTTTTAAACAGAATGATGGAGATGAGAGAAATTCCCACTTTGGGAGCTACCAACTGATTCAATTTGACTCATATCATTTCGAACCCCTTACTACACTCAAATTTTGCAAAAAAAATTGTTTTACTAGTTTTGAAATACTTTTAAATTGAATTATCCTCGAATTATTTTTTTTTAATTAGAAATTCAATTCCTAATACTCACCGTAATTTCTTGGGGATAATTTTTTCAATATTTTTTCTACAATGACTAACTATTATTAAGTAAGTTTTATAATTTTAAAAGTTTTGGCCAAAAATTATTAATTTTGACCCACTGTGCGAAGGTGCAAAGCTTCTGGAGATTAACCAGAAATAGATTTGAACTTTGGTTTCTGGTTCGGCCTAAACCAAATAACAGTCATGAACTTTCTTTTTTTATTTTATTTATAATAAAATTATTGATGTCTTGTCTTACTTGTGTTACTGTGATTAAATATTTAAATTTACCTAACAACTCTCCAGCATCGGATCTAAGCAGGGGCAAACCGAGGTTCTTGCCCAAAGTGACGGTTGAACGAATAGGTAATTACAATTTTTTTCGGGTGTATTTACGCTGAAATAGAAATTTCCAAATCAACGGGCTGTTACTCGCTCACAGTGATTTCAATATCACTAAATAAAAAGAAGAAGAAAAAAGAGACAAAAAAAGGAAAAAGAGAAAGACAAAAAGAAAAAAGGGTGAGAGGAAGGGGGCGATGATGAAGATAATAAAGATGAGGAAGATGATAAAGATGATGAGGAAAATGATGAAGATGATGATGAAGATGATAAAGAAGATGATGGAGATGAGGAAGATGATGATGATGACGAAGATGATGATGAATATGAGGAAGATGATGATGAAGATGAGGAAGATGACGAAGATAATGATGAAGATGATAAAGATGACGAGGAAGATGACAAAGATAATGATGAAGATGATAAAGATGATGATGAAGATGGGGAAGATGATGAAAATGAGGAAGATGATGAACATGATGATGAAAATGAGAAAGATGGGGAAGATGATGAAGATGATGATGAAGATGATGATAAAGAAGAAGATGATGATAAGGTGATGATGATGATGGTGAAGATGATAAAGATGAGAAAGATAATGAAGATGATGTAGATGGTGATGAAGATGATGATAAAGATGATGATGAAGATGATAAGGATGATGATGAATATGGTGAAGATGATAAAAATAAGGAAGATAATGATAAAGATGTTAAAGAAGATGAGAAACATGACGAAGATGATAAAAAAATGATGATGAAGATAATGATGAAGATGATGATGATAAAGATAATGAAGGTGATGAAGATGAGGAAGATGATAAAGATAATAAAGATGATGATGAAGATAAGGAAGACGATGAAGATGGTGAAGAAGATGATGATGAAGATAACAAAGATGATGGTGAAGATGATGAAGATGAGAATGATGATGAAGATGAGAATGATGATGAAGGTAAGGAAGATGATTAAGAAGGTGATGAAGATTATGATGAAAATGATGAAGATGAGGAAGATGATGATGATTATGATGATGATAAAGATGATAATGGTGATGATGAAGGTGATAATGAAGATAATGAACGTGATAAAGATGAGAAAGACGATAAAAATGATGAAGGTAATGAAGATGATGAGGAAGATAATGAAGATGGAAATGATGGTAAAGATGATAAAGATAATGAAGATAATGAAGATGATGAAGATGATGGTGAAGATAATGAAGATAAGCAAGATGATGAACTTAAGGAAGATGGTGTTGAAGATGATGATGAAAATGATGAAGATGGTGATGAACATGACGAAGATGGTGATGAAAATGATGAAGATGGTGATGAACATGATGAAGATGGTGATGAAGATGATGATGATGGTGATTGATGATGATGATAAAGAGAAAGATGATGATGATTAAAATGCTAATGATAAAGAATATTAAGAGGAAGCAGATAAAGACGAAGGTGAAGAAGAAAAATTTCACAGTCAGGAAGAAACAAAATATTGCTCAAGTTATGCTTCTGAGGTGAAAACTACTACTTTGTTTTTATTTTTATTTTTTGGTCCTCAAATAGTTAAAAGTAACGAGAGGGATTCCAATGTCAAGTTTTTGTTCTAACTCTAAGAAATCGTAAATCCGGTGCTGCCTTTTTCACAAGAATAAAATAATAAGAGTAGTTAAAAATGTTCATGCTTTTAATTCAAAGTTTGGATTTTTCCACTTTAAATTTCTGACATTTTGTAAAAATCAGATAGTGCTTAGAGGAGTGAAAATACATCACTTTTTCATTTGAAATAAAAAATAGGGTTTAATGCTCACCCCTCAGGAGATGCAAAAAGACTGATCTAAAATGTATCACGCGTTAAAGAAAAATTAAAGTGTCTCAAGAATGTTGCAAGAAAAAATTAGTTCTTTGTGAATATAGAGTGTGTCCCAAGGTACAGTATCGGAGAAGGATTTCTTTTTTTATTTGTGGATTTACGAGAAACAGTCATTCTTTATGAAAACTCCCTTTTTTATTACCGCCTACATTTCTTAGTAACAATTTTCGAAATCACCAAAAATAACAATAATTTACTCTTGACCATTTTTTGAAAATTCCAAATATTTGAATTTCCTGTACAAAAAATAATGAAAATGTCATTTTCACTGTAGGTGTTTTTATAAAGAATGACTTTTTCTGATAAATCCACAAATCACTAACTTATTGACTCGGTATTAATGACAATTTTTATTATTCGATTAGATACTTTAAATCAAATAACGAACTTTTACTATTTGATCAAATTTATACTTCAACAGTAAAGATAAATAGTCTGTACAACATGCACATTTTAAACGGTTTAAAATTTGTTTAGTTAGAGTTCAGCGTGCATAATCTAATTAAATTTACCTTTGCACTCAAGTTTTTCCTTAGTACTCGTTTACACAAGAATCCGATAGTTTTAAATGTTGCCATGATCGAAGAATTTAGATTTCCACTTTCTACTACACTGATAACAGTTATACAATTTTTGACCTCATGTTTGCCGTAAGCTGATAATATTATGCGAGTAAAACTCGATTGTATTTATATCAGAATTTCATATGGTTGTTTCGTAAGCAACTTTTATCTGTAAAATGACGAAAATAATGTAAAATTGTGTCGATTCAGTCGACAAATCGACGACTTGAACGTTAAAAGTGTTCTGCGTTTAAAGAATGCGTTTACTTCGACCTCTCTTGAACCTCGCTGTGCCCAATTGTCTTTATTCAAGTTTTCAAAGAGTAATTATTATATACAATAACAATGAAATGCACATATCAGTTGATTCAAACAATAATTTATACGAGGTACACCCATAAATTCCGCTATCGCTAGAATTTTGATTTTGAAGTGGAGGAAAATTGAAGATTCCCTGCTTATTAGTTGGGAATTTTAATAATTCAGTAATCTACAAGAACCGTTTTGAATTACCAGATACCACTAAAAGAATTTTTCAAAATTATCATCAACAAAAAAATGCTTTGAACTAGTTCTTTGTCTTTGCCTCAAAAAAGCTCGGCCAACTGTATAGCAATTAATTGAATTAATTTCCCAAGCCAACTAGCACTGATGAGGGACTTTCCACGTCGCCAACTATTCTCAGATATAGCAATAAACAAAATTGTGGTATGGCTGAATCTTATTCCTCGCCAACATCTTCAAGGGCGGGCTGTAAGGGTTTCAGCGTAAAAAAAAAAACACTTTTTTGCGATTTTTTTCTCAAATATGGATTGAGCAATTTCATTCGAACCTTTTGTATATTATTGAGCATACTTTTGACAATGTTGTGTAATTTTTTCATGCAGAATTATTGAATCATAAGCCGGTAACATAGCTTCCCCCAGAACGTCTTGGGAAAAAAAAACAATTTGCGGTGTTCACCATAACTCGGCCGGAAATTATCTGAAAATAAAAAACCATGAAAATTAGTTAAATTATAATCAAATCTTCCCCCCAACGTTCTCTGATAATTTTTTTTTTTCATTTAAAAATTTTTGGCGGCCATCAAAAGTGTGAACTGTTATTTTCTACGAAAAATTCCGCAATTTTGTGGGTGAGAAACATCCTTAAGGTAAAAAAAAAATTAACTAAACGTTGGGGGGCGCTATTTTACATGTCGAAAATATGTACAAAGTTTGAAATGAATCGGTCAACTAGTTTTTAAATGGCAGTGAACACGGACTTTGAAAAAGTGGTTTTGAGAAAAACGCGTCTAAAGTTTATGAACTAAAAAAGTGAAGAAAAAAATATTTTTTTTCCAACTTACACAGAATCATCGATTCCAGCTCCATACAACAGACTTCCTGAGGCATTGTCGATGTCTTCAACCTCTTTTCTCTCAAGTCTTTGTTTTATTCTGGCTTCTTTGCTCTGCTGCTCAACTTGAATCTCAGCCCTGTCAATGCGATTGCTGTCCGCGAATGTCGCATAATCATGAGCGCTTGGGCCGACGCTGACGTTCATGTCAGACAGAAAAGTTAGGAAAGCACCAGCACCTTCATTGAAAGTGCATGCAGCTACATAAGATGCAAATTCAACAATTTGTCTGCTGCCAGATAATTTTTTGGTGCAATTCTCCAAATCAGCTGGTTGACACTTTCGTTGGCATTTTGAGTAAAGCCTCCAAGACACCTTTCTAGAAGTTCGTCTTTACTCAAATCTTCATAAATCGGTTTGATCGCTTGTATGACATCTTCTGGAAGTGAAGTGTAGTCATGTTTGAAATTTTCCACTCCTGTTGTGGCCAAAGCTTTTTGATATGGACACCACGAGTTCTCACCACTCATGCACTTATGGTGTTGAGGGTTATCGTCTGTTGACTGCTGGTGGTAGAACGTTGCCCAGATTGCATTTTTCATTCCTTCATCACAATTATGTCTGATTACTGATCCGTAGTATCGACTCAAATTATCAATGACTTTTCCAGTGAGCTTTCCTTTGCCGCCGAGTAACTTACTTTGCCTTGTTTTACCAGCATTTTTTCCGGTTTTTACAACTTTATTTTCTACAGTTTTATTTACTAGATCACGTAGACGTTTACCCATCCTTTTTTGCACGTGACCTATACATTCTTTTTTATTTATAGTGAAATTTTCACCGTAAGGTTTAGCTTTCACTAAATTGCCGTAAGTTTTACTGTCACCGTCTCCGATATAGTTGCTGATCTTTGCTCCGTAATTTTGTACTTATCGGGGGAACAATTCGATAACAGCATTAACTTCCATATTACCTGATGGTCCGGTGTGATGGGCTTGGCATTCATCATTTTCAACATGTTCTTGGTACCACTCTTCAAATTCATTAGAATTTAATTGCTTTCTCCATAATTTGCAAGCCTGACAATGCGAACTACTTATGAAAATATCGATAACTTTTCCAGACCAATATCCAATCAAGGAAGTGACGCCAAAGGAAGAGCTGAAGCCTTGCTTCTGCCACGTGCCATCACCAGAAACGGTCAAAGTGTCTGACTCCGAATTTGCACGTGTTTGCCGTTTTTCTTCGTCTGCGGCGGAAGCAAGAAATTTTTCAGCATTCGTTTTGATGCTGCAGCTAATTGATTTCATGAGATCCAAATAAAAAATTTATTGCAGCCTGCTAAACCCAAACCTAATATACGCATTACAAAGGCAAAACGAGTGTTGATTTCATAGCGATGACCAGTTTTCTCACTCGACGGTATAAAGCATGGATAACAATTTGCACATTTGACTTGGATTTGGAAGCCAAGGCCTTCTTTTTTGCAGCTTTTGAACTCAACTGAACCATCACACTGAGCACATTTCACTAAACTTGTGATGGTTGAAAAAACAAGCAAAAAATCGATGATTCTGTAATCTTTTTCAACGTCTTCTGGTACACTTGCACTGGTATTTAGCTTGATTTTCTTCGATGAAGCACTTTTTGTGGTAGCTTCATCTTTAATTATTTTATTCGGATTAAACCTTTTTTTTGATCTACACAAATAAGTCCTTCCACTTTGTCGGTCTTCTCTCGAAATTTTGCTTACTCTCGGCATTTTTGTACAGGAAATTTTTTGTGAAAATTATAAAATGACAAGCGCACGGTCGAACGTCTAACGACAAACTGACTCTCGTGCCTTCTTTTAAAATATTGTAGTGTATAGTATAGCAATGACTAAACTGTATACCTGTTCGACAGCTACACTGCTATCCCGACCGCCCGCAGCTGTTAGAGTTATAGCGTTAAAGGCCAGGAGATTAATAAGACAATAACTTCAAGAATATTGCTTAAAATTTTAAGGACATATTCTTGAAATGTTAAACAATAAGATAAGACAAAAAAAATCGATTTTTCGAAAGTGAAAACCCTTACCCCGACCTCAAGGCAGTCCCTTATTCCTTTGAAATTGCAAGCACTGATCCCAGCATTTCCTCTCAAAGTCATTAAATGAATTCAGTTAGAAGGCATCCACGATTGAGATTCATTCTCTCTATCAGATCAAAGAAATCCCCTTTAATAAGCTTGTCATTTACAAAAAGTAAAAAAGTCGTAAGAATCATCAAAATCGGATACGTAAAATGCATGAGGAGCAACGACTCTTATTTTTGCTAAAACCTTTGGAACTGCACGTCTTCGGACATACCGTTTTGAGATGTTTCCTCATACATTTCACAGTCAGTTGCTAGAGCCACTAGCACAGCTGCTTAATAGAGTCAGATGCTTTGGAACGAAAATCAAGCAAAATGTATAATTTCCGGTTATAAGAATCAAATTTATGGATAATGGAATCAAAAACTCAGAAGCAATCGGTTAATGATTATTTAACAACGCTCTCCTAGGCTTAAACCTTCTAATCTTCGATAAATTTCTAATCTATATCAAATCTATTGTATTTTTGAAGAAAATTCAAATAAGACTAACAAACTGGCATATTCGAAGTCAGGCCATCTGACCTAGGGAAGAGGGCTTATTTAGGACCATTAATTTTTATTGTCCCAATTTCCTGCATTAAAGAAATCTTTAATGCAACATCTTTCAGCGCATGGGCGTGGTAAGGATTTCATTCGAGAAGGGCAACAATCATTTTGAAAAATTGATGGAAAAAGTGTATATGGGGATCAAATTTTCCGTTTATATTTGAAAAAACAGTCAGAACTTGAATCGCAAATAAAAACCAAACCTTTCGGAAAACTTCGAAGTGTCGAAATTTCGAAGAAAAAGCCAAAATTTTCAAAAGTCGAATTTTGTGAAAAACTGACATGTTCAAGACTAATCGTAAATCGAATTTAAAGAAAAAAAATTAGTCCCTAATTTCAGTTTTTTCATATTTGTCATATTTACAAGTACTATCATGGAAGATGCTCGCAGGAACTAATAGGATTGATCCCCCCAAGGGCAAGATTCTTGAGGCATACTAGACAGTCGAAGACAGCAAATTCCTGTGCGGTCCAGCTTGACACAGTGAGGTCTTCTGTCTACGGAGACTCTTTTTTCTACAGAACTTCCAAGTTATGGAACTTGTTACCGAAAGGAATTTTCTCCAAAAATTACAATCTATCCTTGTTTAAGAAGGCGGTTTTTCGCCATCTATCCTTGTTTTCGCATTCTACTCGCAGTGCTTTGAAAGCATAATGGGGTTACCCTTTGCGAGTGGATTAAATTTAAAAAATAAAACCTACTCTGTGAAGCAAAAGCAAAAAGCATCGTCTTCAAACTCGAAATTTAAAATTTTTCTAGAAATTTTGCAATATCAGTCACACAATTGTATATTTTTTTAATATAACTAGCCATGTACCCGATGAGATTACATTTCAGGAACCATTAGATTTTTTTCAAACGCTAAGGAGAAAGGAGTTAATTTTTGGGTAACTTGCTTTGCATTTTCACCTCAGGTGTTTTAAAGCTTTTTTTCCCAGGCCGACATTTATATTTTGATACATCAAAACCCTTAAATTTGTCAAATTGAGGTTAAAACGACGTCACGTGTTATCAACGTTGTTCGTTCTGCAGCAAAATAAAGATTCTCGGTTTTCCAGTTTTACCGCTGCATGGTCGCACAGGTCAGAATTACGATAAGCAAAATAAACACTACCGCGCCGTGGCAAGAATATGTCATAGAGTCTAAGTGATGAGTTAACGCCATATACTATCAGTCCGGCTTGACATAGTGAGGACTTCTGTCTACGGAGACTGTTTTTTCTACAGAACTTCCAAGCTAGGGAACTTGTTACCGAAAGAAATTTTCCCCAAAACAACCTACAACCTATCCTTGTTTAAGAAGGCGGTTCATCGCCATCTATCCTTGTTTCCGCATCCTGCTCGCAGTGCTTTGAAAGCATAATGGGGTTACCCTTTACGAGTGGATTAAACTGAAAAAAAAAAAATTCTCGAAAATTCACAAAAACTCTTTTTTTCTAAATTTCCTAAAAATGTAGTACATTTAGGTTTTTATTAAAATTTGATTCCACTTTTTAAAAATAAAAAATTTTGAAAACAAGTCAAAATTTTGAGAAAAATTCCATTGAGAGTAAAAATTTCCAGAAACGTCGCATTTTGAACTAAAAGAAACATAAATTTTCATTATAAACAAATCAGAAAAAGTTAACTTACTAGTGGATTTAAAAAATATTAATAATTTTTTAAAGATCCTGTCAAAATGTCAAGAAAAGATCGAAATGTCTCAAAGAAAATTCAAAATTTCCAAGAAAAAGTTCAATTTTGAGATTTTCTAAGAATATAGAGGTAATTTCGAAAGCGACAAACTTGGAGAAAAAACCAAATTTGGGAAAGTTGGAATTTTTAGAAAATCAAATTTAAAATATAAACCCAACTTTTCGAAAAAAATCGAAAAATGTTTAAATCTTGAAAAATGCCAAAATATTTTCAAAGTTCGAATGTTGTGAAAAGAGTCGAAATATTTGAAAAAATTCATCGAATTTTGACATTTTCCTCCAAATATTTACTTCATTGTTCCAATTTTGACATATTTAAATTTCAGTAAAGAAATTGAATGTACAAGACATCCCCAGAAAACAGATGAAATTCGAGAAAACCGAATTTCAAGGACACAATCGACATTTCCAGGCACTAAAACATCGCATTTTGAAATAAATGTCGAAATTTCGAAAATAACTGAAATTTTGAGATACAAGTTAAAATGTCTGGAGTTAAATTCAAAAAAGTTGAAATTTTAAAAAAAGACAAAGTGACAGAATTTTAACGGAAAAAATGTTTTGTGAAAGAAAAGTCCAAAAAGTAGAATTTTAAGAATGAATTCGAAATTCCGACAAAAACAAATTTAAACTAGTTTTAAGAGGAAAAAAATTTAAATTTTCAAAAAAGTTAAATATTGGATTTTGAGATAAAAATATGGAGAAAAATGCAAACTTTAAAAAACCAGTCAAAATTTCTGAAAAACCAAGTTCTCAAAAAATCAGAATCTTTAAAAAAATCCGATGTTAATAAAAATAACGAAATTTCTGAAAACACAACGAAATCTCGGAAAAAAAGTCGAAATTTGCAGAAAAACTACCAAATGAAGAAAAAGATCGAAATTTTTCCAAGAAAGTCAAATTTTAAGAGAAAGGCACAATTCTGAGAATAGTTGTTTTCGAATAAAAAATCGAATTTGGAAAAAATCAAAATTTTAAGGAAACGACGAATTTTAAGGGAAAATTTTTAGATCTCCAGGAACATAGATGATAAGATTTTAGGTTAAATTTCAAATTTTCAAAAAAGGCGGATTTTGGGAAGAATATTAAAATTTCGATTTTTTTTTTAAATTTGTTTTTATTATTTTTTTTTAAGTTTAATCCACTCGCAAAGGGTAACCCCATTATGCTTTCAAAGCACTGCGAGTAGGATGCAGAAACAAGGATAGATGGCGATGAACCGTCTTCTTAAACAAGGAAATTTCGATTTTTTCTCGAAATTTTGAAAAACAAAAACGAATTTAAGAAACAAAAATTTGAAATTTTAAGAAACAGATCGAAATTTCAGAAAAAAAAAGGCGAAACTTGGTAAACAATCGAAATTGCCTAAAGAGAGTAAAGTTTTATTGAAATTTTAGAAAAAGGACGAATTTTGAGAAAAATGAAATTCCCGGAATTTCCACCAGAGTGCTTAAATCAGAGACACACGTGCGCCCCGATCTGCCTCACCCTAAGATTTGCAAAAAATCAGAATCAAAATTTCCAGATTAATATTTTTAATTTTTTATCAAAACATAAATAAAATTTCAGGAAAAAGTAAATCTTGATAAAATCGGTAGAAAATTTAAAGAAAAGTTAAAATTTGCAAAAAAAACAAATTTTATGAATTTGTGAAATAAAATAAATTAAATTTTTGAAAAAAAAACAATGAATGTTGAGATAAAATTTCGAAATTTTGAGGATTCTGATAAAAGAAATCCAAAAGAATAAATTTGAAATTTCAAAAGAAAAATACAAATTTTGTTAAAAAAGACAAATTTTGAAAAAAAAATGGAATTTTTTTGGTAAAAGTCTCCTCAGTTGAATAATATACATTTCCGTATAACTGCATGAGCCCTGCCCCATTCTACATTCTAGCTACTCCTATGTTGCAACGTGAAATCTACTTCGTTGCTCTGGTTTTTCCTGTAACATGTTTATTTAGAAATTTCAGACTTTTTCTAAAAATTTCAAATTTTTGTCACAGATTTTTTACTTTTTTCCAAACTACTACTTTAAAATCGAAATTTTGAGTTTTTCTTTTATTTGTGATCGCTGAAATTTCAAAGACATTGATTTTATTTTAAATTTTAACCAATTTTAACTATAAATTTGAAATTTTTCTAGTTTTCTTAAAATTTCGTCTATACTAAAATTGAAACGGCTTCTATTTTTTATACATATTAGGATTTATCTCAAAATTGTAACATTTTTAGATTAAACTTAAAAATTTAAAATTGAAACTTTGACTTTTTTCTCAAGAATTTCCTTTAAATTTTGTCGACTTCAAAAGTAGGATCTCAAATTCTTGAAAATCTTTATTGATTTGGAAGTTTTTGTCGAAATTTAAGACGTTTTTGTCGAAATTGACTTTAATCGTAGATTTCACTTTTTTTGTGGAGATTTTGAATTTGTAATTGCTTTTATAAATTCCGAACTGTTTTCAAAACTTAAATCTAAAATTTCTAGTTTACTTACAATTTGAATAACTTAAACTCCGAAAACAGTCTATGTTATAAATTTGTTTCTTTTTTTTCTAAAAATTTGAAGTTACAGCTAAAATTTTTTATCTGAAATTTCGACTCAATAGCATTTCTTGTATTTTCTAAAAAAATCGACTTTTTTTTCAACATTTTGCGTTTGAATTTTTTTAACAGGTCTTCGAACCGGAACTAAACCGAAACCGAAAACCGAAAAAAACCGTTATTTTCGCCGGAACGAAAACCGGAACGAAACCGAAAAAAAATATCGGCTTATTTCGGTTCGTCGAACTTATTATACTTAAAATATTATTTATTTTATACTTAAGATTGGAATTTTTTTTGAAATTTCAATTTTTATTTCAAAATTGTACACAATTCTATGCAACTTTCATCTCATCTTCATCTCTCATTTCTGATTAGATTAGATTAGAAACACACAATTTTCACATTTTCAACCCAAATAAAAATTTGAATCTTTTATCAAGATTTTCAACTTTTTCTTGAAATTTGGACTTTTATCTGGAAACTACTCGAAATATTTCTTTTCTTCTTCTAAAATTTTCTCTGTTGTATCTTTGGAATTAAGTAGTAGCATGTTTTTCATTGAAGCAAGAGAAACTCGGTTTTCCTTGCAATTTTTTTGCAAATTCGAGTTTTTCTAGAAATTTTTCTGTAATCTTTTTTTTTAAATTCTTTCTTTGACTTTGATGCGTCTATTTTTTGAAGTTATTAATCACATTTTCGATTTTTCGTCAATTTTTTTCCTTCAAATTCTACTTTGATTTTAGTATTTCAATTTTTTTCGAAATCCCAAATTTAAATTCCTGCTGCCGACTTCCTAAATCTTCCAAAAATTTCAAAATATGATTTTTTCTCAAAATTTTCGCTAAAATCTCGCAGTTTCAAATTTAACCTAAAATTTTTTAAATTTCAAGTCAAAATTTTATCTAAAAATCCAACATGATATTCCAATTTAAAGCCGGGTCGAAATTTTTACAGTAAACTTGAAATGGTGACATGTTAGAAAATGTATAACTTAAATTGCAACAATTTTGCTTAAGTTAAAATAGTAATTTTTATTCTGAAAGCTTTGATTTTTTCCTTAAACCTCAAAACTCTGATTTGTTTAGAATTTAGAAGTCAAAATTGTGTGTTCTCTTAAATATTATGTAATTGCTTTTGCTAAACCTCCGGTATAAATTCGAAAATGTGGTTCTTTGCAAATTCGACCCTTTGCTACTTGAACTTTTGTGTCAAAAATCTATTCTAAAAATGTTAAATTTTTTCACAAATTTCACAAAATTTCGTCTTTAAAATTGAAAATTTGTTGTTGATCTTAAAATTTTAATTTTTTCATAGAAAATTGAACTTTAGAAATAATTCAAATTACACTTTTTGTGGGATTTTTTACTTTTATTCTTAAAATTTACATTTCCATTAAAAACTTCAAATTTTTGCTCAAAATGTTAGCAGAAGATAGATTTCAAACGCAAAAGGGCCCACTTATATTTAAAAATTGTATGTTAATTTTTATGTTGAATATTTATATTCAGAATCTCGAAAGAGTATTCAAATTTCAAGAAAAAAGACAACATTTTTGAAAAAGTCTAAATTTTGAGGAAAAACAAACTTAATTTTTGACAAACGGTTTTTCAAAATTAATCCCAAAATTTCGAGTCCCGAAAATTCCCCTCTTTTAAAATTTGACCTTTTTTCAAGATTTTAGATTTTTTTAAAGATTTCGTTTTTTTTAAAGAACTCGACTCTCAAACTACCTATTTTCAAAATTCGACTTTTTCTTAATTTCGAATTTTTTGAAGACTTTCAATTTTTGAAAATTTGGTTTTTTTTTTAGAAAATTTGGCACTTTTTTGAAAAATTCAGCTTTTCTTCGAAAATTTTGACTATTTAGGAAAATTGCTGATCTTTTTGAAAATTTCGTTTTTCATGACAATTTTAGCTTCCTTCAAAAACAGGGCTTTTTTAAAATTTGAAATTTCCATCTATTCAAAATTTCGATTTTCTTGAAGTTTTGTTTTTTTAAGAATTTCGACGCTCGTTAATATTCTCGACTTCGTTGAAAAATTATGAATTTATTTTATAAATTTAAGACTTATTTCAAAATCTCGATTTTTTGAAAATATTGTTTTTTTTTTCAAAACGGCTACTTTAGAAAGGTTGAATATTTGAAAATCTCTATATTTTTTAAAAACTTGACTCTTTTTTGATATTTCGACCTTTTGAACGTTTAGTTTTTTGAAAATGTAGCTTTAACAAATTCTTTATACAGGGTGTTACAAAAGTCCGGGCCGCTACTTCAGGAGCATATTCTACACATTAAAATATAAAAAATGTTGAAATAAATTTTTTTCTTTAAATTGCCTCCTAACGGAGATATGACCATTTAAAAATGGCGCCCCTAAAGTGGTTTTTTTACTACAAAAAGTTAACAGTTAGTAGCAAAGTCATGAAATTGGGCAAGCAGTTAAAGAATTAGATTAGGCATATTCTCATGTAACATATTTTTTAAATAAGCAGTAGCGTGGTGTGTAGGGGGTTGCCCGCGATTATTTCTTGCCGTAACTTTTTTGTATTGCAATATTTCGACACAAAAGTGCCATAATCGTAAAAAGCAACATTTTTTATACAAAAAAGGTACTCTTTCTCAAAGTCGCTAAAAGTAACCGTTTCCGAGAAAAAGGCGTTTAAATAATCCTATCCCGTCTTCGAAATTCTAACTAATTTGTATAAGAAAAAATAAGTTGGTCATGCAAACTGATCGTAAAGAAAACAATTGTACTTGACAATATCTGCCAGAGATTGACGTTGTGTCACTGATAAAATTTGGTCGTAAGCTGTAAACTTTAGCAGTTTTTGTTGTCAATAGTAAGTGTAGTAGTTTTTTAACTTTTCATTATTTTGATAAAATGGACTATTCAAATCAAGAAATGGCCGATATGCATTTAATGTACGGGCTTGCAAATTGTAATCGTGCTGAAGCAAGACGGCTTTAAGCTGAACGTTTTCCTAATAGACACCTACGCAGGAGAAATTCAAAATCATGCTCGTTTATGTGAAACAGGAAATTTTGTTTTCAAAGGCGAACGTGTTGGAAGGCCAAACGCAGAAGTTGCTAATTTAGAGGAGCGTGTGCTTCAGCGAGTTGAAGAAGATCCATGTGTCAGCACTAGACAACTTGCTTTAGCGGAAGGAGTAAATCACGTAACTATCTGGCGAATTTTGAAATTTTACCAATTTTACCCTATCATTTTCAAAGAGTGCAAGGGTTACTTGCTGCTGATTATCCTCCAAGAATAGAATTTTGCAACTGGCTATTGCATAAGATCGCTGAAAATGAGAACTTTCCATCGCTCATATTATTTACGGACGAAGCGGGTTTTACCAGAAACGGGATACTTAACTTTCACAACATGCATCAGTGGCAAGTTGAAAATCCCAATGCAGTTATTCAGTCGAGACATCAGCAACATTTTTTACTTAACATTTGGGGAGGAATAATAGGGGACTCTATAATTGGACCGTTGTACCTCATATTTACCTCATAGGTTAATAGGAGCATCATATAGACATTTTTTGCAAACAGAGTTACCCGTGTTACTTGAAAATGTTCCACTCATAACAAGACAGCGAATGTGGATAATGCACGATGGGGCACCTGCCCATTTTAGTGCAGTTGCTAGGGAATTTTTGAATAACTATCATCAACGATGGATAGGTCGAGGAGGTCCAATACCATGGCCAGCTAGGTCTCCTGACCTCAACCCACTCGATTTCTACTTATGGGGACATCTAAAGCAGATCGTCTACTCCACACCAGTTGACAATATCAATGATCTTCGTGAACGAATTGAAAATGGGTTCAACCAGATTCACAATACACCAGGCATTTGCGAAAGAGTAAGGAGTTCCCTTAGAAGACGAGCCGAGCAATGTATTGCTGCAGGGGGCAGTAATTTCGAACACTTGCTTTGATTTTTTTTTTCTTAATTTTGTACTATTTTATAACAATGCAGTTAGTAGTGGATAAATTAGAAATTTGCAAAACGAATTCGAAGACGGGATAGGATTATGTTTAAACGCTTTTTTCTTGGAAACGGTTACTTTTAGCGACTTTGAGGAAGAGTACCTTTTTTGTATAAAAAATGTTGCTTTTTACGATTATGGCACTTTTGTGTCGAAATATTGCAATACAAAAAAGTTACGGCAAAAAATAATCGCGGGCAACCCCCTACACACCACGCTACTGCTTATTTAAAAAATATGTTACATGAGAATATGCCTAATCCAATTCTTTAACTGCTTGCCCAATTTCATGACTTTGCTACTAACCGTTAACTTTTTGTAGTAAAAAAACCACTTTAGGGGCGCCATCTTTAAATGGTCATATCTCCGTTAGGAGGCAATTTAAAGAAAAAAATGTATTTCAACATTTTTCATATTTTAATGTGTAGAATATGCTCCTGAAGTAGCGGCCCGGACTTTTGTAACACCCTGTATAAGAATTTGGACCTTAATTGAAATCTAAACATTTTTTAAAATCCGCGACTTTTTTTAAAATTTCTCCATTTTCTAAAAATTAGGACCTTCTCATAAATTCGACTTTCATTAACAATTTTATCTTTTAAGTTTTAAATTTCGAAATGTTGGCTCTGGACCTTTTTAGAACCTAAAAATTGAAACCTTTTTAAAAATATCGGCTCTCTAAAAATGTCTAGCTTTGACTTTTAAATTTGGAATTTTTTTTGATATGTTTGATTTTGTTTTGTAAATCTGAACCTATTTTAGAAATTAAAAATTTGGACTTTTGTGAAAATTCGGTTTTTAACTTTCGATTTTTGAAAATTTCAACTTTCATTCAAAATTTCCCCTTTTTAAAAAATTTGACTTTTTTCAAGATTTTGATTTTTTTTTGAGGAATTCGACCTTTTTCAAACTATCTATTTTCAAATTCCACTTTTCCTTAATTTCGAATTTTTTGAAAACTTCGACTTTTTGAAAATTTGGAAATTTTTAGAAAATTTTTCACTTGTTTGAAAAATTTCGAATTTACGACAATTTCAACATCTTTTAAAATTTAAGCTTTTTTAAAAATTCCATGTATTCAAAATTGTGATTTTCTTGAAATTCTGATTTTTTTGAAAGTTTAGACTTTCGTAAAGAATCTCGACTTTATTGAAAAATTATGAATTCATTTTAAAATTTTTGACTTTCAAATTTTCGATTTTTTTGAAAATATGGACTTTTTTTTTCAAAACGACGACTTTCAAAATATGAATGAATATTTGAAAATTTCTATATTTTTTCAAAATTTCAGTCCTTGATATTTTAACTTCGTGAACATTTTGTCTTTTCAAAAACTAGTTTTAAAATATTCTTTATTTGAAAATTTGGATCTTTGTTGAAAATCATAACTTTTTTTTAAATCTGACTTTTTCAAAATTTCTCCATTTTCTAAAAATTAGGACTTTGATAATTTCGAAAAACAATCGGCTTTTTGTCGGAAATTTTGAATTTTTTGGCAAAATCGTTGAGTTTTTTTTAAAAAAACTTCATTTCCATGACAATTTCAGCTTCGACTTTCGCTAAAAATCTCGACTTTATTGAAACTTTACGATTTAATTTTAAAATATTTGACTTCAACCTCGAAGCTTCGATTTTTTTGAAAATATAGAGATTTTTTTAAAAACGGCACCTTTCGAAAAGTAAAATATTTGAAAAGTTCTATATTTTTTCAAACTTCCACTCTCTCTTTATATTTCGATTTGTTGAAAATTTTGTCTTTAGAAAATATAGGTTTAAAAAATTTTCTATTTGAACATTTGAACTTTTGTTGGACCTCTTTTTAAAATCTCCGAGTTTTTTTTAAAATCTCTTGAAAATTTCGATTTTCATGACAATTTCAACTTCCTTCAAAAGCTGGGCTTTTTTGAAAATCGTTTTCAAATTATTGACCTTCGTTAAAAATATCTTTTTTATTTTAATTACTTTGGTGGAACGGACTGGTCCTTGGTTATATTCAAAAATTGAAATACAAATCTTGTCCGCGTAACTAAGAAAGATTAAAAAACTATTCCAAATTTAAATTTATATTTGTCAATTTCTTATAGTTCAAGTCTCAACTCATAATTTCGAGAAGAATGTCTATAATTAAAGAATAAAAAAAAGGGTTAAGAGGTTACTAGAGAAAGAGAGAGAGAGAGAGAGAGAGAGAGAGAGAGAGAAGAGAGAGAGGAGAGAGAGAGAGAGAGAGAGAGATGAGAGAGAGAGAGAGAGAGAGAGAAAGACTAAATTTTGTTTAAGGTCGAAATTTTAGAAAAATTAATAATTAAAAGTATCTATAATTTAAAACTTCAAAAGAAAAAAGTTAAAATATCGAAAAAAAGTTAAATACATTAAACAAAACTTTCGAAAAATTTTACTTTTTCTAGAAATTTTGAAGTTTTCAGCAACATTTCCAGGAACAAAATCGAATATTTGGGTTTAAAGTCAAGACTGAATTAGGGTAGAAAATTTGAACTCTTTTTTTGAAATAAATTTAAAGTTCTTTTTTTGAAATTGTGGCTGGTCTTTTTTATTTTCGTTTATTTCTTTAATTTGACACAGTCGAAACAGAAAAAATCAATTTTATTAGAAAAAGCGAATCAAAGTTAAAACTTCGATAGAGAACCAAAATTATGAAAGAAAAAGGTCTCTCAAATTTCGATTTTAATCGCCAAAGTTCGTATATTCTAGAAGTTTTCAACTCTAGGGTATATAATTTAGGATTTTTATGAAAATTCAGAGTTTAAATTTGAAATATCTGAACCCGAAATTCCGATTTAATTTTTTTATAAATTTTAGGTTTTTCTTGAAATTTGAACTCAAATTGACTTAAAACTCAGAGTTTCATCATGAAAATTTTAAACTTGAAAAATATAAAATATTTTCCTTCAATTTTAGGCAAGGTGGTAATATTCAAGTAAAAAAGACATCACAATTTTTAAAGACTTCTAAAAATCAAAAAATGAGTCACCAGGAACTGAACTGAAAACCGGAAAAACCGTTAGTTTTGTCGGAACGAAAACCGAAACTGAACCAATGTAACTTTTTTGGCGGAATGAAAACCGGAACGAAAAACAGCGGTTCGAAGCCCTGTTTTTTAATATTTCGATTTTTTTTTTAATGTAATGTTTTACTTTTTTTTTAATGTTTTATTTTAGTCATTTTCTGTTTAGGCTTATAAGAAAAAAAATCGAAATGTCAAATTGAAATTGGGATTTTTTTCTGCTTATCTTACAAATTTTGACTTTTTTTTCGCAACTTAGACTTTTTCTCAAGTTACATCTTAAATCTTTACCTTTATTTCCTAAAATATCAGTGTCCCCCGAAATTATAAAAATAATCCTTTCGAGATTTCTATTTTTTAAATTTCAACATTAATATCGAAATTTCGAATTTAAAAAAGTACCGTTTAACTGAGACAGTGTGGAATTGTAATTTTTAAATGGAAAAAATGAGAAAGAGCACTACATTATTTATATACTTCATAATTCATAACTGTGCAAATTCCATCTGCAAAAAGGGATACAATTACAAATAAAAGACTCTTTTTGGAAATGGTTTATTAATTTTTGGTACACAACTACTGAAATGAAAAACAATTTAACTGGTTTAGTTGTACAATACCATGATTTATGTAAACATGGCGACATTAACATACTAATCATCTCATGAAGAAAATCTTAAGCTAATGAATAAATTTGGATCTACACAAGTTGTTTTATTGTTTATATTATTGTATCCGATTTTTAAATATTGTCTAATTACAAGGTTTTAGAATAGATATATAAATATTAACATTATTGGCACAATAGTGACTAAATGGGGAACATATGGCACTTTTTCAAAAATGTCATGACAAAATTTTAGTGCCTATTAATCTTTGGGTTATTTACAAATTACACACATCACATCAATTAACGAAATCAACATTGCAACATTATTCTCAACTAATCGTTGTTGCACATTTTTAAAGGCTAATTTAGACGGCGGAACCCGTTTATTGATATGTATCGTTTTTATTCGTATATTGCTATAAACTACACGAGGATCACAAAAATATCACACAAGAAAAATTATATTTAACTAAAATCTAAATCACACTTCAGTACTTTGTATGCAGTGAGATCCTCCAAGATTCCCCCTCCCATCTTAATTTTAATTAAGTATATTAGAACAGAAGCAGCAACGACTTCTGTTATAGTCTTTTAGAAAACATCATAACAATTTAATACTGTTTTTGAGAACGGCGCGATTTTTTATAAATGTTTCGCGCTGTTCGGTTTTCGTTTTTTGATTTTTTTTAACGTTTTTCGTTTTTACAAAATAAAAAAATATATTTGAACACATAAAAGACATCACAATAATTTAAATACCCAACAATTCGAATATGACGCACTTTTGATTATTATTTTTTTTTGTATTTTTTTATGCAAATTATTCAAATTTAAGATCAGCCACTGGAATGATTTGATACACTGAATAATTCACCGGGGATATTTTCAATTAATTTTAAGCTGAATGAAACCTGGAAACGGAAATTGGGCGACTTTCGCAACAACTTCAATTATAAAATTACCAATTAATAAGGTTATCGAAGAAAAACTTTGTTTTTGAATAGTATGACTGAATCAAATGGAGAAATGTGGAATTTAGCAAGTTTGGAATGTCTTTGCGTTTTCTAATATTATTAGTCCAAAAACTTAAGTACAACAAAAGCTCGTTTGACGTAAACAGTAAACTAATTTTTTAGATAACTTTTTCATTGCTGAATTTTATAATTGCAAAAAATTTGAAAATTCCAATTCACATTTAAAATTTTAATAAAAATAAAGAAAAACATAGAAATTTCGGAAAAAGCTTCCAGTTTCTGCAAATATTTTTTTAGAAATATTAAGTAATTTCTCGACATGAAATTTTTCCCCAAATTTCGATTTGAATGCTCATATTTCGATTTTTATTCCGACTTGTGGATTTAAACCAAAATTTATAATTTTATAAATATTAAAATATTTTTCGATAAATTTTAAGAGATTTTGAATTTTTACGAAGTTTCGATTATTATCGCGATATTTTAATATTTTTGTGGAAATTCTTAGTTTAATCAGTCTTCAATACAAAATAATAAAATAAATTAGGAATTTAAAATAAAATGGACATTTCTAAAAAAAGAAGTTCGAAATAAAAAACTCCCAGTTTTTTTTAAATTTGTGTCTGACTCGTAAACAAAAATTCCAAAAGATACTCGAAACTTCTTTTTTTTTTTGGGAGACATTTTAACATTTCTCATTCATTAAGTATCTTTGTAAAATTCAACAGTGAAAAAATTGTAAAAAAAAATAGTTAGTGACATTGCTTGCACCAAAATTGTAATTTTTGAAAATTTACTCACGTGCTTAAAAAAAGTATAATGTAGCAGCAGATTCCTGTACATTTACTTTTTGCAGTTTCAAAATAAAAGATTAATCTATCTGATTACATAGTTTTGAGCTGAAATCAGTTTAAAACTAACTCATGATGGTAAACTAAAGTTATCAAAACGCAACATCTCTCGTGAATATACCTACAAAAACGTCTATGAAAAATTTATGAGAAAAAACGAGATTCATACAGGTATAAATTAAAGAATCTAATAAAATAATAAATCTTGCTAACTATTATAAAAATTGGACTGATTCCTAAAAATATAGATCTATAAATAAAAAGTTTGTAGAAATAAAAAATTTTTTTGGACGCAAATAATATGGCATGATCTTAAATAAATAGGCTTCGTTAATTTCTTCTATTTTGCATATAAACTAAAAAAACCTTACATTTACACAAATTTAAGACCTAAGTTTCTAATGAATTTGAAAAACCCCAACTGAAAGGCATCAAAACAAACTAGAAACGTCGAAATCGTCTGGCATTATCTCTCGTCTTTTTTTAAATTTTTTTTTTGTTATTTTTGAATGTCCAGACAAAGTAAAAGTAGTTGGGTGTCATGACGATTTAAATTACACCTTCTCGGCTTTGTTATCATCTGTGATAGTGGTTGACATCTAACCTAACTGGCAAGATCGAACTGAGGACTTTGTTCCGCGCCAGTTCCCTGTATGACTGCATGAAAACTTCTTTAATAAATTGGAACTTTTCAATATCGAAAACGGATCGCGCCGTATTCGAATAATTAAAAGGTTCCTCGATACAGAGAAATTTCCATTGGTTCACGTCGTTTTTGGGGGCTTTGGTGTAGCGGCATTCGTCTATGGGCAGACGGCTGCCGCTCCTTACCGATATTGCGTATTCGGCGAAGTTAAAGTACGCGTAATAATTAAGGAAGCCTATCAAGAGTTCACCTAAGCAATTAGTATTGTCGGATTTGAAATCTTTTATTAATTCTATGTCTTCTTGAACATCTGTTCCAGTCTCGATCGATGAATTGAAAATTTCAGGTACTAGGCCGTGTAGGCACGGCAACACTGGAGGGGCCACCCCGCCTGCAACAGACAATGCTCGCGTTAAACCAGCTTTGAGGCACGCAGTTTAAATCTGTTCAAGATTAACAACAATGTTCTAATTGATGTCATTTGGGATGGCATCCGAGTTAGTGAAAAAACAATGATCCGATTTTCAATTTCTAGATCAGAATACTTACACTGAAGGTAGTTGATGACCATAAGGGCCAACGAATAACTGGATATTGTCATGTTTTTGGCATCGTTAATGTTATTTGCTTGCGCCCATAACTTGACTATGACTACGAGGGGGCGCACTCTCCAATCCAATCGACCATAACAATGCAATAAATGGGTATTTCTAATCCCTACCCCGTTGTTGCAATTCAAGTCGATTTCAAACCCGCTCTCAATTTCGCGAAATTTCAAAATGGGCACCTTAGCTACTATAAGTTCCGCGTCCTCAACGACACCTGGTGAAGCGTACAATTAGGAGGTATGTTTTAATGGAGTCCTGAAAATTTACCGCTTCTAATTAGGAGAGTTTTGACTTGATCTAGATGTTGTAAGGCGTCGATTCGCGGGTCTGTTATAAACGATTTCGTCAGCAAACACATGTCGATGTCACTGGTTTCCAATCCAAAGCCAGACATTGTTGATCCTACTATAAATAGGCTGTAGCTGCTGAGATATTTCTGAAATTTAAAGCAATGTCCTCTCAACATTGTTTTTACACCATACTATTTTAGATAACCACACTTAAGCAGAACTGGTCAATTAAATGTTCTGCAATAAAACAGTCAAATGCGCTGAAAGAAGTTGAAAACAGTTACAACCATATCCATGATTGGGATTGGTTTCAGCCTTCCTCAACTTCATCTGCATGATATGGTGGCTGTAAACATTTTCAACTTATTGCTGTTAGTCAACCACATAAATACTTAATGACACAGGCTCTGTTAAGTGAATTGTAAATAGGGTAGCCAACCTTAAAATGCAAATTTGCAACAAAAAAATGAGATTTTAAAGTATAAAAAAATACTCTATACTTTAGCTTTCTCCAGTTTGAGACCAGTATCTATCAAATTAAGGGTGAAAATTTTGACGATAACGTTTCTACACGCAATCCTAATGATGAAATCATTTAAAATGCCCTGCGAGACGCTTACTTTTATAGATAAATAAATTGACTTCCATGCTTCTAATTTTTGTATATAAGTATGGACCGTTTGGGCTTTGCAACAAAATACATCCCAAATGGCTTGATTTAGTTGGTCCCATGGGCCTCCATTAAGTAAATCTTCCGGATTTACATTAAATCTCATCAAATAGGCTCTCGATTTGAATCGTTCCATAAGCCCATGTACTCTCCGTAATATGTTATCAGCATTTTTACTCTTGTGAATTAGATGCTTAGAGCTGCCTATGCCACTCGAATAATATCTGAAATATTTAGTTGAAATAGTAACCCATTAGGACCTATTCGACTTAAAACATGCTGTTATCTTTGAATGTTGTACGACTTCTACTGTCAATATTGGGGAAGGTAAGAGTAAATTCAAATTTAACAGCATGTTAGCTATAAGGCGAGATATTTGATACCTCGTATTTCTTGAATGACCGTTTGACTGACGATAAACACTAGGAAAATAAACGTTGGGTGAACTATTACTAAATTTACCAAAAACTAATGATTGTTCACTTAAACATCTTGTACTGTTTTTAGGTCCCTTATAATTATCTGCAAAAAACAAAACATTATGACAAGCACATGAAAAATTGTAAAAATAATACCATAATTATCATGGGGTGAGGCTCTGGAGGAATATAAAGACGTTCCACTTTCGTCACTCTCGTAACCTTTCGGTGACGCAGGTCTCGAATTCTTTTTACTCTTATTATTCTCTCTATCCCTGTCTTGTTTCTTATATACAATGCCACCATTATAACTGAATCTTTTATGCGGAGGCGGCGGACAAACGTTCAAAGGTACCTTAAGTATCTGGGCATTCTCGAGATTCATGTTTGTGTCGTTTATAATGTTCAGTGCGGACAAATCGATCTCCGTTGCGTATTTATTGCTAAATGCGCTCACGTGCACTTGTTCTCCATATCCCTCGTACTCGTGCAATTGATATTTATTGGAAGGAAGAACATTATAGCTCAAGTTGTCATTTATAACATTAATATTTTGGGTTACTGACGTTTCTACGGCCATTTTTCTACGCTGCTACTTAGCGGAACTATTAAAATATCCTCATTTCTATCTAAAAAATTGATAATCTCAACAACAGAAGACAACGGTTAAGAAATTTTATAAAAAAAGCATCAGGGAATTTTTTCAATTTTGACGTTTAAAACTTAGGTTAACGTGTTGAATTTTGTAGTTTTAAATGCTCTGTGGATCTAAATTTTATTCCAATTGCTCGCCAAGGGAAGTCTTACCTTGATTTTGCGACATTTATTTAAACAAATATTAAATAATTAATTTATGTATAATATTTTAATATAAAGATGTTTTCGCGCCAGCCACGCATGCGTAATTGGTACGCGTTAGGCACCTTTCAATTAACATTATAAACCAAAAGTTACTAGAAAAATCACCAATGAAACGTATACACAGGGCCGCAGTAAGCCTCCTCGGGGCCTTGTGCTACTTGACGTTGGGGCCCCTGACTAAGGTTGTGTTTATGGTTATCTAGAAGGTGTAAGGGGGAGCTACTGGACCCGTGAATAATACTTGAAATTTTTATCAAGATTTATTAACTCGAACACACACATCTTATATCAACCACTCGCATAGACTTGTCTGACTACTCTGTGTAAACGCGGGAGCTGCTAGTGACAGTCGGGGCTGCCATCTGTCATCGAGATTGACCGCCAAATTCAAATTTGAATATTATCGTCCTACAAAGGTAAGGTTGTGTTACGGCGTACTTTGAAAATGCGATTGCAAACCTTCCACTGGTCGCAGCGTTATCTATTACTCCGCAAATACATACACCACAGAATTCTATTTTATCGTAGGTCAAACATTACCAAACGAGTAGTTAAAACGTACACCTAATAGATTGAAGTAGTTTTAATTTCAGCGGTGGACGCTCCCCCCTGACTAAAAGATGAAGAAAGGATGTTCTAGACACGCTTTCCTAGGAAAAAAAAAGGTTAACACCACAGCGATGTGATAGATTGGATACATTGTACCTACGACTACCACTATTCATTGACATCAGTAGGTTCAATTTAAGCTCTCATTTTACAGTTTTTGCACAATACTTGCTGGTAATACACAACAGAGGCCGCTGATGTCAGTGGGTGGTAATCAATCCCATTTTCATTCCACAAATTACGTTACCGATTCATCTCCTTCTTATAGGACTCCCTAGTTGTGTTCAACAGATATTTGAAGGCGAGTTAGTGGTAGGAGTGCGCCGTCAATGAAATTAACACTAATATATTTGAGTCCATAGAAGGTTTTACCCATAGACTTGGTCTACCACAGCGCCACTCCAGACATTTAATGACAATTCTTAAAATCTTTCCAACACTCGGATAATCCGACATCTGGCTAATCCGGCACCCGTTAATCTGGGTGAAAATTTAAAAAAGGAAAATTAGGGGGCGGGGGGCAAAATGAAAATTTGAAATAGAAAAATTTGGGGGATGGAAATATGAAGAAGAAAAATGGGGGGGGAGCAAAATAAAAATAAGAAGAAAAATTGGGGGGCGCCACAAAATACATAAAAAGGAAAAATTAAGGGAGGGGGGTTAAAAATGGGGGCACCACAAAAACATATAAAAAAGAAAAATAGGAAGGGGATAAAAAATTGGGGAGGGGGGCAAAATGTAAATATATATATATAGTAAAAAATAAAATTTAGGGGGTATATGGGGGGGCGAGTGGATGTTAGTCGCACATTTTTACATCATTGCAATTCAAACATTTTCGCTTCTTTCGCCAAATACCGCGTTTGAATTTTTAACTCGAAAATTAGAGAATATTTTTCTTATAAATTTCGCGTTTTCCAATTCGTTTTAAAAATCTTGGGCATTTTCCTCCGAAAATTCAAGATTAAATTGGGAATTTAATCCGTTTTTTGTTGTGTAACACAAATTTCAAGTAATTTTCATTTTTCATTTTTGACTTCTCTCCGAAAGTTTTTTTATTTGAAATTAAAATTTTTTATTAGCAGTCTTATTACAAAAACCGATGTTTCCGTTTTTTTTTTTTTGAAACTGAGTCTTTGAATAATGAGTTAAAAGTCGAAACTGTAGCTATAATCGTTATGTGTATTTGAAACGTAAAATTTGATTTCCCTGAATTTTGAGTAACGTCGGTGCTATTTTATGTTGCAGCTTAAAAAAAGAAGTCACAATAATACCTTTTATTACAATCGAAACCAGAAACATTTAGTGATTTGGCATCAAAATCTGAAAAACGAAAATTTTGGTGTTTTTTCCCGATCAGATTCTTGATTAATTAAAAGTTCGACATGCCACTGATGTACGGATGGGTATACGACCATTTATACACGAATCAGTAATATGGATTGCATCCACAATTGACATTTTAATATTCAAACAGTATAGTTCGCTGCTTGACATTAGAGAACTAATTAATAAAACAAATCCTATTAAATCGAGATTAAATTTCGGTATTGAAGGCAACAATTAAATTTAGAGGCTTAAATTCGATCAGTTTACGACGTCAAGGTTTCGAAATATCAATTTCGGTTTTATTTTCGTGTGAATTATTTAACAAATGAGTGTACACCGTGATGTTTTGTTTCACAATCACAATGAACTACTAAGTGGGACTTTCTTTTATTCTTTTAAATAAAGTGTGTGAATTCCACAAAAAATGATAAATGTCAGGTGCGAATAAGCGATAAATTGACATAAACGCGGCTTTAGTGCTTTAATCCCCCGTGCAGTAACTATGCTATCTTGTGTTATTTCCTTCAAAATAAACACACATTGTGCTTACATTCTCTCCAAGGAAACTAAAAGTAGTGTATTATGTGATATTTATCTTTGAAATCATGCGAATAAAATGGCAGCGAGTGCTTCAGATATAGAGGAGTTCCTATCGGGCCCTCTAATAGCATGGGTGAGTTGAAACGAGTGCAAAACGGCCCCGCGGAGTTTCGCTTGAGAAAAAGGGTTTGATTTTAGCTGGCCACTTGTGTCAAAAAACCGGAAACTTTGCAAGTTTACGAGACGTTTTTCGACGGTGGCCCCCTGAACGAGGTTCTGCTGCAAATCGACCCTGAACCGGCCCACCCGGTGCCTTCAGCTTCAAACCTGCAAGGCCTGGGCATAACGGCGGCCAGGATAAAAATTTTTCACTGCATTATTAGGAACATTAAAGCTATTTACGAGGTAAGATGTGTTTTTGGAATATTTAAAAAGAATGAAACAAATATTTTAACAAAACCGTCCTCGAAATCTACATGTAAGGAAATAACATTTTCTCGAGAGGCTGAGGTATTGCTCAATATTTTTCCTTGTCAACTTTGTTCGGTTGAAAAATATTTAACAAATGAAGCAAAAAATGTCACAGTTTTTCTCAAAATTATTGAGTTTAATTAATAATTTCTAAAATTTTTCTTAAAATTTGACCTTTCATCTTTTTCTATTGACATTTGAAATTTAAACAAACATTCAAATTTAGACTCATTCTTATTATTATTTTTATATTTTTCTATGGTTTTTTTGAAATTTCTCATTCTTTTTTCTAAAAATCCTCATTTTTGATTTTTTAATTTCTATTCTAAAATTCGATTTCAACGATTTCAATGCTCAAAATTTCGATTTTTTTTAAAAATTTCGAATTTAAACTATAATTTTGATTATATTTGTTATTGTTGTAGCAACTTTTTGAAAATGTAGGATTTTTTTCTCAAAATTCCAAGTGCATGTTTTTGATTTTTTACGTTTTATCCTTAAATTACAGCTTTAAATTCGAATTTCGATTCCAAACTCGAATTTTTCGACTTTTTCTAGAGCTTTTGACCTTTTCCTTAGCTTTGATTACAATTATGAAATTTCTGTTTCTTTTTTCAAACAATGAGTTATGCTAAAAATATCCATTTTTTTCTTGGAAGTCTTTTTTTGAAAATTTTGATTTTGAAAATTTCAACGTTTTTGAAAATTTCGAGCCTCAAAAATTTCGATTTTATTCAGAAGTTTTGTAAATTCCGGTTTTTTCTCGAAATTTTGGGTTTTATCAATTTCCATTTTTTTCGGCTTTTCTGAAAATTTCGACCCTCAAAAATTTCGACTTTTTCCAGAAGTTTCATAAATTCCGGGTTTTTCTCGAGATTTTAGAGTTTTGTCACTTTCCAATTTTTTTGGCTTTTCTGAAAATTTTTATTTTTATTTTGAACATTTTGACCTTGTGAAAATGTTGATAATTTTTGAAACTTTCGATCATTTTTAAAAATCGTAATTTTCCTCGAAGTTTTGCTTTTTTTTAACATTTCGACTTTTTTTGGACTTTTTAAGTAAATTTGGTTTTTTTTTTTTCAATTTCGCCTTTTTTATAAATTTGACATTTTTGAAAATTTCAAAGATTCGACTTTTGTAAATTTAATATTTTTTTCTAATTTGAATTTTTTTCATAAATCAGACTTTATTTGAAAATTCCGACTTTTTTGTACTTTCTTTTTATTTCATTTTTACTTTTTTGTAAATTTGACTTTTTTAACAAAAATTTGGCTTTTCTCAAAGTTTCGACATTTTTGAAGTTGACTTTTTGACTTTTTCGACTTTTTTATAAATTTGACTTTTTTGGAAAATTTCGAAGATTCGACTTTTGTAAATTTAATATTTTCTTCTAATTTGAATTTTTTTATGAATTAGACTATATTTGAAAATTACGACTTTTTTGCACTTTCTTTTTATTTCATTCTTACTTTTTTGTAAATTTGACTTTTTTGAAAATTTTGGCTTTTTTCAAAGTTTCGACAATTTTGAAGTCGACTTTTTTCGACTTTGTAAGTAAATTTGGTTTTTTTCAATTTAGCCTTTTTTATAAATTTGACTTTTTTTTTGAAAATTTCGAAGATTCTACTTTTGTAAATTTTCTCTAACTTGAATTTTTTATAAATCAGACTTTTTTTTTAAATTCCGTCTTTTTTGTACTTTTTATTTAATTTTGACCTTTTTGTAAATTTGACTCTTTTTTGAAAAATTTGGCTTTTCTCAAAATTTTGACAGTTTTGAAGCCTTCGATTTTATTTTTCGACTTTTTCTAAAATTTCGGCTCTTTCCAAATTTCATTTTTTTTAGAGTTTGACTTTTTTACAAATGCAGAATTCCGTGTTTTTCTTGATATTTTGGCTTTTTTGTATATTTCGATTTTTTTTGAAAATTTCGACCTTTTTTTCAAAATTTCAACTCTCGAGGTTTTGCCTTTTTTTGAAATTTCGTCTCTTTTCCGAAATGTTGAGTTTTATGCTGATTTCGATTTTAATTAGAAATTCTGCTTTTTGAAAATTTCGACTTTTTAAGATATCACTTTTTGAAAATTTCGATCTTTTCTCAGAATTTCTGGTATTTTTTTTGCCTATTTTAAAAATGTTGATTTTTTCGAAATTACGAGTTTATTTAAATTTTGATTGTTTCAACAAATTATATATTTTTTTAACCGTAATTTTTCAAATTTTCGATTTTTAAAATTTTGTATTTTTCTCAAAATTTCGACTTTTTTGTTGATTTTGAATTTTTCTTTGAAAACTTCGACTTTGAAATTGTCAGTTATTTTTCACCATTTTTACTTTTTTTTTGAAAATTTCGATCTTTTCTCAGAATTTCTACTATTTTTTTGCCAGTTTTAAAAATTTTGACCTTTGTCGAAATTACGACTTTTTTTTCTAAATTTTGATTATTTGAACAAATTCTACATTTTTTAATCGTAATTTTTAAAATTTTTGATTTTTGCGATTTTGTATTTTTCTAGAAATTTTTGACTTTTTGGTAATTTTGAATTTTTTTTTTGAAAACTTCGACTCTAGGTCTTTTTTTTGGAATTGTCATTTTTTTTCCACCATTTTTACGTTTTATTGAAAATTTTGACTAATTTTGATTTCTTTTTGAAAATACCGACCTTTTTTCAGAATTTCGACCTTTTCTCAAAATTTCGACTGGAAGTTTTGCCTTTTTTTCGAAAATTTCGTATTTTTTTTTCAAATTTTAATTATTTTGCTGGTTTTGATTTTTTTTAAACTCTGCTTCTTAAAAATTTTGACTTTTTAAGATATTAATTTTTGAAAATTTTGATCTTTTCTTAGAAATTTGAAAATGTTTGCCAGTTTAAAGAATTTTGACTTTTTTCGAAGTTTTGCCTTTTTTTTAAATTGTGATTCGTTGAGCAAAGTCTACATTTTTGTTTTAATTCGTAATTTCTGTAAATAGTTAATTTTTAAAATTTTGTATTTTTCTCGAAATTTTAACTGTTTTGAAAATGTCTTAGTCTTTTTTTGAAATTTAAATTTTTTGACGATTTTTTTGAAATTCGACTATTTTTCAGAAGTTCGTTTTTTTTGTAATAGTCAAAAACTTCGAAAAAAGTCGATGTTTTTAAAGGTGTAAAATTGCCAAAAAATTGGAAATTCTGCTTTTTGAAAATTTTGACTTTTTAAGGTATCACTTATTGAAAATTTCGATCTTTTCTTAGAATTTCTAGTTCTTCTGGCCTGCTTTAAAAAGTTTGCTTTTTTTCGCAATTATGATTTTTTTTTAAATTTTGATTGTTTGAACAAATTCTACATTTTTTAATCGTAATTTTTTAAATTATCGATTTTTAAAATTTTATACAGGGTGTTACAAAAGTCCGGGCCGCTACTTCAGGAGCATATTCTACACATTAAAATATGAAAAATGTTGAAATACATTTTTTTCTTTAAATTGCCTCCTAACGGAGATATGACCATTTAAAGATGGCGCCCCTAAAGTGGTTTTTTTACTACAAAAAGTTAACGGTTAGTAGCAAAGTCATGAAATTGGGCAAGCAGTTAAAGAATTGGATTAGGCATATTCTCATGTAACATATTTTTTAAATAAGCAGTAGCGTGGTGTGTAGGGGGTTGCCCGCGATTATTTTTTGCCGTAACTTTTTTGTATTGCAATATTTCGACACAAAAGTGCCATAATCGTAAAAAGCAACATTTTTTATACAAAAAAGGTACTCTTTCTCAAAGTCGCTAAAAGTAACCGTATCGGCCATTTCTTGATTTGAATAGTCCATTTTATCAAAATAATGAAAAGTAAAAAAAACTACTACACTTACTATTGACAACAAAAACTGCTAAAGTTTACAGCTTACGACCAAATTTTATCAGTGACACAACGTCAATCTCTGGCAGATATTGTCAAGTACAATTGTTTTCTTTACGATCAGTTTGCATGACCAACTTATTTTTTCTTATACAAATTAGTTAGAATTTCGAAGACGGGATAGGATTATTTAAACGCCTTTTTCTCGGAAACGGTTACTTTTAGCGACTTTGAGAAAGAGTACCTTTTTTGTATTAAAAATGTTGCTTTTTACGATTATGGCACTTTTGTGTCGAAATATTGCAATACAAAAAAGTTACGGCAAAAAATAATCGCGGGCAACCCCCTACACACTACGCTACTGCTTATTTAAAAAATATGTTACATGAGAATATGCCTAATCCAATTCTTTAACTGCTTGCCCAATTTCATGACTTTGCTACTAACCGTTAACTTTTTGTAGTAAAAAACCACTTTAGGGGCGCCATCTTTAAATGGTCATATGTCCGTTAGGAGGCAATTTAAAGAAAAAAATGTATTTCAACATTTTTCATATTTTAATGTGTAGAATATGCTCCTGAAGTAGCGGCCCGGACTTTTGTAACACCCTGTATTTTTCTCGAAATTTTAACTTTTTTCTATGAGAAATTCCACTCTTAAGATCTTTTTTTTTGAAATTATCATTTTTTTTCACCATTTTTACATTTTTTTTTGAAAATTTTAACCAATTTTGAATTTTTTTTTGGAAATTTCGATTTTTTTTTGGAAGTTTCGACTTTTGTTCAAAATTTCGACTCTCGATGTTTTAGCCTTTTTTTTTTAAAATTTCGTCTTTTTTTTCAAATTTTCTTTTTAAGACACCGCTGTTTGAAAATATCGACATTTTCTCAGAATTTCCACTATTTTTTGTATGTTTTAAACAGTTTGACCGTTTTCGAAATTTTGTCTTTTTTAAATTTTTGACTTTTTTTCGAAGTTTCGATTTTATTTTTAATTTCGATGGTTTGAACAAATTCTACATTTTTTCTAAATCGTAAATTCTGCAAATTTTCGCATTATAATTGAGTTATTGAATTTATTCCATTTGGGTGTTCGCTCTGTACGTAATACGCATAAATTATTTGGTCCAAATAATTTTTAATTTGCCACTTCTTAAAATATGACAGATTTGATTGATGGATTGTTAATAAATATAAATAACCTTTCCAAAGATATCAGATTAATGGTAATGTTGCTTAGTAGCTTTCAAATTGACTGAATTTTACACAAAATGGATTAAAGTTGTTTGCGACCTTTACAAGATGCGTCATCGTGTGTTCATAAGGCAGGTCATGCATTACAAAATTTCAGCTCAGTCGTGGATCGTGTGGATCTACGCTTCGCTGAACGCGATACTCCACAGGTGCAATACAACGTGGGGTAAAAATCTTGGCTTTTGTACGCACGTATGTAATGGGCTCAAGTCACAAAGCGAAGTTAAAATTAACACCGAAAGTAAACAGTTTACCATTGTTGAGTTTTAAATTTACAAGGTTTTGGTCGACTTTCTTTGTCATTGAACTCGTTGGCTAATTAACGATTCATGAATCGTTTCAAATGAAATGAAAAGCTTTTTCAATTCGGTCTTACTTAATTCGTAGGTGAAACGGAAAGTAAACAATGTCTTGGCAGGTTTGTTCGATAATTTTTTCAATATTCGAGACAGGATAGGCTAGGGTTGCCAGATCTCCCGTATTTTCCGAGTTCTCCCGTATTTTGGTCACCGTATTGAAACGAAATCTTCAGTATTTTGAAAGAGGAGTTGAAGACCTTTTTTTAGTTTTTTGGTCATCAAATGTTTCTGAGACAAAATTCCACCTTTAATAATTTCCACTTTTTTATATGGCAATCTCCCATAAATCCGAAAGTTACAGGTGGCAACCCTAGATAAGATAAAAACTCAATCTTCTGGTTAGTGTCTTCTTGCAATGAAAATTTACAGAGGCGTAGAAATCATTTCTGTTCCAGTTCTTAAAAGTTCATTTTGAGAAAAAAATGGAAATTTTGAAAGTAAGGTCATAATTTCAACAATCAAATATTTATTTTAAAAATAGTTAAAACGATCAAAATCGATAGTGGCGTAGAAATTAGGAATTAAAAAAAAATCGAAAAATGATATGAGTTAGAAAAAAATAATGAAAATTCAACATGTAGGTATATTCTTCATGGTAGACCCTTCTTGATTTTTTCTTTTTTATATGTTAAATTTTCATTTTTTTTTATTTTTAAGTATTTCTTCCTCATTGTTCCCTTTCCATGTTATGCACTGCTGACGAGCTCAAATGAGAGCGAAACATCGATGTCCAGTGCTACAACCTTTTTTATGTATTTTTATATTTTCCTAATTTATCAAAATAACAAATTTTTATTTTTCCATATCTAATTTTTGGTCTTCTATTTTTGATTATTCCTATTCTATGTAAAATAAACTAACCTCTTAATTTGTGAACTGTCATAAAGTGACGTTTTCAATAAATTTAAATATCACGTAGTCGCATTTCAAAAACTGTTTAGAAAATTGTCAACAAACCATAAAAATTTAAATATTTCCAAACTGGACCGAAGAAATGTTAAATAAATTGAAAAAAACATGTAGGTATAATTTTGTTGAAATTTGCAGTTTTTATGTCAAGTTTTAATTTTTAAATTTTGACTTGAAATTGAATTTCTAAAAGAGGTTGACATTTTGATGTGAAGATCAAAAAGTATCGGGAACAATTCGGATTAAAAAAAATAATCTTATTAAACTTTTTATTTCTACTTTAAACTGAAAATTTGCATAATAAGTTCAAATATTGTGCAGGCAACGTCAAAGTGTTTAAAAAAGAGTGTTTCAATATAATCGAATTTGCAAAAAAGTCAAAATTTTGAGAAAACATCGAATTTTTTAAAAATAGTCAATATTTTCTCAAATGACGAATTCGTTCAAAATTTTTAAAACTCGCGATTTAAAAAGTACCATTATTCAAAATATTCAAATTTTCAGAAAAAAGGGAATTTTTTGAAAAGTCTAATTAAAAATATTTAACGTTTCGAGAAAAAGTAAAAATTTTAAAGTTTGAAATTTTGAACAAGTCGGAAATTTAAAAAAAAAAGATCAGTTTTCAAAAATAAAACGAAATTTTGATTGAAAGTAGAAATTTTAAAAAAGTACCTACTCTCAAAAAAGTCAATTTCGACAAAATACCAAAATTTTAATGATAAAAGGTCGAACTTTTTAAAAAATTCAAAATTTTGGTTAAAGTGAAACATTTTAAAAATGTCAAAATTCTTCTCCTTATCCTTCTTTTTCCTCCCCCTCCTCTTCTTCTTCTTATTCTTCTTCCTCCATTTCTTCTACTTCGTCTTCTTTGTCGTCTTCTTCTTCTTCTTCTTCCTTGTCCTCTTCATCTGCCTCTTCTTTTTTTCTCTTTCTCTTCTTTTTCATTCTCTTCCTCTTCTTCTTCCTTTTTCTTGCTCTTCCTCTTCTGCTTCCTCTTCTACCTCTTCTTTTTCTTTCTCTTGCTCTTCCTCTTCTGCTTCCTCTTCTACCTCTTCTTTTTCTTTCTCTTTCTCTTCCTCTTCTTTTTCATTCTCTTTCTCTTCCTCTTCTTCTTCCTTTTTCTTGCTCTTCCTCTTCTTCCTCTTTTGCTTCCTCTTCTTCCTCTTCTTCTTCCTCTTTTTCTTCTTCCTCTTCTTCTTCCTCTTTTTCTTATTCCTCTTCTTATTCCTCTTCTTCTTATTCCTTTTCTTCTTTTTCTTCCTATTCTTCCTCTTCTTCTTTTTCTTCTTCCTATTCTTCCTCTTCTTCTTTTTCTTCTTCCTCTTCTTCATATTCTTCTTCTTACTCTTTCTCTTCCTCTTTCTTTTTCTCTTTCTCTTCCTCTTTCTCTTCCTCTTCCTCTTCTTCTTCCTTTTTCTTTCTCTTCTTCCTCTTTCTCTTCTTCTTCCTCTTCTTTTTCCTCATCTTCTTCTTCCTCTTTCCTCTTCTTCTTCCCCTTCTTCTTCCTCATCCTCTTCTTCTTTCTCTTTCTCTTCTTCTTCTTCGTCTTCTTCATATTCTTCTTCTTACTCTTTCTCTTCCTCTTTCTTTTTCTCTTTTTCTTTCTCTTCCTCTTCTTCCTTTTTCTTTCTCTTCCTCTTTCTCTTCTTCCTCTTTCTCTTCTTCTTCCTCCTCTTCTTCCTCATCTTCTTCTTCCTCTTTTTCTTCCTCTTTTTCTTCCTCTCTTCTTCTTCTTCCTATTTTCCTCTTCTTCTTCCCCTTCTTCTTCCTTTTCCTCTTCTTCTTCTTCTTCTTCTTTCTCTTCCTCGTCCCCTTCTTCTTCTTCTTCTTCTTCTTCTTCTTCCTCTTCTTTATCTTTTTTTCTTCTTCTTTATCTTCTTCTTTTCGAATACCTATATGTTTTCCTTCGAATTCGGGCATTTTGGTTTTCTTGATATAATTAAAAATATTTAATGTTTCGAGAAAAAGTAAAAATTTTAAAGTTTGAAATATTGAACAAGTCGGAAATTTAATAATTTCTCTAAATTTTGACTATTATATCAATAGCGGATATTTTCTGACATCAATCATTTCAAAAACAAAACGAAATTTTGATTGAAGGTAGAAATTTTAAAAAAGTACCTACTCTCAAAAAAGTCAATTTCGACAAAATACCAAAATTTTAATGATAAAAGGTCGAACTTTATAAAAAATTCAAAATTTTGGTTAAAGTGAAACATTTTAAAAATGTCAAAATTCTTCTCCTAATCCTTTTTCCTCCCCCTCCTTTTCTTCTTATTCTTCTCCCTCCATTTCTTCTACTTCGTCTTCTTTGTCGTCTTCTTCTTCTTCTTTGTCCTCTTCATCTACCTCTTCTTTTTTTCTCTTTCTCTTCTTTTTCATTCTCTTCCTCTTCTTCTTCCTCTTCTGCTTCCTCTTCTACCTCTTCTTTTTCTTTCTCTTTCTCTTCTTCTTCTTTTTCATTCTCTTTCTCTTCCTCTTCTTTTTCATTTTCTTTCTCTTTCTCTTCTTTTTCTTCTTCCTTTTTCTTGCTCTTCCTCTTCTTCTTCTTATTTTTCTTATTCCTCTTCATCTTCCTCTTCTTATTCCTCTTCTTCTTCTTCCTATTCTTCCTCTTCTTCTTCTTTTTCTTCTTCCTCTTCTTCTTCATATTCTTCTTACTCTTTCTCTTCCTCTTTCTTTTTCCCTTTCTCTTCCTCTTTCTTTTTCTCTTTCTCTTCCTCTTTCTTTTCCTCTTCCCCTTCTTCTTCCTTTTACTTTCTTTTCCTCTTCTTCTTTCTCTTCTTCCTCTTTCTCTTTTTCTTCCTCATCTTCTTCTTCTTCCTCTTTTTCCTCTTCTTCTTTCCCTTCTTCTTCCTCATCCTCTTCTTCTTTCTCTTCCTCTTCTTCTTCTTCATATTCTTCTTACTCTTTCTCTTCCTTGTTCTTTTTCTCTTTCTCTTCCTCTTTCTCTTCTTCTTCCTTTTTCCTTCTCTTCCTCTTCTTCTTTCTTTTTTCTTCTTTCTCTTCTTCTTCCTCTTCTTCTTCCCCATCTTCTTCTTCTTTTTCCTCTTTTTCCTCTTCTTCTTCCCCTTCTTCTTCCCATCCTCTTCTTCTTTTTTCTCTTCCTCTTCTTCTTCCTCTTCCTCTTCTTTATCGTTTTCTTCATCTTCTTCTTCTTTTCGAAGACCTATATGTTTTCCTTCGAATTCGGGCATTCTGGTTTTCTTGAGATGTGGATTGCCATCTGTCTTTCCATCTCTTCGGTGGTCTTATTCTTGGTCTGCGTTCTGCAGGCGTGTTCCCTGGGGCCCTTTAAACAACTGCTTCCTTCTTCCATTCTTCTCACATGGTCATACCATTGGCGTCTTCTTTGTCTGCCCCATCTTACCATATCGTCCATTAACCATATTCTTCTGATCTCATCGTTTTTAACTCTGTCTCTAAGTGTTTTCCCAGTGATTGCTCTCAACGTTTTCATTTATGCTGTCCTCAGCATTGATTTGGAGATTTTGGTTATTTTTTTTGGAAGTTAGATTCTTTAAACTCTCATATCGAATATTTCTATGTTTTTAAAGTCCAAGATTGAGAACGAATTATTCAATTTAAAGTCAACTCGAATTTTCAATAAAACAATAGACATCTTGAGTTTAGAATCTTTCGACGAATAGAAATGTCGATTTGAAGATAAAAGTTTCGAGATTAATGCTCAAATTTCGAGGTTCGGGTCCGAAATATCAAGCAAAATAAGAAATGTTTAGTGTAAACTTTAAATTTTGAAATTCGGTGGCAAAAAATCAAAGAAGTCAGTTTGTGAAGAAAAATTTTTGAAAAATATATTAATTTTTTCGACAACAGGTATGTTTTCTTTCCGAATTTCAAGTTTAACCTGAGTTGCCTCACTGTTTCTTAAAATTGCAAAGGCTGCTAAGAAAAACGTTTAACTGCTCTCGAAAATGTGGCTCTGAACTAGAAATTTCCAGAAATAAATAGTATTTTGAATTTATCGGCTTAATTCCTGAAATCTTGAAATTTTTAGTGTAAAGTAAAAATTTAAAGAAAACACTTGAAATTTTCAAGTTATCTGCTTTCGTCCATCCCGTGCTTTCGTAATTATAAATATATAAAAAAATTAGCTAATAAATATAATGAACGAAACATATGGTAATCTGACGGTGCCGAATCAGTGCTGTAAGGTGGGTGGTCCCCATTTCCGATTTTTTTTACCGAGTGATAATGTAGGACGCGTGTGGGAGCAGCCCAATTTGTGAATTTACGAAAAAACGAAAAAAGGGGTATGAAATCGATTTGATTTTCAATCATCCTTGACGAAATTGTTGCGATATCTTCGCATTCATCATTTAATCCAAAAGTAGCACAATTTGTACATGTACAGTGTGTTGGAATTGCAAGTCATTTGAAATTACCGTAAGGCCTTCGGTATAAATAGCTCGGGTTTATTTTCAATCGTAACACCGGCATAACTTGGTCATCCTTTCTCCTTAGATTCATTGAAATGCGGAAGAAAAACATCTTGCTCTCGTGGGCGTTATGAGCGAACCTCTTTGACCATGAGATCGCGGGTAAAGTAAAAAATGAAATTGATATAAAATACTCTCGGTGGTATGTGATAGGTTATTGACATGTACGTGTCCAACATGTGTTTACGCAATAAAAGCAATGCAGACCGGCCGCTTTATACATATTTTTTTTTTCACCGCTCGGAATCTGGTAATACAGTTAACATTGGTCGAGTCGTTCAATAGGCGCTAAAATTGTTATTGCTCGTGACGAACCACAAAATTCAGGTTTTGGTTATAATTACACCTCCATCGAGAAATAAGTGAAACTTGAATCATCACGGCCAAAGATTACCTTCATGGTTTGCGGCTTTCATCAGGAAAAATAACGCTTTCAAATTTCTTCCAGCTTATGTGACAGTTTTATTAGCAGTTTTATTTTTTTCGTATTCATAATTAGATTGTACGCTGTAACAGTTACTTCGGCTGCATATTTATTAAGTGAACTGCATTATTTTTTATATGGCCATAAAACGCAGGAAAGGTCATTTTAAATTGCATAGCTGTCGTGTTGTATTGTCTGCATTCTAGTTAAGTGTCCAGATAATAACAAGAAATATTACGACAAATGAAGACAATACAGCAATTAAAATTAACGTTGATTTCCTGTTTTACATTAGAGTCAACCGGAAAAATAAACGTTAGCGTTGGTGGCAAAAAATATTTTATAACTTCAATGCCCGGGTAGAAATTTTAAGTATAAATAAAAAATTAAAAAGGTAAACGTAAAATTTGGAAGAACGAAATTCCAATCGCTTGAGCGATTTTTTAATAGAGGAAAATTTTACGGCTTCGTGTCACCATCACTCTGGTGTCGCGTTACGAACATTGTTTAATATTAATAATATAAGTAGCTTGAGTAAGACGTGCAATATAATTAAAAATGCGTGGTTGACAATTTTAAATTATAACCTTCAAAATCAGGACTTCGAGCTGGAACTGAACCGGAAACCGAAAAAAAACCGTTATTTGTGTCGGAACAGAACCGAAACAAAAATATCGGTTTAATTCTCTTCGGTGCAGATTCAAAGGTCCACAGTTACCAAAACGTTATATTAAAGTCTTGAATTTCAACCTAAAATTTTCGTTTTATTATCATTAAATACTAGCTGCACTTCCTACGTTTTTGAAAAATTTTCATTTTTTTTGCAATTTTCGCCTTTCTAAATTTCTTTTTTTTTTCCAAAATTTCACCTTTACCCAACCCCACTTCTTACATTTTTGCAAAATTTCAATTTTTGTTTTGAAATTTTAGCCTTTCTAAATTACTTAGTTTCCAGAATTTCACTTTTTCAAAATTTCGACTTTATTTTTAAATGTTAGCGTTTTGGAGACTTCGATTTTGAAAATTTTGATTTTTGTTTAAAGCAGCAAATTTTTTAAAATTTTGAATTACTTGATGTCGGGTATTTTGAATGGTTAAATTTTTCTCAAAATTTCGATTGTATTTCAACATTTCAACGTTTTAATCAATATCAAAATTTCAGTTTTTTAAATTTTCGACAGTTTTTTCAAAATTTCCATTCTATTCAAAACGTCGATATTTTTTATAGGTTTTTTTTTAAGATTTCAACTTTTTTAAACATTTTGAATGACAATTTCGACTTTTTTAAAATGCGGATTTCCAAAAATTTCAGATTTTTATAAAAACTTTGACAATGGTCAAAAGTCCAATTTTTCCGAAAAGTTGGAATTTTTTAAATTCCCACTTCATTTCAAAGTTCAGACCTCTTTTTTCAAAATTTCGATTTTATGTCAAAAATGGGCCTTTCCTAAAAACTGTCTAGTTTTTCTCAAAATTTCAACTGCTTACAAAATTTTTACTTCTTTTGATAACTTCGATTATAACTTTTGACCCTTCCAAAAATTTATACTTTTTTGAAAATGTCGAGGTTTTTGATAATATCGACTTTTCAAAATTTGGAATTTTTTTTTGAAATTTCGAACTTTTTGAAAACTTTCTCTTTTTTAATATTATCTCTTTTTTAAAAAATACAGTTTTTTGAAAGCTTTCGACATTTTTCAATTTTCGAGTTTTTCTCTCAAATTTTCACATCTTTTTAAAATTTTGATTATTTTTTTTTCAATTTCAACTGTGTATTTTTCCAAAATATCGATGATTTTTTTTAATTCCAATTTTCTTTTAAATTTCGATTATATTTGAAAATTTCGTTTTTTTAAAACTGGAACATTTTGTTGAAATGTCGATTTTTTTTGACATTTACGACTATTTTGCAAAATTTTTCTACGAATTTTCCAATTTTTTAAATATTTTAGAATTATTTTGGAAATTTCGAATTGTTTCAAAATTTCGATCTTTTTGTTGCTTAAATATTCGACGTTTTTTTAAAGTTTTATTTTTCTTCCAAGTTCCAATCACAAACTTCAACTTTTCAGAAAAATTTTGTACTTTTTCCCAAAATTTTAATTATATTTAAATTTTTTCCAAAATTTTAATTATATTTGAATTTTTTCCAAAATTTTAACTTCTATTTGATAGGTTTTGCTTTCTTCAATATTCATATTTTTTCGACTTTTTTGAAACCTGAAGATTTTTTGATTTTATTAAAGTATCGAGATTTTATTTTTAATGTCGACTATTTTCGAAAATTTAAATATTACAAAATTTAATTTTTTGAAATTTCGAAATTATTTGATAATTATGTGATTTTCTCTAATTTTCAAAATTTTTGAACTGTCTAAAATTTTTAAAACTTGTAACATTTTGAGGTTTTCTCGAAAATCTTAACTTCTTTTTGGAAATTTAATGATAAAGATTTCGTTTAAACTTTTTTTGAAAATATTGCCTTTTTCAAAATTTTCCGCCTTTTTCGAAATTCTGACTTGAAAATTTTAACCGAAAATTTCGATATATTTTGATAATTTAGACTATTATTCAAAATTTCAAATTTTTTTCAATAATTGGAATTTTGTGAAAATTTGGCCCATTTTCAATATTTTTTAAAATTTCTTTTTTTTCCAAAATTTCATTTGTTAAAATTTCGACTTTGTTGCAAACTTTTTTTTTTTTTGAAAAAATTTCGACTTTATTGAAATTTCGACATTTTTTAATTGTTTTGACTATTTTACAAAATTCGCGAATTTTTTTGAAAATTTGGAAATTTTTGGTCAAATTAATGATTTTCTTTGAAAATGTCGGTATTTTTTTAATTTCGACATTTTTTAAAATTGTCGATTTTTTATGAACATTTTCAATTAAAAACTGACAAAAGTCGAGATTTGAAAAAAAATCAATTTTTCAAAAAAAAAATTTTTTTTCAAATTTTTTTCTAAAATGTCAACCTTTTTTTCGAAACTCGAATTTTTGTAACTTCAAATTTTTTAAAAAAAATTTCTGGTCTTGAAAATTTAAAATATTTTTGACGAATCTTACCAAATTGGAAATTTTTTAAATTTTAGACGAATTGTTTAAAACGAATTCAATTTCGCTTTTAAAGCTGGCATTTTAAAAAGCTCAAAATGAAATATTTCAAAAAAGTCGAAATTTAGCAAATCCAAATTGGAATTTCGCAAAACGCATGAAACGAAATGTTGTCTCCAATCTAGAATTTTGTTGGAACGGACTGGTCCTTGGTTATCTTCAAAAATTGAAATACAAATCTATCTCTGAAGATGATAGCTTGGCTATTGAAACGCGTTAGCGCCTCCTTGTGTTTTTTAATCCTTTTTGGTTTCAGGGGACAAAATTTGTATTTCAATTTTTCCAATTTAGAAATTACGATTAATCAATTTTTCAAAAAAGTGAAATTTTTTAAAAAAGACGAATTTTTCAAATAAAAACATCGATAAATAGTCAAAAGTTTGAACAAAATGGATATTTTGAAAAAGGTGACGAGTTTAAAAGAAAAAAATATTTCAACATAATCAAATTTACAAAAAATCAAAAATTTGAGAAAAAGTCGTTATTTTAAGAAAAGATCAAAATTTTGGGCCAAAATTTTGAATAAAATCGAAAATAAATCAAAATTTCAAAGAAAGGTGAAATTGTGAAATGGTCGAACTTTACCAAAGCTTGCAAAAAGTTGAAAAAAAATGGAAAATTGGAAATTCAAGGTTTTCAAAAACGAAATGTTCAAGAAAGTCAAGATTTTGAATATAAAACGAAGTCAGAGTTTTCAATAAAAGGAAGTCAAAATTTTCAAAAAAAGCCGAATTTTAAAAAAATCAAGCATTTTAAGTGAATCAAAAAATTCAGGTTTTCAAAAAAATTAAAACGTTTTAAAAAAATCTAATCTAAAATAGTCAGATTTGCAAAAAGTTGAAATTGAAAAATCAAATTTTAAGAAGGGTATGCACTCTCAAAAACAAGATGAGAATTTAAAAAAAGTCGCCATTTTTAAAAATCAGGTGAATAATTTGAATTTTGAAAATTCACAATCTGGGATAAAGTCAAAATATCCAAAGAAATTGGAAATTTTGAAAATTTTTAAAAAAAGATAAAATTTCCAAATAAGAATATTTGATAAAAACAAAAAATGAAAAATAAAGATAAAAAGTTCCCAAAAAATAAAAATCCATAAAAAAATGCTAGAAGTTGGAATTTTCAAAGTCAAAATTTCGAAAAAATCAAAGTTTTCAAAATTAGGTCCAAATTTCGAGATAAAAGTTGAAATTTCTCCAAAAGATGACCCAAGATTTCTTTCTTTCTTTTAGACAGACGAAGGCTAGTAGCTAGTAGGTATAGTAGGTCAATATCTCTCTGAAGATGATACCTTGGCTATCGAAACGCGTTAGAGCAACCTCTGTTGTGTTTTTTAATCTTTATTGGATTCAGGGGACAAGATTTGTATTTCAAGGTATATAAAGAGTGAACATTAAAGCAAGTTGTCTACGAGAATTAGAGTGATGGTAACGCGAAACCATTAGTTTTTCCCTTATCAAAAGTCGCTCAACGCGCCTAAAGAAATTTTCGCTTCAAGAATTAAACATGAGTCAGGAAATGAACCGAACACCGAAAAAACCGTTATTTTTGTTGACACGAAAAACGGACTGAATCGATATAATTTTGAACGAAACGAAAATCGAAAACCGGAACGAAAAAAATAATGGTTCGAAGCCCTCCTGAAAATCCGATTGCTTCTCAAAATTACGTTTTTTTACATTAATTTCGAGTATTTTCTTTAAATTTTTACTTTAATCTCGAAATTTCTATTTTCCTGTGAAAATATTAATTTTATTCATACATTTTTACTAAAAATGTTAGGAACGTAGTCGAAAGTTTGAATTTAAAGCTGAAATCTATTAAAACACGTTTTACAAAAATCCATTTTTTTTCTTGTTTCAGGAGGAATTAGGACAAGTCGTAATATCTCTTCCAGACTGCGTAGTTTTAGGTAGATCGCCAGCTTCCGATGCGGCTTTGCAGCAGCTGAAACTGCTGATTTTATTAATATTAGGATGTGCCGTCCAAGGTCCCACCAAGGAGCATTTTATAACTAAAATCAAATCTCTTCCCCTTGACACGCAACATGACATCGTCGAATGTATTAAACAGGTCAGTATCATCGTTAACGAGGGGATATTGCCCAATACGGATCATTTTGTAGTGAGATAAACCATGAAGAGGAAATTAATATTAATTGTAGATATGCTACTGATATGCATGAGTAGGAATGTTGTATTGTTTCTTAAAATCTAGAGTTAACACTGGATGACGTTGAAAATGCAACAAGTTTCGAGACGTGTCAGTTTTATGCTAACTAATGTATAAATGCGAAAGTCTGTGTGTTTATCTTCTTTTCACTGCTTAAATACTGAAGCGATTTTGACGAAAATCGATATAGTCGTACATTGCAAGGCGGGATCATTAGCAGGATACGTTTTCTCCTGAAAAATTGCCCTAAATACTAACTAATATTTTATTCCGAAACACTCTCAATTTTTTATGTAAATAAGTAATCTGACAGCGACAACAGTGTTCATCTAATACCGTAACTTTTCACGTATGATTCTTTTAATATGATCGCCTGACAGCGCCATCTAATGCGATAAGACGCAAATTTGCTACCCAATATATAGCTGAAGACTGCTAGGCAGTTAAATATACACATAATCGTATCAACGAATTTGAACAAAAAATTCTGCAATCTGCACGAACTCTTAAATTTAATTTAAATTTTTTGATTTTTTCACACATATTACATATTTATTCTTTGCCGAAGAATGTTTTCTTTTTTCAAAAAATAAAATTATTTTTGAAATAAATTAAATGTTTTTTAATTCAGAAAAAAGTGAATTAATTTTTTTTTCAAAATTGTCATTCATTTAAATAATTGATACACAGAACTTGTCCCCTGAAACCAAGAAAAATTAAAAAACACAACAAAGGTTGCTCTAGAGCAACCTTTGTTGTGTTTTTTAATTTTTCTTGGTTTCAGGGGACAAGTTCTGTGTTTCAATTTTTGAAGATAACCAAGGACCAGTCCGTTGCATCAAACATTCAAATAATAATAATTCGCATGCCACCTAGAAACGACTTTTCTGTCTTTCTTCTGAGTTTATCATATTTTTAAGAACAAGGGCAGATTGAGGGCCGTGCAACCTGTGCAACTGCACATGCCCCCTCCCTCCCGCCCATCAATAAAAAATATTGCAAACACGGTAAAAGGGGAGATTTTAAAATTACTGTGAACACGACACATAACAACTGCACATGGGGTTCCCACCAATTAGGAGCCCTCACAAAAAACTTCAGTCATCAAAAATATTGATAGAAAGGTTTTGTATTTCCCAGTGTGAGGCACAGAGCCCCTACCGCCCCTGTTTAAGAAAAACATTTCTCTTGGAAATTCTTGTGCACAACAAATGAATTTTTCCCAGGTGACAGATGACCAGACCGTCGTGCTAACGCTAGATTGGTCAGAGCAACCCCCAGAGCGGTTGTATTCGCATTTAAGAGCGTTGGCAACCGAAAGAGACAAGCTTTTGCAACAATGGGTGATAGATATGGGACAGGAGAACTGTCGTCAATGGTTCCATAACGAATATGGCAACAGAAGGGGTAGAATCCAACCATTTGGCTGTGGAGCTTGCAGACTGGAAGGCCAGATTAAGAAAACAACGACAAGAACTGTAAATATTTATGTATTTATTCACTTTGAGACATTTACTAAAAATTACGCTTTTTGTCATTTCGGTTTTAATCTCAAAGTGTTGAATTATCTAGAATGCGTTATCCGTAACTGAAAAGAATTTCTGATCTAGAAATGTTGCCTTTCATTTTCAAAATTTCCGATAGTTTTCCTTGAATATAAGTTCGAGTTGAAATGAACTCACTTGTTTTATAAGTTCTGCATTTTTTTTTCAAAATTTTGACTTTTTTTGTCATAATTTAATTTCAGTTTTTACTTTTTTTCTTAATACTCGATTGCGAATTGGATTTTTTTTATAACATCAAAAATTTATTCTAAAATTTCAACTTTTAAGGTTAACTTTGTGAAAATTTCAAGATAAAGAAAATTTCGAGATTTTTTTTCGAAATCTCGACTTTCAACTATTTTCCTCCACATTTCGAGGAAATAAGTCGAACTTAATGAAGTTGCGATTAAACTGGATTTTGTTGTTAATTTCGAATTTTTCTTTAGTTGATTTACTTTGGGACGACAATATATCAAAAGAAAATGTGGTGTCTTGTTGCTGTTTGCTTATTACTCTTCACTTAACAGGAAAAGGTTTTAGAGCAAAATAATTTGCCTAATTAATTAGCAATTAAGGTATTACCTGCTTTGTTCTCTTCACGTTTTCAGCCGTGTAATTAGACGATGTCTACAACTTTGAATACATACCCCATGTGAAAATCACACGTATTTAACATAACAAAGGCACATTTTCAACTGAACGAAAAATAAAGTGCGGTAAGAGACGATTAAACCATTAAGGAATGCGTTCTAGTTAACATCACGCTAATTATTAATTTTATTCCAAACCATCATAAAGAGAAAACAATTATTTTTAACAGATTTGCGTTCTAAATTAATTAATTCGTATCTAATTGACCCATATTCAATATTGTTGTGATCATCAAACGCCGGCGAGATGTTGCACTTCGTTAAACTGTTTTTACCGAAAATTTCCAGCGAAGAAAAATCCGAACTCCTCACCGAATGCAGAGAGGAACTAGAACATGCCAAAGTACTTCTTGCCAAATTAAAATTAGAGGTAAATTTCCAATGTTATTGTTTGTTCGAAATTAATTCTGGATACATATTTGGTGATGCCTTGGAAATGACAGTTAGACGCATTTCCAGAGCGGTGTAGCATAATCAAAGTAGATTCAGTGGTACAGAAATAATTTCTTCTTCTCATTGTCATTTTTTTTCATTCGCCTTCCACATCTTTCCTTTTCCTCTTCTTTTTTTCTTTTCTTCCTTTTCCATTTCTACCTCTTCCTTTCTCTCTTCTTTTTGTTCCTTCTTCCTCCTTTTCCTCTTCATATTTCTCTGGTCATTTCTCTTATTATCTTTAGCCTATTTTCTTCTCCCTCTTTTTCCTCCTTTTCTTCTTCTTATTCCTCTTATCCCTCTTCTTTGTTCTTCTTTTTATTCTACCTCGTCTTGTTCCTCTATTTCTTCATCTTCTTTCTTCTCTTCTTCCACTTTAAGCTCTTTTTATCTTCCTGTTCTTATTTTACTTATTACTTTTCTTTCTCTTCTCCTCGTCTTGTTTCTCTACTTACTCTCCTTCTTCTTTCGCTTTTTCCTGGTCTTACTCTTCTTCTTGTTTATCTACTCCCTCCTTTTTCTCTTCCTCCTCTTCCTGATCTTCCTTTTCTCCTTCCCTTTTTCCCTTCTTCCACCCCTTCCTCTTCTATTTCTATACTTCCTTATTTTCTTCCTTCTCTTTTCTTGGTCTCACTCTTATTCTTCCTCTTCTTATTTCTCTACTCCTTCCTTTTTCTCTTCCTCCTCTTCCTGATCTTCCTTTTCTCCTTTCCTTTTTCCCTTCTTCCACCCCTTCCTCCACCCCTTCCTCTTCTATTTCTATACTTCCTTATTTTTTCCTTCTCTTTTCTTGGTCTCACTCTTATTCTTCCTCTTCTTATTTCTCTACTCCTTCCTTTTCTTTTTCCTCCTTTTCCTGGTCTTCATTTTCTCTCCTTCCTCTTTCTTCCACCCTTTTTCTCTTTTTCCACCTCTTCCTCTTTTTGTTTCTATACTTCCTCCTCTTCTTCCTTCTTTTCCTCTTCATCCATCTCTTCTTTCTGATAATCCTCTTCAACCTTTTTCTTCTCTTCTTCGTCTTTTTCCTCCTTTCCGCTTCTTTTTTATTTTCTTCCTCTTCTTGTTTATTTACTCCTTTTTTCTTTTTCTGCCTCTTTCTGGTTTTCTTTTTCTCCTTCCTTTTTCTCCCTCCATCTTTCTCTTCTTCCACCTCTTCCTCTTCTTGTTTTTATACTTCCTCCTGTTCTTCCTTCTTTTCCTCTTCATCCATCTCTTTTTCCTCTACATTCTGATAATCCTCGCCTTCCTTTTCCCTCTCTTCTTCGTCTATCTTTCTATTCTTATTCCTCTTCTTGCTCTTCTTCTTTTTTCGCTTCTTTTCTATCTTCTTATCTTTTCGTTTTTCTACTCCTTCCTTTTCTTTTTCATCCTCTTCCTGGTGTTTCCTTTTCTCCTTCCTTTTCGTCTCCCTCCTTTATCTTCTTCCACCTCTTCCTGTTCTTGTTTCTATACTTCCTCCTCTTCTTACTTCTCTTCCTTTTCATCCATCTCTTCTTTTTCTGATAATCCCCTTCTTCCATTTTCCCCTCTTAATCGTCTTCTTCCTATTCTTATTCTTCGCCTTTCTCTTCCTCTTTTTTCCGCTGCTTCTTTATCTTTTTCCTCTTCTTTTTCCTTTTCTTCTTCCATTTCCACTTAATGCCTTTGAATATGCATCCAAGATTTGATCGAATACGCATCCAGCAGTTAATAGAATTGTGGTGGGATTTTTTTGTTTGCTTTTGTAGAACGGCGAACTTTTGACCGAAGCGCGTAGAGCCAAAACGTACCGCGATGAGGTGGACGCGATGCGGGAAAGGGCGGAAAAAGCGGATAGGTTGGAAATTGAAGCTCAAAGATATAGGGAAAAGTTGGCGGATGCTGAATTTTACAAAGTTAGAGTGGACGAGTTGCGTGAGGATAATAGAGTTCTCCTGGAGACTAGGGAGATGCTGGAGTCGCAACTGGCCAGAGCTAGACAACGCGCCGATCACGTGCTCGAGTTGGAAGGGGAACTAATGACTCTTAAGCAAAATATTAACGATTTGGTTTTGGTAAGTAATTTTATTTTTATTATTCTTCAAAAATTGATTATCAAACATTCCTGACCAGTGCCTTCTAACCAATCTTGATCAATGACCTATGTTTTGCTTAAGTAAGAATACTTAATATCCTATTCGAAAGATCACTATTCTGATAAGTAATTGTTAATATTTTCATTAGGAACGGGACGCGGCCAGAACTAAAATTCAAGAACTCATCGAAGAAAACATTCAACTCCAACACGTTACGAAATCAGCGTTACAAGAAACGAGCATGACAATGAACTCTCTAGATTCTGACATCGAAGAAACCAACTCCGGTGACAACAGCCTCTCTGAACAACTCACCAACAACGCTCAAGCACGCGCCCTCAAACTCGAGCTAGAAAACAAAAAATTGCTCTCTACAATCGAAGCTCTAAAAGAGCATAGTTTCCGAGAAGGCGCCAGCAAAATCTTAGAGTTGGAAAAAGATAAGAAAATGATGTCGATCAAGTGCGAGCAGCTGGAGCAGAACTTGCGAACGACTAACGCGGCAGAATTCCGAGCTGGAAAACCTGTTTAAGAACGCGATACAAGAGAATCGGAAACTGCAGGACAGTTTGGATACTTTGAAGGTTATTTCTGACAGACAAGGGCAGGATTTGCAAAATGAGAGACTGAAATTGGCCGAGTTGGAGAAAAATATTGATTCTTTGACGAAAGAGAAGCAAAGAGTACAAACGTTGTGTGATACCATTAAAAAACGAGCTGATGACGCCGAGAAATCTTCTGCTGGTATACTTGAACAACTGGTGGCTTTGCAAGGGCAGGTAGAAGAGGGGAAGCAACTAGAAAAGGTCGGAAATGAGCTGAAGGAACGCGTGGCTGGTTTGGAGAAAGAAAATCAGAGCATGCAGAAGGAAGTAACCAAATTAAAAGAAATTTTAGAGGTAAGTCTTACTTTAATATTGATGTAGTTAAATTTGTTTCTCTGTTAATAAAGGGAACGTTTAAATTCCTAGGTTAAAGGTTGTATTCTGGGGAATAAAATCTAAAAAACTTCGGAATAAAAATTTGAAACCGTCAAAAAGAGGGAATATTTGCTTTCTTACAACACAAAGAAGTGGAGAAAGTTAAACAATTGATAGAAAAATTTTATTCTTGAAAATTCAGCACAATTTATGTATCTTTTTTAGGAATGCTACAATACATTTTTTTGAGTAATTTACAATATTTTTTCTCTAAGTACGCAGTTGTGCTAAGTTCACATAAATTCGTTTCGTGGCAATCATCCTTGCATGGGATTTTAATCCCAGTGTCTCCATCTCTATATTTATATCTGAAATTCGCCACTTAGTTTAAACAGTACTTGTTATAAGTCATCCATGTCACCTGTTGTAGGTGTTCAGTAATGTTATGTTTAAGGCCAATCGGCCATATATAAGCCGTCCAATTTGATTGGCGGTTAAATCTTCTACTCCGTATGCTTCTCTGAATGAATAGATGTTTGTACCAAGTGATTTCCTTGTCAATGTTGGCCTTAGTGAGGTTGAAAGTGTACTGCTCATAATCCAATAAACTCTGAAAGTAACAAAATTCTGTAATAATGGAGGGAAAATTTTGCTTAGATTGCTTCAAATAATTTTCTCTCTTTGATACTTACATAATTATCTTTGTCAACTTTGAATATTTTATAACTTGGATTAGCATCAGTGTGGGAAGTAACAGATGCTCCATTATACGTAACTGCGATGGCGCTTCCATAACTATGTTCTTTGGTTCTGTTGAAGTACACATTAAATTGATCTCTGTGGGTATGTCCAACGAACATTCCTGTAATGGTATTCGCAAATCTGCAAAAATAATTATCTGTAATAGAACCGTTGTTCAAAATGTGACTAGTTTAGTCCGTATGTCTTTTTTTTTTTGAGAGGAGGGGCGGCTAAACTATATCTGGTGGGTGAATAGTGGTGGGTGAACAGTAGTTTTATACCTGTTAATGAGCTTAGCATAGTTCTCAGCCCAAAATTTGTGACATTCTTGCCCAGCTGGAATGTGGGAAATGATGTGGACACTTTCATTGTCGCGTTCTGCTTTTTTCAAAACATTTGCAAGCCATTGTAACTGGTCATAAGGATCTTTGTCGGACAATAACTGCCACCTGTAATGCTAGACAATTAAAAAAAGTTATTGCTTTGGTTGATATCCTACCAGTTGAAGGTATAACAAACGTTTGCATTTAAAGCAATAACCCTGAAACCCTTCTTAGGGCTTACGGTATAGTAACCTCCCCTTAAAATAGTTCGAATTGCATCATCGGGTAAGTGACCTTTTACCTCATCAGCAAAAACTTGGAATAACCAGTTTGTATCGAGTTTTTCACCGGTTATATTCAATGGGGCAAATCTGCAAAAATTATGTAAATTAGAATTTCCCTAAATAACTGACTGTTTCCATACTCGTTCAAAGGGTGGCTCTCGTGATTTCCAAGCGTAGGATAAACTGGCACATTGTAAGTTTCGTATAAACCTTTGATCACCTTTTGAATGATTTGAGTGTTAAAGCCAACAGAAGTGTCCCAAACGCGATGGCTGACTATATCTCCCGTGTAGTAAACGTAGTCGATTTTCTGAAATTACGCTTGGTATCGAACATAGTGATTTTGGGGTGTCAACTTACGTGGTCTTTTAATGGTGCTTTTAAGACATTTTCGACTGTGTGCCATGGTGGATCAGTATTGAAGTACTCCATAAATTTTCCACATTTTTTGTCACCCTTCCCCACTTTCTGGTCCTTTTGACAACAAACGGGCTCATCGCAGTTTGCTTTTCCACCGACGGTGTAAAGGGGGTCGTAATGGATGTCCGAAAGGTGCAAAATTTTCAAGGTGTCTGCACTATTTTTAGGCTGAAAATCATAATTTATACAACGGGAAGCAACTGGAACAGTAAGATTCGAACATATACATGTTTCAATAAGATAGTAGATTTTCTGGACCAGTTTCTCTTTACAGCATCGTCGACAGATTATATTAGCAGTTTATTTGGTTCTTTGCTTTCTTCTTTTCTCTTATTTTGTTCTTTTATCTTCTCATATATTCTCTTCTCTTCTCTTCTCTTCTCTTCTCTTCTCTTCTCTTCTCTTCTCTTCTCTTCTCTCCTCTTCTCTTCTCTTCTCTTCTCTTCTCTTCTCTTCTCTTCTCTTCTCTTCTCTTCTCTTCTCTTCTCTTCTCTTCTCTTCTCTTCTCTTCTCTTCTCTTCTCTTCTCTTCTCTTCTCTTCTCTTCTCTTCTCTTCTCTTCTCTTCTCTTCTCTTCTCTTCTCTTCTCTTCTCTTCTCTTCTCTTCTCTTCTCTTCTCTTCTCTTCTCTTCTCTGCTCTGCTCTCCTCTCCTCTCCTCTCCTCTCCTCTCCCCTCCTCTCTCCTCTCCTCTCCTCTCCTCTCCTCTCCTCTCTCCTCTCCTCTTCTCTTCTCTTCTTTTCTCTTCTCTTCCCTTTTTTCCCCTTCCCTTTCCTTTCCTTCCCTTCTCTTTCATTCCCTTTTTCTCTTCTCTTCCCTTCCCTTTCCTTCTATTCTCTTCTCCTCTCTTCTCTTCTCTCTTCTCTTCTCTTCTCTTCTCTTCTCTTCTCTTCTCTTCTCTTCTCTTCTCTTCTCTTCTCTTCCCTTCCCTTCCCTTCCCTTCCCTTCCCTTCTCTTCCCTTCCCTTTCCTTCCCTTCCCTTTCCTCCCCTTCTCTTTCATTCCTTTTTTTTCTCTTCCCTTCCCTTTTCTCCTCCCCTTCCCTCTCCCTTCATTCCTATTCCTCCTTCCCCTCCCCTTGTCGTCCATTCCCTCAATTCTTTTTTTCTTCCTTTCTATTTATTCTTTTTAATATTCTGCTCCTCTTTCTTTCTTTGTCTTTCCTTCCTTCCCTTCTTTTGATGTTTCATCTTTTTTTTCCCTTTTACTCTCATTTATGCCTGTTTCTTATTTGCTCTTTTTTTCTGTTCTCTTGTCTTCTTTTCTTCTCTTCCCTAGACCTTTTTTCTTCCTTCCTCTTTCTCATCTCTTCTCTTAATGTAACTTATCTTACCCCCCACTTCTTTCTCTTCCTCTTCCCTTTCCTTTTCTGTCCTTGGCTTCCCTTTTTCTTTTTCTCTTCTTGCTATCCTTTCTCTTCCCCGTTTTATCTATTAAGTCTTCTCATTTTTTTTCTTCTCTTCTTTTCTCCTTTCTTTTCGTCTCTTTTCACTTTTATTCCTTTCTCTTCCCTTGGCATCCCTGGTTTCTACCCTTCTCACCTCATCTCTTATCCTCCCTTCTCCCTTTTCTTTTCTCATATATTGACATTATCTCCCAACGATGCTGTAAAGGGATAATGGACCAGAAAATTTAAAACCTTATTGGAACAGTTGAAATTTCGTATTAATGTATTGTATTTATTATTATTTTTATATAACTTATGAGTATATCGAACAATTTCACTAAGTAGGTGTTAAAAACCAATCCTTCCACTTTTGTAATAAGGTACATCTGTAACGGTCGTACCTTTTTTGGTGGTCCTGTTTTCCCGGCTGGTATTTGGATGTACCAAGGTGTTCCTTGTCCTTCTTCACAACCGTAATCTTGTAATAGTAAAGAGCATGTTTGTTCGGCCCAGACTCCAGATTCGTACAGGACGTAAAATAAGCTGTCCTGAATCAAAATCGTTTTTTGTATTATCGTTTGATTTGGAACTATTGGTACTTACTGCACTGAGGTCTACCATTCCGTTGCAAACTCTTTCATTCTGGGCCGAATATTTCGGACATAGTGATTTAATTAAGCTCTTCGCTAGAGTATCTCCAGAGAGTTTTCGTGCCCACCATAAACCCCTAAGGGCTGATTTGCACAAGGTACATTCCGATATCGACAGCTTTCCTTGTTCGTGTTCTTTCCACCATTTATTACCCGGATATTCTTTGATGGCTTGCATCAATTTGATTGGGTCTGGTATACCCATGAGGTACTTGGCAATCTCCAAACCGGCCTCATCGGGAGTCACTGAAATTAAAAAAATATTTAGTTATTTCTGGCCCGAAATTCACGACACAAAAAAGAATTTAATTACTTTTGGCTCCAACGTCAGAAATTCTATCCGCATGGCAGTACCCGATTACGATACAACAAAGAAACACTTTTAGCCACATTTTGGCCGAAACTATGACGCTGCTTTCCCGAAAGTTTCTCTATTTAAGAAAAGGGTTTGTTTGTGAAATTTATGTTATCTTTGAGTACTTGTTTTCACCTTCAACTAATAACTTTCATTGTTTTCAAATTTTGTACTTTTTCCTTTCTTTGCTAATTTGAAGGTTTTAAGTTGAACTATTGAAGTGGATTTTTGATCCTCGAGTACTTCTGGATTTGGTAATTTCAGATTTTGCGTCTTATTTGATTTAGATATCAGGAATCATTGTACATTGGTGTAACACTTCACTTCACTTCTCTTCCTTATCTTATATTCTCTTCATTTCTCTTTCCTTCTATTCTCTCCCCTCTTCTCTCTCCCATTCATCCTTTTTCCTTCTTCTCCTTTATTTTCCTCTATTTTCTCTCCTTCCCTTCTCTCTTTTCACTTCCGCCGTTCTTCCCTCTTTCTCTCTTTCTTGCTTTTCGCCTTCCTCCAACTCCTCCAATTTCTCAAAGAATAAATCTATATTGTATTTTAATTTTGTCTTGGGTTAGTTAGGTTAAGAAAAATCCTAGTCATATGAAGAAGAAAAAGACCTTATAAAAATTAGTTATTTTTACAATTGCAGACAAAAGATGTAACTTTGGACCAATATATCGAGCGAAATTCAAAGCAAGAGAAAGAAGTTCAATTTTTAAGGAAAGAAAACGAAAATTCTGCAAAACAGCTGGAAAAATTGCATGAATTAGAGAGTAAAACGAAAGAACTCCTCTCCCAAGCCTCTGTTCATACGGAAACGGTAGCGACATTGCAAAAAGATTTAATAATCGAAAAAGTCAACAATGAAAAGTTTAAAAGCAATCTAGAGAAACTCGGTCTCGGTTTGGACATTTTAGATAACGACATCAACGTAATCTTGGAGAAAATGCTCGCCCACCCCGACGTATCGAAAACTATTTCCGCCCACTTTACAAGTAACAGCGTCTGTAAAAAGTGCTTGGAAGTTGGCGATAAAGAAACAAATATGATCGTCGGCGAAGAACTGAAAGAACTGTGCGAGAAATATAGCGCGGAAATCGCCTCATTGACTGCACTAAACGACAGTTTAAAAACCGAAAACGCCAAAATGCAAGTCGACATATCAACACTCAAGTCGCAGATTCATTCGCTGCAGACGCAACAGACGGCGCTGCAGTTGGCGAACAGTCAATTAGTCGCTGAGAAAGAAGGATTATCCAAACAGAACCAGATTCAGAATAACCAACATGATACGTTGCTTTTGGACCAGGTGACCTTGAGGACACTCCATGAGCAATTGAATATCGAGTATGAGGAACTGAAGCTCGAGGAGGACGCGTTAAAAAAGACGAATAGGGATTTGAGGGTGGAGGTGAGGACTTGGAAGGAGAAGAATGCCAGTTTGGAGAATATTATATTATCGTTGGAGCAAGAAAAAGAAAGTCTGAAGAATGACGCCCGAAATTTAGGAAACTTGAGGGCTGAACACTCCAAGTTGAAGGTAGGCCTGTTTACTACTTTATTGTTGTTTGAATTAACCTATTAATTTCTTTTTTTCTGCTTTTCTCTCCTATATTGTTATCTTCTTTCCAGTCATCTTCTCTCGACTTTTATTCTTCTTCTCTTTCCTTTTTAACTTTTCTCCGCTCTTTTCTCTTCTTTCCTACGTTGTTCTACCCCATTCTTCTCCTGTTCCCTCCTATCTTACCTTTCGTCTTCTCTCTTTTCCTTTTCTCTTGCCTCACCAACACTTTTTCTATGTTCTTTTCTTTGTTTTCTCTTCTTGATGATTATTTCCCCTTAAAATAAAGTCATAAATCTTAAATAAATTTGAACTAATTTTGATTGAATTTGTTGTATCAAAACCATGGTATGTTTAAATTGTCTAATTGTACTTTTTGTTTCTCTTTGCCACAGGACGATTTTCGTAATTTATTTACGGCAAGTGAGCGCCTCAAATTGGAATATAGAGCCGCCCAAGAAGAACTGAAAAGTCTACGAACTGAATCTAGAACGCTAAGGCTGGGACATACTGAGATTCAGGGAAAGCTTAATTCGCGAACGGATATGGTCGCAAGTTACCAACTTGAAAACGCGAAATTGCAACAAAAGTGTGATGTAACTATAAATTTTTTTAATCAATTTAATTTTTTCTAATTTTGTCCATTTCCAGATGTTATATGAAATGAATGCTAATTTGGATTCAGACAGAAGAACTTTGATGGATCACGTGTCTCAATTGTTGGCGCAGTATCATTCATTGTTAACTCATTCGCTGGAAGATAAAGAACATCATCATCTAGAAGAGAAAATGTTTACCGACAAGCTGAACAATTTGTGTAGGCAAAAGGAAAAGTTGGAGGAAAAAATTATGGAACATTACAAACGGTTGGACAACGTTACTAAAAAGTAAGTGATTTGCGCCAATTTCTTAAAAGGGGTTTTAATTAGGGATGTTATGAAGCTTCGTAACCGTAACCGAAACTATATCCGAATTAAAAAAATACTCAAATCCGTAACGGAAACCGATATGAAAGTTTTGGGTAATTTCGGATATTATTTGAAATAATTTTGCTAATTTCAGTCGACGACTGTTTTGTTTTTTGTCAAAATTATGAGACAAACTAATTGGTATGTCACCTGACCTTACTCACTATTGTCTACGACCACTAACTACTTTAACAGTGTTAATGAATAGATTTTTTTTAAATTCGACATTTTTTCAACATTTCGATTTTTTTTGACATTTCCACATTTTTAGTATTTTTATTTTTTCTTTTTCTAATTTTTGATTTTTTGTGAAGATATGAATTATTCTCAAAAAATTAATAAACTAAATCTTACAAAAAACCCTATTTATGAATAGAAATAATAATAATTAAATCATCAATCTTTCTAAGCTCTAATCTCGAATTGTTGCAGAAGAAGCTTTGGAGCTACCTTAGTTAGGCGAGTCAGGAAAGCTGGTTCCGATATTATCAACAAGGTACCAAGAAGTGTAGGTATTTTGAATACTTGAGTCTTTATGAAACAATATCTTTGAAATTTTGACAGAATCGACGATCCTGGCAAGAGGAAACAGCAAAGCCTTCAACTCCAACATCTCAAGTTATTTTGACTGGTTCCGGCGAGTCTAACGGAAATGAATCCGATAACAGCAACGAGGAATCGATTCTTAGGGCGGAACCTTTCAGAAGAGCCACCAGTGGAAGTTTACATGGACATAAACCTAGAGATGAAGTGGCTTTGCGGCGGTCCCACCGAGATATGACAACACATCGCCCTAGTCTTACAAGTGAGTAGCATTATGGTAATTAATTTAAAACTGTGAACTTTTTAACTAAAATACTTATGTCAAAATCCGACTGTCACATTTTTAAATTAACGAGAGGATCTTACTCAAAACAAGGCGGTATAAAAACGCCCGACTGCCCACAATAATTTCTGAGCAGCTATTTATGATAAGCTCTTGCCAATATTCATTTGTTTATTTACCAACGTCTAAGTAAGCATCTGGTGCTCATTCATCCAACTTGAATATGATTGACAAACGAAGGAGAAACATTTAAATAAGCCCCAATAAGTAGGAAGGCTTTTAAACGTAATTTTTTCTTTTCCTTAAATACAATCAACTTTTAGATACTAATTATCTCACAAAGAAAAAAGTACAGTCACTTTTTTGTAGAGAATCGTAACACTTCTGAATTTTATAATAAAGTTTTTACGATAATATTAGCTGTTTTGCAAAAAGGTGATTTTTATGACTTACCTTGTTTTAATATGTACATGACATTTAACTGAAAACAATTTTCGTCCCCAGATGATCAAATTTACTCGAGGGACGCCAGCAGCGCCCTCAGTTTGGGTTCCGTAGGGTCCCGCCGGACGGTCTACATAGCCGAAGACGAACCATCGCCGACGCCACCTCCGCCCTCTAGCGTCCAAACATCGCACACCAACGCACAGCCAACGCCCCCTCTTCTGGTTTATAATAGAATATCCACGGTTATCGGCAATTCCGATCCTCTGCGCACACTTGGCAATCAAGTGAGCTTAGCCGAGGAGAACCATAAGGAAACGCCGGAGAAAAAGAAGTCGGAAAATCCGAAAGAGACCGCAGTGTGGTACGAATACGGTTGTGTTTAAAAGTTTGATTTTGAGTTCCTAAAATTGGCAGTATGTTTTACTTTAAAATTCCTACCTCACGTGCGGTCTAGCTCGAAGTTGAGAACTGTTGTAAATTAGCTCAGTTTACTTATTGTTGCCTTTATATTGCCTTATTGATAATGCAAAAGTTGTAAGTTTTTTTTATATACACATGTTAGGCAATTTTATATAAAAGCTTTTACAATTTTATACAGTGATTACCAATTTTTAGAATTTTTATATACATATTTAATATTAATAAGTAACAAAATGTAGAAGAATGATTCATTTTATTTATTTACTCTTTTTTCAGTACATTTGTTTTAATTAATACTTGTGATAGATATAATCAAAATGTTTACTAATTAACCCAAGTGATTATTTAGAAATTTGTTTTATTTTTTAAGGCTGTTTTAAGTCTTACTTTCTTTTTATTTAAAAATGGGTTTTCATTATATTGGCTGCTTGTTCAAAAATAATGTAGTTTTCTTTTTTTAAGTAAGTGGCTGTATACTTAAGCACAGAATCACATTTTCTGTTGCATTTTCACCCTTCTCACTTTTATCTGTAAAATATTTTGTAAAAAATAAAGCTTCAGAATTTTTTAAATTTTATTTATTTATCTGACGAAAGTCTACCATGAAGAATTACTAAGATTTGTTACACTTTAATCTATTTTTTTTTTCTAATTCAGTTTTTCATTTTACTTGGAATATAGAATATTCTCCTGGACGAAAAATCTCGGGGAAAATATCCACAAAGATTGATTAAGTTGGGACTTCCCAACCAGTGAGGCGCGTTTTCCTACCGGGGACGTCAAGAGATGGTGAGGGGGCCCATGTATTTGATTCTTTTAAAGAGAAATGCATTAGAACATATTTACTCATTAATTCATTCAGTCATTGTTCAAGTTTTGACCATCTCGATTTAAAGTCCCCACTGAAAATATATTTTTCTCAAAATGTCACAAAGTAGGAGTTCCTACAAAGTATTTTTTATTTGCAAACAGCGCCAACTGGCTAGGTGGAAGGAACTAAGTGACGTATTTTTAAAGTCACGCTTATTCTTATCTTTCTAATAAGAATGTTCTGTGGTTTCTTTCTATGAAATTCAGTGATCCGAATCTGTGTTTTTCTTTGAGCGTTTGAACTACCGCATTATCTATAAATCCGAAGAATAAGCTTAAATAAGGTATTATTTAAAGCAGTTTATCGCGTTTCTTGATAAATAAATAAAAACCACAATTACACATCTTTTATTGCTGCAATAAAATCTGAATTTTTTTTTTCATTCTGCGTCTCTATGTATCTCATGATTTCTATGGTATTGATAATGGGTCTTTGTCTTTGTAAATAACCTAATTTGTATATGTGTCACTTGTCAAATTTTTTAGATACAAATTAGCAAATAATTAGAATAACTTAATATGCGATAATTTAGATATAAAAGATTGACATGTAAACCTTCACCTGTACAAATAAACAAAAAGTATCATAATGGTTACTCAGCTGTCATGGATATCGAAAAACGCCAGGTTTAAAAAAATTGTATTTGAGAGTATGGTTTGAATTATCCTTTGTCTTTTAGGCTTGAAAACGGAATAAGCATTATTAATAGGTGCCAAAATGCTCATTTTGAATCCTTGCTAAAACGTATATCGGATAGTAATACTGGCGAATTATTAACAGATAATGAGAAAGTCAAGTTTAAAGAACTTCTCAAGATTAACGATAATGAGCTTGAATTATTCATGCAGAGCCTATTGCACATCTTTAAGCAGTCACATAAGGTCATATTAAAACCCACTGAGTTACAAAAACAGTTAAAGGAATGCCTGAAATTGGATGAGGAAAAATCTGAGATATTTACTAAAATGTGGACAGAGAACGTGAGACAGAATTTTAATTTGGAGGAAACGTGGGATTTGAAAGATGTTGCTTGGGAACTGAATGTACAGGCTGGATCATCTATTTCTAACAAGGAAATAATCCCAAATGCCCGAATGCAGTTAAATTTGAACCTCGATGATAAAACAGAGGATGTACTGCTCGAATTAAGTGAGGAAGAATTACTAGCATTTGTACAATACTTTGGAAAATATACAAACCAAATTGGATGCTATAAAATAAAACTAATTGTTTTTTTTTATCAAAAGCATCAATGTCCAATGCTACAACCTCTATACTTCTTTTTCATATTTTGGTTAATTAGAGTTTCCTAATTTTTACAAAATTTGTTTGGTATTATTTCTATACTATATGTAACGTTTGAAGAATTTTTAAATTATTTTGTATTTAAAAAATTCAGAAATTTTGGTGGAACGGACTGGTCCTTGCTTATCTTCAAAAATTGAAATACAAATCTTGTCCCCTAAAACCAAAAAAGATTAAAAAAATACAATGAAGGTTGCCCTAACGCGTTTCAATAGCCAAGCTATCATCTTCAGAAAGATAGTCTGAAGATGACGGCTTGGCTACTGAAACGCGTTAGATCAACCTTTGTTGTGGTTTTTAATCTTTCTTGGTTTCTTGTCCCCTGAAACCAAAAAAGATTAAAAACACAACAAAGGTTGCCCTAACGCGCTTCAATAGTCAAGCCATCATCTTTAGAAAGATACTCGGAAGATGATAGCTTGGCTATCAAAACGCGTTAGAGCAACCTTTGTGTTTTTTAATCATCCTTGGTTTCGGGGGACAAGATTTGTACTTCAATTTTCAATTCAGAAATTTATCCAAACAATTTCCATAATTTTGCTAATGTAGATAAACAGTTTATGAGAAACTGCACATTTCAAATCTCAAAGAATAAAAACAAAAGGAAGAAAAGAAGCAGATCATTTAAAGCACCTAAATTAAGGAAATTATTAAACCTATAAATAAGCAAACAGTCAACAATTCTGCGAGTTTTTGTTTAAATTACCTTTCTTAATTCAATCGCAAAACAAGTATTTAAAATCAAAATGAATGGATAGTGGGACAAAAAGTTAAATTTACTTGAATATTTTATAAAATTTATTTACATCAAAAGAATACAACAAAATTTATGTTATGTTAAATTAACCACTAAGTTTTTCTGTGCCCCTTCACTAGGCGCAAGACTTAAAGAACTTTGTTCACTATTATTATTAGATAAAGTGGCTCCTGCCAACAGCATGTGCATTGCTCCCTGTAACTTTGCCAAATCATTACCCAATTCCACCTCCTGTTCAAGCAACTTTGCTAATGTGATCAACAAATTTCCCACTTCTGATGGTAAAACAGAAATGCCATCTTCATAAATATTTAGAAATATATTTGATGCATCAATCAGCACTTTTGTAAACCTGTAGTCTGTAATATTACGAATTAAAAATCTCAATATTTGAATTAGTGACTTTGGGTCCCTTCCTATGAGAGCTTTCTCCAGAGCTCTTCTCCTGATAAGCTCCTGAATGACGCTCGTAGTAACCTCTGGATGTTTATTCGCAACATAATTTAATAAAACGCAATCGAGAGCTTTCGAGTATTCAAATTTTCTTAAGCAGTGGTCATGTTTTGCTTGCTTTTCGAGCTTAGTTTCAGGTACTATCGCATCTACTGAAGGCTTATGAGAATAAGATGCGTATTTGAATGAGGCAACCTTTTTTTCAGCTTTCTCGGTCACTTTTTCTTCCTCTCGTCTACTAACTGCAACCAATCCATCTACTAATCCAGCCACTACAGTGTCATCATTCTTTGATACACCCAAACTCAGTATCCCGTTGGGGTAATCTAACGTATGAACCGTTTTAAATGTTGCAACATCATAAATTTTTACATGTCTGTCTAAGCTACCCGATAATATTCTCTTATTATCGGACGCGATTCTCAAACAGGTTATAGTTTTGTGGTGCTGCGACAAACTTCCGATAAGTTTCCCGCCCGCTATCGTGTCCCAAATTTTGATATCTGTGCCACCAGCGGACAAAAATATACCACCCGATGGTAAAAATAATAGCGACTCAACGGGACAGCCGTGATTTACACTAAATACCACATTATTTGTCCTAGTGTCATACATTTTAACCAAATTATCGTAACCACCTGACAATAAAATATCAGGTACGATTGGACTAGTGGCACCTGCTCTGATGTAATCGTTATGTTCAGTAAACGTATGAATATCTTTCTCTGTTGGAATATCCCACACCTTTACGCATTTATCATCTGAGAAGGATGCAATCTGTGGTTTGTTATTCACAAAAAATGTGCGATGAACTGCAGCGGTGTGCCCCTTGAATAACCTAAATCATACATATCAGTTACCACAATGTAATTAAAATAATATATTACCTAAGTAAGCTTTTGCTTGATACATCAAACAGTTTGACGTTGCCTTCCTCGCCTCCAGCGCACAATAACCTACCGTCGGAACGGAATGTGGCTCCGTATGCATTTTCTCTAAACCTGGAGAGGTTCTTAACAACTAACTTTGTTATTGGGTTGTACACTTGCACGCGAACTGAACAAGTAACAGCGAAGTAGTAGGGTTCTACTGGGGAGAAATCAACATAATCGATAGGTCCAAACTCTTTTACCAATACTGGAACCTAAAATACTTGAATTGTCACAAATGTTTGCACAATTATTTTTAGTTCAGCGGATACTATTCAAGAAGAAAAATGATCTTTTCACAATGATTCTCGAGTCTAAAAGTTATTGTTCAACATTTAAGCTTACTCCTAGTTTTTTCCAGTATATATTATCTGCCGTCAAAGGGGTACTGGTCTTTTGATATAATTTTGTATTTAACTTCTTGAAATTGGACATTTTAGAACTTTACATTTAAGCTAACTTTGCATTTAAGTATTTTGAGGTTAATCTGCAAAACATAAATTGAGGTTAAGGAAGAATCACAGAACACGTCCGCAGAATCCACAGATGTTACAACAACATAGAGTTTAATGTCTACGAAAAATGGCAGCACAATAAATCTACAAAATGGCAAAATCACAGGCAGTGTAGCCAAGTTACGGCAGATGAAAACTGCACACGTTTGAAAAAACTCCAAATGTGAAAAATAAAAATTAAATCTGGGGTTTTTGATTCATTCATTTAAATAATTGATATTTCATTCATGACATAAATTGATGACTAACTGTAAGGCTCTTGACTACACGATTATTAAACAATTTAATGTGACTTTTTAATTTTATCTAACTAATGACTAAAAAAAAAGCTCGTCATCCTAAAATGAGTAAGCTCAAGGACGCAACAGATATAGGAAACCGTAGATTTACTGTTTTTGCTTCAAATTGTAGATTAAAACTTTAATCTCGAAATTTCAAAAAAAAAGGGTAAAATTGGCTTTAAACTCGGATTTCGTATTTTTTTTTCTAAACTGATGTCCTTTCTGCGCTTTCGTAAAAAACTTTTTCTATAACTATAAATGGTAACAAAAAATAAGTTCGCTTTCCGTAAAATTTTCTTGGATGATTTTGAGCAAGAAAGTTCTAAAATATTTCCGAAGAAACTATAATTTATATCAAAAAAATATTCGCGAAAATTCAAATTCATAAACTGAATTTTAAGAGACATGAAATTTTGAATTTGAACAGGAAATTTTGAGAAAAAACTCAAACTTTGTGAATTCCTAATTTTCAAAAAAAGACAAAATATGTAAAAAGATGTTTAAAAAAATATGTAATCGACATTTAAAAAAAATGTATGGTAATTCGACGAGTCAATATTAAAATTTCGAAAAAACTTGATTTTTCAACTTCAAAAACTTGAGAAATAACAAAATTTCGATTTCAAGGTCAACATTTTGAAAACAAAATGCTAAAATCTCTTAAAAACATCGTAATATCAAGTTTAAAATTCAATTTTAAATAAAAGTAAACATTAAATGTATCAGAGAGAATTAGAAATTTGCAATAAAACTCACGCGAGCTCAAGGTCACCCGAGTTCAGGATTACGTGTTAGCTCAAGGTCAGGTGCGTTCAAGGTAACGTTAGCTCAACATTACGTGAGTTCAAAGTCGCGCAAACTTAAGGCCACTTGAGTTTAAGGTAATGATAGCTCAAGGTCACGTGGGTTCAATGTAACTTGATTTCAAGATTATGTAAGCTCAATGACACGTGAGTTCAAGGTCACATGAGATCAAGATCATACGGGTTTAATATCATGTGAGCTAAAGGCCACGTGATCTTAAAGTCACGATAGTTCCAACGTCACGTGATCTCAAGGTCACATGACATCAAGTTCACTGCAGGTCATACAAGTTCAAGGTCACACAAACTCAAGGTCACATGCGTTCAAGATTACGCGCGATCAATGTCGTGTTAGATCAGGATCGCCTGAGTTGAGGATTAGGTTAGGTCAAGGTCGCATGTGTTCAAGGTCACGTTAGTTCGAGGTCATGTGAATTCAACTCATAGAAACTCAAGGTCTTTTGAGTTCAAGGTTTTGCTAGCTCACTGAATTTCGAAAATTCCGTTTTAAATTGGACATTTTGAAAAAAATGATATTCCGAAAACCCGAATATTTTTCTTAAATATTTCAGTTTACTACGAAGGCGTAGAAAGGACATCGATGAAAAAAAAACTGTTTTTATAAATTTCGACTTTTTTCTCAAAATTGCTACTTTTTTTCTCCAAATTTGAACTTTAACCTCGAAATTTCGACTTTAAACTCGAAATTTCGATTTTAAACTTGAAATTTCAACCTTTTTCGTCGAAATTTCGACTTTAATCTGCGGATTTCGATTTTAATCTCGAAATTTCAACTTTTTTTTTACGAAATTTCGACTTTAATCTCGGAATTTCGATTTTAAATCTGAAATTTCGACCTCTTTCTCGAAATTTCGACCTCTTTCTCGAAATTGCGACTTTTTTTCCCGAAATTTGGACTATAATCTCGAAATTTCAACCTTAAACTCGAAGTTTCGACTTTAAATTTTGAAATTTCAACTTTTTTCTCGAAATTTCGACTACATAATCTCCGGATTTCGACTTTAATATCGAAATTTCGACTTTTTTTCGAAACTTTAACCTTAATCTCGAAATTTCAAGAAAAAAGTCGAAATTTCGAGACTCAAGTCGAAGTTCTAAGATTAAAGTCGAAATTTGGGACAAAAAATCGAAATTTTGAGTTTATACTCGAAATTTCGAAAATTAGTCGGAATTTCAAAATTAAAGTCGAAATTTCCACTTTAAAGTCGGCATTTCTGAAATGTATTCATTTTGAATTGATGTCATTCAAAATCGACTGAATTTTGAAAATTCCGTTTTAAATTGGACATTTTGAAAGTAATATTTCGAAAACCTGAATATTTTTCTCAAATATTTCAGTTTGCTACGAAGGCGTAGAAAGGATATCGAGGAAAAAACCTTTTTTATAAATTTCGACTTTTTTCTCGAAATTGCTACTTTTTTTCTCCAAATTTGGACTTTAACCTCGAAATTTCGACTTTAAACTCGAAATTTCGACTTTAAACTTGAAATTTCAACTTTTTTTCTCGAAATTTCGAGTCTAATCTGCGGATTTCGATTTTAATTTCGAAATTTCGACTTTTCTTTTTGAAATTTCGACTTTAATCTCGGAATTTCGATTTTAAACCCGAAATTTCGACCTCATTTTCGAAATTTCAACCTCTTTCTCGAAATTTCGAGCTTTTTTTTCGAAATTGCGACTTCTTTTCGAGAAATTTGGACTGTAATCTCGAAATTTCAACCTTAAACTCGAAGTTTCGACTTAAAATTTTGAAATTTCAACTTTTTTCTCGAAATTTCGACTACATAATCTCTGGATTTCGACTTTAATTTCAACCTTTTTTCGAAACTTCAACCTTAATCTCGAAATTTCAAGAAAAAAGTCGAAATTTCGAGAAAAAAGTCGAAATATCAAGACTAAGGACGAAGCTTCAAGATTAAAGTCGCAATTTGGAGGAAAAAAACGAGTTGAAATTTGTTGAGACAAAAAATCGAAATTTTGAGTTTATTATCGAAATTCCGAGAAATTCTTCAATTGATGTTATTTCTATACCTTCGTAAAAACTCGAAATATCAAGAATCCTTTTTTGCTTTTCTTAGTTCCAAGCTTTTTTTTTAGTTTAACCGTCACTTTCAATTTTAAAAATAAAGTTTCCAGTTTTGGTTTGAACCCTGCTTGGAGAAAACTTTTGAGTTTTTCTTAAAATTTGCACTTTCCTTCTAGAAATGTTGTCATTTTTCTTGATATTTTAAAGATCTGTTTTTCGATAATACGAGGGCGGTCCGATAAGTACCTTAGCTTCACCGCCCGATGGCGCCACTATCGCAAGAGAAATTTACTATCATGTAGTACATTCTCGTAGAAGGCTACTGTCGAAATTTCAGCCGAATCGGACTCGTAGTTTTGTTTTCATCGCGGATTTTAGAAAAATGGAAAAAGAGCAATACCGGTCGGTGATTCGATTCTTGTTTTTGGAAGGAAAATCGCGTGGCGAAATCAAAGAGCACTTGGATGCTGTGTACGGTGACTCTTCTGATTCGATGGCGACCGTCAAAAATTGGTTTAACGAATTTCAGCGTGGTCGCACGTCGGTTTTTGATGAGCAACGCCAAGGTGCCCCGAAAACGGCTACTACGGAGGATACTGTGACAAAAATCCACGATCTCGTATTGACAGACTGCCTATTGAAGGTACGCGAGATAGCCGAGACAGTAGGCATCTCAAAAGACTGCGTAGGGTCATACCCTGCATGAAATTTTGGGCATGAGAAAGCTGTCGGCGCGATGGGTGCCGCGTTTGCTCACTCCGGACAACAAGCGCAACCGTGAGCCCACTTCAGAGCAGTGTTTGACGCTGTTTAAGCGCAATCCGAAGGAGTTTTTGCGTCGTTTCGTGACCGTCGATGAAATAAGGATCCACTGGTACACGCCAGAGGCCAAGGAACAGTCGAAACAGTGGACTTCACCTGGTAAACGTGCTCCGAAGAAGGGAAAGACTATCGGCCGGAAAGGTGATGGCCACCGTTTTTTGGGATTCACAAGGTGTGATCTACATCGATTACCTGGAGAAGGGCAAAACGATCACAAGGCTGAACTAGGCCGAATTATTGGGCCGATTCGACGCCGAATTGCAGAAAAAACGGCCCCTATTTGGCGAAGAAAAAAAGTGCTCTTCCACCATGACAACGCGCCGGCTCACACCTCCGCCCTGGAATTGGGCCACGAACTGCTGCCCCACCCACCGTATTCTCCAGATTTGGCCCAGTGAGACTTCTATTTATATCCTAACTTGAAAAAGTCACTCGCCAAGGCAGAAATTTGAGTTGAATGAGGAGGTCATCGCCGCCACGGAGGCCTACTTTGCAGACCTCGAGAAAACGTATTTTTCAGACGGGGTAAAGAAGTTGGAGCATTGCTGGGTTAAGTGTATCGAGTTAAAAGAGGACTACGTTGAGAAATAAATCGCCACTTTTTCAAGATTTTCGTTTCTCTTTTGTAGGCTAAGTATTTATCGGACACCCTTGTAAAATTAAAACTTTTGGAAGGCATTTGTTAATAGAAAACCTAACAATGGATTTTCCTTAAAATTTATGAAGTTTCCAGTTTCAACACGAAATTTCAATTCCAAACCCAAATTTTGGACAAAAGGTTTTGTTTGGAAATTTGGAGTTCTCCCCAAATTTATTGAAAATTTAAAATGTATAAAGTATTTAATTCGACAGACAGAAAATTTCAAATACTTCCTACTTTTAACCCTCATTTGGTGGAATTGTTTAATATTTATAATTCACAAACTATATTTAACAATAAATATAATAAATAAATATGAAGATTCCAGGATGTTTGAATATAATATTAGTTTTTCCATTTCCTATTTGTTGTTAAATATAATTTATGAGTTATGAATATTTCTGACTAAAGTCCTTATTCTTAGATTGACTTTCCATGTTTTATGTAAGTAAAATAATATTGCTCTGATCAGATTTTTAATTCTTTTTATTTGCCAAAAATTATTAACATAGATAACACTAAAACGACTTAACTTGTGCGTAGATATTTTAAGTGGAATGTACTTAAAATCTTCACAAATTGTTATTCTCTCGGCAAAATAGTTTGTAAAATAATATCGAAGGTAAATTATGTTTTCCACAAGTATGGCTCTTTGTTGTTTCCATCAACTTTTTTGTTTGTTTTATCAAACAAAGACTCCACTTGGTCACATTTATCGAAGGTACGTATTAGCTGAAAAGAGAAAGAAGTATTCATTTTATTCTTTAAGGAAAACGTGACAATAACAATAGAAGATGGGAAAATAATGGGTACGATATACCGAACCATCGATAAAAATAATAAATATTTTGGATTTAGAGGAATTCCATATGCAGAGCCCCCAATTGGAAAGTTGAGGTTTCAGGTATTTTGATTGTTTCATTTGGGTTTATCTGAGGTGAAACTATGACCAATGCAAGTTAAAGACTAATTTTCTAGCCACCACTGCAAAAAAGAAGTTGGATGGGGATCTTAGATGCAACGAAAGATGGCGATAGCTGTATTCAACCAAAAGTGTACAAGTACAACTTTTCAGAAGATTGTCTTTTTATCAATGTTTACACACCTAATGTAAGAAGATAGAGTGATTTGATCACATATTAAACTTGCTGGTTTTAGTTAATAATAATCTGCCTGTTATGGTTTGGATTTATGGAGGAGCTTTCTTAATAGGAACCTCTTCAAAGTCTTATTATGGACCAGATTATTTTATGGATAAAAACGTGGTGATTGTAACTTTTAATTACAGATTGGGCTTATTTGGTACGATTGTAGTTACTCTAGCAAAAACATCGTTTTTTAATACATAATTTGACAGGATTCCTAAGTAATGAAGATGAAACTTTACCTGGTAATTATGGTCTCAAAGATCAGATTCTAGCACTTAAATGGGTTCAAAAAAATATAAGATATTTCGGGGGTGACCCCGATAACGTTACCTTATTTGGTGAAAGTGCTGGTGCTGCTTCAGTAGCATTACTTCTGCAAACCCCGTTAGTAAATGGTAACTCATATTTTTTCTTTAAATTTGATTATTAAAGTACATATTCTAGTAGTTGTAACTCTATAACCAGTTTGATCTCTTTATCACAATGTTGGTTAAAGTGTTAAATTTTCTTTTGATACTAACAAAAAATTAGGACTCTATCATAGGGCGATAATGCAAAGCGGGACCTCTTTAAATGTATGGGCAAGAAACGTACACCCAAAAAATGTGACATTCACTTTGGCCAAAGCGCTTGGTATTAACTTCAACAGTACTACCGAACTTATTACAGAAGTTGCAAGAGGTTGATGCCAAAACTTTATCTTTGGCCACTTTAGGGGTTGACGTAGCTGTAAGTTTCGATTTGTTAACCTGCATCGTTATCTAAAAGTTTTTTATGTAGACAATATTAGAAAATATGTTTACTGGCTTGGGGGTTGCACCAACTGTCGAACCAGATCACAAAGGTGCTGTTTTTACTGGGTTCAGTCATGATAAATTAAAAAATGGATATTTTAATAAGGTTCCGATTCTTATTGGATTCAATTCAGGTGAAGGTGGTGGCTTTTATAAAGGTAAACGTAGGGATGACTGATAGTTATTATTAAACAGAAAATTACAGCCGTAGATCTCTTAAGAGTGTACTTGTTATCTTATGATCTAATTCCGAGAAGACTCATTCCAGTCAGCATGAATTTAAAAAAGCATACATTAAAAGCCCATATGGTTGGACTTTTTATAAAAAATTTTTACTTTGGAAGATCCAGAATTTTGCTTGCACATAAAGAAATAGCACAGGTAACATATAAAACATAAATGACAAACACTAATTAGTCCATTTTCCAGTTCCTGACTGATGACTGGTTTGTTAGACCAATAAACGAATTTGCCAAATTGGTCGCCAGGTTTACTCCCACATATTTGTATCGATTTTCCTATGAAGGGCAAATACCTAACGTTAAGAGAGTTGTTCCAGGTAAGAACATCTAAATACCAAATGGAAATAGCGCAAAACTCAATTTTAGGGGTCGTTCATGGGGAAGATTTAAATTACATTTGGAATACTTCTAAAAATAACGCGACTAAAAACGATCTCATCGTTCGTGAACGTTTGGTTAGATTGTGGACCAATTTCGCCAAGACTTCGTAAGTTCCTCTGCCTTCTTTGCATATTGATTTGGTAGTTCGTCGTCTGCGTCTTCTTCCAAATTTCTTGATCCCACTCGCAAAAGATAATTATAACTATTATTACTTTTAGACTGTTTTTACAATTTGTTAGGTTAAAATTTAACTTTTTATTGGATTTATCAATTTCTTTTTAAGAATTCAACTTCACGTTCGAAATTTTTATTTTTTTAAATTATAAATATTCCGATATTCGAAATTTCGACTTTAAGCTAATGAGTTTTTCTCAAACAAAGTCAAACAGTTTTTGGAACCTGACGTTAATCTCGAAATAAGTTTTCTCAAAATTTCGTGAAGCGTTTTTTTATAAATTTCAAGTTTTTTTTTAAACTTGGACTTTAATCTCGAAATGTGGGGTGTTAACTGTAATTTTTTGTGTAAGTTTTGTTTTTCTTGAGTTACAATTTTTGTTTCAAAATTTTGTAATTGAACTCGAATTGTTTACGTTTTCCACCTAAAATTTCGACTTTAAAATATAAATTTTGAGATTTTTTTTCATAGTTTTGAGTTTTTTATTGAAATTTTATAACTAATAATTTTTTTTAAATTTAAATGTCTCTCCTTGTGAAAATTTCCAAAAAATTAAACCGTTCAATTTTGAAATATTTTTTTTCTGGAAACTATTAGCTTTTTTTGAAATTTTCACATTTTATCAGAATATTGGTTTAATAAATTTCGTACTTTTTTTCCAAAAGTTTAGATCAAAACTTAACTTTTTAAAAATATTTGATATTTTTTTGAAATTTCTAGTCGAAACACGAAATATTACTTAGACTTAGACATTTGAAGCGTAGTTGAGCATTCTTAAAAAATTTCGGATTTTTTAAAATAAATTTCACGCTTTTTTTAATGTACACTTTAATCTTTAAATGTTGAGTTTCTCTCAAAAAATTTAGTAAAATGTTTCATCCTGTCCTTTTCCTTATTTCCCTTTTTTCATCTACTCTGATTTTTTCTTCTAATTATTAAAAACAAAGATGATGGATTCTCTTCGTACAAAAAATTCCGGACGTAAACTACCCTCCCGTTCGGATGTCCGGGTGGAGGGTGTACGAGGGAATCCAAAATCAACGGAAAATTTTAATGTACTACGGGCCAAGTTCCTTTCAAACAATTCATTCAAAATTCAATTCTGTAACATTCGGGGTCTAAACTCAAATCTAAACTCGGTTCATCAACACCTTCAAAATGAAAGACCCCATGTGCTGTGTCTGACAGAAACCAAAGTCTCCCCATCCATCAATACAATCCATTTGCTTTGCCCTAACTACGACGTGCACACAAAATTTCGACACAAGAGGGGAATTTGTGCTTTTACGCGAAGCGATCTGTCCTGTCAACGAGAAAAAGCACTAAAATCTGCTGATCATGATTTGATTTGCCTGAAAATCTGATCCAAAAACGAAGTAATATTCATTTGTTCACTTTATTTGTCTCCAAACGATCCCTCATACAGACAGCTCTTCTCTTATCTCTCCGTAACCTTTGATCACCTACAGACGAATTATCCAAAAGCTGAGGTTGTCTTTCTCGGTGACTTCAACGTACACAACATCCCCTGGTTAAGGTTTTCTTCCCGAATTGACGACGCGGGAAGGGTGACAGAGGCTTTCGCCATCACTTGTGGATTATCGCAATTAGTTGAGGAATCCACAAGAATTCCTGGTGTAGATACTCATCAACCTAATCTACTCGACCTTTTCCTTACAAATTCACCAAATTCATATAAAATCTCTGTGACATCACCGCTTGGAAATTCGGATCACAAGCTTGTAGTAGCCTCTCGCTCGCTTCATATACCACCTCCTTCCCAGACGCAGTACCGTAGGGTTTGACACTTTAACTCTGCAAACTGGGAAGAATTAAGAGACTTCTTTGCATCTTTTTCATGGCCGGAAGTCTGCTTTAACTTAGTCAACTCTTCCTTAGTCGCCAAATCCATCACGGAAACTATCCTGATTGGTATGGAATGCTCAATTCCCCACTCCTAAAAGAAGTCGGCCTCCAGTAAATCTTAGTTCAGTAAAAATGTGCTCGGGCTGTCTCCTGCAAAAATCGCTCATATCGTCGTTGGCGAAATAATCCCTCAGTCGAGCTCGGACCATATTTGTAGATGCACGAAATTCTTGTAAACAAGTTATTGACGAGGCAAAAGGTGATTTCGATCGTAAAATGCGCCAGAGGCTTATCAACTGTCGGAACGGTTCCAGGTCCTTTTGGGGATTTGCAAAGTCGATGGGAAAGAATTTTACATCTTCAAATATTCCACCTTTACTCGACGAAAATAGCAATATTGCTACTACCTCCAAGGAAAAGGCTGACATGTTAACCTTAATGTTTGCTAAAAATTCCAATCTTGATTCTCGAAACGCAGAACCTCCTATTCTCCCTAAGATTGGCACTATTCTTCCTAAGGTTGGCACTTCGATGCCTGAAGTTGTTTTCAGACAACGCACAATTAGGAAGATTCTCCTTGAGCTCGACACCTCGAAAGCTTCTGGCCTTGATGGTATTCCCGCTATTGTTTCTAAGAAGTGCGCCCCAGAGTTGACTCCTGTCCTAAGCAAATTGTTCACACTCTCTTACAACAAAGGTGTATTCCCTAACATCTAGAAATCTGCTAGAGCGCAGCCTGTCCCTAAAAAGGGAAAAAGGAATCTGGCTAACAACTTTCGTCCTATATCTTTGTTAACCGTTATCTCTAAAGTGATGGAAAAGGTTATCAACATCGCGATTCTCAAATATCTGGAGGAAAATTGAATCATCTCCGACAGGCAATACGGTTTTAGACAACAACGTTCCACTGGCGATCTACTAGCATAGGTTACTCATGTCTGTAACTCAGCTATGGAAAAACATGGTGAGGCTAGGATTGTGGCATTGGATATCTCAAAGGCTTTCGACAGAGTCTGGCACCGATCTCTTCTCGCCAAATTAACATCTTATGGTCTTCCTCCTGGACTCTGCCATTTGATATCCAATCGCTGACAGATCTCTTCAGGTCGTCGTCGATGGCATCTTATCCGAGACATTTGCGATTAATGCAGGGGTGCCTCAGGGGCCTATCCTATCACCTACTCTATTTCTGTTACATATAAACGATCTCTTAGCGTCAACTTCCAATCCTATATACAGCTATACAGATTATAGTAACCTTGTGTCATCTTTTTTCTCCGACAAACCATTATCTATCGCTGCTTCAGATTGACTAAGGGAACAGCAGATACAGACGATTAATCGGGATCTCGAGATTATTCTGGAATGGGGTAAGAGCAATTTAGTCGACTTCAACGCTTCAAAAACTCAGGCCGCGGTTTTCTCTAAGAAAACATCAAGGGATAACGCAACAAACATACTAATGGACGGTGAAATCCTTTCGATGGGATCTAATCTATCTATCCTAGGAGTAAATGCGAGCACTATCTTCTCTCGGGACGATCATGTGCGCGCCATTTCCAAATCTGCCTCTCAGAAGCTAGGCTTTCTTTTTAGAGCTAAAAGGTACTTAACATCTCATCAGGTTTAACCCGATGCAAAGCTCAAGTTAGGCCTACACTAGAATACTGTTCTCATGTTTGGAGTTCAGCCCCAAAACACACTTTAGCTCTCTTGGATTCAATTCAAAGAAGAGCGATTCGCATAATTGATGACGAGAGTCTGAACCATTCTCTCGAAATACTAGAGCACAGGCGTATGGTTGGTAACTTGTCTCTTTTCTACAAGTACTATCATGGAAGATGCTCGCAGGAACTAATAGAATTAATCCCCCCAAGGGCAAGATTCTTGAGGTGTACAAAACAGTCGGAGACAGCAAATACCTGTGCGGTCCACAGTGGGACTTCTGTCTACGGAGACTCTTTTTTTCTATAAAATTTCCAAGTTATGGAACTTGTTACCGATAGGAATTTTCCCCAAAAATTACAACCTATTCTTGTTTAAGAAGGCGGTTCATCGCCATCTATTCTTGTTTCCGCATCCTACACGCAATGCTTTGAAAGAAAAATGGGGTTACCCTTTGCGAGTGGATTAAACTTCAAAAAAAGGTTTATGTAATTTTTTTTTAATTGATACTGATATCACGAAATTTCGAGTTTAAATTAGATTTTGTCTAAATCTCATGTCACCTAAATCTCGAGGTCACCTCAAAATTTCGAAATTGAATTCGAATTTCTTTCTAAATTTTGACTTTGAATTATAAAAGATTGTATCTCTCTGAAGATGATAGCTTGGCTATCTTGGTTTCAGGAGACAAGATTTCTTTTTAAATTTTTGAAGATAATCAAGGACCAATCCGTTCTATCAAAAAAAAGATTGTTAATAAATGTCTATTTTTTTCTCAAAATTTCGATATCTTTTGCAGTTTTTAGTTTAATTTGAAAATTTTATTTTTTCCTAAAATTTCGATTTATCCTTAATTTTTGAATTTTTTTGTTTGAAACTTCGACGATTTTTATAGAATCTTCTTCAATAAACATGTGATGTAATTTTTGGTTACAATTGAAATGAAGGAACTTATAATGTTTAAAAAAATGTTGATATAAATTCATATCCTGAGTTCTGTTATACTTTTTCTTTTTTGTTTTAGGAATCCAACTCCCACAAAAGAAGACATTCTTCAAAACATCACGTGGTATCCAATAAGGTCAAATGGTTTGCCATTCTTAGATATTGGAAACAATCTAGCAATGGGACAATTTCCCGAAAAAAACAGTACTCTTTTTTGGAGAAATCTGTACGACAGATTCGGAACTCCTCCATATGACACTTTTTAAGGAAATGTGTTGTTAAAATAAAGATGTTTATTCTGTTTTAATTTAAATAAAGTTGAGATGACAATTTTTGTAAACAAGATTTTCTATTAATATGTATCATAAGGTGGTTTTCCAAATTTGCTGTAAATATCATCCCAGAACTCGATGCTTTCTTTGCGTGGGTGATCCGACATTGTCAAATCGTTGTCAATGTCTAAAAAGTTTAAGGTTTCCGGATTAGTTTTCTGCCAAGTTAGGTTTTGAAGTAGCGGATCCACTTCAGGAGTCGGCATTCTACAAATAAATAAATTAATTAATTAATAAAAAATGGATTCAACCTTGTACAATTGGTGAATGGTTCACTGATTTTATCAGAACAGTTACGTCAAATTGGTTAGCTACCATACCCTAAGTCTAGTAGTAGATTTAATTAACAAAAAAGGGTAATGTTGTTGATTATTTGACTAGCTCATCATACATGATGACGACAGGCCCGCCGAGAGAATTCCCTTACCCGGGGGCAATTTATGATGTCCGGGCCCCCTAAGTTCAATGCATTGGACTATGCCCTTTTCAAGTAAAACGTCAAAACAAACAAGGAAAGTTTGTCTAATTCATAACTTTCATTCTTAACGAATAAAAATAACTAAAAATCTTTTTTTGTTTTAAAAAATTTCGACTTCTTTCAAAATTACGTTAATTTGGTGATTTTTGAAAATTCTAACTTTTCAATATTTCGCCATTTTTGAGAATTTTTACTTATTTAAGAAAAATGGCTTTCCTCAAAATTATTTTGAAGATTTTGATCCCCTTTAAATATTTTGACTTTTATTTTGGAAATATCGGCCTTCAAACTGGGTCACAGAAATGTTAAATAAAATTAATAAACAATTTTGAATATTTCGTCCTTTTATAAAACTTTGCATGTTTTTGAAGAAATCAATTCTAATTTTTTTTAAATCTCGACGTTTTAAAGTATTCACTTCTTTTTTCGAAATTTCGACCTTTTTTCAAAATTTTTACTTACGTCTAAAAATCTCGTCTAACAAACTTTCGATTTTTTTTTAAATTTAGGTTTCTTTATTTAGTCATTTTTGAGAATTCTTGCTTTTCAAAATCTCAACATTTTTGAGAATTTTTTCCGCATTTTTTTTGGAAAAAATGCCTTTCCTTAAAGTTATTTCGAATATTTAGGCCCCTTTAGAATATTTTGACTTTTTTTTTAAAAAATATCAACTTTATTTAAATAATTTGTCTCTTTTTAAAATTTCGACTGTTTTTGAAGAATTCGATTTTTATATTTTTTTAAATTTCGACACCTTTTAAAATATCCGCTTCTTTTCTTCAAATTTCGACCTTTTTTCGAAATTTTCATTTACGTCTGAGAATTTCGACTGACAAAATTTTGACTTTTTCGCAAAATTTTAACCTTATTATGAAAATTTCAATTTTTTTCGAAATTTTTACTTTTTTGAAAATTTTGACTTTTCAAAATTCAGATTATTTTTTTGAATATTTTGATTTCATCTTGTAACTTCTGAATTTTTAAAAAATTTCGCCTTCTTTCATATTTTTGTGAATGTTGACCTTTTTTTTTTAAATTTCCCTTTCTATAAAAAATTGACTTTTTTAAAAATTGAAATTATTTTTGGAAATATAAATTTTCTGAAAATCACGACTTTTTCGAAATTTCGATTTTTTCTTAAGATTTCGACCTTTCTGAAAATGAACAATTTGACTTTTGATTTTTATTGAGAATTTAGACTTTTTTAAAAATATTTTGACCTATTTTGAACATAGAATTTCCAATTTTACATTTATTTTTCAAAATTTCCTAATTTTCCAAAATTTGACTTATTATTAGTTTGAAAGTTTTCCATCTTCTCTTTTTTCAAAGTTTTGACTTTTTTTCAAAAATTCGACTATTTTTGGAAAGAAATGTCGCGTTAATTTGTACTTTTTCTGAAAATTTGGAATTTTTTGAAAATTTCTACTTAGTATTTTGCCTTATCTAAAAGTTGACTCTTTTTTCGTAAACTCGATAATCTTAAAACATTTTTTTGAAAACTTCGACTTCATTTCTCAAAATTTTGAAAATTTCTTTTTGCAAAATTTCGACTTTATTTAAGATTTTGACCTTTCTGAAAATCTGCCTTCATTTTTATTGAAAATTTCTGTTTTGAATATTTCGACTTATTCTGAAAATGTGAATTTGAAATTTTCCAATTTTTTTTCAAAATTTCCACATTTTCCAAAATTTGACTTATTTTCGAAAATTTCGACATTTTTGTAATTTCGATCTTTTTTCCAAAGTTTCGACTTTTTTCGGTGTTTTCTGGAAATTTAGAATTTTGTGCTAATTTGTACCCTTTCTGAAAATCTCTAATTTTTAAAAAATATTGACGCAAAATTGTTCATCAAAATCGACTCTTTCAAATTTTTTTTTTGTAATTCCATCATTTGGGACCATTTTTTGAAAACTTTGACATCTTTTCCCAACATTTTTAAAATTTCGCTTTTTTTTCAAAATTTCGACTTTATTTAATGTTTCGACTTTTCTGAAAGTGTAAACTCTGACTCGATTTTTATTGAACATTTCGGGTTTGAATATTTCGACTTATTCTGAAAATTTCGAATTCCAAATTTTCCAATTTTTTTCATAATTTCCACATTTTCCAAAATTTGACTTATTTCGAAAATTTCGACACTTGCAATTTCGATTTTTTTTCCAAAGTTTCGACTGGTTTTTTTCAGCTTTTTCTGGAAATTTTGAATTTCGTGCTAATTTGTACTCCTTCTGAAAATTTCGAATTTTTTTAAAATATTGACACAAAATTTCGATTGTTCCTCAAAATCGACCTCTTTCAAATTTTTTTTTTGTGATTCTATCATTTTGAAACATTTTTTTGAAAACTTTGACCTCTTTTCCCAAAATTTTGAAAATTTCGTCTTTTTTCAAAATTTCGACCTTATTTAAGATGTCAACCTTTCTGAAAATGATAAATTTGACTCGATTTTTATTGAAAATTTCGATTTTGAATATGTCGACCTATTCTGAAAATTTCGAATTTCAGATTTTGCAATTTTTTTTTAAATTTCCACATTTTTCAAAATTTGACTTATTTCGAAAACTTCGAGGCTTTTGCAATTTCGATATTTTTTTCAAAGTTTCGACTGTTTTTCTTGTTTCAGCTTTTTCTGGAAATTTTGAATTTCGTGCTAATTTCTACTCTTTCTGAAAATCTCGAAAAAAATTTTGAATTTCCAATTTTCCATTTTTTTAAATTTCTACATTTTCCAAAATTTGACTTGTTTGGAAAATTTTGACACTTTTGCAATTTCGATTTTTTTCCAAAGTTTCGACTGTTTTCTCAGCTTTTTCTGGAAATGTTGAATTTCGTGCTAATTTGTACTCCTGAAAATTTCGAATTTTCTTAAAATATTGACACAAAATCTCGATTGTTCCTCAAAACGACTCTTTTTCGAAAGAATAAAATTCGTTTTATTCTTGTAATTCCATTATTTTAAAATATTTTTCTGAAAACTTCGACCTCGTTTTCCAAAATTTTAAAAATTGCGACTTTTTTTCAAAATTTCGACCTTATTTACGGTGTCGACCTTTCTGAACATGATTTTTACCGAAAATTTCGGTTTTGAATATTTCAACTTATTCTGAAAACTTCGAATTTCAAATTTTCAATTTTTTCTTCAACATTTCCACATTTTCCAAAATTTTACTTATTTTGAAAATTTCGACACTTACAATTCAGCTTTTTCTGGAAATTTTGAACGTTGTGCCAGTTTGTACTCTTTTTGTAAATCTCAAATTTTTTTGAAAATATTGACACAAAATTTCGACTGTTTCTCAAAATCGATTGTTTCAAGAAAAGTTTTTTTTGTATATTCGATTGCTTTGAACTATTTTTTTTAAACTTTTACCTTTTCTCAAAATCTCTACTTTTTTTTGTTGAAAATTTTGACTTTTGTCAAGATTTAGACTTTTTTTAAGATTACGATCTCTCTGAAAATGAAAAACCTGACTCTATTTTTATTGAAAATTTCGAATTAGAACATTTTGATTTATTTTAAAAATTGGAAGTTTCAAATTGTCCATTTTTAGTTCCAAATTTCTGTATGTTCCAAAATTTGACTTATTTTGAAAATTTTGACACTTTTGTAATTTCTCTTTTTTTTACAAAGTTTAGACTTTTTTCAAAAATTCGACCATTTCCGGAAATTTTGGATTTTTTGAAAATATTGACCCAAAATTTTAACCTTTTCTAAAAATATACTCTTTCAAAAAATTCGATTATTTTGCAATATTTTTTCGAACAGATTCACCTTTTTTTTCTGAAAATTTATCGCATCTTCAAATTTTTGTGAACTTGAGCTTTTTAAAAAATTCGCAATTTGCCGAAACTGTTGAAATTTATTGCCGAATCTGAGGTTTTGCAGATGACATTTTAAAGAGACTATTTTTCAAGTTTAATCGAAAAAGTGTCAAAATAAATCGATATTTACAAGAATGTTAAAGGATTCTAATGCACAGGTCAGTAGGTTTGAACATTTATTAGATTCGAAGTTTGAAAACCAAAGACCGGTTTCGATCTTGTTAGATTTTGTCAGTTTGGTTAGGTTAGGAATTTTGAGAAGAAGAGGACAAATTTCGAATCAAAATTTAAAGTTGCACAAAAAACCTGACTTTTAACGCCAACTTTCGAGAAAAAGAAAGCTTCAACATTTTTGTAATTTACCAACTACTAACATGGAAGCTCACAGGGCCCCATGAAGCGCAAGTCTTGACGCATCTCTCTCGGCGGGCATGGTGGTAAGATCAAAATCAACCAATTTCATTCAACTAAAACTTAAGTGAAGTTTCCATTTATACAAAAAGCAATTTTTTACATCTCGAATGTTTTTTTTTTCTATTCATGTTTGGAGTGTTGTAGATTGGTTCTCATTTATTGGCAACTGATTCTTAAAATTTTATCTAAGCAACGTTGGTCGTAAGATGCTGTACTTTTGATGGCTTATGTAATAATTAGAAGTAGGTGCAATGAAACTCACGAATATTTAGCAAAATTCGTCCACAATTTTACTAGGCGCTTCCTTGTTACGAGGTCACTTTCAGAAGCGTTGTTCTTCTCTATGTTTTTCAAAATGTAATAATTTTCTTCGGTATGAGTAGCACCTAAAATGGAAAATAATAAAATACAACGTTAAATTTAAATTGGATAAGTCGATAAATAAAAAATTATACTTATTCATGTACCTGGCATTGGTCGAGGCACGTTTGGAAGTTGTCCTTCGTAGGAAAATCTATAAAAGTAAGTTGGAGTGAGGTCTGAAACCAAACGAACATACTCCGTAATTGGCCTTATGAATTGATCATCCGTTAGATACTGCAAAAAATGAGAATTCATTTCTGTTTCTAAATGATAAGATTGTTTAATGGTAAGATAAAATGCTCGTCATACTGGGGTAGCTCTTACGCCATTACGTCACATAAAAATGTATGTAAGATTTATAAAGTACTAGCAGTGTAATACATTTCTTTCTATAGTTCATTAGTATTTATCCAGTTTGGTAGCTGGAGTGTTTATGATGTTACAGAAAATTTGTGAAGCAGTGGCACTCAAAAAGCGGCACGAGTATACCTATTCTGCACAAGTATCCTTCGCCAGAAGAGAAACAAATCCTAACTACTATTTCGTTATTAGCTAAGAATTAATATCTAGTGTAGTTAGAGTATTTACTTTGATCAAAGAGTTTTGTGCAAATAAAACCGGCAAGATTCCAAAGTAGTGTGTTTTAACGCTTAAAGATGCTACAATCTTGTGGATGTCGGTGGTGTTTTCCACGTTCATATTCTCAGGAACTAGTCTCAAAGGCTGTAATATCGTAGGATACCAAATATGCTCTCAAAATTTCAACAACTAAAAACAATTTGATGAAATGATGAAAGGTCTCACAAATTTGTTTCTTACCGTAGAATAAACAAGCTGCTTCTTCTGAGGTATACCCAACTATCAATGGGACTTTCTCAAAGTTTCCTTCCTTTAGTCTCTTGTGACTATATTCTGTGATAACTGCCCCTTCGTGTTCCGGTTCAATCGATGGGGCAACAATAAATCCATCGAATGGATTTTTTTTGAAAACCATCACCTGCCAGATTAAATATAGCATTACAGAAATCTAGGAAATGGGAAGTCCTTACCCACATATCACCAAGTATTGCAGCTTGGAATATTTTTTCAGCGTCCAATTCTTGAAGTTGCGCCAGCAGATCTTCAGAACTACTATACGTTATATTAAGGGTAGTTGCTAAAGCGCTACTGACGTCTTGAGGATGTGAGCTTCTTGCCCATAGATTAAGCGAGGTCCCACTTTCCATAATCGCTCGTTTATAGAGACCTTTAAAATGCCCAATGAAATAATTACAAAATATAATAAAATTAGTAGGGGGTAGTAGTACCTTTAGTTAGCGGAGTTTGTAGTAAATAAGCTACTGAAGCAGCACCAGCGCTTTGTCCAAAAATGGTTACTTCTTTAGGGTTACCTCCGAACTTATCTATATTCTGTTGAACCCACTTCAGGGCTAGGATCTGGTCTTTAAGGCCGAAGTTCCCCGGTATTACCTCGTCATTGGTACTTAGGAAACCTACGATTAATTACATGAAGTATTACTTGCAACCAAGAGTTTTGAGTGTACCAAAAATTTGGACTCTGTAGTTGAAGGATACCACAACTACATCTTCATTAATTAAGTAGTCGGGACCGTAAGTGTTAAAATTTGCATTGCCCATTGCAAAACCTCCCCCGTAGATCCAAAACATCACGGGTAACTTTCCTGTCAACTATGAAAAATTGAAATTAGTGTATCTCTGAAGCTAATAGCTTGGCTATCGAAACGCAATAGAGCAAATGTTGTATTTTTTAATCTTTTTTAGTTTCAGTGGACAAGATTTGTATATCAATTATTAAAAATTGGATTCGAGAAATATTGAATATTTAGTGAGCTTACGTTGGGTGTAAAAACGTTTATAAAGAGGCAATCTTCTGACATATCCATGGAAAGTTGCTCTCCATAGCAGCTAACCCCATCCTTTGTGGCATTTAATATTCCCTTCCAGGGTTCGACTGGTTGGGGTGCCTACAATTAACACACTCTAGGAAGGCACGATAGCAATTAGCCCAAATCGCAAATATAGTACTTGGCTAATTTTTTATTTACTTCGGTAGTTTTCGTGTTCATTTACCTTAAAACGTAGTTTTCCAGTAGGAGGTTTGGCGTATGGGATGCCTTGAAAGGCAAAATAGGGCCTATTTTGAATATCTGTATGAAGAACATGACCACGTATACTTCCAGATGAAATATTAACAATTGGACTTAGAACCTAATAAATAGAAGAATATTAAAGGCAAAATGGTGCAAAAAATATTTCTTATTTTCTACTCACCTCTTCTTCGATATTTTTCACGTCGTTTGCTGCTATTTTGCTGTGTACAAATAATAAAATACACACATAAGTTAGATTTTTTTTCATGGTGTGTTTTTCCAAATATCTGATGTTTAGTAAGAATAATAAATAATAGTAAATCAGTATAATCTCAATCGTTATATAGAATTGAAAATCGATAAGGATCGAAAATTTAATATTTCTTTCTATTGATTAGTGCAAATATCTCGGGAAAATTATATCTAACGAAATAATCCCGATTGTTATGATTAATTATAATCCTCGATGCATTAAGTTATAAACATTTTTATGAATATAGTGCCCTAGATAAAGATTGAAAGTATTTTTCCTTTTTTTAATTTGCAGAACAAAGTAGTTCATGTTGTTATTTCTTTTTGCTACAGTTTGATACTTTGTCAAAAATAAAAGATTATCGATCATCGACCACTGTTTATAGTTCATATTGATATTTTAAGTTGTGTCGATTAGATAAATTCATAATTTGTTTTTACTAAAACGAACTCTCACAGATTTAAAAATCTCAAGGCGTTTGTAATGATCATCAGGAAATAATTCTTGAAGATCAGCTCCCTTATAATACAAGTATTATTTTTGTTTTCTGTTATTCTGTTCTTTTTGTGATTACCTATTGACATCTTCTGATTTTCACAAGAAAAAGCCTTTCAGTGCCCTGGGGAAAATAAAGTAATTAATTATTTGCACTTTTTCTTCTATTTGTTTTATGTTTTATTTCTGCAGATGCGATTGCAATGCGGAGAAGTGCTGCAGATGTGCACTAGTCAGTATCTCATTTGTTGAGGTGAATAGTACAGTCAGTACAGATTTTCATCTCTTCCATAGATTAGTAGCTGGAGGGGGAGAGAGCAGTAGTTGACACTAAGAAAAGAACTTGCCTACTCTAGAATAATGACAAATTACTAAATATGCCTAAATAAAAATGATATACAAGTCAACATCTGTGGCAAAAATTCGTCTGCCGACTATTTTCAATATTTTTCCAATTTAAAATTTTCACTTTTTAGTTCAGAATTCTTGAAAGTTCGACTTCAAATTTAAAATTTCGGCAAACATTTTTCTTAAGAAATTTTAGACACAGAGCCAAAAACTCGAATTTAAAATCGAAAAATTTAACTTAAAGTCAAACATGTAAAATAATAAAAAATTAAAATAGCAGAATTAGAAAACTAATCAATTTTGTCTCGAAATGTCCACAGTTTGAAATTTTTACGTTTATTGAAAATCTGCGTTCAATATTTCGACATTTTTCTAAAGGAATCTTAGACAAAATCATAAATCGAAAAATTCGATTTAGAAGACGTAAAATAAAGAAAAATTTGAAATTGTAATGGCAGGATTTTGAGAAATAAATTGTCTGGAAATTTCTAACTTTTAAAATGTCTACTTTTTCTGAAAATTTGTACTCTTTTCAGCACAAAAATACAACAAATGTTTTAGCTGCTGATTTTTTTTTAGGTAAACCTGCCATTATTTATTTTATTTACTTTAGCTTTGTATACTAATCTTCTTTGTTTATTCATTTGGGGAACACTTGTAGAATTCCATTTGAGATTGATTTTATATATCGATAATATTACTCAAATAATAATATGTACATATTCAAAATATTTTTAAAACACGTTCACAAAGTTATATTTTTATCAACATGTATCATTTAGTTTATATTTTTATTTGTTTGCCAACATCTGATTATTTAAATAAATTATTCATTTTACTGAACACATTTTGAATACAAAAGTTTTATTATTATATTTAAAACGCAATGAGTTATTGGAAATGTATTTGTTGTAGTTATTTAAATGTCAACGTCAGTTTTTCCCAAATTTAAAAAAAAAATATTTATGAATATAACTAGAAAAAAAAGTTGTCCTGGCCTGGAATTAAACCCTAGTTTCCCACGGGACAGTCTATAATTCTAGCTACAATATACAATAAAGCATGATGGAACCCTTTTAGAAAACAAAATTTTTAACCCTAAAGCCTAAACTAAAAGCAAAAGCAGTTGTGTATTGTTTATTAATAATAGGTTCCCCTTTAATACATGTATTCATGTTTTATGACTGCCGGTGGAGCCCCACCGGAGGCTTTGCGGAGTACCGGGGCTCCACGGAGCACACTTTGAGAAAGCTGCAATAGCGAATGACTATATTCCTGTATTTTAAAACTTCAACTAAAATATTTATTTATTTATGACGATGGAATGGAAAAGGAGCCTAAATTTAAATTTTATGTGTAACAAAATAATCTGCCTTCCAGTGAAATTGCAATTGAAATAAAGTAACCAAACCACTAAATTTAACTAAAGCACATTATTTCCACATAAAACTATTATTTTCATCAAAATTTTTTCTCCTAAACTTCTCTAATAAATTCAGAATAATGTAAGATGTTAAATTTATGCCCCTGCAAAAAAGTGGCATCCGAAAATCGCCCATAAAAAGGTCGTTTCCTGCCGATATTTATATTGAGCTACAACTTGTCGCCCCATATTTTTGGTATGACAAAGGTCCTTACTACGCACGCCCTGGGCAGTTGTATCTGCCTTGCTATAGCTCTGAATAAATTAATTGCTCTAATAATAAATCCTCTATAAAGTGGCAAAAATTCTACTAAATTTGGTAGGAATTCAACTAAATCTAGTACGAATTCTACTAAAGTTTTTTACTACAAAAAATAGACTAAATCCTCTTCTAGACGTCAAATATTCTTCATAACTATTAAACTTTATTAACGATTAAAAAGCAAGAGATATTAAAATTTCCTCAATGTTTCAATAAATATTTGCTAACACCGGACCAAGGTTTCGCATTACTACATCATCGGTGATTATACCACAAAAAATAGAAACAAATTGCTGGTATAACCGCCGATGATACAGTAATGCGAAATCTGGTCCGGTGTTAGCAAATATTTATCGAAACATTGTGGAATTTTTAATATATGCTGCTTTTTAATCGTTAATTAACTTTAATAGTTATGAATGTTAAAGAATTCCACGAAGTAAGGGTTAGAAATGTCAATTAGTCAAATATTCTACCAAATTTAGTAAAATTTCTGCTAATCTCGAAAAACTCAAACAAAGTTACTTCAGTCGGTTATTTCGAATCGATAGCTTTCATATGGCTGCTTTAGATTGTTAATTTCTATTTTTCATCTCAGCGGTTACCTGACCTCGTGGGATCTCGTAGGATTTTCTTCAAGGGAGGGCAACTGTCATTCTTAAAAACTCATAAACAAAAAAAAGACAACCTTTCGACTGAATAATAATATACATATATTTTCACTTAAAAACTACACGAACTGGGGAGAATTTTCAGATTTAAAGTCGAAATTTCGAAAAAGAACCAAACTTCAAAAAGATATCCCAGAAAACTTCAACAAATGTCAAAATTTCGAAAAAGTGGAAGTTCGAAAAAAATTTCAAAGGTCGATTCCCGTAAAAAAAGTGGCAATTTGCATAACAAGTCAAATTTAAATAAAAAAATATTGCTACTTTCAAAAATATTTCACTCAGAATTTTGATTTTATTTAAAAGTTAGCATATTCTTTTTTTTTGTGGAATGGACTGGTCCTTGGTTATCTTCAAAATTTGAAATACAAATCTTGTCCCCTGAAACCAAGAAAGATTAAAAAACAAAGGTTGCTCAAACGCGTTTCAATAGCCAAGCTATCATCTTCAGAGAGATACTAACATATTCTTGAAATTTACAAGAAACCTGTTTTTCAAAATTTCCTAAAAATATTGTTCTCAAACTTAGATTTCTACTAAAACTTTGATCCAATTTAAAAAAAAAATAAATATATTTTATGAAAAACTCGAAATTTTCAACACCAAAAATTCAATTTTAAATGGAACTGTCCAGAAACAGAATATATTGAATTTTGAGATAAAAGTTAAAATTTGCAGAATAAGATAAATTTCGAAGAATAATTTGAAATCACTGGGAATCAAATTTAACAAAAGAAATTAAGCAAAACAGATAATAAACAAAACGGACTTAAAAAAATTATCACGAGTTTTGAAAAATACGCACAATTTAGAGAATTAAGAGAAAAAGATCGCACTTTCTAGAAAATATTTTACGTTTTCAAGAGAAAACCCAATTTTAAGATCAAATTATTGATATTATTTTGGAAACAAACTAGTAATTTCGAAAAAGACGAATTTCCAGGAAAAAAATTGAAACAGTTGGAGTTTTTAGTAAATCATATTAAAAATAAAACCCGAACCTTTCACAGAAGTTCGAAAAATGTCCAAAATTCGAAAAAAGTTAAAATTTTCAATGGTTTAATTTTGTGAAAAAGTCTAATTTTTAGAAGAAATTCTTAATTTCCAAAAACATTGTTCTGAAAATTTAACATTTAGCAAAGGCGTTGCATTTATAAGAAATCTTTTTCTTTAGATTCTGAAAAATATTTTTCTGAACATTTTTATTAACATTCCGATCTAATTTAGAGAAAAAACATTTTCAGAAATTGAAATACAAATCTTGTCCCCTGTAACCAAAAAGGGTTAAAGATCACAACAAAGGTTCCTCTAACGCGTTTCAATAGCCAAGCTGTCATCTTCAAAGAGATATTGAGAGATTGAGTATCTCTCTGAAGTTGATAGCTTGGCTATCGTAACGCGTTAGAGCAAACTTTGTTGTGTTTTTTAATCTTTCTTGGTTTGAGGGGAAAAAATTGTATTTCAATTTTTGAAGATAGGTCGGTTTCACCTAAACATTTTCAGAACCATAAAATATCACATTTTGAGATAAAAGTGGAAATTTATCGAAAAAAACAAATATTAACAAAAATTGCAAAATTTCGAAATAAAAAACAATTTTTAAAACAAAAGATCAAAAAGTAGAATTTTAACAATAAAATCGTAATTTCGAAAAAATCGAATTCTGCGGGAAAGGCAAATTTTACAAAAAGAACTATTTTAAGAGAAAAAGTAAAAATTTTGAAAAAAAAATGAAAAAGAATTCACCAAGTAAATATAAAATACCGGATATTGAGATAAAATTCAAAATTTCATGAAAAAAAAAACTTTTGAATTTCGACATTAGGAGATTTGGTGAAAATTTGAAAATTTCGAAATTTTAAAGTTAAAGTTAAAATTTTAAATTTTATAGCTCGTAAACGAGTAGTCATAGTTCCAGATTCCGATTCTACCTCCCGAAAACTCTATGAATATGCTATAAACTCGCTTTCGAAAAATGGAAATTTTCGTAAGTTTTGGAAGAACGCTTTTCATAATTTTAAACTATCATATCTTCCAAAACAAAAGTCGTAGCTCAGTTTCAAAATTTTCAAAAATCAGATTCTAAATTTTCAAAAATAGCTAAATGTTCAGAAAGTTAAAGAAATCTGAAAATAAAAACGAAATTTCGAAAAAACTTCAGAGAAGGCAAACAATTTAAAATGTTCCAGAGAAAATCAATATTTAAGAAAAATGTCAAAATTTCGAAAAAAAACTAAATTCTGAGAAAAAGGCCAAATTAGTAGAAAATGATCGAAATTCTGCGAAAAAGATCTAAATTTTGAGAAAAAGCGTTTAATCTTTTAGTGAAAATTTAAATCTTTCCAAAAAGTCAGATTTTATTGAAATTATAAAAAAACGCAAATTTTAAGGAAAAAAAACGAAATTTTAAGAAAAAATCGATATTTTCTGGGTGAATGTTTATTTTCTTTTGACTGCTCGACTCAGAGGAAGACAGGCTCCTTACCTTGTCTCATGTGGCCTCAGAAAATATCCAATATTGGGATACACGTCAAAATTTTGACAAACAAATTCAAACTTCCAGAAAATTTTGTCGTAATTTTCTTACAACAATTTTAAATTTCAAAAACCCATACTTTTTTTAAGAGAGGATTGATCAAATTTCGAGAAAAAGGCAACTGTTAACAAACAAGCCAAAATTTACAGAATTAAAAAAAGTTCAAAATTTTAGAAAAAGTCTAATTTCTAGAAATGGCGAAATTTCAGAAAAAAAACGACAAACTTTCGAATAAAAATTTGAAATTTGGATAAAGTCATAATTGATAAAAGAAGCTGAATAAATGCAAAATTTCAAAAAATAATCAAATTTTGTAGAAAATACGAAGTTTGAGAAAAAAGACGGAATTTCGAAAAATTATTTCAAGAAAAGAGTGAATTTTGAAGCTGGAAAGAAAATTTTTGGTCCCCTAGTTGAATAGATAAATTTTTGGTTTGCTGCATGAACTAGAAGAGGGCAAGCGCCCCCACCCTGCCTTATTCTAGCTACGCCTATGCCTGATCTGGTTTAATTCAGAAACCGATTCTCTCGAAACACTAGAACACAGGCGTATGGTTGGTGACTTGTATCTTTTCTACAAGTATTATCATGGAAGATGCTCGCAGGAACTAATAGGATTGATCCCCCAAGGGCAAGATTCTTGAGGCGTACTAAACAGTCAGAGACAGCAAATTCCTGTGTGGTCCAGCTTGACACAGTGAGGACTTCTGTCTACGAAGACTCTTTTTTCTGTAGAATTTCCAAGTTATGGAATTTGTTACCGAAAGGAATTTTCCCCAAAAATTACAACCTATCCTTGTTTAAGAAAGCGGTTCATCACCATCTATCCTTGTTTCCGCATCCTACTCGCAGTGCTTTGAAAGCATAATGGGGTTACCCTTTGCGAGTGGATTAAACTTTAAAAAAAATTCATCATTTATGGAAGCTGTCGCGAATGTTATAGGTTATAAATACAATATGGGAAATAGATTGCCTTGGAGCACCTAATTATTAACAAATAAGTTCGTAACTGAAAATAAAGTAAACACTCGCTTGTATCATCGGTAAAGTAAATTTCTACTTATATTATTATTAGGGTGAAAACCTTCTAAAATTGATGTAATATGAACATTTTCTGATGATAGTCATAAGGGAAATAACCTCTAAATTTGATCAGGCCATAAATATTCTCTGATACTAATTATAGGGTTAACACTATGGTCATAAGAAAAACACCCCCTAAAGTTGATCATAAGTAACCTCTGATACTAATTATAGGGTTAACATCCTCGAAAACTGATCATACGACTGTATCCTCTGATACTACTTATCAGGGCTTCGAACCGTTATTATTTTCGTTTCGGTTTTCGGTTTTCGTTTCGAAAAAAAAATTATATCGGTTTAGTTCCGGTTTCGGTTTTCGGTTCAGCTCCGAATGACTAATTTTTAATTTTTTATTTAAAAGAAAGAAAATATTTCAAGTAATCTCGAAACAAAAGTCCGAATTTCAAAAAAATAAACCCTGAAATTTAGGGAATAATTCAAGTTGAAATTTTGAGCATAGAGTCAATTTTTTAAAAAAATGCAGAAATTTTAAGTTTGTAATCTAACTTTTAGAATAAATAGAATCAAAAAACATTATCATAATTGAAGTGATGACAAAAAAAGGACGAATCACAGCAAACATCTTTTAATATAAAACCTATGATCATTATGTATTACAAAATATTGGTTTAAACTATTTAGAAACATTAAAACATATTAAGTTTATGTTATGTTTAAAAAATAATATATAAAACAGAGTTAGTATTACTAGGAAGTTGAATTTGAAGTAAAATTTTCAGAAAAAAACTAGCAATTGCAGAATTTTGCAAAAAATTCAAGATTAAAAAAAAGTATTAATTTGCAAAATTTCGACTTATACTAGAGATTTTAAGATTAGAGAAAATTCTCGAACAATCCAGTTGAAAGTTAAAATATTATGATTAAAATGAAAAAAAAAAACATTAATTTCGAGGTTTTTTTTCAAATTTTGACTACTTTCTTAAAAGTATAAGTTAAACCTTGATATTGTAGGTTAAATTTTGACATCTTTTTCATTTCGTGTTTTAATTCTACATTCTGAGAAAAACATTCAAATTTAAGGGAAACAATTGCACAGTTTTAGAAAAAAATCTAAATTTCAATTCAATCAAAGATCAAAGTTCGAAAAAGCAAACTAAATTCATAAATAAAAATATCTCAAGATTTCAACTTTTCACATTCGAATTTGAGTTTAGGTGTAAACATAAAAAAGTTATAATGTTTGGAAAGCTACTACATTTCGTATTTCAAATCGAAATTTTAGAAAAAAAAACACAAAAATTGCCATTTTTATATCAAATTTTAAGACATATGTAAAAATTTAAAGAAAAGATCAAATAAATTAAAAAAACTGTATCCAAATTCTGAATTCCTTTTAAGCATTTTGAAGTTTTCAGGAAATTTAAAGAAGACATTTTATTGTTCTTTTCGAAATTTTATTATGTTCTGAAGATCAAAAGTTCAAATTGGAAATTCTAATTTTTTAATATTAAAGTAGCCTAAATTTGAAGAGAAAAATATCAACATTTTTTTGAAATACTCTATATTTTGATTGAAAAACGTTTGTCAAAATTTAAATTTAATAACCAGTTTAGATTTTAAAATCAAAATTTAGACCATTTTCTCAAAATTTCGTGTTAGAACTAAATTTTTGTGAATAACTTAGTTTTGTATTTTAAAATTTCGATATTTTCTCAAAATTTTGTGTTTAAATTTTAGAATTGAAAATTCGAAAAGAGTTTTGTTATAAGAGTTTATCTTTTCAATGTTTTGCATGAAATTTTTAATTGAAAGTTGAAAATTATACTTTTTAAAATGCTACCAGTGGCGGATGGTCTTAAAGAGCGCGAGAGCGCGCGCTCCTCGTGAAATGAGCGAACTATTCTTTTTTATATAATGTAAAAGATTTGGATTTATCTCATTTTTAAGCACAAAGTAATAATATACTAATTAACTAATACTTGTGAGTGACTTGAAATAACGTACGCAAACGTTTTATTTCATTATATTATATATTATGAGGAAATTGAAATACGTTGGTGCGCGCAGAATTATGCACCTAGCGTGGTTGTCATGTGATGGCTATCAACGGCCTCAACGGGATACGGAGAAATAAAATATAGATACACCGCGTTAAAGCTAGCCCGGGGAACGCTGCACCCCGCTTATGCGCTATTGCCAAATGGTGAGTACGAGACATAGTTTGGAGTGTGTATTTACGGTTTATGATGCAAGATGCGTAGGTGCCGGCTGATCTGATTGCGATTACTAATTCTGCCGTTTACAGGCCTAACTGCTAACAGTACCGCTATTCACAAAGAGATAGCAGTACCCATTCTAGGGTCTAATTATTAATTTGTTGATTTCGTTCTAATTATAGGGAAAATAGTCGCTGAATAAACACGCACTACTAATAATGACATTGACAATACGCGTAAAAATTTGAAGTGCATATTTTTCAGTTTCAGTATTTTCCTTTAGATTCAAGATTTAATTCTGTGCTTAAAATGAACAGTACCAGTTTTTTATAAAAAAAAAAGATTTTAGTTAACTTCCGCTGGAAGAAAAAGTAAAAATAAAAGAACTAGGTAGACCTTTGCCAATGTTAAAACTAGAACAGAAGTGTGAAAAAAAAATCTAAAAAAAGAGCGTTTACGAGGCATTTTTCTACGAATACCTATAAGAAGAATAACTATATATGTGGTTGCGAGGTAACGAATTTGCGGTACTGTTTTCCGTGTGTGTTATTTTACAATCCACCGGGGTCTTCACCGTCAGATTTAAGTTGGGCTAGAACCGGAATAAAAGATTTAACTATTTATTATTAAAAAACATGAGGGATCGCATAGTCATATTAATGCTTGCACGGCGGTCGCTTTACTTGGAAAAGTCAATATTATAGCTGAACTTAATTCTGCTCATAGGCAACATTTAATGGAATATACTGAGAAAGTTAGAAAAAAATCGCTATATTTTAAAATGAATTATTTCCTGCATGAAATTTTGCAGCGCATTCGAATTAGCACTCAGAGGTCATGAAGAAAGTAAACAATCATAAAATCGTGAAATATTTAGGGAACTTGTCGATTTTTCCGCTGAATTAGATGTAACCCTTCAAGAACATTTAAAAACTGTAACCGTTTTTCAAGGAACATCAAAAACCATACAAAATGAAATATTAGATTCTATACTGGCGATTTGCAGAGATGAAATCAGTAAACAATTAGAGATTCAGAATTTCTGTCTGTTCAATGTGACGAAACTACAGACGTAACTAATTGTTGTCAGTTGGTATTGACATTTAGATATGTACGTAATAGTACAATTTGTGAGAACTTTTGGGGATTTAAAAGACTTAAAGACAAATCCGCCAAAGGCATAACAGAATGTATCGAAGAAGAACTGGACCCTTTAAATTTGCAAACACCTCACAAATTAATTGCACACACTTACGATGGTGCAAATGTTATGAGTGGCTCTATAAATGGAGTGCAGACCCAAATTAAATCAAAATATCCTTATGCCCATTATGTTCACTGTTATGTTCACCAGCTTAATCTTATAATGTAGAACATTCCAAAGTTCGTGTATTTTTTAATAACCTATCAACGCTATTCCTGCTTTTTTTTCTAAATTGGTCTAATCCATGTGATGTCTTTAAAGAAATTGTCAAACAGAGACTATGGATATGCACCAATGTTTAAACATCATAGGAAAAATTGAAAATGTAAACCTAGAATTTTTAGAAAAAATTGTGAAATTGAAGAAAATATTCCAAATATAAATGCTGGTGATAAACGTCGGAATATTTAAAAATAAACATCAATATTTCTATAAAAATTCAATATTTTAAATTTAAAGCCGACATTTATGGGAAACAATAAGAATAAGTTTAAATTCGAAATTTTAATAAAAAAAATCGAAGTTTTAAAAAAACTCGCGAACAACACAATAATAATAGTCAAGCAAAATATTGGGTTAAAATTTGGGACTATTAATGTAAAACTGACATTGAAGGGGGGAGAGTTTGTTAACTGTGGACTTTTGAATCTGCACTAAACCGAAATAAACCAATATTTTCTTTTCGGTTCGGTTCTTGTTCCGACACAAATAACGGTTTTTTTTTGTTTCCGATTTTCGGTTCAGTTCCAGTTCGAAGCCCTGCTACTTATAGGGTTAACACCCGCTAAAGTTGATTCTGAGGTAAACACGTCCTGGAGCTAATTTAAGGCTCTCACAATTACATCTAAATTACTTATTTTTTCTCATACCTCTACACAAACACCTTCCACCTTTAAAACTGGGCAAACACTCTTATTAGTGGCATCTATCCTCCCCTTACATCCACCCCCTGTCCACAGAGCTATTCTCATCTCATTATCTTTCTGATAATCACAAGCATAGACATACATATCTAAAACTTACTAACAAAGCTTCTCAATCAGATCACTGTCGAAAGAGACCACACCTTTCATGCACACACATATACGTCCTAATGCTTGCGTACTACTAAATTTAAATTCTTTCTTTGCTTTTCAGGGACTTTTTCTTCTTCTTCTTCTTTTTCTTCTATTTGCTCCGGGTATTCCCCGTAACATACTGTCACTCTACCTCAGAAACAGAGACTTTCTCTTTGCTCCATCTACAGCGTGGCTAACGATGATAATTCAAATTTAAATAAGTGAAACATTCAAGGGATTTGCGACAGAAGCTTACCATGTCTTTAATGTACTTATTTTGTCATCAACCTTCCAATTATTGCAGATAGATTTGTTAAAAATTTTGAAACTTTGATCGTTCTATCATTTAAGAATTAGGAACTAACCTGCATTTGAAACTTGTCCTCTGAAGGTTGGTTCTCAGAATTTCATTGTCGAAAAACAAGTAGTTTATTTAACAAAGTGATACAATAATAATATTTTACAGAAATAAATATTAGTTTGCATATATTAAGAAACATCATCTAATAAGTGTCAAACGGAGGCTTCCCGTCTTTGTTGTACATGTTGCTCCAAAATTGGAAGTCTTTCTCATAGGGAAGTTGCTCCACAGTCATATTTTTGTCAATATTTAAAAAGGTTCTCGTGTTTGGATTAGACATTGGCCACGTTATACTCTGCAATATTGGGTCATTTTCGGGCGTCGGGTTACTGAAAATATTTGAAATCGCAACAAAACAATTAAAAGCGTGTGGTTTGATTTACCCAGTCTTTGCAAAATTCGTCCACATTTTTACCATCCTTGTTCTAACCAATTTGTCTGCGGCATTAACAGTCATCCCCTCTCTTTCTTCTTTTTCATAAAACAAATAGTATAACTCTTCACTATGTCCAACTCCTAAAATTTGCATATCAGTTAATATGGAATAATTTTCGAAAAAATCTCAATTACCAGGGCTTGTCCTGTTTGGATTCCCTAATTTTCCCTCGTATGAAAATCTGTAGAAATAGGTTGGTGTGTAATTGGATACCAATCTAACGTATTCATTGATAGGTCTAACGAATTGATCATGGCTTACAAACTGCAAGAAATATTTCAGGTGACTTTAGTATAGTCCAAAAATAAGGCGGCTTTAATAATATCGATAATAATAATTTAATAATAATAAGTTGATAATTTTTGTATACATTTTGTATGATTAAAACCACAAAAAATAATGAAATTAATTTTGACATGTAAGTCTATATCCTTGGATTAAGTAACTTCAGATCTAAATATAAGGTAAAATCTTTTTTGAAACTTTAAATATTACCTTTGTTAATCCTTGAGAACAAAATGTTACTATGCCTAGACTACTTGAGCAATAATAGTTTTTAATTCGTATCCCTAAGGTTAATTTGGTCCATAAATCGGAAACTGAAAATTTATTTCTATTCATGTCTACAGGAACTAATCTCCCTGGTATAAGGTCATATCCAATGAGATAAGCCCTAGCTGCATCCAAAGCTAAAAGCATAACATTTTAAATTGAAAAACAAAACTTGTCCCCTGAAACCAAGAAAGATTAAAAAACACAAGAAAGTTTGTTCTAACGCGTTTCGACGGCCAAGCTATCATCTTCAGAGATATACTCTTGCCTTGTTCATTCTGACTAATATATAAATGCGCAAGCGTTTATTTATTCGCTTTCCACGGTTCAATGGCTGAAACGATTCTGACGAAAATTGGTATAGGCCTCCCTTGCGAGGCAGCATCGAAAGAGTTTTATCCCGGAAAACTGTTCCAGATATTCTCAAACTAACATTCTATTCAACAAGATTAATTAACATTTCGCCACTCTTTATGTAAAAGTGATGATGTGACAGCAACGACAGCGTCATCTAGCGATTGAGCACAACACGGGGCTTCTACTTTTGCAACCTTTCTCTATGGGGCACAAATTTTCGATCCAACGTGCTAATAGTTAAATATACATATGATCGTATGAACGAATTTGAACAAAATATCATTCTGTAATCTGCACTGCAGGTTACTGACTCTTTCACTTTTTCATCGGCCTACTTTGTATGCATTTAGATTACTACCTGTTTTAAATTGCACTCCTTCTTCACCATTATAACCAAGCAACAACGGTACCCGATGAAATTTTCCTTTACTTAACATTTCGTGGCTGTAATCATCGGTCACAGATTGACTTGTTTCAGGTTCTATAGTAGGCCCAAATAATAAACCGTTACGAGGATTACCAAGAATAGTTTCCTGAAAGGCAATAATATTAGCGTGGCAAACAAAATACTCAACCAACTGCTTAAAAGGATACAAAAAAAAGAAAGTACCTTTGCATCTTCTGCAAGAGAAGCTACCAATAGCGATTTGGTGTCAATTGTCTTTAAGCCTTCGAGAAGTTGTTTGGAATTTCCTGCGAAAACACCAACGCTCCTACCAACTTTGTACGCCAAAGTTACAGGATCTCTTGACCGAGCCCACAGACACAGAGAGGTACCGCTTTCCATAATTGCCTTATGGAAGAGTCCTTAAATTCATTAAACTGCTTAGAGAATAATTCACCTTTAAAACATTACTGACCTTTCGTTAATGGAGTTTGCAAAAGATAAGATACTGATGCGGAGCCAGCACTCTCTCCAAATATTGTTACATCATTCGGGTTACCGCCAAATTTATTAATGTTGGTTTTCACCCATTTAAGAGCTAATACTTGATCTTTAAGACCATTATTTCCTGGTATCACCTTATCTTGAGTGCTAATAAAGCCTAAAATAGTTACTTTATTAACGGGGAATCAGAGGAAAATTGGAGGAAGTACCAAATACCCCCACTCTGTAGTTAAATGCGACCACAACAACATTATTGTTGATAAAAAAGTCGGGGCCGTACTCCTGTTTCCTGGCAGAACCTCTCAAGAAGAATCCTCCGTAGATCCATACCATTACCGAAAGATTGCCTCTTAGCTAAAATTGTGCATTGTGGTAATTTGAAAATTAGCTAAAAGTTTTATTTACATCGGGGGTATAAACATTGACGAATAAACAATCTTCGTTCATCTTAGATAAGTTATCTAAATCTGGTTGTGGGCAAATTGCAACATCTTTGTCAGTGGCGAGCACCTTATCCCATTTTGTCACCGGGACTGGAGGCTGCAACAAAAAAAATACGTAACTAGTACATTAGTTACGGTCCTATCTTGAAAAAAAATTATGGTCAAAATGTAATTACTGAATTTTGAATGAATAAAATAATATAATTATTGAATGTAATTCCTGTTGTTTCAAAATTCGACTTTCATGTTGGAAGCTTCTATTTTTGGGTGGCTGCGGGGTTTAGTTTCTAAGTTAAAAGTGAAAATTCGAAAACTAGACAAATATAATTTTATTGTAAAATTAGCTATTTGTTTGATTTAAAATTACATATAAATTATCTATTTTATATTATTCTAGCGAATATTTAATAAGTGATGGTAAGAATATTGTTTGAATATTTGTTTAAACTTAAAAGTAAGACATTAAAACCTATTTTATTTTTACAGTTGAGAATAATTTATGAAAGGAATTAATAGCTGTCAACATGACCTTATGTTTTACTGTTACGAATAAACAATATGATATAACTGATTATTTGAAAACAATAAAGGCATTAATATTCCAATTATTTTTTTAAATAGTGTATTTTTCCTTCAATTATGTATATTACTAAAAGAAGTCAGCTCCAAAAAATTTGGACAAAATGATTAATAGTTTTGCCAAATGGACAAGTGCTTAGCAGTTCATTAAATCGTTATCAAGATAAGTGGCGTATTTAGAGAGATTGCTTTTGTTTTTTCTAGAATTCAGTACTATCACACATTTTTTTAAGAATTTGTGGCTTTACATAATTTTGTTTGTGAATTTAGCAAAAATTTTGCTCTTTAATTTTATAAGATCCCTGATATTTTTGGCAAATTTAATACTTTTAGCAACGTCTTTTTACAAATTCGAAAAATTCTAAATAACATTTTTTAATAATTTAATGCTCTACATGAGCCTTTTCCTGAGATTTAAGTATGTAAAAATATGTGTTTGAAAGTTTAAAGTTCTAGAGAGGTTTCCTTTAAGAATTTAACCCTTTAAATTATAGATCGAACGGAACTAGATCTTTGAAAAAATAAAGAAAAACGCACATTTTGGTTTAAAGTAAAATCTTGGCAATAGTAAAAGCCAAAAGTTTAAGAAATTTAAAACAAAAATATACAAAGCTAAAATGTCGAAATTCTAAATTTAAATTCCAAATTTAAAAAAAAAAACATTAAACTAGACATTTTTGGGATTAAAAATTTTCAAAAGAATTTAAAATTTATAATAACTTTTTCGACATTTCAAGTTTAAGTGAAAAACGTAGAGAAAAAAATCTGAGCTTGTAGAAAATCTTAAAAAAATTAACCCTATCCTGATTGGCATGGAATGCTCAATTACCCACTCCCAAAAGAAGTCTGCCTCCAGTAAATCTTGGTTCAGCAAAAAATGTGCTCGGGCTGTCTCCTGCAAAAATCGCGCATATCGTCATTGGCGAAATAATCCCATAGTCGAGACTCGGACCACCTTTGTAGATGCACGAAATTTTTGTAAACAGTTTATTGACGAGGCAAAAAGTGATTTCAGCCAGAGACTTATGAACTGTCCGAACGGTTCCAGGTCCTTTTGGGGATTTGCAAAGTCTGCCATGAGAAGGATGCAAAGGAGTCTCTTAATTCTTCCCAGTTAGCAGACTTAAAGTGCCAAACCCTACGGGACTGTGTCTGAGAAGGAGGTGGTATATGAAGCGAGCGAGAGGTTGCTACAAGCTTGTGATCCGAATTTCCAAGCAGTGATATCATAGAGATTTTGTATGAATTTGGAGAATTCGTAAGGTAAAAGGCGAGTAGATTAGGTTGATGGGTATCTACACCAAGAATTCTTGTGGGTTCCTCAACCAATTTCGATAATCCACAAGTGATGGCGAAAGCCCTTTCCTGCGTCGTCAGTTCGTGAAGAACATCTTAACCAGGGGATCACCAAGAAAGACAACCTCAGCGTTTGGATAATTCGTCTGTAGGTGATCGAAGGTTACGGTGAGATAACGAGCTGTGTGTATGAGGGATAGTTTGGAGACAAATAAAGGAAACAAATGAATATAATACTTCGCTTTTCGAGCAGATTTTCAGCCAAATCACATCATGATCAGCAGATTATAATGCTTCTTCTCGTTGAGAGGTCAGGTCGCTTCGCGTAAAAGCACAAATTCCCCCCTTGAGCCGAAATTTTGTGTGCAAGTCGTAGTTAGGGCAAAGTAAGTGGACCATATTTTGAACTTAGAAATGTGTATCTAGGTATTTCTTTCTAAAATTCCAACTCCAAAAACGAAATAAATATGGAGTGAAATCTAGAATTCCTTTTATACATGAAGAACTTTTTCTCAAAATTTCATTTTTTTAAATTCGAACATAAACCTAAAAGTTTAAATATTGGCTAATCCGAAGCTTCGGCCTATTTTGGACCGAAATTGGCCGAAACCAGAACCAAAACCGAAACTTCGGTCGGTTTCTACCAGTGCTTCGAACCGGAACTGAACCGAAAACCGTAAACCGAAAAAAACCGTTATTTCTGTCGGAACGGAAACCGGAACTGAACCGAAAAGAAAATATCGGTTTATTTTGGTTCAGTGCAGGTTCAAAACTCCACAGTTGACAAAACCTCCTCACTTCAGTTTCAACTTTACATTGAAAATCTCGAACTAAAGCCCAATATTTTCTCTCGATAATTATTATTGTATTGTTCACGAATCTTTTTGAAATTTAGACTTTTTTTATTAAAATTTTAAATTGAAACTTATTTTTATTTTGTCCCATAAAGGTCAGCTTTAAATTGAAAATTTGAAATTTTTTTAAAAATATTGACGTTTACTTTTAAATATTTTGACATTTACTACTAGCATTTGAATCAAAATTATGTAGAATTTTTGTAAAATAAATTTGGAATATTTTCTCCAATTTCACCTTTTTTCTCAAACTCTAGGCTTACGATTTCAATTTTTTCCTATTGTTTCAATCGTTTTAAACAAATGATGCCTGATCCGTAGCTCGCGAGCCAATGGCTTGCAATAATTTTTGATGTGACCCGAGGTGCTTATGAAGAAAAGTGGCTTCCCATTTTATTTAGCAAATTCATGTTTTCAAACTAAAATCAAAATTAATTAAAAAGTTATCTTAAACGTAAAAAATTTAAGACAATAGCTATTTAAACGAATCCAATTGTCAGAGTTTTAATTAAACACGAAATTTTGAAAAAAACGTGCAAACAGAAAAACTGGAAATGTATAAGTAAAATTTTAAAAAGTATAATTTTTAACATTAAATGAAAAATATTGTGCAAAACTTTGAAAAGATAAAAAACTCTTAAAACAAAAATATTCTCGAATTTTTAATTATAAAATTAAAACACGGAATTTTAAGAAAATATCCAAATTGTGAAAAAAAAACTAAAAGTCATTCACAAGAATTCAGTTCTAGCACGAAATTTTTAGAAAAACGTCCTAAATTTTACGTTTATATTCGAAATTTCGAGAAAAACGTTCAAACCTTGAGATGAAGGTTAACATTTTGAGATCAAAAGATAAAATTTCCAAAAAAATTCTAGATTTCGAATTTTGTAGCAAAATTTTAGAGAAAAATATTAAGGTTCAAATTTGAACTCAGAATTTTCGGAAGAAACTCTCCTAAGAAAATCTTAAACTGTTTGCCTTGCTGTTTGCCGAATTTTGAGAATAAAGTAAAAAATTCGATGAAATGGCTAAAATGTCAAATTAAAAGTTTTGTGAAAGGTTTTTCTTTAATAAATCGCACTTTTTTGAAAATGTTGACTTTTTTTTCTCGAAATTTCGACTTTAATCTTAAAATGTCAAAGTTAACCACTACATTTTGAGAAAAAAGTTTAAGTGTCCAGAGAAGCTTAATACTGATAAAAACAAATTTCAAGTTAACGAGAAATTATGATAAAAATTCTAACATTTTAAGGAAAACCAGAAATTTATAATTTTGTTTTACAATAAACTTTCGAGTTTGTATATGTCAAGTTTAAACATGAATTTTCGATAAGTTTTCGAAAATTTCGAGATAAAATCAAAATTTTGACTTTTTCTAATAAATAATGGTTTCATTTTATTATTACAAACTTTATAAAAAACCTGAATATTTTTTCAAGGTTTTTGGTTTAAACTGATTTCTTTTATAATTTGGAAGTTCACCCACGCTATTAGTAGCTTTACATTTTTAAAATCGAAAATAACAAAAGTTTCTTAAAATCTTTGGTTTTTATTCAAGCTTCTCTGTCAAAATGTTTAATCACTTTAATCAACTTTAGAATCAAAATATCCACTTTATTTCCACTTTAATTTCAAACTGAGAAGAAAGAGAAAGAGAAGAAAGAAAACAAAATTTCACCCTTATCAGAAAATTTTCACTTTCATTGGTAAGTTTCGACCTTCATTACTTACGAGATTTGACTTTAAAATTTTTGGTACAAAAAACTTGAAAGTTTATGAAACATTTTTATCAATTTCCGAATTTAAAAATGTTACCTCGAAATTTTGATAAAATTTGGAATCCCTCAACATTTGCTTAAAAATTCAAAGTTTCTAGAAAAATAGAAATCTCATTAGTTGTTAAATTTTAAACTTTGACAAAGGTTTTCAGTTTCCATCAAAATTTGACCATTTCAAAAAACGATGAAAGTTTTCTCTTTAAATTTAGGCTATTTTTATTTTAAAAAATTAAAATTTCAAATTTAAACTTTGATTTTTTAGAACATAATAAAACTTCTAAAATACTTAAAAATGATTGCCCCAAATTTTCTAAAAACGTGAAAATGTTAAAAAAGAATTCAAAATTTTGATAACAGTAAAGAGATTTAAATTTTTTTTCAAAATTTTTACAGTTTTCTTAAAATTTTATATTTAAATTGCAATTTTTTTTCTAAAATTTCAACTTAAACATGAAATGTAGTCTTTTTTTTAGATTATGACTTTTTTTGATATTAACGCAGTAATCTCTAAATTCAAATGTTTAAAAGACTCATAATTATTAGAAATAGTTGAAATCTTGAGTAATTTTTATTTATGAAAGATTTGTTTTTTCGAACTTTTATCATTGATTGAATCAAAATTTTAGTTCCTAGAATGGTGCAATTGTTTCCCCTAAATTTGAATGATTTCCTCGAAATATTGAATTGAAACACGATATTAAAAAAATTGTCCCGTTTTAACCCACACTTTTAAGAAAGTAGTCAAAATTTGAAAAAACTAAATTTATGTAAAAAAAATCTAAAGGTTTCATTTTAATCATAACAATTTGACTTTCAACTCGATTGTTCGAGTATCTTCTCGAAACTTAAAATCCTTAGTATAAGTCGGAATTTTGCAACTTAACATTTTTTTCTTAATTTTGAATTCTTTATAAAAATTAAAATTGTTATTTTCTGTTCCTGAAAATTTACCTTCAAATTTAAATGTAGACGTTTTTTTTAGAAATATTAACTCCGCTTTATATATTACTTTTCTAAACATTTTATGTTTTAACTTAAAAAGTGTTAACATTATTTATAAATAGTTTAACTCAAAATTTTGAAATCTAAAATTTTTTATTTTAAATTCTATTTATTCTAAAATTTAGTGTACAAGCTTACAGTTTCTACATTTTCTAAGAAAAATTGACTTTGTACTTGAAATTTTAACCTAAATCAAAATTTTAAATATTAATTTGATTTTTTTTCCTAAATTTCATATACTTTTGTGAAATTCGTACTTTTGTTTCGAGATTACCTGAAATGTTTTCTTTCTTTTCAATAAAAAATTAAAAATGAGTCACTCGGAGCTGAACCAAAAACCGAAAACCGGAAAAACCGTTATTTTTGTAGGAGCAAAAACCGGCACTGAACCTTTATAATTTTTTTTCCGGAAAGAAAACCGAAAACCGGAACGAAAATAATAACGGTTCGAAGCCCTGGTTTCTACTTTAAACGTTCTTTTCAGGTTAATTTTAGAAGGCTGCATGGTTGTCTCAAGAAGTTAACACAAAATGAAATACGGAAAAAATATAAATTTTAGAAGTCGAAATTTTGGAGAAAGCCAAATTTTTCAATAAAAGTAGAAATTTACAAAAAATGTCTACATTTTTAACAAAGATCGAAACATTCAAAAAAGGTCACAATTAGGAAGAAATATAACCAGATAAAGACCCACAGCCAGGCAGCCCTTAAGGAGTGTGAAAACAAACTCAGTGGTAGTATGGAACTGTCACCTAGCTTTCGAACGTCTATCACAGGAGAATGCAGTTGATCTAATATGGATCAAAGGACAATCTGGGAAAGAGGAAAACGAACGCGCTGACCAGTTGGTGAGGAAGGGTTCGGAGGGACAATTCGTTGGACCAGAACCCTGGCGAGATCAACCGTAAGATCCCTACTCACTGAAGAAATTTAACGTAAACAGAAAGCCATATGGGCATCAATAAAAACACGCCGACAAACTCACGCATTCATTAGAATGCCGTGCAAGGAAAGGGCAAAACTATGCCTACAATTTTTAAGGAATAACCTCAGGAATTTGGACAGGTCACTGTCGATTAAGGAAACACCTCCACAGAATGAAAATTATAAACGACCCGAGTTTTAGAGGGTGTTTAGAAAAAGATGAGAGTGTCGAGCACGTGATGTGTCACTGCCCGGCCCTAGTATCAATCAGAGGATCCACGCTGGGGGAATTCTGGCATAGTGTGGCCAGTTTGAGAGAGGCGCATCCAGGGACCTTCTTCATATGATAATGAAGGCTTCCACGGCCAGAGTCAGTACAGGATATACTTGAGATGTCGATTCCTTTTTAAAATAATCGATTTTTGGATCGATTCGAATCGTGAGCGAAATTTCCGATAAAATTGGGTGCTGAAAGATCGATTTCCGATAAATCGCCTTGTTGGTGAAATTATTAAACATTTCTAATAAAACAAAAATTGAATGATAACAATGAATTGGCGTAGTTTAATTTTGAAAGTTTTTTCTTGGATTTTAAACACTAATCTTTATATTTTAATTATTTATTCCTAATTAGAAAAATCCGATACATATTTATTTTCTGCTTTGTTTTTTATTTATGCATTTTTGGTTCTTTATGAAGATGTAGAAAGGGCATTTATTTATAAAAATATATTAGAAATATGAAGTCTAAACTGGAAATTAAAGTGGAAATTTCTACTTTATTCTCCAAATTTCGACTTGTTTTGAGCAACTTTTTTTCACGAAATTTCAAGATAAGTCGAAATTTCTTATCCTATGATTAAGTTAGGCAGATGACAGTTAAGCCCCATCAACCCTTTGAATATAAGACTATATTCTAAGCATATATGTAATACTTGTTACATATTTTATATATTACATATGTATATAATTCTAAGCACCAACTCTTTTACAATTTAATATTGACAGTTAGCATTAGGATACGTTCAGTAAATTCAATTTTTTATTACCCAAAATTTCAACTTTTTCTTGACATTTCAAGGTTAAAGTAGAAGTTTCGAGAAAAAGTTCGAAATTTCGAGTTCAAAGGCCACATTTTACAAAAGCGTAGAAAGGCATTGATTAAAAAATTATATTTTGCAATTTCGACATTTTACAAAGGTGCAAGAAAGACATTGATTTAAAAAAATATTTTAAGAGATTTTGACTTACTTGTTTCTCAAAATGTCGATCTTTTCGAAATTTCGACTTTTTTTCTCGAAATTTCGACTTTAATCTCGAAATTTCGAATTTAAACTTGAAATTTCGGCTTTAAAGCCGAAATTTCGACTTTACACTCAAAATTTTGACTTTTTTCTCGAAAATTCAACTTTTTTATTGAAATCTCTACTTTTTTCCTAAAATTCCGAGATTAATCTCGAAATTTTGACTTTAATCTCGGAATTTCGACTTTGATATCGAATTTTTTCTCAAGTCGCTCTATAATAAGCACACTCTATGGTTAAATTAGACAGACGACAGTTACGTCCCACCATTCCTCTTTCCCATCAATCTTGACAGTTGATAGTAGGGTGCGACCAACAATTGCTATCTTTAATTAGCAAATTTTGGTCTTTTTCTTAGAAATTTCGATGATTAAATTTGAAATTTCGAAAAAAAAGTCGAAATTTCGAGTTCTAAATCGAAATTTCGTGATTAAAATCAAAGTTTCGAGAAAAAAGTCGGAATTTGAGAAAAAAGTCGAAATTTGAGAAAAAGTCGAAACTTCGACTTTATAAGCTCGAAGTTTCGAGAAGGAGAGTCGAGATTTGAGAAAAACGTAAGTCGAAATTCCGAGAAAAAAGTAGAAATTTGAAAAAAAGGCGAAATTTGATAAAAAGTAGAGATTTCGAGAAAAAAGTCGAAATTTTGAGGAAAAAAAAGTTGAAATTTCGAAAAAAAGTCGAAATTTTGACTTTAAAGTCGAATTTTCTAGAAAAATGTCGAAATTTCTATATTAAGGTCTAAATTTCGAGAAAAAAATTAAATTTGACAAATACAAACGAAATTTCGCGAAAAAGGTGGAAATGTCAAGAAAAAAATCAAAATTTGGAGAAAAAAAGTCTAAATTTAAGAAAAAAGTCAAAATTTCGAGAAAAAAGTCGAAATTTCGAGCTTAAAATCGAAGTTTGGAAAAAAAAGTCGAAATTTCTAAAGATAACATGTTTTTTAATCGATGTCCTTTCTACGCCTTTGTAACATTTCGAAAAAGTTGAAATTTTCAGAACAAAGTCGAAATAATTTTCAGAAAAAAGTCGAATTTTGAGAAAAAAGTCGAAATTTAAGAAAAATGTCGAAATTTTGAGAAAAAAAAGTCGAAATGTTGAGTTTAAAGTCAAAATTTCGAGAAAAAAGTCGAAATTTAAGAAAAACTTCGAAATAAATACAAGGAGATATACAAAAATGAAAAATGGGGCCAATTTCAAAACATCAGAGCACGGTAACTCAGTATGTCCACCATAGCAGAGGCGAAACTCTTCTGAATTGAAAATTTGGTACAAAGGATAAGAAAGTTTAGACAGAAGAGCACGTAACTCAGTATGTTCACCATACCAGAGGCGAAACTCTTCTTCAGTTTCTCAACAAGCTTGGGTGGCTGAATAAATGACCAAGGACACCTCAATCACGGGGATAGCAAAATGGGCCCGGAAAGGGTGGCCTAAACTTTAGGCAACCCACAACGGATCCAGAATCCAGGGAGAAATTCGAAATTTCGTGAAAATTCTAAATTTTGAAGAACAGTTACATTTTCGAAAAGAGTCTAAATTTTGAAAAAGCAACAATTTTCAATCAAGTCGAACTTTAAAATTTAAAAGAATGTTGCTTTTAAATGAAAATCAAGTAAAAAAATCAAAATTTCCCAAAAATTTTAAAATTTTCAAAATAGTCGATATGGATGTTCAAAAAAGTCGAAATTAAGAAAAAAATTCCGAAGTCTGAAATAGAACTTTCAAAAGTAGACATGCTGATAAAAGTTAAATTGTTTAAAAAAAGTCGACATGAAAAAAAAAAGTTGAAATTTTCACACTTCCATTCTTTCATAGCATCAAGATCGAAATAAAGAATTTGCATGCAAATAAATTTCAATTTTTCAAGCTGAATTTTCTTATTTTACAGACACCACATTTTGGCCATAAGTTATACTAGTATGCATATATTATTTGGAAATGTTCTTCAAAAGGGAAAAACGCTTTTACCTACCTGAAAGCGCAATTTGTTGACAGGAGGCTCAGCATAAGGTATCGATTGAAATGAATAATATGTCTTATTTTGGTCAATTGTTCGGGCAATTCGTCCCTTGATTTCACCAGAATCGATTCTGACTATTAAACTTGCATTCTAAAAAATGAAAAAAAAAAACTGAAACTGGAAGAATGAAATGTAATATGACGATTTAACACTTACACCTCTTTTCTCATTTTCTGTTAAGAAATATCTTTCACAAAGCACAGGAAAAATTAGCACGTGTACTAGAATTAGAACTAATAGGAACCATGACATTCTTGCTTAAATTGTCTAAACTTTCATTTATCTTATTCCAAATACATTTAGGAACCATGTTTCTGCAAATGTTGAGTATATATACATGTATACTGCGTACACCAAAGAATTAATTGTAAGATAAAAATATTTGTTTTTAAGTGTAACTAGATAAACGACAAATTACTATTTAGATAAACAGACACTTAAAGGTATTCGTTTTAAGTAAAAAAGAGTAGCAAAATACAAATACATTGTAAACAATCCTTGCTAAACACATACATGTATTTCCGTAGTTTTCCCTAAACCAGATATTTTCCGCTGTTTTCACGGAAGAAGCTGGTAAATATTAATATCTTTTTTTTTACTTGATTATTTTAATCTTTCATTGTACTTTAAATTGTAAAAAACTTGCATATGACCAATTAACAATTCTCTGTTTTGTCCAATTATTCCCTTGGTTAATTTAAAATTACCGCTGCTAATGTTTATAATTTTATTTTAAAAGAAACAAAAAAATAATAAATCTCAATGGAAACCGATCTTATTTATTCGATTAATCGATTCGTTGGAGCGAAAACCTATTTTATATTCTAAGCTCCCAAAAGATCGATTTTTTCCTGGATATGTCAATCTTTATAACAAAAGTACTGAATCTAGACTTAAATTAAGCCTTTAACGTTTTGGAACGAATGCAACATTAAAAAACTTTTTCTTGGAAAATATTTAAATTCTTATCTTTTAGATATTTTACGTGTTATGATATCATATATTATTATTAGTATCCGCACATTACACTGGTCAACAAAATTGAAGTTTTGTCACATGAACTTCTTTTGTATTTTTTTTTAAGTTGAATCCACTCGCAAAGGGTAACCCCATTATTTTTTAATGGTGTTAGTTGTTGTCATTTAAAATAAGCATTTTTGAAATTTTCATTTACCCACGACCAGTGGCGATTCGTAGCCAAAACTAATGGGGGTACTGTGAGAATGTTTGGCGTTTTCAAATTTTTAAGATTTTGACCGAAAGTTTTGACATTTTCAAAACGTTACTTTTCGAAAATTTTAGATTTCTTCAAAAACTTGACCATGAAAACTTTTGATAATGTCGCGTTTTTTGAAAGATTGGATTTTTCCAAATTTCGACTGTATTGCAAAATTTAGATTTTTTCTCGACCTTATTTTATTTTTAAGTATTGACTTTTCTGAAAAACTGTGAATACTCTTTTAAAAGTTTTCGTAAATATTCAGACTTTTTGGTGTTCTGTTTCTTTTTGTGATTTTTTAAAAAAAATTAATTATTACATTTTTTTTTAATTTTTACCATTTGTTAATTCTTACTTTTTCTGAAAATGTAATTTTTTTCAAAACTGGACTTTTGACTTTTTGAATTTTCGACTTTTTTCTAAATTTCATCTTTGTTTATAATGTTTTTATTGAAAATTTCGATTCTTAATAATTTCGACTGGTTTTTATTTAAATGTCAACTATTCTTCAAATTTTTTACTTTTTTTAGAGTTTCGATTATTTTTTGATTTTTTTTTTGTTAAAAATTTCGCTATTTCTTAATTTTCAAAATTCTTTCAAAATTTAATAGTTCAAGTTTAAAAAGAATCTTTTCTTTTAAGTCGAAGATTTAATCGGAACTGTTTAAAAAATGTATAAATAAAATTTTTAAAATAGTTCGAACTTTTCAAAAAAAAAGTCAAGTTTTCAAAAAGAGTCGAAATTTTGAAAAAAAAAGTCAAGGTTTTGAAATGGAGTCGAAATTTTACGAAATATTAATCGAAAATTTCAATAAAAAGTTTTAAGGTATGTCTGACTTAAATCACAATTTTCAAATAAAGGACCGACAGTTTGTAAAAAATGTCAAAACTATTAAATTTTTTTTGAAAATTTTGAAATTTTATGAAATGTTTGACCTTTTTTCAAAATTTCAATTTTTTTGACCCAAAATTTCAACTTTTTAAAAAAGTGTTCCACTTTGATTCAAAATTTTAACTACCAAAAATTTAAAACTTTTCCAAAATTTTAACTTCTCAATGTTTCGACTTTTGTAAGCCTCGATCTATCTGATAATTTTGACTTGTTTTCAATATTCCAGTTTCGAAAATTTTGATTTTTATTGAAAAGTTGAGTGCAAATTTTCCAACTATTCAAAACTTAAGCTTTTTTAAAATTTCGAATTATTTCGTAAATTCGATAAAAATTCTCAAATTTTTTGCAAATGTTGATATTTTTTTTAATTTTGACTATAAATTTCGACCTTTTCTTTTTGAAAAGTTCTTGTTTTGCAAAATTTTGACTTATTTTTTAAATTCGAAAGTTTTGAAAATGTTTGCCTTGTCAACAAATTTCGACTTTATTGAAAATTTTAACTTTTTTTAAATCTGCACTTTTTTGAAATTTTCGTCTTTTTATTTTAATTCCCACTTCGTTGAAAATTCCGGCCTTTTTAAAATGTTCGAATTCTTCAAAATTTTTGTCAATTCCATTATTGGAAAACTTAAAATTTTTGACTATTTTTTTATTTTAACTATTTTCAAAATTTTTACATTTTTTACAAACTGTCGGTCCTTTATTTGAAAATTGTGATTTTTTTTAAGTCAGACATTTCTTAAAACCTTTTATTGAAATTTTCGTCAAATATTTCGTAAAATTTCGACTCCATTTCAAAACTTCGACTTTTTTTTCAAAATTTCGACTCTTTTTTGAAAACTTGACTTTTTTTTAGAAAAGTTCGAACTTCTTTAAAAATTTTATTTATACATTTTTTAAACATTTCCGATTAAATCTTCGACTTAAAAAAAAATTCTTTTTAAGCTTGAACTAATGAAAATTTCGACTTTTTTCAAAAATTTGATCTTGTCAAAATTTCCACTTTTTTGATTATTACGAATTTTCGATGATTTTGAGTTTTCTCCAATATTTAAAAAATTTAGTGTCTTCGAAAATTTAATTAAAAACTCTGCAATTTATTTTTAATGTCGATATTCTTCTAAAAATTCGTCTTTTATTCACATTCCCAAAATTATTGAAAATGTCGACCATTTTAAAAATTGAAATTTTTTTTCGAAATCCTTATTTTCTTTTGAAAATTTGACTACGAAAATTTCAACATTTTTTAAGATTTGACCTCTTTTTTTAAAAAAATTCGTCTTTTCTGATAACTTTAGCTTTATATTTTAAAAGTGGTAGTGTTTTTCTTTTTAAATTTACATTTTTTAAGAAACATTTTGAAATAACACTTGAATTTAAAAAAATTATTAACAAAATTTTCTATTTTTAAAATTGTGCAAAGTTTTGACACAAATTTCCAAAAAAACTTGCATTTTATGTACAAATAAATTGTCAAACTGTAAATTTTAATCACAAAAAATTGGCTTCAAGCTGGAATATTTGATTTTTGATATTTCTTTGGAACTTCAAAATTACTAGGAAAAAATTAAAATAGAACAGTAAATTGTTAATGAAGTTTTTTCAACTTTTTGCTGAATTTAAATTTCCAAATTTTGAGACTCTTCCAGAAATGTTGACTCTTTTTCTCAAAAAGTTCAATAATTTCCACTTTAAAAGTCGAAATTATTAAAATATTTTTGACAATAAATTTATTTAAAAAAAAAATGTTTCTCTAATTTGGAAACTGTTATTATTTTTTTTTTTTGAAACATTTTGTTTACTAATAAGAAATTTCACTTTTTTCTAAAAATATGATTTGCTTTCTCTTGAAATTTTGAGTTTAGTTTTTAAAATTCGATCTTTTTTTTTATCGAAATTTAAATTTTAAATTCGAATTTGAGAATTTCAAGAATAAATTTAACATTTCTAGTAAAATTTGAAATTCTGATTCAGAATTTTCTTTGGTCCTACAGTAGTAGTAATTTTTTAGAGAAATATTAAATTGTAAAAAACATTGAAATTTACAAGATTCATTTTCTCTTGAAATTTTCCCAAAGTTTTATTATTTTTATGCAGATCTGAAATTTATTTTCCCTAAATTAATACTTTACAATTTTCAGTTTCTTATTAAAATTAAAAAATAAAACTTTTAGATATTAAAATTTTGTTAAAAAACTTTTAAATTTCCAAAACAAATTGGAGAGAAATTAAAATTTCTACAAGAAAAAATATTTTAAAGACAAAATCTCCAGGAAAAATTAAAATTTCAAAAACAAATTCTTTGTATAAAATGTTTAGAGAAGAACACAAATTTCATAGGAAAAAAAGCAAAATTTTTTAGGGAAAAAGCGAAATTTGGATAAAAATTAAAATATCTACAAAATATTTTGTTTTTCCCAAAATGTTTAAATTTTCCTAGAGCTTTTAGATTTTTTTCAAAATCTTTTCAAAATTTCAACTTTTTTGATTATTGCAAATTTTTGGATAATTTCGAGTTTTCTCCAATATTCAAAAAATTCAGTTTCTTTGAAAATTTAATTAAAAACTCCGCAATTTATTTTAAATGTCGATACTTTTCCAAAAATTCATCTTTTATTCACATTTCCAAAAATATTCAAAATGTGGACCATTTTAAAAATTGGAAATTTTTTCAAAATCCTTATTTTCTTTTGAAAATTTGACTTCTACGCAAAAATTCAAAATTTTTTAAGATTTGACTTTTTTTTTTTAAATTCGTCTTTTCTGATAACTTTAGCTTTATATTTTAAAAGTGGTAGAGTTTTTCTTTTTAAATTTACATTTTTTAAGAAACAATTCGAAATAACACTTGAATTAAAAAAAAATTAATAGCGAAATTTTCTATTTTTCAAATTGTGCAAAGTTTTGAAACAAATATCCAAAAAAAACTTGCATTTTATGTAAAAGTAAATTGTAACACTTTGAATTTTAATCACAAAAAATTGATTTCAAGCTGGAATATTTGATTTTTGAAATTTCTCTGGAACTTCAAAATTACTAGAAAAAAATTAAATTAGAACAGTAAATTGTTAATGAATTTTTTTCAACTTTTTGATTAATGTTAATTTCCAAATTTTGAGACTTTTAGAAATGTTGACTCTTTTTCTTAAAAATTTCAATAATTTCCACTTAAAAAGTCGAAATTATAAGAATATTTTTGACCAATATATTTGAAAAAAAATTTTTTTTCGTTAATTTCGTAAAAGTTATTTTTCTTGAGAAATGTTGTTTACAAATAAGAAATTTTAATTTTTTCGAGAAATATGATCTGCTTTCTCTTGAAATTTTGAGTTTAATCTTTAAATATCGATCTTTTTTTTTATCGAAATTTGAATTTTAAATTCGAATTTTAAAATTCGAAATTATTAGAATAATGTTGACAATAAATTTATTTCAAAAATTTTTATTTCTCCAATTCCAAAAATGTTATTATTTTTTTTGGAAAATGTTGTTTACTAATAAAAAATTTCAACTTTCTCTAGAAATATGATCTGCTTTCTCTTGAAATTTTGAGTTTAGTTTTTAAAATTCGATCTTTTTTTTATCGAAATTTGAATTTTAAATTCGAACTTGAGAACTTTAAGAATAAATTTAACATTTTTAGTAAAATTCAGAATCTTCTTTGGTCCTACAGGGGTAGTAATTTTTTAGAGAAATATCACATTGTAAAATAGATTGAAATTTACAAGATTCATTTTCTCTTGAAATTTCAATATTTTCCCCAAAGTTTTCTTATTTTTATGCAGATCTGAAGTTTATTTTCCCTAAATTAATACTTTATAATTTTCAGTTTCTTATTGAAATTAAAAAATAAAACGAACTTTAAGATACTAAATTTCGTTAAGAAACTTTTAAATTTCCAAAACAAATTGGAAAGAAATCAAAATTTCTACAAGAAAAAATATTTTAAAAACGAAATCTCCAGGAAAAATCGAAATTTCAAAAAAAAAAATTCTTTGTATAAAATGTTTAGAGAAAAACACAAATTTCATAGGAGAAAAAGCAAAGTTTTTAGGGAAAAAGCAAAATTTGGAAAAAAATTAAAATATCTTTACAAATTTTTTTCTTTTTCCCAAAATGTTCAAATTTTTCTAGAGCTCATAGGTTTTTTTCAAAAGCTTTTCAAAATTTCAACTTTTCTGATTATTGCGAATTTTTGGATAATTTCGAGTTTTCTCCAATACTAAAATATTCAGTTTCTTTGAAAATTTAACTGAAAACTCTGCAATTTATTTTAAACGCCGATATTTTTCCAAAAATTCGTATTTTATTCACATTCCCATAATTATTGAAAATGCCAACCATTTAAAAATTGAATTTTTTTTTCGAAATCCTTATTTTCTTTTGAAAATTTGACTTCTATGCAAAATTTCAAATTTTTTTAAGATTTGACTTCTTTTAAAAAATTCGACTTTTCTGATAACTTTTTAACTAATTTTTTTCTCCCTAAATTAACATTTTTTGAGAAAAACTTTGAATTAACACTTGAATTTAAAAGAATTGATAACAAAAATTTTTAATTTTAAAATTGTGCAAAGTTTTGAAACAAATTTCCAAAAAAAAACTAGCATTTATGTACAAATAAATTGGTTATTTTAATCACAAAAAATTGGTTTCAAGCTGGAATATTTAATTTTTGAAATTTCTGTGGAACTTCAAAATTACTAGAAAAAAATTAAATTAGAACAGTAATTTGTTAATGAATTTTTTTAAACTTTTTGATTAATTTTAATTTTCAAATTTTGAGACTCTTCTAGAAATGTTGACTCTTTTTCTCAAAAAGTTCAATAATTTTCACTTTAAAAGTCGAAATTATTAAAATATTTTTGAGAACAAATTTATTTCAGAAAAATTTTTTTTCTCTAATTCGGAAAATGTTATTATTTTTTTTTTTGAAAAATGTTGTTTACTAATAAGAAATTTCAACTTTTTGTAGAAATATAATCTGCTTTCTCTTGAAATTTTGAGTTTAGTTTTTAAAATTCGATCTTTTTTTTATCGAAATTTGAATTTTAAATTCGAATTTGAGAATTTCAAGAATAAATTTAACATTTCTAGTAAAATTTGAAATTCTGATTCAGAATTTTCTTTGATCCTACAGTAGTAGTAATTTTTTAGAGAAATAACAAATTGTAAAAAAGATTGAAATTTACAAGATTCATTTTCTCTTGAAATTTCAATATTTTTTACAAAGTTTTCTTATTTTTATGCAGATCTGAAGTTTATTTTCCCTAAATTAATACTTTAAAATTTTCAGTTTCTTATTAAAATTAAAAAATAAAATGAACGTTAAGATATTAAAATTTCGTTAAAAAACTCTTAAATTTCCAAAACAAATTGGAGAGAAATCAAAATTTCTACAAGAAAAAATATTTTAAAGACAAAATCTCCAGAAAAAATTGAAATTTAAAAAAAAATTGTTTGTATAAAATGTTTAGAGAAAAACACGAATTTCATAGAAAAAAAAAGCAAAATTTTTTAGGGAAAAAGCGAAATTTGGAAAAAAATTGAAATATTTTTACAGAAACGTCAAATTATTTTGTTTTTTCCAAAATGATCAAATTTTTCCAGAGCTTTCAGCTTTTTACAATTTTTTGTCAAAACTACAAAATAAAATGAACCTTAAATTGTCAGTGTCATGAAAAAACTTGACATTTCTAAAGCAAATTAGAGGAACATGAAATATTTGGAGAAGTTGGAATTTCAAGAAGAAATTTTAAGAATAGGAAAATAACAGGAAAAATGGAAATTTAGAGAAAATTTCTTTTCATAAAATATTTAGGAACTTTACAGAAAAAAACAAAATTTCCTAAAAAAATCGAAATATCTGAAAAAATCTCACAATTTTTATATAAAATGAGATTTGAGGTAAAAGTTCGAAGATACCATATTAATTTATATTTTAGAGATATTAAAATGCGAGATGAGTTGAATTTAGATTTTTTCTTGAAATTATAATTATTTTCTCAAAATGTTGACATTTTCAAAAAATTTGAGTTTTTTCTTAACATTTTAATTCCTGCTCGAAATATTGATTTTTTCCTCAAAACTTTTACCAAAATTAGTTTTTGAAAATGTGATTTCGATCAAAATTAAAAATAAAATAGGTTTTTAACTTCGTGAAAGAAACCTAACATTTCTATAAAAAGAAATCAGAGAAAATTTAAAATTTGTACAAAAAATTGTGTGATGAAAAGTGTTTAGAAAATTTTGAGAAAAAAACTCGTAAGCGAAATTGGGGGTGCTGCAGTTCCACAGTGCCTATGCGCCAGCCGCCACTGTGTCTGTCACAAGAAGTATTATAGACTTCTTGGTCTGCCATTTGATTAACGTGTTCAGTTTATTCTCGTCTTCTTCTTCTTTAACCATCGTACCACATCTTCTGCTTCAAATTTTTCCCTGATATGGGCATTCCTCTGTTGATCGAAAAATCGAAGTTTTGAAAGTTGGTATTTTCAATAGTCACAATTTTCAAATATTCAACATTTTTAAATGAAAGTATTTAAGTACTAAAAATAAAAATTTGTTTGTTTGTTAAATGTTTGAATAATAATGGATCACCGGAAATATAATATAAAAAATGTACATTAGGAACTTATAATCTTTGTCTTTCTAGATTATTTAGCTTTTAATTGGTCCCTCTTGATTAAGCAGTAGTAGTCAGTCAACACTCTTGAGTTTAATCTGCTCTGATAAAGTTTTTCCATCATTGGAATATCCGCCTGAAACTTTTATCAGTTCTTATCACCTAGAGCCCCGTAATTCGTAGGAATAAAGTCAAGATATGTGTCTAAAAAAATGAATTTTGATCCCCATATTTTACCCAAAGTTTTATACTCCGTAACCAAATATCTTTAAATGTCACTCTTATGGTAAACCATTCCATTAATTGGAAATTTAATTTCCAATGAAATTTTTGGAGCATCTCCATGCTGATTTGTCAAAACATTTAATTTTTCTTTAAACAACAAATTTTTTTAATTTAAGGTTCTACTACTACTACTACTACTTCACTCATTCTGGGGAATTTCTCTTTGAAATATAAAAATCCATTTTTATTGGAACCCATCCCCTCTAAAAAATTTTTGATATATTTTGCCTAATTTAATATATGAATGGTTGTAGAAATACATCAGAGCTGTCAATGCTTTCAGTTTTCTAGTTACAAAATCTACGTGTAGGATAAACTTTTTCCTAATTGTGATTTTTTCGATCCCTGGTGTCCCAGTCACATAAAAAGTACCCAAATTTTAATCATATAAAAGACTTCAAATAAAGAATTAATATGATCATGATTTTATTTTTTTTCTGATAAAATTTTTTAAGATTTAAATAATATATGGACCTAAAGAAAAACGAACAGTATTTGGGAAGACTACATTTCCAAAAATAAATTTTACCTTGTCACAAGAAAATTGGGGATGATGGAAAAACATAAGTACGGTTTCATGATGGGGGTAGGTAGTCCAAACACAATTACCTATCAAAGTTTCTATGACAAAATCAGTGTTGCCCAGCGTTAACAGAAAAACATAATTTTCGCTATAATTCAGCATAATGATTAATCCAGATGTGGGTCGATTCTTTTTAATGTAAAAAAAAAGACATAGCTGATTAACACTAGTCTACTATAATAGGTACATATTTCGCAAATCAGTGCTTGTTATTTTTTTTATTTAGTTCTGTAAACTTAAAACAGCCTATGGTTCTAAAATTTAGAACCATAGAATTTAAATAGTAAAAAAAAAGCTCCTACCTTACAGTGAAGTATTTTGCTGCTATAACAAACAAACAGTAAACTTTTGAAATTATATTTCATTACGTTCAGAATCAATAATGGCAAATTTATAAGAAGTGATATTTTTGTGAATGGTGCAGTAGAAAATCGCAATTATTATGTTATGCTTAAGTAACAATCATTGAAAGTTAAAGACAAGGTGTCCGAATTCACGCTACATTTAACTTATTTTATAAAATGCAAATAATAATATTGAGAGTGAAACTTGCAAATGATCAATTTATTTACAAAGATAAAGCAGGCAGACATTCTCAATTTCCTCCAATGTTTTGCGACGGAAAAACTTTATTGTTTATTATCGTACTAACATTGTTCCGCAATTGAATGAACTCCAAGATATTTATCTAAAAAAATTGTTTTAGTATGCACTTTTGACATGGATTCTAGGATGGATCTAGGACTTTAATTAAATCTCTTTGAAAGTTCCCTTGATATAGCAATTCTTTATTCACAATTCCCTCTTATTAAATTTCTGGAGCATTAAAAGATTGTTGTTACCCAATGTATGTATGAATTTCGTATATGAGATTATGACCTAATTTTAGCATTTTAAGCGCTATTTAAGAAATTGCAAAGGAATTTGCAGATAATGGTTATATTTGCCTTTTTAAAAATCCCCACAATGCTACTGATATCTAGGTAAACGTAAAACATATTTAAATTGAGAGGAAAGTCAGGTCAGTTACTTTATTAATTGCGAAAACATCGCACTACATACAATCGCTGAAAGAAAAAGTAGAAACTGTTATGAAATTCCCAAATCAGAACAGTCATTTCAGCCGGAATTTATTGTGAAAACCCTCCACTGCATACAATCACTTCGACAAAAATCGAAATCAAACGATTCATGAAAACTGACATCAATATCTAAGGGTCTGGTTTTTCAGGCTTAATCATGATTAGAGAAGGAAGGCAAACATGTCTAAATAAGCTACAATATCGAGAAAGGCGTTCGGAGCGATATTTGTATTTCTTTTTTCAATTTTCATATCTCAGGAATTATTACACCTGATAATATTCTTCACTATTTAAAAGATATTTGCTAAAAATTGATTTCTATGAGATTTAAGTTTAAATAAAATTGTTAGCAGGGGTAAATTCGACCGAATAAATAACTCAAATATGGCTAAGAGAATACTGAACATTTTTGAAAAAAATTAAAATTGATTCAAAGATTAGTTCAAATAAATATTTTGAAAATGTCAGTATTTTTCAAATTTCTGCTTTTTTTAAACTTTTACTTTTTTTACACTTTTGTTTACATTTTGACTCGACTTTTTCTAAATATATCGACTTTATTTCACCGTTTTGATTGTTTTAGAAATTTTAATTTTTTTTTCAAACATTTCGATTTTATTTTATATTCTGACATGTTTGGAATTTTGAGTTTTTGAATACAACTACTTTTTTAAAACTTCAACTGTTTTCAAATCTGCGGGTCTTAAAAATTTTGCCTTTTGTAAAATTTCAGCGTTTTAAACATTTTTGATATCTTGTCGTAGTTGTGAAATGTTTGGAAATTTCGATCTTATTCAAAATTTCGAGTTTATCAAAATGACACGTTTTTTAAATAGATTTTAAGCTACATATGTTAAAAATGTAAATTCATGAAATTTCAATTTTACTTTTGTAAATTAAGTTTTTTGAAAGTCAATGTTTCAAAAATTTTTTTTTCAATTATTCTGTGTTTCTAAAATTTCGAACCTCTTGATAATTTTGACTTTTTTCCAGGGTATAGAACCACTATTATTTTCGTTGCGGTTTTCGGTTTTCGTTCCGGAAAGAAAATCATATCGGTTCCGTTCCGGTTTTCGTTCCGACAAAAATAGCGGTTTTTTTCCGGTTTTCCTTTTAGTTCCGGGCGACTCAATTTTTAATTTTTAAAAGTTTTTATTTGAATTGATTTGCTAACATAATTCAGGAAATAGTCGGTCTCTTTTTTAAATATTGCAGCATATAACTACTCTGCTAATGTTTAAAATTTGAAGAAAATATTTCCCGATTTTTCGAGTTTAAAAATTTTATGCTGAAACTCTGGATTTTGGGTTCATTTTGAGTTCAAACTTTAAAAAAAAAACCCGAACTTTTTTAAAAAAAATTATCTGATACCCGCGCTTTCGCCTAGGTGAAAAAAGAGAAAGGATCCTTTGGTTATATACTTTTTGAAAGTTTCGACTTTTCTGAAGAATTCAATTTTTATTAAAAATTTTGACTCATTTCGAAAATTTCGACAATAAAAACCCACTTTTTCACAAAGTAGATTTTTTCTCGTTTGACTTGCAAATTTTCGAAATTTTAACTTAATTTTGAAAATTTAGACTTTTTCAAAATTTTGATTTTTTGAATATTCCAAATTCCTTAAAATTCTGTCCTATTTGGTTGGTTTTAATTTTTTTGAATATTTTACTTTTATAACTGTTGTTCTTGTTAAAGATTTTATTTTTTGAAATTTTGTTTGAATATTTGGAATTGATCGCGAAGTTTGAATGTTTGACCTTATTTTTGTAAATATCAGAAACTTCAGACTCGAAATTTTATATTTTGTTTACAAATCTAATTAATTTCAAATTTTATTTTTTCAAAACATTTCACTTCTTTTTAAAAATTTGAAATTTTTCAAAGTTTTAACTTGTTGCAAATATCGACTCTCGAGTGTTTGTTTTTTTATTCAACTTTTTTTCAATTTTTACTTTTCGCAAAATTGTGACTTTCTAAAATTGATTACTTTTTGAAAAGTCTGCCTTCGATCTTTAATGAAAATTCTTAAACATTTTTCGATTTCTTTAAAGCATTTCGTTTTTATATTTTAAAAGCTATGAAATTCAAATTTTCTTTCTTTTTTTTAAATGTTTATTTATTTTATAAATCGCAAGACTTTTTCAGTTTGACCTTTCTGTAGGATTTGAATTTATTTTCCAAATGCTGAATTTTTTGGAAATCTTTACCCATAGTTTCGATCTTTTCTCCAAATTGTTATATTGTTTTCAAAATTTTGATTCTTTCTGTAAATTTAATGATGTTAAAGAACTGACTTTTGCAAACTTCTATTCTGTTTTTTTAAATTTTCACATTGGTCCAACTTTTAACAATTTCTTAGTTTTGATTTTTGTTTTGAAAACTGAGATTTGTTTTAAATTTCGACTTTTATTTAGTAACTTGGAGTTTTAATAAAAAAATTAGATTTTCCTTTAATTTTTGTTTTTTAAAAAATTAAATTTTTCTCAAAATTTCGACATTTTTATTATTTTCCTATAAACATGTATCCGAAAACTCTTAATAAAAAAGATGCAAGGTGTTAAAATTTGAATAAAAAAAAGTTTTTATTGTTTCATTTTCAAATTTTCAGAATTATTTAAACTAAATTTTTCACACATGGCGTGTAGAAAAAGGATCATAAAATAAGAAAAAATTAAGTTTCTATCTCAACCAGTGGCGGAGTTGCGGGTAATCTGTGATATTGTCTTGAAAAAAAAGTAGTACGCCACTAAACAAAATGAAATAAAATAAAATTTTTGGATAAAGCGTTTAATTCTGAAGAAGAGTTTTTTCTTGACATTTTTTTTAGCATTTACTATCTTATGTTTTACGTAGGAACTGTTCGAATACAATGTATGCTGGTCTTTAAATAATTACTGACTAACACAAAGAGGGGTAAGTTTAAGATGCTACGACACTGGATAAAATGAAATGAATTAACAGTTTTGGATAAAGTTTACTCTTAACGTTCTTTCATGTTTGTCACTATTGTGGCAGAATTTAAATTTTTGGGACATTCCTTAGTGAAAGTACGAGTGAGAGTGATGTTTTTTCCAAAACCAACGACATGACGCAACCAGTGGTGCCAAATACGGAAAAATGTAAAAAAAAACCTTTATTGAAAATTAAATTCTTTACCCAAAACAGTCATTTTATTTCATTTCTCCAGTGACGTACTGCGTTTTTCCTACAATAATCACAGATTACTCGTAACTCCACCATTGATTGAGATAGAAACTTAGTTTTATTTTATTTTATTTTGCCATTCTTCATTGATACACCATGTGTGCAAAGTTTGGTTTAAATATTTTAGAAAAGTTGAAACGGAAAAAATAAAAACTTTTTTTTTAATTCAAATTTCAACACCTTGAATCTTTTTTATTAAGAGTTTCCGGATACATGTTCATAGAAAGCTTTTTGTTTAAAATTGTTTTTTCTATTACCTCTTTAATTTAAGGCACTTAGAACGGGGACATTCTGCATATTTCCTTGCATTTTATTTTTACTTTATTGCTTTTTTGTTCCTAAAGAAGCCCCCTACGATGATGGGCAAAACGTCGAACACTTTTAGTAGTTCTTTGATACGGTCCAATCCCGGAAAAAGTATACCTTGTACTGACTCTGGCCGTGGAAGCCTTCGTTATCATTTTTTATCTTTTAAATATTTAGAATTCACTTTAAAAAATGTTAACTTTATATATCGGTATTTCAAAATTTCTTCATTAAAAAATATTTATCTTTCTCAAAATCAAATTAATTTAAACATGCCTAAAAACTGTCTATAGTTGAATAAAAATCATTTTGATAAATAAAATCTGAGTACATTGAAACTGGGTTAAAGCACATAATACAAATAGTGACACTACCACACTAAAAAAAATTCATAGTTTCCTACTATAAAATTGCTGCTATAATAGTATATTAGATTAATTTTACCTAACGTCCCATCAAGTTTAGAAATGTTAAATGTGTAAACAGAGATTATAAGATTTCATTTTATCATTTACTTAGGATATTAACATTTATAAGACGCGGCAGTATCATTTTCTAAATTTTAAAATCTTATCAGTTTTTTTGCGCTATAATTTTGGCTAAGATCATCAAAGGAATCTTTAAATATTTCATTAATAAACAGATTTACGGCAGAAATTACAAATATTTGAACAGGTGGCGTCAAAAAAAACTATGAATTCATATAATTATATTTTCATGGAATAGTTTAGGCTTTATAATCCAGAAATTAAAATGTACGCAACAAAATTAATAATCTCCCAAGTGGAGAGTGGATAACGTGCCAAGTGTGGATCACTTATGCTCAGTGGCCCGCCATTCTTTAGGATTAAGAGGGGCCCTTGCGGGGAAACGGCCCGTGTCCAGTTGCTAGGGCCGCGGTAGGAGAAGTAGCCTTACCTTTATCTTAGAATTTCAAAGTGGCAGACCCTTTTTGAACGTAGATTAATTGGCATAAAATAATCAAACCGATGATTACAGGGCTTATACATTCCAGGCTTCACACTCGCGCGCTGTATTTTGCTCCTTTGATTTGTGTTTGCAATAATAAGTGCGTTTTAAAACGTGTTACATCTTTGTTTATCCCAAGTGTATATCTACTAGTAGAGAAAAACCGGAAAATCTAAATATGTACAACTCATTACTTAAATACTTTTGTCATAAATACTTATATACATAATATATATAATAATAAAAAATATACATATAATAAAAAAATCACAATTCATACAATCAATATACAAAACACTATTGTTTCCTGAAAAAGGAATTAAAAAAAAAGATTATTATTCAAATTTTCATTCGCGAAAAATGGTAGGATATTGCCTTTACATAATTAAATCTCGTGGTTGAACCATTTTTATAGGAATCTACAAGCTCATTCAAAAATTTGATGCGCTGTCTGTAATCTTTATTCTCACTTTTTTTTTTTGGCAAATGTTCACTATTCATTTTTATATAAATCATATTTTGTATCTCCTTTAAAGCATCTATTACTGCAAAAATATTTGGATGAGTATGATAAAATAATTTATTATATGATAAGTGAAAAGAGTCACAAGCATTTGTAGTTCGTTCCGTGGAGGATGTTTTAGCTGCTGAAACGCTGGGTGGAAATCTACTATTTTCATCTATACAGGGTGTTACAAAAGTCCGGGCCGCTACTTCAGGAGCATATTCTACACATTAAAATATGAAAAATGTTGAAATACATTTTTTTCTTTAAATTGCCTCCTAACGGAAATATGACCATTTAAAGATGGCGCCCCTAAAGTGGTTTTTTTACTACAAAAAGTTAACGGTTAGTAGCAAAGTCATGAAATTGGGCAAGCAGTTAAAGAATTGGATTAGGCATATTCTCATGTAACATATTTTTTAAATAAGCAGTAGCGTGGTGTGTAGGGGGTTGCCCGCGATTATTTTTTGCCGTAACTTTTTTGTATTGCAATATTTCGACACAAAAGTGCCATAATCGTAAAAAGCAACATTTTTTATACAAAAAAGGTACTCTTTCTCAAAGTCGCTAAAAGTAACCGTTTCTGAGAAAAAGGCGTTTAAATAATCCTATCCCGCCTTCGAAATTCTAACTAATTTGTATAAGAAAAAATAAGTTGGTCATGCAAACTGAAGAAGAAGTTGCTAATTTAGAGGAGCGTGTGCTTCAGCGAGTTGAAGAAGATCCATGTGTCAGCACTAGACAACTTGCTTTAGCCGAAGGAGTAAATCACGTAACTATCTGGCGAATTTTGAAATTTTACCAATTTTACCCCTATCATTTTCAAAGAGTGCAAGGGTTACTTGCTGCTGATTATCCTCCAAGAATAGAATTTTGCAACTGGCTATTGCATAAGATCGCTGAAAATGAGAACTTTCCATCGCTCATATTATTTACGGACGAAGCGGGTTTTACCAGAAACGGGATACTTAACTTTCACAACATCATCAGTGGCAAGTTGAAAATCCCAATGCAGTTATTCAGTCGAGACATCAGCAACATTTTTCACTTAACATTTGGGGAGGAATAATAGGGGACTCTATAATTGGACCGTTTTTTTTACCTCATAGGTTAACAGGAGCATCATATAGACATTTTTTGCAAACAGAGTTACCCGTGTTACTTGAAAATGTTCCACTCATAACAAGACAGCGAATGTGGATAATGCACGATGGGCCACCTGCCCATTTTAGTGCAGTTGCTAGGGAATTTTTGAATAACAACTATCATCAACGATGGATAGGTCGAGGAGGTCCGATACCATGGCCAGCTAGGTCTCCTGACCTCAACCCACTCGATTTCTACTTATGGGGACATCTAAAGCAGATCGTCTACTCCACACCAGTTGACAATATCAATGACCTTCGTTGAACGAATTGAAAATGGGTTCAACCAGATTCACAATACACCAGGCATTTGCGAAAGAGTAAGGAGTTCCCTTAGAAGACGAGCCGAGCAATGTATTGCTGCAGGGGGCAGTAATTTCGAACACTTGCTTTGATTTTTTTTCTCTTAATTTGGTACTATTTTTATATCAATGCAGTTAGTAGTGGATAAATTAGAAATTTGCAAAACGAATTCTAATAAATGCAACAATTTTGTTTAAACGCTTTTTTCTCGGAAACGGTTACTTTTAGCGACTTTGAGAAAGAGTACCTTTTTTGTATAAAAAATGTTGCTTTTTACGATTATGGCACTTTTGTGTCGAAATATTGCAATACAAAAAAGTTACGGCAAAAAATAATCGCGGGCAACCTCCTACACACCACGCTACTGCTTATTTAAAAAATATGTTACATGAGAATATGCCTAATCCAATTCTTTAACTGCTTGCCCAATTTCATGACTTTGCTACTAACCGTTAACTTTTTGTAGTAAAAAAACCACTTTAGGGGCGCCATCTTTAAATGGTCATATCTCCGTTAGGAGGCAATTTAAAGAAAAAAATGTATTTCAACATTTTTCATATTTTAATGTGTAGAATATGCTCTTGAAGTAGCGGCCCGGACTTTTGTAACACCCTGTATAATTCTTCACTAAGTAATTTAAAAATTCATTCAACTTCTGACAACCAATTGGCTGAACCTCGTTAAAATCAAACGCAAACGATTCTCCAACGTCGTTTGGTACCAGGAAGGTTAATCCAATTAACCAGTGTAAAAAACAGCCAACAGGTGAATTTTTGTCTTTATTTTCCCTAATTAAGCCTAGCATTTGGATTTTTCTCATCCAAGCCTGCGACAAATGGAACCTACAGCCAACAATTGCAGTTTCAGGCCATGTTAATTTTACCGTTAAATGTATAGCCTCTTCAAAATCAATTACAAATTTTGATGATAAAACATTTAAATTTAAGTTCACACAGTATTCGTTAATCAACTCAAAACATTTTAAATAAGATTGGTGATTCTTATTCGGTAAAAAATAAAACACTGAAGGAATATAATGTCCATTTTTAACACCATGAATGGTAAACATTCGACAAAAATGTTTTGGAGCATAGTTGAATGTACCATCCACTTATGCAGACAACTTAACAAAAATTGAATATTGGTTGGACATGACATGATAACTATATTATTGAGTTCATTGTTTGCTAATACAAAAACCTCATTTTTAGTCGTTTTAATATTGTATAGAATTGAATTCAACCGTTCGTGAACCTCATTTAAATTTGTGGGTATTTTTGGTAACACACTTCTTCTTGCATAATACATATATTTACGAATATTATACATGTCCTGTGTCGTAAAGGAATTCAAATTGCTTGGATCGATCCTCTTCAGTTCTCCCTGAATTAGTTTCGATGGTTTTTCTGCGATTTCATCAGTTGCTTTTCTTTTTACCCCATTGGAAAGCTTTTGACTTTCCAGTGTGTTGGATACCTCATGGTTGTGACTATTGTTTTTTTCTGAAAAATGCTTTTATTAATATTTGGTTTTGTTATGGTTTAAGTAAATTAAATTAGTTATTTTAAAAACGAGGAATTAAATTAAAGAAAGAAAACTTTACATTTATATGGAGGTGCTCACTTAGTATTGTCGATAAGGTATCATCAGTAAAAATTGTTGCTGGGCAAGTCTTCACCGTGCTCCTCCACTTAACTCCTAACTGCGTTTTTTCAGAATTGGAGAATTTAGTTTTGAAACACAAGTAACTCTTTGCCTCTTTGGCTGAACATGATTTCAAGCTTATACATTTTGATATGGTTCGCACAAAATCAGAAAACAAACTAACTAGAAATTTAAGGGAACAAATAATTTTTATTATTGTACATTTGATAATTCATTTAGTATAATTTGTCGTTAACGGGGCCCAGTTCTGCCCAAAGCTTAAGTGATCCTTCATGGAGGAGTTAGGAATCCAGGTATATCGGCGCAGCTCTGCCATACCCAGATTTAATATGCGTTAGGAAGTTGGGCTCGATATTTTATCGGATTTCAGTTGAAATGAGAGTAATAAAGCAATTTTATGAAATAGAATTTATATAATATACACCAACTGAACCAAAAACAGCAAAATTAATAAAATGAGGCAAAAAACCACAAATTTAAAAATACTAAATTTCTTAAAAAACTAGCAACGCAATAAAATGCGATGCTTCAATAAGTATCGTAAGGACTTTTTCCATATTGATGATAAAGATTATTCCAAAATTTAAAACTATCCTCAAAAGGTTGCTCGCCGACTGTCATATTCACATTTATGTCAAGATAAGTTCGTTTTTGGGGATCGGTTTTAGGCCATATAACGTTCTGTAGAAGTGGATCCTTTTCTGGCGTCGGATTTCTGTAAATACAATCCAATTAAAACGACGTAAAACCAATATTAAATATTTTTACCCCGTTTTGGCAAAATTGGTCCACATTCTCACCAATCGTTTCCTAATCAATTGATCTAATTTCGTTGCCCTCTCTCCTTCATTCCAAATGTAATGAACTTCTTCTTCGTGTCCTACGCCTAAAATTCGGTAATAATATACTTTCCATTGTTTACTAGCTGTTACCCTTAACTTTATCAGTGAACCTGAAGCAATAAATGCGATCCAACCGAATGGAAGTTTCAAAATAATGGTACATTTGAATGAAATTTGCAATTTTTAGTTGAAATTGTAAGGCGGTAACATAATATTACATAAATCGATAATGAAGATGTCTACTTTTATGATAATAATTCGATAATCTAGAAAGAGAGACCGCGGTCAATATAAAGATCAGTGTCACTTTTCTCTTTGATTGTTTACATCTTACCAAAAAGGTTATAAAGGTTATTTAAGCTTTTTTTTGAATATAAGTTTGGGATAAAAATTAGCCTACTAACTATTCTGTATTGTAAGAAATAATATAATAATAGCTTCCTTGCAGCGCTTTCCCTCACTATGGTAGAGAGCTGATATGGGCCTGCTATGGCTAGGGCCGAACTGCATACGCGGAAGGCAGTGTGGCCTGAACTGCGCTTCAGTCGCTTATTATTACCTCCAGTTACATCCGAGTATTCATTTCATGTAAGGCTGAGTCAAGCCCGTAACCAGGGGGTGGGGTAGGGGGTGCAGCAGCCCTCCCCGAAATTTTTTTGTTTCAAACTAGATAGAACTGAACTATTCAGATGTGCGCAATTTTTAAAAACCATTTTTAATGAATCATTTTGTTCTCGAACTGAAATGCAAGGATTTTTTGTTTCAAATAAAGCGCCATTTCTTATTATTAGAGACCGCATTTTAAGCACTGCAGAATTATAACTTATTTAGTTTTATGACGTAACCAATTTTCGACATTATTTAAAAATCGTTGCTAAAACCAAAGGTTTCTTCGGCTTGGTTTTATTGTTTACATTTGATTTTTGACATGCTATTTTAAAAAAAATTGTACTTTAGACTCCAAACTTTTAGAAAAAACGAACCTTAAACTCGGTAAATCTATTTTTCTCCAAAACCTGCAAGTTTTCAGCTATAATTTTTAAATTAGGGGAGATATGGGATGTATGAGCATTTTTTTACATAAGACGTAGTAAAAAGTTGGTTGTCTTATATAATGAAATATTTAATTTTTGTATCAATAAAGTATACATTTGTCCGTAATTATAATAGAAAACAGTTTACAATTTACATTCAATCCTGAAGTTATAAAAGGATTTCTGAAACAAAAAAATGTCTCCAAGCCTTCCAACGACTTGGTGGTTTGGGCACTTTAATTTAAATGTTATTTTTACTTATTTAAGCTTTGTTATGAGCTATACGGGTTTATCAAACCCAGGCCCGTAACCAAAGGGGGCTAGGAGGCTAGGGGGCTGCAGTCCCCCCCCGAAATTTTTTGGCTTCACTCTAGATAGAACTGAATTTTCCAGATGTGCGACTTTTTTAAAAACCATTTTTAATGGATCATTTTGTTTTCGTACCGAAATGCAAGGATGTTTTATTTTTCAAATTTGGCGCCATTTCTTATTATTAGAGACCAGATTTTAAGCACAATCAAGCAAGGTAAAAAGGTGAGCAAAATGTTAAATTAGGCAAAAACCAAAAGCTAAAAAAGGCACCAAAAAGGTAAAATACTCTAAAAAAAGGCATTAACAGGCCAAAACTCACAATAAACAAAAAAAACCATTTTGGTATCTCAGTGGAAATTAAAAAAAAATAATAGATTTTAGGTTATACTCAGGATATTCAGAAGGAGTATAACATTTTCAAATGAAGAAGTTCTTAAAATTTTGAGTTCATTCTTGAATTTTCGCCCTAAATCTTAGAATTTTTACCTTAACTCATTCGAGTTTTTTTCCAAAATTTTGACATTAAATCTGACATTTCGTTTCTAGAAAAATTTAAACTTTTCCTGAAATTTCTTTTTTTCATTTGAAATTTCAATCTTACGTTTTGAATTTTATTAAAATAATGTTGAATTTGCAAGTTTTTCAAGTTTAAAATCCCTATTTTGAAAAAAAATTCATATTTTGAGAAGAACTGGAAATTTATACAAGCGATTTTTCGAGATTTAACACCAAATTTTGAGAAAAATTTGGATTTTGTAATAATAATTTTTCAGTTTTGGAATTTAAAAATTTAAATTTTAAATTCGGTTTTTGAATAAAATTTTGAATGTTATGCCCTTTACTAAAAAATCAAAATATCTTATAAGCCCTTATTTTGAGAAGACATTTTTTAATAAGTTATTTTTATAAATTTCTTCTATCATTTTTCTAACATGGCGATTGAAATTTAAAAAAAATGTTTAAAATGTCGATTATTTTATAAATTTCGAGTTTTACACAAAACTTGAGCATTCTTAAGTTGGACAATTCAGGATTTTTTTGATAACTTTAATCCATCAGCATAATTCGAAATTTTTAATTTTTTTAAAAAGTTTTAACTCCATAATAAAAAATGTCGAAATTTTTTGTTATGAAGTTGGTTTGTTTATATTTCGATTGCGATTTCGAAAATTCGACTTTTCTCTCCAAAATTCGACTTCCAAGTGAAAACTTCCACAAAAATATTGAAATTTCTATATTAGTTATCAAATTTCAATTTTAAGAAATTGTTTACTTTTATTCACGACATTTCAACTTTGAATTCATATTTTGATTTATAAAATGTTTACAACTTTTTACGACGAGTTTAAAAATGTCAAGATCAAAGTCGAAATTTCGAAAAAAAATGAGCCTAATGACTTTAGTTTATTTTTCAAAATTTTTACTTTAGCACTGGTTCAAAATTCAGATTTCTTCAAAATATTTTGACTTTCTTTCTAGACATTTAATTTAAAAAAATCACCTGGCCATTTCGAGAAAACACTAAAAGTTTCAGGAAATATCAAATTTTATTTTTTGAATTTTGCTTCAAGACAAAATGTTGAGTGTTATTAGTTTTTGTTAATAGATTTTTTCTTTTGGAAATCAGAGATTATTTTTAAAATTTTTAACTTAAAACCTTTTTTTTTAAATTATAGCTTCTATTTTCTTTGGATTTAGAGAGTAATTCTAAAAACTTATTTTTAAAATTTCGAATTTAAAATAATAAAAATTTCGAATTCAGTAAATTTGTTAAGAATTAATATATCCTTCTTTTTGTTCGGAAATTTAAAATTTCTAAAAAATTTTCAGAAATGTTTATTAATGAATTCTGGTTATTTTTAAGTATAAACACGGTCGAAATTAAACTTTTTCTAGAAGGAGTTTGTCCACTCTAAATGTAGACTTTTCTAGACATTTCGAATTATAATTCCAAATTCAAAAAACTCAAGCTTAAGTTCAGAATTTCGATATCTGACATTTTTCATAAAAAGTTTTAAACTTTGAATTTTGAGAAAAAAAATGTTAAAGTATTAACATACTTCGCATCTAACAGAAAATCTAATTCAAATTGAAAATTTCCAAAAAAGGTAGAAATTTTAAAATTAAAGGTAAAACTAAAAAAAAACGATAAATAACTTTATAGCAAAAACTTTTTTTCGAAATTCGAAAAATTCAAATGCATTTCGACATTGCAAATTCAGATAACAACAATAATTCCCAAAATTGCTCAAAGGAAAAAACGTAGGAATTAAAGTTGTTGCCAGTTAGAAAAAGAGTTAAACGCTAAGAGGAAACTTGAATAAAAAAAAACATTTAATCTTCCAGAATTTAGAAAGTTAATCCAAATTCTAAATGTTCGGGTGCAAACTTTAAATTTGAGATAAAAGTTAAAATTATGAATTTATTCAAAATCTGAATAAAATTTAAAAAAAGGTTTTCCTTCAGCTGACTTCAAACTATGTCTTTAAATAGAGCAATTTCTAGAGGAATTTTTTATACACAAGTGGAGGTTATAGAAGACAGTTCAACGATAAATTTTAGAAAAGGAATATCTTTCAAGTAATTTTATCATCTTACCCACACATCTGTTTTTATTTAGAAATTAAATTAATATAAATAGGCAACATTATTGTTTAATTACTTTGTCAGAATGTTGGAAGAGTTAGACTTTAGAAATGTTTTGAGTGTATTTTTTTATATACTTGTATGCAATAATAATATTAATAGTAAAGTAGTATTGGACCGTGGCTTCTTAGCTTTAACCTAAACGCAAACAGAGACTAGGTATTATCAGCAGAAGGATCGCAGCCCCCCCCTCAAAATATCCTGGTTACGGGAATATGCTGAGTCGACCTTGGGAACCAGAGCGTTTCTTAAAAACGAGCGGCAGATGATGCCGCCAGCGGGAATCGAACTCAACTCTCTTAGTTTGTCGCTCAGCGCCCATACCATTGGACCACGGTCCCCCTGTCTCGTAAGGAATGTCTATACCAATTTACGTTTTAATTGCTACAGTAATTGAGCGATGAAAAGCGGACAAAAAAACAGACAAACACACCTTCGCCGATATGTATTACTTAGGATATGAAAATCAAAAAAAATGGAGAGAGATATTTAATTGGTTCTAAGTTCCATTTGGATAAGTTTGAATAAAAATAATGGTAATCATATGCATAAATAAAGCGTATTTAATTTAGGTTTCTGTGATCTTACCTGGAAATTTTCTTCTGCCGTAATGGTTTCCCAATTCGCCCACATAGGAAAATTTGTAGAAATATGTTTTAGTGTATTTGGAAATCAATCTGATATATTCGTTAATGGGTCGAACGAATTGATTATGGCTAAGAAACTGTTAAAAATATGGAGTATTACATCTATACAATTTTAAGTAAAAACCAACTTAGCAATCTTCAGCTTAATGCAGGGCTTCGGACCGGAACTGAACCGAAAACCGGAAACCGAAAAAAACCGTTATTTTCGTCGGAACGAAAACCGGAGTGAAACCGGAAAAATATCGGTTTATTTCGGTTCGTTGAATGTATCTACTTAAAACAGTTTTATTTTACCCTTCAGTTTGGAATTTTTTTTTGAGATTTCAATTTCTTTTTTAAAATTTCACACAAATCCGCGCAACCTTGATCTTAAAATTAAGGAGTTTACTTTCAATTTCTCATTTCTGTTTAAAAATTAGATTAAAAACTAACAATTTCCACATTTTTTAAAAAATATTAACTTTATTCTCAAAATTTCCAACCAAATTAAAGTTTTAAATTTTCGCTAAAATCTCGCAGTTTCAAATGAATCTTTTTTTCAAGATTTTCGACTCTTTTTTGAAATTTCCACTTTCATTTAGAAATTACTTAAAATATTTTTTTTCTTCTCTTAAAATTTCGAGTTTAAAGTAAAAAAATATATATATTCCTCCGTTGTAACTTTAGAATAAAGCAGTCGCGGGTTTTTCATTCAAGCTAAGGAAACTGGGCTTTCCTTACATTTTTATTTGCAAATTCAAGTTTTTCTAGAAATTTAAACTTTTTTTTAGAAAACTCCAAATTTACTTATTTTCTTGAACTTCGATTTTCCTTTCCTAATTTGATATCTCTATTTTTTTAAGGTATTAGTCAAATTTTCAATTTTTAGCCAATTTTTTCTTTCAAATTCCATTTTCTTTAGTACGTACATTTTTTTTCGAAATCCCAAATTTAAATTCTCATGCCGACTTTCTAAAACCTCCTAAATTGCAAGATATGATTTTTTTTCTTAAAATTTTCGCTGCAATCTCGTTATTTCAAATTTAACCTTGAAACTTTTAAATTTCAAGTTACAAATTTCAGGGGAAATACAACATTATATTCCAAGTTAAAGCTGGGACCTTGCTTGATATTGGGGTCGAGATGTTTAGAGTAAATGGTGAGATCTTAGAAAATGTCTAATTTTTAATATTAATTTTTTGTTTACGCTAAAATAATAATTTTTATTCTGAAAACTTTGATTTTTTCTCAAGATTTCGACTTTAGCCTGGAAATTGCAATATTTTTTTCAGATTTTTTAGAAAAATTGTGTGTTTTTTAAATATTAATTGTTTTCGCGAAACTTCCGGTATTAACTCGAAAATTCGGCCCTTTGCTCCTTAAACTTTTGTGTTCAAAATCGATTCTCAAAATGTTAAATCTCTTCACGAACTTTTAAGCTTCAGCTAAAATTTTTCCTAAAATTTCGTCTTTAAAATTGAAATTCGGGTTTTTTTTCAGAATATTGGTCGCTGATTTTGAAATTTCAATTTTTCTACAGAAAACTAAAATTGAAATTGCATTTTTTGTGGATTCTTTATTGTTCCGCTTAAAACATACATTTAAATTAAACATTTCGAATTTTTCCCCAAAATATTAGCAGAAGTTAGATTTAAAAAGCAAAAGTGCTAATTTGAATTTGAATATTTTATGTTATTTTTTATTTTGAATCTTAATTCAAAATTTCGAAAGAATATCAAAAAAAATTAACACTCTTGAGTCCAAAATTTGAAGAAATGCTAACTAAATTTATGATTAACAATTTTTCAAAATTAATCACACAGTTTCAATTCCTTAAAATTTTGAGTTTTCGGGGTAAAAGTCGAAAATTCCAAACTTAAACTTATAGTCTGAGTCTTAACTCAAAATTTCGAGGAAAATGTTTCGAACTAAAGAATAAAAGTCTACATATCGATAAAAATGGTTATACTTGCTAAACAAAGATTAAATTTTATTTAAAGTCAAAATTTTAGAGAAAAAATAATAATATAAAGTACGTACAAGTTTAAATTTGAAACTTCAAAAGAAAAAAGTTAAAATATCGAAAGAAAGTAAATATACTCGCCACAACTTTCTACAAAATTTTACTTTTTTTTAGAATTTTTAAAGTTTTCAGCAACATTTTCAGAAAAAAATCGAATATTTGGGTTTAAGGTCAATAATTCTAAATTAAGGTATAAATTTTAAAAATTCTTCGGTTAAATTTTGTAGTTCTTTTGTCGAAATTTTGACTGCTTCATCAAAATCTCAATTTAAAACTTTTCGTTTTATATTTTTTGGTCTTTTTCATTTTCATTTATTTTTTTAAATTGATCTTTTTAATTCAATCAATCAAGGAAACAAGGTCAAAACAGCAAAAATCAGTTCTGTTAGAAAAAGCGAATCAAAGTAAAAACTTTGCTAGAAAACCAAAATTATGAAAGAAAAGTCTCTTAAATTTTCGATTTTAATCGACAAATTTCGTATATTCCAGAACTTTTTAACTATTGCGTGTATGATTTAAGATTTTTAGGAAAATTCCGGGTTTAAACCTAAATTTAACATTTATGCAACCCAGTTTGGAAATATTTAACGCAGAAATGGTAAATAAAATTAATAATGATAATGTTTCCGATCAATAAGAGTCTGCAATGAAGAATAATTTAAAACTTAAAATTTCTAAACCCGAAAATGCGATTTAGTGTTCTGTAAAGTTCTGGTTTTTCTTAAAATTTGAACTCAAATTAAACTCAAAATTCGGGGTTTCAGCTTGAAATTTTTTAATTTGAAAAATAACAAATATTTTTCTTTTTTTTTAGGCAAGATCAGAGCAGTTAAATGTTGTAATATTTAAAAAAAAGACATCACAATTGCTACATTATGTTCGAAAATCAATTTTTAATTCGAAAAACTTTTGAAAAATCAAAAAAATGAGTCACCTGGAACTGAATTGAAAACCCAAAACCGGAAAAACCGCTATATTTGTCGGAACGAAAACCGGAAGTGAACCGATATAAATTTTTTGCTGGAACGAAAACCCAAAACCGGAACGAAAAAAATAACGGTTCGAAGCCCTGGTTTATAATGGTTACCTTTAAAAGTCCCTTCGAACAAAGTAGGAAGCCATCGAACAATGAAGAATATTTGGGGCAATAATAGTGTCTTATAATTTTTCCTATATCAATGATGAAATCGTTGCGTGCACTCATATCTATAGGAACTAATGTCTTTGGATCACTAAAATACATTTTTACTAGTTCTTTGCCAAGTGGTATCATTCCAGCAACTAGAAAATTATTAATATTTTAACATCGTAATTAATACGAGAGACAAGCAGGAAGGTAGTGAAAGCTGATAGAAAAATAATTTGGAATTAGCAATATTTTTTATGGTCTTTCATTCCGGAAGTAAACTTTTACAGTTTTATTTGCTAATTTCCACTATAAAACTGTTTATTTAGGACATTACCAGTTACAGATTAAGAATTATTGAGAAAAGCCATAATTTTGGTGGAACGGACTGGTCCTTAGTTATCTTTAAAAATTGAAATACAAATCTTGTCCTCTGAAACCAAGAAAGATTAAAAAACACAACAGAGGTTGCTCTAACGCGTTTCGGTAGCCAAGCTATCATCTTCGGAGAGATACTGAAGATGCTAGCTTGGCTATCGAAACGCGTTAGGGCCACCTCGGTTGTGTTTTTTAATCTTTTTTGGTTTTAGATTTCAATTACTGAGAAAAGTGCAAATATTACACTAATGTAAAGTGCTACAAGAAGAGCATTAGTATGAGTCATTTAAGTTAAAATGAGAAAAAGTAAAATGCCATACCATCATAGAAAGTTAGAGCTTCTTCAGAATTGTACCCAACCATCAAAGGAATCTTATGAAACTCTCCTCTTATTAACTGTTCATGACTGTAACCTCCAGAAACAGAATTTAACCCTTTTGGTTCCAAGCTAGGAGCAAAAGGTAAACCATTTGCAGGATTTTCTTGAAAAATTAGCTGAAACAATTAACACTTTTATAGGTTTTTATTTATTTTAGTATTGTTTTAAGAATGGTAACAAATGGTACGATTGCTACTGTAATTTAATAATCCTAGAACACCTACACGTCCCTCCATCATTAGTGACTTCCGTAACAGTTTCGTGGTGCTAAAATCTTTTAATTTCTTCAAAAATTCAACGGAATTATTGGCAGAAATTCCCAGCGTTTTGGCAAGCTGGTTCGCTACCTTTATTGGTTTTCGACACCGAGCCCACAAACATAATGATACGCCACTTTCCAGAATAGCTTTGTGAAAAAGTCCTATCAAAATTAATCGTTATCTCCAAATTTATACAAATAGGTTATCAAACCTTTGGTCAAAGGTGTTTGTAGGAGATATGAAACCGAAGCGGATCCAGCACTCTCCCCAAATATGGTGACGTCTTTGGGATTACCACCAAATTTGTCGATGTTGCGTTGTATCCACTCAAGAGCGAGAATTTGATCCCTTAAGCCGTTATTTTCCGGTATGATATCATCTTGTGTTGTTAGGAATCCTAGCAACATTTAACTGTGAATTGGTGTTGTGATTTTTGACATTTAGTTTGAATACCAAACACTCCTAGACGATAATTAAATGTGACTACAACCACATTTTCATCTATTAGAAAGTCTGGTCCGTAGACTTTTTGATCGTATGATCCATTGATAAAGGCTCCGCCGTGTATGTAAACCATTACTGACTTACTTCCTGTTAGCTGGAAAGTTCAAATTTTTAAAATATTAGACAATGATTGGTAGTCTTACGTCTGGTGTATACACATTAATATAGAGGCAACTTTCATTAACTTTTTTTCTGTCAACGGTCACTTGTGGACAAACTGCAACCATCTTATCAGTAGCTAGAACCTCCGTCCATTTAGATTTGGCCACTGGAGGCTAGAAAGAACCTGTACTTTATTTAGGAAAATCTAATCTCATAATTTGAAAATGTTGCTGTAAATTGATGACCATTTGTACCAAAAATAGTCTTACCAGAAAAAATATTCATATCATATCGTTGTCACCATTGTTCTAACCCATTAAATAAGGAACCCAACAAATATCTCTCGATACTTCAAAATAGATAAGAAATAATGGAATTTTCGACCATGCAAACGGTGCTCAGTTCACAGTTGAAACCTCGTCTGCTTTAAAACCCTTTTTGAAACCTGTTAATTTTTTAAATCTTTTTTTATTTTTGCTTTTGGTAATCACAAACTTGAAAAATATTTCCAACAAAGGGTCACAAAATAACAGTTTCATTAAAGAAATTGTCTTCAGTTGAGGGAAAATTCAAAACTACTCAAAAATGTAACAAATTTTAAACACATTTAAGAAATGTGCCAAAATATTGTTTGATTTTGGTTTATTGAAATTATTCAAATGAAGTCACCACGTTACCAATGTTTAAATTATCTAATTTCTACCGTAGTTCAAACTAGAAACATGGTTAACTAAGCTAAGAAGGTGTTCTGTGGCTAAACTGAGGAGGCCAAATAAGTTGGAAACATGGTCACTTAATTTGGACGCATTTCATTTGGTCTAATAACATGCAATCTTACTTACCTTAAATCTTAGCTCTCCAATTGGAGGCTCAGCATAAGGAATGGATAAAAAAGAGTAATACGGTATTTTATTGTCAACGGTAGTTAATATCTTTCCTTTTATTCTCCCTGTATCAATTCTGACTGTAAGGTGATTATTCTGAAAATATTTTAGTAATAAACGAAACCCAAATTCTTTTAAATATTACGTCTTCTTCTATATTAGTCAAAAAGTGTCTTTGGGCAACCGCAAAATGTAAATTTACATTTAGCAAGCTAAAAAATATCACAAGCCACAACATAGTGCAAAAATTCGTAAAAATTGGGAATGTAAAATTATTGTCCTTGCTTTTTTTATATAAGAGTCGATCGTGAAGACATAAACATTTTTATTTCATGAAGAAGTCGTGATCTATAAATGTTTTAAATTAGATAATGTTTTATAGCTCTACTGTCTAAATATTAAAAAGATAATATTATAAAATATGTAATTTTCACAAGTGAAAAAAAATTTTTCACTATTGGCTAGTGTTCACTTTACATCGATAGTTTTTACCATCGATAGTATCGATAGATTTTTACAAAAATTTCGATAGTATCGATGGTTTTAGATGAACATTTTATTTAATAAAATTAACCTTCCAATTTAATATGCTGTTGCCATCTAGGTTCCAACGAACGTCCCCGCTGGGGAGATAGTTGCTTGCCCCAATTCATAATGCGTCGAGAACCGATGCAAATTTTCCCAATATTGGTAAATATCGTACGTGTAACTCGCAATAAATTGTCTCATTGATCGATGTATTCTATTTCTATTGGAAAATGTAACGTACACTTAACCATCTGATATAATTGAGGAAAAACAATTTTGTTTATAAATAACTATACGTAAATTTTTAAGAATGCCATAATTTTTGGAGTCATAGGCATAGCTAGAATAGGGCAGGGTACGGCAAAAATGTATATTCAACTATTCAACTGAGGAGACTTTAAAAACTGAAATACAAATCTTGTTTCCTGAAACCAGGGCTTCGAACTGCTATGTTTTTCGTTCCGGTTTTCGGTTTTCGTTCCGGCAAAAAAATTACATCGGTTCAGTTTCGGTTTTGGTTCCGACAAAAATAACGGTTTCTTTCGGTTTTCGGTTTTCGGTCCAGTTCCAGGTGACTCATTTTTTGACTTTTAAAAGTCTTTAAAAATTGATTTTTGGACATAATTTAGAAAATGTGATGTCTTTTTTACTTTAATATTACAACCTTGCCTAAAGTTGAAGGAAAATATTTTATATTTTCTAAGTTTAAAATTTTCATGGTGAAACTCTGAATTTTTAGTTCAATTTGAGTTTAAATTTCAATAAAAACCTAAAGTTTATAAAAAACTAAATCGGAATTTCAGGTTTAGATATTTCAAATTTAAATTCGGAATTTTCATAAAAATCCTAAGTTATACAGCGTGTCCCACTAGTGCGGGAAAGTCCAATAACTATGTTAAAATGAGGAATATATGGATTATTCTTTTTACGGTGTTGTCACATTTCTTGAAATGTACAAATTAAAAATATTTTCAACTACACAGGGTGTTCCACTTTTCCTGGAAAGACACCAACTTTTGTTTTTTAAACGGAAACACACATTTTTTATATTTTTTTCGAATTCTACATCAAAAATAAAGGGTACTTTTTGTAGAATAGTCCTATTCGAATATTCACGGTTTTTGAGTTATCTCGCTTGAAAGGTTTTTGTAGTCGATATTGGCTGCTTACATTATTTGATACTAACAAGTTATGCTAAGAGCTACTATGCCCATTTTTTTATCAGAAGTTTAGTAAGGACGACTCTTCCGAATCGTGCTCCAAAAACTGCCCTGCGTTATACAGGGTGACCAAAATATTATGTCAAAATTGACAATTTAAAAATTGAAAAATTTCGAAAATTTTAAATGCAACCCCCTGTATATTTTCATACCATGAGATGCAGAATTAAATTCTCTACAACTTTGCTACACCTGCTCATATACCTAAATTCATTAGTTTCTCATGAAATCTCATTTTTATGAAAAAATGCGAAGTTTACAAATAGTTTATTTGTAAGATAACGTAGTAGGCACCTGTCAAAGAATAATCATACACATTTTCGAGTGACATAAAGTTCAATAGAAAAGTTACACTAATAATTGTGAAATGAATTACTCTAAAGAAGAATTAATAAATATGGTGTACGCCGTAGGAGAAGCTCATGGTAACTGTTTATTGATTGATTATTTATCGGACTTTCCCGCACTAGTGGGACACGCTGTATACGCTAGAGTTGAAAACTTCTAGAATATACGAGCTTTGGCGATTAAACTCGAAAATTTGAGAGACCTTTTTGTTTCATAATTTGGGTTCTCTATCGAAGTTTTTTTTTCTAATAAAATTTACTTTAACTGTTTCGACTGTGTTTTCTAGAAGTGTCGATTAAAAAGATCAAATTAAAAAAATAAACGAAAATAAAAAAGACCAGCCACAATTTCAAAAAAAGAACCTCAAATTTATTTCAAAAAAGAGTTCACCAATTTTCTACCCTAATTCGGTCTTGACTTTAAACCCAAATATTCAATTTCGTTCCTGGAAATGTTGCTGAAAACTTCAAAATTTCTAGAAAAAGTAAAATTTTTCGAAAGTTTTGTTTAATGTATTTAACTTTTTTCGATATTTTAACTTTTTTCTTTTGAAGTTTTAAATTTAAACTTGTAGGTACTTTTACCTATTAATTTTTCTAAAATTTCGACTTTAAACAAAATTTAGTATTTCTCTCTCTCTTTTTCTAGCAACCTCTTAACCCTTTTTATGGACATGTTAATTTTATTCTTTAATTGTAGCCATTTTTCTCGAAATTATGAGTTGAGACTTGAACTATAAGAAACTGAGAAATTTAAATTTAAATTTGGAATAGTTTTTTAATTTTTCTTGGTTTCGCGGACAAGATTTGTATTTCAATTTTTGAAGATAACCAAGGACCAGTCCGTTCCACCAAAAAAATTAAAAAAATAGATATTTTTAACGAAGGTAGATAATTTGAAAACGATTTTTAAAAAAGCCCAAAAGTTGAAATTGTCATGAAAATCGAAATTTTCAAGAGATTTTTAAAAAACTCGGAGATTTTAAAAAAAGGGCCAAAAAAGTTTAGATGTTCAAAAAGAACATTTTTTAAACCTATATTTTCAAAAGACAACATTTTTAATAAATCGAAATATAAAGAGAGAATCGAAGTTTAAAAAAATATAGAACTTTTCAAATATTATACTTTTCGAAAGGCGCCGTTTTAAAAAAAAATCTCCATATTTTCAAAAAAATCGAAGCTTCGAGGTTGAAGTCAAATATTTTAAAATTAATTCTTAATGTTTCAATAAAGTCGATATTTTTAGCGAAAGTCGAAGCTTTCAAAAAATCAGAATTTTGAATAGATGGAATTTTCAAAATAGCCTAAATTTTGAAGGAAGCTGAAATTGTCATAGAAATGTGAATGTCTTAGTACTTACTTGTCGGAACGTTTGTTAGCATTCGAGTTGGATATACCAAATTGACGAGATCTAACAAGATCGAAACCGGTATTTGGTTTCCAATCTTCGAATCTAATAAATGTTTAAACCTATTGGTCTGTGCATTATAGAATCCTTGTCTTCTAGGAACTCTCCTAGAGAGCAACCGCTTCGCCAGGTGGCAGTGTCTCAACTGTTTGTAGTTCAGCTGCCTATGATTCACTATACACGCCTGGAGGCCTGCATGAATTTGTAGTCTAGGTTGCATTCTTCTTGCATAGAAATGAAGTTTTAAAAAAACAAATCTAAGGTCCTAATTTTTAGAAAATAGAGAAATTTTGAAAAAGTTAGAGATTTAAAAAAAGGTATGATTTTCGACAAAGATCCAAATTTTCAAATAAAGAATATTTTAAAACTAGTTTTTGAAAATATCAAGGAGTAAAATTTTAAAATATATAGAAATTTTCAAATATCCATTCATATTTTGAAAGTCGTCGTTTTGAAAGAAAACTCCATAATTTCAAAAAAATCGAAAAATTCAAAGTCAAAAATTTTAAAATGAATTCGTAATTTTTCAATAAAGTCGAGATTCTTTATGACAATCTAAACTTTCAAAAAAACCATAATTTCAAGAAAATCACAATTCTGAATACATGGAATTTTCAAAAAAGCTGAAATTTTGAAAGATGTTGAAATTGTCATGAAAATCGAAATTTGGAAAAAGTCAAATTTTTAAAAAAGGGGAAATTTTGAATGAAAGTTGACATTTTCAAAAGTCGAAAGTTAAAAAACCAAGTTTTCACAAAAGTCAAAATTTTTTATTTCTGAAATAGGTTCAGATTTATAAAAAAAATTTAAACATATCAAAAATAATTCCCAATTTAAAAGTCAACGCTAGACAATTTTAAAGAGAGCCGAACTTTTTAAAAAGGTTTCAATTTTTAGATTCTAAAAAGGTCCAGATCCAACATTTCGAAATTTAAAACTTAAGCGATTAAAATTGTCGAACGATTAAAAGTCGAAATTATGAAAGGGTCATAAATTTTAGAAAATGGAGAAATTTTGAAAAAAGTCGGGGATTTTAAAAAATGTTTAGATTTCAATAAAGGTCCAAATTCTTATATAAAGAATTTTTTAAAGCTACATTTTCAAAAAAATAAACGTTCAAAAGGTCGAAATATCAAAAAAGAGTCAAATTTCCAAAAAATATAGAGATTTTCAAATATTCAACATTTCTAAAGTAGCCGTTTTGAAAAAAAAAAACAATATTTTCAAAAAATCGAGATTTTGAAATAAGTCTTAGATTTATAAAATAAATTCATAATTTTTCAACGAAGTCGAGAATATTAACGAGCGTCGAAATTCTTAAAAAAACAAAACTTCAAGAAAATCGAAATTTTGAATAGATGGAAATTTCAAAATTTTTAAAAAAGCCCAGTTTTTGAAGGGAGCTAAAATTGTCATGAAAAACGAAATTTTCAAAAAGATCAGCAATTTTCCTAAATAGTCAAAATTTTCGAAGAAAAGCTGAATTTTTCAAAAAAGAGCCAAATTTTCTAAAAAAACCAAATTTTCGAAATTTTAAAGTCTTCAAAAAATTTGAAATTAAGAAAAAGTCGAATTTTGAAAATAGGTAGTTTGAAAGAGTCGAATTCTTTAAAAAAAAACGAAATCTTTAAAAAAAGCTAAAATCTTGAAACAAGGTCAAATTTTAAAAGAGGGGAATTTTCAGGAAATTTTGGGATTAATTTTGAAAAATTGTTTGTCAAAAGTTAAGTTTGTTTTTCCTCAAAATTTAGACTTTTTTCAAAAATGTTGTCTTTTTTTTTGAAATTTGAATAGTCTTTCTAGATTCTGAATATAAATATGCAAAATAAAAATTAACATAAAATTTTTAAATTTAAGTTAGCACTGTTGCGTTTGAAATCTATCTTCTGCTAACATTTTGAGCAAAAATTTGAGATTTCTAATGAAAATTTAAATTTTAAGAATAAAAGTAAAAAATTCCGCAAAAAGTGTAATTTGAATTATTTCCAAAGTTCAATTTTTTATGAAAAAATTAAAATTTTAAGATCAACAACAAATTTTCAATTTTAAAGACAAAATTTTGTGAAATTTGTGAAAAAATTTAACATGTTTAGAATAGATTTTTAACACAAAAGTTCAAGTAGCAAAGGGTCGAACTTGCAAAGGACCAAATTTTCGAATTTATATCAGAGGTTTAGCGAAAGCAATTACATAATATTTAAGAGAACACAATTTTGACTTCTAAATTTTAAACAAATCACAGTTTTGAGACTTGAGGAAAAAATCAAAGCTTTCAGAATAAAAATTACTATTTTAACCTAAACAAAATTGTTGCAACTTTAAGTTATACATTTTCTAACATGTCACTATTTCAAGTTTACTGTAAAAATTTCGACCCCACTGCCAAGATCCCAGCTTTAAATTGGAATATCATGTTATATTTATTGCTAAAATTTTGACTTGAAATTTAAAAATTTTTAGGTCAAATTTGAACATGCGAGATTTTAGCGAAAAGTTTGAGAAAAAAATCATTTTTTGGAATTTTTGGAAGATTTACGAAGTCGGCAGCAGGAATTTAAATTTGGGATTTCGAAAAAAAATTGAAAAAAGTGGAATTTGAAGGAAAAAAATTTATGAAAAATCGAAAATGTGATTAATAACTTCAAAAAATAGAGGTATCAAATTAAGAAAAGAAAATTGAAAGTCAAAGAAAGAATTTTTTGAAAAAAGATTCCAAACTCGAATTTGAAAAAAAATTGTAGGGAAAACCTAGTTTCTCTAGCTTTAATAAAAAACTTGCTACTGCTTTATTCCAAAGTTACAACTGAAGGAATTTTTTTTCATTTTAAACTCGAAATTTTGGAAGAAGAAAAGAAATATTTCGAGTAATTTCCAGATAAAAGTCGAAATTTCAAGAAAAAGATGAAACTCTTGATAAAAGATTCAAGCTAAAAACTTAAAATTTTTTTTAGGTTAAAAATGTGAAAATTGTGTGTTTCTAATCTAATCAGAAATGAGAGATGAAGATGAGATGAAAGTTGCATGGAATTGTGTACAATTTTAAAATAAAAATTGAAATTTCAAAAAAATTCCAATCTTAAGTATAAAATAAAAAATATTTTGAGTTTATAAATTCGACGAACCAAAATAAACCAATATTTTTTTTCGGTTTCTTTTCGATTTTCGTTCCGGCGAAAATAACGGTTTTTTTCGGTTTTCGGTTTCGGTTTAGTTCCGGTTCGAAGCCCTGCCTGAAACCAACAAAGGTTTTTTTTTTGGTTTCAGGGAACAAGATTTGTATTTAAGTTTTTGAAGATAACCAAGGACCTGTTCGTTTCGCTAAGAAAAGAAAGGAGATTTTTTTAAAAATTTCTATTTATTTTTTAATATTCGTTTTTTATCTGGAAATTTTGGATAATGATTTTTTTGGAGATCTTAGCGTGGGGCAAATTGGGGCGCATGTTTGCCTCCGATTGAAGCGGTCAAGAGAAAATTCCGGAAGTTTCATTTTTCCCAAAATTCGTCCTTTTCCAAAATTTCAATAAATTTAGATTCTCTCTGGGCAATTTCGAATGTTTACCAAATTTCGCCCTTTTTCTCGAAATTGGTATCTTTTCCTTCAAATTTCGAATTTTTCTTTTTCAAATTCATTTGTTTTTCAAAATTTCGAGAAGAAAAGCGAAATAAAAACGAATTTAAAAAATCGCAATTTCGAAACTTTTCCCAAAATCGGACTTTTTTCGAAAATTGAAATTTATCTTAAAATCCAACCCTGCATATTCCTGGAAATCTAAATATTTATGCGAAATTCGTTTTTTTCCTCAAATTTTGATTTTTTTGTTCAAGTTTTTTTCATAAACGACTATTTTCTGTATCTTTCTCTTAAAATTTGCCTGTCTCAGAAATATGTTGATCCTTTTCTTCATTTGGTGGTCGAAATTTCGATTGTTTTCCCAAATTTTCGTTTTTTTTCCAAATTACCCTTATTATCATTGAATTGTTCTGAAGATTTTAATTTTTCTAAAATTTAACTATTTGGACATTTTGACTGGTTTTTTAAAGTTTGCCTTTTCCTCGATATTTTTATTTTTATCTCAAAATTCGGCACTTAGCTTTTCCGGAAATTTCAACTTTCTCTCTTAAAATTAGTTTTTTCGAAATTTCGATTTTATTCTCAAAAATCTATTTTTGAGCTTTACCGCAAATTTCAACTTTCTCTCTTCAAATTAGTTTTTTCGAAATTTCGATTTTATTCTCAAAAATCTATTTTTGGGTTCTTTTTTTAAATTATTTTTCTGTCAGAATTCTGTCACGTTTTCTTATTTCGATTTTTTAAAATTTTACACCAGTAATTTCAACTGTATCTTAAAATTCGCGTAATTTCAATTATTTCGCGAAATTTCAATATTTATTTCGAGATGCCATGTTTTAGTTCCTAAATATGTCGATTTTTCCGTCGAAATTTTTCTTAAAATTCGGTTTTCTCTAAATTCGTTTGTTTTCTCGTCATGATATCAAAATGTTGAGAAAAATATCTTTGGGGAATTTCGAAAAAAACATTCAATTTCTTACTAAAATTTAAATATTATCTTAAAATTGGAAAATAAAATAAAAATTGCAACTTTTTTCACAACATCTTTAGAAATATTTTGGCATTATTTGAATTTTCTGTTCTTTCCGAAAGGTTGGATTTTATTTTAAATTTGCTTTTCTAAAAATTGCGACTTCCCAAAATTGAGTTTTTTTTTCAAAATTCGTCGTTTTCGAATTAAGAATTCCTTTTTACAAATTCAACTTTTCTGTCCCAAAATTAAACATTCTTTTGGAAATTTTGAATTATCTTTTCACCGTTTCGACTTTTCGTGATATTTTGACAGTATTTTTCAACAATCGTTATTTTTTTTTGAATCAATTTTTTCAGCTTTTTCTGTTTTTTTTTTTAATTAAAATTTCCGAATATTTTATGTTTCTTATACATAAAAATGCGACGTTTCTGGAAATTTCTAGTAATAATTTTCTCAAAACTTCTACTTTCTTCAAAATTCCTTATTTTTCCAAAATTGGATCAATATTTCAATAAACATCTAAATATTCTGAAATTTAGGAAATTTGAGTTTTAACAAAAAGATCGATTTTTTGGGCAGCTATTTCCTTCGTAGTGACGATTGGTGGATGGTAAACGGTGACAGTGGTTTGAAATTTCCTACGTCCCGTGCGAGAATTTCATAAATCGATTAGGGATAGAAGGGATAGAAAAAGGCATTAAAATTCTGTTTTTTAAAAAAAATTTTTAGGACCCACGTAGAAAAATCATGGATGTGGATATATTATGGATATACATCTAATATTCATTCACGAATGAATGTTATCTGTATATCCATATATCCATGGTTTGCTATGTAGAGAAACTTCAAGAAAAAGATTTCTTGTGAATTTTCGACAATTAGCAAGAATTTTTTTAAATAAATAAAACGTTAACTTAAATTTGGTTTTTTACTGGAAATTTTTAGTTTTTGGAATTTTCGGGTGTGAAAATTTCAAGCTTAAACCTCGAATTTAAAATAGAAGTTCTCAAGATTTTTCACGAAACATTAAACATTTTTATTAAAAGACGAACGTTGCTTGTTAAGAACTATCGATACTGTGAAACATTACTATTGATAGCTTCCGATAGTCAAAATTATTGATATTATCGATAGTTTCTATTGTTACGCGCTTATCGGTTTGATTGATTACACGTGATGGATTGTACCACTTTATTACCAATTTAACTCGGCAACACTTCAACTGAACAGTAACTCACTACTTATTTACTAATTGCTAACCCACTAACTACACTGACTTCTAACTGACTGATTCGAGGGAAAGCTGATCGCCTTTTTATAGTTTTGGCCCCCGGCTTCCAGAATTTTCGGCAGATAAGGCTTATCGAATGCCGAAATTTCTGGAACGCTTATCTGCCGTTTGTTTCGTTATCGCGGCCGCTTTCCCCTTATCAGAACCTTCTAGAAACTTTTTTTATTTACTAAATTCTACAATTCTATTCTAAATCCTATTGCATCTATTTACATTGCGTTACACTGCCTCCCCCTTAGGAATGATCGTCCCGATCAGTACCAATCAGTCACTTCGCCACTATATTTGCATAGTCTGTTCAGATGTACCACTTTTATTTTACTCCTGGAGCTACGCTGGATCCTGTATACCAAGTCGTTGATCCTCTTCAGCACTTTGTATGGCCCTTCCCAAGATGGCGTAAACTTTGGCGAAATTCCTTTCCTTCGCTGAGGGTTTTATAGCCATACCAATTCGCCCTCACTGAAACCACCATGATTGGCATTCACGTCATACCTGGCTTTCATCCGGTCCGTCGCCAAGTTGATCTTCGTCCGCACCAGGGCATGCGTCTCCAATATCGCTTCCCTCAAGTGATCTAGGAAATCGATCGTTTCCCTGGGGATCTCCCTTGGTGATCCAAACACCAAGTCACACGGAAGCCGCAGTTCCCTTCCGAAGATCACTTTTGCCGGAGTCTGACTTGTAGTTTCATGAGTTGCCGCGCGATAGGCTATCAGAAACAGTGGTAGATGTCGGTCCCAGTCGGTCTGATGCTTGGAAACGACCTTCGAAAAATGTTCCCCTAAGGTCCTGTTAAATCTCTCCACCATTCCGTCAGACTGTGGATGAAGAGGTGTTGTTCGAGTTTTTCTTATTCCAAGAAGACGACACACCTCTTGGAAAACACCCGATTCAAAGTTCCTTCCCTGGTCCGAGTGTAGTTCCAAGGGAACACCAAATCGACAGATGAAGTTGTCCACAAGAACCCTTGCGACTGTGGTAGCTTCTTGGTTTGGGATGGCGTAAGCTTCAGGCCATTTACTGAAATAGGCCATGACTACCAGGATGTACTTGTTCCCATCATCTGATACTGGAAATGATCCTGCCACATCGATTGCACTTCTTTCAAATGGAGCTTCCACATTATACTGCTTTAGGGCTCCTTTGGTTCTTGTACGAGGGCCCTTGGATGCAGCGCAGGTGACACATTTCCGACACCACCGCTCGACGTCCTCTCTGCATTAACCCAATAGTACCGTTTCCGAACCTCCTCCAGGGTCTTGTTCATCCCTAAATGTCCACCAGAGGTCCCATTGTGCACCTCCCACAAGACCTGTGGAATCTTCTCCTGAGGCACCACCAACTGCGAGTTGACGCGCTTTCCATCCGCGCTTTCCATCCGCGCTTTCCATCCGTGCTTTCCCATGCTCTCTTCAGCTCCCGGTCCTCTACCTGGAGGGATTTCCATTGGCCCCACAAATTCTTAAGAGCTGGACTTCTGTCGGAAACCTCTTGCCATTCAGGTCTATCTCCAGCTTCTTTCCATTCCAATATGGGTCCGATATTAGCGTCGCTCTTCTGTAGCTCCCGAAGACCTTCAACAATCCATTCGTCTTCTGGCTGAACAGACGTTACCCCTATATTCACCATGTCCTCATGGTCCTCAACTAGTTTGCAGTGTTTGCAATCCCCACAAGGTCTTCTGGACAAAGCGTCAGCGTTGGTATGCTGTTGTCCTGGTCGAAGATGCACCTTGAAGTGATACTGCTGAAGCCTTTCTAACCATCTGGCCGTCTGCCCCTCTGCGTTCTTCATTCGAAGCAACCAAGAAAGAGCCGAATGATCTGTCCTGATGAGGAATTCTTGCCCATACAATTACTTGTGGAAGTGTTCCACGGCCTTCACTATCGCAAGAAGTTCCTTCCTGGTGGTGCAATAGTTCCTCTCTGGCTTCGTCAGGAGCTTGCTGTAATATTCGATAACTCTTTCTTTACCGCCTTGAACTTGGGACAGCACAGTCCCAATGCCGACGTTTCTGGCATCAGTGTCTAACACGAACTTCCCATTCTGCTGAGGATACGCCAAGATAGGGCTTGTACACAAGTCGGATTTCAGTTTTTGGAAAGTGGTATCGCAATGGGGAGTCCAGACGTACGGCGTTCTTCCCTCCGTTAGTCGGTGCAACGGCGCAGCGATGTTTGCAAACCCCTTCACAAATCTTCTATAGTAAGTGCATAACCCCAGGAAACTTCTCAGTTCATGTTTATCTTTGGGTCTTGGCCAGTCACGGATTACTTGAGTCTTGCTGATATTTGTTTCTACTCCTGCGACTGATACAGTGTGGCCCAAGAATTCTACTTTCCTTTGGAACAAAGAGCACTTCTTTGGATTCAGCTTTAAGTTAGCTTGTTTTAATCTGTCGAAGAGTTCTTGAAGATTTTCCAGATGTTCTTTAAAGCTCTTGGCCATGACCATAACGTCATCTAAGTAGACGAGGCAAGTTTTCCAAGTGAATCCTCGAAGTACCAGTTCCATTAGACTTTCGAAAGTAGCCAGTGCGTTGCATAGTGCAAAAGGTGTAATCGTAAACTGAAATAATCCACTCCCATATGAAAAGGCCGTCTTCTCTTTGTCGTCGGGGTCTATGCTTACTTGCCAATATCCACTTTTCAAGTCCAAAGTTGAAAACCAGGTGGACCCAGACAAGGTTGTCAGGGTGTCATCAATTCTTGGCAAGAGGTAGCTGTCCTTCTTAGTGACGTTGTTTAATTTCCGGTAGTCGACATAGAATCTTGTTGACCCGTCCTTCTTTGTTACCGAGACTACAGGGGAAGACCATGGACTATTGGACTCCTCGATGACTCCATCCTTCATCATCTTCTTAACCAGTCCTGCGACTTCATCTTGCTTGGCCACCGGTAATCTTCTGGGATGTTGACGAATAGGTGTTGCATCGCCGGTGTTGATTTTGTGTCGCCCTACTTCCGTCCTTTCTAGATTTTGGTTTCCATCGGTAAAAGCGCCGTGGTTTTTCTTGAGAAATGATCTTGCCAGAACTGCTTCTTTCTTGGCAAGTGTTTCAAGTCTACTTCCAACTTGACTTGCCCAATCTTCGCTTCCTGCACTGGCGCACAATTGTCACCCAAGGAGCTTATTGAGGCTACCGGGGTACAGATTGCCAGAGTACTACCCTTTTTGATTGAGCGTGCTGTTGGAAACACATTGGCAACTCTCACAGGTACCTTCTGAGATGTTCTAACCACGGATCTCGCCACTAGTAAATTCTTGAAAATGTCATAAGTCGGTTCCACTAATCCAACGCAGCAGCCCAAATCTCCTTCCATCACAGCCATTACCGTCTTCTCGCTGCTTCTCTGCACCACAGCTGTTTCACAGGCAAACAGTCTTACCTCCTTTGGAGTGTCCTTTGGTTTAGTCAGGACAAGCTCTTCATTTCCAATCTTTAAAATGTTCTGCGCTGGGTGGAAAGTAAAGCCATGTTGCCTGATTATGTCCATCCCCAGCATCAGTTCGTCTTCGATATCTGCCATCAACACCCGATGCAAAATCCTTAGTTTTTCCAGACCAATCATGACGTCTGCCTCTCCTATAATTGGCGCAGTATCTCCCGTAACTGTCCTGAGGACCATTCTGTGCGACAGTACCTTCGGTTGTGACAGAAGAATGTTCCTTCGTGCTAAAGTAACCATGGCGCCTGTGTCGACTGTGGCCTGTAAATTCCTTCCATCTACGCTGGCTGCAACTACTAAACTTTCCATGGTCCTATTTATCTGTTTGATGGAAAGAGATTTGGGGGCTCGTTGCTCAACACCAGCCAGTGAGTGCCCCTTCTCACTGGCTGATTTTAGTTTTCCTGTGGGGCTTGTCGATGTTTAGTGAACCCTACTGCTGGAGGCTGATGATTTTTTTGGCATGGACGCGAAGGTTCAAAAAAATAGATAGAGATTAAATGAATGATTACAATATTCTACTTAAACTACACAGAAGCACACAACATTTACTTTTTATAAAAAAAAAATCCATTCTACTATCCTTCAAAAATATAAAGTATCCAACTACTCCCTCATAAAATTGTCTATATCCTGCACCATATCTCTGTTGACGGATATTATCGCTAAAGTATTTAAACGGTCCTTCTTCACGGTATTGCATTACATTTAATTCTTTTTAACGTCAATTGCAGCGCTCTGATTATGCAGCTGTCATTGGTGTTGTTAGTACTATTTCAGAAAATGTTTCGGTTAAATTATATTCTGACTTAATTGGTAGTGAATTTCAGCGGCAATAATATTCATAAAATGCGGTCGCGAACAAATAACTTCCAGTGCTCTTGTTTCAATAATATTAACTGGAAAAGTAACATCTATCTCTGGTGACCTCGAGTTACTTTTGAAAGATTTAAGATTAGTCTTTTTTTTAAGTTTAATCCACTCGCAAAGGGTAACCCCATTATGCTTTCAAAGCACTGCGAGTAGGATGTGGAAACAAGGATAGATGGCGATGAACCGCCTTCTTAAACAAGGATAGGTTGTAATTTTTGGGCAAAATTTCTTTCGGTAACAAGTTCCATAACTTGGAAGTTCTATAAAAAAAAAAGAGTCTACGCGGAAGAAGTCCTCACTGTGTCAAGCTAAACCGCACAGAAATTTGCTGTCTCCGACTGTCTAGTACGGCTCAAGAATCTTGCCCTTGGGGGAATTAATTCGATTAGTTCCTGCGACCATCTTCCATGATCGTACTTGTCGAAAAGAGACAAGTCACCAACCATACGCCAGTGCTCTACTGTTTCGAGAGAATTGGTCAGACTCTCGTCATCAATTAGGCGAATCGCTCTTCTTTGAATTGAATCCAAGAGAGCTAAAGTGTGTTTTGGGGCTGACCTCCAAACATGAGAACAGTATTATAGTGTTAGCCTAACTTGAGCTTCGTATAGTGTTAATAGCTGATGAGATGTGAAGTACTTTTTAGCTCTAAAAAGAAAACCTAGCTTCTTAGTGGCGGATTTGGCAATAGCGCGCACATGATCGTCCCAAGAGAAGTTAGTGCTCGCATTCGCTCCTAGGATAGATAGATAATCGTCTGTATCTGCTGTTCCCTTAGTCGATCTGAAGCAGCGATAGATAATGGTTTGTCGGAGAAAAAAGGTGATACAAGGTTACTATCATCTGCGTACCTGTATATAGGATTGGAAGTTGAAGCTAAGAGATTATTTATGTGTAACAGAAATAGAGTAGTAGACAGAACAGACCCCTGAGGCACCCCTGCGTTAATCACAAATGTCCCGGATGAGATGCCATCGACGACGACTTGAAGAGACCTGTCAGCGAGAAAATTGGATATCAAATGACAGAATCCAAGAGGAAGACTCTGTCGAAAGCCTTTGAGATATCCAATGCCACAATGCTAGTCTCACCATGTTTTTCCATAGCTGAGTTACAGATATGAGTAACATATGCCAGTAGATCGCCAGTGAACCGTATTGCCTGTCGGAGATGATTCTATTTTCGTCCAGATATTTGAGAATCTCGATGTTGATAACCTTTTCCCTCACTTTAGATATAACGGGTAACAAAGATATAGGTCGATAGTTGTTAGCCAGATTCCTTTTTCCCTTTTTAGGGACAGGCTGCACCCTAGCAGATTTCCAGATGTTAGGGAATACTCCTTTGTTGTAAGAGAGTGTGAACAAATTACTTAGGACAGGAGGCAACTCTGGGGCGTACTTATTAAGAACAATAGCGGGAATACCATCAAGGCCAGAAGCTTTCGAGGTGTCGAGCTCAAGGAGAATCTTACTGATTGTGCGTTGTCTGAAAACAGCTTCAGACATCGAAGTGCCAACCTTAGGAAGAATAGGAAGTTCTGCGTTTCGAGAATGAAGACTGGAATTTTCAGTAAACATTAAGGCTAACATGTCAGCCTTTTTCTTGGAGGTAGTAGCAATATTGCTATTTTCATCGAGTAAAGGTGGAACATTTGACGGTGTAAAATCCTTTCCAATCGACTTTGCAAATCCCCAAAAGGACCTGGAACCGTAGATAAGCCTCTGGCGCATTTTACGATCGAAATCATTTTTGCCTTGTAAATAACCTGTTTTCAAGAATTTCTTGCATCTACAAATATGGTCCGAATCTCGACTGAGGAATTATTTCGCCAACGACGATATGCGCGATTTTTGCAGGAGACAGCCCGAGCACATTTTTTACTGAACCAAGATTTACTGGAGGCAGACTTCTGTTGGGAGTGGGGAATTGAGCATTCCATACCAATCAGGACAGTTTCCGTGATGGATTCGGCGACTAAGGAAGGGTTGTCTGAGTTAAAGCAGACTTTCTGCCACGGGAAAGATGCAAAGAAGTCTCTTAATTCTTCCCAGTTTGCAGAGTTAAAGTGCCAAACCCTATGGGACTGCCACTGGGAAGGAGAGGGGTATATGAAGCGAGCGAGAGGCAGCTACAAGCTTGTGATCCGAATTTCCAAGCGGTGATGTCACAGAGATTTCATACGAATTTGGTGAATTTGTAAGGAAAAGGTCGAGTAGATTAGGTTGATGGGTATCTACATCAGGAATTCTTGTGGGTTCCTCAACTAATTGCGGTAGTCCACAAGTGATGGCGAAAGCCTCTGCCACCCTTCCCGCGTCGTCAGTTCGGGAAGAAATCCTTAACCAGGGGATGTTGTGTACGTTGAAGGCACCGAGAAAGACAACCTCAGCTTTTGGATAATTCGTTTGCAGGTGATCAAAGGTTACGGAGAGATAAGAGAAGAGCTGTCTATAAGAGGGATCGTTTGGAGACAAATAAAGTGAAAAAATGAATATTACTTCGTTTTTGGAGCAGATTTTCAGCCAAATCACATCATTATCAGCAGATTCCAGTGATTCTTCTCGTTGACAGGACAGGTCGCTTCGCGTAAAAGCACAAATTCCCCTCTTGTGTCGAAATTTTGTGTGCAAGTCGTAGTTAGGGCAAAGCAAATGGACTGTATTGATGGATGGGGAGACTTGGGTTTCTGTCAGAGACATCACATGGGGTCTTTCATTTTAAAGGTGTTGATGAACCGAGTTTAGATTTGAGTTTAGACCCCGAATGTTACAGAATTGAGTTTTGAATGAATTGTTTGAAAGACACCTGGCCCGTGGCACATACGATTTTGGATTCCCTCGTACACCCTCCACCCGGACATCCGAACGGGAGGGTAGTTTACGTCCGGAATTTTTTACACAAAGAGAATCCATCATCTTTATTTTTAATAATTAGAAGAAAAAATCAGAGTAGATGAAAAAAGGAAATAAGGAAAAGGACAGTGTTAGAAATTAAAATTTTTCAATTGTCAATAGTTTCTGAAACAAACTTTATTTTTCAAAAATTCTATAGAGACAATGGTAATAATGACATAAAAAGAAAATGTTGTCCCATACTTACTATATAACTTCAGTAAGTCGCTTTTATCACTTTGGGTTCCATACTGCTAGTTTCATAACACATTAGACACAGATATTAAGGGATATAAAACAATTCTAAACTTCTAAGTGACTTTCAAAAAGCTGCAATTTTAAGAAAAATGGTCATAAATCAAAATGAAATGAAAATATAATAATTAAAACTCCCAAGTTTCGAGTTTTCAGATCTTAAATTCAAAATGTTTTAGGATAGACGTGTTTTTGACTAGTTTTAAACAAACCAAGAATCCGGTTTTCAAAATCAAACTCCCATTTTCTGTGCGATCATTATTTCCCAAACTATTGATTACCAAAATTGGTTTTAGACGCAGATAAATTGGCAAAAAATCGTCGATGGGGTTTGCATACCAGTCAAATTAAAGAGAATTTAATTTTCTGCATATTTATGATGGTATCACAGAAAAACTATTCTAGTTTTTAAAAGGAAATAATAAATTGAAAAAATTTTTGGCGGATGGTTTTTTTATAATTATCAAAAATTGGTAACCCCAAAAAAATTTAAATGTAAGATTTGAAAACTAAAATCTTGGAGCTTAAGCTTCTTTTTTATTTTTCTCTATTTTTTCCCAAGTTTAATAATTAGGTACCTAAAATTAGGTATTTTTTACATACCTTAATTTTCCTGCTAAGAGTCGACATTTAAAAAAATATATAATTAAAAGACCAAAGGTATTTCTTTACTATTGATATTTTATTATTAATGAACATTACATTAACAATGTGCAAACATAAAAACATAAAAACTAAATTTTGTATTTGTATCTGAATTGCTCTCACCTATCGACATATTATTCAATAATTACATTTTTTTTTGTACTTGCACAATTCAAATAATATTTGGTTCAGTCAACGTATTAAGAACTAAATTTCCCGAAAAAGAGAACACAATCTTTTTTGTAAATGATGAAAACAAATGGATGATCACAAATAAATTCCCTTGGGCTTTCAGCTGGTTCTATTTCTCCTTGCCTTCTGACACCCACTGCAAAGAGATTATGGTCATTTTTTTTGGAAGAAGGAGGGCAATTTATAATTGAACATGATAATTACTGATTCGAGGAAGTATTGGGCTATTTTGAATACTATCATACTTACTGTACATACAGTTAAGTGTAATAGACATAAATGTACATTATGACTTTTGAAAAAATACCAACCAAGGATAACTAACTCTACAGGTGGAAGAATAAAAATGTATTTACACAAATACTTTATTTTAATCAAATGAAAAGAAAATATATTTCACAGTCAAAGTATTCAATATTTAAGGGGAGACAACTCTTCCGAAGAAAATAACTACATTTTTCATGCTTAGAAAATATACAAAAGGGTGATCAACCTTGTAAGTCAAAGCTTCATCTAAAGGAGCACTTTCCAGCTCTATCCCAACTATAAAAGGAAATTCAGGTAATTCATTTAAAAATAATCATAATTAAGACTGCCAATCTATGAATTTTGGAGTAATTTACTCTTGATGGAGCAGAAGTGTTTGTAATGGTATACCAGTCCAAAATTACGACATTGATTAAAGCAATTTTTCAGTTTATTACATTGAAAAATCTAAAATTATCATTACAATTGGTAGGAGACAGACCGGGTTAATGTTTATCGGAGGCTCCAACCCAATAACTATAACAAAGCCTATGAGAAAAAGATTTTTAAACATTTTGAATAACTGGGTGAAATTTTAAAAATTTCGAGTTTATACTTTAATTTTTCGTTTTATTACCTAATCTCGAAATTTTAATTTATTTGCTTCTTTTCGAAAGTCGAATTTTTGAAATACAATCCAAAAAGTAATACTATTTCGCCTTTAAAACAAAATTTTAGATGTTTGTAAAAATGTATATTTTATTTTCAACATTTCGGATTTTTCTTCAAACGTTCGAATCCAAATGCGAAATTTCGCGCAAAAGCTAAAGTTTTAAAAATAAATTATTAAGCCTTGAGTTTTTCAGAAATTTTTATTTTTATCTCTTAATTCCAAGTTTGCAACTTTGTTTTGCTTTGTTCCTAAAATTCTAATTGTAAAAAGCAAGTTTTTTCTTTAGAAATTTCAATTCTTTGTTCCTTATTTCGTTTTCAATTTCTAAATTTCGACTTTTTATAACTTAAAATTATATTTTATTCACTTTCGATTAAAATAAAATATTTTAGAATTTTTTGAACATTTTAACATTGTTTTTGAAAATCTCGACTTTAATCAAGAAATTTATTCATTTCCAAATTGTTTCTCTTGTTTTTTTTCAAAATGTTGGCTTTTAGTTTTTTGTTTCAACTTTGAGTAAAACTCAAGTTTTACGAAAAAACAAACACTTTGAAAATAACATCAATGTTATTAAGATTTCAGTTTTTCAGGAATTTCCACTTTTATTTCTGAATTCCTAGTTTGCACTTTCGATTTTTACTTCTTTTAGATTTTTTTTAATGCATTTTAATCTCTAAAACTTGACATTTCAAGTTAATTTTTTTTAATTCTAATTTTAACTTTTTCCAAAATTTTCACTATAATCCAAAAATGTACTTGTTTTTTCTCATTATTTCAAAAATTGCTACCTTTTTTCTTTTTCTTTATTTGATATTTTAGCTTTTACCTGTTTGTTTAAATGTTGACGGTAAATTGTGAATTTTATCAGTAGGCAATGTTTGCAGAAAAATTTGAATTTTCTTCCATTACTTTGTATTTAATTTTTGACTTTTTTACTTAAAATTATTTTTGTGTTTATTTTGACTATAGTTAAGATTTTTGCATTTGAAGTTTTTTTTTGGTTTTTCTCAAAATTTCAATTTCACTTCTTTTTTAAATGTCAACTTTAAATTGAAAACAAGTTTTCCTAAAAATTTTGATATTTCCAAAAAATTTTTGGAATTTTCAATTTCAATTCGTTTTTATTTTTAATTTTGAGTTTGTTTTTTCACAATTTTAAGTTTCCACATTGATTCAGTTTTTACTTTCTGCCCTAAAATGTCGAAAAAAAACACATTTGTCTAATTTTTGAAATCAAGACTTTTTAATTTAAAATTAATTTCGCTTTCATTTTGAGTAAAATTATTTCTTCTTCATTTTTTTTAAATCTTAATAACTTTTTTTCAAATTTCGGCTTTAATCTTGAAATTTCGTAGCTTTTTCTGAAAATTTCTAAACTTATTTCTTCTTTTTCATTGTTGGATCCCTATTGACTATTATTCAGGGCTTCGAACCGTTATTATTTTCGTTCCGGTTTTCGGTTTTCGTTCCGGGCAAAAAATTATACGGCTTTTTTCCGGTTTTCGGTTTATGGTTCAGGTCCGAGTGACTCATTTTTAATTTTTTATTTAAAAGAAAGAAAATATTTCGGGTAATCTCGAAACAAAAGTCCAAATTTTAAAAAAGGATATGAAATTTAGGAAAAAAATTCAAATTAAAATTTAAAATTTCGATTTAGGTTGAAATTTCGAGTACAAGGTCAACTTTTTTTAGAAAATCTAGGAACTGTAAACTTGTACTGTAACTTTTACAATAAACAGAATTTAAAATTAAAAATTTTAGATTTCAAAATTTCGAGTTAAACTATTTAGAAATAACGTTAACACTTTTAAAGTTTAAACATAAAATGCTTAAAAAAGTAATATCTAAAGCGGAGTTAATATTTCTAAAAAAACGCCTACATCTGAATTGAAGTAAAATGTTCAGGAAAAGAAAATAACAATTTTAAAATTTTGCAAAGAATTCAAAATTTAAAAAAAGTATTAAGTTGCAAAATTTCCACTTATACTAAGGATTTTAAGTTTCGAGAAGATAGTCGAACAATCGAGTTGAAAGTCAAATTGTTATGATTAAAATGAAACCTTTAGAATTTTTTTTACATAAATTTAGAGTTTTTTTTTTCAAATTTTGACTACTTTCTTAAAATGGTAAATTACAACTTGACAATTTTTTTAATGTCGTGTTTCAAATCAATATTTCGAGGAAATCATTCAAATTTACGGCAAACACCGTTCTAATAACTAAAATTTTGATTCAATCAATGATTAAAGTTCGAAAAAACAAACAATTCTTGCATCAATTAAAATTTTTAAAGATTTCAAGTATTTCTAGTAATTATGAGTCTTTTAAATATTTGAATTTAGAGATTACTGCGTAAATATCAAACAACTAATAGTTTTTTAAAAAAAGAATACATTTCATGTTTAAGTCGAAATTAAAAAAAAGGCAATTTAAATATAACATTTTAAGAAAAATGTAAACATTTCGAAAAAAAGTTAAATCTCTCTTTACTACCTTTTATCAAAATGTCGAATTCTTTTTAGACATTTTCATGTTTTCAGAAAATTTGGCGCTAACATTTCGAAGTTATTTTCGAAATGTTATTATGTTCTGAAGAATCCAATTTGAAATTTTAATTTTTTTAAGATAAAAATAGTCTTAATTTAAAAAGAAAACTATCATCGTTTTTTGAAATGGTCAACTTTTGATTAAAAGTGAAAAACGTTTGTCAAAGATTAAAATTTAATAACTAATGATATTTCCATTTTTCTAGAAACTTTGAATTTTTAAGCAAATGTTGAGCATTCCAAATTTTATCAAAATTTCGAGTTAACATTTTTAAATTCGGAAATTGATAAAAAAGTTTCATAAACTATGAAGTTTTTTTTTACCAAAAGTCTTAATGTCAAATCTCGTAAGTAATGAAGGTCGAAATTTACCGAATAAAGTTAAAATTTTTTTATTAAGGTGAAATTTTGTTTTCTTTCTCTTTTTTTTTCGAAGTTTAACCTTAGAACTCACAATTTCGAAAAAACTCGACAGTTTGAAATTAAAGTCGAAGTAAAGTCGATATTTTGATTCTAAAGTTGGCATTTTGGAAAAAAAGTAAAAATTTATATTTCAAATTAAACATTTTAACAGAGAACTCGAAGTTTTAACAAAAACCAAAGATTTTAGAAACTTTTGTTATTTTTTATTTTAAAAATTTAAAGATACTAATAGCGTAGGTAATCTTCCAAATTATAAAAAAAAATTAGTTTTAACCAAAAACCTTGAAAAAATTCAGGTTTCTTAGAAAGTTTGTACCAAAATAAAAACATTATTTATTAAAAAATTCAAAAGTTTCGTTTTATTCTCGAAATTTTTGAAAATTTATCGAAATTTCATGTTTAAACTTGACATTTACAAATTCGAATGTCTATATCAAAACAAAATTATAAATTTCTAGTTTCTCTTAAAATCTTCGAATTTTTCTCACAATTTTTCGTTAACATGAAATTTGTTTTTATCAATTTTGAGCTTACCTGGACATTTAAACTTTTTTCTCAAAATGTAGTAGTTAGGTTTGACAGTTTAAGATTAAAGTCGAAATTTCGAGAAAAAAGTCAACACTTCCAAAAAAGAAAAACTTTTCACAAAAATTTTAATTTGACATTTGACTTTATTCTCAAAATTCGAAAATAAGACAGACATTTTAGGATTTTCTTAGGAGAGTTTCTTCTGAAAATTTGAACCTTTTTCTCTAAAATGGTGCTATAAAATTTGAAATCTAGACTTTCTTTTGGAAATTTTGTCTTTTGATCTCAAAATGTTGACCTTCATCTCAAAGTTTGAACTTTTTTTTCGAAATTTCGAATTTAAATTTAAAATTTGGGACGTTTTTCTAGAAATTTCGTGTTAGAACTGAATTCTTGTAAATGACTTTTAGTTTTTTTTTCACAATTTGGATGTTTTCTTAAAATTCTGTGTTTCAATTTTATAATTGAAAGTTCGAGAATATTTTTGTTTTAAGAGTTTTTTATCTTTTCAAAGATTTGAATAACATTTTTTATTTAAAGTTAAAAGTTATACTTTTTAAAATTCCACTTACACATTCCCAGTTTTTCTGTTTGAACGTTTTTTTCAAAATTTCCTATTTAATTTAAACTCTGACAATTGGATTCATTAAAATAAATGTATTCTGAATAATTGTTATAATTTGTTAACCTTTGTCTTAAATTTTTCGCGTTGATAATTTTTTTTATTTTTTCCGATTTTACAATTGAAATTTTTATTTTTTTTCAGAAATTTCGATTGTAGTCTGAAACATGAAATTGCTAAATAAAATGGGATGTCTCTTTCTTCATAGGCACCTCAGGTCACATCAAAAATTATCAAATTTCGAAGTTAAACATTTTAAATTCGGAAATTGATAAAAAAGTTCATAAACTATGAAGTTTTTTTTTTACCAAAAGTCTTTAATGTCAAATCTCGTAAGTAATGAAGGTCGAAATTTACCGAATAAAGTTAAAATTTTTTTATTAAGGTGAAATTTGTTTCTTTCTCTTTTTTTTTTCGAAGTTTAACCTTAGAACTCACAATTCGAAAAACTCGACAGTTTGAATTTAAAGTCGAAGTAAAGTCGATATTTTGATTCTAAAGTTGGCATTTTGGAAAAAAAGTAAAAATTTATATTTCAAATTAAACATTTTAACAGAGAACTCGAAGTTTTAACAAAAACCAAAGATTTTAGAGACTGTTGTTATTTTCGATTTTAAAAATTTAAAGCTACTAATAGCGTGGGTAAACTTCCAAATTATAAAAAAAATAGTTTTAACCCAAAACCTTGAAAAAATTCAGGTTTCTTAGAAAGTTTGTACCAAAATAAAAACATTATTTATTAAAAAATTCAAAATTTTGATTTTATTCTCGAAATTTTTGAAAACTTATCGAAATTTCATGTTTAAACTTGACATTTACAAATTCGAATGTCTATATCAAAACAAAATTATAAATTTCTAGTTTCTCTTAAAATCTTCGAATTTTTCTCACAATTTTTCGTTAACATGAAATTTGTTTTTATCAATTTTGAGCTTACCTGGACATTTAAACTTTTTTCTCAAAATGTAGTAGTTAGGTTTGACAGTTTAAGATTAAAGTCGAAATTTCGAGAAAAAAGTCAACACTTCCAAAAAAGAAAAACTTTTCACAAAAATTTTAATTTGACATTTGACTTTATTCTCAAAATTCGAGAATAAGGCAGACATTGTCAGATTTTCTTAGGAGAGTTTCTTCTGAAAACTCTAAGTTCAAATTTGAACCTTTTTCTCTAAAATGGTGCTATAAAATTCGAAATCTAGACTTTCTTTTGGAAATTTTGTCTTTTGATCTCAAAATGTTGACCTTCATCTCAAAGTTTGAACTTTTTATTCGAAATTTCGAATTTAAACTTAACATTTGGGACGTTTTTCTAGAAATTTCGTGTTAGAACGGAATTCTTGTAAATGACTTTTAGTTTTTTTTTTCACAGTTTGGATGTTTTCTTAATATTCTGTGTTTCAATTTTATAATTGAAGATTCGAGAATATTTTTGTTTTAAGAGTTTTTTATCTTTTCAAAGATTTGCATAACATTTTTTATTTAAAGTTAAAAATTATACTTTTTAAATTCCACTTACATATTCCCAGTTTTTCTGTTTGAACTTTTTTTTCAAAATTTCGTATTTAATTTAAACTCTAACAATTGGATTCATTAAAATAAATGTATTTTGAATAATTTTTAAGATTTGTTAACCTTTGTCTTAAATTTTTCGCGTTGATAATTTTTTTTATTTTTTCCGATTTTACAATTGAAATTTTGACTTTTTTTAGAAATTTTGATTGTAGTCTGAAACATGAAATTGCTAAATAAAATGGGATGTCTCTTTTCTTCATAGGCACCTCAGGTCACATCAAAAATTTCTGCAAGCCATATGTGGCTCGCGAGCTACGGATCAATTGTTTAGAACGATTGAAACAATAGGAAAAAATTGAAATTATAAATCCAGAATTTTGAGAAAAAAGGGACAATTAAAAAAAATATTCGAAATTTATTTTACAAAAATTCTACATAACTTTGATTCAAATGCTAGTAGTAAATGTCGAACGTCAATATTTTTAGAAACATTCCAAATTTTAAATTTAAAGCTGACCTTTATGGAACAAAATAAAAATAAGTTTAAATTTAAAATTTTGATAAAAAAAGTTTAAATTTTAAAAAGACTCGTGATCAATACAATAATAATAATAATAATCGAGAGAAAATATTGGGTTATATTTCGAGACTTTCAATGTAAAGTTGAAATTGAAATGGGAAGGTTTTGTCAACTGTGGATTTTTGAATCTGCACGGAACCCAAATAAACCGATATTTTCTTTTCGGTTCAGTTCCGGTTTTCGTTCCGACAGAAATAATGGTTTTTTTCGGTTCAGTTCCGGTTCGAAGCCCTGCTATTATTGAATTACAATAAATTTATTTTAGCTTACTGAGCCCAGCTTGCAAAATATTTCAATTATTATTTTTCCTTTTCTTAAAATTTTATACTTGTCTTTTTTTTTAATTTTCACTTTATTTTGGAAGCGACTCTCAAACTTTCTAAAAAACCTCAAAAATTATTTCCTCTTCATCTCAAAATTTTAATTTTAAATCTGTTTCTAAAATTTTGACTTTAAATTGGAAATGGATTTTTCTAGAGATTTTGACTTTTACGAAAATGTTTCCAAATTTTAGGTATGTTTTTTGGGTCGTTTTTTTCACAATTTAAAGTTTCCACATTTTCATTCAGTTTTTCCATTGTTCTCTAAAAAACCGACTAAAAACTCAACATTTTTAAAAAATTTCGATTCGAGTTTGGACTCAAGGTTTCAAGTAGGAGCACAATTTTTTTAATTCTGCCTGATTCAGCAATTTTCACTTTTTTCCTTAATTTCAAGTAACACTTTCTATTTTCAGTTCCCTGTTAAGATTTCTATTGTGAGAGTTTTCTCAGGGATGACATTTTTTACACATTTTACTTTAATATCTAAAATTTGACATCTGGCGCCTGGTTGATGAAGATAAGGAAGGGTCCATTGGCGGCATCCAGTTTTTTGTGGCAGGTCAAAATTGCATGCACCAGATGTGTTAAACAATTAGAAATAGGAAAGAAAGTAAAAGACCGCCAGAATCAATTTGAATTTCAATGCAGATGATGTCGATGCTTCTTTTGCTAATTAGTTAAGATTTGTGCGCTTGAAAATGCCAGTTCTGCTGGCGAAATAGGTATTGCGTAATTATTGGTTTAATTGCCGATGTGGTAAAGGGGTAAAACCTTCTATGGACTTGATCATAAGCCACGGTGTTTAATTCAGTGCTCTAGTTGGTTTTAACGTTTTCTTTTTTTTTCAAAATTTCTATTTTAATCTTAACATCTCGACTTTTTCGAACATTATTTTTGAAGTTATAAGCAACCTAAACCTAAACGTATTCTTAGTTTGGCAGTTTCATACAAATATAGAGAATAGAAAATAATATATGCAACACTACTCTGAGGAAAAAGTATATTTACAAAAATATACAGTAGATACTAAAGATTCAAATGAAGAAAATTTCTCGAAAATCATGCAACTTTTATATGATTAAAAGATATATCATTTTAGAGTATTATGTTTCATGATTTTCGACAAAAAAATGCCATAAGCTGTAGCGAGTGAAGAAGAAGCAATGCTTGAACAATCTTATAAAGACGGTTCCACATAAAAAAAAAATGTTATGCGGTATATTTGACACAAATACATAGTGTTCACGGTCTTTGCTTTATAGTTAAAGTTTTTTTACTGCGTTTGAAGAACTTATGATGCACGCAAAGAATTTGGCACACAAAAATGCAACGCACAACACAAATTTTTATTGATGTGACAGCTTAAGGTTGTGAAGTTTACTGTAACAAAAATACGATAATTCAGTCTTTCCAAAATTTTATTCCTAGATTGTAATATTACATAGTTGATAAAATACTTAAGTTATAGAGGTGAAGTAATTTTTCCAGCAAAATAGATTATTGACTTCTCGTCACAGATAAAGAAGAAAAATGGTCTATCAACCTTCAGCATTATTGGATTTGGCATATCAGTTATACTGCTTAGAGGAACTCCAATGGCTGCAAAGAAATATTTTCATATACGTTTTCTTTTAATTTGTAAATAACGTAGGTCTTTATTCGACTTTCATATAATCCAAGAGAATTTCGATATATTAACTATTTATTGATATTATTATAAATATTTATCGACAAACACACCCCGAAGACTATTAATTTTATTTCTCTTTATTCATTTATAAAAAAACTTCATTTTGCTTTTAAAATTTTGAAGAGAAGACTGTTTTCTGTTCAAAAGCTTAAGCAAAAAGTGTTATTATTTACATCTAATTAACAAAGATCCCAAGCGCCTAGTGAAAAGAAGAAATACTACTTATCTACAGATTTCCAGAACCCAACCGTTAGTATTTTCAAAAAAATACTCACCATAAGTTGCCGCAGCTGCTTCCGTACCAGATTCAGTTACGTTAATAAAAGCTTTCTGGAACACCTTGCTCACATACAGCTCCCCTTTCTGGCTTGAAATGCCGCTCAAATCAGCAATTCCAGCTTGGAACAGATCACGAACGCCAAGCTGAAAAGTATCGATCAAACCAAGTCAAAAGTCAAAGATAAACTTACATTTTCCAAAAATTGTTTCATATCTATGGAAGTTTCTGTTTTGAACTTTGGTAATTGCACAGAAACTCTTTCCGAAGAGAAATTACGCGGCCTAAATATGTCAAGGATGTTGTTTTCCAAAGCTGATAGTCCTTCGATCTCATTAGGTAAAACTATGGTCATGTAAACTTCATTACCTCTGTATGGCAGTCTAAGAAATTTTGCATTTAAACGTGTACATTCGTAATATTCGAAATATTCAGTGAGAGACATTGTGGGCACTTCAATGATATCTTTACCAGTTTTGTAAAATTTGGCTGGTCTGGCTTCTTCGAATGGTACACTCCAGTTACCCTGGAAGTGTAAAGCATTGACCAGAATAAGTTTAGTTTCTTCGTCCAAAGCCGAAGAACTCAAAAGCTCTCTGATTTTCCCATTTGTATTCTCTTCGACCCATTCATTAATCTTCGTCGCTGCTAGTTGTCGATCCCCAAAGTTGATGTTCTCCAAAGGAGCTCGAAATATTTCCGTTGCTATTTGCTGGTAACTAGGATTGATGCTGTAGCCTTCACTTATGTAAATTTTATTAGCAGAATGGAGTTGATAGTCATCGGATTTTTGCAAGTGGGGCAGTAGAGATTTAAATGAATTTTTAATCGTTTCAGGTTCGTTCGGAAGATTTAGACCGGCGGACAGCTCAGTCGCTGTCTTGCCTTTTGACCCCAAAAGGGTTAAGGCTAATACAGTTTGAGCTGATAGAGGACTCCATATTAAATTACCCTTCTCCGTGTTTTTCAGTTGCTGAAAAATTAACATCAATGAGAGAATTTAAAAAAATAAAGAAATATTTAAAGGAATGATTTTTATGACAAGGGTTGTCTCAATCATCATTATTTTTATTAAAGCTGAAATTTAGAGTTTAAAATAGAGTTTTTGGGATAAATAGTAAAAACCGAAAGCGTAACTTTTAAAAAAAAGGAACTTTTGAGGAAAAATGTAATTATATAGAAAACTGTGGTAATTTTGATCTGGGCCGAATTTAGACTTGATAGGGCCCTAAGCTATCAAGTCTAAATTCGGTCCTGATCAAAATTAACACAGTTTTCTATATAACTACATTTTTTCTCAAAGGTTCCTTTTTTTTAAAAATTACGCTTTCAGTTTTTACTATAGGTCTATAGGTCTTAGCGAGCAAAAAAAGTCATCACATTTCGATGATTGGAGAATTTTTCGTTTCCACAAAAATGAAGAATTTTGGTGACCAAATAAAAAGGTTCTTCATACAAACAATTATTTCCGCATATGTTCTTCTTAAACCAACAATTTTGTCAACAACTAAAAAAGGTTCTCAACCCTATTTTTCCCTAAAAGTTCTTATGGATAACACTGCATGGGGTCCTTTGGAACTCCAGATATTATATTATGTCAGTGCCAAATGTAATCGATTTTTTTGGTGAGGCCCCTAAAATGGTGGGGGGCCTTAAGGTTATATAGTTTATACCTAAATTCAGCACCGATTTTGAGAAAAAATTCGGCATTCGAAGACTGAAGTCGGAATTTCAGAAAAAATTCCAAAAATAATACAACTTTTGAATTGAAATGGTATTTCAAGGTTAAGTTTAAAAATTTAAGAGTAGTCTAAATTTCTGACAGAAGTCGATATTACGAACTTACGAAACTTTAGGAAAGAAATAGAACAAAAGTGTAAATTTTGAGAAAGTCGAAATTCGAAAGAATTTACAATTAAAAAATTATTAGATTTTCGGATTTCGAGTAGAATGAAAAAAAAAACCTAAAGATTTCCAGTAAAAAATAAATTATTTCGAGAAAAAAGTCTGAACTCAAATTTTCGACATAAAATCAGAATTCCTAGAACAGTCGAATTTTTGAAAGTAGCAAACATTTTTGAGAAAATGGAAATATTGAAAGTATAATATCGGAATTTTCAAAAAAATTAAGTTCAAGAAAATTCTCGAAACATATTTAAAAGCCTAAACATCACAATTTAGACTAGAAGGTACAATTTAAGAAAAAATAGCACAGCTTGAAGTGTCAAATTTAAAATTGAAAAATCTAAAAAAAGTAAAAATATAAAGTTGGAATGTTGAGAAAAAGTTGAAAATGTAGAAAAAATTAGGTAAGCTAAACAAAAACTTATTTCCTAGAAAAAATCGACATGTTTAATTAAATTAAGAAAAAAAACCTTAACTTTATAGTGAAAGCATTTGTCGAAATTTAGAGAAAAAATGGACATTTCGAGACTGCAAATTTGAAAAACAGTGAATATTTGTAGGAAAAAAATTGAGATCGTTTTAATTTTGAGAGAAAGTTTGAAATTTTGAAAAAAGTCATCGAATTTTCAAGATTAAAGTTTTAATTTTCGAAGAAAATACTCGAAATTTATTTTAAAAAACTCTCAAATTGTAAACTTTAAGGATTGCGAATCTAAATTTGGAAGAAACGTTAACATATTTAAAAAACATTTTTTCCTTTTCGATCTTTATTGGCTAATCTTAAATAACACTAAATTCATTTATTTATTCACCATAAAATATTTAAATTATTACTTAAATAAATGAATTTGTTTACTAGGCTCTATGTCGCCAAAAAAATTTAGTGTAATGTCTAGAAAAATTCGAAATGTGAAGTTTACCATTTTAGAAATGGGAATTTTTAAAAAGGAGGTGAAGTTGGAATTTTCCGACATTTTTTTGGAGCCCCCTGTGGGCCCCTGGCTAGATGCCTATTGGATGTTGTCAGAAAGTACAACAGTAGTAGTAAGTATAAAAATATTGCCCTTGCGGTTCCTTTCAGGTAAATAACAGAAATTTTTCGAAATTTCAGTTCACCACTGGATTAAAATTTATACGAACAAATTTGGCCACTTCAAATTTTGGCTACTTATGCAATTAGTGATACGCAAAGCGAGATTTCTTGTATTGATATCTGACTTTTCGTTTTGCTACCGAACTCCTTGTCTTGCTGAGTTAGATAAGTTAAAAAGTTGGTTGTCTTGCCAATTTTTTGCTGGTTTGATCCTTGTCTTGCTAGCGAAAGTCTTTCTTATTCTTTTTCTTGCTGATTTTGCGCATAAGCAACAACAAAACAGGTTTAGAATTAATTGGGACACGAGTAGTTTAAAAAGTCATCATGAAATAAAGATGTGCAGACGAGGAAAAAACGATAAATTGGAAACATGGGCTCTCAAAAAAAAAACCTCGAAATTTTTAAAAATTTTGTTTAATTTTTTAAAAAATCGAAATTTTTAAATGAAAATCGGAACTTCAGGAAAAAATGAAATTTAAAAATAGTCTTATTTGACTTTATGCTTTAAATTTAGACTGGAAATTAAAAAAAAAAAAAGTGATATTTAAAGAAAACACTTCAAATTAAAAACTTGTTTTAGTAATAATTTCGTGTTTTTTCTTGGCATATGTATCTTATTGGCGAAATCTGAAGGACAAATATAAAAATTTCAGTTTATGCTTAAAATTTAAATTTTACAACCAAAATTTTCGACTTTTCAGGAAAAGTTTAATATCTTTTTAACACAGTTTTAAAAAATTATAAATTGCTAGAAGACACCCAACGTTTGGACATTCAATCATATTTGTACATTTTAAAATTTTTCTACCATAGAATTTCTAATTTATCGAAATTTGTTGATTAAATTGAAATTTTCCAGTTAAATTTTTTACTTCTAAGTCGAATTTTTCGATGTTACACTCAAATTCTAGATTTTGTTCCTAAAATTGCGATAGTACGCAATAAAAATGTTAATTTTGAACCTTCGAGAAGAAAATCAAATAGGAAAATTTTGAGAAGAAAAGATTTCTAAGAAAAATTGAAATTTCTAGAAAATTCAAAATTTTTTAAGGACAGAAATGTTACGTTGGAACTAAAAATTTCAATATTTTACCAAAAATTCTAGTTTCTATAAAAATTCTAAAAAAAGATTTTAAATTAGTTAAGACGAACTGCAGAAACTACTGTTTATATTCCAACAAACAGCGAAAAGGATAATATGGCCATACCCACCCAGAAAATCCAATCGATGGTCATTGCAAAAGAAGCCAGAAGATGCAAACTTGCAGTCTACGACAAAAGCATTGAACAGGTCATGAGCCTCAATTACTTGGGCGCCAACATCACGAGCGAAAAAAACCTCAAAGAAGAAACCCGAAACCAAGCAAATAAAGCATATTTATCTAAGAGACATATTTTGGAGAAATAAGCATTTGAGTACCCAAAGTAAAGTAAGAATATACAAAACATGTGTCAGGCCAACCATGACCTACGCAATCGAAACAAGAGCGGGTGACACATGCACCAAACGTATACTGAAATCAGTTGAAACGAGAACACTAAGAACAATAACAGGAAACACGCTACGAGATCATACAAGGAGCGAGGATATAAGGAATATAACATCCAAGACGTAGTAAGATGGTCAAGAGAAATAAGAAGAGAATGGAGAGACCAAATAAACCACATGGCAAGCGACCTCCTGATGCCAAACGACCACCAGGAAGACCACCGAAACGTTGGCATGAGAGCTGGTCATCCAGCTCACAGGAGCTTCCAAATTGAAGACAAAGATGACAGTGTCCTATTACGAACAAGAAGAAGGAGAAGAAGAAGAAGAAGACAAAGAAGAAGAAGAAGACAAAGACAAAGACGAAGAAGAAGAAGAAAAAGAAGAAGAAGAAGAAGAAAAAATCAGTGTAATGTTTTTACTTAATTTTCCACCGCAGTGTCCACTTTTTCGACTTTAAATTTAACTTTTCGATTTTGTTTTCTATATTCCTTTAAAAAATATTTTCCGAAATTTAGAGTTTAAATTCGAACTCTTGAGATTAAAATTTTAAATTTCAATAACAAGTCGAAACTGAGCTGAGTTTAGCGGGAAAATGTTTTGCTATCCAAAATGTTTGGAACAAATCGAGCCAAAGTTAAAATTTTGTTGTTGAAATTCTAATTTCTAGAAAAAATTAAAATATCGAAATAAAAATTTTAATTTTTAAGAATAATTTTACAAAGTTGGGGAAAAGTCCAAAATTTCTTAAAAAAAATTAAAATTTAGGGAAAAATTAATTTTTTTCTTAAATTTCGTAGAATTCGGAAAAATAAGTCAAACTGAAAGAAAGTCAACACTTTCAGGAAGAACCCATTCTAAGAAAACTGGCAAAATTTTGAAATATTAGACAAGATTTGAAAGTTTGAAATACAAATCTTGTCCCCTCAAACCAAGAAAAATTAAAAAACACAACAAAGGTTGCTCTAACACGCTTCGATAGCCAAACTATCATATTCAGAGAGATATATCTCTATTTCAATTTTTAATGATAACCAAGGATTAGTCCGTTGTACCAAAACAAAAAGATTTGAAAGAGAAAATCAATTTTTACGAATAAAGGACGTAACTTCAACAAGATGAATTTTGGGGAAAAATTTAAATTTCAGAAAAGAAAAACAAAAAAAAACCAACATTTCGAATAATGAGACAAAGTTTGAAAGGAAATATTAATTTCTGAGAGTAAAGACGAAATTTTAAAAAGACGAATTTTGAGAAAAAATTCCAAATTCAGAAAAAAACGAAATAAATAAAACCGAAATTTCAAATAAAACGAGTTCTTGACTGAATACGTGCATAAGGCAGAGGACCATAAATACTCGAGCATGGTTACACACATGATAGAAAAGAATTTTTATAAAAAAAATCGAAATTTTGATAAAAATACGAATTTTCTGGGTCTCAATTTTTTAGAAAACGCTGAAGCATGATGAGAAGCAGTAAAATCGAGAAAAGAAAATTTATAAATAAAAAAGTTGAAATTTCGGGAAAGTTTAAACTATAAAAGGGCTTAATCAAAAAACATTGAAATTTCGGTTAAAAAGTCAAAATTGTAGAAAAAAATTAATTTGTAATAATTGAAATTTTTAGAAAGTTTGATAAAAAAATGGCATTTTCAAGAAGTGTTTTTTAAACACTTTAAAATTAGATATTTTCAAAAAATTTTAGCTATTCTCTTTCGAAATAAAATTCTAAATAGTTTTTTTACCAGGTATATAAGTTTAAATCCGCTGTTTTTTAGTAATAAAAACACATTTGTTTTGTATAGAAAGCAAAAAGGAATTTTATTCAAAGTGCTTTCCCTCGCTAGTTATACATTTTTCCCATCTCTCGGACAATTTGTGAATACCACGCCAAAAGAATTCTTTATCTTTCGAGGCAAACCACTCGTCCAGCCATTTTCGAACATCTTCATAAGAATCGAAGCGTTGTTCGGCGAGGGCGTGGCCCATTGACGAAAACAGGTGATAGTCAGAAGGAGCTAGCTCTGGCGAATAAGCGGGATGGGGTAACACCTCCCAGTTGTGGGTTTCCAGGTAATTTTGGACCAATTTCAACGTGTGCGATGGTGTGTTACCGTGGAGGAAAATCAGTTTGTCATGTCTTTGTTGATAGCCAGGCCAATTTGATCAGCTGTTGGTGGTAGCGGTGGGCATCTACAGTTTTACCAGATTTCAACAACTCGTAGTAGACGACACCCTGCTGACCCCACCAAACGCACAGCATCGTCTTCCGTCCAAATCGATTTGGTCTTGGGGAAGATGTTGATGGTTGGCCGGGATCAACCCACGATTTCTTGCGTTTAAGATTCTCGAAATAAATCCATTTTTCATAGCCAGTCACCACACGATGCAGAAATGACTTTCCTTTTTGTCTGGCAAACAAGATTTCGCATGTGTTTTGGCGTCGCTCCATCTGCCTATCGTTCAATTCGTGGGGTTCCCATTTTCCAATTCTTTGAACCTTTCTCATGACACGTAAACGCATGGAAATGGCTGGTTGAGTGACACCTAACTGCTCGGCAAGCATTTTTTGCGATTGGGTATCGTCCTCGTCCAAAAGAGCCTGTAATTCATGGCCCTCGACCTTTCTGGGCCGATTTTCACGCTCCTTGTCACTCAAATCAAAATGGCCGTCTTTGAACCGACGAAACCAGTCTCTGCAAGTTGTTTCCGATAAAGCATTGTCACCACAGGCTTCCACAAGCATTCGATGTGAAAGTGTGTCATTCTGAGAAAAATTTAACACTGAACTTTTTTTTTCAATTTTTCAGGAATTTTAATTTTTTCCAAATTTTCATTTGACAGGGGATCGGGAATTTATTATTTTAAGAGGAGTTGTGTATTTAAAATGCTGTTCAAGAAAATATAGAAAAAAACCAAGAAATCTTGCTGATTTTTTTGACAAGAAATCTTGCTGTTGCTAAAAAACCTTCTTGTTTTGTATTGTTCTTGGTCACAAATTTCTTGTCTTGTTCTTGGAGCAAGAACAAAATAATAACAGGAAGCAAGAAAAAAACAAGAATTTTGTAAAACACTATACGCAATGCAACAAATGTTGTTCCCTTTTGTATAATATTTAGTACTAGAGTTCGTCCACATGACAGAATGATGTTCAAATTCGAAGATACGATCATGTGTATATTTAGCCTCTCATTATATTGGGTAACAAAGTTGCGCCCTATTCCGTTAGATAAGGCTGTTTCCGATCATTATATTAAAAGAATTCTACGTATAAACTTATAGTAACATTGTGCCTTACAGTTAGATGACGCTGCTGTCGCTGTCAGACCAGTTATTTAGACAGAAAATGAAAAAAGAATACATTTATTCTTTCTGGATATAATATTAGTTTGGGAGTATCTGGAAGGGTTACTACCAGAGACTATACATGTTTACTACTAACTACCCCATCTTGCAAAGTATGTCTAGACCAAATTTCGTGAAAATGACCTTAGTTATTAAGCTTAGAAAATGGAGATATACATTTTCGCTTTCAGATATTACTTAGAATTTAACATTTCATGCAATTGTTCCAAAAGTGAGTTAAAATTAATCAACAAAATTCAGAATTTACATGTAATTATATGAATGTCATTGTTTATTCAATCTGGTTTGTTATAAAATTTGCGATGCGGTTAATACGCTCTATTTAATTTTGCACATTTACGACAAAAATTAACATTTATTCTGATAACTTTGTAATAGAAGACAGGTTTCATAATTGTAATGTCATATTCACGCCTAGTTAATTCTACCATAATAAATTGCATTGGCTACATATCTCTTTGATATGTTTCGTAAGATTAATTTTGTAGTAATATTTTTCTATTTAGGAAACGTATCCAATATCCATAAAAGATGAATTAATATTAAAGAAATATTCAAGTTACGTTGATTGCTTTACTGAGAATGATTACCCAAGCGAACTAATTATTTTTTTGGTTTTCATATGAATGTGAAGACTTTGAATTTCTTGGGATACATCATATTCAAATATTCATAATTTCACTTATTTTCTTATTGCATAAAACATTGCACAGCTAAACAGAATTAACGCCCAATAGTTAAACCAGCAAATCTCAATAGTAACTCTAACATATAGGAACTAGTCAATGATTTGATAAATTAATTGTGGCATAAAATGTTGAACGTCACTTCATATTTGCTAATATAATGGATTTTTAGATTAATAAATTTAGTCTTGATCGATTGTTTCTCTATGCTCAAATCCTAACTGGTTTATTATGTTTTACACCTAACTGGACTGATAATCGATTAATATCAAATCATTTAAATTTCTAGCCCCTTGTAAAATTTCTTGTGGCTAGTCATATGTTGCAAAATTACCAACTGTATATTAAATGAAAAATTAGTTGGTTTTCAGTCATTATTTATTCAGTACGATATGAGACTTACAGTGCTCAGTTTGTCACTTTTACTTTTTCTACAATCTACATTCTGTGTTTTCAAATTAAAAGAGGTTTTCCAATGGGATTTCCTGGATTATTCATATCCAACTCATTCTGCAAGAGTGCAAGCTTATTTAGAGAGCAAATACATACCCGAAAATAATTTGCCGGTTGGGATAGAGAGATGGAAGGACAAATTGTTCGTTACTGTACCCAGATGGCGAGCAGGTAAGATCATTTTGATTACACTTATTTTTGTTTTGATCTAACATAATATGGCTTCTGATACTGGAAATATTATAAGGCAAAATACAGCGGCCCTCTGAAGGTTTTAAAATTGCTGAAAGTTTCATTAAATGGGAACTAGTTTTACCACACTCAAAATTCTGTTGCGGTTGTGTCAATAAATTAGTGATCTATCACGAAAATGTGCTACCTTGTGATCATTCTTTGGGAATACAAAAGTTGTCGATTAGAATATCTAAAAATCTAAAAATAAATATTTAGGAACCCAAATATATGGAAGGAGTTTTATACTCCTGGCTAGTGAACAGAGATAACTGTTTAAAAGGTTAAATCCAATTAAAATACACAAGTTGATAAATGAAGCCTTTCTTAATAACATTTATTTCTCTAAAGGTGTATCTCTCTTAGAACCACTTTTGCTTTTTTCATCAAATTCTGTTTCTTTCCAGGTATCCCAGCAACACTAAACTATGTACCATTGAACAAAATTTACACCAAATCCCCAGTTTTAATACCCTATCCAAACTGGCAATCCAACGAAATGGGTAATTGTGAAAATGGTCTCACTACAGTCTACAGAATCAAAGCAGATGCATGCGACAGATTGTGGGTTTTGGATGTGGGCACCTTAGGAATTGCCAACACAACAAAGAATGTTTGCCCATACACCCTCAACGTTTTCGATTTATCAACAGATACTCGAATTAGAAGCTATCAGTTTAAAACTGACGATATAAACGAGGATACCTTCATTGCTAATATAGTGGTGGAACTAGGGTCGACATGTGATGATGCTCATGCCTACTTCAGTGATGAACTTGGTTATGGTCTCATAGTCTACTCCTGGAAGGAAAACAGATCCTGGAGATTTACTCATTCCTTCTTTAGACCAGATCCACTAGCTGGTGATTTCACCATTGATAATTTGAATTTCCAGTGGGACGATGAAGGTATTTTTGGTATGTCCCTGTCACCGATTCTAATCAATGGTGATCGCTTCTTATTCTTTAGTCCCCTTGCAAGTTTTAGGGGATTTGCAGTGCTTACAAGTATTTTAAAGAATAGTTCTAAAGTCGAGGATAGTTATCACGACTTTATTGCTTTGCACCAACGAGGACCTTTCACCCATACTACAGCCCAAGTCATGGATGATAATGGGATACAACTGTTTAACTTAATAGATCGAAACGCTGTTGGTTGCTGGAATTCAGCGAATCCATACCGATCAGAATACATGGGAATTGTGGATCATGATGACGAAAAATTAATTTTTCCTTCTGACGTTAAAATAGACCGCGAGGGGAACGTGTGGGTTATGTCGGATCAGATGTCGAATTTTTTACTCGCAGATCTGGATTACACAAGAATCAATTTTAGGGTATTTTATGCTCCTTTGAAAATCCTTATTAAAGATACGATATGCGATCCTGGCATGATGAGAGACAAAGAAAATGTATACTTCAGTCGAATTAATTAAAGCTGAAAAATTCGTGTTTAGTTTTAATCATCTAATTGTAAGTTTTCAAAAACCTGACAGTCTTTTAGTTAAGCATAAGGCATGATAGGTCTAACCTTTACGAGGGGATTAAACTTTCAAAAATAAAAAATTAGGTCAATTTGAAAAAACGGAACTCGAATAAAAGTGGCCTTAGAGCAAAATAAAAAAGCAAATTAAAGATCCAAGTTTCTAGTTTTCAGATTTTGAACTCAATTTTTTTTAGCTACAGCAATTTTTGAGTATTATAAGATAAGTAAACCACCAGAAAAACCTTTTTCAACATTTTTCCAACCTTTAAAAGTCTGCGACCTTCAATAATTTTTTTCCAGTTATCCCATCCTAAGATTCTTCTACTTAATTACATCTTCTTTAATTTGACACGTATCTGAGGCCCATATGGTGACTTTTCGCTGAGTTATTGTCGTTCAAAACAAAATCTCATTTTTGACTTTGGTAATCAATAACTTTAGAAGGAATGATCGCACAAGAAATACAAGTAAAGTTTTGAAAATTCCAAAGTATTCAGTATAAGTCCTAGGTTTTTGATTGTTTAAAAGAAAACAGTTTTAACAAAAAAAGATTAATAGCAAAATAGCAAAATTTGTCCCTAATTTGATTTTTAGCAAAACTAACTAATTCAATCATTCCGAGTACAATGATTAAGAAGAGTTTCTTTGGGATCCTTTCAAGTTAAAAAGTTTCAGTCAATATCTTCAGCCTATCCATTATTGGCAAAGTTATGTCAAGTTAAGCGAATATTTCTAATTATCGACTTTTTTAACCTCTTTGTTAATCAACTTTCTCATTCTAATGCACAGACCAATAGGTTTGAACATTTATTAGATTCGAAGTTTGGAAACCAAATACCGGCTTCGATCTTGTTAGATCTCGGTATTTGGTTTCCAAACTTCGAATCTAATAAATGTTCAAACCTATTGGTCTGTGCATTAGAATCCTTGTCTTCTGGGAACTTTTTCCTAGAGAGCAACCGCTTCGCTAGGTGGCAGTGTTTCAACTGTTGGTAGTTCAGCTACCTATGACTTACTATACACGCCTGGAGGGATGCATGAATTTGTAGTCTAGGTTGCATTCTACTTGCACACAACTTTCTCAGACTAAAAATTTCTTTATCAAAAATCAATAACAATTAGGACTTATAGAGAATGCTTAAAATCTTAGTCGAATTTTCTGTACGGTTATTATTTCCGGAGTTATTGGTTATTAAATACCAAAGTTTAAAAAAACTTTTTTTGTTTTGAACGATGATAATTCAGCAAAAAGTCATCGTAGAAGGTTTGGGGACCAGTCAAGTTAATTAAAATAAATAAAAAATCAAAATAATCAAATTATTCAGAAAACCTTTATTTATAATCGAATCACTAGGAAAAAATTATTAAAGTCCGTTAAGAATAAACAAACATTTGGAAATATTTTCGGCTCATGATGAGTCAAAAACTGCTGAATTTAAAAAAATCAACTCAAGAACTGAAAACTATTTAGATTTTTTATGCCATTTTTTATTTTTCTCTATAACTTTCTTTTTTTGAGTTACATTCTTATGAATATCACCTAAAAATTTGAAATTTTTTAAATTCCACAATTTCTGTGCTTCTTTTTAATATAGTTTATTTTTATTGTTAATAAGATAGTTAATTTGAAATAATTTTCTGTTCCTGTTAATGAAGATCCTCCACGAGCTGGGCATCTTTTTAAAACATTTTTTAAAAGTTCTTTACGTCTTAATTTTTTTCCAGAATAGATTCAACTTTCAGAATCCTCGTGAAAATCAAAATTTTGCTTTTTTTCAGTCACTTTAAGTCTTTTGATCAATTTGAGGGGTTTTGATTAATATTGATTGACTCACAAAAAGTAAGTTACATATGTTACTTTATTGAAATTCAATATTCACTTGTACAAATTTAATACCTGTCTGGCTACTTCGAATAAAAAATATCGAGTAATCGTTATTTGTATTTATAATATGCGTCGAAAAGGCTGTTGAACTGTATTCTTGAGCAAAGGACAGAGTCAAGGTTCCAATAAACGTTTATCAAGTGGACAAATGCCATTAAACACAATTAATAACATTATTTTTCACACAGGACAGGTTAAACCAGTCCCAAGCTATTTGTGCCGATATACCAATATGTAAATTTTTGTACTTACACCATAGAATGCAGCAGCGAAGGCATGATTTGCAGTCGTTAGTTCTTGTAGCGGTTCTTCGCCTTTGGAGAATGAAAAGCCTACGAGGCAACATAAAAGAAGAGTACACTTCATGGTTCTTGTGTGTGACTGCAACAAATTTAAACAAAATTTGTTTATATATAAAATTATTTGGTGCTACGTGCTTGATCTATCAGTAGGGGGATCAGATTTGGGGATTTGGGAAATCTGCTTTGTATGTTTGTATTGGTGTCGCGTAAGGGCACCGCGGAACGATTGACATTTAATTACCTGTTGATGGCCACATCATTCCATGCATTGTTAATAATAATAAATAGATTACGCAATGGGTTTTCAAACGTAATTCAATAACGCTAGACTTAATAGAATAATTTCACTCAAATCGCGTTTGTATTTGGTTCTAATTAACAAGTTAAACAACCAAATATCTAAACAACAACCAAAATTACTAGAAAGGGCAACTGAAACCGAATTTCGGCATCTGAACTAATTTCTGCCCAAAAGGAATTTTTAAAAAGTTTATAGATCTTTAAATTTTAAGAGTTTTCTCAAAATTCCAAGTTTACATTTCGAATTTTAATCTCGAAATGTCGGCTTTTCTGGAAGTAATACTTTTACATGCAGGATTTGGTTATAATTTCTAAAAAAATTTAAAATGTTGAGATCTAAGCCAATAATTCCAAAAAAAAGCCAAGATTTCAAGGTTAAATTTTGAATTTTTTAAAAATAAAATTTAACTTGTTTTCAAAGTTTTCTATCCAAAATTTAGTCCTGGAACCAGAAACTAATAAAAACGTTCTCGAATTCAAAATTATCAAGCTTTAAACTTAACAGTTGGAGAAAAAAGCACAGATTTCAAGAGAAACCAAGAATTTACAAAAATGAGATTCATTTTTAACACGAAATTTCCAGAAAAAAGTCAAAATTTAGAAAAAAAACTTGGATTTATAAGAGAATTTTACAAATTTTCGACTTCTAAAAAAAAAGAGTTCAAACTCCAAATTTTAATACCAACAAAAGATTCAATTTTTTCTCAGAAATTCCAAACGGGGGTCAAAATTTCGGGAATTAAATCGAAATCTTGAATTTTTCAATACATTTAGGCTTTCCTTCAAAATTTTCACATTGGTTTGAATTTTTGAATTTATTCCCAAATTAATTTTTGACAAGTCTGGAGCTTTAACCGAAACGTGAACTTCTACCGTAAAGTTATGTTCGGCAAATTTTTAATACATACATTTTGGACTTTTTTTCGAAATTCGACTTTTATTTCTCAAATTTTTCAGTTTATATTTATATTTATTTATTAAAATTTTAAGATAATATTTTTTTGGTGGAACGGACTGATCCTTGGTTATTTTCAAAAATTGAAATACAAATCTTGTCCCTTCTGAAACTAAGAAAAATTAAAAAACACAACAAAGGTTAGCATCTCTCTGAATACGATAGCTTGGCTATCGAAACGCGTTGGAGCAACCTTTGTAGTGTTTTCAAATCTTTCTGGGTTTTAGGGGACAAGATTTATATTTCAATAATTTTTTTGCGACGAAATTTCGAGTTTGAGCTTAAAATGCGAAAAAATTCGAAATTTCGAGTTCAAAGTCCACATTTTACTAAAGCGTAGAAACGCATTGATTAAAAAAATTATATTTTGAAATTTCGACATTTTACAAAGGCCTAAAAAAGACATTGACTTAAAAAAATATTTTAAGAGATTTTGACTTGTTTCTCGAAATGTCGACTTTTTTCGAAATTTCGACTTTTTTTCTAGAAATTTCGACTTTAATCTCGAAATTTCGGATTTAAATTCGAAATTTCGGCTTTAAAACCGAAATTTCGACTTTACACTGAAAATTTCCACTTTTTTCTAGAAAATTCGGCTTTTTTCTTGAAATTTCTGCTTTTTTCCTAAAATTCCGAAATTAATCTCGAAATTTTGACTTTAATCTTGGAATTTCGACTTTAATATCGAATTTTTTCTCAAGTTACGTCCCACCACTCCTCTTTCCCAACAATCTTGACAGTTGGTACTAGGGTGAGACCAATAATTGCTATTTTTAATTAGCAAATTTTGGTCTTTTTCTTAGATTTTCGAGATTTTTTTCGAGATTAAAGTTGAAATTTCGAAAAAAAAGTGGAAATTTTGAGTTCTAAATCGAAATTTCGTGATTAAGATTAGAATTTCGAGAAAAAAGTCGGAATTTTAGAAAAAAGTGGAAATTTGAGAAAAAGTCGCAACTTTGACCTTATAAGCTGGAAATTTCGAGAAGAGTCGAAATTTGAGAAAAACGTAAGTCGAAATTCCGAGAAAAAAGTAGAAATTTGAGAAAAAAGTCGAAGTTTGTAGAAAAACGTCGAAATTTCGAGAAGAAGTCGAATTTTGATAAAAAAATGGATATTTCGAGAAAAACGTCGACGTTTTGAGAAACAAAAGTTGAAATTTCGAAAAGAAGTCGAAATTTTGACTTTAAAGTCAAAATTTCCAGAAAAATGTCGAAATTTCTATATTAAGGTCATAATTTCGGAAAAAAGTTGAAATTTGAGAAAAAAAAAACGAAATTTCGCGAAAAGGGTTGAAATGTCAAAAAAAAAGTCAAAAATGTGAGAAAAAAAGTCGAAAACTAAGAAAAAAGTCGAAATTTTGAGAAAAAAAGTCGAATTTTCTAGCTTAAAATAGAAGTTTGGAAAAAAAAAGTCGGAATTTCTAAAGATAACATGTTTTTAAATCGATGTCCTTTCTACGCGTTTGTAACATTTCGAAAAAGTTGAAATTTTCAGAACAAAGTCGAAATAATTTTCAGAAAAAAGTCGAATTTTGAGAAAAAAGTCGAAATTTAAGAAAACTGTCGAAATTTTGAGAAAAAAAGTCGAAATGTTGAGTTTAAAGTCGAAATTTCGAGAAAAAAGTCGAAATTTGAGAAAAACTTCGAAATTTCGACAAAAAAGACGAAATTTAGAAATATCTCGAGAAAAAAGTCGAAACTTCAGAAACAAAAAACGAAGTTTTGAAATTTAGATAAAAAAATCGAAATTTGAGAAAAGTCAAAATTTCGAGAAAAAAGTCGAAGTTTTGAGAAAAAAAAGTCGAAACTTGAGAAAAAAATCGAAATTTCGAGTAAAAAGTCGAAATTTCGAGCTTAAAATCGAAATTCGAGAAAAAAAGTCGAAATTTCTAAAAATAGCATTTTTTTAAATCGATTTCAAATTTCAAATTTTCGGAAAAGTCGAAATGTCCAGAAAAAATTCGAAATTTTGAGAAGTGTCGAAATTTGAAAAAAAAGTAAAAACTTGAAATAAAAGTCAAAGTTTGACAAAAGAGTCGAAATTTTTAAAATATATTTTTTTTAATCGATGTCCTTTCTACGCTTTGGTAACATTTCGTTAAATTTCAATTTAAAAATTGAAATTTCTACATTTTTCTAAAAATTTCGACTCTAAACTCCAAATTTGGACTTTTTTTCGAAATTTTGATATTAAAGTCGAAATTTTGACTTTAATCTCGGGATTTAGAGGAAAAAAAGTCAACATTCCGTGATAATTTTTTTTCAAATTGATGTCCTTTCTACGCTCTTGTAATTTTTACTTCAAAAAAAGTAAATAAACTTTTTTCAAGTTTTGTGGTGTTTTTATTAATATGCGTGTAACGTTGTCAACCACCAAATTAAAGTTTTTAAGACCGGTAATAGGTAATAAAATAAGGTAGAGTAATTTTTGTGAATATATGGTAATTTTAACTGCGTATGTACGGAATTTTACCTTCAAATATATGGCAACACTGCACCACACTTATCTTTCCTATTAAGTCAACGACATAATGAATGAAAAGAAATGTTAATGCTGCCATCTGTTGGCTTATTAATGCAGCTACTACTAGTAGATGGAAGTAGATAAGAACATAATGACATAAATAACAAATAAAAAAAATTTCAGATTAAATTAACAGTGACCTGCATCTAAGGTAAATCGATCCGATTCTTAGGATTTTTGAATCGTTCATTAAATCGATCCTTAATTTTAGATCGATCTAAAAAATCGACTTTAAGACTTGAAAATATCGATTTTTCGATTAATCGATCTCAGATCGACATCCCTAGGGCATTGTGGCATATATGTAATACTTCTATACGGCGTGTTGTGCATAATTGCCTCTACAAAATGCTTTGTCAAAAAGGTGAGATGAAAGTATATGTCGTACTCTTTCAAGGACAAGCATTCATTCATTTATAGCGGAAACAGATGACAAAATGGGCGGGAACACTAATAAATGACAACAATGATAACTGACGAGAGCGGGAGTGGTTAATATATTCTGTCCTTGAAAAAGACAAACATATATATCCATCCCGCCTTTTTGAAACAAACAAAGGGACAAAACACGCCATACAGAAGTATTACATATATGCATTGTGGGCGTTCGGCATTTTGTCTGACTGTGTTGAACGCTGCTATCTAAATCGCTAAAATTTTTGTCTACAACAATAAATGGAAGATAAGATATGTGGAATAAAAACCATATATGTAATACTTCTATATGGCGTGTTGTGTATAATCGCCACTGCAAAATGCTTTGTCAAAAAGGTGAGATGAAATGTCGTACTCTTTCAGGGACAAGTGTTCATTCATTTATAGCGGGAACAGATGACAAGATGGGCGGGAACACTAAACAATGACAACTGACGAGAAGAGGGATATTAGAAAGAAACTTTGGGATTGGTTAATATATTCTGTCCTCGAAAAAGACAAACATATATATCCATCGCGCCTTTTTGACACAAACAAAGGGACAAAACACGCCATATAGAAGTATTACATATATGATAAAAACACCTCGTTGAGGAATTTAAACAGTTTCAAATTAGCAGGCAGAAAGCAGCAGCTGAAAGCAGAATTGCACATTGTTAATCAATGCAATGCCCATGCGAACAAGTGGGGTGGCCTCAAATGGAGTGAAGAAGAGCACAAATCTTTTTGTTAACAATTATGGTACCTATGTAATAGAAAGAGATTTTCACGTATTTTAAGGGTTTTTAAATAGTAAATTTTCTTGGCCGAATTTGTTAGGCCGAAATCGTATTCATATGTGTGCTGAAATGGCCCCAATAGAAAAAGAGGGCAAAATCCTCGAAAAAATGTTAATTTTAAAATATACCTTAGAAACGGTGGTTTTCACGATTTTTTCTGCTTTTCTGTTTACCCTTGAAAATCGGGGTGGGGTGTTTTCCTTAAAAAACGGGAGTGTTTTCATAGTTTTTCTGCTTTTCAGTTTACCCTTGAAAGTCGGGGTGTTTTCACGATTTTTTCTGCTTTTCATTAATTAAAATATGTAATTATTATGTGTTTGATTATGAATAAACTGCATTTTCCTTATAATGGCAATAATTTTATAAAAATCTGACCTGATAAAATCAAATCCTCTATTACCAATATTTTGATATTCCTTATTAATTTCTTGCTATTTATCTATAATTATCTATATTCAAGGATATTTAAGAAATAATACGAACGCGTTTCCACGTCTAGAAACTAAATAATTCAGGGCGTTGTTTAAATTGGAAGTCAACATACCTTTCTTTATGCGTTGCACATTTAAAACGTTTGATGCAAAGAAGGTACAGAGAGACTGAAGAAGCTGGTTTCTCTAAAATGCATAATCTATGTCCCCTCCTAACATAAAAATAAAACAAAATGATAATATATCCACCTTAACAAATGATGCGATTTATCAACTGGAAAATCTGCAATTAAATGACGTTAATATATTATTTTTCAACGTCTGACTAAACCATGATTAATTTTGGAGCCAATAATTAACCGTTATTAAGTTTGACTATTCTTTAATGAGTCTAGAAACTGTATATTATGCAAAATCAACTTCATTCATTTATTTTTACCCACACATATAAATTGAAATTTTTTAGAGACCTGTTTGGAGTTCACTACCAAGAAATGTTAACGATGCACAATTCTTTTATTGAAAGAATGTAAAAAAGTTTTTATTTCTAAATTTCAGGTTTGTGGGTATAACTATATTTAGAAATGGGAAGAGAGTCGAACAATATTGCAAGTAGAATATCCCAATTTGTAACCGAAATGCAGATAATATTTTCTTTTGAAATCCATTCTGTATATCTAAAATTGAGCAAAAACTAATTTAAGAATGCTGAGATGACCAAAAATTGCTTAGAATAATGTGATATATGAATATGTCTACTAGTCTGATACAAAATTAATATGCAATTTTGTCTCTTGAAACCAAGAAAAATTAAAAACGCAACAACACTTGCTCTTTTGGTTTTTTTTAAATTCTTGTTGATTACAAGGGACGAAATTTATGTATCAATTTTTGAAACTGCCCAAGGACCAGTTCGTTTCACAAAAAAAAGTCTACTATAGATACTAAACATATTATTTCTTTTAAGCGATCGATTTAAATCTCAACGCAGACGGACTCGATGCTTCCTTCTTTTGCTAATCAATTAGATTAGTAACACGCTTGACCCTGCCAGTTCTGCTGGCAAAATACGCATTATTTATTAATTGTCGACGTGGTAAAGGGTAAAACCGTCTTTGGACTTCATCAAATTAATGACTTTAATTTCGAAATTTTTAGTTTCTCATTTCAAAAAAAATTTGAAATTTTATGAAAAACTAAATTCACAAAATGTTGTAACTTTTCGAGTTAAAAACGTCGAGTTTACGCACAAATTTTTGACAAAATTTTGATTATTTACCTTTTGGTAAAAAATTCAAAACTTCTAAAAAAATATAAATTTTTAGATAAAAAATTGGCAATACTAAGAAATAGTTTTTTCTCAAATTTGTCACTAGAGATATTTTTCCTCTAAAATTTCAACTTCAGGATTAAAATTAGGGATTTTGATTTTAAAATTTTGCTTTTTTTCGAATTCCAAGTTAAAATTTTGAAAAAGAGGTTAAAGTTTCAAGTTTAAAATGGAAATTTTGACGTTAATCAAGAAATTTCGATTTTTAGTCAGGAAATGTTGACTTTCATAGCAAAATTTTGATTTTTAATAAAAACTTTCGAATCTACATATACACAAACTGTTGACTTTAATTTCGAAATTCAGACTTTTTCAAAATAATTTAACTTTTTCTGTGGGAATTTGATCTTTTCTAGTATTTAAAAAAAATAAAAATTCTAAAGTTGTTGAAATTGTGATGAAGTTGTAAAAACTTTGAAAAAGAATCTCAAAATATTTATTCTAAATCATGATCAAAACTTTCAGAGGAAGTCAACATTTTAATAATAAAAAATTGAAAAACTTACAATCAAAGTTTTGAAAAAATTAGAAATCTAGCTTAAAATTCGAATTTTTTTAAACAAAAACATGTCATGAAATTTCCTTTTTAATCATAACGTAACATTTTTACTTTAAACTTTCTAAAAAAAATTCTTTTAAATTTCAGGTTTATTTTGAAACTTTTGCTTAAACCTTCAAAGTTATTTTTAACAAAAAAAAATTTACATTTCAAGATGTTTTTTCTAATATAATTCTTAAATCCCTCGAAACTAAAGAGTTAAAGTCGAAATCTTTACTAGTTTCAAATTTTTGACTTTAAACTTTAAGATAAACAAATTGATGTTGAACTGGGGGAAATGTTACAATTTTGAATTTTTTTATTTATCTCCAAACGACAATATTTATTGAAGTCCAGTCATTTCAAATATTTGTAGAAACAAGGTGTAATTTTTAATATTGCTCGTTATATTTATTGTTAATACAGATTAGTAGTTACAAATTTCAATTTTAAATCAAAAGTTCCAAATTGAAAGATTTTTTAGAAATATACAGTTTAGGAAAATGTGCAAAAGAACCTTTTTAGTTTAAAACAGCAAAATATCCACCATCAAAGAAAATAAAACACACAAAAACAGAAAAAGGTGAATTGCTTTATTAACAAAAACTTAACACATCCTTGTTACAATAAGTAAAATAAATAACAATTGCCTAATATTTAGAATAGTTTCATCTACTTCCACCACCGCCAGTGCCTTCTGCAGCTTCTGGATTGGTCGCCGAGGATATTACCATTATAACAACAACAGGAACGATGAACATTCAATATTTGGCCAAAAACGATCTATTATCTTTCCCTTCACCTTTCTCTTTGGCTTCTTTCTCTCGTTCTATCCTTTGAATATACGCAGCCGTTTCAGGGATGGGACCCTTTTTAGTATGCCTGACATATACGCTAGTGGTAAACTGTTTTAATTTACTTAAGGGCACATCGGCCCCTTCACAAGTTGATTTTGAAGCAATTATCAAGGTAACCCCGATAACATTGCCAAGGTAGTCAAGAGACACGGATAATCTATCATCCAACTCAGATTCCGCCAACATGCAAGCTTTCACAGTGCTTAGAAGTTTGTTCCTTGCAATCACTTCCAGTTACTACAGTTTTCAATTGGTACAAATCATTATTATTTGCTAAATTTCTCATTTGCTCATGTTCTTCTTGTCCTAGGGGATTCTGATAAACGTTTGCTTGTCCCAATCTTAACCTTTATATGGTTATATTACCTCTCTAGACAAAGTGGGGCTGTTGCTCTGGTTGAAAGTTATGATAAAGTTTGATATTTACCCAGCTATCGTACTCTAATGAACTAGAATGTGTGAACGGAATGCCGCTAGTATTTAAAATTACGAATACAGGAGTTAATACATTGAAGGTAATCATTTTTTCATAAATTAATTGATAGATCGATTATTTGGCCTAATTTTGACAGTCGTTAGAGGTTAATTTCAAAGACAGACTTTTAATGCAGATATTATTTTCTATGGTTTAAACTATGTTCTATTAAGATTTTAGTTCAGCGATACGCCATCTGGAAATCGAACGCAACTTAAAATGCAATAGCACAAGTTTATGCATATAATAAACTGCCAGTTTTTGTCAAAAAGTAGCAGAATTCTGAGGGCACCTAAACTTTTGCATTTTATTTTTAAAAACCAAGTCAACAATAAATAAACTAGTTGTTAAAAAACTTACATAACGATTTATTCAATGACGCCATCTGACAGTAGTTGATAACAATTTTACGTGTAGAAAATTATTCACAATCATTGCAGTAATCTGGAAAATTTAATTTTTATTTTTCTTATGGAAAAATATGTATTTCTCAGAAGATACTATGTTATTCAACGTCTTTAAAGCCATTTAAAAATTCAAAATAGCGCTCAGGTCTTATAATTCTTTTTTAATATTTGTTATCGACCTTTATTTTAAAGGTAAATGAAAGGTTTTTACATCTTTGGCTTTAATTTTTCTTTGAAGATAAAAAAGGTATTTATTCTCTAGGATCAGGCTTTTTGTAGAATCGTTTAGCCTTTCTGTCTTGGGTAGCGGCCGGTAGCGGAATTTTAATGATTCGGTAGTGAAATTCGGCATTAAACCACTGGCAATACTGATTTCGTTCGTTTTGACAGTTAGGTTAAAAGTTCTATGAATTCTGAGTCTTGTCTTTGCCTTTCGCTGTCGGCGTGTCTGTCAGAGATCAAAATATTTTCTTTAGTAAACAGAAACTCTTTAAATCAAGGTAATTAAAGGACACCCCAAATGATAGGTGGCTGAGTTGATGAAGATTAATTGAATATAATTTTGCGTAAAGCAAAATGCACATTAAACAGGTGAGACCGTTTTGCCGTTCAATGTTGAAATTGCTAATCGTCTTATAATCTTGTTAGGTCATTATACAAGGTTTCAAGAGCTACAGGGATCAAACCGTTGTAGAGCCCTTTGATAAAAGACACAATGTAGTTGTGGGGCGTAACGGGTCCGGGAAAAGTAATTTTTTCTACGGTAATTACAGTTACATTGTTTGGTCTTTGTTGTTAAATCCAGTTTGTTACAGCTATACAATTTGTGCTTAGCGATGAGTTTTCCCATTTAAGGCCCGAACAGAGACAAGCCTTGCTACACGAAGGGACTGGACCACGAGTAGTTTCTGCTTATGTTGAGATTGTTTTCGATAATTCAGACGCCAGAGTTCCTGTAAGTAAGGTTATTTAGCTTAGATAGTTATTGCTACAGAAAGATGAAGTGCAATAATTGATGACAAGGTTATTGGCCTTGGAGAATTTTTGTTAGTCGAGAGTATTAACCCTTCTGAATAATTTTAATTTTAAGTCGACTAATGTTTTCAGATTAAGTTTGCAATTCATTGACTAATGTTTTCAGAATTAAGCTTGCAATTTATAGTTTTAAACTTGAAATTTTAAAAAGAATTTGAAGTTTTAAGGTGAAAGCTGAAATTTATAGAACATTATTTTTGACTAAATTTCAATTTTTTTCTTAAATGTCAAACTCTTTAAAAATTTCGAATTTAAACTCATAATTTTATGAAAATACAACTTGCAATTTTTGTTATGTTTTCGTAAGGTTTAAAGTGTAAAGTGAAAATTTAATTATTTGAAATGGTGATTCTGTCTAAATTTCGAATTTTTATTTTGTTTTTCTAATTTTAGTTTCAATTTTAATCGAAATTTTAAGAATAAAATATCGAAATTCCGAAAAAATCAAAATTTCAAAAAAGTTAAAAATTTAGGATTAAAGTTTGAATGAAAGAAATAGAGATCCTAAATTTAAATTCATAATTTTGAGGAAAAGTCCTAATATCCTTTTTAAACGATTCGAAACTACTGAGAATTCATTCAAATTAATCTCTAATCGTGTTTTCTCCGTAGATTGAACAGGAAGAAGTACACTTGCGCAGAGTTATTGGCGCAAAGAAAGACCAATACTTTTTAAATAAAAAAGTTGTGCCCAGAAGTGAAGTTATGAATCTTCTCGAGTCTGCTGGATTCTCCAATTCAAATCCTTATTACATCGTAAAACAGGGAAAAGTAAGTTGATTTATTCAGGCTTGTATATGCTGTACTATTAGTGTTGCATTTCTTAGATTAACCAAATGGCCACCGCTCCTGACGCGCATCGTTTAAAATTACTTCGTGAAGTGGCCGGAACCAGAGTTTACGATGAGAGATATGATCAATCTATTACGATTTTACGTGAAACCGAAGGCAAAATCGAGAAAATTGAGGAATTTTTGCGCACCATTGAGGAAAGACTTAGCACTTTAGAAGAGGAGAAAGAGGAACTGAAGCAGTACCAGCTACACGATAAAAATCGAAGAGCTTTGGAATACATAATACATGAAATCGAACTGAATGAAAACAAGAAGAAGTTGCAAGATGTATGTTACATTTATACCTTTTGCGTGTCCTTTTGGATTTGTTACATTCATACCTTTTGCGTGTCCTTTTGGATCTTTGGCATTCATACCTTTTGCGGGTCCTTTTCGATTTGTTACATTCATACCTTTTGCTTGTCCTTTTGATTTTTGAATAAAAATCGCAAAGAATCGTTATGGTATCTGCGTTAAATTCGAGTCAAGTTTGACTGATTTCGCCACTTGGTACCTGGCAGTCTTCAGCACCAAGTGACTAAATCACTGTAATTTGACGCAGCGATCCAGATTCTTCGAGTTACAGATTCAAACAAAATCTAATTTTTCAGCTGGAAAAACAACGTAACGAATCTGGTAGCGAGCAAGAGAAACTGGCACAAAATTTGAAAAAAGCCCAAGACAATATCAAAACTCTGAGTAAGAAGACCAAGGAAACTAAAAAGGAATTAGTTACATTAAAAGAAGAGAAAGACTCCTTGAGTAACGACCAGCAGCACTTAATCAAAGAAAAAGCTAAACTTGATCTTACCATAAAAGATCTATCCGATGAGGTTCTTGGAGATAATAAATCCAAAGAACGAGCAGAGAAAGAGCTCGCAAGACTTACTCAGTCCATCAAAGAGAAAGAAGCCGAATTAGAAAAAGTAAATATTTCTTTTATGCCAGCAGCAAATACACGATTCAATTTTTAGATAAAGCCCCAGTATGAAGCGATGAAGAAGAAGGAAGAGGAGTGCACTCGGGAAATGACCCTTAAAGAGCAAAAGCGTAAGGAGTTATATGCTAAACAAGGCAGAGGCGCCCAATTTACTTCAAAAGAGGACAGAGACAGATGGATTCAAAACGAATTGAAGTATATCTGGCTAAGTTTCATATTTTTGTGCTTTAAACTTCTGTTTTAGATGCTTGAATAAGCAAATCAAGGATAAGCGTGACCACAGGGACAAACTTGAAGCTGATCTTAAACGGGATGCGGCAAAAGTGATCGATCTGGCGAAGAAGATTGAAGAACAAAGTGAAGAGTTGGAAAGGCAGAAAAACTGTATTGATGAGCATAATAAGCAGTGCTACGACTTGAAGAAAACTAAGGATCAGCTGCAGGCGACAAGAGCGTAAGTACTTCGGTTGTAAAGGCCAATATCTGATTTGAGAACTTTTTTCGTAATTTAAAAGTTTAAATAAACTTAAAACATTTTGAATGAAGAAATATTCAAAAGTCCTTTTTTACTTATTTGACTTTTTTAGAATATTTTCTCATTTTTGATTATTTCATGTTTTATTAAAGGTTTCATTTTTTTGGAAATTTTCCAAATTGCGCCTTTTTTGAAAATTTTGACTTTCCTTAAAAACAATCACCTTCATAATTTCAATGTATTTTCTATTTTCTTCAAAATTTCGACTTCTTTGAAAATTGTTTTCGAATTTTGATTTTTTAAATTATATTTCAATTCCTTTATGAACACTTTGACTTTTTGACAATTTAATTTTTTGTTGTTGTTTAAATTTCCTCTTATGAAAATTTCCACTTTCATTGAAATCTCGATTTTTTAATTTTGACATTTGAAATGCTTACTTTTATCAAAGGCTTGTCCTTGTTTTTAACACTCCGGCTTTCCTTAAAAAAATTATCTCTGACAATATCCATATTTTTGAAAATTTCGACTATATTTAAAAATTCAACTTTTTTTGAGAATGTTGTCGTTTTTTTTGAAAATTCGCTTTTTTGTTCAAAATTTCGAACCTAAACTGTGCCCAGTTTGGATAATTCGCCACTCGCCACTTTATGTTGAGGCTCATTTTGCCATTCTTTGTTTTAGAGAATTATGGAGGAAAGAAACAAACCTTCAGCAAAATTTGTCATCCCTAAAGGAAGATTTGGCCAAAGCTGAGCAGCAACTTCGTTCGATGGTGGGTAAACCAATTTTAAACGGTCGAGACAGCGTCCGCAAGGTTTTAGACACATTTATCAGCCACGGCGGTAAAAATGCAGAAATTGCTCGTTCTTACTATGGACCAGTTATCGAAAATTTTGATTGCGAGAAAAGCATTTACACTGCGGTCGAAGTTACCGCCGGAAATAGGCTCTTCCACCACGTTATCGATACAGATGTAGTTGGCACACAGATCCTGAAGGAGATGAATAGACAGAAGTTGCCTGGTGAGGTCACGTTTATGCCTCTGAATCGTCTTAATGCACGAAATATTGAATATCCTAATCATTCGGTAAGTGACATATCATCTATTATCCTTCAAGATAGGATATTTTCGTATGAAAAAATTATATTACGTAACTTTGTTTATTTTCTCCTGGAAAATCTTTTTTGATTTGAATGTCGGTAACAAGTAAACCAATGAATCATATCTATTAATTAGTTGACTATTATTTAAGTTCGTTATTTGATTATTTCGTTCTCAGGATGCAATCCCGATGGTTTCTAAGCTCCATTACGATCCAAAATACGACAAGGCGATGCGTTATTTGTTTGGCAAAACTCTGATTTGCCGAAACTTGGAAGTGGCCACAAAACTTGCCCGCGACGCCGGTCTTGATTGCGTCACGCTTGATGGCGATCAAGTTTCATCCAAAGGTTCCCTAACTGGCGGCTATTTTAATTCATCGAGATCGCGTCTCGAAATGCAGAAAAATCGCAGCGAGACCATGCAGCAGATCAAACAATGCGAAGACGAGCTGAGACGACAGCGCGAAGAAGTCGAGAAGATCGACGCCAGAATCAGCAACATCGTGTCTGAGATGCAGAAAACTGAGACGAAGAATAGCAAAGCCAAAGGAATTTATGATAAGGTTTGATTTTGGGAACTTAATATTTTTATATGCTTGACATGAAATTTGAATTATTTTACAAATTTCGGATTTTTATTTCTTTTAAAATTCTAAAGATTCTTAATTTTCACCTTTCTTCCAAAGTTGCTAGTTTCAAATTAAAATTGTTTTCCTAAGATCTTGACTTTACATTTTTTTTAAATAAATTTCGATATTTCAAGTTAACATTACCAAATTGGATGTTTTTTTCTAAAATGTCGACTTTCAACTCTAAAGCCCAGTTGTATAAAACAAAATTGATCACATTGTCAGCTAATCACGCGATTAGTTGACCATATGATTAATTATTTATTGTGTTGCTCAAAGTGCAAACTTCCACTTTATTTTGATTTTTTAATCGTTTCATCCGATCAAAAAGATCGGTTTTTTAAGACTTTGACCTTTTGAACATACCAATTTCTTTAATTTTAAATTTTTAAAATTTCGACTTTTTCGCAAATGTTGAGTTTTTTTAATGAAACATCCCGATTTAATTTCAAGATTTAGAATTTTTTTATCAAAATTTCGACTTTTTTCAAAACTTTGGCTATAAATTTATATTTTTTTCACAAATTTCAACTATCTAAAATTTCAACTTTTTAAAAAAATTTTCCCTTTTCGAAAATTTTAATTTCTTTAAAAGCTCGATAATGAAAATATTTAAAAATGTCTAGTTTTTTTTGAAAGGTTGCATTTTTTCAAAAATCTGGCCTTTCAATATTTCGACATTTTTATGTATATAACTATTGGAGAGTTGTTGCGTCTACAAAGAAAGCATAAATGACAAGTAACAACGTGTTAATCACAGAATGACTTTTGATTAATTTTTGTACAATCAACTATAGACTTAACAATATGATTAGCTTAGGAAAACAACGCAAATTTAGCTAAATCGTCTGTTTAACTACATGTACATCTAACATGTTGCTAAATATTTAACAATGCGATTGAGAAACCCTTAACAACGATGTCACTCTGTTAATATTTTTTCTCTGATTTGGTTTGTGTGTCAATTTGGATTCTTTTCCAGTTTGTTCTCAAAATACACATTTTTAATTACAAATTTTCCTTCAGGTTAAAGGGGAGCTTCGACTGATGAAAGAAGAACTGGCCAACATCGAGCGCTTCCAAGGCCCCAAAGAACGTTCCTTGAATCAATGCAAATCCAGCTTGGAGCAAATGCAAACCACCAAGGAGAACCTGGAGTCGGAATTACACCAAGAGTTGATGTCGCAGCTTTCAGTGGCTGATCAAGCTGAAGTCGACTCGTTAAATGACGACATCCAGCGCCTTCAAAAGGAAAATAGGGAGGCGTTCAGTACGCGTATGAAACTCGAAGCTGAGAAAAATAAGTTGGAAAATCTCCTAACTAACAATCTGATACGTAGAAGGGATGAAGTACTACATGCTTTGCAGGAAATCTCCCTGGAAGATAGAAAGCGACAGTTGACGAATTGTAAATCTGAACTGGAGGAAATCGACAAGAAGATCGACAGAGTTAACAAGGATTTAGCCAATGTTGACACCAAAGTTAAAGAAATGGCCAGAAGAGTACGTTACTTCAATCATTTATAACACTTTCACTTACCAATTTAATTTTAGATGAAACAAGAACAGAATGAGTTGGAAAATTGGAAGAAAAAGGAAAAAGAAGCTCAAGATCATATTGACGAAGACGCCAAACATTTAGAGAAATTCGCAACCAAGCAAAATTTATTAGAGCAGAAGATTGCCGAATGCGTGGAGAAAATTAATCAGTTGGGAGCCTTACCCGCGCAAGATTTATATTCTCATTATATTAGAATGTCCCCCAGGACGGTAAGCATTATTTATTTTTTAGGTGACGTTTATTGTATATTATTTAAATCGTAGCTTTTTAAAGAATTGGAAAAGACTAATAACCAGTTGAAGAAGTTTAGTCATGTGAACAAGAAAGCTTTGGACCAATTTATGAGTTTTTCTGACCAGAAGGAAAAATTGCAGAAGAGGAAAGAAGAACTTGATAGAGGGTTTGTATATTTTGTTTCCACACTTGTGAGTTGAATTTTGAAAAAAATTCCCATCTGATGTAGACTTTATAGCGCTTCGGTATTAAGGAACCCAGTGGCTTTCCAGTTTAAACAGAAAATCGTTCTTTATTTGACTTTGAAGTTTAGGATTGATATTTATCATAAGCCTCAGCACAAAACATCGAGACTTCGATTCTAAATTTCTTTTCCATTTTGGGACATTATTTACTCGAAATGTTTATAAATTAGATTAATTTCAACATTGTCAAGCCCACTTATTTAAATAATACTCGGGGCTCGAAAATATAAAATCAATCTAGTCTTTAAATTCTAAAGTTGAAATTTTCAAATTTAATTTCCGGGTTTACAGAAATGTTGTACCCTTTGTACTTCTCTGTGTTCTATTTGATTTTTCTTTTAGTGATGAGAAAATAAAAGAGCTGATTACGATGTTGGAGCAACGCAAAATGGAGGCCATCCAATTCACCTTCAAACAAGTATCTCGGTATTTCACCGAAGTATTCAAGAAATTAGTGCCCGCCGGACGGGCCAAACTCGTCATGAAAACCGTTGATAATGAAGAAGGTCGGGAAATTCGACCCGATGATACCAACTCAGACAATTTTATCGGAATTGGCATCAAAGTATCTTTTACTGAATCAGACGCTGAAATGAAGGAAATGAATCAATTATCTGGTGGTCAGAAATCTCTGGTCGCTTTGGCTTTGATTTTTGCCATTCAGAAATGTGATCCTGCCCCGTTTTATCTTTTTGATGAAATCGATCAAGCTCTGGATGCACAGCATAGAAAAGCTGTTGCTAATATGATCCATGAGTTGTCTGGTGAAGCTCAATTTATTACTACTACTTTTAGACCAGAACTTTTGGAACATGCCCATAAGTTTTATGGAGTTAAGTTTAGAAATAAGGTGTCTCACGTTGAATGCGTTTCCAGAGAGGTTGCTAGAGATTTCGTTGAAGATGACCAAACCCATGGTTAATTTACAGTTTTTTTGTAAATGGGATGGATCTTTGGAGCTTTATTATTATTATTTTTTTAAATTAATAAATAAAATATGTTGTAGTACTTAAGATTAAAACTGTATTTCATTTGGATTTTTATAAGAATGTAGAATGTCTTAACTCGAGTTATTAAATAAATGTTTGCCTGATTTAATTTTAGAGACTTGTACTCTTTTAACTAACTAACTAAGACTTGTTGAGATACTTTTAAAGTAAAATGAGATATTTGTGTAAGATGAAAAATAACTGATGAGCACAGTAGTGGTCTTTTTAGAGAAGTTAATTCCCATTTTTGTTCTGTCAGCGCTAATTAGTCCTAACATGACCAGTGGATCACATTAAACTCAAAAAATTTTCGATTTTTATTTTGCAATTTTGGATTTTCTAGATAAGTTCAACTAAAAGTTAAAATTTTAATAAACAATTAAAAATCTGAAACTGAAATTTCAAATTAATATTAAATGAAGTTTTAGAGAAAAAGTAGAAATCATTAGGTTTGTTCCAACCGAACATTTCTGATTAGTTTCTGATTAATTCATGAACTAATTCGTACGCATGCGTGCACTCCATATTAAACTCGGACTGGTTTGGGATTGTACCACGTTGGGACTTCTCGGAAAACCCCTGGTCTTCGCCGTCAGTCTCATTGAAAAGAGACGAAAATAAATTTTCATCACATTAAATCCCTCCATGAAATTTATTTTTGTTATTTTTGCGCCGGACGGTTGCAAACTAGTCTGATGTTCGGTTGGAAAAAACCTAAAAAAACTATCTTACTGAAATTTAAACTTTTTTGAAAACCATTTTAGTTCTAAATTTCCCAATTTTAGAAATTTGTTTTAAACATTTATAAACTTTGAAGAAATTGTCGATTTTTTTTCGAACTTTAATTACACTGCCCAAAACGTTAAAATTTAGAATAATTTTGCTATTTAGTTTTACATCGTTTAAATCTTAAGATAGTTTTAAGTGTTTTTCAGTATTGAGTCACAAAGATCGAACGCAATCGCTGCTTGGGGCAATCTATAAAAGATTGCCAATCCTTATCAAAAGGCTACTGAAAATCCATAATTGTGAAAGGAATAACTGGCGAAGAAAAAGCCAATAAAACATGAATAAAAATAACACTACTTCACAAAGCAGATACAGAAAATATTTACATAATTTTGATTTTCCTCTTGAAATTTTTTGACCGTTTCTACCTAAATTCAAAAGTCAAAATTTATAAATCTGAGAATTAACCATCAAATTTGCGGAAAACGTATATAAAACACATTCAACGTTTATTTTCTTTAACTTTTTCCACATTTTTCCATTTTAGGAGGGTTTATGGCTTCATTTGCTTTTCTTTTAAGATCACTCGAGACCTTTGCTAAGCCTTCAGAATATGCGATTAAAATTAATGTCAAATCTAAATTCGGTTCATCAACACCTTCAAAATGAAAGACCATATGTGCTGTCTCTGACAGAAACCCAAGTCTCCCCATCCATCAATACAGTCCATTTGCTGTGCCCTAACTACGACTTGCACAAAAAATTTTGACACAAGAGAGGAATTTGTGCTTTTACGCCAAGCGACCTGTCTTGTCAACGAGAAGAAGCACTGGAATCTGCTGATCATGATGTGATTTGGCTGAAAATCTGCTCCAAAAACGAAGTAATATTCATTTGTTCACTTTATTTGTCTCCAAACGATCCCTCATACAGACAGCTCTTCTCTTATCTCTCCGTAACCTTTGATCACCTACAGACGAATTATCCAAAAGCTGAGGTTGTCTTTCTCGGTGACTTCAACGTACACAACATCCCCTGGTTAAGGTTTTCTTCCCGAACTGACGATGCGGGAAGGGTGACAGAGGCTTTTGCCATCATTTATGGACTATCGCAATTAGTTGGGGAACCTACAAGAATTCCTGATGTAGATACCCATCAACCTAATCTACTCGACCTTTTCTTACAAATTCACCAAATTTGTATATATAATCTCTGTGACATCACCGCTTGGAAATTCGGATCACAAGCTTGTAGCAGCCTCTCGCTCGCTTCATAAACCACCTCATTCCCAGATGCAGCCCCGTAAGGTTAGGCACTTTAACTCTGCAAACTGGGAAGAATTACGAGACTTCTTTGCTTCTTTCCCATGGCAGGAAGTCTGCTTTAATTTAGACAACCCTTCCTTAGTCGCCGAATCCATCCCGGAAACTATTTTGATTGGTATGGAATGCTGAATTCCCCACTCCCAAAAAAAGTCTGCCTCCAGTAAATCTTGGTTCAGTAAAAGATGTGCTCGGGTTGTCTCCTGCAAAAATCAGGCATATCGTCGTTGGCGAAATAATCCCTCAGTCGAGACTCGCACCATATTTGTAGATGCACGAAATTCTTGTAAACAGGTTATTGACGGGGCAAAAGGCGATTCGATCGTAAAATGCACCAGAGGTTTATCAACTGTCCGAACGGTTCCAGGTCCTTTTGGGGATTTGCAAAGTCGATTGGAAAGAATTTTACATCTTCAAATATTCCACCTTTACTCGATGAAAATAGCAATATTGCTACTACCTCCAAGGGAAAGGCTGACATATTAGCCTTAATGTTTGCTGAAAATTCCAATCTTGATTCTCGAAACGCAGAAACTCCTATTCTTCCTAAGGTGGCACTTCGATGTCTGAAGTTGTTTGCAGACAACGCACAATCAGGAAGATTCTCCTTGAGCTCGACACCTCGAAAGCTTCTGGTCTTGATGGTATTCCCGCTATTGTTCTTAAGAAGTGCACTCCAGAGTTGACTCCTGTCCTAAGCAAATTGTCCACACTCTCTTACAACAAAGGTGTATTCCCTAACATCTGGAAATCTGCTGGAGTGCAGCCTGTCCCTAAAAAGGGAAAAAGGAATCTGGCTAACTATCGCCCTATATCTTTGTTACCCGTTATATCTAAAGTGATGGAAAAGGTTATCAACATTAAGATTCTCAAATATCTGGAGGAAAATAGAATCATCTCCGACAGGCAATAGGGTTTTAGACAACAACGTTCCACTGGCGATCTACTGGCATATGTTACTCATATCTGTAACTCAGCTATGGAAAAACATGGTGAGGCTAGGATTGTGGCATTGGATATCTCAAAGGCTTTCGACAGTTTGGCACCGATCTCTTCTCGCCAAATTAACATCTTATAGTATTACTCCTGAACTCTGTCATTTGATATCCAATTTTCTCGCAGACAGATCTCCTCAGGTCGTTGATGGCCTCATCAGAGATATTTGCGATTAACGCAGGGGTGCCTCAGGAGCTGTTCTCTTTTTCTGTTACACATAAAAGATCTCTTAGCTTCAACTTCCAATCCTTTATACAGCTGCGCAGATGATAGTAACCTTGTGTCATTTTTTTTCTCCGACAAACCATTATCTATCGCTGCTTCAGATCGCATAAAGAAACAGCAGATACAGTTGGGATCTCGAGATTATTCTGGAATGAGGTAAGAATAATTTGGTCGACTTTAACGCTTCAAAAACTCAGGCCGCAGTTTTCTCTAAGAAAACATCAAGGGATAATGCAACAAATATACTAAAGGACGGTAAAATCCTTCCGATGGGATCTAATCTATCTATTCTAGGAGTGAATGCGAGCCCTAACTTCTTTTGGGACGATCATTGCTAAATCCGCCTCTCAGAAGCTATCCTTTCTTTTTAGAGCTAAAAAGTACTTCACATCTCATCAGCTGTTATCACTATACAAAGCTCAAGTTAGGCCAACCCTAGAATACTGTTCTCATGTTTGGAGTTCGGCCCCAAAACACACTTTAGCTCTCTTGGATTCAATTCAATCAAGAGTGATTCGCCTAATTGAAGACGAGATTCTGACCGATTCTCTCGAAACACTAGAGCACAGGCGTATGGTTGGTGACTTGTTTCTTTTCTACAAGTACTATCATGGAAGATGCTTGCAGAAACTAATAGGATTGATCCCCCCAAGGATAAGATTCTTGAGGTGTATTAGACAGTCTGAGTCAGCATATTCCTGTGCGGTTCAGCTTGACACAGTGAGAACTTCTGTCTACGGAGACTCTTTTTTCTAAAGAACTTCCAAGTTATGGAACTTGTTACCGAAAGGAATTTTTCCCAAAAATTACAATCTATCCTTGTTTAAGAAGGCGGTTCATCGCCATCTATCCTTGTTTTCGCATTCTACTCGTAGTGCTTTGAAAGCATAATGGGGTTACCCTTTGCGAGTGGATTAAACTTAAAAAAAAAATGACTGCCCAACCCAATATTCAACGGGTCGTAGTTTGGAGCAGCAATGAATTATTTTTAATAAGAAATTTTTTTAGAGATTTCCCCCTTTTTAACACTGATTGTGAGTTGGGCACCATACTGTAAGATGTATTGAAGAAAAAATGCATTTCATCGAAAACAGTTATATTTCTAAGTATACGTCAATCCAAGTAACGATAGTTACGTCATTTCAATGAACTTAACATCTCTCTGTATTATAAAATTAAATTACATTTCATTAAATTTTTAAAACTGTAATGTATTTAGTATGTATTTGTATTAGATATGCCTGTCTTAATGTATGATTCGAATCAGTAACCAGCTGTAATCTAATAGACTTATGATGGATTTTTAACAGTGATACATAAAACATGCAAAGGCGCAATTTACAAAGCAAAATACATAGAAAAATAATTTAATCGTTTAAAGTTCAAATAAATTATTGGCAAACTGATTTTTTTTATTTCAACAATTTAAATATTTTTCCAAAACTACGTTAAAAAAACCCTAAAAACAAATTAATCATTATTTCACGTGAAACAGATTCTAAAGTAAATAAAAAATATCACTGATCTCATGTGTAATCTTGATTTATACAACTAGGCTCTGGAAACATATTCAAAATGTAGACATATTGAGCGGATGTGAAAATTCGGAATTCCAGTCTCTTTCGAAAACATCTTGTAATTGACTTCTAATTGTCACATGCTGGGTATTCCTATCAAAAACTGGATCATGTAGTACAAGAGAAACTCCAGCAGTATCAGTGAAGTAATCTCCAGACCAATTAGAGGTGCCAATAAAGGCCGTGTTGTCGGTAACCATGTATTTATTGTGGTTGACCCTGGCAAAAGGGATCTTCTGTTGACTCGCATTCGCTGGCACGATGAATCTTCTCTGAAATAAAAAATTTTCATTGTCTATGTAAAGCTCTAAGAATTGCCCCTTCCATAGTTTTCTACGATCGCTAAACGTATTCCCCTACTTTGACGCAGCATGTTCGTATCTTCCAGTTTAGATATTAGAAAAAACTCGTCGATAGTTTTACAATAGACTGGAATATTGTTTAGCACAGTCTGGCGGCCTATTTGAACTCCTTATATGGTAATGTTTAAAGAGTTATTATGTTATATTCTTCATTAGAATTATTATTATTTATTTTGTTTATCAAAGAATATCAGTTTTATTTTGCCTCAGACGTTGATTAAATCAATGTACTTAAAAAACAAAGAGCATGTGGTACGCAAATTTTAATAAAATGGTTGCCTGCCAGTAGTAATCCCGCAACAAAACACGTTAGAAGCTATGATGTACTACTGAAATCTCCACCAGCACTGATCGCTGCGCCCTGCGTTGAATTGTTTACACCGGTGTAGGAGAATACAAGGTGCCGCTCATCTATCCCACTATTAGCTCTCAATGTTAAATCTCTTATTAACATTCTTCCTATGGACGGTGTTTGACTTTCCTGATGTGTATAGAGGAATTTATCTAAGAGTACAACCCTTATGAGCGCGAAATACAACTCCAGCAATATTCTAGATTCAGCTAGATTCCCTTATTTATTAATAATGTTATAAAATTGATTAAATAGACAACAACTATTGTAAAACAAGAATTAAAATTATGCTAAAAGTTCTTCAAAAATTGATATACAAATCTTGTCCCTTGAAACCACGAAAGATTAAAAAACACAACAGTTGCTCTGACGTTTTCATAGTCAAGCTATTCAGAGAGAAACTTCATCTCTCTGAACGGACCAGTCCGTTCCATCAAAAAATAAAAATGAAAGATGTTCAGTTTGTCTTTCTTCATTTTTGGTATACAAAGTGGCGGCTCGGGTATAGGCACTGTGGAACTGCAGCACCCCCAATTTCGCTTACGAGTTTTTTCTCAAAATTTTTCGAAGACTTTTCCTTAAACCATTTTTTGTAGAGATTTTAAATTTTCTCTGATTTCTATTTATAGAAATGTCAAGTTTCTTATACGAAGTTACGGGATTTTAAAATTTATTTTAAAATGTTTTTCAAATTTTTGTAAAAATTTTGAAAAAATAATTAAAATTTCAAAATAAAATCTAAATCGAACTCTTCTTGCATTTTAATATTTCTCTAAAAAAATTAATAGCGAATACTCGAGTTTTTACCTGAAATCTCAATTTCAATTTTTTATATAAAAATTTGGGTTGATTCTAGATATTTCGATTTATTTAAGAAAATTTTAATTTTTTTCTATGAAGTTTCCATTTTTTCTAGATATTTTATAAAAAGAAATTTGTTATAAATTCGTATTTTTTCCGAAAATGTTGTCCTTAAAATTTCTTCTGGAAATTTCAATCTCTCCAGATTTTTTTGTTCCTCTAATTTGATTTAAAACTCTCAAGTTTTTTCGCTAGAATTTGATATTTCATAGTTAATTTTATTTTCTAATTTTGATAAAAATGTTTAGCAAAAATCCCTGAAATTTCTATAAAAACGTCAACATTTTGGAAAAACAAGAAATTTTAAGAAAAAATTTAATTTTCATCTCCTTTTGCATTTCGATACTTATTTAAAATGAAATAACAACCGAGTCTTGGATTATTTTCGTAAAATTTCAGTTTGACCCTTTTTATAAAGTATTTCAAATTCTTTCTGAAATTTCAATTTTCTCTAAGAAATTTTGATTTTTTTTCCATGAAATTTGTGTTTTTCTCTAAACATTTTATACAAAGGATTTTTTTTTAAATTCCGACTTTTGCTAGAAATTTTGCCTTTAAAATATTTTTTCTTGTAAAAATTTTGATTTTTCTAATTTGTTTTAGAAATGTTAAAGTTTTTCAAGAAATGTTAATATTTTAAAGCCCCTTTTTTTGTAATTTTGATAAGAAACTGAAAATTATTAAGTACTAGCTGACCCTGGCGAACTTCGTACCACCTCAGAATTAATAAATATTGTGTTGGCTCATTAGCTGAATGAAATTTTACATTAAAATATTTAATACGGTGGCCCTTTTGCAGGTGAATCTTACGCGAAAAACCGCTAAAAACGGGCCATAATCAAAACAGATATAGTGCCATCTACTGAAAACTGATTACAACACATTTACGGTTAGTGTAGGTTGCGGTACATTTCTGTCATGTTCCTGTTGTGAATTAGAGATGGCGCTGTACACGGATTTCTTATAAAACATGTGAATTATTTCAATATTTTAGCCTTTATTCTGCTATTCGAGGCCGAGGCAAATTTATCAAAGCAAAGAACATAAAAATCCGTTCAGCCGTTCTGGAGTTGTAAATGGGGTAACTAAAACGACTTTGTTTTATTTATATAGATAAATTTAGAAAAAATAGAATCCAAATTTGCATAGAAATAAGAAAACTTTGAGAAAAATATTGAAACTTGAAGCTTGTAAATTTTTGTAAATTTTTTGCAATTTGATTTTCTGAATAAAATTACTACTACTGTAGGACCAAAGAAAATTCTAAATCAAAATTTCCAATTTTTCTAAAAATGTTAAATTTATTCTTAAAATTGTAAAGTTCAAATTTAAAGGATAAGAGCAAATTTTGAAGAAAACGCAGACAATATTTCTAGCAAAAATTGAAATTTCTTATTTGTATACAAAATTTTTGAAATAAAGAACAATTTAGGAATCAAAGAAAAAAGAACAATTTATAAAAATAAATTAATTGTCAAAAATATTCTTAAAATTTCAACTTTTAAAGTGGGACTCAACATTTCAACAGTCTCAAAATTTAGAAAATAAAAACAATCAAAATGTTGCAAAAAAATTAATGAACAATTTAATGCGTGAAGTCAATATTTTGAGATTAAAATTTAAATTTTATTAATTTATTTGTACATAAACTGCAAGTTTTTTTTTCGAAATTTGTTTTAAAACTTTGCAGAGTTTTAAAAATCGAAATTTTTGTTACTAGGATTAATATTTATTTTAATATAATAATTAATAAATAATAAATATAAAAATAACACGAAAAAAATTAAATTTAAAAAGAAAAAATCACCAATTATAAAAATAAAGCCAAAGTTATCAAAAAAGCCAAAATTTGGAAAAAGTGGAATTTTTAAAAATTTCGAAATTTTCATAGAAAATCGAATTTCCAAAAGAAAATAACGATTTTGAAAAAAGTTTATATTTTAGAAAAAAGATTAAATTTTTAAAACAGTCGAAATTTTCAGTAATTTTGCGAATGAAAAAAGGCAAAATTCTGGAAAAATATCGACATTTAAAATAAATTGCAGAATTTTTAATTAAATTTTCAAAGAAGCTGAATTTTTGAACATTGGAGAAAACTGAAAATAATCAAAAAATTCGTAATTATCAAAAAGGTTGAAATTTTGAAAAGGTAAAATTTTGGAAAAAGTCGAAATTTTGGGTAATTCAAATTTAAAATAGAAACTCATTTTTTTTAAAGCTGAAGATTTAATTAAAAATGTTCAAAAAACTTATAAATAATATTTTGAAAACAGTTCGAACCTTTAAAAAAAGGTAAAGTTTTCAAATAGAGTCGAAATCTTTAGAAACATTCGAAATTTTACGAATTGGTCGAAAATTTCAAAATGAGTTTTTAAGAAATATCCCACTTAAAAGAAAAAGCAAAATTTTTAAATAAAGGATCGACATTTTGCAAAGAATGTCGAAATTTTCAAAACAGTTGAAATTATAAAAATAATCGAAATTTTTAAATGTTCCAAACATTTTTTATTTTGAAAAATGGCTAAAATTTTGAAAAATTCGAACATTTGAAAAAAACGAAATTTTCAACAAAGTGGGAATTAAAGAAAGTCGAAAATTTCAGCAAAGTGCAGATTTAAGGAAAAGTTAAGATTTTCAAAAAGGAGTCCAAATATTTTGACACTTTGATCTTTCTAAATTTTGAGAAATATACGAAATATAAAAAATTTAAGGATAAGGCAAATATTTTCAAAAACTTTCAAATTTCCAAAAGAAGTCAAAATTTTGAAAATGAAGAAATTTTCAAATAGGTCAAAATTTTATAGTCCAAATTAAAAAAAAATATCAAACCTTTGGAAAAGTAAACACATTCAAAAGATCTGAGAATTATCAAGTTTTTAAAGTTTTCAATAATTAAAAAATATTTACTCAAATTATCAATAAAAACCAAATTTTTCGAAGACTGAATATTGAAAACAAGTCAAAAATTATCAGATAGGTCGAGGTTTTTAAAAGTCGAAATACCTAGAAGTTAAAAGTTTGAAAAAAGTTTAAATTATTGGGAGTTAAAATTTTGAACCAAAGTTGACGATTTTTTAAAAAAGATTGAAATTTTAGGTCAACAAAATTAAAATTTTGAAAAAATGTTACACTTTTCATAAAACATTAAGATTTAAAAACAAAACGAAATTGTGAAAAAATTTCTAAAATTAAAAAGTAGCCAAATTAAAAAAAAACAAAAATAGTCGAAAATGTGAAAAAAGTCGACATTTTATAAAATGTCTCCATTTCAAAAAACCGAAACTTTGCAAAAATAGTCGAAATTTTGTGAAATGTTTGACATTAAAAAAACAGTCGAAATTATTAAGAATCGAAATTTTTAATAAAAATATTATAATTTTTCCAAAAAAAAAAAAAAAATAAAACTTTGAAAAAGATCGAAAATTTAAAAAGTCAAATGTCCAGTTTTAAAAAATTTTACATTTTCAGAAAAAATAAAAATTTTCAAAGGGTGAAAATTTTGAAAAAATGTACTTAATTTTCAAAAAAAAATACAAAAAAACAAAACACCGTAAAGAGTGTACACAGATTTTCGGAAAAGTCAATACTTAAAAATAAAATAAAGTTGAAATTACAAGAAAAAAGTCTAAATTTTGGAATACAATCGAAATTTGGAAAAAATCCAGTCTATCACAAAACCGACATTATTCAAACATTTTCATTGTCAAGTTTTCTAAGAAATATAAAATTTACGAAAAGTTACATTTTGAAAATGCCGAAATTTTAAATAGTTAAAATTTTGACGAAATCGACATTTTGGATCAAACATAAAACGCTAAACATTGTCGCAGCACCCCCATTTGCTTTGGCTACGAGCCGCCACTGTATACAAATGTTGTCCTCTGAAATTAAGAAAGAGTAAAAAATACAACAGCAGTTGCTCTAACGCGTTTCGATAGCCAAGCTATCATCTTCAGAGAATTACTGGACAAAATTTGTATATCAATATTTGAAAATCACCAAGGACCAGTCCGTTCCACCAAAAAAGTCCATCATTTTGATAGTAGCTGGAATCCTAGACCGGAAAACTCTGGATAAAACTTCCGGTCCTATATACACATGCATCAGGCATAATGTCAGGACTGTCCAACCCATTGTCTTACACATTATAATTTATTACTTCCCCTCTACGCATAATTTTGTATATTGCATTGCATTTTTTTGAGCTAGTGAAAATCGTACTCTATGTGAATTACCTAAATAGATTTAAAAAGAGACCCGAGCGCCTTCAGAGCTGGTTATCTAAGAGCTACAGCGATTCATAATAAAAAAAATGTGCATCCGTTCATAACTTATCATTTCCTACATAGTGAACTTATTCCTTCCAAGCTTCAAAATTCTAAAATGATAATTACCACTTCAATCGACACTCCTGGATATGTTCCGTTCATTTCAACGAGAGATCTTAAAAAGTTGTCTTCGTTCACTCTGGAATATTTCCACCAACTTATGAGCATCTTCACTTTCACTTTGTTTTCTATTGCTGCCTTTCTGATGACGTCATCAATAACTGGCCAAAACTGTACTTTGGGGCCGTACAGCATCAGCGGAAAGTAGTCCATCACTGATATGTATATGAATTTTTCAGCATGTTCGATAACATTTACCAAAGCGTCAATGTCTTCGGTACGTCCATTTGGACTGAATGGTGGTGGGGAGCTCTGCAAACCAAAATATGTTCAGAGAATATTTTTTGTATATCATTGTTTTAGAGTCAAGTACTTGTTACATATTTACATATTTAAAAAAAAAGGAAAATGGATATTAACAACTCACAGAAATGAACGTTTGGAAAGTATCGTTTCCCAACGTTAAATTTAGAGGTGTTTCCATATTTATAGCCGTGCTATAGCTTGAAGGCCACTCCGGTGGTATTTTAGCATCTTTTTCACCTAATGCCCAGTATACCTACGACATATCGAATCAATAGGATCCTTTGCGAGTGGACTGTATTAAAAATTTTTTTTTCTTGAAGTATTTGGAACTCACATCAAATATTTTTCCTGTATCTTCTGCCAAGCAAGAGCAGTTGTAGGCTGATATTCCCATTTCTTTAACCTGGAAGAATAAAGAAATATAGTTAGCTTTACAAAAAAATCACAATAGGTGACGAAATTGTAGATTCTCATGTTTGGAGTTCACACCCTTTAGCTCTCTTGGATTCAATTTAAAGAAAAGCGATTCGCCTAATTGATGACTAGAGTTGAATGACCGATTCTCTCGAAACACTAGAGCACAGGTGTATGGTTGGTGACTTCTCTCTTTTCTACAAGTACTATCATGGAAGATGCTCGCAGGAACTAATAGGATTGATCCTCCCAAGGGCAAGATTCTTGAGGCGCACTAGACAGTCGGAGACAGCAAATTCCTGTGCGGCCCAGCTTGACACAGTGAGGACTTCTGTCTACTGAGACTCTTTTTTCTATAGAACTTCCAAGTTATGGAACTTGTTACGGAAAGGAATTTTCCCCAAAAATTACAACCTATCCTTGTTTAAGAAGGCGGTTCATCGCCATCTATTCTTGTTTCCGCATCCTACTCGCAGTGCTTTGAAAGCATAATGGGGTTATCCTTTGCGAGTCATTTCTCAAAATTTGTTTTTTTTTTCTATTTTCGAGTTTTTTAATTTAAATTTGCTTCATTTTTGTTTTATTTCTCTAAATTAATGTAGGCTTCTCGAAGTTAGGTTCTCAAAATTTCAAGTTTGTCTTTTTAACTTGTACTTCATTTTCAAAAATTCGCCTTTGGTATTTAAAGGTTAACTCGATTTCTTTCAAACTGAGAATTATTTTTATAGTTTAGATTTCGAATTTTCATTTGCGGTATTAATTCCAAAACTTCGCCTTTTTCCTATAAACTATGAATTTTTTCAAAATTCCAACTTTTTTCACGAAGAGTTTGTAAATTAAATTTTTATTTTCAAAATTCTAACTTTTCCTTGATATCGAGAAAGTATTTTTTGTTGTTGTAAATTTTGAATTTTGTTTTAATTTCTATATTTTAATCCAAATTTTGAATCAACTTAGTGAAACTGCGAATTTAAACTAGAAACTTTATTCTGTACATTTCAGGTTACACTCGAAACATTCATTTTTTTCTAAACTCTTTATTTTAATTTCGTAATTTTGGGGATCGTTTTGTAAATTTGCAATTTAAACCCAAAAAATTTAAATCAAATTTGATGAAGATAAAGAAAGATCCTTAAGGACAAGTTTTTGACGCATACAAGCCCGTCGGAGACAGCAAATTCCTGTGCGGTCCAGCTTGACACAACTACGAAGATTCTTCTTTCTATAGAATTTCCAAGCTATGGAATTCATTACCGAATGGAATTTTCTATGAAAATTATAACTTATCTTCATTTAAAATGGCAGTTCAGCAATGCTTCGAAGCCAAAAGAGGGTTGGCCTTTACGAGTGTATTGAACTTAAAAAAAATCTCAAAAACAAAGCAAGTTTACTTGACAGCACCGCTATTTACCTGAGATGTAAGTTGCGCCGCCTGGTGTCTGTAAAAAGTCTGATAGCCCTCATTATGAGGAAATAAAGGTGACATTTTGGAACAATACAGAATTTACAAAAAACTTGGCTGTAAAGCTGAAATTTTAGGATAACTATTTCAACAAAACTCGAAATTCGTAAAAAAATATTTTTGAAATTTCGAGAAAAACTCTATATTTCGAGACTAAATAAATTCCAAAAAATTCAGGTTTGTCTAGTGAATGTTAAAATTGAAAGTTTAAAGATATTTTTTCAACAAGTTCAAACTTTATATAAAAAAAGTGAGGTTTAATTTTTAAAAAACTCGAAATTCGTAAAAGAATATTATTGAAATTTTTATTTTAAGTTTAATCCACTCGCAAAGGGCAAACCCATCATGCCTTCAAACCACTGCGAGTAGGATGGGGAAACAAGGATAGATGGAGATGAACCGATTTCTTAAACAAGGATAGGTTGTAATTTTTGGGGAAAATTTTTTTCGGTAATAAGTTCCATAACTTGGAAGTTCTATAGAAAAAAGACTCTCCATAGACAGAAGTCCTCACTGTGTCAAGTTGGACCGCACAGGAATTTGCTGTCTTCGACTGTCTAGTATGCTTCAAGAACCTTGCCCTTGGGGGGATCAATCCTATTAGTTCCAGCGAGCATCTTCCGAGATAGTACTTGTAGAAAAGAAACAAGTCACTAACCATACGCCTGTGCTCTAGTATTTCGAGAGAATCGGTCAGGCTTTCGTCATCAATTAGGCGAATCGCTCTTCCTTGAATTGAATCCAAGAGAGCTAAAATGTGTTTGGGGCTGAACTCCAAACATGAGAACAGTATTCTAGGTTGGCCTAATTTGAGCTTTGTACAGTGTTAATAGGTGATGAGATGTGAAGTACTTTTTAGCTCTAAAAAGAAAGCCTAGCTTCTGAGAGGCGGATTTGGCAATGGCGCGCACGTGATCGTCCCAAGAGAAGTTAGTGCTCGCATTCACTCCTAGGATAGGTAGATTAGATCCCATCGGAAGGATTTTGCCGTCCATTAGTATGTTTGTTGCATTATCCTTTGATGTTTTCGAAGAGAAAACCGCGGCTTGACTTTTTGAAGCATTGAAGTCGACAAAGTTGTTCTTATCCCATTTCAGAAAAATCTCGAGATCGCGATTAATCGTACATATCTGCTGCTTCCTGAGTCGATCTGAAGCAGCGATAGATAATGGTTTGTCGGAGAAAAAATATGACACAAGGTTACTATCATCTGCCTAGCTGTAAATACGATTGAAAGTTGAAGCTAAGAGATCGTTTATGTGTACCAGAAATAGAGTGGGAGACAGAACAAACCCCTGAGGTACCTCTGCGTTAATCGCAAATGTCTCGGATGAGATGCCATCGACGACGACCTGAAGAGATCTCTCAGCGAAAAAATTGAATATCAAATAACAGAGTCCAGGAGGAAGACCATAAGATGTTAATTTGGCGAGAAGGGATCGGTGCCAGACTCTGTCGAAAGCTTTTGAGATATACAACGCCACAATCCTAGCCTCACCATGTTTTTCCATAGCTGAGTTACAGATATGAGTAACATATGCCAGTAGATCGCCAGTGGAACGTTGTTGTCTAAAACCGTATTGCCTGTCGGAGATGATTCTATTTTCCTCCAGATATTTGAGAATCTTAATGTTGATAACCTTTTCCATCACTTTAGATATAACGGGTAACAAAGATATAGGGCGATAGTTAGCCAGATTCCTTTTTCCCTTTTTAGGGACAGGCTGCATCCTAGCAGATTTCCAGATGTTAGGGAATACACCTTTGTTGTAAGAGAGTGTGAAAAATTTGCTTAATACAGGTGTCAACTCTGGGGCGCACTTCTTAAGAACACTAGTGGGAATACCATCAAGGCCAGAAGCTTTCGAGGTGTCGAGCTCAAGGAGAATCTTCCTGATTGTGCGTTGTCTGAAAACAACTTCAGGCATCGAAGTGCCAATCTTAGGAGGAATAGGAGGTTCTGCGTTTCGAGAATCAAAATTGGAATTTTCAGCAAACATTAAGGTTAACATGTCAGCCTTTTCCTTGGAGGTAGGTAGTAGCAATATTGCTATTTTCATCGAGTAAAGGTGAGAAATTTGAAGATTTAAAGTTCTTTCCAATGGACTTTGCAAATCCCGAAAAGGACCTGGAACCGTTCGGACAGTTGATAAGCCTCTGGCGCGAAATCACTTTTTGCCTCGTCAATAACCCGTTTACAAGAATTTCGTGCATCTACAAATATGGTCAGAGTCTCGACTGAGGGATTATTTCGCCAACGACGATATGCACGATTTTTTCAGGAGACAGTCCAAGCACATTTTTTACTGAACCAAGATTTAGTGGAGGCAGACTTCCTTTGGGAGTGGGGAATTGAGATACCAATCAGGATAGTTTCCACGATGGATTCCGCGACTAAGGAAGGGTTGTCTGAGTTAAAGCAGACTTCCTGCCATGGGAAAGATGCAAAGAAGTCTCTTAATTCTTCCCAGTTTGCCGAGTTAAAGTGCCAAACTCTATTGGACTGCGTCTGGGAAGGAGGTGGTATGTGAAACGAGCGAGAGGCTGCTACAAGCTTGTGATACGAATTTCCAAGCGGTGATGTCACAGAGATTTTATATGAATTTGGTGAATTTGTAAGGAAAAGGTCGAGTAGATTAGGTTTATGAGTATCTACACCAGGAATTCTTGTGGATTGCTCAACTAATTGCGATAATCCACAAGTGATGACGAAAGCCTCTGGCATCCTTCTCGCGTCATCAGTTCGGGAAGAAAACCTTAACCAGGGGATGTCGTGTACGTTGAAGTCACTGAGAAAGACAACCTCGGCGTTTGGATAATTCGTCTGTAGATGATCAAAGGTTACGCAGAGGTAAGAGAAGAGCTGTCTGTATGAGGGATCGTTTGGAGATAAATAAAGTGAACAAATAAAGATTACTTCGCTTTTGGAACAGATTTTCAGCCAAATCACATCATGATCAGCAGATTCCAGTGCTTCTTCTCGTTGACAGGACAGGCCGCTTCGCGTAAAAACACAAATGGAGTGTATTGATGGATGGGAAGACTTCGGTTTCTGTCAGAGACAGCACATGGGGTCTTTCATTCTGAAGGTGTTGATGAACCGAGTTTAGATTTGAGTTTAGACCCCGAATGTTACAGAATTGGATTTTGAATGAATTTCTAGAAAAACTCGACATTTCGAGATTAAGTCGAAATTTCCAAAAAATTCAGTTTTATCTAGTAAATGTTAAAATTAGGAGTTTAGAGTTCTTTTTTCAAAATACTCAAACTTTATGTAAAAAAATTGAGGTTTAACTTGAAATTTGAGAAGAAGCAGCAATTGCGAGATGAAAGGCTTTCGAAAAAAAAAAGAATCGAAATTTATCAAAAAAAAAAGAAAAGAACATTTGTTGAAATAAAAATGAAAACTTCGAAACAAAAATTAAATTTGTAAGAATAATTTTTAAACCTTTTACTTCAACCTCTTATTTCATGCTTTTTCTAGAACTCTCTAAGCAAAAAGTAGAAGAGCCAACCTTTTTCCAAAATACTAAGTTTAATATTGAATTTTTTAAACTTCTTTTTTATAAATTTCAAATCAAAGTCGAAATTTTGACAATAAAAAAGTCAAAATTACGAAGAATTATTAAAAAAATGTTTGTAAAATTTTTGTCTTTAATCTCAGAATCTTCGATTTTTTGTTGTTAAAAATTCGACTTTAAATCATATAAATTTTATGCTATTTGAAAAAAAAAAGGAAAATTTGGTGCTGAAAACATATTTATATGAAAATATTAAAAATGGGAAAGCTTGAAATTTCGAAAAAGATTCATAATTTTTGTAAAATGTTACCTAAAAATTGAAAACAATTGTACGTTTTCCTAGATAGGTGTCCACGGTAAATGTCAATTCCGAGTCCCCTCTCGCAATAATTCGAGAAAACACATTGTTACTGCAGTTGATCCTGATTTATTAGATTTATATAAACCAATGCCAAAATTGGTTAAAATTATCCACCTCTAAAGCTCTACAAACTAAAATTACGAACTGAAATTGATAACATAGTGTTCGTTTTAGTTTCAAAACTAACTTTGCTGAATCGTAAGGCGACTGTAAGTTACGAAAATGCAATTAGTGCACGAGTTGCCTTTTATTATTACAGTGTTTAGGAAATAAACGGAAGTGAATGTCATGTTATCTTCGAAGGATATCGATTAGTTTAATGCACGTGTTTTAAACGGTATTATCAAAATCTACGTTACCTCTGCACCAAACTTTACAACCCTGACATCATTATCCATTAGACAAATGGATCGATATGTTCATAAAAAGGGTTCAACGGACGTCTAGTGGCATTGAAAAAAATATAAGTAATACCTAAATGAATATTGATTCGGCTTTATACATTTTTTAGACACTGTAAGTAATCCTTCGGGAATTATTTACGTATCGTAAATCGGTGGGAAGGACTTTTAATGGACCTTCAATATTTTATGTAAACAAACACGCTCTACATAAATTACGCACAAAATGGGCTTGGTTTGCAAAGTAAAAAGAGAATAATAGCAAAGACGTAGTAATCTGAAACGATAGTCAATACAACTGATGATCGAAACCAAAACGAAAACTTTAATGTAGATTATAATCCTCTTATTTACTTTAAAAGCGAGATTTTTTTAATTTTAATGGTGACACCATTAAAAAATATTAAAATTTAAACTCTTTTTCTCCAAATTTTGATTCTAACCCCAATAAGTGCACTTTTCTCTCAAAAGAGATCGAGAGAGTGCAAAAATTTAAAAAATTCTTCCTATTAATGTAAGCATTACATTACCATTTAAATTTTTATGCATCTGTCGTTTTGTTTCTTCCGTGGAGTGCTAAACATTATCTAAATATCCAAGGCCTATTTCAGGTTCTAATTCGAGATTGTTTGCAAGGCTCCCTGCAGAATGAGACCTTGCAGATGCACATGATGCATCTGCCTAGTTCCGGAAGTGATTCGATACGTTTTAGCATGTGAAAGAAAAGAAAAGAAGAACAAATAAGTTACCTGTGTGAGCGATCGCCAGTCCATATTTGCGCTTCCAATGTAGAAATGCTTCCTATCTACCAACCAAAACTTCGTATGGAGTACACCACCTCCAAGCAACTGAGCAAAATTCAAACTTCTAACTTCTGCCGCCTTTCTCTTGACCAGAAGCTCAGTATCAACATTGGGCATGCTTTGGGAGGGTGAATTTTGTGCTATTTTAATTTTAATGCCCTTATCTGTTCCAGCCTTTAAGAGGGCTTGAAATACTGTTTCACCCTAAAACAACACGTTTGATAGAGAATTAATTAATTTGGAAATTCATGGCTTCTACAATTTTTCATTCCCCGAATATTACTTTTGAATTAAAATTTTGCCACTCCCTCCTATATTTTGGTGTTATTATTACGAGGAGTTTAAGAAACAATGGATGACAGAGGTATAAAAGCCTTTGGAAATATTTACCTTTATGGAAGAAGGATCAGGATATACTTCAGACTGTCGAAGAGTCCAATAAAAAGACGCTATCTCGATAGTTTCCGTGGCAGAATCTATCAAGTCTAACCATGTATCATAGGTGGAAGGATGTTCGATAGTACTATTAAATATGAGGCCTTCTGGTATACTTTCTACTAGAGATAACCTGAAGTGATCCACGTTGCAATACATAGTTATCGGTCAGTTTCGACCGTTACTCACCTGCAAGAACTTTGACATTCTTCTAACGGTTTTTTGTTGATTGCTTCTAAGGCCCTTTCAGCGGCTGCATCTAATAAAGGTAAAAGAACTACAAGGAAGATCAAGATGCATATAATAGAAATCGGGATGCACGATGGCCTGCACCATCGATTCTTCTGCGACCACCTGAAAAAAAATTAACAGATTTTGATCAGGACAATTTAAAATTAGGAAATGCACGTGTAAAACTTACATTTCAGTTTTAAAAAGGACAGCACATATTTGAGATTATTTACGGATTTGGGCTATATAAGCGATTAATCTCTTTGATAAAGATCGTTTTTAAAAGTTGTTATTGCAGATAAGAGTACCAAAAATTATCGATTGATTGCTATTAATAATTATTTTTTAAAGAATATTTCTTATAAATGGTTGAGTAAATATTGAGACGATGCTTTTTCGTGAAATAAAATGAATTATTAGTTTACGAATTGTTCAAATTAGATCTTTTTTAACAATTCTGTTTACGTGCCTTCTATTATTTAGTGTTGCCCTAAGGTTATATTAAATTTATGTTTTTTACAAGTCAGTTTCAAAGTTCAGTTTACAATATTCTATTTTTATTCCGTTGCGATGGGATTTTCTTTCAAATTTCAATAATTTTTCAACTGTTTATTCTGATAAGAAATTAACTTTATAGTACACTTTAAAACGAAAAGGTTGTTAATCTCGACGAAGCTCTAGAGTCAGAATATCAGGCTGAAGCGCTGAGTGAACATAGTGACACCTTATTAATTTATGATAGTTTTTTGCTAGATTTATTGAAATTTTTATAAGCATAGATAGGATTTGCTTCAGAAGAGGCAACGTTCATTTTAATAAATTTATGAAAAAACGACGTAATTTACAGCTGAATGTACATTTTTATTCATCCGTCGAAATTTTAAAAATTATTTTTCTCGGAATTTTTACATTTTTGTATTTAAATTGTGTGCATTTCGAGAACAAAGTTCAATTTTCCAAGAAATACTTCTTTCGAACTTAAAAAAGAAATATTTTTCCATATTACTCATGCGTTTTTTAAAATTGACGCATGATTTTCAGAAAATAAAAAAAAATTTCAATACAAATCTTGTCCCCTGAGAGATCTCTCTGAAGATGATAGCTTGGCTAACAAAATGCGTTAGAGCAACCTTTGTTGTGTTTTTTAATCTTTCTTGGTTTCAGGGGACAATTTTTGTATTTCAATTTTTGAAGATAACCAAGGACCGGCCTGTTCCACCAAAATTGAGAAAAATTGTAAACTTCGCCTAAATATGTTATTTAAAGAGTTTTTCAAAATTTAGACTTTTAAAAACAAAATTTCGAGAAACGGCTGAAAATTCTAAACTTAAAAAAGAATATATCTTTCTTGGTTTCAGGGTACAAGATTTAAATTTAATTTTTGAAGATAACCAAGAACCAGTCGGTTCAACCAAAAAAAAAAATAAATAAATAAAATAAATTTGAGAAAATAAATAAAGTTTGAGAAGTCTTAATTTAAAAAAAAACAAAAAAAAAGAATTTCGACAAAAAACGTAAAATTTCATAAGATATCATTTTTCATAATTATAACTTTTTATATAAATTTTAAATAATCTTAAAAGATTTAGAATTTCCCAAAAAATATGTTACCCGAAGTTTCCAGGAAAATATTTTTGCCTTGTTTTATTAAAATTTTGACCTGATTTCCAGAAAATAGAAAAGGTTGGAGAAAAAAATCGAAATTTCGATAAAAAGGCGAATATGTAGAAAAAAACCCTAATTCTAAAAAAAAATAGAAAATGCCGAATTCAAGAAATTTTCCTAAAAGCCAAATTTCGATGAATTAAAAAAAGACGAATTTTAAAAAGTTTGAAATGTTGACAAAAAGCCCCCAATTTTTGGAAATAACTCAAAACATAATGTAAAGTCACATTAAAAAAAAATGGCGAAATATAGGAATGCATCAAAATTAGAAAAAAGCGTATTTTTCAAAAGAAACTATTTTAAAAATACCAATTTTCAGAAAAACGGCGAATTTTCGAAAAAAAAAAACAAACTAATTTTGAATGATGAAAAATTCCAAATTTCCAGAAAAATACTGAACTTAAAAAAAACGACATTTTTCAAAAAAAAACAATTTTTTTTTAAATTTGAAAATCGAGAAATTTCAATAAAAAAGTTGAAATCTTCCAAAAATATTTTGTCTCAAAATTTACAAATACATAAATATTGTTTTTCAAATTTTTACATTAAATTTCTAGAACGCACATTTTCAGGACACAATTCGAAATTCGCAGGAAGTGAGATAAAAAAATTCTAATTTTCATAAAAAGCCGAGTTTTGGGAAAACTCGATAAGAAGACGAATTTCGCAGAAACCTTCTAGCTGAATTTTAGGCATGAAGTAAAAATTTCCGGCAATTGGGATTTAAAAACCACGATTTTCAGAAAAAGCGAAATTTTCAGAAAAAAAATACGAAATAACGAAACTTTTTTTCGAAAGGAAGAAAAAATCATTTCGAAAACTCGAAGTTTAGTAAACAGTTGAAAATTTCCGGACAAAGTTGAAATAAAAAAAAAACATCTACTTTAGGAATAACATAGAAATTAACAAAGGTGAATTTTTCAAAAAAAAAAAAATATTAAGAATTTGTAGAAAAGTCAAATGTTGAAATAAAAATGGATATTTTTTGAAAAAGATTCTGTCTGTTCCATACCTATAAATATTTTCTTTTCATTATATGAAGGGGGGAACCTGCAATCTTTATATTATTGTTATTATTATTTTTTAATTGTTTTTTAATGGTATGAGATGCTATTAGCAGAATTTACTTTTGTAAATTTACATTTTATTTTCGAAATTTTGGACTTTCTTTGAAATTAATTTTGGGTGACTTTTAATTCAAAATTTCAGCTTTTTTAGAAACTTTTACTTCTCGAACCTCGACTGTAAACCCTACGTATTAAACCCAAATATATCGACATTTTTATTAATGCTTTGAAGCTTGTTTTAGAAACTTGGACGTTAATAAAATTTTCTTTCAATTTTTGATTTTTTCCTATAATTTCCATTATAAATTCGTCATCTGGATAGAATTATTTCACACATCTTTCCTGTTATTTTCGAAATTTCGCCATCAATCAACAATTTTAAAATTTTGAGTTTAAATTCACTTCAAAAAAGAAAAGATGGATTTAAAAAAAAACATGAAATTCATTTTGCAATGAAAGTCAACATTTTCATTTAAAAATGTGAACAATGCAAAACATTCGAAAAAAACCCCTTTGTCTTCATTTCCTCTCTTGGTTGCAGTGCATTCGAAATTATCAGAGAAAAAAGTCGAAATTTCGAAATTCAAGGCAAACATTTTGGAAAAAACTATAAAGAGAACTCGACAAATGTTAAAATATCAAAAGTAGTGACGTAACGAATATTCGCATTCGCATTCAAGAATATTCGCATGTTTTTTAATATTCGCATTCGTATTCGCAAGAAATTATGCGAATATATTGCGAATGTATTTAGCAATAAGATGGGGAATTATTTATGAAATAACAATGCAACTGCTAAGGCAAGGTTTCTTAAACTAGGCTCCATCGACCCGTGAGGCATCCTTGAGGGACCATACCATGAGGTGGGGGTCCATAGGTAGCGTAGCTCCCAACATTCAATAACTGATGTAGTAATTTATCCAATCCGACCGAATAAAAAGTATTTTTAAATTCCCTACTAACTAGTTAAAATAAGGTAGAGGGGGACAGTTGCTCTCCCCTGGTTCATACAGCCAACCGAAAATTTATATTCCCAACTGCGGGAATTCTTTTCCAAAAATTTTCATTTTTTTATGAAAATTAGCCTTTCCTTGAAATCTCGACATTCTCCGGAAATTTCGACTTTTTTCTCAAAATATTCTCTCACTAAATTTCTCTTTTTATTTTGAACTTTCGAATTTAATCTAAAATTCGACTTCTTTATCACCATCGGACTTTCTCAAAATTTCAAATTCTTATCTCAAAATCCGTGTTTTATTTTTCAAAATTTCATTTCCTAAAATTCGAGTTTTTTTTTTGAAAATTTGGACTTTTGTTTTAACTTTCTTTAACTGCAAATTTCGATTTGTTTAGGTATCAAACCTCGCCTTTTTTTTCGAAACTTGATAGATCTTTAATGAAAAAGAATTTTTATAAAAATACAAAAATTACAGAAAGTTGAAATTCCAACTTGTTTCTTCAAAATTTCAATATTGGATATTTTCTAACGTGACATTGGAGCAGAGGAGCTTATCTTTTACTCAGGCAGTCGTTAAAAAATAAATATTCAGTGGAGAAATGTTCTTGAAATTTCTACTATTTCTCCGAACATTTTAGACAAAATTTGACTCTCGCGAGTTAAATTTTCAACTTTTTTCTGGATATTTCGATCTTTTTCTCAAAATATTATACAGCTATTCCTCGAAATTTTGATTTTGGTTTAGAATTTGTTTGGGTTCTCGAAACTTTCGATTTTTAAATCGAAAATCGGCTTTTTCTCAAAATTTCGATATTTTTCAAATTTTTCCAAATGTCAGGTTTTTTTATTAAATTTGATTGCCTGAAAATTCCAAATTTATCCCAAAAGTAGGATTTTTATCATAATTCGTCCTTTGCTAAATTACGAATTTATATCTACTTAAAATTCTACTTTATCCTCTACAAATTTTTCTTCAAATTTTCTCTGAACCGGAAAATTGAACCTGTTTCTCAAAATTCGTCTTATTCTTGAAGTTTCGACTAAATGTCTTATGTTTCTACAAATTTTTACTTACAATTGAGCTTTTCATCCAAAATTCGACTTCCCAAAATTTTATTTTTCTAAAATTGGACTGAAATTTTAACAAAAACATAAGAATTTTGAGAATAATATTTTTAAGTAACTTAGGAAAAACATTTCTTGTAAATTTCAAGATTACTTTTAAAAACTGGGTTTTTCTGGAAATTGAGATTTTTTCACAAAATTCTTTAAGTCCCAGTGAAAAATCCAACATTCGCTTTCGTGAATGTAAAAAAAACCAACATTCGTTAGATTCCCAAAAAACATAGTCAAGCTTTCGAAAATAAGGTGAAAATTTCTTGGGTTTGTGATCGTACTTTTCAGAAAAAAAGTAAACGTTGTAAGTGTAAATAGGAAAATTTGAGGAAAGAGGTTCCAAAAGATATTTACCTATTGGTATTCAAAGTCAGGATACAGATAAAATGAAATTGAGGATGGTTGCTCGAAGACGAAACATCGAATGAAAAAACTGATGGCCCACTATTAAAGCTTACCCAATGTTGAACTGATAACATTTCCTTAGATTTGCTCCATCCTTTAAAATAACGTTAGAAAAAATAAAATAATAAACCCGTTGCGTTTTTATGAATAATTCATAAAATAAAAATCCTGTCGACTGTTTCTAGGCACCAGTTTGCTAGTCTTTTAATTGCCCATCTTTTTGCTCATTTTCCTAATTCATATCTCATGGTTTTTTCGACAGGCCTAGGGTTGCCATATTTTTTAAAAAAGTTTAATCCACTCGCAAAGGGATTAGATCCCATCGGAAGGATTTTACCGTCCATTAGTATGTTTGTTGCATTATCCCTTGAGGTTTTTTTAGAGAAAACCGCGGCCTGAGTTTTTGTAGTGTTGAAGTCGACCAGATTGTTCTTAGCCCATTCCAGAATAATCTCGAGATCCCGATTAATCGTCTGTATCTGTTGTTCCGTTAGTCGATCTGAAGCAGCGATAGATAATGGTTTGTCGGAGAAAAAAGATGACACAAGGTTACTACCATCTCCGTAGCTGTATATAGGATTGGAAGTTAAAGCTAAGAGATCGTTTATGTGTAACAGAAATAGAGTAGGAGACAGAACAGACCCCTGAGGCACTCTGCGTTAATCGCAAATGTCTCGGATGAGATCCCATCGACGAAAGAACGATTGAAGAGATCTGTCAGCAAGAAAATTGGATATCAAATGACAGAGTCCAGCAGGAAGACCATAAGATGTTAATTTGGCGAGAAGAGATCGGTGCCAGACTCTGTCGAAAGCCTTTGAGATATCCAATGCCACAATCCTAGCCTTACTATGTTTTTCCATAGCTAAGTTACAGATATGAGTAATATATGCCAGTAGATCGCCAGTGGAACGTTGTTGTCTAAAACGTTGTTGCATCTCGGAGATGAATCTATTTTCCTCCAGATATTTGAAAATCTCGATTTTGATAACCTTTTCCATCACTTTAGGTATAACGGGTAACAAAGATATAGGGACAGGCTGCTATCTAGCAGATTTCCAGATGTTAGGGAATACACCTTTGTTGTAAGAGAGTGTGAACAATTTGCTTAGGACAGGAGTCAACTCTGGGGCGCATTTCTTAAGAACAATAGTGGGAATACCATCAAGGCCAGAAGCTTCCGAGATGTCGATCTCAAGGAGAATCTTCCTGATTGTGTTTCGACTGAGGGATTATTTCGCCAACGACGATATGCGCGATTTTTGCAGGAGACAACCCGAGCACATTTTTTACTGAACCAAGATTTACTGGAGGCAGACTTCTTTTGGGAGTGGGAAATTGAGCATTCCATACCAATCAGGATAGTTTCCGTGATGGATTCGGCGACTAAGGAAGGGTTGTCTGAGTTAAAGCAGACTTCTTGGCATGGGAAAGATGCAAAGAAGTCTCTTAATTCTTCCCAGTTTGCAGAGTTAAAGTGCCAAACCCTACGGGACTGCGTCTGGAAAGGAGGTGGTATATGAAGCGAGCGAGAGGCTGCTGCAAGCTTGTGATCCGAATTTCCAAGCGGTGATATCACAGAGATTTTATACGACGTTGGTGAATTGGTAAGAAACAGGTCGAGTAGATTAGGTTGATGGGAATCTACATCAGGAATTCTTGTGGGTTCCTCAACTAATTGCGATAGTCCACAAGTGATGGCGAAAGCCTCTACCACCCTTCCCGCGTCGTCAGTTCGGGAAGAAAACCTTAACAGGGGATGTTGTGTACGTTGAAGTCACCGAGAAAGACAACCTCAGCTTTTGAATAATTCGTCTGTAGGTGATCAAAGGTTACAAAGAGATAAGAGAAGAGCTGTCTGTATGAGGGATCGTTTGGAGACAAATAAAGTGAACAAATGAATATTACTTCGTTTTTGGAGCAGATTTTCAACCAAATCACATCATGATCAGCAGATTCTAGTGTTTCTTCTCGTTGACAGAACAGGTCGCTTCGCGTAAAAGCACAAATTCCCCTCTTGTGTCGAAATTTTGACTGCAAGTGTAGTTAGGGCAAAGCAAATGGACTGTATTGATGGATGGGGAGACTTGGGTTTCTGTCAGAAACAGCACATGTGGTCTTTCCAAATTTCCCGTTCTCATATCTCTCGTATTTTCTGGGTTTGCCCGTATTTTGGTCAAAAAAAAAATCTTCTAACACTTTTTTTCATCATTATTTTACGTACGTCTGTAGATAATTCAACCATTATTTGAGACATATGAAGATCGTTTTTTTTGCTCATTAAATTTCCCCAGACAATAAAATGCTGCTTTTAATGATCTCCCGTAAAATATTGCAAAACAAATTTTTTATATACCAATCTCCCGTGAATCCGAAAGTTAAAGGTGGCAACATTAGAGAGACCTATACTGGCCCCCCTTATCTTGGACAGTACAATTAATTACCTTCTATCTGGGCTACTTTCTGGGTCTGATGGTGGTAAAAATCCTCCTCCCCATAGCTCGGTGTCGTCATCATGATGGGCTTGAGCTCCTTCAAAGACAGTCTGAAATTTTATTTAAATCAATTGTTATATTATTTACATAATAAATTAAAACACAATTTAAACAATGCAATCAATCAATTTAACATGCGTTGTAGGCGGTACCAAGTGTACGAGAATGTTATAATGCGACTCAGAATTTACAATTGTCAACAGACAGTGGCGCAAATAGTGGAGGGTTGGACGCCCGCCTCGTCGATCAGGCATTTTTAATTGTTACACATCTGACTCATAGATACTATTCTGTTAACAGTAGCATGTTGGTAACGCAACACGTGCAATTGGTGACGCAACATTGGCATATTGGTGACGCAACATTGGCATATTGGTGACGCGAAACCATAATATTGTCTCTTATCCAAAATCACTGAGGCTCTTAAACAAGTTTGAACTTCGAAAATTCGATTTTCGAAGTCGAATTTATTTTCAAGTTTAAAATAAAAATTTCGACGAAAGTCGAAATGTTGAGTTTAGGGTCGAAATTTTAAGAACAAATGCGAAGTTTCTGGAAAAAATCAATTTAGAGGGAAACTGGAGATTTTTAAAATGAAGTATTTTTTTATTTTTCTAGGTTTTTGTTTTCCCTTTCAACTTTAAGATTTGAAACATAATGTAAATTTTGAAAAGTTGAAGAAAATGTCTAAATAAAAAAAAACCATTCGATATCTTTAAGAGTTTAATTATGGAATTTTTAAACATGGATATTAGATATTTTTTTACAAATCTAGAGTTTTTTAGAATTTAAATGTTTTTTTTCTCAAACTATCTACTAATAAATTTGAAATCTTATTTGTTATCGAATTTTTATCGAAAATTCGGATTTTTGTTCCGATTTTGTTAGTTTAATTGAACTTGAAGGAAAGGGGAGTTATTTTAAAGTTTGCATAAGGGCAGCTGATACAAATTAACTTTTGTTAAAATTAAAATTAGTAGCAGTAGCGTACCTAAAGGCGGAGGTAGGGGGCGTCATTTTTTTATACTTTTATCTGAATTAGATATCTGCTAATAAATTCTTTTGATTTTGGTTGACTCAGAGGGTAATAATTTGATGGCCGCCCTGATGCCAATCATGTATGTAATACTTATTACATATATAATGCCAATAACTGTAGAAATGTATTGACTATTTCTAGCTTAAATTGTACCCTTCACCTTGTTTATTAGTAATAATAATGCATCCAATACAATTTTGAAAACTTACTCCTTTAGTTCCCATTAAACGCACTGATTTTAATTTCATTTTGTTATGGTAGGTATTTAGTAAAAAATAGTTATAAATAAATTTACTACATTTGGAAGATCTGATTAGTAAATTATAAATATTAACATACAAATTAAGGTACAAAATACTACACAACGTAACAAAATAAAATCAGTTTCAGTACTGATAAGATAGGTTTTGTAAATATTTTTGTTGATTGTCGTCATATATTTATGTATTTCATAACCTACAAATAAAACAACTTTTAATCGCGCTTGTCCGACTACAACTCAGGTACGCGCAGCTGCTACAACCGATAACCGATAGTAGATCCTACTACCACATTTCTTCATTTCTACGGTTAAAATAACTGTTGTATACTTGGAAGATGCTTGATGCTTTGAGTAATCAGCTGTTTAAATAGTATATTGCATAACGAGGTTATTAAACCGTTCAAATCGTTTCTATAACTGCAATCAGAATCAGAATAAGGAAAAACAATTTAAAAATATACCTAATAAAATAAGTTAAAATACAAATCTTGTCCCCCGAAACAAAAAAAGATTAAAAAACACAACAAAGGTTGTTCTAACGCGTTTCGATAGCCAAGCTATCATCTTCATTTATAAATCATACATGTTAATCTTTTTCTAAAAGCTTTGACTCTTAAAGGATAAATTACATTTGACAGTTCAGTTTCTTACGAGGACGTATTGATCAGGCACGTAGCCAGGGGGGTGGGGTCCAAGGGGTCCAGACCCCCCCCCCCGAAATGAATATTCGCCAAAAAACTTACGATGATACAAAATGAAATATCAACAAAAAATGGTTGATTGTATATTTAAGCATTTAAATAATTTCTGAAATTGCTAACTATTAAGCAAAATCGCCATGTAGGCATTTTAAGAAAAATTGGCAATGAGCTCAAGGCTTCCCAATATATACTTCAATCGTCACGTACGTGCAGCAGCGGCATTGCAGTCAAAGGACATATTCTTATACCTAATCTACTTTATTATATTAGCTCATATTTCATATTGCCAAATTGCCATAGGAAATTCAATACAAATCATGATTATGGTACGAGTTAAGAATTAGTCGACAAGTCGACTCTTGATCAGTGATAAGTTAAATACGTGAACTTAAAATGGATATTAGGAAATTTTTCTTTGGTAAGTTTCACGTTTTTATTTATCAATTTATATAATGTTAAGGTCACTAGATTTTATTCTTTATTTTTACTTATTACCAAAATGGAAAAAAATAAAAGAGACGAATACGTAAAAATAATTAATGTGTCTTCTTATATTTTCTGAACATTATTTTCTAGAAATTTTGATAATTTAACAAAATTCCAAGTTTAAATTGAAAATTCTAAATTATTTTCTTCAATTTTACGTCTCAGTAAGCACATAATCGATTTCATTAATTTATTGTTTTAAATTCCAAGGACTTATAAATAATTTTTTGCCGAATTCTGGTGTTTTTTCTCAAAAATGTTTTACTTTTGATTCATAAATTTTCTATATATTGCAACGTTTTTCTAAATTTCGATTATTTTTAGAAATTTTCGAAATATCAACTTGTTTTGTAAAATTCTTTCAACTTTCTTTTAATTTTCAAATTCAACATTTCAACTTTTTCAGAGATTTCTCTCTTTTGATAAACATATTTATACGCATTTTGACATTATTTTCAAATTATTCATTTTAGTTTAAAAATATAAACTTTTTTTTAATTCAAGTTTGGACTTTTAATTTTCCTTTTATTTAACGGAAATTTTCATTTGAAATTCCAATTTTGATGTTTTTAAGACTTAATTTTTATTTAACATTTTGAAATAATTTAGAAATATCAACATTTTAATTTTTCCATTTCGACTTTAAAATAGAAATTTCTACAAAAATTATTTTATAAATTTCGTTTTTCTTAAAATTTTCAGTTTAGCTAGAACTATTTTTTATGTTTGCGTTTTTTTTTTGTTTAAAATTTTAATCTTTATTTTACAATTTCAGTTTTTTTTATTTCTTTTCTAAAATTTTCGCTTTGCACTAAAAATTGAATGCTTTAATTTTTTCAAATTTTAATTCTAGTCACGAAATTTCTACTTCTTAAAAAAAATTCTAGTTTAAACCCAAAATTTTTGCTTCATCAGAACATTTTCGGTTTTTTCTCAATATTTAAATTTTTTCTAAATATTTCAGTAAACTCAACATTTTTAGTTTAAAAAAATTTGACTTTAACTTCGAAGCTCCTGGATTTTGTTTGATAAAGTTCTTTTCTTTTTTCATCCTTTTAATATTTCGTCCAAATTTGTGCTTTTCTTGAAGATTTTTAGATTCACCCTTTTTTTTCTAAAATAAATTTAAAGTTTCGTGAAAAATCGAAATTACAAATTAAGATGGAAGCTTCTATTGAAATTTTTTTATTTCATCTTTAATATCTAATATTCCCAATTTCGTCTTTGATCTGAAATTTGAAGCTGTTCTGAAAAGTTCAAAAATCACGTATTTTGAAAAAAATACTAGGTAATTCTAATTTTTTTTTTCAACTCATCTTTTTTTTTTAATTTTGCAATATTGCTCAATTCGAAGAAGTTTATGTCTCTAACATAAAAAAAAGGGGGGAGTTGGACCCTCCCCGAACGAAAATCCTGGCTACGTGCCTGGGGTATTGATATCTAGTTAGTACAGACCGGTTCCATGATTAAAAATTAAACAAAATATTTCGATACCATAGCAAGGAACTATTAGAAGTGTCAGTGTCAAGGTTTCACGTCAAAAAGTCAAACCAGTTTCGCTCAATAACATTTGAAAAAAAATATGTCGACCGAAATTGTGAAAATCGAAAAATTGGAATAGTGAACCATCAGGTACCTGTATTTGAAGGGGTTGAGAGTTAAGCAGATTTACGAAGATATACTTAATACTTCCGGCGATCAATATCCTTCGTATGCGACCATAAAAAATTGGATTGCATAGTTCAAAAGGGGTACAATTTCCATTGAAGATGAAGTTCGATTGCGAAGATCAGTTTCCGTATTCGTCCCCGAAAATATCGAAGCAGTTCATGTTCATGACAAGAGTTTATTAGACCGTAGCATTGGCTAAAACGAATATCTGAGGCACTAAATATTTTATTAGGACACGTGCAACATATAGTTCATGTCGATTTGGATATGAGAAGCATTTTTGCAAAATGGCTCCCCAAATGTCTGAATGTTGATCACAAGCGCGTAAGGGTAGAAGCATCGCGTTCGATCTGTGCTCGATTTGAAAAAGATGCAAACTTTTTAAGCCGTGTTTTTGCTATGGGTACGTTTCTGGAACCCAAAAGTAGCAACACACTCTGGTTCTCCGAGGCCTAAGTAGTTTCGTGTTCAAAGATCTGTTGGAAAAGTTCTTGCTTTAGTCTTTTGGGATTGCCATGTTGCAATTATGACTGATTATCTGGATAAGGGTAGAACAATAATTGGGGATCACTATTCGACCTTAGTGAGCAATCTACAAGAACAAATTAAGAAGAAAAAACGCAGAATGTTGCCAAAGGTATTTTGTTTTTGTAGGAGAATACCTCTGCACAGAAATCGTATGTTGCCATGCAAACGATTCGTAATTTGAGGTTCGAATTATTGGGCCACCCTCCTTATTCAGCAGATCTGGCTTCGTTCGACTATCACCTCTTTCTTCAAGTGAAAAAAAGTAAATTTTTTTCAACAAAGAGACTATAGAATCTATGGAGGCCTGGTTTACAGAGCAAGATAAAACTTTTTTTTGAGATACGTTGCAGGTTCGGCATAATGAATGTATTAAATTAAGAGGAGAATCTGCGTTGGAAGCTGCGGATTTAAAACCCAAGGTATGGCTTCGTTATGTAGATGACACATTTATTGTATTCACTCAATATATGTTTAGAACACCTAAACAGTTTACATTTTTTCATTACCTTCATGCCAATCGTATGGAAATCGAAACCAACGGTTCTCTTCCTTTTCTTGATGTACTGGTCACCCGTTCACCAAACGGTCGCGTCTCTCATTCCGTTTATCGAAAACCCACCCATATTAATCGTTATTTGCATGCAGAGTCCCATCATCACTTTTCCCAAAAACGTTCTGTTAGAAATTCACTGATTTCACGAGCTGTAGCAATTTCACAGCCGATAAATGTTTTAGAAGAATTGAACAAAATGCGTTTTAACCTCCGCAACAATGGTTACAAATCGCTTGACATTGAAACTGTCATTAAACGACATCTTCACCCTACCCCTCGTCCTTCACACAATTCAATAGTTTCTTCTAAAGCCTTTCTTCCTTATGTTTACGGAGTAACAGATCAAATCGGAAAATTATTGAGAAAACACAACATTAAACCCATTTTTTCATCATCCTCAAAAAACCAACAGCTCTTTCCATGTCCCAAAGATAAAATTTCATCATTTCATTCTAATGGTATGTACAGGGTTCCTTGTTCTTGTGGTTCAGTGTACACGGGGCGATTAATTAAGACACGAATATCCGAGCACCAAAGATGTCTTAAGTCTGGTTTATTTTCGCAGTCAGCCATTGCGGAACATTAACATGAGACTGGGTATAAGATTTTTTTGATAATATTTCAATTATATCCAATATTATTACTATAATAGGAAGATACGCGATGCCATTGAAATCCAAAAATTTCCCAAAAACATCAACAGAGACGACAGTTACATGCTTTCCTCCATCTGGAAACGAACCATCGGAAATCTTCGGAAGTGATCGCGCAGACGAATGGTATATAAAGTTTCCCTTTCTTTCTTTCCTTTCAGAAGAGTTTCGTCTCCGGTATGGTGGACATACCGAGTTACCGTGCTCTTTTGTCTAAACTTTCTTATCCTTTGTACCAAAGTTTCAACTCAGAATGAGTTTCGCCTCTGGTATGGGGGACATACTGAGTTACCTTGCTCTGATGTTTTGAAATTGGCCTTTTTAATTTTTGTGTATTTCCTTGTATTTTATTTTTCATTTATTGTTTTCTTTGTTCCTGAATGAGGATCCTACGATGGTGGGCGAAACGTCAAACACTTTTAGTAGTTCTTTGACACGGTCCAATCCCGGAAGAAGTACATCCTGTACTGACCGGCCGTGGAAGCCTTCGTTATCATAATGAAATATTTTGACTTTCAAATTTTGTTTGCTTCTATAGTAGGCTAAAAAATTTTCAGTATCTTCTCGTAAAACAAAAACCTTTGGATTAACCTTATGGAGCGAAAAACTAACATTTGAAAATTAAACCGGGAATCTTGATATGTAATATGGAAGAGTTGCCTTTTTTCAATTTTATTTTGAGAAGTTAACATGTTAAGCGATGTTGGGAAACCCCCGAGTCTGTGTAACTGTTATTAATACTGATTTTTTTTTGCTATTCAGTTAGGGTTAAAGATTGATATCTAACACATTCTTGGAAGGTTTCATGAAAGCGCGTGTGATTTATTTCGACGTGTTTTGTTAAATGAATTTGGTATATTTCGCTTAAGACGAATAATTTGCTTTCTAATCACGAAACTGTCTGCTGAATTTTCTAGTTTGCATGTCTGAGCCTTATTTATGAAAGAATTTCTAACCTCCTTATCGATTCACCTAGATTTTGCACGAACGAAATATGAAAAAAAAACCTTGAGAAACTTTAAAAGTACCTACTGTCTTTTCACGATATAACCACCAAGACATGTCAGTGTGGCAACCCATTATTTTACTGCAGTATTTACTATTTATAACCTTTATGTTTTATCGCTAATTTTGTTTTACTGCAGAATTATAACTTATTTAGTTTTATAACGTAACCAATTTTCGACATTATTTAAAAATCGTTGCTAAAACCAAATGTTCCTCCGGCTTGGTTTCATTGTTTACATTTGATTTTTGACATGCTATTTAAAAAAAATTGTACTTTAGACTCCAAACTTTAAGAAAAAACGAACCTTAAGCTCGGTAAATCTATTTTTCTCCGAAAACTGCAAGTTTTCAGCTATAATTTTCAAATTAGGGGAGATATGGGATGTATGAGCATTTTTTTACATAAGACGTAATAAAAAGTTGGTTGTCTTACATAATGAATTATTTAATTTTTGTATCAATAGGGTATACATTTGTCTATAATTATAATAGAGAACAGTTTACAATTTGCATTCAATCCTGAAGTTATAAAAGGATTTCTGAAACATATCAAATGTGCCCAAGCCTCCCAACGGTATGGTGGTTTGGGCACTTTAATTTAAATGTTGTTTTTACTTATTTAAGCTTTGTTATGACCTATACAGGTTTATCAAACCCAGGCCTGTAACCAAATGGGGGCTAGGGAGCTGCAGCCTCCCCGAAATGAAATTTTTTGGTTTCACCCTAGATAGAACTGAACTGAATTTTTCCAGATGTGCGACATTTTTAAAAACCAGTTTTAATGGATCATTTTGTTTTCGTACTGAAATGCAAGGATGTTTTATTTTTCAAATTTGGCGCCATTTTTTATTATTTGAGACCGGTTTTAAGCACAATCAAGCAAAGTAAAAAGGTGAGTAAAATGTTCAATTAGGCAAAAACGAAAAGCTAAAGAAGACACCAAAAAGGTAAAATACTTTCAAAAAAGGCATTAACAGGCCAAAACTCACAAATAACAAAAAGATCATTTTGATATCTCAGTCGAAATTAAAAAAAATAATAGATTTTAGTTATACTTAGGATATTCAGAAGAACATTTTCAAATGAAGAAGTTCTTAAAATTTTGAGTTCATTCTTGAATTTTTGCCCTAAATCTTAAAATTTTTACCTTTAACTCATTCGAATTTTTTCCAAAATTTTGACATTTAAATCTGACATTTCGTTTCTAGAAAAATTTAAACTTTTCTTGAAATTTCTTTTTTTTATTTGAAATTTCAATCTTACGTTTTGAATTTTATTAAAATAATGTTGAATTTGCAAGTTTTTCAAGCTTAAACTCCCTATTTTGAAAAAAATTTAAATTTTGAGAAAAACTGGAAATTTATACAAGCGATTTTTCGAGATTTAACACCAAATTTTGAGAAAAGTTTGGATTTTGTAATAATAGCTTTACAGTTTTGGAATTTAAAAAACTTAAATTTTAAATTCGGTTTTTGAATAAAATTTTGAATGTTATGTCTTTTACTAAAAAATCAAAATATCTTATAAGCCATTATTTTGAGAAGACATTTTTTAATAAGTTATTTTTATGAATTTCTTCTATCATTTTTCTAACATGGCGATTGAACTTTAAAGTAAAATGTCTAAAATGTCGATTCTTTTATAAATTTCGAGTTTTATACAAAACTTGAGCATTTTTAGGTTGGAAAATTCCGGATTTTCTTAATAACTTTAACCCATCAGTTTAATTCGAAATTTTTAATTTTTTCAAAAAGTCTTAATTTCATAATAAAAAATTTCGAAATTTTTTGTTATGAAGTTAATTTGTTTATATTTCGATTACGATTTCCGAAATTCGACTTCTTTCTCTAAAATTTGAATTCCAAATGAAAACTTCCAAAAAAATATTGAAATTTCTAAATTTTAACTTTAATTAAGAATTTATTGTACTTTTAATCACGATATTTCAACTTTAAATTCATATTTTTAGAAAAACTTGATTTATAAAATGTTGACAACTTTTTACGATGAGTTTAAAAATGCCAAGATTAAAGTCGAAATTTTGAAAAAAAAAATGAGCTTAATGACTTAATTTTCAAAATTTTTACATTAGCACTGGTTTAAAATTCAGAATATTTTGACTTTCTTTCTAGACATTTAATTTATAAAAAATCCCCTGGCCATTTTGAGAAAACACTAAAAGTTTCAGGAAATATAAAAGTTTATTTTTTGAATTTTATTTCAAGACAAAGTGTTGAGTGTTATAAGTTTTTGTTAATAGATTTTAGCTTTTGGAAATGAGAGATTTTTTTTTAGAAAATTTTGACTTCAAACCTTTTTTTTTCAAAAATTATGGCTTCTGTTTTTTTCGAATTTAGAAAGTAATTCTAAATGTCAACTAATTTCTAAAATTTTGAATTTAAAAAACTAAAAATTTCGAGTTCGAACAGGTCATATTAAGAAGCAACAATCCCAATTTTGTTCGGAAATTCAAAATTTTTAAAAAAGTTAATATTTTTAGAAATGTTTAATAATGAATCTTAGTTATTTTTAAGTATAAACACGGTCGTAATTAAAATTTTTCTAGAACGTGTTTGTTCACTCTAAATGTAGACTTTTCTAAACTTTTCGGATTAAAATTTCAAATTCAAAAAATTCAAGATTAAGTTCAGAATTTCGATATCTGACATTTTTCACAAGAAAATTGACAAAATTTTCAGGTTTCCAGAAATAATCAAAGTATTAACATACTTCGCATTTAGCAAAAAATCTAATTTAAATTGAAAACTTCTAAAAATGGTCGAAATTTTGAGATTAAAGGTAAAACTTACAAAAACAATAAATAACTTTATAGCTAAAACTTTTTTTCGAAATTCGGAAGAATCAAATGCATTTCGACATTGCAAATTCAAAGTGCAGCAATAAGTCCCAAAATTGCCCAAAATAAAAAACGTCGGAATTGAAGTTGTTGCCAGTTAGAAAAGGAGTTGGACGCTAAGAGGAAACTTGAACTTAAAAAAAAAACATCTAATCTTCCAGAATTTAGAAAGAATATCCAAATTCTAAATGTTCGGGTGCAAACTTTAAATTTGAGATAAAAGTTAAGATTATGAATTTAATCAAAATTTGAAAAAAATAAAAAAAAAGATTTTTTTCCTGCTGACCTCAAACTCTTTAAATAGAGCACTTTCTATAGGCATTTTTCGTACACAAGTGCAGGTTATAGAAAGCAGTTCAAAGGTAAATTTTAGAAAAGGAATATCTTTCGAGAAAGTTTAACATCTTACCCACACATCTGTTTTTATTTAGAAATTAAATTAAGATAAATAGGCAACGTTGTTGTTAAATTTCTTTGTCAGAATGTTAGAAGGCAGAAATGGTTTTAGTATATTTTTTATATTTTAGTATACTTGTATATAATAATAATATTAATAGTAAAGTAGTATTGGACCGTGGCTTGTTAGCTCTAACATAAACGCAAACAAAGACTAGGTAGTTTTAACAGAAGGTTCGCAGCCCCTCCCGAAAAAAATCCTGGTTACGGGCCTGATCAAACCTATAATTAGAGCTTCCATGTTTTATTGCATGTTTTTTATTTTGGAAACTTGGCTTTCAATGTGTGCTACTACTTCATGTATTTCAGGATAGAAAAATGTATTTCCCATATTTCTTGAATAGATAAATTTTCTGTCTGCTTTAGCCTAGTCCTTTTTTTTATGGGATATCAGTTTCTCCTTTCTTCGTTTTGTATCCAATAAATTGCCGCAAGTATTGAGCATTACCTACCGCAAAATAAACTGCCCATTGCTCCCTTTGCAAAGCTTTTGAAATGTTTTTTTTCTAAATTTCCTGATGAAATTTTTTGTAGTGATTTACAGGTGAACATGAAGCTTAGAAACTACAGAATGAAAACAAAAACCTATAAATACTTGTTTTCTCGCAGGTCTCTTGTATATGAATCATCGCTAAATAATACATCAGGAACGAAATACAAATCAACCAACCAACCAAGATTAATTTTTCTTATAATGAGGGGACAAGATTTGTATTTTAGATTTTGAAGATAACCAAGGACCAGTCCGTTCCACTAAAATTATGGAGCATAATAACAATCAGTTTATAACTTTGACAACTAAATGGAACGCCCAATACTTTATGGATGGGGCGTGTTGCCAGTGCACGAACTAAACAGCTATCGTATGCAAGTAGAATGTAACCTAGACTACAAATTCATGCAGTCCTCCAGGCGTGTATAGTGAATCATAGGCAGCTAAACAACCAACAGTTGAAACACTGCCACATAGCGAAGCGGTTGCTCTCTAGGAAAAACGTTCTCAGAAGACAAGGATTCTAATGCACAGACCAATAGATTTGAACATTTATTAGATTAGAAGTTTGGACACCAAATACCGATTTCGATCTTGTTAGATCTCGTTAGTTTGGTATATCCCACTCGAATGCTAACAAATGTTCCGACAAGTAAGTACTAAAGAATTCACGGACGTCAAGCGGTGACTTTTTAGTACTATCACCATAGAGAAACTATGGCCATCGCCAACAATGTCGTATGCAAGTAGAATGCAACCTAGACTACAAATTCATGCAGCCCTCCAGGTGTGGATTTACCAAACTGACGAGATCTAACAAGATCGAAACCGGTATTTGGTTTCCAAACTTCGAATCTAATAAATGTTTAAACCTATTGGTCTGTGCATTAGTAAACAGCTATCGAAAAAAAATTAAATAGTCTGCAATATATTTTGTTTTACGAAGGGGTGACCATGCCTTCCTACTGCCTAACTCTCTTCTATCTCTCCTCAATTCGAAATTTATAGAAATTTTGATTTATATTACAAATCTATATTCTGATACTTTTCAACATTTTAAGGTTTTTATCAACATTTTTAAATCTCTAATTCATACTCAAGATTTTTTTTAAAGTTTAATCCACTCGCAAAGGGAAAACCCATTATGCTTTCAAAGTACTGCGAGTGGGATGCGGAAACAAGGATAGATGGCGATGAACCGCCTTCTTAAACAAGGATAGGTTGTAATTTTTGGGGAAAATTCCTTTCAGTAACAAGTTTCATAACTTGGAAGTACTATAGAAAAAAGAGTCTCCATAGACAAAAGTCCTCACTGTGTCAAGCTGGACCACACAGGAATTTGCTGTCTCCGACTATCTAGTATGCCTCAAGAACCTTGCCCTTGGGGGGATCAATCCTATTAGTTTCAGCGAGCATCTTCCATGATAGTACTTGTAGAAAAAAGACAAGTCACCAACCATACGCCTGTGCTCTAGAGTTTCGAAAGAATCGGTCAGACTCTCGTCATCAATGAGGCGAATCGCTCTTCTTTGAATTGAATCCAAGAGACCTAAAGTGTGTTTTGGGGGTGAACTCCAAGCATGAGAACAGTATTCTAGTGTTGGCCTAACTTGAGCTTTGTATAGTGTTAATAGCTGCTGAGATGTGAAGTACTTTTTAGTTCTAAAAAGAAAGCCTAGCTTCTGAGAGGGGGATTTGCCAATGGCGCGCACATGATTGTCCCAAGAGAAGTACTCGCATTCACTCTCAAGACAGACAGATTAGATCCTATCGGAAGGATTTTACGGTCCATTAGTATGTTTGTTGCATTATTATTTGATATTTTCTTAGAGAAACTCGCGGCCTGAGTTTTTGAAGCGTTGAAGTCGACCAAATTTTTCTTACTCCATTCTAGAATCTCGAGATTACGATTAATCGTCTGTATCTACTTTTCCCTTAGTCGATCTGAAGCAGCTAAATAATGGTTTGTCGGAAAAAAAGAAGATGACACAAGGTTACTATCATCTGCGTAGCTGTATATGAGATTAAAAGTTGAAGCTAAGAGATCGTTTATCTGTAACAGAAATAGAGTAGGAGACAGAACAAACCCGTGAGGCACCCCTGCGTTAATAGCAAATGTCTCGGATGAGATGCCATCGACGACGCCCTGAAGAGATCTGTCAGCGAGAAAATTGAATATCAAATAACAGACTCCAGGAGGAAGACCATTCGATGTTAATTTGGCGAGAAGAGATCGGTGCCAGACTCTGTCGAAGGCCTTTGAGATATTCAATGCCAGAATCCTAGCCTCACCATGTTTTTCCATAGCTGAGTTACAGATAAGAGTAACATACATATGCCAGTAGGTCGCCAGTGGAATGTTGTTATCTAAAACCGTATTGCCTGTCGGAGATGATTCTATTTTCCTCCAGATATTTGAGAATCTCGATGTTGATAACCTTTTCCATCACTTTAGATATAACGGGGAACCAAGATTTATGGCGATAGTTGTTAGCCAGATTCCTTTTTCCCTTTTTAGGGATAGGCTGCACTCTAGCAGATTTCGAGATGTTAGGGAAAACACCTTTGTTGTACGAGAGTGTGAACCATTTGCTTAGAAGTGGAGTCAAGATTCTGGCGATTTTGAATAAGACGATAGAAAAAAGTTGAATTTTTGCAAAATTTGCGAAATGTTAAAAAAAGAAGTTGAATTTAATTGGAAATTTCAAGCAAAATGCGACATTTTAATTTTCATATGAAACTTTGTATAGAGAAAGATTAAAATCGAAATATTTAAATAAACTTCGAATTATTTGGAAAAAGGTCTAATTTCGAGTTGAATGTCGACATGTGGAGAGATATTGAATCAAAATTATGCGAAAAACGTCGAAAATTTCAGGTTAAGTCATTAAGAGAAGGTAAATTTCACTTTTAAAGTTTAAATTTTGGTAACAACATGATAATTCATAGTTTAAATTGGACATTTTGAGAGGATAATTCAAATTTATAAAAAAATGTGAAACAATTTTTTTTTTTTGAAATAAAGAAGTTCGGAGAATTGCAAAAATTGAAATTTTGGGATTTTGAAGAATGTTGAAATTTTGAAAAGATTAAGAGATTAAAAATTGGACGACAGTTTAAGCTAAACAACTAGTCAATCGCTTTTCTATAGATTTTTTTAAAATTTCTGCCAATCAGAAGTTATACATTTCACGGAATTTCCATGCTTCTTTCCGCATGTTAGGGAAACATTTTTAAGTAATGACAACATAAGAGTTACTATTATTGTTAGATGGCTTTGTCTTCAGCTTTTGTTGCGCGAATATTTCGAATAAGCAGTGCAGCATTGTCGGCTCAGAAAATCTGTTACAAAGCGACTTGTATCCACGTTTAAAGTCTATACTAACAATCGAGTAGTGGTGCTTATGCGCTTATGTCTCGCTAAATGCAGCGGAAAACTAACCTTCTAAAATCTTTTTTCATGATTACTGCCTGTGAGCTACCTTAAACTGGACCTTTTGTGGAAAAAGTTACAATTTTAAAATTAATATTTTTCAAAGAAATATGGGCCTAAAATCCGAAAAACAACAGACCAAACAGTTGCTTCTAAATTGTTGTCTATTGTTGAACTCAAGATATCTGCATAATTATCTATTAACATATCTCGGAAATGAAACTTAGTTCGCCCGAAAACTTTTACAAAAAATATCAAGTTAACATGCAATATAGACCACGAAACCGATGTTGATATTTTTTATTTAAGTCGCAAAAAGGGCAAACAATCAACACACACACCCTGACCTTCACAATATATTGGCGTTGGGAAAATTCAATAAACAATGTTTGGTCGATAATTATATTTGACAAAGTGGTGTTGTGTTAGGTCCCGATTAGACAACGTTAAGTTGAAGGTCTACCTTCCCGTTCTTTATACAACGCATTGTTTGGTCGAAATATTGATCTGGTTCTGAGAAAGGTGTTTTATTAAATACAGTCAATTTTGTGTCATCCCCTAAAAGGGAGGCCCCTAAATGATCGATTGTGCTTATTTGTTAGAGTAGTTTTTCATCTCAATATATGTCTAATCTGTAATTAGATTTGAAACCATCCCAATTTTTCTTTATGTGGTTGTTTGACTGTGGATAGATATAAATTGTGAACTTGTAAAAATGTTGTCTGCAACAATTTACAACAATATCTTAATATTGTTTGAAGGAAAATATGTTTTTTTGAATTTAATCAGCAAACTTGAATAAATAACTGCAATTAACCTGAGTGGAAGTTTCATTTCTTTTTTTAATCCACTCGCAAAGGGCAACCCCATTATGCCTTCAGAGCACCGCGAGTAAGGTGCGCAAACAAGGATACATAGCGATGAACCGCCTTCTTAAATAAGGAAGGTTACATTTTTTAGGAAAATTCCGTTCGGTAACGAATTCCATAGCTTGGAAGTTCCATAGAAAAAAGAGTCTTCATAGACAGAACTCCTCACTGTGTCAAGTTGGACCGCACAGGAATTTGCTGCATTTGACTGTCTTGTATGCCTCAAAAATCGTCGCCTTGAAGAAATAAATCAATCCTATTAGTTCCTGCGAGCATCTCCCATGAAAGTATTTGTAGAAGAGCGATTAGTCACCAACCATCCGCCTGTGCTGTAGTGTTTCGGTCAAACTCCCGTCATCAATCAGGCTCTTTGAATTGAATCCAAAAGAGCCAAAGTGTGCTTTGGGGACTGAACTCTAAACGTGTTTCCAGTTTTGGCCCAACTCGAGCTTTGTATACACATCAGGAAAGTCAAACACTGTCCATAGGGAGAATGGTAATGAGAGATTTAACATTGAGAGCTAATAGTGGGATAGATGGGCGGCGCCTTGTGTTCTCCTACACCGGTGTAAACAATTCAACGCAGAGCGCAGCGATCAGTGCTGGTGGATAAATCAGTAGTAAATCTAGCTTATGACGTGTTTTGTTACGGGATTACTACTGGCAGGCAACAATTTTATTAAAATGTGTGTACCACATGCTGTTTGTTCTTTTAGTCCTTTGATTTAATTAACGTCTGAGGCAAAATAAAACTGATATTCTTTGATAACCAAAATAAATAAACGAGATTTCTTAAACAAAATAAATAATAATTCTAATGAAGAATATAACAATGTAGGCCGCCAGACTGTGCTAAACCATATTCCAGTCTGTTGTAAAACTCTCGACGAGTTTTTTTTTAACATCTAAACTGGAAGATACGAGCATGCTGCGTCAAAGTAGAGGAATACGTTCAGACTAGAAAACTATGGAAGGGATAATTCTTAGCGTTTTACATGGACAATGAAAATTTTTCCCTATCTATAGACTGAGCAACTGATAAGATATGAAGTACTTTTTAACTAAATGAAATTTTACATTAATTTCAGTACAAATTGCAAACTGGTAACGTATTATGGATAAAATTGATAATACGGATGCATACTTTTATGGTAATAGTTCGGAGATTTAAGAGGAGAGGCCGCTGACAAAATAAAGATCTTAAAATTGACATTCTTACCTTCCTTTAAGATTGTTTGCTTCCTATACAAACAAGGGTTATAAAGCTTTTTTAAGTTTTCTTGATATAAGGATAGTAATAGTAAGTATCGTAATTTCGCATCGCAACCAATGTCTAGTCTAGACCAATATTCGTTGAAATCGTTTTAGTAATTGAGCCATCAAAAGCAAACAAACAAATAGACAAACACACCTTCGCATTTATATTTTAGTAAGGAAATAAGAATGTAATATGTGAAACTTCACATGAGAAATTTATTGTGGATTATAAAATTTTTAATGAATTCCTTCAATTTTTACTTTAAAATCATTATTTGTTGCTGTTATAAGAACCACAGACAAATGAATGGTACCAGGAAATACGTATTTGTTTTTACGTTGCATTACATTTAAAAAATTCGATGAGTAACTTCTATTTTAAAAAGAAATTGTCCAAAAGAAAATTTATTATCCACTTGTTATAAATTATTCAATAATTACTTTTGTAATGTCAAAAAAAAATCAATATATGAACATCCACGGTCATTTTAATAAAATTAATGAATGACCTACACGTTTATGTTAAGATCTATTTAATTTTATCGATGTGCATGCTACCAACGGCAATAAAAATTAATGTAAACGGAAATATATGGTTGCCATTAAAAAGTGAAGCTGATTTAAAATACTGTTACGGGCTTATCGGTTCGAAATGATTATTAAACTCGGAACACTTCAACTGAATAATTAATTCACTTATTGACTTTTAACTACTAGCTCACTAATTACACTGACTGACTCGAACTAACTGATTCGAGGGAAAGGCGACCGCCTTATATAGTTTTGGCTCCCAGGTTCTAGAAAAATCCTGCAGATAAGGCTTATCGTTTGCCGACATTTCTGGAACGCTTATCTGCCGTTTGCTTCGTTATCGCGGCCGGTTTCCCCTTATCAGATCTTTCTAGAAAATTTTCTTACGTACTTAATTCTAAAATTTACATTTCGCTGCAATACGTAAAAACTATTTGCGTGTTTTCCACGGCAGCTACGGAAGCACAGCTTCCATTAAAGAGCGGGAAAACACATTTGATTTTAAAAGTAAAAAACAGAAACACAAAGCCAATAAAACCTAACCCCAATTCTTCAAGGACCTACTTAGAGAATTGAAGGAAGCAATACGTGACACAAGGTTTTCTTGAAATTTAAACTACAGTCAAATTCGAAATTTTAATCTGCTTTAGTCAGTTTTATGATACTTTCAAAATATTTCATCACAAATAAGATTTCGTTTTATGGGGGTTCCAGCTTGGACAGGTTTGGCTTTTTCTAAAAATTTTTCAGTTTTGCGGGAAATATAGGGAAATAAGAGGAACATTCAGCTAAGATTAGAGCCAAAGTATTGTGACTGAAATGGACATTTTGAAAATTCTTTTACAATTCGAAATATTGACGAGTTCTTCAAAATTCCGGATTCAAATTTGAAATTGTTCATCGCCATCTAACCCTTGTTTTAGCATCCTACTCGCGGTGCTTTGAAGGCATAATAGGGGTATCCTTTGCGAGTTGATTGAACATAAAAAGAGCATATGCGGGAAGCTCCGCTTTTCTGCTTCAATTTAAAGAAATTGGCTGCTGAATCACATCGAATGCTTGTGGAAGCTTATGGTGACAGTGCTTTATCGAAAACAACTTGTAGAGACTGGTTTCGTCGGTTCTAAGACGGCCATTTTGACTTGAGTGACAAGGAGCGTGAAAATCGGCCCAGAAAGGTCGAGGACCTTGAATTACAGGCTCTTTTGGACGAGGACGATAGCCAATCGCAAAAAATGCTTGCCCAGCAGTTAGGTGTCACTCAACTAGCCATTTCCATGCGTTTACGTGCCATGGGAAAGGTTCAAAGAATTGGAAAATGGGAACCCCATGAATTGAACGATAGGCAAATGGAGCGATGACGAAATCTTGTTTGCCAGACCAAAAAGAAAGTCATTTCTCTATCGTGTGGTGACTGGCGTTGAGAAATGAATTTATTTCGAGAATTCTAGACGCAAGAAATCGTAAGTTGATCCCGGCCAACCATCAACATCTTCCCCAAGAGCAAATCGATTTGGACGGAAGACGATGCTGTGCGTTTGGTGGGATCAGCAGGGTATCGTCTACTACGAGCTGTTGAAACCTGGTAAAACTGTAGATGCCCACCGCTACCACCAACAGCTGATCAAATTGAACCGTGTTTTACGTGAAAAAAGGCCTGGCTATTAACAAAGACATGACAAACTGATTTTCCTCCACGATAACGCACCATCACACACGTCGAAATTGGTCCAAAATTACCTGAAAAAACACAATTGGGAGGTGTTACCCCATCCCGCTTATTCGCCAGACGTGGCTTCTTCTGGCTATCACCTGTTTTACTCGATGGGCCACGCACTCGCCGAACAGCGCTTCGATTCTTACGAAGACGTTCGAAAATGGCTGGACGAGTGGTTTGCCTCGAAAGATAAGGAATTCTTTTGGCGTGGTATTCACAAATTGCCCGAGATATGGGAAAAATGTATAGCTAGCGAGGGAAAGTAGTTTGAATAAAATTCTTTTTTGCTTTCTATACAAAACAAATGTGTTTTATTACTAAAAAACAGCGCATTTAAGCTAATATATCTGGTAAAAAAACTATTTAGAATTTTATTTCGAGAGAGAATAGCTACAATTTTTTGAAAAAATCTAATTTTAAAGTTTAAAAAACACTTCTTGAAAATGCCAAACTTTCTAAACATTTCAATTATTTCAAATTAATTTTTTTTCACAATTTTGACTTTCTCGAAATTTCGACTTTTTAACCGAAATTTCGATGTTTCTTGATTCAGCGCTTTTATAGTCTAAACTTTCCCTAAATTCCAACTTTTTTATTTATAAATTTTCATTTTTCAATTCTACTGCTTCTCCTCATGCTTCAGCTTTTTCTAAAAAATTGAGACCCAGAAAATTCGTCTTTTTATCAACATTTCGATTTTTTATAAAAATTCTTTTCTAATATGTGTGTAGCCATGCTCGAGTATTTGTGGCCCTCTGCCTTATGCATGTATTCAGCCAAGAACTCGTTTTCTTTGAAATTTCGGTTTTATTTAATTCGTTTTTTTTCTGAATTTGGAATTATTTCTCAAAACTTCGTCTTTTTAAAAGTTCGTCTTTATCCTCAGGAATTAATATTCCCTTTCAAACTCCGTCTCATTATTCGAAATTTTGGTTTTTTTTTTCGTTTTTCTATTCTGAAATTAAAATGTTTCCCCAAAATTCGCCTTGTTGAAGTTACGTCCTTTATTCTCACAAATAGATTTTCTCTTTCAAATCTTTTTTTTTTGGTGCAACAGATTGGGTCTTTGTTATCTTTAAAAATTGAAATAGAGAGATATTTCTTTGAATATGATAGTTAACCATCGAAACACGTCAGAGCAACCTTTGTTGTGTTTTTTAATCTTTCTTGGCTTCAGGGGACAATATTTGTATTTCAAACTTTCAAATCTTGTATAATATTTCAAAATTTTGCCAGTTTTCTCCGGATGGGTTCTCCCTGAAAATACTGACTTTCTTTCAGTTTGACTTATTTTTCCGAATTCTCCTTTGTCGCAGACTTTTAACTTTATCTTAAAATCTCACCACTTTTCCCAAAATGGGTCGACTGTTTTTTTCAATTCAACTTTTCTCAGATAGCTCGTTTTTCTAGAATTTTTGACTTTATTTTAAAATTGGACCTTTTTTGTTTCCGCTTATATCGACCATTTGCTCAAAATTCGTTTTTCTCTCGTTTTAACTTTACCCTCTGACATTTTTCCTAAGACTTTGCTTTTTTCCTGTTTTCGAGTTTATTTAGAAATGTCTGTTATTTCAAATATTGCAACTTTTCTCTCAAAATTTATCCAATTCTGAGAATCTCGACTTTTCTATAATTCGATGTTGTGGAAATCTAGACTTGTTTTGCAAAACTGTCATTTTTCTCGAAATTTCTACTCAATCTCAATCTCAATCTCAAACATTTTTGAAGAATCATTTAATCCTTTCAGGTTCCAGAATTTTTAACTTTTTTTCTCAAAATTCGTCTTTATCTCCAAATTGCTGATTTTATTCCTCAGAAGTCGACTTTCTTCTCAAAATTCGATTTTCTTCGCGAAATTTTACCATTTTCTTTCAATTCCCTATTTTTTAAAGTCAAAGTTTTAAAAATTTCTTTCGCATGTTTTATGCAAATTTGGCTCTTTCTTTTCAAGTTTCAAAATTCTAACTTTTTTTATTAATTTTCTTAAAATTTCTCTTATCTCTAAATTCTGCAGACTTGTTTATTTTCTTAGAATTAGATTCGAGGAAAAGTTATTTTGGAACTTTTGAGGAAAGGCGTGTTTTAGGAAATGTCAACTTTTGTAGGATATTCAAGATTATTTAGTTATTATAGCGTCGAAAGATCGATATAGCAGCCAGATTTACTAAAGAAGGCGAACATTTTCTGAGAAAGTCCAATTTTAATCAAACTTTCAAAACAGGGTCGAATTTTTAAAGGGGCGAATGTTGAGCAAAAAGGAAAAAGTTTCAAGTCGAGAAATTCTAAAGTTCAGAAATTGAAAAGATCAATTTTGAAATACAAGTCGAAATTCCTCGAAAAAAATTTGGAAAAACAAGTTGAAATATTCAGAATAAAAAATGGAATTTAAAAAAAAAACGAGAACCTTTTAGAACTTACGCGATACCTGAAAAACAGTCGAAATTTCATAAAAAATGACCTCTGTTTCAAAAAAAAAATGGTAAAAAAGAGGAATTTTGAAAAGAGGCGAAACTGAAAAAAAAAGATGAATCAAAAAATCGAAATTTTCGAAACGAAAGTAACATTTTTGAGGAAAAATTCCAAAATCACACAAAAGTCGAAATCTTTCGGAAAAAATCAACTTTTGAGAGAGAATATGATAAAGAAGGCTTCCACGACCAGAGTCAGTAAAGGATATACTTCTTCCGGGATTGGACCATGTCAAAGAACTACTAAAAGTGTTCGACGTTTCGCCCACCATCGTAGGGGGCTTCTTCAGAAACAAAGAAAATAAAAAATAAATGAAAAGAGGAATATGAGGGAATATGCAAAAATGAAAGAATGAAAAGGCGAATTTCAAAACATCAGAGCACGGTAACTCAACATGTCCACCATACCAGAAGCGAAACTCTTCTGAATTGAAAATTGGTACAAAGGATAAGAAAGTTTAGACAGAAGAGCACGGTAACTCAGTATGTCCACCATACCAGAGGCGAAACTTTTCTGAAGAACAATTTAGAAGAGTTTCGGCTCTGGTATGGTGGACATACTGAGTTACCGTGCTCTGATGTTTTGAAATTGGCCTTTTCATTCTTTCATTCCTCTTTTCATCTATTTTTTATTTTCTTTGTTCCTGAAGAAGCGCCCTACGATGGTGGGCGAAACGTCGAACACTTTTAGTAGTTCTTTGACACGGTCCAATCCCGGAAGAAGTATATCCTGTTTTGAGAGAGAATTGTCAAATTTCAGAAAACAAGACTTTGGAGTTAGTCTTTAACGCCATCTGCATCATTTACGCCTTCCGCAAAGGGGTCAAATTTGTTGAAAATGAATACTAACACATTTTACCTCTTTGCTGATGCAATTAAATATGCATAAAGATAATATTAAAATTTAAATAAATAAGTGGAAATTCCGAAATTTCGAAAACAATACTTTTAAAAAAATCAGGTTTTATTTCACAAAATTTAATTTTTTTATAAAATTGGGCGTCTTTGGAAATTTCGACTTTTTTCTCGAAAATTCGAAGACCTTTTTTTTATCAACATTTTAATGTTTGTGTGTCAAAGTTGTGGTTTTTCGAAAAGTTTATGATTTTTAAATAATTTAAATAATTTTAAAATATTTAAAATTCAATTCTTATGAAAAGTTCGGCAGTTTTAGTCAAAATTTTGTTTTTTTACAAAGAAATTTGGTAATTGACATTTCCAACCCTTACTTTGTGAAATTCTTCAATATTCATAATTATTAAATTTTATTAAGGATTAAAACAGCAACAGATATAAAAAAATCCACGATGTTTCGATAAATATTTGCTACCTGGTTTCGCTTTACAGCATCATCGGCGGTTATACCAGCAATTGCTGGAACCAGGTCCGCTTTTAGCAAATATTTATCGAAACATCGTGGAATTTTTAATAGCTGTTGATGTTTTAAGAATAAAGTTTTATAGTTATGAAGAAATTTGATCTGAAAATGCCATCTTATCAGAAATGTTTTCTGCAAACTGTTTTCTTTTTTTTTAGCCATCAATATTTGGAAAGGAGTATTGTCTCCCTTTAACGCAAATCCTCCCTACGTCTATTTGTAGGTATAATTTTTAACAAATTTGGAGACAAGAAAAGCATATTTTTTTAACAATTAACAAATTTGCTTTTGAAATTACCACTTTTTTGAGAAATCTGACTACAAAAAAAAGACTTTCAAAAATATCAAAGAGATTTGAAATTTCAAGGAGAATATTGAAAAGACTTAAAATGGTAGATATATATATTTTTGAATTAAGACATTAAATTTAAATAGATCTGTGAGAAGATGAGTTTTGTGGGTTTCAGAGTCCAAATTTCGACTTTATTTTTGCAATGCAGGAACATCATAAATTAAATCTGACCTCTAACGTTAGAATGACATAATAACAAAAGATTGCTGCAAATTACTGATTTTTTTTTCTTACCGATAATCTAGGTTTTCCCAAGATTGCCAATCTAGAAGTTTTCTGAGCGGTCTTATCCGATGGTGGTATCAGTACGACCAACTGTTCGCGATCCGATGGTCTTCCACTTCTTTCGCACACTCCTCCAGGATTTCTGAGTTTCGGGCCGGGTAGGGGAGGAATGTCCACATGAATATTACCCGGATTGTGCCCGTAGCTTATATTATTGGTATTATTAACTTGTACCAACAAGTTGCACGTCTGGGATGCGATTTGGAACAAGCCGTCTTGTAAATTGTGCCTAGAGGGCCGTCTACCTAGAGACTCCCAAAAGCGCGGCATTTTATCCCGGATCAAACATCACATTGAATAAACCTTACTTCGTACGTCGCTTTGTCGCAACTAAAGGGCTAAAACGTGGCCGTCACGTCGGTGGTTGTTTGCGTGTTTGTGTGTCGGCGGTGGGCTTGTTGACTTGCGCCCATAAAGGGTTTTCTCGGAGGAAATTTTTTTATAGATTGATATTGGCCACGTGAGATATTCTACCTTAGATTATCTTTGATATAACGTCTATAAATTAATTATTTCGTTTGTTTTATCACCATGGTGCTTTAGATTCTCATAATTTATTCACTCGGTTTGAGTTTTCGCTTGATTTTTGTCAAAGATATTTTTTAGTGTGTGTAACGTGAATATTGTAGTAGATTTTCATAGAATTGTTGAATTATAATAATTATGTGGATTCTTTAAATTGATAAATAGTAGAGAGACCAATCAAAAATAGAAATTCGGCTGAAACCGAAACTTATCTTCTTATCTGGTTTGTTTAAATTTGTTAACATCCTCTTTAGTCAGACGTGTTCCAACCGGTGTTGTACTGCATGTCCAACACGCAGGTGGCCAAATTTTTGCTCTATGAAATTTTAACCCACTGATGAAATGAGTTTTCGAAGGATTTTTTTTTATATGTAAATAGAATGGCGAAAGTTGCTTTAATTTTAAAGTCGAAAAGAAAATATTTCTAGTTTACATTGAAAGTTTTCTGCAAAGAGAACAATTTTAAGAAAAACCTCAACCTCGAAGTTAACTTCGAAAGTTTAAAGTTTTGGTTTTCTCTAATGGCTGGAAATGTATACAAAAATAGAGATTTCGATTAAATAGACTAATTTCAATAAGGTCAAAATTTTAGAAAAAAAGTAAAACATTTTAGGTTCAAACGGTAATTTTTCAGCAAAACTTACTTTGAAGAAAAATCTCGAACTTTATAAAATAAAAATTTCTTCAAACGAAAGGAACTATGTACATGTAAGAATGTTAAAATTTGAAAACAGATTCTGGATCCGTTGTGGGTTGCCTAAAGTTTAGGCTAGCACTTAGGCCACCCTTTGCGGGCCCATTGTGCTATCCCCGTGATTGAGGTGTCCTTGATAATTCATTCAGCCACCCAACCTTGTTGAGAAACTGAAGAATGTCCCTTGGATGCGCCTCTCTCAAACTGACCACACTAGGCCAGAAGTCCCTCAGCGTGGATCCTCTGATTGATGCTAGTGCCGGGCTCGATACTCTCATCTTCTTCTAAACACCCTCTCCAACTCAGGTCGCTTATAATTCCCTCGAAAACAGATTATCTGTTAACTGAAAATTTCGAAAAAAAATGGAATGTTTGAGATCAAAATACAAATTTCCAGAAAAACTAAGAAGTTTTGGGCAAAAAATAAAATAATTCAAAAAACCTAGATTTCATAAAAAATCGAAATTTTAGACAAATTCATATAGTAAACATTTCGGGAGATTCAGAATGAGAATTCCAGCTGACACTAAGCATTCTAGGTTTAACTAGGAACTTTGGGAGAAAGTATTTGACGTTTTAGCCATAAATTTTAAAAAAAGTCAAGACTTCAAGAAAAAAATCTGTTCTGGTTTTGAAGTCGAAAGTTTAGGATCAACATATGTAACAAATATAGAGATTAATTGGGAACTTTTCAGAATAAACCTTTAAGAAAAATGACAAATTTTCAAAATAGCATCGATATTTCAAGGACGAATCCTGAAGAAAATGGGCAATTTCTTAAAAAAGTCCCCTAGCTTAATATAAATTTTCGGTTGAATGCTTGCGCCAGAAAGGCACTGCATTTTTCTAACTACGTCTACCAAACAGCCAAACAGCAGTTTGTTAAGCAGACTGACAGACAAAAATTGGGTATTTATATTGTGTAAAAAACGATATATAAGTTTATAAAGAGACAGTTCTTTTAAAATCGTGAACAGAAACTTCAATTTTAAACAGTCGTGTAGCTTTGGGTGACAGTAGTGTGGCGTGTACAAGAGCCCTCCAGCGCAAGCTACCATTTTACAGTTCTTTCTTAGACTCAATATTTAAATTTATAAAAAATTTATTAAATTAAATTCATTCGATATATTCAAATTCAAAGATCCGTTGAATGAGTTTTTTAATTTATTACCTAATTGGAACAAAAAAGAAGTTTCGTTAAGGTCGACATTAAAAAAATGGAATTATAAAAAATCGAATTTTTGAGCTTGCTATTTATATTTTAAATAAAGTGCTAATCGAAAATAAGCTTACAATTATCAGAACAAGTTGAAAATTAAAAAAAAAAATGAGAAAAAGTGAGACGAAAAAAGATTGAAATAAAAAAAAATTAAGTCGAAGTTTTAGGAAAGAAAAGTAGACATTTACTAAGTTCCAAATGTTGAAAAAAAATATTCATTTTTAAAAACTCAATTTTGATAGAACCATAGTTACTAGAAAAAATCGTAATTTGAATATTAACGTAGGCACTTTTTTTTACTTGAGTTCTCAAGACTTCGAAAAAGTCGAAAGTTCGAAATTAAAGCGTTTTAGGTTCCAAAAATTTTATCTGTTGTTTAAAATGTAAAATGGCTACGTTTTTAGTTTGTATTTAATTCCAAATTTGGATTTTTTTTAGTAATATTGATTTTTATGGAAATGAGCGATCTTTTCCTCAAATGTCCACTTTTTACTCGAAATTGCAAGAAGAAATTTTTTTGCAAATCGTGGATTTTTTCTGAAAACTATATTTTCCTTAAATGTCATGCTTTCAATTTTTACTATTTTTCCTAAAATTAAATCCCAGACTCCAATTTTCTTCTAGTAAATTTTCATTTCCTTAAATATTTTGACCTTAAACATGGGCTTTTTTAAAATACTTTGAAAATTGTTTGGTTTTTTTTTTCAAAATTTCTTTTATCTCAAAATTGATTTCAATTTTCATTTTTTCTCAAATTACCCGAAATGTTATTAAATGCCCAAATTCTTACGGAAATTCCCAGTCTACTGTTTAAATTTTTACTATTTTCAAATGTCCCTTGTAAACTCGAAACGTCAGGAAAATTTACTTTTAATTTATTTTATCTCAAAATTGATTTCAATTTTCATTTTTTCTCAAATTACCCGAAATGTTATTAAATGCTCAAATTCTTACGCAAATTCCCAGTCTACTGTTTAGATGTTTACTATTTTCAAATGTCCCTTGTAAACTCGAAACGTCAGGAAACATCGACTTTTATTTCCAAAAGTTCGATTTTAATGCCTAATTTTTTCCTAAATGCTTGATTACGGATTCATAACTTCAATTTTTTTTTAGAATCTTGACTTAATTATCAAAAATTGAAATACAGAACTTGTCCCCTGAAACCAAGAAAGATTAAAAACACAACAAAGGTTGCCGTAACGCGTTTCGACAGCCAAGCTTTCATCTTTAGAGAGAAACTTTTTGAGTTGAGTTTCTCTCTGCGTTAGAGTAAAGTTTGTTGTATTTTTTAATCTTTCTTGGTTTTAGGGGACAAGTTCTGTATTTCAATTTTTGAAGATAACCAAGGATCCAGTCCGTTCCACCAAACTTAATTTTCAAAGTTTCCCGTGTTTTATAATTCATAAGTTTTTAGCAAATTTAAACTTTTTCTCATGTTTTTTGAAAAAAATCGAAATTTTCCAAAAAAGTCGAAATTTTGATGAAAGTTGAAGTAAAAAACTGAAAGCTTGCAAAAAAATCGAAAATTAAAAAATAGTTGAAATTTTAAAAAAGTCAAAATTCAAAAATAGGCGAAATTTTCTGAATAACTTTTCAAAATTTTAAGAACAGTTTAAAAAATTGATCATTAAAAAAAGTTAAAATTAAAAAAATCGAAACTTCTAAAAAGGTCAAGATTTTTAGAATGACAAAATTTTGAGAAATAGGTGAAATCTTGAAGAAAATATCCTGTTTCAAAATACTCAACACTTTCAAATAAAAAAGTGAAATTTTGAAAAAGAGTCGATATTATCAAATAAGTTTCGAAATGAAAACCCAAAATTAAAATGAAAATTTAAAAAAAAATAAATTTTCGAACAAGTTGAATGGAAAATTTTTAATGTCGAAATTAAAAAAAATCCGACCTTTAAAAAACTCGACATTATCAAAAAGAAAAAAAATAAGAAACCGAAATATTCCAATTTAAAAATTTTAAATTTTAATTGTTGACATTTTTATCAAAGAAATTTTGAAAATCGTCATAATCTAGAAGTCCAAATTTTGAATAACACCGAAAACTTTTTTAAAAAGTCAAAATTTAGAAATATGGTTTGAATATTAAAAAAATTCTATCTTTTAAAAAATACACGTTACGAGTCAATATTTTTAAAAAAGTCTTAAAACTTTTGTAAAATAAATTGAAAAAACCAACATTTTTGGAAAAATAAAAATTTGGAAAAAGTCAAATATAAAATAGGGAGATTTTCAAAAAATTTTGAAATTTTTGACAAGTATTCAATAGATTAAAAATAAATCGAAATGAGATGTGTTTAAATTGAACATTTCAAATTTAAACTCGATTAGAGTTATTTTTAAGTTCCTATTTTAAGATCCAAGGTAACCAATTTTCTGCACCTTTTGATTTATTTTCAAAATTTCGACTTTAACTTAAAATGTCATTTATTTTCTCTAAATGTAGAAACGTCCTTGCTTTAAATTTGACCCTTTATCTTTTGCAAAATTTAATGTTATAAATTAAGTCTCAATATTTTGATATTTTCATAGATTTTTATAAAAGTGGTTAAACTGCATCGCGGACTTAAATGTCAAAAATTGAAATACACAACTTTCAAAAACACAACAAAGGTTGCTCTAACGCATTTCGTTTTTTTTATAATTCTTAGGTTTTTAGCGAATTTAAACTTTTTCTCATGTTTTTTGAAAATAATCGAAATTTTCCAAAAAAAAGTCAAAATTTTGATGAAAGTTGAAGTAAAAAAACTGAAAGCTTGCAAAAAAATCGGAAATTAAAAAATAGTTGACATTTTAAAAAAGTCAAAATCAAAAATAGGCGAAATTTTCTGAATAACTTTACAAAATTTTAAGAACAGTTTAAAAAATCGATCATTAAAAAAAGTTGAAATTAAAAAACTCGAAACTTCTAAAAAGGTCAAGATTTTTAGAATGTCAAAATTCTAAGAAATAGGTGAAATTTTGAAAAAAGATCCTGTTTCAAAAACTCAACACTTTCAAATAAAAAAATAAAATTTTGAAAAAGTCGACATTAACAAATAAGTTTCGAAAAAAAACCTAAATTTAAAATGATAATTAAAAAAAAAAAAAATTTTCGAAAAAGTTGACACTTAAAAAAATCGAAACTTTCAAAAAATGGAAAATTTTCAGTCGAAATTAAAAAAAATCCGACCTTTAAAAAACTCGACTTTATCAAAAAGAAAAAAAAAATAAGAAACCGAAATTTTCCAATTTAAAAATTTTAAATTTTAATTGTTGACATTTTTATCAAAGAAATTTTGAAAAACGTCAAAATCTAGAAAGAGTCCCAATTTTGAATAACGCCGGAAACTTTTTAAAAAAGTCAAAATTTTGTAATACGGTTTGAATATTAAAAAAATTCTACCTTTTAAAATATACACGTTGAGAGTCACTATTTTTTAAAAAGTCTTAAAACTTTTGTTAAATAAATTCAAAAAACCCGACATTTTTCGAATAATCAAAATTTTGAGAAAGTCAAATATAAAATGGAGAAATATTTAAAAATTTTCGAATTGTTGACAAATATTCAATAGATTAAAAATAAATCGAAATGAGACGCGTTTAAATCAAACATTTCGAATTTAAACTCGATAACAGTTTTTTTTTTTTAGTTTCTATTTTAAGCTCCAAAGTCAGAAATTTTCTGGACCTTTTGATTTATTTTCAAAATTTCGACTTTAACCTTAAAATTCATTTATTTTCTCGAAATATAGAAACGTCCTTGTTTTAAATTTTAACCCTTATCTTTTGCAAAATTAAATGTTATAAATTAAGTCACAATATTTTGATATTTTCATAGATTTTTATAAAACTGGTTAAACTTTGATAAAACGCAAAGGAAATATTAATTGTCAGATATGTCAATTTATTATTCTCATTTCTATACAATATTACAAAACGTCTTAAGATTTATTATAAAACCAATACTTTCATAATCTATTTATATCTAAGTAGAATTATTTAAACAATTTGTAGTGTATATATCTTTGGAATGTACATCAAACTACAGGATTACGATATCTCGTCATTACTGTTACTTAGAAAATGAAATTGCGAAAAATTGGAAAAATATGTAGTTGAATTATCTTGTGTATTAAACACCCAATGCAGAAACGTATATACTCTTATTGTTAGACAAAATGGTACTAATTTGATGACTTGTAAACAATTTCAAAAATTATGTTTTAGTAATAATTCTTCTCTTCTTGTTCACTTCCACTTCACTTTCTTCTTCGTTTTCTGTGGTTAAAATATGCACCATACTCTTCATCTCCTCCATATCCGTAATGTTCCTTCATCAAATCCTGATTACCGCTATCGTAGTTGGGATGTTTCACGTCAATGTTGTGACTGAATACGCCCCCTTTTTGACTGGCGTTTCTGATTAGGTTGATTATCGCGAAAAATATGGCCAATTTTCCCAAAAACATAGCCTGCAGCAGCGAAAATTTGATTTGCAGCAGCATCATGGGCAACATCGTCACCGACATGATAAACGGAGCTGCTATGAGAGGAAGAAGGGTCATCAGCCAATTATTTTGCCTCTTCGTCTTCCTAGATTCTGAAAAGAAACTAATTTTTAAAACTAGAGCGACACTAGTGCTGCATATTTACAAGGATTTCATATTTTTGAATAAATGAAGAATGTAATCAGGCTATGTACGATGTAACTAAGATTGCAGATGTCACTAGTTGTGAGGTATTGACCGCATCGCCCGCGAGGAACATTTTTCCTACATGCTAATTAAAAGAAATTATTGCTGAGAGTTACAACTAGGGCTAAGTTCGATGTAACTAAGGTTGTAAAGGTCATTAATAGTGAGATAAGTTTCAGAAAGTTACCTTCATTACTAGGTGACCTTTTGCTACCTTGACCTAAATCGTACTTGAGCTGATTGTAATTCTCAGCAAAAATTGCTTCAATTAGCATTGTAGCAAAAATGTTCCTCGAAAAGTTAGTTACAAGTTACTGCTAAATTCTTGTCCGTTATGTTCTTTTTGGTGCAACGGACTGGTCCTTGGTTATCTTCAATCTTGCCCCCTGAAACCAAGAGCAACCTTTGTTGTTTTTTAATCTTTCTTGGTTTCAGGGGACAAGATTTGTATTTTAATTTTCGTTATGTTATGTCTAAGTAGTTGGAAACTAGCAAAGAACCACGCAGATGTGAATTGGAATTGTAAGGTGAAAAGCATAGAACAGGATGATGACTTTTAACTACCTGGGAGATGAAATTACTAGTGAGAGAAACCTGAAGGCAGAAGTAACAAGAGCAAACGATCAAAACGATAAAAACAGGGCCTCGAACCGCTATTTCTTTCGTTCCGGTTTTCGGTTTTTCGTTCCGGCAAAAAAATTATAACGGTTCAGTTCCGGTTTTCGTTCCGACAAAAATAACGGTTTTTTCCGGTTTTCGGCTTTCGGGTCAGCTCCGGGTGACTCATTTTTTTGATTTTTAAAAGTTTTTCAAATCAAGAATTGATTTTTGAACATAGTTTAGAAAGCGTGATCTTTTTTTCTTTAATATTAAAACACGTAACTGCTCTGACCTTGCCTAAAATTGAAGGAAAATATTTTTTATTTTTCAAGTTTAAAAATTCAATTTGAGTTCAAATTTCAAGAAAAACCCAAACTTTATAAAAAACTAAATCGGAATTTTGGGTTTAGATATTTCAAATTTAAAGTCGGAATTTTCATAAACATCTTAAATTATATACCCTAGAGTTGAAAACTTCTAGAATATACGAAATTTGGCGATTAAAGTCAAAAAGTTCAGACCACTTTTTCTTTCATAATTTTGGTTGTCTATCGAAGTTTTGAGTTTGACTCGCTTTTTCTAATAAAATTGATTTTTACTGTTTCGCCTTTGTTTTCTAGAACTGTCGATTAAAAAGATCTAATTAAAAAAATAAATGAAAATAAAAAAGACCAAAAATTATAAAATAAAAAGTTTTGGATTAAGATTTTGCGGGACAGTCACAATTTCCAAAAAAGAACTTCAAATTTATTTAAAAAAAGAGTTTTCAAAATTTTTACCCTAATTTAGAAGTCTTCATTTTAAACCCAAATATTCGATTTTTTTCTGGAAATGTTGCTGAAAACTTCAAAACTTCCATGAAAAGTAAAATTTTTCAGAAAGTTTTGTTGAATGTATTTACCTTTTTTCGACATTTTAACTTTTTTTCTGAAGCTTTCTGAATTTAAACTTGTATGTACTTTTTATTTTATTTTTTTCTAAAATTTCGACAAACAAAATTTACTCTTTCTCTAGAAACCTCCTAACCCTTTTTATTGACATGTTGACTTTTATTTTTTAATTATATACATTTTTTTTCGAAATTAGGAGTTGAGACTTGTGACTATAAGAAATTGACGCATATAAGTTTTTTGGAATTTTTGAATATTTGACTTTTAGTTCGAAACCTCAACATTTTCAGGACTCCAAATTTTGAGATTAATTTTGAAAACTTGTTTGTCACACATTTAGTTTGTTTTTCCTCAAAACTTAGACTTTTTTTAAAAATGTTGTCTATTTTCTTGAAATTTGGATATTTTTTCGAGATTTTGAATTAATATTCAAAATGAAAAATAACATAAAATTTTTAAATTAAAATTAGCACTTTTGCGTATGAAATCTAACTTCAGCTAACATTTAAGAATAAAGGTACAACATTCCTCAAAATGTACAACTTCAATTATTTCCAAACTTAAATTTTTTATTGGAAAATATTGAAATTTTAAGATCAACGACAAATTTTCTGCAAAAAATAAACGCGAATTGCAATTTTAAAGACGAGATTTTAGAAATACATAATTCTAGCTGTAGCTAAAAAGTTTGTGAATAAATTTAACATTTTTAGAACGGATTTTTGACACAAAAGTGCAAGGAGCAAAGGGCTGAACTTGAAAAGGGCAGAACTTTTGAATTTATACCAGCAATTTAGCGAAACCAATTACCTAATATTTAAGAGAACACACAATGTTGACTTCTAAATTCTAAAAAAATCGCAGTTGTGAGGCTAAAGTCAAAATATTGAGAAAAAATCAAAGTTTTCGGAATAAAAATAACTATTCTAACGTAAACAAAATCATTGCACGTTTAAATTATACATTTTTTAACGTGTCACCATTTCAAGTTTACTATAAAAATCTCGACCTCCAATTCCAAGATCCCGGTTTTAAATCGGAATATCGTGTTGGATTTTATGCTGAAATTTTGATTTGAAATTTAAAAATTTCTAGGTTAAATTTGAAACTGCGAGATTTTAGCGAAAATTTTGAGAAAAAATCATAACCTAAAATTTTTGGAAGATTTAGGAAGTCGGCATCAGGAATTTATATTTAGAATTTTGAAAAAAATTAGAATACTAAAATCAAAGTGGAATTTAAAGGAAAAAAAATGTACGAAAAATCGAAAATTTGACTAATAACTTCAAAAATAGGGATATCAAGTAAGAAAAAGAAAATTGAAATTTAAAGAAAGAAGTAAATATGAAATTAAAAAAAATATATCCAGAAAAACTCGAATTTGCAAAAAAAATTGTAAGGAAAACCGAGTTTCTCTTGCTTGAATGAAAAATACGCTACTACTTCCAAAGATACAACAGAGGAAACTTTTTTAATTTATACTCGAAATTTTAGGAGAAGAAAAGAAATATTTAGAGTAATTTCCAGATAAAAGTTCAAATTTCAAGAAAAAGTCGAAAATCTTGAAAAAAGATTCAAGTGAAAACCTAAAATTTTAATTTGGGTTGAAATTTTGAAAGTCAATATTTTCTAGAAAATGTGGAAATTGTAAGTTTCTAATCTAATCTAATCAAAAATGAGAGATTAGGATAAGATGAAAGTTGTATGGATTTCTGTAAAGTTTAGAAAAAAAATGAAATTAAAAAATAATTCAACCTTAAGTACGAAGTAAAAATTATTTTAAGTATTTAAATTCGACGAACCAAAATAAAACGATATTTTTTTTCGGTTTCGTTCCGGTTTAGTTCCGGTTCGAAGTCCTGGATAAAAGTGAGTAGAAAATAACGATTTTTTTCGGTTTTCGGTTTTCGGTTTAGTTCCGGTTTGAAGCCCTGGATAAAAGTGAGTAGATGTTTATAACAACCCATATGGAGAAATTCATAAACATAGAAAGCAAAATGAAAGTATATCAAACAACAGTGAGACCAATATTAACATATGCAGCAGAAACAAGGGCAGACACAAAGGGGACAAAACAAAAAATAAACAGTGTGGAAATGAAAATATTAAGATCAATAAAAAGCATGACATTAAGAGATAGAGAAACAAATGGTAACATTCAAAAGGAATGTAACATACAAGACGTCAATAAATGGGTGGAAATGAGAAAGAAAACATGTAGAAGAACATGTAGATAGGATGAGACCAGATCAGCTGGCAAATATCTCCAAAAACAATAAACCATACAGAAAAAGATCAGTGGGAAGACCAAAAATGGGACGGCTGGATAACATACAGTTAACAACAGCAGAAACTGAATGAGGCAGACAAACAAGAGAAATCCTAGTCGTACGAAGAAGAAAAAGAAGAGAAGAAGTAGTTGAAATGTTTACAGTGATCATACCATACTAACGAGGCCAAAAAAGACCGAAACAAGTTGGTGGTTGTAAATATTTTCAACTGTAGCACGTTCGACAGAGTTCACAAAGTATTTAATTGAGAAATAGAAAATATGTTCAGAAGTGTGACATATTCGTATTTGCCAACGTGAACATTTTAATTAACCACTCCAGAGCAGTGAAATATCAAGAAATTGCTCTAACGAATAAAATTATGAAAAAAATTTATCCGAGCCTTAAATCTTTAAGACACTTTATTAAGACTTCTGAAGAATCCCGAACACCTTTTCAAGAAAGGTCATTAGATCTAATTAGATTCAAACATACAGTTTTAAAGCTTCAAAAAGACTCTTTTAAAAATCATTTGGAAGGTCAATTAGAGTGTCAAAATTTCATGGAAAGTTCTACAGCAGTGATACCCAAACATCATCTCGTGAGCCACCCGTGGGTGACAGAAATGTTTTCTTACGTTTTCGGAGCAAAATTTTTTTTAGGCATCACTCTTCCAGTTCCGTAGAACTTTTATTTTTACTTTTCACCTTTGGCTTTGCGGCTTCTAGCTGGCGTTTGTGTAAAATTACATGTTTGAGATTGAGGGTCATCGCCATCATCACTTTCAAATGATGATAGTGTGGCTCGTCTATATCTTTTAATCTGGGATTTGGCTCCAATCAATTAAATGGTTAGGCACCACTACTTTATGTCATTAAAATCCCTGGATGAAGTTCCTCTTTATATGGCATATTTTGGCATTACAAGTACAAGTAGACCTACTCTTTGTGAATGGATTGTACATTTAAAAAACAGGCAAACATGTAAAATCTAGCTCAGATTAATTTACATTTTAACTGTTGTCATTCGAAACTTAAAGGGTACAACTGCTTGAATGTCAAATCTATTCTGAAATAAATTTCAGAGTGCATTTCAGTTAAAATTCGTCTTCAAGTTAACCTTAAACTTCGCGATAACTTCATATAAAAGTTTCGTTTATTTATCGCGTGACTCCCATGCATTTCCCGACCATTTATTAGTTTATTTATTGATGCCTTCAGTTTTCATGGTCGTCTGCGTATCTAGACCTCATTATTGCATTTCCTTGTCCGCCCCAGTTGTCGTGACGTAATGATTTGGCACAGAAATTCGCGAATTCTCGTGCGAATTTAATAAAGTATAACGCGGACTTCCTCGGGTCACGTTTTACCATATAAGTTGTCCGCTAAGTGGGCCATCACGATCCGATAACTAAATCTGAGTTTTCACAATAGCGTGTATCATAGGTCTTGATTATCGAGGAAGAATATTCTATTAAAAGAATGTTAATTTGGGCGAAAGAAAGTCGATGTCAAGGTTTTAACATTAAAGAGGTTTTGTGATTATTTACTGCTGAATATAGACACATACATTTTACTTTCTGCCTGTTTTATTGCAAATTATAGAATATGTCAAATAATACGCCATAATAATCTAGGGCAGCGGTCTCCAAACTTTCCAGTCTTAGGGCCATACTGATTGCTCCAGTAAGTTTTCAAGTCCAAAATCGTTCTTATTTTCGGTCAAAAGCGAAATAAGGTAGTACTATTTCCAGTGTTTTTTTTTAAGTTTAATCCACTCGCAAAGGGTAACCCCATTATGCCTTCAAAGCACTGCGAGTAGGATGGGGAAACAAGGATAGATGGCGATGAACCGCCTTCTTAAATAAGGATAGGTTGTAAATTTTGGGGAAAATTCCTTTCGGTAACGAGTTCCACAGCTTGGAAGTTCTATAGAAAAAGAGAGTCTCCGGAGACAGAAGTCCTCACTGAGTCACGCTGGACCACACTGTCTCCGACTGTCTTGTATGCCTCAAAAATCTTGCCCTTGGGGGGATCAATCCTATTAGTTCCTGAGAGCATCTCCCATGAAAGTACTTGTAGAAAAGAGATAAATCACCAAACATCCGCCTGTGCTCTAGTGTTTCGATAGAATCGGTCAAACTCTCATCATCAATTAGGTGAATCGCTCTTCTTTGAATTGAATCCAAAAGAGCTAAAGTGTGCTTTGGGCTGAACTCCAAACATGAGAACAGTATTCTAGTGTTAGCCTAACTTGAGCTTTGTATAGTGTGAATAGCTGATGAGATGTGAAGTACTTTTTAGCTCTATAAAGAAAGCCTAGCTTCTGAGAGGTGGATTTGGTAATGGAGTGCACATGATCGTCCCAAGAGAAGTTAGTGCTCGCATTCAGTCCTAGGACAGACAGATTAGTTCCCATCGGAAGGATTTCACATGATTGTTACATTATCCCTTGATGTTTTCTTAGAGAAAACCGTGGCCTGAAGCGTTGAAGTCGACCAGTTTTTTTTTACCCCATCCTGATCCTGATTGATCATCTGCATTTGCTTAGTCGATCTAAAGCGGCAACGGTTAATGGTTTGTCGGAGAAAAAAGATGACACCAGGCTACTATCATCTGTATAGCTGTATATCGGATTGAAAGTTAAAGCTAAAAGATCGTTTATGTGTAACAGAAACATAGTAGGAGACAGGATAGACCCCTGAGGCATCCCTGCATTAATCGCAAATGTCTCGGATGAGATGCCATCGACGATGACCTGAAGAGATCTGTCAGGGTGATAACTGGATATCAAATGATAGAGTCCAGGAGAAAGACCATAAGATGTTAATTTGGCTAGAAGAGATCGGTGCCAGACTTTGTTAAAGGCCTTTGATATATCCAATGCCATAATCGTAGCCTCACCATGTTTTTTTATAGTTGAGTTACAGATATGAGTAACATATCGTCGTTACCGTGGAAAAATCTTCTATGTGCTAAAATGTAAATTTTGCAGGAGAACAGAAAAACATATTTATTTGGAAGGGAAGACATTAAATCCTTATTAGATTAGGAAAAGAACCTATCTTCATAAAAACGTGCACATAGCAATTTTTTCCACTGTAACGACGATATGTTTTTCTGCTCTCTTTTGAAATTCAGCTTTCAGCACATAGAAGATTTTTCCACGTTAACGACGATATGCCAATAGATTGCCAGTTGAGCGTTGTTGTCTGAAACCGTATTGCCTGTCCAAGATAATTCTATTCTCCTCCAGATATTTGAGAATCTCAATGTTGATTGCCTTTTCCATCACTTTAGATATAACGGGCAACAAGGATATAGGGCGATAGTTGTTAGCCAGATTCCTTTTATCCTTTTTAGGTACAGGTTGCATCCCAGCAGATTTTCAGATGTTAGGAAATACACTTTTGTTTTAAGAGAGAGTAAAGAATTTTCTTAGGACAGGAGTCAACTCTGGAGTGCACTTCTTAAGAACAATAGCGAGGATACCATCAAGGTCAGAAGTTTTCAAGATGTCAAGCTCGAGGAGAATCTTTTTGACTGTGCTATTGTCTCAAAACAACTTCAGGCATCGAAGTGCCAACCTTAGGAACAGTAAGAGGTTCTGAGATATAGGGCGATAGTTGTTAGCAAGATTCCTTTTTCTCTTTTTAAATACAGGTTGCACCCTAGCAGATTTCCAGATGTTAGGAAATACACCTTTGTTGTAAGAGAGAGTGAACAATTTGCTTAGAACAGGAGTCAACTCTCAAGCGCACTTCTTAAGAACAATAGCAGAGATACCATCAAGGCCAGAAGCTTTCGAGGTGTCGAGATCGAGGAAAATCTTTCTAACTGTGCTTTGTCTAAAAACAACCTCAGGCATCGAAGTGCCAACCTTAGGAAGAAAAGGAGGTTCTGAGTTTCGAGAATCAAGGTAGGTTGGAATTTTTAGCAAACATTAAGGCTAGCAGGTCAGCCTTTACTTGGAAGTAGTAGCAATATTGTTATTGTCATTGAGTAAAGGTGGAAAATTTGAATATGCAAAATTTTTTCCAATCGACTTTGCAAATCCCCAAAAGGATCTGGAACCGTTCGGGCAGTTGATAAGCAGTTGATAGTGCATTTTACGATCGAAATCATAATTTGCCTCGTCAATAACGTGTTTACAAAAATGTTGTGCATCTACAAAGGTGGTTCGAGTCTCGACTGAGGGATTCTTTCTGTAACAACGATATGCGTGATTTTTGCAGGAGACAGCCCAAGCACATTTTTTTCTGAACCAAGATTTACTGGAGACAGACTTCTTTTGGGATTGGGGAATTGAGCATTCCACACCAATCAGGATAGCTGTCAGTGATGGATTCAGACTGAGGAAGGATTGTCTGAGTTAAAGCAGACTTCTTGCCATGGGAAAGATGCAGAGAAGTCTCTTAGTTCTTCCTACTCAGTAGAGGTAAAGTGCCAAACCCAACGGGACTGTGCCTGAGAGGAAGGTGCCAGCAATGCCAGCAATTCTACATTATAAAAATATTCAGATCTTGTTTTGGATAGCATCTGAAGTATAAGCATCATAGATGACAGTATTAGTGTTGTTATTGGGAATTTTCATAAACAGTTTTGATGATAGAGCCTTAAAATTGATGCACGCCCTAACCACCACCAGGTCGTGTTGGTGGTGGCATATCTCCCATAAATTTTTATGGAAAACTAAACAAGTTGAACAAAAAAGGGACGCAGAAACTGCCACATCAGTTTTGCCTAATTCTGAGGTAGAAGATGACAAGGGATCAGTTCCAGTTCAGCTAGATATTAATGAAGAAATTGGAATAGATACTAAACAAGAAGATAAAGAAGTAGACGAACAAGGGAAGGTAAAAAAGATGAGGATAACATTCCGTTGTCAGTATTGGCAGAGATTGTGGCCAAAATAGGAAAATATCGAAAGACCTTTCTTTGGCAGAAACATTTCTCTTCACCATCACAACAGCTTTCAATCCACTGCGACATAATGATAATGGACAATGGTGGGCACGTATCCAGTGTGAAAAATGCCTATCGCCTCTGCCTATCAGAATTTATGAATTGTTCAAAAAAATTCTATTGCAATTAAGTTAAAATATGTTTTTATCTTTTATCTTAATTTTTATCAGGGAACCTGCCGTTGGTATTTGTCACGACTTCCTGATTCCTATATCAGTCTAAGAATCACCTAACTTTTGGTGAGTTACTAAGATGGTAATAGTTAATGATTCATACAAAAAAAAAATTAAATATTCAAAAATTCAGTTCTGAAAGGGTTAATTGAGCAGTGGGACAACAGACAGATAAACACGTTTTTAGTATTTACATATTGGTTAAGAATGATAATTTTTTTTAATTTGGTATATCTGATATAGAACCAACAATTGTAATATCGAAAGAAAGGGTACAAAATTAAAGCAGTATTTAATATTTTGAATTTAAGTATCTAATTGTTTCTATTGTATTCAATTTAATAATATTTTGTTTATGTTACATACCTCAGTAAATATTTTGTTTATGTTACATATTGTCAGTAGATATTTTCACGTTTGGCTTTTAAGGCTTTTTAAAAATGGAAGCTAATTTATTTTATATAATTCCATTTTTCCTTTCATGGTTTTTGCTTGAATATCGAAAGTAGTTCCACAATACGATGTTTCTGAGATGTAATTCAAATTGATCTACTTTAGTAAACGTGATGCTGTTACGGTTATTCATAAAAGCAAAACATGGGCAGGTCGGAATTATATTTTTGTGCTCCAAATGTTAGTCTTTTTACCTTCCAAAATGAGTGTTGATTTTAATGAATAAAAGTGACATAATTATTTGAATTAGTAACGCTTGCGATCGAAACTCGACCAAGTAACGCAATTAAACTTGTTTTTCAATTTATGTTATTTGTATGCAAATTTTTAATTCATATTTTGACGTTATCAGAAAAAAAGTGAAAATATGAAAATTTCGACTTTTATTGAAAATTCGTCTTTTTTCAAAATTTCAATTTTTTTGAAAATTCTTATATCAAGAAAAATTAGATAAAATCTAAGAAAAATTCGAAATATTTCCAACATTTTTACTTGCTCGACAATTTCAACATTTTCAAATTTCAATTTTTTCGAAATTCCCACTCTCTTCAAAATTTCGACTATTCTCGAAATTTTGAGTTATTTTGATTTTTTCCAAATTTTGATGTTCCTTCGTAATTTCGACTTTTTCTCGAAGGTTCGCCTTTTTTTTGAAAATTCTGCTTTCAGAAGAATCCGACTTTTTTGAAAATTTCAACATGATAAAACAATAAATTTTTTTAAGAATTCGATTTTTCAAAATTGCATTTTTTTTATCGAAAATTTTGACCTCTTTTTAAAATTCTGAATTTGTTTAGACGGCGACAAATTTCAAATACATTTTCATCAATAGTGGTCTGGAAATATTAGCTGCAACACAATACCAAAAATAAAGTGAATTTAAAAAACCTTCTGTTTACACTTGGGGCAATTGTTCTATATATAAACCATATGCCAATATTTCAACTTTCTTCATAAAAATAAACTTATAAATTTCTAATTTAAGCTAAATATGTACGACTCCGCGATAAAACAGTGTAAGTTGGTATAAAAACAGTGTTTACTTACCATTTTCATTTATTACGTCAACTTCCCCATATTTTGTACAATTTCTACAGCTACTTCTCGAGTTATTAACTTTTTGTACAGAGTTCATATCAGGTACGATTACATCCTGAGTGACACTTTCCATCTTGACAACACTCGCAATCAAACACAAACAAATCGCAACCCTTGCTATACATAACGACATCTTAATTTTATAGGGTGCGAACAACTTCTTGCACCAACAATGACGTGTTGTCTCATATTTAGCTCTTTAGTTTTATTTGGATGATGTCGATTGCAAAGTCTACAGCTTACTAATGATCATCTCATGGTTTTGTTAACTTGTTCCGGCTCGGCTGTTGTTCTGAATTCTCGCTCTTTCACCGGTTTTATTCTCATTAATGGATTATGCGTTCAGGTTTATATACCTACTACGTGGAAAAGATGAGACGTGAGTTTCTTCCAAACTGTACATCTGTACGCATATTATTTATAATTATTTAAATATTTAAACAATTATAAATGATATCTTTATTAAAGAAGCCCCCCCTCCCAAAAAACGAAATTTTCATTTAAAGAAGTCGAAAGCTTGATGGAAACTTGAAAGCCAAATATAATTTTTCGTCACTGAAATGTGATAAGTAATTATTTTTTAAAATATTAAAGCTTCACTAGTAATTTGTCCATTCCAAAGTGTCTTACACACGTAGAATTATAATCATTTTCAAGCTATATCTCTATTTTGTTTTCATATCTTTTACATAATTACATGTAGGTACGCGCAGATCAACAGACGGAAATTTATGTATAGTATACAGTAATCTCCAAAGGTAACGCATAAATTCATTATCTACGTACTTTAAAATGTATGGCGAAAATCCTGGAATAGGTCGATTTTTAGTTCAAAAATAACAATTTTTAAGCACAAATTTATTCCTCCGCCTTCAACCCCCATCGAGAGGTAGCTACTATTTGAAATGTTTGAATATAACGAGGCTGTATGTGATAGCTCATTTGAAAGCTCGATAGCCATGTAAGATTTTTTTGGATTTTATGAATATTTTTCACGAAAATTAAAGACATTTTTTTTATGTAATTCAAACACATTCAATCAAATGCATTCTAAACTATATCTATTTGAAAAATATCTGTCAAATCTGACTTTCATAACTGATTTACTGTCATATCCATTATTCATTACCCAATTTTTTTTTATTATATGCAGCGTGACAAGAAAGAATAAAACCTGACCTAAAGAAAGTTTCACTTCAAAAATCCTTGAAGTTCTGAAATTAAACATGAAAATTTCAATAAGTCGACATTTTTCAATGAAATAAAAATAATGTGCTATTGTGTCGTTCTAGCTAACTTCCATAATGTATCATAATCAGTGGCGGCTCGTAGCCAAAACTAATGGGGGTGCTGCGACGATGTTCAGCGTTTTAAAATTTTTAAGATTTCGACTGAAAATTTCGACATTTTCAAAATGTTACTTTTCGAAAATTTTAGATTTCTTTGAAAACTTGACAATGAAAATTTTTCATAATGTCGCGTTTTTTTGAAATGTTGAACCTTTTCCAAATTTCGACTGTATTGCAAAATTTAGATTTTTTCTTGTAATCTCCACCCTATTTTATTTTTAAGTTTTGATTTTTCTGAAAAACTATGAATACTCTTTTAAAAATTTTGGTATTTTTGTAAATGATTGGACTTTTTAGTGTTCTGTTTTTTTTTTGTAATTTTTTTTGAAAATTAATTATTACATTTTTTAAAATTTTTACCATTTGAAAATTGTTACTTTTTCTGAAAATGTAAATTTTTTCGAAACTGGACTTTTGATTTTTTTCTAAATTTGATCTTTGTTTATATATATTTTTTTTTGAAAAATTATAATGTTTTTCATTAAAGATTTCGATTCTTTATAATTTTGACTGGTTTTTATTTAAATGTTAACTATTTTTCAAAGGTTCGACTTTTTTTGCAAAGTTTCGATTATTTTTTGATTTTTTTTTGTAGAAAATTTTGCCACTTCTTGGTTTTCTTAATTCAAAATTTCGATTTTTTGAAAATTTTGAAATTTTATGAAATGTTTGACATTTTTTAAAATTTTAATTTTTTTGACCTCAAATTTAGACTTTTTAAAAGAATGTTTCATTTTGATTTAAAATTTTAACTACTAAAATTTTAAACTTCCTCCAAAATTTTAACTTCTTAATATTTTGATTTTCTAAAACCTTTATCTATCTGATAACTATCACTTTGTTTTGGTTTTTATTGAGAAGTGCAAATTTCCCAACTATTTAAAATTTAAACTTTTTTTAAAATTTCGAATTATTTCGTAAATTCGATAAAAATTCACCAATCTTTTGCAAATTTTGATATATTTTTAATTTCGACTATAAAATTGCGACCTTTTCTTTTTGAAAATTTCTTCTTTTGCAAATTTTTGACTTCTTTTAGAAATTTGAAAGATTTTGAAAATTTTTACCTTGCCAACAAATTCGACTTTCTTTATTGAAAATTTTAACCTTTTCTTACATCTACATTTTTTTGAAATTTTCGACTTTTTATTTTAATGCCCACTGTCTTGAAAATTCCGGCCTTTTTCAAATGTTCAAATTTTTCAAAATTTGAGTCCTTTTTCCAAAATTTAAAATTGTTGGAAAACTTAAAAATTTTGACCATCATTTTAATTTCAAATATTTTCAAAATTTTGACATTTTTTAAAAACTGTAGTTTCTTTATTTGAAAATTGTGATTTTTTTTTAAGTCAGACATTTTTTGAAACCTTTTATGGAAATTTTCGACTAATACTTCGTAAAATTTCGACTCCATTTCAAAACTTCGACTTTCTTTTTAAATTTCGACTCTTTTTAAAAACTTAATTTTTCTTTAAAGTTTAAACTTTTTTAAAATTTAATTTATACAATTTTTAAACATTTCCAATTAAATCTTCGACTTAAAAGAAAAGATTCTATTAAAAATTTCGACTCTTTTCAAAATTTTACCTTTTTAAAATTTCAACTTTTTTGATAATTAAGAATTTTTCGATAATTTTGAGTTTTCTCCAATATTCAAAAAATTTAGCTTCTTTGAAAATTTAATTAAAAACTCTGTAATTTATTTTAAATATCGATATTTTTCCAAAAATTCGTCGTTTATTCACATTCCCAAAATTATTGAAAATGTCGACCATTTTAAAAATTAAGAATTTTTTTCGAAATCGTTATTTTCTTTTGAAAATTTGACTTCTATCTATTCTATGAAAATTTCAAAAATTTTTAAGATTTCACTATTTTGTTTAAATTCAACTTTTCTGATAACTTGAGCTTTATTTTGTAAAAGTGGTACTGTTTTTCTTTTTAAATTACATTTTTTGAGAAATATTTCGAAATAACACTCAAATTAAAAAATAATAATAAAATTTTCCATTTTTAAAATTGTACAAAGTTTTGAAACAGATTTCCAACAAAAATTTGCATTTTATGTACAAATCAATTGCCAAAATTTGAATTTTAATCACAAAAAATTGGGTTTAAGCTGGAATATTTGTTTTTTGAAATTTCTCTGAAACGTCAAAATTACTAGAAAAAAATTAAATTATGATAGTAAATTGTTAATGAATTTTTTTAACATTTCGATTAATTTTTATTTCGTAATTTTGAGACCCTTCTAAAAATGTTGACTCTTTTTCTCAACAATTTTAATAATTCCTACATTAAAAGTCCAAATTATAAGAATATTGTTGACAATTAATTTATTTGAAAAAACAATTTTTTTTCTTTAATTGCGAAAATGTTATTTTTTTTTGAAAAATGTTGTTTACAAATAAGAAATTTCATTTTTTTCTAGAAATATGATCTGCTTTCTCCTGAAATTTTAAGTTTAATCTTTAAATTTCGATCTTTTTTCATCGAAATTTGAATATCAAATTCAAACTTGAGAATTTCAAGAATAAGTTTAACATTTATAGAAAAATTGGAAATTCAGATTCAGAATTTCCTTTGGACCTACAGCAGTAGTAATGTTTTAGAGAAATATCAAATTGTAAAAAAGGTTGAAATTCACGAGGTTCATTTTTTCTTGAAATTTCAATATTTTTTCCAAAGTTTTCTTATTTTTATGCAGATTTGAAGTTTATTTTTCCTAAATTTATACTTGATAATTTTCAGTTTCTCATCAAAATTACAAAATAAAATGAACTTTAAAATATTAAAATTTCGTTAAAAAACTTTTAAATTTCCAAAGCAAATTAGAGAAAAATCGAAATTTCTACAAGAAAAAATATTTTAAAGGCAGAATCTCCAGGAAAAGTCGAAATTAAAAAAAATATTTGTATAAAATGTTTAGAGAGAAACACAAATTTTATAGGAAAAAAAGCAAAATTTCTTTGAGATAACATCGAAATTAAAAAAAAAATTAAAATATCTTTACAAAAAAGTCTAAAATGTTTGTTTTTTCCAAAATGTTAAAATTTTTATATTGCTTTCAGGGTTTTTTTCAAACGTTTTTTGTCAAAACTACAAAATAAAATGAACTTTAAATGGTCAAAGTGTCGTGAAAAAACTTGACATTTTTAAAGCAAATTAAAGGAACATAAAGAAAAATCTGAAAAAGTTGGAATTTCTAGACGAAAATTTAAGAAAAACCCTTTCAAGAAAAATGGAAATTGCGAGAAATTTCTTTTTATAAAATATTTAGGAAAAATGGAAACTTTGCAGAAAAAATTAAAATTTCCTACAAAAATCGAAATATCTGAAAAAAACTCAAAATTTTTATACAAAACGAGATTTGAGGTAAAAATTCGAAGATACCGTATTAACTTATTTTTTAGAGAAATACTAAAATGCGAATGAGTTGGATTTAGATTTTTTTAATTGTAATTATTTTCCCAAAATGTTGACATTTTCAAAGAAATTTGTGTTGTTTTCTTAACATTTTAATTCCTACTCGAAATATTGATTTCTTTATTAAAATTTTTACAAAAATTAGTTTTTCAAAAATGTGATTTTAATCAAAATTAAAAATAAAATAGGCTTTTAAATGTCGTAACTTCGTGAAAGAAACCTAAAATTTCTAAAAAAGAAATCAGAGAAAATTTCTACAAACAATTGTATAATGAAAAATGTTCAGAAAATTTTGAGAAAAAAACTCGTAAGCGAAATTGGGGGTGCCGCAATTTCACAGTGCCTATACGCCAGCCGCCTCTGATCATAATCAGCAGCATTTCACATTAATTTTCAAAAAGCTATCAATTTTCCCATCTTCAAAGTGTATACATTCTGCAGAGTTTCTCCAACATTTTATGGGAAAAACTAACTGGAAATGTTCTCCCAGATAACAGTTAACAGCTATTAGCGAAAGGACAAGTTTTTTTATAAAGAAACCCAGATGTGTACCATCGAAACAGCATCCTGCACAACGCGTAAATCTTCAACCTACGAGCACCAACATAATTCTAAATTGGAACGCTATTATGAATCTAAGTGGAACCTCTCGCACGCTGTTCTTCATTTCAACATGGTAGACCAGTCTCACTTCAGATGCGATGCGATAGGAATCCCCACGGATGGATTCTGTTGTGAAAAAAATCACTGACCGATTCAGTTAAGTGGAGCGATGTGTAATTGGCTCCAATTAGGGGTTATAGCAGTAATTGCAATGGCATGCTTACGAAATAATTATGTTGCATGTGCCAATTTTACCCAAAAACAACTTGAAGGGAATACTGTGGAAAATTGTTGTGGAACTGGGGAAATATATGACCGTATTAACCCCAATGGAACCGTGTTGAAGACTACAGATATCAAAGGTAAGTTGTAATTAAAATTATAACTTGTCATAGCGTTATTCATGAAACTAAACATTTTCATGCTGCTACAGACCACCAAAACGTGTTTTGTTATTACTAGATACTAAGATTTAAAACTGCATAAGTAAAAAATTCGAAATCTGTGTAAAAAATAATATGGATGTGAATTGTAGAATATTGCAAAAAGTTATATTGTTTTTTTAAGTTTAGATAATTTAATCAACTTACATTACATTAGCATGAAATTACATACACCATGAAAGTCATGCAAACATTTTTAATACATATTTAACACTTGATTAACATATGGAATTCTCACAAATCATGAAGTATTGTTGCCTTGGGAAATTCAGATAATTCGGTTTTAAAAGTACGTATTTTTTATGCAAATCATTTTATCTATCCTCAGGTTCAAGAAAGAATCACTAGAAATAAATGGAGGAAAGTAAAAAAAACTCTTCAAATACATCTTTGTAATTTATGTAACAATTCTCAAGAGGAATGTCAACACCGCTTGAATGCAGTTTTAAACACAGTTCTTTTTACTGCTTTAAGCTTGAGAACATACATTTCTCAATAATATGACATTTTAATGACGAATATGACGAAAATTTAATTCGATGAGCGTTCTCACGGTTTGTTGAACTCTATTTCAGATCTAACGGATCCCAATGGTATATCCGAGGAATCCCGTAAGAAACAAGGTAGAAACCCCATGCAAGGAATGATGCAGAATGTAATGCCTATTATGATAATACCATTTCTCATATCCAGCGGAATAGTACCAATAATGCTTCTGCTGATCAAAAAGCTTATCCTCAAGACTTTCTTTATCGGCCTCATAGCTGCTGGTTTGACTCTACTGAATATGATTAGAAGGAACAACATGGAAGGAGGAGTATATCATCACGTAGTTAAAGCCAAATACTGACAATTACCAGGAAAATTGATTTCTTAATACCAAAATGCGATATTGATGTAGGCTCTGTGTGTAAATATTTTTATTAATATAATTTATAATATATGAACCAAACATTGATGACTACACTTATTATGCTGTTAATTTACGTATTTGCCTTATATTAAGGTTTTGTAATAAAATATTAATGAAACTCATATTTGACTTTGAAATATTTTCATGTTACCTGAAACCACGCCAATGAACTGGCATCGGCTTACAACCTGAGCTTAAATCTGACAGTTATCAAAGATATTTTGCTTTGATGCATTTTTTCAGATTTAAGAGAGAGTTAAGAGTTAAGAGTTGATTACAAAAGGAAGTGAACTTACTAAAGCAGAGGATGGGCTCTCGTCCATTATCAATTCTAGTTGTCTCAACCACGGATGCTTGGACTCGCGAACGGCGACCCAAAAGCTTCTAGAGAGTAGGCAGTACCTTCTCATGATATCAGAAATGATGAGGAACAAAGTAAATAGATGTGGCACTATACTGTTGAGGAATGTCAAATATTGCAGATTTTTTATTTAATTTTAAATCATTTCTTAATGTGTTCATTCACGTTTGTTTGTAAAAAAGATGGTTTAGAAGGAATCAAAAAATGTTTTAGGTGGCTTATTTGTAGTTTTTCAAGAGAATAACAGAGCTGCAATTGGTGTTATGGTATCTTGCGTCGCTGATTTATCAACTCTTGTGCGCTAGATGCATGTTCATTGACAAACGATTTTCAGTGGCAGAGAGAAAAAAAATAGTTGAAGCTGCTTCACTTTTCAGACGCTTATTTGGTCAATTTTCATACGCGGCAACCTTATTCTAGAATCCACGGTTAGAATCTAAGACCAAATTTGACCATTCTCGAAGAAATATTGTTTTGTTATTTTTCCGAATTTCATCGGCAAATTTAATCTCTAAAGGAAAATAGAATCATCTTCGACAGGCAATACGGTTTTAGACAACAACGTTCCATTGGCGATCTGTTGGCATATGTTACTCATATCTGTAACTCAGCTGTGGAAAAACATGGCGAGGCTAGGATTGTGGCATTGGATATCTCAAAGGCTTTCGACAGAGTCTGCTCGTCAAATTAACATCTTATGGTGTTCCTTCTGGACTCTGTCATTTGATATCCAATCTCTTTAGGTCGTTGTCGATGGCTTCTCATCCAAGACATTTGCGATTAACGCAGGGGTGCCTCAGAGGTCTCTTCTGTCTCCTACTCTATTTCTGTTTCACATAAACAATCTCTTAGCTTCAACTTCCAATCCTATATGCAGCTACGCAGATAATAGTAACCTTGCGTTATCTTTTTTTTCCGACAAAGCATTATTTATCGCTGCTTCAGATCGACTAAAGGAACAGCAGATACAGACGATTCATCGAGATCTCGAGATTATTCTGGAATAGGGTAAGAACAATTTGGTAGACTTCAACGCTTCAAAAACTAAGGCCACGGTTTTCCCTAAGAAAACATCAAGGGATAATGTAACAATCATACTAATGGACGGTGAAACCCTTCCGATGGGATCTAATCTATCTATCCTAGGAGTGAATGCGAGCACTAACTTCTCTTGGGACGATTATGTGCGCGCCATTGCCAAATCCGCCTCTCAGAAGCTAGGCTTTCTATTTAGAGCTAAAAAGTTCTTCACATCTTATCAGCTATTAACACTATACAAAGCTTAAGTTAGGCCAACACTAGAATACTGTTCTCATGTTTGGAGTTCAGCCCCAAAACACACTTTAGCTCTCTTGGATTCAATTCAAAGAAGAGCGATGCGCCTCATTGACGAGGAGAGTATGACCGATTCTCTCGAAACACTAGAGCGTATGGTTGGTGACTTGTCTCTTTTCTACAAGTACTATCATGGAAGATGCTCGCAGGAACTAATAGGATTGATCCCCCCAAGGGCAAGATTCTTGAGGCATACTAGACAGTCGGAGACAAATTCCTGTGCGGTCCAGCTTGACACAGTGAGGACTTCTGTCTACGGAGAGTGTTTTTCTATAGAACTTTCAAGATATGGAACTTGTTATCGAAAGGAATTTTCCCTAAAAATTACAACCTATCCTTGTTTAAGAAGGCGGTTCATCGCCATCTATCCTTGTTACCGTATCCTACTCACAGTGCTTTGAAAGCATAATGGGGTTACCCTTTCCGAGTGGATTAAACTGAAATAAAAAATATCTAAAGTGGGTGAATTTAACTCTAGCAGAAGCTGCGTTCTTATTCATTATTAATTCATCTAATTGTTTTAAGATCTGATTGTAGCGTTATCACAAATTGTTGCGAAAGTATTTCTTTATTTTAACAAGAAATATACTTAGTGTTGTAATAATTGGATCTTCAGTGGAAGTTAATCTAAATCGGGACTAGGAAGAACATAAAACTCCGTTCAGTTTTCATAAGAAGTTTTATTGTTTAATGCTGATGCTATCGACCCATTTCTCAGATATACAGCAGTGTTGATCGTTTCCACCCAAAATTTATTGTCGTCAGACAATAAACACTTTGCTTTTTCCAGCACAGTTCTATTCATACGCTCAGACATACCATTCTGCTCAGATGTGTATGGATTTGTCTTCTGGTAGATAATGCTAAATTTTGCCAAAACATTTATAAACAATTTACTGCAAAACTCACCACCGTTGTCTGTTCTAAGAACATTGATTTTTCTTTCTTGCTGTGTTTCACCCATTACTTTAAAATCTTTAAATTTGTCAAATACTTCATCTTTTCCTTTCAAAAATAAACAAATTCCATTGTGGAGAAATCATCTACACAAATTACGAAGTATTTTGACTTTCCAATCGACTGGACTTCCATCGGGCCAGATACATCTGCATGTACTACATCTAAAATGTTTCTTCCTCTTGTACCTTTCTGTGGAAATGGCTTCCTCGATAAGTTGGCTTCACAACATACTTCACAATTTTGTTGTCCATATTTTAGTTCTCCACAGTATTCAAGACTTTCAACAGCTTCCCTTTTTCATCTTATTTAAGTCTTGTTCATTAATATGACCAAATCTATGATGCCATATTTGACCAGATGATAGGTAACTTTTGTGTACTTTTCCTATGTTCAACCCGTAAATATTGTCAACCAATTCAGCTGTCACGACTAATTTGTTTTTGCTGTTGTATATCTCACAACAATTTCTGCAATCAAACAACAGAGTATCAATTTTTAATCAGCTGGTTGACAGACAAAAGATTAGTAGTTAATCTAGGTACACATAAAACCTGTTTTATTGTTACATCAAGCCTCGGAACCATCAACAAATGTTGTAATATCAATATCACCAATACATGAAACTGAAACTCCTTGTCTTCATTGGCCATCATTACTTCTTTTATGTTTGAATTTTCACTTACATTTTTTACCCAGTCCTTATTCACAGACAAATACGTACTCGCTTCCAGAATCCACATACCAATCGTCTTTATTAAACTGTCCATTCAATAATACAGCGCTAAATGCAGTGGGTTCTCTTGAATTTCTAAGCAGATGAACTTGTATTTCTTGTTGATTCTGAACTTGACTTTAACTTCGGACATCTATTTCTGAAGTGACCTAATTCTTTGCAATTATAGCATCTGATGTTTTTCTTGAAGTTTGTCACAGAAGAATTCTTCTTCTCTGTCTTATTCTGCCAACGTAATTTCCCACCAAACGCCCTGCCTATCTTCTGATTAACATTCATATCTAACAGCTTTGTTTTGATTAAATCTGTTGAAATATTGATCCCAGAATGTTCCATTGCCATTATCATTCGCATAAACTTTTAGGGTAATCCACCCAATAGCAATGATCCAACCCAAACATCATCTATTTGGTAACCTGTAGTTCTCAGCCTTTGAGATGTTTCCACTATTTTATTTATATATTACTCCATGGAATCACTAGTTATCTAGCCTAGTCAGATCAATGTCCTAAGCAAACAAATTTTTCTGGAGAAACCAGTCACTGAACATAGCTTTTAAGCGCTCCCACAAAACTTTTGGATCTGCTGCATCCTTTATATAGATTTAAAGAGGTACATTAATGGTTAATATCAATTTAGCCTTTGCCCTAATCTAATTTGTCAGTATCTGTCTCTGTTTCATCCAAACACTTGGAAAGGCCTTCTGAATTTAAGAAATTCCTTATAGCGAATGCCCAATCGTGGTAATTTTCTCTTCAATTGAGTTTTAGAACCTTGGCGATATAATTGACAGCCATCAAAAACAAATCAACACAATATGACAGTTTCGTACTGACCAAATTTCCCTCACTTTTGATTTCTTATCAATCTCTTCTACTTATTTCCTTTATCGCTCTTAAGAACTTCATCTCGACTGCTTGTATCCGGCTGACCAAATTTAAATATGATTTATTTAAGTCCTCGTTATTTTAAAAATTGAAATACAGAACTTGTCCCTTGCTGTCCCAAGCTGTCATCTTCAGAGAAATACTGAAGAGTATCTCTCTGAATAAGACAGCTTGGCTGTCGAAACGCGTTAGAGCAACGTTTGCTGTGTTTTTTTTAATCTTTCTTGGTTTCAATTTGATAAATTCTGTATTTCAATTTTTGAACATAACCAAGGACCAGTCAGTTCCACCATACATCGTTATTCTAACAACTTATGGGTATAAAAATGTCTGAGGAGAGTTTGAGCCCATAATCTGTTGTTATATTGGATCTTCAGTGCAAGTTAATCTGAATTTGGGACTAGGAAAGGCACAAAATCCGTTCAGTTTGCAAACTCTTTATTTATCGCTGTTACTATGGTTACAACACCCTATTTTTAAATATTTTGGTAACTTGCAACACTTATTGTTAGATGTTTTTGAGAATAAAAAGTGAAAACATAGATAAAATAAAAGGTAAAAGTTGACTTCAGAACATTGTTTTTACTTTCGGCATTATTAGACAATTAACTCAACCTAATTTGAAATTACAAGTTAAAAACGAGCTCAGTTATATGATGTATGATAATATCGAGAGAGCTTCATTACAAAATTAAACAAGTGGTCAAATGAAAATAAAATTTCACTTTCTTAAATGGTAAAAGTTGAAAATTATTGTTATACTTACTCCACGATCGCTGTCAGGATTTACTTGAGGCGGAAATAATATGAAGTTTTTAAAAATTAATGAAAAAAAAAGGCATAATTTGGAGGAAATTTTCTGGTTAAATATGTTTTTGTTCATTGATTTTGTAAAAACTTGGAATTTTCAAAAATATTATCCTCAGAATTTCGGAAAAAAAGACTAATTTTCAGAATAAACCGAAATATCTAGAAAAAAAAACAATTCAAAAAATCCAATTTTAAGAAAAATAACAAAATTTCGAAAAAAAATTAATTTAACTAAATTTAACTAACAAAAAAAGACGTAACATTTAAGAAAACGAAGCTTAGAGAAAGGTAAATTTTGCGAAAAGTCAGATTTTATGTATAAGATCGAATTTTCGAAAAACATAACGTCTTTTGACGAAAAGAGTCAAAATTTCCTTAATCAGACAAACTTTGAGTCAAAAGTTTAAAGCAGAAGCATACAAGGTTACATTCTTGAGAAAAAATCGAAATCATGTAAAAAAGGTAAATTTTAGAAAACAAATGAAAATTTCTAGGAATTCGGTATGAGTAAACTTAATTTTTAGAAAATGCTGAATTTTCAAAAAAATGAAGAGATTTCAAAAAATGATTAATTTTGAAAAGGTAGTGAAGTTTCAAGAAAAAAGTCAGGATTTCCTAGAAAATGTCGATTTTCGATAAAAATTCATATTTAAAAAAGAAGTAGAATTTTCAAGAAAAGAGTCATTTTAACTTCCAAAAAAACGCGTAACTTTTAAGGAGACAAACTTTCTTAGAGAAAGCTAAGTTTTGTGAAAAGTTAATTTTTATGTATAACATCGAACTTTCGAAAAAATATGCATTTTTGAGAAAAAGAGTCAAAATTCTGAAAAATTACGAATTTCTGGGAAAAACTTCAAATTTCCACAAAATAATAGGTTACATTCTTAAGGAAAAAATCAAAAATTTTGGAAAAAGCCAAATTTTAAGGAAGTGAAGATTTTTAGAAAGTCAAAATTGAAAACCTCTATTTTTAGAAATGCTAATTAAAAAAATTGAAGAAATTTCTATATAAAGACGACCTTAGAAAAGAAGTAGAATTTTGCAAAAGGAATTTCCAAGAGAATGTCGATTTTCAAAAAATGTCGCCTTCTCAGAGAAATAGGAAAACTTACAAAAAAGATGAATTTCGAAAAGAGAGTCGAATTTTCAAGAAAAAAGTCGCGATTTCACAAAGAAAGTCGATTTTCAGAAAAAAGAGAATTTTTAGAAAATTGTGAAATTTATAAAAAAAGACGAAGTCGAATTTTTCAAGAAAAAAAGTCGTAATTTCCTAGAAAATGTAAATTTTCAGAAAATGTCGAATTTTCAGAAAAAGTCGAATTTTCAGAAAAATTAAGAGATTTCGAAAAAAGACTAATTTCGAAAAGAGAGTTGAAGTTTCAAGAAAAAATATGATAACGAAGGCTTCCACGGCAAGAGTCAGTACAGGATATACTTCTTCCGGGATTGGACCTTGTCAAAGAACTACTAAAACTGTTCGAGGTTTCGCCCACCGTCGTAGAGGGCTTCTTCAGGAACAAAGAAAAGAAACAATAAATGAAAAGAGAAATTATAAGGGAATATGCAAAAATAAAAGAATGAAACGCCCAATTTCAAAACATCAGAGCACGGTAACTCAATATGTCCACCATACCAGAGACGAAACTCTTCTGAATTAAAAATTGTCAGGATTTCCAGAAAATATCGATTTTCAGAAAAAACTGAATTTTTAGAAAGACAGAGATTTCGAAAACAGAGGAATTTCGAAAATAAAATCGAATTTTTAGAATTATGTTGTCGCAATTTCCCAGAGAATGTCGATTTTCAGAAAATGACAGATTTTTAGAAAAATGAAAACTTTTGGAAAAGCAGCCTTCGAAAAGAAATCAAATTTTCATGAAAAAAGTGGGTATTTTCTTAAGAACCTTGATTCTCACAAAGTGCCAAATTTCTAGAAAAATAAAGTAATCTCGATAAAAAGAACGAATTTAAAAAGAAAGTTAAGGGATGTCCATTTTCAGAAAATGCCAAACTTCTAGAAAAATAAAGAAATTAAAGAAAAGACGAATTCTGAAAAGAAAGTCAAATTTTCACTGTTCAAATTTATTAGACTGTTGATTTTCAGACAATGAATTTTTAGAGGCAATGTAGATTTCTAGAAAAAGAGGAATATCGAAAAGAAAGTCAAACTTTCAAGAAGAAAGTCGTTATTTCCTAGAGAATGTCGATTTTTGGAAAATGCCGAATATTTAGAAAAATTAAGAAATATCGAAAATCATAGATTTCGAAAAGAAAGTCAAATTTTCAAAATAAGTCGGAATTTTCTACAGAATGGTCAAAATGTTTGTATATTGTTGTGAATTTTTTTGGAAAAAACTCTTGACGACTAAAAAAACGCCCCTCACTTTCAAATTATCTTAAGCAGTGGCGGATTATCCATAAACCAGATAATCTTTTGCATTCAATCAAAACCGTGGTAATCAAAATTTCAATGAAAAAGAAAAGATCTTAATAATTATTTGGTGAACAACATTTCAGTTAAAACTGAAAGTTTATGAGCAATATTTTATTTTTCCCCTACAATTTTGTCTTCATGTGGTACATTTTTCTTGCTACGTATTTGGACACAACCAATTTATTTTTTTTTTATTGCGAAGGTTAAAGTATACTTTATTCAACTCAAAACACCAGATTAAAGTACCATTTTAACCGTAAGGGTAGATAAAATGGAACTTTAACAGCCAGGATAGATAAAATACTTTAATTAAGTAGGTATCTATTTTTATTTGAAATAATAATTATTATTAGATACAACTGAATTATCTTTAGTGCTTTCATTGATAATAGCTTGGATCGTACCATTCACATTTCCCGAAACATGGATGTCCGGAACAGAACGGTGTTCAGAATGGTGAACAGACGGGCATACAGAAGATATAGTATTACTAACGATCCCACTCGTTGACCCAACTAGTATCTTCTTTGAAACTTCAATTTTACTTCGTACTGAATTTTCTATATAAGTTTCAGCTACTGATGATGACTTCCATCCCCCTGCGCGCTTTATTGTCACCATGTCAGCCCCTGAGTTTGCCATCATTGTGGCTGCAGATCGTCTAAAACAATGACCACTGTATTTTTCTGAATCCGGTAAATTTAGGAAATCGGTAATTTTTCTTGGGACTTTATATAAAGTTTTTATGGCTACAGGCTGGATAGTACACTTTTTTTGTCTATAGTTAATAAAAAACTTATTATGAGGAACGTGTTTAGGACGTAAGCCGATATATTTTCTTATGATGTCCAAAACACCCACTTCCTGGTCAGTTATACAAAAAGACCGATCTTTTTTGGTTTTAGTATCAATCAGTTGAATGATCATTACTGATGTTCTATCATCAATATTAGACATCTCTAATTTATACAATTCATCGGACCGGCATGCCCCATATAAACCCATTACCGCCACAACCTTCATAAACAAATAATCATCATCGGGAGCTTCTTTTATAAATCGAATGATATCATCAGGTTCAGAAATGTTCGATTTCTTAGGTTTATAACCATCACATAGTTTCTTCAATAATTCAATTAGTTTACTGTATCTGTAAACAATAATTCGTATTAGCAAAAAAATTATACACTAAATTTGACGTTACTTACTTTGAAATGTCACAATTTTCGTTGACCAAAATTATAGACTTCAGCATCGAATAATAAGACCACAATGTTGATGGCTTTACCTTCTTTGCTTTTTCAGAAACATATGCCAGAAATACCGTTTCACTTAAACTATTAATCTTCTTTGCCATTTTCCACCTTTGAAAGCATGTGTACTCTTTTTCATATATTAATCGCGATTTTTGAGGCAATAATTTAACTACTGCCTCTAACGCTTCTTTCTTCACACATACCGGAATGTTTTCCTGCTCTACCTCGTTTTCACACATTCTTGAGATCTTGAGATTCATACGGATCAAAATTGAAAAAGTGATGTGAAACAATTATTTATTTGGTATAACTATAGCAACATACCAAACGAACCAACTGCGATTTAATTTTTGACTGCTTTTCTTATTTCTGTCTGCAAAATTATTGAGTTTTTCTCTCGATTTTTCTTTAACCTTCGCAATAAAAAAAAATACAATGTTACACACGACGGTAAAATTTCATTATCGACTCGTGAAATTTAATTAATTCGCTCCTTCGTCGCTCATTAATTAAACATTTTCACTCGTCGATAAAAAATAATTTTACCGTCTTGTATAACAAATAACTATTAATAATCATTTGGAGGTCAAAATTTGAAGGAAAAACGAAAGTTCCTCAGAAATACTTTCTTGTTCGTCTCTAATTTTTTCTTCATGTGGTATTTATTTCTTCTTCTACGTAACTGGTGTAATCAATACAGCTGGTGGTGATCAAAATTTCAATGGAAGTCGAATGTTCATCTGTAATATTTTCTTCTTCCACTCTAATTTTGTCTTCATGTGGTACATTTTTCTTACTACGTATTTGGGTATAACCAATCCATCTTAATAATCATTTGGTGGTCAAAATTTAAATGAAAAACGAAAGTTTGTCAGTAATATTTCCTTTTTCTACTACGTACTTATTTTGATACATCTTAGCAACCATTTGGTGGTCAAAATTTCAATTAAAAGTGAAAGTTCATCAGTAATATTTTCTTTTTCCACTATAATTTTGTCTTCATGTGGTACATATTTCTTACTACGTATTTGGGTATAAGCAATCCATCTTAATAATCATTTAGTGGCCAAAACTTTGATGAAAAATCTTAGTTCATCAGTAATATTTTCTTTTTCCACTCTAATGTTGTCTTCATGTGGTAAATTTTTTTACTACGTAGCCGGGTACAATCAATCCATTTGGTGGTGATCAAAATTTCAATGAAAAACGAAAGTTCATCAATAATATTTTCTTTTTCCACCACAACTTTGTCTTCATGAGGTACATTTTTCCAAGCTGTACCTTATCGAATGGTTCTGCTACAGACTTTAGCTTAATAATCATTTAGTGGTTAAAATTTCGAGAAAAATTGAAAGTTCATCAGTAATATTTTCTTTTCCCGCCATAATTTTGTCTTCAGGTCGTTCATTTTTCTCATAACGTATTCGTGTACAATCAATTTATCTGGTGTTGTCAAAATATCAATGAAAAACAAAAATTCATCAGTAATATTTTGTTTTTCCATTATAGTTTTATCTTTATGAAGTACTTTTTATTAATACGTATTTTGGTACACCTAAGTAACCATTTGGTGTTCAAAATTTCAATGAAAAGCGAAAGTTCATCAGTAATGTTTTTTTTTTCCACTATGATTTTTTCTTCCTGTGGTACATTTTTCTTACTACGTATTTGGGTATAACCAATTTATCTTAATAATTATTTGGTGGCGAAAATTTTGATGAAAAACGATAGTTCATCAGTAAGGTTTTCTTTTTCCACTCTAATGTTATCTTCATATTGTACATTTTTCTTACTAATATTTGGGTACAATCAATTTATTTGATAGTGGTCAAAATTTCAAAATAAAAGGAAACCTCATCAGTAATGTTTTCATTTTGTCTTCATGAGGTACATTTTTCTAAGCTGTACCTTATCAAATGGTTCTGCTAAAGACTTTAGCTTAATAATCATTTAGTGGTTAAAATCATCTCTAATATTTTCTTTTCTCGCCATAATTTTGTTTTCATGTGGTTCATTTTTCTTATTACGTATTCTGGTAGAATCCATCTATCTGGTGGTTGTCAAAATTTCAATGAAAAACGAAAATTCATCAGTAATATTTTGTTTTTCCATTACAGTTTTATCTTTATAAGCTAACTTTTCTTATTACGTATTTTGGTACATCCTAGTGGTGGTCAAAATTTCAACGAAAAGTGTAAGTTTATCGGTAATATTTTTTTTGTCACAACCAATTTATCTTAATAATCATTTGATGGTTAAAATTTGAAGGAAAAACGAAAGTTCATCGGAAATACTTTCTTTCTTCTCTCTAATTTTGTCTTCATGTGGTATATATTTCTTCTTCTACGTAACTATTCTAATCAATCCAGCTGATGGTGATTAAAATTTCATTGGAAGTCGAAAGTTCATCAGTAATATTTTCTTCTTTCACTCTAATTTTGTTTTCATGTGATACATTTTTCTTACTACGTATTTGGCTATAACCACTCCATCTTAAAAATCATTTGGTGGTCAAAATTTCAATGAAAAACGAAAGCTCATCAGTCATATTTTCTTTTTTCACTATAATGTTATCTTTATATTGTACATTTTCCTTACTAGTATTTGGGTACAATCAATCCATCTGATGGTGGTTAAAATTTCAATAAAAAAAAGCTCATCAGTGATATTTTCTTTTTCCACCAAAATTTTGTCTTCATGAGGTACATTTTTCTAAGTTGTACCTTATCAAATGGTTTTGCTAGAGACTTTAGCTTAATAATCATTTGGTGGTTAAAATTTTATAAAAATTGAAAGTTCATCAGTAATTTTTTTCCCACCATAATTTTGTCTTCATGTGGTTCATTTTTTTTATTACGTATTTGGGTACAATTAATCCATCTGGTGGTGGTCAAAATTTCAATGAAAATCAAACATTCATCAGTAATATTTTGTTTTTCCATCATAGTTTTATCTTCATGAGGTACTTTTAGTTAATACGTGTTTTGGTACATCTTAGTAACCATTTGGTGGTCAAAATTTTAATGAAAAGTGAAAGTTTATCAGTAATATTTTCTTTTTCCATGTGGTACATTTTTCTTACTACGTATTTAGGTATAAGCAATTCATCTTAATAATCATTTAGCGGCCAAAACTTTAATGAAAAATCATAATCCCTCAGTAATATTTTCTTTTTCCACGCTAATGTTGTCTTTATGTGGTACATTTTTCTTACTACGTAGCCAGGTATAATCAATCCATTTGGTGGTGATCAAAATTTTAATGAAAAACGAAAGATCATCAGTAATATTTTCTTTTTTCACTATAATTTTGTCTTCAGGTGGTACATTTTTCTTACTACGTACTCGGGTACAACCAGCCCATTTGGTGATCAAAATTTCAATGAAAAAATAAGTTCATCAGTAATATTTTCTTTTGCCACATTAATTTTTTCTTCATGTGGTACATTTTCTTACTAAGAATTTGGGTAGAACCAATTCATCGTAATAATCATTTGATGGCCAACATTTCAATAAAAAACGAAAGTTTATCAGTAATATTTTATTTTTCCACTCTAATGTTGTCTTCATGTGGTACAATTTTCTTACTACGTAGCCGAGTACGATCAATCCATAAAAAATATGTAACAAAATTTGGGGGCGATTTAATTACAAAAGGCAATAGACAAAATGAATGGTCCGAAGTAAACGAAACGAACATTAGAAATTTAAAAAAAATACTCAAACACTTAGAATTTCTAATTTGTTTTTTAAGTCGAATTTTTTGACCTGAGACTTAAATCTTTGATTTGGCTGATAATAGATAGAGTAAAAACGTTAAAATCGAAAAACAAATAAAATTTGGAGAAAGAACTCCTGCTTGTAGGGCTCCGGGGTATAGTAGGATTACTCAATTGAACTTGAAAATATTGTAGAAAAATCAAAATTTTAAAGAAGATTTGAATTGTTTAAAAATATAAAATTCAATTTTGAAACTGCCAATTTTGAAAAAACTTGGTATTTGGATGAAAAATTTGGAGATTTTTTTTCAAGAATTTCTCATTTTTCTTCGAATTTACATTTTACAATTTCAAATTTTGTTTTTTTTTTACTTAAATGTTCGACTTCAAACTCGAATTTTTCAACTTTTTTTTTTCAACTTAAGGCCCTGTTTTTGAAAGTACTCTGAAATCATTTCTCTGAAATTCTTGATTAAAAGTGGTGGTTCGACGTTAAAAATCAAATTTTTAAATTAAAAACGATAAATTTGGAATTTAAAGAAAATATTTTGGGAAAAAATCGAAAACGCGGGAAAAGTTTTCTTTTTAGGTTTAAAGTCTCAATTTGAAAAAAGTCAAAATTTTGTACTGATAGTTTAAATACTTTTCTTTCAAAATATAACCTTATGTTTCTGCCAATTTGAACTCTTTCCTCGAATGTTTTTTTATCGAAATTTTCATTTTTTTTTCAATATTTATCTTTGTTTTTTAAGTTCAACTTATATTTCAAAATTCGACTATTTTTCTGAAAATGTGATTTTCTCTGCGATAATTTCATCTTATATTTTAAACTTCGGTGTTTATCTGCAAATTTAATTTTTGTTACTAAATTCGACTTTTATTAAATTGATACTTTTTTAGAAAATTCAATTTATTTTCAAAATTCGTAATTATTACTTTCGACCTTATTCCCAAAATTCGACCCTTGAAAAATTTGAGTTTCTGTTGGAAAAGCTGACGACTATTCTAGCTTTTCGGTGGACAATAGTAATTGCAAAGACAGACTTATTCTGTATTTTTTTAGTTGTCAAGTAACATAGCCCGTGTTTTGGGTGGTAAAAACAAAATAACATTTTTAAAAATAATACTAAAATATACAAAACTGGGCGGCTGAAATAGAAGGCAGACTACCAGACTACCCCTGTTCTAATCGTTTCGACTTTCTAAATTTTGGATATTTTTTTTCTATATTCGCCTTTTTTTAAATTGGTTTTCTTCTAAAAATTTCAATTCAATCTCAAATGGCGTCTATTTCTAAAAATTTCGATTCGACTTTTTGTCAAAACTAAGCTTTCTGTTGAAAAATTCATTTTTCTTAAATTCTTTTACTCAAAATATCGACTTTTTTTAGAATGAGTCGTTGTCCTAATTTTTGTCAAAGTTAGCTTCTTCTAGAAGTGTGTGGAAAATTTTACATTTTCTCTTTCTCAAAATTTCGATTTTTCACTCAAAGGTCGTCTTTCCTTCCAAATTATACTTTTTTTTTCAAAATCAGATCGGTGTTTTTCCAGAAATGTGAAGCATTTTTTTCAATTCAGTTTTTTTAAAATTGAAGTTTTTGTCAAAATTTCAGTTTGTTTACAAATTCGTCCTTTCGAAAATTTCGACTTTACTCCCAAAATTTGACTTTTTTCTTAAAGATTGTACTAAAAATTTTACTCTTTTCTCAATAATTACACTTTTTTTAGAATGGCAATTTTTGGAAATGGCTTTTAACTTAAAACTCAACTTTTCTGTTTCTGGAAATTCATTGTTTTTCTTAAAGTTTCGACTCTTTTATTCGATATTAGGTCAAAATTTTATTAAAAAGAGTAATTCGGGAAAAAACTTCTTAGACATTTCAACTTTTTTCTCGAACATATAAGATTGTGTCAGAATTAAATGAAAATAATTGAAGTTAATAGAAACATATTTTCTGCAATTTATCTTTGTCTCAAATTTTTGACATTTTTATTGTAATAACCAAATTTCGACCGAAATCTTGACTTGAACCAGAATCTTTCAAGTCACTTATCTCAAAATTCTTAACTTTATCTTGACAAAAGTTGTTGGTCTTAAACATGTACTTCTACTTGGTTTTCCAAAATTTTAAGTTGAAAGTTATAATTTTGTGATTAGTCACTGCTAAAAAAAGCTTTTTATCTAAGTTCTGACTTTTAGACTTCGATTTTAAATTCAAAATTTTGACTTTCGCCCCAAGAAATCTAAAATTAGAAATCGTAATCTATTTAGGTGAATAATTTCACCACACCGTGATTTTACTAAAATTGTCATCGCCGGAAATATAAATTACTTCCACATTAAGAGAAAAATTTCAGAGGCAATTTATTTAATTTGGCGCACATCGGGTACTCACTAAATGCACCAAGAAGGAAAACGTCGCAAGTATACATTACATCCATATTAAGAAAAAAAAGTTTCAATTAGGCTGCTCCTTCACATTTAATTACATTACTCCGTTACGCAAAACGATCCAACTAATGTGATACGTGAATCTGTAAATAGTAAACAAGTTCTAAATTACACGTCAGAGTAACTGCAACTTTTAATTCCTTTCTAGTCCACTTCGCTCATAAAAATAATTGAGGCGTTAAAGTGAATTTTCTCATTGATGAAAACCGAACCTAAGTGGAAGGCGAAATATTTAGATGCATCCGAACAAAATAGCATTTACCGCTTCGGTTAATTTGGTTTCTCTTAATGTGCACAACAAAAATTTAATTAAACGGTGACCAGAATTAAAAAGATGACACTGACCTGAATTTCGCCCCAATTTGAGTTGTGTTCACCATGTGAAATTTGTCTTGTCATTCATAACACTTTTACCTATTAAATCAAATATTTTATAACCTGTTAAGCTTTAGTAGAAATTTATTTTATTTTGTAGAGGGTGTAATACTTACAGGGTGTTACATGCCCAACGTGCATTGGAATATAACAGCTTTAGATTTTTAAAATTGTGTCGTTGGGGTTTTCGCTTGTCAAAGAAAATAGTGTTTACTTTGTGATATTTCCGATTATACTTTAAAATGATCCAAAGTTACTAATTTTAAATAGAACGCTCTGTATAAGACTTAATGTGGCAGTGTCGATATAGATTTTAATGCAGGATGAGGGTGGCACACCATAACGCTTCAATCTTCATAGGCAATATTTAATGCATTGGTACTTAACGGTATTACAGTCTCATTTTTATTATTATTTTACACTCCATCAGTCCATTCTCTTCGTATAATGTAAGGATCATTCTGATAACTTTCGTACTTTTCCCAAGGTTCTTTGGGTCTCTCCTGTTTAATTATAAAATGTTTGGGTCCTTCTCTCGTTGCAAAATTGAGAATTGTGATTAGAAACACCCCAGTGAACATTAGGACTGTGCTTTTGAGCCAGTCTAGGAATGCTCCGATCAGCACGGGGAGAAACAGGGATAATCCTTTGAGAAACTTTTTGATAAATATTTTGGAACGAAGGTTTCCACGTTGTTGGATCTTCAGCTTATTTTTGGCCGCATCTGCATCTGAAAAAAATCTCCACATCAGTGATAACCCACGAGAAGCTAGAGAAGCACAGATTCCATTATAAAACAAAAAATTATACTTATTCTAGCATGCGTGAAAGAAGAGGGTTTCTGGGGTCGATTTTTTAAAACATCTAAATTATTTTTTTAAATTCGAATTTTCAAAAGTTTCCATACTGATTCACTGAAACTAATTGTTTTTTTTTAATTCGGCTTTATTTCAAAATTTCGGCCTTTCCTCAAAATTTTAACTTTCTGAAAATGACGATTTTTTTCTAAAACTTGATTTCGATTTTTTTTGACTTTATATTTTGAAAATTTTAAATTTCCAATTTTTTGTTTGTTTTTAATTTCCATTTTTCCAAATTTTAACTTATTTTGTAAATTTCAACCCTTTCATAATTTTCCCTCTCCTAAAGAATTTGATTTACTTTTAAAGTTTTTTGAAAATATTGACACAAAATTTGATTTATTTTCAGAATTTTAACATTTTTCTACATTTTAATTTTTTTATAAATTTAATTAGGTTAAATTATTGTTTTTTGAAAACTTTCACCTGTTCTCAAAATATACATTTTTTAAAATTTTTGCATTTGTTCAAACATTTGATTATTTCTGGTAGTTTTGGCTTTTTTGAAAATTTCTACTTTTTTTTTGAAAATTTCAACTTTTTCTCGAAGTTCTGGCTTTTATGTAGTAATCTGGACTTTTATTTGAAAAATTAAAACATTCTATTTCATTGGGAGTTTTTACTTTTTTGGAAAAAGACCTTTTATCATCAAATTTTGACTTATTCTCAAAATTAAGACTTTTTTCAGAATTTGGATTTTTTAAAATTTCTTAAAAAAGTTGACCTTTTTCTCGAAATTTCGAATTCCACTAACTACGATTTTCTGAAAAATTCGCCTATTCCAGAAAATTTAAAATTTTTTTTTGAAGAATCTGACCAAAATCGGTAGGTTTTAAAATGTTCAACGAACTGTATAAAACGAATTCGAGATTTTGCTGCACCTTGATTTTAAAGCTGGCATTTAAAAAAGGAGTATTTTTTAAGTTTAAACTGAAGACCTAAAAAAAGCCGAAATTTAGAAGAATTTTTAAATTTGAAATCTAAAGAGGAATTCAAAATGTCTAAAAAATTATTCAGCATTTCCATTTAAATATCGGAATTGCCAAATTAAAGATAAAATTTCGAGTTTAAAACTTAAATAAAGAGGCTTATATTTAAAAAAAAGCTATGAAAAGGCAAGATATACAGTGATCAGTGATCACCTACAAAAATTTGGATAAATTCGTGTGGAGACTAGAGATAAATTCATCAACCATGTCAGCTTCAACGCATATAAACAACTTTAAATACAATCCGGTGTATTATTCATGGTATACATTTTAAGTGGTTTTTAATACTCATTTTTATCACCTTAGAGGCTGAATTTTGAAAAAATCCTCTATTAGTTCTCACCTACATATTACGAGGAATATTTGTGGTTAATTTCATACTCCTAGATCCATCGGCTTAGGCTGTGCGTTGTCTGCCATTCAGTGCTTAGAGATTTATTAAGTAGATTTGTGTTATTTTAAAAGCATGATACAAAAAACCAAAAAAAAAAACAAAGTGGAAAGATTCTTGGGTCACCTATTTATAACCAATTTCTCAAGTACCCTTTTAATTCTTACAGAATTGAAGTTTAGTAATTTTTTTAGAAGTTTCTAATTTTTTAGCAACATTTGAACTTTTTTTTCGAAGTTGTGTTTTGATCTGTTCGATTTTTTTTGAAATTTTTAAATTACGTGAACAATTAAAAAAAGCGAAATACTCTACGTTACAGTTAAAATGATGTAGTTAACATTTTTAGAATTTCTTGACATACATCTTGTTCTTTTCCAAATTTTGACGATTTTCTGAAATCTTTATACTTTATTGTGAAGTTTAATTCTATAAAAAAAATTAAATTGTTAGAAAACGTCTACATTTCGAGTTAAAATGAAAATTAAAATACAACTAATTTTAGTAAACAAAAATTAAAATTTCGATTTTAATTTCGAAATTTCGACCATTTCTACAAGAATGGTGAAGTTTTGAGCAAAAGATGATTCGAAGTCTTATGAGAATTCCAAATTACTAAACTCAAAAATTTAAGAAATTATTTTTCAATCCAAGATTTTCATTTCTTTCTAAAATTTTTCTGTTAAAACTATTTTTCTTATAAATGTTGAGTTTTTTTCAAAATTTGATTTTTTATTTCAAGATAGATAGATAGATTACATATGGGTCGTTTCTTGTTTCTCTTCGTCCACCCCGTACCTCGACCTAAGGAGATCTTTTGTGCATACCCTGATATATGTAGTTCCCAGATTCAAACTTTTGTAGAAGTTTATTATGGATTTCGGATTGAGTTTTTCCACATCTGAGGGGTCAAAGGGCGCCCATCCGAGTTGGCCGTGCCTTTTGCGTGCAAGCGCATCGCACTTGCATAGCACATGTTCTGCAGTCTCGGCAGCTTCTGCGCAAAAACGACATAGGTCTGTTTCAGCCTGACCTATTTTCTTGAGGTGATACCTCATAGGGCAATGTCCTGTTAAGAGGCCGGTTAGGTTCCTCAATTAGGATTTGCTGAGTTCCAAATAGACTTTTGCCTTTTCAGGCGTTCCAGATATGAATCTTTTCGCCTGTCGTAGTCCTGGGTATGATCTCCAATGGGAGATTCTTGACTTTGCTTCCCATTTTTTAACTTCATTGTTGATTTGACTTTTAGAAAAACCAAAAGACGGTTCAGGTCCAAGAAATGAGGATATAGATCCTTCTCTAGCGAATTGGTCCGCAGCTTCATTTCCTTGTATTCCTTTTTGCCCTGGCACCCACTTAAGACTGATCCTGTTGTGCTTAGCCAGTTGCTTTAGAGTTTGTTAATAGTCCCAAACTAGTTTGGATTTGACAAGGCAGCTGCTAAGAGCCTTTATTGCCGCTTGGCTGTCAGCGTTAATGTAGATCTTTGGTCCTTTGAGGTTCCTTCGCAGACATAGGCGCAGAGTTCTATTGCATGTATTTCAGTTTGAAAGACATTTGGATCTTTTCCCAAGGCTTTAGAAAACCTAGAGTTAGGGCCATAAATTCCCACTCCAGTCTCATGTGCTGTCTTTGATCCATCTGTAAACCCGATGGATATTTTGTGTTTTTCTTCAGGTACTGATTGAGCGTCAGTGACTATCTAAGTCCACCTTAAAGAATGATCAAATTCGTATCTGGGGTGCAAATAATCAACCGATCTTGCTAAAATCACCAGGCTACATTCCTTGAGAATTCCCATGTGACCAGCGAAGTCTCCTTCTTTAAATTGTTTTAATTGCAGTAATCTTGAGGCTCCTTTGATCGCCTTCCTCTTCACTAAAAGGTGGAGAGGAGTTAGACCTAGCATTACCTCCATTGCTGCTGTTGGGGAGGTGTTTATTGCGCCTGTTATGCCCAGACATGCATACCTTTGAACTATGTTCAGCTAGTTTTAAGCTGCCTTTTTCGTTATTTTTGGCCACCATACTAAAGAAGCGTATGTGTTCAGGGCTGTAATTATCATAATTTCAAAGTTGAAGCTTAAGTTTCAAATTATTAAACTCGAACATTCGAGAGCCTTTTTTATAGATTTTTAAATGAAGGTGAAAATTTAGAGTAAACAATCTAAAATTCGAGAAAAGCTTCGTTTATTTTTTTATTTTTCACAAAATTTTGAGTTTTATATTGAAGCTCTGGATTTAAACTTGAAATTTCCAGGAAAAGTTTTTTTAATTCGAAGTTTCTATTTCAGAAACACATTTTTTCAAAATATCGTCTTTTCTTGAATTTTTTAACTTTTTTGAGCATCACAATTTTCTTCAAAATTATACATTTTTTGAAAATTAGACTTCAGAGATTTACAATTTTTAGTAATTTTAATTTTTTCAAATCTCGACATTTTTTCTACAAATTTTCCATCTTTCAAAACTTAGACTTTTTTAAAACTGCGAACTTTCTTCAAAATTTTTACCTTTTTGGAAATTTATAATTAATAAAAATATAGACATTTCTTTTGGAAATTTTAATTAAATCTTGAAAATTTCGTTATTTCATAATTATAACATTTTTCAAAAATCGAAATTCTGAAAAGAAGTTCCTTTATTTTAAGAAAATTTAAATAATGCCAGTTTTATCTATGTCTTTAAATTTGTTCTAGATCCACATTTTTTTTAATTGAAAGTGTTTTACCACTTTAATTACATATTTCCCTCTGAAGATGATAGCTTGACTGTCGAAACGGGTTAGAGCAATCTTTGTTTGGTTTTTAATCTTTCTTGGTTTCAAGCGACAAGATTTGTATTTCAGTTGTTGAGGGTAAATAAGGACCAGTCGTTTCTCCAAAAAAAAAACATATTTTTTAATTTTACTAGACATTTTTGTCAAAATTTCGACTTATTTTGAGACTTCATTTTTTTTATAAATCGTGATTTCTTTCAAAATATTTTTTTTTTTAAATGAATATACGACTTTTAGAAGATTTAGGCTTTTTTAAGAAATTTTATTTTTTTAAATCTCGACATTTTTTAACATTTTTTTGGAAAATATTGGGTTTTTTAAACTTTAACTATTTATAAAAATTTCGACATTTTGATAATTTCGACGTTTTTTAAAAGTCGAAAATTCGAAAAAAGCGTGTTTTATCATGAAGCGCTGTCTATATATTGGGTTGGCAAGAAAGTAATTTCGGTTTTGTGGTATGAAAAAAACACATTTTTTAATTCAAAGATAGACTTTAATTAATAATATATTTTCCATTTTGTTTAATAACCTTTTGCCATCCTTCTTGCAGCTTTATGATTCCGCGCTCATAGAATTTCTGATCCTTCTCAGAAGAAAACTGAACCAAGTGCGATTTAAGATCTTCATCATTTGGGAAATTTTTACCATTTATAGAGTTCTGCAAACTAAGAAATAAATGGTAATCAGAAGGTGCTAGGTCAGGGCTGTATCGGGGATGCGACATCACTTTCCAACCAAGCTCCAATAATTTCTCACGAATTACCAAAGATGTGTGAGGTCTAGCATTGTCATGGTGGAACACAATTCTCTTCCGATTTGCCAATTCTGGCCTTTTTTCTTTGATTGCTTCATCTAGTTTAACTGTGGGCAGTACACATCTGGATTGATTGTCTGGTTCCTTGAAAGCAGCTCAAAATACACAACACCTTTATAATCCCACCTAATCTGACATCATGATCTTTCTTTGATGCAATTCAGCTTTTGATGTGGTTTATGCTGGTTCATCGTATTTGGACCGTGCTCGTTTTCGAATGATGTTACTGCAGGTGGCCCATTTTTCATCACCAGTAATAATTCTTCTCAAGAAGGGATCATTTTCATTGCGCCAAAGATGCGAATTGCAAATATTGATTCGTTGTGTCAAATGAATATCTTTCAACTTATGCGGAACCCAAATATCGAGCTTTTTAACGAGTCCAAGACATTTTAAGTAATTCTCAATGGTTATGTGTGATACATTTAACCTCACCGAAATCTCTCGGACGATCCTCTTTAATAATGGCATTAATTTGATTATTATCAACTTTAGTAGGTCGACCAGAACCTTGGTCATCTTTGAGTGAAAAATCTCCAGAACTGAATTTCTTAAACCAATTCTGACAAGTGCGTTCTGTTATGCAACTACCACTTCATATACTTCTTTATGAGCCTCTGCAGCTTTCCGTCCTTTACGGAAATAAAAAAGTAAAATATGCCGAAAATGTTCGTTTTTGCATTCCATGTTAAAATTGATCCTCAACTATCAGTTACTAATACCACGAGCTTCAAAATGAACCTCAACCCTGATATCAAATGTCAGAAAGTAAAGAACATCACCTACAGAATTCATTCAAAAAAATTTAAATAACGCCGTCTATGTGAAAAAAACGAAAGTACTTTCTTGCCAACCCAATACTGTGGCAATTATTAAAATTGCAACTTTACGTTTAAAGCTATTTAAATTGCAACTATTAAAATTAATTAGAAGTTGCAATAGATATTGTTTTATTCGATGCTTTTATCACTTTATTATCACTTTAATTACACATTTACACATTACACATAGGGCAGTTTACCGGCAGTCACATTAGGTCTATAGCAAAATGTAAGCATCAGATTGACATCACCACTCGATTTTTAGCATAGACTGGACTCGTGGATGCAATAATAGAAATTTCCAAGCCGCTTTGCACTAGATTTTCTAAGGGTAAAAACATAGTGGAGCCGTTCATCTCGCCGTGCATCTCGACGTTCATCTCGCCGCTCAGCGATGTTAATTTAATTCTGTAGAATTATATGAGTACAAACATACTCAGGCAGTTCACAAAGCCACGCATCTCGCCGCTCATCTCGCCACTACTAGACGAACAAAATAGTTTGTTTTCGGGGATGCAGTTGCCTGAAACTCATTCTGTGATTGGTTCGCTCAAGGCACTTCGACCACGAGTGTATAATTCTTTAAGCAGTTGTCTTGTAGACCAGCAGTTATAAAAAGCTGCCTTTGAATTTGTAAAAAAGCAACAAAATTAACATTCTACAAAAAAAGATTATTACATTTTAAATTAAAATTGTTGTTTAGTCAACAAACTAAAATTTGATATACAGCAGGGTCCTAAAGTAACTTATAAATTCATTATTTACGTAATTTAAAATTTATGAGTAATATGCCCAAGGGGGGCTGCTACAGGCCCCATATTTACTATCCTCATATACAACAACAAGTTCTATTGTTATTTGTTATAAATATCTTACAAAATTTCATATATAATAATTTTCACTCAATGTTTATATACTTCAAGTTATTTGAGATAATTGTATTTAAAAATTTTTTGTGGTTTATACCTGTTTGAGGCAAATAATCGTTCTTAATTTCTGTAAACGATGTTATGTACAAACCCTTCAGTAATTACCAGTAATATTCTAGGACAAAATATTTGATACCACGGTTTCAGGGCCAGCCCTTGGGTTGTCGGCGCCCTGATCCAAATTTCTTTCTTTTTTTATGAGCTTCACAGAATTATTAAATTTTTATAACTTTAACTTTTTCTATCGTTGACCAGTATTACCCTCTCCTGGAGTTACGAGAAGATGCCATAAAAGTAAGCGGTAGAAAAGCATTAACTAAATTATATATTTCTACATTTTATTCATATTCATATCTGTGAACATGTTGACTACCACTCAGTTACAATAAAACCGACTAACAACTACAGAGATCAGTTTCAAGTGAACTTCTTCACTATGTTCTCCAGCATCTAGGTTCGATGCGCAGCAAGCTGCCCGGCGAGATGAACGTCGGGATGAACGGCGAGATGAACGGCTCCACTATGTTTTTACCCTAAGCCTACAACACTGCACTGCATATATGAAAAATTTACGCAAAGGAGCTCTTGTCAAAGGCATCTAGAACGAGTATTAAAGCTACTATGTTAGGATTACTTCAAGATATTTCCCTAACGTGTAAAATGAAGCATTGAATTTTAGTGAGGTGTATAACTTTAGATTGAGATCACTTCAAAACGGCACTGCAATAAACCCTCGTATTTAACTATTTCATTCCCAATTTTATCTTACATAATATAATAACTTTTTGTCAAAATTTATGGAAAGGTTTGGTTGCAATAACTTAAATCCTCTTCAAAAATATTCTTCGCCTATATTTACACGTTAAAAATCATAAGTTTGACATGAAATATCTCGGCTTCAGCACGGGCACGATATTTTTAGGTTTGCAAATTTATAGGTAACATTGTTAGTAACAACTTAAGTAATTTGAAGAAAATATATATAAAAGCAATTAACTGGTGAACTACTCTAATGCCTTTTTAAATTAGAAAATACAGTGTTTAAACTGGAATCTGGTGGAACACATTTTTAGATATTTTGAATAATTTCAGGAAAGTTTTAGTTTAGACTCAAAATGTCGACACACTTTTTTGTAAAAATTTTTCGAAATTAATTCAGCTTCAACCCCGAAATCTTAACTTTAAAAGTAATGACTTTAGAGTTCAAATTCCTAGAATATTTTTTTTCAAATTCCAAAAAAAAAATGTTAAAAATGATTACAAAATTTAAACCCTAAATTTTGATAAGTGTAGATTAATAAAAAAATCAGAAAACGTGTTGTTTCAATTTTTTCTATAAATTATTTAAAAAATGGTAGTTTTAAGAAAATTTGTCGTTCCAATTTAAACTTTTTTTTTCACCATTTATTTTCTTTGAAATTTTAATATCTCTGTTAAATGGAAATGTTTACTCTTTTTGAGTTTAACTTGACTTTTTGCGACGAAGTTTCGATTTATTTTTCGAGTTGGCTTTAGACCGGAGAACACACCGAATTCTGATTATGTTTCCAAAGCAGGATTCAGAATTTCGTCGCTGATCATACACGGAAGGATTCCTGATTAGTTTCATAAAAAGGTGTGCATTCCGGTGCCCGAATATGAATTCCTGATTTGGAAACCTAACCAGGAGTGCATATGTGTCCACCTTATGCTCTCCAAGCTTGAATTTTAAAGTATACCCTTTCTTTTTCTCAAAATGTAATGTTTTCTGAAAAATATTTATGTTTAACTTAAAATTTCTATTGAATAACTTTGTCAAAGTTCCAAGTCCAAATCTCAAATCTCAAAAAATCCAAAACAACTAAAAGAGCTTAAAATTTTGAAAAAAAGATCGAAATTATAAAGAAGGTTTTCAGAAAAAAATTATAATTTGGAAAAAACAATTTTAACAGAAACAATCATAATTAGACGAAAAAACATGAATTTTCTATGAAATCAAGTAATTTCGAAAATAAGTCGAAATTTTAAGAAAAAATTCGCATTTTGAAAAGATTCTTTTCTTCGAAAAGGTTCTCTCAACATTTTTATAACTCATTAGTTATATTTTGTAAAAAATAAGAAATTTCACATTTCAACTTTAAATTTAGATATTAAAGGCTGAAATTCTAAGTTTTAAGAAAGTCAATAACTCGACAGAAAAGTAGGAGTTTCTTAAAAAAAGACTACGCCTCGGTGTCTGTCCTACTTATCATTTAGTATCTTAATTTTAAAGCTAAAAAATAGACAGATTGTTAGAGAAACCCATTTGATATTGATGAAATCAATAATGCTATTGTAATTTAATATTTAATGAAATAGTTAATTACCATCGTTCACGATATTATCCTTTTTAATGTGGCCCGTCTGTATTTTGCTTTCAACTGATCGATCTTCAATAAATAAGTCATCCAAATAAGTCGTCATCATGGCATCATCGGAAAACACCTGATATGTAAAAAACAAGATCAATGTACACACTATTTTCATTTCACTAAGATTTTCTTTAAACGGAATTTCACTTCCATCAAGGATTCTACTCGTGTGACAAGTTCAAGTACAACTCTTCAGGAAGAGTTGCAGGGATGTGTGGTTATACCGTTTTGTAGAATTGCAACTGATCTTTCAGAGAATCTAAAGTATTTTATGGCATTTAATCGTTAAATCAGATAAATTTTCCCGGTACTTTCTTAATTGGTATTAATTCGCTGAGGCGCCTCCACTTACGTGGCATTAGCTATCAAATTGGTAATAAGGCAATAAATAACAGTGGTATAATTATTATAACATTGATTTCTTGGATTTTGGACTAAATATAAGTAATATGGTCTACTAGCTGGTCAAATATATCTGTAATTAGGTTAATGGTGTATAATGTCGTCATTTTTTTAGCAAAATATTTGATAAATGCCAATAATTCTTGTTGGGCTAGAGCACGCTTATTGATCCTTCAGTAAAACTTTTTATGTGAAGGTATTATCCTCCGTATAGACAGGCTCAAAAGTGCTGCAAATGTGACAAAAAGCAAAATATTCGATATTACTGATGACAGCAAGAATTGCTTAGCATCTTTAATACTTAATGCTATGAATTAAATTAGAACCCACATTGCACTCTATATTCTTAAAAGTAATTATAATAAATATCATCAAATTGTTTGATTTTTTAGAAAAAATCCAAACAATACTACAAAACACATTTATATCAGTAGAAAATTTCGATATTCTCTGCATTTTCTTTGCGAAGTATTAGTATTTCTAGTCATGTTTTATTGGCTTTTTCTTTGTCAGTTGCTTCTTTCACAATCCTAAAGTAACAGTAAAGTAAAAATTCGAAGTTGCCACAAAAAGTATTTAAAAAAAGAAGTTTTTTTGGCAATGTTTTAGTGTTTAATTAAAATTCGGGACATTATGTGGCCGGTTTTGTCACCTGACAAAATGAAACGTAAAAATCACAGTCAATTTCTTTAAGTCACGATAATTAGAACATTTAGTGCAGACATGTACGGACGGCAGGACGTGATAAGAATTTTAACAAATCGAATCAATTGTTATACATAAAAGTGGTACGAAATGTTAATTTCAGTTGATCGCCAATTTCCGCGTTGTATAGTTTGGTGCAAAAAATGGTCACTACCAAAAGTATTGTGATTTTGTTTCTAGTGACAACTTTATGTTCAGTGTACTCTACAGCAGCACCTGGAACCATAGAGGGTGAAAGCCCCCTTATTACCGAAAAAGATGTAGATGATATGAAAGAAGCAGGAAGGCAGCTTGTTGAGCAAGGTATATTATGGGCATCTGATTAACAATATTCGAGGGTTAGGAAAAGAAATAATGTTTTTTTAAAGAAAAAAAAATGTTAAGGGTTGTTTTACACGAAAAAAAATATCTAGGAAAAGACCATATCAAAAACGTATCGAGAGCCGGCACACAATTGTGTAGATCAAGGATTGGTAATCGAAAATCTTATTCTATTTGTTTATAATTTACAACATATGGGTATAGATAAATAATCAATACTAACTGTCCACTTCGGTGAAAGCAAAAACTTCTAAGCGTAATTCTTGTAATATTCACTGGGTTAGATTGGCATTGACCCAATAGTTGCGTCTTTCTCTGAATTTATGTAAAAAATATTCAGGTTTGGCTGCTTTCGTCTTTTAACAGTTTAATTATCATATTTATTGATACCGTTATGTTGGGATCAGGTTGGGATCATAAAGAGATTTATTATACTAGAAATCAATGAATTAAATGCTAATTTGTTTTTGTTACCAACCAAAAATAATTCATTAGGATGAGAAGACAATAATAATTAAATTTCACGTTGAACTGAAACACTGATAACAGGTGTACTGGTTTTTACCCAAGTTGGTCACCTAAAGAGTTAAATTTTTTATTTAAATGACTACTTAAATGCTAAATAATTATAATCCATAAAATATTTATCAGGAGAAACAGCAATTTAAAAACTGACAACAGAAAATTTTAGTATAATCTGTTTCTGAAATCTACAACATAAGATGAATGAAAAATACAAACCACAACAAAAATGCTAATAGCAAAGTCGTTTTAACCAAATTACATTGGAGAAAAAACCATGTTGTAAAAAATTTACTACGAATTGTAATGTATTGCAAAACCAGTTTTCTATAGTGTTAACTTTTGATAAACTTTAAACAAAATTTAATGGGATCAAAAATAAAATATTTCATAGGATTTAATCTCCTCTTTGAGCTTTGCAATTGTATCAAGTTGTTTTACAACTTTTTATCTCGCTAATATGTACCACAAGTTTTCAATTGCACTAAAATCGGGGCATTAGCAAATATTTAGTTACTTTTTCTTCACATGATCATCTTATAGTTAATGGACTTTTAGAAACTATTGCAGTGTCAAAATTGTAGAGATTTTCTTTCGCGTTGTATAGGTGAGAATAATTCAGCAAGCAAATCTCTTCAGCTGGAGACTTTTTCCAAAATTTTGAAGTTTTAAGTTGAAATTTAAAGACTAAACTGAGCTTTGCAATTTATAAAAATGTCTATATTCTTGAAAAATTCCTAGTTTTTCTCTAAATGGCCATTTTCTATAAATTTTATGTTTAAGTTAATATGTTGTATAAAAAAATTGTTTCTCTTCAATGCAGTACCACTAATATTGAAGTTTCCAGAATATTTAAAAAAATGTTCACACATTTTAACGCCTTTGAATTTTAAGATTTTTATATTGCTATTAACAGAATATTTCAAAAAAAAATTCAAAGTTGTGAAAGAAAAAATGTTTTTTAAATATATTTTGAGTATCTTTTTGAAACTTGTCTCATTTTTCCAAAGAAAATAATCATTAGAAATACATTTTTTCTCGAAATTTGGACAAACGTGCATATGTGAATTCAATTCTCAAGTTTCAGTTTCGGGAGAAACCAGAACAGACCGAAATTCAGTTTCGGCCCAAAGCCTAGTTTCCATCGGTCTTTAAATAAACTCAAAAATCTTCACCATATTTGTAACTTTCTGATTTAAGGATGTAACTTATACTGTGATTTGAATGCATCATTTATACTTATTGCCTAAGGACGTAGCGAAACTGTAAACACTAGGCACCATTAACGTAAAACATTCTTACTTTTTGCAATCAATTCACATGTTTCTCTTCGATAATAAATAAAAGCACACTTACCAGTTACTAACCGTTAGCTTCGTGCAAGAATGTCTTCTCCTTGTTAATAGTGAGATCATTTTCAATCAGATAAAAAATAATAAATTAATGCGTGCATTAACCATTGTTTTCTTTTGAAAGGCATGTGGAACATGAGCAAATAAAGAAATGCGCTCTAAATACAGCTAATAGTAATTATGCTAGTCGCAGTGTAGTTAAAAAATAATAAAACCATTTCAAAAAAATGGATCACTATCGACAAAAGTTTTTAGTGTCTCAGGATCGCCCAGAAATTGATGATCTTCAAGTCCCTTGCGAAAGCTGAGCAATGGAACCATCAGTTCCCTGAAATTGTCGGCTGTGAATCGCAAAGATGTTAAACTATAGAAAAATGAGTCTGTGCAGAAAGCATTTTTCACTGAGTCAAGCCCCAATTGCACAAGAATTGGCACTCTCCAATGGTATCCTCTCTTGTGAAAGTTGTTCTCTTGAAAACATCTTTTATGATGGCTATAAACCAGCCTGGATTATAAATTGTAATGAATTTATCTCACGAAAATTGGCGCAGAATGTATGGGGCGGGGGGAAGAAGAAACTTCTCATCATGTATTATGGGTCCAGCAAATCTCAAGGAAGAGACGTTGTAACTTTGGAAACCTCTAGTTGAACCAGATACAATATTGGAAACATCGTGGAGGAAGTTCTGGAATTTTTTAGGACAACGCGTTCATCATGGGAATGCACAATAAGCAAAAGATTCAGTTAGTGCGAAAAATGATCCCATAATACAAATAAGCTCTTTTTTTAAGTTTAATCCACTCGCAAAGGGGAACCCCATTATGTTTCCAAAGCACTGCGAGTAGGATGCGGAAACAAGGATAGATGGTGATGAACCGCCTTCTTAAACAAGGATAGGTTTTAATTTTTGGGCAAAATTCCTTTCGGTAATAAGTTCCATAACTTGGAAGTGCTATAGAAAAAAGAGTCTCCATAGACAGAAGTCCTCACTGTGTCAAGCTGGACCGCACAGGAATTTGCTGTCTCCGAGTGTCTAGTACACCTCAAGAATCTTGCTCTTGGGTTGCCTGTGCTCTAGTGTTTTGAGAGGATCAAGACTCTCGTCATCAATTAGGCGAATCGCTCTTCTTTGAATTGAATCCAAGAGAACTAAAATGTGATTTGGGACTGAACTCCAAACATGAGAACAGTATTGTAGGGATGGCCTAACTTGAGCTTTGTATAGTGTTAATAGCTGATAAGATGTGAAGTACTTTTTAGCTCTAAAAAGAAAGCTTAGCTTCTAAGAGGCGGATTTGGCAATGGCGCGCACATGATCGTCTCAAGAGAAGCTAGTGCTCGCATTCACTTCTAGGATAGATAGATTAGATCCCATCGGAAGGATTTTACCGTTCATTAGTATGTTTTTTGCATTATCCCTTGATGTTTTCTTAGAGAAAACCGCGGCCTGAGTTTTTGAAGCGTTGAAGTCGACCAAATTGTTCTTGTCCGATTCCAGAACAATGTTGAGATCCCGATTAATCGTCTGTATCTGCTGTTCTCTTAGTCGATCGGATGCAGCCATAGATAATGTTTTGTCGGAGAAAAAAGATGACATAAGATTACTATCATCTGCGTAGCTGTATATATGATTGGAAGTTGAAGCTAAGATATTGTTTATAAGTAACAGTAATAGAGTAGGAGACAGAACAAACTCCTGAGGCACCCCTGCATTAATCGCAAATGTCTCGGATGAGATGCCATCAATGACGACCTGAAGAGATCTGTCAGCGAGAAAATTGGATATCAAATGACAGAGTCCAGGAGGAAGACCATAAGATGTTAATTTGGCGAGAAGGGATCGGTGCCAGACTCTGTCGAAAGCCTTTGAGATATCCAATGCCACAATCCTAGCCTCACCATGTTTTTCCATAACTGAAATGCAGATATGAGTAATATATGCCAGTAGATCGCTAGTGGAACGTTGTTGTCTAAAACAGTATTGCCTGTCGGAGATGATTCCATTTTCCTCCAGATATTTGAGAATCTCGATTTTGATAACCTTTTCCATCACTTTAGGTATAACGGGTAACAAAGATATAGGGCGATAGTTGTTAGCCAGATTCCTTTTTCTCTTTTTAGGGACAGGCTGCAATCTAGCAGATTTCCAGATGTTAGGGAATACACCTTTGTTGTAAGAGGGTGTAAACAATTTGCTCAGGACAAGAGTCAACTCTGGGGCTCACTTCTTAAGAACAATAGCGGGAACACCATCAAGGCCAGAAGCTTTCTAGGTGTCGAGCTCAAGGAGAATCTTCCTGATTGTTCGTTGTCTGAAAACAACTTCAGGCATTGAAATGCCAACCTTAGGAAGAATAGGGGGTTCTGCGTTTCGAGAATTAAGATTGGAATTTTCAGCAAACATCAAGGCTAACATGTCAGCCTTTTGCATATCTCCAAGAGGACCTGGAACCGTTCAGACAGTTGATAAGCGTCTGGCGCATTTTACGATCGAAATCGCCTTATGCCTCGTCAATAACCTGCTTACAACAATTTCATGCATCTACAAATATGGTCCAAGTCTCGACTGAGATATTATTTCGCTAACGACGATATGCGCGATTTTTGCAGGAGACAGCCCGAGCACATTTTTTACTGAACCAAGATTTACTGGAGGCAGACTTCTTTTGGGAGTTGTGAATTGAGCATTCCATACCAATCAGGATAGTTTCCGTGATGGATTCGGCGACTAAGAAAGGGATGTCTGAGTTAAAGCAGACTTCTTGTCATGGGAAACACTCAAAGAAGTCTCTTAATTCTTCCCAGTTTGCAGAGTTAAAGTGCCAAACCTTAAGGGACTGCAAATGGGAAGGAGGAGGTATATGAAGCGAGCGAGAGGCTGCTACAAGCTTGTGATCCGAATTTCCAAGCGGTGATATCACAGAGATTTTATACGAATTTGTTGAATTTGTAAGCAAAAGGTCGAGTAGATTAGGTTGATGGGTATCTGCATCAGGAATTCTTGTGGGTTCCTCAACTAATTGCGATATTCCACAAGTGATTGCGAAAGCCTCTGCAACCCTTCCCGCGTCGTCAGTTCGGGAATAAAACCTTAACCAGGGGATGTTGTGTACGTTGAAGTCACCGAGAAAGACAACCTCAGCTTTTGGATAATTCGTCTGTAGGTGATCAAAAGTTACGGAGAGATAAGAGAAGAGCTGTCTGCATGAGGGATCGTTTGGAGACAAATAAAGTGAAGAAATGAATATTACTTCGTTTTTGGAGCAGATTTTTAGCCAAATCACATCATGATCAGCAGATTCCAGTGCTTCTTCTCGTTGACAGGACAGATCGCTTCGCGTAAAAGCACAAATTCCCCTATTGTGTCGAAATTTTGTGTGCAAGTCGTAGTTAGGGCAAACTAAATGGACTGTATTGATGCATGGGGAGACTTGAGTTTCTATCAGGGACAGCACATGTGGTCTTTCCTTTTGAAGGTGTTGATGAACCGAATTTAGATTTGATTTTAGACCCCGAATGTTACAGAATTGAATTTTGAATGAATTGTTTGAAAGAAACTTGGCCCGAGGTACATTAAAAATTTCCATCGATTTTGGATTCCCTCGTACACCTTCCACCTGGACATTCGAACGGGAGGGTAGTTTACGTTCGGAATTTTTTGCACGAAGAGAATGCATCATTGTTTTTAATAATTAGAAGAAAAAATCAGAGTAGATGAAAAAAGAAATAAGGAAAAGGACAGGATGAGGAAAGAAGAACAGCAGAAACCGACTCACGTGTCAGAGACGGAAACATGATGTAAGCATCATTTCACCGTATCCTAGTGATACGTGGGGTAGTACTACCTCGGACGACTTAAAGTTCCAGTCCACCACCTACCAAAGATAAGTTATGGATCATTAGCTTTCAGTCAAAAGTTTGCAGAATCGGTTACAATGTTGTCATCAGCTACATGAATTGTTCTTTTCTTAATGAAATCCAAAAGAGTCAGTGTATGTTTCAGTCCAAAACTAGACATGAGAATAGGAATTTAGTTAGTGGAATAATATATGTCTTATGGGGAGAGAGTAGCTGATGAAATAAGAAATGCATGTTAACATTAAAAAGGAAGCCCACCTTTTGCGAAGCACGTCTGCTTATACATAAAGTCATTCTAAGAAAACTGGGGCTACTAGAATAAACACACACATTAGAAGATACCGCAGAAAACATTGTGCCTAAATTAATACAATTTTATATACGAACATCCATCTTTTGAGAATTTCTCAAAGTTATTTAGGGTTATTTATGGGACAAGAATAATGTAAAAAAAATGATGATAAACTTCAATCCAAAGCAGCTAGTTTTAAGTAACTTGATATGATTAAACTTTTCCAACTTTCTTATTATTATTATTATTCTTATTAGTGCTTAATTAATAATGTTTCTAGAATGAAACAATTAAGAAAACGTGATCAGTTGCATTGATTTATTCTTCTTTTCGATTTTCGGTGACACCACATAATACATTAACCTTCGGGTCATAAAATGCCATTTTATTCTCATCATTGCAGGTCGGACGTTCGTGCATCATGCCGTTAAGCGAATGATGGTACTTGTTCCCGCTATTTTCTTTAAACTCGGAATTGCCTTTACAATGTTGGTAATTGTAACCATCGTAGCGGTGAACAACGGATTCATCGGATTCCTTCTGCTCGTGGTCGGACTCAGCAGTGTATTAGCTCGACTTCAAGAGGCAAGGAAACCTGCAACAGTACCCCTCATAAATTCCCTGCCGCCGTATCATCATCATTACATCGATAGGAGTGACAATGATGCTGATAAAACGCAAACCGTCGAAAGTCCCGTCACAATTGGGCCGTATGGTGGATCATTGGCGTACCAGCAGTACCAACCTAGTAATGTTGGTGGATATTACTCGAAATATGCCAATAATTAACATTTGATGGATTTTTTTACGGTTTTAAAACAAACTGTATTTGCATTCCCATTACATCTAAACGCCATCTACTTCTATCTTGTGCATCTTCGTCTTCTAACTGTCTCATTTCCATGACTATCCTCATTCCTTGATTCCATGATCGTCTCGGACGTCCACTTCTTCTTTTTTCTGTGGGTTTCCTTCAAGTATGCGATGTGGCCACCTTTGCTCATCCATTCGATGTGCGAACTATTTTAGCCCTCTTTTTTCCACTCTATCCACTATGGTTTTCCTTGTGTTCATTATATTTCGAACGTCCTCGTTCCTTTTCCTTTCTTTCCTTTCTGAGCGTGATATTCTGGTGCTTCTTCTTAGATAATTCATCGTAATGGTGTTATGCTTTCTCTTCCACTTCGCATTTAGGATCCAAACTTCACTTCCATACAATAGCACTGGTTCCAATAGCATTTTACTCATTAAAACTTTTGTTTGCTTAGATACGTTTTTATCCCACTATACTGGGATTGAGTGCTCCTAAGATATTTCCACACTTTTCTATTCGGTTTTTAATTTCTGCATATCCTATCCCTTCTTTAGTGATGGTAACTTCTAAGTATCTAGCTTTTTCTACTTGTTTAATGGTTGAGTTGTCATTAACCATGATTTGAAATTTAATGTCCGAATTTAATACTAGCTATTCAATTTTATCAATATTAATATTGAGTCCCCATTCACTGTAGGTGTTGTGAAATATTCTAAGCATTAACTCCAAGTCATAAGCATCTTGAGCTTTTAATAATTGATCATCGGCATAGTTAATGCTGAAGAGAAATTCATCTTCCACTTGAATACCCATTGGTTTACATCTGCGTTTCTATTCTTTATTGATTGTTCCCTATTTTCATTTTTTTCTTAATCTGCATTTGTAGTTGTTTTCTGCGTTAGCTAATTTGTTATTTTCTTAGGTTATTTGTCTTTAAAATTGATGTTGGACTGTTGGAATTTTCTCTGGGGCGGCATCAAAACCAATGAGCTTTACTTAAAGTGCAATTATTCCCTACCTCAATTTAATGTATTTTATTTCTACGTGAGCATTTCTGTTATTGATGTTTAAATTATACCAAATTTTGCTTTGAGGAGCTTCCAGAGGGTCCATTAAAATGTCAATAAACTGTGTAGTATGTAGTTATATATGTCTGGATTCACGTGGCGTGTAATTTCAATATTCACTTGATATTTTTCCTTAAATGTCAATTGTTCGTTTTCCATTTTTCACGAAGGACACGTGCGACTCCTGATAAATGACACTCGCATGTCAGAAGCTTTGCAATCCAAACAGTTTAATGTATTACTGTCTAACTCTTGCATGTTTGTTTTTACATGTTTATTATTTAGCTAAATCATGAATCTATTACTTGTGTCATTAGCATATTCCTTACATTTATTTATTGTATAATGTGCCATAGTGTTTTCGAAAATCAAATCGATTTTCATAAATCTATTTTAATTTAGGTTAAGTAAATTATTGAATGATGATTAATTTATAAATTATTCTTAAATAAAACCAAGCTGGGAATATAGTTTCTCTTTTTTGGAAATCTTTAATGGGTAATTGGCAGATTGTTGCATACGGCTATTCAACAATGAATTTTCGAGGAATGTTTCCTTTGAACATTGTGTCTTACAGTGTGTGAAAATGTACTGAAGACGATTATGCATGAAATTAATTGCTCAGATCAAAAATTTGTCGATATGATGGAGCATGTATTAAAAACTGAACTTTGAGAAAAAGCGAAAGATTATGGGGATGCACAATAAGCGAAAGATTCGGTTTAGTGCGGAAAACGACCCCATAATAATTAAAAGCTATAAACCAAAGATAAGCTATGAATTAGTAGCTTCTAGTCCAGAATTTGAAGAAATGATTAAAGTGCTTTAATCAGCTGGATGGATCGTTCTTCTCGTAATGGAATCCAAAAGCGTTGGTACATGTCTCAGTTCAAAACTAGACGGTATGATGCAGCATCTATTAAACACTGAACTTTGAGGAAAAACTAATGTTCTAAAGTTGAGATTTCAAGGAACATATCTCCGTTTTGATGTTAAAATTAAAATTTAACAAAAGTTAAAATTGAAATACCAATCTTGTCCCTTGAAACCAAGAAAGGTTAAAAAACCCAACAATGGTTGCTCTAACGCGTTTTGATAGCCAAGCTGTTATCTTTAGAGATATACTGATCTGAAGATCTAAAGATGATAGCTATCAAAACGCATTAGAGCAACCATTGTTGTGTTTTTTAATCTTTTTTGATTAAAGGGGACAACATTTGCATTTCAATATTTGAAGATAACCAAGGACCAGTCCGTTCCACCAAAAAAATCCAGGAAATGTCGAACATTTGGAAGGGAAGTAAAATTTTAGGTGCTCTTTAATTTCAACTCTAAAGTTAACATTTCCATAACTGAAACTAGAATTGATTGCTAAGAGAATTGCCAAAAAAAATCAGAATATAAATTTTTGAAATCTAAATTTTAAGAAAACTGCTCTTTGGAGATGAATTTTGAAAAAATAAAAATTATTTATAGAATTATAAAAACAGAAATTACGGTCGATATTTTGGATCTTAGGTAAAATTAACGCGAAAAATCGTGATTCTTAGGTAAAAATTGCAATATCGAGAAAACAAGATTTTACAAAAATAAAAACTCCGAGCAAAGCTCGATTGCCCTGATATGTTAAAGAGCGAGTTAAAATTTAAGTTTTTCAAAAGACAGCATGGCGCAATTGGTTAAGGTGGCGGATTTTGCGTGATAGATCGCAGGTTCAAACCCCGGTGCCAACACCGATGTTTAATTCTATTACCTGTTACTCATAGCTGCAAATATATTGCTAACACAGGAGCGGTAAACTTTTCTTTGCTTGCCTCCCACTTTTGTAAATTTTCGTATCATTCCTGGCAATTGAAAAAAAGTTAGCAGCTAAAAAAAGGTCTAGACATTCAAGGAAATTGTTTATTTGACAACTAACTACCACTTTCGTTTACTTGAAACTTAACAAGGAAAAAAGGTCCTCACCTACTCTCACAATTACCATATCAGTGCTTGCCTGAAAACCGCCAACCAAAAAGCCTAAAACGACCACCAGTTGACTATCAATTACATTACCATGTTGGTGAGGAGGCGACATTAGTGTAGCGGTGAGGCGATATTAGATATTAATATTGTAACGCAATGTAAATAGATGAAATAGGATTTAGAATAGAATTGTAGAATTTAGTAAATAAAAAAAGTTTCTAGAAGGTTCTGATAAGGGGAAAGCGGCCGCGATAACGAAACAAATGGCAGATAAGCTTTCCAGAAATTTCGGCATTCGATAAACCTTATCTGCTGAAAAATCTGTTAGTAGAAGTCAATAATAAGTGAGTTAATTGTCAATTGTGGTGATCCAAGTTGAGTTCAGTAATAAAGTCGGTCTTATTCGATAAGTGTAATCAATTCGAACCGATAAGCCCGTAACAATATTATCATGTTGGTGACGCAAACCCAAAAGATATTTCCCTGCCAAAAGTGGCTCAACGCTCCTAAAGAAGTTTTCACTTGTCTCATGGTCCCTCCGGACCATCTAGTTACTCAGAGATGTAGTCGCCAAAGCTGCCCCCCCCTTCACCCTAAGGGAACTGTCGTAGGTAATATTATTTGAAAACTGTTCAAAATATTGATTAAACAAGCTTATTTAAAATTGCCTGGTAAAACTCACATCGTGCCTAAGAAAATTCCATTTATGATATCATAATCAACCAACTTTCTGCAGAAAAACGGTTGACAGCTAAATAACCAAGGAAACCTCATTTTGTCATATCTTCAATCAAAGAGGACACAAAGCTATTAATGAATAATCGCAACCATATCATAGCATAATATCACGTCATATTAACGCACAGAACGAGATACTGATAGACAAATTATGCTAGAAAGTGGAATAAAACATAAAGCTGCAACCATCGGAAATCCTCATACTTCAGCATCACGCCAGTTACAAGCGAGCAATTATTTAGCGTAGACCGGAGAACTTCCTCCTTCAACATTTAAACAAGTTCAAGTCCGCGTTTTTTTCAATCATATGTCGCCGCCTAACTGGGGCACAAATTCTTGGCCACGCTGCGTAAGCTGACCGCACTCGGCCGTAGTAAATGTAAAATGCGTACGAAACATGTTTGCGGAACTTGCGTGTTGTTAGTTTTGTTGTGTGCCGGGGCGAATTCAAACGTTTTGAACACGAAGTGCTCCGAGTATCTTCAAGGTAATAAAGAGAACATAAGGAACTGTTTGGAGGTTGCAAATTCATCCCTTGCTACCAAAGATGGTCCGCATGGTGGAATTGTTTCACCAAATGGTGGAGTGGTATCCCCAAATGGTGCCCTGGAAGATGAATTACACCCGACTAATAAAAGTGTTCAATCTGAGGTTCGCAAAATGAAAATGAACAACTTGATGCGAATAATTCCGTTTTTATTGGTACCTGGTTTTATGATGGCTGGTGTTCTACCGTGGATAGTTCCTGGTATTAAACTGATTGTCATGTTTGTTACTATGTTGAACCAAATGGCATTTTCCACGTCTTTATTTTCTATGATAAGGGGATACATCTTTGATACTATGCCTGAAGAACATATAGTGTATCTTAATCATGGTTATAAACATCAGAAACCTTATCATCCGCCTCCACATTATGAAGCAGCCCAATGGAATAAAGAAAGATGATTTGGTGGCTTCGATATTTTACTTGTTCCTTTCCAAACCCAGTGCAATAAACTGAGTAAATTAGAATTGGTTGTACTGAATGATATATATTGATTTGGGATGTTTCAAATTCTTCCTGAAGGGTACATAATAACTTCAGTATTATTATTAATTGATGTACTGTATATAGTTTTATTTATATTAGCATTAAATCAATTTTTAAATATTCGCTAAATGTATTATTTTTTAATGGTCGTTCATAACCTCATAACTAATTTATGATCAATCATAATTGAAATTATACGATTTCTTACACTGGACAATGTCAACCAGTTTGACGTACAGAAATCAAGATCTAAGATTGTGGTAAGTTAGTAGTTAACCAAAAGGTAAACTTTTTTGAAGAGAATTTCAACAACAAGCCCGGGCCTCAGATCCATTATGCACTAATCAGTCGCCCTTGTGTAAATATAAAATAACATCCTTTCATATTTAATCAAAATGTCAAAATTTCGATAAAAAGTACTTCAATAAAAACTCCAAATTATACGAGTAAAAATAAAAATTTCAAATTTAATTGAAAAGTTAGAGAAAAGCTAAATTCAGAAAAAACTCAAAATTTGTGAAACATTTCCAAATTCCAAATTTAAACATTTCAAATTTAAATTAAATTTCGAGAAAAACCGAAATTCCTAAAGTTTGGTTTTTACTTAGAAGTTAGGCTCGAATTAGTCGACTTTTTCTCGAAATTCCTACTATTTCTTAAAATCTGGAAGAATTTTAGTTTTAAATCTTTTTTATGTTGGGATTCGGTGAAGTTAAAATGAATTTGAGTGTTAAATTTAAATTCTAACCCAATCTAATTTGGATTTCTAGTTTTAAGTTTAAATTCTAAGAAAATGGAATTACGATTTCAGTCGAGACAAAAAAATGGAACATTGAAAAACGTTTCAATAATTTATAACTTGTTTTCTACCACCTGGGGTCCAGGGTAAGATTGATGGTCCGAGGTAAGTCTTCAGTTTTTCCTAAAATTTCAACTTGTTATCAGCATTTCGAGAAAACGTCGAAGCTGGGAGACAAAACAGAAACTTCGATTTGGATTTTAAAGTAGAAATTTTAGGAAAAAACTAAGAATTTTTTTAAAGTTTAATCCACTCGCAAAGGGAAAACCCATTATGCTTTCAAAGCACTGCGAGTAGGATGCGGAAACAAGGATAGATGGCGATGAACCGCCTTCTTAAAAGAGGATAGGTTGTAATTTTTGGGAAAATTCCATTCTATAACAAGTTACATAACTTGAAAGTTCTATAGAAAAAAGAGTCTCCATAGACCGCACATGAATTTGCTGTCTCCGACTGTTTAGTATGCTTCAAGAACCTTGCCCTTGGGGGAATCAATCCTATTAGTTCCAGCGAGCATCTTCCGTGGTAGTACTTGTAGAAAAGAGACAAGTCACCAACCATACGCCTGTGCTCTTGAGAGAGAATCGGTCAGACTTTCGTCATCAATTAGGCGAATCGCTCTTCTTTGAATTGAATCCAAGAGAATTAAAGTGTGTTTGGGGCTGAACTCCAAACATGAGAACAGTATTCTAATGTTGGCCTAACTTGAGCTTTGTACAGTATTAATAATTGATGCGATGTGAAGTACTTTTTAGCTCTAAAAAGGAAGCCTAGCTTCTGAGAGGCGGCTTTGGCAATGGCGCGCATATGATCCTCCCAAGAGAAGTTAGTGCTCGCATTCACTCCTAGGATAGATACATTAGATCCCAACGGAAGGATTTTACCATCCATTAGTATGTTTGTTGCATTATCCCTTGATGTTCTCTTAGAGAAAAACGTGGCCTGAGTTTTTGAAGCGTTGAAGTCGACTAAATTGTTCTTACCCCATTCCAGAATAATCTCGAGATCCCGTCTGTATCTGCTGTTCCCTTATGCGATCTGAGCAGCGATAGATAATGGTTTGTCGGAAAAAAAAGATGACACAAGGTTACTATCATCTACGTAGCTGTTTATAGGATTGGAAATTAAAGCTAAGAGATCGTTTATGTGTAACAGAAATAGACTAATAGACTTGGAGACAGAAGATACCCCTGAGGCACCCCTGCGTTAATCGCAAATGTCTCGGATGAGATGCCATCGACGACGACCTGAAGAGATCTGTCAGCGAGAAAATTGAATATCAAATGACAGAGACCAGGAGGAATACCATAAGATGTTAATTTGGCGAGAAGAGATCGATACCAGACTCTGTCGAAAGCTTTTGAGATATCCAATGCCACAATCCTAACCTCACCATGTTTTTCCATAGCTGAGTTACAGATATGAGTAAGGAACTGGAAAGTTTGAGAAAAATGGTCGAAATTTGAATGAAAAAAGTATTTTAAGTTAAAACTCTGAATTTTGGGGAAAAGCTCAAATTTCGAGAAAATGTTGAAATATCGACTGTTTTCTTAAGTTTTTTCTTGAGTGTCTGACACTGAAGTGAATATTTCAAGTTTAAAGTTGAAAGAGAAAAGAAAAACATAAAAAATTAATAAGTATTTTTATTTTTAAATTGTCCTGGTACATATACTATTGAAATTGAAATTTCTTCGAAATTTTCCTGTTTTTTTTTTCGATTTTTAAAATCGAAATTTTGACTTTTTTGTTTAAATTTTGACTCTTTTTGCAAATGTAAACTGTTGATCGAAGTTAACATTTTGAGACGAACGTAAAAATTTCGAGATTAAACTCGAAGTTCCAATGTTAAAATCAAAATTTTGATTTGTTGAGATTTCGCCATTTTCAGAATAAAATTGTCGAATGTAAAACCGTAAAAAAAGTTGAAAACTAAAAAAAATTAGACAAAAGCTTTAGCAATTTTCTTAGAAATTGAGATTTATTGTAAAATTTCGATTTTCTTTTTTTGAATCGTCCTTATTTAATTTTAATTTGGGGTACCTTTTTATTCGTATTTTTTTTAGAAAATTCTAGCTATTTGAGATTATACTTAATATTTCAAGGCCATAGTTAAATATCGGCATACAAATCGATATTTGAAAAAAAAATGAAAATTGGTTGAAACTTGAGAAAAAAGTGCAAAATCTGAAAAATATTAAAATTGATTAAAAAAAATCTTCAATTTTCAAACCTAAATTTGGGGTTTTAGTGGAGGGCTTGGATCATTAAAAATCTAAAAACCTCAGATTTCAGTAACAGTAAGTGAAATTAAACAAAAATATATGGAATGTTTAGCTAAGAGTGTTTGTAAAAAGGTTTACCTATTAAAAAATTGTGATCTTTATTAACAATAGTAATAATAATAATAATAATCCGGGAGTTTCAAAATAAGGTGCTCATATTTAAGGAGCATAATCCTCGAGCGATTTTAAGAAAAAAAGCTTTTACCAACATAGGTGCGGAATCGCTTTATTTTTAAATTACAGGATCTTGAAAATAAAGAAAAAAATTTGTTTTCTCTTAAATGCTATAAAACCTCGCGAAATATTTTTTTTAATTTTGGTAGATACTAACTAGGCACAAAGACGCACTTTTTGCTGGAAATTATTTTGCTCTTCTTCCATCAGTGGCATCCGTGCTAATATGTCATCGAGTATTTTTAACGAAAAAAATGGTGCGTCACTGTTTTTTTTTCAAGTTAAGCAGCAGTTTCATAAACAACCTTTATTTCTTGGTAAAAACGTTGGGTAAGGTAAACCTAGTGGAGTAACTTAGCTTAAATTGATCCCCTTACATTTTTCTAAAAATTCAAGAAAATAAAAAAAATTAAGCGATTCAATTTAGGAGGCGGTTTAATTTGGGCTACCAAACCCTATATTGCAGCTCCACATGCCCTTCGCTTCCTTCCACGTTTACTGCCGCCAAGGGGTACGATTTAGGAAGTAGAACAATTGGGCTTTATTCTTAAACTATTCTATCTGCATAAAATAGCTATATTAAAATGTTACGCCACTGCTTTTTTTTTAAATAAGCATCAATTGTATAAACATCCTTGTTGGTAAAAATGCCTTCTCATTTTTTTTGTGGGATGAACGGTTTTCGATTAACATATCTTTGAATACTTTTAATTAAAAAAAAACGCAACACTTTTTTTAATTTAAAATAAATATGGCATTAAGTAAGACTATTTATTTTTAGTAGAGTCCTCCTTAACTTTTTTCACCCGGCCAATGGTTTTTAAGTAAAAAATAAAATGCATTTCTTTGCATTTCGATGGGCGTTTTGTATTATTTTCTACCAATTCAATGCCTTATTTTAAGACAACTTTGTTATTTAGTGTTGCTTTATAAAAATTTATGTTAATATGTAAGTTGAATTTATAGGTTTTTGGGATATAACCATTTTTAATAATTAATAAACCCATACTAGGAAATAAGTAAACATAATTTTTAAAGTTAAATAATTGTTTTAACCGAAAACCGTTCGTCAGACGAAAAAAATTCTAGGGAGTATTTTTACTAAGAAATAAAACTTGTTTATGAAATTCGTACTTAATTTGTAAAAAAGCATTGACGTACCAGTTATTTTGTTAGGAATACTAAAAGACAAATTAGCATGAACGCCACTGATGGAAGAAAAGCAAATATTTTTCCAGCAAAAAGTGCGTCTTTGATTCTAGTTAGTAACTACCAAAATTTGAAAAAATATTTTGAGTGGTTTCATAGTATTTAATTTAAGAAAAAATCAAAATCCTTAGACACTCCACTATTTGAAAGAACAAGTACAAATTACGAAAATAACTCGAAATATATTTTAAAAAAAATGAAATTTTGAGAGTTTTGACAAAAAAATGAAAAAGTTCTTAAAAAAGACTGAATTTTGAGTTTTAGTAGAATTTTGGAAAACGTTGCAATTTTTAAAAGAAAAACTTTAAGTCTGACCATTGGTACATAAAAAATATTCTAAAAATCTTAGGTTAAGTGTCGAAACTTTAAATTTAAATTCAAATACTGAACTTTATTTAGGACTTTAAACTTGAAAAAAAAATCTAAGAAGTCTAGATACGAGATTACTTTCAAAATTTTAGGAAAAAATAAAATGTGTAAATTTCAAATCTAAATTCTTAAAAAAATCAACAGAAAAATTAAAATTATTAGTTTAAACTGAAAACCTAAAAAAATATTAAATATTTCAAAAAGTATAATAGTCTAGATAATTGATGAATTTTGAAATTTTAGGAAAAAATAAAATTGGTAAACCTTAACACAAAATTTTTTAAAAGTTCAACAGCAAAATAAAAATTATTAATGTAAACTGAAAACTTAAAAAAATATTAAAACTAATATGGAAATTGTATAAAAAAGAATGTTAATATTCTTTTTTTCTAAATTTTGATCTAGATGTTCGACCTAACGTCAAAACGAGACCCCAAATAAGTTAAAAAAAAAAACATTTTCTTTAAGTTTCAAACTTAAAGCTGCAATTTTTAAAAAATCCTTAACAACGGCCATAGTTTCAAGCTGACTGGAAATAAAATAAAGTGTGGTTTATGTTATAACCTTCTCGAAATTGTGATTTGATTCACAAAATTTTGACTGCTTAAAGCTTTTTTTTTTATTATGATGGATTAAACTTATATTTTATTGCTTTGTTTTATTGAGACGTAGTTCTGCTGAAATACTTCCAAAGTGTATCACAATGCACTTGGGAAAATCAATTGAAAAGGATAAATAGCCACGAAAATTTTTGAAAGTAGGTCCAAACCATGTATAAAAAGGCAAAAACAAGTGAAATTTAAATTAAGGCAATAAACACACAAAAAACGCAGAAAAAGGTGAAAAAGTAGAATCAAGGATCAGGTTTCTAGTAAGAAGTAACTGTGATTATAGGCTTGCAAATAAACGTTCCAGTGTATAGAGTGTTGCCTCTGCACTATATAAAAGGTTGCTATAAAAAAAAAGTTTAAACGACATAAATTTTATTAAATAGATTATTTAACAATAATAAATAAACATAAATACATATTTTCAAGATAACAATGTTAAAGCTTCCATATTTTTTGTGATTTTCATAACATCCTACAATCTAATTTAAAAGAATGTAAATTGATTTCCATCAATATTAAAACCAAAGGATATAAAACAAGGATATAATATTTTTAATAGTTTTGAACAACGATTCTAACGAATCAACATAATTTTCTAGATTTATCCTCTAACGCTAGATATTTACCCATACTATATGTAAAAAGTCTTAAAAATAAATATTGGTAACGTCAGTCAATTCTCCTTTAATTTATTGTATATCCTGATCTCTTTAATTTCGTCTTCAGGCATATCTTTATCACCCCAACCCCACGTAGCGTCTTTACCGATAGGATGCTCATGATCGTCCTCTTCTTCATCATTTTTTTGCCATCTGGAGCCGTCTCCCGTCCTCTGACATCTTTTCATTATTATTTCCTGCGATGCTGTCTTCAGGTCGTAAGCTTGGCCGATTTTGGCCATTAAATCTATAAAGCCTGTACTGAGATTCATTTTGTAAGTGCCCAGTTCGGCAGCTTTGTAATCCCACGGGAACACGTGATGGTAATTGTGCCAACCTTCACCGAAGGCTGCCATCGAGACGTATTTGTTTTCCGTTGGACCGATATTCCTAAAAGAGCCATTATCCTTAGCATTACATTATAAATGCTTGTTAAAATTATATTATTCAATTGTTTTCTCAAGATCTCAATCCAAAAACTTGAAAACCTAATTTTGCCAAATAAAACCCCCATTTTTGACGTCAGAAATGTTGTAATTTTAAATTTTAGGCTTTGGTTTTGGTGGAAGGGACTGGTCCTTGGTTATCTTCAAAAATTGAAATACAAATCTTATCCCCTGAAGCCAAGAATGACAAACACAACAAAGGTTGCTCAAGGCGGATGCTGTATTACAGTATCTCTCTGAAGGTGATAGCTTGGCTATCGAAACGCATTGAGCAACCTTTGTTGTGTTTTTTAATCTTTCTGGGTTTTAGGGGACAAGGCGTTTCACCAAGCTCTTATCTTCAGAGAGATACTGCACTACAGTATCTCTCTGAAGATGATAGATACTGTAGTACAGCATCTTTCTGAAAATGATAGCTTCAGTATCGAAACGCGCTGAGCAACCTCTGTTGTGTTTTTTAAATCTTTCTTGGTTTCAGGTGATAAGATTTGTATTTCAATGTATGGCTTTTGTTAACATTATTGATGATTATTTCCACTGGACATATAAAATGTGACACATTAAATTACTCAGAAAATTATGCTGAATTTAAAAATGAGAAAATTCAATATGTCATCCATAAAAAAAACAAAGTTACCATAGCAAAAATATTTCACGTTTTTTTTTTAATCGGACTAAAAATAAAGAAGCTACGGCAGATTTTAGAAAACTACGTTCTTCACTTATCTCTTAATAAAATCTAAACAAGATAACTTTATATCTCCACTAATAACGAAATTACCCATGCAATCCCACTTTTAGTGGGACTCTAGTGCAAGCAAACCATATTTTGTTTAATTTAACTACTACAACTACAACTACTACAACTACAACTACTACAACTAATAGCTAATAACGTGACCCTATCATCATTGTTACTAAAGGCAATCACGCATTTAATTAGGAGGAGAAGTCGCGAATAATAGCGAATATAATAAAATTCAACTTACTTGTCGTATGGTTTCATTCCCCAGATGTGTGCTGCACTATTAACTAGCCACGTTCCATTTAAAAGTAGTACGTATCGCAAGACCCCGCAAATGTACCAGCACTGGTAAATGTTATCTCCCCAGAAATACCATGGAGTGAGAACTGGGAATCCAAAGCATAGGAGCGGCATTAGAATAAGATAAAATCTGAAAAAAAAAATACTGCTGCATCTCACAAGGTGTTAGATAGTAACATTAAAAAACAAAGATAGCGTACCGCTATTTTCCGAAGTGCAACCATTTTGAAAATGTTTTATTTGGACTTGCAGCAGCCGAATATGCTTGCTTACCAAATTTTATCTTAATACGATTTTGCTAGTGATGCACAAAGCAAGATTTCTTGTCCAGCTACCTGACTCCTTGTCTTGTCTTGTTGAGCTTTTACTTCTTGCCAATTTTGCGTTTCTTGTGTGGTAGTATCTTTGAGCAAGTAATTCCTTTTTCGCTTGTGTTGTTGTTGCGATGAGCAACACCAACGATTCAAATTAATTGCAACACGATCAGTTAAATACTCATGTATAAAAAGTAAATCAAAAGAAACGATAATGGCTTCAAAAAAAATCGAATTAGAGAATTTAGATCGAAGATAAAAATTCTAGAAATTCGAATGCTTAAGAATTAAAAGTAAAATCAAATTTTGGTACGGATGGTCCTGGTATCTTCAAATTGAATATAAATGTCCTAACGAGAAGATTAAAAAACCAAGTTGCTTAACGTTTGACAGCCAAGATCAGTACTTAGCTATAGTATCCTCTGAAGAAGCTAGTTTGGCGTGAACGCGTTAAGCAACCTTCTTGTTTTTAATTTCTGTTCAGGGGACAAGTTTTATTAGTTACAAATATCTGTGAACTGAATTTTTAATTCGAGAAATAAGTTTGAAATGAAAATTTGGCCTACTTGAGAGTCAACTTTTTCGACTATTAATTTAAAATTTCGACTTTACCTTTGAAATTCCTTAAAAAATGTTGTCCAAAGTTTAGAGTTCAAACTGCAACTCTTGAGATTAAAATTCTAAGTTGTAGTAATAAATCGAAATTAAGCTGAAGTTAGTAGGGAGAAATTTTGCGGATTAAAGTCAAAATGTTTGGAAAAAATCGGGTCGAAGTCAAAATTTTGTGATCCAAATTCTAATTTCGAGAAAAAACCTAAATCTCGAAATGAAAATTTAAATTTAGGGAATAAAATTAGAAGATTGAGAAAACGTTCAAAATTTCTGAGAAAAAAAATCAATATTTAGGGAAAAATTAAATGTTTTGGTAAATTTCGGATACTTAAATAATGCAAGAAATTAAAATTTTTCAGAAAAAATCTAACATTGAACTTTTTTCTTATAATTTTGATGTTTTCTGGAATATCAATTTTTTTCCAAATTTTTATTTAAGAGGGGCGCCTTGTAAAGGAATTGTGTATTCAAACAGATTTAAAAAATAATTTTAGAGGTTATTTCAAGAAAATATTGAAAAAAAGCAAGAAATCTTGTTTGTCCCTAATTTTTTGACAAGAAATCTTGCTTCTTGCTAATTTTTTGAAAAAAAATCTTGCTCTTGCTAAAAGAACTTCTTTCCTGGTCTTGTTCTTGCTACAATTTTAGAGGTTATTTTAAAAAAATATTCAAAAAAGCAAGAAATCTTGCTCGTTCCATATTTTTTGACAAAAAATCTTGCTTCTTGCTAATTTTTTGTAAAGAAATCTTGCTCTTGCTAAAAGAACTTCTTACCTGGTCTCGTTCTTGCCGCAATTTTAGAGGTTACTTCAAGAAAATATTCAAAAAAGCAAGAAATCTTGCTTGTTCCATACTTTTTTGACAAGAAATTTTGCTTCTTGCTAATTTTTTTGACAAGAAATCTTGCTCTTGCTAAAAGAACTTCTTTCCTGGTCTTGTTCTTGCAGCAAGAACGAGACAAAAACAAGAAAAGCAAGACAAGAACAAGAAATTCATGAAACAGTAGATTTTGCGAAATCAAAAATTTTTTAGCCAATCACCCTTCACATTTTAGCTGGAAAGTCGATTTGCAATCATAACTTGTTTTCAAGCTTTCTGGTAGCGGGCGTGCAGGATGTCCACCGCACGCGGGCGGCATTGTCGAGGTGACAACAGACCTGTAGCTAAGGATTTACTTGAAAGGAAGCAACTTAAATTTTAAGGGAAAACAAATTTGTTTTACTTGCATTAATCATTCGCAAACAGAAGTTAAAGAAACGTAATTTGAAAAATATGTAAAATTAATACTACTCCTAAAAAATAGGACGTTTCGTATTAGGATCAATAAAAAAAATAACAACAACAAAACAGTTGGATAGGTCAATGACAATGAACATGTCTACTTTGTTAATTTTTTAAACACTCATTTCATATTGAAATTATTGGTAATGAAGTAGACTAAATTAACGATATTCTTAAGAATTTTTTGGTTGTTAAGTTTTGAAAACTGAATTTTTTTGTTCTTAAATTTCGAATTTTTCCTAATTTTTAAAATTAGACTGGAAATTAAATAAGTAAAATGTTTAAATTAAAACTGAAAAATTTGAAAAATAATTACAATAGAACCTTCGAGAAATTATTCAAACTTAAAGAATATTAATAAATGCACTTTTTTAGAAATTTCAATAATTGATATACAAATCTTGTCTCGTGAAACCAAGAAAGATTAAAAAACACAACAGAGGTTGCTCTTTTGGTTTCAGGGGATAAGATTTATATTTCAATTTTTGAAAATAACCAAGGACCAGTCCGTTCCACACAAAAAATAGAAATTTTAAGTTAAAATTTTAAATTTCAAAATTTTGTTTTTTCGAATTTAAACACTAATTTTCTTTTTTCTTTGAATAAGAAGCCAAAAATTTAGTAAATAGGGTTGAAATATTGAAGAGAAGTTGTTAATAGGACAAAAAAAATCGAAATTTTGTAATTAAAACCAAATTCGAACTAAAATACACCCAAGACTTCGGAAATTTTTAAGCAAATTTCTTGAGTTGAAAATATTTAGTTAAAACTGACAATTTCCGAAAAAAGGTAACATTTTTAGAAAACGTATATTTTGGACAAATAAATTTCGAATTTTTTTCTGAAATTAAAATTTTTCAGTTTTATTTAATTTCACATTTTTAAAATTTTGACTGAGTCGAATTTCTAAAAATAAATAGGAGACGAAAAAATTTAAATTTCAGGAAAAAATGCAGAGTTTAAATTTAAATTTTAAACAAAAAGAATGTTTAAATTTCTTTAAAACACTCAAAATTTGTAATATTTTTTAGATAACTTCATTTTTTTTTTCAAACCTTATTGACTTGAATTACATTAAAATAATACTAACCTCTTTTTGTGTCAGAAGTCATGAGATGGACTTTTAAGAATTTTAAATATCTTATAGTCGCATGTCAAAAAATGTTTTTAAAAGTAAACGATTTCATTTATTTAAATAATAATTTAAATATTTCACAAACTGAAATCGGTGCTAAAATAAATTTAATGTAGTCGTTTTTTTTAATATCTGCCTCATTTTTGCGCAAGGTGAGGTTTAAAGTTCAATTTTTTAATTCCTACAGTCGAAATAAAATTGAATTTTTCGATTTTTCGAAAAAAATCAGAATTAAAAAAAAGAAAAATGATTCATATTCAACAAAATTCAACATTTAAAGGCTTTTCTTTTTTTTTTGGAAATTGCCAAATTTTCCTAGAATTTATAGTTTTTTTAACTAAGGAATATTAATAATATGTATAAATTTTGTTTAAGATTTCAATTTTTTTGATTTTAACCTCAAATTTTCAATTTTGTTCCTCAGAAATGCCATAGAGGGAAAAAGTAACAATTTCGAAGTAAGTCTGGTTTGGAGAAAAGTTTAATTACCTAAATGGTTAAATTTTCTAAAATAAAAGATGTAATTTCCAGATTTTTGATGGAACAAACTGGTTCTTGGTTATCTTCAAAAATTGAAATACAGAACTTAATGAAAATGACAGCTTGGCTGTCGAAACGCGTTAGAGCAACCTTTGTTGTGTTTTTTAATCTTTCTTGGTTTCAGGGGACAAGTTCTGTATTTAAATTTTTAATTTCCAGATAATTTCTAAAAAACTTTTTACCTTCTTATTTAAGTTTGGACATAATTTCGAAATGTCGAGAAAAATGCTGAAATTTTCAATAAATCTTTTACTCACATTTAAAAAAAAATTCTTAAAATTTTACATCTAAGATTTCGGTGGAACGGACTGGTCATTGCTTATCTTCAAAAATTGAAATACAAATCCTGTCCCCTGCAACCAAGAAAGATTGAAAAACACAACAAAGGTTGCTCCAATGCGTTTCGATAACCAAGCTACCATCTTCATCTCTTTGAAGATGATAGTTTAAATATCGAAACGCGTTAGAGCAACCTTTGTTGTGTTTTTAATCTTTCTTGGTTTCAGGAGCCAAAATTTGTATTTCAATCTAAGATTTCGAAAGAAAGTTTTTAGATAAAAAGATAATTTCTAGAAAATAAACAAATCATAAAACACCGCATTCGGAGGTAGTTATTGAAATTTTAAGAAAAACGGAAACTTTTTAAAATAAAAAAAAAGAAACTAAGAAACTGGTTAAATTTGGAGAAAAAAATCGAGGCGTAATTTACAATTATTCAAAAAAAAAAGTCTAATTTAGAGAAATGTTTGAATCTCACAAAAGTCGATATCTCTGCACAAGTATAAATTTCCTGAAACACAAATACGAGATAAGATGGATCGGTTTTTGAGATATATCGAAATTTCCAAAAATTCGGATTTCAAAAAGTAGCCGAAACGATCAGAATAAAACCAAATCTTTTGAAAAATGACGGAACTGAGGAAGCACCAATTTTGAAAAAAATGTTGGAATTTCGAATCACGGCATAAATTAAAAGAAAGTAGAAATTTGGAAAACAAATTTAATATAAATTTTCCCAGAAATACTCACATTTTGAGAAATAAGAATTTTGGAAAAAGACACATTTTGAGAATAAAGACGAAATGCAAGAACTTAAAATGTTGATGAAAAAATTTCGAATTTTTGGATACCTTTTAAAATAAAAGCCGAAATTTTGAGAAAAAGGCCTCGCCACTGTATATACTATTTCCTTCCGAACCCCGCCGTGCTCCATTTTCGTCACGTTATTCTTGGGGAAGACAAATTTTGAGACACCAGATTTCTAGAAGGTGGAGATCGGGGCTTCGAACAGTTTTTTTTTCGTTCCGGTTTTCGGTTTTCGTTCCAGAAAATTATTTATATCGGTTCAGTTCCGGTTTTCGTTGCGACAAATATAACGATTTTTCCGGTTTTCGGTTTTCAATTCAGTTCCGGGTGACTCATTTGTTTGATTTTTCAAAAGTTTTTCGAATGAAAAATTGATTTTCGAACATAATGTAGCAATTGTTATGTCTTTTTTTTTTAATATTACAACATTTAACTCCTCTGATCTTGCCTAAAAAAAAAGGAAAATAATTGTTATTTTTCAAATTAAAAAATTTCAAGCAAAACCTTGAATTTTGAGTTCAAATTTCAAGAAAAACCTAAACTTTACAAAACACTAAATCGCATTTTCGGGTTTGGAAATTTTAAATTATTTTTCATTGTAGACTCTTATTGATCGGAAACATTATCATTATGAATTTCATTTAACATTTCTGCGTTAAATATTTCCAAACTGGGTTGCGTACTTTGCAATTTAGGTTTAAACTCGGAATTTTCATAAAAATCTGAAATCATACACCCAAGAGCTAAAACGTTCTGGAATATACGAAATTTGTCAATTAAAATCGAAAATTTGAGAGACTTTTCTTTTATTATTTTGGTTTTCATGCGAAGTTTTTACTTTGATTCACTTTTTCTAACAGAACTGATTTTTGCTGTTTTGACCTTGTTTGCTTGAACTTTGGATTATAATATATAATATATATAATATATAATGAATGAAAAACATCAAAAAATATAAAACGAAAAACTTTAAATTGAGATTTTGATGAAACAGTCAAAATTTCGAGAAAAAAACTTCAAAATTTAACAGAAGAATTTTTAGAATTTATACCTTAATTTAGAAATATTGACCTTAAACCCAAATATTCGATTTTTTTCTGAAAATGTTGCTGAAAACTTTAAAATTTCTAAAAAAAGTAAAATTTTTCAGAAAGGTGTGGCGCGTATATTTACTTTCTTTCGTTATTTTAACTTTTTTCTTTTGAAGCTTCAAATTTTAACTTGTATGTACTTTATATTATTATTTTTATCTCTAAAATTTCGACTTTAAATAAAATTTAGTCCTTCTTTAGCAAGTATAACCATTTTTATTGATATGTCGACTTTTATGCTAGACATTTTTCTCGAAATTTTGAGTTAAGACTCGGAAGTTTGGAATTTTTGACTTTTACCTCGAAAACTCAAAATTTTAAGGACTTGAAACTGTGTGATTAATTTTGAAGGATTGTTAATCATAAATTTAGTTGGTATTTCTTCAAAATTTAGACTTTTTTCAAAAATCTTAATTTTTTTTGGATATTCTTTCGAAATTTTGAATTAAGATTCATAAAATAACATAAAATATTCAAATTCAAATTAGCACCTTTGCATTTGAAATCTAACTTCTGCTAATATTTTTAGGAAAAAATCGAAATGTTTAATTTAAATGTATATTTTAAGCCGAACAATAAAGAATCCACAGAAAATGCAATTTCAGTGATTTCTAAATTTTAATTTTCTGTAGAAAAATTGAAATTTCAAGATCAACGACCAATATTCTGACAAAAAAACGCGAATTTCAATTTTAAAGACGAAATTTTAGGAAAAATGTTAGCTGTAGCTAAAAAGTTCGTGAAGAGATTAACATTTTGAGAATCGATTTTGGACACAAAAGTTTAAGGACCAAAGGGCCGAACTTTCGAGTTAATTTTAAAAAACACAATTCTGACTTTTAAATTCTAAACAATCTGAAAAAAATATCGCATTTTCCAAGCTAAAGTCGAAATCTTCAGAAAAAATCAAAGTTTTCAGAATAAAAATTATAATTTTAGCGTAAACAAAATCGTTGGGGGTTTAATTAGACATTTTCTAAGATGTCACCATTTACTCTAAAAATGTCGACCCCAGTTTCAAGATCCCAGCTTTAACTTGGAATATAATATTGTATTTCCCCTGCAATTTGTAACATGAAATTTAAAAATTTCAAGGTTAAATTTGAAATAACGATATTTCAGCGAAAATTTTAAGAAAAAATCATATCTTGGGATTTTAGGAAGTTTTAGGGAGTCGGCAGTGTATAAAATAATAAGAATTTAAATTTGCGATTTCTAAAAAATAATTGACGTACTAAAAAATATAGAATTTGAACGAAAAAATTGGCGAAAAATTGAAAATTTGACTAATACCTTCAAAAAATAGAGATATCAAACTAGGAAAAGAAAATCGAAGTTTAAGGAAAGAAGTTAATTTGGAGTTTTCTAAAAAAAGTTCAGATTTCCAGAAAAACTTGAATTTGCAAATAAAAATGTAAGGAAAGCCCAGTTTCCCTAGCTTGAATGAAAAATACGCTACTGCTTTATTCCAAAGTTACAACGGAGGATATATATTTTTTTTGAACTTTAAACTCGAAATTTTAAGAGAAGAAAAGAAATATTTTGAGTAATTTCTAAATGAAAGTGGAAATTTCCAAAAAGAGTCGAAAATCATGAAAAAAAGATTCATTTGAAACTGCAAGGTTTTGGCGAAAATTTAAAATTTTAATTTGGTTTGAAATTTTGAGAATAAGGTTAATATTTTTTAGAAAATGTGGAAATTGTTAGTTTTTAATCTAATTTTTAAGCAGAAATGAGAAATTGAAAGTAAACTCCTAATTTTAAGATCAAGGTTGCACGGATTTGTGTAAAATTTTAAAAAAGAAATTGAAATCTCTAAAAAAAATTCCAAACTGAAGAGTAAAATAAAACTGTTTTAAGTACATAAATTCAACGAACCGAAATGACCGATATTTTTTTCCGGTTTCACTCCGGTTTTCGTTCCGACGAAAATAACAGTTTTTTTCGATTTCCAGTTTTCGGTTCAGTTCCGGTTCGAAGCCCTGGTAAAGATTTTCAGGAACAGTCAGTTATGACAAAAGTGGCAAGCTAAAAGAAAATAAGGACACGACTTTTAGAGAAAAAAGTAGAAATTTACCGACAAAGTTAAATTTTTGAGAAAAAATACAAAATTTTGAGAAAAGGAGGGATTTTGACATAATACTAATAAAATCAAAATAAAATTTTTCAGAAAAAAATTGAAATTGTAAAAAAAGTATTAACATTTCAACAAGAGAGACAACTTTGGCATAAAAGTAACGAAGTCCAAATAAAAAAGGAGAATTTCTAGAAAAAAATCAAAATTTCCAAAAATCGTCAAAATGTCGAGAAAACGACGTATTTTAACATAAAAGTAATAAATTTGGGATAAAAGAAGCATGATTTTTCAAAAAAAAGTGCAAACAGGAGAATTTCGAGAAAAAAGACGACACTTTGAGAACAAAATTTGAAATAAAAGCTGAAATTCGAGAAAAAATCCTCCCAGTTTACTTAACTGTAGGAACCACAGTGGGTAAGCTCTGCTATTGAGGGGTGACTACCCTCTGACTAGATAGACTCTAATTTTAGTTTTGCATCATAACTTCCCTTTACAAAGATACCGTCTTTCAGGATTTTGCGATTTTCATGATAATTATTTGTTGCCATCTTTGCAATGATCCATCCGTTGTACTTTCTTGGTGAAATAATGATTATGAACGAAACGTGTATTAGAAACGACAGAATCATATTTCATATTCTTTCAGTCCCCTTGTTAGATGGGCAAGACGTTTATCGCATACACAGAAGATGTAATGCTTTCACTTTTAGAGTTTCACTTTCTACTATTTAATTTATACCGAGGAAAACATTGCTGATAAAAAATTGCAATCACCGGGTCATTCCCATGTGTGTTTGTAAAATTCAAGTGCTTTAATATCTTCATCTTGATATAAAAAACCTTTTACGTGATATTATATTAAAGTGTTATTACATAGGCGTAATTCCTGCCTATAAATTTGCCAAAAAAAGCTTTCATAATACATATCAGGAAACAGCAATGAGGCAGTAGGATGATGAACTCTTCCTACTTTTTTCGTATTTCATTTGGAGTAATAGGAGGAAGGAAAAAAGTTGAAAGAATTATTGTAAATATATGAATAAATCTGAAATGAATTTAGAATGTCGTAGAGAATAAAAAACTCGAAGAGGAAGAACGATATGCAATAAATTAGAAATATCAGTTTTTTCAAATATCTTGCAACTCAGTGGTAAATAGAATATGATCTAGATTACATTACTGCATTCCTCTAAACGTGTAATAGTGGATCATACATAGATAGCATAACAGCTGACCCAACTGAGGCTTAGCAGAAATGGTCACTCTGAAAAAGAGTAACACATCGGCAAATAGGTTTGAGCGTTTACTAGATTCACAATTTGGGAACCAAAGACTAGTTTCCGTCTATTTATAAGATCGATACTGGTTTTTGGGTTGCCAAACTCAGAATCTGTTAAATTTCAAACCTATTGTATGTGTCCTAATCTGTATGATAATATAAATCGTTCATAGTGTTGAATTAAGGCTCCTCTAGTTTGGAAAAAGTCTGCCCACTTACTTCTTTTGAAACATGACAACAGGATCGGCCTCAAGATCGCTTAAATCCACGCTCTTTCCTTTTTCAAGCACATCTCTATGTTTTCTGACCATCAACCAACCCATATGGGAGAAAAAGAAGCCTCTTTTAGCATTATGTGGATCTGCGTCAGTATCGGTAAATTTGTGATGAACTCTGTGGTCGCGAACCCATTCGTAAATATGATTTTGGAATGCCATCGTTTGAAGAAGCATCAGGAATATTCGTAAGGGCAATTTCGCTTTGTAAGTCCTGTGTGCCCATAACCTGTGAGCACCTGCGGTCACGCCTTGGGAATTTATACATCCTGACACAATAGCTAAAACAAAAACAAATACTTGACCAAGTAATTCCACTACTACCTCTGCCAATATATTTGATACACTAGAAGCAAAGCTCTGTATTTGCAAAATTTTCGAAAATTAGGTTTTGCATAAGAACTTCCACGACTATCTATATAAAAATTCAGAAGAAAGGAGCTATATTTCTTGAAAAAATACATAATCTATATTTCCATTGTTTACTTGCAAAAGTCTGTATTTGCAATAATTTTGTATATTTTTAAACAAAATTAACAAACTTACAAGAAGAAAGAAGTGTTGTTTTAATTACTAAGACATATATACCTATCCCGTAAAAACATGGTTACTTAAAGAATTACATTGAATCAAGAGATACAAGTTTTTTGATGATAACCCAAAATTACTTAGAAGCCAAATACAGAGCTCTGCTTCTAGTGGACTCATTTATTTATCGTCTATTTTCGTTTTCTATTATGGTTTTAATTATGTACTATTAAGAAAGCAAATATATAAAATGTAGTTGTAGATTTTATAAAAAGTGAGTTACCTTGGTTTAATATACTTACCAAGTGCAAATAGTCTTATAGGAGCCACGAACAAAGCCAAATATAGTCCATATACAGCGAAGACATGTAAATATACAAAAGCGAGAACGTTCCTCCAAACTATTTGCCACCTATATTGTGGCCCGTCCAATTTTCTGGTGATTTTCGGGTGAATTGTGGAGTCATAGTGGATCTTTTGCTTGCCAATAATTTGATGATGGTCCTGCGTTGTGGGCTCAGCCAGAAATAGTGGGGAAGCTGCTCCCAATAAATTAGGTGCCATTGGATCGCTAAAATTATGTATTTTTAACAATGTGTTAATGTAAAAGAAGATTGAAATACAAATCTTGTCCTCTGAAACCAAGAAAGATTAAAAAACAGTATCTCTCTGAAGATAATAGCTTGGCTATGAGCAACTTCTGTTGTGTTTTTTAATTTTTCTTGGTTTCAGGGGACAATATTTGTATTTCAGTTTTTGAAGACAACCAAGGACCAGTCCGTTCCACCAAAAGAAAAAAATAAAAGAAGATTTTGACTTTAATAAGTCCAACTCACGATCAGAAGAGAAAAAAAAATTATATTAAAAAACATCCCCATGACGTGTTAAAAAGTTTCTTTTATGAGATACTAGCTATTACCCGCGACTTCTGCATCGTCTGCAGAATTAGATGAATCCTTATAATTTAACTATGCAGCTGTGCACAGCTTTAAGAAGTTCACGCAGATTGCAGAATGTTGTTTTGTTCAAATTTGTTGATACGAACATGTGTATATTCAGCTGCCTAGGGACTCCCCAATTATACATAATTTAGTTAGTACTCGAACGCGTTAGATGGCGCTGGCAGGCCACTATATTAAAAGAATCCTATGTGCAAATTTACGGTAAGAGATCGTTAGATGACAGTGTCGTCTTTGTCAAATCATTTACTTACATAGAAAATGAGAAAATGTTATTTACTCTTTCTAAATAGAGTTTCTGGAACAGATACCAGGAGGGCCAATGGTTCCAGTGATTGGGAGAATAGAACTCAAGGATTGCGTTTCAAAATGCATTTAAATTAAATGTCGACATGTTTGGAATTCAGATGTTAGTATGATATTTCTTAGGATAAATTTGAAATGCCTACCCTTTATCGTTAATATGGTTCATATTTGTCGATTGTTTTAGAACTTCACAACTGAAAAATGTTCACTCACCTTCACAAATGAAAAAATTATTTTCAAACAATTATAGTGCTCAACTTTTATCGCTTTGTAATGGTAAACAAATTGGTGTATCATGTATTATGTCAGGTATAAATGTCTTTCACTTTACTTTTGCGCAAAATATTCTTTTATGATAAGATAGTATTCGTTAAACTTTAGCATAAATAAGCGTGAAAAAACTTGAAACGTTTTTTATCTGTACTTAGCATTTACTTACATTAGCGCAAACACTTACAGTGAATTCGAGATTTCAGTCATTTACTTAACTGAAGAAAGGAAACAAGTAACAATTACCATTTTTTGTTTTGTAAGTTATTTTGACCTTTGTCAATTCTTTTACGAAGCTTGAAAAACTGACTAGGTCTAGTTTTGACATTTCTGCATCTATCCTAGGAGTGAATGCGAGCACTAACCTCTCTTGGGAGGATCATGTGCGGGCCATTGCCAAAGCCGCCTCTCAGAAGCTAGGCTTTCTTTTTAGAGCTAAAAAGTACTTCGCATCTCATCAGCTATTAACCCTATACAAAGCTCAATTTAGGCCAACACTAGAATACTGTTATCATGTTTGGAGTTCAGCCCCAAAACACAGTTTAGCTCTCTTGGATTCAATTCAAAGAAGAGCGATTCGCTTAATTGATGACGAGAATCTGACCGATTCTCTCGAAACACTAGAGCACAGGCGTATGGTTGGTGACTTGTCTCTTTTCTACAAGTACTATCATGGAAGATGGTCGCAGGAACTAATAGGATTGATCCCCCCAAGGGCAAGATTCTTGAGGCGTACTAGACAGTCGGAGACAGCAAATTCCTGTGCTTCCAGCTTGATACAGTGAGGACTTCTGTCTACAGAGACTCTTTTTTCTATAGAACTTCCAAGTTATGGAACTTGTTACCTAAAGGAATTTTCCCCAAAAATTACAACCTAGCCTTGTTTAAGAAGGCGGTTCATCGCCATCTATCCTTGTTTCCGCATCCTACTCGCAGTCCTTTGAAAGTATAACGGGGTTACCCTTTGCGAATGGATTAAACTTTAAAAAAACCATTTTTTGTTCTGTAAGTTATTTTCAATTCTTTCACGAAGCTTGAAAAACTAACTGTGTCTAGTTTTGACATTTCTGCAGCTCTTAACTTTTAGAGTAGTTTGCAAAAAAATGATTAAGTCAAATTTGAATATAGAAGTCTGATAAATTGCCTCTAACAGGGCTCTACCAACGAAACAAAAATGGATGCAATCGCTGCACAAGAGTTTTCTGTTACCAAAACCCTGCGAGAAATTAATCTTCAACTGAAAGCTCTTGCCTACTGTCTTTTGTAGAGTTATTAACTGTTCAGTATCGGTCAGCATTGTCTAGGAATTGAAGTCGTCCAAAATTCAGATTAAATGTCAAACAAACTATTTCAAAGAAAATGCACCTACATCCACTCTCCTCTTGTGTAACAATTTATCGTTTCCATGGAAGAAGCTTGTATTTAGTTAATAAGTGCCTCATTTATATTTTAACTTTTTAAGAATTGTCTCCAAAAGAGTTTTTTTTTATGAAACGGACTGGTCCTTGGTTATCTTCAAAAATTGAAATACAAATCTTGTCCCCTGAACCCAAGAAAGATTAAAAAACACAAAAAAGGTTGCTTTAGCGCGTTTCGATAGCCAAAATTTCGACCTTTGTTGTGTTTTTTAATCTTTCTTGGTTTCAGGGGACAAGATTTGTATTTCAATTTTTGATGATAATCGAGGAACAGTTCGTTCCACCAAAATTATGGTTTTTTCTAAATGTTAAATTTTTTCTCAAAATTCAGAATTTTTTAACTTTTGATCTGAAAGTTTCCGCTGTTTCTTTAATTTTCTTACAGTAAAGCCACAGAGATGGTTATAAATTTAAAAGCGCTATTTACGAAAAAGATCAGAAAACGGTGCCCAAAAAATTCTTCATGACAATTTTAAAGCGTATAAAGCTCAAAAAGTTAAGTTTCAACTTAGAAGTTTGACAACAAAAATCAAAATTTCGACAAAACATGAAATTTTTAGCAAATTTTCAAGCTATAACTGAAATTTCAAGAAAAAAAGAACTAGAACTTCCGAAAAATTTCAAATTTGCTGAAAGGTCGAAATTTGGATCTTAAGTAAAAAGTTGATGATTGAAGTAATAATTAAAAGTTAAACTTATTCATAAATATAAAAACAAAAATTCGAAAAACGTAGAAATTTTAAAGTTAGGCGAATTTTATGGAATTTAGACTAAACATTTTTAAAAGTAAATGAATTTTTGCAGGAGCACCAAATTCTAAGTTTTAAGTAGTTAACTGAGAAACAAAGGAAAAGTAAATATAAAAATTATAAACGCGTAAAAAAAAGATGGAAATTGGGATACTAAAGGGCAAAATTTTGAATAAGAAGTGAAAAAGTTTTTGGAAAAATTATAAATTGGAAATTTCAACTTAAAATCGATGTTATATTACTGAAAACTCATTAAAAACTCAATTACATAATCGTGAAAAAAGTTGCAAAATTTCGATGAGATTAAATTAGCAAGACAAATCCGCGTCCCAATAAAAGTTTAGAAAAAAAAAACACAATTAAAACCCAAAATTTCTATAAAAAGTAGAATTTTTGAATTATTGAATTGAAATTTTATGGAAAAGAGAAAAACTTGTGGGTTTAAATCAAAAATGTTAGAAAGAAAGTTGATTTTCATTTTTAAATTAAAAAAAAAATGATAATTTCGAGATTTAAGGTGGAAATTTTTAGAAATGACCACGTGATCTTCAAATTACATTGAGCTCACGTGATTTTAAAACTTCGTGACCTTGAACTCACGTGGCCGTCAAATCATGTGGCTTTGAGCTCACGCGATGTTGAACTTATGTGTTCTTGAGCTCGTGTTATCTTGATGTCATGTGATCTTGACCGATATAATACTGAAAATTGATTTTAAGAAACTCCATCGTATATTCCTGAAAAAATTGCAATTTTCTGATGAGACGAAATTTGCAAGAGAAATTTCGCGTCCCAATAAAAGTTTCAAAGGAGAAATAACTACTAAAGATGTAAACTTCAAATTACATGAAAAAAGTTGGAATTTGGAAAGAAACTCAGAATTAAACAAAAATATACAATTAAAATTCAAAATTTCTATAAAAAGTCGAACTTTTGAATCATTGAGTTGAAATTTTATGGAAAAAAGAAACAATCAAAGATTTTGGTAAGAAAGTTGATTTTCATTTTTAAATTTCAAAAAAAAATATAATTTCGAGATTTAAGGTGGAAATTTTTAGAACTGACTAATAGCTCATGTGACGTTCACGTTACATTGAGCTTACGTGGCTTTAAACCTTCGTGACCTTGAACTCACGTGGCTGTCAGAGCGTGTGGCTTCGAGCTCACGCGATGTTCAACTCACGTGATCTTGAGCTCGTGTTATCTTGAAGTCACGTAATCTTGATTTCATGTAGCTTTGAATCCGCATGACCTTGAGATTAAGTGATTTTCAACTCATGTAACTTGGTAAAGAATCTTGATGGCTGTTTGGGCATTAGCCTCCTAACATTTTCGAACATTATAAAAAATCAAAAAGTCAAAAAAAGTGACCTAAGCTTATGTGACTCCGAGTTAGCATGACCTTGAACTCACATGACTTCGATGTAACTTGCCCTTAAACACACGGATACTTAACTTAACGCAATTCTGAACTAATGTGACCTTACGCTCATGCGACCTTGACCTTACGCAACCTTGAAGTCTCGCGACCTTGACTGCACGTGCCTTTTGAACTCAGGTGATCTTAAGTTAGTGTGACGTTGAACTCATGTGACCTTCAATCTAAATAAATTGGTGATTGACCACAGTGAACCTTAATCTTTGTACTCACATGACCTTGAACGTGTTACGTGATTTTGATCTTGTGTCAATTAACGCGATCTTAGACTCGTGTAATCTGGACTTCCAATTTGCGTAAAATTTTTTTAATTTTGAAAATGAAAATTTTCCTAATTTTAAAAAGGAAAATTTTTCTAATATGTTGGCATTAATGTGAAAATAACCCCAAAAAGCAATATTTTGAGTATGAAGTCGAAATTTTAGGAAAAAAGTAACAATTGCTCTCATAAAGTCGGAATTTTGAAAAAAAATTAAAGTTTCTACAAAAAAAGGGAAACTTTAATCTACAAATTTTGTCCCCTGAAACAAAGAAAGATTAAAATATTCAACAAAAGTTGAAATACAAATTTGGTCTCATGGAGCCAAGAAAGATTAAAAAACACAACAAAGGTTGCTCTAACGCGTTTCGATAGCCAAGCTATTATCTTTAGGGAGATACTGAGTATTGTCCAAAATTTGTATTTCAATTTTTAAAGATAACCACGGGCTAGTCCGTTCCATCAAAACAACAAAAGTTGTTCTTTTGTATATCAATTTTTGAATATAACCAAGGACAAGTCCCTTCCACCAAAAATAAAGGGAAATTTTCCAATTGAAACTAAACATATGAAGCAACTAAAATCTCTTGAAATATGAACAAAGTTTTAAGTCGATAATTTAGAAAAAATTGTAAAGAATTAAGGAAGTAAGCTCAAAATTTTGCACTACAATTTACACTAAAAAGACAAACTGCAGTATAAAGTCGAAAATTTATTGAAAGCATCGGAATTAAAAAAATACAATAAGAATAAATATTCAATAGAAATCAGTGTTTGCAAAAAACAAAAATTTTGAAAAAAAAGTCTAAATGTCCAAAAGAGTCGTATGCAAAAGAGTCGTATGCAAGTATAATGCACCCTCAACTGCAAATTCATGCAGCCCTCTAAGCGTGTAAAGTAAATCATAGGTAGCTGAACTACCAACAGTTAAAACTCTACCTCTTAGCGAAGCCATTGCTCTCTAGGAAAGTCCCCAGAAGACAAGGATTCTAGACAAGATCGAAACCGGTCTTTGCTTTTCAAAGTTCGAATCTAATAAATGTTCAAACCTATTGGTCTCTGCATTAGTGTCCAAAATAGGTCGATATTTAAAAAATTCATGTTATATTCAAAAAAAATTAAAGAAAGCTCGAAATTTTGTATATCAATTTTTAAAGATAACCAAGGACAAGTCTGTTTCACCAAAAAAAAAGGGAAAATTTTCCAGTTGAAACTGAACCTATAAAGCAACTAAAACCTCTTGAAGAATGAACGAAACTTTAAGTCGACAATTTAGAAAAAAAAATGTAAAGAATTAAGGAAGTAAGTTGAAATTTTTTCAACAGTTTATACTAAAACGACAAACTGAAGTATAAACTCAAAAATTTATTGAAAACAACGAAATTAAAAGAAAATACAATGTCGGGTAAAAAAGAGGAAATTTTAACAAGTCTTTCAAATTTAATCTTAAAAAAAAGTAAACATTTTGATAAAGCTGGCCAAAAATGCAAAATTTTGAATTTGGGTCGAAAATTCAAGGCAACAGTAAAAAAACAAAATAAAAACGTACTTGTAATTTCAGAATAGTCTAAATTGGAGATTAAAGTCGACATTTCGAAAAATAAGTGAACATTTAAAGAATAATTTGAGATTTCAAAAAAAAGCCGAAGTTAGTAGAACATTTTTGAATTTAGACACCAAATTTCGAAACGAAAATAAAAAATGTTGCAAAGTCAAAATTCTAGTTTAGTATTTTGACTGCAAATTTCGAAAAGAAAATAAAAAAATTTGCCAAGTCAAGATTCTAGTTTAGTATTTAGACTACAAATTTCGAAAAGAAAATAAAACATTTTGGCAAGTCATAATTCCAGTAACTTTTTAGGGATTCTGTATTTTCAGCCTTTGGATTTAGGTTTGATTTTTTCTGTTGAAATCAGCCTATAACAAAGAAAAAAAATTAAAATTAAACTGTTGGGTAGGATTTTTTTATGAGAAAGTATAATTTGCTATAGACATTAAAATTGACATTAGTAAATCCCTGATTCTGGATCATGTTTGGAAAGAATTTATTTAATTGAAACAGGAAATCAAAATCTGTTGCTTCGTGTTATCGTGTTAATACTTTTTAATTAAAATTTAAATCATTTTGATTGAAATAATCTTTTATTTCTTTATTTCTTTTAGTTTTAATAAATTTTATAATAAATTTATAAACTGATTGTATGGATTTTGGTGGAACGGACTGGTCCTTGGTTATCTTCAAAAATCGAAATAAAAATCTTATCCCCTGAAACCAAGAAAGATTAAAAAACACAACAAAGGCTGTTTGAAGTTCGTAAACCAAAAAAAAACAAAAAATTTCGAAAATTTTTGTTTATGGTTTTCTTGAAAACCGCTGATGCTGAAAAATTTCGAAGTTAGATCCAAAAAGTAAACACTCGGGGCTACAAGTTCTTTATTTTAGATTTTTTCTACGACCATTTTCATTTTTTCACCAAGTTACAACCTGTTGAAAATCACCCAAAGATTTGGAATATTTTTTAGAGCAACTTTTGTTGTGTTTTTTAATCTTTCTTGGCTTCAGGGGACAAGATTTGTATTTTGATTTTTGATTGTATGGAGGCAATAAATAAAAAAATAAACATGGGAGGCTTTAGCACCCCCAGGTCTAATGATCTACCTACGTTCATATAAAGCTACACAAACTCTTGTAGAGATTTGAAACTGATTTTACCATCATGTTTTTTGAGTTCAATTTGCGTACATAATTTTCCCACTTTGGATCAAGTTAGCTTCTGCAGAGAAAGTTCAAATGCATGTATATCTGAAAATATTGTGTTTGAGGGTTTTTTTTGTCCTCGATTCGATATAATTGATAATGTTTTATTTACTAGCAAAGAGAAAAAGCATCGTAAATGATTGGTGAAAATATCCATTTCATTTTAAAGTCACCGAGACGCGTTTTACTAAATTGTCATTGTATCGTAAAATGTTGTCCATCTTGGTCTTGACTGAATTTTATGAGAAACATTACAACTTTTTAACATATTGAAGGAATACGTTATGACATTCGCGTAGAAGAGAAATTCCAGGTTAGTATGTCTTCAGTAAATTAGCTTTGGTTTGCTAAGAATAAAATTAAATTTGTTTCAGTAATTTTTTCATCTATACCCTTAATACCCTTAACAACTAAGCTCTCTCATTAACATATTATGAGACCTTCAGATTAAGTGATCTTGAACTCATAACATAAGAGAATTTTTTTTTAATTTTTTAGATTTCTTTTTAAATTTAAACGCCGTTTGCGATAAAAATGTGAAAGAAACTAAGAACATTTTTTTTTCGTTTTGTTAAAAATAATAAGCTTTTTAAAGAACAAAAAAAAACGGCTGGCTGTATTGAATTTTATATTTGTAGAATTTTTGTCGATAATTGAACTGTAAGACACATTTAACAATAGTGGCGATAGTAAAATCATGAGCCAAGCCTCGTAGAGGGTTTATTTAAGTTTTCAAAACTTACCTCCAACTTTCTGTGCGATTACTGCTTGCTGAAATATCGATAATCAAAGACAAAATGATCTATTTCCATTCAAAAACCGATATCTCGGCGATAAACAATCACATTAAAGTGGTCAAAAAAAAAAAATTGAAGCTGAATGAACAAGCTACCCGATCCATATAGTGGTTATGTAAAAAAATGTTTCCAAATTTGTAGACCAAAAAAAAAACAAAAAAATTTCGAAAATTTTCTTGTCAATAGTTTTCTTGAAATTACTTGAAAACCGCTGATGATAAAAAATTTCGAAATTCAGATCCAAAAACCAGACACTGAGGGCTACAAATTCTTTTTTTTTTTTAGAATTTTTGTACGGCCATTTTTCATCAAGTTACAGTCTGTTAAAATTCACCCAAAGATTTAGAATTTTTTTTCATCCCTTAATTTTTCCCACTAATGTATTCTGTAATGAAATATAAATTGTAAAATTTAGTACGTAAGACAATTTTCTAGAAAGATCTGATAAGGGAAAACGGCCGCGATAATGAAGCAAACGGCAGATAAGCGATCCAGAAATTTCAAACGATAAGCCTTATCTGCCGAAAACTTCTAGAACCGGAACCAGAGATCTATATGAAGGGGGTCCGGTTGGCTTTCCCGGAATAAGTCAGAAGTCAGAGTAGTTAGTGAGTTAGTAGTTAGAAGTTAATAAGTGAGTTAATTATTCGGTTGTAGTGTTCCGAATTTAGTTTGGAAATAGAGTGTTTTACAATTCGTGTGTTAATCATTTCAAACCAATAGACCGCGACAATACTATACATGTATATATATATATATATATATATATATATATAGCAATTAGGGTCTTAATTGCTATTTGCAATTTTTGAGGTCCGGTGAAATTAAATGAAACGCACTCGATCGAAGGTATCATTATATTGATTGAAAAACGTGCCGATTGAAACTTATCACAATGAAATGTGGGGCACAATAAAAATGTGTGATAGTCGCCACATACACACGGTGTTTTAGTTGTACTATAATTAATTTCAAGCGAAGATATAATTAATTTTTCTTCTTGAAGTGAGGCTCGTTGAACGATTTTTGGTAGGGGAAAATATTATAAGTATATGCTGTTGCGTTACCAACATGTTAATGTCGTATCATCAACATGTTAACAGTATATCTGTAGTTCGCGATCAGCACCGGGGATTGAACCCCTAACCTTCCACACGTGAATCAAACAGTTATTCTAAAATCTAATTGTGATATTAAGCCGACTGGTTGGAAGTTCAATGTGTGTATACTGTGCATTGACTAAATTGTGCTTTAGTTTGATTGTTATTTTAATTCTTTAATTGCATAATCACTGTGCAGTACAACAGTAAGTACTTAATATGTTAATGTTTTTATATCTAAAAAAAAGGTATGTATTTATGCTGAAAAAAAATATTTTTAAATTATACTTTAAAGCGTGCCATAGATAATGCGACAGCTGCGGCACTCGAGAATCAGCAGAAACAAAACAATGTTTACCATATGCTTATTTGTACCATGATATAATACAGATTATCATAGTCTGCACTAAGCATTCCTAATGCTTGGTATTTAATAACATAATGACGGAAACACCCTATATATTATTAGGATTCATACACGTACACGGATATAATGGTTACTTTCAAACGAAACTTGTTGCACGGTTCTGTTGTTTATAGGATTAATAACTAATTGCAAATTAATAGTAAATATTTGAGTATTCGATAATTCAAAGCTGTCCTACTAACATAACATGTCAACGAAAAAAAAAAATCTTCACACGAGACACATTTCTAGGTCAATTCCTCCATGTATCATTGTTCAGATAGTAAACAGTTATCGATGGTTTACATCTTTCATTAGCCAGAGGTCCCAATGGTAGAGAATGTAACCAAAATAAAGTGCCAAATGTCTCAACGGTACATGCTGTCCCACTTTAGCTGAAGTAAAATATTTGAAGCTTGGTGCATAACTTCGATCGTTCGACTAGTGAAAGCGCGTTTAACGTTATATCAATGTAAAAAGAAAGCACGTAGCTCCTCGAAAATCATATGTTAATGTCTAAATAAGATAAACATGATCACGAACCTTTAATTGAAGGTGTAACTTCCTATCTGTGAATAATTTACTCTTCAGTAAAGGTGATAAAATTTTTACGAACCTGCTTGGTGACCTTAAATGCATACTCTCGACTTTGTTCCTGTTGTGAATTTGAAATGTTGTGGCTGAAGACGAATTTTTTACATAAAAATCTAGATTTTCAGATAAAAATCTAAATTATCAGATAAAAATCTAGATTTCCAAATAAAACTCAATTTTTTAAATTTTGAAGAACACTACATTTTTGCAAAAATGAAAATTTCGAATTTATTTTAATAATCAAAACTTATAAAGCTTCAGCTGGGAATGTTCATTTTCAGTTTTAATTTGGCGACTTTGTTAATGTTGTAAGTTAAAAGTCAAAATTATATTAAAAGTTAATTGAAGTTGAATTTTGAGGGATAAAAAATCGATATTTCATAATCAAAATTCTAATAGAAAACGTCAAATAGGTACATATCTTTAACTACTTTTTAAACTTACCCTTATGTTTAATTTTCGGCTAGAAAACTTTCAAAATTTGCTAATAATCCCAAGTGGGAGTTTGCCATCATACTAGTGAGAAGGGACTAGAAGCTTACCTTAAGTACTGTACAATTTTACTTTTTTTTTTTCAATAAAATGCTGAAGAATGCAAATCACAAAATTTGTTATTGAGATGTGTTAAGCAATAAACTAATTGAATACGTAAAATTGTAAACATCGGAGACACTATTTTCATATAATTAGTCTAATATTATTGGATTTTGAATCGATGCATCGATGAATAACGTATCTGTACAAAGTTTAGAATTACAATATTGCAAATGCATAATAAATTGCCCTTTTTAGATTGAAAGTGCTACTGGAAATGCATAACTTGGATAACTTTACTTGTGTTTTAATAAAATATGCTTATGACTTATGACTACTACTGCAGAGAAACCATGTTGATAAATTTCGACAAAATATCTAGATTTCGACGTCAAACGCGTGGTTGCAGTGTTGCGAAAAGCATTATATTGATAAATTTGAATAAAACTTGTTTTTCATAACTGTCGGAATTTCTCCAAATATGCGCCTACTGTTTTGGAAATAATTGGATAAACAGTTTAATTTATAAAAATTAATAATCAATAATAAAGAATAATGTAGTTTATTGGAAATAGCCAAACTTAGGAATAGTGTTACTAACATACTTTAATGTTAACAATACAGCTTTCAGTAAGACGTGTAATAAATTTAAAAATGCGTTATCGCCTCCGGGGTTTGAACCCGCGACCTATCACACGAAAAGGAATCGATTTACTCATTGCGTCATCCCGTATGTTGACAATTTAAAACTCGTTTGCTTGTAAGTTAAATTCATAACTATTAAACTTTATTAACGACTAAAAAACAACAGATATTCAAAATGTCCACAATGTTTCGATAAATATTTGCTAATACCGCACCAGGTTTCGCACTGAATATTAAAGTAAGGGTTGGAAATGTCAATTATTTGTAAGTTAAATTAACTAAGTGGGAAGTCTATGTATACTGTGCATTATTTAAACTGTATTTTAGTTTGATTCTTATTTTAATTTTTTAACTGTAGTTGTGTTGTACAACAGTGAATACTAAATATAAAATAAAGTAATATTTTTATACAGAATAATGAAAAACAAAAACAAAGCCTTATGGACATTTTAAGAAATGTTTATTAATTAATTCAATTTTTTTTTTTTTGACTGTTGACCTATTGACTTTCTCGAAATTAAGACTTTTTCTAAAACTTCTAAGTTTCTGTGTCTAAATTTGGAGTTTTTTCTCCAATTTTCAAATTAAAAGTTGAAATTAAAGAAATTGAAATTGGTGTAACGCGGACTGGAGTGTGATACATAATTAAAAAAATATTGGAATATCTGTGAAAAAATCTGTGAAATTCCTTTTCATCAAACAGAAATTTCACAGATTTTTCTTATTAAGAAAAATATAACTTTAGAACGTCAGGTTTTTGTCAAAATTTCCCTTTTAGGTTCAAAATTTATGAACATTTCTTTTTTTTTAAATTGACAAGGCTTTTCCTTGAAATTGGCAATTTAAATTTGAAAGTTCGACAAAAGAGTAGCAATTTCTCGAAAAATCCAAATATTTCTAAAAAAAAGAAATTTTTGGCACAGATTCTTCCTTTTAGTTGTCAAGTAAATATTTGGAGAATTGTAGTTTCAAATAGTTTGCTCAGGAATATTGTCCTTCGGCTTTTTGCTCCTTTACGCGGGTTTGCTGATGGAGTGGGGCAAAGGAGGTAAATCCCTCGGGGCCCGCACATCATGGTGGTCCTATGAGGTCATATGTTATGAATTAGTGAATTAAAAAAAAGTTGAAGCCTTCTTTTTGACAAAATTTCGAGTTGAAACATAGGTTTCTTTATATAACATTTTTACTCGAAATTTGTCCTTATTTCCAAATTTCTTGTTTAGATTTTAAACTTAAAAATTCTTCCAAATTTCAAACTTTATTTTAAAACATTTCAGTTCAAATTTGAAAAATATTTTTTTTTAATGTCAGCTTTAAATTCGCAAATTAAAACATCAAAATTCTTTGAAAAACATCGGAATATTCCAAAAAAGCGAAGTTTTTGAAAAGTCGAATTTACAAAAATTCGATGATGCAGTAATGCGAAACCTGGTCCGGTGTTAGCAAATATTTATCGAAACATTGTGGAATATTTGAATATGTGTTGCTTTTTAATCGTTAATAAAGTTTAATAGTTATGAATATTTAAGAATTCCACAAAGTAAGGGTTGGAAATGTCAATTAAATTAGAGAAGGTCAAAATGTTGAAAAAAGGTCGGAAAAGGGCAAATATTTCAAAAAAGTCAAAATTTTTAAAAATCCAACTTTCCAAAAAACGTAAACATTAAAAAAAGTTGAATTTTCCACCAAGTCAAATGCACATGAAAGTCGATACTTCGAGAAAAGTCAGTTAAATGTCAAGAAATGTCAATTAAATTAGAGAACGTCAAAGGTCGAAATATTCAAAAAAGGTTGAAATTTTCAAATAAAGATTGAAGTTTAAGAAAAGGTTGCAATTTTGAAAAAAAATTATAGGAAAAATCGAAATTGTTATAAAAAAAGATCACAATTTTCAAAAAAAGTGTAAATCTTGGAAAAGGGCAAAAAATTTCAAAAAAGTCAACATTTTTAAAAATCCAACTGTCCAAAAAATTTAAACATTAAAAAAAGTTAAATTTTCCACCAAGTTAAATATACATGAAAGTCGATACTTCGAGAAAAGTCAATTAAATATCAAGAAATGTCAATTAAATTAGAGAAGGTCAAAATTTTGAAAAAAAGATCAAAATATACAAAAAAAGTTGAAAATTTGAAAAAAAGATTGAAGTTTAAGAAAAAGTTGCAATTTTAAAAATTAAAGGAAAAATCGAAATTTTCATCAAAAAAAAATCAAAATTTTCAAAAAAAGTGTAAATCTTGGAAAAAAGCAAAAATTTCAAAAAAGTCAAAATTTTTAAAAATCCAACTTTCGAAAAAATGTAAACATTAAAAAAAGTTGAATTTTCCACTAAGACTAAAATGTACATGAAAGTCGATACTTCAATAAAAGTCACTTAAATGTCAAGAAATGTCAATTAAATTATAGAAGGTCAAAATTTTTAAAAAAGGTCGAAATATTTAAAAAAAGTGTAAATCTTGGAAAAGGGCAAACATTTCAAAAAAAGTCAAAATTTTTAAAAATCCAACTTTTCTAAAAATGTAAACATTAAAAAAAGTTGAATTTTCCACTAAGAGCCAAATGTACATGGTAGTCGATACTTCGAGAAAATTAGAAAATTTTGAAAAGAAGTCGAAATTTTTAAAAAAAGACCAAACTTAAAAAAGTAAAAATTTCCAAATAAAAAGAAAATTTTGTAATAAATTTTAAGGAAATGTTCAAAACAGTTAAAGTTTTCAATAAGTGTAGAATTGAAAAAAAAATTAACAACAAAGGTCAAAATTTCCAATAAAAGATCAATTAAAAAAAAGTCCAAAAGTAAATGAGTCAAAGTTTTGGAAAAATGCAAAATTGCCAAAGAGTTGAAATTTTCAAAATAACTTTTTTGGTAAATAAAGCAATTTTGAAAAAAATAGAAAATTTTAAATTAAATATTTTCACAATAAATCGAAATATTCGACAGTCAAAATCTTGAGAAAGAGCCGAAATTTTAAAAAAATTCGCAATTCAAGAAATCAAGATTTTCAAATAAAGTCAGTATTTTCAAAACAAAATTTTCAGAAATAATTGAAATTTTTAAAAAATTGAAATTTAAAAAGGGCTCAATTACTAGGAAGACAAAAATTTCGAGAAAAGATTAAAATTTTGAAACAAAGTCGAAATTTTAAAATGTCGCTTTTCAAAAAGAGCTGACATTTTCAAAATAAATTCGAAATTTTGAACAAGTTTAAATTTTCAGTAAAAATAGAATTTTTCAAAAACAGTCATACGAACAGTTTCAAAAGATTAATATTTTGAAATAAGTCGAAATATTCAAAAAAAGTCAGTGTTTTCAAAAAGCAGAAATTTTTAAAAAAAAGTCGAAATGTCCAAGAGTCGTATGCAAGTAGAATACAACCTGAACTGCAAATTCATGCAACCCTCTAGGCATGTAGAGTGAATCATAGGTAGCTGAACTACCAACAGTTGAAACACTGATACCTAGCGAAGCGTTTGCTCTTTAGGAACGTCCCCAGAAGACAAGAATTGTAAACAAGATCGAGACCGGCCTTTGGTTTCCAAATTTTGATCTAATAAGACCTATTGGTCTCTGCATAAGTGTCCAAAGGAGGTCGATATTTAAAATAAAATTGCGAAATTTTGAATAATTAAAAATCCTTAAAAATGTCGAAATTTGGAAGTCGGAATTTTAAAAAAGGTAGAAATTAAAAAACAAATAAAAGTTGAAGCTTACAAAAAAATCAGTTTTTATTTTTTATTCTTTAAAACGAAAATTATGGATTAAACCTTTTTTTTTAATTTTTTGGTGTTTTGCCTGAATAGGGTAGCCCAGTGCAACGTGTCCTGCCCTCACAATTGCTCCCGGGTCCTGAAATTCTCTCAGCGGGTCCGCTTTTACGTCTCTGAATACCGACGTTTGAGACTTCGATGTTTTACTTTGTAAAAAAATCGACGAAAGTGTTTGTTTGAAGATTTAATAAATGAATATTGCTCATATGTGTCATGTGAAAAAAATTGCAAGTAAAACTATTGTAACAAAAAGTAATTATAAAGTTTAGTTGGGAATTTTCTAGAAAATTTGATAAAGGGAAGCGGCCGCGATAATAAATCAAATGCTCCAGAAATTTCGGCAAACGATAAGCTTTGTCTTAGAACCCGGACCGGGACCTATATAAGGCGGTCACTTTTCCCTCAGTCAAGTTAGTTAGAAATCAATGAATAAGTTAGTTAATTAAACAGTATTAGTGAATTTCAATTGTTGTGTTTCGGAATCAGTTGGAAATAAAGTGGATACAATTCACGACGTATTAATCATTCGAACCCATAACTAAAAACACTATGCTTCCTTGCTTCCCTGGAGACCGTGCCATTGATGCGGATCATCAGACATTGTAAATACGTCAATTTGGAACAAGTCGTCAGATCTGCACAGATATTGGAGTTTGCTAACGTGATCATCAATCTTCACTGAAGAGAACACACAAAAAAATATGTGAATCCAGAAGTTTAATTATTCTAGAGGAAGAAGTCCTTATTATGCCAAACCGAACTCCGTAGAAGTTGGCAATTTCTGCTTTATCTGCCTTGTGAAAGTTGCTGTTTTGGTTGCAGTACAACTAGAGCCACTAGTTTTCGCGAACACCTCCCATGAACGTAGTTCTAATTTGGAGAGAAATCACCAACCATCTGTATCTAGCATGCCACCGCTTCTCTAATTTTTGGCAACACTTTTTGAGTGGTAAAATTTCAAAACTGGTGACTTGTGGTGACACTTGGTTCAGTATTTTGCTACAAATACGGAACTATACAACGAAAGGGGGGTATTATTTCACTGGAAGTGGAAATATTGCCTTATTTAGTGCTTTTCAATCTAGCTCTTCAGCTAATCCTCATCATGATTCAAACTGACATTGGGAATTGCACTTTATTCATATTTTTTTAATTATAGCATTTGACAACGAGTTCTTTTCACTGGAAGTGGAAATATTGGTTTATTTAGTGCTTCTTAATCTAGCTCTTAGGATAATAATTGCACTTCATTTAATTCTAGCATTTGGCAACGAGTTCTTCTCATTGGAAGTGAAAATATTGGTTTATTTATTGCGTCTTAATCTAGCTCTTAGCTAATACTCATCATAAGTCAAACTGACATTGAGAGTTGTATTTTTTTTTTTCATATTCTTTTAATCAAAGCATTTGGTAACGAGTTCACAAAAACTAAATCTATACACTCGGTTTACTACTTCTTAACTATAGTACGTATTTTAGAATTAGAGTGCATTATTTAGGATTAGATTAGTACTTGGACATTCCATTGTACTTTCCACATGAGATAATACATTTAGCAAACCATTTTGATGAGAATTCTTTGGATGTGCCTCTACAACCTGAATATATGCTAGAATCCTAAGCCTGGATTCTCTTGAGGCTAAGGCCGATAAGTGACACACCATTTACTCAAGATTTTTCATCCAAGTGATCGTTTGTGGTACCTTTTCTATGAATATGTTAATTTACTCAACAAACAGCGAGCAGTCAAAATGTTTGCAAAGCCCTCTAAGTTTGTTTTTTGAGAATTCTGGGTAGTGATTGGTACTGACTCTGTGAATCACTAAAAAGGGATCTAAGTGCTTCAGCAACTAGATGAAAATGCTGCTACTAGTGATTGGTTGTTCGAAAGATGAACGATGTCACAGTATTAGTAAAGACCCAAGAATGCTATAAATAAAAGCGGGAAAATGCAAATGCACCGTTAAAACCACTTTTTTTTAGTAAAGTTGACAGAAAAATTTGAAAACTAATCACTCACTTTATTTCTCTACAGGAAAGGCAATGATGCATTCGTCACAAGAGTTAAAATTAGGCACTAAAACTTATGTTATATGAATAAATTAGCTAGATTGTGATTTGCCTAGTAGGTAGATTGTTTTTTCAATGAAGTAGGAAGAAATATTAATAATGTTGCCTTTGTTGGGATGAACTATAGAAGTTTGACATCTCTAAATTAACTCCATGACGAAAAATTCATTGGAATACTACCCATAAAGATTTTAATGACTCGGTTCTATGAGTTAATACTTACAATATTTTAGTTGCAGATTTTAATCAGAACACTCGAAGAGTTCACTCACAAACTGCTAATTATTCTAGATCAGGTTACGCTAAAAACTTGATGTAAAAATCCAATCAGTATAATTTTGAAACGTGCTAAGACTGATTCGTCAAGAGATGTAAAAGCGGAACTTCCGGAGTGCAAAATCGACTTACATAAGTAATAATAATTTGGCACCAATTAAAAGGTAATGGAGGAAAATAGTCAGTGTTAATTAATTAAATTTGAAACCATATGCAATTACAAATTCCTAGTTATATGTATATTTTTCAAATTCCAAAAATAATTAGCAGTACCACAAAGAACGAACTTAAGTAACTCACCTAAAATTTCTTCGAGTACAGTACAATGCAGTCGACAAGGATCGACGTCAAACTCACAAACGCAATAAGAGCAAAATAACCTGAGTACAATGATATATACCTTGAGACATTGAACTTGACTGAATGCCAATGGTACCTGCTACAAGACAGTTATCCTTGTTTCGCTGACACAAAATGTGAACATTTCGTTCAAGTGGTGGCACTGCTTCCATCCTTGTTCAAGTCAGGTACCCATCCGTTCTTTCTATCTCGCAGGTCTTTGACTGCTCATCTCAGGAAGAGAGGCAGTTTCTCCAAGATAAGTGGGTCAAGAACGAAGGAGCACTTTCGCGCAAATTCACTCGTTATACGGTGTTGCACTGCAGCGCTTATATGTATGTTATCTTCATCTGCGACCCAGGAGATTTATACGATTGCACGTAATACAGGAATGGACGATTTTTAAAACTAATTGATCGAGGAAATCCTGTGATGGTTTTGCGAAACCGATTATATGCATAGAAAGGTGTAATTTGTTAAGAAAAAAAGAGGCTCATCTTAAGACTAATTGTCTTTAACTTAGTGAATAGTGTTGATAATGTCATCAACTTGGAGAATCATTGAATTGATGGAAAAATAAGGCTGCATTTTTTTACTTAGATTTCTAGCCACAGATCAGATAATGAAAGCTCGTATGCTCTATTTTTTTAAAACTTATTTTGATATTTTCCTGCACAATTAATTTTAGATATAAACGTCAATCTAACGTAAAATCCTAAAAGACACCTTCGAGAAATTTAATATGGGAGTGCATAAAATCCTAATGAATAGTGTCCTGCAACCAAGACTGGATCGTCTGCATGAACTCACAGATGTTTAGTGCAGTGATTGAGTCAAGATGAAACTTCCATTTCCTTAAAGCAAACGTACGTCAAAACATAATGTAGACTGTTTGGTGGTTTTTTGTTCAAATTATCTATTACAGCTTGCTAAATTTTGGCCACATACTATGTGAAAGCTTTAACTAAAATAAACTGATGAAAAATTTTTCTCACAACTCTCAGTTCCAGGAAGATTTTTGTTTAAAGTTTGGCACATTTTGGGGTAGTTTTGGGGAGTTTTAAGACTAACTCCCAACTTTTTTAATTCCAGTTAAATTACTCGTTTTGACACCTCGTTGAAAAAGACCTTGTAAGCAAGAGATCGATATATTTTACAAAACGTCAGAAATCAATTTTAGAATTGGTTTCAAATTTGTCAGCATGCTATTAGTGCGCATTTGGATCCTCATTTACGTAAATTCTTATGTTTAAAAATGTCATACTTTTGTTTTTTCTGTTATTTTACCTTTTGAGTAGCACAAATGACTTGTAATTTATAGCCCTCTTGAAAACCTCTTTTCAAAAAGGGAGTCACAAGACAAGCCATTTAATTAAATGTAAAAAAAAAGAAGTTGACAGTCAGTTCTTGTCGTTTGTGGGGAAAAACACAAAGTACCATTAAATGTGTGAAACTTTAAACGTAAATTCACCTATTTCAGGAATTTTTGCCAGAAAAATGTTCAAGCAAATGCAATTATCAACCAAATTAAACAAAATTTCTCAAAAAAGCCATTTATTTGCATTTCTTCATTTATTACATTCTATATTGATATTGACAAAGTTGTAGTACGCAGGTATAGTTTACGACCTCTTAAACTTGAAAGTGAAAACCAAGATAAATTACAATATTTTGTTCTTGTTAGTTAAGGCATATTTGTTATAAGTCGAGCCTATCCTTCAGTGGTAATAAAATCTAACACTTTCTTCTTTAGCTAGTAAGATAAAAACTTTAAAACAGCAGCATTGTTGTTTCTAAATGACCGTTCTGTTCAGAGTTTCAGGAAAAAATTTGAAACTATTCCTAAACACAATGTTTAGTTTCAATTTTAAAAATCTTGGAATTAAAAAATGTTGTTCCGAAATTTCGTGCTCTAAAATCGAAAATTCGAGACGAAAGTCGAAATTTGGAAAATATCTTTGAGATGTTGTATCCAATTTTTAGGTTAAATTGAAATTTTCAAAACAAAAATTGAAATTTTCGAAACGAAAACTGAAATTTCCAGAAAAAACTTCCAAATTTCAATTTAAAAAAAACCATTTTTTTTAAATCCGTATTTTCTTTTATTTCAATGAAAATTGATCGTTACTTGACTTTAAGCCTTAAAATTTTAAGGAAGTTTCCTGTCAATTCTGAAATAAAACCTCGATCAAAAAAAAACAATCGAAAAAAAAATAAATTAAAAAAAAAGTCGGGTAAAGAAATGAAATATCGATGAGTAAAATAAAAATTTCGGAAAAACTCTTCAAAAATTCGAAGTTTCAGTGTAAGAAGAAATATTTTTTTAGAAACCCAGACTTTCAAAATGTTTCATTTGTAAGATCGATATTTAGTACATAGCTTGTAGTTCCGACAAAAAATTAAAATTTACAGAGAAGAAAATACATTTCCAAAGCAACCTCAATACACCTAGACAAAATCTTTCTCGAAATTTCGATTAAATACTCGAAATTTCGAGGTTTAAAGTCGAAATGTTGTGTTTTAAGCCGAAAAAATTTAGAATAAAAAACTTTCTGCACAATGTTTAGCTCTGAAATCGAAAATTCGAAGTTCTGGTCGAAATTATTATTACACTTTAAGGTCAAAATTTCGAAAAAAATCTTCAGATTTCGAAATAGGATAAATATCTTATAAACTTTGGATGTTAAGCAAAATTTTTGAAATTATAATGAAAATTTGGAAAAAAAATTTCACTTATTTCAAATTAACAAAAATATTATTTTGAAACTGTCATTTTTTTCAAACGCTTCGTGAATCTAGTAGCCTTGAAATCTAAGTGTTCAATTAACTTTTTGAAAGTTCGTTTTTAGAATTGATGTTTAGTCAAAATAAATGGAATTTTAAGTAAAAAGTAAAATAGGTAAAAACTTACGACATACGTAAGCAGCATTCTTTTAAATTTTCGATTTCGTCGTCTAAAATATGTTTGGGCACTTTTTTGGTCGTCGAAAATATTTTCATAAAAATGATTAGGGGCGCTGCACAATGGGACAGACATCTAAAAACCTGGCCAAAATGCTAAAATAAAAAGTTTGTAGAAAATAATTGTAATGGGTTGAAAGAGTTACCTTGGCGCTTATTGGAAATGATGGCATTATAAGCTTTTTGTCTGCATTCATTGGTTGGCAGATCTTTAAAGTGACAAATTGTCAATAGGCACATTTTACAGTTAAAATGCAACTAAAGTGCTATTTTTAAAATAACCCTTACAAATTTCCTGCAAATAAATTTTGTTCTTTAAATATGGAGGGTGCAACTCAAGTAATGTGCTATATTTTAAATAAATTCTATAATGGATTACCTAATGTTATTATTTAAGAAGAGGAGATTAAAAATGTTAATTTTAGAATAAGGATCTATAATATTATATTATTTTGGGTGGGCCTACAAAAAAAGCCCTCTCTATTTTTTATTTCAAAATGTAGATTAATATATATTCTAATTATTAAATCAAAAAACAGCTGCCCCAACTTGCCCCCTATTATTAAGTACAAATTTTTTTATTCTGATGTCAGCCCCACAAATTAAATTAAAATTTAGATTGAATAATTATTATTGTTGTTTGTTAAACTCGGTATGCTAGTTTTATTTTATTATTTAAAGCATCGTTTTTATATTTACCTAAGTTTATTATTTTGTGCACAGCACCCATCAGAAAAGGGTAATTCCGATGAAAACAAGTGCTTACCTAATGCAATTTTGGCAGTCATTGCAACTCACTCCTTTTTATGATCTGAATATTTTAATTATTTTTTAATAATGCTCTATCTATCCCTAATTTATATAACAAGTTTCAGAATTTTGGATAATTTTTCAGAATTGTGTCCCACTGTGCGCTATGTGGACAGGGGCAATTGAGCAAGCTGGGGCTGCCTTTGTAAGGATGAAAAAGATTCTATGTGGACATGAACTAAATTGATCTTAGAATGAGAATGGTCAGGTTTTATGTCTTTTCTGTTCTCTTATATGGAGTGGAATCATGGACCCTAACAGAAGATACCTTGGAGCATTTGAAATGTGGTCATACAGACTCATGCTGAAAATAAGCTGGATGGACCATGTCTCTAACGTAGAGTCCTCAACAGGATGAAAAAGGATAAGGAAATTTTAAACACAGTGAAGATTCAAAAGCTGTCTTATTTTGGCTGTCATGAGACATCCGGAGGTGTATAACATGTTGCTCATGCAGGGAAAAGTTGATGGAACGTGTGGACCTGGTGGAGGAAGAACATCCTGACTTAGAAACCTAAGACAACGGTTCGGACAGGCAACAAGTCAACTTTTCAGAACAGCTGTAAATAAAATAATGATTTAACATCCGTTAAACGGATATAGCACACCAAGAAGAAGAGTGGACAGGGGCAGATTGAGCTTGCTCGGAGTCTTCTTCGACTCACTGGTGGGGTCCGTAATTATTCACTTTGGTGAAGACCCCTGTGCCCCTCGCCCTGTTGCACACCAGTCAATGTGCCGTTGTGTGATGTAGGGATTTCGTTCGGAGAGCATCCTCAACCTGGACTGGCTCTAGAATAATGGATATTAAGAGAGTAAGAAAATACTTACCGCTGAAAATAAAGCTTTAAAATCGATGTCTGAAAGCGTTTTATCCAGAATTAGAAGACTAGGCTAACTCATTCAAGAAATAAGTAAATTAAGTAAATTTCAATGCTGATTTAGGCATTTAAAGAGACAAACTAGTGTACTTAAAGTTGCCTGCCGTGGTAACCTTCAGAAAATAAAATTGTCAATATTGGTGGTTGCCTACATTTATCGAGTCTAAAAAAAATAATTATAGTTAAGATTTTCTCTTTATATAAAAAATTGTGAAATAATATAGAATATACATTATTTACACCTCAACTTGATACTTCGAAATTGTAACAGAATTTTTCATGCTTGCAAAATTTTAGAAGAATTTTCTCGTTTTCAAAGCTCTGCATGAGTATCCCTACGCCCTTCGAGCTTGATACAGATTTATTTAAATGTTTAGAACTCTAGATATATATTATTCATTTATTAATATATAATTTAATTTAACTAGAATTTTAGGAAAGTTACTTTAAAAATTGGAATCTAGTGCTCTAGATTAGTTTGCTTGCCACAATAAAATTTATTAAAAAACTTCGAGTCTTACAAACAAAGTCTTCTTACAGATTCAGAGCTCTAAATGTGCCTCTTTGTTAATTTAGAGCTCCAAAAATAATTATCCTTAAAGACTTTCCATAAAAATGCTTGTTAAAGATTTTCCTTACGCGTTGGGACTTTTAGAAAAATATCTTAAAATGATTGAAGCTTTAGATGAGGTTTTTAAGACTTTCTTCAGAACCCTGGATGTCTTTTCTAATCTGAAATAACTTCAATTCAACTGAATGGAAGTTTCAAAACAATTTTCAATTTAAATTGTAGGGCGGTAACCTAATATTACTAAAGTCGATAATAAAGATGCAACCTTTCATGCTAATAGTTCCGAGTACCTAAAAAGAGAGGTCGCTGTCAAAATAAAGATTAGAGAGTTGACACTACTCTTATACTTTTCCCTATGATTTTACGTCGTGTAAAAAGCTTATGAAAATTATTCCAGCTTTTTGTCTATACGTTTATGATAAAAGGTAGCTACTAACTATTCCGTATCCTAAGAAATGTCTGCATCAATTTTTGTCAAAATGGCTTCAGTAATTGAGCCATGAAAAGCTGACAAATAGAAAAACACACTTTCTCATTTATATATCAGTAAAGATTTGAAACAATTCGGGTTTTTACACGCACAAATTATATGTCGACATCAAAATTCTTTCTGATTATTTAGTTAGATAATTTTTGAAGTAGACACCTGTTTTAGAGGACCACATTACTTATTATCGTAAATACAGCTGCAAAGACTTATATTTTGAACGTCAGGAATATTTTATTTGACGCTAATTTTTAAAGACCATCGGCGTAGATATGAGGTGGATTGAGGGAATCAACCCCCTTCCCCTCCTACGAGTCTAAGTAAGAATTATTCAAAAAAATGTTGTTTTGCTGTTTTTTTGTTTTGTTGTTTTCACAATTGAAATTTCTTCTTAAAATTGCTTCTTTAATAAGTATGTAAATTTCGACGTTTTTCGAAATTCAAATTTGAGGTCAAAATTTTTATTAAAAATTCCGAGAAAATACTCAAACTTCTAAATATTTTTCTGTTGGCAGTCTCTAGATTTTTCTGGAATTTCTATTGCTATTTCAAGTTTGAATTTCAATATTTTTATTTTTTTTTCTAAAAATGTAAGCTTTGATTGAGGTGCAATTTTCGGCTTTAAATTTTTTCGGAAAATTTGAGGACGAAGCAAGCCCGTGCCGTGCTGTGATGCAGAGAGACAATCTCGTCCGGGGACATCCTAAGTAGCTAAATCAAAATACAATTTAAGTGTCTCAATAATTAAGAATCTTTACGGATCGCTTTTCTGTGTAGATCTATTTCAGAGGTTGGCAAATGCGGCTCTGAGCGCTAAATGCGGCTTTTCTTTGAGCTGAGTGCGACACCCGTTGAAATTTTTCTGTTTTTTTTGTTAATCCAGAACTTTCTTTTACAATTCTTGCTAAAAATTTAAGCTCATAGTTAATTAAAATGACATGTGTAAAATTATGATTTTTGAAAAATCCACAGCTCTTTATAGACCAAATTTTCGAATTTAAAATTGCGATTTTGCTCAAATAATTTAAAATTTAGATAAAATGGAAATTAGTAGATACCAAGTCGAAAATATTCACAAAATTTCTTGAAATAAAAAAAAGTCGACTGAGGAAAATGTAGACAACTCAGTCCGAATTTCGCGAATAGAAACAGAAGAAGAAGAAGAAGAAGAAAATGAGGTCATTTAAGGAAACATAAAAAAAAATAATTTCGCAAATAGAAACAGAAGAAGAGGTCATTTGAGGAAAAATAAAAAAAATTCGCGAATAGAAACAGAAGAAGAAGAAGAAGAAGAAGAAGAAAAAGAAGAAAAAGAAGAAGAAGAGGTCATTTAAGGAAAAAGAAAAAAAAATGTCGCGAATAAAGACAAAAGAATAAGAAAAAGAAGAAGAAGAAGGAAAAACGCAGAAGAACAAGAGGTCATTTGAGGAAAAATAAAAGAATAATTTCGCAAATAGAAACAAAAAATAAGAAACAGAAGAAGAAGAAAAGAAGAAGAAGAACAGGTCATTTAAGGAAAAATAACAAAAAAATTTCGCGAATAGAAACAGAAGAAGTAGAAGAGGTCATTTGTGGAAAATTAAAAAAAGAATCGCGAATAGAAACAAAAGAAGAAGAAAAAGAAGAAGAGGTCATTTGAGGAAAAATAAAAAAAATATTTTTGCGAATAGAAACAGAAGAAGAAGAAGAAGAAGAAGAAGAAGAAGAAGAAGAAGAAGAAGAAGAAGAGGAAGAGGTCATTTGAGGAAAAGTATAAAAAACAATCGAGAACAGAAACAAAAGAATAAGAAGAGGTCATTTAAGGAAAAATTAAAAAAAATAATAACAGTTCGATGTACAAATACAAACATTTTAGATAAAAGCGAAATTTTGAAAATAAAATTGATATTGATGAAAATAAAGAAAAAATTTTGAAAAAGTTGTATTTTTTTTTAATTTTGAGTTTTTTCTCGAAATTTTCATTTGTTCTCGAACTCTTAATTTTTTATCAAAATTTTGAGTTTACGTTTTAAAATTCTTATTATTTTCGAGACTAAATTACAAATTAAAAAAAAAACCGAAATTTGAAAAATCTCTTTGAGAATTTTGTAATAAAAGATCGAAAAATCGAGATTAGATAAATTTAGAAAAAATAGTCAATCTTTCTAAAAAAAGGTCTATTTTTCAAGCTTAAGAAACGTCAACATTGAAAATGAAAAATTAGAATCCAGAAAAAAAATTGAAATTTAGAGAACAGATAATAATTCATTAAATATATTTTAAAAATATGAGCATTTTCAGAATATGAAAATTGAAAAATAAATTGCACTCATTACAAAGGGCTATTTCGGAAATTTCGAGAAAAAATTCTACATGTTAATATTAAAATCAAAATTTTAAATAAACATGTAAAAACCAAAAGTGCGAACTTTTTATTTTGAGGAAACGTTTGTTGTGTTTTTTAATCTTTCTTGGTTTCAGGAGACAAGTTCTGTATTTCAGTTTTCAAGGAAAAGTTGAAATTTCGATAAAAACTCCAAATTTTTGAAAATAATCAACAGAAATAAATTAAAAAATATCTCGTGATTTCTTTATTTATAAAAATACCCATTTTATTTTTCATTTTTATTATTTTCGTAATTATAGGAATAAAATTGTTTTGAAAAAGAAATCTTAATTTAAAAACTATTCTAGAATCTTTGAGAAAAAGTCTAAATTTCAAAATCAAGTCAGAATTTGAAGAAAAAAGTCAAATTTGAAATTGCCCGAAGAAGGTCATAATTTTGACATATATTTCAACATTTTGCATATAATATTACAACAAAAAAATATTATTGTAGTTAATATAGATATAGAATAGAAAAAATCAATTTCTAAAAATTTTAGAGAATACTTTCATCAAACGAAAAAAAAAAAACGATACACTTTAAAAACATATTTAAATTTTTAGAAATTCGAAGATTAAGTTTCAAATTATTATTGTAACAAAATGTAATTATAAAATTAAGTTAAGAATTTTCTAGAAAATTTGATAAGGGGATGCGGCCGCGATAATGAATCATACGGCAGATAAGCATTCCAGAAATTTCGGCAAACGATAAGTCTTATTTGCTTGTTACTTCTAGAACCCGAAGCGGGACTTATATAAGGCGGTCATTTTTCCCTCAGTTAGTTAGAAGGCAATGAATAAGTTAGTTAATTAAACAAACAGTGTTAGTGAATTACAATTGTAGTGTTCCGAGTTCAGTTTTGAAATAAAGTGGTTACAATTCACCAAGTGTTAATCATTCGAACTGATAACGCGCAACATTATATTGTCTTATAATTTTTATTTTGACGTAGAATATTTGACATCTAACAATAGATTTGAGTTTCGTTTCTAACACTGCAAGTATAAACTTAAACTTTTATGATTGGAACAGAAGTTTTACAATAAAAACCGAAATTTAGAAAAAAAGTGATATTTGAGGAAATTTGAAACTTCCTAAATAACCATTTTAAAGTAAGATTTCATTAGGCTCATTTATAAAGATGTGGATTTGAAACAGTTTATTTCGACAAAGTAATAGAACGTAATACATAGAATGAATAACATTAATTACCAAATATTTAATCTCCGAATCCTGAATTCCGTTCTAAATGAATCGCAATTGGGGTGCGCATATATTCATAATCTAACACCTAGACGCTACGGTTACGAGATCTGCATCTGCATATGAGTCACTTCGCGAATTACAACACTCGATAAAAGAGGTCCATAGACTTCGCGATTTTTACAATCAGTTTGTAACAATATTCATCCATTCATTCAATTTTTAAATTTCAAAAAAAAATCTGTTTTGAATAAACTTCAATTTAGAAATATTTATTGCGGAAATTTTTGTTTGAAATAAATTGGGGATATACCTACACAGAATAGAATTTTTTTAGAATCATTGTAATTTAAGAGACCACCTAAATCATATTTTTGTTTTGGATTGCTTTAAAAATTCTACACAACTATTTCTGAAATATTTTTAGTGGAAGACCGTTAACGTAATTCTTATTTTCCACTACGTAGCGTCTGTAGATGGACCTATTTTTATTCAACATACATTTTTTTAAAATTTCTAATAAGGTAGTCTTGTTTTGGTTGTATCACGGCTAACTACAAAACTTTAAAAAATCGACGATTTCCAAATCGAGTGTCGATTCGAAAAACAACAAAAAATATTCCGTCAGCATCATTGGTTTCCCTCATAGATTCACAAAACTCAAAACGTTGGTAATAGTCGTCGAAAAAAATTTCTAGAGCATTTTGACACTTGCGCTCATTTTTTTTTAAAAATATTCCGCGTTGTTTGCGATTTTAGATTTCTTCTGGAATTCGTTATCGTTACCTACCTTTTTGATGCGAAAAAGTGAATCGTTCCACAATTGGGGGTCTCTCGAAGTTGAAAACATCATTTGATGCTTTTTACGTGGACGTAACTGAAACAATGTTTTCTTTCTTTTGATTCTGATTGTAAGTGGTACAGCTGTCGCATTATCTAGCCATGTAAACGCTGCTTGGAGACACAAACAGCCCTAACAGAGGTTTAAATTATGAATTGAAAATATTTTTTCCGGGAAGATGTACCCGAAAAAAAAAATCATGGATTCCACGCTAATTATGATACATTCGTGTTTAAGATACTCATTTTATATATCTTCTCTTAAAATTAATGACATTATGACTGAGACATTCAGTATAGTAGGTAACTGAAGAGATTCTTTTACGCTACCCCGCCTCTGACTTCAATAACATCGCTGAATTAAAATGAATTTACATAACTTGTTTACAGCTGATATATTCAACAGTGACACAAAAGTAAATGGATATGTTTCAAAAACTAGAATTTTTTGTCCATGTTTTTATACTTTTTTTAGATGTTAGATTAAACAGTTATCTTTTCTTTGTTTTTCATTTTGTAGTAGTTTGTCAGGAAGCATATTTTGTAACTGATATGACTCTGAGATAAAAGTTCTTATAATTCAGTAGTTTCATATAACAGTTAATGCGTAGGTCATCCGCTTAAAATATTTAAGGATGATTTCATCATAGTGTTAAACTCGTTAAGAAACTTAATAAAAATTGTGTCACAGCTTGGCTTGAATATTAAATTCAAATCGTCTGAAATTGCAAAATGTCTGACTGCAATATTAAACGCGCCATTTAGTATTAAATTGTAAAATTATACGCCATTACAGTTCCTTTAAAGTCTTCTTTTTCACTTAGAAATGAAGAGTGAATCTTTTAGCAGTTTCACTCATTTTTTAGGTAAGGTTCGTTTTTCGTTACGAACAAAACTAATAGCCGCCCATACACCATAGGATTACTCGACGAATTGGATATGGCACATATCAAATCGGGGGAAATTAACTTTGCGTTAATGAAGAGGGCGAGCCACAGGCTGATCAGCAGACTTTATCTTGCACAGCCTAAATATTTCAGTTAGTGCTTGATTTTGACATCTTTCACTCAATTTCGGCTGAATGCAAACATACCTTGAACCGAGTCCAATTCGTACAAAAGTGACGAGTACTAGCCCACTAACGTGAAGTTTTTAACTGACGGATTTAATTGAAGGTTAAAATATGTGTGTTAGTGGAAAGCATCGTATTTGGTATGTAACGAGCCAAGTACGCAGATATATCTCTACGGATTCAATCCGCAGATCCGATTCGTTTATGTATGGCCGGCTAATAAATTTTAATGCACAGATCAATAGATCTGAACATTTATTAAATTCAGACTTTAGGAACCAAAGATCGATTTCGATTTTGTTAGATCAATTCCAGTGTTGACAAATGTTCCGGCAAATATACACTAATGGACTTCCAAATGATTCCTAAGTATAGCTCTACCTATCGGTCCGTCAAAGAAATTATTGAATAACTCCAATAAGTGTTATGCGACTAAAATACGACCTAGACTGAGATAATATAACCCTCTAAAGATTTACAGCAGCAATTGTTGTGTAGTAGCTCATAGGTAGCTGAACTATCAACAGTTGAGCCACTGACGTTTAGCAGAAACGGTCACTCTAGGGCAACCCAAAGACTTGATCCAATGCACAGACTAAGAGATTTGAACACTTATCAGATTTACATTTTGGGGGCCAAACTGATGCATCGAAACCAGACTTTGGTTCCCAATCTCCGAATCTGAAAATGTTCACTACCGGTCGCCACTGGTGCATTAAAATTAGGATGATTACTTTTTTCGTTGCATCTTCCACTTGATTCTATATTTGTTGATTAACCAACAATGTGACGATTATTTTCCGGTCGTCACTCGCGACCTCTACGGTTCGACGCCTCTGGCCGATGGCAACTTTCAGCTGTTACATCATATCTACAGGTTGATCGCTATCTCGGCGCACTACTTCCACCATACCACGACCTGCTGCGTGTATTCTGTATTTTCACGTCGGTTTCTAGTTCTAGAGTTGGACTACCAACTTCACCGCAACCGCAAACTCCTATCCATATCATAAACAAAACACGGTCGTACGGTTGCCGTTGTTTTCTAGTCGCACATACGCAGAAAAACGTATATTTTGTGTACGCCGCAGGCTTTTCGCCGTTCCATTTCATTCCCATTCCCACTGAAACTGCGTCGAAGGGCTCTCGTTTATTCAGAATCCCTTTTAATTTTCAGTCGACACTCGTGTGCCGCGCAGCTATTAACGTTAGGTTCATGCAAAGTTGCAGTTCGTCGAGTGCGTTTGTAGCTAGTGATGCTGAAACAGTAAAAGGAATATAATTTTTTAACTGAACAATATACGATAATTTACAGGTATGATGAACAATTTTTTTTTGTTGACATCAGATTAATTTTTTTAATTAATCTGATGTTGTTCCGCAATTAGATAACGTTAACAGGCACTTTTTATTTCGTCTGCGTATAAATTAAAGTGAAGACCATTTAAAATATATTTTTATGTACAGGGGAACGCGAAATTGTTCGATCACCAAAAAGTTAATCACAACAGTGCCGCTCAACATCTTTTTTTTTTTGAATAGGCACAAGATAGTGTTAGCTATTTAATTTTGTTACATACTGCTCCAGCAAATTAGTATTAAAAAATAATTAACATCAAATCAGTGGCGTAGAAAGTATTTACAATGGGATGTGGTAGAGGGGTGGAACACTCGCGCACTCATCAGCCGCCCTTGTGAAAACTTTAACGTCCCCATCTCAAATTTAATTAAAATAACATTTTTCTATGATTACTTAGGGCAGCAGCGTAGATGAATTTTTCCAATGGGAGGGGGATTTGATTTATTCCTATTGTTCTCAATAAAAATTATTTTTAATGCGTGCCAAAACAACTTCAACAATTTATCACTCAAAAATATATTTGTAACTAGAAATTCAAACCGAAACTGAAACAAAAACCGAAAACTAGGTTTTCTGGATTTTTTCTTTTATTTACGAGTTTAAATTGGAGGTATATAATTTTTTTCCTAAAACTTTAATTACTATCTGAAATTTTGATGTTGAAGTTATAGTTTTTAATTTTTGGACTTAATTCTTAAAGTTTCGACTTTCAATTTAGAAATTTTTGATTTTTCGTCCAAAATTTCGAAATTCATCATGTTGATTTTTATTGAAACTTCGACTTTCATTTTTCGACTCCCCAATATTTCTAAAAACAGGATAGAAATGTTCGAGATAAAGATTTTTAAAACAAAAGTTAAAATTTTTAGAAAAAGTCGAAATTTCCTTGCTATAGTTTTTTTTTTAAAATACTTTGTGAAAAAAGTTGAAATATCTAGGTTAAATTCAATATTTTGAATTTTTCAACTTCGCAACATTTCTAAAAACAGGATAGAAATTTTCAAGATAAAGATTTTGAAAACAAAAGTCAAAATTTTAAAGACAAAGTCGAAATTTCGAGTTTGAAGTCAATTATTTAGGAAAAAGTATAGGCTTGTATTTGGAAAAAAAGCCAAAATTTCGAAAAAGTCCAACATTCCTATTTTATCCCAATTTTTCGATTTTAAACCTGAGATACCGAAAATATTGAGAAACTCATGAACCTATGTTCTAGATAGAAATGTTGTCCCTTTAAAAAATTTTGAGTTTTTTTCCAAATATAAGCATTTCACATTTTTCCTAAAAAAATGACTTTAAACTCGAAATTTCGACTTTTTCTAAAAATTTTAACTTTTTTTTTGAAAATTTTTATTTCGAAAATTTCTATCCTGTTCTTAGAAATGTTGGAAAGTCGAAAAATTCAAAATTTGGAATTTAACCTCGGTATTTCGACTTTTTTCACAAAATATTGTAAAAAAAAGCCATTTTTTTACAAATTTTTTAGATAGTTAAAAAATTCAGTTTTTTTTAGTACCAATTTGTCTGTTTCTCCTTCCCGTAAATTTTGAATTTATTCTGCAAATTACCAATGTTACTGAAAATTTGGAGCCTAAACTACCGATTTTTACATTTATTTTGATAATGTCTAATTTAGGTGGAACGGACTGGTCTTTGGTTACCTTCAAAAATTGAAATACAAATCTTGTCCCTTGAAACCAAAAAAAATTAAAAAAACACAACAAGGTTGCTCTAAGAGCAACCTCTGTGGTGTCTTTTAATGTCTAATTTAAACTAAAATATTAAAAATTTTCAGAAATTTTGAATTTTTTCTTGAATTTCTGATTATAATCTTGAATTGTCTACTATCTTTCTGTATTGAAATTTCTGGAAGAACTTTTCCAAGTTTTAAGTTTGTTTTTAATGTTCACTTTAATTTCGATATTTCTATTTTTTTCAGGAAATTTCGAATTTACGGAATGTTTTTTTGGTTCTCATAAATTTCCTGATTTTTTCAAATTTTATACTTTTTTCCATCAATCGAAATCGATTTTTGAGGGAGAGCTTATCCATTTTTCGAGGTTTTTTTTTGTAATGTTGACTTTAATTTTGATATTTCTCCTTTTTTCTGGAAATGTCGAATTTACGAAAATATTATTTTTAATTCTTATAAATATCCCGATTTTTGCAAAATTTTTTAATCAATCAAATCAATTATATGTTTGTCGAAACTTAGACTTTTCTTTCAAAATTCCTTGCGCTTTCACTTGTTTTTTTATTTTTCCTAAAAGCTTGATTACAAATACAAAATTTTAAGTTTTTCAAGATTCAGTAAATCCATTTTCGAAATTTCCAACATAATTTGAAATCCTTGTATTGAGATTAGAATTGTATTTTTTTGTAAATTCAGAGTTTTTTTTAAATTAAAAATGTTTTCATGATTTTAGATTTGCACTTTTTTTTCATTTTTGTCAAAATTTAGCTTATAGACGCGATTTTTTTTAAATAATATTTTCGAGTTTCCCGAAATTTTAATTTTAAGCTCGAAATTCGACTATTCTATTAAAATACTGCAGTAAATTTGAGATTTTTCTAAATTTCTCAGTTTTTCAAGTATTTGGTCTTCTTCTTTTCATTTTTTTTTTCCAAAAGATCAATTCTTTTATTCAAAACAGGAGGAAAGGGAGATCCGTTTCCCACCCTACAATACCTACACTAATATTATAAGACGGAACACTTTGAAGTAAAAGTCAAAATTTCGAGAAAACGACAATTGCCTAAAATTTCAAAATATCTTTGAAATCAAAATGGAAATTTCCAAAACTAGCTGAATGTTGACGAAAATGTGGAGTTGTCTATAAAAAGAGGAAATTTGGAAATAAGTGTCGGGAGAAATGTCGATTTTCAAAAAAGTGGCATCTTCCAAAAAAGTCGAATCTTCTAAGAAAAAAATCAAAATTTTCGGAAAAGAGTTTCGAGGGAAAATTCTAATTAAAGTTCACGCTCGAGAAAAAGCAATTTTCGTTCGAATTTCGTAAAAAAGTCGCACCCGCTAATCCCGGTGAAAACATAAAAAAGAACAAGGGGGGCAAAATGAAAATATGAAAAAGAAAAATGGTGGGACAAAACATTTTTTCAAAATTTTATATTTTCATGAAAGTTTCAATTCAAAAATTTTGCCTTTTTTAAAAAATGTGTGACCCAAAATTTCATCTTGTTTTTTTTTGAAAATTTTGACTTTTGTAACACTTTTGGCTGTTCTTCAGTATTTAGACTTATCGAAAATTCGACTAAATCTTTTTCAATTTTTTTAACTGTCGATATTTTTTAAAAAATTTTGACTATTTCTGGACTTTTAGACTTCAAAACTTTTTTTAAAATTTAGAATTTCTTTAAAAATTTCGTCATTGTTTCAAATTCTCGAATTTTTTGAAAACGTATTTTCCAAAATGTTTATAATTTTTTTGTATGCTCAATCTACAAAGGATAAAATGAAAATGTATGAAAAAGAAAAATTGGAGGGGGGTGAAAAAGTGGGGCAAAATGAAAATATACAAAAAAGAAAAATGAGGGGGAGGATGAAAAATAGGGGGGTGAAAAAATGGGGGAAGGGTAACAAAATAAAAATATATAAAAAAATAATTGGGGGCGAGGCAAAATGAAAATATATAAAAAATAAAATTTGGGGGTATATGGGGGGAGCGAGTGGATATTAGTCGTCGCCCTCAATTATTTGTACTTTGGGGAGTACTTATTTGTACTCCTCAACTGAGAGAAACCGCTAAAAGTTTGGAAAAAGATTTTTTTTTCAAATATCTTCAAATTTGTTGTATCATAGTTTTAAGTTTTCACTTCTGTCGGCAATCCCCATAACTGCCCAATTTTTTTAAATTTTGTCTAATTTTTAATTTAGAGAACGAATTAATTTAGTAAGCCTCCCCACATAAAAAATAGTATTCTCACAATTTCTGTTAATATCAAAATGTAGATCCAATTTTTGTAAAATTAAACGAATTTTGGGAAAAAGGTATTTCGAGAAAAACGAGACTTTTGATAAAAACAGAAAATGTCGAGTTTTGAGATATATCTCAATTTCGAAAATAAAGATAATTTTGGGAAGCAAGTCAAAGTTTTCTAAACGTTGAAAGTGGACATTTAGAAATGAGCGTCCTTCCGGAAAAAAAGTCGAAATTGACAAAAAAGTCGAAGTTTTTTGAAACAACTCGAAATTACTAGAAAAATTCCAAATTTCGAAATAAATCCACTGTCGACAAAATGCAGAAATTTTCCAAAAAAGCGAAATTTCGACAAAAAGTCGAAATTTCGAAATGGTTTTCTGGGAAGTTTTACTTTTTTATTTAGATTTCGTCAATCTTCAAATTTCAATAAAAAGTTAAAATGTTCAACTTTTCTCAAATTTTCCAGAAACATTGTTTTTTGTTTTTTCAAAATCTTTGTTGTTATTAAAACTGAAGTCTAATTTTAAGAAAACAAAAGAATTTAGGGAAACAGCTAAAATTTCGAAAAAACCATAAATTTAGAAAAAATACAGAACAAAACAGAATTTTATGAGCCAAAATCTTCAAAAAAAAGACAACTTTGAAAAAACTCGGATTTTTCAGAATTTCGCATTAAAAACAAGTCGAAATTGTGAAAACAGCAGAATTTGAAATAAATTTCGAAATCTCGAGCAGTCCTCTCTAATAAAAATTTACTTTGGCTTGACTGTATGCGTCAGAAGTGCTAAGAACTACCATTCTGCCTAGGCCATGTCGGAAAAGGTCGAATTCTGAAAAAAAAATTGAGAAAAAGACGAATTTTGAGAAAAAAAAACTTGTAATTTGTTTCTTTAAAAAAACTGAAATTTTTCTGAAAATAGTACAGTTTTAGAACTATTAATTTAGAAATTTTGATTTCATTTATAAAATTTTGAACTAGTCTACTAATTCCAAGAAAATAAATAAATAATTACGCGATACGTATTTCGCCAGCAGAACTGGCATTTTCATTAGCAAAAAATGCATCGACGTCATCTACATTGAGATTCAAATCGATACTGGCGGTCTTTTGCTTTCTTTCCTATTTCTAATTGTTTAACACATCTGGTGCATGCAATTTTGACCTGCCACAAATAGCCTTCAATAAACTGGATGCCGCGCCAATGGTCCTTTATCTCCGTTAAGGGTAACTCAGGGTAACTGGCCTCTGATTGATATAAATTGTTTCGTATGCATCAAGTTCTCTGTTATTTGTGACCGATCTTAACAATTTTCAATTTTCAATGTTAATTTTGTGTCCTGTACTTATCATATGTAGGGCGACACTTGATTTTTCTTCCCTATTGTATCTAAAATGAGCGATATGTTCTTTAAATCTGGTTTTAATGGATCTCTTGGTCTGTCCAACATTTGCACTTTTCGTTCCGAATTTTTAATTTTTTATTTAAAGGATTTATGTGTGATTTTAAAAAAAACGTTGGCTTTTAATGTTTTCCGGATTAAATTTGAATTAAGTTTTCAAAAATTCTTTTAATAAAATTAGAATGTTTTCTCGAAATCCCCATATTTTCCCGATTGCATTATTTAGAAATTGTAACATAAATTTATCAGTATGACTTGTTGTTCATATTAGTTGATATGCGACGATTAGAATATTATTCTAAATTTTTATCGAAGCGGTTAGAGGAAAAAAGTAATAATAAATGTATTTCCTCTTTGAATCATAAACCTTGAAATACATTTTTGACATATTTTCTCTTCAATACTTCAATAGCGTTATAGTTCCATAAAGCATTAGCGGGTCAATAGCACGTTGTTGCATTGCCCTTCATGGTTCAATAATAACTGAATAACATAAAAAAAATCTATAGATAGTGTGTACAAATAATATTGATGCACTACTTGCAGACCTGAACAATAATTGGGTTTAGAACAGTTCCAAATTTTATAGAGTTTCTCAAATTGGGGTCACATTCCCTAGAGGGGTCACCATCACTTATAACGATAGTAGAAATCATCAGCCAAAAATGAGACAAAAATAGTTTGGGGACCTTTATCCTTAATTAGCTGATGTGTATGTTATCCAACCCCACAAACTACTGTCACTTTCTTTATCGTGTTAAATCAATCAGTTTTTTTTTAATTTCGACATTTTTCCAAATTTTTGTTATTTTGAAATTTTTGCTTTCTAAAATTTCGTTTCCCAAAATTTCGACTCTATTTCAAATTTTCGACTTTATTTACAGAGTTTAGACTTTAAGAAAATTGAATTTTGAATGTTGCGATTCTTATTCACAATTTTAAATTATTGAAATCTTGAATTTTTTAAAAACGCCGAATTTTTTGAATGATTTAGTTTTTCTCAAAATTTCGATATCTCGTGAAATTTTTGCTTTATTAAAATTCTTTTTTTCCAAAATATCGACTGTTTTTAAAATATCGTCTTTATTTACAGTCTTAAACTTTTTGAAGATTCTATTTTGAAAACTTCGATTCTTGCTTATAATTTCAAATTCTTAAAAAACGTCGAGTTTTTGGAATTGAATTCTTTCGCATTTCGATTGCATTTTAAAATGTCGACTTTTTTATTGATATCGAAATATTATTGAATCGAAATTTTAAAAAAGATCAAAATTTTTTTCAATATTTTGGCCTCGACCTTTTTTCAAAAATTCAACTTTTTACAAAACTCCAAATTTTGACCTCTCTGATAATTTCGACTTTTTTAAAAATTTTGCTTTTCAAAAATTTTGAAAACTTGAAATGAAAATTTTTGATAAAGTCAAATTTATTGAAAGGTTGGTTTTTTTTCAAAATGTCAATCTTATGTCAAAATTTAGACTTTTTTAAAGACCTTTGACTTTTTCTCAAAATTTCAGCTTTTTTCAAAATTTTGACTTGTCTAACACTTTTCGCTTTTCTTCAATATTTAGACGTTTCGAAAATTTGACTTAAACTTTTTCAGTTTTTTAACTATCAATATTTTTAAATTTTTTTTTGAAAACTTCGTTTTTTTTCAAGTTTTCGCTTTTCTGAAAATTTCGATTGCTTTGAAAACGACACTTTAACTAAAGATAGATTTTGCTGATCATTTTGGCATTTCTTTAATATTTATTATCTGTCACAATTCCGGCTTTTTTAAAAATTTAAAAACATTTAAATTTTTTAAAACCCCCCATTTTTATTTTTACCATTTTTGAAATTCTGCATTATTTTTCAGATTTGTCAGTTTTTTAAAATATCTAATTGTTTTGAAAATTTCGACATTAGTTCAGATTCTAGATTTCGCTTTTTTTTGAAACTTTTGAAATTTTTTTCAATTTTATTAAAATCGCGACTTTTTTTAATGTTTCTTGAAATTGGCACTGTTTTTCAAAATTTTAGTTATGTTACAAATTTCAGATTTACAGGTATTTGGATATTTCGATATTTTACCAAATTTTCAATTTTTTGAAATTTCAATTGTTTACAAAATTTTAACTCTTCAAAATTTTGATCTTTCTGATAATTTCGACTTTCTTAAAATTTTGATTCTTCTTGAAAATTTTTTCAATTTTCTTAAAATCTCGACTTTTTTCAAAATATTTCTGAAAATTTGCACTATTTTTCAAAATTTCAATTATTTTACAATTTTCGGATTTACAAGTATTTGGGTATTTCTCTATTTTTGTAAATTTTAATTTTTTTCGAAAATGTCGATTTTCTTAAAATTTTGATTCTTCTGGACAATCTTGACTTTTTTTGAAAATGTTAACTTTCTATGAAAATATTGCGTATTTTTAAAATTACCACTTTTTTTGTCGAATATTTTGACAATTTCTGACTTGTTAAAAGATTAAACTATTTTCAAAATTTCAACTTTTTTTGTAAATTTAGGCCTTTTTCGACTCTGAAAATTAAAAATTTTTGAAATCTCAGCCCTTTTACAAATTTTCAATTTTTTTGAAAATTTACAATTCTTTAAAAATTCTGCATCTTCAAATTTTCAATTTGTTTGAAAATTTCGTTTTTTTTTCATAATTTTCTCATTTTTGCAAACTTTCGATTCTTTTGGGAAAATTTTGATTTTCTTTGAAAATTTGACTGAATTTTTTGACCAAATTTAAACTTTTTTAAAATATCGACATTTTATTTTCAAAATTTCGACTTTTTACAAATGTTTGATATTTTCTCAAAATTTCAACTGTTTCCAAAATTTCAACTTTTTTCAAAATTTTGACCTTAGATAATTTCGACTTTTTTAAAATTTTGCTTTTTTGAAATCTTGAAAATGAAACATTTTGATAGTCAGATTTGTTGAAAGGTTGGATGTTTTCAAAATTTCGAACTTATGTCAAAATTTTGACATTTTTTTTTCAAAATTGTGACCTTTTGTAAAAAATTAAACTTTCTTAAAGAGTTTTGACTTTTTCTCAAAATTTCAACTTTTCTCAAAATTTCAACTTTTTTAAACTTTTAACTTTTCTGACACTTTTCGCTTTTCTTCAGTATTAAACTTTTCGAAAACTTGACTTTTTCAGTTTTTTTAACTATCGATATTTGTTTTAAAATTTTTTTTGAAAACTTCGTCTTTTTCAAGTCTCCGCTTTTTTGAAAATCTTGATTGCTTTGAACACGACACTTTTCTTAAATCGAGATTTTTCTGCTAATTTTGGCACTTCTTCAATATTTATGTTCCACAATTTCGACTTTTTAAAAAATTTGAAATATTTAATCTTTTAAAACTCCACATTTTTTCAAAATTTTTACCATTTTTGAAATTTTGTATTATTTTTCAAATTTGTCACTTTTTAAAAATGTCTAATTGCTTTGAAAATTTCGCCATTGTTTCAAATTCTCGATTTAGCCTTTTTTTGAAACTTTGAAAATTTTCACAATTCTCTTAAAATCTCGATTTTTTTAAAAATGTTTATGAGAATTTGCATTGTTTTTCAAAACTGTAAATATTTTACAAATTTCAGATGTATTTGGATATTTCGCTATTTTTGCAAATTTTCAATTTCATTGAAGATGTCGACTTTCTTAAAATTTTGATTCTTCTTGAAAATCTTAACTTTTTTTGAAAATTTTAGCTTCCTATGAAAAATTAGTTATGATTGTTTTTTAAAAATTTTGATTCCAAAATGTCAGACTTGTTAAAAGTTTAAACTTTTTATGAATATTTTTTAAAACTTTTGACTTTTTCCAAAATTCTAATTTTTGTTTCAAATTCGGTCTTAAAATTTCGACTCTTCTTGAAAATTTCGACTATTTTTCGGAATTTTAATTTTCTTTTGAAAATTATAAGTTTTTTAAAATGTTGCCAATTTCAAAATTTTTGAAAATTTCTTTTTTTGAAAATTTCACAGTTTTTGCAAATCTTTAATTTTTTAGGAACATTTATGCTTTTCTTGAAATTTTGATTTTTTTGTGATTTCTGTACCAAAATTTTGACTTCTTTGCAAGTAAATTTGGACTTTTTTGCAAGTAAATTTGGACTTTTTTGCAAGTTTCGGCTGTAGAATTTCGTTTTCTTTTGAAAATTACGCCTTATTTTCGAATTTGCAATTTTTTTTGAAAAATTTGGAAGTATTTGAAAATTCTGCATTTTCAAATTCTCACTTTGTTTAAAAATTTCGTATTTTCAAAACATCCTCATTTTTGCAAAATTTTGATCCTTTTGGAAAAATTTTGATTTTCTTGAAATTTTGATTTAAAAAAAATTTGGACTTTTTTTGCAAGTTTCGGACGTAAAATTTCGATTCCTTTTGAAAATTTTGCCTATTCTTCGAAATTAAACTTTTTTTGCATAATTTGGAATTTTTTTGAAAATTCTGCATTTTCAAGTTATTTGAAAATATCGTTGTTTTTTCAAAATATCTTCATTTTTGCAAACTTTTGATTCTTTTGTGAAAACGTTGATTTTCTTTGAAAATTTGACTCTGAATTTTTTGACCAAATTTGGACTTTTTCTAAAATACCAACATTTTTTTTTTAAATTTAGACTTCTTTTTTAGATTTCAACATTTTGTTATATTTTCATGAAAATTTCCATTCAAATATTTTGCCTTTTTTAAAAAATGTGTGACCCAAAATTTCAACTTCTTTTTTTGAAAATTTTGACTTTTCTGACCCATTTGGGTTTTCTTCAGTATTATGCTGTTCGAAAGTTCGACTAAAACTTTTTCAATTATTTTAACTGTCGATATTTTTTTTCTCAACTGTTTAGACTTCAAACCTTTTTAAAAATTTCAATAATTTTTAAAAATTGCGCCATTTTCTCAAATTATCGAATTTTTTGAAAACGTCGACTTTTCCAAAATGTTTATAATTTTTTTTATGTTCAATCCACAGTGGATAACCCTATTATGCCTTCAAGGCACCCCGAGTAGGATGCGCAAACAAGGATAGATGACGATGAATCGTCTTCTTAAACAAGGATAGGCTGTAATTTTTGAGGAGAATTTCGTTTGGTAACGAGTTCCATAGTTTGGGAGTTCTATAGAAAAAAAGAGCCTTCGTATACAGAACTCCTCACTCTGTCAAGCTTTACTGCACAGGAATTTGCTGTCTCTGTCTTGTATGCCTCAAAAACCTTGCCCTTGGGGGATCAATCCTATTAGTTCTTGTCAGCATCTTCCACGGAAGTACTTTCAAAAGTTTGACCCTTTTTTAAAAACTTGAACTTTTTTTAAAAATTTTAACTGTCTGAAAATTTCGCCATTTCATAATTTGGATATTTTTTGATAATTTTTACGCTAAAATTTTTGAGCTTTTTAAAATTTCAACTTTTTTTAAAAATCTTGACTATTTTAAAAATCTTGTTTTAATAATGTCACTTATAGCATAATTTTTGGGGGGCGCGACATTAAAATTGTCTATTTTTATCCTTTTAGGGGGAAACGTCACTGAAAAGGTTGGAAAACGTATTATTATGTTGCATTTGTACCTCTAACACATGAAACTAATGACAGTGATGTAATAAAAAATAATGTTAAGGCTGCTTATTAAACTTGTAAGAATTTGTCATTCTCGAGACTTTATTATGTTATAATTAGTTAATTTTGTGCGTTAAAGTAAATAACCAAGTATTTGGATATAAAAACAGTATTACTGGTTTATGTTTGACCTTCGTTTTTATAATTAAATGTTACAAAGGTGTTATCGACTCCTTGGTCTAAATATTAAAGGAAATGATTAAATTTGTACGCTATCGGCTTGTTTGGTTGTTTTTCTTGAGTAATTGTTTATCGATTTGTCTCGTAATTAATTCATTGGATTTCTGGAAAAGCTCGTAAATTTGTCATAATTTTATTACTGCCAACTACCAACATTGAATTAATAAAATATTCGTTTGGAAACACCTTTTTTTAATAAGAAATTGGTATGATTTGTAAAAATAATAATGTGGATCAATTTCAAATCAGTTTCACGATATTTGAACGCAATCACGATAAATTTGTTAACTTGTAACGTCAAGCAATAAAAACATATCTGATTAATGCATATACTTGGAATCCTATTTTCCATGTTAAAGCTTACCTTGAACTGACCTATGCCCATCTATTAGTTAATAATGGACGTAATGATTTCCATTCCGTTTTTTTGATTCAAAGTGAACGACATCTTAATGGTCAGTTTGTGCCAAGTTACTTCAGATAAATTCAATCAATAACCACTTTGGATCTAGTTCAAATTAAAAATAAACGATTCAGAAAGCATCCAATTGAAATTTTAACGAACTTAATTGTCTGAATCATCTTTTAAATGATTTGTTGATATAATCCCAATTGTGCTTTCAATTGCGGAGGTGCCATAATAAAATGCAACAATGATGTCTAATTAAATGTCAAATGTCAGCATTACTTCAGTGCTATTTATGAAAATGCATAAATGCTACCCAGTTAAATCAAAATTCTTCGTCTCATAGGACAACTGTTCCAGTGTTCTTCATCCATATCATTTAGATTCTATTTTTTTTGTGGAACGAACTGGTCCTTGGTTATCTTCAAAAACTGAAATACAAATCTTGTTCCCTGAAACCAAGAAAGATTAAAAAATACAACAAATGTTGCTCTAACGCGTTTCGATAGCCAAGCTATCATCTTCAGAGACTCTCTGGCTATCGTGTTAGAGCAATCTTTGTTGTGTTTTTTAATCTTTCTTGTTTTCAGGAGGCAAGATTTGTATTTCAGTTTAGATTTTACGTAATTAAATAATCTGGCAGTGATGACAGTGTCATCTAATCATAGGGCACAACCTTACCATAGCTTTGCATATAGAATTTTTTTAATATAACGATTTGGCACCGTTATGTAACGCGATAGAGTGCAACTTTGCTACCCAATTTATAGCTGGAAATTCGCTATTCAACTAAATATACTACACATGATCATATTAACGAATTAGAACAAAATATCATTCTGCAATCAGCAATATGCAATGTGCAGATTTACCTAATATATATATATATATATATATATATATATATATATATATATAAAATGTAAAATATATATATATAAACATACTACATATGATGGTATTAACGAATTGGAACAAAATATCATTCTGCAATCTGCAATGTTCCATAATAGTTTTGGAAAACAATTTTGACCTTCTGATTTTTGAAAATTTTGAATCCTAATTTTAAATGTCTATATTTTTTCTCCTTCAAATAGTTCAAATAACGATTTTCTCTTATGAAATTTCTAAATTAGGTGCAAAATCTTGAAATAACAGCTGAAATAAAAATAGGACCAATAAAATTTTGGAGTTTTTTGGGTCATTGCAACTTCAACTAAAATAAAACTCAAATAAACATTCGTTCCCAGTGGCGGGTCACTGACAGGATTAAGAAGTCGTGGCGTGGAAATGAGGTGTGAATTTTTTGAAAATCGTGGTTTTCAAGATTTCCTCATTTTTTCAAAATTTTCACTTTGTGAAAATGACTTTTTTGTGAAATCTGGCTTTGATTTTGATTTTATTTTCAAGATTATCAATTTTGAATTTTCCAATTTTTTTTTCAGTACTTCCACATTGTCCAAAATTTAGCTTTTTTGAATATTTCAACTCTTTCGCAAATTTCGCTTTTTTCCAGAATTTCGACTTTCTTTAAAACTGCTGGGAAATTTGCGCTAATTTGTACAAAATGTTGCCACAAAGTTCGGCATTTTTTCAACATTTCGACTCTTTCAGAATGTTCTTCTTTTTTATTGTAAATTCGTTTATTTTGATATATTTTTTAAAGTATTGTAACGCAATGTAAATAGATGTAATAGAATTTAGAATAGAAATGTAGAATTTAGTAAATTAACTATTAACCTTTTTCCAAAATTTCCTTTTTTTCTAAAATCCCACCTTTGTTTAAAATTTTATCTATTTCTCAAGTATTTGACAATTTGGTTTTTAAATTTCTATTCTACGTCCCGAAAACTATGAAAATGCAATAAACTCATTTTCGAAAAATGCAAATTTTTTCAAGTTTTGTAAAAAGGGTCCCCCCTTTGAACTTTTTTCGTAACTTTAAACTCTTATATCTTCCAAACCAAAAGTCGCAATTCAATTTGGTTTTCAGATTCGTGATCTATGTGACCAAATCTAACTGATAGGGTACTTTTAAATCGTAAATAATAACTTTTGAATTTTCACTTTGGAAAATTTGTAAATTTTGAAGCTTTTGGAGGCTTGTATCAATATCAAGTATTTTTTGTAAATTTGGCCCCTTTTTTAAAATCCTACTATGTTATTGAAAAGTTTTTTCAGAAATCCCCCGTTTTCTGAAAATTTTGACTTTTTATTATGAAAATTTTGATTTTTCTCTAAAGTTTCGACTTTTTTTAACAATTCCACACATTTTCCGATATTTTTACTTTTTTTGAAAACTTTGACTCGTTTTTCAAAATTTTAACTTTTTCTCAAATCTTCGAATTTTCGAAGAATTCTCCTTTTAAAAATTTTGAAATTATTTGAAGAATTGGAATTTTTTTATATTGCAAATTTAAAGGAAGCATTTTAAAAAGGAGTATTTTTCAAGTTTAGTCTAAAAAGTTTTAAAAAAGGTCGAAATTTAGAAGAATTTGCGACTTTGAAAACATGGAATTTCGGAACAAGAGCACAAGATTTGCAGTATAAATTTAAAAGTTACATTAAAAACTTGGTTTTTAACACTAAATTTCCAAAAAAAGAAGGCTTCAATATTTTTGTAACTCACAAACTACTAACATGGCATTTCACCGGGTCTCTATGAAGCATGGGCCCCGGGGCATTTGCCTTCTCCTTTTCGGTGGGCTTGATTACCCGCGACTTCATCAGGAAACTTAATAGATAACTGCAATGCAACTGAATGAAGTCTCAAAACAATTTTACATACATAATGTATTTTGAAATTATTTTTCTGTTTAAATTGCAACTTGGTAACATAATATTCCTAAAATCGACAATACAGATGCGTACTTTTATGGAAATAGTTGGGAGGAACCTTTTTTTAAGTTCAATTTACTCGCAAACCCATTATGCGTTCAGACACTGCGAGTAGGATGCGGAAACAAGGATAAATGGCGATAAACTGCCCTTTTAAACAAGGATAGGTTGCAATTTTTGGGGAAAATTCCTTTCGGTAAGGAATACCATAGCTTGGAAGTTCTATAGATGGAAATACAAATCTTATCGCCTGAAACCAAGAAAGTTTAAAAAACACATCAGAGGTTGCTCTAACGCGTTTCGATGGTTGGTTTCAGGGGACAAGATTTGTATTTCAATTTTTGAAGATAACCAAGCACTAGTTCGTTCCATAAATAGAAAGTTCCATAGATAAAAGAGTCCCCATAGAAAGAAGTCCTCAATGTGTCAAGATGGACCACAGAAGAATTTGCTATCTCCAACTCTCTTGTGTGTTTTAAAAATCTTACCCTTGCAGGGATCCATCCTATTTTAGTCTCTTATCCTATTAGTTCCTGCGATCATCTTCCATGAAAGTAATTATAGAAAAGAGACAAGTCACCAACCATTCCCCTGTGCTACTAGTGTTTCTAGAGAATCGGTCAAACTCTCGTCATCAATCAGGCTAATTGCTCTTCTTTGAATTGAGTCCAAAAGAGTTAAAGTGTACTTTGGAGCTAAACGCCTTACATGAGAACATATTCTAATGCTGGCCTAACTTGAGCTTTGCATAGAGTGAGCATCTGATGATATGTAAAGTACTTTTTAGCTCTAAAAAGAAAGCATAACTTCTGAGAGGCGGACTTGGCAATGATGCGCCTATGATCGTCCCAAGAAAAGTTAGTTCTTGCATTCACTCATAGGATAGATAGATCAACACCCATCGAGAAGATTTCTCCGCCCATGAGTAGTGTTTCACGAATTTCTTGTTCTTGTCTTGCATTTTCTTGTTCTTGTCTCGTTCTTCTTACAAGAGCAAAACAAGAAATTTATGAGTAAGAACAAGGCAAGACAAGAAGTTCTCTTAGCAGGAACAAGATTTCTTGTCAAAAAATCAGCCAGAGGCAAGATTTCTTGCTTTTTTTCAATATTCTAATCAATTTGAATCTCAATGCAGATGACGTCGATGCATCTTTTGCTAATCTTTTTAGATTAGTACTCTTGAAAATGCCAGTTCTGCTGACGAAATACTTATCCCGTAATTATTTAATTGCCGATGTGGTAAAGGGGTAAAACCTTCTTTGGACATAATAAGCGATGCTAGGAAAATAGTCTCTAATGGTACTGTTCTTCTCGTTAAACCAAATATGTAATATTCTTTATCATTTTTAGTAATACTGAATACGAATTTTCGAGTTTACACCATCAGTCTGGAATATTCGTATTCTCTTCCGTTTGCCGGTATTAAAATAACTGTCATGTCTGGTTGGATGTTGAACAGGATCTGACTAATATCTTCCATCATCCATCTTCAACTTCATTGAGGATACCTCTAACGTGTTATGAAATTTGAAGCAGATAAGGAGGCATCATTTCTTTTTGCAACAAAATAATTCTCTTTATAGATTTGTTCCAATTTTTTTGATTGCCATTTAGAACTTTTTATAATATTTTAAAATGATATCTCCGTCTGCAGGTAACGCCTTAATAATGATTTCTCGGATCCACTTCCCAAATTTTTGGTTATACTTTATCTGGACATCTTTTATAGATGGTGTACTTCTTAAATTCATTTTTTTTAAATTTAAACCTATGTTGTTGTTGACCATGAGCAAAACGAACAAATCAGTAAGAACAAAAAAGAGCAAGACTCCTGCTACCAAGAAGAAATTGTCCAGACAAAAAGTACAACAACTTCTTGTCTTGCTTAGACAAAACAAGAAGTTATCGAGCAAGACAAGAAATTTTGCTTTGTGCATCACTATCCATGAGTATGTCTGTTGCATTATCCCTTGATGTATTCGTAGAGAAAACCCCGGCCTGAGTTTTTGAGGTGTTGAAGTCAACCAGATTTTTCTTACCCCATTCCAGAACGAATTCGAGATCCCGATCTTTATATGTGCGGTCACCTTAGCGGATTTAAAGCAGCGATGGATAATGGTTTGTTGGAGAAAAAAGATGACATCAGGTAACTATCATCTGCGTAACTGTATATTGGATTGGAAGTTGAAACTAAGAGATTGTTTATGTGTAACAGAAACAGAGTAGGAGACAGGACAGACCACTGAGGTACCCCTGAATTAATCTCAAATGTCTCGGATGAGACGCCAGGGAGAAAACTGGGTACCAAATGACAGAATGCTGGAGCAAGACCATAAGACGTTAATTTGGCGAGAAGAGGTCAATGTCAGATTTTGTCGAAGGCCTTTGAAATGCCACAATTCTAGTTAGTTTCACTGGGTTTTTCTATAGCTAAGTTACATATATAGGTAATTTATGGCAGTAGACCGTTGTTGTCTGAAACGGTATTGCTTATCCGAGATGATTCTATTCTCCTCCAGATATTTGAGAATCTCGACGTTGATAATCTTATCCATCAACTTACATATAACCGGCAACAAACATATAGAGCAATAGTTGTTAGACAGATTTCTTGTCCCCCTGTTAGGGACAGGCTGCACCCTAGACGATTTCTAGATGTTAGGGAATACACCTTTGTTGTAAGAAAATGTGAACCATTTGCTTAGGACAGGAGTCAATTCTGGAGCGCACTTCCTGAGAACCTAAGAAGAAAGGCCATTGTAAAAATAAATATTACAAAGTTGATACTCTTACCGTCTTTATATGATTGTTTATATCATATAAAAAATTGAAACTTTCATCGCTTCATTAGTTGAGCCCTAAAAAGCGGACAAAAGAACAGACAAACATATTTTCGCATTTATGTGTTATTAAGGACTAAGGATAAGGATGACACTCTTGCCAAAAATGACACGCTAAGTTGAGCCCTGAAAAGTGGACAAAAGATCAAACACATTTTCGCACTTATATATTAGTAAGAACTAAGGATAAGGGTAAGGATGGCACTCTTGCCAAAGTTGACACGCCAAGACAATTTGATTGACACCCATTCCTTATGACCGGCCATCGCCCAAGAATACTGCTGATGTTCAATAATATGAGATGACTGAGGTGGATAAATTTTCAAAATACAATTATATTTGAAAACTTTGAAATTAATAGTAGCAAATAGCACGTAGGCACCTATTTCGCTGACTTGATGTAATTTAATTAATAACCTTGTGGATATTATCTTCCTTAGTGTCAACTATTAAATAATGCTTACATCATAAAGGAAATTACTGTGCTCCACTACTTATTTTTTTACAGTAATGACCACTGCTTCAAATGTGCAGTAACCAATAATCAGTACAAAGCGTGTGACCTTCTGAATCATCCATGCATCGGTATGGAGTTTTTATATTTTCATTATAAACCAAAATGTTCTCCATTTATAAATCTGCTTCATTTAACCGTGAGTGCGACTAAATTTAGCTTCAACTGGTAAATATCGAAGAGGAAAAGTTCGTCTATGCAGCCTTTCTTTAACTATACAAATCGAACCATTGGGGCACTTTTAACTCTAATAAACTCCTAGTATTTTTAAACCTGTTTAGCCATAAATTCCATAAATAAGATCGTACATAGAAAGTTAAACATGTGCGAAACTTAAAATAGCCTTTTCGCCTACCCCACTAAATTTTCAAAGCATTTCTAAACACATTTAAAATCGGCAGAGCGTTAAAAAATGATGTAATTCTTTGTTTACGCGATATGTTTTCATCCAAAATTTAAAATATTTATATTACGAATTTTAATCGAATTTTTACGGTGAAACTTTTATTGCAGTAATGACTCAAGATGTGAACGCGACTCTCACAGATTCCCCTACAAATGAACGCCTGTCAGGCGATGTGAGAAATAAAGGCGATCAATTGGACCAAAGTGTGGACCATACACATAATGCAAAGGACCAATTATTAGATGAATCTAAAAAGGAACCATTTGTGCCTAAGATACGATGGCCTGATCTTTTAGTACAGACTTTTATACATGTTGGGTGCTTATATGGATTGTATTTATGTCTCGTATCGGCCAGATTTTATACAACATTATTTGGTAAGTATTTGGCCCTATAATGTATCTACTTATCTTATCGCGTTTTGTAACTAATAAGTCTTCTCCATTTTTTTTTGTTGAATAGTATGAATAGCTATTGATTAACTGTGTAAATATTTTTCGAGTTATTGATGTTAGTAAAAAAGTATAAACAGTTTATTTTTAGAGTATTCTATCTTGAGTAGGATGGAATTCCAGAGAAAATAAAAATTTAACTTGTCAGCTTGGTCAGCTTTAAACGTACTTTACATATAATTGTTTATTCATGGTTTCGTGAAAAGTCCAGGTCCATTGACCTGAGATCCGACCACGTCCGAAAAGTAAATTACTGATACCAGAATTTTGTACTATTTTTGTACCTTTTTGTACCACTAAAAAAAATTTTTGTACCGCAAACCAAAAACTGAAAAAGGCAATTTACAATTCGGATCCTAGGTCAACGTGAAAACCACGACTACCTTCAAAATCAAATCGGACTATGCCATAATTTTGTACTATTTTTGTACCTTTTTGTACCACAAGTTTTAATTTTTGTACCGTTTAATTTTCCAAGAAAAACGATATCACAACTCGGGTCCCAGGTCAATGTGAAAATCACGACCACTTTAAAATTTAAATTTGATTATACCATATTTTAGTACTATTTTTGTACCCTTTTGTACCATCAATTAAAAATTTTATACCACCACCCCAACTAAGAAAAAAATATTTTAAATATTTCGGATCTCAAGCCAACGTAACAAACTGAAGTACATATCTTCATCAAAAATAAAATCCGACTATACTATAGTTTTGTACTATTTTTGTACCCTTTTGTACTATCAATTAAAAATTTTGTACCGCCACCCCAACTAAGAAAAAAATTATTTTTAATATTTCGGATCTCAAGTCCACGTGACAAACTGAAGTACATATCTACATCAAAAATAAAATCCGACTATACCATAGTTTTGTACTATTTTTGTACCCTTTTGTACCGTCAATCAAAAATTTTGTACCACCACCCCAACTAAAAAAAAATATGTTAAATTTTTCGGATCCCAAGTCCAATGACAATCGGAAGTACATATCTACATAAAAAATAAAATGTGACAATATCATAATTTTGCACCATTTGTGTATTCTTTTTGTCCATTAATTAAAAATTTTGTACCACCACCCCAACTAAGAAAAATAATATTTTAAATTTTTCGGATCCCAAGCCCACGTGACAAACTAAAGTACATCAGTATACATCAAAAATGAAATTTGACAATATAATAATATTGTACCATTTTTATATCTATTTCTACCATCAGTTAAAAATTTTGTACTACCACCAAAATGAAGAAAAAAAATGTTAAATTGTTTGGAATTCAAGTCAACGTAACAAACACAAGAACATATATACATCAAAAATGAAATCTGGCCATACCTTAATTTTGTATTACTTTTGTACCCTTAAAAAATTCGTACCACCACGAAACATAAGAAGAAAAATATTTTTTGTAAAACTGTTATTAAAAGTGACATTTTTAGTTCATTGATAAGTGAACTAAAAATTGACTTTTATAATGACACGTGACAAAAACACTTTTAACACTAGTGCGAAAAAGTTTTTTCGCACTAGTGTTAAAAGTAAATATAGCAGTGTTTCCCAAACTTTTTTTGCCCTAACCCGGTTGTTTTTAATATTTTCCCTTCGCCACCCACTAAAAGATGTTTTAATTATATCTTAATGCTGGAAAGAACTAATCATTTGTGAGTATGAAGACAATTCTGCAGCCTGGTATTTTATTTTTGTGGTCTGCTGCCGGGCTGTGACCCACTGTTTAGGAAACACTGATATATAGCAATATGCAATATAAAATAGAAAGCTGTATTGGTAAAATTAGAAAGATATTTTTTTTTGTTGAACGGACTGGTCCAACAATATTGTGTTTCCAACCATTAAAACATTCAAAATAGTTATAAATTATTTATTTATAATATTAATATTACTATTACAATCTTGCAGAGGTATTTATGCAAAGTAATCCGTGCAAAAACCAGGACGGATGTTGCTTTTAGTCTTCATAATATAAAACAAAGATTTTTCAATATCATCCAGTGTTAATTTACAAAATTCTTGAGAGCGACAGACTCCAAATAATCCAAAAACTGACGCAACTTTTTACTGCATATTTGGTGTCTGGAGCTTCATTCAAAAAAATCTTGTAAGCTGGTTTTAATACTTGCTTATATCCTAGTTTGATTTAAAAACTAGCTTTTATGATAGAGAGATTCCATAACTTAGAATTTCCTTCGGCGTAAACCAAAAATATATTTTTAGTGAAGTTATCCGCTAGATTCTTTATTTCATACCATCATATTTTTGTCCCGATTTCTGGAGCAATAAATCTCAGTTGATGTATTTGCTGTTTCTTCAACATCAGATGGAATAATAAAATTGCTTTAATTTCCAATCTTTTCTTCAAAATTCATGTTTATTAGCCATAAAATCTACAATATTTTAGGACAGGTTCAATTGTGGTTACTAATTAACATTAAACAACTTACAATTGTTTTACTTAGTTACACTCTATCCAATACCTGACTTGATTGTCAGATGTAAATGTCAAATATGTAATTCAACACGCAAACAATAAATCTAAAATTCAACCCTAGGGACAGCATTTTCTCTTTTAATTTAACAGTTTTACAAAAAATATTGTATGATACACTTGTTAAAAGTGATTTTATTTTGTTCGTGGGGTTGCTCCACTCGCTACGCTCGTTCCGCAATACTCCCCACTCACAAAATAAAATGTCACTTTTAACACTTGTATCATAAATAACTATTATATATTTCGTATCACAAATCAGCGTGATAAAAACAAGTACATATCTACATCAAAAATGATATCTGACTACAATATAATTTTGTACTATTTGGAACCATTGGAACAATTGGAACCAGAACTTGAAAGGGATTGATTGAACTGTGATCCGAAATATTCAAAATATCTTTTTTCTTAATTGGGGTAGCAGTACAAATCTTTTAATTGATGGTGAAAAAAAGTACAAAATTATGGTAGAGTCAAATTTCATTTTCGATGTAGATATGTAATTCTTTTGTCACGCTAACTTGTGATCCGTAATATGTAATATATTTTTTTTATTAGTTAAGGTGGTGGTACAAAATTTTTAATTGATAGTAAAAAAGGGTACAAAAATAATACAAAATTATGGCATAGTCAGATTTCATTTTTGATGTAGATATGTACTTCTTTTTGTCACGTTGACTTGTGTTCCGAATTATGTAAAATATTTTTTTGCTGATTGTGGTGATGGTACGAAATTTTTAATTAATAGTAAAAGAGGGTACAAAAATACTACAAAACTCTCGTTTCGTCAGATCTCATTTTTGATGCAGATATGTACTTCAGTTTGTCACGTGGACTTGGGATCCGAAAAATTTAAAATATTTTTTTTCTTTGTTGGGGTGGTGGTACAAAATTTTTAATTGATGGTACAGAAGGGTACAAAAATAGTACAAAATTATGGTATAGTCGGATTTTATTTTTGATGTACACATGTACTTCAGTTTGTCACGTCGACTTGAGATCCGAAATATTTAAAATATTTTTTTTCTTAGTTGGGGTGGTGGTACAAAATTTTTAATTGATGGTACAAAATGGTACAAAAATAGTACAAAACTATGGTATAGTCGGATTTTATTTTTGATGTAGATATGTACTTCAGTTTGTCACGTGGACTTGAGATCCGAAATATTTAAATAATTTTTTTCTTAGTTAGGGTGGCGGTACAAAATTTTTAATTGATGGTACAAAAGGGTACAAAAATAGTACAAAATTATGGTATAGTCGGATTTTATTTTTGATGTAGATATGTACTTCAGTTAGTCACGTCGACTTGAGATTCGAAATATTTAAAATAATTTTTTTCTTAGTTGGGGTGGTGGTACAAAATTTTGAATTGATGGTACAAAAGAGTACAAAAATAGTACAAAACTATGGTATAGTCGGATTTTATTTTTGATGTAGATATGTACTTCAGTTTGTCACGTGGACTTGAGATCCGAAATATTTAAAATAATTTTTTTCTTAGTTAGGGTGGCGGTACAAAATTTTTAATTGATAATACAAAAGGGTACAAAAATAGTACAAAATTATGGTATAGTCGGATTTTATTTTTGATGTAGATATGTACTTCAGTTTGTCACGTCGACTTGAGATCCGAAATATTTAAAATATTTTTTTTCTTAGTTGGGGTGGTGGTACAAAATTTTTAATTGACGGTACAAAAGGGTACAAAAATAGTACTAAAATATGGTATAATCAAATTTGATTTTTAAAGTGGTCGTGATTTTTACGTTGACCTGGGATCCGAGGTGTGATATCTTTTTCTTAGAAATTAAAACGGTACAAAAATTAAAACTTGTGGTACAAAAAGGTACAAAAATAGTACAAAATTATGGCATAGTCAGATTTGATTTTGAAGGTAGTCGTGATTTTCACGTTGACCTAGGATGCGAATTGTAAATTGCCATTTTCAGTTTTTGGGTTGCGGTACAAAATTTTTTTTTAGCGGTACAAAAAGGTACAAAAATAGTACAAAATTCTGGTATCAATAATTTATTTTTCGGACGTGGTCGGATCTCAGGTCAATGGACCTAAAAAGTCCGTATTTCGAGAAGAAACCCGAAGAGCTTCTTAGTGGGACATCTCAATATGAAAGTTTTCAAAAAAAGCAGTTTGAGCCAGAATTACGAGGGAAATGTCAAATTCTTTGAAAAATTAATCGAGCAAAAATTTTTCTTCACATTTCAAGTTGACTATTCAAATAAAAAGAAGTAACTAATGGAAATTTCAGTGGCTAATAGAAAATTTAAACTGCGAATCTAATAAATCTCTGTGATGCCCTAAATTCTGTAGCTAAGGATTTATTTCTTAATGGATCAAATTAAATAAAAGCCTCGTAGGATATCGCAGCACTAAGCTGCAAGGCAATTTGGCGCCACAGATGTTAATAGCGACGCCAACCCAGTTACGCACAGCGCCGAGACGCTTATTACATGCTTATTTCTTGCATTTTTACAGAACATGTACATTTACAAATATCGTCGTTAAATACTGGAACTTTGTTGCTGTATGTTTGGTGATTTATTTTTAGGAACATGTTTCACATTCACTCAAGTGTATTCAATCCTTTCTCACGTGTTTTTGATGTAATTTAATATCCTGATGAATAAATTAGTAACGTTGTTAAATTTTAAGGCAGCGATCCAGTGACAAATCGAAATTCTTTATTTAAATAATTCAGTAGACTTGGACTTGGTAAAAATTACTTATTTAGGTATCTAGGGTTAACAAATGGAATATCGGAATGATGTTATCAAATGCCACATGTATTGGGTGTTCAAATGAAAAAGTCACCAATTTGGCTGTGAAAATTTCTTGTTTTTTTAAAGTATGTCTTAAATATGTTATAAGTGATTGACAACTACAATACATTTGCATTATTATCCTAATAAATTTACTAACATAAAGCACGAATGATTTTGTATAATACTCGACGACTTACTATTTTAGGAATTACGAATGTGTGTACTTCATTAATTAAAATTGTATTTCATCAAAGAAAACAACCTTCTAAAGGATTTTCTTTTGCCTTAGGAATTTCTAAACCCTTTGATTAAATAAAACGTCAAAAAGACACTTGCCAGATCAACCATAACAATCAATAAGTAATTGCATGCCTTTTTCGCTATCTCCTTTTCTAATAAAGAAATCATAGCACACTTGATGACTTTTTCAGTTGAACACCCTATAGTTTAGATTTTCAATAGTGCTGTGATGGTGGCAATGCGTTTCTTACACATAAATGTTTCTTAAGTTTTTATTGGAATTGCGCGATGATAATTCCTCACTTTGCCCACCAAGCTACGATGGATCATGGTGGTCAGGTGGCTCATGCAGTCAAGTGAAAATATACAGACTTTTCGCAGTTCGTTTTCTTTTCTCAACATTTCGACTCTTATGAAGTATGGACTTTATCGAAAAATCTTGTCTTTTATTTAACTTGTTTTAATTTTTACAAAATTTGATCTTTTTTTCTTAAAATTCGAGGTTTTCTTTCTTTTTCTTTAATCCAACTTTCTTGAAGTCTCGCCTTCCTTTTTGTAAAGTTCGCCAAAATTTCCCTGTTTTTAAATCCGACGTTTTAGAAATTCCAACTTGTCTCTCAAAATTCGTCTTTATCACAAACATGGCATAATTGAGGTAGGAAAATTGAGGCTCAGGCATCAGCCAGATGGACGATTTGTACTCTCAGAATTTCAACCTTCTGAAAGTTTCGCCATCCTTTTCAAAATTAGCCAAAATGTTCGTGGTCGATATTCTAATAAAGAGAAGTTAACCATTTTGATAAAAATATTTGTTGTAGATTTCAACATTCTTCTTAAAAATACTATAAACTCTGTCAAAATTTTAATATAAAGACTATAATCACGAAAGAAATATTTCTTTTGGAAATTTCCCTTTTTTTAAATCCGACGTTTTAGAAATTCCAATTTGTTTCTTAAAAGTCGTTTTTATCACAAACATGGTATAATTGAGGTAGGATGAATTGAAGCTTAGGCTCATACAAACGAATCTCTCTTCTCAAAATTTCAACCATCTGGAAGTTTCGCCTTTTCAAAATTAGTCAAAATTCTCGTGGTCAGTGTTCTAATAAAGAGAAGTAAAACATTTTAATAAAAATAGTAGTTTCTTCTTAAAAATGCTATAAATCATGTCAAAATTTTAATATAAAGACTATAATCACGAAAATTCTTTGGAAATTTCTCCTTTTTTAAATCCAACGTTCTAAAAATTCCAACTTGTTTCTCAAAAGTCGTTTTTATCACAAACATGGTATAATTGAGGTAGGACAAATTGAGGCTCAGGTTCATGCAACCAGGTCAGATGGGAAGCCTCTCTTCTCAAAAGTTCAACCTTCCGGAAGTTTCGTCTTTTCAAAATTAACCAAAATTCTCGTGGTCAGTATTCTAATAAAGAGAAGTTAAACTTTTTGATACAAATATTTGTCGCAGATTTCAAGTTTCTTTTTAAAATTCCATAAATCCTGCCAAAATTTTAATCACGAACGAAATATTTTCTTTGGAAATTTCCCCCTATTTTATATCCGACGTTCTAGAAATTCCAACTTGTTTCTCAAAAGCTAGGACAAATTGAGGCTCAGGCTCATGCAATCAAGTTAGACGGGAGACCTGTCTTCTCAAAATTTTAACCTTCTGGAAGTTTCGCCCTTTGAAAATTAGCCAAAATTCTCGTGGTCACTATTCTAATAAAGAGAAGTTAAACATTTTGATAAAAATATTTGTTGCAGACTTCAACTTTTTTCTTTAAAATGCTACAAATCCTGTCAAAATTTTAAATCAAAGGCTATAATCACGAAAGAAATATTTTCTTTGAAAATTTCCCCTTTTTTTAAATCCGACGTTCCAGAAATTCCATCTTGTTTCTAAAAAGTCGTTTTTATCACAAAAATGGTATAATTGAGGTAGGACAAATTGAGGCTCAGGCTCATGCCATCAGGTCCGATGGGAGGCCGCTCTTCTCGAAATTTCATATTTAATTTTAAAATGAGGTTTTCTCGTAATGTCAACGTTTTTTCGAAATTTCGATTTTTTTCAAATTTTTGTCTATTCCCAATATTGGTATTTTTTAATTTATTATTTTTCAGAATTTAAATCTGTTTTGGGTAACTGGATTTCATATTTTCACAAAATTTAAACTTTTTTTCGAAATCTATATTTTTCTTGAAATTTTGACGTTTTTCTCAAAATCTGTGTTCGTTTGGAAATTTTGACTGCTTTTGAAATTCGATCTTTTTCTTCCGATTGGTTTTTTCATCAAAATTTAGAATTTTTTTCCCTTTTTTTCCTTAAATTTGATTATCTCTAAGGAATTTTCAATTTTTACTAAATTTCGACTTTTTTTTTCAACAAAATTTTGACTCGAAATTTGAATCGTTTTCAAAATTTGTCTTTTTTGTAGAAATTTCTACTTTTTTTCTTAAAATGTATCCTTTTTTTTCAAAATTTACCCAAGTTTTAAATTTTCTTTACATTTCGAATTTTTTCTTCAAGCCAGATTTTTTCAAAATTTCAAATTTTTTAAATTTTGAATTTCATAAAAGTTTATCTTTTTTGTAGAACGTTTTACTTTTTTTTCCTAAAATACGTAACCATATATTTTCAAAATTTCAAATTCTTTTATTCACATCGAGCAATTTTTTTCAACATGTTACGTCTGACGATTTCTTTCAAAGTCCAGCTTTTTCCTTGAAATTATTTTTTTTTCTCAAATTTTCGACTTCTTTTTAAAAATTTGATTTTTGCCCAACATTTTAATTTACTATTCGAAAGTTTGCCCCGTTTTCTTAAAATTTCCATTTTTTAAAATTTATCCCTTTTTTTAAATTCCGCCATTTTTCTAAAAGTTTTGTTATTTTTCTTTAGAAATGCCGATGTTTCTCTTTTCTCAAAATTTAAATCTCTGGGTATCTGAGTTTCGTATTTTTACAAAATTTCAACTTTTTTCTGGAAGTTTCAACCTTTTTCTCAAAATTATGACTTTCTCAAAATTTTCAATATTTTTCTTAAAATCTAATTTTCGGAAAATTTTAATTTCTTTCAAAGTCCAACTTTTTTCTCGCGAGTAGTTTTCCTCCCAAAATTTATACTCCTTTCTCAACAGCAGACTTTTGTTTTCTAAAATTGGAATTTCGCTCGACTTTTTTGTTGAATTTATCTTCCTCTGGAAATTTGGATTTTTTTTCTCAAAATTCTACTTGTTTCGCTGGAATTTTGTGTTTCTCTAAATTTCGATTTGCTTCTCCAAATTTCGACTGTTTTCTTTTAATTAATTTTGACTTTATCTCAAATTCTTATTTTTTCATAAAGTTGGACTTTTCTGAATATTTTTCCTCGTTCTCCAAACTTTAACTTTATCCCACATTTAGATCTTTTGTTTTTTTAACCTACTTTTTCTCAGAATTTATCTTTTTCTCAAAATTTTGACTGCTTCATCAACCTTCGAATTTTTTTCCAAAATTTGACCTTCTCTGGGAAACGTCGATTTTTTTTTCTAAATTTTAACTTTGTTCGAAATTTACTTCGTTTTTCCGAAATTTCGCCTTTTTTTCGAAATTTTCATTTTTCCTAATTCCGTCATTTTTCTCAAATTTTTCAGAAGATTTTGACTACGGTCGATATTTTGCACAATTTTATAGTGTTATGTTTCGGTTTTAACTTTTTATTACTATTTTTTTTTTAAATTTCGACTCTTCTCTGGTTTTTTAATTTCGCTTCTTTTTTCATAATTTTAAATTTATTTCTTTTTAAATTATTTTGCCTAAAAATGTTACTTCTCTGAGAATTTCGCTTTTATCTTAAAATTTTAACTTAAATTTCATGTTTTTAAATCCGACTTTTTTTTCTAAATTAATCATTTTCCCGAATTTACCACTTTTTTTTAATATCCATACTTCTTTTCTTAAAATTTGATCTTTCTCTGGTAAATTATGAATTTTTTTATTTCCATTTTCTTATCGAAATTTTGAGTTGCCCGAAAATTTCAAATTTGTTTTTTCGGTATTTTTATTTTCTCTCAAAATCTTTTCTGTTTGAAAATTTGGCCTTTTCCTTAAAATTTTGACTTTTATCACAAATTGAGTGTTTTTAAATGCGTCTTTTTTCTTGAAATTCATCGTTTTCTCGAAACTTCGACTTTTTTCCCAAAATCCATACTTTTTTCTAAAAATTCCACCCTCCTCTGATAAATTCTGAATTTTTTCAACTTCGATCTTCTTCTTGAAAATTTATGTGGGAAATTTCGATTTTTTTTAACTTGGGTTTTCCATTCGAAATTTGTCGTTGTTTAGTAACTCTGTCTTGACCTAAAGTGGTTATTTTTGTTAAATCTCCAATATTTTTGAAAATTCGTCTTTTTTGGACGCGCTATTTCTCAAAATTTCAAATTTTTCTGAAAGTTTTTTCTAAAGATTTCGACTAGCTCTTCGGTCGATATTTTGCAAAATCCGATACTGTTTCGGTTTTAAGTTTTTCCTTGAAATTTACCTTTTCTCGAAACCTCGACTTTTTTTTTAAATCCATACTTTTTTTTGAAAATTCAACTCTCCCCTGGTAAATTCCGAAATTTTTCAATCTAGATTTTTTTCTGAAAATTGCAATGGTTTTTTTTTTCGAAAATTTCAAGTATATTTTTTTGAAATTTTTTTCTCTCAACATTTTTCTTCTTCAAAAATTTGACCTTTTGCGTGTTTTTAAAACCGATTTATTTCTTGAAATTCATCGTTTTTTGAAAACCTGAACTTTTGTTTTTAAATCCACACTTATTCTGAAAATTCGTCTCTTCTATGATAAATTCTGTCTTTTTTAACTTCGATTTTTTTAAAGAAAATTTGGTGATTTCCTGGAAATTTCAAGTTTATTCTTTCAAAATTTTTCTCTTTTCTCAAAATTTTACCTCTCTGAGAGTTTGGGCTTTTTCTTAAAGTCCATACTTTTTGTCTCATCCCAAATTTCTTGTTTATAGATCCGACTTTTTTCTTAAGATTCATGTTTTTCTCAAAGTTACAACTTCTTTTTAAAAATTTGACTTTCTGTGGGAAATTAAGATTTTTTTTTAAACTTGGATTTTTCATTCGAAGTTTCTCGTTTTTTCTAAACTCTGCCTTGTCCTAAAGTTGTTATTTTTTATTTAAAATGTCCGATACTTTTGAAAATCCATCTTTTTCAGACTCGATATTTCTCGAAATTCCAATTTTTTCTAAAAGTTTTTTCTAAAGATTTCGACAAGCTATTCGGTCCATATTTTGCAAAATCCGATATGGTTTCGGTTTCAAGTTTTTCCTTGAAATTTACCTTTTCTGGAAACTTCAACTTTTGTCTCAAAATTCATACTTTTTTTTTGAAAATTCGTCTTTCCTCTGGTAAATTCCGAATTTTTTTAATTTGGATTTTTTTCTCGTAATCGTGATGGTTTTTTTTGGAAATTTTAAATATATTTTTTCGAAATTTTTTCTCTCAACATTTTTCTTCTCCGAAAATTTGGCTTTTTTCTCCAAATTTTAGCTTTTATCACAACTTGCGTGTTTTTAAAACCAACTTGTTTATTGAAATTCATCGGTTTTTGAAAACCTCAATTTTTTTTCAAAATCGAGACTTTTTTTCTGAAAATTCAACTCTTCTATGATAAATTATGGTTTTTTTAACTTCGATTTTTTTCTAGGAAATTATAGGTGATTTCCGGGAAATTTCAAGTTTCTTCCTTTCAAAATTCTTCTCTTCCCTCGAAATTTTCCGCTATTAAAAATTTGGCTTTTTTTCCAAAATCCATACCTTTTTCTCATCACAAAGTTCGTGTTTTTAAATCAGAATTTTTCTTGAAATGCATATTTTTCTTAAAATTACTTTTTTTTTTAAAATTTAACTTTCTGGGGAAAATTCTCATTTTTTACAAATTTGGGCTTCCCTTGAAATTTCGATAGTTTTTTTGAAGTTTCAACTTTCCATTCGAAATTGGTCGTTTTTTAAAAACTCTGCCTTCTCCTAAAGCTGTTATTTTTTAACTAAGAATTTCCGATATTTTTGAAAATATGACGACATTTTTGGATTCGATATTTCTCAAAAAAAATCCTAATTATTTTAACATAATCGAAACTTCGAATTTAAAGTTTAAATCTGTAGCACTTTCTCTCGAGACTTCGACTTTTTTCTCAAAATCCATACTTTATTTTTCTGAAAATTCGACTCTGGTAAATTCCGAATTTTTTATATTTAGATTTTTTTCTCGAAATCGTGATTGGTGGTTTTTTTTTGGAAATTTTAAGTATATTTTTTCTAAATTGTATTCTCCCAACACATTTTTTCTTTTTAAAAATTTGACCTTCAGTGGGAAATTTCGATTTTTTCTAAACTTGGACTTTCCTTGAAATTTCGACAGTTATTTGATATTTTGACTTTCCATTCGAAATTTGTCGTTATTTCGAAACTGCCTTGTGCTACTTCTAATTTTTTTCTAAAAGTTTGCGATATTATTGAAAATCCGACTTTTTCGGATTCGATATTTATCCAAAAAAATCTCAATTACTTTTACATAATCGAAATTTTGAATTTAAAGTTTAAATTTGTAGCACACGATCAGTTAGAATTGCGAGTCGAAATTCTGAATAGCAAGTTGAACTTTGGAGAAAAATGTTGGATGAATTGTTTTTTAAAATTAAGTGAAATTGAAATTTTGAGAAAACGCTTCGACATTAAAAAAATATTACAAAATTTCAAAACAATTTAAAATGTTGGTTTTAAAAGTCTTAATCTTAAAGTTAGACTCGTTAATTTATTTTATTATTCAGTACATACTAAAAATTAACTTATCACAATAATTACTTTCACAATTACTGCTTCTAGAGAAATGTTATTACTTCTACTATTTTTACGATTTCGCCCAGTCGAATACGTGGCCTAATTATAATGTATTTTTCTGTCTATGATACTATATTATCAGTCGACTAATTATATTGATATTTACATTATTAATGGTGGGTCATACAATTTAGCGCATGATAAATGTTTGATAACACCGGTCAATTTCCCACAAGCGAATAACCAATGTTGATACTAGACAAAATGACATAACGTTTATGTGTTTGCCGCCATGATCTCATATCGCAAACAGATTGTAATATTTGTGTTTCTTATTATTTACTTTAATAAGGTGGAAAAAACGTCTACAGGCAGTCATATTATTTAACAATGTTACTTGAAAGACACTGTAATGCATATGATAAAATCGGTCTGTACGTGATACACGAGTAAAATAAACCCGCAAACAAATTATATAAATTGTTAGTTATTATTAAATTTACAACATATGCAGTTAATAAAAATAATTAAACACAACGCGATTAGGCAAACAAGAAACAGTGACGTTACTCGGGTCTGAACCATGAACTAGCGCCTTGCTTAGTGGTTTCTTAACTTATTTGTTTGCGCATGTAACATACTTTCAAATGCGAAAGAGTACCTCCAAACCCCAGTTATTAAATTAAACAAATTGGGCAGTTATGGAGATGCTATCAGAAGTGAAAACTTAAAAGTATAATATGAGTGTTTTTTTTACTTTTCAAATTGATATCAAAAATAAAAATTTTAAAATTTGTAACTTAAAATTATTATTTCTAGTTTGTATATTTTTTTATATTTTTATACAGTCTAGTCTTTGTTTATTATGCCTTTGTCTATTGATTGCGTGATATTCTTGGAACCAGAATTCTGTTTTAATCTAGTACGCCATATAATACAATTAAAATATAGTTTAAACAATGCATAACATTACACTTTCCAAATTGTCTATTTAACTTACATAATGTAGGCGTAAGGATAGATTATCAAGCAAGCTAAACTTTTAATTATATAAGAGCATATGTCGCAATGAATAGGACGATTGCTTCGTGCGAGGTAGGTCGCAGGTTCAAATCTCGCTGCTGACCACACGTTTTTTAATTATTTTACGCGCCTTACTCATAATTGCACAATACTGTTAACGTTAGGGCGCGAAAATTAGCGTGATTGTGTGATCTTGTCGCGAAATCATTTTTTCCCTCCATCAAAAGTCGTTCAAGGCTCCTAAAGAAATTCTATTCGAAAATAAAAAGGTTACGTCATGTCAGTAAAATTTGGTAGTTTCTATCCAAAAGTAATGGTTTTTTAACTGCTTCATTCAAGCATTCCCCGATAATAAAATTTCCTTAACCGTGGAAATACAGACTTATCAGCGGAAATGTGAAAATTAAATTACGACCTTCAAAAATAACATTTATAGGGTGTTGTTCGATTTGAATTCTTTATCAGAGTCGTTAATCTGCAATCCATTTTATCGATTTATAAACGTGCAGTTCAATGGTGCTTATTTAAGGTGTGCCACATATAATTATCGTGAATTATGATTGGCTAATTTTCAAATAAAACATAAATTGGGAAAATAAAACAGTTTGCTTTATAAAGCTACTTGCAACACGTCAGAAATTTTTTGTCAAATGATGTACAATCACTCATCACTTTAACTGAAAAAATTGAATAAAACTGGACTGGATTTTTTTTTTAGCAAAACTCTAGAAACAGGTTCGAAATTTCCAAAAAAACAAAACAGAATTTACATTAAAAAGATTTTTCAATTTAAAATTTCTGGCTTAGATTTAGACACGCAAGAAAAGTGCCAATTTCGAGAAAAAACTTAAGGTTATATCGCTGCTGCGCGGGTAAAAGGGGTTGTGTCAAAAATAGATAAAATTGAGAAATGTTGTTTTCTCCAATGTTATCTAATTCAGTTTGCACATGACCTCAGACTTAGATTTTTGACTTAACACAACGAGCTTAATTAGACAGATAGTTAGTTATACCCCAAATGGCTTAGCTTCTTTTACACAACGATGGTAATTTCAAAATTATATTCGAAAACGACTTGAACTCATTTTCAAGTTTCAAGAAAGTTTGACTTAACCCCTTTTACCTGCGCAGCAGCAAAATATAATATTGATTTTTAATGTGAAATTTCAAAAAAAAATTTCTAGTTTAAATTCGAAATTGAAGAAAACAGCCGAAACTTTCAGATTAAAAAATTCTGAATTTTGAGAAAAAATTAAACATTTCGAAAAACCATAATTTTGGTGAAACGTATTGGTCCTTGGTTATCTTCAAGAATTGAAATACAAATTTTGTTTTCTGAAACCAAGAAAGATTAAAAAACACAATGAAGGTTGCTCTAACGCAACGTTTCGACAGACCAAGCTATCATCTTCAGAGAGATACTAACATCTAATCCTAAAATTAACCCTTATACACTAAAAATATTCACTTCGTGCATGATCGATCGCATCCGAACGCGCATGCGCATATAAAAAATATTTTTCTCATGATTTTTACTTTTTTATTTGTAATTTTCTACAACCTTGAGATTTCGTGAAAAGAAAGTGAATTACTTTTTGTGAGAAAATAAATCTAAATTTATAGAAACAGCAAATATCAAAGTTCGAAATAAAAGCTGAAATTTCCAGAAAAAAACAGAATTTTGAGAAAAAGAAATTTAGAAAAAATTGAAAAAAAAGAAAGAGATTTTAAAAAAATTAAAAAAAGGAAGAGATTTCTAAAAATATGAATTTATCAAAAGTTCTCAATAAAAGGTAAAATTTTATAAAAAAAAACGTAGAATTTCGACAATAGACCCAGGACAATTCAAAAACCTGAACTTTTTAGAAAATTTTAAATTTTTTGAAATATAGTAAAATTTCAAAAAGAGAAATTCTAAAAAATAAACTGGAAGCTTAGAAAAAGTTGTCGTTCTCTAAAAAAAGTCTTAAGTTTTTCAGTGAAGAGGAAAAAAGTCTAATTTTAGGAAGAAATTCATGAAAAAAGTTTAGAACAGCTCGAAATTTCGATAAAAAATTGCAATTTTCCCGAGAAAGCTAAATTTTCAGAATAAATTTGAATTTCGAGAACAAGACGAATTAAAAAAACTCAAAATTTTCAGATAAATTCGAATTTTGTTTGAGAAAATTCGTAAAATACTTTCGATAGAAAATTCCAAGAAAATTTCGAGAAGTGTTCAACTTTAAAAAAATGTCAAAATTTCCCAGAAAAAGTCGAGTTTTGAAAAAAAAGAAGAGATTTCGAAAAAAAAATTGGGAAAAATGAAGAGATAAAAAAATGAATTTGTCTAATTTGGAAAAAGGGAGAAATTTCGAAAAAAATGAATTTATCGAAAGTTCTAAAAAAAGGCAAAATTTTAGAAAAAAACGTCGAATTTCGACAATACCCAAAAACCCAAAACAAACTTAAAATCTGAACTTTGTAGAAATTTAAATTTTTTGAAAAATTACAAAATTCGAAACTGGAAGCTTAGAAAAAATTGTTGAAATTTAAAAAAGTCGAAGTTTTCAGAGAAGAAAAAAAAAGTCAATTTTTAGGAAAAATTTCACCGAAAAAGTCAAAATATTACGAAAAGCTTTAAATTTCGACAAAAAATTTACAAATTTCCAGAGAAAGTTAAATTTTAATAATCAATTTAAAATTTTAAAAACAAGACGATTTTAAAAAAAAGTCCAAGAAAATGTCGAGAAAGGTGTTTTAACTTGAAAAAGGTCAATATTTCTCGGAAAAGCCAAATTTTGTGAAGAAGAAAGAGATTTCGAATAAAAATTGGGAAAAATGAAGAGATTAAAAAAATGAATTTGTCCAAAGTTCTCAAATGAGGACAAAACTTTAGAAAAAAACGTCGAATTTCGAAAATATATTGAAATCCAAAACAAATTTAAAAACCTGAAATTTTTAGATAAAAAAGAAATTGTAAAAATAAACTGGAAGCTTAAAAAAGTGTCTGTCTTTAAAAAAATCGAAGTTTTTTAGAGAAGTAGAAAAAAGGCAAATTTTAGGAAAATTTTCAAGGTAAAGGTCAATCAACATTTTAAGAAAAGTTCCAAATTTCGATAAAAATTTGCAATTTTCCAGAGAAAATTAAATTTTAAAAATAAATTTGAAATTTCGAAAACAACACGAATTTAAAAAAAACTAAAAATTTTCAGCTAAATCGAATTTTGAGAAAATTGATAAAATAATTTTGAAAGGAAAGAGAATGTTGATAAAACTTCCAATTTCGAGAAGAGTTAAACTTTAAAAAAAGGTCGAAGAAAGTCAAATTTTAAGAAAAAAATCAAATGTTGAAATTTGAAAATAGATGAATTTAGTTCGAAATAAAAGTTGATATTACCGGAAAAATACGAATTTTGAAAAAAAGAGATTTCGAAAAATATAAGTTTGTCAAAAATTCTTAAAAAAGCAAAATTTTAGAAAAAAACGTTGAATTTTGACAATAGATTGAAACCCAGAACAAATTGAAAACCTAAAATTTTTAGACATATTAGAATTTTGTGAAAAATTGTAAAATCTCGAAAAGAGAAATTGTAAAAATCTGAAAGCTTCGAAAAAATTGTCGACCTTTAAAAAGTCGAACTTTTTCAGAGAAGAAGAAAATAAATAATTTGCAATTTTTCAGAGAAAATTAAATTTTGAGAAAAATTTGAAATTTCGAGAACAAGACGAATAAAAAGAAAACTTCAAATTTTCAGTAAAATTCGAGTTTTGAGAAAATTGGTAAAATAATTTCTAAATAAAAAGGAATGTCGATAAAACTTCCAGTTTCGAGAACTTAAAAAATAGGTCCAAATTTCCCAAAGAAAGTCAAATTTTAGGATTAAAATCACATTTTTAGAAAGTCAAACATTGTGAAAATGGATGAATTTCGTCGATAAAATCGCAGCTTGCAGAAACATAGTAAAATGTCGAATTTTCAGTTAGAAGTTGGAATTTCGGAAACACCTAATTTTGCGAAATGGGTCGAAATTTCCAGAAAATAAATAAAAGTTTAAAGTTCAATAAAAGTCAATATTTGGGGGAAATGATGAAATTTGGAAAAGGAACGTAATTTAACAAGAATAAAAATGTTGAGAGAAAAGTTGCAATTTAGAACAAAGTCAAAAAAATGTAATTGTGGAGAAAAGTCAAATTTAAGAATAGATCTAAATTTAAGAATAGATTTAATTTAAGAATAGATCTAAATTTGAGAAGAAGGTCGAAATCTTCAAAAACTATTTTATTTAACATCTCCAAATTATTACTTCAAATTTTCACTTTTTTTATTAAAAAATCAACAAAAGATGAATTTTTGAGATATAAGTCGAATCTTCCAGTAAGTTGAATGAGAAAAAAGTAAACATTTTCACAATTGTCGAGTTTTGAAAATAAGGAAAATTTAGGGAAAAAAATCTAATTTTAAGAACAAAATACATAGTTAAAAAAAAGACGAATATAGAGAAGAGTCAAAAAAATCGGATTTACAAGAAAAAAGTAAATTTTTAAATAAAGCTCTAAATTTTGAGAAATAGAAGGTCTTTTGGGCTGTATATGTTTTCGTTTGACTACATGAGTTAGAGGTGTCTCCCTGTCCCATATTTCGCCGGATTTATCTGATTTAATTTTGAAATAAAATGTAAAATTAGAAGTAAAAATTTGTGGATCTTTGAAATTCACGAAACCAATTATCTTAGTGCAGTTGGCTCTTTTGGCTTAAAAGTTTGCCGACCCCTGCCTTAGTCGATCTGAAGTAGCGACGGATAATGGTTTGTCGGAGAAAAAATATGACACCAGGCTACTATCATCTGCGTAACTGTATATCGGATTAGAAGTTAAAGCTAAGAGATCGTTTATGTGTAATAGGAACCTAGTAGGAGACAGGACAGACCCCTGAGGCACCCCTGCATTAATCGCAAATGGCTCGGATGAGATGCCATCGACGGCGATCTAAAGAGATCTGTCAGCGAGATAACTGGATGTCAAATGCCAGAGTCCAGGAAGCAGATAATAAGAGGTTAATTTGGCGAGAAGAGATCGGTGCCAGATTCTGTCGAAGGCCTTTGAGTATCCAAAGCCATAATCCTAGCTTCACCATGTTTTTCCATAGCTGAGTTACAGATATGAGTAACATATGTCAGTAGATCGCCAGTTGAGCGTTGTTCTCTAAAAGAATCTCGATGTTGATGACCTTTTCCATTACTTTGGATATAACTGGCAACAAAGATATAGGACGATAGTTGTTAGCCAGATTCCTTTTTTTCTTTTTGGGGACATGCTGCATCCAAGCAGATTTCCAGATGTTGGGGAATACACTTTTGTGATAAAAGATTGTGAACAATTTGCTTAGGACAGGAGTCAACTCTGGAGCGCACTTCTTAAGAACAATAGCAGGGGTACCATCAAGGCCAAAAGTTTTTGACGTATCGAGCTCAAGGAGAATCTTCCTGGCTGTGCGTTGTCTGAAAACAACTTCAGGCATCGAAGTGCCAACCTTAGGAAGAATAGGAGGTTCTGCGTTTCGAGAATCAAGGTTGGAATTTTCAGCAAAATATTAAGGCTGGCAGGTCAGCCTTTTCCTTGGAAGTAGTCGCAATATTGTTGTTGTCATCGAGTAAAGGTGGAAAATTTGACGATGTAAAATTCTTTCCAATCGAGTTTGCAAATCCCCAAAAGAATTTGGAACCGTTCGGACGGTTGATAAGCCTCTGGCGCATTTTACGATCGACATCACTTTTTGCTTTGTCAATTACCTGTTGACAAAAATTTTGTGCATTTACAAAGGTGGTGTGGTGCGAGTCTCGACTGAGGGATTATTTTTCTAACGACGATATGCGCGATTTTTGCAGGAGACAGCGTGAGCACATTTTTTGCTGAACCACGTTTTACAGGAGGCAGACTTTTTTTGGCAATGGGGAATTGAGCATATCATACCAATCAATATAGTTTCAGTGATGGATTCGGCAACTTATAGTTTTAGTATTTATGGACTTATTGTCAGGGAAAAAATACACTTTCTTTACCTTGACACTTAAAAAACGAAAAAAATATAAATCTGTCTATATGAGGGCTTTAGTCCCCCAAATTCGATGACCAAACTTCGCCCATGATGACTACGTTTTAGTTATGTTAATCTAATTTCAGTTTTTCATTGTTTCAGCCTTTTGTACAGTGTATATGTCAGGATTTGGTATCACCGCAGGTGCTCACCGATTATGGTCACATCGGGCATACAAAGCCAAGTGGCCCCTAAAGTTAATACTTATGATACTGTTTACTATAACAGGCCAGGTAAGTACAAATTGTAGGTTCAAACAAACTAAAATTTTTGGTGAAACCAAAAGTGCACACCCTGCGACGTCGTTCATAGCTTACAGTTAAATTTTCGACATTTGAAGCTTTTACTTTGAATTCGAAACTTCCAGCACATAGCAGAAGGGTCGTCTTCAAACTCAAAATTTCAACAAAAAAAACTTCCTCATCGTATTTCGTTTCTCATATTATCGCTTACAGTGGCAGAAAATTTTGTTAGCTAGAAATCATCTTGTTTAAGATTTAAAGATAAAATTGTCTGCAAAAAGTCACTATTTTGTAGTATGTTGTTTAGGAAATTTGTTTGTTTAGGAAATTTGTACAGATTTTATTTCGATTACAATTACTGCAATACATTTAATTTGGGTACCTTATATTTAGGGTATATTGTATACTTTCTAGCGCTTCAGCCAGATCTCATATTATTGAATATCACCAGTGATAATTGTTCTTGGGCTATAATACTGCTAAAATGAGGATTAACTTTGTCTCGACGTATCGACCTTGACGGAGAGTGTTGTCTTTAATAAAAGGGGAAGGTGATCGATAAAAAAGGCAACATATTTAATTTGGATATCTTATATTCAGGGTATATTGTATAGTTTCTAGCGCTTCAGCTACATCTTACATTCTTGAATACCAGCAGTGATAATTGTTCTTGAGCTATAATACTGCTAAATAGTGAGTGACGATTAAATTTGTTTCGACGTATCGACCTTGAGAGTCGTACCTTTAAAAAAAAGGGAGTTGATAAATAAAAAAAAGCGAATGCGATTTTTTCAGATTACAATGTCAAACCATTTTAAGCGGATAATTACTATTCTGCTATTGACTGTAATTGACTTAAAAATTATTTTTTCTTTTTTCTGTTCCAAAATAAGCTACTTTGCATTTTGCAAGTCCATGAGTCGATTAGTCAGTCAAATTTCAAGATTAAAATTGAATTTTTTAGAAAAAAACCAAAAATCACGATGCTAAACCGAAAAATTTGGCACAATAATACAAGAAATTACTCGAACTTTTCTAAAACAAATTTGTATTTTCAAATCATAAGCTTAAAAGCAAAGTGTTGCCAAAAAAGTTCAAATTTAATGAAAATCTCATTTATGAAGTAAATTTGAAATTCTACATGAAGCTATGATTTTCAAGTGTAAATATAAACAAGGAACTGTTAAAAAATTGAAATACAAATATTCTCCCCTGAAACCCTGAAAGGTTGCTCTAACGCGTTTCAATAGCCAAGCTATCATCTTCAGAAAAACGCGTTAAAGCAAGCTTTGTTGTGGTTTTTAATCTTTCTTAGCTTCAGGAAACAAGATTTGTATTTCAATTTTTGAAGATAACCAAGGACCAGTCCGTTGCATCTAAATGAAGTGTTAGAAAAAATTTGATTTTTTTAAAAGAGCAGAAATTTTGCAATAAGTTAAAAATAAATGAAAATTACACACATTAACTCGTAATTCATGTAAAATAATTTTTAAATCTTGAAGTTTTTTTCGATCTTTTTCTGGAATTTTCTACTTTCAACCTGAAATTTCACTGGAAACTTAAAACTTAAAAACTTAAAATTGTTAGAAACAGTCGAAATTTCGAAATTAAACTCGTAAATTTATTAATAACCCAACATTTCGAACTTAAATTGGGAATTTTGAGAAAGTTATTATATTATAATTTCGGGTTTTTTACTTGAAATTTAAAGTATCGACTTACAATTTTTTTTTTAAATTGGGAGTTCATCTCAAGCGTCAATTCCAAATTTTGAAATTCCACTTTTGACATGAAATTTAGAGAACAATTTTTAAGAACAGCGTATTTAATTAATTTAGAAACTTTTTCATTGTAATTAATTTCTAGCTTAAACTTTAAAAATCGAAATACAAATGTTGTCCCCTGAAACCAGGAACGCTAGAAAACAGAACAAAGGTTGCTCTAACGCGTTTCAATAGCCAAGCTATAATCTTCGGAGAGAAACTGAGAGATTTGTATTTCGATTTTTGAAGATAACTAAGGACCAGTCCGTTCCACCAAATTTAAACCTAAAATTTTGGATAAATTTCGAATATTCTTCTTAGTTTTGATTTAAAAAACGAAAACTGCTAGAAAAGTTCAATTCTGTTATTACAATGGAAATTCTGAAAAATAAAATGTTTTTGGTTGTTTTCAATTTAACAGTTTAGACTTCTTTTAAAAAGATGATTTTTTTTCTGTCGAAATTAGGAGTTTTTTTGTCGAAGGTTCAATTTAAATGAAGAGAATAAAAAAATAAAAGTTTCAAGTTTAAATCGGGAAATTGAAAAAACAATAAAAATTTCAAAAATTTCAGCTCAAATCTTTAAAATTTTTAGAAAAAATTTAAATTTTTATAAAATTTTGGTTTAGCTCTCATTAAAATTGTGACTTTTTCCCAAAATGTCGACTTTAAAATAAAGCGTTAGGTTTTTTCTAGCAATAGCGATTTCTTTTTCTTTAAATTTAAATTTTTATCTTTAAATTTGAACTTTTTTCTGGAAATGTCGAACTTAAAAGAAAACTTAAAAAACTTTAATTTTAATAAAAATTTGAATACATTCTCTTTTTGCTTCAGAGCTGAAATTTTTTATTACTAAATTCCGTCTGCTTCGTCCAAGTTATAACTGACTCGAAATTTAGACTTATTTTCAAAAAATTTACTTTTTGTCGAAATTTTTAATCAAAACTCAAAAGCAGAAAACTTGGAATTTTGTAACTAATGTAAATTTTAGAATCCAAGTGGATTATTTCACGCAAAAAGTTTTAAAATTGTGGAACAAATTCAAAAAAGAGGGTGAAGTTAAAATGAAATTTTAAAATCTTAACTTCTCCCTCTTTTTTGAATTTGTTCCACAATTTTAAAACTTTTTGCGGGAAATAATCTACTTGGATTCCATCTCAAAATTTCGAAAGTACCGAGATTTCCAAACCATAGGTCATTCGTAATTGAAATATTACAAAATTCAAGTTTTAGATAACTGTTAAAAATTGTTTTAACAAATTTTCGACCTTTCAGTCGAATTTTTCAAAAATTTGGGAATTTGTATCTGGAAAATGTTAGAAATTTCAATATTTTAATTTGCCTTTGCCGAATTTATTCCATACTTTAAACCTGCACTGTGTATGTACCTCGCATACATTAAACTGTACATTGATTTCTCTTTAAAATGACCCGATGCAGTTCTATTTACTTTACACCAAAAATAATACTCCTGCCACGTGGCAGTCGATAATGTTAAACTGAAACCATTACGAGCTACATTTTATACAAACATTACAATTTACCCGAACGGAAATTACAACCACTTTTCTTTCAAAACTGCTCGTTTAGTAAAGCAACTATCAAGTAAGTTATTAAATAGAAATGGCTTCATTATGCAGACTAATGGTCTAATGAGAAAGAACTAGAATCGATGCACTAGAGTTTAATTTGAAGTAATGAGCCATTTAGGCGGAAATTCAACAGAAAATAAGGCGGGCCCTAAAAATAGTTGGGTTTTGTTGTTGTTTTACTACACCCGTGACCTATAAACATCTTAATGAATCACACACACCTTAATTGATTCCATCGTGATATGCGTAGGAATTTAAAGATGAAAGGAATGAAACGTTGGTTCATAAACGCGAGAAATGTTCACCAATGACATGAAATTACACCGACATTGTATTTGCCTAGATTTTGCTATTTGGCATCGACGAAAATATTCTTTCAGCCGCAATTATGTCATGTTTTTATTATGATTTGCATGAGTAAGTGTAAATAGGTGACTCAGGAAAGATTAATTATTTCGTGACGTTGATTTAAGAAATTTTCATGTTTGTTTAATTAGGTCTTCGCCTTAGCTGCGTGGTCAACCTATTTCGTGACTTCTTTCCAGTGACTGCTGATAAATAACGGGAAATAATTCATACTTGGTTATGTGAGAATTTTTTCGTTATTTTAAAAGGTTGCTTCGAGTTACTTAGCCTAGCTAGATCGCTTTGTCTAAATTTTGCATAAATACATGAATTCAAACATTATCGGAAAACACGTTCTTTATATGTTACTTTTTCAAAACTTGCCAAGTCCTAAATAAATAATAACTTAAAAGGAATGATTATTCAGAAATTGGCTGTGGATTAAACTGTAACGTTCGCTACGGGCGCATGAAGTGGATTGTCGACAGGATTAAGAACTCTTGGTGAGGAAACTATCCGCACCTGAGTGTTATGGTTGGGGAAACTGTGGGCGTGGCTTCACAGATCATAGAAACTTAGCGACGTGTACTCCTTTTGAACATAGATTTGTATACAGTAGGTAGGACGTAGGCTACACTATCGGATTTCGATTGAAATATGAATAAAAATGAACGTTGGTACTTGTTTCAACTTTAATATTGAAATTGTCAAAACTACGAGAGTAAATCAAATATGAACCGAAATTTCTTTTTAAAAATTTATTGCTACAATGAAATGTATTAACTATTTTTCGACATAATCTCCTGATTTGGTTATGCATTTTTCCCAACTGATTGGGAGCTTGTTAATGCCATCATCATAAAAAGAAGGGAGGCATGTTTGCAGCCAATTGCGCTTAAATGTCTCAACAGTAGCATCATCATGGAATCGCTCATCTTCTAGAGCTTCTTTCAGTGGCCCAAACATATGATAATCGCATGGTGATAAGTCGGGACTATAACGAGGTTGTTCTAATGTTTCCCAATGCATTTGCTCTAAATTTTGATGTGTTAGATTGGCTGAGTGAAGGCGGGCATTGTCGTGAAGCAAAATCACATTTCTGACCAAAAATTCTCACTTCTTCCGCAGGTATGCACCTTTTGCTTCATCCAATAGCTGGCAGTAGTAGGCAGCATTAACCGTACGACGTTTACGCAGGAAATCCACGAGCACAACTCCTGTAAAATCCTAAAACACTCTCGCAAAAACTATTCAAGCTGAGAGGCGAGTTTTTGCCTTGATGGGAGCACCTTTCCCCTTTTTTTCTCCACTCCATGCTTGCTTTCAGGGGCGTAATGGTGGACCTAAGTCTCATCACACTTAACGATACGTTATAAAAAACCATCACCTTCATGTTGAAAACGTTTAAGATGGCGCTGACAAATCTCCAGACGTTGTTGTTTCTGTTCTTCAGTCAAAAGGCGAGGTACATATCTGGCAAAAATTTTTCGAAACCGTAGCTCATCTGTAATGATGGATTCAGTACTCCCAAAGCTTATTACTATCTGAGGCGCAATTTCACCAACAGTTTAACGGCGATCACCGTTCAAAAGGCGTTGAACAGCGATAATCTTGTCCGCGTTCACACTGGTCCGAGGCATGAAGTTTATTTTCAACTTGAGTTCGTCCTTCCAAAAATCTTTTATGCCACTTATACATTTGAGTTTTCTTCAGACAAGTATCCCCAAACGAAGAATTTCGGCGGGTTTTACACCTTCACTGGCAAGAAATGTAATAGTAATGCGCTGCGCAACGTGCGAATGAACCTCTTGCTCACTCATTGTATTTACAACTGATGAACGGCGAGAACGGAATTCGCTTGAGCGCAGGAAATCACGTGATATCCCCACCTAACATATCTAAGAGTATGCGCACACTCCCGACGCCCTCGTGGCGACATAATAGAAATTCCGGTTCATATTTGATTTACCCTTGTATATTTAATAATGGCCCTTTCTTATTATATCTTCTTTGTAAACTTTACATTGCTGTTTTGATAGAGTACTGAAATAGACATTGTGGCTTAAGACTAAATGGTTAATTAATAAGTAATTACGCGATACGTATTTCGCTAGCAGGATTGGCGTATTATTGACCAGGTACATTTGCAAAAGAAGAAAACATCGTCATCTGCGTTGAGCTTTATTATTGATTAAACAATTCTCTTATATTTTCATGATGTCAGAAATTTGTCAACTATGTTATTAATATAAAAAAATTCTGTATTACAATTTTCATGTCACCTCAGTCAAAGATAGCTCTAAACCGATAATCCTGCATGCATTATGTACATTTCCAAAGCACGCAACTGAAAGTTGATCCCGTTTTATTTCGAAAAGTCAAATATTGAGTCATATCTGTAAAGCGGGATTCTCGTGAAAGCTCGAAGAGTAAACTTGAATTACACAATGATTATCGATTGCTGACCCACAATAGGAAAGCTTTTTAATTTTCTATTGCGCGCAAAAGTCTTTCGTTCTTTCGTGAGGAGACAGGCGAATGAGTTCATTCGGGTCGATGTCTTGTAATATTTTCTAAAACTAGCCAATGCTTTTTTTGTTGGCATGTCCACGATTTGACGCAAGTTCTTAGAAATATATTTACTTGTTTGTTCGCAGAAATTGGGCTCTTTTGTCGTAATTTAGCCCGATCGATAGCCACATATACACATAAAAGAAGTAGGTTAAAACTGTGCTCACTAAAGGGCTATTTCGTCATGGTTTGCGGCCTTTATGCATGTGTAATGTGAATTATAAGTAAATATAATTTTGCTCTTTGGTGCCTTGCGATTAATTCGTATGCTGGCATTTTTATAACATTTTACATTTTAAACCTGAAATGTTTACTGTTTCTCGTTAAATTTTTAAATTCGAAATTTTGAGAAATTTTTGTTTCATAAATTTCGTACTTTTTCTCGAAATGTTCACCTTTTTCTTAGAATTCCTTATTTTACTTTCACAAGAAAAAATTCCACTAATTATTTGGACTTTTTTTTTAAACAAATAACTTTTCGAAGTTCTAGATTTAAAAGTGAAATGGCACACTTTCTGCTCTTTTCTTAAAATTATGGGTCTTTGTAATTTCGTTTTATAGAATTGTAATTTTGACCTAAAATTGTCTTGAAATTCCTAGCTTAAGCTTAAAATGTTTAGCTGGAATTATAATTTCCACCTGAAATTGGATAAATTTTCATTTTATAGATTTCGAGATAGATCTTCTTTGAACTACCTACTTTTTTTTGACAAGTTTTAGCTTAAACCTGGTTATTTTTAGTTTTTTCCTAAAAATTCGACATTGAGACCACAATTCCAAAATCTCAATTAAATGTTCGTTTTAAATATTTTTACCTGTAATGCGTTCCACTTTTTCATAACAGAACATTAAACTGACATTATCTGTTAGGTTTAACCATAGATCTGACACTGTGAGATCTATGGGTTTAACACACCTAAACCTATGCCACACCGAGTATTTAATGGATGTTGCTATGCAACCCAAAATACAAGAATGAAAGTCACTACTAGTGACCTTCGTAAACAGCATACATCCTCGTTTTGACAAATCCAAAATAATCAGAAAAATTTGAAATTTGGAATAAATCTAGAGTTAAACCAGAAATTTTGAGAGAAAATATTGTAATTAAAAACACCTCGTCCATACAATCCCAATTTTTGGAAGAAACAAAAACTAAAAATTAAACCCACAGTTACCGAAAATGTCCAAATTTTAGAAAAACTCTGAATTTAAAAAATAAAATCTAGTCTGTCATCGAAATTTTGAGAAAAAAATTTTCGTTGAAATTGTGGGCTTATATTTTAGGGAAAATCTTTCACAGTTTAAAAAAAACCTTAATTCATTAAAAATTTCCAGTTTACAGTATACCTTAGGAAATAATAGAAAAACAAAAATGTGAACTTGAAACTACTGAAAAGTTCAAAACTTTAAAAAAAAGATTATAAATTTCGGGTTTAAATTCTGAACTGAAAAAATAGACGAATTTTTTAAAATTTTGAGTTTAGTAGTTTAATGCTTGAAATTTAAAAAAGTTAAAGTAGTTAAAGTAAGAAGCAGTTTCCTCACATGGCGCTGCAAAAGGGAGCTATTATGATAAAATAGATATTGTTGCGCGTTATCGGTTCGAATGATTATTACGCTTGAATTATAACCACTTTATTCCCAAACTAAACTCAGAACACTATAACTGAATAATTAACTCAGTTCTAACTACTAACTCACTAACTAACTACACTGATTTCTAATTGATTGATTGAGGGAAAGGCGATCGTATCATATAGTTTTCGCTTTCGGGTTGTAGAAAAATCCAGCAGATAAGGCTTATCGTTTGCCGAAATTTTTGGAACGCTCATCTGCCGTTTGCTTCATTATCGCGGCCTCTTTCCCTTATCACATCTTTCTAGAAAATTTTCTTACGTACTAAATTCTGTAATTTACATTTCGTTACACTGCCTCCCCCTTAAGACTCATCGTCCCGATCAGCTCCAATCAGTCACTTCGCCATTATATTTGCACAGTCGGTTTAGGTGTACCACTTTCATCTAAGTCCTGGGCTACGCTGGATCCTGTAGACCAAGTCGTTGATCCTCTTCAGCACTTTGTACGGTCCTCCCCAAGATGGCGTAAACTTCGGCGAAACTCCTTTCCTCCGCTGAGGGTTGTATAGCCATACCAGTTCGCCCTCACTGAAACCACTATGGTTGGCATTCACGTCATATCTTGTCTTCATCCGGTTCGTTGACCTGCAGTCCTTCTTGAAGTGCCCCGGTTTGCCACAGCTGTAACATGTTATGCTTCTGCTGGATCAACCTTTAAGAGCCCCCAGCAGTCCTTCAATGCTCGCGTCAATTTACTTGATGTTAGCACTTATGTTCGCGTTCATTTCCTTCATGTTAACACTCATGTTATCGTTCATTTCCTTCATTTTAGCGTTCATGTTCTCAAAATCAGGTTTATTCGCGACCTCTTCGATGTTGGCCTTCCTAATTCTCCGTGACGCCTCTGGCTCCGAAACCTTGTAAGCAGCTTCTACCTCCAAAGCTCTAATCAGTGCCTCTCTTGATGTTCGGAAGTTTGACAAGCGCATCACTCCCTGGACTTCTGGGTCTCTTATTCCTTCTATGAAAATTCTAGCTGAGTAGAGTTCCAGAAAGTTGGTTGGTGCTGTTGGATAGGCCACCTGAACCAGTCTTTTTACGTCAGCCTCAAATTCTTGCAGCATTTCATCACTTTCCTGCTTCCTTACTAGTAGTTGCGACTGGGCCACTTGCGGCAAATGATGGTTTCCAAATCTTAGCTCTAAAGCCCTAACTAAATCTTCATAGTTAGCTAGTTCATGGTCAGATAGAGCTCGGAGTAGCTCCAGAGTTTTTCCTGGCAGGGATTACTACCAATGATGTCGCCTTTTCGTTTTCCGTCCACCTATTTCCCCTAGCAGTAGCTTCGAACTGTATTCTGTAGACCTGGAAAGATGAATGTCCATCATAGGTCGAAGGTTTCACCTTTTGGGAAGAAATAGCAGGTACACTTTGGGTTTCATGTTGTGTGACTTGTCCACTTAGCAACTTCTTCATGGCCTTTTCGCGGTTTCTGATCTTTTTTTGTGTTTCTTTGTCCAAATCAAGAAGCTTGTTATTAAGTTCTTATTTTACTTCTCCAATTTCTTCCCTGACTTTGCCCATCTCTGCTTTCATTCCTGCAATTTCTCCTTTAACTTGACCAATCTCGTCTTGCATTTCTTCTCTCATTCCTGTAATTTGTTCTTTCACTTCTTCTTTCATTTTTGCAACGTCTATTCCCGTTTTTTGAGTTATATTTACTAATAGACTATGCCATTCTTGTTTATCTGCATTCCTTTTCTGTTCTTCTTCTTGTTTTTCTTGTCGTCTTCGTTTTTCGTCTTGTTGTCTTCGTTCTTCATCTTTTTCTTTTTCTTGTCATCTTCGTTCTTCCTCCTGTTCTTTTTCTTGTCGTCTTTGTTCTTTCTCCTGTTCATTTTCTTGTCGTCTTTCTTCTGCTTGGTCTTTAAACATTGCTAATAACGCTAGCAATTGTTGTTCCATTTTGGCCGATTTTAGTTTCGTTTCCGTAAAGTGTTCTAGAATGTTCAAGATTTTTCTTGGCTCGGCCCGTATAACTACTTAACCAGTTTATAGCGTCCGAGATCAAGTTAACTGCGGGACAACTGGCACGAATTTCTCGGAGTAATATTAAAGCACAATCCACAAATAATCTCCAATTCTGACACCAGTTGTTGCGCATTATCGGTTCGAATGATTAGTACGCCGTGAATTATAACCACGTTATTTCCAAACTAAACTGGGAACACTACAACTGAATAATTAACTCACTTTTAACTACTAACTACATTGACTTCTGACTGATTGACTCGAGGGAAAGGCGACCGCCATATATAGTTTTCGCTTCCGGGTTCTATAAAAATCCAGCAGATAAGGTTTATCGTTTGCCGAAATTTCTGGAACGCTTATCTGCCGTTTGCTTCATTATCGCGACCGCTTTCCCTTATCAGATCTTTCTAAAAAAAATTCTTACATACTAAATTCTATAATTTAGATTTCGTTACAATATTTATATAGAAAAAAAATTGTAATTTCGATAATAGAGTTGAAATTTCGAAAAAGGAGCAACATTTCTAGAAAATTTGGAAATTTTTTCCAAGTTTAAAATCGAGAATTATCAGGAAAAATAAAAATTTAGAAATCAAAATTGAAATAAGTTCAAATTTCGGAAAAAATTAAGCACATCTACAAAATATCAAAATTTGATATTCCAAGTTTCAAATCGAGAAATTAAAATCAAAATCTATAGAAAGTCAACATTACGAATGTTAAAGTGAAAATTTTAGAGGAAAATATTAAATTGCAAATTTAAAATCCGAATTTTAGGAAATAAGTCCAAATTTACGAACCTTTACAAGGACAATAATACTAGAAAATAAAAATTGCGAAAGTTTTCACTCCAAAAATGGACAAAAAAAATTGATATACTAATCTTGTCCCTTGAAACTAAGAAAGTATGTTTTTTGAACTTTCTTGGTTTCAGAGGACAAAATTTGTTTATCAAATTTTTAGGATACCCAAGGACCACTCCGTTTCACCAAAAAAAAAAGACAAAAAAAGTCAACATTTTTACCTAAATTTTCTGTTTCAGAGACATGTGTATGTTTGGGCCTTGGACCACAGAGTTCACCACAAATACGGCGAAACCGACAGTGATCCGCATAACGCCAAAAGAGGTTTCTTCTTCTCCCACGTTGGATGGCTAGTCGTCACTCCTCACCCCGATGTTGTAGAAAAAAGAAAAATCATCGACATGAGCGATTTGGAAGCGGATCCGTTTGTCGTTTGGCAAAGAAGACTTTATCCACCGCTATTTTTAATCTTCGTGATCATTCTACCAGTCGGTATTCCGATTTACTTTTGGAACGAAACCTTGTGGAATTCTTTTTGGGTCAACTTCAACGCCAGATTTAGCATCACTCTAAATATCGCTTTCTTCGTCAATAGCGTGGCGCATATGTGGGGGCAGAAACCTTTTGACAAGTGAGTTGCAATGTTAATAGTGTTTCTAAATCCTGAATTGTATATATTTGGAATTTAATTTTGTTGTTTATCACATACATGCGAAATTATCACAACTTAACAATTGGTTTCTTAAAGTTTAGTAAACGTTAAACGACTATATGGACCAAGTTTGGTAAACAGTTGGAAAAATTATTCTTCACTTTTTATTGCCATGTATGACGAGCACATAATCATTATTATTTGTATTGTTGCGTGTTATCGGTTCGATAATTAAAACTTCGCGATAACGAAGGCTTCCACGGCTAGAGTCAGTACAGGATATACTTCTTTCGGGATTGGACCGTGTCAAAGAACTACTAAAAGTCTTCGACGTTTCTCTCACCATCGTAGGGGGCTTTTTCAGGAACAAAGAAACAATAAATGAAAAATAAAATACAAGGAAATAAACAAAAATGAAAAATGAAAAACATCAGAGCACTGTAACTCAGTATGTCCACCACATCAGAGGCGAAACTCTTCTGAATTGAAAATTTGGTACAAAGGATAAGAAAATTTAGACAGAAGAGCACGGTAACTCAGTATGTCCACCATACCAGAGGCGAAACTCTTCTCTTCTTCTTCGTGAATTGTAACACTTTATTTCCAAACTTATTTCGGAACAATAAAATTATGTTTCACCTATCAGACTATGTAACTATCCGACTATCTGACTAACTAACTAACTAATGACTCACTGACTGACTACTAACTGACTCACTGACTGACTACTACCTGACTGAGGGAAGATAACCGCGTATTTATACCGCTCCGGTGTCTAGAACGGATCTTCGTACAGATAGGATTATCGTTTGCGGAAACATCTGGAGCGCTTATCTGCCGCATGATTCATTCTCATAGCCGCTTCCCATTATCAAATGTTTCCAAAGAATTCCTTACACTACACAATCACTAATACAAATTTTATAACTACATTTTGTTATAGTATCATATGAGTCGTCAGGCAAGCATAATCTACGCTAATTTTCACAACCATTTTACAGAAATTTTATGCACTACATACAGAACATTTAATTGACATTTACGCATCCCTTCATCTTTGTGAAATTGTGGCAGACTCAACTCTTTCAAGTTCAGGGTCCTAACGAACATAATTTTTATGATCTTTGCTGCTAATGATAGGTTTTATAGCTCTGTCCTCGTTTTTAGAAATATTAGCCCCGTGGAAAACATAGGAGTAGCTTTGGCGACCCTGGGTGAAGGTTGGCATAATTACCATCACGTTTTTCCATGGGATTACCGCGCTGGTGAACTTGGCAACTCCTATAACCCTTCCACGACCCTCATCAATTTCTTTGCTAAAATCGGATGGGCCTATGATTTGAAGTACGTGTCGCAGGACATGATAGCTAGAAGGGCCGAAAAGACTGGTGACGGCAGTTATGTGTGGGGTTACGGCGATAAGGATATACCCACAGAGGATAAGCGGGAATTGGATATGATGAAGGATACTAAAAAGGAAGAATGAAGAATGGATAGATGCCAGTATTATTTATTTGTTGTGTTTTCTTAAGTTTATTAATTGTTAGCTATTATAACAAGATGTAGAAAAATTATTGGTCCAAAATATTGTGCATATGGAAGCTGGTTCCATCAAAATAAATATATTAACAGTAATAAAATATATATTACAACAGCCAAACTTTTTATATTATCTTCCTTCTTCTTAAATTGTTTATTTTAATTATAGATTAAAATCTGAAAAGTATTTTCAAAGATTTTTTGTTATATTATAAATAGTTGTTAAATTTGTTTTCAAATTATTTTAGAAACTGGTTATGTTTAATTGAAATTTTAACTTATTCCCCAAAATCTTTAATTCATGTGAAAAGTTTTTAATGTGCTTTTTAAGATTTGAAGTTTAAATTTGTATTTTTTTGTTAAATTTAAATTTGAAAATGTAGTCATTTCTTTAATAGATTAAGAGGCTATTTTAGAAATTTTGGCCGCCCTTTAAAATTAAAATTTACTTTTTTAAATTCTTCCCTCTTTTATATTTTGGGATTCATTTTGGATACACTGAGCTTTTCTCTTAAGTTTATATCTTTTTGAAGAACCTTAGACTTTAATGTAGAATTGTGGAGCTCTTTTCTAGAAGATTTTACTAAAGGTTTCCCGCATATTTTAAATATATTCTAGGAATTTCATGGTCCCAACTTTAACCAAGAGATTTTCAAGTTTTCCTCAAAGGTTTGACGTTGATCCAAATATTTCGAACTTAATCTCAACATTTTTGCTTTAGGTTTGAAATATCGAATTTTCTTGAAACTTAGAGAAAAGCTGCTAAATTTCGAAGTCTATTTTGGAAATGTAGACTCTAATTCTGAAAGTTTGATCGTTTCGATTGAAAATTAAACTTTTTCTGTTTTTGTTTATCTTGCTCATTCTTATAAGCTCCAAGCTTTTCTCAATTAGTTCTTCAAAACTTCGACATTTCTTCTAGATTTCGGGCTTTGCTCTTTTCATTTCACTTTTCCTTAAAATTACGTGTCGATTTCTTCTTGAAGTTTTAGAGAAGGTTTTTTATAGACCAAGTGTTTTCAAATTTAGACAACGACTCCAGATTTTGGAAATGTTTTGTAATAAACACCAAGGGTTTTTTATATTTCACTTTTTTTAAGTTACAAGTTCACATTTTCAATTTGATTTTAAAAACTATGTAAAAAGCTGAAACGTTTCCAGAATTTTGACCTTTTTTCTTATAAATTCGGTATCCGTCTGAAGATGATAGCTCGGCTATCGAAACGCGTTAGAGCAACCTTTGTTGTGTTTTTTAATCTTTCTTGGTTTCAGGGAACAAGATTTGTATTTCAATTTTTGAAGATAACCGAGGACCAGTCCGTTCCACAAAAAAAAATTTGTCTTTAATATTGGTACTTTGACTATTTTCTCTAAATGTCATGTTAACGGCCCCAAACTTCTAATTTAGTCACGAAATTTTTAAAACTTTCTGTAAATTTTAAATTTAATTTAAATATTTTGGATTTTTAAGCTCAAAACTTCGGTTTTAATTTTGAATATCGACTTTTTCTTGGATCAAAAATCGAAGAATAATGTGGAATGAACATATCAATAGAACGAATAAGGATAGAATGATTAGATTAGCGAAGAATAAATCATAGATCACCCAATGGTGGAGGAACTTTGCAAAGGGAAAGAACAAGAAAAATGGAGCTACAATCTGCATCCATAGGAGGAATACTGCATGCCTAAAATTAAAGATGGAAGAAGAAGAAAGACTGATTCTTCAAAATTTTAGTAAAGTTAAATTTCAAATCATATTTTGGAACTGTGGACTTAAATTTTGGAATTGTCAACTTTAATTTTGAAGTTTCAAACTTTGCAAATAATACTTTTCCTGTTTTTGTTTCTACACGAGTATAAGCTTAAATTCGCTGTTTGCTCATAGATGACGTTAGTGAGCATATTACTAGCTACCATGGGAATGTCTTACTGTTTTTGTATGAGTTCGACATCTGTTGATATCAATCAGTGCACATCATAAGTGATTTCATACAACAACATACATTTTTCTTTGTGTAATCATGTCTAGTTTTGTGCTAAAAAAAGAGTATATGCGAAAAGCTCTGCTTTTCTGCTTCAATTTAAAGAAATCGCCTGCCGAATCACATCGAATGAATGTGGAAACTTTATCGGAAACAACTTGCAGAGACTGGTTTCGTCGGTTCAAAGACGGTCATTTTGACTTGAGTGGCAAGGAGCGTGAAAATCGGCCCAGAAAAGTCGAGGACCATGAATTACAGGCTCTTTTGGACGAGACGATACACAATCGCAAAAAACGCTTACCTGTTACTCAACCAGCCATTTCCATACATTTAAGTGGCATGGGAAAGGTTCAAAGAACTGGAAAATGGGTACCCCATGAATTGAACGATAAGCAGATGGAGCGACGCCAAAACACATGCGAAATTTTGTTTGCCAGACAAAAAAGAAAGTCATTTCTGCATCGTGTGGTGACTGGCGATAAGAAATGGATTTATTTCGAGAATCTTAAACGCGAGAAATCGTGGGTTGATCCCGGCCAACCATCAACATCTTCCCCAAGACCAAATCGATTTGGACGGAAGACGATGCTGTGCGTTTGGTGGGATCAGCAGGGTATCATCTACTACGAGCTGTTGAAACCTGGTAAAACTTTAGATGCCCCCCGCTACCACCAACAGCTGATGTGCTTTACGTGGAAAAAGGCCTGGCTATTAACAAAAACATGACAAACTGGTTTTCCTCCACAATAACGCACTATCGCACACGTCGAAATTGGTCCAAAATTACCTGGAAACACACAACTGGGAGGTGTTACCCCATTTACCCCAGTAATTCGCCAGACCTGGCTCCTTCTGACTAATACCTATTTTCGTCGATGGGCCACTCACTTGTCGAACAGCACTTTGATTCTTACGAAGACGTTCGAAAATGGCTGGACGAGTGGTTTGCCTCGAAGGATAAAGAATCTTTTTGGCGTGGTATTCACAAATTGTCAAAGAAATGGGAAAAAATTTATAACAAGCGAGGGAAAGTACTTTGAATAATTATTTTTTTTTGTTTTCTATACAAAACAGATGTGTTTTTATTACTAAAAAACAGCCGATTTAAACTTATATACCAGTGTATTTCTTTTTATTTTCCAATTCGTGGTATTTTTTTAAAATTTATAGTTTACTCTTGAATTGAACAGGAAATAAAGGAATCAAAATGCTGTGCTATGCGGACGACGCCGTAATAATTCCCGAAGATGAAAATAACCTCCAGAGACTTCTCTATGCTTTTGAAAGAGTAGCTGACTCTTTCAATGTGATTATTTCTACCCAAAAAACCCAATGCCTAACTCTATCCAGGGAACCGAGAAGGTGCAAGCTAGCAGTATACAATAAGAGCATAGAGTAAATTATGTTGTGCACATACCTTGGCGCCAAAAAATAGAAGAAACCTAAAAGAGGAGGTGCAGACTGTAGAGCCAAACAACAAAAGCTTCTCTGATATCAGTATACCTACACGACATAATATGGAAGAATAAGCACATGAGTATATCTACCAAGGTCAGAATTTATAGAACATGTGTTAGGTCAATCATGACAAATGCCGTTGAAACTAGAGCCGAGAATGTCAAAACCAAAGGACAGCTGAGAACAACAGAGCTGAGGGTGCTGAGACATATAACAGGCTAGAAGAAATCAAAGAGATCTGTTGGCTACAGGATGTGGTAAGATGGGGCCGAATAAGACGGAAACAATGAAAAGACCATGTAGATAGGATGCCTGATAACCCACTACCCAGAATTGCAAGAACGGAAAGGCCTAACACCGCGAGACTCCCAAGAAGACCACCAAAACGCTGGTACGAAAGCTGGACCTCCGCATCCCAAAAGTCCTAACGTAGGAAGCAGAAAAAGAAGAAGGAGAAGCTCTTGAATTTTACTTTTTTCCTAAAACTTCCACTTTAATCAGTTTTTTCTCGAAATTTTGGAAGTGTTCCAAGTTTACGTGTTAGGTTTTATTTTATTTTACATAATTTTGACTTTAAACTTGGTGAACAGTTCTCAAATTTCTAATTTTTTTGAGATTTCTTTTTTAATATCGATAATTCTATATTTGTCCTCGAATTTTCCTGTTAAAATTTCTAATGTATTCTTAAAATATTTCATCTGAATTTTAACCTAAATTTAAAAATTACAAATTCATTCTGAAAGCTTTGGCTTTAATGTGCTGATATCGACTTTGTCTTGGAAGTTCAAGGAATGTTTGTTTTGGAATCTGAAAATATTTTATTTTGGCAAAAAAATATTTTTCTCGTTTTTGTTTTTTCTTTTAATCTTCGAGCTCTTCTCGAATTTTGATATTTCCTTAAAATTTCGACTCTACTTTTTTTGAATTTTTATTTCTTTCTAAAATTCCCACTTAAATCTCGACCTTTTGGGATAATGTTTTAAATTTCAGGTTTCTTTTTAATTTCAACAATAATCTTCAAACGTAGGGAATTTCTTAATTAAAAATTATGCCTTTTAAATATTTTAATTACGTTACCTAATTGCACTTTATCAAATGCTTTTGTTAAGTCGAACACCAGACACCACCAAAAATCATGAGGATAATCCCCAGCTAAAGAACAACACAATAGGAATGGGTAACAAAACATCTTCAAAAATACCAATGCTTGGAGGCGTCAGACAAGACGACAGTTTAATCCTTTAATCTTCAACCTAATGATGGATATGATAATAAATGAAGTATCAGATTTAAAAATAGGATTTAAACTGAGTAACAGGACTATAAGTATGATCTGCTATGCGAACGATCCTACTATTGTAGCCGAGACAGAAAATGACTTACAAAGACAAATATTTGCTTTTTATAAAATAGCAAAAAAATTAACATGTCCATATCCGTCGACAAAACAAAACGCATAACCTTTGCCAAGGAACTAATCAGATGTAAACTAATAATTCAAAACAAATCTACAAAACAGGTAATGCAACTCAAAAACTTAGGAGTAAACATATCCAAACACCAGAACCTGAAAAAGGACCTAACAAATCAAATTAATATAACGAAGGCTTCCACGGCCAGTCAGTACAGGATATACTTCTTCCGGGATTGACGCGTGTCAAAGAACTACTAAAAATGTTCCAAGTTTCGACCATCATTGTAGGGGACTTCTTCAGGAACAAGGAAACAATAAATGAAAAATAAAATACAAGGAAATATACAAATATGAAAAATGGCCAATTTCAAAACATCAGAGCACGGTAACTCAGTATGTCCACCATACTGAGTTCTGAATTGAAATTTTGGTACAGAGGATAAAAACGTTTAGACAGAAGAGCACGGTAACTCAGTATGTTGACCATACCACAGGCGAAACTCTTCTGAGAGGAAAGAAAGAAAGGGAAAATTCATGTACCATTCGTCTGCGCGCTCACTCCCGAAGATTTCCGATGGTTGGTTTCCAGATGGAGGAAAGCATGTAACCATCGTCTCTGTTGAGGTTTTTGGGGAACTTTTGGATTTCAATGGCCTCGCGTATCCTCCTATTATAGTAATTGGGAATATTGGATATAATTGAAATATTATCAAAAAGAATCTTATGTCCGGTCTCATGTTGATGTTCTGCAATGGCTGACTGCGAAAATAAATCAGACTTAAGACATCTTTGGTGCTCGGATATTCGCGTCTTAAATGATCGCCTCGTTTCTTCGATGTAAATAGAACCACAAGAACAAGGAACTCCGTACACACCATTAGAACGAAAGGATGAAATTTTATCTTTGGGAGATGGGAGCAGCTGTTGGATTTTTGAGGATGATAAAAAAATGGGTTTAATGTTGTGTTTTCTCAATAATTTTTTGATTTGATCTGTTACTCCGTGAACATAAGGACGGAAGGCTTTAGAAGAAACTATTAAATTTTGTGAAGGACGAGGGTTAGGGTGAAGGTGTCGTTTAATGACAATCAAATTAATATAGCTGCCACAATTTCTGGCTATCTACGTGACGTTATATGGAAAAACAAACATATGCGAATCGAAAGCAAAACTCTCATTTACAAAAACCTGTGTAAGATCAGTACTAATCTATGGTATAGAAGCCAAAGCGGACATCAGCAGGACCAAGAATATGATACAATCGTCCGAAATGAAGACCTTTGGAATAATAGCAAGCAAGACTCTCTGGAATCGAGTACGAAACGATGACATTAGAAGAACATGTGCAGTCCAAGACATAGTAAGATGGGGAGACAAAGAAGAAAACTCTAGCACGAACACGTAACAAAATGGACCCAAACAGAATAGTCCGCACTGGAAGGAAAACCGTAAGGACAGCGCCTCCTGGAAGAGCACCCCAAAAAAAAAGACGAGACAGCTGGCCATCGATATCACAAGAACAACCATAGAATACGGCCAAAGAATAGATCAGCAAGATCTTCTAGAAGACAAAGAAGAAGAAGCCTTTTTTAAATTAATTTGACTTTTCCTTCGAAGGCTTTGTGTGTGAATAGTTAAAATCGATATTTGAATTTTGTTCTCGAAATAAATTAAGATCCCAAATTTCTAATTCTATCACGAAATTTTAAAACTTTTCCTCTGAATTTTGTCTAAACTAAACATTTTGAATTTATCCTCAAAATTTTCGACTTTTGTTTCGGCCTTTCTTTCTGATAAGATAAGGCGATACGGTATGGCGTTTTCTAGAACCCCTGACGTTTTCTGGAAATTTCGAGGTTGCTCCTTTGATTTCACTTTCTAAAATTACCCAGTTAACACTGAACAGGTTAACTCTTTTTGATGGAACGGACTGGTCCTTGGTTATCTTTAAAAATTGAAATACGGAACTTGTCCCCTGAAACCAAGAAAGATTAAAAAACACAACAAAGGTTGCTCTAACGCGTTTCGACAGCCAAGCTGTCATCTTCAAAGAGAGTTTCTCTCTGAAGATGACAGCTTGGCTGTCGAAACGCCTTAGAGCAACCTTTGTTGTGTTTTTTAATCTTTCTTGATTTCATGGGACAAGTTCTGTGTTTCAAGGTTAACTCTTTTCTCGAAATTTTGGAATTTTTTTTTAGGTTTAGAATTGTTTTTAATTTCGACAATAGTCTTGAACTTTTGGGATTGATTTTAAAAACAATTGTTTTTTTAGGGTTCTGTACCTTAAAGGGAGAAAATGGAACCCTTATAATCTCACTCTCGTGTCTGTCTATCCGTCTGTCACAAAGAGGTTTTCCTCGAAAACCATATAACATAAGAATTTGAAATTTTGCCCAGCATTATTTTTGGATGATCCATGCAAACATCGCCAGCCAACGATTAGAAAAAGAAAATATTTTTATAATACAATAGGGGGTTAATTTGGTCACCGAAAAATCAAGTTTTAGTTAATGATTCATACATAAGTAAAAATGATTTAATTTGTTCTATTGCCTGTTCACTGTAGTTATTGGTACGAAACCCTAATTGTGCGAGAACAACTCGTTTTTGGTTGATTTTTTACAATTTGACATTTTTGTAATTAGAAGTAGCAAGCCAATTACTTAATTCCTTTTAGAGATGTCACGAGTGAAGCACTTCATTGAAATTAGAAAAGATGACTAGTGCAGATCCTCAGTTTTGTTGGGCAACCAAAGACCTAATGGTTATGCATAGGAAATTACAACATTCAACCAATTCCTGCTGTTGACTGATTGATTAATAATCTCGCTGATTAATTAAAAGCATATAACAGTATAATCACATAGCATTTGTTTTGTATCGCATGCAGACTCATGTAAATTTCAATTCATAGTAAACAATGAAAAATGACAAAAATCGAAAAATATTTCAAAACAACTCGTTACAAAAATTATACCACTTATTCGAGCATTTTCAAACCAAATTATTTAGGCTGGTTAAAAATGTTATTTTTTATGTGCCCGATTTCAGTCTTTACGTATTGAATCATATAAAGGAGCTTCGCCCCTTCAATCAAATTTATACAACATTCTTATAATTTTGCTGTTATTCTAAATTTACACACAATAAGAGAGCACATATAATGTGGTAGAGGTCATAATTTCCAATGCGAAATATGCAAATAAAACGGTCATTTAAGTATTTAGTACATTTGACGCTTTAAAAAATGTTTATACCATTTTTACACCCTGATGATTTCATGTGAATGGAAGGATACATTTAATTTAAAGTACTAAGAAGTGGGCTCATCTTAAATATTTATTAAAAATTCACGTCATTATTTAAATAGTAACCGCAGAATATTATTCTTTTGTTTCAAAATTCTGATGATTTCTTTTTTTATTGATTTCCTTCCTGACATTGGTCAAAAATTCTAACAACTCAACAAATTTTCCCACATTTGAAATTTACGTAGACGAAGCGCAGGTGACGCTTGTTATTTAATAAAATTATGAATTTCTACAAAGGAATTTTTGGGTTTTCTCTAATAACCTTTAAATATTCATTTAACGTGTTATTAATCAGTACAGCAATTTGCGTGCCATAGAAAAATTATATTGTCTTTAATATGAGTTGAGATGACAATTAGGAAATGCAGTTATCGCAGCAAAACGAGTTAGTTATAGGCGATATTTATGTATAATAATGCAGTTTACATATCAAGATTTTATTTTTTTTTAATTCCTAGCGAAATAATTGTCCTTTCTAATGCATTTTTATGCAGATTTATTTTACTGGATATTGCGAAGCGCGAACTTGGTCACTGGATATTAAAAAGAAATTTGTGATCTAATACTAGATGTAACCTAGTTAGCACATGTGTATTTTCACCCAACATTTATCTGCGATTGATATAAATCAGTGGCTAAAAATACATTTAAATTTATAATCAGACTGGAAATTGAAAATAATACGTTCAATTTTAGAATATTTAAGGCAGTTCAGAGCGAAAAACTTTAAATATATTCAAATTAATGCGGAAATATCAATGTTTTATATTTAAATTACATTCAACCCCCGTTTGCACGCACTGTTCATACCACGTGGATCAGTTTTACAGGAATGAACAGCTGCTTGTATAACAATAGAACGAAAATGTTAGTAAGAAAAATTGGTTCATTGACGAAAGTAATATTGGGAACCCAATAAAATATGAAATTGTAATGGCATCCGCATGGAATTCTGAGAAATCTCGACAACAAACACCGAGATTTTTTCAAAATTTCAGGAGTAAAATTTAAAATTTCGAAATGGAAGTCCAAGCTCACACTTTAAACTCAAATTTCCGTCTTGGTTCCCCAAACGAGATCAAAGACGAAAGAATTTGGAGAATAAAGCTGGAGTAGGGCATTTACACAAAACCTAAAAACCACGATGTTGTATTATTTGATGAAAATTGTGAAGTCACCCTCAAAATCTGAAGTTTGAACTTTTTTACCCCATAATTTTAGGAAGAAAAAATTCGATATAAAAATCGGAATTTGGAAAAAATTATTGAAATTTATATAAAAATTGAATTGTAAGGATTAAGCGCAAAAAAATTTCCACTAATATTTTTGAAACAACAGAAGATATTTTTAAAGACTCTGTGTTAAAAAATTTTAGAGTTTTAATTTGAAATTTCAAAAAAAAAAAGGTACAAAAAAGGTACGAAATTTTGAAAGAATAAAACCTAGAAAAGAAGCACAATATTGGGGCTAAAATAAAATTTAAAAAAAAGTAAAAACATTGTAAACCTAAATATTTGGATTTTTTTTAAATATACAGGGTGAATCAAATTTGATTTCCACTATAGGGATCTCGTAAACTATTAGAGATACAAGAAAGCTTAAATCAACAAAGTAGTGCAGAATTTAATGCCAAATATTATTCCGCTAAGAAAACAATTGCATTTTAATTCGTCTTGGTTTTATTTGGAAAAAACTGAAAATCGCCATTTTTAAAAATCAACTGTTTGAAGTCCGATTGAAAAAATTTAAAAACTGTAATTAGTTGTTTTTTGAGGCCTTTTCATTGGTGTGCGTTAACTTTTTCTAAATTTAAATGTTGCCGGGAAAATTATGTCAACTTTGTTATTTCTTATGAACGCCGTATTGGATTTTATTATTTTCAAATTTGGCATATTTTTCTGATTAATTTAATATATGACATGCCATACTTGAAATGTCGCAAAGTGGGTTAAATCAACCAATTTTTTATTTTTAAACAAAAAAATTATAGTAGGCGACGTAAGTGCCATAACTGTTAATAATAAAAATACAATAGGTACCTTATTAAGTAACAATAATTATTAAAAAACTAAAAATATTGTAACAAACACAATGGCGTAATTCTATGAAAAAGTGTAGATGTGTTAAAAATTTTGTCGGCAATTTTTACAAAAATTCTTTTGACATTGAATACTTATTTGTGTAACGTGCAATATCTGACAATCTAACATTAGAAATAATTCATATATTTATACACATTATCCGTCTTAAAATATTTAACTTCTAGAGAAGTCTAGAACCTACATTTGCGTATGAGTCAAGGAAAAGTCTTCCTTAGTAAAGCCCTTAGAATGTTCTGAGAATTGTGCAATTTAAAGGGAATCATGCACGTTACGATTATTAATAAATATTTCAATACTATACAGTTTGTTATAATATTTTTGGTTCTTTAATAATAATTATTCCTTTTTTAAGAACTTTTTTTATTATTAAAAGTTATGGCACTTGCATCGGCTACTATAATTTTTTTGTTTAAAAATAAAAATTTAGTTCATTGAACCAACTTTACCACATTTAAAGTATGGCATGTCATATATCAAATTATTCAGAAAAATATGCCAAATTCGAAAATAATAAAATCGAATATGGCTTCTATAAGAAATAACGAAGCTGACATAATTTTCTCGGAAACAGTTAAATTTAGAAACAAAAATTGTACACCACTGAAAAGGCCTTAAAAAACAACTAATTACATTTTTTTAATTTTTTTAAACGGACTTGAATTAAACAAGTTACAGTTGATTTTTAAAAATGGCGATTTTCAGTTTCTTCTGAATAAAATCAAGACAAATTGAAATTTAATTGTTTTCTCAGTGGAATCATGTTAGGCATTAAATTCTGCACTATTTTTCCCATTTAAGCTTCCTTGTATCTCCAATGGTTTACGAGATCATTGTAATGGAAATCAAATTTGGTTCAACTTGTATATCGCCAAAGCACCAATTTTTTTCTCATATTTCACCCATTTCCCGAAATTTGGATCTTTTAATAGAAATATTTTGACTGTTTTTTTTTTAAATTCAGCTTTTTTTAATTTTTTTTGACTCGACCCTTTCATAATTTCGTCTTTTTTTGGGAATTTTAATTTTTTTCTAAATTTCGACCTTTTTCTTGGCATTTTCACTTTTTTCTCAATTTTTATTTTTTTTAAATAAAATTTTTGACTTAGTTCTTAAGATGCGAGTTGTCCACAATTTTTTCCTTAAATCAACCTTTCATATTTCTGTACATTAAAATTTACAATTTTTTCAATTTTCCTTCGAACCTCGTATCTATCAAAATTTCGATTTATTTTATCAAAATTCGCTTTTTCTTCGAATCTATTCTGAATTTTTTCTCTAAATTTTGAGTTTAAAATCAGAATCAAACAAAAATGTAGTAAAATTTCAAGTTTTACTCGGAGAAATAAATCAAAATTTCGAGAAAAATCCGAAATATACGTATAGAAAAACTCAAAAGAAATTATAATAAAATGTTGAAAGACATTTAAGGATTTCGAAATTAAGTTGAAATGCCAAGAAAAATTTAGCTCTCCAGATAAAAAGTAGAAATCTAAATAATAGGATAAAAATATTTAATATAGCTCTAGAAAAAGAAGAAAAAAAATCTAGAAAAAATTATGTTTAAAATCTTTTTTTTTTGGTGGAACGGACTGGTCCTTAGTTATCTTCAAAAATTGAAATACAAACATTAAAATTGTGCCCTGAAACCAAGGAAGATTAAAAAACACAACAAAGGTTGCTCTAAAGCGTTTCGACAGTCAAGCTAGTATCTCTCTGAAGATGATAGCTTGGCTGTCGAATCGCGTTAGAGCAACCTTTGTTGTGTTTTTTAATCTTTCTTGGTTTCAGGTGACATTTTTTGTATTTCAATTTAAAATCTTCAAAAAAAATTAAAAATTGCGAATTAAAACTATTAAGTTTTGAGAAAAAAATCAAAATTCCTCTAGGCACGTGAAATTGTAACCAAATGTTTGAGTTAAAGGTCAAAAATTTTTATAAAAAAAGTAAAACTAAAACATTTAAAATCTCCTAAAAAAATCGACATTTTTAATTATTAAAATGAAATAAAAAAAATGAAGCAGTTCTAGGGACTACTGACAAAAGTGAAAACTTAAAATTATAACTATAAACTAAATATTAAACAGCAAATCAGGACTTCTTTCAATTCCAGCTTTAAAGTTACAATTTAATTCACATTTCCATTTTTATCATAAAATTCCTAAAAAATTTTGGTTTTTTGAGCAAACTTTTAAAAAGAATTTTCACATTAAAGTACGTACTTTGAAAATTATAAATTTCAAGTGTTTTTTCTCCGTTCCATATAAAATTCCGTGTTATTAATTTTCTCAAAATTTCATCGTTTAGACTTAAAAATTACTTTTTTCCTGTATCTCTCTAAAGATTATAGCTTGGCTATCGAAACGTGTTAAAGCAACCTTTGTTGTGTTTTTTAATCTTTCTTGGTTGCAGGGGACAAGATTTGTATTTCGATTTTTGAAGATAACCAAGGACCAGTCCGTTCCATTAAAATGTGAAAATTACTGATTTTTTTAAACTTATTATTGATTTTTTTAAATATTGACACTACACAAAATATCGATTTTTTGTAGTCAGTTGGAAATTTTGACAGAAAAGTTTAAGCTTTCATATCGATATTTAAAGGAAAAAGAAGTTTTAAGATTCTTTTTTATATTTTTCTCCAAAACTAAGACTTTTTTGAATTTCTGTTAAATTTCGACTCATTCAATGTGAAATTACTTTTTCCTGCAACATTTAAGTTAAAATTTGGTGATTAAATTCAAAATTTCAAAAAACAATTTTAACATTTTGAAATTAGATTCGAATATTCAACTATAAATTCAAAATTTTGAAAAACATAGAAATATCAAGTTTTGAAATTAAGTAATTAAAATTCTAGAAAAATAGGTCAAAATTACGAAAAACTTCAAATTGTTTCGAATGTTTATAAATGTTTTAAATTTTTTTAGAAACATCGATCGTTTTTCTGATTCAAATTTAAATAGAATTTCCTGTTGTTTTAAATTTTAACCGAAATGATGAGAATAAGGTCGAAATATTCGGACAAAAGCTATTGTTCCAAGAAACAGATTTTTGGAATGAAATTCGAAATTTCGATTGATTTAAAATTTCGTGATAAACAAAATTGGGAATTAAACTCCAGAGCGTAAGGTCGGCGGTTAGGAAAAAAGTCAAAATTTCGATTGAATATTAAGCTAAAATTAAAAATATATATGTAATTCAAGACATGTCAATAAGGATTCAAAAAATGGAAGAGAATAATCTCAAAATGTTTTTTTTAATGCTAACTTTAAATTTCGAGAAAAAAGTCAAAATCCTAAAATTTCGCGAAACGTTTTTAGTTTAGGGAAAAGTGGAAATTTTGAGAAAAAACTCGAAACAGGCTTAAACGAATTTCTATATTTTTTTTAATTTTGAGGAAAGCTGTTTTTTGCAAAATTTCGATTCTGGCAGATTTAAACTTGACATTTTATTGTTTTTTTTTTGTTTCAAATTTAAATTTAAGAACTTCGATTTTTGAAAACAACATTTCCAGAACGTAGTAAAAATGGCAAGATTAAATCCCGATTTTTTCTCAGATTCCTTTTCTTAAAATTTCAACTATAAAATGGAAAATTTGGTATTAAAGTCTAAAAAAAATTTAAGTTTGTTAAAAAAATCAAAATTTCTAGAAAAAAATCGAAATCGAGAAAGCTGAAAATTCAGATTTAGAGTCGAAACTAGTTGAAGTGATATACAGTTCTACCATTTTATTTTTTTATCTAGACTTTTTATCTCATCTTGTATTACATCATGACTTTCTATCATACTTTTTTGCGGAATTAAAAAAATAAACAGTAATTAATTCTTTAAATAAAACAAAAGCGAAACCCATCCAATACGACATTTACACCCAATTAACCACAAAAAAATTCACTGGATGCACGTATACAATACAACAATGAAATGACATATACATAAATGCATAAGTATTCATTTACTTTAACATAAGCGCCCGCCGCAAACACTTTCGCCGTGTAATTCGTGCGAGTTCAATTCAGTCAGGCCAGTAGTGCGGTGGGTGCTCCAGGGAAGCGAGTTTCAGGCACGATTTCAGGATGTCTTCGGACGCTGCAGAAAAATCCCTTTCGACGAAGAGAGATGTTGAGTGGTTTTACGTGATGCTGCATATACAGTTAATTATTGGAGCAGTCGGTGGACTATATATAGCAGTATTTGACGCTTATTGGAGCACACTTTTTTTCAGTAAGTTCAATTTTTTCTATTATGGGGGATTGCGAAATTTTCGAAGTTTGCAAAAATTTAGAAAACACTGCAGCTTGTTGTCGAATGATTTATTTAACACATTGAGGGAAGTCTAACATTTCCAACAGAAATTAAAAAAAATATATTGCTGGAGGTGAACATATACCGTGCCTAATGAAAATGTAACATTACTAGAATTTTTTTTCAAAAACATCGATTTTCTTTAGGTGGTATACGTTAAAAAAAGTGTTTGTAAATGCCGAAACTTCGCCCAAGTTTTCTGAAAATTCAGAGTTTAAACTTTAACTGTTTCATAAACGACTTACCCTTAAAAAATATTAGTACTATTTTTTTTTAAATATCGATTCTTTTTTTTGTTTTAGTTTCAATTTCTATATTTATTGTGTGGCTATATTTATTTTTTTAAACATCGGGCTTTTCGTATCTTAAAATCTACCTTAACATTCCAAATTTACATTTTGTTAATTTTTCCCCCAGAACAGTGATGGACAAATTTTTTGGGAGCGGGTCCAAAATTAAAACAAAAGATATTGCGAGCCAATATGGTTTAAGAACAGATACAAATAATAATGCAAAGGCGTGCTCTCGAAGAAAGCTATGAAAGCAGTTCCTCAGTTTTCTCAGTTTATTTTGCAAAATAGTTTTGTCGTTAAATTTGAATTTTTCCGAAAATTTAAATATTTTATCCAAATTTCCTAATTTAAAGTAGTTCATTGGCAGTGAGCGTAGCAAAATGTTTTTATAATGTTCGGTTTTCGCTGCATATAATAAGGCGTAAGCACCAGACTCCTACGATTACTTGACTTTTAGCATAGACTGTATGCGTGGATACAATAACACAAATCTCTTGCCCTAGATTTTCTAAGCTGACAACACTAATAAGTGCTTATTCGACGGACTTTTGCGACATAGTTAAAGCAAAAAGCTTAACTGTAGTATCAGAGCTGCTAAATTGCCATTATTTCAAGATGATTCCCTAACATGTGAAGAGAATCATCGAAATTCCTCGGGATGTATAATTTCGTTTAGTTATGCGATACAGCTTTAGTCAAAGGTGCCTAGAACGAGTAGTAGAGCTGCTATGTTGCCATTACTTTAAGATGTTTCCCTAACGTGCGGAGTGAAGCATCGCAAAGCGCTACCGCTAGAAATCCTCATATTGTTCTCTTTCATTCACAATATCTACCTGCATAATATATTACTTCTTTATCAACAGCTACAGAAAGATTTGACCGCAATAAATTGAAATATCTTTGACGATGTTCTTTCGCCTGTACCTTACATATTAGAAATCGTAATTTTGATATTAAATATCTCTGCTTAAGCACCGGCACGGGTCTTCTTATTTTGCAGGTATATAGGTAACATTGTTGGTAATATTTAACAGAAATTTAAAGAAAATTTACAGTAAAGCAACGTTGAACGACCTTAGATTGAATGTTTTTTGCTTTTTTCCAATAACGTTGACTTTTTGTCAAAAATTTGACCATGATATAGAAATTTCAATTTTTCTAGAAAAATTGAGTTTAGAAATCAAATTTTCGTTTTCTCTTTTCCCCAAAATTTTAATTGTAACCACATAATTTGATTTTTTTAAAGTTCGATTGCGAATTCTAAACGTTCACTTTTCCCAGTTCTTAATTTATGTTAAACTATTATTTTTACGATACGTCGAAGTTTTCAAACTGTCTACTCTAGAATTTTTCTTGTACATTTAAAATTGTTGCATAAATTTCCTAACATTTTGACTTCAAAATAGAAATTTAGCCATTTTTTTGAAAATTTCAAGTGAAATATCGCTATTTCTAATTTCTTCTAAAAAATTCAAATTTCAAAGCATAAATCAATAATAAAAAGGTAGAATATGTCCTGGGCTGTAATAGTGCAATCTTCTAAACCTCTGTAGTTTCTTTCATAAACCGATAGATGGCGCTGTACTTAGAAATCACACAGGCGAAGTCTGTTAATTTAGAAGTGAATACTGGCCGAACATTTGCTGGCATTCGAGTTGGATATGCCAAACTGATGAGATCGTTTCAAAACTGAATACGATAAATGTCCTTTGCTTTAGAATTTTCTAGTCAGACTCGAAATTTTGAGATTATTTACGAAATACAACATTTTTGGAACAAACTTGAAATGTCTTGCTTCCAAAGCTTCAAGTTTTTGCATGTCCAAAATTTTCTTTTTTTAGTATTTTTTCTAAGGCTTTCAACGCGACAATTTTTCAGATTTTTTTGACTTTAAGGGTAAAATTTTCGCTTTCACTAAAATATTTCATAAAACGTAGAATTTAATTTAAAAATTTCGATTTTCCATTTGAAATAATACCTTCGCCTTCCTTGGAATTTTATATTAAAACTCGAGTTCCTTTTTATCTATTGTTATAAAAATTTTAGTTGAAACTGGAAACTTTCAAATTTATTCCTAAATTTCTACTTCAAAATCGAAATTTCGATATATTTAGAAATTTTTTCGTTGACTTGGAAATCGTAACTCTTTCCTTGAACATTTCGGTTTAAAATTTGAAATTACATTTTTTCTAGAATATGCCACTTTGTATTTTAAATCATTTTAATTTAAAAACTTTGAATTTTTACTCAACATATCTATTCAATCTCCAAATTTGAGTTTAAGTTTCAAAAAAATATTATTGAGTTTCAATTCGAAGTCTCAGGAAAAAAGTTTAAATTTCAAAAGAAAAATTCAACATTTTTAAAAAAGGTATAAAATTTGATTGAGTCAAAACTTTGGAACAACAGAATTTATTAATAAAAATTCTCCACCATTTGGTATCTAGTTTTTAATTTTCGAATGAAACTTTGAATATTTGAATATATATTGATGTATATAAATTTTTAGAATTTTATTTGCACACATTTTCGAGTTTTTTTGTTCAAAATTTTGACTTCTCAAGTCTCTCGAGTGTAAACTTGACCTCAATTTTTTTTTAATTTTGTGTTTTAATTTGAAAACTTAAAAAAAAAGTAGAAATTTCAAGAGAAAAAAAAATAAAACATTTCAGAAACTTTCTAACTCTTAATAAAGACGGAAATTTTACAAGAAAAACTAAATAACGTATTTAAAAATTTTGATTTTAACTAACCACTTTCTTATATTTTAAGTTTTCAAAATTTGTGTAAAAAGGCAAATAATTTGAATGTTTAGTTTTTAATTTTTCAATTCCATAATGTTTCAATAAATTTCAATTTTTCTAGGAATTTTATGTTTTTCTCAAACTTTGATGTTAAAACTTAAATTTCACTTTTATGAATGTTACGGTTTTCTGGAAATTTGAACTTTTTTCTTAAAATTTCCAATTCTAAATTTTTAATTATAATTGAATACTACTTATTACTTCTTCTTCTCTTCTTCTTCTTTAGCCCGTTCTCATCCATTCCTGGACATAAACATACTTCATGTTTTTCCACCGCTCTCTATCTTGAGCATCCAATATCTAGTTTTTGTCAGCTCGCTTCAGAATATCGATGTTGATGGAGAGATTACTTAATACAAATATTAAGACTACTTACCACAAATATTAAGATTAAAGCCGATATTTCTAGTACCAAAGTGGAAATTACAACCAGGTTATATACGATGTAACTAAAGTTACAAAGATCACTAGTAGTGAGGTTGTATCTTGTATTATGGGTTGCGTAACAACATTCATTAAATACAAACACCTTTGGCTTGACTGGCGTAACAAATAATGTCAATTAAATGTTCTTCAATGAAACTATCGAATGTGACACAGTTGAAAATATCCACAACCAACATCCACAAATCGGTTTCGGCCTTGGGTTCTTCAATATGGTACGGTTCCTATAAACATTTCCAACTTGTAGCCATTAGGCAGCCACATAAGTACTCAAGAGAGATGAATTACATTAAGTGAACATTTTTGTTATATGCTTGCCTTATTACCGAAGAAGATTTACCCTTTTTTACTACATGGTAACTACTGAATTTAGTTTAGTACTTTAGTACTTTGGTTCAACATTTCTCAAACTTTTTTAGCCAGCGGACTACTTATTTTTGTGACCCACTAAAAGAACTTTTTTTAACTACTTTGTAATAATAATAACAATAATAGGATAAATAAAATACTAATAGGCTAAATAAAATGCGAGTTTTCATTTACGAGTATTAGGGAGAAAATTCCGCCAGCCAGTATTTTATTTTCTTGGCCCTATATCGAGTTACCATTTAGGAAATGCTGCTTTAGTCGAAATTTCGAGATAAAAGTCGAAATTTCGAAATTAAAGTTGAAGCTTTTTAGTTAATTAATAATTAAATACCAGTTTCGTAATCTGGAATGAACTAATATTTTTCTGGTCAGATTCAACCTTGTTACATGTAAACGAATACAAACACTAGAAATATTAGTGCCTATTGTTTGACATTTGTTGATCAGTGTAATCAATAATGCAGTTTTGTTGGTATATCACTCCATAAATAAGTAACTCAGTTTTGGAGTTATTAAAATAGTTTTATGTTTGTCTAACTCATTAACAATCGTTTATGTTAATGGCAGTTTTGTCTAACGTTCACCGTAATTTCCAAATCATGCCTCGAAGAGTGAGACTAAGTGGAAATTACAAAATTTCCGCCAATGATGACTTACTGATCGATATTGAGGTCATGTAATCATAATTACTTTCCATTTTTGTTATTTACCGCTACATAAGTAAAGCACAAGAGAAATTGTCCGAACGAACAATAAGATAAATAAAAAGTACCTTGTTTAGCTCTTTACGACATCAGTTACGACATCTCGTCCGTAATTTCGGCGTAAATCAATTTCATCGCACGCGCAAAAATGCAAGTAAATTAAGTTTTTAATGATGTGCAATTAAACGGCAGAAAGATGTTCACATTTAATTTGTAGTTGCAATAACTCAAAGTTGAATAATAATCATGTCAACGGTTGCTTATGGATAAATTAATCATTGTGAGTGATTATTTGTTGATTGCAATAGGTTACTGGTTCTAAATATCGCTTTGATGGTAGACAATAATACCTAACATTGTTAGGGCAAATTTGACTTAAGTACGAAACGTGATTATCCAAAATGAAAACTAATAGTGAATTTAAAAATTAGTGCTATCTAATAAGTATTTAAATATAAAAATGTGCTGTCGAGAATAAAATCATATTGACCAGGGATGTATTTAGCGATAATTCCTCATAGAAGATTTCAAAAAAATATATTTGATGAATTTCTATAATTTTGGTAGATAGGACTGGTCCTTGGTTATCTTCAAAATTTAAAACACAAATCTTCTCCCCTGAAACCAAGAAAGATTTGTATTTCAATTTTTGATCAAGCACCAGTCCGTTCCACCAAAATTTTAGGTTAGAATTTTTAAAAAGAAGTTGAAATTTCCAGCTTGAACTTGTTTATACTTTTTTGTGGAATTTAAATCCTAAAGCTTCAAAATTCCAAATTTCAGGAAATAAAATGGAAAGCTTGACTTCAAATTCAAGATTTTGTATTCGTCTCTTAAAACTTCGAATTTTTGGTCAGAATATTAAATTCAGTCTGAAAATTTCTCAAAATATTAGCTTCAATATCAAAATTTTGACTTAAATCTCCAAATGTCGTGTTCAAAATTTTTGATTCGAGGGCATAATAAGGTTATCCTTTGCGAATGGAAATTACTTATAAAAAATATCTAATTTCTAGTTTACAGTCCAGTTCAAAGAATTTTTTCCTGGACACTCAACTTTAATTTCAAATTTCGACCTTTGTCTCGGTATTTTTGGAAAAAAAATCTAGTTGCAATCTGAATAATGGAACTTTCGAGTAAGTTGAAATAAAAAAGATATCTAATTTCAATACTTGACAGCCTCAAAGAACGTCAAAATTTGAATTGAAAAAAAAATCGAAAATTCTAAGCTTTCTCATAATAAATATTTATGAAAATAATTAGAACTTTCTATAAACTTGATTCGATTATTTATTCAAAATTTCCAGTTTTTCTTTAAATAATTTTTTTAGCAGTTTCACAATGTCGACTTTTTTCTTGAAAATTCAAGAAACATGAAAGAAAATTTCTAACTTGTTACTGTGAATGTCGACTTTTGCCAAAAAGTTCGACATTCTGTCGTATTTAAAGTAGAAATAAAAAAAACTATTACAACTTTCCAATTTAAATTTGAAACTAAAAGAAAAGGTCGAAATCACTAGAAAGAATTCGAAAAATATTTAAATAAAATTCTATTTATTTTCAATTTTCAATTTTTTCATCTAGTTTCTTCTAGTTTCTTTAACTTGAAGTCGAAAACTCTGTATTTTTTTTTAAATTTAGAATAAACGAAAGTTGAACATTCTAATTTGATTTGAAAAGGTTAAAGCTCTGTCTTAAAATTTAATCACGAAATTTCAATTTTAATGCTGAAAAAAAGTAACTTTTAGTTTAAATTTCAAATTTGAATAAACAGGTTTTGAAAAAAAGATCTCATCTAAATCAAAGAATGAGTTTCTGCTTTCTTTAGATATTTTGAAATTTCGCACTCTAAATACTGAACAACGTAGCCCTAAACAGATGGGTCAAAAAAAAGAAATATTGCACTTATATACGCAGATGAGCATTAAGAAGAGATTTTTCAAAATTCAGTCCCAAAGGGGGTGAACATGTGTATTAAATTTCTCATATGATGAATCAATCTCTGGGTTGCATGCTCTTAACACATAAATGATGACACGACCCAAGAGCCTGACAAAAACACTGTAATTATTTACTTTGGTAAGCACGATTCTTCTCAGACAACATTCACAACGCAGGATGATTCCCTCGCTTTTGCAATTATGTTTAAGCTTCAGGCTTAGACGCTTACCTGGGGCTGGTAAACGAGAAAATTGTCGATGGTTTTTCACAAAGCTTTTGGTTTCAATTTTTTTCCTGCAGGAATTCTGATGTGCTGTGCAATGTTTCCATGATCAATTCTGGCTGATGTTGTGGTTTTAATTTTTTTTAGAAGCGTTTGTGTGTAGTGCGATGTTTCCTAATTGAATTTTAGCTGAAGTGATTGTTTTTTTATCAATCAAAATATAAATTCATATCTTCTAGCTAAATCTAATCACTTTCATATGACCTTATTGTCAATACGTATACATTTTATTTAAAGGTTGATGTCCAAGTTGACGTTATGGTATATTAGGTTAATTTCCCAGACAAATGACCAATTAAATGTTCTGTAATTAAACAGTTAAACGTGTTCAAAATTAAAAATAAGTGCAACCGCAACCAGACAACTCAGACAAAGTTACTAGTAAATCCAAAATCTTTTAACTTGCTAATATTTAAGTGAGGATTCTAGGAAAAGTACTCTCATTGCTTGCATAAAAAACATGTTTGCTTATACTTATACCACATATATTAACATTAGAGATAATATTTTTTTATACCAATTTTGAAAAACAAATCTTGTCACATAAAACCAAGAAAGAGATCTTTTCTGGTTTCAGGGGACAATATTTGTTTTTCAATTTTTGATGATAACCACGGACCAGGCCTTTCCACCAAATACCAGTTTTATTTGAAGCTAAGTCGATGTCATGAGCATGCATGGTTGCTTCCATCCTTTTTTTAACAAATTGTCCATTAATGTTATATCAATTGTTGACGCAAACAGATTATTATTGCCTATGTTTATATTGGCTTACAAAATATTAGCAAATAAATTAGAAATCAAATCAATTTTATGACGATATAATTGTTATAACTCCAGTGAAAAGCATTTATTATTATTAGTTGCTTCTTTCTCTTTACGAGGTGTTAATTAATAAATAAGAAAACTCCACAATGCAAATGTACAACAACAACTAGCTAAATCTTTCTGCTAATACATATAATATGACCTAAACTGCTCTAAACATTAGCAATGGATCCAGCGGAACATAGGTAGCTGAACTATATACCAACACTTGAGGGGTTAGAGCAAAAAGGGTATATGTACGTTCTACCTAGTTTTGAGAAATTGGTTCCTAAAGTTTATTGTTTTTTGAAAATTTCGTAATAACGGCACAAGTTTTTAGTAAAATAAATTATATAAAAAGATAACGTATAATGTTATTAGTAAAATCATTATAATCGAAAAAAGTATATTTTTGCAGAAAACCAAATTTGAAATATTTATACCCTCTTTGTACAAATATATTTAATATATTTATTCATTTCAATGATTGTATTATTGAAACACATGCAGTTCTAACAAAAAATATTTATTGGCGAAAAAATAACAATCATGGTTTTTAGTCAGAACTTATGTGATCGTCATCGATGTGAATTTCGTTGCCGGACTCTTCATGATCCTCTCGAGTGGTGCTGGGTTCAGGTCTCAATGTTGGTTTACTTCCTTTTGTTTTTTTTTGGGATCTTTCTTATGGTTCATGTTTGTGTAAAATAAATGGTAGACTGGGGGTATATAATCTAAAAGGCTCTATAGATTTTTCCATTTTTCAAATTTAATTGGAACTAAACTTGTATACAACTGTGTAAATGCGTTATTAAACAAATAAGATGGGTGTCTAGTAAAACAATATACATTTCAAGAATGGATAAAGATTACTAAAGACCAGTGGCGGCTGGCGTACAGGCACTGTGGAACTGCCGCACCCCCAAATTCGCTTACGAGTTTTTTTTCTCAAAATTTTCTGAACACTTTTCATTATACAATTTTTTGTAGAAATTTTAAATTTTCTCTGACTACTTTTTACAGAAATTTTAGGTTTCTTTCACGAATTTTTGGTGGAACGGACTGGTCCTTGGTTATCTTTAAAAATTGAAATACAGAACTTGTCTCCTAAAACCAAGAAAGGTTAATCTTTCTTGGTTTCAGGGGGCAAGTTCTGTATTTCAATTTTTCTTTCACAAAGTTACGACATTTAAAAACCTATTTTATTTTTAATTTTGATCAAAATCACATTTTCCAAAACTAATTTTTGTAAAAGTTTTGAGGACTAATGAATATTTCGAGCAAGAATTAAAATGTTAAGAAAAATACTTAAATTTCTTTGAAAATGTCCACATTTTGAGCAAATAATTACAATTTCAAGAAAAATCTAAATTCAACTCATCTCGCATTTTACTATTTCTCTAAAAAATAAGTTAATACAGTATTTTCGAATTTTTACATCAAATCTCATTTTGTATAAAAATTGTGAGCTTTTTTCAGATATTTCGATTTTTTTTGGAAAGTTTCCATTTTTCCTAAATATTTTATAAAAATAAACTTTCTCGAAATTTCCATTTTTCCTGAAAGTGTTATTCTTAAAATTTCTTCTAGAAATTACAATTTCTCCAGATTTTTTTTATGTTCCTCTAATTTGCTTTAAGAATGTCAAGTTTTTTCACGACACTTTGACCATTTAAAGTTCATTTTATTTTGTAGCTTTGGCAAAAAATGTTTAGGAAAAACCCTGAAAGCTCTATAAAAATTTGAACATTTTAGGAATGGCAAAAAATTTTGACTTTTTTGTAAAGATATTTCAATTTTTTTCCGAATCTCGATTTTGTTCGCTACAAAATTTTGCTTTTTTTTCTTATGAAATTTGTGTTTTTCTCTAAACATTTTATACAAAGAATTTTTTTTGAAATTTCGATTTTTCCAGTAGATTTTGTTTTTAAAATATTTTTTCTTATAGAAATTTTGATTTCTCTCTAATTTGTTTTGGAAATTTAAAAGCTTTTTAAAAACATTTTAACATTTTAAAGTTCATTTTATTTTGTAACTTTGATAAGAAACTGAAAATAAACTTCAAATCTGCATAAAAATAACGAAACTCTGGGAAAATTATTGAAATTTCAAGAAAAAATGAAACGATTTGATATTTCTCTAAAAAATTCCTACTAGTGTATGACCAAAGAAAATTCTGAATCAGAATTTCCAATTTTTTTAGAAATCTTAAATTTATTCTTGAAATTCACAGGTTCGAATTTAAAATTAAAATTTTAAAAATTAAACTCAAAATTTTAAGAGAAAGCAGATCATATTTCTAGAAAAAGTTGAAATTTGTCATTTATAAATAACATTAAAAAAATAAGTTTCGTAATTAGAGAAAAAAAATTTTTTTGAAATAAATTAATTGTCAAAAATATTTTTATAATTTCGACTTTTAAAGTGGAAATTATTAAAATTTTTGAGAAAAAGAGTCAACATTTCTAGAAGAGTCTCAACATTTCGAAATTAAAATTAATCTAAGTGTTGAAAAAAATTCATTAACAATTTACTGTTCTAGTTTAATTTTTTTCTAGTAATTTTGAAGTTCCAGAGCAATTTCAAAAATTAAATATTTCAGCTTGAAGCCAATTTTTTGTGATTAAAATTCAAATTTTGGCAATTTATTTGTACATAAAATGTTTTTTTTGGAAATTTGTTTCAAAATTTTGCACAAGTTTAAAAATAGAAAATTTTGTTATTAATTTTTTTTTAATTCGAGTGTTATTTGGAAATGTTTCTTAAAAAATGTAAATTTAAAAATAAATCTAAAGTTATCGGAAAAAACGAATATTAGAAAAAAGTCAAACTAAAAAATTTTGAAATTTTTATAGAAAGACAAATTTTTAAAAGAAAATGAGGATTTAGAAAAAATTTTCAATTTTTAAAATGGTCGACATTTTTAATAATTTTGGAAATGTAAATAAAAGACGAATTTTTGGAAAATATCAACATTTAAAATAAATTGCAGAGTTCTTAATTAAATTTACAAAATTTTTAAATTTTTAAAATATTGGAGAAAACCCAAAATTATCGAAAAATTCGTAATAATCAAAAAAATTAAAATTTTGACAAGATAAAATTTTCAAAAAAGTCGAAATTTTCAATATTTCAAGTTTAAAAAGAATCTTTTAAGTCGAAGATTTAATTGGAAATGTTTAAAAAAATGTAGAAATAAAATTTTAATAAAAGTTCGAACCCGCCAATACAAAACAAAATTTTGAGAAATTATCGAAATTTTAAAGACTGAGAATTTTTTAAAAGTCTGAATTTTTTAAAAAAAAGTAAATCGAAGATCTTTCACATTAGATCAAAATTGACGAAAAATCTAATATTTCGAGAACAAGTCGCAATTTTAAAAAAACTCAATCTACAACATTGTCTGATTTTGGAGTAGAATTTGACATTTAAAAGACCAAAAATTTTAGGAGAAATGTTGAAATTTCTCTAAAAATAAGAATTAAAATAAAAGTGGAAATTTTTAAAGGTGGACATTTCTTTTAAAAAGTCGAAATTTACAAATAGGTCAGAATTAAAAAAAAATTAAAATTTTGATGTCGACATTTTTATAAAAAATCATAGTTTTCAAATGGTCAAAATTTTAAAGAATTTGATGTTATCAAAAAAGTCGAATCCAGAAAAAAATTCGAAATAATTTTCATAAAAAGTCAACATTTCGAGAAAAATGAGAAATCTGTAAAAAAGTCCAAATTTTCATAAAAAAATTGAATTTTTCAAAATTAATTAAACAGTTAAAATTTAGAGGAGTTTTTAAAAAACTCGAACTTTTCACAAAACGTAAAAAATTCGAAAAAAAAGTCGAAGAAGAAGAGTCCAAATATTGCAAAAATTGAAAATGTTCAAAATTTTAAGAAAAATTTGAAATTCTAAATAAAGTATACAGACATTTTCACGTCAAAATAATTAATTTTCAAAAAAAATACAAAAAAAAACAAGAACACCGATAAGTTTAAATATTTATGAAAATACGGAAATTTTTAAAAGAGTATTTCATAGATTTTTAAGAAAAGTCAATACTTAAAAATAAAATAAAGTCGAGATTACAAAAAAAAATGTAAATTTTGAAGTACGGTCGAAATTTGGAAAAAAATACAACCTCTCAAAAAACGCGACACTATCAAAAGTTTTCATTGTCAAGTTTTCAAAGAAAACTAAAATTTTTGAAAAGTAAGGTTTTGAAAATGTCGAAATTTTGATTTGAAATCTTAAAAATTTTAAAACGCTGAACTTTGTCGCAGCATCGCCATTAGTTTTATCCACGAGCCGCCACTGCTCAAGACTGATTTAAATTCAAAGGAAAACGATTTGAATTCTTGTTCATATCTAAAGTGGGTTATTTTTCTAAACTTAATAGGTCTTCCTTCTGTATCTTTTTTTGGATTTTTTATTAATTTATTTAACTTTTCAAAAGAATAGAACATTTCTTGGGTCATACTATGCACTAAAAATTTTTTGCAAGAACTAGCAATCACTTCTCTCCAATTTTCGGGAATAAAAACTTGGGGATTCTTTTTCTGTACTTTTCAAAATCCCTAACGCACTCGATATATGTGTGGTCACACTCCAGAATTTTATGATGAACTTCTTTTAGGTGGGTGGCTTTTCCTAAAAACATAAACATTTTGGAAACATTTTGTTTTGTCCCCCACATGAGTCACTGTAGGCAATTACTTTAGTGATACTGGATGGCAACAACTTTAAAAAATGTATTAGACAGGAGCCTGTCTCCTGTGACCCTCTGCCAGATATAGTCTCATCCCAGGGATACATATGGGCCCCTCCAGTCATTAAATTATGTATTTAAAATTATACGTCCAAAGTTGCCTCAAATAGAAGACTTTTGGTGTAGTAAGCAGGGGTGTAGGTCAAGTTTGCTGTAAATCAAAACATATAACTACAGTGTCCCTGGAGTCTCTGTTGCTTTCGATATCCATTTTTTTCAAATCACATGCTTTTTGAACTTTTCTGTGAGGTATTCTAAAGATACTTTAGCAGCGTGCATACTCTCTTCATCACCTAAGTGATTTATAATATTCTGTAAGTTGTCACACTTTGAGCAAGTGTCGCTGTGAGGCTTATGAAAACGTAGGTTAAACTTAGTGTTAAAAATATTTCGATTATAGGACAGTTTAACGGCAGGCTTATTAGTTTCATTGCAATATTTTTTATACAACGAGTACACTTTTGCTACACTTAGATCTGAGGATAAGCATCTTCTGTTGATGTTGTCTTTTCGAGAAAAATGACTTGTATTTTGGAAATATCTTTATATGAGAAATAAAAGAGTTTCTAACATTTTCATCAAATTTATTTATACTCGGCATTTTTCCCCGTCTATCATGTCTCACATATACCTAATCTATCGGTTTTAGCTCACACTGTAGTAAAGCGTCTAAAAGTAATGTCAAAAGTTTTCAGAAAAAAACTGTTACATACATTCATTAACATTATTTTTGTTGTGAAATTTCGGCCTTTTTGAGATCCTTGCTTCCTTCTAGCAACTTTTTCTTTTTTAATACAAGATGATAAATACGCTGTCTGTAAATCATAACTAGGTATTTTATAAAATGTTTCAAATAATGCTTGTCTATTAAGGTTAGAAACGTTCTCGTTACATTTGTACCTACAGACATGATTAAAAATTCTTAACTGTTTACTTGGATGCATTACACCGTTGTGTCCTACGTACAATGTCCTTTCTGTTCGTAATCTCTTCTTTTCATTTCTTTTCCATTTACTGGTATTCTGCCTTCTCTCTGCTCTCTTTCTGGTCTTCATTTTCAGTGATACAAACTAAATTTCATTTAGTTTATAGAGTTGATTTGATTTAGCACACAAAAAACAATTTAAACACCCGTTAACAACTCGTTATCAATATCAACACCACCTCATTATGACACTATCTTTAAAATATTAGATGATTGCTGAGTGCAAAACAGGTACAACTGATCTTATACCCTTTTTGCACCAACAGTTTTTCGATAATTGCTGAGTAGATATACCGGGTGTTTTTTTTAGTTGGGAGGTTGCCTTTATATGGAGTATCACTTATTATAATGGCAAACTGATTTTGTCGATATGGCTAATCGGAGCTAAACTACCTTTCAAAAATATTTTCAACTTCCTCCCACTTCCGGTTATACCTGAAGTAGACATCAACTTTTTTATTTTAAATAGCAACCCCCAAATTTTAAATTTTATTTGGATTCTACATAGAAAAATAAGGTAAGTTTATGTATACATGTTTATTGCTATCTTTGGTAGTTTTGAAGATATTTCAATTTTTCGGAAAAAACTGACAGAAAAGAGGGCTATTTTGACTCTTTGTATCTTTTTTATTATTTGCAATAAAAACATGAAATTTGAATTGAAGTCTTGGAATATTATGGAGACTATAATAACGTAATCAAGTTTTACATTTATTTCACAGGGTGATGGAAATTTTATGATGTTTATTGTTTTTGTTTTATTCAAAAAAACTCTGTTTTTTTAAATGGGAACTATGTGTTTTTTAAACATTTTTGATTTCCTCACGTAAAAAGAAGGAAAAAGTTATATGTCTAATTTTTTAAAATTCTGCACCGTTACAGAGATATAATGCAAAATGAAAAAGAAAAATATATCTTTTTTTTCTAGTAGCAACTTGGTAGTAGACAACAAAATGTTCACAAAAAAAACACAACAACAAGGCTTAAAAATTTTAGGGTAAATAACATTTAAAAGATAACCGCACAAGACGAATAAGTTTTTGGCTAATTGTTAGAATACTTACTGAAAAATGTTTAGGTAGCCACGAATGTAAGTTTCGTAAAAATGGTTTTTTAAACAGACTTCTCATTTTTGGAGTAATGAAAATCAACAACAAATGTTCAAAAATATTCGTCCTTTAACTGTTATGCTGTTAGATTAGAGCTCAGGATTTTGAAGCTTTAAATTTTACAATGAAAATTTTTTAGTATTTTTTTACGACTACTGCACGACAAGCATATTGCTAGAAACAATCGGATGTGCTTAAAACCGTTACTCAATTCGAAATCTTAAAATAAGTCTTTAAATGTATTGAAACAGAAGATCGCCCTTGTTGTCCTTGATGTAAATTTTTTGTCAATTATTTTTGTTTCCTGTTACTTATTATGACTAATTCTTTAGGCTAAGTAATATACCTTTTTTTTCTTTTTATGTGAAGAATCCAAAAATAATTAAAAAACATATAGTTCCCATTAAAAAAAAACAGAGTTTTTTTGAATAAAACAAAAACAGTAAAGATTATAAAATTTTCATCACTCTGTATAATAAATGTAAAATCTGTTTACGTTATTATAGCTTTTATAATATTCTGTGACTTCAACCAAAATTTCGTGTTTTTACTGCAAATAATAAAAAAGATACAAAGAGACAAAATTACCCTCTTTTCTGTCATTTTTTTTCGAAAAATTGAAATATCTTTAAAACAATCAAAGGTAGCGATAAACATGTATACATAAACTCACCTTATTTTTTTACGTAAAATCCAAATAAAATATAAAATTTGTGGGTTGTTATTTAAAATAAGAAAGTTGATGTCTACTTCCGGTATAATCGGTAGTGGAGGGAAGTTGAAAACATTTTTAGAAGATAGTTTAACCCCGATTAGCCCCATCGACAAAATCAGTTTGCCTTTATAATAAGTAGTACTCCATATAAAGGTAACTTCCCAATTAAAAAAAAAAAAACACCCGATATATACTGATTCAAACATGACACCGCTAGTACTCGCCAAATGTACTTACAACCTTTTTGCTCAAAACGAATACATGCTTAAGTCTTGGTATTTACAAATATCTCAAAAAACAAGAAAATGTCACTTATAACCTTTTTGCTCTAACCCCTTCATTTGATCCACTGATATTTAGCAAAAATATGTCACAAATCGATAGTTGGCTCTATACTCGGAAATAACATAGACGAAGTCCATTAATTTCATAGTGCTTACTTGCAGCCCAAACATTTGTCAGAATCAAGTTAGGTAAGCCAAGCTGACGAGATCTAATAAGATCAAAATTGGTACTTGGTTCTCAAACTCTGCTTCATAGTATCGCTGGCAGTTGATAAAAAATTGTTGACTAAAAAAGGATATTTAAAATACGCAAGATTTCATTGCAATTGCGAGTTCACAGGATACTGTCGAAAAACTGGAGAATGCATAAAATGCAGGATATCTGGCAACCCTGGTACTGTACAATCTTTTACTAGATTTTGAGTTTACGAGAAACATAAAGAAATTAATTAGCACTTATGCGATAGGATTTCAGCGGCGGAATTTTAGCCAAAACGGCCAAAGGTATATAGAAGTAGCGAAACTGTTATGTAGCCATTATTTGAACATGTTTCCCTAACATGCAGAAGGAAGCATCGAAATCAGTAAGATGAATTATTTCAAATTTCGATTGGGCAAAAACGGTACCGCTGGTAATCCTCATATTTTACGTTTTCATTCGCAATATCACCTTACATAATATATTTGTTTTTTATTAAAATTTATTAATAAATTTGGCCGCAATAAATTAAGACTTCTTCGAACATATGTACATATTCCTTCGTATGTTAAAAATCGTTTGACATTGAATATCTCGATATCGGTAGCGGCACGGGTTTTCTAATTTCGCAGGTCGTAATATCTGACAAAAATTTAAGGAAAAACTACTGATAAGTAATTGATCGGTGAACTATCGTAGCCAAAAATACGACCATGTTATGATCAATTAAATAGGAAGATTAACGGAGAAAACTCCCACCCAGTATATAACTTTTAGGATTCTATGAAGTGATAAGCCTTGATATCTAGATATAGGTTTAAAATGTTAACCCAAAGTTATGGAGTTATTAAAGAAATTATTTTTTTTTTCGAACTCTGAAAACCATATGCAAGTAGAATGCGACCTAGACTACAAATTTATGCAGCCCTCCAGGCGTGTATAGTAAATCATAGGCAGGTGAACTACTAACACTGCCACCTAGCGAAGTGGTTGCTCTCTAGGAAAAAATTCCCATAGAACAAGGATTCGAATGCACAGACCAATAGGTTTGAACATTTATTAGATTCGAAATTTGGAAACCAAATACCGGTTTCGATCTTGTAAGATCTCGTCAGTTTGGTATATCCAACTAAACCTCTCTATAGACCAACAGGTGACGGTAGTACTGAGAGTCACACGCTTAATATCCGTGGATTTTTTAGTACTTATTTGTCGGAACATTTGTTGCCATTCGAGTTGGATATACAAAACTGACGAGATCTAATAAGATCGAAACCGGTATTTGGTTTCCAAACTTTGAATCTAATAAATGTTTAAACCTATTGGTCTGTGCTTTAGAATCTGAAAACCATAACTTGAAAAACTGAGAATTTTTTTATGCAAGTAGAATACAACCTGAACTGCAAATTCATGCAGCCCTCTAGGGGTGTATAGGTAGCTGAATTACCAACAGTCGAGACACTGTCACCTAGCGAAGCGGTTGCTTTCTAGATAAGCCCCCAGAAGACAAGGATTCTAATACGCAGATCAATAGGTTTGAACATTTATTAGATTCAAAGTTTGGAAACCGAAGTCCGGTTTCGATCTTGTTGGTTCTCGTCAGTTTAATATATCTTTGGTATATCCAATTTGAATGTTCATTCAAATTGGATATAGCAAAGATTCGACATGACTAGAAGTATCCAAATCACAAATATAAAGAGTAGGACAGTTTGACAGCATTTATTTTACTATATTTTCAATATTCTGATTTGTTTACTAGTGTGGGTTCCAACTACACTACATAGTCATTGTTATTTCCTAATTCTAAATTTTCACTTCTGTAGGCAGTCTCCAAAAGTGATTTTTTTGTAAATCGTACTTTTGTGAATGTTCTGTGAAATATTGGCGTTGAAATTTGCAAATATTCCTATAAGAATGACCTGAAATGTAAAGAGTGACTTACGTAGGTGATTTTTGTTTCAGCATTGTTCATAATCTTACTAGGAAATTTAGGAGCTACAGCAGGAGCACATAGGTTATGGGCCCACAGAACTTACAATGCAACAACAAGCCTGAAGGTGTTTCTTATGCTGTGTCATACTTTAACAGGAACGGTGAGTGATATTTTATCCCATTAACTACTACTGCATTTTATTTAAGGGAAGAATATTTTCTCAATATTTTTTGCTACGTAACATTAACCAAATTTGTGTTTAACCAATTTTTTTAATTGTAAATCATATTTTAAATTTAGGTAATTTTTTTGGCATTATTTTAAGAAAAAAATCAGTATATAATTCTGAAACTCACCTTTCAAAAAACAGAAATCAGACTAAGAAAATAAAACTTAAAATAATATGTAATAAATTTAATTAAATAACTTAAAAGGTTCCCACCAAATAGTGACATTTTTCACTGTAGCGAATTAAAAATGAAAAATTACGGACGGAAATGGGTTTTCTCGTTTTAAAAAGCCGTTTTTTTACACTTTAACGGAACAGTGTGGAATATTTTAAAAAGAATCAGGTACAACTGTTGTAAAATGGCTAAGGTTTTGTAAATCTATGAGGGAACTAATGATACCGAAGGAAGATTACCTTGTTTGCCGACGAATCATTTTTTGTTTTTCAAAAACACCCGAGCCCTCAAATGATTTGGAAAAATAGGTACTTGTGTATTCTTTTAAGTATACTGGGCCTGTCCTGAGAAATTGATCTCAACAACTGATCGAGTGTCGTTTCCTCGCAATGACCACTTAACCCTAGTGGCGGTTCACTAGCAAATCATCCACCTCTAACGAATATTTCAACCGCGCGTCATTCACCTGAGGGTGACATATCAGCTGATACATCAATGGTTGTTGAGTTAATCTTCTCTGAAATGAAAATCATTTTCACTAATTTGAAATGTTCAACTGTGTTGTCGAAAATATTTCTTTTATTTCAGAGTTTAATTCTTATTAGGTGACCAACCAGAATTATATTTTCAGGGCTCAATAGCAAAATGGGTTAAGCTGCACAGACTCCACCACAAACATTACGGTACTGAATTGGACCCATTTAACATATCTAAAGGATTTTTTCATGCTCATTTTACCAGCTCGGTTCTTGCGTTGAGTCCAGCTCAAGAAAAGGCTCTTGAAGAAATAGACATGGAAGACATAGAAAAAGATAAAATTGTCATGTTTCAAGATAAGTAAGTACCCTTCAACTTATTTAAATGTAAGAGACTGATATCTTTGATTGCCAAAATTGTCGCAAATTAAACATACTCATAGTAAGTGCTTTATTGTGCCATCTGATATATCTTGGTTCCATTGAAACAAATCATCTGATTCCGATTTATGTTCTTGGCTTCTGGATTGAACTCACATCAAGCTAGTTTAGTTTACCGGCATTACTCCATATTGAAGACATATTCTGAATGTCATTATCATCAAGTGATGAAAATTGAAATACAAATCTTATTCCCTGAAACCAAGAAAATTAAAAAACATAACAAAGGTTGCTCTATAGAGAGAAACTTTTTCTTGGTTTCAGGGGACTAGATTTGTATTTTAATTTTTGAAGATAACCAAGGACTAGTCCGTTCCACCAAAAAAAAAAAATCAATTGATGAGATTAATCACTGCGTCAACTTCGGAAAACTGGTCTAAGTTGTCGTGGACTTAACCCAGAAATCAAGAAGATTTCAAAATTTTATGGAAGCTTCCATTTAACTTTAGTGGACTTCTAGAAACTTACATTACAGCAATCACAGAAAAGAATGTTTAGAGCAATAAAAGTTGTTATGTAAAAATAAAGATTAGCGTTTCGTTCGTTGAAATTGTGGTGGTTCAGGTTTTTTACTAGTAATAAAAAAATCCAACTTTCAGGAATAGTTAACGGTATTTTTCTAGGTTCTACTATTTAATGTACGCCATTGTAACTCTTCTTCTTCCCATCAACTTCCCTGCTGAATACTTGGGAGAAACAATCCTAAACTCCGCCATGGTTACAGGATTCCTCAGAATTGCAATCACGTGTCATCTATCTTTCTTCATTCATAGTGCTAGCAAAATTGTAGGACTCGAACCTGGAGAAAAGTAAGTAGTTGAAAAAGCACAAACAAATTGTTAATCAATTGTGGTAATTTCCAGGTACCCATGCGACACCAATTTAGTGTTTATTTTAACTAAAAACTATTGGCTCTCTTATCATTATTTGGCCCCATGGGATTACCAGACTGGTGAATATGGCAAATATGGTGTAGACTGCGGTACCAAATTTATCAAAGTTTGTGAAGCTTTGGATTTAGCAACGGATTTGAAAACAGTCAGCAGTCAAACTGTAAGGGACGCTTTGGTTATGGCTGTAACAGACAAGAAACCCATATCGAAGTGTCTGTTTGAGCTGCAGAAAGATGGAGAGTTGTCCAAAGAACATTTTATTATACCAACGAAATTTATGCAATAAACTATTTTTGTAACAATATTATAGGATAATTAAACTTATTTTAATTTATTACTTAAGTGTATCCCCCTTTTAAAAAATATATAAAAATGTATACATTGGTGGTTCATATTTCAATCTCTTCGAAATTTGAAATAAAAATGTGAATGTTGAAAAACATTGAAGTGTTTTAAATTTTTCTGAAAATAAGTTTAAATTCGAAATAAATTTGAAATTGTAAAATTAAAGTATTAAAACCTTAACTTGATAATGTTAAAATGTTTCTCCTTTCCGTTCTAATTTCCAGAACTAAAATTTCGTGTTCAAAATCGAAATTGTACCAAAAACTCCGTATTTAAAGTCAAAGTTTCGAATTTAAAGTGAAAATTTCCAACTTAAAGTTGAAATTTTATATTTAATTTAATTTTGAAGCCTATTTTTCAAAATGAAATTCGAAATTCGGAGAATTTTGTTTATAAATGAAACTTTAAGTTTTTTACTGAAAATTTCAGCATTCAATGTAAAATAAGAAAAAGTTTCTCGAATTTTCGAGAGTAAAAATTTCAGTTTAACCTTGGAATTTAAAGTAGAATTTTGAGAAAAACTTGAAAGTTGTAAACCAGATTCAAGTTTTAACACGAAGTTTCAAGGAAAAGTCCAAAATTTCGAGAAAAATTTAAACTTGAAGAAAAAATGTTATGAAATTTTTGAGTATAAGCATTTCATTCAATTTCAGATTTTTGAGATTTCGTTAAAATATCAGCTTTTTGTTCAAAATTTTAAAATTTCCGTTTCAGTGATAATATTGAATATTTTTGTTTTTTCTCAAAATTTTCAGCGAAAGTTAAATAATTTTATCAAATTTCGAACGTAGCTTAAGAACTATCAATACTATAGAACATTACTATCGATAGTTTTCGATGGCATAACTATCGATACTTCCTATCAAAGTTTAGTGAACACTACACGTCAGTTGTAAAGTAATATCAAGAAAAATATTCTTATTATAAAAGGTTTATCAAAAAAGTGTCTTTCTTTAGTTCACTGAGGAATATTAGTGCTTTTACCTTAATCAAAATTTATTTGTTGATACCAAATTCTAGAAGAACTAAAAATATTGAATGCCTTTGTTATAGCTTCCATCATGGAAATTATTTTCAAATTTTGGGCATTAGTGGTCATTTCAAGTCTTAAGGTTGAAAGAGAAACAAAATAAAGTGAACATTTTTGGAAAAGTTTTATTTTAAAAGTTGTTGTTTCTTTCTATTTAATTATTGCAATTTTTTCTTAAAATTTGGACCTTGAACTCGACATTTAGACTTAAAACTAAAAATGTTTATTCGTTAACCCAAATTTCTTTTTTTTTTTGGAAATATCAGCCCTTCCTTAAGATTTAGATTTTTTCGTGGGCAAAAACTGTATTTTAAAAATTAAATTTTTGCTAGTTTCATTTTTCACTTTTTTAGATCACTTCGTTAAACTTTAATTTTAAATTAATATAATTATAACGTTTTCCCAAAATCAAAAATTTTCTGAAAAACATATTTTTGAAACTAGGAGTTTTCATTGAAATTTATTTGAAAAAAGTTTTATGCAAAATTTATTTAAGAAAATTCAAAACTGCCAGACTAACTTTTGAAATAAAGTTGAAATTTTGGGAGCAGCCAAAATTTCGAAAAAATTCTTTGAACTTCTCAAATTTTTGTTTTGAATTTAAATATCCAACTTTCTTCGCTCATTTCAAAATTTAAACAAATACTTTTAAATATCTTAGCAGAAAAATAAAAGTTGTTAGTTTAATTCTGGAATAAAAAAAAGCAAGATATCTGAAAAAACCAGAAAATTATACAGAAAAGAATTCTAAAAGTTTTTTTTTTAAAATAATGAAATATATTTAAAATTTACCTTTAAAGAAGCCCGAAATTTCGAGAATAAATTCAACTTTTAAAACAAAATCTCAGTTCTTCTAGTTTAAAGTTTGAACTGCAAAATTTTTAGGTTAAATTCTATATTTTTTTTATGGAAATTCTGAAATTTGCCCAAACTTTCAACTTATTTTTAAAAAATATAGATTTCGAAATTAAGGTCGATATTTTATAAGAAAGGGAAATATTGAGGAATAGAACACGTTGAGGCAAAACTACGTCCGTCTGCGCTACCCGTGATCTCTCTCTCTCTCTCTCTCTCTCTCTCTCTCTCTCTCTCTCTCTCTCTCTCTCTCTCTCTAGACTAGAACACGTTGGAGCAAAACTACGTCCGTCTGCGCAGCTTGCAATCGATTCATGGACTATCTCCTTTTTTCTCTCAATCTTTCTTGGGAATGAAGTCTACTTTACACTTTTATCGGACGGTTAGCGCGACTTAGATGTCAAACGCTGAAGTTAGTTGCGAATTGTAGAATCGAACGCGTTTTTTTTATCCCGTCCGGCGAATTCGCCCTAGGAAATACACAAACATCTAAACAGGGTAAAGCAAACCTTAGAAGGTTCGTTTTAAATGGGGACCGCATGTGACAATACCTGCCGTCGCCTTTTACCGTCCACCGATCGTCCCTTCAAAGAATAACCTCTTAGGTTTTAGAGTCACTTGATTTGCCAAGGATTTGTGTATTGGTAAATGTAACACACAATATTCAGATTTTAGAGAAATGAATCTTGCAAAAAAAATTAAAAATTTCGCTGTCAAGGTCTAAATTTGATCGAAATTTCCACGCCAAACCTTGACTTTTTTCGAAAATTCGATTTTCAAGTTCGAAAAATGTAAATTTTAGGAAAGAGGAGCCAAAGATTGAAAGTTTAAACTGGGAATGTCAAGAAGAGTGAAATCTTAAAAAATTTAAGTTAAAAATTCTGGTTTTGTTTCAAATTTCGAGGATAACCACGTTTTGAATTTTAGTTGTATTTTATTTTTCTCAAAATTTGCAGTTTAAACTAGGGAATTTTTGCTTTTTTTTTCTAAAATTTCGATTTCAAACTCGAAATGTTCACTTTTTTACTTAACTTTTCTCGAATTTTAATTTCAACTTTGTATTTTCCAACAAAATTTTGCGTTATAAAGCAAGATACTCGTCTCGAAATTGGATGTAAATACTCTCTGCATTTTCTATGCGAAGTTTTCTTAATGTCATTTCTATTACCACATTAAAGGCGCGAGTCTGAGTACTACGATCTATCTCGACTGTAGCTTAAAGGCGGGAGTCGTAGTCCTACGATTTATCTCGACTCTAGCTTAAAGGCGGGATTAGGTGGTACACTGGAACTTTCAGTTGTCCGAGGTAGTACCACCCCACGTATCGCTAGGAGGCGGTGAAATGATGCTTACATCATGTTTCCGTCTCTGACACGTGAGTCGGTTTCTACTATTCTTCTTTCCTCATCCTGTACTTCTCCTTATTTTCTTTTTTCATCTACTCTGATTTTTTCTTCTAATTATTAAAAACAAAGATGATGGATTCTTTTCGTGCAAAAAATTCCGGACGTAAACTACCCTTCCTTTCGGATGTCCGGGTGGAGGGTGTACGAGGGGATCCAAAATCAACGGAAAATTTTAATGTACGACGGGCCAAGTTTGTTTTAAACAATTCATTCAAAATTCAGTTCTGTAATATTCGGGGTCTAAACTCAAATCTAAACTCGGTTCATCAACACCTTCGAAATGAAAGACCCCATGTGCTCTGATAGAAACCCAAGTCTCCCCATCCATCAATACGGTCCATTTGCTTTGCCCCAACTATGACTTGCACACAAAATTTCGACACAAGAGGAGAATTTTTGCTTTTACGCGAAGCGACCTGTTCTGTCAACGAGAAGAAGCACTGGAATCTGCTGATCATGATATGATTTGGCTGAAAATCTGCTTCAAAAACGAAATATTATTCATTTGTTCACTTTATTTGGCTCCAAACGATCGCTCATACAGACAGCTCTTGTCTTATCTCTCTGTAATTTTTAATCACCTACAGAAGAATTATCCGAGGTTTTCTTTCTCGGTGACTTTAACGTGCACAACATCCCCTGCTTAAGGTTTTCTTCCCGAACTGACGACGCGGGAAGGGTGGCAGAGGCTTTCGCCATCACTTGTGGACTATCGCAATTAGTTGAGGAACCCACAAGAATTCCTGATGTAGATACCCATCAACCTAATCTACTCGACCTTTTCCTTACAAATTTACCAAATTTATATAGAATCTCTGTGAGATCACCGCTTGGAAATTCGGATCACAAGCTTGTAGCAGCCTCTCGCTCGCTTCATATACCACCTCCTTCCCAGACGCAGTCTCGTAGGGTTTGGCACTTTAACTCTGCAAACTGGGAAGAATTAAGAGACTTCTTTGAATCTTTCCCATGGCAGGAAGTCTGCTTTAACTCTGACAACCCTTCCTTAGTCGCCGAATCCATCACGGAAACTATCCTGATTGGTATGGAATGCTCAATTCCCCACTCCCAAAAGAAGTCTACCTCTAGTAAATCTTGGTTCAGTAAAACATGTGCTCGGGCTGTCTCCTGCAAAAATCGCGCATATCGTCGTTGGCGAAATAATCCCTCAGTCGAGGCTCGGACCATATTTGTAGATGCACGAAATTCTTGTAAACAGGTTATTGACGAGGTAAAAGGGGATTTCGATCGTAAAATGCGCCAGAGGCTTATCAACTGCCCGAACGGTTCCAGGCTCTTTTGGGGATTTGCTAAGTCGATTGGAAAGAATTTTGCACCTTCAAATTTTCCACTTCTACTGGATGAAAATAGCAATATTGCTAGTACCTCCAAGGAAAAGGCTGACATGTTAGCCTTAATGTTTGCTGAAAATTCCAATCTTGATTCTCGAAACGCAGAACCTCCTATTCTTCCTAAGGTTGGCATTTCGATGCCTGAAGTTGTTTTCAGACAACGCACAATCAGGAAGATTCTTTTTAAGCTCGACACCTTGAAAGCTTCTGGCCTTGATGGTATTCCCGCTATTGTTCTTAAGAAGGGCGCTCTAGAGTTGACTCCTGTCCTAAGGAAATTGTTCACACTCTCTTACAACAAAGGTGTATTCCCTAACATCTGCAAATCTGCTGGAGTGCAGTCTGTCACTAAAAAGGTCAAAAGAAATCTAGCTAACAACTATCGGCCTATATTTTTGTTACCCGTTATATCTACAGTGATGGAGAAGGTTATTAACATCGAGATTTTCAACTATCTGGAGGAAAATACAATCATCTTCGACAGGCAATACGGTTTTAGTCAACAACGTTCCACTAGGGATCTACTGGCATGTGTTAGTCATATCTGTAACTCAGCTATAGAAAAATATGGTGCAGCTAGGATTGTGGCATTGGATACCTCAAACGCTTTCGACAAAGTCTGGCACCGATCTCTTCTCGATAAATTAACATCTTATGGTCTTCCTCTTGGACTCTGTCATTTGATATCCAATTTTATCGCTGACAGATCTCTTCAGGTCGTCGTCGATGGCATCTCATCCGAGACATTTGCGATTAACGCAGGGGTGCCTCAGAGGTCTGTTCTGTCTCCAACACTATTTCTGTTACATATAAACGATCTCTTAACTTCAACTTCCATTCCTATATACAGCTACACAAATGATAGTAACCTTGTGTCATCTTTATTCTCCGACAAACCATTATCTATTGCTGCTTCAGGTCGACTAAGGGAACAGCAGATACAGATAATTAATCGGGATCTCGAGATTATTCTGGAATGGGGTAAGAACAATTTGGTCGACTTCAACGCTTCAAAAAATCAGGCCGCGGTTTTCTCTAAGAAAACATCAAGGGAAAATACAGCAACATACTAATGGACGGTAAAATCCTTCCGATGGGATCTAATCTATCTATTCTAGAAGTGAATGCGAGCAGTAACTTCTCTTGGGACGATCATGTGCGCGTCATTGCCAAATCCGCCTCTCAGAAGTTAGGCTTCCTTTTTAGAGCTAAAAAGTACTTTACATCTCATGAGTTATTAACACTATACATAGCTCAAGTTAGGCCAACACGACACTTTAGAGTTCAGCCCCAAAACACACTTTACCTCTCTTGGATTCAATTCAAAGAAGAGCGATTCGCCTAATTGATGACGAGAGTCTGATCGATTCTCTCGAAACACTAGGGCACAGGCGTATGGTTGGTGACTTGTCTCTTTTCTACAAATACTATCATGGGAGATGCTCGCAGGAACTAATAGGATTAATCCCCCCAAGGGCAAGATTCTTGAGGCGTACTGGACAGTCAGTGACAGGAAATTCCTGTGCGGTCCAGCTTGACACAGTGAGGACTTCTGTCTGCGGTGACTCTTTTTTCTATAGAACTACCAAGTTATAGAACTTGTTACCGAAAGGAATTTTCTCCAAAAATTACAACCTATCCTATGCTTTGAAAGCATAATGGGGTTACCCTTTGAGTGAGTGGATTAAATTAAAAAAAAAAGTTGTAGTAGTACGATTTATCTCGACTGTAGCTTAAAGTCGTGAATCGTATTAGTACGGTTTGCAACCACATTGCGCAACCCATGCGTCACTTTACATTTGTATTTAGTATGTTTTGTGGTTTGAAGGTGTTCGGTTGTTTAAATTCTACTTACTGTAAAATTACCTAACATAGTTTCGTCAAGATCCCCCCGCCTTTAATGTGTTAAGTGGCATTTTCTTTGCTAGTTACTTTTCCCAGGCGTCCAGATTTTCAATTAAGGATTGACAATCTTTTATAGATTGCCCCGAATTTTGGTGATTGTTATTAAAGAAGATATGCTCAAGTTTATCGTACACTTAACTCTTAATATTTTATCAATCATATTAATGATAGAAATAAACCATTTTATGTGTTGCCTTAGCCAATTTTATATTTTGTTCGTGTATAACATCATGTGCTTTAAGATATTTTGTCTTTTATTGACAACTTGTTGGAGATGGAGACTTATGAATAGAGAAAATAGAAGAAACACGTACGTTATAGAGAGGAAGATGACAAAATACTTTAGAAAAGCTAACGTCGTTACTGCAGACAATTTTTAATAAAACCATTTGTTTTATTTTTTGAGATAATGCAACCCAGAGAATGATTCATAACATTAAAATTTAATACCTATTTGGCGCTGAATTTCGAAAAATCCTCTGTCAGTGCTCCCCTACGTTCTATTGCGAACTCGTGAGGAAAATTTTATGCTTCTAGGTCCACTGGTTTGGGCTCTGAGCTGTCTGTTGGTTAATATTTCGATTTTTATTTCGGTAATTTTAGCAAACATCAAGTCAATAATAAAATATTTTTAGAATAAATAAATTTTCATGAGTTACAATTTTATATTGTAATAGGAAAGTTAGAGTTAAGATGAATAGGCTGTATTAAAGCTAAAATATGTCTATGGCGGAAGACTACCGGACTTACCAGGGGCATTATTCTATTAATTCCATTGGGTTCCTAAGGTAAATCCTCTTTTCCTGACCTCTGACCTTTATGATACGGAAGGTGGAACTTAGTGGCAAACAAATTTAATCTCCTCTGACCAATTTTGGAGCCTTCAGATATATAAATGTCCTGTTATAACATAACTGGATGCGTATTTATGTTCATTGTATCCAGAAATGTTCAAGTCAGATAAATAAAATCGCAAGAGTAATTCATGCTTTATTCACATAAATTTGAAAACGAAGTACCACTACTTGATAAATTATAAAACTTAAAGTAACTATTCTAACAAAATAAATAAAATTATTTACAATTGCCTTGACAGAGCAATGCAAATTTTTCTGTACCCCTAATTAACACCTTGGTTATATCTTATTCTAATAGATGCCAAGCTTTAAAAATAAAAATAGGGATAGAGAGAGAGAGAGAGAGAAAAAAAATAAATTAAATCATAACAACCTTAAACTAAAATTTCTCGATGGTTGTTAAGGAACAATCTAATACTGGACCTGCCTAAATAATTTAAGCATTTTTCTGATTTCCGTCACTTGTTACACAAACAAAACTTACATCAAAAATTTATTATGATCTTCTACTTGAAATCTGTATCATAATTAAGTTGGTTAAGTCTATCACAAGCCATTATAAAGATAATTACACATCTAATAACAGCCAAGTTTATTTTTTACAAATATAACAGTCAATTAACATTACATTCATGATAATATATTTTCAACGCTTCAGAAAAAGTAAAAGCTAATTTGGAAAAATGCCAGTTAAACAATTCCATATTATTTATAAATGAGAAAAGAGAGTAGATTTCCCAATAATTTTGAAACTTATTAAAATATGGTCAATGTGAAAATAATGAAGTTATTCCCGATTACTACGCCCAATAACATGTACTGTTTAAATTATTTAAAAAAATTCAATGCTATACCGGATACTAAGTTAACGTAAATAAGCTGCTGACATAATTTTTCAACTACATAGGGACTAACCACTAGATTAACCATATCACATATTTAATCTTTTTTATAGATGATAATGGCTTCATTGTAATCTTCCTTAGGTTGATCCTTGTCGCCCCATCCCCAAACTTCATGACTTCCGTCACCTGTTCTTTCAACTCTTCTTTTAACCATATCGTCTGAGACTGTCTTAAGATCGTATGCCCAGCCGATTTTAGCAAAGAAATCAATCAAAGCAGTGGAATAGTTGAAGCTGTATTTTCCCAATTCGGAAGTTTTGTAGTCCCAGGGGAATGTATGGTGATAGTTATGCCATCCTTCTCCTAGAGCTAAGAAGGAGACCAGCTTGTTCTCAGATGGGCTAATGAATCTGAAAGATCGTAAGTTGTTTAGATGGTACATTAAGATACGGTTTGGTTGCGTTATGAACTTTTTCATTTATTTTACAGTACAAGGTTTTTAAAAGGATGAGGGCATAAGTAGCTGAACATAACATAATGTAGCGAAATGTAAATTATAGAATTTAGTACGTAAGAAAATTTTCTAGAAAGATCTGATAAGGGAAAGTGGCCGCGATAATAAAGCAAACGGCAGATAAGCGCTCCAGAAATTTCTGCCTTAACTGCTGGATTTTTCTAGAACCCGGAAGCGAAAGCTATATAAGGCGGACGTCTTTCCCTCGAGTCAGTCAGTCAGTCAGTGTAATTAGTTAGTGAGTTAGTATTTAGAAGTGAGTTAATTAGTCAGTTGTAGTGTTCCGACTTTAGTTTGGAAATAAAGTGGTTATAATTCACGCGTAATAATCATTTCGAACCGATAACGCGTAATAATCATTTCGAACCGATAGCGCGCAATAATAACATACCAAAAAAAAACATTATTCGAGAAAAATCGGAACGCGCAGAGCGTCAGCGTCAACCGCGATTGATTTTCCACTATCGTGAATTACCCACTGATGTGAGCACAGATTTTAAGTACATCGTATTGCTAGCGCGCAACTTACTTCAAACTTTGAGGTTAGTTTCGAATAGTGAATATTAGAGCTCCTTTTTCTACCTACGACGGATTAGCTCTATAAAACTCGAATTTGAAGAAAAAGGCGTCCTTAGGGTATGTCGTCCGCGTTTTCAGAAGAAGGCAAATTTTTCAAAAAATCGAATTCGAAGTTTCGAGAAAAAGTCAGATTTTGAAAAAAGCTGAAACTTTCAAGAAAATTTAAGATTAAAAAAAAATTGAATTTTTTGAAAAAAAAATATGAAAACTTCAAGACAAAGTCGAAATTTTGGAATAGAGTCAAAATTTTGGAATAAAGAGTCGAAATTTTCAGAAAACTAGAAATTCTAAGAAACAATCTAAAATTTCGAAAAAAAGTGGGAATTTGGAAAAATAAAACTTCTCCAAGGAGTCGAAAATTACAAAAATACAATAAAATTTTTTAAGAGAGGGTTAAATTTACGTAAAAATTGGGATTTAGAAAAAGTCAAAATTTTTTAAAAATATAGAAAATAGATTCAAACTTTTCAAAAAGATCAAAAATTTGAGAAACATTCAAAATCTTAAACAAAGATCAAAATTTTAAAAAGTGATACTTTTGCAAATATGTCGAAGTTTTCAAAACAATCGCATTTCTGAAAAAAGAAAATTTTAAAAGTCGAAGTTTTGAAAATCGCATTTTTGAAAAAGTCCAAATTTTGAAAAAAGATCGAGTTTTTTGTCAACATTTTCAAAAAAAATCGAAATTTTTAGAAAAAGTACAAATTAACACAAAAGCCAAAATTTCTAGAAACATTTTTTTTTCTTGGAATTTAAAAAAAATGTTGGAAAAGAAAGAAAAATTGGAAAAAAGTTTCAGAAACCTTTTGAAACAATTCGACATTTTGAGAAAAGATAAAAATTAACACAAAAAAATTTCTAGCAAAAGTCAAAATTTTGAAAGTCAAAATAGTGGAAAAAAGGCGAATCTGCGGAAATTTTAAATTTTCAAATTAAGTCAAAATTTGGAAAATGTGGAAGCTATGAAAAAAAATTAAAAAATTTGAAATTCGAAATTTCAAAATCAGTCGAAATATTCAAAAAAGTCGAAATTTTCAGTAAACATCGAAAAGCCAGGTTCTTCAAAATTGCCGTCACTTTCAGAAAGTCAAAATCTTGAGCAGAAGACAAAATATTGAAAAGAAATCGAGATTTCTAAAAAAATAATTGAAATTCGAAAAAAAAAATCGAAATTTGGAAAATACAAGTACCTAATCTAAATTTTCAAAAAGAGAGTCAAATTTATATAAAGATTGAGACTACAAAACACTCAAAATTTTAGAAAAAATATATTTGAAATTTTCAAAAAGTCAAAACTTTGGAAAATGGTTGAAATCTTGAACAAATGTCGAAATTTAAAAAAAGTGGCAATTTTGCAAATATGTCGAATTTTTCAAAAAAAAAAAAATTTCAAAATAAACCCATTTCTAAAAAAAAAGAATATTTTGAAATTTTGAAAAAGGGCGAATTTTGTGTTAACATTTTCAAAAATATCGATATTTTCAAAAAAAGTACAAATTAAAACAAAAGTCAAAATTTCTAGAAAAACTTTTTGTCTACAAATTTTGAAAAAAATGTCGGAAAAGAAAGCAAAATAGGGAAAAAGTTGAAAATTTCAGAAAGATTTTGAAACAATTCGAAATTTTGAGAAAAAGTGCAAATTAACCCAAAAGTCAAAATTTCCAAAAAAAGTCAAAATTATTAAAAAAAAGTCAAAATTTTTGAAAAATGGCGAATCTGCGAAAATTTGAAATTTTTAAATTAAGTCAAAATTTGGAAAATGTAGAAATTATGAAAAGAAATTGAAAAATTTGAAATTCGAAATTTCAAAATCAGTCCAAATATTCAAAAAAGTCGAAATTGTCAATGAAAATCGGAAAGTCAGGTTCTTCAAAAATGCCGTCAGTTTCAGAAAGTTAAAATCTTGAACAGAATACAAAATCTTGAAATTTCTAAAATAATTATTGAAATTTCGAAAAAGAAATCGAAATTTGGAAAATACAACTATCTGATCTAAATTTTCAAAAAGAGAGTAGAATTTTTGAAAAAAATCACATTTGCATAAAGATCGAGACTACAAAAAGCTTGAAATTTTATAAAAAAAAAATATATTCAAATTTTTCAAGTCTAAATTTTGGAAAATGGTTAAAACATTGAACAAAGGTAGAAATTTTAACGTGACAACTTTGCAAAAATGTTGAAGTTTTCAAAAAAAATATTCCAAAAAAAATTAATTTCCAAAAGAAAAGAAAATTTTAAGAGTCGAAATTTTAAGAAAGTACAGAAAAAGTCGAATTTTGTGACAAAATTTCCAAAAAATCAAAATTTTCAGGAAAAGTCGAAATTTTGAAATCAAGGAACAAATTTTGAAAAAAACGCCAAAATTTTAAAAAGGTAAAAATTTTGAAAGAAGCAAAATTCCGAAAAAGTTGAAATTTTCAACAAAAATTTCGAAAAATTCGGAACTTTTACCAAAAGTATCTACAAATGAAAAAAAAAGGAAAATATCTAGAAAAAGTGGAAATGTTGAAAAGAAGTCAAAGTTTTGAAAAAAGCAAAATTTCTAAAAAGTTCAAACTTGGAAAAAAAATTTTCCGAAAAATTTGAGATATTTACTAAAAGTACCTGCAAATGAACAAATAAAGAAAAATTTCTAGAAAAAGTAGAAAGGTTGAAAAGATGTCAAAATTTTGGAAAAGTCAAATTGCGAGAAAGTTGTTCAAAATGAGTCAAATTTTGGAAAAAGTTAAAATGTTGAAAGGACATTGGAAAATTCGAAATTTCAAAGTAAGTAAAATGTGGACATTGTCAATAAGAATCCAAATAAGGAGAATTTTAAAAAAGGTCAACATTTTCAAAAACAAGTCAAGAATTCAAAAAAAAAAGAGAAAAGTTTTCAAAAAACTCAAAACCTTGTAGATAAGGACAACGTATTCGACAAATAATCTAAATTTTAGAAAGGGGCCTGGAATTTTAAAAAGTTGAAATTTCGGAAAAGACAGAAAAGTCGAAATTTCGGAAAAGCCGGAAAAGTCGAAATTAAATAAAATATATTCGAGATAAAGTCGAAAGTTCGAAAAAAAGCTGATATTTGAAAATATCGAAATTGTTTAAAAAGTAGTCATTTTTCAATAAAAATTGAATTCGTCAAAGAGTAGGAATTTTCGAAAGGTCAGTATTTTGAAATAAGTCGAAATTTCAGTGTTTTTAAAAATGGTCGATATTTTCAAAAAAGTCAAAATTTTCAAAAAAGTCGAAATTTTCAAAAAGGTCGAAATTTTTAAAAGTCGAAATTTTCAAAAAAAAATTCTAATGAAGGCAAGATTTTTAAAAAGGTAAACTTTCTCGAAAATGTGGAAATTTTGAAGTCAGAATTTTCAAAAACGTCAAGATTAAAAAATCTAAATAGGTATTGAAAAGTTGAACTTTTAAAAAAGTCAATTTTGTGTATTTCTTTTATTTGTGAAAACGAAGATTATAAATTCTTCTTCTTTTTTATTTTAGATAGTTTTGCCTGAAAATGGTATTGTAGGGGCCCGTTTCCCAATACGTAGAATGTAAGAGGCCCGAAAATCATAATGCCCCCGGGTCCGGGTATTCTCTCGGTGGGCCTGCAGTAACTTTTGTAACTACGTTGCATCGTATTTTGGTTGTGAAAATTCGATGTGTTCGACGATTGTGAATTTTCGATATTTGATCGAATCTTTTAAATTGAACTCGAGCATTTTGACTTTATTATTTTAATTTGAAATATTTTGCATGAGATACAACATAAAAATAATTACCTGTCATAGGGCCTTTGTCCGATCATATGAGCAGCCGAATTAACCAACCAGGTGCAGTTCAAAGTGAAACAATATCTGAACAAGTTCACAAAGAAGGCATTCTTGAATGTTTCACCCCAAAGGTACATGGGGACCATCGTTGGTAAAACGAAAGCCACGAGGGGCATCAGAATCAGATAATATTTCTTCTGGATTCTCAGAATTGGATCAGCGTACAAATCGGACAAGTCAATCCCTTTTCCTTTTTCCTTGACTTGGGGGTGCTTCTTGCAGAGCAGCCAACCGACGTGGGAGAAGAAGAAGCCTCTGGTAGCATTGTGTGGATCGGCGTCGGTCTCGCTAAATTTGTGATGAACTCGATGATCTCTTGACCAATCAATAACTGAATCCTGCGGGAGAAATGTATGACAAAAATCCAACAAAACACAAACGACGGTTTACCTCAAAAGCCAATGTGTTGCAGAAGGTTAGAAAGAGTCGAAGGGGCCATTTCGCCTTATAAGATCGATGGGCCCAAAGCCTATGTGCGCCGGCGGTAATTCCAAATCCGCTGGTTGGGTAAAGGATAATAGCTGAAGCAAAATAAAAAAACAATTAAAATAGTTAATAACCAAAATCCTCGACATTGAATTTGGATTCAGTTTTTAAATTGTTTTCAAAGGTAACAAGTTTTGCAGTCAAAACCATTTTGTACATTTCATGACTAGGTTCATGCCAAGGGTCCTAATTGAAAATTAAATTTTTATATGAATTTTTCTAAGATTTGGGGGAAAAGGTAAACAAAATTGGTATTCGATTTTAAGAAATATGGCGAGTTTTAAACTGAAATTCCGACAAAAAAAATCTCAATTAAACTGTTTAGAGCAGAAATATTAGTAAAAAGATAAAACATGTCATGCATTATAACATTTGACAAAAAGGACAAACTTCTGCCCCCTTTTCTCTAAATTTAATCGAAAAATGTCTACTTTCTTCTCGAAATGTACAGTTTATAGAAAAAGTTAAAACAGAATTTTGATAGACTCGAATATATCAATTTTTGAAGATAATCAAGGCCCAGCTCGTTCCACCAAAATTTTCGCTCGAAAATTCAAAGTTGTGTGAAAATGAAAATGAATTTATTTTGTTTTTCGCAGATTATTCTTTTTCTAAAAATGTTTAATTGTTTTTTCGAACTTTTTCTCGAGAGCTCAAATTAAAACTCGATTAAAAAAAATATAAGTTTCAACTTCTTTAAACTCGGCATTTTGAAATTAAAATCTTAAGTTCGAGATATAAATAGATGTTTTATAATGGTAAAGAAGCTTCTTTTTTCTTTTATAATTATTCCTTACAATATACAGAAAGTCGAACAAAACATGTACAGGAACAATAGAAACCACGAATCCCTACTGATGTATGACGATATGTCAAAATCGATTAATTATCTTAACGAATTCAACTTCTAATCAATGATATTAGTGCGCTAGAAAATGTTCTGTTGGCAAAATAGAGTAGTTAATAGTAATTATTACTAATTAACGGTGTGGTTGCTTCACGACCTTCAAAATTCAAATATTTCCCACTCGATCTCCCACTCGAAACAACAAACGAGGGGGCAACCTAAAGTGTTGAAAAGAACTCGCAGGTTATCAGCAGCTAGGAAATTGCAGATATTATCGCCTGACCTCAACACATACAACATACGATTAATCGGGTGATGTACCAGCATAAATTTGTCCTTTACATACGTGATCGTGAGCATGGAGTTCATTGCCAGGGAATTCGTTACATCATTCGACGAGCGAGTGCCAGGCGCCTTACAGTCTGTAGAGCACAATTTAATAACGTGTTCTTATCAGGACGTTAATTTTATTTCCAATTCTAAGAGCAAATATTTATTTAATTGATATATAAAAATATACTGATAACTAACATCCGATTACTTGGCTTCCTTTTAATCAGAAATAAGAAATGCCTCAAAAGTATCGCTAAATTAATACGAGTGGGGCTATCTTAGGAAGCATAATTTTTGTTGAATATTTTTTTCCCCAAATGTTTACTTTAACTGAAAATTTTGATCTTTTCGTCAAATGTTACAAATACCTGCCCATTTTTCTACTCTTTAACAGTTAAATTGAGATTTCAAAAAAATGATCACAAAATATTGACCAAATCACCCTAACTGCTACCATTTAGAAGATATGAGCGATGATAAAAGTTTATTTTTTGTTATTTTGGAAGTTTAAACGTTGGCATAAATTAGCTATTTTCGCAGAATAGCGAGAAAATTCACTTTTTTTATGCAAATTTTAATTTTGTCGGCGAAATCTTGCTATTTTCGGGAATTGAGATTTTTTCGAGAAAACCTTTTTTTTAAGCAAAATTCAGTCAAAAAAAGTCAGTATCTTTCTGAAGATTGAATTTTTTAAGAAAGTCAAATTTACATAAAGATGGAAACTACAAAAACTAGAAATTTGAGAAAAAAAAATATATTCGAATTTTTCAAAAAAGTAAAAATTTGGAAAAATGGTTAAAATCTTGAACAAAGGTTGAAATTTTAAAAAAGTGGCAACTTTGCAAAAATATCGAAATTTTAAAAAAATATTTCAAAATAATCTTATTTCCGAAAAAGAACATTTTAAAAGTCGAAATTTTGAAAAAAGTCCAAATTTTGAAAAAAGGTCGAATTTTGTGTCAACATTTTAAAAGAATTCGAAATTTTCTAAAAAAGTACAAATTGACACAAAAGCCGAAATTTCTAGAAAAACTTTTTTTCTAGGAATTTCGAAAAATAATGCTGGAACCGGAAGCAAGATTGGAAAAAGGTTGAAAAATTCAGAAACATTTTGAAACAATTTGAGGAAAAGTACAAATTGAAATACAGAACTTGTCCCCTGAAACCAAAAAAGATTAAAAGACACAACAAAGGTTGCTCTCAGTTGCTCAGTTTCTCTCTGAAGATGACAGCTTAGCTGACGAAACGCGTTAGAGCAACCTTTGTTGTGTTTTTTAATCTTTCTTGATTTCAGGAGACAAGATTTGTATTTCAATTTTTGAAGATAACCAAAGACCAGTCCGTTCCACCAAAAAAAGCAAAATTTGTTTTTATCGGCGAAATTTTGCTATTTTTGCGGAATTGTTATTTCTTAAAATCTCGAATACCAGCTTTGTTTACCCTTTCCCCTAAATTTTAATATCTCAAGTTTAAAGCAAATATTTCGGGAATTTTTTTATGTATAAATTTGGGGTATTTCTGGAAAATTCGACTCTTCTCAAAACTCCGAGTTAACACTTTTAAATTTTATTTGTTTCTTTTTGCAGTTTTTTAGTGAAACCTTTTTTTACAAAACTTCTACCTTAATTTCGCAATTTCGACTTTTTTCTCAAAATTTTGAATTTAGTCGTTCGGACTTGTTTTCAAAATTGAGATTTTAAAATCGAGATTTAAATTTTCCGATTCTTTTTTTTAATTTCGCCGTTTTTATATGAATTACCGATTTGTTTCGCAAGTTGGATTTTAATCTCAAATTCGTGTTTTGTTGAAGTATTTTAACTTTTTGTTTTCAAATTTCGACCTTAATCTCGAGACATTGGCCTTTTTCGTGAAATTCTCAGTGTATGTACAATTAAATTTCCGGTTTTCTATAAATTCCCAATTCTTTTTAAATTTTGACTTTTATGTCATAATTTCAAGTCGTTTACAATTTCAAATTCTATGTTTCCTAAAATGTAAACTCCAATATTTGATTTTTTTATAAATTTCAAGCATTTTCTGAAATGTTGACAATAATATATTTTTTATATGAATTAAGGCTTTGAAAAATTCGTTTCTTAAAAAATATACTTCTTCTAGGAATGGACCGTGTCAGAGAAGTACCAAAGTGTTCGATCTTTCGCTCACCATAGTGGAGGGTTTTGTCAGGAACGAAAGGAAAAAGAACATACAAGAAAACATGTAAAATATGAAAAAATCTACAAGAAAAAATAAAAACTCAAAATAAAATTTTTCTGCAAAATACATGTGTACATTTTCGTTATTTTTTTATTAGATTGTATTATTACCTGAAAATGTCCCCCTCAATTTCGACCGTCCGGCTTTTTCATGGACCTTAGACTTTAAGCCCCAAGTTCCAAGAAAAATTCGAAATTGAAATACAAATCTTGTCCCCTGAAACCAAGAAAGATTAAAAAACACAACAAAGGTTGCTCTAACGCGTTTCGACAACCAAGCCATCATCTTCAGAGAGATATCTCTCTGGTAGCTGGTAACTGATAGATAATAGATGATAGCGTTAGAGCAACCTCTGTTGTGTTTTTTAATCTTTCTTGATTTCGGGGAAACAAGATTTGTATTTCAATTTTTGAAGATAACCAAGGACCAGTCCGTTCCACAAAAAAAAAATCGAAATATTGAGAAAAAAATCTTAATTTTGGGAGATATCTTGAAAGTGTCCACACTAGGGATGTAACGAATGTTGGTTTTCCCACATTCGCGAATGCGAATACTCATTTCCAACATTCACGAATGTGAATGCGAATGCGAATGTTAATTTTTTCATTGAGACTTCCTTAGAGAATTTTGTGAAAAAAGTCGTAAAATTCAGAATAAATCGAATTTGGCGAGTAAAAAAATCAGTTTCTAAAAATATACATCTCTCTATTTTCATTTAAAATTTGACATAATATCGAAATTTACAAAAAATATTTTTCTCTAAATTTCATACAAATATTATCAATATTATCATTATTATTTTACATTATTATCAAAATTTCTATGTTTCTATCAATATTTTAGAAAAATAATTGAAATTTTGGATAAAAAGCTCAATTTGAATTTTCAAGGATAAGACGAATTTTGAAAAATAGGTTAAAATTTATGGACAGTCAAAATTTCAAGAAAAAGTTTGAACTTCCTGTAAATATTCAAAATTTTCAATACAGCCAAATTTTAAAAGAAAACAGTAGAATTTTGAGTGAAAAGTAATTTAGAAAAATACGAATTATAATAAAAAAACAGTTTTGGGGTAAAGTCAAAATTCTCAGGACATCAAATTTAATATAAAAAATTGACCTTTTTTAAAAATTTGAAATACCTCAATTTTAGAGAAAAAGACGGTTTTGGTCGTAAAAATCGGAAGTTTTGAAAACCCAAACCAGTTTTGAAAAAACATCAAAGGGGGTAAATTTTAAGCAAAATTTCAAGAAAAAAGTCGAAGTTTCAAGAAAAAGTCATTTCTTCTTTATTTTTTAACGTCTGCCTAAGTGAAGGATAAGCTCCTGTCCCACTGTGACATCAGAAAGTATCCACTATTAAGATAAACGTCAAAATTTTGAAAAACAAGCTAAAATTTGAATTTTCTAGAATTTTTATCTTGACAAACATACAAAATTCCTAAGAAATAATTTTCACAATTTCCAGATAAACAATATTCTAAACATTTTTACTTTTTCATCAGAAGATCCACCAAATTTCGAGAAAAAGGCGAGATTTGATAAACATGTCGAAATCTGTGGCCAGACAAATTGGAAAAATAAGTCGAAATTTTCAGAAAGTCAACTTTTGAAAAATGACGAAAATTTGAAAAAAAAAACAAATTTTGAGAAAAAATTTCGAAATTTTGAGCAAGTCGGATTTTGACAAAAAGAAGTCGAATTCTAGAACAAAGAAATTTCAAAGGAAGCAGAGAAATTTTCTGAAAAAAAGACAAATTTTGATAGAAGTCGAAATTTCGAGGAAATGTCGAAATTTGAAGGAAAGGGCTAATTTTCAGAAAAAAATAGAAACTGGAAAAGGTTCCCGCAGTTGAGAGTATAACTTTTTGATTATCTGTATAAACCAGGGGACAATGTCAAGGCGAAGTTTTGCTCGCCAACGTAGGGAGTTTCTTCAGGGGTCGCATTCCAAAAGAATAATCTTTTACTGGCAGAAAATAAAAAGTTTTCGTAAATTTCGAATGAATTTGGAACTTAAAGTTTTATTTTTTGATTGTCAAAATTTTAGGAAAATTATCAAGATTTTTAGTTTCAGATCAAAACTTCAATTTGCATTTAGAAAATTCGAAAATAAAATTAAGGAAATTTTCAAAGCATTTAAATTTTATTGAAAATTGGAAATTCCGAATTTGAAATTTCTAAATTAAAGTCCTAATTTCAGTTTTAAGATTAATAGGGACCTTGATATGAAATTCGAAATTTCGAAATCAAAATTTTATTTAAAAAATCAGCTATCAAGCTTGAAATCGAAAGTGAAAGTTTTTGGAAAAATTGTGACAGGAAAGCAGTTCAACTTTATCTGTAAGAGTTTTCGAATTGTTATCTAGCATAATTTCAGATTTTTTTTAAAACTTTCACTTTCTAAAAAATTGAAATACAAATCTTGTCCCTTGAAATCAAAAAAGATTAAAAAACACAACAATCTTTTTTGGTTTCAGGGAAGAAGATTTGTATTTCAGTTTCTGAAGGTAACCAAGGACCAGTTCGTTTCACCATAATTTCAACTTCTATTTCAAACATTAAATTTTGAGAAAATAAAAATTTTTAGAGTATAATTAATATTCGTAAACTTCAAATTTTAGAATTTGAGCTTTAAAATGAAGATTCCGCTTTGAGGTAGAAATTTCAATTTGGAAACTCGAAAATAAAATCAAGAAAAATTCCTAAGCTAAAAATCAAAAGTTTATTGAAAAATGGAAATGTTTCGTTTGACATCTCAAAATTTAATTCGTAATTCAAATTTCACATTAAAAGGCATCTCGACACAAAATTCAAAATTTCGAATTCCATAATTTATGAACAACAAAAAAATTCAAGTTTGAAACCGATTTTGTAAAGTGAAAATTTTTTAAAATGTGACATTTTGCTTGAAAATAATTCGAATAAAAAAGTAAAAGCTTCTACTTTCAAGCCAGAATTTTAAGTTAAAAGGAACGAAATTCTCAGAGTAAAAGAAAAAATTCGTAAATTCAAATTACCAAAAATGTCAGCACTTCTAGTTTTAATTTGTATTTGGAAATTCGAAAATAAAAGCAAGAAAAATCATCACTTTTAAAATAAATTTTATTGAAAAGCATTTGCATTTGAAATTTCAATTTCAAAATTAATAAGAGGTCTCGCCACAAAATTCGAAGTCAACATTTAATGGAAAAAACACATTTCAAGTTTAAAATCAATTTTTGAAGTGAAAACTTTAGCAAAGAGGGTAATATTTTGCCGGAAAAAAATACAAAAAAATTAGAAGCTTCAACAAAATTAAATTTTAAGTTGAAAGAAAGAAATGTTCAGAGCATACAATCAAAATCCCTAAATTGAATTTAACTTTTGAATTTAGTTTTTTTGGTTTTAATTTCTATTGTCAGCGTGTAAAAAAAAGTGTAAAGATTTTCAGCTTGAGGTAGAAATTTCAATTTGAATTTGGAGACTCTAAGATAAAATCAAGAAACCGATCAAGTTTAAAATCAAAATGTTACTGAAATGTGGAAATTTTGGGTTTGAAATTTCTAAATGAAAGTCGTATATTCAATTTCAAGATTAATTGAATTTTGGCATGCTTTCTTGAATAAAATCGAAATTACTAGAAAAGTGAAATTTTGAAAACAATTTCGACATTCTTCGAAATAAAAGAATCGAAAAAATAGTCGAAAGAAATGGTCGCAAAATAAAGTCGAAACTTCAACTTAATAAATAATTAGGTAAAAAGAAATGTGGACACAAATTTAAGAATCGAAATTAAGATTTTTTATCAAAATTCAAAAAAATTCGAAAGAAATCGAAAAAAGAATTCGCAACTTGAATGTTAAAAATATTTCAAGAAGAAAAGTCGAGTTAATTTTTTTTAATTCGACTTCTCCCAGAAAATTGTCAGAATGTTTATTTTAAAATTGTGGATGTTTATTATATAAAAAAGGGAACACAAACAAAAAGCAGAGAATTTTTTTAATGTTCGAGTTTTTTCCCTAACTTACGATTCAATTTAAAATAGTCTTTTTTATTTTCGAGAGAAAAATCATCCAAATTGTAGGGGAAATTCCAAAAAAGATATTCGAAATTTAATAAGAATTTTCGGAATTTATTGTCACAATTGCTTGAAAAACTCGAATTTTGAAATGTAAAATCGATTTAGTATAATGCGGAGGACACTAGTTTTGAACATTTATTGGATTCAAAGTTTGGGAACCAAAGAACTGTTTCGATCCTATTAAATCTCGTCAGATTAGTATATCCAACCTAAATGTACGCCAATGTTCTGGCAAACGGAAATTAAATGCTTTTCTAAATATGGATTTTGTTTTCGTTGTTTTTTTTTAAATTTGTTCTTTTTTCCAACGTGCTTTGTTTTTTCAACTTGCTTTGCTTCTTGGAAATTTAAACTTTTTTTTTCAAAACCTCGTCCACATGATTCCTAAGTATTGAGCCACTTGTCAATATCTTGGGAAAATAACTATTTTCGAAATTTCGAAAAAAAAATGTTCGAACTAAAATTTTGAGGACAAAGTAAAATATAGACTAAAAATTTAAATAATAGACGGATTTAGAAGATTAAAAACTTTCTCGAAATTTCGATAAAAATGTCAAAGTATCAGAAAATATTTTTTCGAAATTTAGAAAAGAGCCTGACATTTAGAGGCTAAAGACGAAAATACAGAAAAAAAAGTAAAATAGTTGGTGAAATCAAAAGTGCACACACACTTGCCAATGGATAAATTTTCCACATTATAGTATTAAACTGGTTGAAAAACAAAACTTGTTCCCTGAAACCAAAAAAGATTAAAAAACACAACAAAGGTTGCTCTAACGCGTTTTGACAGCCAAGCTACCATCTTCAGAGAGATACTGTACTAGTAGTATCTCTCTTGACAGCTTGGCTGTCAAAATGCCACCTTTGTTCTGTTTTCAATTTTTTTAAAATCTTTCTTGGCCTCAGGGGACAAGTTTTGTTTTTCAGTTTTTGAAGATAACCAAGGACCACTCCGTTCCACCAAAATTAAACTGGTTTATTTTAAACTTCAAAATTTGTTGTGTTTCTTAATCTTTCTTCGTTTCAGGAGACAACATTGGTATTTCAATTTTTTTCAAACGTCCTGAAAATGGGTTAACGTTCATTTTTGAACCTAACATATCTAATTTTTATTTCAAAATTATCTGTAATATAAAAAGGACCTAAAACGAAATCTCCAAAAAAGCGAAATTTCAAGATATACTTGAAAAAAAAATCAGGAATTTATTCTTGCATTTTTATTCAATTTGGATTTTTTCAAAATCTCTCTTATTCAGAATTTCAAAAAAACTTTAAATTACTTTTAATCAATACTTAAATTTCGTGATTAAAGTCGTAATTTAAAACACACCATTAATTTGAAATCGGTATGCAAGTTTACAACATTTTAAATTTTGAGAAAATGTTTCGACTTAGGTCGAAGAAGAAAGTCAAAATTAAAAGAAATGGGATTTCGTACCGAAATATTTTTGGATTTCTTTTAATAATTTTCGAATTGTATTCACTTTCAAAGTGAGAATTTCGCGATATTTATTTAATAACTACTTTAAAATCGAAATTCGAGAATGACCTTGAAATTTTGACTTTCCAAATAACAGGTTCAATTTCTTTTTTCATATTTCTTGAAATGTCGACAAATAGCAAATCGTGTAACTTATAATAAAAATATTGTTAAAAAAACTGAAAATTGTAAGAAAATAGTTAAAATAAGATAAAAATGTATAATTATGTTTAAAAAGTTTCAGGAAAATAAATTTTTTTTACTCAAATCTTTGAGGGGTTTCAAGAATGAGAAGTTTAATCTTGGACTTAAATATTTTTCCATCTGACTTTGTCTAGATCTAAGTGTTTAGGTAAATATATTTATTTATTTGAGTTATTTATACATATGTTTATAAAAACTGAAATACAAATCTTGTCCCTTCAAACCAAGAAAGATTAAAAAACACAACAAAGGTTGCTCGCTAGTCGCGTTTCGATAGCCAAGCTATCATCTTTAGAGTCTTCAGGGGACAAGATTTGTATTTCAATTTTTGAAAATAACCAAGGACCAAAAAAATATGTTTATATTTTTTTCGCTACTAATGATTTTATAATTCCTTGAGAGTTTAAGACTTACCCATTAAACTTGTGCCCCATTTGGCAGACGTAAACATAAGATATAATCCATAAAGAGCAGCCAGGTGAAGATAGGCGAACAAAATAATATTTCTCCAAACCAAATTGTATTGCCTCTTCTCGACTTTTGGCTGAGGTTCAGAATTTATAACTTCGCCATCATTTTCGGTAAGAGGACCCGTCACCACTGCTATATTGGGGGCCATATTTAGTTATTCTAAAAAAAAGAATATTGATTAAAACATTCAAATATCATTTAACACATACCGATTGTTATAAAAGAGTACGACTAATTTCTATTTTGTAATGTCGCACAAATAAAATCCCTAACTTTTGCAAGATTTGGTAATTATCTGAATAATTATAACAATGTTTTCATTGGGCAACAGCCTCGAAAGATCTTATGAAACTCCTTCGCTTACCAATAAGGAGATTAGCGATTTTTATAACCCAGTTTTTTATCTCGAAAAGCGCGATAACGTTTTAGATAAAGCTGCTGGCACGTGAACATTGTGAATTGTCTCAGCTGATTTTCACTTAAATTTAATTTTGGGGTAATCTTCCCTCATGTCGAAACGAACTTCAATTACCATTAATTACAGTAGGACGTATATTGACGTTGTTGGATATTCACTGGGAAAGGTCCTGTAGACGACGAAAAGGCGTCGTTCGTTTCAAGGTCGAAGGATAAATTTTCAGAGGTTGCGCCATAACAGCGAATATCGGGAAAAGAAAGACTGGGATAACTATTTAAGCTCATCGGCACGTGGTCGATGGATGCGTAAAAAGAGAATCACTTCAAATTACGTCGCTTTTGAAGGAAATAAACTCATCTAATGTAAATTTATACATTTACTAGCTGATATCCGCGCCTATGTTTCCGTGAAAGAACAGATACAATCCTCGGGTCACCTTTTTGAAATCTTCAAATTTTTTTATAGAATTCAATTTTTATTGTTTGAATTATTTTTAAAATTTCAACATTTTAAAATAACCACTTTCTTCAGAATGTCGACCTTTTCTCGTTCAAATAACAAAATTTCAACTTTTTTCGAAATTACGATTTAATTTTGAAAATTTTGACTTTTTTCGAAATTTCGACTTTTTCCGAAATTTCAACCTTTTGAGAATTCCAACTTCTTTAAAATTCTGGCCTTTTGTTTATATTTTCAATATTTTTTTGGAAGTTTCTTACTTTTTTGATAATTCTTTATTAAATAATATTTTCTTTTTTGCAAATTTCAGCTTTTTAACAATTTTCAATTTTTATTGTTTAAATTATTTTCAAAATTTCGACATTTAAACATAACCACTTTTTTGGAATGTCAACTTTTCTCGTTCGAATAACAAAATTTCAACTTCTTTTCTTTCGAATTTTGGCTTAATTTTGAACATTTCGACTTTATTTCGGAATTTGGACTTTTTGAAAATTTCAATTTCTTTAAAATTCTGACTTTTTTCCAAATTTCCATCTTTCTCGAAACTTCGAATTATTTAAAAATCTAATTTTCAAAATTGCGAGTTTTTAAAATTTTGAATGAATTATATAAAATGAATTTAGATACTTAACTAAATTTCAATTTTAATGCTGGCAATTTGAGTTTAAAAAAAGTCGAAATTGCAAAGAATTTTCTACTTTAAAATGCAAATAGGAATGTTGATGGAAAAAAGCACCAAGCGAAATTTTTGGCTTTAATTTAGAAATTACGATGTACAATGTTTTTCAAATTTTGAAGTTTCTTCTTGAGATTTTGACATCATCTCAAAATTTTACCTTTGAATTAAAATTTTGACAAAAAGTTTTGTAAAAATTTAAGAGTTTTTTTTGACCTCAATCTCCGCATTTCGACTTTTGTCTAGAATTAACTTTTAATATAAAATTACAACTTTAAACTCCTTCCATTTTTCTACTACATAAATTTTCACAACCTTGCGTTTATGACTTTTTTCGAAAAAGCTTTGATTCCTAGCAGAAACTTCAGAAATCGAAATAAAAAAACAAAATTTTATATAAGGTCGAAATTTGGAATAAAAAAATCGAAAAGGCAAAATTTTCTTTTCCAAAGTCTAGAGAAAAAAAATTAGAAAATCGTTTGAACTTGTTTCAATTTCATTCAGTTTCAGGTTTTTTAACATTTCTCCCGAAATTTTAAAAATAAAAACAAATTTTAAATTGTTTTTTAAAATTTCAACTTTTGGTCTTAAATGTTGACGTTATTTTCAACTTTTCGTTTTTAAAGTCGAAATTAAAAAAAAATCATTAAATTTCCCCGTCTCAAATTTAAATCTATGAAAACATCGAACTTTCTGAAAAAAACCGAAGCACTTCTAAAAATAATATCATTTTGTTTGTTGTAATTTTGACTCTTTTTTCTCAAACTTTTTAAACTTCAAATTTTAAAGATGAAATTTTCATCTCCTCGAAAGTCTGGAAGATATTTGGGGTTTGAACAAAATGTTTATTTTGGGTGAAAAAAAATTTCATGTTTTACGGGAAAATTCTTGAAAAAAACTTGAAATTTAGAAAAAATCTACCAAATTTTTGATTTTCTGTAGAAAATTTTGACTATAAATTCAAAATTTCGAGAAGAAACTCCAAAATGTTTCTCTAGATCTCCATTTAAACATCGGAAGTGTCAAATTAAAGTCAAAATGTGGAGATTAAAGCTTAAATGTCTAGAAGTTTAGATTAGAAATAAGAGCTTGTAAAAAGACAAAATATTTGGCAAAAATTTGGATAAATTTGAATGGAGACAGATTCATTAACGAAGTCAGCAGTCAACGTATATAAGCCACTTTAAATACAATCTCGTGTGGTATTCATTGCATACATTTTAGCTAGTTTTTGATGTCCAATTTTACCACCTTAGAGGCTGAATTGTAAAACAACCTTTCTTAGTGCTCACCTACGTATTACGGGGAACACCTACATAACATTTCATATTCCCAGACTAACCGGTTTAGGGAGTGCGTTGTTTATAAGTCAGTGCTGAGATTCATTAAGTGGATAAAAATATTTCAAAAAGAATTCGTTAATATTTTAATTCTGCTTCAAGTAAGTTTTAAACACAATTCGCCATCCTTAACAAAATCCTATGCAACGTCGCCTGTTAAGAGTTTGATGAATTGAAACTTGTGTTGATTTTGTTAAAATGTTTACATAAGAGAGAATCAATATTTTTGTTTTATTAAATTTTTGCGTATTTCTATTTACGAACTTCGCGACCATATTAAACAATTTTGCGTCAATGGTTCAGGGAAGTTCATATTATTTCAAAGCACTTCCTAATTGCACACTTGATTGGGAAAATATTTTCCGGTATACGTAAAGGTAAATAAATATTGAAAGAAATATTAGTCAATATTTACGGTTCACCGAATATTTTTATACTGATTAAATATTTGGCACAAATTTGATCAACTATTAGAATATTTCCATGTTTTTTCTAATGGTGTTTACTGCTAAATACGGGTTTTTTCGTTGTAATATTTCCCTGTAATTAATTTTAATAAAAACCGCAACCACTTTTTCAAAACATCTGAAAATAACTATTTTGTTCGTTCTGATTTGTAATACATTATAATAATAAATAATTATAATAAATTTTGATTTAAAGTGGAGATTTTGCAACTGACATATGTACATCGTCCTAATGTGCATAACTCGAAATATTCCAACATTTTTTCGGAAATTTGGTCCCAACCTTAAACCTTTCTCTTGAGACTTCAGTTAAAATTCGAAATTTTGACACTTTTGTCCATTGCAAATGGATTGTATTTAAAAAAAAATCGTACGATCCATGAACAAAGTATCTCGAGAAATTTCAAGATAAACATCGAAAGTTCCAGAATAAAATGCGATGTTTCGATTTTTTTGCTAAATGTTGTAGGCTTTTTAATTTTTTCTTATAATTTTGATTTTAAAATCGAAATTTGCACTTTCGTTTTCAATTCAGCATCGAAAGCCCGACGCAGTTCTCAAAATTTCGATGTTGAATGTCGGATTCGAGAAAAACGTCGAAATTTTGAGAAAAACTTCAAATCATTAGTAAGTCGAATTTCGAAATTAATGCTAACATTTCGATAATGAACCCGAAGTTTTGGATGTCCCAATTTTGTCCATTTTATTATTTCATGTAGTAGAAAACCTTACCTATTTATTTATGAGATCTCATGAGGACATTAAGTGTTGTTCTACACTGTCATAAATAAAAATAAACATCACATTTTCAAAGTGTTCTAACGCGACCACAGGTGCAGTTAAATGGAGGTGTAGCGGCACTTCAGTATCGACTTTGAAGAAAAATTAATATACTTTGATTAAAATTTTAAGATACGTCTGACATTTCAACATTTTTTTAACGAATTCTTCATTTTCCTCGCAATTTTGTTGCAAATTTGTCGCAAGAGATTAAATTTAAGAGTTCAATATAAGTTTTAACGAAATTTCGAGTGATCCATCGAAATTGGGAATTAAAGATGAAACTTTGATTCTAAAATTTCTTATCAACATTTTGAATTTTAGTGAAAAATTTCACGATAAAAGTCAAGATTTTAGAAAAAAAAATTTGAATGTATAGTATTAGTCGAAATTTAGAGAAACAATCAGAATCTTGACTTTTATTGCCAAATTTTAAACTAAATTTCCAAATTTCGAGATAAAAATCAAAATTTTAGAAAAGATTTGAATATATAGTCTTTGTGGAAATTTAAAGTAAAAATCAAATTTTTTTTTAATAATTCAAAATTTTGAAGGAGTTTTTTAAGAGAGTTTAAATCGAGGTTTAATATTTCGTGGGAAAATCTAAATCTATAAGTCGCAATTTTAAGCCGTTATTTTGAAAAACCATTAAACATTCTTATCAAAAGCCGTAATTTTAAGTTTAAAGTCAAAATTTTGAAAAAATAAAAAACTAAGACTCGCAATTTTCATAGAAACAAATTAAAATGACTACCGAAAAATTGGAAATTATTAAAAGAGAATTCGAATTGAATTTGCAGAATATTAAGGAAAATGCGGAATTGCGAATTTGGAATCAAAAGTTGGACAAAAGAGGTACAATTGGGAATGGTAAGGAAAAAGTAGGAATTTCTAAAAATTTGGGACATTTAAAAACCGAAATATTGAGAAAAAAGGTCAAACGAAATTTTCAGAAAGCCGGAATTTTCAAAGAATTTATATGTTCAATAATGTGGATATTAAAAAAAATAATTTTTGAAAACTAATGCAGATTTAAAAAAAAAGGTAAAAATTTTTGAAAAGAGTAGACATTTGAGTGGGAATGTTCAAAAAAGTTGAAATTTATTAAAATTTGTAAATATTCATTCAAAAAATGTTTTGAAAAATAGTCGTAAAGTAAAAATTGTCAAAATAGGTCGAAATTTTGAGAAAAAATCAAAATTCTGAAATCCTGAAATTTTCAAAAAAGGTTCGAAATATTTAAGAACAGACGAAGTTTTTGAAACATAAAATTTGTCAAAATTTGCAAAAAGAAATAGAATTTTTCAAACAGTAAACAATTTTTAAAAAAGTCAATATTTTAAAAGAGGACAAGTTTTTATGGGAAGAAGTTTTCGAAAAATGTTCAAATTTTTAAAATAAGCAAACTTAAAAAAATTAAACTTTGTCAAAAAATAGGAAATTTCTAAAAAGCGCAACATTTAAAGAAAAAGCGGGAAATGTTCAAAATATTGAGGAAAATGAGGAATTTTGAATTTGGAATCAAAATTTGGACAAAAAAGGTAGAATTGGGAATGTTAAGAAAAAAGTCGAAATTTCGAAAAATTTGGAACACTTAAAAACCGAAATCTTGGGAAAAAGGCCAAACGAAATTTTCAGAAAGCCGGAATTTTCAAAGAATTTAAATGTTCAATAATGTAAGCAGGTAACAATTTGTGAAGAGTAGAAATTTGAGTCGAAATTTTTAAAATTATTAAAAGTTATTAAAATGTTTAAATATTCATTGAAAAAATGTTTTGAAAAATAGTCGAGATTTAAAAAAGAAATGAAAATTGTTAAAATAATATATATACAATTCTGAATAAAAGTCAAAATTCTGAAACCTTGAAATTGAAAAAGGTCGAAATATTCAAAAACAGAGCAAGTTTCTGGAACCATAAAATTTGTCGAAATTTACAAAAAAAAAAAGAATATTTCAAGAAGTCACAAAATTTTGGAAAAAGTCAAAATTTTAAAAATGGAGCAAATTTTCAAGAATAGAACTTGTCGAAAAAAGTTTAAATTTCTGAAATTGACAAATTTAAAAATAATAAAATTTTTCAAAAAAATCTAAAATCTAAAAGGGCAATATTTTAAGAAAAAGCGGGAAATTTCAATTAAAAAATGTCATATTTTTAAATTTTTCTCTCAAAATTTTGACCATTTTTCAAAAGTACAATTTTTATGAAAATAACGACTTTATTGAAAATTATGAATTTCTCGAAAAATTGTTGAAAAAAGTGGTTTTCTGAAAAGGTCGAAACATTCAAGAACAGACGAAGTTTCTGAAACCATAAAATGGCAAAGCGGGAAACTGCACTCACGTTAGCTGTCTCGCTGACAGCGCGCTTAATTCAAATTTGAATTTAAAGTGTAAACTTTGGAGAATGTCGACATTTTGAAAAAAGACGTATGTAATTTTCAAAAAATGACGAAATTTTATGAAAATTTGGTAACAGTTAAAATATCAAAATATTGGAAATGGTCAAAATTTTCGAAAAGTTCAAAATTTAAAAATCATAATTTTTAACCAAAAGTCAACATTTTTAAAAAGTCAAAATTTCGAAGATTGAAACTGAACATTTTCAATAAAAGTGTAAATTGGAAATGTCAAAGATCGAAGCAAAAAAAGTCAGAATTTTTGGTAGAAGCAGTAGTTTTAATAAAAGACAAACTAAAGTTGGAATTTTAAAAAATAAAAAGGTGATATATTTAAAACGGGCTTACATTTAAAAAAAAGTTCAAATTTCTAGAAGTGGAGCAAAAGTTACTTTATAAAAACCCAAAATTTTGAAAAGGTAAATTTATTCGAAAATGTCAAAATTTCTAGAAGGTCGAGCAAGTTACTTTATAAAAAACCGAAAATTTCGAAAAGGTAAAACTTTTCGAAAAAGTTCAAATTTCTGGAAGTCGACCAAGTTACTTTATAAAAAAACCACAATTTCGAAAAGGTAAAATTTTTCGAAAATAGTCCAAATTTCTGGAAGTCGACCAAGTTACTTTTTAAAAAAACCAAAATTTCGAAAAGGCAAACTTTTTCGGAAAAGTCCACATTTCTGGAAGTCGACCAAGTTACTTTATAAAAAACCAAAATTTCGAAAAGGTAAAATTTTTCGGAACAGTCCAAATTTAAAAATTAACTTCAAGAATAAAATCAAAATATTCAAAAAAAGGTCAAATCCCTCAAAAAATCCAGAATTTTTAAAAAAGTCGAAGTTGAGAGGAAAAGTTGGAATTCGTTAAAAGAAAAACCTCAATTTCAAAATAAAAATTACAGTGATCAGAAATTTTTAGAGAAAACTTTTAAGTTTCGATTTTAAAGTAGTAGTTTAGGAAAAAATATGAAAAGCATTTGGAAATTTAATAAAGAAGTTGAAATGTTTGGAAAAAGCTTGAATTTTTTTGAATAAAATGGGTAGGGGGATAATAGAACTAAGAACACTGTAGATTTCAAGTTAAATGATCCTGTATCCAGTATATCTGTGAAGCTGATAGCTTGGCTATCGAAACGTATTAGAGCAACCTCTGTTGTAATTTTTAATCTTTTTTTTCAGGGGAGAAGATTTGTATTTCAATTTTTAAATGATCCTGTATTATTAACAAACTAAAAAATAATGGTCGTATATCAAAAGGGGGCTTTAACCTCCCCCTCCCCAGGTCGAATGACCTAACTTCGTCCATGATTGCGACTGTAAATTGTTGCTTTACAATCTGTCATGCCATATTTTCAAAAGTATGAAGCACCCTACCGTAATTATTTACATATAAAAATTGTGATAAAAATAAAAATGTTATTAAAAATGTGGCGCACTAAACAATTTTAAAAGCTTCATTATTTTTTTGTTTGACTAAGAATTCATCAGATACAAGTGAAACATAAAATATAATTAACGTTGTTTTTCCCATCATTTATCATCTGTTTTGCATTTTTTGTGTTGTATCTATTTTTGAATAAAAATATTTACGAAAATTACACAATTACAAAATGTTTTCGCAAAATACGCATTTGTCTGACTTAATTATTCAGTATTATGACTTGATGTTTGATTATATTATTGATTTCTGGAGAAGTCGAGTATATAAAGAGTTAAATAATAAATCACCAAATTCTACTCAGGTTACATGCGTCCACTTTATGGTCTTCTAACGATTTCGCTAGTAAGACTTTTCTCGTGGAAAACTACATAAATGCCAGGTTATACCAATAATGATATCTAATATTTAAATGAAATAACAATTAATTTTTTATGTAGTACTTTTATTTTTCAAGGTTAATGTTATGCATAAGTGTATCAGTCAGTATAAAATTCTATTCCTATTACAATAACATTGATTAATTACATACTTCATTTCCTTTTGTTTAAATAAGACTAATGAATTCTGGCGCATTTGTAAGCTCGTGCAGGATGAGTAAAATTTTTTCTCAGGTTAATTTCCAAGATTTCCACAAATAATATAACGCGCATAACATTCGGAAAAAAATTAACGACTACTTCTGTTGTTGATAAATAATGATAAATTTTACCTCTAATAGGAATATTCATAATTAACAAGAAATTCACCGAATGTACAGCAGTTAGATTAGAAAACATAACTGTTTACGTGTTACCTCAAAATGGAACATTACAATTTTTAATTATATTTGCATTCAGCAAGACGCACATTTTTTTATAGTATTTTTTTTTTTGGATTTATTTATTTTTAAAAATTTGACTTTCTTCTAAAAATTTGAACTTTTTTTTGTCGAAACTTAAACTTGTAGTTTGTAATGTCTTCTTCCCTTTTATGTCTTCACATATAAATTAGAATCAAAGACATGTTTCCTCAAAATTCTACTCTCTGCATTTCTTTATTTCCTATCGGATGAAAGAAGTTATGTCACAAGGAGCGGTTGCCAAATAATCTTTAAATTTCGTTGAGAAACTCGTACACTTGTAAAATGATGGGGAAATATGTTTGTAATTGTGACACTCTAAATTTTATAAGTTTTGTCGTTTCGTTAAACACTAAACAAATCTTTGCTGCAAGAATTTGGTAACACTTCCTTTAATTTAAGATACTTCAACCACAAGAATAAGTACTTATTTTGGGTTTCAACTGCAAAACATTAAGCAAATGTATTGACTATTAAATTTTATAGTCAATATATTTATCCTATAATTTTTTAATGTATTGTATTGTTCGAAATATGCTTTAATCATGATTAGCTACTAGCATTATTAATGCCACTACTTTCCCTAACATAAATGAACCACACAATCCTCACCAATACATAAATGCGAAAGTGTGCTTATCTGTTTGTTTGTCCACTTTTCAGGACTCAATTACTGAATCAATTTTGATGAAAATTCAGACATTCCTTAAGGTTTGTTTAGATTGGACACTATTCCCTACATTTCTCTCTGCCATAAAATATATTTTCTCTATGACATAAGTTCAACTATCCTGAGAGAAGCTATCTCCTCCCAGCTGTGTAGATAAATCTCGGATAGCTTCTCTCAGGACAGTTGACATGTCAGAGGGAAATGTACGGAATAAAGTGTCTAATCTAAACGCACCCTTACGATATACAGTCGCAGAGAAAGGTAAAAGTGTCAACTCTGTGATCTTTACTTTGAGAGCGGCCTCTCTTCTTAGGTCTCCGAACTATTACCATAAAAGTAGGCGCCTGCATTATCGACTTCAGTAATATTTCGTTACCGCCAATTTAAACTAAGAATTAGTTTCAAATTTCGTTTAAATGTAAATTGTTTTGAAACGTCCATTTAATTGGAGTTATTTCTTCAAATTCGCTCTGACGAAGTCGCGGGTGACAGTAGTTATTTATAAAAGTATCATCAAGTTGGCTATGATTTTTTAAAGTTACTTCTTACTCAGGTCAGTGATTAGTGATTGATAACTGGCAGGTACACATTTTTTTCTCAATATTTGATAAATTTCTTGATTTGGAAATTGCAAGTGTTTCAGATTATTTTATGAATTTGTGTATCTGATTAATTCAGTCGTGTTTCATCAGGAAAAATAACTTATAAAGGAAAAACACAAAACACATGGCGTAAACGTCAAAGAGCGAAGAATTTGTCAGATCAAACAAATCAATCAATAAATCCTTTTTTGAAATACAAATCTTGTCCCCTGAAAATGATGGCCTGGCTATCGAAATGCGTTAGAGCAACCTTTCTGTGTTTTTTAATCTTTTCTGTTTCAGGGGACAAGATTTGTATTTTAATTTTTGAAGATAACCAAGAACCAGTCCGTCCCACCAAAATCCTTCTTTAACAAGAAATCACAGAAGAGTTGACGATTTTTTAATTTGAACGCTTCCCCTCTCGACTTTTTCTCAACATCTTGAATATTTTTCTATATTTTAAATTCTTTTAAAAATTCTCTATTTCCAAATTTCAAGTTTTTTGTAAATTTTAAATTATTTTCAAAATTTCAAATCCTTCAAAAGTTATATTATTACAAAGGTTAGATTTTCAAAATTTATATTTTCAAAATTTAATGTTTTTGGTGCAACGGACTGGTCCTTGGTTATCTTCAAAAATTGAAATACAAATCTTGTTGTTAGAGCAACCCTTGTTGTGTTTTTTAATCTTTCTTGGTTTCAGGGGACGAGATTTGTATTTCAATTTCTAATGTTTTCGAAAAATGTCATTTTTTTTAAATTTGACTTTCAGAAAATACGACTTTTTCCCAAAATTCGACAATTTCTGAAGATTTTAACTCTCTTCAAAATTTTTTTGTTTTCATCAAACGGCTGTCAGTATTTTTTCAAAATTTCGACTTTTCAAAACTTCGCTTTTTTTTCAATATTTTGACTCTAAAAGAATTTACGAATTGTTTCAAAATTTTCGATCTTTTTAGAAATTTTGACATCAGAATTTCGGCTTTATTTAAATTTCGGTTTTCGTAAACATTTCGCATTTTTTTAAGATGGTTTAAAATTGTCGGTTCTTCTCGAAATTTTCGTTTTTTATTTGACTTCCAAATTTTCTTTCAAAATGTCAAGTTTTTTGAAAGGTTGGTGTTTTTCAAAATTTCAATTGTATTTCCAAATTTTGGCTCCTTTTCAAAATATCAAGTCTCTTAAAATGATCGACCATTCCTCAAATTTTTAACTTCTTTAGAATTTCAACTTTTTTGAAAGTTTTGACCATTTCCAATATTTTGACTCATTTTCAAGCTTTAATTTTTTCTTGTTGATAATTTTGATTCTGTAAAAATTATTTTTTTAAGAAAAATTCATTTTTTTTACTTTGATAAGTTCGACGTTTTTAAAATTTTCAGTCTTTGAAAATTAATACTTTTTGCAAAATGTTAACTTTTTTGAAAATTTCGACTCTTAAATTTCGACTCCTCTTTAAAATTTCGACTTTTCTAAATTTCGTCTGTTGTTCAAAATTACAGTTTTTTTTTCAGAATTTTAACCTATTTTTGAAAAATTCGACTCTAAAATTTCCATCTTTTTAAAAATTTTGTTTTTTTACTAAATTTCGTCTTGTTCAAATCCTCAACTTTTTCGAAAATTAGGAATTTTTTGAAAATCTCGAATTATTCTTGAAAATTTGGTTTTTTGAAAAATTTTGACGTATTTAAAGTTTCCGTGACTTGAAATGACGACATTTTTTAAATTTACCACTTGATTCTTGATTACGACTTTTTCTGAAAATTTTGCCCTTTTTTGGATATCGACTTTGATTCAAATTTTCGACTTTTATTCATTCATTTATGATCAAAGATGAATGTGACAAATTAAAAATCAAAGTCCTGTTCATACAAAAGTTCACTGCAGAGTTGGTCAATTTTTTAATTTGAATACTTCACATTTCGACTTTTTCGAAACATTTTTAATATTTTTCAAAATTTTGATTTTTATTTGAAACCTTCACCGTTTTAAATTTCACGTTTTTTTCAACATCCTTTTCTCAAAATTAGTTTCCGAAGAAGTCCTTGTTAAAAATCAGACTTTTTAAAAAGTTCGAGGTTAATTTTGAAAAGTTGAAAAGTGAAAAGTTTCGACTTTTTTTTGCAAATTTTGACTTATTGGATAACGCAGAGTTCTCTTGAAACCTTGGATTTTTCAAAATTCCTGCTTTTTCCAAAATTTTGCTTGTTTCGATATTTTGACTTTTTAATAAAAATATTTGACTTGTTACAAATTTTCGGCTTTATTCAAAAAATTTCGGCTTTTGGTGTCCTAATATTTCAATTCCTTTTTAAAATGTCGAGTTTTCTAAAAGGTTGCAATTTTTCCAAATTTCGAGTAATTTAAAATTTTTTAAATGTTCGAATTTTTCTCATAATTTCGATTTCTTTGAAAGCTTCGCAAATGTTAATGAATGTTGTCTTTTTTGAAAATGCTGACTTTACTGAAACTTCGCAAAATTGATTTTTAAGTCTTTTTGAAAATTCCTACTGGTTTTAAAAATATCGAGATTATAAAGCTGACATTTTCTTAATTTCTTCAAAATTTTTATTTCAAAATGTCCGCTCGAATGGAAGCTCGACTCTTTTTAGATCGTACAATGTTTTTTTTTTTGAAATTTTGACATTAATTTCAATGTTTTTTTTTAATTTAGAAATTAATTTTTTTGATTTCTTTCAAATACTTCAATTCGAAATTTTTTAATTTTATTTTTTTTAAATATTTTCCATTTTTTTAAAAGGATGCCTATCTTTTTAAAATTTTGATTTTTTTTGAAAATTGTCACATTTTTTAAATTTGATTGACTTAATTGTTGTGAAAAAATTAGTTCAACTCCAGACATTTCGAGTTCTCTTAAAAATATAAATTTTTTCTCAATTATCTACATTTTTTCAATGTTCCGTTTTGAAGTTTCCAACAATTTCTCAAAATGTTGACTTTGTTGAGACTTAAATATTTTGCAATATTTTGCTAATTTCATCTTATAGTTTTCAAAATTTCAATTTTGTTTAAACAATATTTTGGACTCAAATTTTTGACTTATTTGAAAATTTCGATTTTTTTTGGAATCTCGACATTTTTCAAAATTTTGTCCCTTTTTGAAATTTTCGCCAATCTTTCGAAATTGCGGCGTTTTAAACAATTTCGAAGTTTTTTCAAAATTTCGACGTTATTTGAAAATCTTTGCTTTTATTAACTTTTTACGAAAACTTTAAAATTTTTCAATTATTTTTTAAATTGCACATTTTCTTGAACATTGCGACTGGACTTTGTTTTCAATTTCGACTATAAAATTTCGAGTTTTTTAATTTCGAAATTTTCCAAATTTAGACTTTTTTAAAGCTGGACAAAACTTGAACTTTTTCGGGAATTTAAAATTTTTTTATTCTTTCCAAATTTCCAATATTTGTGAAACCTCGTTTTTTGAAAAATTTCGTGTTCTCTTGAAAGATTCATCAATAAATATTTTGGGGCCAAACTTCAGAAATGAGAAAAACATTCTAGTGTTGCTCTAACTTGGGCTTTATACAGCGAATGGCACGTTTCTTTTAGCTCGAAAAAGAAAGCCCAACTTTTTATAGGCGAATTTGGTAAAGATCCACATGTCAGTAAAAAAAAATGGAAATGGCATTTACACTTGCAATAGACGATTTGGATATCGTAGGGAGGATTTTTCTATTTAGGAGAAGGGCTGTATTATTCCTTTTCTTAGAGAAAACAGCGATCTGAGTTTTTATGGAATTGAAGTCAACCAAACATTTCTATCCTCATCATTAGACTAATGGATCAAAACTTTTACAAAATCTCAATTTTTTTAAAGTTGGACAAAACTTGGACTTTTTCGTAAATTTAGAATTCTTCGAAAATCTCGAGTTTTTCAAATTTTCGAATTATTTTCAAACTGCGTTTTTTGAAAAATTTCGAGCTTCTCTTGACAGTTTCCTAATGAATAGTTTGGGGCTGAGCTTCAGAAATGAGAACAACAGTTTAGTGTTGCTCTAACTTGGGCTATATAGTGAGTGGCACGTTTCTTTTAGCTCGAAAAATAAATCCCAACTTTTTACAGGCGAATTTGGTAAGCATCCACATGTCAGTAAAAAAAATGAAAATTGCATTTACACTTGAAATAGACGGTTTGGATATCGTAGGGAGGATTTTACTATTTATGAGAACGGCTGTATTATTCCTTTTCTCAGAGAAAATAGCGATCTGAGTTTTTTATGGAATTGAAGTCAACCAAACCTGTCTATCCTCATCATTAGACTAATGGATCAAAATGTTTTCAAAATTTCAACTTTTTTAAAGTTGGAAAAAACTTGAATTTTCTCGTAAATATAGAATTCTTTGAAAATCTCGAGTTTTTCAAATTTTCGAATTATTTTTAAACTTGGTTTTTTGAAAAATTTCAAGCTTTTCTTAACAGTTTTCTAATGAATATTTTGTGGCTGAGTTTCAGAAATGAGAACAACACTCCAGTGTTACTCTAACTTAGGCTTTATACAGGGAGTTGCACGTTTCTTTTAGCTCGAAAAAGAAAGCCCAACTTTTTACAGGCGAATTTGGTAAGGATCCACATGTCAGTAAAAAAAAATGGAAATTGCATTTGCACTTAGAATAGACGGTTTAGACATCGTAGGAAGGATTTCACTATTCATGAGAATGGCTGTTTTATTTCTCTTCTTAGAGAAAGCAATATTCAGAGTTTTTATAAAATTGTGAATCAGACCTTTCGACCTCATCCCAGAACAATCTCGAGATCAGGACTAATCATTTGTATTTGCTGTTTCCTTAGACTATCTAAAGCAACGATGGTTTGTCAGAAAATAAAATCACATTAGACTAATATCACTGCGTAAATTGAAGCTAATAGATATGTACCTAAAACGAGGTAGGATACATAATAGGCCCCTGGAGCACCCCTAAATAATCGCAAATGTCTCAAAAGAAATGGCATCAACAACGGTCTAAAAAGTTGTGCCACCTAGAAAACCGAATATTGAATAACGCAGACATTAAAACACTTGAAAATTAAATTTGGTGTGATCGTCCAAATAAAGAAAGGCGGAAATAAAAGAGTTTGGGAAAAAGGTACCATGTTATTTTGTGTATTTGTTATACCTGCATCTTTTGAAGAAACTATGGAATAAGCAATCTTAAGGTTAAATTAAAATTAATTTACCAAATTTGTATTCTGTGTTCTTCTCGGCAGATTGGTCAAATTGATTTTTATTTTTTTTTATAAGACAGACCATACGCCCGTATCACATTTATGCAAATACGTGCCAATAATTTAAAGTAATGTTACTTTCTAGACAAATACCCAAAAACCGGATATGCTAATGATACGCCTGAAATTAATATTCGAAAAGATCTAGGCTCATAACTTCCATAAATGTTTTTTTTTTAACAGTGCAAGGTCGCCAATAGTCCAAAGTTTAAAGGTGGTCATCCCAAAGCAAATATTATTATCCAAAATTGAGATTATTTTACTTTGGAAGACCATTTGCGTTCAATCGCTTCTGCTGTTTCCATTCATTACTATACGTTTTGCCCAAGATGTAAAAATTGTTACATTCACTTTCCATAGTTTTAAAACACTTGAAGTAAAAGCTGCTTGTGAGATTTTTGGGCTATTAACATTTATTAGCCATTGACTACACGTGATATTATGGTAAAATGTGTAAATATTAGATAGCAAACAGCTAGGGAACAACATTTATCATAAACGGCTCGATATGTAATAATTTGCAAAATTGCTTGTATCTGTGTTTTATTCCGATTGTTTATTGGGTCAGCTTTGTTAACAATAACCAATTTACATATTGTAATGAGTAGTAGAAAGACCCCAGATTGCTGTATTATTTGCAAAATACACATTCGTTTACAAATATTGCACACTTCTATAGATTTGAATGTTATGCTTGAAAAATGAGATCGATTTCCAATTTTCTGTTCAAAATATTACGATCTGCATAAACAGGCCCAAGAGATACAGTGAGAAGAAGCAAAATATTCGATATGGTTCTTACATACGATAACAAAATTGTTTAACATCTTTTTACTAACGCTACAAGTTTAAACTTCCGAAAGTATGTGTTTGTCGCATCCTAGGTTATGATTTGGCAACATCGCAGAGAATTAATGTCATTTATTCAAAATTTGTAACTGACGTAACTGCAAATAATAATTGGAACTTTTAACCATTACTTCACGAAATTCTTTAAATATCGGGTGTTCAAATGAAAAAGTTATCAAATTTACTGTGATTTTACTGACTTTTTCATTTGAACACCCAATATCTAAACAAATTTAATGACAACTTATTGTTAGTCATAATTTTAAGAGAAGGAAAACTAATTCGTTAAAGTGTGCTGTTAACTAGATTATTAAAACTAATCACTTTTCTAGCACACTTCTTTGAATATCAATGAGACATTTTTTTGGTTTTGTTTTTTATTGTCCATATTCAAACGTCGGGCTGCTTGTTGTGATTAATAAGAATTGTGACAATAACATTTTAAACAATGCGGTATTTTGTTACATGCAGCAACAATGGAATTGTTCCCCATTAACTAGCTTGTTATCTATGTCGATCATTAAACAATTTGAGCGGCCCTATTTGAATAACTCTAATGACATGACGTGTGTGTAAAATTCGCAAGACGTAAGTTTGCGAAATTGTCCTTTTTTTTGCAATATACATCAATTACTTTTTAAACTATCACGAATACTTTATAGGTTGTTAGCTACTTCATAAAATAATTACGACTTGATAGCAGAAGAAATAATGTCTATTATTTTCATGTCAGTTTATATTTTATCCTGTCTTCAATGCCTGATCACTATTACAATAACGCGTATAAAGTTTTAAATGACATTAAATTTAAGCACGTGGAAAGTAAAATGATATAATTTTAAAATTCTGCATGTTACACTAGAAGTAAAAATAGCTGAACAATTTTAGGTTGAAAAATGAAAATACAAATCTTGTCCCCTGAAACCAAGAAAGATTAAAAGACACAACAAAGTTTGCTCTAACGCGTTTCGATAGCCAAACTATCACCTTCACATTTCTCTGAAGATGACAGCTTGGCTAGCAAAACGCGTTAGAGCAACCTTTGTCGTGTTTTCTAATCTTTTTTGGTTCCATGGGACAAGATTTGTATTTCAATTTTTGGAGGTAACCAAGGGCAGTCCCTTCCACCAAAATTTTAGGTTAGTCGAAATTTCCAGCTTAAACTTTTGTATATTTTTTTGTGAAGTTTAAATCCTAAAGCTCTTTAAATTTTAAATTTCAGGAAATAAAATGTAGAGCTTGACTTCAAATTCAGGTTTTCTATTCTTCTCTTAAAACTTCAAATTTTTGGACAGCATATTAAATTCAGTCCCAAAATTTCTCGAAATCTCAACTTTAATATCAAAATTTCGAATCAAATCTTCAAATGTCGTGTTCACAATTTTTGATTCGAGGGCATAATAAGGTTGTGCTTTGCAATGGATTCTACTTTAAAAAAAATGGAATTGTCAGTTGACAGACCAGTTCAGACACCTTCCTTGACATTCCTTGACATTCAACTTTAATTTCAAATTTCGACCTTTGTCTCGATATTTTTGAAAACAAGGTCGATATGAATAGGAACTTTCGAGTAAGTTGAAATAAAAAAAATATCTAATTTCAATATTTGACAGGCTCAGAGAACGTCGAAAGTTTAAACTAAAAAAAAAATCGAAAATTCTGGGCTTTTTCATGATAAATATTTATGAAAATAATTATAAATTTCTGTAAACTTGTTTCGATTATTTTTTCAAAATTTCCAGTTTTTCTTTAAATATATTTTTTAGCAGTTTCACGATGTCGACTTTTTTAACTTGTTACTGTGAATGTCGACTTTTGTCAAAAATTTCGACGTTATTCTCATTCTTTCGTTTTTAAAGTAGAAATGAAAAAAACTATTACAAATTTCAAATTTAAATTTGAAACTAAAAAAAAGTCGAAATCACTGAAAAGAATCCGAAAAGTGTTTAAATAAAATTCCATTTATTTCAAATTTTTTAATTTTTTCATCTAGTTTCTTTTAGATTCTAGTTTTTTTGACTTGAGGTCGAAAACTTTGTATTTTTCTCAAAATAGAACAATCGAAAGTTGAACAATCTAATTTCATTTTAAAGTGTTAAAACTGTTTCTTAAAATTTAATCACGAAATTTCAACTTTATCACTAAAAAAACTTTAAGTTTATATTGCAAATTTGAATAAGCTGACATTTTGAAAAAATTCTCATCCAAATCAAGAATGAGTTTCTGATTTCTTTAGGTATTTTAAAATTTCCCTTTTTTCAATTATTTACTTTTGTTGAATTCTCGAATTGTAACTCAAAATTTAGATCTGAAACTTGACCTTTCTATCTAACGTAAATCCACGTTGGGGACAATTTGGTGTAGATAAAGAAAATAAAACAAATTTTTACAATATTAACGTCCCTAGATAGCTTTAAATACAACCTTTCGTTTTATTTGTTGAGAGCATGCAATTCGTAAATTGATACATTACTTGATATATATTTTCACCTCTTTAGGGGTTGAATTGCGAAAATTCCTGGTGGATGCCTACGTTTGATTTTAAGAGATTGTTATTTTGAAAAGTTCGTATTTTGCTTCACAAAAATCCATTTCTTATCCAACTTTCTTAAAGAATACAAAATTCTTTAAAATGTTGAAATTCAAGACTTTTTTGAAAAATGTCCTAGATTGTTTTTTTGAAGCACTTCGATTTTATTTAGAATTTCGATGTTTTTTGGTATTTGACTTTTTGTAGAATTCTTTCGAAAAACTACTACTTTAGAAATTTTTCTCAAAACCACACACGACTTTTTGAAAATATCGACTTTTTTTCGAAATTTTGTGGTGCTCAAAAACGTCTGCTACTTTTTAATTGCGATTCTTTTTTAACTTCGACATGTCACAATTTAAATTTTTTTGGAAATTTCCGCTTTTTTATAATTTTCAGTTTTTTTACGAAAAAAAACTTCCGTTTTTTCAAAATAACAATTTTTTTGAAAATATCCATTTTTATTGATAATGTCGATTTTGTAAAGCTTCGATGTTTTCCCCAAAGTTGGATTTTTTGAAAATTTCGATTTTTATTGTAATTAACAATTTTCGATTTCGTTTTTTGAATTAGTAAATGTTTTTGAAAATTTGAATAAATAAATATATAAACTGAATCCATTGACCTTTTTGATAATTACATATTTTTTGAAATTTTCGACTTTTTGGAACTTCATATTTCTAAATTTCTGCTCTTTTTAAATATTTTACTGTTTTTAAAATAACAACTTATTCAAAATTTCCGCTTTTTTGAAAACTTCGACTTTTTTCTTAAGTTGTCACTTTTATTCAAAATTTAGACTTTTTTAAAAGAGTTCACCTTTTTTTCTGAAATTTTGGTTTGATTTTAAGAGATTATTTCTTGAAAAGTTTGTATTTTGTTTTAAAAAGTTATATTTTCGTTATCTAACTTTAAAGAATATAAAATTCTTCAAAACGCTGAGATTTAGGTTTTTTTGAAAAAATTCTAGATTGTTTTTTTGAAGCACTTCGATTTTATTTAGAATTTTGATGTTTTTTGACGTTTGACTTTTTGTAGAATTCTTTCCAAAAACTACTACTTTGGACCACACTCGACTTTTTTCGAAACGTCTGCTTCTTTTTATTCGCGATTTTTTTTAACTTCGACATCCCAACATTTTAATTTTTTTGGAAATTTCTGCTTTTTCAGAGTTTTCAATTTTTTTACGAAATTTGCACCTCTCTCAAAATTTCCACTATTTTTAGAAATTACGATTTATTTTTTTGAAAATATCCATTTTTATTGAAAACGTCGATTGTGCCAAAGAATTTGAAATTCTTAAAAATATTGAAATTTTGATTTTTTTGAAAAATTTCTAGATTTTTTTTTAAAATGTTTTGATTATTACTGATACTTTAACGTTTCGAAATTACCTCTTATTTCAAAATTTCGCTTCGATTTTTTTCCCAAACTTGGATTTTTTGAAAATTTCGATTTTTATTGTAATTTGCAATTTCCGAAAATTTCATTTTTTTTATTTGAATATGTCGATGTTTTTGAAAATGTAAATGAATAAATATATAAATTTAACATGTTGACTTTTTTCAAAAATTACACATTTTTTGAAATTTTCGACTTTTTGGATCTTCATATTTAGAAATTTCCACTCGTTTTAAATATTTTACTTTTTTCAAAATTATGACTTCTTCAGAATAATCACTTTTTAGAAAACTTGGAATTTTGTTCCCAAGTTTTCATTTCCATTCAAAATTTCGACTTTTTTAAAAGATTTTTTTTGAAAATTTGGCAGGAGAGATTGTTTTTTTGAAAACTTCGTATTTTTATTTTAAAAGAAAATCTGCATTTTTTCCAAACTTTTTTAAAGAATAAAAAATTCTTTAAAAGGTTGAAATTTTGACTTTTTTGAAAAATTTTTGTTTTTTTTAATGTTTCGATTATTACTGATACTTCGACGTTTCAAAATTACGTCTTATTTCAAAATTTCGCTTCTATTTTTTCCCCAAAGTTGGATTTTTTGAAATATTTAATTTTTATTGTAATTGGCAATTTCCGAAAATTTCGTTCTTTTTGAATTAGTCGATGTTTTTAAAAGTTGAATAAATATATAAATTGAATATATTGACTTGTTTGAAAATTACACATTTTTTGAAATTTTCGACTTTTTGGAACTTCATTTTTCAAATCTTCTGTTCTTTTTAGATATTTGACTGTTTTTAAAATTACAATTTTTTCAGAATTTCCACTTTTTTAAAAACATTGACTTTTTTCTTAAGTTTTCCCCTTCATTCTAATTTTTTTAAAAGAATACACCTTTTTTTTCTAAAATTTTGGTTGGGTTTTAAGAGATTGTTTTTTTTTTTTGTTGGAAAATTCATATTTTGTTTAAAAAAAATCTATTTTTTATCCGACTTTTTAAAGAATGTAAAATGTTATAACAGGTTGCCCCTCCTTAACAGAAGATTACTGAAAATTTAGAATTGTGGAAGTAATAACTGGCGAAGAAAAAGCCAATAAAACTCTTGCCAATATTGAAATTTTGAAAATTTTGACTTTTTTGAAACATATTTAGATTTTTAAGGTTTTGATTGTTACTGATACTTCAAAATTGCCACTTATTGCCAAATTTCCACTTCTTTTTCAGAACATTCCCTTTCATGAAAATTTCGAAAATTCAAATTTTTTATCAAAACTTCTCGAATTTTATCATTTTTACATTTTATAAAAATTCGATGTTTTAAGAGAATTCAGTTTTTTGAAAATTTACACATTTTTAAAGAATTCTGGAAACGTGAATTTTTCCAAAACATTATTTCAACTTTTCTAAAAGACTTTTTCAAAATTATGACTAACAATTTCGACATTTCAAAATCATCATTTTTCCTAAATGTCAACTTTTTATGAAAATTTTGAATTCAAAATTTCGAATTTGTCTTCAAAATTTTCACGTTTCAAAATATTATAGAAGTATTAACATTTTCTGAATATTACTTCGACTTATTTCTGAAGAATTAATAGTTTTTAAAATTAAGACTTTTTATCTAATTTCGACAAATTGTCACTTTCCTAAATGCTGACCTATTTGTGAAAATTTTCATATCAAAATATCGACTTTTTTTACGAAATGTTCTTCTTAAAATGTCCACTTTAATTCAGTTTTCTACAAAATTTGACTTGGAAATGTTAAAAAATTCGATTTTTTTAATGAAGATTTAGGTTTGTTGAAAATTGGGACCTTTTAGGAAATGTGGACTTTGTCTAAAAATTATTCCGATTTTTTTCTAAAGAATTCGATTTTTTTCTAAAGACTTCGATTTTTTCAAAATTTCGACTTTTTGAAAATTCCGACAACTCTTTGAAGTTTACTTTTCCTAAATCTCGACTTTTTTGTAAAAATATTGACTTCAATATTCCGACTTTTTCTCGAAATTTCAACATCTAAAATTTCCACGCTTTACATTTTCCCATTTCTATCAAAATTTCGACTTTCTCCCGAAATTTCGATCTTTGAAAATGGCCACTTCTTTCAAAGTCCCCTTTTTATCAAAATTTTGATTTCTTCTCGAAATTTGGAAGTTCCAAATTGCCGCTTCTTTCCAAGTCCCCTTTTATCAAGATTTCTGCTTTTTCTGAATATTTTGAGGTTTTAAATATTCGATTCTTGTCGCAATCGATGCTTGGGGAAATCTATAAGACACCAGTCCTTAACAGAAGGTTACTGAAAATCTAGAATTGTGAACTGAGGAAGAAAAAGCCAATAAAATATAAATGAAAATATTAGATTCCTAAAGAAGACGAAGCTTTGAAAAAAGTCAATATTTTCGAAAATATCCAAGATAAAAAGTGAAAGTTTTAAAGTTGAGAGGAGTAACCGGCGAAGAAAAGCTAATAAAACGTTGATGAAAATATTCGATTTTTGTACAAAATTTCGTTTTTTTCTAATTTTTCACCTTTTTTGAAAACATCGACTTACTTTTCCAAATCTCGACTTTTTTGTAAAAATATTGACTTCAATATTTCGACTCTTTCTCGAAATTTCAAAATTTCCACTCATTACAAATTCCCATTTTTATCAAAATGTCGACCTTTTCCCCAAATTTCGAAATGGCCACTTCTTTCAAAGTCCCCTTTTTATCAAGATTTCGACTTCTTCTCGAAATTTCCAAATTACCACTTCTTTCAAAGTCCCATTTTATCAAGATGTTGACTTCTCGAAATTTCAAAATTTCAAAATTACCACTTTTTTCAGTGCCCTTTTTATTAAGATTTCGACTTCTTCTCGAGATTTCGAAATTCCCCTTTTATCAATATTTCTGCTTTTTCTGAATATTTTGAAGTCTTAAATATTCCATTCTTGTCGCAATCGCTGCTTGGGGAATAAGAGATTGCCAATCCTTAACAGAAGGTTACTGAAAATCTAGAATTGTCAACTGGGGAAGAAAAAGCCAATAAAATATGAATGAAAATATTCGATTCCTGAAGAAGACAAAGTTTTGAAAATAGTTAATATTTTCGAAAATATCTAAGATAAAAAGTGAAAATGTTAAAGTCGATGTTTTCAGAAAAGGTCAAAATTTAGAAAAAAATCGAAATTTTGATCTTTTTTGAAAATATCGACTTAAAAATTTTCACTTTTTATCTTAGATATTTTCGAAAATATTGACTTTTTTCAAAACTTTGTCTTCTTTAGAAATCGAATATTTATTGGCTTTTTCTTCGCCAGTTCACAATTCTAGATTTTCAGTAACCTTCTGTTAAGGATATTTTCGAAAATATTGCCTCAAAACTTCGTCTTTTTTTAATTTCACTTTTTCACAATTTACAATTATGTTAAAAATTTCGACATCTTAAAATTTCGATTTTTTTTTCATTTCGACTTTTTCAAAATATCAATGATTTCTAAAACTTTAACTTTGTTTAAAGATTTCCTTTTGATAAACACGGCGAGTTTTTTCAAAATATTCTCTTTATGTTAAAAATTTCGACTGTTTCTTGAATTGCGAACTTTTATTTTGTAAACCCACTTTTCAAAAAACCTGACTTTTGATTTTTATTTTATTTTGAAAATGTCGACTTTAAATTTTTAATTTCTTTTGAAAATTTAAACTTTTCGAAGATTTCGACTTTTTTTTACAGATTTCGACGTTTTCAAAATTTCGAGTTTTAAAATTTTGACACTTGAAAGGTTCGACTTTATTCCAAAATTTTCCCTATTGAAATCTTAATTTTCGGCAAATGTTTTTTTGTTGAACATTATCCACCGTTTTGAAGACTGATTTTTTTATTTTCCACTTTTTTAAACATTTTTTTCTAAAAATCTATTTCGAATTTTTAAAAGATTTCGACGTTTTCAAAATTTAGAGTTTTAAAATTTTGGTACTTTGAAAGGTTCGACTTTATTCCAACATTTTCCCTCTTTAAATTTTGAATTTTTAGTAAATTTTAATTTTCGACAAATGTTTTTTTGTTGAACATTATCCACCGTTTTGAAGACTGATTTTTTTATTTTCCACTTTTTTCAACATTTTTTCTAAAAATCTAAAAATTTCCTTTTCTAAAAATCCAAACTTCAAAATTTCTCCTTTTTCTCTAAACTCGACTTTTTCATTTCAAATTTTTGAAAATATTGACTTGAAAATTTCATCTCTTTCAAAATTATAACTTTTTTTGCAGTTTTAGTTTCCGCTTTTTTTATAATTTCGAACACGTTTCGAAATTTTGACTATTTTAAAAATGAGTTTGTCTTTTCCAAAATTTTGATTTACTTTAGAGAAATTTCGACTTTTATTCGAAATTTTGATTTTTATTTTGGTAAATTTCAATTTCTTCTGAAAAATTTACTGAAATTTCGACTGTTTTGAATATTTTCAATTTTTTACAAAACTTCGCCTTTGGTTGAAAATTTCCAACTTTTTTCATAGTTCCATTTATTGCTGACCATTTCTCAATTGATTCTATTTCAAAATGGTCTTTTCCATCAAAATACTGATTTTTCCAAGATTTTAATTTTGAAAATTTCGATTTTTTTCTGAATATTTTGACTTTTAGCTAAAGTTTTATTTGTTTTGAAAAATTCCAATTTTTTTTTTTAATTTATAACATTTGGGCTCTTTTTATCATTTTTAATTTTCGCTTTTTTCATAATTTTGAGCATGTTTCGAAATTTTGACTTTATTTTAAAAATGTCTTTTTTACTAAAACTTTTTTTTCGAAATTTTGATTTATTTTGAAAAATTTCGACTTTTTTGAAAATTTCCATTCCTTTGGAAAATTTCGATTCCATTTGAAAATTTCGAGTTTTTTTTTGAAAATTCCGACTTTTCAGAACATTTTCAATTATTTAAAAAACTTCGATTTTGATTGAAAATTTCCAACTTTTTTTTACAGTTCCATTCTTTCCAAAATTATGACCAATTTCTCGATTGATTCTATTTTAAAAATTTATTTTTTATCGAAATACCGATATTTTGAAGATTTTAATTTTAAAATTTTCGATTTTTTTCTTAAAATTTTGACTTTTGTAAATTTTGATTTGTTTTGAAAAATTCCACTTTTTTAATTTCGGTTTTTTTGAACATTTTGACTTTTTAAAAATTTAGACTTTTTGAATTTTTCGATTATTTTTTTTTTCTACTTTTAAATTCTGATGTTTTCAAAGGTTCCACTTTTTTTCAAAATTTACTGTTTAACTCTTGAATCCCTTGTGTATAGGGAATGTTCTTTTTAAAAAGGCAACTTAAGTTCACCACCCTGTATAGCGAAAATTAATTTTCGTTTATGCGTCTAACAGTAATGTACATTTGCACCAAAATAACGTTTTGTTGAGTCATTTAGGATAAATGACTCACTCTGTATATGTATATTGTGATAGATTTTGTTTTCATTACAGTTTGTTTGCGTAAACCTCAATTTATTTGTATACTACTTTAAATTCGAGCCCCGCACTTATTCATAAAAATAGAAAAAAATGTAGAAGAAATGTGAGTGGGGAATATTTTTAGAAAAACGACAGCGCAAATTTGACATATTTAAACGAAATTAAGAATGAGGTCAAGGAACTATTTTGTAGACTTGATAGATGGATTAAAAAAGTTGCAATGTTAAATGGTGAACGTTAATCTTATATAATGCACAAGATATATAACAATTAAATTTTAAAAGAATTTTTAAACTTTCATTTCAGTTGAAATTACGCTTAAATATTTCTATAATTGTTCTAACTTTGCAATTTTTATGTTTATCAAAAATTAAATATAAAAAAAAATATACTTAATACAAATAGTTAATAATAATAATTATAATAATAATAATAATTATAATAATAATAATAATTAAAAGCAATTAATAATGATTAATCTAAGAAACAAAAGCAGGTATTTTAAAATAATATAAAAATAAAATTTAAACATATACTTACATTTTTGAAAGTAGGTCAAAAGAAACAAAATAATCCAAACGCGGCACGAAATTTGAAAAAAAGTTACAATTTCACAACTGAAAATTTCGCTTAAACTTTTTCGCTAAAAGCAGTGAAAGCAACTGGACGTATTCGAATAGGGACTGCAACTATATATATGCGAATCAACCATGAGATTCTTAAGGTGTCCGAACAAAGTCCACTTGGTCTGTAATCGCCAAGTCTTATCCGCACGCGAACACCATTTATTCTTGGTACACCGTATACGTGTACTCTATGCGCCGTAATCACATTCGCAACGTTCAGTTCGCCTCGCCGTTTGCCGTTTCCCTATCACGCGATAGCGCTAGAGAAGCACCTTGATTTGACAATTCGCGCTGTGGCGTGATGTTGAGGCCAATGAGGAAGAGCGGAGAACGGCGCCACGGACGTTCAAGTTTAGGTAGGTCGCGAAGAGAACTTGGAAATCTATACCATGCCGCAGGTTTCGAGGTTATGAGCGAAATCGCCGGTAGATGCTATTCCGAGGCTCCGAGAATATAAAATAACTATCACCTGTGGCGAAACTGCGCCGTTTCCAGATGAATGTAGACAATAATTTGCTACATTGTGCGAAAGAGCATAACGGTTTGCTTTTATTCCTTTCATTAACTGCATTTGTCGCGTTTTGATAGCTAATTACAAATAACAAGATCAAGATTATTGATCCCTAAAAGTAAAGCCTGTCATATTTTTACGTCAATTTTATGCGAACCAGTGGCGTAGGTAAAGGGGATCAGTGGGATCAATCCCCCATGAGTAGGCGTGAATGAACTGGGGCGTTTAGTGCAAAAGTGGCATAACCAACATATTTAGATATCTCCTGATTTTCAGTTTATTTTACTCAGAACATTCCGTTGACAGTGCAATGCAAACTCATGTTCAATGCTTTTCTGCTTAGCAGATGGCAGCAGTATTTTATATTTGCTTCATGTATTACAAATTAGACTTTTCTTTGTTGATTTTCACTGTACTTCCATGGATTCACTTGGGCCACTTTTCCACAAAACGCCTCAACTATCAAAGAAAAAGTGAAAACTTCAGAACGTTTTCGATAATCGTTACAAGTAGTGCATGATCAAATCAAAAATCATCAATTACGCTACGTTTTATTGGCAAGAACGTAGCCAAAAATACCTGAGATTACTTATTGTTTTGATTGATCTGTCAAGTGTCATTTGGACGTCTAATTTATTCAAAAAGAATTTTTCGAGACGAAGAAACATTTTTAAGAAAAGTATTTTCTTTGACGAAATACGGTTTGAATTAATGAGATAAACAAATTCATAAAATAGAGTGTGGCGCGCCAAGAGAGGGTGCAAAGGGGCCAAATGTACCAAGGGGCTTTATGGGGTATGGTGAGCTGCCATGTTTGCAGTTTATCAATTACAAAAATGTTTTTTCTCGAAATTTTTATGTAATTTTAAATTGTTACTCAAAATTTGTACTTTTTTCATAAAATTCTATGTTTAGATTTTAAACTCGAAAATAATTTTAAATGTTAACCTTTTTTGAAACTTTTCGGCTTATATTTGAAAAATAGTACATTTTAAAATGTCTTCTTTAAATTCGTTATTTACGTCAGATCCTTCCAAAATATTCCAAATTTTTAGAAGAAAGCGAATATTTCAAAAAGTCGAATTTTCGAAAATTCGATGATTTAAGAAAATTTTGAAAAAGGTCTAAATTCTTATATTACTTCGACTTATTTCTGAAGAATTAATAGTTTTTAAATTTTCGATTTTCGAAAAAAATCAAAATTTTGAGTCAAAGTCGAAATTTTGATGACAAAAGGTCAAAATTTTCATAAAACGTGGAAATTCAAAAATTATTCCAAAGTTTGACCTTCTTTGAAACGTATCAACTTAAATTTTAAAAATAGTCCATTTCAAAATGCCTTCTTTAAATTGGCTATTTACGTCAAATTCTTCCAAAAAATTTCAAATTTTTAGGAGGGAGAATTTGTTTAAAAAGTCAAATTTGTAAAAATTTAGGTATTTGAGACTATTTTGAATAAGTCTAAATTTTCAAAAAAAAAATTCAAATTTTCAAAAATATGTCGAATTTTAAAAATAAATTGAAATTTTAAAATATGTAGTTCGGATTTCTGAAAAAATCAAAACTGTGTCTAAATATTGATGATAAAAGGCCGAAATTTTCAAAAAATTTAGAAATTCTGAAAAAGTATAGAACATTTTTAAAGAAGATATATTAGAAAAATCCAACTCTTCGACAAAAACGGATTTAAAAACAAAGTGGAATTTTTGAAACACGAGTCAAATTAACGTAAAAAGTGGAGACTTCGAAAAATTGAAACTTTTCAAAAATAAAATAAATGTAAGGTTCAAAATTTTTGAAATACAATTTTAAATAGGTCGAATTTTCTTAAAAGGCTGAAATTTTGATCAATCGAAATTGAGTCAAAATTTTCAAAAAATTCACAATTTTGAGAAAAGGTACAAATTAGCACAAAAGTCAAAATTTCTAGAAAAAGTGGAAATTTTGGAAAAGAAGCGAACTTGCGAAAAAGTTGAAATTAGAAAATTTGAAATTCGAAGTTTTCAAAATAAATCGAAATATTTAAAGAAGTCGAAATTTACAACAAAATTGAATTTACAAAATTTCGAAGATTTGAGAAAAAGTCAAAATTTTACAAAAAGGGTAATATTTCTGAAAGAGGTCTTCAAAACAAAATATATATTTTGAAGAAAATGATAACTTCGAAGCAAAAATCGAAATTTTGATGACCAAAGGACGAAATTTTCAGAAAACGAGGACATTTTAAGAGAAAAATCGATAATTTCAGGGAAAAGTCGAAACTGTCAAAAGCTGAAATCAGAAAATTTCAAATTCTAAGTTCTTAAAATAAATCGAAATATTCAAAAAAAAAAGTCGAAATTTTCAATAAATCGAAAGTACCAAAAATTCGAGAATTGAAAAATTTGCAAAAAGGGTAATATTTCCAAAAAATGTCGAAATTCTGAAAAAAGGTTGAAATTTAACAAAAAATCAAAATTTTGAGGCAAAGTCGAAATTTTGATGACAAAAGGTCGAAATTTTCAGAAAATGTGAAAATTCAAAAATTATTCTAAAATTTGACCATTGAAACTTTTCAGCTTAAGTTTGAAAAATATTCCAAGTCAAAATGCTTTCTTTAAATTCGCTATTTACGTCAAAATCTTCCAAAAAATTTCAAATTTTTATGAAAGGACGAATTTTTTAAAAAGGGTAATATTTCCAAAAAAAAATCGAAATTCTTAAAAAAAATCCGAATTTTGAAAAAAATCAAAATTTTGCGGCAAAATCGAAATTTTGATGCCAAAAGGTCGAAATTTTCAGAAAACGCGGAAATTCAAAAATTATTATAAAATTTGACCTTCTTTGAAACGTATCAGCTTAAATTTTAAAAATAGTTCATTTCCAAATGCCTTCTTTAAATTCGCTATTTACGTCAAATTCTTCCAAAAAATTTCAAATTTTTAAGCGAGGGAGAATTTTTTAAAAAGTCGAATTTGTAAAAATTCAAAGATTTGAGACTATTTTGAAAGTCTTAATTTTCAAAAAATTTCAAATTTTCAAAATAATGTCGAATTTTAAAAATTAGTGGAAATTTTAAAATTGTAGTTCGGATTTTTGAAAAAATCAAAACTAAATATTTATGATAAAAGGCAGAAATTTTCAAAGTTTTACAAATTCTAGCAAAGAATAGAACATTTTTAAAGAAGTCGAAATATTGGAAAAATCCAACTCTTCAACAAAAATGGATTTAAAAACAAAGTGGAATTTTTAAAAAACGAGTCAAATTAACGTAAAAGTGGAGACTTCGAAAAATTGAAAATTGAAATGCAGGAGTCAAAATTTTTGATCCACAATTTTGAATAGGTCGAATTTTCTTAAAAAGCTGAAATTTTAATGATTCGATTTATTAAAATTCAGATTGGGTCAAAATTTTCAAAAAATTCACATTTTGAGAAAAGGTACAAATTAACACAAAGTCAAAATTTCCAAAAAAATTCGAAATTTTGGAAAAGAAGCGATCTTGCGGAAAAGCTGAAATTAGAAAATTTGAAATTCGAAGTTTTCAAAATAAATCAAAATATTTAAAGAAGTCGAAATTTTCAATAAAAATCGAATTTACAAAAATTTAAAGATTCGAGAAAAAGTCAAAATTTTACAAAAAGGGTGATATTTCCGAAAGAAGTATTCAAAAAAGGTATAGCTTTTGAACAAAATCAAAACTTCGAAGCAAAGTCGAAATTTTGGTTACCAAAGGACGAAATTTTCAGAAACGTCGATTTTTATTGAAAATTTCGACTTTTTGAATATTTTAATTTATTTTTGAAAATTTGAATTTGGAATTTTCTGATTTAAACTATTTTGCAATTTCGCTTTTTTCCAAAATTTTGACGTTTTCTGGAGATAATGACAATTTCGACTCGATTTTCAGGAAACTGGAAATTTTAAGAAAGAAATTGAAAATTGCAAAAAAGAGTCGAAATTGTTGTTATTTCCAGAAAGAGTCGAAATTTTGGAAAAAAGCGAAAAATTGGCAGTTTCAAAATTAAACGAAATATTCAAAAAAGTCGAAATTTTCAATAAAAATGGAATTCACAAAAATTCGAAGATTTGAGAAGTCAAAATTTTGTAATATTTCAAAAACAAAAAGGAAATTTTGAATAAATCATGTCTTTGTGGCAAAGTCAAAATTTTGATGACGGAGGGTTAAATTTTTTAGGAAAGGTGGAAATTTTAAAAAATAAATTGAACTTTTCAAAAAAAGAGTTGAAATTGTCATTATTTCCAGAAAATTCGAAATTTTGGAAAAACAGCGAAATCGCAAAAAAGTTGAAATGTTCAATAAAAATCGAATTTAGAAAAATTCGAAAATTCGAGAAAAAGTCAAAAAATCAAAAAATTTTGCAAAAAATCAAATTTTTGCAAAAAATCAAATTTTTGCAAAAAATCAAATTTTTGCAAAAAATTTTAACAAAGTCGAGATTTTAATGATAAAAGGTCGAAATTCTTATAAAACGTGGAAATTTTAAGAAAACAATCGAAAATTTCGAAACAAGGTCGAAATTTTTAAAAAGAATATAAAAAAAGTCAAAACTTCGAAGGAATCAAAGTTTTTGGAAAAAAATCGAATTATTCAAATAAGTCGAAGTTTTGAGAAAATCAAATTTTAAACACAGGATGAAACAAACGAAAGAGAATTTTGAAGGAGTCGTTATTTTGAGAAAAAGACGAAATTTTGTGTCAAAATTTTCAGCAAGTTACAAATTTTCAAAAACAGCACAAATTAACACAAAAGTGAAAATTTCCAGAACAGTCGAAATTTGTAATTGAAAGTAGAAATTTAAAAATTTTAAATTCGAAATTTTCAAAACAAATCGAAATACTCACTGAAGTCGGAATTCTCAGTAAAAATCTAAGCAAGATTTTCGAATTATTCAAGAAACTCGAAATTTTGAGAAAATCAAATTTTAAACACAGGATAAAACAAACAATAGAGAATTTTGAGGGAGTCGTAATTTTGAGAAAAAGACGAAATTTTGTGTCAAAATTTTCAGCAAGTTATAAATTTTCAAAAAAAAGCACAAATTAACGCAAGAGTCAAAATTTCCAGAACGGTCGAAATTTGTAATTGAAAGTTGAAATTTGAAAATTTTAAATTCGAAATCTTCAAAACAAATTGAAATACTGAAGTCGGAATTTTCAATAAAAATCGAAGCAAGATTTTTGATAATTGTCATTTTTAGAATGTCAGATGCTCGACACGAAATCGAAATCTTGAAATTTGTTTTTAAATAATTGATATTTTTTATAAAGTATAGTTTACAAAAAAAGTTCAAATTTTTAGTAAACATTTCGAAAAAGTTATTTCCATTAAGAGAATTCAAAAAAGTAACAATTTTCTAAAAATTCGAGATAAAATAAAAATGTTCAAAAAATAATATACATTTTGAAACGATACCTGAATTTTTAAATAAATTAAAATTTCGAAAAAAGCGGAAAGAAGTCGAAATTTCTAAAATTAATTAATTTAAATTGATTGAGTTACAATTTCGAAAAAAGGTCTATATTTTGGCAGTCGAGATTTTCTAACATAAGTAAATATTTAATGAAAAGGTTGACATTTCGAAAAAAGTTAATATTACCAAATTTCGACTTTTTTTGGAAATAATTACAACTGAAAGTTCTTTGAAACTTTATTTATTTTTTTATTTTTCATTTTTATTTTAAAGCTGAAATTTCTATAGCTAAACTTTTCAGAAAAAGGTGGAAATTTTGAGTTTCAACCTAAATGTTGAGATTAACGTCGAAAAAGCTACTTATCTTTAAAAAAAATCTTGAGGATTCCAAGAAAAGTATATCAAAATTCTCTCATAATTTTTTTTTCAGAAATTCGCTTTTTTAAATCTTAAATTGTTTTCGGAATTTTAACGTGACACGTTTTGTGATTAATATCGAAACTTTGAGACACAATTTCAAAAGTTTTGTGATTAAATTCGAATAATTCTAGATTTTAAAATCGAACTTTTCGGAAAAGGTTAAAAATTTCAAGTTTAAATTTATACAATAATTAGAGCCTAAAGTCAAAAATATGGTTCATACATACTCAAATATTTTTTTTAATTATAAAATACAACCCACAACACAAATTTTTACTAGTGTGAATCCAACTTTGGAGTAGAAGAAAACTCAAAATTTTAAAGTTTAGAGTCGAAATTTCGGGATTAAAATCGAAATATAAACTTTGGAATTTATAAAACAAATTCTTCTCAAAATTTCGATTAATTATATAATTATAATATAATTAATAATCAATTAAATAGTCAAAGTTAAAATTTGTAGTTTAACCTCTAACTTTTACTATTAAAGTAAGGAATATTACTATTACCTTAAAAATTTTGCTGGTTTATTACTTTTAACATCATCACGAAAAATGTTTTCTAAAAATTTCGAGTTTTGTCTACAATTATTAAAAGTTCGGTCTAAATTTTCCAATTTATCTCGAAAATCTTCTTGAAATAAACAGTTTAAAAATTTCCAGTTTTCTAGCTAAACACAGAACATTAAGAATAAAGCCAAATGCCAAGAAAAACTTTGAATGTATATTAAAACATGCTTTAGCATGACACAGGATATTTCGACAAAAGAAACTAAAATGTCCAATCTAAATTCTAGAAAGTCGAATCTTTGCAATTACATAAGGTTAAAAAGCTAAGTCGAAATATATATAAAAAAACTTACACTGCGAATTTTAAATCGAAATGTTTAAGGAAAGATTAAAAGTTGCAAGTTTAAACTTGCAACGTAACATTTAAACAAACCAAATTATATAAAGTAACTTCATCTGTAGACTGTAATATTCCAGTTTTTCTAGAGGTTTTGATCTTTTAATCCAAGATTCGAGAAGGTCATCATTTCTAAATTAAATTGAGATATTTTTTTAAATAATACAAATAATATAAAATAAAAAATGATAATAGAAAAAATGCATCGTCTAAAATTTTTTACAAAAACTGACCCCGCGAATTTGTCTGCGCAAGATCCAATAGCGTCATATTTCAAAATAAATTAATCTCTGATTTGATTATAAAAGGAAAATAGATTCAAAAGTTCGTGCTCTTTTTCTATTACCCGTTGGAATTGTAGGTGGTCCGCAATCAACCATAAACATTGTGAATTGGTAACTCCTTTATTCTGCTTCTTATAATTTCAAATAAAATTGTTAGCACAGTTTTTAGCGTTTTACTGAAATAAAAATAACCTAAAAGGTACCCCTTCAAATACCCTCTACTTTAGTAAAACTTCCGTTAAAATCAATTGAGGAGTTTTGGAAATTAGCCCGGTCAAAATCTTAGGCGACAGACAGATAGACACTTAGACGCTTCAATTTTATTAATATGGATTATTTTTTTTTTTTCAAATACGCAAGATAGAAAAGTTAAGTACATAAGGTACAACTGTTCTAGACAGTTTATTGTTTGTTTTGAGAACATTACTCATTTTTATTTTGTAAAACAAAATAAATAACAATATTAGATGTCCTATCACGTTACAAAGATTAGACAATTTTAGAATTTATGCATTTACTTTAGTTTATTGCCATGCAATTTGTGAAATTTTGATTCAAAAAAGCTCTGACTTAAAGGATTATTGAAAAAATATGAGAACAAAGACAGATTAATCCTGCCACTGACTCTCCCATAAAACAGATCGAGTGGCGCGATGTTTCTAAAGTAAATCTGAGCACGTTTCCTTCTCATGATGGAACGGAAAATTATTATCTAACGAATTATCAGTCAGAACTACTTGATTGATGTATTTCTCTTTTAATTATCCCATAAAATGGTGTGATTACATATTTTGTTACTTTAAAGCGCGTTGTGAAATATTTCGCTGGTTTTTTTTTTTATTATAAGCAGGTTGTCTGATTTTCGACCTTCACGACTCGTTTATGATTATATTCGGTCGCATCTCGTACATAGGACAAAATGTAGTACCTAGGTACCTAGTATTCTAGGCAATACGATCACATATTTGAAAGAAATAAACAAATCATAAATCTCGTCTGTATCTGCTGTTTCCTTAGCCGATATGAAGCAGCGATAGATAATGGTTTGTCGGAAAAAAAAGATGACACAAGGTTACTATCATCTGCGTAGCTGTATACATGATTGGAAGTTGAAGCTAAGAGATCGTTTATGTGTAACAGAAATAGAGTAGGAAACAAAATAGACCTCTGAGGCATTCCTGCGTTAATCGTAAATGTCTCGGATGAGATGCCATCAATGCTGAAGAGATCTATCAGCGAGAAAATTGGATATCAAATGACAGAGTCCAGGAGGAAGACCATAAGATGTTAATTTGGCGAGAAGAGATTGATGCCAGACTCTGTCGAAAGCCTTTGAGATATCCAATGCCACAATCCTAGCCTCACCATGATTTTCCATAGCTGAGTTACAGATATGAGTAACATATGCCAGTAGATCGCCAGTGGAACGTTGTTGTCTAAAACCGTATAACCTGTCGGAGATGATTCTATTTTCCTCCAGATATTTGAGAATTTCGATGTGGATAACCTTTTCCATCACTTTAGATATAACGGGTAACAAAGATATAGGGCGATAGTTGTTAGCCAAATTCCTTTTTCCCTTTTTAGGGACAGCCTGCACCCTAGCAGATTTCCAGATGTTAGGGAATACACCTTTGTTGTAAGAGAGTGTGAACAATTTGCTTAGGACAAAAGTCAACTCTGGGGTGCACTACTTAAGAACAATAGCGGGAATACCATCAAGGTCAGAAGCTTTCGAGGTGTCGAGCTCAAGGAGAATCTTCCTGATTGTGCGTTGTCTGAAAACAACTTCAGGCATCGAAGTGCCAACCTTAGGAAGAATAGTAGGTTCTGCGTTTCGAGAATCAAGATTGGAATTTTCAGCAAACATTAAGGGTAACATGTCAGCGTTTTGCTCGAAGGTAGTAGCAATATTTCTATTTTCATCGAATAAAGGTGGAAAATTTGAAGATGTAAAATTTTTCCCAATCGACCTTGCAAATTCCCAAAAGGACCTGGAACCGTTCGGACAGTTGATAAGCCTCTGGCGCATTTTACGATCGAAATCACCTTTTGCCTCGTCAATAACCTGTTTACAAGCATTTCGTGCATCTACAATTATGGTCCGAGTCTTGACTGAGGGATTATTTCGCCAACGACGATATGCGCGATTTTTGCAGGAGACAGCCCGAGCACATTTTTTACTGAACCAAAATTTACTGGAGACTTCTTTTGGAAGTAAGGAATTGAGCATTTCATACCTATCAGGATAGTTTTCGTGATGGATTTGGCGACTAAGGAAGGGTTGTCTGAGTTAAAGCAGACTTCCTGCCATGAATTATAAATTTTATTCTCAAAATTTCCCTTCTAAAAATTTTGTATTGCATTCAACTTTTATTTTGTTGTCCTAATTTTCCTCAAAGGACCTCTTGTTTCCTTTATATTATATTTGCAAAATTGGAACATTATTGTCCACTTTTTTATGTCGAACTTTATTTTTAAATTTTGAAAAGTTATTTTGAAGATATTCCATTTTGTATCTATTAATTTTAATTTTAAATTTTGAATTATTTTAGCAAAATCGCGAATTTAAATTCGACATTTTGTCGATAAAGTGTTGTGAACTTTTTCAAAAATCGTAATTTTATTTTGTAATTTCCAAAATTTTTTAATCGTTTAACATCTTATTTAATTTTTATCTTAAACTCTTACCAATAGTTATAAAAAAATTTCTGAATTAATAAAAAACATTAAAATTTCAACGGGAGGTGCCGGGAGACAACCCGAAATAATTAAAATATTTAAAATCAAAAAGTTAAAATATTTTGCCCATTTAGTACGACACCCTGAGCGCTACAGTAACCCTTCACCTAATTATGCAAGATCAAATAGAGGGTAGGAGAGGACCTGGTCGCAGAAGAACATCCTGGCTTCGAAATCTGCGGGAATGGTTCCAAAAATCAAGTGCAACATTATATAGAGATGCTGTCGACAAAGTCATAATAGCGAACGTCCGGTGAGGACATGTCATATGAAGAAGAAGAAGAAGAAGAAAAAGGGAGATTTTAAACAAATACTATTAGAGCATAATACAGATTTTATAAAATAATTTTGTTCTGTGATTTTTATCTAGCAAGTCTTGAAAGTAATATTGTCACCACCTTTGAAATTCGGAAGTAAATAATTTTAAATTTTAATTACAATTAAAAAATCATGTGGTTGGAGCGGGATAGTTCTAACAGAAAGTAAATAATATTTTCAATGGAAACACTTTCGCAATTAATGATTAAAATTTTTATAGGATTTGCGATACTTATTAATATTGCAATTAATACTTATCTAAATCATTGTTACCACTATGTATCGTTTATTTATGTTTTAATTACTAATTTAAATTTAGATAAACCATTGAATGTTTTGTATACACAAACTTCAAAAAAATAAGGAAAACATAAAAGTTCTTCCAATCTATGATATTAAAAATAATATAGAAGCAAATAACAAATAACTAAGAAAAACAGTAGAAAGAACACAATACCATAATTTAATATCAAGAGAATTAGTAAATGAATTAAATATTGTAATCAATATAATATATACAGGGTGGGCCAACCTCTACGCTGCGGCCTCTAGGAGCTATAAAATAACATATTTTTAAAAATAAATTTTATGTTTAAATATGAGTTGCTGGGATCTACACGTCAAAAATATTTTCAAATATACAGGATGTCCTAGGAAATAGTTATATGTAAGAGTTGTAATTTTTTAAATGGGACACCATATTTTTCTTTTTATTTTTACATTCAGCGCTTATAATAAAGTCAATTTTTATATGGTTTTCCTATACCTAAACCTAACCTTTTTTGAGAAAATCCACTTTTTTTTAAAATACGAGGTTTTCAAAAAGAAATATTTTATCCCTTAAAGTAAATAATTTTAACAGTGTCATCTATAAATTTTCATTTGGCATAGCATTTACTAGAAAATGCAGTTTGGACAAGTTTCAAAATTTATACAGGATGTTCCAAATTCACCGGAACATTTACTTAAACTTCAGACGTCGTTTTCTTTGTAAATTTAAATGGAACACCCAGTATCTTTTAATTTTAAATAATGACATATTTAATTGTCTTTAAGTTCGTATGTACGTTTTCTATGCTTAAATTCAGTAGTTTAAGAGATATAACTGTTTTCAGGAATTGTGTTATTTCTCATCATTATCCAAAAAGAAACAAATTTTGATCGAGGATGGCATGCTTTGCTGAACTATAGTGACTTATGTAAGGTAATTTTATTTGTTTTATTTTAACCTAGCTTAATTTACAAATAGTTTTATTTAAAAAACACAACTACATACTTAGTGTAGTATTTAATGAAATTGCGAAACTAATATCCAACAGAAATAAAAAACAATGTTCTACTCCAACAAATGTTCAATGTGGGAACCATTTTGTTCTACACAAAGTCTTATTCTTTTCTCAAAAGAGTTCTTAACATTTGTTAAAATACTTTCGTCAATTGTTTCAAAAGCATTTCGTATTCGATTTTTCATGTCCTCTGGGGTGGTAGGGGAAACATTGTATACAATGTTTTTTACATACCCCCATAGGAAAAAGTCCATTGGGGTTAGGTCCGGCGATCTGGGTGGCCAGCTATGGGGACCGCCTCTACCAATCCATTTATTTTGAAATTTCCTATTTAAATATTCCCTTACGGAAGTGTGAAAATGGGCAGGAGCTCCGTCTAACTGAACCCACATTTTTGACCTTGTATTTAAGGGTACATTTTGTAGTATAATCCAGAAATGTGTTTTTAGAAATCTTAAAATAACTTGCCCACTTAAGGAGCCATCAAAAAAGTATGGCCCAACGACGTTATTGCCAATAACTCCACCAAATACATTAACGCTCCAACGATTTTGATAATCCTGACTACGAAATAAATGTGAATTTTTAGTGATATAATAATAAAAATTGTGACGATTAACTAGGCCGGTATTATGGAACGTGCATTCATATGTGAATAAAATAGAACCATAAAAGTGAGGTTCTTCTCCAACTTTCTCAAGAAACTATACACAGAATTCCAAACGTCTTTCAAAATCTCTTCCGCACATATGTTGGTGCATTTCATAGTGATATGGATGATATTGATGTTTCTTAAGTATTCTTCGTATACTTGTTCTACTTATCGTAGTTTCTTTTTCAAGAATTCTGGTACATACATTAGGGTTTTCAGTAATTAACTGCATTATAAAAAACTCATTTTCTTCGTTTCCCGTAACAGGTTTTGACATTTTACGGGTTTCATAACCAATGGTACCTGATTTACGAAATCTTGCTAACAGTCTTTGAAAGACATTTTTATCTGGATGCCTTTTATCCAGAAATTTTGGAGCCTATACTCTGGATGCTAATAAACAGTTTTTGTAACCTTTACCTATTGTCAAAATGATGTTGACCTTTTCGTCAACAGAATATCCTCCCATTTTAGCAAATTCAACTACTAACTTAATAAAGAAGTCAGCATAAACTCTCTTGAATTGAGAAAGTGCAATTTAACTTATTATAAGAGTTACATCAGCTCACTGACGTCTGCCAACTATGATCAAATGTTATTTTATCTTGGATATCGGATTAAAAGCAGCATAATTCGTCAAAAATGAGTTTTATCTCTCCAACCATTGAACTTAAGTAGAAAAAGTGCATACCATCTGAAAGAGAATTAAATTTTCTAGTATTTAAAATAAATATATACTGAGTGTTCCATTTAAATTTACAAAGAAATTGAAATCCCAACTTCGAGTAAATGTTTCGGTAAATTTGAAACGTCCTATTATAAAGTTAGGTATTTGCCCCAACTCCATTTTCTAGCAAGAGGTATGCCAACTAAAAATTTGAAGACGCCACCATTAAAAGTTTTCACTTTCGGGAGTAAGATTAACATTTTGCAAAATTCGTCTTTTTTAAAAAAACCTGATTAATTTAAAAAGGGTAAGGTTTTGGTACAGGCAAACCTGAATAAAACTGACATACTTTTTTGCACTGAATTTAAAAATGAGAAAAAAAACATAGTGTCTTCTTTAAAAAATCACAACTTTGATATGTAGCAATTTTCTGAAATACCCTGTATATTTGAAAATATTTTTAGCATGTACACCTTAGCGTCCAATATTTAACTGCTATATTTATTTTTTAAAATATGTTACCCCATACCTCCTAGAGGCCGCAGCGTTCATCGTGGCCCACCCTGTATAATATAATTGTTACCTGACACTCCTGATACTGATATTCGCGAAGCTGTCAATAATTAATTTAAAGAAAACTAAATAACTATTCAACATTATGAAGTTGTGATAGAAATAGGAAAAAATATGTATATGGAAAAGAAACATACATCACTGAAGCAGTATATAAAAACACATTAAATAAAACTACCCCAATGTTTAGTGCCAGTCAGCCTCCATCTAAACGAGGTAAAAAAAGTGCATCAACGTAGATTACTATTTTAATTGTTTAATTATAGAATCACTGTAGATTACAATAGTGGCTACGAGTGATGCAAAGAATATTTGCATTCGCATTCGCGAATATTCGCATGATTTTTCATATTCGCATTCGCATTCGCAAGAAATTATGCGAATATATTGCGAATGTATTTGGCAATAAAACGGGAAATTATTTATGGAATAACAATGTAACTCCTAAGGCAGGGTTTCTTAAACTGAGGATCATGGACCTTTGAGGTACCTGTATCATGAGTTTGGGGGCCCAATGATAGCGTACCTAACAACTAATGAGTTATTCAGTCCAATCTAATAAAAAGTATTTTTAATTGCCTTTTTTTTCTTTCTTCCTTCTCTTCTTTTTTAATTTTCTTTTTCGTTAACTAGATTTTTTTAAGTTTAATTCACTCGCAAAGGGAACCCCATTATGCTTTCACAGCACTGCGAGTAAGATGCGGGAACAAAGATAGATGGCAATGAACCGCCTTCTTAAACAAGGATAAGTTGTAATTGTTGGGGAAAATTCCTTTCGGTAACAAGTTCCATAACTTGGAAGTTCTATAGAGAAAAGAGAGTCTCCGTGGACAGAAGTCCTCACTTTGTCAAGCTGGATCGCACACGAATTTGCTGTCTTTGACCGTCTAGTCAAGAATCTTGTCCTTGGGTCGCTTTTCTTTGAATTGAATCCATGAGAGCTAAAGTGTGTTTTGCAACTGAACTCCAAACATGAGAACAGCATTCTAACTTGAACTTTGTATAGTGTTAATAGCTGATGAGGTGTGAAGTAGTACTTTTTATCTCTAAAAAGAAAGCATAGCAGGAGAGAGGCGGATTTGGCAATGGCGCGCACATGATCGTCCCAAGAGAAGTTGGCGCTCGCATTCACTCCTAGGATAGATAGATTAGATTCCATCCGAACGATTTTACCGTCCATTAGTATGTTTGTTGCATTGTCCCTTGATGTTTTCTTAGAGAAAACCGCGGCATGAGTTTTGAAGCGTTAAAGTCGACCAAATTGTTTTTACCTCATTCCAAAATTATCTCGAGATCCCGATTAATTGTCTGTATCTGCTGTTCCCTTAGTCGATCTAAAGCAGCGATAGATAATGGTTTGTCGGAGAAAAAAGATGACACAAGGTTACCATCACCTGCGCAGCTGTATATAGGATTATAGGGCCACATGGGAGCAGCCACTTGGATGTGACTTTAGCTTCCATGGGAATATATTCGCTAATAAAAGGATGGAACGTAGAGCAAGAAGAAAATCTGAGTGATCATAGAAACATCATGTTTACTATAGAAGGAGAGAATAGGGTTGAAGAAAACTTTGGATTTAGTACAAAGAAAGCAGATTGGGGGAAATTCTCAAAGAGAATTAAAGAAGAAATGGAAGGTATAGAAGTCGAAATAAGAGAAGCGCACACAAAACAAGAAATTAACGCGGTAGCCGAGAAAATAAATAAGACTATCGAAAGGATAGCAGGGGAAGTAATTCCCAAAAGGAAAGGAAATAAGAAAACAGTGCCATGGTGGACTTCAGAATTAACGGAAAAGAAAAAAGAGGTAAACAAATCTCGAAGAGATTATCAAGACAAACAAGGGGAAGAGAGGGAAGAAAAGCTAGAAGTTTATCGGCAAAAGCGGACGGAATTTAAAAAGGAAATAGAAAACGCAAAATTAAACGGATGGCGGGAGTTCTGTAGTAGAAACCAGGGACAGAATCCGTGGAAAGGAGCATACAAAATAATAAGAGGAAAAAGGAAAAGTAGCGTACTGATGCAAAGCGTACGCAAAAAGAATGGCGAATACACAAAAACGGCTGAAGAGACAGCACAAGAGCTTCTAATGAAGTACTTTCCAAATGAAGATAAGGAAAGTGAATCTGATGAACAGGGGGTAATCAGACAAAGGGCTGAAAATTTAAACGGAGGAGAGAACGATCAGGAATTCATAGAAGAAGAAATAATAAGGATAATAAAATCAATGAGCCCAAAGAAAGCTCCAGGAATAGATGGATTAACATCTGATATCATTAAAGAAGCAATCGAAGCCAAACCAGAAGTATTTGTTGATTTATTCAATAAATGTCTTCAAAAAGGAGCATTTCCTGACATCTGGAAAAAACAGGTGGTTAAGCTGATCCCAAAAGGAAACGATAAAACCAAACATAGACCAATTAGTCTTAGTCCAGTACTTGGGAAAGTGCTGGATGGACTGATGGCGAGTAGGATCGAATATCATATAAACATGGGAAGAGGAAAGATTCACAAGGATCAATATGGATTCGAAGAAGGGAAAAGCACGGAAGATGCTATACAAGAGGTAGTTAAAGAAGTTAAACTTGCAAAGGAAAGGGGGGAATACTGTACAATAATATCATTGGATATAGAAGGAGCGTTTGATAACGCATGGAGGCCAAAAATAATAAACAAGATGATAGAATATGAATGTCCTGATAATTTAGTCCAATTGGCAAGAGATTATTTTAGGAAGAGAATAGCGATAATGAAGGAAGAAGGAGTTGAAGTAAATAAAACAGCAGACTTGGGATGCCCCCAAGGATCGAAGTCTGGACCGTTATTTTGGAAAATATTTTATAACGATATATTTAAATGTGAGCTGCCAAATGGGTGTCGCATCATAGCATATGCTGATGATACGGCACTTATCATAAGGAATAACACATGGAAGGGCACAAAACAAGCGGGCGAAGAAACACTGATAATGCTAGAAACCTGGACCGAAAGGAGTAGGGTGAAATTTAATGCAGAAAAAACGGAAGCTATATTTTTTGGAAAAAGTTCAAATCAACAAGAGCCGACTTTCAGGATGGGAAGTGGCAGAATAAAGTGCAAAGAAACGCTTAAATATTTAGGAATTATACTAGATAAGAAATTAAACTATAAGGAACACATAAAACACATAACAGGGAAAGCAAAGAATGTAGCACAGAAAATTACAGCAGCTGCGGCCCTAGACTGGGGTCTTAAAGGGAGAAACATTGCAGCTATCTACGAAGGAGCAATCGAACCTATTATAACATATGAGGCGAACTTATGGTACGATAAAATGGGAGTCAAAGAAAAAAGGAAGCTATTAAGCGTACAAAGAATAATGGCACTTAAAGCAGGGAAAGCTTATCGAACAGTGTCAACGGAAGCGGCATTGGTATTAGCAGGGCTGGTACCGATAGATATTAAATTAGAAGAAATAAGAAACATAAAAAGAATATTTGAATGGACAGGGGAAAAAATTCGTGAAGAAACGGGACTGGAGATTAACGCAGAACAGATAGAGAAAAAGGTCAAGAAGAGAAGGAAACATCCGGTAAAGGAAGTAGACCAAAAGAAGCAAGAAATGGCAACGGAATACGAAATTTATACAGACGGATCCAAACAGGAAACAGGCACAGGAGCAGCTTACGTTATTTATAGGAAAGGAAAGGAAATAGGTAAGGGGCAATACAGGCTCGGAGGCAATTGCTCGGTGTTTCAGGCGGAAGTATTAGCTATTAAGAAAGCACTAGAACGAGCTCGTACGCTGGAAAGTTGCATTATAAGGAGTGATAGTCAGGCGGCAATAGCTGCCATGCAAAATAAACCAAATTCGGAACTTGTTAAGGAAGCGCAAGATCTGCTTCAAGAACAAAGGAAAACGCGATTGGAATGGGTTAAGGGACACCGGGGAGTCACTGGCAACGAAAGGGCGGACGAGCTCGCGAAAGGCGCATGCAGTTTAGGCAATAATGATAATAATAACATGGTGGTGGTATATGAATACAATAAGGTGCCCTTTGGGCTTATTAGGAACAGACTGTCGCGTTGTTCTTTTTTCAGGTGGCAACAACGATGGGATTCTGCCACAACAGGGAGAGGGACTCATCGCTACCTGAGAAGAGTTGAAGGCTACAGGCGTCTAAGAGGAAGGCAGCTTACGCAGCAATGTGTACAGCTGCTTACAGGCCACGGAAGGTTTCAGGAATACCTCCACAGGATGGGGAAAAGGAACTCACCATTATGCCAATGCGGAGAGCCCGAGGATGCTGATCATGTAATGTTCGTATGCATGAATCGGGAGGAATGGAGGAACAGAACAGAGCAACTAGCGATAAGAAAGGGAGTGCTCTGGCCAAGAAGTATCGAGGAGATTGATGAAGCGGCTCGGAACCCAAATTTCTTTGAAGTTCTGAACCAAGCCGCTGGAAAGCTTGACGAACTCAAGTCTTCATTTGAGGAACAATAGATTTCGAGTACCGGGGGATCGAGTACCTGGGAAATGAATCTACGAGAAAGCGGAATAGGACAATATGGGAGGAAGCCTACGTCGAACTCCAAGTTCTGACCTGGAACCATCCGAAGTCAAGAGGATCGAGTACCTTGACATGGCACAAGCTGGGGGATTGAGCACCCAGCCTTAGACGTAACGCAAGAGGAAAGAAAAAGAGACAACGCGAGGAGGAACGTTAGATTAGAACTTTAGGTTAAATAGGTTAGATTAGGTTAAGGTGAAGGGTAGGTTAGGCAGATTAAATGTAGGTTAAAAACTAGACTAGACTAGGAACATACGGCAAACCGAAGTAGGAATAAAATGTAATTAAATAAGAATATTATGTAATAGTTAAGGTTAGAGGGGTATGCATGTGTAGGAACCCTCAAAATGAAGTGTAAATTTACTTCAGTTAATATATATATGTATATAGGATTGGAAGTTGAGGCTAAGAGATTGTTTATGTGTAACAAAAATATAGTAGGAGACAGAACAGACCCCTGAGGCACCCCTGCGTTAATCGCAAATGTCTTGGATGGGATGCCATTGACGACAACCTGAAGAGATCTATAAGCGAAAAAATTGGATATCAAATTACAGAGTCCAGGAGGATGACCATAAGATGTTAATTTGGAGAGAAAAGATCGGTGCCAGACTCTGTCGAAAGCCTTTGAGATATCCAATGCTACAATCTTAGCCTCACCATGTTTTTCCACAGCTGAGTTACAGATATGAGTAACATATGCCAGTAGATCTCCAGTGGAACGTTGTTGTCTAAAACCGTATTGCCAATCGGAGACGATTCTATTTTCCTCCTTTTCCATCACTTTAGATATAACGGGTAATAAAGATATAGAGCGATAGTTGTTAGCCAGATTCCCCTTTCCCTTTTTAGGGGCAGACTGCACCCTAGCAGATTTCCAGATGTTAGGGAATACACCTTTGTTGTAAGAGAGTGTGAACAATTTGTTTAGGACAGGAATCAACTTTGGGGCGCACTTTTTAAGAACAATAGCGAGAATACCATCAAGGCCAGAAGCTTTCGAGGTGTCGAGCTCAAGGAAAATCTTCCTGATGGTGCGTTGTCTGAAAACAACTTCAGGCATCGAAGTGCCAACCTTAGGAAGAAGGAAGAATAGAAGGTTCTGCGTTTCGAGAATTTTCAGCAAACATTAAGGCTAACATGTCAGCCTTTTCCTTGGAGGTAGTAGTAATATTGCTATTTTCATCGAGTAAAGGTGGAAAATTTAAAGATGTAAAATTCTTTCCAATTGACTTTGCAAATCCCCAAAAGGACCTGGAACCTTTCAGACAGTTGATAAGCCTCTGGCGCATTTTACGATCTAAATCACCTTTTGCCTCGTCAATAACCTGTTTACAAGAATTTCGTGCATCTACAAATATGGTCCGAGTCTCGACTGAAGGATTATTTCGCCAACGGCGACATGCGCGATTTTTGCAGGAGACAGCCCAAGCAAATTTTTTACTGAGCCAAGATTTACTGGAGGCAGACTTCTTTTGGGAGTGAGGAATTGAGCATTCCATACCAATCAGGATAGTTTCCGTGATGGATTCGGCGACTAAGGAAGGGTTGTCGGAGTTAAAGCAGACTTCCTTCCATGGGAACGCTGCAAAGAAGTCTCTTAATTTTTCCCAGTTTGCAGCGTTAAAGTGCCAAACCCTACGGGACTGCGTATGGGAAGGAGGTGGTATATGAAGCGAGCGAGAGGCTGCTACAAGCTTGTGATCCGAATTTCCAAGCGGTGATGTCACAGAGATTTCATACGAATTTAGTGAATTTTGTAAGGAAAAGGTCTACTAGATTAGATTGATGGGTATCTACATCAGGAATTCTTGTGGGTTCCTCAACTAATTGCGATAATCCACAAGTGATGGCGAAAGCCTCTGCCACCCTTCCCGCGTCGTCAGTTCGGGAAGAAAACCTTAACCAGGGGATGTTGTGTACGTTGAAGTCACCGAAAAAGGCAACCTCAGCGTTTGGATAATTCGTCTGTAGGTGGTCAAAGGTTACGGAGACATAAGAGAAGAGCTGTCTGTATGAAGGATCGTTTGGAGACAAATAAAGTGAACAAATAAATATTACTTAGCTTTTGGAATAGATTTTCAGCCAAATTACATCATAATCAGCAGATACCAGTGCTTCTTCTCGTTAACTGGACAGGTCGCTTCGCGTAAAACCACAAATTTCCTTCTTGTGTCGAAATGTGTGCACGTCGTAGTTAGGGCAAAGCAAATGGACTGTATTGATGAGAGACGTGGGTTTCTGTCAGATACAGCACATAGGGTCTTTCATTTTGAAAGTGTTGATGAACCGAAATTAGATTTGAGTTTAGACCTCAAATGTTACAGAATTGAATTTTGAATAAATTGTTTAAAAGAAACTTGGCCCGTGGTACACTAAAATTTTCCGTCGATTTTGGATCCCCTCGTACACCCTTCACCCGGACATCCGAACGAGAAGGTAGTTTACGTCCGGAATTTTTTGTACGAAGAGAGTCCATCATCTTTGTTTTTAATAATTAGAAGAAAAAATCAGGGTAGATGAAAAAATGAAATAAGGAAAAGGACAGGATGAGGAAGGAAGAATTGCAGGAAACTAGTAACGCGTCAGAGGCGGAAACATGATGTAAGCATCATTTCATCGTCTCCTAGTGATACGTGGGAGAGAATAGGGCACTAGGGCGTTTGTTCTCCCCAGATTTATAAAACCAACTGGAAATTTATATTCTCAACTGCGGGACCCATTTCCAAAAATTTTCATTTGTACCTTTCTTTGAAATTTCGACCTTTTTAAAAAAATTTGTCTTTTTTCACAAAATTCCTTTTTTCTTTTAAAATTTCGAATTGAACCTAAAATTCGAGCTCCTATTCAAATTGGCTTTTTTTAAATTTCAAATTTTTATCTCAAAATTCGTCGCTTTTACTTCTTCAAAATTTCGTCATTTCTCAAAATGTAACTTCTTCTGAAAATTAATTTTTTTTTTAAGTTCGTCCTGCAAATTTCGACTTTATAACAAACTTTGCTTTTTTTTCAAAATTTAATAAGTCTTTTGATAAAAAGTAAAAATATTTAGAATAATACTTGCTTGAAATTTTTAAAAAATATGTTTTGAAAGTGTTGAATTTTTGCAAGAAAGACAAGAATTCCGGGAAAGTTAATTTCTCAAAATTTCGACAATAATCTCAATAGTGAATATTTTCTGACATCACAATGAGGCAAAAAGCAGCTGGTCCTTTACTTAGGCAGCAATTAAAAAATAAATATTAAGTCGAGAAATGTCGACCCTTTTTTCTCGAAATGCGACTTTTTTCGTAAAGTTTTCCTCAAAATTTGCCCCTTATTTGAAATTTCGTCAAGATTTGACTTTTTCTCAAAATTTCTATCCTTTCCTCAAAATGTCGATTTTTTTCTCGATATTTAAATTTTTATTTTAAATTTGTTTGGGTATTTGGAACTTTCGATTTTTACTTCGAAAATCATCTTTTTCTCTAAATTTTGATATTTTTCAAATTTTTCCAAAAGGTCAAGTTTTTATATTAAATTAATTTCTTGAAATTTCCACTTTATTCCAAACCTGTTTTTTTTTAAATTATAATTCGTCTTTTTCTAAATTATGACTATAAAGTCGAATTTTGAGAAAGTAGAATTTTGAGTATAAACTCTTTTCTTCCAAAATTGGACTGCACTGAAGCTTTTAAATATTTCATACTAATTTCGGCCTTTTTCTCAAAATTTTGACTGCCGGAAATTTCAACCGTTTTCTCAAAATTCGTTCTATTCTTGGAGCTTCGACTAAATGTTTTATGTTTCGAGACTTTTCTACTTAGAATTCAGCTTTTTATTTTTTATTCAAAATTCGACTTTTTATCAAAATTCGTTTATTTTTTTAGACCTGGATTAAAATTTTGCTATAAACATAACAACTTTGGGAATAGTATTTCTACAAAGTTTGGAGAGAAATATTTCTCGCAAATTTCGAGTATATGTCAAAATTTAAATGAAAATATAAATTCTAAGAGAAACATTCCTAGAAACTGGATTTTTTTCTTCAAGTTGAATTTATTTTATAGATTTCGATTTTTCTCACGATGTTTTCTAAGTGCCAGTGAAAAAGCCAACATTCGCATTCGCGAATGTTGGAAATGAATATTCGCATAGGCATTCGAGAATGTGGGAAAACCAACATTCGTTACATTCCTAGTGGGTGCTATTGCAACTAGTTTGTACATCAAGAGCAGATATGATATGAACTTTAATTAACAAATTATGAAATTTTAATTTTTGCTCCTAAAATTCATTTGAAAGTTGAAAATTGAAAAAAAACCTTTAATTTCGTAGCCCGTAGCTCTTTGGTAGTCTCTAAATCTAGACGGCCTATTTTTTTAAATGTTAGTACCAGAAAAAATAAGTAATAAATAAAGAAATAAGAGTTTTCAATTTCTTTCTTTTTCAACTATAAAAAATATTAAAATTCAGGCACCAAAATAAACCCTAATTATTTTCTTTTATAAAAATATAATGGTGAAGGATTTTGTCAAAAAATGTTTGGTAAAGGAATTGTTTCGAATGTTCTACATGGAATATAAAAATACCTGAATATATCAGACTACGCAATATATTAAAAAAATAAGCGATAATTGATGAAATTTTCTCTAAAAAATTGTACAGTTGACTTGATTTCTTAGAAACATTTATGTAGATTTTATATAATTTAATGTATGTATGTATTACTATGTACGTATCTGGCATGGCTATTAATGATGAGCAATCCCTAAACAGTACAATTACTTAATATCGTGGATTTAATACCTTTCGTTGACAAAATATTACGTCGCGTCGGTTTGATAAAATATATCGTTATAACAGTTACCTCCCATAGAAATCAAATTTAGGAGAAACAATCAAACAATATGCATGCCAATTATTCAAACAACTACCTATTTTTTTTTAAATAGGTTAATCTATCCATTATGCATGTGAACACCATCAGAGTTATAAGTTTGACGCAAGTTCTAGACGTTTGTTTCATGCCTAATGTGTCTCTTTTTACATTTTTAGGTCAAACTAGAGTTCAGGAAATTTAATTTTACCTGCGTAAGTTTTTTAAAATGACATAATTACTGTAGTTCAAACGTCCACAAAGTACTAAATAATAGATGAAATGGAAATGTTAGTTACCCAAGAAAAGAAATAGCAGTGGCATGTCGTGAGTTTTATGAATGGGGAAGCTGACCGGACAGCCTTTTTATTTTTATTTACAATTTTACTTTTATCTGACTACATTTTGATGCCTAAGCAATTAAAAGGTCGTGTTTCGATTAGTCAAAATTCCGATTTAAGTTTACAATTTCAAAACAAATGTCGAAATGTTGGGAAAAAATTAATGATTTTAATACTAAATTCAGATGTTTGTCCAAATTTTTTTTTAAAGAATTCCATATTTTTTAAATTCAAGTTAAACTTTAAATATTATTTCTTTAATGCTCAGTTGTGGACTATGTTATATACATTCTAAATTAAAAACTCAAAATTTATGTTAGATAATTACAGAATGAAACTTGGGAAAGAATATAGTTTTTTCCTGAATTTTCAACTTCAACATTTAAAGAAAATGTAAATTTAAAAAAAAATTTAAATTTATTTTCGAGAAAGTGGAAATTTTGAAAAAATTCCATATTATTAAAAAGTCGGAATTTCTAAAAATAATCCGAAAAAAGTCAAAATTATCAACAAATTCAAAATTTTTACAAATTCATATTTTTTAAAAGAATTCAAAATTTCCAGGAAAAGTTGAAATTTTGAAAAAACGCCGAAATTTTCAAGTCACCATTCTGAAAGGTTCAAATTTACAAAGAAGTATTGTGGTGAGTCGAGTTCTACTAAACTGTTCTACTTCCTGGTTTGTTTTATTTAATTGAATGCTATTCAATATTTTCTTGGAAATATTAAATCTACAAATACTGTATTATAAAAATTCTTTGTAACATAACGTTTTGCGTGAGAAACAGATTTCTTAGCGTTCACAAATTAGATAAGAGTTATTTGTTAGGCCTGGTTTGTTTCAAGCACAGATACCTAAACTGAGTAAAATAACATGTTAGTTTTGAAGGACCGCTGAAAAGTAGAGTAATAAATAAGGGTAAGTGTCAATAAAAATCTCTCGGCAAGACCATGTGGTGGTATACTGGAGGAAATTGACATTCAAAAAACGCCCTTATAAACACGTACAATTGTAAATTATTTAAATTTCAATTATCGAAGTAAAACTTGCAAGATAAAGGGACGACATTATTCAAAAGGGGTTTGCAGTTTGATATGCACTTTAAGAATCATTTCAAAATTTATTTAAGGATTAATTTGGATTGGAAATATTTAAATTAGTAGAAATTCTGCATCCTCATGCCCTCTAGCGAGATACAGAGGATATCTTTCGGTCCCCAGAAATTAAGGGTAGGGGAATAAAAAGATAAAACACCGTAAAGAAATTTACAGGGTAGTAAAATACTGAACTTCGATGAAACTAGTTAAGCAAACGAGTACGAAATACGGGAGTTTTAAAAACTGCTTCTGTTTGTGCTAACTAACCTGAATGAACACAAAAAATACAATTTCTGTTCAACGTGAAGTTCTTGTGCCATTTATGTGATGTTTGCTACGAAAAAAATAGGCAAGTAAATTTTAAATTGTCTAATGAATTTGTTTGATGGTTTTTCGCTCTTAGATGATTTAATTAACTTTTCCTAAAATTTGAGAAAATACTTGTTCCTAATTTTGATCAATATGGGATTGGGGGGCATACAAAAAAAAAGAGAAAGGAATTTACAATTCCGCAACAACAGAATGAATGAGAAAGTCGTTGTTAGAAAATAATTATAGGGCCAAGAACCCTACCGCTGACTGGTGCAAATATGTCTCAGTTTCAAAAAAGGAAACAAAAATAAAACAAAATAAAAATACAAAGACAAGAAAACGAAAAGGAAATAAAGCGCATTCGCTTCATACAAACATTTTCATTTCCTTAAGGTCGATGTTAGTGTTCTGCTGTTGAAAGCTGAGTTTTCAGGGGTTCCAAAATAATTTATACCCTTCACCACAAAGGTCCGACAACTGGCAGCAGACACATATATTTGGGTTTTATTGATGATGTTCTGCAAGTTCTAGAAACGTGGGCATTGTACACCTTAACATCCTAGAAACATAAGCCACAGTGAGCTCTTACCTAGTTCTTGTTTTGGTGTATTCACCTAGTGCTACCTCATTCGCAGATTCTCCTTCGTAGGTTTCTTGAATCCCAAAAATATAGGACAAGACAACCTGGCCCAAAGAGAGCCTTATAGATCTGTTGACAAATGGGGAGTACTAACGTAGGTGAACGAGCAGTATCAGCATCAGCTCTCGTTAGGGAGATGTTTGACGAAAGAAATGAGAACTCCTAGCCAGTTTCTAACTTTAATTTTAATGTTTTGTGATAAGTCATGCTTAGCCACTTTCTAAGCTAGAAAACGTCCCTTCTATTAGACTAGTAGCCGTAGAAGTAGATGTAGTGTTTGGAAGGGAAAATTCTGCTCAGAAAGTTTCTACGAAATCTGAACAATATTTCTAGTCTATTTTATGACACTCGTTTGAGTTCGAGTGATTGAGTTTGGTATGAGAAAAACAGAAAAAAAAACAAATAAAGGAACAAGTTAACAAAGGAAAGAAAGAAAGAGTGAGAGAACGAGAGATCTGTAAGATTGAATCAACATTTATAAATTTGATTTATTACAATAAATCACAACTTCATTTCCAAGCTTGAGCTCCATTTTCTCGTAGCATTATACTTTGGATATTGTTAGCTCAAAGCTTTAACAGGAAACTGTATGCTACGTGAAGTATGCTTGAATTAAGAAGCGACAAAACACACAAGAATTGGGGAATAAAAAAAAACAGACACCTGAAAATAATTTGAGAACCTCTGTGTACAAACTAACCAGCGAACACCCACCGATAATCAGGTACAAAGTTAGCTGCATTTGGTTTGAAAACCTTTGAGTACAAACTAAATGGCTTACCTGGGGAAAACATTGCACTTATTAAGATAAAGATGAACTTTGGGAAATTAATAACCGACATACCATATATGAGCGAAACAGTTAAACAAAGAATGTCAGATTATTTGTGCTTAATGAATTCTCTTAATTTTCTAAAGAGATATTTCTCTCAGATCTGTGTCCAGCAAATTTAAACAAGTTGAAACAAACAGGTCCACTTTTATTTTGTTGTATTATGTTTAAGAACACTTGAAAATCACAAACTTGAAATTTTGTTGATTTATTTGTTGACCTATTGTAATAAAACGTTGAGGTCAATTGTTGTTTGAATTTGATAACACTTCCCTGTCGACTCTAAGAGCTGGGGTTACAATTTAATGGAATAAAATAATTTTAAACACAACGTAGACAAATTGGGCCCAAAAATCGAAAGTAAATTATTCTTCGAAAATTTTTAAAGATGAACAAAATTCGATAATTTTGAAAAACTATAAACAATCACTGGTTATGGTCGCTGATCACATTTGATTGACGTGACCAGGATACAATCACGACGGCTGCTCATCACAGTATCAATTTTTTAGAAAGTAGAAATTTTCAAAAAAAAAACTATAATAAATAATAAAAAAAATAAAGTCTTGGAAAAAGATTGAAATTTCGAAAAATTAGAATTTTTCCAAAAAAAAAGTTCAAATTTTCAAATAAGTCGAAATTTTTAAGTCAATATGTCAAGAAAGTCGAAATTTTCACAAAAAGTTGGAATCACGAAAAAACTGACTTTTTTTATAAAATAGTTAAAATTTTGGAAAAAAGCATCTAAATTGTGGAAGAAACCAAATTTTTAAAAAAGTCGAAATTTCCACCATGATTAGAAATTGCAAGAAACACTCAAGGTTTTTAAGAGTCAAAATCTTCAAAAAACGAAATTCCAATAAAAAATCGATATTAAGAAAAATAGTCAAAATTTTGAAAAAGTAATACCATCAAATACATTTTATTAATATCTGTTAAAAAAGTTGAAATTTTTAATATTATTTTTTTTTTTTTTGGTGGAACTGACTAGTCTTTGGTTATCTTCAAAAATTGTGAGTATCTCTCGAAACGCATTAGAGCAACGCAACCTTTGTTGTATTTTTTAATTTTTTGGTTTCAGAGAACAAGTTTTGCATTTCAATTTTTTAATATTAAATCAAAATTTAAAAAACTCGATTTTTAAAAAAATTTCAACAGTGGATTCTTTCAAAAAAGTTAAAGAATATAAAATAAACTTTTCAGAAAAAATAAAAATTGGAGAAAAAATTAAAGTTTTAAGAAATATTCAATAATATTTCGAAAAAAGAGCTCAATTTTAAAAAAAAAATCGAAACCTTTAAAAATATAAATCAATATTTTCAAAAATAAATCAAAATTGCAAAAAGTTCAATATTTTGGAAAAACTTAAGACATTTTTAAAAAGTGCTCGAAAACGACACATCAAACTGAATTTTTCAAAAAAATCAAATTTTCAATGTCAATTCTCAACGTAAGAAAGGATGTCGAACAAAAGCGTATATTTTATTTAAGAGTCAAGATTTTTTGGAAAATTGAAATTTTTGCAAATATTTTCAGTTAAAATTTCAAAAAGGAGCTGACATTTTGATTAGTTTCAATTTGTTGGTCTTAATATTTTTAAAATCTAGATTTTTAGTAAAAAGGTTTCAAAAAAGGTATTTGTGTATATTTTTGAGAAAAAGTTGATATTTAAAAAAATCTTACATCAATTTTTTCTCAAAAATATACACAAATACCTTTTTTTGAAACCTTTTTAATGAAAATCTAGATTTTTTTGAAAATTAAGACCAAGAAATTGAAACTAACCAAAATATCAGCTCCTGTTTGAAAATATTTGCAAAAATATCAATTTTCTACAAAATCGTGACTTTTTTTAAATAAACTATATGCTTTTGTTCGATATCTTTTCTTACCATGAAAAATCTTAAATTTTTTAAATTAATAATTCAAATTTTGAAGAAAAAGTAAATTTTTCACAAACGAGTTTTAATTCGCAAAAAGTCGACTTTAGAAAAAAAGTCGAAAATTAAAAATAGTAAATATTTTGAAGGAAGTACAAATTTTCAGTCAGAAAGGCTTACATTTTGAAAGTGTCAAATTTGTTATGTGAATTTGCAGAAAAGTCGATATTTAAAAAAAAGTTAAAATTTTCAGAATATTTGATATTTTCATAGACGCCGAATTTTACAAAAAAAGTTCATATTTTCAGCAGAAGTCGAATTTTTCAAAAAAAAAGGTGGAAAAAAGTCGAAATTGATGACATAAAAATCGAACTTTTGAGAAATAATCAAAATTATTTAACTTCGAGAAAGCCAAAATTTTTGAAAAAAAAGTAGAAAATTTTCATAAACCACCATTTTGAAAAGTATAACTTTTTTAAAAGTTTCTTTTTAAATAGATCGACATTTACAATACAGTAAATTAGAATTTCAAGAAAAAGTCAAAGATTTTGAAAAAAGATTGATCATTTTTTAAATGTCGAAGCTATATTACTAACTAAAAGTTGGATTTCAAGAAAAGGTTAAATTTCAAACAAAGAAATCGAAACTTTTAAAAGGTCAAGATTTTTAATTAAAATTACGACAAGAAAGCTTGCAGTTTTAGAAAAAGTTCAACTTTTGAAAAATCGAAGTTTTAAAAGAGGCAAAATTTTCAAGAGTCGAGATTTTCAATGATAAATTCAAATTTAAAAAGTCAAATTATTCGAAAAAAAGTTAAAATTTTAAAAATATTTGACAATAAAAACATACAGTTTTGATAAAACGACATTTTCAATAAAATTCGATTCGACAACTCCTTAGGAATTGGTACACAAATAAATTCCCATTATTTATTTGAAAAATAGGTCGAATCTTTTACTTTATAGACACAATTGTTAAATTTTGATCAGAAGTGCTACTAATATCAATAAATAGTCGAACTGTTGTGTAAAACAAAAAGAGATTTTAAAATCGAATAAATATGGACATTTTCATTTTGTAAGGGAAGCTGTGGTTTCCTAGCTTCCATGAAGAACACGCCACTGAGAAATAGAACTCTATGTGGCTTAAAATAATGTCTAAATCTCTAATTTTTAGGTTTCCTTCACTCTTATGTCTCACTTCCCAAAAGGAAAAATAGTTTGAGCAATTCTACTTCTGACCACAAAAAATTAAAAAAAAAGACGAGGTTTACTTCATAATTTTCGTTTTGACGACAAAAAGCAAAAAACCAAAAAACTTCTGACCACTTTTGTGGTCAATAAAGAAAAATGTTTACTTTTTAATTTTCATTTTGACAACGAAATACCAAAAAAGATTATTTTGACATGTTTTGCTTTTCAAAATTAAGGATTTTGAATATTTGGCTTTCTTGAAAATTTTTCGTTTTTCAAAATTATCACATTTTTAAAAATGTTGCCCTTTTTTTTCAAAATTTTAATTTTCTTGAAATTTTTTAGAAAATTTGAGCTTCTTTTCATATTTTTACTCCAGAAATGTCGACTTTTTTTCAAAATTTTAGCTTACTTTTAAAAATTTAGAATTTTTTCAATTTTTTGACCATTTTTTAATACTGACTTCTATTGAAAATTTCGACTTATTTCAAAATGGTGACAAATCCGACTTCTTTTGGGAAGTCGATCTTCACTGAAAATTTTGACTTTTAAATAAATCAACTAAATTTACCTTTTTTTTCGAAATTTTGACTTAATTTTTAAAATTGGGATAAAATTTTGATTTTTTTGAAAATTGTTAGCTCTTAAATATTTAAGCTTCTTTCATTATAAAAATTTTCTTTGTTAAAAATAAATTTTTTAACAATGTTTTGAATTTATCCGAAAATTTTACATATTTTTTCAATTTTTATTTTAAATAAGTTAACTAATTAATGTTTTTCAAAATTTCCCCTATTGAAAATTAATACCTTTTTATAACTTTTGATTTCTCCTAAATTTTTTTCTATAATTTGGCTTTTCTTAAAATGTTCACTTTCTGAAAACAACGACCTTTTTGAAAAATCCGACTGATTCTCATAATTTCGCCTTTTTTAAAAATTTTGTCCTATCTGCTAAATTTCAGAGTTGACAAATATCATGATATATTTATAAATATCATATCCTTGATATATATCACTGATATATATCAAAATTTTTTGGGCAAAATTAAAGAAAAAATATTTTCATATCTGAGATACAGTTATGAGTAACATATGCCAGTAGATCGCCAGTTGAGCGTTGTTGTTTGAAACCGTATTGCCTGTCCAAGATGATTCTATTCTCCTCCAGATATTTGGAAATATCGATGTTGATAGCCTTTTCCATCATTTTAGATATAACGAGGAACAAAGGTAGAGGGCGATAGTTGTTAGCCAGATTCCTTTTTCCCTTTTTAGAGACAGGCTGCACCCTAGCAGATTTCCAGATGATAGGGAATAACCTTTGTTGTAAGGAATGTGAACAATTTGCTTAGGACAGGAGTCAACTCTGGAGCACACTTCTTAAGAAGAATAGCGGGGATACCATCAAGGTCAGAAGCTTTCCAGGTGTCGAGCTCGGGAAGAATCTTTCCGGTTGTGCGTTGTCTCAAAAACAAATTACAGGCATCGAAGTGCCACCCTTAGGAAGAATAGAAGATTCTGCGTTTCGAGAATCAAGAATCTGCTTATTATGAATAAAATTAGAAATTGGAAGTATCAATTTAAAGCTTTGAGTAAAAAGAAAAAAAAATGGAAAAAATAAGCTGAAGATTATTTTTTAGCAATTTAAGTCTTTCTATTTCACGAGATTAGATGAGAAGTTGAAATGTTAAGACAAATGTTAGAAATTTCAAAGACTTGAAATTATCGGAAACTTTAAAAAGTCGAAATTTCAAATTCCAATTTTAAACATGACTCTTTTTTGTCACAATTTTTTCTTATTTTGGAGATTTAGATTTTCTTGAAATTTCCCCCTTCGTAGCAAAATTCCAAATTCGAAATTTTAGAAAAAACTTTGAAGTTGTAAATAATTAAAACGATTAATGAGAAAAAACTTGAATCTCACAAATGACATAATTTTGGTGGAACGAACTGGTCCTTGGATATCTTCAGAAATTGAAATATAAATCTTGTCCCTTGAAACCAATAACGATCAAAAAACACAACAAAGATTGCTCTAATGCCTTTCGACAGCCAAGCTATCATCTTCAGAGAGATACAGAGCTTTTGTCTGCAAGCTTTCCTCACATAGTTTTTAGTGTCACCGCCATGGAACTCAAGGAGCTCTCAACGGACACAGCAACATCTTCCAAACTGGTGCGGGAGGATGGCAGAGCGTAATTAAAACCTTTGTTCAAAAGGCTTAATTCAGCTTTGTCAAAATGCTGGGAAGAGAGGTTTTCTACAATATTAATATTTTTCTGCGAAGAATGTTCTGTAATGGCACCTAATTTGCATAAGTTCTTCTTGAGAATGCTCGGCTTTTGTCTAACCTTCTCAGTATCTCTCTGAAGTTGATAGCTTGGCTATCGAAATGCGTTAGAGCAACCTTTGCTGTGTTTTTTAATCTTTCTTGGTTTCAGGGGAGAAGTTTTTTATTTCAATTTTTTACAAATGATATAGATAGGAATTAAAATACAAATCTTCAAAGTATCTCGCTGAAGATGGTAGCTTGGCTATCAAAACGCGTTAGAGCAAACTTTGTTGTGTTTTTTAATCTTTCTTGGTTTCAGGGACAAGATTTGTTTTTCAATTTTTGAAGATAACCAAGGACCAGTCTTCCACCAAAAGTTTATATTATTTTGAGGAAATTTTCGACATTGTATGGCAATTCTTTGGATGTTACTAACAGCCATAGTTATTGAGTTCAGTGTTTTAGTAAATATATCATGTTTAAAATTTAAAATCATAAAACTGTAAAACTAAATACATTTAGATCCGTTTTTAAGGTAACAAGTAACGGGTATCTGACTCAAAACAAATAATGAAAATTAAACACATATGTTAACCGACCTTTTGTTTTCAAAATTTGCATATTAGGACTCTGTGCTGAAATTATTCATTTTTGCTAAAAAAAGATTGACGAATTGAACTTTGTATCTGTGCAAATTTAATTGTCCGGTTTTTATGTAGGTGATTTAAAATGGAATTCAGCCAATTAGCAAAGAATACGTTTGCTGTAATTGAATTCATAACAAGAATCCCAATGAATTTTATTATGATGTAATATTGTATAAGTGACAATAAATAATTGTTTTACTTTTTAATGGTTCACGCGGAACTTTTTTGCATCCAGTGATCAAGAAAAACTTCACTCTAAAAATTGGTGAAAAAGGTGGAAACGTACGACGTGTTTACAACTTCTCTTTTTATATTTTTACTAAATCATGTTTTGATTTAATTTTAATTCTTAGTTTACCAATGTTTTATTTTTGCCCCTTCATTATTTCAACTTCAGTTTTAATATTCCAAATAAAGTACCAAACATATGTATTTGTCATATTAATATTTCAGTTGTTTAGTGTGATAAGTTTAAAAAGTGGATTGTTGCGAAAACAAAAATAAAGAAATTGATTAAAGTATATGGTTAATAAATATTTTGTACATGTGGTTTAAATAATGAAAATTGGTAAACATGTTTTAGAATGTGAAAATTCTGTTTTTAATTTCTAATTTTGAAATTAAGTGTATTTTGAATTTTGGTCAAGTTGTTTACAGCCAGTATTTTTCAACCTTTGTCATTCATATTAGCCTCTCTTTGGGATTATTTTCAAATAAAATCATATTCTTGAGCCGACTAAAAAAACAACTAAAAAAGGGTCTCCTATACATATAAGTATATTGTAAAAGGCTAACAAAAATTCTACTAACAAGTGACAAAGAATTCACTAAATGAAATAAAAATTCTATCATCTCCTATACATATAAGTATATTGTAAAAGGCTAACAAAAATTCTACTAACAAGTGACAAAGAATTCACTAAATGAAATAAAAATTCTATCAAACTTCTCTACTAAACAAATTATTTAACTAGACTCCAAAAATTCTACTAAATCTACTAGAAATTCTACTACTGCGACCGAAAAACGTATATTTTTGACTAAAATTCTGAGAATCTTTTTTTTACATAGATATTCAGTTTTTTCTTAAATTTCTACTTTTTTTTTCTGGAAATTTGTAATTTCAATTTCAAATTATCAATTGTCTTAAAATGTCTACTTTAAAGTCGAGTTTTTGATCTTAACACTACAGCTTTCAACTTCGTTTTTGATATTTCAAATATTGGGATTTATTTAGAAGTTTCGATATAAATTCAAAAGGCGAAAAAAAAAAGAAAAACTTGAAATTTCGAAAAAAGTTGAAGATATTTTGAAATATATTAAACATTGTGAAATAAAACCAAAAAAATACAATTTAGAGATCTCTTTTTTTAAAATATTTATCCATTCAATTTTCATATTTCGAAAAATTTAATTACTAGCAATTGATCTACAAATCTTGTCTCCTGAAACCAAGAAAGATTAAAAAACACAACAAAAGTTATTTTAACGCGTTTCGATAGCCAAACTATCATCTGTTTTGCAACTTTTTTGATTTCAGGGGACAAGATTTGTATATCAATCTTTAAAGACAACCAAGAACCAGTCCGTTTCATCAAATTCAATTTTAAATCATTTCTGCTTTCCAAGTATTCATTTTGAAAATTTTTAAATTGTGAAATAATTTTAAAAGTTTCTAGGCGTACTTTCCGCAAAACATTTATAATCTATAACCCCTAAAACTCCATGTAAATATATAAAATGTTATATTAATTGATTCTAACAGAGGCGTCAAAGTTTGCATTAGGGCTGCTGATGAGTACCTACGCGAAAAGTCATCTTAAATAGGAAAGCTTGAGGAAATCAGCTGCAACAAATTGAACTTATTGTATAAGTAGGGCAGTCAAAGACTCTCATTAAAATGAGATACAAGGAGCATATTGCCTACTTTAGTTGTAGTATATAGAATCATACGAATTCTTGTGGTATATCGTATCATGCCATTCATTAAAATTGTTATATGAAAAAAAAAAAAAAATATTTTAACACACACTTGTACTTTAAAAATTTATTAAACAATTCTACAGAAGATAGTTATTTTATCTGGTCCTATTTTCGATCTATACAATTCTAACTACATAAACAGCAAATTAAAATTATGTATGGTATGGGGATGTCCGTATATTACAAAAAATCGAAAAACACTTACACTACATATGACAGTCTACATTAAAAAAAGTAACTTTATCACATTACAATTTCTTATACATATTATATTTATTTGATGCCTCTTGAGTACCAGGATATAGACATTCAACATGTTGATTTTCCGCATTGCTTGCAATAACCTTCCGGATCAACTCCTTGGAAGGTTCCTTTAGGTCATACGCCCAACCAATTTTGGCAAATAGATCCAAGTACATAGTGGTAAGATTGACACTATAATTGCCCAATTCTGCAGCTTTGTAATCCCATGGGAATGTATGATGGTAATTATGCCAACCTTCCCCAAAAGCACCAAGTGAAACTAGCAAATTTTCCGTTGGTCCAATTTTACTGCAAAAAAAAAATGAATTATACCGAAGTTGCTTACAGTGATATTTACCTGTCATATGGTTTGTAGCCCCACATATGTGCCGCACTATTTACAAACCATGTTAGATGTAGGCTGATACAATAGCGGGCGATCCCTTGGGATACTAATGCGTTGTAAAAAGTTTCATTCCAGAAGTAGATTGGGATTAAAATTGGTATTACAAAGCAGAATGCCACCTTCAGCCAATTATAATATCTAAAAAATTAGAGTCGTGAGGTTTTCCCGCAAGCAAAAAATTAAGAGAACAATTAATACACAACAAGCTATAAGCCAATACAACTACTGTTATTGAATTTTTTTTTTTAATTTTTGAAAACGTTACGATTTTGGTAATATTTAGTTTCAGTACGTTACGGTAGAGCGCAGAGAATAAGCAGAATGTCTTTAACGTTCCAAAAAACTCAAGTTTCTCGGTCAGTAAAATTGATTTTGATTTTTTGACTCCATAATATGAACTTTTCAAGTTGTGCTTATAGCCTTACTCACTTTTGGTGAAATAAGAAAACTGGATCCTCAAAAAGATCACTGTAGTCTATGGTTTTACTTTTTCGTATTACTTCGGGGTGCTTCTTCTTCATCAACCATCCCATATGTGCAAAAAAGAAACCTTTATTCGAATTGTGTGGATCTGCGTCTGTTTCGCTAAATTTGTGGTGGACTCTGTGATCGCGTACCCAGTCGTACAAAGAGTTCTGGAATAAATTTTGAAAAAGTTATATTTTTGAATTACCTAGCACCATACACACTACAAGACACTGAGAAACTCTGTTCGGCGAAGATTTTTAGAATTTTATAAAGGAGTCACCTTAGATAATAGAAGTTCTCATTCAATCAAGAGAGACTGCAAGAAAATTTGTTACCTTTAACTCTATCATATGGTTTGAATGTTGCTTTTGAGGGACCAGATCATTAACTCACTCGAGCACCTTCCAGAAAAGTACTTGTAAAAAACAGATAGGTCCTCCACGTACCTGTGCCTCAGTGTCTAGAAGATTTAAGTTTTGCTCTTCTTTAAATGAAACGAAAAGGAGCCACTCGGAGTTCCAGACATGATTACCTAACCCAGTATCGTTTGATTCAAGCTTTAAAGAAAGTGAATAACAGAAGGGCTGCTGTGGATTTCTTAGCTCGAATGAAATGATTTTATATTGTTGGAAATTGCTCGTTACAAAATGACCAGATATGTATTAAGCAAATTCCTGTGCGGTCCAGCTTGGCACAGTGAAGACTTCTGTCTACGGAGACTCTTTTTTTTTATAGAACTTCCAAGCTATCGAATGCGTTACCGAAAGAAATTTTTCCCAAAAATTACAACCTATCCTTGTTTAAGAAGGCCATTCATGGTCATCTATCCCTGTTTCAGCATCCTACTCGCAATGCTTTGTAGGCATAATGGGGTTGTCCTTTGCGAGTGGAATAAACTTAAAAAAAAGATACAAGTTGCAAGAATGATATAGTTTTTTATGGCTTCCTTTTGAAGGGGAGACAAATCAACCATTTGATGTGTTATCAAGAAAATCTTAACCTGCAAGGGTCACTTGATAATATGTTTTATTGTGAACGCATTTTGTCTGGGATAATCTGATGGCTGATTGCTTCAGTATCTATTAGACTGTAAAACTTGAAAATCTCTTTGCATGAGTCTACTTAAGGTAATAAACCAGCATTTGCCTTTAGTATCAACAAGAAAACCGCTGCAGTGCAACCCTTGTCTTTGGGCGTCAGACTACTCGACGACCTTTTTTGGTTCATCAATAAAATTGACTGACAAAATAAATCCCCTCCTTCTGGGTATAGTCTGGTTTCTGGATTCTGGATTCGATGTAGGTTGCCTAAAGTTTAGGTCAGCACTCCTTTTCGGGCCCGTTGTGCTATCCCCTTGATTGAAGTGTTCTTGGTCATTTATTCAGCCACCCAACCTTGTTTGAGAAACTGAAGAACGTCCCTTGAATGCGCCTCTCTCAAACTGGTCACGCTAGGCCAGAAATTCCCCAGCGTGGATCCTCTGATTGATGCTAGTGCCAGGCCGTGACTAGTGTTGGGTTGCTACATAGCAATCTGCTACTTTGTCACTGCTACTTATTGAGTAGCAGTTGGAACAGTTATCAGTTCCTAAAAGTTACTGCGACTTTTGAAACATATAAGATCTTTCAGTCGCAGTTGGTATACATAACCTTACCGCTACCTGCTACTTTACTTACTTGACTCTGTTAACTCCGTGTAATTTCGATCCATTTCCTGAGGGAGTTATAGGCTTTATCAGTGTTTCTCTTCTATAGTCGGAAACATCTTGGAGTTCTAATGTTATATTTGAATATAAATCATTTCGATCTTGTAATAATTAATAGGTGATATTGATAATCATGAAGCTTATTTTATATTTTTGCCCTTCTTTGTCTTTAATTAGTTACTATTAGAAGATTATGTCAAAATAAAACAGCTAAATTGTACTGGTACCTTTACTTGTAATTGACTGGGAAATTTTACGATTCAAATCACATGATTACCTCTTATAAATTCAGGTGTCTCTTAAAATTCTCATAACAGCAAAAATGGTCAGTGTTATATCCTACATTCGAGTTTCTCTGTATAAAAGATGATTGTCTGCCAAATGGATTTAAAACATATCCATGTAATTCTCCTATCGTCCGAACGTAACTGCGACTTTCAGTGATTTAGCGTAGGTACAGTTATTGTTTCATCATATCGTGACAAAGTAGCAGGAACAGTTTAGTGGAGCAGCAGCTATTTCTAGTCGGTTGCTCCTCGGTGGATTCCTGCAATTTGCGATCGCGTAACAGTGACAAAGTAGAAGTAGCAGGTACTCTACTTGCTTCGTTCCATTCCGTTCCGACTTTCAGTATAGTTCGACTGCGATATGCGATCGCCTAACGCGTATTCATAAGTAACAGTGACAGTAACAGCAGCTATTTAAAACTGTTACTTGGATGTAATAGGAGCAACTCGTAACTGCTACTTGTAAATAGCAGTTTTGCCCATCACTAGCCGTGACACATCACTGCCTCACGACACTCTCATCTTTTTCTAAATACCCCCTACAACTCGGGTCGTTTATAATTTCCCATTCTGTGGAAATTATAAACGGCAACAATGAGCCCGCAAAGAGTGGTCTGTAATCGCCTATATATTCGCCCAAATCCAGCTTCTGAATCCAAAAAACTCATGCAATTGATTCACCTGAAAACGTGATTGATCAAACGCTTTTAATGTATTTTTTGAATGAACCAGTTATATGTAATGTAAAATATTTTAGCAGAAAAATGAAAGTTTTAAAATGTGGATCTGGCCATTGCATCAATATAACGATTCTAGCAATCACTGAAAAGATCATTTACCAAAAAACAAAGATAAAGACTAAGATTTTGGAGGAGTTAACGTAACAAAACACCTCAATAGAAAGAGTTACCACCTTCCTAATTTCTTTGACAACAGGAATAAATATATTAGTTTATTAAACATAAGAAATAGAATCCTTTACCTGTCCCGAAGCAGAAAAGCAAAGCATTAAAATAATTCGAAGTGGTAATGTAGCTTTAAAAGATCTGTGTGTGTAAAATCTGTGTGCTCCTCCAGTTATACCAAACGCGGTAATGCCACCATAAATAAAACCTGAAAATAGACAAATCAGTACAACAAAAAACGCACACAAAATTCAATGTACCCCATATTATCGTCGGTATATGATTAAGGTAATCGAATGTCAAAAATGAATGTAGTGCCCAAAGATGCAATATAGCGAGCAATATTATATTTACTGGTTTTATTGGTGTATCCAGATATCCCCAAAGTGTTTTATAACTATTTTTCAAATGCTTGTACTCCGGCACAACTCCATTCGTTACTTGTGGAACTGCCGGCTTTGATAAGCTGATTTTTGCTGTGAGGACAGTAGTTGTAGTGCTGGGTTGCATCATTGAAAATTAACTGAAATATAAAATTATTCAATAAGCAGCAAAACACCCCTTTACCACATCGACAACTAGAAAAATTACGCTATATTTACTTCGCCGGAACTATCATCGCCACATTAATCTAATTAATTAGCAACAAATCATCTGTTTTAAAATTTAATTCGATACTGGCTGACGTTTACTTGCTTTCATGTTACTTTATACATTCACAACTATTAAACTTTATTAACGATAAAAACGCAACAAAATTTAAAAAATTCCACAAGTTTTCGATAAATATTTGCTAACACCGGACCAGGTTTCGCATTACTGCATCATCGGCGGTCATACCAGCAATTTGTTTAGCCGTTGTTATGCTAACAAGTTCCATGGATCACAGACTCCTACGTATATTCCGTTTAATCCAAATTCTCGTCCAAAGCTTCAATTAGAGGTGTGTTCAGAAGATCAAGTTGTTCGTTCATAAGTGTAAATTGACTAGATTGTAAATGTTTTTAAATTTCTATGGCTTCCAAGAAATTAAGTTTTTTAGTGTTATTACAAATATGTAATACTTCGCGCATGTAAGTTTAAGTTGTGTTTCTAATAGACGCTTTCCAAAATTTGATCTTTCTGGATGTTGATTTTTGAAGGCGGCAAGATGTTCGCTGTACCTAATATGAAAATTTCGTGATGTTTGTCCTATGTATACAGCATTACAGTCGTAGCAATTCAATTTATAAATACAGATTTACTAAGTCGTGGAGTTATTTCTTTTGCTTAAAAAATCATGTTACTTAACGAATTATATGATTTAAAGCTAGGTGTCGCTTGAGACAGGCCCGTAACCAGGGGGGGCTAGCCCCCCCCCGAAAGTTTTTGGCTTCACACTAGATAGAACTGAATTTTCCAGATGTGCAACCTATTTAATGGATCATTTTGTTTTCGTATTGAAATGCAAGTATGTTTTTTTTTAAATTTGGCGCCATTTCTTTTCATTAGACACCGGATTTTAAGCACAATCAAGCAAGGTAAAAAGGTGAGCAAAATGCTGAATTAGGCAAAAACGAAAAGTTAAAGAAGGCACCAAAAAGGTAAAATAATCTTTTAAAAAGGCATTAACAGGCCAAAACTCACAATTAACAGAAACAAACATTTTAATATCTCGGTCGAAACTAAAAAAAAATAATAGATTCTAGATTATACTCAGGATATTCAGAAGGAGTATAACATTTTCAAATAAAGAAGTTCTTAAAATTTCGAGTTCATTCTCGAATTTTCGCCCTAAATCTTAAAATTTTTACTTTAAATTCATTTGAATTTTTTCCAAAATTTTGACATTTAAATCTGAGATTTTGTTTCTAGAAAAATTTAAACTTTTCGTGAAATTTCTTTTTTTTTTAATTGAAATTTCAATCTTACGTTTTTAATTTTAATAAAATAATGTTGAATTTGCAAGTTTTTCAAGGTTTAACTCCCTATTTTGTACAAAAATTAATATTTTAAGAAGAACTGGAAATTTATACAAGCGATTTTTCAAGACTTAACCCCAAATTTTGAGAAAAACTTGTATTTTGTAATAATAGTTTTACAGTTTTGGAATCTAAAAACTTAAATCTTAAATTCGGTTTTTGAATAAAATTTTGAATGTTAGGCCCTTTACCGAGAAATTAAAATATCTTATAAGCCATTATTTTGAAAAGACATTTTTTACTTAGTTATTTTTATGAATTGCTTCTTTAATTTTTCTAATATGGCGATTGAACTTTAAAAAAATGGTTAAAATGTCGATTCTTTTATAAATTTCGAGTTTTACACAAAACTTGAGCATTTTTAAGGTGGAAAATTCAGGATTTTTTTAATAACTTTAACCCATTAGCTTAATTCGAAATTTTTAATTTTTTCAAAAAGTTTTAATTTCATAATAAAAAATTTTGAAATTTTTTGTTATGAAGTTGATTTGTTTATATTTCGATTACGATTTGGAAAATTCGATTTTTTTTCTCCAAAATTCGAATTCCAAGTGAAAACTTTCAAAAAAATATTGAAATTTCTATCTTAGGTATCAAATTTCAACTTTAATTAAGAATTTATTGCACTTTTAATCACGACATTTCAACTTTAAATTCACTATTTTTAGAAAAACTTCATTTATAAAATTTTAACAACTTTTTACGACGAGTTTAAAAATGTCGAGATTAAAGTCATAACTTTGAAAAAAAAAAGAGCTTAATGACTTAAGTTTATTTTTTAAAATTTTTACATTAGGATTGGTTCAAAATTCAGACTTCTTCAAAATATTTTGACTTTCTTTCTAGACATTTAATGTATAAAAAATCCCCTGGCCACTTTCAGAAAACACTAAAAGTTTCAGGAAATATTAAAGTTTATTTTTTTGAATTTTGTTTCAAGACAAAATGTTGAGTGTGTTGAGTGAGTTTTGGTTAATAGATTTTATCCTATGGAAATAAGAGATTTTTTTTAGAAAATTTTGACTTCAAACCTTTTTTTTTCAAAAAATATTGCTTCTTTTTTCTTCGGATTTGGAGAGTAATTCTAAATGTCAACTTATTTCTAAAATTTCGAATTTAAAAAACTAAAAATTTCGAGTTCGAACAAAGTTAATATTTTCAGAAATGTTTAGTAATGCATTTTGGTCATTTTTAAGTATAAACACGTTCGTAATTAAACTTTTTCTAGAAAGAGTTTGTCCATTCTAAATGTAGACTTTTCTAGACATTTCGAATTAAAATTCCAAATTAAAAAAACTTAAGATTAAGTTCAGAATTTCGATATCTGACATTTTTCATAAAAATGTTGGCGAAATTTTTAGGTTTCTAGAAAGAATCGAAGTTTAAAAAAATATTTGTGGGTTTGAAGTAAATACCAAGATTTCAAACTTTGAATTATTAAGAAAAAAAAATAAATGTATTAACATACTTCGCACTTAGGCAAAAAATCTAATTCAAATTGAAAATATCCAACAAAGGTTGAAATTTTGAGATTAAAGGTAAAACTTACAAAAAAACGAAAAGTAACTTTAAAGCAAAAACTTTTTTTCGAAATTCGGAAGAATCAAATGCATTTCGACATTGCAAATTCAAATAGCAACGATAACTCCCAGAATTGCCCAAAATAAAAAAACGTAGGAATTGAAGTTGTTGCCAGTTATAAGAGTTGGAGGCTAAGAGGAAACTTGAACTTAAAAAAAAAAACATCTAATCTTCCAGAATTTAGAAAGAATATCCAAATTCTAAATATTCAGGTGCAAACTTTACATTTGAGATAAAAGTTAAAATTATGAATTTAATCGAAATTTGAAAAAAGTTAAAAAAATGATTTTTCTCCAGCTGACTTCAAACTATGTCTTTAAATAGAGCACTTTCTATAGGCATTTTTCATACAGCAGCAGGTTATAGAAGACAGTTCAGAGATAAATTTTAGAAAACGAATATTTTTCGAGTAGTTTTATTATCTTACCCACACATCTGTTTTTATTTAGAAATTAAATTAAGATAAATAGGCAAGATTGTTGTTAAATTACTTTGTCACAATGTTAGAACAGTTAGACTGTAGAAATGGTTTTAGTGTATTTTTTTATATTTTAGTATATATGTATACAATAATAATATTAATAGTAAAGTAGTATTGGACCGTGGCTTCTTAGCTCTAACCTAAACGCAAACAAAGACTAGGTAGTTTTAGCAAAGGATCGCAGCCCCCCCCCCGAAAAAAAATCCTGGTTACGGGCCTGGCTTGAGATGTATGAGAAATTATGTTACTTATCTTTTTCGAGATATTTCCAAAATATTTAATAGCAAAATAGTCTGTTTTTTTGTTTGGTTGTTTAGGAAAAATAGGATTAATAGCTAATATGTGTTCTTTTATAAATATTAATCAATTAATTGTGTTTTCAGAATACCTATTGCTATAAGCTATTTGTTTAATTATCTTAATTTCTGGATTAAAATTTTCTTCATTCATTGGTACCATATAAACTCTATTTATCATTGATTTATATGCTGCCAATTTGTGTGGAATTGGATGTAAGGAATCAATTGGAATTGTAACATCTGTATGCGTAGGTTTTCTATAAATTGAAAATTCAAATTCATCTGAGTTCCTTAACATTGTTAAATCCAGAAAATTTATTTATTTATTTATTTAAATATTAGGATTTTTATAATTATCTCAAAAACTGTGAACCACAGACCCCTATTGTTTGATATCATTTTAATCAGCATTTTGTGAGAAATTCAAATATGTGAAAATATATAGGGTGTTCTATTTAAAAAAATCGACTTTACTGCACCGCTCTGTATATGTTCTCCCTGTATATTAAAAAATAGAATAGTAGAATGTGCGTCTTATACTAATGTACATTTGTACCAAAAATATTTTGCTAGCCAAGAATCTGTAAGAGTTACAGAGCTTTACCCTACTAATGACTCACCCTGTATAGTTTTTTTTTTCGGATGAAGCGTTTTCCAAACTCGGAATTTGGATAAATCGCGAAAGTTTGACATAAAACTAAACTTTAACCTTTTTTGGGAAAGTCTAAATTTAGAGAATACATACATTTTAATCATTTTTCTTATTAAATGTAGCAAAAAACATTAATATAAAAAATCCTTAACTAAGAGGACTTTTTGAGTTATCACTGTATTAAAAAATTTTAATGTTTTCTTAATAATGTTGCTCAAGAATGTAGAATAAAAAAAACTATTATCTGTTCATATAATAGCTATAATTTGAATAATTAAGTCTGGACTTTGTAATAAATATTATGCAAAATTATGGAATTATATATCATATAAATTGCTTTTATAAAATAAAAGATTTTATTGCACTAGCCAAAACATCGTTTGTTTCAAATAAACAAATCACATATTTGCCTGATATGATTAAGAATGAACAATTTACCAGAAATATTCCTAATTTTCTAAGGATAATTTTATTTACTACTTTAAATAGACACAATTTGCATATTAAATTTTTGGTTCCAAGAATGGGACCATGAAAGACAATATTTAGGATTATTTCGCACTAAAATTGTTTGTCAAAGGCGAAAAAAGTTAAAAAGATTTTGCATTTAACCGAGTGTGTTATTAACAATTTAAAACGAAAGTGGTTATGTCGTATTAAAAAACATTGCCCAAAACCAAGAGTGCAAACATTCTCTGGCGAAATGATGTTATGCAAGCGATTGCCTAGTACTCGAATTGTTTAAATTGCAACTCGAGTGATGATGTTAACACAATACAACTCCAGATTTTTACGTGAAGTAATGACACTCGAAACGTGTTATTAAATACATCTTAATTATTATGACATTAAAATGTAGGCATAAAAAGTAATTGTTGATTATCGGCAGCTTGCAATTAAATGCAGAGGTGATCAGCAACATTGGGAGGAAGAAGAATCGAAAGTAAAACATCAGCTGAATTGCATAAACGTTTTTTCATTTTGTTTTTCGTTTTAATTAATGGGAGAATTTGGTTGATATTTTTATGGCTTTCAAATCTCCAAATGTGCGAAGATATGAAGAAATCAATCTTCAATAAAGAAGAGGTAATTTTAGACGGACAGCGAAAAACTTCCTTCTAGTAGCAATCCCAGTATATGTAATCCATGGTGTAGTAGTATAAGATGAAGGCAATCAATAGTTAACCACAACCACTAATTTGAAATATGAAAGAAGCTTCTAAATTGCAATAAAATTAAAAAAATTAAGCTGCATACTCACTCAAGAGTGAAGACTGATGACAAAAAATGTGAAAATTTATACAGCTTAAAAATTAAAATGAGTTGCTCTAAAATAAAACTAAAACAATTAAATTAAGTCCAAATTTAATAAATATAGTAATGCAAAGTTAAAAATAAAAGCAGTACATAGTTAAAAATATCGATTTACACTTACTCTGTACTTAGTACACCACTCAAGACATCTGCAATTTACGAAAAATATCGGATATACACACAAATCAAATCGATGGTATACAATTCTCTATTAATTCTCGAGATGAAATATTATATAGAACAGGAAGGAAATTGGTAACTTCAACTAACAACATCCACCGGCTTCCTCTTTTTTTATTATCTAACTAACCGCACATACTTGTTACCCTGCACGTACTGTATGTAATTAATAAGCAAAATTGCAGATGACATACATTTTTCTTGACGATTATCATAAATATAGGAAGTTCAAAAACCAAAAACAATGTTGCTCTCGTACAATAATGTACGAATTGGTAATAGGTCAAAAGGTCTCCTAGACCCACATAAGTGAATCAATTGAAAAAGTTCTTTGGACCAAAAATGGCACAAGTAATTAATGCACGATCGTAGCTCGCACGAGCCCAAAAAAGACAATACGTAATACGGTGTTGTGATTAATTTATCTATTGTTCATTTTTCCTGTTAGATGTATTTCTCAAAATTTAAAATTTTAATAAGTTGTCGAGGAATAGGAATCGGAACTGAGACTTTTATCTTAAAAGATTCACAAGTATCAGTTCACCTAAAAATTTTGATATTTCTCTTCAGATTTGGACATTTAAAAATGTTTTGAGTTTAAAAAATATTATTTTTCGGCAAATAATAGTTGAAATTTCGGGGGAACGAATTACATTTCATGATCTTTTTTTTGGAAAAAATGGTTGGTGTTTAGTGAGAAGTTTTACTCTTTTTCGTTAAAAATTTTGGTTTTTTCTAGTTCGAATTTTTTTTTATTTTGAATTTTACTTCGACTAAAAATTTGTTTCTGTGTTCTTGTGATTTTTCTCAACAATCTAAGTTTAAACTTGGAAATTCCACAAAATTTTCTTCAGAAATGAGCCCCATTCTCAACACCAGCGAACGGAACAGGAGAATGAGGACATTTTCATTTTTTTATTATTTTTTTACCTAATATTTCGGTTTTTTTTTTCAAAATTTGTTTAATTTGTTTTTCTTAAATTCCTTAGAATTTCTTACAATTTGAGGTAAAAACGCAATTTAATTTTCATATTCCCACTTTAATTACGTTATCTAGATATTATTTCAATTCTCAAGTACAATTTTTTTTTAAGTTCAATCCTCTAGCAAACAGCAACCCCACTATGCCTTCAAAGCAATGCGAGTAGGATGGGGAATAGGGAATTCGATCCCAGTCCTTATTTCCAATCCCAGGATTTTGAGATTATATTATTAGATTATTTCGATATTGAGGGTTACAAATAAAAAAATCGGCTTTTTAACTAATAAATTAAAATTTACAAATAAATTAAATCTCTGAAATTAAAACTCGAAATTTTCATATTTTTAAATTTTGAATAAAATCCAAATTTATAAAATAGTGAAAAAATAAATCCCAGAATTTTCTAAAGAAATCTCAAAAGTCTTTTCAAATTTTCAATTTAAAAAAAATGGTTTAAAAAAAATCTTAATTTGAAATATTCAAATTTTTAAAAAAGTTTTTTTAAAAATTTAAATATTGAAGAAAATTTTAATTATCAGAAAAGAAAGCCTTTAAAAATGCTTAAAATTTTAAAAACTTAAAATTTTGGAACATTCAATTTTTCAAAAAAAAAAGAAAATTTGAAAAGTGGTACATTTAACTCAAAAATTTCAAAATAAAAGGGACACAATCTTGAAAAGTAGTAGAAATGTTGGGGAATATCGAAATTTTGGAAAAAACGAGATATACAAAAAAGGATTGAAAAATTAAAGATAAGATGAAATTTTCAAAACGTTCTAAATTGTAAAAAAAGATAAAATTAAAAAAAATAAACAAAATTTTTCAAAGAGTAAAAATTTTTAAGAGTCAAATTTGCTTAACAAATCAAAATTTTAAAGTCCAAATTTTCAAAAGAAGGTGTCGGAATTTTGAAAAATGTCAAACTTTTCATAGAATTTAAAATTTCCAAAAAAAGTCTGAGCTTTAAAAAATAGATATTTTAAAAAATTTTGGTGGAACGGACTGTTCCTTGGTTATCTTCAAAAATTGAAATACACATTTTGAAAGATTAAAAAATACAACAGAGGTTGCTCTAACGCGTTTCGATAGCTAAGCTCTCATCTTCAGAGAGATACTCAATAGAAATGCTTTAGAGCAACCTCTGTTGTGTTTTTTAATCTTATTTGGTCTTGGGGGACAAGATTTGTATTTTAATTTTAAAAAATATTCAAACATTGAGTAAATCGGTGATCTCATAAAATCTAAAACTTGAAAAAGAGGCGAAATTTTCGAAAAAATTCATAATTTTAAAAAAGTTAAAATTTTAAATTTAACCTTTCAATTTTAATATTACCCTTGCTTTAAAAAAAAATAAAACTTTTGAACTTAAACTGGGAAGTTCCAGAAAAAGATAGAAATTTCGATAAACTTAAAATCTATAGAAAATATTCTCGAATTTTTAAGTTTAAAAAATTGAAGTTAAAGTAAGATTTTTTTAAGTACAAATTTGGCAAAAATATGGAATTTATTAAGATAATCCAAGTTTTAAAATAGCATTTCCAAAAAACCGTCTGCACTTCGAATTTAAACTCGAAACGAAAGTTATTGAGATTTAAAAAACGAAATTTTTAAAAAAGTCTAAATTTTAGATAATAAGACGTAATTTTTAAATGAAGTTGAAATTTGAAAAATCAAGAAGTCAAAATGAAATATTCAAAAAAATAAAAGGTTAAAATTTTGAAAGGAATGAGAATTCTTAAAAAAAGGTAAAATTTTTGAAAAAATCGTAGTTTTGAATAATGTAAACATTTTTATAGCAAGTTAAGATTTTCAAAATTTTCAAAGAATAATCGAAATTGTAAAAAAAAATTTCAACACTTTGACAAAATTGACATTTTGAAAATTTGAACATTTCAAGAAAAAAATATTTTGTTTTAAAAATTTGTATTCAAAAAAGTTTAAAAAAATCGAATAGGATTTCAAAAACGGTAAAGATTTTGAAAAAAATCGAAAAAATTTCTGTCAAATTTTCAGAGTAAAACGAATTTTTTGGAAAGTCTTCACACTAAAGAAAACCCAAAATTATCAAAAAAGTTCAAAGTTTTTTAGGAATAACCAAATTTTTTATAATTTGGAAAATTTCCAAAAAAGCGAACTTTTAAAAACAGTTCAAAAATGTCAAAAAGTCCTAATTTTGGGTATTTTCAAACAAAACTTGAAAATATAACGAAATCTTAAAAAAAAATCAATATTTTCAAAAGAGCCCAAATTTTCGAAAATAAATCAAAACTTTTATAAGGCAAAATTCTCAAAAAAAGCAAAATTTTGAACTCTTTTAAATAAGTCAAAATTTTTAGAAAAGGATCAATCTTTTTCTCGAAATTTAAACTTTTTGTGAACTTCGACTCTTTCTGAAATATTTTTTTTTTTAATTTTAAGAAAAGGAACGAAATTTGGAAAAAGAGTTGATATTCACAAAAATTTTTAAAAAATGATGAAATTTTCAAACGAAATTTCTAAAAATGCGAAATTATTAAAAAATGTCAAAATGTTTTAAAAATTAAATTTTTCAACAAAATATCGAAATTAAAATCTAAATTTCAAAAACTTAAAATTTTCAAGAAAGACGAAATTTTCGAAAATATTCGAAACTTTTAAAAAGGTGAAATTGTTTAAAAAAATCGGAACTTTGTAACGTCACGAAGCTTATGACTGGTCTCGCCCTTGTCACACTCTATTGACCTCCTTGCTCTCCCTTAATCTGAAAAATAAGGCGTCCGGTGTCTGTCTCATCGCCAAACCTTTAAGTTCAAGATACAACAATTTTAATTCAAACCAGGCAAAACAAACCCATAACAGTGCTGCTTGTTTGGAATAAAACTTTTCTATTTTATACTGAAATAATAGACAAGTAATTTTATTGAAAATATTGACACTGAGCCTTTCTATAGATGGGTGCAGTATATTACAACTTTTTTTAAAATGATGCCAATCTCGAAAATCCCGGGATCTAAAAAACTTATTCTCGAAAATTTCAGGATCAAAAAGCGGTCGGATCCGGAGATCCCGAAGATCGGGATCCCGGAATTCCGAAAATTAGGATGCCAGGATCAAATCTTCTAATTGAGAATACAAACCACTAAAAATTTCCATTTACGTCAAATTTGTTTGTCGAAATTTATACTTTTTTCTTTCCAAAGTTTGGCTCGGTATCGAAAATTGACTTTTTATTTGTTAAAATTGACTTTCTCTAAATTTTTTTAATTTTTTTAAAGGTTTGACACGTTTTTTGAGGTGTGCAGTTTTTTCGACATTCGTCTTTTTTTTAGAAATTATTTTACAAGTTTTCTCAAATTTTTTTCTGAAAATTTTGATTCTTTTTACTTCCTTCTTCTAGAAATTGCAATTCTTAACATTTTTTTCCCAAAATTTAATTTTTCCTGAAAAGTTTTGAATTTTTTATTGAATTTTCGAGATTTCTTGAAAATTTCAACTTTTTTAAATATTTACCAAGGTTTATTTATTTTTCTCAAAATTTCGTTTGAAATTTTTTTCACTTCAATCTCAAAATTCGACTTTTTTTTAGGTTCGATGATTTTCTTGAAGTTTTCAGATTATTTTCCAAATTGTTTTTCGAAATTTTAAAATTTTTTATAAAATTCCATTTTTTTGAAAAGTTCAAGTTTTTTCTTAAAATTTGACCTTTGTGAACTTTCGAATTTTTTGATAAATTCGTTTTATTTTCGTGAATTCTTAATTTTTCGCCAAAGTTTTTGCAAATTTTAATTTTTATATTGAACTTCGACATTTTCCGTTTCTATAAATTTGTTTATTTCCTCAAAATTCTACTAAAGAAATATTTCTTTATAAATTTAGACTCTTCCCCAAATTGGTCCTTTTATAGAATTTTCGTCTTTTTTGCACACAATTCGTTTATTTGCTCAAATTTACAATCAAAACTAAAACAAAAAAAAAAGGTTTTTGTGGATTTTCACTTTTTTCTCAGAATATCAAGGTTATAACAAAATTTAGAAATAAAACGTAAAAATCGTGAGAGTTTTTTATTAAAATTTTTGACTAAAGCAACGATCGCTAACTAATGGACCACAAAGTTGATCTATTATTTAGCCGTATAATTATTTGTATTCCCATACCCTTGAAACTAATATGAAAATAATTGCGTCTACTTTATATTATTAGTTCCCCTAATCAAACGGTCTGTCCTAATACAACATAGACATTCTAAAACATAACTGATGTAAAAAGTGTACAGTTAATAAAAACTCAAATAAGATTCCTAAAAAATTAGATAACGACGCCTCTACAGAATTAATGTTCATTTTTCAAACAGCCGGATTGTTGAATTTCGAAACAAACTAAGCATTTGCCGATAGTTAGATTTTATTTGAAATACAAATCTTCTCCCCTGAAACCAAGAAAGTTTAAAAAACACAACAAAGGTTGCTCTAACGCATTTCGATAGCCAAGCTATCACCTTCAGAGAGATACACACATACAACAATGTAATTCAAACATAGCCCAAACATTAACTTTTCATTTTATCTCATTTCAAAATTTCCGCCTGTTTCTCTTGTTGTTCTCGTAGACTGACAAAACTCAAAACGTTTCTAATGGTCTTCAGTTGAATGTTAGTCACTTTACAAAAACTGTAACCATTTCTTTTCAAAATATTCCGCATGCTATCTGAAACCGCATTGCCTGTTCGAGATGATTCTATTCTCCTCCAGATATTTGAGAATCTCGATGTTAATAACCTTTTCCATCATTTTAGATATAACGGGCAACAATGATATAGGGCGATAATTGTTAGCCAGATTTCTTTTCCCCTTTTTAGGGACGGTTCAAAACGTTTCTAATGGTCTTCAATTGAGTGTTAGTCACTTTACAAAAACTGTACCCATTTCTTTTCAAAATATTCCGATGGTTCACAAATTTACATTAACTTTCTTCTGCAATTCGTTATCGCCATTGCCGATTTTCTTGCGAAAAATGGATCTTTCTACTACTGCGTTCAAGATCTCGGAGTTGAAATATTCGAATATTTCAGGGATCACCTGAACAAAGTTTAGTTCGGCTAGATTCTTAATTGCGAATTGTGGATGCATCAAAGTTGCTTTTTCAAACAAAAGTACAATGTATTTTATTAATATTCCTGGATTAATTTAGATAAATATAGCCAGAGATTGAATAATGAAGCAACTCACAATCAGTTCTATAAAAATTAGGACAAAAAAAGTAGTAGACAGTAAATGTCATAAAGACTAACACTTCCATCTTCCTAGTGATAGTAAAAAATACTTAACAATAAATTATTTTAATCGTTTTATTAGGAAATTAATTTTGGGATTTATATGTTCCTTTGGACTTTGATGAAGGTTAATAAACATTTAAAAAACGTTCTTATTATCGCTTAAACAAGTAAAAAATTTTCTCAACCTTACCCAATAGTCGAGACTAAATAATAAAATCAAGTAAAGTTTACGAAGTGATTTATAGAAAAGCACAAAATGCTTGACCCATTGAACAGGAAATTCGTCCTAAGTAATTAGTTCTCTTGAGTTTAAAACTCGATATTTTCTTCCAAATTTTAGATTTCTAATTTAAAATGAAAATGTTGGTATTGAATTCATATTTGTGAACAATTATATACATTCATATTTCAATTTCTAAACTCGAAAAGTTAGGAAAAAATTGAAAACGACAATGAATTATTATTAATGTTAAAATATTTTGTTTTGTTATTTCTTTTAATTTATAACTCGAATTTTCGACTTCTTTCTCGAAATTACGAGATTAAAATCGTCTAAATTCTGGGTTTAGAATATCAATTATAAAAAAGATAGTGGAAATTGAAATTTTCAAGTCAAAATGTGGAGATTCAATTTAATTTTTCAGTTCAATTTCAGTTGAAACCTGAACACTAATGGTCGAAAATTTGAGCCTCAAGTTGAACTTTTGAGAAAAAAAATCCAAATTCCGGAATTAACGTCGGAATTTTGAGGTTAAAATGAATGAAATGTGGAAAAGGTCATTTTTTTTTATTAAATATGGATTTTTAAAGGTGAACTTTTAGGGGCAGAAAGTAATAGGTATGAATTAAATTCTTTAAAAAAATGATAATTTACCGAGTTTTTAACTTTAAAAACCCAAATTTTCCGACTTTTTCTATAAATTTCCAGATATTTTGAGCGAAAAATCATCGAAATTGCCTGTTTAGAATAGTTTAGGAATGGAAACTTGAATATTGAGTCGTAATGTGGAGATTAAATTTAAACTTTTGAGTTTAAAGGTAAAATTTGAAGATTAATGTCGAAAATTTGAGTTCTAAGTTGAAATGTTTAGAGAAATCCTAACACCGGAAATAAAGTGGAAATTCTGAGGTTATAAAGTCATCCCAACTTTTAATATCGAAATTTTGGGATAAGAATCGAAATTTCAGGTTTAGAGATGAGATATCAAACAAAAGGTGGAATAAGTTTTTTTATTTTCAAGTCTAATCCACTCGCAAAGGTAATCCCATTATGACTTCAAAGCACTGTGAGTAAGATGGGAAAACCAGGATAGCTGGCGATGAACCTCCTTGTTCAACAAGGATAGGTTGTAATTTTTTGGGAAAATTCCTTTCGGTAACGAGTTCCATAGCTTGGAAATTCTATAGAAAAAAGAGTCTCCATAGACAGAAGTCCTCACTGTGTCAAGCTGGACGCACAAGAATTTGCTGTCTCCGACTGTCTTGAATGCATCAAAAATCTTGCCCTTGGGGCGATCAATCCTTAGAAAAGAGACAAGTCATCAACCGTCCGCCTGTGCTCTAGTGTTTCGAGAGAATCGGTCAAACTCTCGTCATCAATTAGGCGAATCGCTGTTCTTTGAACTGAATCCAAAATAGCTAAAGTGTGCTTTGGGGCTGAACTCCAAACATGAGAATAGGCTTTTAATAATGGCCTAATTTGAGCTTTGTATAGTGTGAGTAGCTGATGGGATGTAAAGTACTTTTAGCTCTAAAAAGAAACCCTAGCTTCTGAGAGGAGGACTTAGAAATGGCGCGCACATGATTGTCCCAAGAGAAGTTAGTGCTCGCATTCACTCCTTGGATAGACAGATTAGATCCCATTGGGAAGATTTTACCATCCATTAGTATGTTTGTTGTATTATTACTTGATGCTTTCTTAGAGAAAACCGTGGCCTGAGTTTTTGAAGCGTTGAATGATTTTGAGATCCCGATTAATTATCTGTATCTGTTGTACCCTTAGTTGACCTGAAGCAGCTGCGGATAATGGTTTGTCGGAGAAAAAAGATGACACTAGGTTACTATCATGTGCGTGGCTGTATATCGGTTTGAAATTTGAAGCTAAGAGATTGTTTATGTGTAACACAAACAGAGTAAGAGACAGGACAGATCCCTGAGGCACCCCTGCATTAATCGCAAATGTTTCAGATGAATAGCTATCGATGACGACGTGAAGAGATCTGTCAGCGAGAAAATTGGATATCAAATGACAGAATCCAGGAGGAAGATCATAAAATGTTAATTTGGCGAGAAGGGATCTGTGCCAGGCTCTGTCGAAGACCCTTGAGATATCCAATGCCGCAATCCTAGCCTCGCCATGTTTTTCCATGGCTGAGTTACAAATATGAGTAAATTAATATTTGAGTTTTCAAACACGAATTTTGGAAAAAAATAGCTAATTCTGAATTTAAAAAAATTAGGAATGTATTGTTTCGACATTTTCATTAGGTTAGCTAGGGGGGCAAGCATGGTCAATACCCAATGATTGCCCACCCTAGAAAAATCGAAATATACCTCATTGATACTTGTAACTCATTAGACGCCCACCTTATAAAGCTCACTGCCCACCCTATAAATATCGACACATCGTCTTTGCCCTTCCTTCCTTCAGGACAAAATCGTTGCTACGCCAATGGACATTTTTTTTCAACTTTAAACTCGATTCGGGGGTCTTTTTAAATTTCAATTTTACTTTCGAAAATTCGACCTTTCTTTCAAAATTTTGACATTATACGTAGCTACTCGTTTAGTTGACTTTTTTTTTAATTCCCATTTAAAATTTGAAGCTAAAAGTTTATAACGTATGAGGCTGTTTCATAATTTTGATTTTATTTTTTGTCAATATTTTGTTTTCTATATCTAAACTTAACTTTCCTGAAAACTGTTGACAGTTTGAAAATGTCAAGCACACAGTTTGGATTTAAAGTCGAAATTTTTTTGAATTGTGATTTAACAAAACATAAATGAAAAATTGCTACGTAATTGCTCGAAGTTACTAAAAACATTTGTTTGGAATTTTTGAATATTTTTGCAAATAATTTCTCAAAATTTACAGTTTATATGACAAAAATATGGTGAAAATTTTTCTATTAAACTTAAAATTTCAAGAAAAAACCGAAATTTTGAAAAAGAATTTTTCCAAATATTTTACTCGGAACCACAAAATTTGAACTCTTAACGAAAAGGTTTGCTTAGCTTCCTGCTAGCTTAAGTTTAAAGTCAAAATGTTCAGAAAAAAATAAAAATTGAAACGTATATTTCAAAAAGTATTCATAGTCAAGAACAATTTTTCTAAAAAAAATATTTTCAGATTCTGACTATTTCACTGAAATTTTAATTTTTATCTCAAATCTCAAAATTTCTATTTAAACTTTGAATATTTAATTTTTTTCTTTTTCAGACCTGTTTTTCCTGAGTGACATCCATATTTCTAGAAAAAACTGATAAATCAAAATTTCTAGTTTCATCTACAAATTTTTAATATTTCTATTTTTAACTGTTTTCTGATTAATATACAATTTTCTAGAAAAAAACTTGAATTTTATTTAAAACATTTCTTAGAAACGTCGCGTTTATACTGAAAAACAAACTTGTTTTTTCGAAATTTATTTTTAAATTATCACTAAGTTACCATTAGCATAAAATAATTTTCTAACATGTCTGTATATTCTCAGAATTTTCTTTAAAAAAGTAGGTAATCAGTTATTAAAAAATATCAAAAAAGTTCATATAAATACAAATTACGAGACACAACAAAGTCATTTTTAAAAATAAACGTAAAGTGTTAAATAAAGTTCAACTTTTTTATGTACTAGTTCAAATTAATGTTCTACAAAACATGCAAAAGCGTAATACAATGGTCTTATTATTTGAATAACGACAAATTAAAATCATACCTCCGCTTAATTTACATTGAATCAGATTTACTTTCATTGAAAGCACCGAATCTGAAGATGACACAATTCAAAGAACAATCACAAGTTAAGATACATTCGACAGGAGGCTGAACGAGCCACTGAAGCTCGCTTATCTCGAGCAAGAAGCAAGAAGAGCTAGATGATTATTACCCTCTGGTGTCATTCATCTAAAATTCGCTGACTGTTCTGTTGGAAGCGATTATTGACTTTTCTATTAGTCAGACAATCCTTCGGTCGTTTGTTATTGCTTAGCAAAACGTTTTGCCATCCTTGCGCAAGACGTTACCAATAAAACACAAACAAAAGTGTCATAAAACGTGAGTGATTGTAAGAGGTAGTAAAATGTTTAACATATTTTCCATTTTTTAAGAGTTTTATGTGATATGTCGAAACAGAATTGAATTCTATGTTAATTGCTAAAATACAATGTCTTTTCTTCGAACACCTTTCATGTAAGTAATACAGTGATTATGGCTTCTGTTGCTATTGTAATTTATTGTCAACACTATCAAATAATTATTACAATAACAAGGAAGTTGAATTCATTGAGAAAATTAAATCGATAATTCTCAAATGATCAAATTCTCATATTATAGTTATTAAGGTAGCAAAGGTGTTATAAGGAAAATAACGCACCGAGGCCAACAGCGTACGTCTCAAGGACCTCTGGCCCTAGGGATGTACCTGTGCCGAGGGCATGATTATCCTGTAACACCCGTGGTGCCTTCAACGTTTAATGTCCTACAAATCTGCTATTTGATTCATTTTTTTTGTCATTTACGATTAACTATTTAGTTTGTGGCATCTATTATCTCAAGAGCTCAAGAGCTCAAGAGCTCAAGCGCTGTTATTGTAAAATAACAGACCTGTTGGATATTAAGTAACATAAACTTACTCGTCTATCAAACGAATTTTGGTGGAACTGAGTGGTTCTTGGTTATCATTAAAAATTGAAATACAAATCTTGTGTCCTGAAACCAAGAAAGATTAAAAAACGCAACAAAGCTTGCTGTAATCTGAAGATAATAGCTTGGCTATCGAAACACGTTAGAGCAACCTTTGTTGTATTTTTTAATCTTTCTTGGTTTCAGGGAACAAGATTTGTATTTCAATTTTCGAAAGAATTTGTCCATAACAATTTCGATCAGTTTTAAAAACCAAATTGTACATATCGAGAAAAATCTTTTCAAATTTGATGTAGAAATTTTAATTAAAATATTTGAGAAGATTGATATGAACATTTTTGAATATCTATCAAAATGTAGAATTTTCTATATTTTTTCTTGAAGCTGGTCGAATACTCAAAGAAAAATATAATAAAAACGAAATTTCTGAAAAAAGCTTTGAAGTTTCTTATTAAAATTTTTCTAGAAATTTCGCTTTTAAAGTCTAAATTTCATGAAAATATTTCGACATTTTGAAAAAAAAAATTTAAATATTGAATTTAAAATCAAAAATTAACGTTAAGATCAAAATTTCCGTATCATGTTCTAATTTTTAAATTAAATTTAATTTAAAGTCGAATGTTTGGGCTCACAGTTTTAATCAATTTAGAGTTTAAATTTCAAGTTTAAAGTCAAAATGTGAAAATTATAAATGAAAAAGCTTCGAAAGTTCTAAATAGTTATTTATGATACAAGTGTTAAAAGTGACATTTTATTTTGTGAGTGGGGAGTATTGCGGAACGTGCGTAGCGAGTGGAGCAACCCCACGAACAAAATAAAATCACTTTTAACAAGTGTATCATACAATATTTTTTGTAAAACTGTTAAATTAAAAAAGAAAATGCTGCCTCTAGGGTTGAATTTTCGATTTATTGTTTGCGTGTTGAATTACATAATTGACAATTACATCTGACAATCAAGTCAGGTGCTGGATAGAGTGTAACTAAGTAAAACAATTGTAAGTTGTTTAATGTTTATTAGTAACCACAATTGAACCTGTCCTAAAATATTGTAAATTTTATGGCTAATAAACATGAATTTTGAAGAAAAGATTGGAAATTAAAGCAATTTTATTATTCCACCAGATATTGAAGAAACAGCAAATACATCAACTGAGACTTATTGCCCCAGAAATCGGGACAAAAATATGATGGTATGAAATAAAGAATCTAGCGGATAACTTCACTCAAAATATATTTTTGATTTACGTCGAAGGAAATTCTAAGTTTTGGAATCTCTCTATGATAAAAGCTAGTTTTTAAATCAAGAACAACTAGACTATAAGCAAGTATTAAAACAAGCGTACAAGATTTTTTTGAATGAAGCTCCAGACCAAATATGTAGTAAAAAGTTGCGTCGAACTAAAAGCAACATCTGTCCTAGTTTTTGCATGGATTACGGGCATAAATATCTCTGCAATTACTTCTCAGGAAAACTAAAATAAGTAACCGTTCAGCTTGTAATGGTAATATTAATATTATAAATAAATAATTTATAACTATTTAAATATGTTTTGTTTGGAAACCATATTACACAATAATCAAGGACCAGTTCGTTCAACCAAAAAAAGAAAATCTTTCTAATTTTTTCGGTACAGCTTTCTATTTAATATTTCATATTGCTATATATCAGCGTTTCCTAAATAGTGGGTCACAACCCGGCACCGGGCCATAAAAATAAAATACCAGGTTGCAAAATTGTCTTCATACTCACACATGATTAGTTCTTTTACATTAAAATGTAATTAAAACATCTTTTGGTGGATCGCGAAGGGGAAATATTAAAAACAACCGGGTCAGGGCAAAAAAAGTTTGGGAAACGCTGCTATATTTACTTTTAACACTAGTGCGAAAAAACATTATCGCACTAGTGTTAAAAGTATTTTTGACACGTATCATTATAAAAGTCAATTTTTAGTTCACTTATCGATGAACTAAAAATGTCACTTTTAACGACAGTTTTACAAAAATTAATTTTATCGAAATTTACCTGCCCCAAAAAAGGTTGAAAAATGAGTAGGATGGGGTGTAATAACCTCGTTAAAAAACCAGGTGTCAGCTGGCTCCGGTTTTTAATGCCCCGTAAGGGCTCCTACCTAGGATAACAGGCAAAGAGGTCAACGATCGTTTTAACAGAAGAGTACGGACATGGAACCAATGGTTAAATGAGAGGAAGAACCAAATTGGGGGTGGACTGAACTCTATAGCTCATTAAAGCAATTACTCTAAAGGAAGAAAATCTTGCATAAAAATCACTGATCCTTCTAGGTAAGGAGGTTGGGGCGTTAGATCTGCACTCCGTCAACTATAAAAACACTCGGAAACGCACAATTTCACGAAGTAGCCTAGAACCAAGTTAAATTATACGGAAAACGGAAAAAAGCATGGAAAAGGACTAATGAGTATGGAACGTGGAACGTCCAGGGAATTGCCAGAAAGATCGAAGAAGTGTGCAAAGAAATACGAAAGTTTAACATGGACATTGTTGGACTCACGGAGGCAAAGAAGAAGGGACAAGGTACAGAAGAAAGAAATGGATACGTCTATACTTACTGCGGAGTACCGAAAGATGAAAGAGCCCAAAGTGGAGTGGCAATCGCTATCAGAAACAAATATAAAAAAATATCACAACCTGGGAGCAAGTAAACGACGAAATCCTTCAGATCCAGATGGAACTAAAAAGTCATTCGCTGGTTATTATTGGTAGTATATGCCCCAAGCAATGGTGCAGATGTAATGAGAAAAGAAATGTTTTATTCTACATTGATCAGACCACTCGACAAAATTAGTGATCGAAAAAAATTAATTATAATTGGAGACCTAAAGGCTCGAACTGGATATAAAGTTGATGACCTTATTGTAGGAAAATCTCTGTAATTTCTTTGCAAAGTATTCATATTTATATGCAGTTTTATTGGCTTTTTCTTCACCAGTCACTCCTTTCACAATCCTAAACTTCAGTACCTTCAGGTTGCCAGTCCTTGATAGAAATTGAAATTAAGGATTGTGAAAGGAGAAACTGGGGAAGAAAAAAACCGATAAAACTGCATAAAAACTTATTGTAGGAAGATATGACGAAAATAGAGTAAACGACAACGGAGAGAGGCTGATGGAACTTTGCCATCAAAACTCACTTAAGTTGATGAACAGTTGGTTCAAACATAAGCAAATCCATCAGTATATAGAACAACCAAGACGTGATTTACCATCAATTATAGAGTATGTCATAATGCGACCGGAATCAAGATTAGTGACACAAGACATAAGAGTATGGAGAGCTCCTGAATGCTGGTTAGAACATCATCTCCTAATAGCAAAAGTATACTTCCCCTATAAAGATAAAAATCTGAAGGAAACGGATAATAATAGCCACAAAGCCTTAAATGTATACGATACAACCTTAAAAGTTTACAAGACGATTCCACGCGGTTCCTCTACGAGCTTCAACTGTAGAACTGGCAAACATTGAAGAAAACTCTGCTGAGAATATGTATGAAGCGGTAAAAGCAAGATACATGAAGCGGCATATGAAACGCTGGGAGTAAGGAAGCAATCGGGGAAAAGAAAAACGGAGATGTGATGGGACGATGAATTAAAAACATTGCTTGGCGAAAAGAAGTTGGCTTACAATAAGTGGCTTAGCACAAAAACTAATAAAGACCTAAACAATTACAAGAGAAGGATAAAAACAACGCAAGAAGTCATAACTAAGGCAAAGAATGAAATGTGGCAGAAAACTGGGGAGGAGATAGAGAGAAGTATGAAAAAGATATGAGCAAATAAAGCTTGGAAAATACTAAAGACGATGAGAACAGAAAATAAGGAGAAGAATCACCTTAATAAACCTAGAACAATGGAGGAAATACTACCAAAGAGAGAACAGAGATCAGTTTCGTCGAGATGCACCTATGACGAAAAGGAGTGTTGATTTTAATGATCCACCAATATCCACGCGGGAATTAGTAACATCAGTAATTGAAATAAAAAAGAGGAATTACCTGGCCCAGGAAACTTAATTCTTAATTGAATATTCAATCAACGCGTAGAGTTAGTAAAAGCTGCCCCAACAGTACTACATGAGATTCAGGCCAAAGTCTTCAAAAAGTGTATAAAAGGGGAAAACGTACCGAGTGAATGGAAAAAAGCAAACATTACTTCAATTTACAAGAAATGAAATAAAAGGAACTGTTCTAACTACTGCGGAATTAGTGTGATGCCATCCGTAGCAAGATTATATGGCCTTATCCTGAAGAAAAGGACTGAACTGGAAATTAAAGAATCAGAGGAGTAGGACGGGTTTAGTTCGGGGCGCTCTTGCATAGACGGTGTGTTTACTCTGCGAAATCTCATTGAAAAAAGAACTGCTAGGGGATTTGCAACCCATTTAGTCTTTGTAGATTTACAAAAAGCCTACGGCACGGTTCCACAAAATAAGTTGTGGACTAGCATGAAAGGGGATTGTGTGTCGGAAATTTATAATAATAAATAATAATAATAATAATAATAATAATAATAATAATATAATATTTTCCATCAATTTTTACGTAGATTGTCAGAACAACTTTATGTATATACAATAATGTTCAATTACCTACAATTTTCATAAATTTTATTAATATTATATAGTCCTTTGTAATAAGATCGACTTAAGTTGTTTTTTAAACCAAATAATAGTAGTAGTAGTAATTTATATTCATCTGAGACTGCGTCATATAATTTCAAACTAATCGAGTTTACTCCTTGGGATGCTGAATGCAAACGCTGATAGGGAATCACCAGTTTCTCCTTACATCTAGTATTATATGTATGAAAGTCATTATTCCGTAAAAACTTAGATTTGTTTTCGTGCACATATGTTACACAGGCAAGTACATAAAGAGATGTAACAGTAAGTATACCTAATTTTATAAATAAATTTTTACAACTTGCTGCATAGGCCACTTTGGATAGTAGACGTACACATTTTTTCTGGAGTTTTAGAACTTCATCTATTAGTGGGCTATTTTCCCTGATGATTATCCCATATGTAATTCGACTGTAAAAATTCCTATAGTATGCCATCAAGGCAGATTCAAATGCTCCAATTTGCATTAGACGTCGCACTGAATATACCGGACTGGATAAACGACTAGTGAGACTAATTATTTGCTCATTCCATTTTAATTTTTGCTAAAAGTATATCCCAGGAATTTTAATTTCGCCTTTATGGACAAGGTATTAGCTGTGAAGACTATCGATTGTGTTTTATCAATATTTAAGAGCATTTTACTTGCTGCAAACCATTTTCCTGCTTCAGATAGGCTTGAAATAGAATTTAAGGACGCTGAATTATTATTGTTTCCTTTATTTAAAATGCTTGTGTCATCGGCAAACACACACACTCTTGAAGATTTTATATTTTTGGGCAAGTCGTTAACGTATAATAGGAACATTTGAGGGCCTAGCACTGATCCTTGGGGCACCCCACAAATTAATTGCTTTATTTCCGAAGTACTGTCATTTAAAGTAACCCTTTGAAACCTTAATTCAAAATATGACTTCATTAATCTCCAGGGTATTCCTCTTATTCCATAGAAATGTAGTTTATTTAGGAGAATCTCAATATCAACAGAGTCAAATGCTTTGCTGATATCACAGGAATCCATGTGACAAATTGAACCTTCATTCAAGGTATTTTACAGATATTCAGTTATATCAATCAGAGCAGTAGTACTAGATTTGGAGATTCGAAAACCATGTTGATTACTATTAAATATACTGAATTTTTCAAAGTAACCAGTCAATCTCTGTTTTAAAGCTATTTCCAAGATCTTGGAAAAGGCTGGCAAAATGGATATGGGTCGATAATTTGCTGGTTGATTTATATCTCCCTTCTTATGTAGTGGCACTACTTTTGCTAATTTGAAATTTGATGGGAAAATACCTTGGTCTAAACTCTTATTTAGTAGCGATGTTAATGGGATTTCGATCGACTCTAGTATATGCTGTAGCAAAATGGTGGAACGTCCATAAATATCTTTTGATTTTTTTGGCTTTAGTGATCTAACTATTGTACGTACTTCTTGAACATTTACTTCTTTGAAATAAATGGAATTAATAGCGGCATGAGACAAGTAATGATCTGCTGTAAGCGTGTTTGAGGGAATTTTATTTTGTGTTAGACAGCCAATCTTTGAGAAAAAATTATTAAAATTTTCTGGAGTGATGTCTGGTTTTCTAACATACGATTTGCTTCTCGTTTCCATTTGTATAACATCCCAAATAGCTCTTTGTCTTCGGCATTCATGATGTATTGACAATTTGCTTTCCTTTTCGACGCAGAAATACTTTGTTGATAGTGTTTTCTCATATTTTTATCTAACCGACGAAGTTGATCATCTTTAGTTGCTCTCACTATAATTTCCATAGCGTCTAGCTTGCCTTCTATTAATTGTAACTCCTTAATGTACCAGTTTAATGTCTTCGTATTATACTTCTGTCGAACTATTAATTATGGACAAGCTAAATTGAATTTATAATTAAAGATTTTAAGAAAGCCAGAAAATGCTGTAACTGCATTTTTTATGTCCATTATGTATTTTCAGTTGATCTGATACAAATTCTGCTTTAGGAGATTCAAGTTACTTTCATTAATAACACGGTGTACTTTTAGGGTATCTCGAGATGATCCTCCATGTTTCTTCTTACGCAAGAACAAACACTGAAATGTGAGGGTCGATAGTTTTTATACTGTAATCAGTTTCATTAGAGAATATATTATCTATGCATGAAAAGGAAGTGCAAGTAACTCTGGATGCCTCTCGGAACCAAGAATATAAAGAAAATTCAGCCATTATATTTAAAAAAGTAATTGTATGTTTTGTTAGTTTCATAATGTTGATATTGAAATCACCTGCAATGTATATTAATTTATTTTTATATTTGGCAGTAACCGCGATCAATAAATTTTCCATTTTATCAAAAAATATGGATAAGTCGCATTAGGGCTTCTATAGATAACTATAACTATTGCGTTAATTTGTACAATTTTAGTGCCAGTGATTTCAAAAATTTTTCTGGAATAAAATTATTCAGCACAATATTGTTACATTTTAGAATGTTTCTTGTTAAAATCGCAAAGCCTCCATGTTTCGACGCTTTTCGAGAAAATGTGTTACTTATAACATAGTTTGGTACAGTAAACTTTCCACAATTTCGGAAGTCAGCCAAGTTTCGGTTAAGCATAGAATATTTATTTTTTGTCGTTAATAAATATAGTTAAATCATCAAGTTTATTGGGTAGCCTCCGAAGGTTGAGATTTGCTATAGTTATTTTATAACTTATATTTTGTTTTAAGATTTATCAGATAACATTGTCATTGCGTACAGTTCATTTTATTCTGTGCTGTCGATTTATTGAGAAAAAAATTAAATCTGCGTACGAGGATTCCCTTTGGCCAGAAGGATTTGCACGATATTTCTGATAAATTTGAAAAATTTACTCCCACTTTGAAAGAATCATACATTCCTTCACATTGCAATGTTTCTACTACTATGTTAGAAATTATGGTCTTTAGCTTTTCAGCTATATAATTTTGTATAATTGGTGTTTCTGTAATAGCATTTACTTTACCTACGTAGAACCAAGCACGTTTCACGTAAGGAGAGGAAAATCTTGTGTCATCTTCGCCTGTGCCAATAATTGCAGATGGTTGCTTTTTATTCTTTTGACGTTTCCTGGTTGGGACTTCTTCCCAGTTTGTATTGTGATTGAAAGATCGAGAAATGCCATTGTCACTTTCATTACCATTTGAAGAATGGGCATGTTTGTATATAATTTGATTTGATTGAACAATTAACACTTGCTTCCTGCTGCTTCGTTTGGATGCAGCTGCTTATTCTGGTTTTTGTTAGACTTACGATTATGATCTTTTTTGTTATCTCGATTTATTGCGGTATTTTGTTCTCGAGAGTATTGAAATTTTTTTAATTGTTGCTCTGTAGAATTTTCTACTTGAGCATTTCGCACCACTTCATTAAACAACCTCTTATTGGATTCCAGGCAAGATGGTTGTCTGGGTATATTATTATCACTTAATAGTTTAACCAATTCTTTGTTGCTCTCAGTGGGATTAATTACTTGAATCCGCAGGTCCCTAATCTCTTCCCGTAAATTATTCGTTGTTTGGTGATATGGTTTTTTAACCCTTTTAATGATGGTTCACAGTTACACTCAGTTTAAACATCCCCTTTAGTGTCCACGGCATCACAACACACTACCTGTGAATCATTTAGGGTGTTTGTACCCTTTAATAATTTAACACAGCTGGGATGATTTAAGGATCCACATTTCACACATATTAACCCACTGTTGGGCATTATTTTGCATTTCCTACAAGGATTTGCGGAACTACTTGTAGACACATCTTTACTTGTCGACTCGTCGCATATAACTTGCACATAACATTAAAGCAGTGCAAAACTGTAAAAAAGTATACTGGAATTATGAAAATTGGCGATAAAACATCGTCGGAATTTACAATTACAAAAGGTTTACGACAGGATTGCACTCTCTCGCCAACTCTTTTTAAGATCTATCTAGAAGAGGCGATCAAGAATTGGAAAAAGTGCAACAGCATGGGAATACCAATCGGCGAAGATATTCTATTATACTCTTTTATTCGCAGATGCCCAGGTGGTCATAGCCTCCGATGAAGATGCTGCCAAATATATGCTCAGAAAACTGAAGGAAGAATACGAGAAATGGGATTTAATCTAGCAAAGACTGAATATTTCAAAGGAGACGAAGGCGATAGAAGACCTACAGATTGGAAACAAACCTATTGAAGGCTGTAAAACTTGTAAATATCTGGGAGTCACTTTAATATAAACTGGAAAGAGTGGGGATGAAATAAATAATAAAGAAGCACGAGGTGAAAGGGCAATTCGTCAACTAAATTCTGTGTTATGGAATGACAAGATAACGTGAAAAACTAAACGCATTATCTATAGCTCGATTGTGGAGAGCCTAAGTACCTATGGAGCGGAAGTATGGGAGCTAAACCAGCGACAAAAGGAGCTTGCATTAGAAATGGATTTCTGGAGACGGAGTTGTGGTATCTCTAAACTTGACCACATAAGGAACACATGAATACGAGACAGTATGAGGGCCAACAGAACAATAATCGACAATATAGAAACTAAACGTCTGCTATGGTATGGCCACCTAGAAAGGATGAATGAACACAGATGGTCGAAGAAAGTATGGCAATGGGCTCCACCGGAAAGAAGAAAAGAACCTGGAGCCAAGACGTCCATGAAGCCATGTCTGCTAGAGACCTACAGGATGGTGACTGGCTAAATAGAAAGAAACGGAAATCGGGAAGCGAGAGGCGGCGACAGCCCATAAAAAACTCGCATATATATAATACATTGTTGCGAGCTATCGGTTCGAATTGATTAACACGTGAATTGAATAATACCCACTTTATTTTCAAACTAAACTACCAACACACTAATTACACTGACTGACTCTAGCTAACTAACTCGAGGGAAAGACGACCGCCTTATATAGTTTTGGCTCCCAGGTTCTAGAAAAATCCCGCAGATAAGGCTTATCGTTTGCCGAAATTTCTGGAAAGCTTATCTACCGTTTGCTTCGTTATCGGGGCCGCTTTCCCCTTATCAGATCTTTCTAGAAAATTTTCTCACGTACTAAATTCTATAATTTACATTTCGCTACAATATATTCAATTGCAAAACCAATCCACAAATTGCTTTAGGATTAGTCGAACATATAAAAAATCAAAATTGCTAAATAATGTCAACATTCCAAGTTTGCAGTAAAAATTGCTGGAAAAAAGAAAAAATTAAAAGCACGAATTTTAAAAAAGCTTTAGCCTTTCAAAAAATGAAAAATATTGTAGAAATTTTGAAATAAAAGTCGAAATTTTAAGATTGAAGACAAAAGTTTTCAACAAAAAGTCAAAATCATTAGAAAAATATTTAAATTCTTGCATTTATAGTCAAGAGTTTGGACAAATAGCTTATGTTTTTCAGGAAAAAGTCAAAATTTAAAATAAAAGCCAAAACTGTGGGAGTAGAAACCGTATTTCAATTTTGGAATTTTAATTTTCAAAGAAACCATTTTGTAAAAAAATAAATGTTCCCGAAATTTCGAGAAAACAGTCAACGTTTCGAAATTTGCATTGAAATTTCGAGAAATAAAATCTTGAGTTTTCGATTTTACATTCATAATGCAAAGATCAGAGATCGAATTTTCGAAATTAAGGTCGTTTCTAAAAGAGGTCAAAATCTTTAGAAAATGTTAAGATTTATTGCTTAAACTCGAAATTTTAGACAAATTAGTAAAATATTGACGCAAAATCAAAAATGTGGGTTTATAAGTAAAACTTTGGAGAACGTAAACAAAAATTAAAAGATTAAATGCAAAAGTTTGTAAAAAAGAAGAAAATTTCAAAAAAAATATTTTTTAATTCCCTTTCTTTGGCTAAACTCGCTCTGCCCGGGCCAGTCGTCACTGGCCATAACATAAACGTCGAAAGCAACAAAAGCTGGTTATTGCTGTTTTAATTAAAGGTGTTAACTGGGACACCAATAATTAATTAATTTTGTCGTTTAATTATTTTCAAATTACTGTTTCTGCGAACTTCACTTTCTCTGAATTAGACAAAGGATATAAATTTAATTATGCATGTGATTGCGTTAGAAATTTTCCAATATCTACTAACACAATACATTAAAAAACCAATAAAAAAATCATCATTAATCATTTTTGCATTCAAAGTCTAGTAATATAGTATTTATGATTTTTTTAATCAAAACCCTCACAACGATATTTGTGTCCCTTAGAACTAGGTACAACAGTTTGTTATGGGTGTTCCGAAAATGAAAATTACCTTCATCCTGCTATCTACCCTTTTTTATTATGTTGTGAGTTATTCTCATTTATTACCATGCACAATCAAAGGTCTACTTGAGAGCTTTATTTCCACTCAAAAATTGAATCAAGTCGTTTTTATAGTACCTGAAGATAAAAGTAACGGTAAGTTTAGTATTTATTTTTTGACATTTTAAAGTCTAATTGCAGTAGAACAATTTTCCACTAACTACAGAAAGCGCAGTTGTACAAACTGATTAACTTTCAGAGTTTCGAAGAAATATAGTGAACACTATAATAAAAACCGAACCATTTCAAGAAATATTCTTCTCGATAACTTCAACTATAAACGAGATCACGACTTCAAAAAGAGTTTTACTGCTTTTTTTGGAATGCAACATGGCAAAATTAACGGTAAACGCAAACACGGTAATGATGTGAAGTTAATTATTTTTTTTTTGCTTCTAGTGGAATAAGGACTTATTTTTAAAAGAAAACTTACATTGGCTGGTATTTACACCAGTGGATGTCAATAATGAAAGCCTTGTTCGTATACCACTCAACATCAATACCAATTTTATTGTGGCCAAATTTTCAAATGAATCATTCGTCAACTTGGAAGAAGTAATTTCTACTTGATATAATTGCAGTCCCGTAGCTACGAGGGGGCAGTATTCTGCGCTATACCAGGGCCCTTATGTGCAAGGGGCCTTCTCACAGTTCTTTCTTAGACCTAAGTTGGAGCGCATTTTATTTGTTTAGCATTTTTCAACGCTGCTTAACTTTTGATTTGACACCGCAAGCCCAGTTTGAAAACGACCCGTGAGCTAAGTTCCCCAAAAAACCCAATTAACCCTTATCCATTGAATTGATAAAATCAATCTTTGAAAAAAACTCGTAATTTATAAGAAATAATTCGACTTAATTCTGCACAACTTCCAGAATAAGACGTTTGTTTAAAGTTGAAAGTAAAAATTTAGGAAAAAATTCACAGATCTTGGAAAACAAATAGAAATTTGAAAAACTTAAAATTTTGAGAAAAAGGTCGAAAATTTTCGAAAAAAGAATGAAACTCCAAAAGTAATTTTGACTTTAACGTAAACCCTACGACAAATTTTTGAACCAAGCTGTCCGAAAATTTAATTAGCTTTTAATTGACTTTCGTTCAGAGAGAGAGAGAGAGAGAGAGAGAGAGAGAGAGAGTTCTTAATTTTTGGGATACCCCTTGCTAATGATTTTGTTAACCTGTTAGCACGAAGAGGATTATTTTCAGTTGATTTCTGCATTTTTGTAGCTGCCTCCCCTTTAACGAAAACCTCTCCTATAACGAAATTTTTTGTTAGTATCTAGGATTTCGCTATAGTGAGGTTTGAGCTGTATTAATATTTGGGAAGGAACATTTCTAAAGGATCCTAATAATTTGGGAATCTAGAAAAAACTGGTTAAATTTAGATCTTATCAGATCGGCATACCCAATTCGATACATGCTGATACGTGCTGTATTAATATTGTCATAAAAAAATTGCAATTAAAAAAAGGCAAGAAAAAATATCAAACAAAAGTAGAAGCTTCTTGAAATAATCATAAAACAGTCGAAGTTTTGAAAAAATATTTAAGAAATAGGAGCTCCTGAAAAGTTTCTTGCACAAGGGTCTATTGGTTCCTAGCTAGCTGAGACGATGATTGCATTTCAGGATTCAAGCAAGTAATACTCACTTGAATGATTCTACATTTGGTAGTAATAACACAGAGGAATTTTGTAAACATGTTAGACTTTGCTTGGTTCAAGTGTATCGAGTAAGAAGTTATGAAAAATTATCCATCGTGAGGAACGTTTTAGGTGAGAGCAATATAAAACCAATTTGAGGAGTCTACGATTTTGGTTCATCAAACCTAAATTCCAGGTTGTTGGAATACTCGTAACGCCACTTACAATTTGAATCTTTACAAACCTGTTAAAAAACGTAACGATTTTAATAATTTCCCACTAATCTACGGACAAAGAATCAATTCGACAGAATATTTTTCGAACGAAATCAATCCAGAGGATGAACAGAGTGGCATCGATTTGAATGAATTCGTAGATTATTTCACCACCTTTTTAAATAGCGGGTATAAATTGCACTGTGCCCTGGAAATTAAAACATCCCCACTTTTTTTTTAGAAAAGTGATGAAGTACTACGAAAGACTTGGAACCAAAGAAGAGAGAGGGATTTGGACTGGTCTTCTTAAAGCAGTCGTTCAAGAAGACGTCGATGTTGCCATCCAAAATATCATACAAATATCGGAGCGCCATCAGGATATGTCTTTCACAAACAAGATAATGACTTCAGTGTAAGCCCTGTCGCACACGTACGGAATCCTGGTTGGGTTCCTAAATCAGAAATTCAGATTCGATCACTGCTTTAGACGTATTTCTATGAAACGTCAGAAATCCGCGTGTGTGCGGCCAGCAACTGGATTCTGAAACTGAATTTTTGATTCAGAATCCTGGTTCGGTTTCCAAATCAGAAATTCAGATTCGAGCATTAAAATGAACGCATTTGTGTGAAACATCAGGAATCCGCGCGTCTGTAGTCAATGAGTGAATTCTGAATATGAATTTCTGATTCGGAACCTCATCTGAATTCCTTACGTGTGTAGCCAACCTAAGGATGGCTGCCTACGTACGGAATCCTGATTCGATTTCCGATTCAAGTATTCAGATTCGAGCACTAAAATGAACGCATTTCTATGAAACATCAGAAATATGTGCGTCTACGGCCAGCGACTGGATTCTGAAACTGAATTTCTGAGTGGGACCAGTCTAAGGATTGCATACGTTCGGAGTCCTAGTTCGATTTCCGAATCAAGTATTCAAATTCGAGCATTAACATGAACGCATTTCTATAAAGCATCAGAAATCCGTGCGTCTACGACCAGCGACTGGATTCTAAAGCTGAATTTCTGATTCGGAATACAGGTTCGCTTTCCGAATCAGGAATTCAGATTCGAGTACTAAAATGGACCAATTTCTATGAAATGTCAGGAATCAGCGCGTGTACGACCTGTGACTGAATTATGAATCTGAATTTTTGATTCGTAAACCTGATCTGAATGTGTCTTCAGCCTAAGGACGGCTGCATACGTACGGAATCCTGGTTCGATTTCCTAATCAAGTATTCAGATTCGAGCACAAAAATGGACGCATTTCTATAAAGCGTCAGAAACCCGTGCGTCTGCGGCCAGCGACTGGATTCTGAAGCTGAATTTCTGATTCGGAATCCTGGTTCTGTTTCAGAATCAGGAATTCAGATTCAAGCACTAAAATAAACCTATTTCTATGAAACGTGAAGAATTAGCGCGTGTACAACCAGCGACTGAATTATAAATCTGAATTTCTGATTCGGAACCCTCATCTGAATTCCGTGGATACGTACCTAACCTAAAGACGGCTGCATACATACGGAATTCTGGTTCGGTTTCCGAATCAATATTCAAATTCGAGCACTAAAATGAACGCATTTCTACAAAGCGTTAGAAATCCGTGCGTGTGGGGCCAGCGACTCGATTCTGAATGTGAGTTTCCGATTCGGAAACCTGATCTGAATTTCCTGCGCGTACGGCCAGCCCAAATATTTTTTTAATTCTTCGAACTAAAAAAATCGTGAAATAATATCAAGGTATCTGGATATTCCATTCGAAATGATTGGCACTTTCTTCGTCGGTTGCTTCCTTCACAAATCTTACAAATTCGCAAAGAAGATGCAGAGAATATTCAGATAATGTCTAATTTTTGTATTTGAATACCGAATTCCAAAAAAAAAAACATTAAAATTGCATTTTTATTTTTTATTTTTCAAGTAAGCCAATTTTTTTTCCATTTAGGATTAGTCTTGAAATTTTGATATTTTTCTCAATTCTAGTGCTTTTTTTGGAAATTGCAACCTTCTTCTAGAAACTCCTACTTTTCTGATAATTTTGGCAGTTCTGATTGACATATCGAATAAAAAAGACCAAAATCTTCAGAAGAAAGTCTAAATTATGGGATTTAAGTTAAATTATGGAAGTTGACGAAATATGGAAATTTTTTCATTTAATTAAATTTCTAACTTTTTTTGTTCCCAAAATTACAGGTTAAACATGAAATTTTTAAATTCTAGAATCCCAGAATTCCCAGACTTTTTACCGATATTTCGGTTTATTACAAAATCCTTCTTTTGGTGTAACGGACTGGTCCTTGGTTATCTTCAAAAGTTGAAATACAAATCTTGCCTCCTGAAACCAAGAAAGATTAAAAAACTGAATTAGAGCAACCTTTGTTGTGTTTTTTAATCTTTTTTGGTTTCAGGGGACAAGATTTGTATTTCAATTTTTGAACACCTTTTTTGAAATTCTTTTCAAAATTTAAACTTTACAATGTTGTACCTATTTCTCGAAATTTTGTATTAAAACTCGATTTTTCAAAATAGTTTGAAGTTTTCTCGCTTTTTTGTCTGAAACTTTTAAGTTTACACAAAAAATGGTTTTTTCTCGAAATTTTGACTTTTTTTCAACTCCTTCAAAAGTTTATATTTTCTCTAAAATTTCGTCTTTATATTCAAAAATCTAGATTATTTAGAATTGTGGCTTTTTTGCTCAAAGTGTCTACCCTAGTTCTGAAAATCTTGAATCTCTTTTAAAGATTTCGAATTTAAATTAGAGGTTTTCTCATTTTTATCAAAATGTTGCATTCAAATTCGATTGTGTTAAATAAATTTTCAGCTTTTCTCACAGGCACTTTTATCTACTTTTATTTGTAAGCATTCAAGTTTAAACCTCAAGTTTAAAAAATATTTAATTGGAAAATTCGAGATATTTTTTCGAAATTTCGACTTTTCCGAAATTCTTACCTTCGATTTTTTGCTCAAAGCTTATATGCAAGTAAAATAAAACCTGAACTTCAAATTCATGCAGCCCTCTAGGCGTGTAGGTAGTTGAACTACCAACAGTTGAAACACTGCCACCTAGCGAAGCGGTTGCTCTCTAGGAAAGTCCCCAGAAGACAAGGATTCTAATGGACAGACAAATAGGTTTGAATATTTATTAGATCCGAAGTTTCGAAACCAAATACCAACTCGACGTCGTTGATTCTTTAGTACTTACTTGTCGGAACATTTGTTAGCATTCGAGTTGGATATACCAAACTGACGAGATCTAACAGAATCAAAACTGTTCTTTGGTTTTCAAAACTTCGAATCTAATAAATGTTCAAATCTATTGGTCTGTGCAAAACTCAAACTTAAAATGTTTTCCGTTTTATTTCTAAATTTAATCTTTATATTTCAAAATATAGATTTTTTAAATTATGGTCTTCATCAAAATCTCGACCTTAATTTTTAAAAAAAGTGTTCGTTTTGGGGATTTCGACTTTAAAATAGAAATTTCAAATCTTTTTGTCGAAATTTTGCATTCAAATTCTATTACTTTAAATTAATTTCCAGGTGTTTTTAAAAGAACTCTTTTCTCAATCGTTTAAGTTTAAACTTTTAAGAGTTAAACGAGTTTAAGGAGACATTTTTTCAAAATGTTGACTTTGACATTTTTACTTTTTTTGAAAAAAATGTTTGTACTGATTTTTTCTATTTTTCTTAACAATTCAAATTGGAGCTTGAAAGCTCCAGACATTTTTTGTATAAATTTGGAATTTTTATCTGAAAAGGAGCACTCTTTTCGAAAGTACGTATTTTTTAGAAATTTGCACATTTCTAGGAATTTTTAGCCATTTTAAACTGAGGTCTTATTAAAAGAACTTTTTTCTCAATCGTTTAAGTTTAAACTATTAAAAGTTAAACACGTTTAACAAGACATTTTTACGAAATTATGACTTTGAAATTTTTACTTTTTACTGAAAATGTTTGTCCTAATTTTTTCCATTTTTCTCAATAACCTTAAGTTTAAACTTGAAAGCTCCAGAAATGTTTTGTATAAATTTAAAACTTATGTCTGAAAAAGAGCACTCTTTTTGAAAGTTCGTGTTTTTTTTTGGAATTTTGGACATTTCTAAGAATTTTTAACAATTCTAAATGAAGGTCTTATTAAAGAACTTTTTGCTCAATCGTTCAAGTTTAAACTTTTAAAAATTAAACAAGTTTATCCAGACATTTTTTCGAAATTTTGATTTTGACATTTTTATTATTTACTGAAAATGTTTGTTCTAATTTTTTTCATTTTCTCAACAACCCAAGTTTAACTTTGAAAACTCCAGACATTTTTTGTATAAATTTGGAATTTTTGTCTGAAAAAGAACGCTCTTTTTGAAGGTTCGTGTTTTTTAGAAATTTGGACATTCCTAGGAATTTTTCGCAGTTTTAAATCCAGGTCTTATTAAATGAACTTTTTTCTCAATCGTTCAAATTTAAACTCTTAAAAGTTAAACAAGTTTAACGAGACATTATTTCGAAATTTTGATTTTGACGTTTTTACTTTTTACTGAAAATGTTTGTTCTAATTTTTTGTATTTTCTCAAGAACCCAAGTTTACTTTAAAAACTCCAGACATTTTTTGTATAAATTTGGAATTTTTGTCTAAAAAGAGCACTCTTTTTGAAAGTTTGATTTTTTTAGAAATTTGGACATTTCTAGGAATTTTTAGCAATTTTAAATCGAGGTCTTATTAAATGAACTTTTTTCTTAATCGTTGAAGTTTAAACTTTTAAAAGTTAGACAAGTTTAACGGGACATTTTTTCGAAATTTTGACTTTGACATTTTTACTTTTTACTGAAAATGTTTCTTCTAATATTTTCCATTTGTTTCAACAACCCAAGTTTAAACTTGTAAACTCTAGACATTTTTTGTATAAATTTGGAATTTTTATCTGAAAAAGAGCACTCTTTTTAAAGGTTGGTGTTTCTTTTTAGAAATTTAGACACTTCTAGGAATTTTTAGCAGTTTTAAACCGAAATCTTAGTAAAAGAACTTTTTCCTCAAGTCTAAACTTTTAAATGTTTCAATCAAGGCCTTATTAAATAAACTTTTTTCTCAATCGTTCCAGTTTAAACTTTGAAAAGTTAAACGAGATATTTTATCAAAATGTTGACTTTGACAATTTTACTTTTTAGTAAAAATTGTTGTTCTAATTTTTTCCATTTTTCTCAACAATCCAAGTTTAAACTTGAAAACTCCTGACTCCATGTATAAATTTCGAGTTTTTTTTTCTGAAAAAGACCACTCTTTTTGAAAGTTCGTGTTTTTTTTTAGAAATTTGGACATTTGTAGGAATTTTTAGCAGTTTTAAATCGAGGTCTTATTAAATGAACTTTTTTCTCAATCGTTCAAATTTAAACTTTTAAAAGTTAAACAAGTTTAACGAGACATTTTTCGAAATTTTGATTTTGACATTTTTACCTTTTTCTGAAAATGTTTCTACTGATATTTTCCATTTATCTCAACAATCCAAATTTAAACTTTAAAACTCCACACACTTTTTGAATAAATTTGGAATTTTTTTCCGAAAGTTCGTACTTTTTTAGAAATGTGGACTCTTCTAGGAACTTTTAAAATTTTAAATCGGGCGTAATTTTAAAAAAAGGTCGAAATTGCCTAACTTAAAATTTCGTAATTGATTTTTATATTTTTCCTAAAATTCATAATTAAAACTTGAAAATTGAAATGTTTAATAATAAATTCAGGTTTCTTTCTCAAAGTGTCAACTTTATTCTTCAAATTTTAACTTTTTCTAGAAATTTGGAAATATAGAGGAAAAAATGTAAACTCATAAGTAGATATTTCGAAAGGAAAATAATTTCGAGGTTATTTTTTATATAATTTCCCCTTTTTAAAAAAAAACTTGAACTATTTAACTTATAGGTCTAAACAAGTGTAGAGTAAGTTTTTTCAATTTTCCTCAATTAAAATTTGAAGTTTAGATAATTAGAATATTTAAACTTAAATCAAATATTTGGTCCAATTCGTACTAAAATATTATATTTATTTCAAAATAGAAACTGACTTGGCTCACACCTGTCTAAATTAAAGTCAAAATTTCTATATTATTTAAATTAAAATTTCAAGTTTAAATCCGAAATTTTGAGAAATTTTCTGTCACAAAGTTTTGAGCCTCTCATTTCGAAATTTTCATTTTTTCTAAAATCACGACTTTATTTCAAAATTTAATTTTTTTGTAGATATTTTACACTTGTTTTCCTCGAAAAGATTTTTTCTTTAAATTTTATGAAGAAATTCCAAATTTCCAATTTTTTACTTTATCTACTTTTAGTGAAACGGACTGGTCCTTGGTTATCTTCAAAAATTAAAATACAAACCTTCTCCCCTAAAGCGGACAAGATTTGTATTTCAATTATTGACTATACCTACTTGACTTTTTTCAAAATTTCGTGTTTAAATTTGAAAATTCAAGAATCTCTTACCAAATTTAGATTTTTTCTAGCATTGTTGCTTAGGTGTTCTTAAAATTTAAATATTTTCTTAAATTTTTCCTGTAAAATTTGATACTTCTAATAAATGTCGACATTTCAAAAATAGTAATCTCGAAGAAAACTGTCAATTTCAAACTAGTTTTTTTTTTAAATTTATTTCGGAAAGTAACAATTTATTCTCAAAAAAGCCATAATTTTCAAATTAGAGTTAAATTTCCCAGTTTAAAAACAAAATTTAGAAAAAAAGTCAACCTCGAGAAAAGTTAGAATTTCTAAAATACTTTTTTCTGAGCTCTCTTTGACAACTTCGAATTCGATTTTGAAAATGACGAAATTTTGAGAACAACTCTTTAAATTTTGAAAATTGTTCTTAGATTTTTGACTTGAAAATAAAATTGGAGATTTAGAAGAAAAGTCATCTGAGGAAGTCAAGTTTAAAGTAGAACTTTGAAATTTCGATATATGCGCTAATCTTCTAAAATAATTTAAATTTGTTTTCTACATTTTTTTGCGTCAGAATTTTTGTTTTTGGGTTTTTCTCCAAAATTTCCTAAATTATCAAAATTTCTATACATTTGTTTTACTTTTCTTTATTTTGTAATTTAAACTGAAGAGTACGAAATTTCAATCTCAATATTTCAGCTTAAATATCAAATTATTGGTATAACCCTTGAAATTGTCTCGTTTATGATCACAAAGAAGGTCGAAGATGAAGAAAAAATTGAAATGTCAATTAAAAGCTGAAAATAATTTTGGTGGAACGGACTAGTCCTTGGTTAGATTAAAAAATTAAAATACAAATCTTGTCCCCTCAAACCAAGAAAGATTAAAAAACACAATAAAGGTTGCTCTGACGCGTTTCGATAGCCAAATTTTTAGAAATATCTCCCTGAAGATGATAGCTTGGCTATCGAAACTTCTTAGAGCAACCTTTGCGGTATTTTTCAATCTTTCTTCGGTTCCAGGGGACAAGATTTGCATTTCAATTTTTAAAAGCTGAAAAGTTTTAGATTAAGGATGATTGTTGGAAAAAACTCAAAATTTTAATAAAAGAATCCTTATCGCAGAAAATTTATTTCTTTAAATGACTTTTATCTTTAAGAGTATTTCAATTTTTTTCAGAAATTTTGTATTTAGTTTCGAGAAAAGCCAAAATTTTGTGAAAAATTAATATCGACTCAAATTTCAACATTTTGATCTTGTCCTTGGTACAGATCATGAAGAAAACAGAACTGAAATTTCGAATTTAAAAACGACTGCTTATGATTATTCAGCAAGAGCAAATTAGGAAAACACGTAAAATAAATTGAGACTTAATTTCTAATTACATTTTTTTTTATTTTGGGGGCTTAAAATCAGAATTTAAAACTTTTTTAAGCCCAATTCGCTCTTAACAGGCAACTTTATTATGCCTTGTTAAACTCTTGAACCTTGTAAAAGAAAAGTGTTTTTTTTTAATGCAATCCACTCGCAAAGGACCTTTATGCCTTTGAAGCACCGCGAGTAGTATGCGGAAACAAGGATAGATGGCGATGAAGTGCCTTTTTAAACCATGACACTGTAACTAACTAGTAATAGAATCATGTTCTTAAACAAGGGTTCTTCTTCTTTTTTTTCTTCTTCTTCTTCTTCCTCTTCTTCTTCTTCATGTACCATGTCCACACCGAACGTTGGCTATCATATGATCTATTATGACTTTGTTGACATGTTGACAGCATCTCTTAATAGCGTTGCACTTAATTTTTGGAACCATTCTCGCAGGTTTTGAAGCCAGGAAGTTCTTTTGCGACCAGGTCCTCTCCAACCCTCTCTTGTACCTTGCATAATTAAGTGAATGGTATTCTAGCGCTCAGGGTGTCGTACTACATGCGCAAAATATTCTAACTTTTTGATTTTAATAATTTTAATTATCTCGGGTTGTCTATGTATCCGGCGTAGGAGGATAGGTTGTACTTTTTGTGGAAATTTCCGCTCGGTAATGACTTCCATAGCTTGAAAGTTCTATAGAAAAAAAGAGTCCCCGTAGACAGAAATCCTCAATGTTTCAAGCTGTACCGCATAGGAATTTACTGTCTGCGACCGCCTTGTATGTATAAGAAATTTTGTAGAAATTTCTTTCTTAATTTCGACTTTTTTTCTTTTGGATTTAAAATCAATATTTTAAGTTTAGCCCGAAAAAGTGTATCCATTTTTTGGTCAAGTCCTTCAATTTCAGAAGTTGGGGTTTAAGCTCAAAACTTCAACTTCCATTTTAACATTTTCACTCTAGTAAGTAAAAAACCGCAACTTGAAGAAACAATGGTATTTCTAAGAAAAATAAAAACGATTTTAAAAATGGAAGCGATTTCGAAAATCGAAATTTTGGGTTTCAGGTCAAAATGAAGAAAATGAATATAAATGAACAAAAATCGAAATTTCGAATTAAATAAACAAATTTTAAGAAGAAAAAGTCCAATTATAAAAAAAAGTGAGTTGAAAAAATATGTAAATAAGTTTTATGGAAATTTCCTTTTCTTAATTTTGACTTTTTTTTCGAGTTTGAAACCAAAATTAAAAGTTTAGTCTGAAGAAGTGTTTACATTTTTGGATTCAGGTTTTCACTCTCCTAAGTTGAGATTTAGGCTTCGAAACTCTTCAATCTGTTACGTTGGTCACGAAAGGGTATGACTTAAAAAAAGAGAGAGAAAATTGCAAAAATAAAAATCGAAATTTGAACATCAAAAATCGATATTTTGTATTTTTTATTTTCAGTGTTTTTCCTCTTTTGTTTTTTCTCTGTCGATCTTAAAACTAGAAATGTTACGTTGGCTCACGAAAGGGTATGACTTGAAGAAAAAAGAGAGAAAATTTCAAAAATAAAAATCGAAATTTCGATATCAAAAATCGACATTTTGTATTTTTTATTTTCAATGTTTTCCTCTTTTGGTTTTTCTCTGTCAATCTTAAAACTAGAAATGTCTGAATCTAATTCCCAAAATTCAAAATGTATTAAGACAAAAATTTAACTAGTACACTCGCTATTTCCAAATTTTCTCGAACTTTAAACCTTTTCCATCACTGGGAAATTTTAATTTGAAAATTCTGAACTCGAAAATTCGACAAATACTTTCCAGCCTTTTTTTGAAATTAGGACTTTGTTACTTAAACTTCCTAATGGTTTTAAATTTTCATTTATTTTCTGATAATTTTGATGTGTTATCGAAAATTCAATTGTTCATCAACATTTTGTGATTATTATTTACAGTTTTAACGCTTTCTGTGTAGAATTCTTCTACAAAGCATAAGTAATGGTCTGACCTCATATATCATCATTTGAGTTCGTTATTGATACTTGATACTAAACGCATAACGATTGTTAAATTGTGTGTTCACATTTAAGCCCCATTTACTGGATTCCTCTATTAATGTTCTGATCATGAAGGAAAATTTTCTTCATCGTTGGCAATTACCCACTTGGTCATATGTAAATAAAATCCTGTCGCATGCAATTAATAATAATCAAAAAGTACTAGGTTGTGGTTTCCTTTTTAATGAGGGTCGAATGTGATGAAAGTGCTTAAACAAGGGATTAACAGTTATCGGAAGCTGCCATACCCTGAGCAGATGTCATCGATACTAATGGGACCATCAGGGACCAATTAGTAATGGAATGCGTTTTCCCTTTTCAAATTAACTTGGCACTAATAGTACTCGTCTGTGTTACATCGTAATAATCTGCCCAATGGAATCAATTGGTCTCTGGAATCAATCAACTTATATATTTAAAAAAAAATTAAATTCTTGTGTAATTTTTCACTAGGTGACGACACCACAAATAATTATGAAATGCCAGTACAAATGTACGATGCAATGTTTCATAATATGCTATAATGTGCAATTAACTTTACTTTATTATCGCATTAATTTCAGCAAAAATATTTACGTCAAACCAAAAGCTTCGAATGAACTAAGAGACATATTTTTGGCACCACTTGGTAAGAAAATACTGGCGTGTTTCATAGCCACTGGAACAGCTCTTGGCTTGGGAATATATCTCCTTAACCACATTTTTTATAAACAGTGCAAGGACGACCCCACTAACCACAAACATACAGTTGGGGATGGTTTCATATGCTCACTCTCGATAATTTGCATGCAAGGTATGACTTGTGACTGCTAGTAATAGAATTTCTCATCAAAGGTTGAAAGACACAAAATCTGCGACTGAACGTTCCCTAGCTGCACTACGTTTTGAACTTTGTTTGTTTGTTATCATTTTCCAAACTTTTCAGTCCTATTGAGTCAGGCATACTATAACTGTAACCGCAGATCGTTGATTTATTCGTTCTTCTAGAGCAGTGGTTCTTAATTTTTCATCGGGCAGGAAAAATTAACCAAATTAATTTACTTTGAAGCTAATTGAATTAATATCTAGATTGCTATAGTGCAACGCTCTAATAGGAGTGGATCAGGTAGCTCAACTGCCAACAAATGACCCACAGACTAAAGTTCTGCATTCTAATATACAAGCCAATAGGTTTAAACATTTATCAGATTCATAGTTTGGGAACCAAAGACCTGTTTCGATTTCATTAGATCGTCTCAAACGATCGACAGTTATAATAGGGTTGAATCTCTTGATACCTCAAAAGACTTACATGATTATGATGATTTCGCAGACCACTTTTGGTACCGCCAGGGAACATCATCGCTTAAGAACCACTGTTCTAGGACAACGTCTCCCACTTTTCATGTTTCTGCTAATTCCAGGTAGCATTTGGAAGCCGTACAGCTGCTCTGAAAACGTTTTGATTATAACATCTCTGGCTTTCGCCCTCGTAATTTACAGTTCATACTCTGCATTTATAACGTCAATTTTACCAGTAGAATTGCAAAATATTCGCTCTGTGAAAGATTTACTGGAAAGCGATTACAAAATCGGTTACGTTAAAACTGGGCAAGATGAACTGTATTTAAGGGTACCGGATGCGGTTTTATGTTGAGGATACATCGTCAAACGCTTTTGGTTTTTAGACTATGAAGGAGAAAGAACTGCAGCATATTTACGTAAGAGGTTTTCTACAGAGCAATATTACCAATTTATACGATGGACTCCTATTAAGTACAAAAGGCGAATTCGGCTTGTTTGCCTCCAGAAACACCGCCAGACGAGTATTACAGAAAATAAACCGATATAAATGTATCTCAAATATTACAGAAATCCCAATTTATACTACACATGACATAATCGCCTTTCCAATGTCCAAAACATCACCATATCGAAAATTGATCAACATAGCGTAAGTAAATAAAATCTTACTTCCTGGGTCACTCATCAAAATTTGATTATTTCTAGCATTTTGAAGATGTACGAAACTGGAATACATAGCCATATTCAAGCATATTTAGAGCCTGAATTGGTAAAATGCACCGACAGAAGAATATTCAAAAGTGCTCTTTTGGCTGACCTATTTACAGCTTTTGCAATTCTGATTATAGGGGCGTTCGGCAGTATAATCATTTTCGTTTTCGAGTGGTTGTGGTTCAGAAAAACCAAAATCTCTTCCAGTATACACAACTTTCACTTGCCCCATTTACATTTTCACCACGCAAGGATGTCAAGAAATACTCAGACCGAAATTGTCGGTTAAAGAAGCTAGTTCATTGACAATTGCAATCACCAAAGCACTGAACTAAACACTGTGGCTTATGATTAGCCCCATAGAAGATTTTACCCCTTTACCACATCGTTGTGATGTGTGTTGTGATGTGATAAAGGGATACTTTCAATTGTCTATAGACCGTTTTACCCCTTTAGATGTGGTAAAGGGATACTTTCAATTGTCTATAGACCGTTTTACCCCTTTACCACATCACAACGATGTGGTAAAGGGGTAAAACCTTCTATGGACAATTACAATTACAAACTTAAAAAAAAAACCTTAATATTGGAAAAGATTAATGATTTGGAGTTCAAGATCGATTTCGAGAGTAAAAGATACGAGATTAAATTCAGTTTTTCGAAATTTCTGAAAAAATTGATGATTATTAAAAATTTAAGAATACTAAAATGATTATTATTTTCCACCTTTGATGGACCAAAGTGACCACGGTTATTAACTTCGTGCTCCGTTGCCCAACTCTTGAGCTGTATACGACCCAATAAAAATTATTTAATCTCCGTTTTCGCCTAGTTAAATTAGTTAGATTTTTCGCCTAGTTAGAGACGCCACTGGTTTTGTGTTGTAGGCCTCCACATAATCACGTGCACGTATATCTGGTTGCCTAATTTCTAACCTAACAAGTTTCAAAATATAGGTTGTCAAAATGGATTTTCAAAGTCTATTTTATAAATAATACTTTATTAATAGAATTGCCGCAAGTACTTAGTTTTACACCTCGACCTTTTAACTAATGTGCAAAGCGTAATTTAAGTGTTGTCACATTGAAAAATGCTACCTAACTTTTTACAAGATCTAACCTCAATGTAATGATGTCAAAACTTATAAACAATTTTCTTAAAACCGAATTAACTGCAATACCGCAGTTTTTACACGCTTTGTTAGGGGATTATTACAACAATGCTTTATGCAATGGATTTACTTGGCTTTTTATTTTTTGGTATGTTCTTCATTTCTGCTTCGATAATGGACTAAACGTAAGTACAAATGTTACCGTTCTAATTCTTCTGCAATCATTTCATTTCAGGCATTATTACGAAGAATGCGCATAAAAGAGTACCTACGTATCAGAATTAGACATTCGCTGTGGTATTTGGGTTTTTTTAGCGCTGCTTTCATGTACACGGGAGCTGCCCTGTTTCAAAACCAGATAGATTTACTTGGTTTTAGAAAGTTGCGACTGGCTGAACACCCTAACATCTCTACAGATTTAGTCCTAGGATACCTTATGTTGTTATCGTTTTATTTACACAATGTTATATGGGAAATATGTGTTACAAATTCGAAAACTCTCGCCGTATCATATGTACTTTTGTCCATCAGTATTTTAGTAGCATATACAATTAGGTAAATTTTTGCGGATGGGTGGTTTACAAACTTAATATTTCATCATTCTAGGGTTTTGGAACTTGTTTTTACATTGACCGCTTTTATAAGTATTACCCAAATAGCAATAGAATCAACAAGGTTAATTTTTTCAGTTACCAGTTTAAAAAATCGGGATAACAGAAATCATAGTTGTGATGTTTTTCATGCTTTCAACTTGCTCATTGTAAGTATAATTTGATATTTTCTTAAGATTCAATGTATTACACCTTTTTCTTTCTACAAAAAATTGTTTTTAATCATAAATGAAAGAGAGGAAGAGTTGTCCACTTTTCCTTCAGCTGTTGTATGTTTCTCATCCTTTTTATGTTAAATGAAAACTAGTTTTGAAAACAAATCTCTAAATGTAGCAATTAAAATCTTAATTAGGAACATGTGGAGTCAGTATTTCTAGAAAAAGGACTACATTTTGAAGTTTGAAGTCGAAATTTCAGAAAAAATTAAGTTCGAAGTATAAAAAAAATGAACATTTTGAAAAAATGTCAAAATCATCAAATAATAATCAACATTTTCGGAAAAGTAGAATTTTGAAAAAAAAAATTTTCACACAAGTTAAATTTTAAAAAATATAAATTAAAAATTAGTCGACATTTTTCACACTAGTCAAATTTTAAAAAACTATAAATTAAAAATAAGTCGACATGTACAAGAAAAAAGGAAATGTTAAAATTTCAAGAAAATTTAATGTTTTGAAAGTCACCCTTTCCAAAAGTCACAGTTTTATAAAAAGTAAATATTTTGAAGGCTTCGGGATATTCAAGATTCAAAATTTTGAAAAAAGATCGACATTTTTAAAACTTCAAATTTGGAAGAAAATATGTTTTTAAAAGAGTCGATGAAAAAACGTAGACACTTTTAAGAAAAGGTCACATTTGCAAAAAAAAGTCTGATTTCGAGGAAAAGTCAAAATTTTGAAAGAGTATCGAAAAAGTCGAAACTTCGAGAGAAAATCCAAGTTATAAAAATTTTAAACTTTTCACCAAAAAATTAATATTTTGAAAAAAAGTCGAAGTTATGAAAAAAGCCAAAATTTCGAAAATCAACATTTTTAGAAATGTCAAACTTCAAAAGAAATCGAAATTCGCAAAAATGTTGTCCAAAGTTTACATTGTTTTTCAATTTTTAAAACTTCGGGAGGACAATTTTGATATTTTGAAGAAAGAGCTTAAAAAAACTTAAATATTGAAGGTTAAAGTCAAACTTTTTTGATTGAAAGTAAAAACAATTTTTTATATAAATTTCGCTTTTTTTAAATGTTGTTTTAACAAAATTTTTATGTCTCAAGTGATTATTTTAATTATTTTTTTTTACTTTACTTTTTACTAAATTTATCGAGGAAAAAAGCCAAAATTTTTCAAAAGAAAAGTCCAAATTTATTATTACTGAATATTTTGGGAACTGAAATTAATTTCAAGTTGTCTCTTCTTTTGAAAATTTCTACTTTTATTGTAAACGTTAACTTTTTTCAATATTTCGACCATTTTTAAATATTTTGACTTTTGCCAACAATTTCGAATTTTTTTTTTTAAATTACGACTTTTCGAAATTTCAACTCTGAAAACTCCAATTTTTTTAAAGAGTTCGATTGTTTTTATTTCGATTTTTTTTTGAAAGCATCGAGTTTATTAAAGATTAGATTTTTTATTTTCGATTTTTTTAATGTTGGCCTTTTTCAAAATTTTGATTTTGTGATTACGTTCTATTTTGAAAAGTTTGGTTTTACTCAAAATTTTCACTACAAATATTGGTTTTTTTAAATATTTTGATTCCTCATCAATATTTCGATATTTTTAAATAATTTGGTTCTTTTTTCGCTTTCTTTGAAAATTTTCACTTTTTTCAAAACTTTGACTTTCTATTCTAGAAAAATTTTGAAAATGTTTACTTTCAATAGTTCCATTTTTTCCACCTTCTTCAAAACTTCAACTTTTTCTCAAACTTTTTCAGTAATTTCAAAATCTTGGGAGACATTTTAACAATGTTAACTATTTTTATAATTTTGTTCATTTTTTAATAATTCTTGTTGAAGAGTTTGCCTTTTTGTTAAATACCGATTGTCTTGAAAATTTCGACTTTTTGCAATTTTTCAAGTTTTTGAGTGTTTTCAAAACTATGACTTATTCTAAAAATATTAATCTTGTTTGAGAATAATTCTAAAAATATTAACCTTTTTTGAAAACGTCGATCGTTTTTCAACGATTTTTTAAAAACGTCGATCGTTTTTCGACGTTTTCTTAAAAACGTCGACCTATTTTAAATACTTCCATTTTTTTTGAATATTTAGACATTTTTGAAAAAATTTCACTTTTTGTTAAATTTAACAGTTCTTTGAAAACTTGATTTTGATTTTTGAATTATTTTTTAAAAAATTACACTTTTTCAAATTGTAGATTTTTTTTATTTTGATTTTTTGAAAATTTTGAATTCTTTCAAACCTGGTAACTTGGTTGTAATACCCCTTATTTTGTTTCAGTGCTCTAAGTTACATGATTGGAGTTCCTTTGGTATTTCTGATACCTCTTTACAGAAGACTGTTGACGCGCTCCTCTGTGCCCATTCTAGTCGTGACCATGACACTATGGTACCTAAACGAACTACATAACTCAATAACATTCAAATGCCTCAAGCATTGGCTTTTCCACACGAAAGAGGAACGCGAACTCACAGGTTGTGAAATTGGCATTATTGAATGTTCCTTGTTCCCACCCAGAGATGACATTGCGTATCATGTGCAACAAGTCAGAAAGGATATCGAAAAAAGACAAACCAAATTGATAACAAAACGGAAATCCAAGAGCGGGAACGTGGTTATACAAACTCTTAAATGCATGATGGCCTTAAAGAAGAAATTAAACGCTAAACGCAGATCGAGAACTCCATCGCCTGAAGACATTTTAAACGAAAAAAGTGATGATTCGAATTCAATTGAATCTGATAAGTCAAAAAGTGCTGATGAAAGCGAAGAAGTTAGTTTTAACGAAGATGAGTTCATCGAGCAGCTGTTGCTGCAAAATGACAGCGAAGCAAACACGAAACTTGAAAACGATTCCGCGGACTCTATTGTTTTACAAGAAGACTTGGAAAATGTTGCAACTGTTGGAAATGAAGTTGAAGAAATCGATTCAGCCAAGCAAAAAAAGGATTTGTAGTATTCTGACTTGAAGTTGTCAGGTCCACTAGTTTTTTACATTATGCAGCAGCTGACGCATGTGATCAGATTGTAGTTTTGCCTTGAAATAAGTGTTGTGTTCATGTCCAGTATTTCAAAATATCTCTCTAGTCAGAATGTTCTCTAAATATATTTTCAATAAGTATTTACCTTGTTTTCATTTCATTGTTTGGAGTGTGTACAAAATCATCAAAATTCTATTGCCAATTAAAGCAAAGTAGGCAAAATAATCAAAACTAATTGAGTAGTTTCATCCATGTTGATTGGTATTTTCTTCGCCAGTTGCTTCACAAGTTCGGATTATTAGTTACCTTATTCGTTAATCTTTTCAAGATTGCCCCAAATATAAATGGAATTGACCAAATTTCGCAAATAAGATACAGAAAATATCTAATTGAGTGGTATTTATAGAATCATAAGAATGTGAGATTTCTAGAGAATAAACATTTCTAAAAAAATAATTGTCAGTTCGGTATTTTCTTAAAATTTTACCTTTTTTATCCCGAAATTTAACCTTTTTTCTCAAAACTTTCAGGGTAAACTGAAATATAGTAGAATATTTTTTTAGAAAACATTAACTTTGTACTAAATTTGGATTTTTTTAAATTCCACTTTTCTCCAAATTTAATTCTGAAATTTCAGTCTTCAAAATTTGAATTCTGAAATAGAGTTTAAGCTGAAACTTTTAACTGAAAAATTAAATAATTTGAAATGAAAACTAATTTCTAAAAAAAAAAGAATTTCCAGTTGAAGTTTTTAAAAATATTTCTTATACTGATGGTTTCTGGCAATTTCAATATTTTTATCGAAATTTTCACTTACTGAGGCACTTGAAATTTACAGAAAAAAATTATCACAAGTTTCCAGAATTTTATGATTGAAATCGAAATTGAATACAATAAAAATTCGAATTAAAATCTAACTTTAAGAAATAATTAAAAATTGAATATGTAAATTCAAAATCAAAAGTGAACAATTTATCTACACGTACAGAACAACTTTACATCTGAAAAAAACTGAAGTTTTAAAAATGAGATCCAAATTTCCTAAAATAGACGAAATTTTTGGTTTCTGATCGAACTTTAAGCGAAAAAAGTAAAATTTGGAAGCGAAAGGTAAGAATTTTTTGAAAACAGTGGAGATTAAAAAAATATATGTACGGGTATTTTCAAAAGAAATAGCATAAGTGAAACATCTAAATCTACAGCATAAGTTGTTCACACAGTTAAAATTTCAAATAAATTAAAAAATTGAAAAGCAGCAAAAAAAAAGAAGCAAAATTAAGGTAGAAATTTCAAAGAAAAGTTAGTTTTTGAGTATACTTACAGTTCAGGTGGAGAAAATCTAGCCAAAGATGTAACCAGAAAATTACTAAGGGATGGACTACTTTGTAATTTTCACTTGAAATTAAATTTTGAAGTTTTAGCAAAGAATTCGAAGTTTCGAAATAAAATCCTAAGTGTTTCATAAAAAAACGACATTTAACTTGCAATTTCAGCAATAAAGTTGAAAATGACAGTGTGATGTTGGGGAAAATAGCAACATTAAGAAAAACTCAAAATTTGTATAAAAAAAGTTAAGTATTTTATAAAAAAAACGTCGTTTATATTGCAATTTTAGCAATAAAGTTGAAATTAATAGTGTGGTGTTGGAATGACGGAGAAAATATCAACATTGAGAAAAACTCAAAATTTGAAAAAAAAACAAGTTAAAGCAAAATATCCATTTTATCTTAAAATTTAATTTCAAGAAAAACACGGAAATTTCCCGAAAATAAAGTCATAAATTGAAGAAAAGTTTGAAATTTAGTTTGGTAAAAGTATTTTTAAGAAGAAAAGAGTATAAATTAAAGCTAGGATTTTTGAAAATAAAAGAATATAGATGTTTCCAAAAAGCATATTTTGTTTTCTTAAATCGTAAATTTGTAATTGAAATATCAGAAAAAAGTAAAAACTGAAACTGAATAACTAAAATAAAATTCCAATCCGCTTGAAAAAACCGACATTTGAAGTTTAAAATCGAAAATATAATTCAACAATATGGAAAACTATCGAAATCGACAATTGTGTAGAGGGGGAGGAACTTGAAAAAATGAAAAACTGACCAATTGTAATTTTAAATTAAAAATTTTAGCAAAAATGATAAATTCAACATTTATAATTTTCTTGAAATTCGTAATTTTCATTTACAATTTTTAATTTCTTATGTAAATTTCGACTTGATCGAATTTCTAAAAAAAAATAGACATTCATGAGAATCAAAATGTATTGGCAGAAATTCGTATTTAAAAGAAGAATGTTTTAAATCTTTATATTTCATCTCTCTGACGATGATACCTTGACTATCGAAAGCTTTGTTGTGTTTTTAATCTTTCTTGGTTTGAGGCGACAAGATTTGTATTTCAATTTTTTAAATTTCAAGTTTAAACTGAATATTTCGAAAAAAGTTGAAATAGTGCGCTGGAACGGTGAAAATATTTTTATAAAAAGTATTTCGAAATAATCGAATTCACAAAAAGGCCACAATGTTAAAGAAGAGTCGAGATTTTGAGAAAAAAGTCGCAACTTTATCAACATTTTCGAAAATTTTTAAAAAAGCCAAAATTTTCTTCGATCGGTTTATAGAATTCGTTCAAAATTTTTTAAATTCGCCGTTTAAAAAACCAGGTTCTTCAGAAAGATCGAAATTTTCGGGAAAAAGCGAATTTTTTAAAAAGGCGAAATTTCGAAAGAAGTTAAAAATAAAAAAAAATGGAAATTTTTGAAAACTGAAGAAAGTCAAATTTCTAAAAAAGAAGTCAACTTCGAGAACAAGACTCATGTCAACACCTGATGTTAACAACATGAGGGTAAACTTTTCCGAAATAAAGTAGGAAATTCTGAAAAAAGTCAAAAATTGTAAAAAAATCAAATCTTTGAAAAGATTCAACTTTTCAACAAAATCGAAAGGTTCAAAAAAAGTAGAATTTCTTAAAATAAAAATCAAATTTAGATAAAAGTTAAAATTTGGAGAAAAAGACGATATTTGCAAGATTCAAAATTTCGAGAAATAGTCAAAATTTTGAACAAAGGTCAAAATTTTTAAAAAATCAGAAACTTTGAAAAGAATGTCAACATTTCCAAAAACCCTAGAATTTTCAAAAAAGTCATAATTTTCAATTTAATCAAAATGAAAAAAAAATAAATAATTTTTCAGAAGTCAAAAATTTTGAAAAGGTGGAAAAACTAATTATTTAAAATTTCGAAAACAGTCGAACCACTTGAAATTTTGAAAATTTGTCGAATTTGTCAAATTAATTACATATCTAATATCCAGATTTTGAGAAAAAGTCAAAATATTGATAAAATGTTAAAAATCACAAAAAATGTTATTTCTGAAAAAGGGCATACATTTCAAAATATCACCATTTTACAAAAACTCAACTTTTCAAAAAAAAGTCGAAATTTTTTAAATAAGTCAAATTTGCAACTTCGAGATGTGGTCAAAATTTCGAATAGAGCTCGAAAGTTCAAACTACCGAAAGAAGTGTTTCAAGAAGATCAAATTCAATTTTATAAATTGCGAGTCTGGATTTTTTTAATAAAAGTGAAAATAAGCTTGTAATTATGAGAAAGAGTTGAAGTTTAAAATAATCGAGAAAAAGTTGGTCGAAATAGGTGCTATTTCAAGAAAAAATCCCAATTTAAAGTTGAAATTTTAGAAAGGAAAAGTAGATATATTAAAAGTGTAAACTCAAATTTTGACCAAATAGATAAATTTTCAAAAAATTTATGATTTATCTTAAAAAGAATAAAATGTTGGAATATTGGAAAATGTCAAAATATTGAGAAAAATATGAAATTTTAAAAATTGAAATACAAATCTTGTTCCCTGAAACCAAGAAAGTTTTAAAAACACAACAAAGGTTGCTCTCAGTCGTTTCGAAAGCTTAGCTATCATCTTCAGAGAGGTCTCTCTGAGATATCTCTCTGAAGGTGATAGCTTGGCTATCGAAACGAGTTAGAGCAATCAATTTTTGAAGATAATTAAGGACTAGGCCTTGCCACCAAAAAAAAAAGAGTTAAAATGTTCAAAATTAATCAAAATTCAAAATGTTTAAATTGTTGCAAAAATTCGAAATGTTCAAAAAGTCCATATTTTCAGTAAAACTCGAAAATAGAAGTGTTTAAAAGATATTCTCATTTTTAAATTAAAAAGTCAAAATCTTGAAAAGAAGTCGAAATTTGAAAAATCAAAAATTTTAAGTGACAATGTTTTTAAAAACCGGAATTTTCAAAAAATTTAAATTTTTAAAATCTGATTTTGAAGACTTATAAAAAAGTCGAAATTTCGAGTCCATAATTAAAAAGTATAAATGTTCAATAAGGTAAAATATTTAGCAAAAAGGTAAAAATTTTTAGAAATAAGTCAAAAAGATGAAAAATGCCAAAATTTTCCAAAAAAAATTCAAAACTTTAAGATAATGTCAAAATATTTAAATATTTATATATTATATTATTTATATATATTTATTTTATTTATATTTTTTAGATTTAAAATTCTGAAAAGTAGTTAAAATGTCCAAAATTTGAAATTTTGAACACGGAAAATTTTCCAAAAAAATAACATATTTCGGAAAAATCAAAATATATACAAAAAAACCAAAATTAAAAAATGGGAATTTTCAATAAAGTAAAAATTTCAAAAAAGTCGAAATTATCAAAATTAGGTTAAAATTTTGAGAAAAAAGTAGAAGTTAGGGAATCGAAATTCGTAAAGATAAATAAAAATTACGAGAAAAGGCAGAATTTTGAAAGTAGTAGATATTTTAAAATGTTGATATTTTCGGAAAAAAATCGAAATTTTCCAAATAAATCGAAGGTTAAATTAAATTTCGTATTCAGTTTCGCCCAAGCGGACTCTATGGCAGTCGTATTAGATAACATACAAACTGCCGTTTGCACTCTGGCCAGGTCACCTCCAGGGACAACGGTAGTTGATAGTTTATCCCAACCTTGAAATCTGTAGGACACCAGTCGACGAATCGAACGTTACTTTTCGCCTTCATTTGATGGATGTATTTACATCTTTCGGAACGACGTCCCCTCTGTATAACAGACAACAAGCCATGTACTTGTCCTGTCTTGGATCGCATTGAACCATCTGATTGGTGGGTTCGAAAAGTTCTGCTGTTACCTCGGAGACCGATATACCTTCGTGGTAAATCTAAATTTTAAATAAACTCGAAAAACCCAAATTGAAATTTTCAATAGTCACTGTTTTCAAAAAAAGTTGGAGAAGCTTTTGAGGAAAATCATGAAAATAAAATTAAAAATTTTCAAAAATGAAATTTTGATTTTTCAACTTCCTTGAAAATAATCATCAATTTGATTCTCAAGAAAGATGAAAAATCTAAATTTTAAAAGATCTGATATTAGATAAGCTCAAAGAGCACCTCGGGGGAGGGTGCACCACTAAAGCTAGTCAAGATGAAAAATTGATATACAAATCTTGTACCCTGAAAGCAGAAAGATTTAAAAACGCAACAACAGTTGCTCTTATGGGTTTCGATAGACAGGCTATCCTCTTCAAGAGAGTAGAAGTTGATTGAAAATGAGTTATTTGGTAGCTAATATCTTTCTGAAGATGATAGCCTGGCTATCGAAACGTGTTAAAACAACTGTTCCTGTGTTCTTTTTTTTTGTTTCAGGGGACAAGATTTGTATGTCAATTTTTTAAGATAAATAAGGACCAGTCCCTTACACCAAAAAAAAACTAGTCAAGATACAAAAAAACACAGTGAAACTTGTAGAAAACGTAATTTATTAAATTTATTTAATAAGGGTATAATATCATCATTCTTATACCGACGGGTTTAAAATATCTTAAATTATTCGGCAGCTTGACTTAGTCACATTAAACAAAACCGATCAATCTTTATTTAAAATGTCACCACTTGGAGGCATAATTTAAAACCGAATACACGAATATTAGAAAATTCATTTACTAGCAAATCAATTTATTTCTAAGTTTTACTTTTAGGCTTTATATAAACGTTTTTCTAACAACAATTGACAGCTTTATTTTACAGTTTATATATTCGTATTTTACGCTATTTTATGAAAATGAAGCTGCCAATAGTAAGAGTTTTAGATATGTGTTTTATTTAAATCTATACTTTTATAACAATCAATAAAATCATAAAATATAACGCCATTCATGTGGTTGGTTATATCGCATATTTTTAACATTTTTCTACACTAAGTTAAAACAAAGTTTTGTGCATAAATCGTCTATATGCTTAAGACTAACCATAAATACATATTTGGACCTAAAGAACATTTATTATATTTTTCTGTCAGCGTTTAAATTTTGCTTAGACATTTTGAAATAACCGACCGGAAGTTAAGAATGTAAACAGTGTGCAAACTAACAAAGATAAATGAATTATGTTATATCTTCAACAGGATAACATGTTTTTTTTTCACTTATTTTGCAACATTTTATCAGCTACTCATTTTGTTTGGTTTTTCCATCACACTTTCTTCTTCCGAATCTCCAGATCCAGATCATTAGTTATTCCTCGTGGTCAAATATTAGCAATGTTTTAAGATTACCACATCCATATTAGTAAAATTGGAGTGTCTACCTGTCCCGTCGACTGATCTTTTGTCCAGCCTAATCACCAAAACTTTTACTAAGATGTAGAGTATTTTCAGGGGTACCCTTTAAGCTATTTTTATTTTAGTAAAACTTAACTTTTAATTTCTAAGAACTCAACTATGCTAACAATTTTATTTTAAGTTATACTTAGGACATATAAAAGAGAAACCAATCCACAACGTCTGCTATAATATTGCACGGCACCTATAATTCTAGAGGGTACTAAAATAAGGACCTTGAACCTTTGAACCTATTATTCTACTAAACAAGAACCTATTTTATTTTAAAATATGATGTTATTGGACCTTACGCAGACAATATCGCGGGGATCATCTAGAGTTAAGAATATTAAAAGCAGCGGTGGCTCTGCAGGACAAATTCAGAACTAGCTCTATCTCAGGTAATCTTAAAAAATAGTGGTATTTGAAAGAAGGTTTAGTAAGAATTTGAAGTTCGCATGAAGGCATAAACCATGAAAAATCCAATTAAAATCAATCCATTGTTCTTAGATAAACCACAAATAATATAGACATTGTAAGGGCACTTTTATTGTTATTGAAAATTCAGATGTAGACCTTAAGGTAGTCAGAGTCGCCACGAATAGGAATGTTCAAAGGGAGGTAAGGTTTGTGAAACCTTGAAAGTGATTCGGGACTACTAAAATGTTAAGAAATCCTGGTTTATATAAACCAAGATCTCTTAACATATGTTTAACATACGGTTTCATGACACTAGCGGTACACTCCACAGACAAATTTTCCTCTCAATGAGTCCTCTGCTTTGATTTGACGTTCCAAAATTTTTGAATGAAACTGTCACAGGCAACTACCTTAATTTTAAAATTTTCTGTTTCAAATTTTTTTTTAATTAAAATATCATTTCAATTTGAAAATTTGACTTCCATGTATCTAATTGTTGACAATCTACTTCAGTCGGTTATTTTGTCACAAGGTAGGACAGAGACCGAAAATTATTTGTGAGATCTTTTCCAGATTTTTCTGCTTTGCACCAGCTGATTATTTTGCCGCCACTCTAATACATAACAGCAATAAAAAGTGATCTATATAAATTTATTAAACTTAGATAATTACGTTCTCGAGCTATAATCCCTTCGTGGGTACACATTTTAAGGTTCAGAATTACACTAGGCTAGAGATTCCCAACTTTTTTTTTATATTGTGCCCCCTGAAAATGAAAAAAATATTCATGCTCCCCTTTAAGGTTTTTCAATAAAAGTCGAAAATTCTATTAAAAACACTCAAAATTTAAAAAGAAATTAATGTCTCTAAAGGTAGTCGAAATTTTGAAAATGGTTTTTAATTTTCAATTTTAAGAAATGTTGAAATTTTGAAAAATAGCTAAAACTTTTAATGCGGAAATTTGAAAAACAAGGCAAGATGTTCAAAAAATTACAAATTTTTAGAAAAGTCTAAATTTTAGAGTAATGTTAAAAAAAGTTAAAATTTTGAATAAATTCCATGATTTCGAAAAAAGTCGAAATGTAAAATAACGAAATTTTTATAAAAAGTTCTGCACTAGACTATTGATTACTTGATGGTTTTAACTTTTGTTTGTCAACTGTTCGAGTTAACAGTGACAACTTTAATTGTTACTATAATTTTTTTTGTAAACTTAAAATTTCATAGTATCTAGAATTGTGAAGTTTTTTAAAGTGTTGACACTAATCTCGAAATTTAGAATTTTTGCAATCTAAATTTCTCGAAAAGTGTTTTTTCCATTTTTGACATTGAATTCAAATTTTGGACTTCTGCTCTGATGTCTTTCGAAATTTTAATCCTAACTTCCAAATTTAAAAAAAAACTGTACTTAATTAATGGTTGTTTTTTTCTCGAAACTTGGACCATTATTTCACAATTCAGCTTTTGCTTATTTTCAAAGTTTTAACCGTAATCTGAAAATTTTGACTATTTTTTCAAAGTAACAAGTTCAAACTCGCCTAGTTAGTTTACTCCAAATATCGAACTTGAATAATATCTTTTTTATAAGCTATTGATTTTTTGAAATTTTGAATTTTTTCTAACAAATCACATTTTCAATTGTCTCCTTTTCTCCTCAAGTTTCGACTTTAAACTCGTTTCGACAAATACTGACTTCTTTTACGAGATGACTTCAGTCCCGATATTTGAACTCCTACGCTGATGTCTTTCGAAATTCTAATAGTAACTTCGAAATTTTGAAAAAACTGTACCTAATTAATGCTTGTTTTTTCGAAACTTGGTCATTATTTCACAATTCAGCTTTTGTTTGTTTTCAAAATTTTAACCTTAATCCCAAAATGTGGACTATTTTCTCAAAGTAACAAGTGGAAACTCGAACATTAGTTTAATCCAAATATTAAACTTTAATGTCTTTTTTTATAAGCTATTGATTTTTAGAAGTTTTGAATTTGTTTTAAAAAAATCATATTTTCAATTGTTTCCTTTTCTCCTCAAGTTTCGACTTTAAGCTCGTTTCGAGAAATACCGACTTCTTTTACGAGATGACTTTAATCCCCATTTTTCATTACCTCTGAATATTTCGCAACTGTAAAGAGATTTTTTTTATAAATGCAGAGCTTTCTTTTCAAATTTCAACTTTAGTTTGTAAAGTCGTACTCATAAGTATTTTGTAGGCTCGAAGTTCATTCATTTCGACCAAAATACTGCATAAAATTAATAAAGTGTAATAAATAGAAATTTATTTATTTATTACAAAATCGCGACATTTTTTTTTCTCAAAATTAATGAAAGATGTTTACTGTTTTTAATTAGTGACTTTAATCTTGAAATGTCTACCTTTTCTAAGAGATGTTCCTTATTTTTATCAAAATTTCTATTCTATTTTTTGTTCACATTTTTAGATAAGTTTTCTAGGGATCATTCGAAATTAAAATTAAAAACTTTTGTAATATTCTATTGCATTTTCATCTTCCAAAAATTGTGTAATATTTTCCGGGTCTTCAACTTCTCTATTTCTATTTTTTTGAGACTCTGGTTTGGTGTAAGGATTAGATTTATTTGGGACATTGGGATTTTCTTGTTCTTCGACATTAGTGCTGCTTGGTCGATTGTTACATTGTTCTTCATTGTCTGATTCATAAGAAGTACCATTTTTATTGGTATTTGTTTTGAAGAGCTGTTTTACAGCCTGAATTTCTTCAAAAGTAGCGGCCATCCTTAATTTTCTGCAGTATATGACATTATTGATAAAACTTTGCTTACGTTTTATCAATAATGACCGCTACTTTTGAAGAAATTTAAGCTTTAAAACAGCTTTTCAAAACAAATATCAATAAAAACGATTTTTTTAAACAATCAGACAATGAAGGACAATGTTACAATCGACCAAGGAGCACTACTGTCGAAGAACAAGAAGATCCCAATGCCCCAAAAGAACCTAATCCTTACGCCAAACTAGAGCCTGAAAAAAATAGAAATAGAGAAGTTGAATACCCGAACGATATTACCCAAATTTTAAAAGATGAAAAAGGGAATAAAATTCACTGGAGAAAAACGCCTAAATGGGAGATTTCATATTCTATAACTTATTAAAGCGATTAATTATAACTAAAGGGAATATGTTTTCTGTGAAAAAAATGCACTGGTGCATAATGAAAAAAATCTGTAAAAGAAAACTCAATAGGCAACGATTGAGAATTGAAATTCCATGACATCATTTTGAGAGTTTTCAGTTTTTTTTTTAAATATCTTCACATCCTAATGGCCATTTTAATTTCACATTCATCTAATACAAAACTATATTACATTCAATATATTTTCATTAATAGGCTATAAAATTCTAAATTTAAATACGTCATGTTTGTTAAAAATAGAACTTGCGGATGCTTTTTAACATTTTATTTTTGTTAATTTTAAATATTCTATATAAAAACAGTTTTATCAATTCCCAGTGAGTGATACGTTTCAGAAACGTACGCATTTTATTCATTTTATTATACACGTTTATATAAAATGAATATATCTTTTATATACAGTTGTCAATAAAATATTTTAATTTGGTCATTGGCATTTTAATTAAATAAATTATTAACAATTTTTATTGGCCTGTATAACCAATGTAAATACCATAATGAAATTTGTTTTAGACAACTTCTTATTATCGAAACGTCTAAATTAAAGTGGAGTATTATGAACATTAAAAACCTTATCATCTATATCTATAAATATCCGTTATTAAATGCTTAATAGCTGAGCAATTGTTCATTTAGGATATTTTTATTGTTCCTAACAACATAATGTCCAAGTTAAAAAATTTAAAGACATTGAATTCTGCTAGAAATAATTTAATTGATAACTTTTTTAAATTTCTATTGTTAAAATGAAAAAAAAAAATAAAACGTCCAAAGCTGGATCCATATTAAAAATTTGTGTTATGCGTTGTATTTATTACGAAAAGTTAGGTCACATTCATGGTTTTTGTTCTCTATTTGAAGAGTTTAGGACATATGAATTTGGCATATGACAAATAAAATAACTATTTACCCCACAAAATAATTGACCTTTCGTCGTGAAAAATATGTTTTTAAATTTCAAAATACAACGCACAACGCAAATTTTCATTGATGTGGATCCAGCAATATAAATACCAACAAAAGTCAAGCCAAGTGATGGCTGCTCACATGGATTATATGGTTTCAAACGGAATGTCGCCTAAAAGCTGCGTTTTTAAGTAAAATGTGCCCTTTTTACACGCTAAAACAAAGGTAATGTTTAATATATGTTGGCTATTTGGCAGCACTTAGAGGGAAGTTGCTATATGAGGTTTTGCAGTCGTCGATGCAATTTCGGAAAGGCGGATGTCAATGGGTCTGCGATCATCGTAAAGCGTCGGAGCTTGCAGGATTATTCCTGCTGTCCCGACTAAAACCGCAAGAGTGAAAATCCATAGGAACAAGCGATCCAATACCATGGCCACGTATTTCCAATCTTCCTTTACCTGAAAGCAATGGATACATTTTATGTCTGAAGGTGGTCTGAAGTTACTAAGAATGTCATTAACAAATACATCTGCTTAAAGTTTCAGTTCAAAAAGATTAGAAAAAGTCGAATTTTCGAGAAACATTCGAAGACATTTGAAAAAAAAATGAGTGTCAATGAAAATATCTTGGGCTGTAACATTTGACATACATGTCAAAGATTTTGTCGGCATTAAGGGTGTGTTTAGATTAGATACTTTATTCCGTACATTTCTCTCTGAAATAAGTGCCAACTATCCTGAGAGAAACTATTTGAGACTTATCTACACCGATAGGAGTAGATATCTTCTCTCAGTGTAGTTCAGGGGTCGGCAAACCGCGACTCGCGAGCCGCATGCGAGTCTACATTAAAAATGTATTTTCAAAATATTGTGAAAAAATGAAGTTTTCCAAATTAAAGCTGAAATTTCGAAAACGTGTTTCCAATAAAAAACCACTTAAAAGTAGTTTATAAAAAATAAATGATCAAAATTTCGAATTTACAATCGTTTCAGGAAAAATAAGAATATAAAGTAAAAATTTCATATGATGAAGAAATGGTCAAAATTTTGGAACAAAAATCTTTCTTCACAATCCAGTTTTCAAGAAAGAAGTAAAAATTGCAAAGCTCCTTTAAATGACAATTAAGGCTCTTTAAACTCCCCTCGAAATTTCGAAATTTCCAAAAAGACTTTTCTAGGAATTTTGACGTTTTGCTTAAATTTTGACAAAAAAGTTATGATTTCAAGAAGTATTTTTCCGAAGTTTTTGATTGATTTGTATTAGCATTTTGAAAAAACACATGACATTCGAAATTTCTAGAAAAAGACCGGCTTGGGGAATCGAAATTTCTAAAAAATATTTTTGTTATGATTTTAACATTTTTATTTGTAAATTTTCTACAGCCTTGAAATTTCGTGCAAAAAAGTTGAATTACTTTTGTGAGAAAGAAAATCTAAATTTACAGAAACAGGAAATGTCAAAATTCGAAATAAAAGCTGAAATTTCCAGAAAAAGTCGAATTTTGAGAAAAAGGAAGTGATTTTGAAAAAATTGAAAAAAAAAGAAACTTCGAAAAGATTGAGAAATACGAAGAGATTCTGAAAAAGTTGAAAAAAGGAGGAAATTTCGAAAAAAAAATGAATTTATCTACAGTTCTCAAAAATAGGCAAAATTTTGGGGAAAAAACGTCAAATTTCGACAATAGATTGAAACCTAGAAAAAATTGAAATCTTGAAATTCTTAAACATATTTGAATTTTCAGAAAAGTTGTAAAATATCAAAAAGGAAAATTGTAAAAATAACCTGGAAGCTTAAAAAAATCATCAAACTTTAAAAAAGTCGAAGTTTTTCACAGAAAAAGAAAAAAGCCAAATTTTAGAAAAAATTTCAAAGAAAAAGTCAAAATTTTAAAAAAAGCTCGAAATTTCAACAAAAAAATTTGCTATTTTCCAAAAAAATTTAAATTTTGAGAAGAAATTTGAAATTTCGAGTCGATTTACAAAAAAATCAAATTTGAAATCTCCAGAAAATACCGAATTTTGAATAAAAGAGATTTCGAAAAAAATGAATTTGTCAAAAGTTCTCAAAAAATCCAAATTTTAAAAAGCAACGTCCAATTTTGACAATACATTGAAACCTAGAACAACTTTAAAACCTGAAATTTTTAGACAAACTTAAATTTTGTAAAAAATTGTAAAGTTTCGAAAAGAGAAATTATAAAAATTTGAAGGCTTATAAAAAATCATCTAATTTTTAAACAGTCTCATTTTTCCAGAGAAAGTTAAATTTTAAGAATAAATTTGAAATTTCGAAAACAAGACGAATTTGAAATACAAAACTTGTCCTCTAAAACCAAGAAAGATTAAAAAAACAACAAAGGTTGCTAAACGCGTTTTGACAGCCAAGATATCATCTTCAGAGAGAGAGCGAGGGAGTATCTCTCTGAAGGTGATAGCTTGGCTGTCGAAACGCGTTAGAGGAACCTTTGTTGTATTTTTTAATCTTTCTTGGTTTCAGCGGACAAGTTTTGTATCTCAATTTTTGAAGATAACCAAAAAATAGTCCTTTTCCCAAAAAAAAACGAATTCAAAAAAACTCCAAATGTCAGATAAATTCGAATTTTGATAGAATTGGTAAAATAATTTCGAAAGAAAAGACGTTGCTACAACTTCCAGTTGCGAGAAAATATTGATCTTTAAAGAAACGTCAAAATTTAAGAAAAAAAATCAAATTTTGAGATTTACTCAAACATTTTAAAAATTGACGAATTTTGTCGAAAAAATCGCAGCTTGCAGAAATAATAAAATGTCGAATTTTAAAAGTCGAAATTTCGAAAATAATCGAATTTTGCGAAAAAAGTCCAAATTTATAAAAAATAAATAAAAGTTTAGAGGTTTAGTAAAAGTCAATATATGTATAAAATGGACAAATTTGGAAAAAGAACGAATTTTAATAAGAATACACAAATTTCGAGAAAACTATTAAAGTGTTGAAGATCAAAATTTCCCAGAGAAAGTCAAATTGTGAGATTAAATCAAACATTTTGAAAATATGTAAATAACTTTTATCAAAATAATCGCAGTTTTCAGAAACAATAAATTGTTGAATTTTAGAAGTCGAAATTTTGAAAAAAAGAACCAGAATTTTGCGTAACAAGTCCAAATATGTTGAAAATAAATAAAAGTTTAAATGTTTAACAAAAGTCAATTTTGGGGAAAATGCCGACATTTGGTAAAAAGACGAATTTTAAAAATAACGTAGAAAGTTCTAGAAAAAAGCCGCAACTTAGAACAAAGTCGAAAAAATGTACTTTTGGAAAAAGTGATCTTTGAGAATAGATCTAAATTTCGAAAAAAGGTAACTTTGAAAAAAAGGTCGAAATCTTCAAAAACTATTTTATTTAATATCTCCAATTACTTCCAATTTTTTACTTTTTTTTATTAAAAACTCGAAAAAAGCTGAATTTTTGAGACATAAGTCGAATCTTCCAGTAAGTCGAATTAGAAAAAAGTAAGCATTTTCACAAATTGTCGAGATTTAAGAAAAAAGGAATATTTGGGGTAGGAACAAAATAGATATAAAAAAAGAAGACTAATATAGAGAAGAGTTAAAAAAGACAAAAATGCGAAAAAAAAGGCAAATTTTTAAGTAAAGGTTTAAATTTTGAGAAATAAAAGGTCTTTTGAACTGAATATATTTTCGTTTAACCCCATGAGTCTGAGGGGTCTCTCTCTGTCCCATATTTTGTCTCATTTATCTGATTTAATTTTGACGTAAAATGTAAAACTCGGAAATAAAAATTTGGGCCTCGTTGAAATTCACGAAATCAATTTTTTTATTGCGCCTGGCTCTTTCGGTTTAAAAGTTTGCCGACTCCTGGCTTATTTGATACTTACGTCGGAGAGAAAATATATTTTATATTAGAGAGAAATGTACGGAATAAAGTGTCTAGTGTAAACGCACCCTAATATTATACAGATTACTTGAATAAACGACACAAACTGGTGTCTATGAAATGAAGTTCCTTAAATCGATTTTTTTTTAAAAGGATAATAATGATGATTGAATTTGTTGCAAAATAACCAAGGATATAATTAATTTGTTTTAGAGAAATTCAATTTTAGCGCCTCAGTCGAGAATGGCAGAAAAGTGATGACTTTTATTTCCTCACTTTTTTAAAGTCATTTACATTTTTTTTATTTTGTAATTTGGTCTTTCAGCATATGGTTCATTAAATCCTATAACAATCTAACAAGATTGTAGTAAAACTTCCAACATTGTTTATAAATTAGGGTTGTTTTGGGGCAAATATCTATCCTTGCATCAGATTAAAAGGTCCCATCCATCGACAAACACAAATAACCTCTCCTTTAAAGCACTTAGCGATCGGGTAATTTTGTCGTCAAGTCGTTCGTGACCAGCCATCAAATCGATCTGCAAATTTAAGCCGCATGTGTTTGGTGTTGTGCTCCCTTTTAAGCCGTTGCTAATGTTTTACTGGGAACTTTATCATGTGCTCCATAGATATGCTGAAAAGCCCTTTTTCATCGGGAATTTTATGCATGTGCCTGGAGCCTGAAAGCAAGGCGGTAACATGACAAGGCTTTTTAAAACTACCTACAGGCGAAAAACGACATGTTTGGGAATTTATACCAAACGGATGCCTTGCGCCGTTTCGTATCGTTTCATTTGAAAGATAAAATTCGGAAAAAATGTTAAATGCCGATGTGAAACCACACAGGAGTTTTATTCCGTTCCTGAATTTATTATTAGTAGGAAGGGATCGTAATTCTTCAGCAAAACTAGCGTTCTTAAGCGTATACTAATTTATTGATAATCTTCTTATGTACTTTCTTTTACACGATTTGACAATTCTAACCAATTTTTATGAATCGGAGCTCCTAAAAATTTTGTTCCTTAACTATATTTAAAAGGATTTTTTTAAAATGAACATCTAAATGGATGGATTCGTCTACAAGAACAGAAGATCCTACCGACTGCGCCAGTTAAATACGTAATATCCGCATTCTATCTATTTATTTTTCTTCTTCTTCTTCTTGTTGCAGTTCCTGGGATGTTGACTGCCAACTATCCTTCCAATTTTAGGTGGTTTTCCAAGGTGCCTGTTGGTTTTCCTTCTAGTGCGATGCGTGGTAGTCGATCTTCTCTTATTCTGTTTACGTGAGCGTACCACTGTCTCCTTCTTTGTCTACCCCATCGCACGATATCCTGTATACCGTACTGCTCTCTAATCTGTGTGTTTCTTACTCTGGGGTTCGTTTAGACCAAGGGTGAGCAACTTTTTTTCCCGACGGGCTAAATAATTTTCATATTAGGAGGTGAGTCGAATATCAAAAATCTTTGATATAACCAAAAATGTAGTTGCCACTGGCAGTTGTACTAGAAATTTCGATTTTTATATCGGAATCCATCTTTTTTGAAATTTCAATTTTTTTTCCAAATTCCTTCTTTTTAGAAATTTTAATTTTATTCTAAAAACTCAACCTTTTTCTAAAACATGCAACTTTTTTCTCAAAACCTAACTCTCTTCGACAAAATTTCAATTTTTTCTAGAAATTTCTCTTTATTAAAATTTGTCGACGTTCTTTTTAAAATTCGTCTCTTTTCATAGTTTTCTTTTTTTTTACAAATTCGAACCATTTCTAAAAATCGACTTTACTAAATTCCAGTTTCTGAATATTTAGTTTTGTTTTGAAAATTTTGTCATTCTTTAAAAATTTCGGCTTTTCTTGTAAAATTGTTTGTAACAAAATTGGAAAAGACTTTTTCTCGAAATTTATGTTTTTATCGAAAGGTCGGTTTTTTCTTAATAATTCTTCTGCTTAAGTACGATTTTATCTTCTTTTTTCAATTTAACTTTTTCTAAAAAATATCGTCTCCTTTAAGGTTCGATCTTTTTGTGAAAATTTAGACTTTTTTCTTCCAAAATCTAAATCCAAAATGGCTTTTTTTGGGATTTAAATTTATTTTTAAAATTCCTCCTTTCTTCAGAATTTCTACTTTCCTGCTAAAATGTCCCTGTTTTCTCACAAACTGGTTTTTAAATAAAAAATTCAACCCAGGTATTATTTAAAATTTTGACCTTTTTCCAAAAAAATCGACCTGTTCCGAATTAGTCTTTTTTTCTTTATCATTCTCAAAAATTTTTGCTAAAAATGCAAACTTTTTTCTCAAAATTTATCATTTTCTGTTCTTCGAAATTTCGATTTTGTCCCGAAAATTTGTTTCTTCTCGAAATTTTGAATTTCTCTTTTCGAAAATTCATTAAAAGGGGATAAAAATGTCACCCAAATCTTTGAGTTTTTTTTTCAAAATTTAACCTTTTGCGTTTTTGCAAATTTTGACTTTTAGCTCAATATTCTTATATCGTTCTTATATCGAAATTTCGACGTTGGTCCTTTTTTTAAATTGAACTCTCTTCTCAAAAATCTACTCTTTTCTCAAAATTTGACTTTTTCTGGTATATTATAGATACATTTTTTAAAGTTCGGTCTTTTTCTGAAAATTTAGAAGTTTTTCCCAAATTAGACTTTTTTAAATTCATTTTCTCGAAATTTCAATTAATTTCCAAAGTGCACCTTTTTTTTCAAAATTTTTACTTCATTCCCAAAGTTCAACTTTTGTCCAAAAGTTTGACATTTTAATGGGAAATCTGATGTTTTTTTCAAAACTTTGATCCTTTACTTGGTACTTCAACGTTGGTAAAATTTCTTGTTTTATCATTATTTTTATAGGAAGTTCGTTTTTTTGGTAATCTCATTTCCAAATTTGCCTTTGAATTAAAAATGTTGAGAAACATTTTGCTTTTTACTCGTCCTTTTTCAGAATTCTTAATTAGATTTTCATCTCGACCTTTTTCCAATTTCGACTGTTTTTTAACTTTTTAATTTAGGATTACAAAAAAAAATCCTTTTTATATGTCTGTTTCAAAATCTAAATAAAGTTAGGTCTTAAATTCGTTTTCTAATACCATTTGATTAAAATTTTAAAAATTCGCAATTTAGGGAGTCACATGCTTCAAAAAAATGTAACGTTTTCAGGAACAGGCAAACTATAAAAAAACAAGGTATAAAAATTCGAATTTTCGAGAAAATTTTCAACATTTTGAAAAAAATTGTTTCAAAAGTGAAATCTTCACAAAAAGTTAAAATTTTAAAAAAGGGCTAGAAATTTCGAGAAAGTTTGAATTCTAAAAAAAAATAATAACTTTGAGAAAAAGTCGACATATAATAGTAAAAGGTCGAATTTTTCAAAAAAAAAAACAGAAATTCTGAAAAAGGTTTAAAATTTCATAAATAGAAATTTTGAAAAGAATCAAATTTTACCAGAAAGTAAATATTTTTAAAAAATCGTCTTTTTCAAATAAAAGTCTGATTTACTACCTAAAGTCCTGACTTTAGAAAAGCTCGAAATTTTTGAAAAAAAGTATAAATAAAAAAAGAAGTCAAATCCTCGAGAAATAGTCAAATGTGGTGAAAGGTGAAATTTTTCAAAAAAAGTGAATATTTTCAAAACAAAGACAGGTGGCGGTTTTGAAAAAAATATTTGAACATAATCCGATTTAATTAAAATCAGATTTAATTTAAAAAAAATCAAAATTTTTGAAAGATCGAAATTTTGAAATACTTCAAAATTGAATATCAAAATTGTCAAAAATTTTTTAAATAAATCGAAATCCTAAAGAAAGGCAAAATTGCGAGGGAATTATAGTTTAAAAAATACAGTAGAACTCCGTTAATCCGACCTCGGATAGTTCGATTTTCTGAATAGTCCGACCTTCATCTTGGCATTGCACAAAATTAATATTTGTAATTGGCGGCTTGTGGATTTTTTTCTAGCTAAAGTTTAATCCCATCATCGTCGGATTAACAGAGTTCAACTGTAGGTTAAAATTCGTAAAAACTGGAAATTAAAAAAAATGGAAAATTGGAAATTTTTAGAATATAAAATTGAAATGTTGAAGAAGTTCAAAATTTTCAATAAAAAAGTCATACTTTTGAAAAAAAATTGTTGTCATTTTCAAAAGGTCAAAATTTTGATAAAAAGAATTGAAATGTTTTTAAAACATTCAGATTGCAAAAAAGGGTAGAATTTTAAAAAGAATTAAAAAAAATTAAAATAAAGTATACATTTTCATAACAAGAAGGATATCTTAAAAGGTAAACATTTTCAAAAATAAAGTCAAAAATATGAAGAAAGTCAAAATTTTCCAAAAAATTCAAACTTAGAGAATGACTTCATCTCAAATTTTGAAAAATTGTGGACTTCATTTCAAGTGAGTTAATGTTTTTAAAAAACAAAATTTTCAAAATCTTAAATTTTCAAAAACTGAAATTTTCAGAAAGAATTGAAGTATTTTTAAAACATCGAATTTAAAAACGTTAGATTGTAAAAATTTGACATTTCGGGGCAGAATTTTAAAAAGAAGTATACATTTTTATAACAAGAAGGATATTAAAAAAAAAGGTAAAAAGTTTCAAAAATAAAATCAAAAACATGAAGAAAGTCAAAATTTTTCAAAAAATTCAAACCTCGAGATTGACTTAATCTCTTTGGAAAAAAAGTAGACTCTTAAAAAAAATTTAAAGTAAGTCAATACTTTTAAAAGTCGAAATTTTCAAAAACTCAAATTTTCAAAGAGAATTGAAATATTTTTCAAACATTGAATTTAAAAACGTCTGATTGCAAAAAAGTTGACATTTTGGGGGAGCACAGTCAAAAATATGAAGAAAGTCAAAATTTTCCAAAAAATTCAAACCTGGAGATTGACTTAATTTCAAATTTAAAAAAAAGTCAACTTTTAAAAAACATTTGAAATGAGTCAATGTTTTTAAAAGCCGAAATTTTTAAAAACTCAAATTTTTTAAAAATAATTGAAATATTTTTAAAACATCGAATTTATAAACGTCAGATTGAAAAAAAGTTGACATTTCGGGGTAGACTTTTAAAAAGAAGTATTCATTTTCGTAACAAGATGGATCTTTTAAAAAGAAGGTGAACATTTTCAAAAATATTCAATTTTCCAAAAAATTTAAACCTAGAGAATGACTTCATCTCAAATTTTTAAAAAAAGTCGACTTTTTAAAAACATTTTAAGTAAGTCAATGTTTATAAAAGACGAAATTTTCAAAATTCGAAATTTTCAAAAACTGAAATTTTCAAATAGAATTGAAATGTTTTTAAAACATCGAATTTAAAAACGTCAGATTGCAAAAAAGTTGACATTTCGATGCAGAATTTTAAAAAGAAACATACATTTTCATAATAAGATGGATATTAAAAAAATAGGTAAACATTTTCAAAAATAATGTCAAAAACATGAAGAAAGTCAAAATTTTCCAAAAAATTCAAACTTCGTGATTGACTTAATCTCAAATTTTTAAAAAAAGTCGACTTTTAAAAAACATTTCGAGTAAGTCAATGATTTTAAAAGTCGAAATTTTCAAAAGCTTAAATATTTGCCCTGAATTTTCAAAAAGAATTGAAATATTTTTAAAACATCGAATTTAAAAACTTCAGATTGCAAAAAGTTAATATTTCGAGGCGGAATTAAAAAAATATATACATCTTCATAACAATAGGGATATTTTAAAAAAAAAGGTGAAAAGTTTTTAAAATAAAGTCAAAAATATGAAGAAAGTCAAAATTTTCCAAAAAATTCAATCCTCGAGATTGAGTTAATCTCAAATTTTAAAAAAAAAGTCGACTTTTAAAAAATATTTCAAGCAAGTCAATGTTTTTAAAAGTCGAAATTTTCAAAACCCAAATTTTCAAAAAGAATTGAAATGTTTTTAAAACATCGAATTTAATAACATCAAATTGCAAAAAAAATTTACATTTCGAGGCGGAATTTTAAAAATAAGTATACCTTTTCATAACAAGATGGATATTTAAAAAATAAAGTGAAAGCTTTTAAAAATAAAGTCAAAAATATGAAGAAAGTCAAAATTTTCAAAAAAATTCGAACCTCTAAATTGACTTAATCTCAAACTTTGAAAAAAAAGTCGACTTTTAAAAAACATTTCAAGTAAGTCAATGATTTTAAATGTCGAAATTTTCAAAACCTCAAATTTTCAAAGAGAATTGAAATGTTTTTAAAACATCGAATTTAAAAACATCAGATTGCAAAAAAGTTGACATTTCGGGGCAACATTTTAAAAAGAAGTATACATTTTTATAACAACATGGATATTTAACAAAAAATGGTAAACATTTTCAAAAATAAAGTCAAAAACATGAAGAAGGTCAAAATTTTCCAAAAAATTCAAACCTCAAGATTGACTTAATCTAAAATTTTAAAAAATCTCGACTTTTAAAAACATTTCAAGTAAGTCAATATTTTTAAAATTCGAAATTTTCAAAAACTCAAATTTTCAAAATGAATTGAAATGTTTTTAAAACATCGAATTTAAAAACGTCAGATTGACATTTCGGGGTAGAATTTTAAAAAGAAGTATACATTCTCATAACAAGATGGATATTTTAAAAATAAGCTAAACATTTTCAAAAATAAAGTCAAAAATATGAAGAAAGTCAAAATTTTCCAAAAAATTCAAACCTCGAAATTGACTTAATCTTAAATTTAAAAAAAAAGTAAGTCAATGTTTTTAAAAGACGAAATTTTCAAAATCTGTTTTTTTGAAAAACTGAAATTTTCAAAAATAATTGAAATATTTTAAAAACATCGAATTTAAAAACGTCAAATTGCAAAAAAGTTGACATTTTGGGGCAGAATTTTAAAATGAAATATACAATTTCATAACAAGATGGATATTGAAAAAAAAGTGAAACCTCGAGATAAAGTCAAATTATTCAAAAAAAATTAAAATATTGAAGAGGAAATTTTCAAAAAAGTGAAAATTTCCAAAAAAGAAACTTATTTATAAAGATGAAAAATATTTAACAAAGTTTTAAAAAAACAAAATATTTACAAAAAGGCCAGAATTTTAAGGAAGTTACAATTTCAAAAGAATCATTTACTATTATTATTATTATTATCAAATTAGGTCACAATTTCGAGAAAAAGTTGCAATTTTGGGAGTCGACCGAGAAAATGTTGACATTTCAAAGAACAGATATTTTAAAATGTCGAAATTTTTAAAATAATTCGCCAAAAAAAGTTTGAAGGTGATCCAAGAATCCTATCTTTTTTTTTTTCACGTAGACGAAGACGTCAGCTAGTATTAGTAATGTAATATAGTAACGTAGTATTACTAATGTAAATAATGTAACACGTGACACATTTTTTACGTTGCCAAACCAACTACATCAAACGCATTTAATTACTTTTGAAGAAAATTGCGATTACTAAGTTAGTATTGCTGGGATAATAAAAGCAATGTATTCAGCTAAGTGTGAAACAAGCTTAAACAACGATGAATCCACCCGGAAGTAGCGCCTGTTTTCAGTAAGATTACAATTTAATATGCCACTAAAAGCCGTCCTTACTTTCCAAAACTAGTTTTAGAGTAAATATGGGGAAAATGTTTCCAGGGGCTTTTATATTAAAATGCGCTTGTCGCTTGTTTATTCATTTTCCCGAATGCAGGTAAAATGAAAATTTCTCAAGAGCACTCCGAATGGTTTCGCATTACAACGTGAAATTGAATTTTTCAATTTCTTAATATCGGCTGAAAGAATTCAGCTGATAAATCTCGAAAAGCTGTCTGTATCAATTTTGTTTCATTTTATGCAGTCGTGTAACTGCGAATAAATAAATTAAAAGGCATAGAGGGACAATATTTAATAAGTAAAAACTGGAATTCAGATTTGTGTTCTGTTTCCGCTGCGCCCCAAACAAATTTAGTTGTCTAAAATTTACAAATCAAATAAGGTTGATGTAATCCAAATAGGATCTCGATCAGATTTCTGGAAGATAATCGTATTTCATATCTTACAAAATATTATTTGCTGCTGGATCAGTGAAAACATGATTTGATACTAAATACTTGGTGCATAACATCATTTTCTTAAGTTGGATCTTTTGAATTCATAAAGTTATCATGTCTATATTGACTGGGTGAAATGATAAGTGATGATGCCAGGATCAACAAATATGAATATTTGGGGAAATAATAATAATAATAATAATAGCTGCTTTTTGCAGCGCTTTCCAGCGCTATGGGAGAGATAGCAGATACGGGCTGCTACTGCAAGGGCCGAACGACATACGAGAAGGGCAACGCAATACGCTCCAGCCCACCCATTATTACCTCTTATTACCTCGAGTTAAACCCGAATACTCATTTCAAAATAAGGCTGAGTCAATCTTGGGAACCAGAGCGTTTATTAAAAACGGGCGGTGGATGACACCGCCAGCGGGAATCGAACTCAGCTCTCTTAGGTTGTGAGTCTAGTGTCTACATCACTGGCTCACGACCGCCTGGGGAAATAACTATGAATAATAAGCCGATCATGGGGAGAATTGAACACAATTATCATGTTAATTTATAAAAGGTGCCAAAAAGACCAAAACATAGAGTATATATTTCCAATTTTACTACTTACCCTGGTGGAATCTTCTTCTCTTCTTGTGTGATCTGCTATAAATCGAACACCATCGATGGCTTTGTGTACTTCGGGACAATGATGCCAAGGATGCGAAGTATTGCACAAAGTGTCTTCTAAGCAAGGACCTCCATTAACACCGATATCTTGTCTCATCAGATGGATACCAAGGCCTGGAGGTGGAGTCGTACCATGAATTCGACAGGTATTTAAAGCACCAGCTTCTAGCTCCCTAACCAGCAAAACAGTTCAAATTAGACTTCTTAATTTTCTAATAAAGAGACAGATATAGGTTTTGCCTGAGTTGTTCGAATCAGACAACAATTTGAGCATACCTTTGAGTAATTTTGTGACAGAATCTAGATAACTGGAAAGATGTATGACTCTTGCCCCATTACTTCAGTTGAATTACACAGATTTTAAGTTTCAAAAATTCTATTAGAACTAAGTTGGGGCCTTCCAAATAGTTTCATTGCAAAGATAATACTTTTAAAATTTAGCAAATATTGTTAGAACACTGTACCGCTTTCAGATAATTAAAGATTTGACATGAACAGTACAACCAACTCAAAGCAAAAGTGTGGCAACCACGAACGTTACCTCGGTGTAAGCTCATCCCTTGAACTTGCACTGGGAAAAAGCGGATCGTCTGCTAGTTCTCCTGAGTCTGAATATAGGCCGGGCTCCCTCAGCTCTAGGCCGTTACACGTTCTCACCATAACTCGTTGATGACCGAAACCCGTACTAGAATGGAAAAAGGTTATCCTTCCTGAGAAAATTTCGATTAGAGGCATACCTTCGCCTATCTAGTTGGTAATGCGGCCTGCGCATTACCAATAACCTGGGAAGAATATGTATAAACACTCTCCGAACCCATGGCGCCATCACATGAGTTTGCGGGGACCGGAAGTGAACATTGAGCACCACAACAGTTACACATATACTGGAAATTAGGACCATATAAGTTGACTTCTACTTTGCATCAGTCTAAATCTAAATGCTACTTAAAATCAAAACTTAAAACTATTTATAATTATCATTAAAAAAATAAATCTGTATACATTATATGCTAAAGGTTTATGTTATAAGAAGTGAATTGAGGAAATTGATTTTCGTCTCAAAATTCTCCTCATTATTTCTCAAAATGTTCAGGTTTAAAACTTTATTCTTTAAAATTTAAATTTAAATCAACATCTTGAAGTTAAACGCAACTTAGACTACGATATGCAGCCCTCTAAACGTGTCTAGTGAATCGTAAGCAGCCAAACTACCAAGAGTTAAGCCACAAATGCTTAGCAAGCTGTTTCTCTCTGGCAAAGCCCAAAAGACTTGATTCTAATTTGCATACGAGACTTCTTGGAATTTGTCCACACTTTTTCTGTGAAGTAATAGTAGTGACACGGGGGTTATCCGTTGATTCTTTAGTATCTACTTGCCCGAACATTTGTCAGCATTCGGCTTGGATACACCAAACTGACGAGATCTAATCCTTTCTTTGATTTCCAAACTCTGAATCTGATAGATGTTTTAAGTAGTGATATAACGAATATTTGCATTCGCACTCGCGAATATTCGCATGTTTTTTGCAAATTTTCCAAAAAAGTAAAAATTTGAAAAAAAATAAACAATTTTAAAAAGAATTTTGAGAAATGTATAAATTTTCATAAAAAGTTAAAATTTTCAAAAAAAAGGTCGAAATTATAAAAAAAACTTGGAAATGCTTGCTTTTTTCCTCAGATATCAACATTATACAAATTGTAAATAAAATTTTGAGCAAAATATGTTTATTTTCAACTTTTTTGGAAATTTCTACTTAGAGTAGTTAAACGCTTTGCCAGTCAATTTGTCAAAATGGGTCCTCCCTTCCCGAAGCAAAATATTGTCAACCAAATTAAAAAGACTTACCTAAATGTATCTAAAATCATGGTGAAGAGGACGAACTTGCCAAGCAATGGGACCACTAACGACGTAGGGGGGGATAATCTCGGCAAGCAGCAGGAAGAACACGGTCAGCGACAGCAGGATCGAGATAGATAAGCTCACCTGCAAATTTGCAAATTAGATAAACCGATCTTATACATGCAGTGATTACTTCGTTAGTATAACCTCAAGGAAATTGCCATTAACGCCCAATCTGTATATTGGATAAGCTAAGCGATACTACAAAGTTGAAATTGGGAAGAGGAAATTGGTAAATGTCTTAATCGTCGCAGCACGAATTTTCCCATTAAATGACATCAAATGCATGGGTTGCAATTATTGGTAACCTAACAAGGATGTTTTTTTGCATCGTTTGTATTTTTTTTTCTCTCAGAGGAAATCCTAGATAGCGAGCATTGGGTCCTGATAATGAATCTTCCAAACGATGTTTTATTTCTGCAGACGCAATTGCAATGCGGAGATCTACAACAGTTGTGTTGCAGCAACGCACTATCTGCGTGCACATTATAATTAAAGTGTAATTTTGCATCTGCGATATAGTTTCTCTCTCCTCTTACGCCTAGAGTTTGTTTCGCCTCCCTTATTTGCAACCAAACTGACTAATACTGTATAACAAAGCGTCAAAATTTACTCACTTTTTCTCCACTGTCGGAAGGTAAGTAGAACACAAGAACGGTGAGGAAGGAAATTCCCATGCAGGGTATAATTAGATTAACTGTATAAAATAGCGTTTTTCTTCTCATCGTAATGTTGAACGTGATATCCAAGTAAGGTTCGTCACAGCACGTATAAAATTTCTCGTTTCTGGAACAGAAATCGGTCGGTTAATTAAGTGCAGACAATAGACGGCCAACACTGAAAAAGTTGTGGAAACTCATAAACAAACTTCTAAGATTACCTCAGAAAAACAAGACATATTACCTGAAAACATGGTGGGTCTGAAAAGCGTAATATAACAGTGACAGCGAGCTTTAATTGAAAGCTAAAAGGCACTCAAGGTTTACAATATTCTTTGGATATATGCGGTGGGCAACAGCCTGCTTTCAAGCATAAAATTTAAAAAAAAAACAATATTTTACAAGTTTTGAGTTTTTTCCTGGAAATTCTCATATTTTTACAAATTTCTGGTTTTTGTAAAAAATTATTACTTCCGTAATATTTTATTTAACTTTAGAATTAAAATAATCATTTTGATCTGCCAATTTTGATTTCAAAAGTTTTTCTCTTAAAAATCTCTACATTTATCGCAAAACTTTGATGTTGTTTGCTTGTGTGTTGTTGCTGTTGTTCTTGTTGTAGTTGATGTTTCCATAAAATGTATACATTCTACTCGAAATTTGACGTGTTTTTAAATATATTATGACGTTGATTCGAAAATTTCGACTTTAGTTTTTTGACTTTTTATTTTCAGCTTAAAACCTAAATGTCACACTTTTACTCGAAATTTCCAGCAAATGTAATCCACTCCCAGATGAAAAAGTGGTCTTCTCTTTGTCGTCGCGGTCTATCCTCACTTGCCAATATCAACTTTTCAATTCCAAAGTTAAAAACCGGGTGGACCCAGAGAAGGTTTTTAGGGTGTCGTCAATCCTTGGCAAGGGGTAGATGTCCTTCTTAGTGACATCGTTTAATTTCTGGTAGTAGAATCTCGTTGACACGTTCTTCTTTGTTACCAAGACTACAGGGGAAGGCCATGGACTATTAGACTCCTCGATGACTCCATCCTTCATCATCTTCTGAAATCCTGCGACCTCATCTTGCTTGGCTACAGGTAATCTTCTTGGGGGTTGCATCGCCGATGTTGATTTTGTATCGAATTATGTCGGCCCTTCCTAGCTATTGGTCTCCATCAGTAAAATCGTCGTGGTTTTTCTGTAGAAATGATCTAGGCCAGAACTACTTTTTCTTTGGACAGGTGTTTCAAATCCACATCCAACTTGACTTGCCCAATCTTCGTCTTCTGTACTGGCGCACAATTGTCATCCAAAGAGCTTATTGTGGCTACAGACTGATAGGATACTACCTTTCTTGATTGAGAGTGCTATTGGAATTATGTTGGCAACTCTCACGGGTACCTTCTGAGATTCCTAACCACAGATCTCGCCACTAGTAAGTTCTTGGAAATGTCATAAGTCGGTTCCACTAATCCAACGCAGCAGCCCAAATCTCCTTCCATCACAGCCGTAACCGTCTTCTCGCTGCTTCCCTGCACCACAGCTGTTTCGCAGGCAAACAGTCTTACCTCCTTTGGAGTGTCCTTTGGTGTTGTCAGGACAAGCTCTTCATTTCCAATCCTTAAAATGTTCTGCGCTGGGTCGAATGTGAAGCCATGTTACCTGATTACGTCCATCCCCGGAATCAGCTCGTCTTCGATATCTGCCACCAACACCCGATGCGAAATCCGTAGTTTTCCCTGTCTGCTTCTCCTATAATTGGCGCAGTACCTTCGGTTGTGGTGGTAGAATGTTCCTGCGTGCTAAAGTAATCTTGGCACTTGTATCCATTGTTGCCTCTACACACCTTCCATCTACTGCCGGCTTCCACCACCAAACTTTCCATGGTCCTTTTTATCTGTTTGATAGAAAGAGTTTTGGGGGCTGGTTGCTCGACACCAGCCAGTGAGCGCCTCTTCTCGCTGGCTGATTTTAGTTATTATTAGTCTAGCAGCAGTTACCAAACTGTACGTTGTGGCACCGCAGGGAGCAATATTAACGACTATAAGTACAGAGTAATTACAGAAGATGGTTATAAATCAACTACTTAGGTATGATAGGTAATTTTTTTTAAAAAAAGGGGATTCTTCCCAAAATATTTTTCTCGAAAATTTTACCTTTTTTACATATTTAAATTTCGATACACTCTTTCAGAAAAAATGTTGAATTTTCCAAGAATTTTTCTAGAAACCAAAAAAATATTTTTTCAGAAATAATTGCTCCTTTTTTGCTGCTTATTTTTCGAACTAGATGAAAGTAAAGTCACGCTGAGGACGTTTGTATCAATGGATGTTTCGATGCAACCCGTGATACAAGCTTTGCCTCATCTACGTAAACTTGGCAATTGCAATCTGGTTTTCATTAGATTCTAATGAAATTAGATTTTAATTGCATCGTAATAAACTTGTATATATTCGTATATACAAGATACAAGGCTTATTATCTCAGCAGAGAAGAATGCTTCAATTAGCATGTGGCGAAATTGTTTGCGTAATAAACAGTTAAAAGTCAGTTACAAGTCACCCAATGGGGCTTTACTCTCTTGGATACTTATACGACTGATTAGCAGCTTTAAGTTAAAAGTCTATACAACCACCGTACCGTAGTGATGAGGCCAAGGAAGGCCGAAACTAGTTTATGGTTGCAGCTGTACATATTTTCAATTTTGAGCACGTTTAACTGTTTAATTACAAAACATTTAATTGGTCAATTGCTGCTTTTATTAAAATTTTGGCTTAATTTGAAGAAATATGACATAGTTTATAGAAAAAGGACGAGTTTTTTCCGTTAATTTAAACGTTTTTATCTAAATTCTAACCTAATCTTGGAAGTCTTAAAAAAGTCGATATTTCAAAGAAATCTTTTTCCAGAAAGTTTTAATAAAAGTTCGCTGAAAAAAAATCGGAAAAAAATCGAAATTTCGAGAAACAGGAAACGTCGAGTTTTGAGATAAAAATCAACATTTTCTAGAAAAAGTGAAAGTTTGAGAAAAAATGGAAAGAAAACAGGACTACTTTTAAAAATAGTGAAAATGTTGAGAAAAATGTCAAATTTTCGAATAGAAAGTCAATTTAAAAAAAATATATCGAATTTTGGAAATAAAATTGAATTTTTTTTTTCGGTGGAACGGACTGGTCGTTGGTTATCTTTATAATCTTTCTTGGTTTCAGAGGACAAGTTCTGTATTTGAAAAAAGTAGTTAAATTTTGGGAATAATCCAAGAGTTCTAGAAAAAGTTCAATTTAAAAAAACAGCATTTAAAATATAACTATTTTTTCTTATTTTAAAAAATTTCAAAAAAAGAGAAAGGTCGAGAAAAAGACAATTTCAAAAAATTGAAATTTCATGGCTGTCGAATTTTGACCCACAAGTCAACATTTCCATAAAAAAACGAACTTTGAATAAATTAAGAAAAATCACAAATTCTAAAAAAGGGGAAAATTTAATTAAAAAGTTAACGTTTTGAGAAAAATGAATGTTTTCAAAAGAAGAAAAAGTTTCATGAAATCAAGAAAAAATCCAACTGAAATTTCCAAAAAAAGTCCAATTTAAAAAAGGAGGCAGAATAAAAAAAAATGACTTTTACGTTAATTTATACAATTTCAGAAAAAAGTGAGAGGTCGAGAAACACATTTCAAAAAATTAAAATTTCCAGGGTTATAAAATGTGGACTTTTGACCTAACCTGACCTAAAAGTGAACATGTTCATAAAAAACGAAACTTTGAAAAGAGTTAAGAAAAATCACAAATTCTAAAAAAAGCGAAATTTTAAGTACAAAGTTAACACTTTTAGAAAAACGAATGTTTTCAAAAGAAGAAAATATTTTTACAATAAATTGAAATTTCAAGAAATCAAAAAAAAATCCAACTGAAATTTCTAGAAAAAGTCTAATCTAAAAAAAGGCAAAATTGAAAAAAAAACTCTTACCTAAATTTATAAAACTTCAAAAAAAAAGTGAAACGTCGAGAAAAAGACTATTTCAAAAATTTGAAATTTCCAGAAATATAATATGTCTAATTTTGACCCAAAGTCAACATTTCCATAAAAAACCAACCTTTGAAAAAATTAAGAAAAATCACAAATTCTAAGAAAGGCGAAAATTTAAGTAAGAAGTTAACATTTTGAGAAAAACGAATGTTTCAAAAGAAGAAAAATGTTGACAATAAATTGAAATTTCAAGAAATCAAGAAAAAATCTTACTGAAATTTCTACAAAAAGTCCAATTTAAAAAAAAGGCAGAATTGAAAAAAAAATGACTTTTACCTTAACTAATAAAATTTCAAAAAAAAGTGAGAGGTCGAGAAAAAGAACACTTCAAAAAATTAAAATTTCCAGGGTTATAAAATATAGACTTTTGACCTAAAAGTCAACATTTTCATAAAAAACGAAATTTTGAAAAGAGTTAAGAAAAATCACAAATTCTAAAAAAGGCGAAATTTTAAGTAAAAAGTTAACACTTTTAATAAAACAAATGTTTTCAAAAGAAGAAAATATTTTGATAATAAATTGAAATTTCAAGAAATCAAGAAAAAATCCAACTGAAATTTCTAGAAAAAGCCCAATCTAAAAAAAGAGCAGAATTTAAAAAAAATAACTCTTACCTTAATTTAAAAAACTTCAAAAAAAAGTGAAACTTGGAGAAAAAGACTATTTCAAAAAATCGAAATTTACAGAAATATAATATGTCGAATTTTGACCCAAAAGTCAACATTTCCATAAAAAACTAAGCTTTGAAAAAATTAAGAAAAATCACAAATTTTAAGAAAGGCGACAATTTAAGTAAGAAGTTAACCTTTTGAGAAAAACGAATTTTGAAAATAAACTGAAATTTCAAGAAATCAAGAAAAAATCTTACTGGAATTTCTACAAAAAGTCCAATTAAAAAAAGGCAGAATTGAAGAAAACATGACTTTTACCTTAATTAATAAAATTTCAAAAAAAAGTGAGAGGTCGAGAAAAAAACATTTTAAAAAATTAAAATTTCGAGGGTTATAAAATGTCAACTTAAGACCTAAAAGTCAACATTTTCATAAAAAAACAGAACTTTGAAAAAAATTAAGAAAAACCACAATATCCTAAAAATAGCGAAATTTTAGGTAAAAGGTTAACACTTTTAGAAAAACGAATGTTTTCAAAAGAAGAAAAAATGTTGACAGTAAATTGAAATTTCAAGAAGTCAAGAAAAAATCCAACTGAAATTTCTAGAAAAAGTCCAATTCAAAAAAAAGGCAGAATTTTAAAAAAATAACACTTACCTTAACTTATAAAATTTCAAAAAAAGTGAAACGTCAAGAAAAAGACCATTTCAAAAAATTGAAATTTCAAGAATTATAATATGTCGAGTTTTGGCATAAAAGACAACATTTCCATAAAAAAACCAAACTGTGTAAAAAATTAGAAAAAGGTGCAAATACTAAAAAGGCAAAATTTTAAGTAAGAAGTTAACATTTTGAGAAAAACGAATGTTTCAAAAGAAGAAAAAATGTTGACAATAAATTGAAATTTCAAGAAATCAAGAAAAAATCTTACTGGAATTTCTACAAAAAGTCCAATTAAAAAAAGGCAGAATTGGAGAAAAAATGACTTTTACCTTAATTAATAAAATTTCAAAAAAAAGTGAGAGGTCGAGAAAAAAACATTTCAAAAAATTAAAATTTCGAGGGTTATAAAATGTCAGCTTAAGACCTAAAAGTCAACATTTTCATAAAAAATAGAACTTTGAAAAAAATTAAGAAAAACCACAATATCCTAAAAATAGCGAAATTTTAGGTAAAAAGTTAACACTTTTAGAAAAACGAATGTTTTCAAAAGAAGAAAAAATTTTGACAGTAAATTAAAATTTCAAGAAGTCAAGAAAAAATCCAACTGAAATTTCTAGAAAAAGTCCAATTCAAAAAAAAAAAGGCAGAATTTTAAAAAAATAACACTTACCTTGACTTATAAAATTTCAAAAAAAGTGAAACGTCAAGAAAAAGACCATTTCAAAAAATTAAAATTTCAAGAATTATAATATGTCGAGTTTGGGCATGAAAGACAACATTTCCATAAAAAACCAAACTGTGTAAAAAATTAGAAAAAGGTACAAATACTAAAAAGGCAAAATTTTAAGTAAAAAGTTAAGATTTTGAGAAAAACGATTGTTTTCAATGGAAGAAGAGAGTCAAACTTTGACAATTAATTGAAATTTTGATAAATCAACAAATAATCCAATTTAAAAATAGTCCAATTTAGACGAAATTTTTAGTTTCCAGGTAAAGATCAAGCTTTAAAAAACGAACCTTTTCAAAGAGTCAAATTTTTAGAAAAAAAAGTTGAATTTTGTTAATCAAGTCGAACGCTAAAAAAACAAAAGTCCAAATTTCGATAAACAGACGAATTTCGAGAAAAAACCTGATATTTGTATAAATGCAAACAATTAAATTTTGAGAGAAAAGTCGAAATTTCGGAAATGTTTAACCTACAATAAATTCATAACTATTAGATTTTACTATTAATTAAAAAGCAACAGAAAAATTTCAATGTCAAATGTCACTTTTCAATAAAATTCGAATGAAATTTTCAGAAAAATAAGTCGAAATTTCAAAAAAAAGGCAAGTTTCGAATGTAAATCGAAATTTCTGGTAAAGGGAAATGTCTAATTTAAAAAGTAAGGTCCACATTTCCAGAAAAAGGACCAAGACTGAGACAAACCCATGAAGAAAAGTTCTAAATTTACAGAAGCAAATTAAACTTAAAAAAAATTGTAATATCTTACAGAAAGTCCAATTTAGAAAAAAGTCGACTTTTTGGGTCGAACTTAAAAATAGAAAATACTAAAGAAAAAAAAGTTGGAATTTCTATAAAAAGCCGAAATTTAAGGTAAGGCTGAAATTTGCAGAAACCCAAAGAAATAAAATTTTAGAAAAAATTCGAAATTTCGAAAAACATTGTAACCTTTTTTTAATAAAATTTGTATTTATTTTCGAGAAAGAAAGACAAAACTATGAGAAAAAGAAATTTTAAAGAAAAAAATAGTCATTTCGAGAAGTAAGAAAATGTCAAATTTTAAAATAAAGATCTATCTTTACGAAAAAGCCAAACTTTGAGAAGAATGCAGATAAAAAGAAAATTCTAAATAAGTGCAATATTTGTAGCGTAGGAAAATAATTATTTTGAGAAAAATGTGGATCAAATTTTCCATTAGAAAATAACCTTGCGAGGAAAATTTTGAGAAAAAAAATCAGAAATTTTGAGTCATTCCTGCTCGCGTCATAATACGAAAAAGGTTATTTGGCTCCTTGATGACAGAAGTTGCTGCCATCACAATTTTTTTCTTAATAACTTAAAACTACATTAAAAATACATTATTGAACTTGAGTTGGTAAACAGATCTAACACAATCAAGAAGAAAAATCTGAAATTTTGATTTTTTTCAAAATTTTTTCTGAAAAATTTCGAGTTTAGAATATAAACTTGCAAGTTCAACATTATTTTTATTATACTTTTCAATTTTTCTGATATTTTTTTGTTCAAACTTGCAAATTGTAATTACCTATTTCTAAAACTGTAAATTAAAATCAGAACTTTGTCTTAAATCCTAAATTCATTTTATTTTAACTTTCTGCAAAAATGTAAATTTTTTGAGTTGCTTTAAACTTGAAATTTGAATTTTTTAAAACTAAACTTTAGGTAAGTTCTCGAATTTTTGACTCGCGCTCCAAACTTTTGAATTTTTTCGTTTTTACATATCAAGGAAATAAATACTACATCGATTTCAGAGTAAATGGAAATTTTAACAAGTTTACATGAATTTTGGCGTTCCCTTCTGCCGAAACCAGAAGTCGAAATTGAGTTTTTCTGACAAGAATCTGGTTTAGGTGGGTCTCTAGTTTCTTGCCTGAAACCGAGTCTACTTTAGGAACAATATTTAAACATTTTAATGTTAATTTTAATTTAACATGACTGTAAAATTTCTATAAAACGAACTAAACTTTTGTATTTCAGTTTTTATCATGCGACGAGGTGGAATATAAATTTCTTCTTTTTGTTCTTCTTCTTCCTCCTCTTCTTTTTCTTCTTCTTCTTCTTCGTCTTCTTCTTCTTCTTCTTCAGGTCATATTTTAGGCATTATTGCCTGTTACGATACCCATCTTTTTCTTGACCTACCAATAATTCTTCTTCCAATATTTCTATAAAATCTTGCTTTTTTTCATTCATTCGTTCTACGTGTTCTTTCCATTTAATTTTATTTTCTGTTATTTTATGGTTTATATCAAGTATGCTTTAACTCTGTTCTTTTATCTCTATTTCTTATTCTATCCAGTTTTTTGCAACCTTTCCCTCTCCCAAGAAATTGAAAAAATTTATCAATTTAATAATTTTTTCAATCAGCCTGAAGAGATTGATTTGTGGAGTAGTAGCCATCATAGTATAAATCTTGTCCTGAACAATCAACCCCTAGGGGTTGGCATATACCATTAAATTTTATTTTAATAATTAGCACCCTAAAATTCTATTTTTTACTCAAGATTGTATTACGTATTTAACATTTTGATGCCCCTTGCAGCGTAGAGTTTAGGGCGATCATACAACTGCTTCTTACCTCAGAGCTAGCAGAGACGATGTAATTAAAGTAACAAAAATCTCTAGTAGTATAGTAATAGCAATAGTTGCTTCAGTTGGTATATGGCTCTTCGTAAGATGCAGTCGAAAATCAGTTACAAATAACTCAATGAGATTTAGATCTTCTGAGTATTTATATAACTGACTAATAAGTTGGAAATGTTAACAGCGAGAATACCATATTGATGAGGCCAAGGAAGGCCGAAACCGCTTGTTAGTTGTAAATATTTTCAACTGTAGCACGTTCATTGCAGAACATTTAATTGAAATTAATATTCGATTTTCCGCATAGAACAAACTCGCTGTCTAAAAAGTTTCTAATTGCAGTAAATAAATCACTCGGTTGTCACGAAATGTAGCTTACTTACAATATCGCAAAACTTGTTTGATAAACAACAGGAAAGTTTAACAATAAATTCACCTCTCAACGGATTTCTCACGGTACAGAGAAACGCGACCATTTTCCTTTCGTTTTAGAGACTAAAATGCTACAATAATTGTCGTCAAATCTTCCCCAAATGTTAATTTTCCCAATTTACTTTGTTCTGCCTTGCTTACTTGTTCGTGACGCATTACTGAGTTGGTACAATTAAGAAAACAAGATGTATTCGTGCAAAAGCTCTAAATGTGGTTGACTTCTGTCGAGATGAATTAGAAAAAAGAAGGATTTGGGTAACAAGGCAGATAAACGATAAAAGAATTCGCGTGTCCTCTTACCTGACAGCTGGCACCTCCAGGATATCCCATTCGACTGACGTATAAAATTCCGTGAGATCGATGCCTATCTCTACCACGTTGGAGCCCTTTATCTCGTCAACGTGACGAAGATCTACCTGAAAATGATAATTATACTTTTAAAAAAATAAAGATAAAACAAAAATAAATGAGTTGAAACACATTTGTGGTGTTTAATTAATTAGTAGAAAGCGGATTATATGCAACTTGCATATGCATGCATATTTTGCACATTATTGAGATGCTGGCATATTTCCAATAACTGCATATTTCGGCATACTTTTATTGCATTCGGCAAGAAAAAGTGTAAAGTTCAGCACTAAAATAAGATGTTGCCTAAATTAAAGTCATTATTTTTTGAAAATGTATACTTTACAGGTAAAATTTTTGTCCAATGAGCATTACAATACGATTGTTATCAAAGTTACGGCCCCAGCTGGTAGAGGTTCAGTTCTGGGACTGCTTATATGCAAGTAACCAACAATCGGTAATTTTAACACTTGCGTTTTATCTTTTATTATATTTAAATATTGTAGTAGCTTGCAGTGCAAAAATGTTTAGTATCGAATATAAACACGTGATTTTGGCTATAACACGAGTTAGTTCGGAACAAGGACACTGTTTTATCAATTCTACAATACTGTAAGTCACAGTCATAGTCATGGCTCAAATAATACTGGTCATAGATTACTAGCTGATTCACACGCTTTCGTCTGTGTGAAAGAAGAGAAAAGATTCTTGGGTCACCTTTATAAAAATTCTAACTTTTTTTAAAGAATTCGATTTTTATTAAAAATTTCGAATTATTTTGATCTAATTTGACCTAATCTTGAAAAATTCGACCTTTTCCAAAGTTTTGAGTTTCTTTGAAAATTTCAACTTCTTTGAAATTCCGGCCTTTTGTAGACATATATTTTGATTTTTTTTGGAAATTTTTCTTGATCATTTCTGTCTTTATTATAAATGTGTCTATATTTAAAATGTTTTTCCTAATTTGATTTGATTTTTTTGGAAAATTTCGACTTTGTTCACATTTTTCACCTTATTTTTGAAAATTTCAATTTTTTTACAAATCTGACTTTTTAAATTCAATTTTTTTAAACCACTTCAATTCTTTTTGAATTTTCTGAAAGTTTCGTCTTTTGAAACCATTGACTTACTTCAAACGTTTGTATTTTTTTTTAAATTTAATTTTGGAAATTCGAAATTTTTAAAATATAATGTCAAAATATTCCAGAAAGTTAAGATTTTTAACAAAAATTGAGAAGCTATTTTCAGAAAGTACAAAATTATAAGAAAATGCCAAAATTTTTACTTTAAAAATGACATTTTTTTTAAAAGGGCATCTGATTTGTCGATGTTTATAAAAAATCTTTACGTTCTTGAATATTTTGACCTTATATTTTGAAAATTTCAAATTTTCAATTTTCCATTATTTATAATTTCCACTTATTCCAAATTTTAATTTATTTTGTAAATTTCAACTCGTTCACAATTTCCCTTCCTTTTGAAATTTTGATTTATTTTCGTATTTTTTTAAAATGTTGACACAAAATTCTAACATTTTTTCAAAATTTGGACATTTTTTACATTTTGTTTTTTTAAAATAAACCTGATTATGTTGAAATAGTTTTTATTTAAAAACCTTTACCTTTTTTCAAGATCTACACTTTTTTGAAAACTTCCATCTTTGTTAAAATTTTGACTATTTCTTAAAGTTTTTATTTTCTTTTTGAAAATTTAAAACTTTTAAAAAGTTTTTGACTTTTTCTAAAAGTTTCAATCTTTATGTAGGTTAACTGGATATTTATTTGAAAAATTCGGTTGTTTTCGAAAATAATCATTTTTTTTTAAATTCGATTTTTTACAAAATTTCAACTTTTGAGATTTTTTACAACTTTCACTAATTTTTTTAAACTCCACCTTTTTCCAGATCCCACTTTTTTTTTAAAATTTGCATCTTTGTTCAAGTTTTTTATTATTTTTCAAAGTTTTGAGTTTCTTTTTTTAAAAATTTCGACCTTTTTCGAAAAATGTTGACTTTTTTTAGAATTTTAGACCTTCAAGTATAAATCTGGACTTTTACCTAAAATACTGTAAAATTCAAACTTTTTTAAAAATTTTCACTTTGATTTTTTGCAAATATCAACGTTTAAAAGTTTTGAACTTTTTTAACAATTTTCACTAATTTTTTTACCTTTATCTTTTCAAGACATCCACTTTTCTGTTTGAAAATTTGTATTTTTATTGAAATTTCTTACCATTATTCGGAGTTTTGACTATTTGAAAATTACGACCTATTTTCTTTCAAAAATTTCAACTTTTTCTTCAAGTTTCGACCTTTATACAGTAAACTAGACTTTTATTTAAAAAATTTAAAAATTCGATTTTTTTCGAAAATTACTAATTTTTCAAAAATTTCATTTTTGCAAAATTTTGACTTTCGAAATTTTCGAACCTTTTTTAGTATTTTTACAGTTTTTTTAAATCCTCTACTTTTTCCAAGATATCCACTTTTTTTTCGAAAATTTGCGTCTTTGTTCAAACTTTGAACTACTTCCCGAAGTTTTTTGAGATTTTGAATTTTTTATAATGTTGACTTTTTCTTAAATTTTTGACCTTTATGTAGTAAATTAAACTTTTATTTGAAAAATTGAAATATTCGACTTTTTTTCAAAAATTTCCACTTTAAAAAAATGATTTGTTGCAAAATTCCATGACTTTATGTAACTTCGACTTCAAGAAAAGTCCCCTATTTCTGAAAATTTAAATCATTTTTTTTTTTGAGAAATCTGACAAATCTGAGAATGTTAAAAATTTTAAACTGACTTAACTAAAATTCAACATTTAAGCTGGCCTTTTAAAAGGGAGTATTTTTTAAGTTTAAACTAAAAAGTTGAAATACAAATCTTGTCGTCTAAAACCAAAAAAGAATAAAAAAGCACAACAGAGGTTGCTGTAACGCGTTTCGATAGCCAAGCGGTCATCTTCAGAGAGATACTTTTTTTTGAGTATCTTTGAAGATGATAGCTTGGCTATCGAAACGTGTTAGAGCAACCTCTGTTGTGTTTTTTAATCTTTCTTAGTTTCAGGGAACAAGATTTGTATTTCAAGTTTTGAAGATAACCAAGCACCAGTCCGTTCCACAAAAAAATAAGCTGAAAAGTTTCAAAAAAAGTCGTAATATCGAAGAATTTTCAAGTTTAAAATCTAAATAGAAATTTTGAAAAAAAAAAAGAACAGAAGGCAAAATTTTGGTTTTAAATTTGAATTTTTACAAGTGTTTTTCAAAATTTTGAGTTCAAAGGCAAAATATCGAGTTATTTCTAGAAGCAACTTCAAAATGTTTAAAAAAATATTCATTTAAACTTTTTAAACTAAAGCAAAAATTTGGAGTTTAAAACTTGAATATTAAGAAGTTTATATTAAAAAAAAATTTTGATTCTGATCACCCGAAAAAATGTACATAGTTCCTGTGGAGCCATATTCCTCTGCTCTTTACGCATGCAGGCAACTTTAACTACAATCGTTTCTCAAGATTTTGATTTAAATAATTCAAACTAAAGCACAAATTTCGAGTTTAAAACTTTAATATTTAGAAGTTTATATTAAACAAAAAATTCTCATCACCTGGAAAAATGTATACAATTCATGTGGAGACATATTCCTCGGCTCTTTACAAGTGCAGGCAACTTTAAATACAATCGCATGTATTAGTAACTTAAGTAATTTTTAAGATCCATGTTTTCCACCTTAAAGGCTGAATTTTAAAAAATATTCTCTTAGTGCTCTCCTACGTATTACGGGTAACACCTGTGCGAACTTTCACCCTCTTAGATACACAAGTTTAAGCTATTCGTTGCCTTGGACAGTCTGTTAGAGGTTTATTAAGCAGATATAGCGGCGGACCAAATACATTGCTTTTTTTATTTAAGAATTAAATTTTCAGTCTTTGATTTAGCTTGATCAATATTTTTTGAGTAAAATTACTTTAATGCATCCATAGTTCGAAGACTTTTTTTACGAGAAAGAATTTTACGAGTTAAAAATAACTGAAAGACCTCTTCTGATGACAACTTTTTTCCTGTTGATTTTATTGAAATATTTCTATTCTTAAAAGAACATGGAAAATTACGTAAATTTTCAAAATTTCACAAAAACCTAATGTTCAATCCAAAAGTAATGCTGCTCTAAAGTTTTCATCACAAAAATCAATTCATAGTAATTTTAAAATACCATAACAATTTAGTTAATGGTTGATTTTTAAAACATAATTCTGGTATGTAAAAAAAAGAAAATTAAATGAACAATTAAAACATACCTAATCCTATTAAAATTTGAAATAGAAGTTGCTCTATTTATATTTTTGAGATAATATGCACAAGAAATTTCAGTGCAGACAAATTGTTGATAACATCATTATTATCAGAAAATAAAATTTCGATTCTTTTGATTTATAGCAATGAATTTATGAATTTACATTAAATGGCAATGCAGCTTTTTTAAACGGTCACTAAAAACTTGTTTTACATCTAACCCATTTTTTTTTTGATTTATAATGCATGTAGTGCATATACAAGTGCATATAATATTTGTAATTACGATGCATATTTTATTCAAAATGTGCATATAATATGCGCATATTTTGTTAAAAAAGCTGTGCATATAATTCGCTCTCTATTAATTAGTTGGTAGCAATCGTAATATCCGTTAATTTTCGAAGGAACTAATTCTCTACAATGTGATAACGTGTAAAGGAACGTTAAAGGCGACTCGTCGAACGCTACAATGTCAAAATATCTAGAAAGAACCGAAATGTGAAATTCAAAATTTCAATTTTATGAAGGAAGTATTAAACGTTTAAACTTGGAATTTAAGAAAAAACCAAAATGTTCAGATTAAGTCAAATTTATAAAAATAAACAATAAGTATAACAGGTTGTAATAACAAAATAGAAATTGTCAGTTTAAACACAATTTGCATTATAAAACTGATTTTTCGACAAATGTCGAAAATATTTAAAAAAGGGCCAAATGTGTAGTTCAAAATTCAACTTTTAGGAAATAATCTTAAGAACGGAATGGAAATTTCAAGAATAAGTGTAATATAATAATAAAAATACAAACTACTCGTTTAAACCGAAAATTTGCACATTAAAATTGAAATTTTGAAAAAAATAGCAGTTTCTGAGAAATTGTTAGGTACAACAAATATTTGATAACGATGTGCCATCGTCGTCGACCAAATTGAAACGTTAAAACCATTCTTTGCTTCTGGAACCAATTTGATCAGAACGTGACTTTACAGCGCGTAAGTACGCACACTGTTCCCCACTACTCGCCATCAAATATCTGATGGACTATATTGTTGTTTAATTTTTTTAAATTAATGTTATCTAGACCTTCTTAGTGATTAATTTATAATTGAATCGAAAATATGAACTTCAGCCATCCATAAATGGTAGACATTCCGAACAAAATCACTGTTTTTAACAATGGGATAAACAAGTCCCAGTACATCCCTTAGAAGGGTAGTTTATTAACTAAATATTCCCGGAACGTGTTTCGAAACCATTTCAATGGCAGTTGCGACCGCTGGACGTGATAAATCCATCATTTCCTCTCGATGCACGGGTCCATTTAATCGAAATATATTCGGTCGTGTTAGAATTGCTTCGTTGCTTTAATTATCCATTCCAAGGTAGAAATGGAAAATCAAATTGAACTCTTTATTAAATAAAGAGCTCTTCAGCATTACGGCTATTTTAATAAAGAGATTGCGCAACAGCGGTTGGATTGAAGGAGCACTTCATTGTTGTAAAATCTATTGTTTCACTAATCGAAATACTAATTCGGTTCAACCTCAAATTAATGGTAAACCGCAAAAATGTTTAGACGTTAACAAAGAAGAAACGAAAGCTCCAGATTACTCAAGTAGTAGTGCTCTTTGCTTCATCTAAATTGTAAAGAGTTGTCAACAGAAGCACATATTTTAAATCAGTTTTTTTATACGGTGCACTTTGTTTTATTAAAGAGTTTTGATTAAAGAATACCAAGCTTTATTCTTTGTTGCTGCCTTTAACATTTCCATATACCTTTGGCACGTAAAAATCTCTAAATGAGGTCAGAATGCAATCATCTCTCTTTGTATGGAAAGAACACGTTTCTTTCTGACAAAAAAGTCATAATCAAGACTTTAATTATTCATTTACATATTCTCTACTCTTCTAGAAGACGTGACAGAAAAATATGATACAAATTTGTGATGGGGTGTAGCTAGGAACCAATAGCCCCTCAAGAAAATTTCAGGGTTTTGGACAACAAACAAATAGATGTATATTTTGGTTTTTTTACCACAATCCACTCGCAAAGGGTAACTTTTATGTCCTTTTACTGCCAGTGAGGGTTAAGATGAATACAGTAGATGGCCAGGCCCGGATTCAATATGTGCAGGGCCAGATTAGTTTTTTTTGAGAGGCCCTCTATTTTTTTATATTTTGTTTTGGTTGAGCAGCCAGCAGACATAAAATAATGTTTGTGGTGTTATCGAATTTATATGTGAAACAAAACAAATCGAATACTTTCAATTTAACAAACCATGAAATTGCATAAACTGTTTGTAACTTTGGATAGCTCATTATATAAAGTTTTATTTCTGTTACCTATTTTTTTAAAATAGTTTTTTAGACTATTTTATCACCATTTATATGTAATATTAAGGAATGTATCCTAGCTACTTATAGGCACAGCTAGAATAGGGCAGGGTGGGGCATTTGTCCCTCTCCAGTTCAGGTAGCAAACCGAAAATTTATCTATTTAACTGGAGGACCAAAAATGTTCTTTCCAGCTTCAAAATTCAGCCTTTCCTTGAAATATTTCTTCGAAATTTCGAATTTTTTCTCAAATTTCATCTTTTTTTACAAAGTTTGTCTTTTTTTGAGAATTTTGCATTAATTCATCAAATTCCACTTATTTTATCAAACATGATTTCTCAAATTTTCAAACTTTTCGTCCTTTCGTCGTTTTTTCCCGATTTTTTTTTCTTTGGTGAAATGGTCCTTGGTTATTTTCAAAAATTGAAATACAAATCTTGTTCCCTGAAACCAAGAAAGATTAAAAACACATCATCTCTCTGAAGATGATAGCTTGGCTATCGAAACGCGTTTCAGGGGACAAGATTTGTATTTCAATTTTTTCCCATTACCAATTCTCAAAATTCGAATTTTTCTGAAAATGTCGACTTTTTTTAATTCGGCAAATTTCGGCAAATTTATTGAAATTTGCCTTTTTCTCGAAATTTGGTAGATCTTCTGATAAAAAGAGTATATTTTTAAGAAACTGAAAATATTTGTAAGAAAATTACGAAAAAATTTTTAGAAGTTTCAATTTGTTTGTAAAACTTCGACATGTATCACAACATTGGACATTTTCTGACGCCACATGAGGCAACGTAAGGCGCCTGTCTTCCTTTCACTCGAGCAGTCAAAAGAAATTTCCATTTTTTAAATTTCGTTTTTTTTTTCTTACAGTTCGCTTTTTTTCTTAATTTTGATAAAATTTGGCTCAATCTGGAAAATTTCATATTTTCACTAAAGGATTACACACTTTTTCTCAAAATTTAAATCTTTTTCGCAATATTTCGATCATTTTCTCGTAATTTCGTCTTTTTCCGTTTTCTTTTTTTTTTTTTCGTCTTTTTCTTAGAATTTAGATTATTTTTTCAAAATTTCACCTTTTTTTAAATTTGACTTTCTCTGCAACATGAATTTCTTGTTTATTTCGAAGTTTTTGCAAAATTTCGATTTTATTAAATTTCGATAATTTTTTGAATATTTAACTATTTTTGAAAATTTAGAATCTGATTTTTGGGAATTTTCGACTAGTTTCTTTTTCATAAAATTTTGAATTTTATCTCACTATTCTATATTTAATATTTTCTTGGTAAATTCGTCTTTTTTCTCGAAACTTTTACTCTATCCTCTTAAAATAATCTTTTTCCTAAAATTTGCCTAAGAATAGGACTTTATCGAAATTTTGATTTTATTGTCAAAATTCTACTTTTAGAACTTTCGTTTCAAAAATCGTTTGTTTTTTTTCAAAATTTTCTTCATATTTGTCTTTTTCGGCAAATTTCCACTTTTATCTCAAAATGTGATGTTTTGTAGTTTTGAAAATGTTTCTCTCTTAATTAGATCGAAATGTTAATAGAAATGTCCAAAAAAATATTTTTGGTGATTTATAGAAAGAGATTTTCTTATAAATTCAACGTGTTTACTGAATTTTCCATGAAAATTAAAATTAAATTTTAAGAACAATAAATTTACGATTTTTTTTTCAAAATTCGATTTTTCACAAAATTAGACCATTGAAACTTTTAACTTTTTTCGAATTTTCGACATTTTTCGAGGTTTTGGGAAAAGTTAGGTTTTTATTTTTAATATAATTTACTGAATTTTGATGGAACGGACTGGTCCTTGGTTATCTTCAAAAACTGAAACACAGAACTTGTCCCCTGAAACCAAGAAAGATTAAAAAACACAACAAAGGTTGCTCTAACGCGTTTTGGCAGCCAAGCTGTCATCTTCAGAGAGAAACTGAAGATGACAGCTTGGCTGTCGAAACGCATTAGAGCAACCTTTGTTGTGTTTTTTAATCTTTCTTGGTTTCAGGAAACAAGTTCTGTGTTTCAATTTAATTTACTGAAAACTCAGACTTTTTCAAATTTTTTTCCTCGAAATTCGTTTTTTTTTTCGAAATTGCTAGCTTATTTCCATATTCCAATTTTGATCTTAAAATTAAATTTTCTCTCGGAAAACTGAAATATTTTCTAGAGAGTGCTATCATCCTCAGAGAGATATCTCTTTGAAGATGATAGCTTGGCTATCGAAAGGCGTTAGAGCAACCTTTGTTGTGTTTTTTAATCTCTTTTGGTTTCAGGGGGCAAGATTTGAATTTCAATTCTTCAATTTTGAAAATTTCGATATTTTTTGAAGTGTTGACTTTTTTTGAAAGTTTCAATTTCTTTAAAAGGTTGCCTTTTTTGTACAACATAATATTTTGATTTTCTTTGGGACCTTTCTTGATCATTCCTTCATTAAAAATTTTCTATCTTAAAAATTTCAACACTTTTCGAAAATTTTCTTTTTACTGTTTAATGTCTCGAAGTTTTGAATTTTATGAAAAATTTTAACTTTTTTACATTTTCGACCTTATTTTTGAAGTTGTTGTTCTTTATTTCAAAATTTCCATCTTGTTATTGAAAATGGGTACCATTTTTTGATTTAGAATTTGACTGCGACTGAGAGAGAGAGAGAGAGAGAGAGAGAGAGAGAGATAAATTATCAAAAAAATCAAAACTTCAAGAAAAAGTAGAAAAAGGTTGAAAGGCCGTCGAATCTTCCAAAAGAATACAAATTTTGAGAAAATATTGAGAATTTCAAAAACAGTCGTAATTTTAAAAACAGTCGAAATTTTCAAAAGAGTCTAATTTATAAAATTAAATTTACAAAGAAGTCGAAATTTCGAGTAAGAGTCGACATTAAAAAAAAATCAAATTTTCCAAAATATCTAAACGTTAGGAAGAGTCGAATTTTTACAAATTTCAAAACGTTGGAAAAATCGAAATTTTGAAAAAGTCAAAGGTTCTAAAAAAGAATGGAAAATTTTAAATAAAATCCATGTTTTGAAAGTGCAAAATTTTTTTAAATGTTTTAAAAATCCCAAAATTTTCAACAAAAAGTGATTTTTCAAAATTTAGATTTTCTTAAAGAGTGGAAATTTTCAAAAATCAAAGTTTTCGAAAAGGTCCAAATTTTGAAGATTTGATCTTCCCAAAATATGGTAGAACTCGAAAATTTTTAATACAGTGGAAATTTTAAACTTGCGTCTAAATAAAATGTTCAAAAGCTGGCAATTTTCAAAAAATTTAAAATTTTCAAAATATCCGAAATTTTCAAAAACACGCTTTAGAAAAGTCGACATTTCTAAAAAAAGTTGAAATTTGTAAAAAGTTCGAAATTATTAAGGATCATTCGAATTTTTCCAAAAAAGTCAAATTTACATAAAAGTCCAAAATTTCGAAATAATCTTAATTTTGAAACAAGGTCGAAATTTAAAAAAAAAAGTGAAAATTGTTAATAGTCGAAATATTGGAGAAAATTAAAATGTTCCAAAATATTGAAAATTTCAAAAGTACCATCTTTCAGAAATGTCCAAATTTTGGGAAACGTCGAAATTTTTGGAGTCGAAGTTAACAAAAAAAATTGAAACTTGAATTTCTAGAAAAATTCAAAATTGTAAGAAAAAGTCGACATTTTGAGAAAAAGTCAATATTTCGGGAGAAAGTTTACTTTCAAAAAATAATTGAAAAGTCGATGCTTTCACATAAAGTCGAAATATTGAAAAGAGGAAGAAATTTAAAAAAAAAAATTGTACTCTTTCAATTTCTCAAAATGTTGACTTTGTCAAAATTTTAATTTTTTTAAAATCTTCGACTTATCAAGTTTACATTTGTTCTAGATTTAGATTTTTTTAAATCTGGACTTTTCTGAAAATTTCCGCCTTTTGAAGTTCTTACTTTTTTTTGAAAATGTCGAGCTTTTAACAGCTGACCCGATTTTTTCAAAATTTGAATTTTTTGAAGTTTTTACTTTTCAAAACATTGACTCCCGTGAAATATTTATTTTTTTAATTCAATTTTTTTTCAACATTTCGACTGTTGCTTAATATTTCGACATTCGGAAAATGACGAATTTCTTTGAAAAATCTTTCGACTTACATTTTGAAAATTTCGAATTTCTAATTTTGCATTCGTTTTCAATTTACATTTTTTCCAAATTTTAATTTACTTTTTAAATTTCAACCCTTTCATAATTTTGCTTTTCTTAGGGTTTTGATTAATTTTCTATGTCATTTTTCAAAATATCCACTTTCAATCAAATGGCACAATCTGGTCGAAGTCTATAAGATGTTAAGCTGGAATTGTTAAGAAAATACATGATACAATTCTTCTTCCTCTTCTTCTTCTTCCTCTTTTTCTTTTTCTTCTTCTCCTCCAACTTCTCCTCCTTCTTCTTCTTCTTCTTCTTCTTCTTCTGCTTCTTCTTCTTCTTCTTCTTCTTCTTCTTCTTCTTCTTCTTCTTCTTCTGCTTCTGCTTCTGCTTCTGACTTCCTTCTTTGAAGTAGGTTACTCAACCTGTTCTGGTCTTCAAGCCTCTTGTTCTTCTGATATCCAGCATTATGTCCATCTTTTCGTCGGTCTTCCTTGTGTTCTTTTTCCTGTTGGTTTCAATATCTTCGCTTGTTTGACCATTCTATTCTCATCCATTCTTTCGATGTACTAGTTCCAGTATTTTGTTTTGTCTCTTGTGAATCTACATATGTTCTGTATGTCACTCCATCTCTGTATCTCTTAATTTCTACACATATCTCTTCCTATGTATCGTTCTTAATGTTTTCATTTCCGTGGTTCTCATTATTTGCGTTGTTCTTTTTGTATCTGGCCTTGCTTCCACCCCATACGTCATTATAAAACGTACTGTGGTTTTGTAGTATATTCGGATATTACTTTTGCTGTTATGTACTTATTACGGAAGACAATATCCTTTTTTTTTGAGATCCTTGTCGCCTTATATGTTTGTGTTTGTACTTCTTTGGTCAGACTCCCGTCACTGGTGATTTCCGAGCTGAGGTAGTTAAATTGCATTATTTATTGGATTATTTTTTCATCTATTTCCAATCTTCCTAATAATTTAATGTTAATGTATAACCCTTGTTTCGAAACAATAACCTCATATGCTTCCATGTTCCGTTTACCTTATCGGGGTTGACGTTATAACAGCTAAATTGCCTCACTTGTGATAAACGTCAGCCTATACATCGCTCCAAAGGGTAAAATTCGTTCTACTTTACAATATTTAATATCCTGGTGGGCTTGTATTATCATCCCTCTGGAGATGCATCCCGCAATAGCTTTCTTTAATTAAATGTCACTTCTTCTGGGTCGTGTCTCCGATACTCAGATATTCTCACTATTCTCCTTAATTCTGCAGGTATGCGAGCACGTACATACTTTAGCAGGCACGGAACGAACCGACGACGGCAAGCAAATTAAGGTCGAAATTAAAAACCGAATTATCCAAGAAAGTGCACGATTTGACCGAATGCTCGGTTGATATAGGTCGGTCCAATTAGGTGGTTGTCGATATAAGGACGCACAGAGGCCCTATTGGAACCGCCCGACTGTTTTATTTGATTCCTTTACGTTTCACTTGGTTTCTGCAATAAACTGTGACGTTTATTGCTGATCGCATGTCATGTGTTCTTTACGATGTAATAGCATTTTAGACAAAATGACTTCAGACGCAATATGACCACTTTAGATGTATGGACATTTTTTTATGAGCATAAATATATTCATTATATTATTTTCCCAATTTTAAGATGTCTCTCTCAAGTATAGTTCAATAACTGAAATGTAATTTCTTTTCGAATAGACTCAGCTTTGGCATTGCGACAAATAATTTAGAAGCATGTTTTTTTTAGAAATTTCACCTCTTTCCTTTTGCATTTACCATTTTTTGTCAACGTTAATATGTTCGTATCAAGGGCGGGAAATCAATTCCACCATTATTTTTGGTTATGATCGATGTCATCATTAATAATTACCGCAAGTTGATATTTAATAACGTGAGATGGCTGAAGAGACTGAATGTTGCCATAGCAATGATACAAATTATCTCATTTTTGGTGAACATTGTTTAATTACACCGTACACAACTTGGTTGGTAGCATTATTGTTACTTATGCAGTTGAGTTAATTCTTAATATTTTCCTTCTCATACATTGGTCTAGTTCCTGTCATTCCGTCATACACTTTAACAGTATTTTGAGTGTCATGATGTTCTCCAAAATACGTTGTCACTTAAAATTAATCCGCTATGTTAAAACCGTTTTGCACATTGATGTCTAGTGAAACGTGAGACCTGTAACGATGTATAAAAAATTGAAATACAAATATTGTCCCCTAAAACCAAGAAAGATTAAAAAACGCAACAAAGTATCTCTCTAAAGATGATAGCTTGACTATCGAAGCGCGTTAGAGCAACCTTTGTTGTGTTTTTTAATCTTTCTTAGTTTAAGGGAACAAGTTGAACAATTTTTTAAGATTACCAAGAACCAGTCCGTTTTAACAAAACGAAGTATAAAAACATTATTATGTTTAGATGGGGAAAAGTTCTGATAAAAATAGAAGCAACATTATTACAATTTAATAAAATTCCAACAAGTTTTCACCGACAGTTTTCTTTGTGGTCGTCAAGAAGATAGGTAACGGAAGCGCAAAAAACTTATAAAAGCTTCGGAATTCCTAACAGCTGCTGAATAGGAATTATTAATGCTCGGCCTTGCCAGTTTACGTTAGTTTAGTTTCGCCACGATATTCGCTAAATTTACTGAATATTTAAACAGTTTAGAAAATAACTTCTGTTAATGGACAGAAAGTTCGGAATTAACCTGCGCCAAAGTTAACTTTGCCTGGCGAAAACTTTAGTTTAACTTTACGACACTAGACTGGCATCGCGCTGACGAAAATTACGGTATTTATCTTTGGTAATTGTTAAAGTTGAAAGATTATATAGACTTGAATATTGCCAGCTGTTAAATAAAGGAGTTGTTCAGCACAAAGAAAAGTATATGGAATACATAAATATCCGTAAACATGGCTTTTAAGCCTCGAAAGCACTTTGCCATTTGGAATATGGAAAAGTTGGTCTCTGGCGAGTGTTGCTTAATAAAAGGGAAATAACAATAATAGACCTAAGCCCATTTCTCAGCTGAAATATTAGCGTCTGGGTTAGCTGAAGCCCTATACTAGCTAATGTACTGTTTTCTACAGATTTCACAACATTGATTGCATCAAAGAGTACAATTTTTACTTACACTTACAGTTAAATATTACCTATGTCTTATAAAAGTCAATTTCCCTCGTCAGTCACTTGGTTATTACAGATCTGAAGCTGAATATGACTTTATCTCTGGGGGACTTAATTTGGCAGTGAATTAAATATCTAACTCTGCCTTTGATTTATAAATTAAACAGTTACATCAAGACAGCGAGTATTTTACCTTTAATAAAGGAATAAAGACAAAATTAAAAACAATACTTCACTTTTGTCGGAAACAAACAACAATATTTTGGAGGAGAGCACTTGATATTTATATCTTAAAAAAATTGGAAGTATACGTATAAATTTAGAATTATAAAAAAGTCATAATTTCGGGAACATTTTGATATTATAAAAAACCAAATCTAATCTCAAAATAAGAAGATAGGGAAAATTATGTCGAAAATTTTATATGAATTGAATTTGTTTTGAAAAGGTCGAAATCTTGAGTTTGCAGGGACTTTTTAAAAGGCAAATACAAAAAAAATCTTGATGGTTTTCTTATGTATACTCAAAGACTGCTGATGTTAAAAATGTTAATCTCAAGATCTGAAAACAAGAAATTTGAGGTTTTAATCTGCTTTATGTTATTTTCTTCTGTATTGCAAGTAGAATGTAACCTAGACTACAAATGCATGCAGTTCTCCCTGCCTGTATAGTGAATCATAGGTAGCTGAACTACAAACAGTTGAAGCGGTTGGTCTCTAGGAAAAAGTTCCTAGAAGACAAGGATTCTAATGCACAGACCAATAGGTTGGAACATTTATTAGATTCAAAGTTTGGAAACCAAATACCAGTTTCGATCTTGTTAGATCTCGTCAATTTGTTATATCCAACTCGAATGCTAACAAATGTTCCGACAAGTAAGTACTAAAGGAACCGGTATTTGGCTTCCAAACTTCGAAGTCTAATAAATATCCAAACCTATTGGGCTGTGCATTAGAATTCTGTGACTATTTCCTTCTAACCCAAGCAACACTGAATGGTATATAAACGTTTTTTAAAGTTAAAATAAACGCAATTTTAATTTAATAAACGTTTATTATACTAATCAATGTTGCTTGGGAAGTTGCAGCAGTCTCTTGAAAACAACCTAAAAAGTTTTGAATATACTCCGTAATTTCGGTAATCAGTTTATCAGGAAACTCCCCCGTTGACATAATTTCCAAAAACTAAAACCTAACTGCCGACAATAGCCCTGAAACCAAATAATTCCGGCTGTTCAAGCATTGCACATTAATTTTGTGGATGCGTTGCTTTTATTTATATACAATTTCTATTTTTGTTTCCATTAGATACGTTAATTATTTTTATACACTGTTTACGTTGACATTACTTATTAGAATGCATATTTTGTTTTCCTGATCAGATCAGAGAAAACAAAAATGTTAAATTGATGCAATTATTTTCATATAAACTATGTTTCTAGCTTATGGAAATAATCTTACAATTGCATAATTTTTAAAATTTTCAAATCCAATTATAACCGCAAATTTCGATAAAGAAATTGGAAATTACGCTAAAAAAATGTCAAAATTTAGATACAAAATTCAGAATTTGTAAGAAATTTCAAATTTCTAATGAATTTGCAAGAAAGATGGAAACTGAATTTTGATTCGAGGTTACCAAATTTAAAAAGGTATTTTTATTAAAATTTCGATCCAAGACTTTTAAATATTCGATATTTAAATGGATATTTCAATTCTCAAACTTGAAAAGAAAAATACAAGCAGTACCTTTCAAAGATGTTTTCATAACTAATTTTTTCTCAAAACTTGGAATCTTTTGTTCTTAGAATATATCACTTTAAAAAACCTCAACCGTTTCGACTTTCAACTAAGAATTTTGACTTTAATATCGAAAATAAATTCGACTGTTAGAAATTACTTCTCGGGTTTTTCCCCAAATTTTACCTTTACCTTGAAATCAGGAATTTTTCGTGATCAAAATTTTAAGATTGAAATCAAAATTTCGAGATTAAATTTGAAATTCCGGGATTAAAGGTTTTGGTATCAAAATTGCTTTTTGTTTGCTTCGACAGAATAATCTTTTTACTTTTCTTTATTTTGACGTAATTAATTAATTTTTAACATATGATTCTGTAATTACAAGAAGAAAGGAAAAAAGAAGTAAAACATGTTAATGATTTTTTAATTTTAGGTATTCTCCTAGAACTCAATTTTCTTTGACAGTTTTCAGCAGCTATTGTTAAGTTTGGTGGAACGGACTGGTCCTTGGTTATCTTCAAAAATTAAAATACAGAACTAGAGATTAAAAAACACAACAAAAGTTGCTCTAGAGCAACCTTTGTTGTGTTTTTTAATCTTTCTTGGTTTCAGGGGACAAGTTCTGTATTTCAATCTATTCTTAAGATTGCACCTAAAATTTAAAGACCAAAATTGAAATCTAAAAATTTTAATCGAGATTAATTTTTCACACTTAAAGATTGAAGTTTTTTTAAGAAAGTTTTTCTCAAGACGGACATTTTTACAAATAGGTTAAGATCAGCTTCAGCCTCGAACTTTTTACTTTTTTGAAGACATTCCAAATATTTCCGGATATTTTAAATTTTTTTAATTATAGTCAAGTTAATTTCAAGGTTACAGTCAAAATTCTAAAAGTTAAGTTAAAATATAAAGACCGAAGTCAAAATTTTAAACGTAACCAAAAAAAAATAATGAAGAAATAAAATTTCGAACTTTTTCTTAGAAATTTGGCTTTAACTAAAAATATCAAAATATTTTCTAAACTCCGATTTTTTTTCAAAATCCCGGGAGATTTTAAACTTCTAATTTTAAGCCTTAATTAGAAAAAGTGGCTTTATTTTCAAAATTTTGACTATTTTTAAAGCCAAATTCAACATAACCTAATGAAAGTAATATACCAAGGAACACTCAAAATTATGCTCTTTTTCATTTAAAATTTCTCAGGAAAAATAAAAATGACTAAAAAAAGACTAGATTTTTTTTAATAATTTTAAAATTATAAAATTAAGTTCAAATTTTAGGAAAAGTAAAATTCTGGAAAGAAAAACTCAAAATTTAAAGTGACAGAAAAATTCTTAAATAAACTATCAGGTTTAATATGAATATTTTGATGTTAATGGTGAAATTCCGATTTTAAATTCAAATATTTGACTTTTGTCTGGAAATTGTAAATTTTCAACATACCATACTTCAAAAAAAATTAACATAAAAATAGAAAAAGGTTAACTGCAAAACCCGAAACCCGGAAGAAAATGTTTAAAAACAATTATGTAAGAAAACCCCAATCTTTTTTTTTTTGAAATTTCACTGAAGACAGAAACTTTGCATTGATTAAAAAATAATCTAGAATTGTTGAGTTTGATTTTTAAACAATTTAAATAATAGGCACGAAGTTTCGAATTGAATCGTAAAAAGAAAAATAAACCCGAAATATAAATCTCTCGACTCCAAGTATGGAAATTTCGACTTTTTTCTCCAAACGCTCAACATGTCTAGAAAATTTAGATTTAGAGACCGAAAGGTAAATGTGGAAAAGAACGAAATTGTAAGTCTGCATCTGAAGTTTTAAAAAGTTAAGATTTTAAAACCAAATGCAGAAATTTCCACTTGTTTAAAAAAATCAACATTACGAAAATAATTAACTTTAAAAACTAAATTTGTATAAAAATTTCTCGAATTTTCAAGTTTAAAAGTAAAAAAAGAAATGAAAATTACAAAATTTTGAATCAAAGGAAATAAAATTACAAAGAAAATTTTAATTTAAAAAACTCAAAATTTTTTGAAACTCAAGATTTTAGGAGAAATATCAAACTTATAAATTTCAACTCAAAATTCAGAAAAAAATATCAAATTTTTGAAAAATTACATCGAAATCTATGACGACTAGATCTAGTAACAAAAATCCCCAAAATTTTGAGTTTGCTCTGAAAATTTCAACTTTAATAGCAAGATTTCGATGTTAATTGCTAGAGGCCGGATTATATGCATTTGCATATTCCCATATGCAAATGCATATTGTAACGCAATGTAGATCGATAGAATAGAATTTAGTGCGTAAGAAAAGTTTCTAGAAAGATCTGATAAGGGGAAAGCGGCCGCGATAACGAAACAAACGGCAGATAAGTGTTCCAGAAATTTCGGCAAACGATAAGCCTTATCTGAGTGATTTTTCTAGAACCTGGGTGCCAAAACTATATAAGGCGGTCAGCTTTCCCTCAAGGAGTTAGTCAGTTAATCAATGTAGTTAGTGAGTTAGTTGTTAGAAGTGAATTAAACAGTGTTAGTTGCAGTTGTAGTATTCTTAGTTTGGTTTGGAAATAAAGTAGTATAATTGACACGTGGCAATCAATTTGAACCGATAGCCCGCAACAATATTTAAACCATTTTCACCGGTTACTACATATTTCACCTAAAATCTAATGACATATTTTCGCTATATATATAATATTTTTCGAAAAGTACTTAACGATTGAAGTCTTACCAAGGGCTTGGTAGGACGTTTACTCTCATTGGTTAAAGCAGCCGATCCAAAATTTAGATTCAACTAGATGGGCACCATTTTTTCTTCGAAATTCTGCTTTTTTGCGAAATTTGCCTTTTATTTTAAAATTTCGAATTTGTTTTTAAGATTTGACTTCTTTCTTATCAAAATCTGACCTCTACAATTTTCAATTTTTATTTCAAAAGTGTTAGTTTCTTTTTCAAAATTTCCATTTTTCAAAATTCAACCTTTTCTGAAAATTTGTTTATCAAAATTTCCTCAAAATTTAGTCAATTTTTTAATAAACAAATAAAAACTGCGAAGAGAATTTTTTTTAGAATTGCTAAATCTTTGTAAAAAGACAAAAAGCTTAGCTTTGGAAATTTCATGGTTTTCGAGATTAATTCAAATCCAATTTTCTGAAAATTCCAACTTGTTTCTCAAAATGTTAACATTTATATCAATATTGGACATTTTTTGACGTGATGTTAGGGCACTTGTCTCGCTTTGACTTAAGCAGTCAAAAGGGGATAAATATTTCACTGGAAAATTTAAACTTATTCTTAAAATGTGCCATTTTTTTTCAAAATTTAAGTCTCTGAGGTATTTTGAATTTCTACTAGGTTTCGTCTTTTTCCTGGTAATTTCTTTTTTAAAATTTTACTTTCGCTGAAAAATTCGTTTTTCAATTTCATTTTTTACGAAATTTCGTCCTTTTCGAAAAGTTATTTTTTTAATATGTTATTTTTTTGAAATTTTCGACCTGCTAGAATCAAAACCTTTAAATATTTTTATTGTTTGTTTAAAATTTGACTTTTTCTCGAAAATTTAAAGTTATTGATAAATTGTGCTCATTTTTTTCCAAATCTACGTCTGTAAAATATGTTGAATTTCTGCTAGGTTTCGTCTTTTTCCTGGTAATTTCTTTCTTATAATTTGACCTTCGGGCAAAATTTCTTTCGTTTCTCAATTTCATTTTTCTCGAAATTTCGTCCTTTTCGAAACGTTATTTTTTTAAATATTTAGATCCTTTTTGAAATTGTCTAACTGCTAGAATCAGAACTTTTACTGTTTACTATTTTTACTGTTTGCTTAAAATTTGACTTTTTCTCGAAATTTTCATCTTTATTTCAAAATCCAGTACTTAATTTTTCTGATAAAGATGACTTTTTCTTTAAAATTTGTCTTGTTTTTTGCGAGGTTTTGATTTTTATTTCAAAATTTCCATTTTCTTTTCAAGATTTGTTTTTGGAAATTTAAATTTTTTTGTTTGAAATTCGTCATTTTCTTGAAATTTGATATTTTTCTCAAAGATCATCTTTTGAAAATATCAATATTTATGTCTAAATCATTATGCTTCTACAAATCTCAAGTTTCTTTCGAAATTAATCTTTGTTTTAAAATTTCGACTTTTTTTTGTTCAAAATTCATCTTTTTCATATACAACTATCCTAAAATTTAACTATTTTTTCAAAATTTAACTTTCTGTGGGTAATTTCTCTTGTTTTCTCAAAGTTTCGTCTTTCTGTTCGAAATATGTTTCTTTTGGGGTTTTCAATTATTTTTTCAAAATTCGTTTCTTTTATCACATTTGTATTTTATTCCAAAATTAGACTTATTTTTAAAATTGACTTTCTCTCTTTTTCGAAATTCCGTTATTTTAGGTTTTTTTTTTTTAAATTTAGGTGTTGTAGAATCTGAATTTTTACTGAATTCCTTAAGTTTCTAGAAATTTTAACAATTTAAAGTCTTTTAAAAAATTTGAGGTTTTGAAAAATTTCGAATAGTTTTTTTTTAATTTTGACTTTTCTTTACAATTTCGAACTTTTTGAAAATTTCGCCTTATCTTCAATTTTTCAAGGCTTTTTCGTAAATCTCGTTTTTTTTTTCAAAATTTGATTTTGATTTGATTTTGACTTTTTTAAAATTTCAACTATTTTTGATTTTTTGCAAACTTTCAATTTTTTTACTTCAACTGTTATCAACATTTCGACTTTTTGGAAAATTTCGATTTTTTTCAAAAAACATGGGAAAAAGTTTAAATTTGCGAAAAACTTATAAATTATAAAAAAAGAGAAACTTTGAAATATAAGTTTGATGGAACGGAGTGATCTTTGGTTATCTTTAAAAATTGAAATACAAATCTTGTCCCCTGAAACCAAGAAAGAATGAAAAACACAACAAAGGTTGCTTCAGTGCGTTAGAGCAACGTTTATTGTGTTTTTTAATCTTTCTTGGTTTCGGGGGACAAGATTTGTATTTCAATTTTTTCTTCAGATTCATCTTTCTCTCGAAATTTTAGTTCTTTTCTCTTAAAATAAGTGTTTTTCCTAAAATTCCACTTTATTCTTAAAATTCTACTTTTTGCTCTTTTCATTCAAAAATCACCTTTTTTGGAAATCCCATCATTTTTTCTTGAAGTAATAATTTTAAAGAAATTTTCAAAACAAAAATGTAAGAATTCAGAAGTATTCGAAGTTCTTATAAATGTTATATTTTGACAAAACAACTTAAATTTTTGGAAAAATATCGAAATTTTAAAATCAACAAACTCAGAACAAAACAAAATTCAGAATTTATTAAAACTAAAGTAATTTTGAGAGAAAAAACCAAATTTCGAGAACAGCTTTTAAATTTGGGTAGGCGCATACTAGAAATTTGTCAAAATTGGAAGCAAATTTGTCCAAATTGACAGAAAATTTGTACAAATTAGAACCAAATTTATTCAAATTAGAAACAAGTTTGTTTACACTCAAAATAAACGTATTCAAATTAATACCAAACTTGTTTAAACTAGAATCAAACCTATTCAAATTAGAAGCAAACTTATTAAAATCAAAAACAAATTAGTTTAAACTGGAAGCAATTAGAAGCAAATTCTTTTAAAAGAAAAGACAAAATTTTCAACTCAGAAGCAAATTTGTTAAAATTAACAGCATTTTTATTTTAAGTTGCATATTTTGACACGTGCATATTTCAAGCATTTTGAGAGCATATTTGCTAGAACATTTCAAGCTCTTTATGTTGCATATAATCCAGTCTCTATTAATTACATTTTTCGACTTTTATCTAGATATATTCTGATTTTTAGACTTAATACTCAAAATGATTAAAAAAAAATCTAGATTTTGAGGTTGAAATGAACATCTTTTGAAAAAGGAAAAAAATCACAAGTCTTAGAGTCAGAATTTTGAGAAAACAAAATTTTAAAAAGATAAAATATTTGACTTTTTTTTTAAAATTTTGGACTTTTAAAATGAAAATTCGCTGGCGTTTTCAATTTCCTAATTTCAAGACTGAAAAAGACGAAATTAAGTGCTTGGACTCGAAATTTTGAAAACTTTTTTTTAAATAAATTTATTTTGTCTTAAATGTTGACTTTTATTCTCAAAATTCATCTCCATTTTTAGACTCTTATTGGTTGGTCACTTTAATTTCAAGATTTCTTTCACCCAGTTTGAAAATATTTAAATTTTTATTAAGAAAAATTGATAATACTCTAAAACATTCTTTGAAATACGACTATGTGATATAAAGATAGGTTAATTGATTTTACACGGAAAAAAAGAGAAATATGAAGGAACAAAATTAGATGCGAAATTTTTTTTAATAAATTATAAATATTATTGCCAAATCAGGTCGAGGAAATGTTAAAATGAAATTTACTTTAAAGCTTGTAATTTTGACTTTTTCATTACCTCATCGGCTTCAAACTGAAAATATCTAATTTATATTCGACCCTAAATTTCGAGCTGGTTTCTTTATAAATAAATATAAAGCTTTTTCCTAAAAAATTTCACATTAATTTGCAGATTTGGACTTTTCTAAAAATGTTTAAGGACTTTCCTTAAAGGTGAAAATTTTGCATAAAAATTTGAAGCTAAAAAAATAATTGGAACTGATTAGTTCGTCCTATAAAATAACAAGCTGTTTCATCAAGTTTTTCTGATTTAAATAATTTTGTTATAGGAGGGAAAGTTTGGTAATTTGGACATAGACAATTAGTGAAATTGTCGCCTCTTTTGATTAGCCAATCTTGTGGGGTGCACAACCAGCACACCTACACACCGTGGTCCATGTTCTCCTGTGAGGGTGCGTGATTATAGTGCGATAAGTGCCTCTGGCGGAGCTAAGAAAGTCGTGAAACCATTTGTTCATTAAAACCGATCTTCGTTTGTCCTTACGGAATTCTAATAACTATTTTGTTTTTTTAGATTGATTAAATAGAACTATCCAACTTTCCAATAGTGTATATCTAGCCATGAAGTTATATTAGGAAATTTTGAAGTGCATAGACTCACCTGGAAGCCATCGTAAGTCCACGATCCAAACTTCATTACACACGTTTGCTCATCGAATGGAAAATATTCAACGTCTATCTCGCAGGAAGACTTATAGATAGCTGGGGGTTTCCATTCCACTCGGCCCGTGAAGTTCAAAGTGGCTTTGGTGGCTAATGTCACCTCAAAGTTCCCATCGGCGCTATAAAATACAATAAAACGTAGCCATTAGCTTGGTGTTTAAATTTTATAGTCTTAACTTCGGTAAACTTAGAAAGGATCAAAATGTGCCATTAAACACGCTAATTTAGACAAGTTAATCAAAACTCTAGGGGAATTAAATGCAAGTCGTAAAATACACCTAGACTTCTTTATTTTGACGTAGTACAATGGTTTGAATTATTGTTTTGATAATATTAAATCTCTAAGCAGTCGATCTCTAATTAGAGCCCCGTTTTGAATTATCGTATAATTGGTAATGATTTTAGCCCAGATAAAGAGAAATAACGTTCGGGTAAAGCCCTGAAAGCCCAATTTCCAACAAACTCGTTTCTCTTTGAACTAGCGGTAACAGGACTTAATCAAACCCCTTCTTCTCAGCATGATACTACCGCATAATAAACAGAATACTGACGTTACACAGCAAAACCAATATAACCTGTGATTTCAAGCGAGGACTTTTCGGTTAATATTAAAGTGCATTAGGGGAATATTTCAGCACAATTATGACAGGCAGAATAATCATTTTCGTAAGTGGAAAAGTGTGTTGTTTTGAGGCCCATATCACTTAAACCCAAGAATTTATAATCAGGGTTTTTCAGCTGCAATATTAACTTATTTGTCCTGAAATGGATTTACATTTCAGGTCAGAATATTTTTTCAGCTTACCTTGACAAAATGTCGAAATCCCTACAAAAATTTCATGACTTTGGGTTCGTTCGATTTTCTCCAGATTTCGACTTAAACAGAAAATGTTCACTTCACCTTGCTATTTCAAGTTTAAAGTGGGAATTACTAAACAAAAATTAGATTTTTAAAAAAAGAGTCGAAATTTCAAGAATACGTTGACATTTCAATAACAAAGTGGAAACGAGGCAAAGTAACTTTGAAGTAGGAATGAAGGCATACGAAAAGTGTTGAAAGATCGTGAATTTTAGAAAAATACATTGGATGCATTTGGCAGAGACAGGTATTCGGATGAAGCTGAGGTTTCATCGAAGCTTCAGACAAAATTTTGAGATAAAAATCGAAAGTTTCGGATAAAATGTTAAATTTAAAAAAGAACTTTTATTTATTTATTTATTTAATGGCAACGTAGTCCGACTACATACTGCCACGACAAGGATTAACATTTAGGTAATTAGGGTTTAGGTGAACAGGGATACATTTCTTCTTCCTCTAGAAAAAACTACCTTTTTAATTTTATTTTTTTAACAATTTGATTTTATTTCGAGAAAAAAAATTTTTTAACAATTTCATATTTAGTTTTTAAATTATCCGTGAAATTATGATGAATGAACTTAGTTCATGAAATCTGAGGATTAAATTTCAAATGATTATTCCTTATTTAAAATTTCAATTTTCAAATCTCTCTGTTCAAATTTCTCTCAAAATTAATATTAAAAAAATGAAAATTTAGAAATTTCAAGCAAGTACTCAACATTTAAAATATTTTCTTTGCAAGGGTTTCCCACTTTCTCTCGAAAAACATCACAATTTCGATTTTTTTTTCAATTTAGGCTAATTGCAACTTTAGACCGATCTTCGTACCTTCAATTAGAATCTAAAAAGACAGTTAAAGCTGCGACTTTTCGTTTGGGCGCTACAAGCGCAAAATTTCGAAAAGTCAAACAATAAGTCATTAAATCGGATCTAAAGCCACCCTAGCCGTATAGATTTTGACACGTTAGAATCAGAATCTGCAAAGAAAGTTGAGCTGCATTTAAAAACTACAAATGTTTACATTTATAACACACATTTCTGATGGCAAATTGATTTGGCAAGTCCGAATTCAATAATACGCACAATTATAATTTGCAAAATGTCCCAAGCATCCCCCTTCTTTCGAAAAATATCAAAATTTCTACTTTTCGAAGTTCCGCTGATTGCATTTTTATAGAAGATCTCGTTAAAGCCCAAATTTTGACTGTATTTTTTTCAAGTAATTTTCAGTTTAATTTTTTCCTTAACTTTTTCTTTTAGCCCTTGAGTGTTATCTACGAAATTCCTTTAAGACATCTTCGAGCTAGAGTCAAATTTTCGAGAAAATATTTACAAATTTTATATTAAAACTCAATTTTAATTTTAATGTCTGTTTCTGAATGTTTGAACTTAAATTTTGTAAGTTTTCCTGACTTGTAAAAATTTCCAAAACGAATCTCGGTTTTTTTCTCAAAATTTTGACTCCTCACTGAAAATATTTCAGATCTCTTCCATAAAACGCATTTTAAAAAAAAATTATTTTTTTCTCAAAATTTTAAATTTGAAACTGCAATATTTTTGCCAAATTTCGAATTTAAATTAAGAAATAATAATAAAAAGTTCAGTATTTTAAATTACCGACTAAACTTCAAATTTTTAAAGTTAACATTTTTACAGTTTTTTTTTTGAAACAATATAATAAAAAAATACTCTGCTCTTTCTTTAATTTTTTGATGGCTTCATCTCATTTGATAAATAGAAATTTCTCCTAAGAGCACTTTTTGTTTTTTCCCTGTAATTTCGTTTTTATTTTCGAATTATTGTCTTTTTTGGACGATATTTCACCCTATTTTAAAAAGGATAGAAACATTTCACTTTTAACGCCAACATTTGTTTTTCGAAACCTCCATTTTAAACCTTAAATTCTAGTGCACAGACCAATAGGTTTCAACATTTATTAGATTCGGATTTTAATAGCCAACGACCGGTTTCGATCTTATAACTTCTCGTCAATTGGGCACTACCAACTTGAATGCGAACAAATGCTCCGGCAAGTAAATACTATGGAATCAATCTTTCGTGTGACTCCCAAGTACTTTGCCACCTATTGGTTCATAGAGAAACTTGGACAACTCTAACAAGTGTCGTATGCAATTATAAATATATTTTCAGGAATTTTTAAATTAAAACCCGGTTTTTTTCCAAAATTCTAAATATAACCCAAAAGTTTTCCTTTTTACCTTTAGGTTTTCAATTTAAAAATTTAAAATTATTTTAATTTTGAGCCTTAATTAGATTTTTGTTATAAATTCTGGAATTGGTTTCAAGTTTTTTCATATAATTCCATAGGATAGGGCTCCTGAAGTCGCCATCAATTTACATTCAATTGAAATTTCCATTTTTTCTTCAAAATTCGTACTTTCCTTAAAAGTTAGACGTTTTTTGATAGTTTCTATTTTGTGGGGATTTAGACCGAATTATTTCTTATAAATTGCAAGTTTTTTATTCTTAATTTTAATTTTTGATAACGTTCAAATATTGGGGACTTAGGCCCCTATAAGTCCCTTCTAACAGCGGCCGTGTAAATGAACTGTTATTAATAATTGACACAATACGAATTCCTAACTAATATGCAGTGCGTCCCACTGGGAATCTAAAAAATTTAAAAATTTAACAACTTAGCAGAGTCGACAAGGCCAACACAACTAAAATATTCTACTCATTATGTCTCCTATATGCACTCAATAAGAATTCAATGACTGAGAAATAAAAAAAAAGTTAAAATGCAATTATTTCCAAACATTGTAAAAAAACTTCCGCAATACCTACATCAGTTAAAAGATAATTTATATCTGCGCTAGATAGGTTAAAAAAATATAGGGTGTTCCATTTGATATAACAAAGTTATCGCTGTTTGAATTTGCCAAAATATGCAGACCTTAATTCAACACTCTGTATAATTCCAAAGAAGGTTTCACCTCTTTACCACATCGGTAATTAAATAAATAATTACGCGATACGTATTTCGCCAGCAGAACTGGCATTTTCAAGCGCACTAATCTAAAGAGATTTGCAAAAGATGCATCGACGTCATCTGCATTGAGATTCAAATCGATACTGTGCGATACTCTGTATAATGTTTTTGAAAATATGAAAGATTTGCAAAATAGCATCGTATGTGTTCTACTTGCGAGTCAAATATGAAATAAATATCTGGTTGCTAAAAAAAGTTACAAAGAATTTCGTAGGGGTTTGCATCTTTTAAATTTTTTATAAAAATCCAATTATCTCAAAAACAATAAATTTTAAGAACCATGTTTGTTATTCAAAGTGACCTTAAAATATCAAATAAAATCCAAAAATACAAAAATAAGGTGTTTTATTTAAAACAACGAAGTTGGTGTCAACTTATATATAACCGGAAGTACTACAACTTTGCAAATATTTTGGTTATGTTGGTCCCGTCGATTTTGCTAAGTTGTTAAATTTTCAATTTTTTTATATAAGTACTGTGGTGAGTCGAGTTCTACAAAACTGCTCTATTTTCTCGTTTGTTTTATTTAATTGAATTTTATTCAATATTTTCTTGGAAATATTAAATCTAAAAATTTTTTGTAACAACGTTTTGCGTGAGAAACAGATTTCTTAGCGTTCACAAATTAGATAAGGGTTATTTGTTAGGCCTGGTTTGTTTCAAGCACAGATACCTAAACTGAGTAAATTAACATGTTAGTTTTGAAGAACCGCTGAAAAGTAGAGTAATAAATAAGGGTAAAAGTGCCGATAACGTCGACCGTAGCAAATATCTCGGCAAGACCATGTGGTGGTAGACTGGAGAAATTTTACGTTCAAAAAACGCCCTTATAAACACGTACAATTGTAAGTTATTTAAATTTCAATTATCGAAGTAAAACTTGTAAGATAAGGGGATGGTATCATTCAAAAGGGGTTTGTAGTTTGATATTCACTTTAAGAATCCTTTTCAAAATTTATTTAAGGGCTAATTTGGATTAGAAATATTTAAATTAGTAGAAATTCTGCATCCTCATGCCCTCTAGCGAGATGCAGAGGATGTCTTTCGGTCCCCAGAAGTGGTAGGGGGTGTGAACATAAAACACGAAAGACCAATTTTAAAATAGTCAGGTACTACACTTCGATGAAATTAGTTTAGAAATTATATTCAACTTCCGGACTTATAAAAACGAGTACGAAATACGGGAGTTTAAAAATAAAAAAATTACTTCTGTTCGTGCTAATTAACGTAAATGGACAAAAAAAAAACAATTTCTATTTCTGTTCAACGTGAAGTTCGAGTGCTATTTATGTGATGTTTGCTACGGGATAAATAGGCAAGTAAATTTTAAAATTGTCCCATGATTTTATTTGATGGTTTTTCGCTCTTATATGATTTAATTAACTTTTCCAAAAATTTGAGAAATACTTGTTCCTAATTTTGATCAATTCGGGGTTGGGGGGCGTAAACAAAAAAAAAGAGAGAAAGGAATTTAAAACTTCCACAACAAACCGAATGAATGAGAAAGTCGTTGTTAGAAAATTATTATAGGGCCAAGAACCCTACCGCTGACTGGTGCAACTACCAGTCGCAGTAAAACAAAACAAAAAAAAGGAGAGAAAAAAAAACAAACACAAAAAGAATAGAAAGAAAAAAGACAAAACAAATAAAGCAAATTTGCTTCGAAAATCTTTTATTTTCTTAAGGTCGTCTTTCGAGGTTCTGCTGTTGGAAACTGAGTTTCCAGGGGTTCAAAAAAATCGATCACACCCATCACCGCAGGCTCGGTAACTGACAGCGGGCATCTATATTAGGATTTGCTGATGATGTACTGTAAGTTCTCGAAACGTGAAAACAAGGAAAACCATAACCGGTGTTGTAAGAAGGTTGTCTGAAGAACTTTCCAGACATAGACAAAGTCCCAACACATGTGAACCCCTGGATGTGCTCTGCGGGAACGTACGCCTTAACATCCTAGAAGGAGTAGTAACCTCTTCTGGTTCTTGTTCTGGTGTACTCGCCCGGTCTGCCTTATCCGTGGGTCCCCTCATCGGTTACACGTCCAAAAAAAAGGACCCCCTATATAGGCCACGGAGAATTACAACACCGCGCGTCGCGATCGGGAAGCTTTTGCAAAATTACTAATTTATAGCCGCATGCCTAGATTTACTGTCAACATAAATTTACTAACGTAGGCGGACGAGCAGTATCAGCATCAGCTCTCGTTAGGGAAATGTTTTGACGAAAGAAATGAGAACTTCTTGCCAGTTTCTAACTTTAATTTAAATGTTTTTTTTTGTGCTAATTCAAGCTTAGCCACTTTCTAAACCAGAAAACGCCCTTCTATTAGACTAGTAGCCGTAGAAGTAGATGTAGTGTTTGGAAGGGAAAATTCTGCTCAGAAAGTTTCTATGAAATTTGAACAATATTTCTAGTCTATTTTATGACACTGGTTTGAGTTCGAGTGATTGAGTTTGGTATGAGAAAAACAGAAAAACAAACTAAGGAACAAGTTAACAAAGGAAAGAAAGAAAGAGTGAGAGAACGAGAGATCTGTAAGATTGAATTAACATTTATAAATTTGATTTATTACGATAAATCACAACTTCATTTCCAAGCTTGAGCTCCATTTTCTCGTAGCATTATCCTTTGGATATTGTTAGCTCAAAGCTTTAACAGGAAACTGTATGCTATGTGAAGTATGCTGATTAAAGAAGCGACAAACACAAAGAATTGGGGACTAAAACAGACACCTGAAAATAGTTTGAGAACCTCTGTGTACAAACTAACCAGCGAACTCCCACCGATAATCAGGTACAAAGTTAGCTGCATTTGGTTTGAAAACCTTCGAGTACAAACTAAATGGCCCAGCTGGGGAAAGCATTGCGATTATTAGGGTTAAAATAAACTTTGGGAAATTAATAACCGACGCACCATATACGAGCGAAAGAGTTAGACAGAGAATGTCAGATTATTTGTGCTTAATGAATTCTCTTAATTTTTCTAAAGAAATATTTCTCTCAGATCTGTGTCCAGCAAATTTAAACAAGTTGAAACAAACAGGTTCACTTTTATTTTGTTGTATTATGTTTAAGAACACTTGAAAATCACAAACTTGAAATTTTGTTGATTTATTTTTTGACCAATTGTAATAAAACGTTGAGGTCAATTGTTGTTTGAATTTGATAACACTTCCCTGTCGACTCTACGAACTGGGGTTACAATTTATTGGAATAAAATAATTTTAAACACAACGTAGACAAATTGGGTCCGAAAATCGAAAGTAAATTATTCTTCGAAAATTTTTAAAAATGAGCAAAATTCGACGATTTTGAAAAACTATATACAATCACTGGTTATGGTCACAAACGGCTGGGCTGCTCAGTACTTTGTAAACTATCGATCGCGGCGATTCCCGGTATAAATGAGAAAATTTGTTTGTCTGGTTGTTTGTCCGCTTTCAATGGTTCAATTACTGAAACAATTTTGACGAAAATTGATATAATCGTACCCTGCAAGGAGGGATTGTTAATAGGAGACTTTTTATCCCAAAAAACTGTTTCAGATACTCTCAAACTAATATTATATCCAGAAAGAGTAAATAACCTTTTTTCATTTTCTGTATCAATAAACGATCTTACCGTACGTAGGATTCTGTCAGCGTCATCTCACGATATAGCCTCAAGTTGCTACCTAATATTTGGAGACTTACTACGCAGCTAAATATATCAACGAATTTGAGCAAAATATCACTCTGCAATCTATACGAATTCTTTAAAGATGTACTTAATAAAGTTAGTTATATTACGTCTGTTCAAACTATATAAATAAAAAGTATCTTTGATTGAAAACAAGGACAAATTCAAATCATTAAAACGAAATAAATTGATTCGTCAATTTAACAAATCTTAAAACACTTTTTAATCTTGGACAGTTTTCAGTTAAGTTGTAAAGACAAAAAGCTGTTAGATTTTGAAATATCTCCGAAATGGCAATTTCAAAGCTATGTTATGCAAATAACGCCATGACCTCCACGTGGGAACAATACAGAACATCCCTACCATTCCAGGAAGTTCAACATCAATTAATAAAATTAGCGGACTCCAAGTTATCTCTCGCGGGTCAGATGTGGACCGCGATAAGACTTCGTGCAGTCTATTGAACACTAAGCATAAAGAAAATCCACAAGAATGAAAATTCCTTTTTTGCGAGCAAATGCAGTACTAGAAAATATTTTTTGAGTTAAAAATAAATACAAGTAAATTGCGATTATTATTTCAAAAATTAATTTAGAAATTATTTTTAATTCTTTCAGATCTTCCTTAAAATGTTGTCCTATACTATATTTTTTGTTACCCCAATTCCATATATTAATTTCATTTTTTCGCCGAATCCCCATTTTAAAATTGAATTTTCCAGAGCAGTAGCCTAGCCATCGGGGGTTGTAGTGTGCGGTGCACAAGGCCCTCCTGCGTAATAGGACTCTCAGAGTGTTTTCTTAGACCAATTAAGAAACTCCCAAATTCATTAAAGAAATCAAGTTTAAAAGCTCCAAATTCGACCGAATTTGGAAAAAAAAAGGAGAAGCTTCGTATTAATGTCGAAAACTTAAAAAAAACTGAAATTTTATAAAATGAAATTCTCGAATTTTTCAGTAAAAGTGAACATAAGCTTGTAGCTATGAGAAAGTGTTGAAGTTTAGAATAATCGAGAAAAAGTTGTTCGAAATAGGTGCAATTTCTAGAAAACATCCCAATTTAAAGTTGAAATTTTAGAAAGGAAAAGTAGGTATATTAAAAGTGTAAACTCAAATTTTGACAAAATAGATAAATTTTCAAAAATATATGATTTATCTTTTTTGTTTTTGGTGGAACGGAATGATTCTTGGTTATCTTCAAAAATTGAAATACAAATCTTGTCCCCTGAAACCAAGTAAGATAAAAAAAAACACAACAGAGGCTGCTCTAACGCTTTTCGATAGCAAAGGTATCACCTTGAGAATTAGTATATCTCGGAAGATGATAGTTTGGCTATCGAAACGCGTTAGAGCAACCTCTGTTGTGTTTTTTAATCTTTCTTAGTTTCAGGGGGCAAGATTTGTATTTCAATTTTTTATGATTTATCTTAAAAAGAATAAAATTTTGGAATTTTGGAAAAAGTCAAAATTTTGAGAAAAATATGAAATTTTAAAAATTGCAATAGAAATCTTGTTCTCTGAAATCAAGAAAGATTTAAAAACACAACAAAGGTTGCTCTAACGCGTTTCGACAGCCAAGCTCTCAGCTTCAGAGAGGTCTCTCTGAGGTATTTCTCTTGGCTATCGAAACGCGTTAAAGCAACCTTTGTTGTGTTTTTTAATCTTTCTTGGTTTCAGGAGACAAGATTTGTATTTCAATTTTAGAAGATAACTAAGGACCAGTCCGTTCCACCAAAAATATATATATATATATATATATATATATATATATATATATATATATATATATAAAATTTTATAAAAAGTTCATCGTTCAAAAACCTACACTTTCAAAAAAAAAGACGAAATTTTTTAACAATGTAATTATCAAATATCAAAATTTAAAAAGTTAAAGTAATAATTCAAAAAAATTGAAAGTTTAAGAAAAAATTATAATTTCAAAGAAGTCGTAACCTTTTAAAAAGGTCAAAATTTCTTGTAGATTTTAAAAAAATGACATTTCGAAAAAAGCCTGAATATTTAAATAAAATCGAAATTTAAGAAAAATTAGATTTTACGAAAAACTAGACATTTTCAAAAAACCAAAATTTGGAAAAATGCAAAACTTTTAGAAAATTCCTCCAAAAAAAGTCAAAAACGTGGATAAATGAAAAAAATCGAAATTTCTGAAATTAGTCAAGTTTCGAAAAAATGTAATAATTTTGAAAAATGTAGAATTTGGAGTTATCGAAAGACTCGACATTTAGAAACAAAATAAAATTTTGGAACGAATGCATAATTATTAAAAGTTAAAAAACGAAATTTTCAAAAAATGTATAATAAAAACTACTGAACATTTTCAAAAAAAATGTATACCTAATAAAAATAATAAAATTTTGAGTCAAAATTATAATTTTTAAAAAGTCAACGCTTTCAATAAAAATAAAGTCAAAACTTGAACAAAATAAAAATTTTAAAAAGTCGAAATTTTGCAAGTCCAAATTTTGACAAGTCCAAATTTTGGCAAATGTAAATTTTGAAATAAAATCGCCATTTCAAAAGCTACGATCTTTCAAAAAACTGGGCATTTAAAATAGAGAAAACTTGAAAAAAATATTTTTTTTAAGTAGTCAACATTTTTGAAGTAGAATTTGAAAAAAAATACTTTAAAGAAAAGTTCGAATATTTAAATTGAAAAGTTTCGAAAAAGGCAACATTTTGATGAGTCGACATTTAAAAAAGAAATTTTAAAAAGTCGAAATTTCGAGCTGAATTCGGTGTTCAAAATTCGACCTTTCGAAAGACAACATTTTTGAAAATTCAATATTTTTGAAAAACTGCCAAACTTCTTTTAGAATTTTGATTTTGGGTGCAAAATTTTACATTTTTTTTTTAAATTCGGGAATGCTGTTTTAAATTTTAACTTCCTTTTGTGAAATTAAATTATGCATTTAATCACATATTTTCGATTTTTTTCTCGAAATTTAGAATTTAAACTCGACATTTTTTTCTTGGAAATTTTGAGTATTTTTCGAGTTGACCTTAGTCTCGCAAGGCGATTAAGATAAGCGAAGGTTAGGGTCGTGGCGGGGGAGGTTAAAATAATTAAAATCAGAGTTAACCTACGTTAATTTATGGATGGCTTCTTTATAATGTTGTTTTTTTTTATTTGAAATGTCAGTCCTTTCCGAAGAAAATTGCTCGCGATAGGTCAGCAAGAAAAAATTATACATTTTTAGCAGGGGGCTTTAAAACATTTTTGCACATGAACCTCTTCTAACTACATTACATAGATCCTGATATTTCCTATTTTTAACTTTTCACTTCTATCGGCAGTCTCAAAGATTATCTAAGTTTTTTTAATTTTGAATGTCCTATTGAAAAAAGTTTCCACATTTTTTAGTTCTATTATGTATAAATTAATGTCGATTTCAACAAACTCTGAACGGTTTAAAACTTTTAGTTCAAAAGTTCACTTCGCTTATCGAAGAACCATTTTGGTTCTCACGCCAATAGGTTACAGACTAGCAGAGAGAGAGAGAGAGAGAGAGAGAGAGAGAGAGAGAGAGAGAGAGAGAGAGAGAGAGAGAGAGAGAGAGAGAGAGAGAGAGAGAGAGAGAGAGGGAGGGAGAGAGTGAGAGAGAGAGAGAGGGGGTTAGCTATATTTTAGTTCGTATATAAATAAAAACAATAATTTGTACCCAAATGTTATTTAGTACCAATTTAACTTTTTAGTTTCTTGTTCAGATTTAAACAAATATCGTTTATGCTTAATATCTTTACTTGGACTTTTCCGCAGGATATGCAAATAAGTTTTCCGCAAGCGTGCGTCGAATAATCGATGGATTCCATCGTAATTGAGCGCTATTATAATCGGCGGGGATGGCTGTAAAAGATGGCCCCCCTAATCTCTTCTGATCGCGAATTTACATTAATAAATGATGTGGCTATCAATAAACTGTCTACCTGGCTCCACTTAAAGCGAAATATTGATCTAATTTGTCCCACAGGAGATGCATTTATCTGAAAGAATCACGACTGTCAAAACGAGACATTAAATAACTATTTGCATAAGTTGATAGATGAAAACACTAAAATGCTTTTGGTAGCAGACTATCTTAATTTGTTAGCAGAGCTTGTCTTATTTGCTAATAGTTTCATGTGTAACCTGTTCAATTGCAATGTACAAATACACAGATCAATAGGATGAAGCATTCATTGAACTCAGAGTTTGGAAATCAAAGACCGTTTTCGATCTTATTAGATCTCATTAGTTTGGTAGTTTGATATACCCAATACAAATACGATAAAGACCTACTATATGCAAATTCTCAAATATGGTAGATGCTTATAAGTACGATGCTAGGAACAAGCCACCGCTACATACAAGGTTATTAGGTTGTTACATTTTAAATAGATTAGTTGGTTAGGGTTTCCTCTTTCCTTTGGCGTTCTTGAGAGGTCGCGGGTTCAAACCCCTATGCCGATCGGGCATTTTTGAAATTCAAACTACTTTAGCCAGTTGAGTGATTTTTGATAGGAGGTAAAATTATGGTTTCGCGTCACCATCAAGTTAACTTGAGTTACCAATGTGCCCTAATGTTAACAGTCAGGGACGTAGCTACTGCCTTATCAGCCGTATTAATAATACGGAACCTAGAACCCCAAGGGCCCCGAACATGTGTAAGCAACAATTCGTACAACGTTAACCACACTCTCACTCTTAGGCCACACTCTCGAGAAAAAAATCATATCATAAAAAAGTGCCCAACCTGCCTAAATAAGATTTCACTGCAAAAATTGCATCAGAAAAGAAATCTTTTTTGTCCTCAATTAAGCGGGCGCCTAAAAGTTGGCATCACTCTCACATTACAACTGCAACAGCTGAAAGAAGTTTTTCGAACTCAAACCAAATAAAAAATTATCTAAGGACTTCTATGGGACTGCAAAGTTTAAAAAAAAATGTCAACATTTTAAAATATGGTCCAAACTTACTAAAAGTTGAAACTTTGGGGAATTTTGAAATTTCGGAATAGGCAAAATTTTCAAAAAATTTGAAGCTACGGCAAAAAATTCCAAATTTTCAGAAGGAAACTAAATTTTGAAAATAGACAAAATTTTCAAAGAAGGTTTAAGTAAAAGTCAAAAATTTTAAAGCTCAAATTATTAAAAAAAAAGCCGAAATTTTTAGAAATGTCTGAAATGTTCATAGACATTCAAAATTTCCAAAAAAAAAAATAAAAATTTTCCAAGATAGGTTAAAACTTTGAAAAAGTTGTAAACATCTTGAAAATGCTGACATTTTCAAAAAATTCAAGAATTCGGAAAAATTACCGAAAGTTTTAGAAGCAATTCAAAATTTCTTAAAACGATAAAAATTTGAAAAATAGTCTAAAAAGTTAAAAACAGTCCAAATTTAAAAAGATTTAAAAAAATATATTTTCGGTCAAATTTTCAAAATTTTTGAAAATTCTTAACGCACCTACGGAAGAAAAGCCAAAAATAACAAAGGAGTCAAATTTCCAAAAAAACCAAAATTTTGAATAGTTTAAATTGTCAAAATTGTCAAACATTTTTTAAAAAAGCCATAATTTCCAGAAACAGTCAGAATTTAAAAATGTATATCCAAATTGAAATAATTGAAATATTTTCACATTTTTGAAGAAAGCCGAAAATGTTAAAGGTGTAAATATTAAATAAATGCCAAAATTATCAGAAAAGTTAAACTTTTAAGAAGTCGACATTTTCGAAACAAATAAAAATTTTCGGAATCGTAAAAACTTAAAAAAAGTCGAAATTATCAAAATAAATAAATATTTTAAGAAAAGTTAAAATATTCAAGTCTTAGAAAGTTTGATTTTGACCAAAAGTCGAAATTTTGATAAAAGTCTAAGTTTTTAAATAAAATCGACAATTTTTAGAAATCTATACTTTAAAAGGATTGGATCTTATCAAAATTTTTATGGCCAAGTTTTTAAAGAAATCTCAATTTTTTGGAAAGCAAAATTTTAAAAATAATCGAAATTATAAGAAAGGTCAAAATATTTAAAAGTGTCGAAATTTTGGATAGAGTTGAAACTTTAAAAAAACTTTAAAAAATCCAAAATGTTTAAATAAGTTTTTAACTTTTCCACGGTTAAATGGGATCTTGATATGATAAAAAAGTCAAAATTTTGAAATATTATTAAAATTTTTAGAAAAATTCAACCATTTAAAAACCTCGACATTTTCAAAAAACTTTAAATTTTAAAGAATCTTAGATTTGAAACAAAAATCAAAATTCTCAAACTCGAATTTTTCAAAAAAAAAATATACAATTAAGTAAAAATTTTGAATAAGTCAAAATTTTAAAAAAAATTCGAAATTTTGAAAAAAAGAAAGTTAAAATTGCAAAAAATTAAAAAGAGATCAAAATTGTGGAAAAACGTCAAAATTAAAAAAAATTTTACACAAGATAAAGAAAATAAAAAGTGGGGTTGGGTGACCCCACTGATTACTAATTATTTTAATTCAGTGCGAACGTTTCTGTAAAAAATTTTTACTTTTCAGTTAGGTCCCCCAACAAATTTTGATATATGGCCCGAGGCACCTTACACTACTATTAACAGTATAATGTACTGTTAAGATTAGAACAGATTGGTAACGTGTGATGGTCACGCTAAACCAATAACCCCTATCCAAAATTGGCAAAGCGCCTAAAACATATTTTCAATATTTCAAAAAATGCAAACCAATAAAATTGGCGTTTCTCGCGCAATAAGCAAACAAACCCAAAAATGAACAATTGCGTTTGTGGCATTCATCTGAAAAATTTACTTTTAATTTGCCCACAATCACACGCATCGCTTAATCAAAGTTCAAAAGAGTCGTAATGTCTGTGTTACGTTTGACCACTTTAACGGAGCGTCACTCCAGCGCATAAAATGTGGGCCCTCGGGATTTCGACGTAAATTCCCACGTCGAGCGATAATTCTACGTGCCGCTTTTTGTCGAGAGAACAAAGTACGCATTCTGCATGTTACTCACTTGTTATAGAGAACGATGTCGGGCCTCCATATGTGATCCGATGGGACGTGCAACATCTCGACGCCGCCATATTCTTTGGGGTCCCACTTGAGCTTGTAATCGTACCAGCTCTGAAACGATACGTCAACGAATGAAATAGGCTTCTAGCTTTCACATTTATAATTCAAGGAGTAACAGATCTTGGAAAAGTTACACGGCGGACGCATAAGTCGTTTTTATGACATTAGCTAATGGTATAAACAATTTTCTAGAGAGAAAAAAAATTGAAATTTATAAACCATGAATATTGATGGCATGCAAAAAAAGTGCTCGTCAAGGTCAACGGAGAATTCTACGCCAAGCCGTAAATACCATATAAAGAAATTCTTTTATATTTTTGCAGTTTTTTAGCTAACGTTTAGCACCCTATTCTGCGAAAAGTCTACACACATGGCAGCCGAAGCAAGTGCGATCTCGGCTAAGTGAAACAGAATTCCAAAAGCGCTAAAGTGAATCCAAATAATAACAGTTAGTGCAAGAATTCACTGACAAAGGATGTAGGACCACAAATCCGAATTCTGCAACTTAACATTGAAGTCATAATCCGAAACAACTCAGCAGAATAGCTATAGGAAACAAGATTGACGTCATTACACTTCAAAAAAACACATATATCGGACGAAGAACAGATCCTTTCTAGAGCAACGGTTCCAGGATGTAAAATTGTTGGAAGCATAGTCTCAAAAACTCATGGCTCTATAATGTATCTCCGTAACGACATCAGCCACTATAAAGTTATTGACATAAACAATAAAGACGGCACAGAAACAATTTTCCTTGAGCTATCTAAGCTAAGAGTAATGTCTATATATAAACCCCCTAACACCCACCGGCCAATCCGCCACTATCAACCCTAAACCACCAAGCGATATGCACAACTGTATGGATCAACTGTCACCATATCAATTAGGGATACGCCTCAAACGACCAAAACGGTGAGATATTGGTGAACTGGAGGGAAGAAAACAATCCTCTATCCTTTCCATGATGCCAAAGACCTACAAACATTCCAGTCAGCAAGATGGAAAACTGAAATGAACCCAGTTCTTTGCATAATAATAACTAGCACCATGAAGATCCCTACTGCCAACTCAAGAAGTGTCCTTTCCGGATTTCTACGCTCCCAACACCAACCAATCCCACTGAACATCGGCATACAAATTCCGTTAATAAGAATAGTGCAGAAACCGCGGTGGAACCTAAGGAAGGCAAACTGGGAAACATACCGAAAAGAGATGAACTCAAACATACATGCGATGTCACCTGAAGTAGACAACTACAGTCTACACTACAAAGTTATTGACATAGGCAATGAATACGACATAAAAACAATTGCCCTTGACATATCTGGGCTAAGAGTAATGTCTATATATAAACCACCTAACACCCACTGGTGGAATCCACTACTGCCAACACTAAACACCAAGTGATATACATCTGAGGTTTAAACTGTCACCATATCAATTGGGGATACGCCTCAAACGACCAAAATGGTGAGATACTGGTGAACTGGGTGGAAGAGAACAAGCTATATTTTGCCCATGATGCTAAGAGAACTAAAAACGTTCCGATCAGCAAAATGAAAACTGAAACGAACCCAGATCTTTGATCATAACAACTGACACCATAAAGATCCCTTCTGCCAACTCAAGAAGACTCCTACTGAACATCGGCATACAAATTCCGCTAATAGGAATAGTGCAGAAGCCTCCTACCTAAAGATGGCTAACGGGGAAGCATACTGAAAAGAGATATACTCAAACATACACGCCATACCACCTGAAGTAGACAACTACAACCGATTTGTCGGGATGATAATTGCAGCGGGAAACGCCACATTTCCCGAGGCTTGCGGAACGAATACACCTCCTTCTGGAACAAGGAGGCAAAACAGCTGCACAAGGAATACCAAAGAATGGGCAACTCAGCCCCGGGAGACAAGATTCTACCACCCATCAACGAAACACGCAGATAAAGGTGGGCCAAAACAACGGAAAATTTGAATTTCACCAAAAGCAGTAGAAAAGTATGGTCCCTTCTAAGAAAGCTGGGAGGTGCTACAGCCACTCTAAACCAGAAAACCGAAATAACACCTGTTCAAGTACCGCTACTTATAAAGAGACGCACAGAAAGCGTACAAACTGATCCTGTCTTTGAAAAAGAAATAAAGAAACAACTCAGAGCCCTTCCCAAACCTTATTTAGTCCTTGAGCATTGAGCACAGTCTTTGGTTACATTTGGTGACAAAAATGAACCCTCTTGTAGAAAAAACTTTGGCTTACTTTGGTAAACAAGATTTTTTACAGAACATATCGAATTGGGTATGTCCGATCTGACAAGATCTAAATTTAACCAATTTTTCCTAGATTCCCAAATTATTAAGACCCTTTCCAAACTCAGAGATAACAAAAATAAAAAATAGAAGACCCTAGCCTATCCCTACCTTTCAGGGAGGGGGAACTAGATATAATAATCAAATCTCTCAAAAACGGGAAGTCGCCTGAATAGATGGCATATTCCTTTAGCTCATTCAACACGCAGGATAGAGAGCACGACAAAACCTATTACAACTTTACAACGAAATGTTACGAAGGGGAAAGAGACCCTCACCAATTTAAGGTAGCGAGAACTATTGGAATCCTTAAACCAGGGAAACCCAAGGACGGTCCAGTGAGTTCCGCCCAATCGCATTGCTAAACATCTGCTACAAGAAGCTCGCGAGACTCCTGTACAACGGAATATATCAAACAATTGACTCTATAACTCCACAACACCAAGCAGGATTTCGAGAAAAACGAAGCTGCTGTAAGCAAGTCCTCACCATAATTTCACTTATAAAAGCAAGCTTCCAAAAGAATATGAAAACCTGAGTGGCATTTATCGACTTGACCAATGTTGTTGTCTGGACGGATGGGCTGTTACACAAAGTAAATCAAACCTTCGCAAGCTCTAAGATCACAACACTAATAGAGAACATGCTTAAAAATCGCTATTTAAGATTACCGTCGGTAAAACCACAAGTAAATCATATACCATAAAAAACGACCTCCCATCGGTCTTGGCTTCCCTCTTATTTAACTTGAACACTAGTGATATATTGGGTTGTTCGGAAAGTAATTTCGTTTTTTTTTTTTTGTGGCAATGAAAGACAGTTTTTGTATAATAAACAAATACTTTATTAAATTATATATTGGCCGTTCTGGTCCAACACCTTTTGCCATCTTTCAGGTAGTAGCATAATTCCACGCTCATAACATTTTTGGCCTTTGCCGGCAAAAAACTGATTGAGGTGATTTTTGACCTCCCCATTTGAGGTGAAGGTTTTACTGTCTACAAAATTTTGGAGTGACCGGAACAAATAATAATCCGATGGTGCCAGGTCTGAAGAATATGGTGGGTGTGGCATTGTATCCCATTCAAGCTGTAAATGCTTTTGGCGAGTGACCAAACTTGTGCGAGGTCTCGCGTTGTCTTGGTGAAACACTACATCTTTCCTGTTGATTAGTTCTGCTCTTTTCTGTTGAAGTGCATCATTCAGTTTGTCCAACTGATGACAGTAGACTTCCGAATTAATCGTTGTGCTATCCGGTAAAAGCTCAAAAAAAAACGATTCCTTTAAAATCCCACCAAACAGACATCATCACCTTTCTTTGGTGAATATCGGCTTTGGAAATGGTTTGAGCCGGTTCATCTTTTTTGCTCCATGACCTCTTGCGTTTGACGTTGTTGTATACAACCCATTTTTCGTCTCCAGTGATGATGCGCTTTAAAAACGGATCATTTTCGTGACGTTTTAAAGCGAATCGCAGATGTCAATGCGGCGACACAGATTTTTCTCTGTGAGAACATGGGGAACCCATACATCGAGCTTCGAGGATAATCCCAGGCCTTTCAGGTGGTCATAAACTGTTGAATTTGATAGATTTAAACTCAATCCGATCTCACGTGTTGTTATTCACCGGTTCGCATCAACTAATGCCTTTACTGCGTCTTTATCAGCTTTAACCGGCCTTCCCGAACGTGGTGTATCTTCGACATCAAAATTGCCAGATCGAAATTTAGCGAACCAGTTCTGGCACTGGCGTACTGTCAACACATCTTCTCCATACACATCTGTCAATTTCTTTCTGGCTTGAACAGCATTTTTACCCTTTCTGTAGTAAAACAGTAAGATATGTCGAAAATGCTGCTTATCGGTCTCCATATTTAAAAGGGCACCAACCAAAAACTACTGCGCAGAATTAATTTGAATTTTTCACACACAAGCCTTGCTATATGAACTCTCAAAGCATGTAAAAATTATACGGCTTAAGTGTGAAGTTAGGTGCAAAAAAATACCATTAAATCCTCCGTCGGGAAAAAACGAAATTACTTTTTTTTTACTTTTTTTTTAGTTGCCAATAAGTCCGTTAATTTTCAGCCACGCCGATGACCTAGCGATAGCAACCTAAAGCAAAACATTCGAAGAAGGAAGGTAAGCAGGCACTTATCAGAGATCTGAAAAGGCTAAAACTATATTGTAGGATCTGTGCCCGAACCCTGGAAAAGCGGAAGTTAGCACATTCCATCTCAATATCAAAATGACAAACATAACCAACGCCCCAAATACTTAGGCGTGACACTTGATAGATCCCTCACATTCAAAAAACGCCTTAAACTATCATAACATAAGCTCATAAAAGGAAATAGCATTATCAGGAAACTGGACAGGGTAAGCTGGGGATCCGATGCAAACACCCTGCGAACTGTGGTGCAATCCCTCGTCTATCTGGTCGCCGAATACTGCTCTCCCGTATCACCCAGGAGCAACATCTAGATGAAGCAATGAGGATAGTGACTGGAACCCTTAAATCTACACCAATCCCGTAGCTGCCAGTACTCACTAACATAGCCGATCTGCGACGCCAACAGCGCGCGAATTGGCCAAAATCAAGAGCCCATCGTCCCCCAGAGATTTACCAATTTAGGAAACATTAAATAACACGCCACATATTAGGCTAAAATCTAGAAAGCCAATCTGGGAAAACAACCACAGCCTCGCCCTAAACCCCAGAAGAATGGAGGGCTCGATGGATATCCTACCACAGAGCGACAGAGAAGGGAAAGGTAGATCCGACCACCACCCTCCAGGAATGAACCTCTTAAGAAAGATCTGGAGCTTTCTCAACCGGATAAGAACTGGCCATGCCGTGACAAAAGCAACCCTTTCCGGGCCCATTGTGCTATCCCCGTGATTGAGGTATCCTTGGTCATCCATTCAGCCACCCTAACCTTGTTGAGAAACTGAGGAACCTCCCTTGGAGGCCACACTAAGCCAGAAGGTCCCCCAGCGTGGATCCCCTCATTGATGCTAGTGACACATCACGTGCTCGACACTCTCATCCTCTGTCTAATCACCCCCTACAACTCGGGTCGCTTATAATTCCCATTCTGTGGAGGTGTTTGTTTAATCGACAGTGACCTGTCCAATCCCTACAAGTTTCCTGAGATTATTTCTTGAAAGTTGTAGGCATAGTTTTGCCCTTTTCCTGCTACGGTATTCTAATGAATGCGTGAGTTTATCGGCATGTTGTTATTGATGCTTATATGGCTTTGTGTTTACGATGAATTTCTTCGTTAAGTAGGAATCTTACGGTTGATCTAGCCAGGGGAAGGGTTGGTTCTGGTCCAACGAATTGTCCCTCTGAATCCTGCCTCGCCATTTTGTCAGTGCGTTCGTTTCCCTCTTTTCCAGAATATCCTTTGATCAATATTAAATCAATTGCATTTTCCTGTGATAGACGTTCTAAAGCTAAGTGGCAGTTCCATACCAGCACTAAGTTTGTTCTTGACATTCCTCAAAGACTTAAGGGCTACCTGGGAACAAGTGGGGAATGATAGATAGTGCCCAATGCGACTGCGGGGCCCCGAAACAGTCGATAGGCCACATCTTACAAGACTGTCCCAAAAAGGAAAATATGAACGAAAAGTTTTTGGAAAGGTTTTGTTGACACGACTTCAGCAGCAATCAACTGGTTGAAGTCGCTGGACATATAACTATGAAAGAAAATACCCATTCTTATATCTATACTTCTAAATTCTGCAATGCCATACGCTAAATGAAAATCCTGCAAATAATGCGATAATTACTGATTTGTGGTTGTGAGAATATTAAAGGAAAACTTTCCCTAAATAATAAATTTCAGATTTTAATTTGCCTAAATTTAATTACGGCGTTGGCTCGAACTAGCTCTATTGTAATTCCAATATTGATTAATAGAATTATAAAACAAACATTTCATGGTAGATAGCTACTATAAATTTTAAACCTATTGGATTTGCGCTCTATCATACTTTGGGCAGACAAATTTTATAGAATGATTTATACTCGCGAATATTAGTTTTCCGAAAAATCCATTTTAATATGGTATAATTTGATACAAGTCTATTTACATGGAAAAGCTATTTTATGTTCCATATAAAGAGGATGAATTATGTCATTCTGGAATTGAAAGCAATAAAATGGCTCACTATATTTAAGAGAAAAATTCTAACGGATGTCCAAACCTTAACCGTTAATAAAACATTTCATCGACTTAGGATCATTGCCAATATCCTCGACAAAAAGTAAAAAATAAACAAAAACTGCTCATACGATGCACTCCGACATAGTAAATCGACGTGTTTGATTCCTTTTATGTACTTCACAAAAATCGCTTTCTGGCGAACGTTTAAAAGTTCAAAGTTGGCAACCATTAGGTTCCACAAAGATCCACTGACATTTCAGCGTTCGGTTGAATAATACATCAAAGCTCACGAAATGTTTATTTGCAACCCGATTTATTCCTAACCGCTTTGCGCTTTGATCGGCAAAAACGATGGAAATACAGCCTAATATGTTAGCCCAATTAAATGTTAATGCACTTAGAGGGTTTAGAAAGGGTCAAGAAGTCAGTTTGTGAAAACGCAATCCAACTATACCATTCGCATGAATTCATCAATGAAAGGAGCCCGGTATGCGTACGCATCCGATATAATTATTTACAAATCAGCAAGGCTTGGCTAAAAGTATGTGGAATACATTTAAAGTTTTGTAAAAGAATATTTTGAAGAATATTTTTTAACAATTGCACTCGCACAAGCATGATGTGGGATACGTTTACAAATCAAACTTAATTAACGGGTCACGTGACCCAAAAATTGAATTTCGCAATCTGGTCAGTGAAATAGTGAAATTTACGATAGATATGGGTTTCCTTGCATTGAAAAAACAATCAGCTTTCCTCCGATATGCGATAAGACGGAAATAAACAATTTTAAACAGAAATTAAAAATTAAAATTTATTCGATTTGGCAATTATAACCGAAATTGAAGAAATTTTTATAAAATAACTATCTATAGATAAATAGGGCAACCACGATTTATGAAAACGTCGCAAAAAGGATTTAGAAAGATTTACGAATCGCAATTACTTTATTACATCTGTCAGTAAGGTGGCAAATTGTGAAAATGGACCAATTTTTTAATTTCTGACGCAAGTCGTTTAATTAAAGCATAAGCTATTTCCAAATGCGATACGGAAAAATTAGAGGAATATCATAGACTACGAATAAGAACATGTCGGCCCCCAGATCACAAATAATATCATCAAAAATCTAGGTTTCGAAGATATATGAAAAGAAAGATTAGCGCCAAATTTAAAATGAATTTGTAAGTAGATTCAAGATAATAGTATACTGATAACGAAGGCTTCCCCGGCCAGAGTTAGTACAGGATATACTTCTTCCGGGATTGAACCCTGTCAAAGAACTAAAGTGTTCGAGGTTTCGCCCACCATCGTAGGGGGCTTCTTCAGGAACAAAGAAAAGAAACAATAAATAAAAAAATATATATAAAGAAATATGCAAAAATGAAAGAATGAAAGAGCCAATTTCAAAACATCAGGGCACGGTAACTCAGTACCAGAGGCGAAACTCTTCTGAATTGAAAATTGGTACAAAGGATAACAAAGTTTAGACAGAAGAGCACGGTAACTCAGTATGTTCACCATACCAGAAGCGAAACTCTTTTGAGAAAGAGAAGAGTTTTGCCTCTGGTATGGTGGACATACTGAGTTACCGAGCTCTGATGTTTTGAAATTGGCCCCATTTTTCATTTTTATATATTTCCTTGTATTTTGTTTCTTTGTTCCTGAAGAAGCCCCCTACGATGGTGGGCGAAACGTCGAACACTTTTAGTAGTTCTTTGACACGGTCCAATCCCGGAAGAAGTATGTCCTGTAATAGTATACTGTTTAATTATTTTATTAGCTGATACATGCGTCTTCTTTTGCGTAAAAGAAGGAGAAGGATTATTAGGTTACCTTTAAAAAACTAGGATTTTTTTTGAAGAATTCAATTTTAATTGTTCGACCTATTTTGAGAATTTCAACGTGTTAGAATATCCACTTTTTTCAAAATATCGACCTTTTTTCGTTCGACTCCCAAAAATTCAACCTTTTCTCGAAATGTGGACTTAATTTGAAAAATGTCAACTTTTCTAGAAATTTTCACCTCCTGAAAATTCCAAGTTCTTTAAAATTGTGGCTTTTTTGTATACAATAAATTTTAATTTTGTTTTGGAAACCGTTTACTTCTCTTGATAATTTTTGTCTTTATTAAAAGTCTCTTTTTTGAAAATTTCAATAATTTGGAAAATTTTAATTTTTAAAATTTCAACTATTTCCAAACTGTTCTTTTTAAAATTTCAGTTTTTTAAATACTTCGACTTTATCTCGAAGTTTTGAATCCGGACTTTGTTCAAATTTTTGAACTATTTTTAAGAATACTGACCTTTTTTTTCGAAAATTTCTCCTGCTATTCAGAATGCATAACTTATTTTTTTAATTTGGCTCAAACTTCATTTTTCTGCCTTTCTGACTGCTTTTAAATTCGATTTTTTCATCACATTTCAGTTTTTCTGCGAATTTAAATAATTTTTTAAAAGTTTCGATTTTTGAAAATATTGACACATTTCAAATCATTTGGTTTTTAAAATTCGTCATTTTTTTTCTAAATCTCGACATTTCATCTGAAAATGAATACTTATTAAAAAATATGACTTTTCAAATTTCATTAAAAATCTTAACTTTTTTTAACATTTCAACTTTTTTAACATTACGACTTTTTATCTTGAAAATTGCGACTTTCAAATTTTCTATTTTTCTTTTTACTTTTTTAAATCTTTCCTTGTAAATTCTAACCCATTTACAATTTCGTCTGTTTTTTTAATTTTAATTTATTTTGCATTTTGAAATTTTAACCCAAAATTTTTGATCTTTATTCAAAATGTCGACTTTTTTTTCAAAAGCTCGATTTTTTTATAAATTTGAATTATGTTAAAATATGTTTATTCGAAAATCTCGATCTTTTTTTTGTAACCACTTTTTTAAACTTAATGGTGGACTCTTATTGGTCGGAAACATTATGTTTATTAATTTTTTTTAACATTTTTGCGACCCAGTTTGGAAATATTTAAATTTTTATTGTTTGTTGACAATATTCTTAAACATTTTTTGAAATATGACTACGTGGTATCTAAATTTATTTTAAAGTCACCTCATGACAGTTGACAAAAATAGGTTAGTTTAATTTACATAGAATGGGAAAAAATGAAAAATAGAAGACCAAAATTATGCATGAAAAAAATTTTTGTTTTTTTGATCAATTATAAAAATATAAGCAAAAAGGTTGTAGCACTGGACATTGATGTTTTGCTCTCATTTGAGCTCATCAGCAGCGCAAGGGAACAATAAGGAAGAAGTACAAAAAAAAACAAAAAATTCAAATATATAAAAAAAAAATTATATATTTCCAAACTGGGTAGCAGAAATGTTAAATAAAATTTATAAACATAATGTTTCCGCCCAATAAGAGTCCACCATTAAGTTTAAACTTATTTTAAACTTCCATCTTTGTTTAAACCTAATTATTTCAGGACCTTTTGACTTTGATTTAGATTTCAATTTGAAAATTGGCATTTTAAAAAAGAGTGTTTTTCAAATTTAAACGTAAAAGTTACAATAAGTCGACCTTTAGAAAATCTAAACTAGAATTTTGAAAAAAAGCACAATACGAGATTTTGGCTTTACTTTACAAATTATGATGTTTAAATCAAAAATGTGTAGGGACCGATTTAAGGGGGTGCAACATGTGCAATTATATAGGGGTCCGCACAAACAATTAATGCCCTTTTTTTCTAGTCATCAAAAATATTGTAAACACGTTGAGAGAGAGAGAGAGAGAGAGAGAGAGAGAGAGAGAGAGAGAGAGAGAGAGAGAGATAGAGAGATAGAGAGAGAGAGAGAGAGAGAGAGAGAGAGAGAGAGAGAGAGATAGAGAGATAGAGAGAGAGAGAGAGAGAGAGAGAGAGAGAGAGAAATGTAGAGAAACATTTTTTTTAGATATTTTGACGTTTCTTGGCAGTATTTCAGCATCATTTCCAAAAATTTTTGGTTTAAACCCCTACATTTCAACTTCAATTTAGGAATTTTAACTTTAAATAAAGAATTTCAACTTGAAACTCGAAATTTTGGGAATATTTTTTCATTAATAATTTTTCTACTTATTCTTCTTGTTTTATCTGGGATTTTCAGGTAAATACCAAATTTTTACCTGTAAAGCTGCCATTTTTAGGGAAGTAGTTAGAAAATTCAGATTTACCTTTGTTTCTCTGAGAAAAAGTTCAAATTTTTAAAAACAATTTTACAGTCTTGCGATTAAAATTTTTTCAAAAAAATTTGATTCATAAGAGAAGTTGTCAACTTTGGAAATCTAAAAAAAATCTAAAAATTTAAAGGCCGAAATTTTGAATAAAAAAATCGAAAATTCGAAGTTTCGTTTCTCAGAATTTAAACACATAAATTAGATATTTCTTTGAACTTGTTTCTATTTGTTTTCAGTTTTAGAATTTTGACGTTTTCCTTTAACTTTTAAGAAATAAGAAATGAAAGCACATTTTAACTTAAATGACGATGAGATTCTTGGCTTTTCGATTTTAGAGTCCAAATTAAAAAAAATCGTTAGAAAGCCCCACACCAAATTTAAAACTGGGAAGACGTCAACATTTTTGAAAAAATCCTAAACATTTTTAAAAATAACCTCGGTTTTTTGTTAGAATTTCGTCTCTCTTTCTCTCTCTCTCTCTCTCTCTCTCTCTCTCTCTCTCTCACTCTCTCTCTCTCTCTCTCTCTCTCTCTCTCTCTCTCCCTCTCTCTCTCACTCTCTCTCTCTCTCTCCCTCTCTCTCTCCCTCTCTCTCTCCCCCTCTCTTTCTCTCTCTCTCACTCTTCTCGAACCTTAGATTTTGATCTTTAAATTTGAAAGTCGAAATTTTCATCTGCTTCTGAAACTTTAGAAAATATTCAGAGTTAAAAAAAAAAATTGTAATTCAGGTAAATTAAAAATTTGATATTTTAACAGGAAATTTTAAAAAAAAATTTGAAAATTCAAAGAAATTTACTCAAATTTTTGATTTTATGAAGAAACTTATAAATAAAGTTTGAAATTTCGAGAAAAAACTTCAAAATGTCTAACAAAGCGTTCCTCCACATTTCGATTTAAACATCAGCCATGCCAAATTAAAGCCACAATTTCGAGTTAAAAACCTTAATTTAGGAGTTTATATTTAAAAAAAAACTCTCAACAAGGCACTGACCACAAAAATTTTGATAAATTCGTATAAAGACAGATTTATTAACGACGTCAACTCTCAACGCGAACAGGCAACTTTAAATACAATCGCATATATTATACATAGCTTACATTTTGTGCTGTTTTTAATGTCCATTTTAACCACCTTAGAGGTTGAATTTTGAAAAATCCTCTCTTGGTGCTCGCGTACGTATTACGGCGAACATCTAGACCTACGGATTTAGAATCTACGCTGCCTATCATTCAGTGCTTAAAGATTTGTAAATTAAATGTTATTTAATCTGGGGTGAGTTAGATCATGTCGCGTTTGTTTGACATTTGAAAACAATTATATTGAACACTCACCTGTTCGACCCATAAATTCGTTGTCATGATTTGATTTTTGAGATTCTGAAACAAATATGATACATATTAAAACCAAAATAAATTCAAAAATAGGACTAACTTAAGAATGGGAAACTGTCTAAACCAGAGACTAGTCTAAACAAGAGAACATTATGTTAAACAAGCGTTTCCACGCCGTGTATCGTAAGTCCTCAAGCGCAATATAGGGAATCAGCCTTTTATCTTTTATTTCTTTGTTTTCGGTCGCCTTTAATGTGTAGCAGTGGGTTAAAGCCTATAAAAACGGACTGACTTTAACACCGCAGTTCAAAAAGGGATAAACCGACTTTTGCAAGTTGAAGAAGACGTAAATCGGGTGTTTACAACTTATGGACCCTAAATTCTTCCTCAAGTTGCGATTTACATTTGCTGCGTTTCGAATCTGTCTGTATGTAGGTTGGGGCAGTAATCCCTTTAATTCACTGATTTGAATAGGTTGAACGGGATTTCTCTACCTCACTTCCGAGGTTTTGCGTTATATCCCACCGGACTCGTACAGAATATATTATGTGCTAAAAAGTGAATTATGTATACGTATAATTGTGTTTTCTTATGTAAAAAAAATAAAAGCTTTATTTAATGTAATCTAAAATAACAACGATCACTTTATTCAATTCGAAGGACGACACTAAATTATACATGTGTGCGAATACACTTAATCCTGAATGTTTGGAAAATAATTAGCATTTTTTTTAATGCTTGTGACAATTTAAAATATAAAGGTATTATTTCTTTAGGAATTAGTTAGTGCCAAGAAACTAGTACATCTGGTATATACGATGTAGCCAAGGTTAGAAAGGTCACTAGTAGTGAGATAAATGTTATTCTTGTATTAAGGGTAGCACCATTGCAACAGCTGTTAAATATCAGCGGCTCGTACAAGCTCCCTAAGTGTGCCATTCGTTTGAATTATATTAAACTTAACAAATAATGTCAATTAAATGTTCTGTAATAAAACAATACAACGCGCTAAAAGTTGAAAATATTTACAAGCTACAGATATACACCGATTTCAGCGTTCCTTGACCTCTTCAGTATGCTAAGGTGCCTGTAAACATTCCTAAGTTATAATTATTAGACAACCCAGCTAGTAGTACATAATAATTAATAAAACGATTAAGATTGCTGGTCAAACTAAAAACACACACCCTCGAGTCATATAGATTTTGACTCGTAGATTACGAATCTGAAAACCAAATGGAGCTCCCACTTCTGGTTTGGAAGATTTTGAAATTACGAAAAAAGTTTCCCCTTCTTCCAAAACTTGTAAAAATGTCCATTTTTCGAAAGTGAGTTTATAGCATTTTTATAGCGTTTTCGGGTTGTCGAACCGGAATCTGAAAACCAAAAACTATCCGGTTAAAAGATTCAAGCCTCTAAACTTTCGAAATTTTCAAATTTTCACCAAATTTCCTAAGCTCGAAATTCAAAAGTCATGCTTGAGGATTTGAAAATACCTTATTATGAAGACTATTACCCGCAGGTTCCGAATCTGAAAACCAAATTGAGCTACGACTTTTGGTTTGAAGGATATGAGAGTTTGAAGTTACGAAGAAAGTTCAAAGGGCCCCCCCTGCTTCCAAAACACGCAAAAATGTCCATTTTTTTGAAAGTAGGTTTATAGCATTATTATAAAGACCGTGGGACGTAGAATCGGAATCTGAAAACCAAATTGGGCTATACCTATCCGTTTACGAGATACGAGCACCTAAAGTTTCGAAATTTTCAAATTTTTACCAAATTCACCAAATTTCCCAAGGTCGAAATTCAAAATTCGTTACTTAAGATTTGAAAGTACCCTATCATATGGATTTTGACCCGTTGATTCCGAATTTAAAAACCAAATTTGGCTACAACTTTTGGTTTGGTTTGGAAGATATGAGAATTGAAATTATGAAAAAAGTTCAAAACATGCAAAAATTCCCATTTTTGAAAAGTAAGTTTATAGCATTTTCAAAGAGTTCTCGGGACGTAAAATCGGAATCTAAAAGCCAAATTGGGCTCTGATAGGGATGGATGCACAAGATTTTTAAAACATCGATACTGCATTCAATTGATGTATCGAAAAAGATATATCCATATGTTTCGATACATCGCTAAATTTATTCGATATTCGATCATATAAATCCAATGTCATACAGCAAAACTTCTCAACCAGCTAGACGAGCCTCTCTTAATTTCGCCTTTTTTAATTCCTATTTTTTTAAACAAATTTTACTTATTTAAAATTTACTTTTTTTAAAGTATTGACATTTTCAAAATTCGACATTTAACAAAAAACTTCTTCTATTTAAAACTTCGATTTTTTTATGAAACTTCGAAAGTTGCAACAATTTCAGTTTCAAAGTTTTAATTTTATTTAACAAAGTCGAGTTTTTGAAAGATCGAAATTTTTTACGATTTTATGTGAGAATTAAAACCAAAATTTGCATTTTTTTTAAAGATTTTTGATTTTTTCCCAAATTTCGATGTTTTCAGAATTTTTTTCTTTTATAAAATGTCGTGTCTTTGATTATTGAAAAGTTCGGTCTCTTCGAAAATTTCGATCTTTTTAAAAAATTCTAAAATTTCAGATTTTTGAATTTTTTCGAAATTTTCGATTTTTTTGAAAATCTCAACCTTATTTAAAATTTTTTATTTTTTCTTATATTTTGATGTTTTTCAAAATTTTTACTTTTATGAAATGTCGACTTTTGATTATTGAAAAAGTCTATCTCTTCGAAAATTTCGACCTTTTTAGAAAATTCTGAAATTTCAGAATTTTTAATTTTGTCGAAAATATCGATTTTTTTTTTAAAATCCCAACTTTATCGATAATTTCGACATTTTTTTTTCAAATTTGTGATTGCTTTTTTCAATTTCCAACTTTAATCAAAGTTTCAAATTTCTTCGGAAATCCTGACTTTTCAATATTCCATTTTTTTTCAACTTTAAATAAATGTCAATTTTTTTGGCACATTTTGGTTTTTTCAAACTTTGCTACGATTTTTTTTAAAACTTGCTACTCTTTTTTGAAAACCTTTATTCTTTTTAAAATGTTATATGATTATATTAGTGGCGGCTGGTGACTTTTTGACAGGGGCTGCGCAGACGCAAAAATATTAATAGTTAAGAGTTTAGGTGAATCCAGTGTCATAGCAAGATATTAAATTTAAGAGAAACAAAAGTGACACAAAAGGTGTGATATTTAATAGTATTTTTACGAATTAAATTTAATTACCATCTTATAATCTCCATTTCATGAAAACTGCATTTGAAAATAAAATATCTAATTAAACTCTACAAAAACAAAACAAAACTATTTTTTAAAACAAAATCCGCTCTACGATCTTTTAAAGAAATAACGTCTTCATTACTTTCTCATCAAAATTGTTTAAATCTGCTATCTCTTTGTGAATAGCGGTACTATTGGCAGTTAGGCCAGTTAGATTAACAATCGCAATCAGATCAGCCGGGACCTACGCATTTAGCATCATAAACGTAAATACACACTCCAAACTCTGACTCGTACTCACCATTTGGCAATATCGCACATGCGCGGAGCGGCGTACCCCGGGCTAGCTTTAATGTGGTGTTCTGTAGTTTATTTCTCCGCATCCCGTGAACACCGTAGATAGGCATCGCACGGCACCCTCGCTAGGTACATATTTCTGCGCGCACCAACTTATTTAAATTTACTTGTAATATTTAATATGTATAACGGAATCAAACGTTAATGTATTTTACTCCAAGTCATTCACAAGTATTATTAGTTAATAGGTATGTCATTATTTTGTGTTTAAAAATGTGATAAATCCAAGTCTTTTACATTAAACAAAAAAGAATAGATCGCTCATTTCACGAGGAGCGCGCGCTCTTGCGCTCTTTAAGACCAGCCGCCACTGGATTATATTAAAATTTCAAAATTTTGACTTTTGCTTTCAAATTTTCGTACTTTTTACCGAAATTTTAACTTCTTTTTGAAAATGCCTTTTAAACTTTTTTTTTAATTTAAGTATTTTTCTAAATTGTGACTTTTACGAAAATTTGAAACTTTCTTCAAAATATTTTTTAAAACATATTTAATTTTGAATATTTTTGATATTTCCCCCATTTATTAAATTTTTTAGTTTCTTTTGAAAATTTTGACTTCTTTCGAAAATCGCTTTATGTTAATTTTTTGACCTTTTTTCAATATTTTGATTATTTCAATTTGTACAAATTTTTTTCATAATTTTGACTGATTTTTTTTGAAAATTTTAACGTTTTATGAAAATGTTTAGTTTCTCAAAATTTTCTTTAAAATTTCTTTTTTTTTCAAATTCTTACTTTTTTGGAGAGTTTGCGACATTTTTTAAAAATTCATCCATTTTCAAAATGTCGAAAATTTTTCTGTTTTTTGTTTTTCAAAAATTTTGATTTTTTTTTTAATTTGCGTAGTTCTTAGACTAAATATTTCGAAAAATTTTTGTTTATTTTTTCAAAATTTCAGTTTTTCAAAAAGTTGAACTGTTCGATACATCGAGGAAGAAAAATCGAAATTTTTAGTAAATTGTAGTGGGCAAAATTCAGAAAAAAAGCCAAAATTTTCGGAAATGTCAAAAGTTTGAAAGAGGCGAAATTTTTAAAGTAATATTTCGGAAAATGTTTGTTTATTTTTGCAAAATTTCACTTTTTTTTGACATGTTGCAATATTTTTTAAATAAAATGCTCTAAAAAGTTGACACTTCAAAATAAGTTGAAATTTATAAAAAAAATCGAAAATTTTAAAAAGCAGTGAAGACATCAAGAAAGAAATTTTGCAAAACAGTTCAAAATGTCAAAAAAAAAGTCGGCATTTTAAGAAAATGTCGCTATTTAAACACCGTGAAATTTTGGAAATTTTAAAGAAATTTTCAAAAAAATCCAAAGTGTTCAAAAAAAGGTAAAAATTTTTGGAAAAGGCAAAATTAAAAAAAAAGTTTAATTTTAAAAAAGTCGAAATTTTAAATAGATGAAAATTGTTTTAAAAAATTTTTTAAAGCGAAAGTTTTAAAAAAGTTGAAATTTTGATAAAAAATTCAACATTCGGAAATAAAATCGAAATTATAATCAAGTTTATTAAAAAAACTCGACATTTTGATTTTTCCAGAGAAGTTGAAACTTCAGAAATTTTAAATTAAAATAAATTGAAATGTTTAAGAAGTCAAATTTTTCAAAAAGTTGAACTGTTCGATACATCGAATAACAGTAAAAAAATCGAAATTTTTAGTAAATTGCAGTGGGCAAAATTCATAAATAGGCCGAAATTTTCGGAAATGTCAAAAGTTTGAAAGAGGCGAAATTTTTAAAGTAATATTTCGGAAAATTTTTATTTATTTTTGCAAAATTTCACTTTCTTTTTGACAAGTTGCAATATTTTTTAAATAAAAAGCTGTAAAAGGATGACACTTCGAAATAAGTTGAAATTTATTAAAAAAATCGAAAATTTGAAAAAGCAGCGAAGGTATCAAGAAAGAAATTTTGCAAAATAGTTCAAAATGTCAAAAAAAAGTAGGCATTTTAAGAAAATGTCGCTATTTAACGTGAAATTTTGGAAATTTTAAAGAAATTTTCAAAAAAATCCAAAGTTTTCAAAGAAAGGTAAAAATTTTTGGAAAAGGCGAAATTAAAAAAAAAGTTTAATTTTAAAAAAGTCGAAATTTTAAATAGTTGAAAATTGTGTTAAAAAATTTTTTAAAGCGAAAGTTTTAAAAAAGTCGCAATTTTGATAAAAAATTCAAAATTAGGAAATAAAATCGAAATTACAGAAAAATTCATTAAAAAACCTCGACATTTTGATTTTTCCAGAGAAGTTGAAATCTCAGAAATTTTAAATTAAAAAAATTAAAATGTTTAAAAAGTCAACATTTTCAAAAAGTTGAACTGTTCGATACGTTGAATAGCAGTAAAAAAAATCGAAATTTTTAGCAAATTGAAGTGGGCAAAATTCAGAAAAAAGCCGAAATTTTCGGAAATGTCAAAAGTTTTGAAAGAGGCGACTTTTTTAAAGTCAAAATTTTAAAAGTCGAAATGTTAAAAGTGGAAATTTTGAAAATCCGACATTTGAAAAAAGTCGAAATTTCAGAAGACGAGTAAATTGAAAAAGGCAGAAATTTTTACAAAGCTTTATTTAAAAAATCGATTTATTTAAACAAATTAAATAAAGTAGCGGCTGTAAAATAGTGACTGGGATCGATTGACATATCAGCTGGTCCCTAAATAAATTTTAACCGTCGAAAACGTAAGATTTTTTGAACTTACTTCACCAATCGGTACATCGAAAAAATATATCGATATCGTCGATACATCGGAACGAAAGTATCGATACAAAAGTATCGAACGTCGAAACGAAACTATCGATGTTTTTGATACATTGATGATTTTGATACATCGATGTATCGTGTGCATCCCTAGGCTATGATTATACGTTTACGAGATACAAGCCTTTAAAGTTTCGAAATATTTAAATTTTCACCAAATTTCCTAAAATCGAAATTCAAAAGTCATTACTTAGAATTTGAAAGTATCCTATTATATAGATTTTGACCAGTAGATTCCGAATCTGAAAACCAAATTGAGCTACGACTCTTGGTTTGGAAGATGTGAGAGTTTAAAGTAACGAAAAATTTTCATTTTTCGAAAGTGAGTTTACAGCATTTTTCTCGAAAAAGGAGATTTTTAAAATACCAGTTAATATGAAAGATGCATCTGCAATATGTGCACCCTATAATTTTCTTATGAGTGTAGCCGACCTTCTGCACTTATGCATTCTCCGCCCTTGCTATTAAGTTATCGTGCTCTTCTTTACTGCTGCATCCCTCCATCTCCTTTTTGTGCCTCTTTTGCTTTAGAAGGATTTCACATTTAACAAAAGTAGTGTACCAAGGGGGAATCTAGGACACAAAAAGGCGGAAAATTCAAAAGCTGATGCATGCGCAATAGACTCCAGGCAATATATTTCCGGGGTCATAGAACTTTAAGGAAACAGGATACTTTTAAGGTTATATGATAGCCAAAGCATTTTTTCATAAACAATTTCGAAAATAAAGCTAACATTCCTAAAAATTGTGATTTAAACCCTTATTTCTTTCAATCGTTTGTTTAGTAGTGTACCAAGAGGGATTCTGAGACACAAAAAAGCGGGAAATTCAAAATCTGACGCATCCGCAATAGACTCCAGGTAATATGATATTTCCAAGGTCATAGAACTTTAAGGAAACAGGATACTTTCAAGCTTATATGATAGCCAAAGCATTTTTTCATAAACAATTTGGAAAATAAAGCCAAAATTTCTAAAAATTCAATTTAAACCTTTATTTCTTTCAGTCGTTTGTTTAAAACTTAAAATTTTAAGAAATTTTGGCTTTTGTTTTCAAAATTGCTATCATATAACCTTGAAAGTATCCTGTTTCCTTAGAGTTCTATGACCCCGGAAACATCATATTACCTGGAGCCTATTGCGCATGCGTCAGATTTTGAATTTCCCGCCTTTTTGTGTCCCAGAATCCCCCTCGGTACACTATTAAAAGAGTTACCTACTGAGTTAGGATGCTATTAAATTTCGTTTTTCTGTTCTTCCCGAAGAAATTCCTCACGGTAGCAGACGAAAAGTCAAACACCTTTCCTGCTCAATATCAAAAAACCTAATTATTTTACCTTTAAAAAGTAATTCAACATTTGTAATAAGTATATAAACCCATATTAAAATCCTCATTTAAAACGATACTTTGATATCGAAGCCGACAAAGCTTAGTGAGGGAAAATCTGGGACAATTTCGCTAGAGCAGATACAAGTTAATTTTCTTTGTCAACTAATCAAATACATGAGTTCCACCGAGTGCTTTATATTGTTCTTTTGTCTATTTTACTGTAAAGCAACGAAGTCCTAAAGCAATTTCCGCAAGATATGTCGTCACGTTCAACTTGTAATCTGCTGCAAAACCATTTGCCATATCACGGCTGAGAAACAATAGAGACTTGGAGATCAAAATCTGTTTTGCACTCATGCATGTATTCTGAGATTTATTCGAGATTGTTCCACTAAGTACGTACGATGCTATGTTTGCATTAGCAAAGCCAGTGATACATACTTATGCAAATAACATTTTCAACTCAAACAAATAATCTTAAAGTCGAGAGAGAAGTCTAATTTCAAAATTAATTACAACTTAAAAGCTTGCAATTCTGAATAATTCTGAAGAAAAGTGACCTCTTCCTTAAATATATTTTGTAAAGTAAATAATATAAATGGATTCTTTATTTTTTTCGTGCTGGAAAGCCTTTATTCTTTTCAATGTATTTAAAAAGGTATAAAAATGATGTTTATTCATCACTTCAGAAACAAATTCAAAAATCGAATCCCGGAAATAAATAGAACTCACTTAAGTACACAATAATAAGATAAACACTCTTTTGTTGGCAGAAAATTGCGGGAATGGGAATTTGGCTCGCTCCTGTCTAAAGAATTGTGTTAGCAAAGAAAATCGATCTTCTTGCAACTTTATGTCCAACGACTTTTCTTCACTCCGTTAATAAATAATGATACAAAGTGGATTAACTGTCAGTTTGCTCGTAACATCTCCAACTAATAAACGAGATTGTTCCCAAACATAAGTTTACTTCATAAAAGTTGAAATTCAGCAACTGCACGAATGTTGTAATAAATCGTTTGTCCAGTCCCTCTACATTTACCTCACTTTAGTTCGCGATATGATATATGCCCTGGAAAACGTGGCTCAATCAAGCTTCGTCTACCAATCTTCCACAAGATTTACAAATCTTTTTTTTATGAAATATCTTTAGATAGCATCCAACTTGGTTTAACTCGAATACTACGAGAAACTGAAAGTCATTTCCACTACTGAAACATTTAACAAAATTAATGATGCATTTTCTCACAGACAGGCAGGGTACCAGTTAGGCTACATAATACAAAAGCATAAACTTTGAATAAGTCAACGAAACTAAAGTCAAAATGAATTATCAACGTTATAACACGTGTTTCCTAAAGTTTCACGTGAAGAGGACAATAAAGTTGGGATTATGTAACCTGCCTCAAACACGAGTAGACCTCTTTTCTGCCGTCGCTTGTGCCCTCGTCACCCTGACCCAATTGCCCGATTTGCCCACATCTGACATCGCACGATCAGCCTTTCAATTCGAGCAGGAATGTCGGGCAAAGAGGGCTCGATAGAGTTTGATGTCGGCGAGAGGAGACATCTGCCTTCTGCTGTCGAGTGCGGACCCATCCAACGCGTTTATCTGCAGGACGTGAGTCCTTTTCACTAATAAATGTGCCGTAAGTTAGGCTTGTAAACAAGGCGGAGATGGCGTTTCATTTCGTTCCCCCATTTCGCAAATAAACTAGTGGAGTTCTGGGGAGAAAATGATATTCCAGTTCTCAGAGACAGATACAGCCGGTTCTGAATTATAATGGAGTTATTTTGTGCGGACGCAGCTCATATATCTGTTTTAGTTGTGGCTGCTGATATGTTGTTATTAAAACTTTTGGCAACCGCATATACATCATGCCGGCGTCCCTCATTTTAAATATATTATATTGTCTCTTCCAAAATTAAGAAGCTCAAAGCCTTACACTAATTTACAAAGAAATCTGATTTTAGTGTCATCAGTTTTCCGAAAGAAGTTTAATAAAAGTAAACACTTCAATTTTGAAATGAAAAAGTCAAAATTACGAGAGTGAAACCCAAATTTTTAAATCTATCAAAGGTTTAAGTTGAAATTTCAAAGTTGTTTCTTCTAGAAGAAAAATCTTCAGATATGAAGTCCGAATTAAACTTTAATTCAAATTACAAATGGCAATTATTGTTTCAAAAAAATTGATACGAACGTTAAGGAAAAAAAGGATTTCAATTTATAGTGTCATTATTTTCAGAAATTAGTCAAAATATTGAGATTAAGAAATGACCAAAAAAATCAGTTGGTCAAATTTGAAAAAATTAGTCGCAATTTCGACATATTTCGCAAACAAACACAAAAAACTTGAAGCTTCAAATTTAAAGAACATTCTAATAAAGCAGTAAAAAAAACAATTTCGAAAAGTTAAAATTTCGCGAAAAAAATTAGGCAGTCTACGAACTACTGTCAGAAGTAAAAATTCCTTAAATGTACGACAAATGATCAATTAAATGTAATTAAACAATTAAACGTGCTTAAAATTGAAAATATGTACAACCGCAACCATAGACTAGTTTCGGCTTAATGTATTTTAAATTCGTACTCTTGTGAACGGTTGTGTGGCTCAGTGGCTGCAGTTTCATAGGTCTGATAAGTTGCGGGTTCAAATCCCGCTAACATCAACGCGTTTTTTAATTCCATTAGACGTCCTACTCATAGCTACATAGTACTCTTTAACATTAGAGCCTGTCGTTAGTTCAAACTAGCGTAATGGTAACGCGAAAAATTTTCCCCTTTCCTAAAATCGTCCAGCGTGCTTAAAAAGGTTTTGACTTCAAAAATCGATACACGATAAAGAATGTAATAAGTGGGATCGAGTGACATCAGGTAGTTTCTAAATAAAAAAATTCAGAGAAAATACAAGAGCAAAGTGAATTTCTAGTTAGAAAATCCTGCATTAAAGAAATAATTAATAAAATTGATAAAAACAGTAGAGTACGTTAGTAATGCAGAATGGTCACGCGTTATGGTAACACGAAGTTTACCCCCTATGCATGCATTACGGGTTGCGCAACTTGCATCATTACGCAACCCGAAATTCACGCATTTATCCGAACGCTTGAGCTCGGCATACTAATATGTGTGGCACAAGTTGGTACAGCCTGGTACAGCCAGTGCTCGGCGATTCACAATTCAGGGTGCGCATTTTGATGATGTAACTTATCAATTATATTCAATTTATTTAGTTACTAGTTGTTACCCGCAACTTCGTTCGCGGAAATAAATGAATAATTGGCTCTGATAAAAATGTATCTATGCTTTCTGGATAAAATAATTGTTTTGAAGTATCTGAAGTTGTGTTGAAGGATATTTCGTGTCTAGGGTTTCAAGGAACTCAGTGGCGTATCTAGGTCCTTGTGCAAGAAAATGTTGGGCTCCTCTATATAAAATATCTGATCTTTTGCACGGATATTGCTAGGAATTTTGGTTCTTTGAGCTTTCTTTTTTTTTAAATGCTGAATTTATTGGAAAAATTGGATGCTTTTTCCATATTTCCATATAATCTCAAAATTTTAACTTCTTTTCAGAATGTGGACTTTTAATACTTTCAACTTTTTTGAGAATGTTGATCTTTTAGAAACTTTTGGTTTAGATTGCTGGCTGTACATTATTATGGTTTTCCGTTCACTTTCAGAAATTGAGATGTATAGATAGTTGAAAGTTTGACGAAGTTAAAATGTCTAAGTTTTGTACTTTTCCTAATTTTGGTTCTTTGAGCTTTCTTTTTTTTTAAAAAAATGCTGAATTTATTGGAAGAATTGGATGCTTTTTCCATATTTCAATATAATCTCAAAATTTTGACTTCTTTTTAGAATGTGGACTTTTTAATACTGTAACGCAATGTAAATAGTTAGAATAGAATTGTAGAATTTAGTAAATAAAAAAAGTTTCTAGAAGGTTCTGATAAGGGGAAAGCGACCGCGATAACGAAACAAAGGGCAGATAAGCGTTCCAGAAATTTCGGCAAACGATAAGCCTTATCTGCCGAAAATTCTAGAAGCCGCGGGCCAAAACAATAAAAAGGCGGTCAGCTTTCCCTCGAGTCAGTTAGTCAGAATCAGTGTAATTATTGAGTTAGTAGAAGTGAGTTAATTGTCAATTGTGGTGATCAAAGTTGAGTTCAGTAATAAAGTGGGAATAATCCATCACGTGTATCAATTCGAACCGATAACGCACGTAACAATACTTTCAACTTTTTTGAGAATGTCGATCTTTTACAAACTTTTGTTTTGAAAATTTCCGCTTTTTTGAAATTTAAGATTTTTTTTAATTTCGGTTTTTAAGCTAAGCTACTTTTCTGATAATTTCAACATTTTTTTTCAAAAAAAAATTTTTTTTCATTTAAATATCCGGTTTTTTAAAAGTTAACTTATCAAAATTTTACCTTTTTCCCAGAATTCTACCTTTTCCTTTACGTTTTATTTTTATTTTTTTTAAATTTTGGGATCATTTTTTTTTGGAAATCTAGAATTTTTTCAAAATTTCAACTTTTTTTGAAAATTTCGGCTGTTTATAATTTTGCCATTTTTTACTTTAAATTCCTTTCTTGAATTGGAAATTTTTTGCAAACTGTCAATATTCTCGACTTTCTTCAACATTTCCACGTTGTTTCAAATTTCGATTTTTTAAAAATGTCTATACTTTTCCAAAAATTATTAATTTGTTTCAAAATTTAGTCTTTTTAAAATGTTGGCAGTTTCAAAATTCCTTTATTTGCAAATCTCAATGTTCCTTCTAAATATCACCTTTTTTAAATTTGGTTTTAAAAGTTTCTAATTTTTCTAAATTTAATTTTAATTTTACAATTTACAATTCATTTCAAAATTTAAAATTTCTGAGATTTTTGCCTTTTTGAAAATTTCAACTTTTGGAAAGTGTTAACTTCTTAAAAAGTTTTAATTTTTCTTTGAAAATTTCGATTTTTATTTAAATTTCTACCTTTTACAAAATTAAGATTTTTTTCGATTTCGGTTTTTTTTTATCTCGAACTTTTTAATAATGTTGCAATTTTTTAAAGAGTTCTTTGTGTGTTTGTTTAAAAGTACTGAGGTTAAACTTTTTTCAAAAAAATTTTGACTTTTTTAAAAATTTTAATTTTTTTCAGAAGTTTCTAAATTTTCAATTCCAACTTTTTTTCAAGTTTTAGAATTTTTTTCATTTTCCACTTCGTCATTTTCTTTTACTTAGCATCTCCAACGCTTAAAAAATGTTTGAAAATTTCGCCTTTTTCCAAAATTTTTAGAAAACAATGTAAAAATTTATTAATTTGTATTAAACTAAATTTTTTTAAACTTTCAACTTTAAAGTGACAATTTAAACTCGAAATTTCAAAAAAAAAATAAAATTTCCCGAGATAATTTTAAAATAAAATTAAAACTCTTACAGCGCAAATTTTCAATTTAATTGAAAATTTTTGGAGAAAAGATAAAGATTGGGATAAAAAAAGTTTGGAAAATAATGCTAATATTTTCTCAAAATGTTGAAAAATATCCATCTTTCAGGTAACAATTTTAAAAATTAGAATTGGGAACTTCAAATTTTATTTTTAGAAGTAAAAATAATAAAAAATAATAATAATAATAATAAATGAATGCATGAAATTCATGATTTATAAAAAAAGATTCTAGTAATTTCGATAAAAATTAGCCATTTGAAAATTGAAGTTATATTACTAAAGAAAATCCAAATTTGAAATTGAAATAACGATAAACTTCAGTCTAATGTGGCTTTTTAGGCTAGTGTCTACTAACTGGTGGATCAAATCAAACCGAAATCCCAAGCAATAACATTTTTAGTAATTGAAATAGATCTTCATCTCTAAATTTTGACTATTTTTTAAAACTAAATTTTGACTATTTTTTAAAACTAAAATTTGAAAATTTGTTAATATAAATTATGAGTTTTTTGTAGTTTTGTTTCTCATAATTGAAAACTTGGTTTCAAAGTTTACTTTTCTTTAAAAATTTAAATGACAAACTCAAAATTTCGATAATCTCATTTTGTCCGCCACTTTTAAATAAAAATTTTAAAAAAACCAAGCTATTTCAGCAAAAAAAGCAGTTATTTTTATCACTTTTAATAAAAGCCGCTGTTCTACATAGATGATTATCAGAATGACAATTTATTGCGCCACTTTTCCGTTGATACTTGTCATTTCCACATTCATTTATCAGTTTAATCGATAAATTCAATGTTTTAAAAACGGTTATCTACTCAAAACTTGCAAACAACTGTCAACGTATTGTCAAAAATATTAATTTGCTCTCTACCCACTCGAATTTGGATACCGAAATTTGTCACATTGACAGACGTCATCGCGTACTTTTAACGCCCCTTTGGGCCCCCTTAGAGATCGAACTTCCAAAAATTTCTTCTTAGTGTGCACCTACATTACAAAAAGAACCTCTGCGAAAAATTTCAAGTTTCTAGAGTTAGACGTTTGAGCTGTGCGTTGCTATATATATCAGTCAATTTCCATTTATATATATAAAGATTTATCGACGGTGGAAGTGTTTGGATGTTAGTAAACGAGATAAGCGTGAGGGCGGTCGACTTTCTTCCTAATTAATTAATGTGTCAATTACCGCTTTCATGCGAGAGAGTACAGCCCTTGGTGTGCGGTAATACCTTCTCAATAAAGGGAAAAGGCACCTTTAAGGGGTATGGATATACAACGTTTTCTTTTGTGAAAGTTTGTCGCCTGATGGTTATAAAAGAATCGCTTGCGCTCATCCCCTTTGCTACCATCCCTTCACTAATCGATTGCCAATGCTCGCCGTAAACAATGATTGTACTGCCATGAAGATATATGGGTAAGTTTTCTATTTTTCTATTTGCAATATTTCTTTATTTTTTAATGTATTTAACACTGCGCGCCTAAAGAAGTTTTTGCTTCAATAATTCGGAAGTTTCTATTTTTTTATGCATTCCTTTGCACAAATATGACAAAAGTAAATATTAATTCAAGCAAAAGAATCAAAGCAGGATTGTTACGAATTTATTACAAAACATTCATAAAAGGGCATTTCGCGATGTAATAAATTGTAGTAATGCGCGAGAACTGACCCTTATGAACTTTGTTTTAGCGTGAACCGCATTTGAGCTAATTGGGGTTGAACGTGGGTTGCATGTTTGTTCAGCCAATTTGCTCTTCTGACATGCTAATAACAGATATCCACACAAAGCATCCTTATTACCGGCAGAAAGTCATGTTGCTTTTTAGTTTCCCTTCTTTTCGTCTTTTCGTCTTATGAACATCAATCCACAACACGTTTTCTTTCGTTTAATATTTAAATGCTTTCATCAAATTGCCAGCTGGAAACCCTCCAGCAAAACAATAACATTTGGCAAGGAAGTAAATGCGAAAGTTTTCAATCTTCTCTGACACGGCATGGTCTTGTTCAGGAGCAAATTAGGTTGGTGGTTGTACATTATTATTGTTTCCCGTTCACTTTCAGAAATTGAGATGAATAGGTAGTTGAAAGTTTGACGAAGTTAAAATGTCCTAAGTTTCTTTTAACTAATTAAAGAGCAGATCGGATTCCATATTTATCGCCCTCAATGTGATTTATAACAAAGGACGCTGCATAAACTTTATGCTGAAAACTGAACTATGAAATTTGAATAAGTACGTTAAGTATTTTATAATGTCATTTTAGGTGTAGCATCTTGGGATGACCCTCTGGGTTATCTTTTATTTGTGATCTATCTTTTACGTTTTTTTTTGTGGAACGGACTGGTACTTGGTTATCTTCAAAAATTGAAAGACAAATTTTATCTCCTGAAACCAAGAAAGATTAAAAAACACAACAAAGGTTGCACTAACGCGTTTCGATGGCCAAACTATCATCTTCAATGAGATACCTCTTGGCTATCGGAACACGTTAGAGCAACCTTTGTTGTGTTTTTTAAACTTTTTTTGTTTCAGGGGACCAGATTTGTATTTCTATCTTTTACTTGATATAGGCATTGAGGGATTTGCCAATTTTAACGTATTTCTTCAATTCAAATTTTTACATTAATGTCGATTTCGTTTTGAGAAATATATTTGAGGTGAAAACTTCCTTAGGCACGTTAAGCGATTTTAGATATAGCGAAAAATTATGGTTTCCCGTCACCATCATGCTAATTTGCAACAATACTATGTAGCTATGAGTAAGAGGTGTAATAGTATTAAAAAACTTGGGTTTAAATCTGCGACCTATCAGACCTAAGAAGCAAAATCTACCTCCTTAACTGAGCTAAGCTTTACTGACCCATGACAAGAATATGAATTTTAGATGGACTTAGGCGAATTCCTGCGCAATATTCCTAGCAAAACTAAATAATACTGCTCAGTGGAAACCCTTTCGCAATTAATAATTAAAAATTGTTATTACAATCAATACTTATCTAAATTATTATTATACCGCTTATACGAGGGTGGATTGATAAGTTCGGTAAAAATGAAACAAAGATTTACTTTTTTCGAATGAGTGCCATTTATTTTTGAACATAATCTCCTTTTAGGGTTATACATTTGGTTAGACGATGCTTGAGTTTTTTTGATCCTCTCTTTGCAGTAATCATCTCCAAGGCCCTCAAAATACGCCTTAGTTTCGGATCAGTTTCAAATCTTTGTCCCCGAAGCAATTTTTTATGTTTGGAAAAAGGAAAAGTCCACTCGGAGCTAGGTCAGGAAAATATGGTGGGTGGGGAAGCATTTCGTAGCGTAGCTCCATCAGCTTGGCTTTTACAATGGCGAAAGGATGGGCAGGAGCATTATCGTGGTGAAACAGGATGGGAATTTGTGCTTTTACGCGAAGCGACCTGTCCTGTCAACGAGAAGAAGCACTGGAATCTGCCGATCATGATGTGATTTGGCTGAAAATCCGCTCCAAAAGCGAAGTAATATTCATTTGTTCACTTTATTTGCCTCCAAGCGATCCCTCATACAGACAGCTCTTCTCTTATCTCTCCGGAACCTTTGATCACATACAGACGAATTATCCAAAAGCTGAGGTTATCTTTCTTGGTGACTTCAACGTACACAACATTCCCTGGTTAAGGTTTTCTCCCGAAATTACGACGCGGGAAGGGTGGCAGAGGCTTTCGCCATCACTTGTGGACTATAGCAGTTGGTTGAGGAAGCCACAAAAATTCCTGATGTAGATACCCATCAACCTAATCTACTCGACCTTTTCCTTCACCAAATTCGTGTAAAATCTCTGTGACATCACTGCTTGGAAATTCATATCACAAGCTTGTAGCAGCCTCTCGCGCGCTTCATCTACCACCTACTTCCCAGACGCAGTCCCGTAGGGTTTGGCACTTTAATTCTGCAAACTGGGATGAATTAAGAGACTTCTGTACATCTTTTTTATGAAAGGAAGTCTGCTTTAACTCAGACAACCCTTCCTTAGTCGCCGAATCCATCACGGAAACTATCCTGATTGGTATGGAATGCTGAATTCCCCACTCTCAAAAGAAGTTTGCCTCCAGTAAATCTTGGTTCAGTAAAAAATGTGCTCGAGCTGTCTCCTGCAAAAATTATGCATATTGTCGTTGGCGAAATAATCCCTCAGTCGATACTCGGACCATATTTGTAGATGCATGAAATTCTTATAAACAGGTTATTGACGAGGCAAAAGGTGATTTCGATCGTAAAATCAACTGTCCGAACGGTTCTAGGTTCTTTTGGGGATTTGCAAAGTCGATTGGAAAAAATTTTACAGTACATCTTCAAATTTTCCACCTTTACTCGATGAAAATAGCAATATTGCTACTGCCTCCAAGGAAAAGGCTGACATGTTAGCCTTAATGTTTGCTGAAAATTTCAATTTTGATTCTCGAAACGCAGAACCTCCTATTCTTCCTAAGGTTGGCACTTCGATGCCTGAAGTTGTTTTTCAGACAACGCACAATCACGAAGATTCCCTTGAGCTCGACACCTCGAAAGCTTCTGGCCTTGATGGTATACCCGCTATTATTCTTAAGAAGTGCGCCCCAGAGTTGACTCCTAAGCAAATTTTTTACACTCTTTTACAACAAAGGTGTATTCCCTAAGCATCTGGAAATCTGCTAGGGTGCAGCCTATCCCTAAAAAGGGAAAAATGAATCTGGCTAATAACTATCGCCCTATATCTTTGTTACCTATTATATTTAAAGATGATAAAAAAGGTTATCAACATCGAGATTTTCAAATATCTAGACGAAAATAGAATCATCTATGACAGGCAATGCGGTTTTAGATAACAATGTTCTGCTGGCGATCTACTGGCATATGTTACTTATATCTGTAACTCAGCTATGGAAAAACATGGTGAGGCTAGGATTGTGGCATTAGATATCTCAAATGCTTTCGACAGAGTCTGGCATCGATTTCTTCTCTCCAAATTAGCATCTTATGGTCTTCCTCCTGGACTCTGCCATTTGATATCAAATTTTCTCGCAGGCAGATCTCTTCAGGTCGTCGTCGATGGCATTTCATCCTAGACATTTGCGATTAACGCAGGGGTGCCTCAGGGGTCTCTTCTGTCTCCTACTCTATTTCAGTTATACATAAACGATCTCTTAGCTTCAACTTCCAATCCTATATAGAGCTAGGCAGATGGTAGTAACCTTGGGTCATCTTTTTTCTTCTACAAATTATTATCTATCGCTGCTTCACATCGACTAAGGAAACAGCAGATACAGACGATTAATCGAGATCTCGAAATTATTCTGGAATGAGGTAAAAACAATTTGGTCGACTTCAACGCTTCAAAAACTCAGGCCGCGGTTTTCTCTAAGAATATATCAATGGATAATGCAACAAACATACTAATGGACGGTAAAATCCTTCCGATGGGATCTAATCTATCTATCCTAGGAGTGAATGCGAGCACTAACTTCTCTTGGGACGATCATGTGAGCGCCATTGCCAAATCCGCCTCTAAGAAGCTAGGCTTTCTTTTTAGAGCTATAAAGTACTTTACATCTCATCAGCTATTAACACTATACAAAGCTCAAGTTGGGCCAACACTAGAATACTGTTCTCATGTTTGGAGTTCAGGTCCAAAACACACTTTAGCTCTCTTTGATTCAATTCAAAGAAGAGCGATTTGCCTAATTGATGATGAGAGTATGGCCGATTTTCTCGAAACACTAGAGCACAAGCGTATAGTTGGCGACTTGTCTCTTTTCTACAAGTACTAACACAGAAGATGCTCGCAGGAACTAATAGGATTGATCCCACAAGGGCGAAATTCTTGAGGCGTACTAGACAGTTGGAGACAGGCAAATTCCTGTGCGGTCCAAGTTATGGAACTTGTTACCGAAAGGAATTTTCCCCAAAAATTACAGCATATCTTTGTTTAAGAAGGCGGTTCATCGCCATCTATCCTTGTTTCAGCATCCTACTTGCAGTGCTTTGAAAGCATAATGGGGTTACCCTTTGCGAGTGGATTAAATTTTAAAAAAAAAACTTTCTTTGTGTCAAAAGGAGGCCGTTTTGCTTTGATTTCTTGATTTAACTGGTTCAATAGTGTAGCGTAATCCTCTCCATTTATTGTCTTCTGTGCTTGGAGGTAATCAATTAAGATTGTACCGTAGCCATAATTTTGCCTTCTGATCGAGCCACCTTGGCCTACTTTGGAACACTGACACCAGCTTCCACTCACTGCGTAGATTGCTATTTTGTCTCTGGTGTGTAAAAATGAACCTTTTGGCTTCAAATGCCAGCAACAACCACCTAATATGGTTTCATTTCAAATACGTTGGTACTATTTCTCAAGCCTTTTTACATCTGGTGTAAACCTGCTCATTATTCACGGTTTCAAGATTTGAAGGAAAAAAGAAGAAATGGGAATGAAGTCTCTCAGGCAAATTCTGGTCTCGTATCAAATCATATAATTTATGTTGTTTAACTAAATGCCAATAATATAGAACACTTAAGAAGCTTAAAAGCTCTAAATCTCAATCTTGGCTCAGATCTACCATTATTGTTTACTTCGTCCCTGGGGATTGGGCATACCTATCTTTACAGTTTGACTTCTTTTAGAAGACAAAGAAGAAGACATAGGTTCAGTACCGTAAACCGGGGCTTTTTAAAGTTTTTAACCATTTAGGAAAAGCCAGTGTCAAATTAAGGTCAGAAAACGTTTTAGTTAGTTAGATTTAAACTTCACCTTTACAAAAAAATATATTTTATTATATTTAAAGCTTTTTAAATAAATATATAGGCTTTTAAATTTGTCCTAATCTTACCCCGTGATGCGAGGCAACTTTGGGATAGACTAGTTTTGCCGCTGTTAAGAATTAAAACGCCAAAAAGTACTAAAGATAGATTAGAAACATTTTATTTGGGTTCATTGCACATTTCTGAGTAACCTTTTAACTTAATAAGCATGTAAAAAAGCAACAAATACGTAAATTCTACAAAAGAAACACTTCTACAATAGAAACACTTTTCAAAATTTTGAAAAAATGTTTAAAAACTTTGAGTTAATACGGTCAGGTCTCTCTTCATAAGTTGCTTCACCCATTTAGTGCCAGAGAAAATACGATTAAATCTTAACTTGGTCCTACCCAATCGGTCCAGGTACGCCTTGAGGATGCAGCATAAGTCAGACTTGTCTACTGGACGAATCTTAACATCGCAACTGCATGACTTTAGTAATCGTCTTTCTTCATCTCCAGTAAAAACAGCTGTCTTCCTACCATGCCGGAGTGTCTTTCTTTTATTTTGGACAGAAGGGAGTTCTTGGGATTGCTGTACTTGCTAGATGCTTTGCGATATGATAGACATTTTGTTTCAATTGCTTGAAGAGCTTCTGGAAGGGTTTTGACTATATCTTGGTCCTGGGGCTACGTTGGATCCTGTATATCAAGTTGTTGATCCTCTTCAGCGCTTTGTACGCCCCTTTCCAAGATGGCGTAAACTTTGGCGTAACTTTTTCCTCCGCTGAGGGTTCCAGAGCCATACCAATTCGCTTTCACTGAAACCTCCCTGGTTGGCGTTTACGTCATATCTTGTTTTCATCCGGTCCGTCGCCAAGTTGATCTTTGTCCGCAGCAGGGCATGTGTTTCCAACATCGCTTCCCTCAAGCCGTCTACGAAACCAATCGTGTCCCCGAAGGTCTCTCTTGGTGATCCAAATACCAAATCACACGAAAGCCGCAGTTCCCTCCCGAGGATCACTTTTGCCAGAGTCTGACCTGTAGCTTCATGAGTTGCTGCACGATAGGCCATTGTAAACAGTGGTTGTTTTCGCTCCCACTCTTCCTGATGCTTGGAAACGACCTTCGAAAGCTGTTCCCCCAAAGTCCTGTTAAATCTTTCCACCATTGGTATCAGACTGTGGATGAAGATGTGTCGTTCGAGTCTTCTTTATTCCAAGAAGACGGCACACATCTTGGAAGACCCCCGATTCCTTCCTTGGTCTAAGTGTAGTTCCAAGGGAACACCAAATCGACAGATGAAGTTGTCCACAAGAACTCTTACGATTGTGGTAGTTCTTGGTTCGAGATAGCGTAAGCTTCAGACCATTTACTGAAATAGTCCGCGGCTAGCAGGATGTACTTGTTCCCATCGTCAGATACTGGAAATGATCCTGCCACATCGACTGCAATTCTTCAAATGGAACTTCCACATTATACTGCTTTAGAGCCCCTTTGGTTCTTGTACGAGGACCCTTGGATATAGCGCAAGGTTACACATTTTCCGACACCACCACTCGACGTCCTTCCTGCAGTTAACCCAATAGAACAGTTTCCGAATCTTCTCCAGGGTCTTAGTTCATCCATAGATGTCAAGCAGAAGTCCCATTGTGCAGTATTGAATATTGGAAAGCTATACAATTACGTTCACAAATAGTTCATCAAAAATATACTGATGCCTAATAAATACATTGCTTTAATAATGACAACTTCTACCAAATACCTAAAAGAGGGGAACTCCTAAAAATGTCTCACCCTGTATCTCAAAAACAGGACTTGATAGGATCATGAAATAGGCTTCACTCGGAATATGTACTGTAACTCAAAGCAATCTATTATAGCTATTTGTTTCAAGGGTGCCGATACCGTGTTACGCAGTGTTATCGATGTAAAAACCCAAATTTGAGGATGAAAATAATTCGACTTTAATGGCGATACTTTGTACTTTAAGTCAAAATTGCTAAATTAAAGTGGTAAAAAGGTCGAAATTTCGGGCAATAAATCGAAATTTTGTGGTTAATATCCAAGAGAAAGGATTCGTTCCGTAAATAATTCCAAATTTCGAGAAAACATCAAAACTTTAATCTTATTATTTGGTATAGTCTTTTTGAGTCAATTATTACTTTTTTCCTTCAAATCTGAAGTAAATTTAAAACGGTTAATTTTTTTATTATAATTTCGATTTTGCAGCCACATTTTTCGATATTAAAAAAATGTTCGATATGAAAACCGAAATTTCAGGACAAAAATATTTTAACTGATTTGTTTATATTTTGCAGCTAAAGTGCAAATTTCGACGTTAAAGTGGAAATTTTCACATAAAAGTGGTAATTTCGGGAAAAAAATTTAAGGTTTATATCTGAGAGTAGAAATTCGTTACTAAAAATTCCAAAATTCGAAATTTCAAAAAGGAGTCGTATGAAATGTACAAGAGTTTCGCCTCTGGTAACGTGGACATACTAAGCTACCGTGCTCTTCTGCCTAAACTTTCTTATCCTTTGTACCAAATTTTCAACTCAGAAGAGTTTCTCCTCTGGTATGTTGGACAGTACTAAGTTACCGTGCTCTGATGTTTTGAAATTGACCTTTTTTCATTTTTCATTTTGTATATTTCCTTGTATTTTATTTTTCCTTTATTGTTTCTTTGTTCCTGAAGAAGCCCCCTACGATGGTGAGCGGAACGTCGAACACTTTTAGTAGTTCTTTGACACGGTCCAATCCCAGAAGAAGTATATCCAGTATGAAATGTAATTAAAATTCATCAAAATCAAGGCAAAATGAAATAATTTTTGCCCAAGCTGTAAAGATGTTTTGTTATCAGATAACAATGGACGAAGTGAGAATTCGTAATGTCTAAACTAGAAACCTTAAAAGCAATATTCTAATTTCTTAGTGCACAAGTGCACAAACAGGGTTTAGTGAGAAGCAGCAGGGCATATTCTGCTTGTTGAATACAAAATGAACAGAAAATCTGCCTTTGCCGGTAAACCCAATATCCCCGATGGAAAACTAACGCTTATACGGATTTTATATCAGGACGTCGAGTTTATAGCTTTGTCGTTGTCCATTAATTGCAGTGCGCCAAAGCACAGTACAATTTATTTAATGGTGCTCACTCCTGCAGGGTTCGTATAGCACAAGAAAAACAAGTACATTGGAAGTAATTGGAAAATAGTAATTGTTTAAATAACGAAGTTGTCTTAAACAGTTTGTTTTAAACGTATAAAGTTTAGCTGTAGTATAAGAGGTTGATTCTTTAAGAAGTAGAGTCTTTAAAATAAGTTCCTACACAGGTTTTTTAAGTCAGAATTGCATTAGTTCAAAGTGGATTTAAAGTATAATAAGATTTCATCTACTCAGTTTTATTCTTGGCTTTTGATGTCAACAATGTGGTTCACGAGACATATTTTGTAGTTCGGTAGTCAGCAGCACTTCTAACCACTGTTGCCAAGATGCACGATAATTAATAACTTCCGTACGATGTACGATAGTGCATGTACGATAACAGCATTTTGTACGATAATTTTAAGAGGATTAAACAAAAAAATAAATCTTGTATTAATTTTATAATGGTCGAAGAACTGGTACCGAAAATTGTGTGTTAAGGACCTTTTTTTGGCGTCAAAATTTAAAAGCAGCCCCAGAGCAAAGCCATATTACGCTTTTTTTAGCCATCGAACTTCTTGAGCCGTCGAGGTATCGCGGAAGAGGACCTTTGCTTTTTTTTTGGTCGTCATAATCCCTTTTTCCGTTGAGCACACTTCTTTCGTTGTTACTCATATCTGTAACTCAGCTATGGAAAAACATGGTGAGGCTGGGATTGTGGCATTGAATATCTCAAAGGCCTTTGACAAAGTCTGGCAACGATCTCTTTTCGCCCAATTAACATCTTATGGTCTTCCTCCTGGACTCTGTCATTTGATATCCAACTTTCACGCTGACAGATCCCTTCAAGGTCAGGCGTCGATGGCACCTCATCCGAGACATTTGCGATTTCATGCAGGGATGCCTCAGGGGTCTGTTTTGTCCCTCAACTCTGATTCTGTTACACGTAAACGATTTCTTAGCTTCAACTTCCAATCCGATATATGGCTTTGCTGGTGATAGTAGCCTTGTCTCATTTTCTTTCTTCGACAAACCATTATCCGTCGCTGCTTCAGATCGTCTAAGGAAACAGCATATACAGATAATTAATCGAGATCTTGAAATTATTATGGAATGGGGTAAGAAAAATCTGGTCGACTTCAACGATTCAGAAACTCAGAGCACGGTTTTCTCTAAGGAAACATCAAGGGATAATACAACAAACATACTAATGGACGGTAAAATCCTCCCGATGGGAACTAATCTGTCTATCCCAGGAGTAAATGCGAGCACTAACTTCTCTTGGGACGATCATGTGCTCGTCATTGCCAAGTCCGCCTCTCAGAAGCTAGGCTTTCTTTTTAGAGCTAAAAAGTACTTTATATCTCATCGGCTACTCACACTATACAAGGCTCAAATTAGGCCAACTCTAGAATACTGTTCTCATGTTTGAAGTTCAGCCTCAAAGCACGCTCTAGCTCTTTTGGATTTAATTCAGTGAAGAGCGATTCGCCTAATTGATGACGAGAGTTTGACCGATTCTCTCGAAACACTAGAGCACAGGCGGATGGTTGATGACTTGTCTCTTTTCTACAAGTGCTATCATAGGAGATGCTCGCAGGAACTAATAAGATTGATCCCACCAAGGACAAGATTTTTGAGGTATACAAGACAGTCGGAGACATCAAATTCCTCTGAGCTCCAGCTTGACAAGGGAGAACTTCTGTCTACGGAGACTTTTTTTCTAAAGAACTTTCAAGCTATGGAACTCGTTACCCAAAGGAATTTTCCAAAAATTACAACCTATCATTGTTTAAGAAGGCATGGCCATCTATCCTTGTTTCCGCATCTTACTAGCAGTGTTTTGAAGGTATAATGGCGTTGTCCTTTGCAAGTGTATTAAACTTAAGAAAAGGAGCATCATCAGCTTTAAAAATCGTTAGAAGGGCAGAACGTTCTAAATATTAGTTGGTATAATTCTACCGATTTTTGTGCCAAACCAATCAACATACCTCGTATTTTTAGAAACTTATCTAACAATTAATCAATTAAACAGAAAGACTTTGGACCATTTTAAACGCAAGTTTTTAAGATTTTGAAAGAGGAATCTCTCGATAAATTTAAAGCATAATGAATGCCTTATAAATCATCAACCTTCCAAAACATAAAAATTCCAATAAAAGAAGGAGGCGACAAACGAATATGAAACGGAACAAGTGATAAAGCATAAAAGTTGAAATATATGGTCGATTCATCACAAAAGGAAGCGGCAACAATAAAAGAGGAAGCAATCTAATATTACACGAAGAGACCTATGGCACGTAAAGCGTGTCCGCTCTTCCTCCTGGCGAACGCCGACTGAGAACCCAATTAAAATGTCGATCCTGAAAAGCCTGAAAATGCATCTGGAAAAAGCCGTCCGGCCAGACGTGGGATTCTAAGAAGGGAATAAAGCAAGTTTCTATGAATAACCGACAGTCAATAATAAGCGTGAGGCGTGCGTCGAATGGAAATCGGAGTCAGGATCAGCCTCTTCTTCCCTTTAGGACGACACATGGCCCCATTATGCAACTTGTTATTTAAGTAAGCTAATATCGCTGGAAGTCGAAATTCAAAAAATTGTGTCTGTTAAGCTGGATTCACATCAATAAAAATCTGTTTTGTGCGTTGATTTGTCACAAAAGGTTAGGATATATTTAAGATTTTTGCTCTGTATGTGAACTCATTCGGCAGTGAAAGACACAAGAACAACAAAATAAATGACGTGACTACGTGAAAAATATGTTTTTTAAATTTTAAAATACAGCGCGCAACATATATTTTTACTGTTGTGAATGCAGCTTTCACATAATAATTAATTATTGAAGTTTCTTAATTTTTACTTTCGATGATATGACTATAAAAATTTCGTCATTTCTGAAAATTTTCAATTTTTTCAAAATTTCGATTTTTTTTAATTTTGTTTGTTTTTCAGAATTTCGACTTTCCATCAAAATCCTTAATTTTTTGAAAAAAAAACTGTCTTTTAGAAAATTTCCATTCTTTTAAAAATTTTGATTTTAAATTTGAATTTCTTTAAACAATCGGGCTATTTTTGTAATTTTCAAAGTTTTTTCTTTTTTTATCTAGTTTTTTTAAAGAATTCAACTGGTTTTGGAAACTTCGATATTTTTTCCTGAAGTTTAACTTTTTTGTAAATTCTTATTTATTTATTTTTATTTGACTTGAAATCTTTGACTGGAAATTTCGACATCTTTAAACTAACGTTCTAAAATTTCCACATTCATCATTTCTGTTTTTTTCTCAAAATCTTGACTCGAGCCTTTTTTCTAAAGTCTGACTTTCTCGAAATTTCAACTTTATTGTAAATTTTGCCTTGCTTAAAAATTTCGATTTTATTGAAAATTTTGACTTGGATAATTTCGACTTTTTTAAAAATTTGGAATTTAGGAAAATTTTAGCTCTTTTTTAAATTTTAGCTTTCTTTTCCAAAATTTTTTTCTATTTAAACTTTTCCTGAATATATTTTATTGAATGTTCTACTTTTTTTGGAAATTGTGACTTCTAAAAACAGATTTTACTTATTTCAATTTTTCATAGAAATTCTTACTTTTTTGAAGAAACTATCTATGAAAATTTCGATTTTTTTGAAAATTATGATTTTAAATTTAATTTTTTTTAAGGAATGGGGCTTTTCTTGTAAATTTCAAAGTTTTTCCTTTTTTATTTCACTTTTCTTAAGGAATTTAACATTTCTTTGAAAATTTCGATATTTCTTAAGATTTAGGCTTTCCTGAAAATTTTACTTTTTTTCTAAATTTAACTCTTTGTTGAAAAAAGGCGACTTTCTTAAAAATATCGAGTTTTGAATTGAATGCGAAAAAGTAACTGTTTTGAAAATTTCGTCTTTTTATTCAAAATTTCGATTCTTCAAATTTTTTAAATTCGATTCCTTCTTTTAAAAGTTTAACTTTGTAAATTCTTATTTATTTTCTTTTATTTGACTTGAAATCTTTGATTGGAAATTTCGACATCTTTAAACTAACTTTTCAAAATTTTAACATCCAACATTTCTGCTTTTTCTCAAAATTTCGACTTGAGCCTTTTTTTTAAAATCCCTCTGAAGATAACTTGGCTCTCGAAGTGCATTAGAGCAACCTTTGTTGTGTTTTTTAATCTTTCTTGGTTTCAGGGGACAAGACTTGTATTTCAATTTTTGAGCCTTTTTTCTAAAGTTTGACTTTCTCCAAATTTAAACTTTTTTGTAAGTTTTGCCTTGCATAAAAATTTCGATTCTATTAAAAAATTTGACTTTGATAATTTCGAATTTTTTAAAAATTTGGACTAATATTTACACCTTTATCAAAATCTAAGCTCTTTTTTAAAATTTGGCTTTCTTTTCCAAAAGTTTTTTTCAATTTAAACTTTTTCTGAATGTATTTTTATTGAAGATTCTACTTTTTTTGAAAACGTCACTTCTAAAAACAGATCTTTTTTATTTCGACTTTTCATCATAATTCGTTTTTTTTTAAACTGTCGTTTTTAAAATTTCGATTTTTTTGAACATTCTGATTTTAAATTTAAATATTTTAAACAATCGGACTTTTTTTTGTAAATTTCAAAGTTTTTCCTTTTTTTACTCCACTTTTTTTAAATAATCCAACATTTTTTTGAAATCTGGATATTTTTCAAACTTAAGGCTTTCGTGAAATTTTTACATTTTTTTTAAATTTAACTCCGATGCAAAAAGACGACTTTCTTAAAAATATCGGTTTTTAAAAATTTTGAATGTGAAAAAGTAACTTTTTTGAAAATTTCGACATTTTATTCAGAATTTCGACTCAACGACTTTTTTAAATGCGATTTTTTCATTCAAAAGTTTAACTTTCTTTGTAAATTTTTATTTATTTTTGTTTTATTTGACTTGAAATCTTTGAGGGGAAATTTAGGCAACTAACTTTTTAAAATTTCCATATCTACCATTTCTGCTATTTCTTACAATTTTCACTTGAGTCTTTTTTCTAAAGTTTGCATTTCTCTCTCTTAATTACAGAAATTATTCGAAATTTACTCTTTTTTGTAAATTTTGCCTTGCTTAAAAATTTCGATTTCATTGAAAAATTGAAAATTTGGACTTTAATATTTATACTTTTTAGAAAATTTAAGCTCTTTTTTAAATTTTGGCTTTCTTTTCCAAAAGTTTTTTTCAATATAAACTTTTCCTGAATATATTTCTTTGAAGATTCTACTTTTTTTTTAAATTGTGGCTTCTAAAAACAGATTTTTCTTATTTCGATTTTTCATAAAAATTCTTACTTTTTTGAAAATTTCGATTTTTTGAAAATTCTGATTTTAAATTTAATTTTTTAAAGAATGGGACCTTTTTTTTAATTTCAAAGTTTTTATATTTTTCTTAAGGAATTCAATTTTTTCTGGAAATTTCGATATTTTTCAAGATTTAGGCTTTTCTGAAATTTTTGCTATTTTTCTAAATTTAAATCTATTTTGTAAAAAGGCGACTTTCTTAATAATATCGGTTTTTTTTAATCTGAATGCAAAAAAGTAACTGTTTGAAAATTTCGACTTTTTATTCAAAATTTCGGTTCTTCAAATTTTTAAATTCTATTTTTTCTTTTAAAAATTTAAATTTGTAAATTCTTATTTATTTTCTTTTGACTTGAAATCTTTGACTGGAAATTTCGACATCTTTAAACTAACTTTTTAAAATTTCCACATCCAACATTTCTGCTTTTTCTCAACATTTTGACTTGACCCTTTTTTTTAAATCTCTCTGAAGATGATAGCTTGGCTATCGAAGCGCGTTAGAACAACCTTTGTTGTGTTTTTTAATTTTTCTTTGTTTCAGGGGACAAGATTTGTATTTCAATTTTTGAACCTTTTTTCTAAAGCTTGACTTTCTCCAAATTTTAACTTTTTTGTAAATTTTGCCTTGCTTAAAATTTGTGATTTTATTGAAAAATTTGACTTTGATAATTTCGAATTTTTTAAAAATTTGGACTCTAATATTTATACCTCTATCGAAATTTTAGCTCCTTTTTAAATTTAGGCGTTCTTTTCCAAAAGTTTTTTTTCAATGTATATTTTATTAAAGATTCTATTTTTTTTTGAAATTGTGACTTCTAAAAACAGATTTTTTTTATTTCAACTTTTTTCAAAAATTTGACTTAATATCTAAATCAAAATCTTAACTTTTTTGAAAGTATCGGCTTTTTTTTTTAATTTTAACTTTTTCTAATGATTTGGAGACCTCTTTTGTTTGTACTTTTTTTCAAAAGTTGTACTTTCTTAATATTTTGGCTTTGTTAAATTTAACATTTCATTGTTGAAAAAAATCATTTTTAAACCGATTTTTTTAAAATATGGTATCTCTCGACTTTAGAAATCATAACCTTTTAAAAATTTCGATTTTTCCTAAAGAAAATGTTGATTTTTTGTCGACCGGTTTTTTTTAATTGACTTAACGCCTACCCACCTTTTTCGAAATGTCAACTTTCTTGAAAATATCCACCCTTTTTAAAATTTAAACTTTTTCCCAAAATTAAGATTTTTTGCAAATTTCTACTTTTTCCAAAATTTAGAAAGTCTTCTAATTTCGAAATTTTTAAATTTGACTTTTTAATACCTTTCATTGAAAAATTTGACTTTTTTCAAAATTCCGGTCTTAATCCAATGACGTTTTTTCAAAAATATTTACTTTTTTGAAATTTTCCAATTATGGAAATTAAAATAATTTGAAAATTTACACTTTTTTTAAAGTTTGACCGTTCAAAATTTTGACTTTTTGTACATATTTACATGTCTTGAAAATCTCGACTTTTCTTGGAGAAATTAAACTTTTTGGAAAATGTGGGTTTTTTTGAAAATTTGTATTGAAATTTTGACTCACCTGAAATTTAAACATTTTTTCTGCCAGAGTTTTTCCCGAAATTTCGACAATTATTTTAGAAATTTAACAATTGAATGTAATCTCGAAAATCATGATTTTTTCAATTTCGCTTTATTATTGAAACTTTAAGATTTTTCTTGAAATTTCAATAGCAAAGCTGAAATATCGACATTATCTTAGCCTGATATATTATTTAATTTCGATTTTGAGCGCAAAATTTTGACCAAATAAAAGGATATTTTCAAATTTCTTCTTAGATATCGAAATTTAGACTTTAAACGCAAAATTTAGATATTACATTATATTTGCAAATTTTTCTTCAAATTTCGATTAAATCGGCAGTTTTTTTTATAAATTTGAGAATTTACGCTTGAATTAGACAATGTTTTGGACAGTGTTTTATTGAAATTTCTAGTAAATGCCAAATTTTAACATTTTTTTCTAAAATTTCGAATTTTTTTCGGAAATTCTTACATTAAACCTAAAATTTCAAAGAATGTTTCCTAATTTTGATATATTTTATTTAATTTCGACTTTAATATCAACATTTTTAAAACATTGTTTTAAAATTGGAAGGTTTTTTCAACAAACTTTATTTTCGAGATTTTAATCGAGACACCAAATGTTTTCATTTTTTTAATTTAGAAGTTTTTGTTGAAATATCGAATTATAACTTGAAATTTTGATATTTTGAGGTTTTTCTCGAGAATTCTACATTTTTTTAGAATAAGCCATACGTATATGCTCAAAATATCAACAATATTTTAAAATTTCGTTGTTTATTGAAATATCGAGTGCCAAATTATATCACTTTCTTTTTCTAAAATTTCCAAGTTTTCTCAACATTTTAATATTAAATAGCAAAGTTTCAAAAGTTGTTTTAATTTTGATGTTTGTCTTAAAATTAATACACGAAAAATTTCCAAAAGTTTTATCTTTACATATTTTTATTACCGATTTGTTTTTTCGAAATTTTGATTATTTATTATTCCTTATTTTAAAATTTATGTTTAAACACGAAACTTTAAAATTCACGTAAAACCAGAAGCTTTTACTGAAATTTCCATTTTAAAATTGAAATTCTGACATTTGAGACTTTTTCTGCAAATTTCGGCAAATTTTCTTAGCCATTTGAAAATGTAATATCACCAATTTCTATTGAATGTCACTCTTTCTACTTTTTTCTAAAGGTTTTTTTAATATCAGAGTTGTTCTAAGCCTTTCAACAATAAATGAAAAAATGTTGACAATTTTTTTAAATTTTGTAATTTTTTAACTTACATTGAAATGAAGTGCAAACTTTCTAAAAAGTTTCAGCTAGAATTTTTTCCTACAAGCACCGACATTTTTCGAAGCTTTAAATATGAAATTTTGACATAAATTCGAAAGTTTCTGGTTAAATTTAAATTTCGAACTGGAAATTGCCAAATTTTTATCGAGATTTTTTTTCTTCAAATTTCCACAAATTTGTTGTAAGTTTGGGAATTCCGTATGATGAAAAAGATAGGTGTTTTCTTAAAATTTCAGCTAAACGCAAATTGTTCACATTTATGTTACCAAAATTTCGAAATTTTTCTCGAAATTTTAACATTTAACGTGAAATGTTTTCGTTTTCTTTATCTTTGAGGTTAAACAGTTTTAGTTAATATTCTTAATTTCTTCATGATTTGCGAAGCTATGGCAAGTGCAAATTTTCTTAATTACGAAATAACCTGAACTTATCAAAAACACTTTGCAATTTTCAAAACCCTTCTTTCATTTTTCTACGATCATTATTTCCCGAGTTATTGATTATCGAAGTGAAAAATGCCTTCTTTGTTTTGAATGACTATAACTCAGCAAAAAATCGTCAGTCCATAGCTAGAAACGGTGGTTCAATTAAAAACAAGTTTAATTATCTAGAAGAGCTTTGTAATGGGATTACTCGAAAAAATGTATTGAAGTCCGTGAAGCCTTCTTAAAGGAAAGAACGAATTTGGAAAAAAGTACGATCACTGATGCTTATGCTTGAAAAACTTTATATCCAAGATCTAAAAACTAAAATCTTGGAGCTTTAATTAGCCTTTTATATTTTTTTGTATGACTATTTTTCCTCAAGGTACAGCCTTGTGAAAATAACTTAATTTGAGATTTTTTTGTATTCCTTAATTTCTGCGACTATGTAGTGTAAACCAATATTTTAAACGGATATACGAATTAGATTAGAACGTAAATTGAACAAATTAGTGGAAATATGTGTTGAATTATTAACACGTTCTGAATCAGACTGAAAAATTTGATCAGATTGAACAAATCACGTAAATGTTCCAATAATTGGTAATTTTTTTATCCGCTGGAGCGAAATAAACTTCTGAATATTTTAGAGCAGATCGTAAAATGCGAAGGCAAAGCAATAATATTCAAAACGCCCTTAATTTGGTTGCATTTCCATCGGAACAACTGGAATATCAATAGAGTGCATCTCCCTGAAAATAAACGAATCTGATATCCTATTGCAGTTTTCAGAGCTGCAGTCCAATTTTATTATTCTTTGGTAATTTTGAAAACAACTCCAGTGTAATGTAACCTTTTAGAAAGAGGATACTTTCTAAAAATTGGTAGAACCTAATTTTTTTAACATCTGTGTTATTAACTTAATTTTCCATAAAAAATAATGACATGTACTTTCGTCAGTTGGCTGTGTGAATGTACGTTATCAGATTTTTTACATTCTTATTTTTATCGATTGACCATTTATGAAAATGATTTTGAAAATCTGGCGCCAAATATAATAATTTTTATTCAGTATAGAGCTTATTAGGTATAATCAAACTTGGACATCAAGGATCCTGGTAACTTTTATAGCATGTTGTAGGTTAGGTTCCTCTTAACAACAATGTTAAAATGTAAGAGGCTAGGTTATGCTCTTTGTTCAAGTAAAATGGTGAGGCCAAGAAACCACTTGAGTAATTTATATAGGATTTTAAAGAAATCTCTCTCTAACCACGAATGGACTGAAGTTAAGATCTGAATTACAAATCTTGTCCCCTGAAACCAAAAAAGATTAAAAAACACAACAAAGGTTGCTCTAACAAATTTCGATAGCCAAGATATGAGTGATACCAGAGATCACTATCCCTCTGAAGATGATAGCTTGGCTATCGAAACGCAATAGAGCAACCTTTGTTAAGTTTTTAATCTTTCCTGGTTTCAGGGAACAAGATTTGTATTTCAATTTTTGAATATAACCAAGGAACCAGTCCGTTCCACCAAAATGAAATTAAGAGTGGCAATCGTTTTGCCAAGTGGAGTTATATTTAGATTTAAAAAAAGATCTTGTATGCGATTTGAAATTAGATAAAAATTAATATCCTTAAATCAAATTTCCTTCAAAGCGTCAATTCTTTTGTCATTGCTTTATATTTGCTGCTAGATAATTAAACTTCTTATATCAATTTCCTCTCAAATATTCGCTATAGTGTGGCCCCAGGGCTCTGCTTCATTTCCTGAGTCGTCGTTTATAGTACACAATCGATTTTTTGCAATTAAATTCTGAAAGATCACTAATAAGAGAAAAATTTGAACACGACGTCGGTAGCAAATGAATAAAAACAAAGTTTTAAACCTAATTAGCTACTCTTTGTTTCACAAAATCAATAGCCCAAAGGGAAACCGGCGTTCAGTTAATGGAATGCATTTGTTAGCAAATTTATATGGCAAACCCCGCATTCAATTTTATAGGTAAGTTCCCTTTCAGCAAGGTATTGAAATTAATTTTAAAGCGAAGTTGTTTAAAATTTGAATGCGAGTTTTTTTTTTTGAAATTGTTTGAATTCTTGTTTTTAGCTATTTAATTAAAATATATTAAAGGTAAATACTTACAACATCGATAAGCTGGGATAATTTGAGCTTAATTTTAACAGTGAGGGCATCAGTGACGTTGACCACTGGACGAACGAGTTTATTATAATTTGATAAGAGGTCGTCGTAAAGACGTTTTGCATCTGGGTTACCGGAACATCCTGAAACAAAAAAAGTGTGTCACAAAATATCACTCATTTGAATTGAAGCTATCTTCAAATTTAGCAACTTCTCAATATTTTTTGCGAAATTTGCAAAAAATGTTATGACTACAATTGGACGACTTTTTACAAAATGTAACCAACTTTAAAAAAACAGCTATTGAGAAATCGATAGTTAAAGCATTGGCAGTAATTTATAAATAACTGATACAAATAAACACTTTTTGAGCACTAACATATTTTAACTTAAAATATATAACGAGAATGTATTTATTTACATCTATATCTAAAATAATATATCTACTGAAATTTTACGTTTTTGTGGGTTGGTGCCTTGTTGCAAAATAAAATAACTGAAAATCCAATCATTAAAAATAATTAATTAGAAACAACTATTCGAATAATATGTTTAATGAAAAACGCAATTTCCGATATTCAGATTACTTGTTATCACAGTTTTCACAGTTTTAAATCCCGGAATAATAACGAAAGAAAACTCTCATTCGACCATCAGTTTGCTAAAGAAATTTTCAACTAAATTGGGGAATGAACCCAGATTTTTCCCCAAAGGTAAATTATTTAGATTGCACAAGCGATTAACTATTCTTTCTAGAAAATAACTGGAGCTGAAAGCATTTTATTAATGTGTTTACTTGAATAGGCTTAATTTAAACATTATTGAGTTAACTCACAAAAATTTGGTATTAATGTAGCGGTTCCTAAACATCGTAAATATGGCAGTAATTTCATCCGAATATGTACAGATTTAAGTAAAACAGTACGCTGGGCTATATTTAAATTTTTAAAACAACATAACGTGGAAATCTAACCATCTCTCCGAAAAAAAAAAAACAGTAAAATCGAATAAAAATGTGATAAAAACGGGTGAATTCATTGAGAATTTCAGCAACAAAAAACGTTCGTCACTATCATCAAACAAGCAATTTAGTGTATACTAACACATCAGCAAAGAACACTCTAAGGAGATAATAAAATGTTTTATGTCGTCGATTTTGTCTTTATCCTGAATCCTGACGAAGTTATGGCTTTAAGAGTACACACAACTTGAACGAGATCCAACCGCAAATATTTTTTGCGTTACTTCCATAATTTGAAGTTAACACCAGAACGAATATAGGAAGAAATCCAGGACCTTCACCGAATATATCGTCAATTTATTTAAATTAGGTATTAGCGGAGTGGACGATGTGGTAAAATGGGGCAGACAAATAAGACGCCAATGATATAACCACGTAAGAAGAATGGAAGAAGACAGAGTTATTCAAAGAGCCCTAGAGGACACGCCTTGTGGAACATAGACCAAGAGGAAAACCATTGAAAAGATGGAAAGACAGCTAGCAATCCACATCTCAAGAAAACCAGAATGCCTGAATCCGAAGGAAAACAGACCAATAGGTCTTCGAAAAGAAAAAGAAGAAGAAAAATAACTAAAAGAGGAAAAAAGTAGAAGAAGAAGAAGAAGAAGAAAAAGAAGAAGAAGAAGTGTCAAATAAAGATGAAATATTTTAATGTTGTACTACACGATAATTTAAAAAAAACAAGAAATTTTTAAAAAGAAAACCGCGAATGTTTTATTCCAATCCCAAAATTGTCTTTAAATTTGAAATTTCTAGACACAATTCGAATAAATTGCGACGAAAAAATTGTCGAAATCTTCACTTTATTCTCAACATTCTTCTGTAAAATTCGAATTCAAGTTTCAGTCGAAACTTGAAACATTAAGATGTTCGATTTTGGCTTTTTTTTTGAAGATTTCAAACTTTCTTCAATAATTTCTCCTGATAAATGGCGATACCCTGTATACTTTGACTTTTGCTGACGACCAGGTTAAATTCGTTGAAGATGAAGACGACGCATTCTACATGCTAAGGAAGAGGAACGAGGAATATGTGAATTGGGACTTGCAAATAAACTTTGAAAAAAACGAGTATATAGGTTATCGAAGGAACAGGAAAATATTTGCAAAATGGATGACGAAAGTATAATGCAGTGTTGAAGAACATACAAATATCTGGGAAAAAATATTTCTAGTAACGGCAGTCAATGGGGAGGAAATTAGGCAGAGAATAGCGAAAGGTAGAGTTTCAATAAGACAAGTTACATTTATATATGAAATAAAGATATAACAAAAAATGTGAAAAGAAGAATTTATAAAACGACAGTCCGAGAATATTGCACTATATTGTTCAGGAGTTCTGGGAAATAACAAAGAAGAATGAAGGAAAGTTAAAGGCCATGAAGATGGACTTTTGGGGACGCAGCTGTAGTTGTGACAAAAACAGAAAGGATAAGAAATGAATACATTCGGGAAGAAATTGGGGTTACATCAGTGAAATTTTTGGATACAATAGAAGGAAGGAGGTTAAATTGGTACTGACATTTAAGAAGAATGCCAGATGAACGATCTCCAGTCAAAAATATTCCATTGGAAACCCCATACACGAAAAAAAAGAGAGGAAGACCGAAACTCACATGGAACGAAGAAGTGACTCAAGCAATGCAGGTCAGGTGTATGAGAGATGACGATTGGCAAGATAGAAGGAGGTGAAATCTTGGGTGCGAGAGACACCAATGGTGTAGTTTCCAGCTCGCATTTAATAAAGTAAAAATAATCCAAACTTTCATAGTTTCGACCTTTTCCAGAAGTCGCGACTTTGTTTAAATGGCGACTTTTTTTAAAGAATTATACTTTATTTGAAAATGTCGACTGTTTTTTAAAATTCCTACTTCTTCACGAAGAATTTTAGTTATCTTTTTAATTTCGAGTTATTTTAAAAATGTTGACTTCTTTGAAAGTTTTGTCTTTTCGCCGACTTTTTGAAAAATTTTAACTTTTTCCCGAGATTTTGACGTTGAAAATGACTACTTTTTCAAAATTTCAAATTTTTCTCGAAATTTCAATTTTTCTTAAAATTCTATTTTCCTTGTATTGTTGAATTTTTGTGTAAGTTTATTTTGAAAATTTCGAGTTTTTTAAATTTCGACTTCTTTAAAAATTTTGACCTTTTTTCTAAATTTCCATTTTTTTAAAACCTTCGATCTTTTCTCAATTCGTCAAGCTCTTTAAAATTTTCGACACTATTCTTAAAAATTGAAATAAAAATCTTTTTCCCCTAAAACCAAGAAGGATTAAGAACACAACAAAGGCTACTGTAAATCGTTTCAATCGCCCAGCTATCATCTTCAGAGGGATTCTTTCTCATCTTCAAAGAGATACTCTCTCATCTTCAGAGAGATACTCTCTCATCTTCAGAGAGATACTCTCTCATCTTCATAGAGATACTCTCTCATCTTCAGAGAGATACTCTCACATCTTCAAAGAGAAGTATCTCTCTGAAGATGATAGCTTGGCTATCGAAACGCGTTAGAGCAACCTTTGTTATGTTTTTTATCAAGATTTGTATTTTAATTTTTGAAGGTAACCAAGGACTAGTCCGTTGTACCAACAAAAAAAAACTCCTCTAGAATTTTTGAAGAATTCTACCTTTCAGAATTTTATATTTTATAACATTTAACTTTTTTTTGAATTTCGACTAACCATCTTACAAAATCGACTATTGAAAATTATAATTTTCTTGATTTTTTTTTTGTAAATTCGACGTTTTTTCAAAATTTGATTTCGACTTCGAACTTTTTATTAATTTGAAATCAGGTTCGATTACTGATCTCTCCTAATTCTACTAAAATTCGAAATTTTGAGTTTTTTGCAAGCTTCGATTTTTTTTTTAATTTCGAATTTTAGTAAAATTAAGAGAGATCGGTAATTGCACCTGGTCCTTCGACGTGGAACACTGAATTCATGACCACCAAACCATTGCCCTGCACCACTTCCAATCTTACTTATTCTCGTAACGTATGCCTACAGTTTTTTAAATTTTCATTTTTTTGACAATTTCAACTTTTTAAAAATATTATTTCAGAATTTTACCTTCTTCAAACTTTCCTCTATTTTCAGAATTTTGGCGTTTTCCAAAAATTTGTGCTTATTTTGAAAAAATTAGATCCCAAAATTTTGACTTTCTTAAAATTGTAGTTTTTAAAAATTTTGGTTTTTTATGGAATTTTTGAATTTTTGTAATTTCAACTTTCTTGAATAAATATTGCAGTGTTTAGGACTTTTTTGTAAATTTTGAATTTTATTTGAATACTTCGAGTTGTTTTTGAAAGTTTAGGATTCGAAAATTTTCACTCTTGAAAATATTACTTTTCAAAAATTTGCGTTTTTTCAAAATTTTGATTTTTTCCGAAATTGTGACCTTTTGTAAATTTTTACTTTCTTGATTTTGTTTTGATCAACTTTTTGATTTCAACTTTTTTCAATTGAAACCTGTTTTGGAAATACCCACTTTTTTGCACGTTTCGTCTATTTTTGAACCTTTTTTTGCAAAATTTCATTTTTTTTTAATATACCTTCTACGTACTTTCTAAAAAAACATTTCCATTTTTTCAAATTTTGGACTTTTTCTCTTCCTTCCACCTCCTTCCCACCCCCCTCTCTAAAAATGTAATAAATTTGAAAACTAGGAATATTTTCTGGAATTTCATGAATCAAGTCCAGGTTTTTTCGAAACTGTTAGTTTAATCTTTAAATAATTTTAAATTTCAAATTTTAAACTTAAAATTAACTTGTAGTTTTGAGAAAAAATCCGTAATTTCAAAGTGCACTAAAAATTTTGAATAAAGTCTGGGAAAATCTCTAAATAAAAAATCTAAAAATGTTAACTTCAATCTCGGAATTTCGTCGATTAACCTAGCTTCACGAAAAATCTTAAAACTTAGCTTTAAAGGAAATATTTTGTTAAAAAGTCGATTTTTGAAGATTTTGACTATATCATGAAATTTGAGAAAAAATTAAAACTTCAAAAAATAAATTATTTTGTACTAAAAAAATATCTTCATTTCAATCATGAAATCGAGTTCATAGGTAGGAATTATCGAAATTTTCAACTTTTTTGCTTGCAGTTGCGACTTTTCCGACGTTTCAAGAATAATGGCGCTTGACTTTAAAATTAAAATTTCGAGCTAATCCTATTTCGATTTTAGTATTAAAATATCGAGCAAAAAATCAGGATCTAGATTGCGTAATGTAGCCTTCTGTGCTAAGGCGCATACTAAAATTTTGAATTGAAGTTGAAATTAAAAGAACAGGCTCAAAATTTTGACTTTGATCTCGAAATTTCCACTTTAATTTTGAACTTACAACTAAACCTGAAAACTTTTATGAAAGATGTCAACAATTTTCAAGTTAGCACTCGAAATTTTGAGAAAAATTGCTCAAGTTTCATCTCGAAAATTCTACTTTTAATTTGAAATTTCAAGAAAAATTTCAGATTTCTATTTTCAAAGTTTTTTAGAAATTAACGATGTTCTTGATACTCAGAGTTTTATTTCCAGATTATGCTCTGTTTCGAGAACAAAAAAGAGAAAAATTCAGAGAAATAAATCAGTTTCAAAGCATATAAGAATTTTGACTTTTTTTGGTGGAAAGGACTGGTCGTTAGGTTATCTTCAAAAAATTAAAATACAAATCTTGTCCCCTGGAACCAAGAAAGATTAAAAAACACAACAAATGTTGCTCTACAGCAGTTCAGAAAGATTCTAAGTTAGATACTTAGTATCTTTCTGAAGAGGATAGCTTAGCTATCGAAATGCAGTTAGAGTAACCTTTGTTGTACTTTTTTAATCTTCCTTAGTTTCAGGGTAAAGATTTGTATTTAAATTTTGACTTAAATCGCGAAAATTATTTCTCGAAAATTTTACGTTAAATATGAAATTTCAAGCAAAATTTCAGTTACAATTTCGAAATTTTTTTATAAATTTCCAACTACTCTTGATACTTCAAGTTTTAAGTGAAAAATTTTGGAAAAAAAAAGGTAAAATCTCATGAAACTTTTTCACAAAAATACTACTTAACCCATTTGATTATTTACTTATTTCCTAGAATTTTGATTTTTATTTAAAAAATATTGATTTTTTCTGAAATTCTGGAAATTTTATGAAATATGTCGGTAATTTCCAGATAAAACTCCAAATTTTTCAGAAAAAGGCACAGAATTCCCAGAATTGCCAAAGTTTTTTTCTTGAAAATTTTACCTTAACTTTAAAATTTTAAGGAAGATTGTCATATTACAATTCCCAGTTTCAATTTTTTTTAGAAATTTTTGATCTTGGCACTCTAGGTTTGAAGTAAAATTTCTAGAAAAAAAGTGAAATCGCCTCGAAGTTTTTCTCAAAATTTCCACTTAATACATTCGATTATTATTTCGTAGAATTTTAATGTTTACTCAAAACTTTGATTGTTTTTGCAAAAGTGAAATTTTTATGAAAATGTCAAAAATTTCCAGGTTAATTTCGAAATTACGAAAAATACAAAAAAATCGAGAAATAAATCAAAAGCTCAAAAAGTAAAATTTTGACTTAAATCGCGAAAACATTTTTTGGAAAATTTAACTAAATTTGATGATTCAAGGAAATTTTTGAAACTTCGGTTCCGGTTTACAATTTTTGTAGACATTTTCTATGTTTTGGATACCTCAAGTTTGAAGTGAGAGTTTCTAGAAAAAAAAAAGATTAAATCTCGTCGATGTTTTTCTCAAAATGTCCACCTAACGCATTCCATTATTATTTATTTATTCCCAAGAATTTGGATTTACATTCAAAATATAAATTGTTCTAAATATTTTAATTGTTTCTCAAAATTTTATCATTTTCCTTGAAATGTTAGGTCTTAGTGTCGTAATTTCGCGGATATCGTTCAATATAGACACATCTATCGTAATCTAGTTTTGAAAATAACTCAAAGTTTAAAAAAATGCTACTTTCGATCTTAGCATTTCGAGAATAAAATCGAAATTCTAGAATTTGATGTCGAAATTTCAACTTATTCTCGAAATGTCCAGCTTATAGTCAAAGAGTCAAAATTTGAAATTTCGAGTTTAGACTCCAAATTTCTAAAAGAATTTTAAAATTCTTCTTTGTTTATTGCTTCGTCTTTATGTTCAACTTTCTGGGACTGAAATTAATATTAAAATTCATGGTTTATGTCACATCGTAACTACGAAGATAAATCAAGTATGAACTGGAATTTGTTTTTAAAAATCTATTGATACAAGATACATATACAAAAGTTATTAAATATTTTTCTGCATGATTTTCTCATTTTGTTATGCATTTTTCTCAACGGATTGGGAGTTTTTTAATTCCATCATCTTAAAAAGAAGGGAGGCGTGTTTGCAGCCAATTGCACACAAATGTTTTAACAGCAGCATCATCATCATCATGAAATCGCGCACTTCCTAGAGCTTCTTTCAGTGGCCCAAACATATGATAATCGCATGGTGATAAGTCGGGACTGTAAGGAGGGTGTTCTAATGTTGCCCGATGCATTTTCTCTAATTTTTGATGTGTCAGATTGGCTGAGTGGGAGCGAGCATCGTCGTAAAACAAAATCACATTTCTGACGGAAAATTCGCGCCTCTTCCGCCGTTATGCATGTTTTGCTTCATCCAATAGCTGGCAGTAGTAGCCAGCATTAACCGTATGACATTCATGCAGAAAATCGACGTGCACAATTCCTTTAAAAACCCAAAACACTCACGCAAGAATATTTCCAGCTGATAGGCAAATTCTTGCCTTAAAGGGTGCATCTTCCCCCTTTCTTCTCCGCCCCATGCTTGCTTGTTTCGACTCAGGGGTGTAACGGTGGATACAAGTCTCATCACACGTAACGATACGTTGCAAAAGACATCACCTTCACGTTGAACACGTCCAAGATGTCGCTGACAAATCTCCAGACGTTGTTGTTTCTGTTCTTCAGTCAAAAGACGAGTACTTACATGGCAGAAATTATTTGAAACCCCAGCTTATTTGTAATGATGGATTGAGCATTCCCAAAGCTTATATCTATCGAAGCTGCAATTTCACCAACAGTTAAACGGCTATCACCTTCCAAAAGGCGTTGAACAGCGTTAATCTTTTTGATGTCAGATTGGCTGGCATTTCAGACCGAAAATTCGGGCGTCTTCCGCCGATATGCACGTTTTGCTTCATCTAATAGCTGGCAGTAGTAGGCAGCATTAATCTGGGATGCAATTTCACCAACAACTGAACGGCGATCACCTTCCAAAACGCGTTGAACAGCGTTAATCTTGTCCGCAGTCACAGTGGTCCGAGGACGGTGGGCATGAGGTTCATTTTCAACTTGAGTTCGTCCTTCCAAAAATTGTTTGTTCCATTTATACAATTGAGTTTTCTTCAAACAAGTATTCCCAAATTGTGGTTCTAGTCTATGAAAAATGTCGGCGGACTTTACACCTTTAATGGCAAGAAATTTTATAATAATGAGCTGCGCAACATGCGGATGAACCTCTTGCTTACTCATTGTATTTACAACTGATAAACGGCGAGAACGGAATTCGTTTTAGCACAGAAAGTGACGTGATATCTACACCCAACATATCTAAGAGTATGCACCCACTTCTGACGCCGACGCCCTCATGGAGACATGATAGAAATTCAGGTTTATATTTAATTTACCTTCATAGTTTAATTACGATTATCCAAACTAATTTTATAATTAAGAAAGAATGTTTGATGAAAAGCACAATCTATCGCAGTCTGTGAACAATATACTGGTTCTTAATTAAAACCGGAGACAAATTAAAAATTTTAATAAGACTCAATTATTTCCCTAATTTCTAATTTTTCGATAAAAGGTTATTTTTTGCAGATGCAAGTTGCACATGGATAAATACGAAATCAATTCGACATTACATTCAGTCATAGTTTAAAGAGACGAACTGAAAGATTCGGAAAATTAGCTAAATTCAATGGCAGCTGATTGCTTTTCTTGAAAGGACGAAAATCGGACTAAACCCGATAGAGCCGAATACCTCCAATAGCCTCCAGTTAAACTGGAATCTCATTTACTTGATTGTCATCAAAACAATGTAATTATCTCGGAGTAGAGTTTAACTAACATGTACCCAGACAACTTATTAAAGCTTGTAATTGCAAACCCCTGGCACACAATAAACAGTTATTGTCTGACTCGGAATAACCTATTAATATAAACTAGGAAGACAATTTCCTGACAAGAATTTTAAAGAAGCGAAATGTTTCTTATTAAATTCCGCGTTATCCATGGATTCGTTTAGGAGAATTTTCCGTCTCCTGCCTCCAACCTTAAATCTTATCATTTCGAGAATTACGTTTGCTTCATTGAAAAGTTTGGCAATCTTTACAAAATGTGAAACGTAAGGGCAACGTTAGCGTTGCTTCTTTTGACTTTTTGCGGATCATTTTTTGGGGGCGGTAAGCCGTTTTTGAGAGAAGCATCTTTTATAGTTTTGCGTTACCATAATTCGCGTTACGGACATGCTCTAATAACACTGGTTAACAAAATTGAAGTTTTGTCATGTCACATGAACTTCTTTTTTATTTTTTAATAGTGTTAATTTTTGTCATTTAAAATAAGCAGTTTTGAAATTTTCATCACCCACGATATGTGTTGGTTAAATGTTTGAAAAATGATGGATCTCCAGAAATTTAACATAAAAAATGTACATTAGGAACTTATAATTTTTGCTTTTCTAGATTATTTAGCTTTTAATTGGCCCCTCTTGATCAAGCAGTGATAGTCAATCAACACACTTGAGTTTAATCTGCCCTGATAAAGTTTTTCCATCATTGGAATATCCGCATGAAACTTTTATCAGTTCTTATCACTTAGAGCCCCCCAGAGTCCCCTAATTCGTAGGAATAAAGTCAAGATATGTGTCTAAAAAATGAATCTTGATCCCTATATTGCAACCCAAAGTTTTATACTCCAATAAAAGCTTTTAACCAAATATCTTTAGATGTCACTCTTATGGTAAACCAACAAATTTTCAATTAAATTCTTGAAGCATCTTCATGCTGAGTCTTTCAAAACATTTAATTTTTCTTTAAACAACGAGTCTTTCATTAATTTTCCTAATTTGGGGTTCTACTATCTCTACTACTTCAATCATTCTGGGAAATTTCTGTATGAAATATAAAAATCCATTTTATTGGAATCCATCCCCTCTAAAAAATTTTTGGTAAGCCTAATTTAATATAAAGTAGAGGTATAAATATACCAGAGAGCTTTACAAGTGTAAATGTTTTACAGTTTTCTATTTACAAATTAAAGATTTACGTGTAGGATAAAGTTTTTCCTAATTGTGATTTTTTCGATCTCTGGTGTCCCATTCACATAGAAATACCCAAATTTTAATGATAAAAGAGACTTCAAATGAAAAATTAATATGATCATGATATGTTTTATTTGTGATGAAATTTTTTAAGATGTAAATAATTTATGGACCTAAATAAAAACGAACAGTATTTGAGAAGACTACACTTTTAAAAATAAATGTTACCTTGTCACAAGAAAACTGGGGGTGATGAAAAAAAATAAGTACTCTTTCATGATGGGGGTAGGTATTCCAAACACAATTACCTACAAGAGTCCGTCTGACAAAATCAAAGTTGACTAGTGTTATTAGTAATCGTAACTAAAGCGGATTCCTCTAAATAATGTAATTTTCTAAAAATAACTACTATATTGGGAAGGCCCTGTCAGCTGAATGGAATAACTCGTGCAACTCAGATTTCTGGAGACGTCAAAATTCGGGAATGGTCGACCTGATTAAATATGCACTAGCCTCGTTAAGTAAGTCGATTTGAATTTCAGCGAAATTTTATGTACACAAGAATTTTCAGTGTTAAATGTTATGGTGTATTGTTATTATTATTACTATTATTATCGTAGACATAGGTAACAATATAAATCTAACGGCTTAAAAACTAAAAAGAAACATATCTTTGCTAAAACGTCTAATGTTAATTGCAGTCCATCAAATAAGTGAGACTATTTCCTCGAAATTTCCAATTTGTTGTCAAATGTCTGTAATCTTTTAAATTTTCAAACTACAGCATTACAAATACTAATAACTAATTATATAAACACTATGCTCGTTTCACTATTTTATCTCAATCGACCCCCAAAAAAATACATTTCAACTGGAAATGATTTCGCTTAAAATGAGCGCCATTAAGGATATAGTAATAAATTATTTGTGGCCTTCTCGCCGAGGAAAAAAGGATTCAGTCTCAAAAGCGAATTTTTCATTAATGCGGGCATTATCTTTTAATAACTTAATGTTATCCCTTTTTGTTCTTAAACGAAATGGGAAGCCATTGAGCACCGAGGGAACCCCCCTTTTATGAATCTCTGCCATAATGCGTCGCCGAAAAACACAAAGGGTGCCTTTACGCCTTCCTCACGTTTATTTTAACTGGATTTGGTCTGAAAAGATCACGAAGTGTTGGAGGAAATTCAATAAGCCGTAAACTGTCGCGACCAATATTGGAGCTACCTGTCTTTAATACAATTTCAGCATCGCAAGACATTTTGACGTTTTAGGTGGGATAAGCAGCTCTATTTATGTGATTAGAGGAATTTGCTTTAAAGGTTTCTGTTATTGAACATTGCAGCAATATACCATTCCAATCTTTCAAAATGGTGATTTTTTTAGTAAAAAAATAGTCGTGGAAAAATAAGTCAGAATTTCGACCAAATAATTCGAAATTTTTTTAAGAAATTTTTGGGATATTTTCAAATTGATATTTTTTCTGATTCAAATTAAAAACAGAAATTTGCCTTGCTTTAAATTTCGTCGAAAATGATGAACATAACGCCGACGCGTTTGGATAAAAGTTGAAATTCCAAAGAAACAGATTCAATGTTTTGGGGTGGAATTCGAACTTTCAATTAACTTAGAACTTTAAGATAAAAAAAATTGCTGATTCAAAATACAAGTTGTCAAATGAACAGCTCAGGAAAAGTTAAAATTTCAGGTTTAACCTCAATTTCGAAAAACGTTTTTAGTTAAGAAAAAAAATAGAAATTTTTAGAAAGTTGAAGAAAGTTTAAAGAAAATCTAGTTTTTAAGAGTTTGCAAAAAAAGCAATTTAGAATTTCTATTCTAACAATGTCAAGTGAAATATTATTTTTTTATTTAAAGTTTAAATTTAAAAACTTCGGTATTTAAAAAGAAAATGTCTAAAACATAGTGAAAATTCTAAGCTATAAAGTCGAAAATTTGGGATTAACACCGAAATCAAATTTGAAAATTTTCAGAATAATCATTCTTAAAGGATATACTTCTTCCGGGATTGGACCGTGTCAAAGAATTACTAAAAGTGTTCGACGTTTCGCCCACCTTCAGAGGGGGCTTCTTCAGGAACAAAGAAAAGAAACAATAAATAAAAAAGGGGAAATATAAGGAAATATGCAAAAATGAAAAGGCCAATTTCAAAACATCAGAACACGGTATCTCAGTATGTCCACCATACCAGAGGCGAAACTCTTCTGAACTGAAAATTGGTTTAAAGGATAAGAAAGTTTAGACACAAAAGCACGGTAACTCAGTATGTCCACCATACCAGAGGCGAAACTCTTCTGAGAGGAAAGAAAGAAAGGGAAACTTTATATACGATTCGTCTGCGCGATCACCCCCGAAGATTTCCGATGGTTGGTTTCCAGGTGGAGGAAAGCATGTAACCGTCGTCTTTGTTGATGTTTTTGGGGAATTCCTATTAAAGTATTGGGGATTATTGGATATAATTAAAATATTATCAAAGAGAATTTTATGTCCGGTCTCATGTTGATGTCCTGCAATGGCTGACTGCGAAAATAAACCAGGCCTAGGACATCTTTGGTGCTCGGATCGCCCCGTTTCTCCGATGTGCACTTAACCACAAAAACAAGGAACCCTGTGCACACCATTAAACAAAAGGATGAAATTTTATCTTTGGGAGATGGGAGGAGCTGTTGGATCTTTGAGGATGATAAAAAAATGGGTTTTCTCAATAATTTTCCAATTTGATCTGTTACTCCGTGAACATAGGGAAGAAAGGCTTTAGAAGACATTATTAAATTTTGTGAAGGACGAGAAGTAGGGTGAAGATGTCGTTTAATGACAGTTTCAATGTCGTGCGATTTGTAACCATTGTTGCGGAGGTTGAAACGAATTTTGCTCAACTTGTCTGAAAGATTTATCGGTTGTGAAATTGCTACAGCTCGTGAAACTAGTGGATTTATGACAGAAAGTTTTTGGGAGGGGTGATGATATGAGATATGACTCTGCATGCAAATAACGATTGGTATGGGTGAGTTTTCGATAAACGAAATGAAAAACGCAACCCTTTGGTAAACTAGATTTCCAGTACGTCAAGAAAAAGAAGAGAACCGTTGTTTTCGATTTCCATAGTGAAGCTAATGGAAGAATGTAAACTGTTTAGGTGTTCAAAAAATAAATTTTGTGAATCCTTGCCATGTGGCCATACAATAAATGTGTCATCTACATAACGAAGCCAAACCTTGGGTTTTAAATCCGCAGTTTCCAACGCAGTGTTTTCAAAATATTCCACGAAGATATTTGCTACGACTGGAGATAAGGGGGAACCCTTGCCGGAGACTTGTTTATAAAAGCTGCCATTGAAAGAAAAATAAATCGATATGAAGCACCTTTCAGTTAAATCAACAAGAAAATCTGCATTATCATTGCCTGAAAGTAATTGACGAATTATCGTCATGGAGTCGGAAACTGGAACATTAGTGAATAGTGAAGTGACGTCAAAACTTACCAGTATGTCGTTGGGGTCTAGGGTTAATTCGGACAAAAATTTGACACTGTTTAGAATTTAGGACGTATAATGATGTGTTTCCAGTATAGTATGACTTAAGGATGTTAGATAAATATTTCGAGACATTGTAGGTAGGGTGAATTTATCGTACTGACAATGGGCCTAAAAGGAATATTGGGTTTGTGAATTTTGGGAAGACCATAAAGACGAGGTGGTTTGGATTCTCTCGGAAGAAGTTGTCTGAGAATGTCTGCGGACAAATTTGAGGATTTTAGCTTGGACATTGAGTTCGCGTTCAATTTTGCTTGTTGGGTCCCGAGGAAGAGGATCCGTCATTCAACAGAGCGTTAATTTTGGATACATACTCGGAATTATCCAAGATGGCAGTTGCATTATCAGAGAATAGTGATTGAAGAATCTGTTTTTAAGGTTTTAAGGGCACATCTTTCTTCTCTAAAAATGTTGGACTTTGGTGGTTTGGCATCTTTTAGTATTTTTGTAATTTAAAAACAAATAGGATCTGCTGCCTTTTTGTGGGGAGAGTTCTCATGAAAGACTCTACTGCACTGATTATTTCCTCAGTTGAAATTTTTCTTAGGGCGACAACAAAATTCAGTCCTTTAGATAAGATGGTACGTTCGTTATCCGACAGTGGACGGGAAGACAAATTGACCACCGTTTTTGAGACTAAACTATAAGTTTTGGGACTTAGGAATTCGAATTTCTTCTTGTGTTTCAGATTTTCCAATTCAAAAGTTTTTTCGGACTGATTATAGGATATGGCGTCGAAATGACTCCAATGTTCAATCGGCAATCTACTCGATAATTCCAGACGGAACCCGAGCAATTGTCGGAAGATCGAAGCCAAATCGCGTTTAATCCTTTTAATCATATCCCGAGCAAAAAACAAACCAGCTTTATGAAGAATTTTGAATAAAGAATTGATTCCAAAGTTATCTTTAATTCTGAAAGATTTCGGAATTAAATTGTGATCCCTGCAACGCGACAGAAAATTTAGATTGGAAATAAGTTTAGAGACTTTATGACGAAGTTTAGAGAATGGAAGGATTTTGAGAGAGATTTTCTCCCTGTAGAGGTTCTGTATATGATAACGAAGGCTATGGCCTTGGAAGCCTTCGTTACTTCGAACTTTTAGTAGTTTTTTGACATGATTTAATCCTGGAAGAAGTATATCCTGCAATGACTCTGGCCGTGGAAGCCTTCGTTATCATAATCATTTTTAAAATTGTAAGTTTACAGTTGGAATTTCATTTTTAAGGTTCATATTTTAATTAAACTAATTTAAATGTCAAATGTCGACAAAATGTTTATCGAAAGTTTAAGTTTAAATTCGAAATTTCGAAAAAAATTCGAACTTCCCCGAATTAATAAATAACATTTATAAATTAAAGCCAAAATTTCCTTTTTAAAATCAAAATTTATAGCTCAAAATGAAAAATAATTTAGAATATGGGAATATTTTCTCTAAATTTTGTTGTTAATTAGAGGCAAAATTTTAGAATTACACTCGAAATATCGCATTTAAAGTTGATTTTTTTCAAAATTTCGTGTTTTAAGCCAGTATTTCAAAGTTAAATTATTTTTTAAATGAATTGGGCTTTTTCTAGAAATTTCCCGATTTTTTAATTTTAAACTTTCAAGTCTAATCCTTGAATTTAAAATTCGTAGGTCAAAATGAAAAATAATTTGGAAGTTAAGAATATTTTCTGTGAATTTTGTGTTTAATTAGAGGTAAAATTTTAGAATTAACTCAAATTGTCGCATTTAAAGTTGATTTTTTTTTCAAAATTTCGAGTTTTAAAGCCAGTGTTTGAAAGTTAAATTATTTTTTAAATGAATTCGGGCTTTTTTCGAAATTTCTCGACTTTTTAATTTTAAACTTTCAAATCTAATCCTTGAAATTAAAATAAGTTTAAATTTCAACCCTTTCACAATTGAACCCCTCTTTAGAATTTTAATTATTATCATATTTTTTGAATCGACAAACAATGTTGATCTTTTTTCAAAATTTCTACTTTTTTTTTCAAAATTTTGTTTTTTTTTTATAAATCTGATTATGTTGAAATATTGTTTTTGTTTTTGAAAACCTCTACCTTTCTTCAAAATGCTTTTATTCAAAATTTTCCCCTTTGTTCAAACTTTTGATTATTTCTCGAAGTTTTCAATTTTGTTTTGAATATTTTTGTCAAATGTTTCGACCTTTATGTAGTTAATTGGACCTTCATTTAAAAAACTAAAAAATGTTATTATTGTTTCAAAATTTTCACTTCTTTAAAATATTGGCTTTTTTCAAAATTTTGACCTGAAATTTTCGAACTTTTTTCACAATTTTTACTTTTGTTTATACATTTTCACCACTTATCAAATTTGGACTTTTTTCGAAATTATCAAATTTTCAGATTTTTTACCTTTTCTCAGAACTTCGACTTTTTGTCAAAACTTCAACTTTTTTTCCCAATTTTTTGAAAATGTTAATCTGTTTTTTTCGAAACTTCGAAATTTTGAAACTTCGCTTATTTGAACATTTTTTAGATTTTTTTTTAAGAATCTGACTTTCTAAATTCCGAATTTTTAAAATTTGGACGAATTGTAGAAAACAAATTCGAGACATTACTAAATTTCAATTTTAAAGGAATATTTTCTAAATTTTAATTGAAAAGTTTTTAGAAAAGGTCCAAATTTAGAAATATTTTTGAGTTTAAAATCTAAATGGAAATTTTGTACGTAAGAAAATTTTCTAGAAAGATCTGATAAGAAAAAGCGGCCGCGATAATAAAGCAAACGGCAGATAAGCGTTCCAGAAATTTCTGCAAACGATAAGCCTTATCTACTGGATTTTTCTAGAAATTGCCAGCGAGAGCTATATAAAGTGGTCGCCTTTCCCTCGAGTTAGTCAGTCAGTCAGTGTAGTTAGTGAGTTAGTAGTTAAAAGTCAATAAGTGAGTTAATTATACAGTTGTAGTGTTCCGAATTCAGTTTAGAAATAAAGTGGTTATAATTCACGGCGTATTTAATCATTTTGAAGCGATAACGCGCAACAATATCATTTTAAAATTAAGGCCAAAATTTCCATTTTAAAATCGAAAACTGTAGGTAAATGAAAAAAAAAATCGAAGTTGAGACTATTTTCTCTAAATTTTGTGATTAGAGGCAAAATTTTAAAAGTATCTTAAAATGTCGCATTTAAAGTTGATTTTTTTTCAAAATTTTGAGTTTTAAGCCATTGTTTCAAGGTTAAATTATTTTTTAAATGAATCGGGTTTTTTCCAAATTTCGTTTTTTTTTATTTCAAATTTCAAATTTTAACATAAAACTTTTTATAAAAATATTCCGAATTTCCTAATTATAATATAATATAAATAATATAAAATATAATATATAAAAAATATATATAATATAATATAAAATAAGTTTAACTTTATAGGAAAACTTGAAATTTCTAGAAAACCTTTACAAAACTTTTACAGCAAAATGGAAATTTCTGGGGATTAATTCTCAAAATTTCTGGTTTAACATTTTCTTTAAACTCGAAATTTCGGTAAAATATTGAATTTTTTTTTAAATTAATTAACGTTTCTTTCAAAATCAGCTGCCAGAAAAAAATATAAATTTAAAATCAGTAAGATTTAGATATTTTTCTGTTATTGTTAGAAAAGCTAACAATTACAGGAAAATATCTCAATTTTACTGATTTTAAATCTATATTATTTTAGCTTTGCTCTTTCGAATTAAAATTCAAAATAAACAATAACACGTTAAGTTTAAATCTAAAATTTTGAGAAAATATAAGACAATCTGGTATTTAAAATTCGATTTTTTTAAAAAACCTCTATTTTTGAAAGTTTCTACTGCTAAAAACATGGGTTAAATTTTTTTGAATTTGTTGTTATATTTCGACTTTTTTAAGATTGATGGCTTTTTTGGAAAGGATTTTTCTTAGAAATTTTGACTTTTTGACCTTTTTGACTTATTTTGAACATTCTTAATTTTAAATTCTAAATTGTTTTAAAGATTTCAACTCTTTCACAAGATTCCCCTTTTTTTTTAAATTTTGATGTACGTTTATGTGCTTAATTTTCTGGAAGTTTTCAATCTTTTTCAGAAACTTTTATGTAAGTTTAAATTCTATTTAAAAAGATGTGCTGCTTTTCAGAATTTCTCTTTTTTTTAAATCTTGGATTTTCAAAATTTTATTTCAAATGTTTTAAGTTTTTTCAGTTCAACTTTTTTTGGAAATTTCGATCTTTTATCATCAAATTTTCGACCGTCATCGAATTTTCTTTCACTTTTTTAAGAATTTGGACTTCTTTCGAAAGTTCTACCCTTTTTAAAATGTCGACCCTTCTTTGAAAACTTCAATGTTTTTTTTTTAATTTCGACTTTTTCTCAAAGCCTTTGACTTTTTAAAAATTCGCCCTTTCCTGAAAATTAAGAATCATTTTTTTTTAAATCTGACTTTAAACTACAAATTTTTTAAATGTTTAACAAATTACATAAAACAAGTTCAAGAAAATTGTCTTTTTTAATAAATTTCGGACTTTTTTCAAAATTTTGACACAGAATTTTGTCTTTTTTTTTAAATTTTGACTTTCTTACCAAATTGACCTTGTTTGCTAAATGTTTTAATTTTTTTTCTCAAAATTTTAAGTTTAGAAATGCCTATGTATAAAGTTAACAAAAATTCTTGTTTCAAATCCGAATTTTTCCCAATAAATTACAATTTTTCTCAAAATGGAATTTTAAGGAAGATCGAAAATTTTGCTTAAACTAATTTTTTTGTTTCTACAAATACTGAGTTTTTTTTGAAATTTCGATATTCTTGCCTTTATTTCAAGATTAAACTTTGAATTGTTACTTTATTGCTAAAAGTTTGTGCAAACGTTGTTTTCTCATAAAATACGATTTCTTTAATTTCAATGTTTTCTAAAATTTTCGTAAATTAACTTGAATATTTTCAAAACTTATTAAACGCGGTTGAATACAGTGTACAAGAAAATTACGAGTTAGAAAGAAGAACGGCTAGTACATGAAGAAGAAAAGGAAGAAGAGTTCGGTGTAGAAGAAGTTGCAAGGGTTGTACGAGATACAAAGAACGAAAAATCAGCTAGGTACGACAACATTACAACATTACACCGGAAATGTTAAAAAGTGGGCAACAAGGGACAATAATGATAATAGATATATTCAAGAAAGCATGTATAAAAGGAAATATGCCAGAGGACTAGAGGAAGGGCATTATTGTACCAATATTAAAGATGGGGGACAAAAGGCTGTGAACAAATTACAGGGAAATTACCCTGCTGAGTGTGGTGATAAAAATCTACGAACGAATAATAGAGAAAAGGTTAAAAACGGCGGTAGAAAACAGATGAAAGAATCACAAAGTGGTTTTAGAAAAGACAGAAGCATCCAGGACCACATCTGTACAATCAAGCAATTAATAGAAAAGCAACGGCTACCAATAGAGAAATATACATGGCTTTTGCGGATTTAGAAAGGGCTTTGATAGAGTCCCAAGGCAAATTATGCGGAGAATTCTAGAAAAGAGAGAAGTAAGTAAGAATTGAATAAGAACCGTGCAAAGTGTATATAAAGAAAATAAAAATTACATAAGAACCGATAATATGCAGTCAGAGGAATTTGTAATGAAGAACGGTTTGAGACAATGAGGAGTTTTACGTCCAACATTGTTCACTATAATAATGGATGAAACACCAAAAGAAGCACGACGTATAACGCATGAGATGCAAGTTGGATACAGAAAACTGAAGGCAGTAGAAGTGACCGAATTTTTATTTGCGGATGATCTTATGATAAATGCAACGAACGAGAAAAAGCTACAAGAGAATTTAAACATATGGCAAGAAGAATAGAAAAATGAAAATAAATACAAGTAAAACAAAAGTAATGGTAATTGGAAAAGAAGACAAAACAATCAATGTAAAAATCAGTGGAACCAAAGTAGAACAAGTCAGTTTATTTAAATACTTAGGAGTGATTATAGATGAAACAGGGGATATGGAAAATGAAATCAACGAAAGAGTGAATAGTGCCTCAGGAGTGTACCATGCATTGAAGCAAACTTTTATTGAAAAGAAATCAAGAAAAGCAAAAATGGCATGGCAATATTCAGACCAGTACTGATATATTGAAGTGAAAGTTGGTATTGCCAGCAAGGAGGAAAAATAAAATTCAAGCAATGGATATGTATATTGTAACGAAATGTAAATTGTAGAACTTAGTACGTAAGAAAAGTTTCTAGAAAGATCTGATAAGGGAAAGCGGCCGCGATAATGAAGCAAACAGTAGATAAGCGTTCCAGAAATTTCGGCCAACGATAAGCTTTATCTGCCCAAAACTTCTAGAACCAAGAAGCCAAAACTATATAAGGCGGACGCCTTTCCCTCGAGTCGGTTAGTTAGAGTCAGTCAGTGTAATTAGTGAATAAGTAGTTAAAAGTAAATAAGTGAATTCATTATTCAGTTGTAGTTTTCCGAGTTTAGTTTGGTAATAAAGTGGGTATTATTCAATTCACGTGTTAATAATCAATTCGAACCGATAAGCCCGTAACATTATTTAAGAAGAGTATTAGGAAGGACGAGAAGAGATAGGATACGAAATGAAATAATTAGATACGAACAAGTGGAACCTGTCTTAGAAAAAATAGAATAAAGGCAATTGGAATGGTTCGGCCATGTTTGCAGAATGAAGGATAAAAAACCAGTAAAGAAGATATGGAAGCCAAAAAGTTTAAGCAAACGAGCACGAGGAATACCTAAGAAGATATGGAATGAAGAAATAGTAAAAGTTCTGAAAAAACGCAACATGGAATGGCCAGACACAAAAAAACTAACAGACAATAAGAAGGGATGGGCTAGAGTTGTATATCAAACAAGATAGTATGAGTTACCTTTACACCTATTAGCGGTAGAAAAGGTTTTGATTATATAAATAATTTCAATTAGGAAAAGTAACAAATTTCCGCTTTCCTAGTTTGGGAAATCAAAGTCGCCCCCCTTTGGCAATTTTATGGGTGCGCCCTTGATTTGTACGCCTTGCTAGAAAAGCCCCAGCGAAATTCTCTTGTAAAAGTACTCCCTCTGCGAATTAAATTACACAGTGACATTTGTTACACCGCGTAACATCGTGTCGTAGCTGTTCACGCAAATATTTATCGACATTACATTAGTTTGCATTAACCTAATGAAGTCGATAAATGTGTGTCGCTTCGTTGATTGGGAAAACTTGCAAAATATCCTCTCGGATATTTACTTTATTGACAAAGAAAACATTGCATGTTATTTCAATTGGAAGGAGCGTTTCATCAACTCGGCAGCTGCTATTGGATTACCTGCACCTCTATCTATCATCGATTTCCATCATCGTCCCACGTACTGTTTGCTTGTGTGACCGAAATTTTAACACCATCAAGGATTCGATGGATTTCGCGGTATAAATAACGCCTTTAAATGGTAACTGGGTCAATAAAGTGGAGCTAATGGATTAAAAGTGCTGAATTGCTATTAATTAGACACTGAGCAAATTTGCATTCCCCTCTTCTTGGGGGAAAAAGTTTAGCAATTATTCCTTAAATGGTAATCCTCGGTTTTCAGAAAAATAATCTAATGAGCTAATTAATTAGAAGTTTGGTCGATTTAGTTATTTTTCTTATTTTTGATTCACTTAAGTCCAAAATTTTTTTGACTTTAATACACGCGAAACTTAGAGAAAATATTCCTTTAAGTCTAAGTGTGGGGTGCATGTGAGAATTATATTAAAGTCTTAACGCGTGGTGGCTCAAAGGTGGCGTGCTATACTCTAACATGGTAGGTCCCAGGTTAGATCCCGGTCGCGGATCACACATTTTTAATACTACTACATAATCAAAGCTATAGATATACTCTGTAACATTAGTATATTAGTGACGCAATTTGTGCCTACCAAAAATCGTACAACGACCAAAGTTTCACTTCAAAATAAATCGAAATTTCTAAATTTCCCTGATGAGATTTTCCATGTATTAAATACTAGCTATTTCCGTGACTTCTTCAACGAATTTGGAAAAATAACTGCAGTACTAATGAATGGAAGTTTCAAAACAATTTAAACGAAATTTGAAATTAATTGAGGGGCCTAGAAGTAAAATGATTCAAGTGCAAATTTTGGTAATTCTGAGAAATTAGCTTCAAAGTTAAACGTTATTTGAAATTTCCATGACAGCGTTCAATAAATGGTTTTAACAGTTTTTTTTCCAAACTCTGTAGAAGTAAAATATTTAATATTTCAAGTTTATCATTTTTTTCCAAAAATGTACTTTCAAGAGCACTTAACGGTGTACTTAACTCATATTTTTTTAAAAAACGCACTTCAACCCTTTTACTCCAGGCCCCACAATTGTCAGTTCAAATTGTAAGACGATAACGTATTATTACTGAAACTGATAATACAGATACCTACTTTTATGATAAAAGTTCAAGGACCTACCAAGAGAAGGCGCTGCCAAAAGAAAAATCACAGAATTGACACTCGTACCTTTCTCTGTGATTTTTTATTTCGAATAAAATCATTATATGGACTTTCTGGATAAAAATTTGGGATAAAAAGTAGCCTGCTAATTATTTCGCATCATAAGGAGTGTCTATTCCAATTTTCGGCAATATCGCTTTAATAATTGCGCCGTGAAAATATGACAAACCAGCAAACAGACACACTTTCGTATTTGTCTTAGTGACGGATAAACACGCCACTCATATATGATTTCAGGAAATATGAAATATTAAGAAATATGGTGAAAATATCCGAGATATTGTAGTAAAGTTAAAAATGTGTAATCAGCTGGGAGTCGAAACCAGGACCTTCACGTTACGGGCCAGACTTCTAATAATGGAGCCATCGCCACCACTATTCTCAACTCTACTCATTCACTTCACATAATGTACTCTCGATATCCTACTGTCTGCTACAGCTCGGCCACTCCTGACAACACAACCCTCCTCGGCTGTCGGCCATAATCAGACACCTCGGTAAACATAATACATAAACATAAATGCTATACTGTCAGGTGGATCCATCCCTAATCTCACTTCTGAAACTGTAGTAGAGTTAAAAATAATGTAATCAGCGACTGGGAGTCGAACCCAGGACCTTCACGTTACAGGGCCAGACTACTAACCAAGGAGCCATCGCCACCACTATTCTTAACTCTACTCATTCACCTAACATAGCATATTCTCGATATCTACTGTCTGCTACAGTATTATTATTATTATTATTATACCATATTATTTTAAACTCGATTTTAGTTCTAGTTTTCACCTAATCTCTAGGCTTCAATTTTAAACACAAATCACTTCTGCAAGCGGCACACTTGATGGGCAATAAGTTTCCTGCACGAAACGGTTCAATACTCTTTTCTGTTGGCGAAATAATAGACCATGTCCGGCTTATAATCTATTTCATCCCGCATTTGTGAAATGTGTTTGTTCAAAAATGAATGGTAATGACACGCCATCAATCTACTTTGAATGGGGTTTGATGCAATAACGAATATTAAGTTTTTCCTCCGCCGTTCCGGCAATTTTGAATGTGCTTTTGACACTTCATTGTTGAAAGTTATTAAAAGGAAATGGCATTTTTAAATACGTTTGGTTCTCTAATTAGAAGTAGAAGAAGAAGAAGCTCATTTAACGGGACACAAATCGTTATTTAAGGGGTGTGATAATACTTGCTGCAATTTATTTTTTTGAATAAGTTATCAGAAAAAAAGAGAAGTTCTATCTATCTCTCTGGAGATGATAGCTTGACTATCAAATCGTGTTAGAGCAACCTTTCTTGTGTTTTTTACTCTTTCTCTTTCTTGGTTTCAGGAGACAAGACTGTGTTTCACTTTAAAATACAAATCTTGATTAAAAAGCACAACAAAGGTTGCTCTAACGCATTTCGATAGCCAAGCTATCATCTTCTGAGAGATACTCTCTTTGAAGATGAGAGGGTATCTCTCTGAAGATGATAGCTGGGCTATCGAAACGCGTTAGAGCAACCTTTGTTGTGTTTTTTAATCTTTCTTGGTTTCAGGGGACAAGATTGAATTTCATTTTTTGAATATAACCAAGAACCAGTCCATTCTGCCAAAAATAATATTCACTTAGCTGATACAAGCGCATTTGTCTGCGTGAAAGACGAAAAAGGACTCTTGGGTCAAATTTTGAAAATTTCAACTTTTTTGAAGCTTTCAATTTTTACTAAAAATCTCAAATTATTTTGAAAAATTCGACTTTTTGAAAGATGTCCACATTCTCTCATCTGACTCGTAAAATTTCAACTTTTTTTCGAAATTGTGACTCTATTTTGAAAAATTACACTTTTTTCGAAATTTTGACTATTTTAAAAATTCTACTTTCTTTAGTTGTGGCTTTTTTGTATGTATTTTGATTTTTTTGAGAACTTTTTTTGATAATTTCTTTTTTGAAAATTTCAACTTATTTTTGAAAATGTTTTTTCAATATTTCAAATTGTTTTGAATAACTTTAGCTCGAAATTTTGATTTTCACATTTTTGATCTTATTTTTGGAAACTTTGACAATCTTTTTCGAAATTGCCATCTTGTTATTACAAATGTATTCTTTTTTTTTTATTTTGACTCAAAATTTTTACTTTTTTAAAATCTGACTTGTTAAAATCATTTTTCTTGAAAACATTGCAATTTTTTAAAAATCTCATTCTTTTTAAGTTTTGACTTTTGAAAAACATCGAGTCCCTTAAAATCTTTATTTTTTTAATGGAACTTTTCAGGGGATGTCTTTTCTTCAAAATTCAGGTTTTTCCTTAAAATTTTCACTTTTGGAAAATAAAGGTTTTTTCGAAAAATGTAGCTTTTTGATTTTATTGAAAATCTTCACTTACTTGAACATTTCGACTTTGCATTTTGAAAAATTCGAAATTTCAATTTTCCGTTTTGTTTAATTTTAACTTTTTCAAATTTGAACTGATTTCGTACATTTCAACCCTTTCATAATTTAGCCTCTCTTTAAAATTTTAATTTACTTTCGTATTTTTGCTCTGACAAAAAAATGTTGATCTTCTTTCAAAATTTCGACTTTTTTTAAAAACATTTTTAGTTTTTTTGGATAAATCTGACCATGTTAAAATATTTTTTTTGTTTTTGAAACCCTCTACCTTTCTTCAAAACGCTTCGTAACTTTTTTTCCAAATTTCTACCTCTATTTCAACTTTTGATTATTTCTAGAAGTTTTGAGGTTTTTTTTTGGAAAATTTCGACCATTTTTTCAAAAGCTTTAACCTTTTTGAGGTGAATTAGGCTTTCATTTAAAAAACTGAAAAATTCTATTTTTATTTGAAAATTTTTACTTTTTTGAAATATTTGGTTTTTTCAAAATTTTAACTCGAAGTTTTTTAGCTTTTTTCAGAGTCTTCACTTTTTTTTAATTTTAACCTTTTATCATCAAATTTTTTCAAAATTATGTCTTAAATTTCTATCTTTGCTCAAAATTTCGACTTTTCGTGAAAACTTCTACTTTTTTCAAAATGTTTTTGAAAATGTTTATCTTTTTCTCAAAACTTCCAATTATTGTAACTTCGATTTTTTGATTTGATGATGATGTTTAGATTTGTTTAAGAATCCAACTTTTTAAATTGCAAATTTTTAAAATTTTGAATGAATTGTATAAAACGAATTCAAGACATAACTAAACTTCGATTTTAAAGGAGTATTTTTCAATTTTAAAATAAATAGTTTTTAAAAAAGGTCAAAATTTAGAAATATTTTTGAGTTAAGAACCAAATAGGAATTTTGAAAATAAAGCGCAAATTAAAATTTTGGCTTTAATTTAAAAACTTGAATTTCTACAAAACTTTTTCTTGAATGTTTGAATTCTAAAGCAAAATTTGGAAATTATGATAAAATTTCAAAATGTCTAAGAAAATTTTTCCTCAATATCTCGACTTAAATATCAGAAGTGTCAAATTAATTCCAAAATTCAGAATTTCAAACCTAAATGTTTAGAAGTTCATATTACACAAAGTATGAGCAACTTTAAATACATTCGCGTGTATCATTTATTGCATACATGTTAAGTGGTATTTAATGCCCATTTTTAACACTTTAGTGGTAATGAACATTTTGACTTTTTAAAAATTTTGATCTTCTTCTCAAACTTAATTTAAATTCGAGAATTTTCTATAAATTGGAAGTTTTCTTTCCAAATGTAGTTTTTTTTGCTTTTTAAAAATTTTGATCTTCTCAATCTTTATTTAAATTCGAAAATTTTCTATAAATTGCAAGTTTTCTTCCCAAATGTAGTTTTTTTTTTTCTCTAGAAGTACTCAACTTGTGGATAATGGACTATGACTTAAGGTAGTGATGTGAAATATGTTATCTAGATAAAATTATCTTCACATTTGTTGCGTCAAAAACAAAGATTCTCTTCTCGTCAAGTGCAAATTTCCTTTGGATAATTTTAATTTTCGTCACGTCGTCGGATGCAAAGACTTGCTCAGCAGCCGAGGAAAACATCTCAAGGAATTATCGATGACACCAAAGCCGGAACTGACTTTGAAAAAGATGCTCGTCCTTACAACACATCGACAATTCCTTAAAATTAGGTCAAACTTCGTGGTTGGAATAGGTAAAATGCGGGATACTTTTTTTCGATAGCCTTATCGACAATATGAAAATAAAAGTGGCCTGGTATCCCCCGCAATTAAGTCCTGCTTTCGCGCTAATGAGATTCTGGAATCCAGCCACGTCTTTGTCGGTTGGATGCCAAGAAATTGACTGTTTCTCTCCCCGGGGTATCCACTTAATGCCGCATTATTTTGTCCTAAATTTTTTGTTGGAAAAGTTGTATTTTTCAGCGATTTATCTTTGTTGGGAAGAGTTTTGATTTAGACATCATTTCTTGAAAATTGGGGTACTCAATCGATACGAGATGGGGCGTTTATAGCAAGTGTTTTATCTTAATAGTAAAAAGTAGAATATTTTATCAAAAGTCTGGTTTAAAACAAAAATTGTTAACTTCAATATTTTTTTTAAATGTCAATTTTTTTCATTTCTTTTTCTCTTTCGTAAATTTTTATATTTTTTTTGGAATTTTCTCGAAATTTAAATAACCAAATAAATTTGTTATATTTTTGACTTTTCTCGAAATTTCAACATTTTTTTAATAGAGGCTCTAAGCTTGAAATTTTTGCTTCGGAAAATTCAAAATTGTTTATTTATCAATTCTAAAATAAAACCGAAACGTCGGGTAAATAAAGTCCAAATTTGCAACAAAGTCATTCTCAGTTCTTAAGCTTTCGAGTCTAGCCTCAACATGTGGGCTTTATTCTTCAATTTTACGACCTTAATCTTAATTTTAAAAAGAGAAACCTAAAAAAATCGAATATTTGTTTTAAAGGCTATGTGTAAAATGCACTCCATCCAGAATTTGAAAAATTTTCAATGGTATGCAACCAGTGATTCACGATAATGTAAGAAGTGTTTCTGTTAAAATTTTTAATTCTTTTGGCCAAATTATTTAAATAACTTACAATATTTACGTATATTTACGTTACGTTTAACAAGAACTGATATTTTTGGGCTTTAAATCAGAAGTTACGATTTTCATATCGAAATTAAAGAAATAAAAACTTTCAAAGTTTTTTTTTTGAAATATCAACCTATCTTCCAATTTTCAATTTTAAACTCAAAATTTCGAGAGGCATTTTTCTTAATACTGGAATTTTTTTTGTATTAGTTACAAGTTTTCAATTGTAAAATTGGTAGCCATCAATTTGTTTTGTTTTAGGCCAAGAGGTTTGCAACTAGGGAATTCGATCCGGGTCCATTATTTCTAATTCTGGGATTTCGGGATTATATTTTGTCAATCCCAGGATCCTGGGATTATTTCTGTATTGAGGGTTACGAACAAAAGAGAGGAAAATTTTATAAAAGTCAGCTTTTCTAACAAATCTCTTTTTATAAAAAGATCTTTTTCGACATCTCTATAAAGTTTTATAAATTGAAAAAGCCTTTAATTATATAACCAACTATGGAAATAAACGGTGAAAATGACTTTCATATAACTCCCTAGTCAGTAGCAAACAAAAAGGATTTATTTAAAAATATTATTAACCAGTCACATTCGTATTAACTAAATGCAACTAAGTTAATAGGAACATTGTAATTAGAATTACGAAAATATGATCTGAGAAATAACAACATGTCAATCACCAAACTTTTTAGTTAAAAATAAAACAAAAAATTATTTCAACCATGCATAGCAACTTCCGTGGATTAATCTATGGTACTTGCTTGGAATAAAACTTTGTATTTTATATTAAAAAGATAAGCAAGCAATTTTATTGGAAAGCACTGGACTGAATGTTTCACTATGTGCAGTCTATTTTACATTTTTTTAAAATGATGTTAATCCCGAAAAGTCAGGGGATCAGAAAAATGGATCCCGACTTTCGGGATCCCGGGATCAAATTCTCTATTTGCAATTTTTTTAAGAACTTCAAAAATCGAGAATTCAAATCAATTCCCATTTTCGATTATAAAAAAAATATATCAAACCCTTAAAATATAGCGCAAAGGTTAAAAAATGTAAATCTTTTCAAAAATATTTCAAACTTTTAATTTAAGAAAATAAGGCGAGATATTTTCAAATTTTCGAAATTTTAAAAAAACAAAATTTTTAAAATAATTTTCATAAAAAATCAAAATTATGATAATTCAAAATATTCTAAAAAGGAAAGCTTTCAAAATAGTTCAATAATTTTGACGAATTTTCAAAAAATCAAAGTCAATATTTTGAAAAATGTAGATATTTTCATAGAAAATTATAATTTCCAAAAAAAGTGAAAATTAAAAAAAAATACTGAAATCTTGACAAAATTCGTAACCTTCAAAAAAGCCAAAATTTGGGAAAATAATCAACGAAATCAAAGTAAATATTTCTTAAAAATGTCGAAATTATGTAGAGAAGATTGCAAATGCATTCGAAATTTGATAAAAATGTCGAAATTTTCAAAAATAATTTAGAACGGAAAATTTTAAAAGAATAGAAATTTTGAAAAATATCAAAAAATGAGAAAAGGAGGGGAGAGAAAAGAAGAGAAGAGAAAATGAGAGAATAGAAGACAGAGAAGAGATGAGAACAGAGAGAAGACATGAGAAGAGAAGAAAAGAGAAGAGAAGAGAAGAGAAGAAAAGAAAAAAAAAGAAAAGAGTAGAGAAGAGAAAAGAAGAGAAGAGAAGAGAAGAGAAGAGAGGAGAAGAGAAGAGAAGAGAAGAGAAGAGAAGAGAAGAGAAGAGAAGAGAAGAGAAGAGAAGAGAAGAGAAGAGAAGAGAAGAGAAGAGAAGAGAAGAGAAGAGAAGAGAAGAGAAGAGAAGAGAAGAGAAGAGAAGAGAAGAGAAGAGAAGAGACGAGAAGAGAAGAGAAGAGAAGAAAAGAGAAGAGAAAACAGAGAAGAGATGAGATGAGATGAGATGAGATGAGATGAAATGAGATGAGATAAGATGAGAAGGAAGGAAAAGAGACCAGAAGAGAAGAAAAGAGCAGAGAAGAGATGAGATGAGATGAGATGAAATTTTGAAAAAATGCTGAAATCTTGACAAAATTCGTAATCTTTAAAAAGGCCGCAATTTGGGAAAATAATCAACAAAATGAAAGTAAATATTTCTTAAAAATGTCGAAATTATGTAGAGAAGATTTCAAGGTCAAAGTCAAAATTTTCAAAAATAATTTAGAACGGAAAATCTTAAAAGAATAGAAATTTTGAAAAAATATCAAAAAATGAGAAAAGAAGGGAAGAGAAAAGAAGAGAAGAGAAAAGGAGATAATAGAAAACAGAGAAGAGATGAGAAGAGAGAGAAGACATAAGAAGAGAAGAAATGAGAAAAGAAGAAATGAGAAGAGGTAAGAAGAGATCAGAAGAGATGAGAAGAAAAGAGATGAGATGAGAAGAAAGGAGATGAGACGAGAAGAGAAAAAAATAGAATAGAAGAGAAGAGAAGGAAGGAAAAGAGACGAAAAGAGAAGAAAAGAGAATAGAAGAAAAGAGAATAGAAGAAAAGAGAAGAGAAGAACACATAAGAGATGAGATGAGATGAGATGAAATTTTATAAAAATGCTGAAAGCTTGACAAAATTCGTAATCTTTAAAAAAGCCAAAATTTGGGAAAATAATCAACGAAATCAAAGTAAATATTTCTTTAAAATGTCGAAATTATGTAGAGAAGATTGCAAATAAATTAGAAATTTGATAAAAATGTCGAAGTTTCAAAGTTAAAATTTTAAAAAATAATTTAGAACGGAAAATTTTAAAAGAATAGAAATTTTGAAAAAATATCAAAAAAATGAGAAAAGAGGGAAAGAGAAAAGAAGAGAAGAGAAAAGGAGAGAATAGAAGACAGAGAAGGGGTGAAAAGAGAAGAAATTAGAAAAGAAGAGATGAGAAGAAAGGAAAAGAGACGAGAAGAGAAGAGAAAAGAAAAGAATAGAAGAGGAGAGAAGGGAAGAGAAGATAAGAGAAGAGAAGAGAAAAGAAGAGAAGAAAAGAGAAGAGATGAGATGAGAAGGAAGGAGAAGAGACGAGAAGAGACGAAAAGAGAAGAGAAGAACAGATGAGATGAGATGGGAAGAGATGAAAAGAAATGAGATGAGAGAGATGAGAAGAGGTGAGAAGAGATGATAAGAGAAGGGAAGAGAAAAGAAGACAGAGAAGAGATGAGAAGAGAAGAAATAACATGAGAAGGGATGAGAAAAGATAAGAAGAGAAAAATAATTTAGAATGGAAAATTTTAAAAATAGAAATTTTGAAAATTTATCGAAATTATCAGAAAAGTGGCGATTATAAAAAAAAATCTCAAAAAATTACCAAATTTTTAAAAGATTTAAACTTGAAAATTGAAGTTCAATAAATGTGTTGAAAAATATTGAAATTTTGAGCTCCAAACTTTGAATTAAGAATTTCTGACTTTGAAAAATGAATAAATTTGAAATTTTGCAAAAATCTTAGCCTTTTAAAAGGCAAAATTTTAATTTTTGCTAAGCTTTCAATATTTAAAACACTGAAAGCTTAACAATCTAAAATTTTTTCAATGGTTGAAATTTTTGAAAAAAAATTGAAATTTTGAAATAAGTAAAAAAATTTTTAGAAAGCCGAAATTTTAAAAAATTCACACATACAAAACTTAACTTTTTCAAAAAAAATTAAAATTATCAAAAAATTTGAAATTTTGAAAAAACTTCCCAAAGTCAAATTTTTATATTAATTGACATTTTTCGAAAAAAATTAAATTTTGAAGAAATGGGAATTTTAGAAAAGTAGAAATTTAAAAAAACGTAGAAATTTGAAAAAATTAGAAATATCGAAATTGTTACAATAATCCAAATTTAAAAAAGCAAAAAGCATCCTAAGGACCCTCTTGGGAGAATCGCACACTAGTTGGGAAGTCCTGATGTTAGAAAGACCACTAAAAAATTGTTTCAGTTCCAACCATGTTGTCTTATTCTAATTGATGATTTTTCCATTAAATGTTTCAATTTGACTCCGAAAAGCCGGAAAAAGTGATATTCTTATAAAATTGAAACGATCAAAACAAGTTGGGAAGTTGGGATTCATCGAAAACGTTCAGCCCCAAACTTATCAGTTTACAAATGTCCGTAATAAATTTAACCCAACTGAAACCCTGATTCATAATTAAATTTCTCGGAGGGAGAGAAGAAAAATACGCCAAAAAGAAACATAAACTAAATGCTTCGGCGTGTTTCATTAGTTATACTAGGATTAAAAAATTCTAGCCAACTCATGGCCATTCCTTACGTTCAGTCGTTAGAGAGAATTTGCAGCGGAAAGCGGAAAATATTTTATCTAAATTCTGTTTTCTTGGTTAAAATATTATTTGCATTTCGTTGATAACAAGGTTTATTAAAAAAAGCAATTTACTTTGGAAATAAAACCCTCCCTTTACATATAACCTTAGGGCAAATATGTGATTGTTGACTTTAATTACATTTTTGTGAAAATGAATGCGTTTCCCAAATGAAATTATATACATACTTATTTGTTTGTATTCATAGCACGATGAAACTTCGAAAGCAGCGCCGCCGCATAATTTAGATAAAGTTTTGTAACAAAAGCGGATGGGGGAAGGAAAGTGGAAATTTGATCGAATCCATATTCCGCGTTAAAATTAGTGTGTATTGAAATCGGGGACAAAGTTTGAATGCAACATTAAATGGCTTTGACTTTAAATGGAATTTACGAATTGAATATAAACAAAGTGTTTTTGGGCGGATTCAAAGTTTACCTCTACGTGTATGTTTTTGCCTAATTCAAATTTAAACAATTTCTCCCTGCTGGTGATTGTTTGCCAGATAGAACAAAGGTATTATTGATGTATAGAAAATCAAAAGCAGAAAACTTACAATTTTACCTAATTTTCGACATGCAAATGGATCGCAAAGTACAAACCTATTTACTAGTCAGATTAGTTTTCCTGCACAAACTGTTTGTAGAGATGTGGAAAAGGAAAATAATAATGAATCTTGTCAATACTTCGTGGCAGGTAATTTGAGTAGGAGTCACTACGATCAATTAATTAACACCGTTTTCTTGATTAGGATTATCGGCCGGTCTTAACTTAATAGGATCTACAGAAAACCTTGCTAAGAAAGTTCCCACTATATAGGCCAAAAGGAAGTGCGAAGTTTGGTGCTGTTGAAAACTTATTTAATACAGACAGCATATGGAAGAACTTAAGAATAGCTTTCTTGATGCTCGCAGCGAAACTCCATTTTCCTTTCTATTACATTTTGAACGGAACTGCCGCCGCCTAAAATACTTTACGGGAATACCAAACGTGAGAATATTTCGTTTAAACGTCGACGGCGAAACGCCCCCCAAAATCGTTAGTTCTGTCTGGCGCGAGGTGCGAAGTGTGAAAGTCATCTTAATAAGTTTCGGAATTCTTATATCATTTTTTTCTCCAGGACAAAGTGGTATAACGGATACAATCTAGAGTTTAATTTTGAATATAGCCAGAATTTTTGCCGCTTCATTGCCTCGTCGACTTCGGAATAATAAGTTAGATATTTCAGATATGTCGTTTTATCCTCTTGCATTATTTAAACAAAAAATTACAACATAAAATGAGACTTTCAAAATTACATTAGTTCTTCTTAAAACTAGCTGGAGAGAAAGATAGGAAGAGGATGGAAACATGACAGAAAAGAAGAGAAAAAAGACAAGAGAAGAGAAGAAAAGAGAAGAAAAGAGAAGAGAAGAGAAGAGAAGAGAAGAGAAGAGAAGAAAAGAGAAGAGAAGAGATGGGATGGGATGGGATGGGATGGGATGGGATGGGATGGGATGGGATGGGATGGGATGGGATGGGATGGGATGGGATGGGATGGGATGGGATGGGATGGGATGGGATGGGATGGGATGGGATGGGATGGGATGGGATGGGATGGGATGGGATGGGATGGGATGGGATGATGGGATGGGATGGGATGGGATGAGATGAGATGAGATGAGATGCGATAAGATTAAATAAGAAGAGTAAAGAAAAGAGATGGGAAGAGAAAAGAAGAGAAGGGTAGAGAAGAGCAGGGAGGAGAAGAGAAGAAAATAGAAGAGAGAAGATAAGAGAAGAGAAGAAAAGAGAAAAGAAAAAAAGAGAAAGGAAGAGAAGAGAAGAGATGAAATGAGATAAGATGAGATAAGATGAGATGAAATGTGATGAGATAGGATGAGATGAGATGAGATGAGATGAAAAGAGATGAGATGAGATGAGATGAGATGAGATGAGATGAGATGAGATGCGATAAGATTAAATAAGAAGGGTAAAGAAAAGAGATGGGAAGAGAAAAGAAGAAAAGGGTAGAGAAGAGCAGGGAGGAGAAGAGAAGAAAATAGAAGAGAAGAAGAGAGAAGATAAGAGAAGAGAAGAAAAGAGAAAAGAAAAAAAGAGAAGGAAGAGAAGAGAAGAGATGAAATGAGATAAGATGAGATGAGATGAGATGAAAAGAGATGAGAAGACATAGCTAAAAATTAGAAGAGAAACGAGAAGAGAAGAGAAAAAAAAGACGAGAGAAGAGAAGAGAAAAGTATAGCAGAGATGATAGTAAATGAGAAGAGAGGAGAAGAGAAAAGAAGGAAAGGAAAGAGATGAGAAGAAAACATATGAAATGAGATTAAATAAGAAGAGTAGAGAAGAGATGGGAAGAGAAAAGAAGAAAAGGAAAGAAAAGAGAAGAGAGGAGAGGAGAAGAGAAGAGAAGTCAAGAGAAGAGAAGAGAAGAAAAGGAAAAAGATGAGAAGAGAAGAGATGAGATAAGAAGAAATGGGAAGAGAAGAAAAAGTAAGAGATGCGAAGACAAGAGACGAGATGAGATGAGATGAGATGAGATGAGATGAGATGAGATGAGATGAGATGAGATGAGATGACATGAGATGAGATAAGATGAGATTATATGGGAAGAGAAGAGATGAAAAGAAATGAGAAGATATGAGAACAAATGAGAAGTGAAGAGAGGAGAAGAGAAGGAAAGGGAAGAAATGAGAAGAGAAGAGATAAGATAAGATTAAATAAGAAGAGTAGAAAAGAGATGGGAAGAGAAAGGAAGAGAAGGGTAGAGAAGAGAAGACCGCGGAGGAGAAGAAAAGGGAATAGAAAAGAAGAGAAGAAGGGAGAAAAGAAGAGAAGAAAATAGAAAAGAAGAGAAGAGAAGAGATGAAATGAGATGAGATGAGATAAGATGAAATAAGATGAGATAAGATGAGATAAGATGAGATGAGATAAGATCAGATGAGATGAAATGAGATGAGAAGAGATGAGAAGACATGAGTAAAAATTAGAAGAGAAAAGAGAAGAGAAGAAGGAGAAGAGAAAAGAAGGGAAAAGTAGAGAAGAGAAGAGATGGGAAGAGAAAAGAAGAAAAGGGAAGAAAAGAGCAGAGAGGAGAGAAGAAGAGAAGAGAAGAGAAAAGAAGACATGAGAAGAAATAGGAAGAGAAGAGAAGAAATAGGAAGAGAAGAGAAGAAATAGGAAGAGAAGAGAAGAGAAGAGAAGAGAAGAGGAGAGAAGAGATGAGATGAGATGAGATTAGATAAGAAGAAAAAAGAAGAGATAAAAAGATAAAAGCAGAGAAGAGATGAGATGAGAAGAAATGAGAAGAGAAGAGAAGGGAAGGAAAGAAATGAGAAGGGAAGAGAAAAGAAGAGAGATAAGACGAGATAAAAAGAGATGAGAAAAGAAGAGAAAAGTAATGAAGTAAAAATATGGCAAAGGAAGAAGAAAGAAGGAAAGAGAGAAAAAGAGATGAGAAACGATAGAAAGAGATGGAAAGAGGTGAGAAGGGAAGATAGGAAAACGGAGGAGAATTAATGAACAAATAAGATAAGAGAAAGAAAGAAAAGCAAAGAAGAAAGAAAGGCATACAAGAATAGACAAGAAAGGAGAAGAAAAGGGGAAGAAGGTCAGAGAAGATATGGGAAGGGAAGAAATGAAAGAGAAATGAAGAATAGGAAAGAGCAAGGAAGAGAAGTGGATGAGGAAGAAAAATAAAGTAGAAAAGAGAAAGAAGGAGAAAAGAGAAAACAAGGAAACAGACAAAATAGAAAAGATACGAACAATAAGAAGACACTTTTTAAAATTCATATAAACTATCGTATTTTTATTCTAAATTTCATTACCTTTCATAAAAACATAAAGATACAAGGCGTTTTATTTGGAAAAGTCTAACTTTGCCAAAAAACTCAAAAACACGTCATCTTAATCGGCATCAAAACCCATACTACTTTGCTAATTTGACCAAGTTTGTATCTTTAATAATAACAAAGCTAGCAATGCCGCTAGATCAAATTTGATAGAGTATAGAGGGCATTAACCATTTTCGCTTTTGACCACTGAGATTTTCTAAGAATTAAAACGATTTTGGCTTTGGGAACTTGCTGGATCAATCTGTATGGTCCTAAGTCCTGGAAGGTTTCGAGACTCCTGATTAAGGACATCGCACAACGAAATGTTAAATTTCGCCTTTTCTTTCTGAAATTCAAACGTGACCACAATATTCCAAAGAATCGCAAACTATAAAATTCGTCTGCCTTCGGAAACGGCACCGAATGAGTGAACCGCTCTCAATGATTGTATTGGAACTCGGGCCCCGTTAAAGCCTTTTTATTCAACGGCGCTCACTCGAGCTGAATTTTTGTTGTTTCCTTTTAAAAGTTTACGACCTGTCTCGCCCGCCATTCGGCGAATATTTGCGGCCTCCCTCGAGCGAGGTTTCTTGTAAGGGTAAAGAAGATTACGAGTGGATAATCGCAGTTTGCTGATCCGAAACATATGTAGAAAACAAAAGAGGTGGAAGAATTTAGTATTACGTATTTAACGTATGGGGGGAATACCGGGAGATGTTATTAAATTCCTAATGTTATCGACGCATTCCACTGGGAAATTATTGGCCCATAAAATGGTACGTGGGGAATAGTTGATGAAGCGGATGAGACTATTGATATTAAAAAGTTATAACGCAGCGAAGGTCCAGTATTTGCGCTGGAGGATGTTGTTGCGAAAAGGTCCAAGAATAATCGAATCAGCTATAAAAAGTTGAGTAGCATATGGAATATAATTCAATGCGAAGTAGTTTCGATCAGATATCAATTTTTTTCAGGTTTTTATTTGCACGACCAACAATACTCGAAATTCCAGGTTTCCTGTTTCAGGTAATTTTGCAACAAATCATCTTAAATATATCATTTTGGAAAGAGCCGACATTTCCATAAACAATGATAGTACATTATTATTTTTCCAAAATTCTTATTATGTCCTAAAGTTGCCATTGAAAAATAATGTGCATTTTCCGCCAGTTGGCTTGTGTCTACCTATGTAATCAAACAGAAGTCGGAATTGCTGACCAATATTTTTGATATTCTTATATCTATCGATTTACACTTGATCAGAGTAGAACGTATTTTGGAAATAATTGATTTTTGATTTAATTTTTAATGAACAATAATAGAGCTTCCTAGGAAATAACAAGTTTTGAGAATAAAAGATTCTTATATCTTTGATACCTGTTAATAGAATATGTTCCTCCAACAATCTTATAAGACAGTGTTTTCCAAAGGGTGGTACGCGTATCCCCAGGAGTACAAGAAGAGTTAATTGGGGGACGCGTTGCACCGGCGACTTCAGATGACTCAAAAATTCAAAATTAATTTTTTGGATAACAAAATTAACTTAATCAGCTTGCACAGTTTTAAAGAGTTCGTGCAGATTACAGAATGATGTTATGTTCAAATTCGTTGATATGTTCAGCACACTAAGAAACAGACTTCCTCATTTATATGGATATAGTTAGGATGCAATTTTTTAACGAGCGGTACTCAACTCAAATTATGGGAAAGACACACAGATGTTGAAAGTTTGGGAAATACTGCTGTAAGAGTATGGGGGAAAATTCGCTATCGCAAAATAGATTTTCGAAGAAAAGTTTTTTAATTTATAGAAATTGTATTTCACTCTTATTCCAAATACTCTGTGTACATCAGTAATGACGAACCTATGATACGTGTGCTAAAACTGACGTACCGAGACATTTTCTTTGATAGTCATTGTTTATGAATTGTCATTTTGGTGGAACGGACTGGCCTTGGTTATCTTCAAAAATTGAAATACAAATCTTGTCCCCTGAAACCAAGAAAGATTAAAAAACACAACAAAGGTTGCTATAACGCTTTTCGATAGCCAAGTTATCATCTTCAGAGAGATATTGTGATAGATAAGAAATTGTGACCCTGCGACGTGTATGATAAACTACGCATGCGCGTTCGGATACGGTCTGTCATGCACGAAGAGAATATTCTTAGTATATATGAGTTAATTTTAGGTTTAGATGTTAGTATTTCTCTAAAAATGATAGCTTGGCTATCGAAGCGCGTTGTACCTCCCTGAAGATGATAGCTTGACTCGAAACGCGTAAGAGCAACCCTTGATGTGTTTTTTAATCTTCCTTGGTTTCAGGTGACAAGACTTGTATTTCAGTTTATGAATTGTCATCATCAGCGGAAAGCATCTCCGTGGCAGGGGACAATTATAAAAACCGGGCCCCTTATCATATACATACCTAAGTATTTTGCTCGGGTTTCTAGAGTATTCCGGTTCAATAAATAAAAAAAGTTAATTTATAATTTTCGTTTTGATGAATAAAAAGATACAAAAAAATCGATTTTTTTTTAAATTCCGACTTCTTTTCAAAATTTGAATTTTTTTAATTTTGAATCTTTTCAGTATTTTGAATTTTCAGAATTTCAGCATTTTTGAGTGTTTTTGGCTTTTTTTTAGAATTTCAACCCCTTTTAATAACTCAATTTTTATTTGAAAATATTGACCTCTTTTCAATACTACAAATTTTTTTGAAAATTTCTGCATTTTTTGTAAAATCTGACTTCTGTTAAAAATATGAAAATTTCAACTCATTTTAAAATGTTTAGTTTTTCAAAATTTAAATCGTTGTTTTTGAAGTATTTGGTTTTATTTAAAATTGAATATTTTTAAAAATTTCGACCTATCTTGAAAATTTCAACAATTTTTGGATGTTTTCACATTTTAAAATGTCTACTCGAAATTTGCATTTATGTTTGATATTTGGATCGTTTAAAGATCAGCTTTTACTCCAAATTCTAAATTAATTTTGACTTTTTCAAAATTCCCACTTTTTTTAAAGTTTGGCTTTTTTACCTAAATTTTGAAATATGTTTAAAAAATTTTACTAATTTTGAAAATTTCTGTCTTTTAAAATGATCAATTTTTGAAAATATCAACTTTTTTAACAATTTATTTTGAAATTTTTGTAAAATTTAGACCTTTATCACATTTTTGATGTATTTTTAAAAATATTGTTACGGGCTTATCGGTTCGAATTGATTAACACATTAAATAATACCCACTTTATTACCAAACTAAACTCGGATCACTACAGCTGAACAATAACTCACTTATGTACTTCTAACTACTAACTCACTAACTACACCGACTCTAACTAACTTATTCGAGGGAAAGGACGTCCGCCTTGTATAGTTTTTGCTTCCGAGTTCTAGAAGTTTTGGGCAGATAAGGCTTATCGTTGGCCGAAATTTCTGGAACGCTTCTCTGCTGTTTGTTTCATTATCGCGGAAGCTTTCTCTTATCAGATCTTTCTATAAACTTTTCTTACGTACTAAATTCTACAATTTACATTTCGTTACAATATTGACCTTTTTTAAATTGCCTTTCTTATTGAATCTTCATTCACTTTTCAAATGTTAACTATAAATTTCGACTTTTTTGGTAACCTTGATTTTAAAAATCGATTTTCTTTAAAAATTTCAATTTTTTAAACATTTCAGTTTTTTAACATTGAATTTTTTTTAAATTTTTGATATTTTTTAGTTAGACTTTTTTCCAGATTTCTCATTTTTGTCAAGATTTTGACTTTAAAGATTTCACTTCGATTTTTATTGAAAATTTCGACTTTTTTAATATACTTTGGTTAATTTAGAAAATCTCGAATTTAGAATTTTCCAAAGTTCATTCAAAATTGAACAACTCTTTCGCAATTTTGCCTTTCTCCAAAATTTACTGGAAATTTTGACTTTAGTGGGTACTTTTTTTTAAATGTAGTTTTTTCTGGAAATTTCAAATTTATTCAATATTTTTTCTTAAAATTACGGCCATTTTTCAAAATTTAGACTTTTTCAAAAAAATTTGTAAGTCCGATTATTTTGACTCCTTTTTTGGAAGTTTCGACATTATTTTCACAATTTTCACTTTTTTTTCGAGCATTGTTCAAAATTCAGATTATTTGTTAAAGTTTTGACTTCTCCGGTAATTTCGATTTTTTTTTTCAAATATTTCAATTTTTCTGGAAGCCTCAACTTGTGTAAATTTATCTCTTATTTGAATATTTTCAATTGCGAACGTTTCAATGAGTTAATTTTTTCTCAAAATTTTGATTTATTTGACAAGTGTGGTCTTTTTTCAGAAATTCCACTTTTTTCGACTTTTTTTTGGTCCAATCCCTGGTTATCTTCAAAAATTGAAATACAAATTTTATTTTCAAAACCCAACCTTTTTCCTCAAAATTTGGCTTCTTATAAAAAGTTACAGTTTTTTTCTTAAAAGTTCGATCTTTTTCTCGATATTACGATTTATTTTCAAATTTTGACTTTCTCAAAAAATTCTTTTCTGAGAGGATCGGATTATTCCTCCATATTTTGACTTTTTTCTCAAAATTTGGACTTTTTTCCCCAAAATTTTGATTTTTTTTCCCAAAATTAGACGTTTTTCGATATTTCGAATTTTTTTCTCAGAATTCAGTTTTTTTTGGAAATTTAGAATTATTTTTTTAAATTCGACTTTCTGGAAATTTCTATTTATTTCTCAATATTCGCCTTGTATTTGTAAACTATGTCTTCAATGCTTCTGCAAATTTCAATTTTTGTTTCTTCAAAATTTGTCCTTCCATTTGAATTGTAATTTGTTCTCAAAGTTCGAGTTTTTTCAAAGTGTAATTCTTTCTAGAAAATTTTGATTTTTTTCAATTTCAATTTTCGTTTCCACATTTTTAAAAAATTTCTACATTTTGTTTTAATATTCTGGTGGAACGGACTGGTCCTTGGTTATCGTCCAAAAGTGAAATACAAATGTTGTCCCCTGGAACCAAGAAAGATTAAAAACACAACAAAGGTTGCTCTAACGCTTTGAAACCCAAACTATCATCTTCAGAGAGATACTTGGGTATCGAAACACGCTAGAGAAACCTTTATTGTGTTTTTTAATCTTTCTTCCACAACAAAGGTTGCTGTAACGCGTTTCGATAGCCAAGATTTGTATTTTGACTTTTTATCATCAAAATTTTAGCTTTTCCTTGAAGTTTTGACTTTTTTTAAAACTGCAAGCTTTTACAAAACTTCTATTTCTTATAAAAATTGTTTTTTTCTTTTTCAAAAATTTGAACTTTTTGAAATTTTCTGTCTTTTAAAAATTTTGACTTTTCTTAAATCTTTAAATTTTTGTAAATTCGACTTTTTGAAAAAATTGTCTTCTTCTGAGAATTTCGATTTTTTTTTTAAATCTGACATTTTAAATTGCGAAAAGCTGACATTTTACAAAAGAGTATTTTTTAAATATAATCTCAAATCTTTTAAAAATGGATATACAAATCTTGTCCCGTGAAGCCAAGAAATATTAAAAAACACAACAAAGGTTGCTCTAACGCGTTTTGATAGCCAAGCTATCATCTTCAAAGTATCTCTTTAAGATTTAAAGTAGGCGGAAACCAGTGGCGGAGTTGGCTTTTGCGATGAGGAGGGGGGGGGGATACGACTTGGAGGTGTTTCTCAAAAACAATAAATTTTTTGTTTTTGCAGAAACAAGTACAAAAACTAGTTATGTTGATTGATAATTTATTAAAATTTGAAATTGAAATGGAGAGAGTATCCCCCTGAAGATAATAGCTTGGCTATCGAAACACGTTACAGCAACCTTTGTTGTGTTTTTTAATCTTTCTTGGTTTCGGGGGAGAAGATTTGTATTTCAATTTTTGAAAATAATCAAGGACCAGTCCGTTCCACCAAAATTATAAATGATATCTTTTTTAAAAAAGTTGAAATTTAGAAGAACTTTCAAATTCAACATCTAATTATAAAATCTTGAGAAAGAGAGTAGAAATTTCGAGTACAAATTAAATTTTTATTATAAAGAACCAGAGTGTTAAACGAAGTTTCGAGAAAAAGAGACCTTCAACATTTTTGCAAATAACCAACTGCTAACGTGACATCTGGCCCTCCTCTCTTGGCCTGTCAGTGCCCAAGAACAGTCAACACTACTGATATCCAAACTGTGCTGTGTCCAATAATTTGATGAGGTGATGAAAATTACTTGAACGATTTAGCACCGAAAAAGAAAGAAACAGTGACAGCTCTTACCGACCTTGTCAATTTCTTGGTAAACATTTTTATAATTACGATGTCTTTTTAAATTGTTTTCCTGTTAATTTGTTTTAAAGTTGAAATACAAATCTTGTCCCCTGAAACCAAGAAAGATTAAAAAATACAACAAAAGTTGAAACCTTTGTTGTGTTTTTTAATATTTCTTGGTTTCAGGGGACAAGATTTGTTTTTCAATTTTTGAAGATAACCAAGGATCAGTCCGTTCCTCCAAAAAAAAAACGTTTCAAAGTGTTTAAAACTATTTTTGAATGGGTTTGAAAAAGATAATTAAATGTGACTACGTTCACAAATTATTAAATTTATCACATACACTTTCAGTTAAATATATTTAAGTACTTTGGAATGAGAGAGCTGCTTAATATAAGAATTCGGGCCACCCTTTATCGATCATAAGCACTTTGGGGACTTTATGTCTCTTGTGATAATTCAAACCGAGCAGCGTTTGCGGAAGGGAAAATGAGTTGCTTGGGATTTTACAGGTTTCAAAATTCGTCGCATGCACAAGACACAAGATGAAATTTAAAGCGCCCTTCAATCAGGTCCCTAATTTACCCGTTGCCATTCTGAATGTCGTAAGCTTTCTCCTTTATTATTTATCTGACGTAATTAGTCTCGATGGCAATAACATCTTTAATATTTCACAAATGTGCTAAGTCAACCTACCTAAATTGAGTTCATGCATTTATGGTTAAATTGAACCATGTTTTAAGCGAAAATTACTCTCATTAACTAAGCAAATATGGTTATTACAGTGAAATAACAACGATCTGATTTAGGAGTGACTTGCGTCTATGAAGTTCTAGAATATTTGATCTCTAGAGAACTTTGAAATGCACGCCTTTTTATGAATAAATTAATTCCTAATAAATTCGAGAACATCAATTAAGATCCATATATATTACGATGAGTAACAACTATTTCAACATTACTCCGTTTGTTATAATACGAATGAAATATGTATTCGTTTTTTCAATAAAATTGGGTCTGTGCCATTAACGACCGAAAAATAACCTACTAAAGTGGTTTATCTGGCTTAAAGCTTTATGTAATAATCATTTATTATATTCGGTCTCGTCTCGTAAATAGGATAAATTGTAGTACCTTCGTTCTAGGCGATACGATCACATATTTTAAAGAAATAAACAAATCATAAATCTCGTTATGCCCTCACAGTCCCCGCTGCGTATGCACCTCGGCTTCCCATATACTTCAGTCTTTGTTTTTGTGCGATGCGTTTAGGACGCGACATGTTAACTTTCTAAGAAAGAAAGTAGTTCGCGAGTGCGTGTTATGCCCGTAAAATTGTCAAAAGCCCTCGGAGTCGGTCGCCACCCCCTTTCAATTAAAGTGTTATCAAATTGCTTCGATACTTGCAATAGTGGGCAAGATGGAAGCCCACAAGACGTTTTCAGTTACACAGCTCCGCGATGGAAAATAATTTTGAAGGTATTTTCCCTCCCTTAGCCGGTTTGATGTCATGCTACACCTACCACCATTGCATAACATCATATATGTATTACTTCTATGCACAGCATACTGTTTGGGTACCCGTAATTGTTCACTTTCGACTTCTATATTTTAGATTTTTACTGATTTATTTCGGGTAAATTTCTCCAAATTGATTTAAAACAACACATCCATGCCTTTATTTTTCGACTTTTCTACAAACTCTTTCAAGTCTCTGATAAAGAGACGTTGTTAGGTGATATAATATTCCTTTCATACACAGCAAGGAAAGCAAACCCACAGCAATAAAGCTGTCAGCGTTTATGCAGGGGACGGTAGAAGGCAGCTCTCGTTGGATCGCTCGGGCAAGACATCTGTTAAACTTCTTTTAAACTCTATAAGTTCTAACATATCTAATTTATGCCCGCAATAGTCGGTGCTCGACTACAATCTTTGTCGACCTTTGTTTTGAATGACCACATGTTATTCTTACCACTACCATGGGATAGCAGCCTTTAAGGTGCAAAACGTACTGTTTTTTGATTACAGTTGACTGTTGAATTCTTTGTGATTTCTAGCACGAAATGTTCATTGATATAAAGTGTTGGCCTACTTGTGCTAGCCGAACCTTAATGTTCACAAACCGCAGTCGTTGAAGGACTGCATGTCCGACTATATGTCCTACTACTGAATCGCAGTACTTGCGCTGCTTACCTTACTCTTTTTTGATTGGAGTAAAGGTTGTCAAATATGTCAATGGTACATAGGCCTTGACCACACGTGCCTGTTGAATCTTAACATTCACACACTGCAATTTTTGGATGACCGGATCTCTACATGTACCGTTGCAATGGCCACTATTGAAACGCAGCACTTGCGCTGCATACCTTACTGTTTTTTGATTACAGTACTGGTTGACTTACAATTTTTTTTTTCTGGTATACCGGCCTTGATTATATGTGACTATAGTATTTCTAGATGTACTGCTGCATTTAGCACCATTGAGTTGCCGCACTTGCGCTGCTTACCTTACTGTTTTTTGATTACAGTAATGGTTGATTTACGAACTTTTCAATGGTATACTGGCCTGACCACATATGCTTATTGAACTACGATAGTCAGCAGCTGCAGCTTTTAGAGGACCTCATCTCTAGATGTCCTGCTGCAATTACTACCATTACCTTACTGTTTTTTGATTACAGTAATGGTTGATTTACGAACTTTTCAATGGTATACTGGCCTTGACCACATGTGCTTATTGAACCATGATAGTCAACAGCTGTAGCTTTTAGACGACCGCATCTCCTTATGTTCTGCTGCAATTACCACCATTAAGTTGGAGCACTTGCGCTGTATGCCTTACTGTTTTTTGGTTCAAGTAATGGTTGATTTACGAAATATTGAATGGTATTCTGGCCTTGACTACATGGGCTTGTTTAACCTTCAAAAGTTGCAGTTCTTTAATGATATCATCTCTTCCTGTCCTGATTCAATCGTTACCATTGAATCGCACCCTTTGCACTGCTAACCTTACTGTTTTTTGATTACAGTATTGGTTACCTTACGAAATGTTTTCCTGCTCAGACTACATATGCTTGCTGAAACTTGACACTGACAAAGCACAGTTTGGAATGGCCGCATTTTTACATGTTCTGTTGCAACTGCCACCACTGCATCACAATACTGACTGCAAAACACACACTGTAAAACGTACGCTGCAAAACGTTTACTGTTTTTTTGCTGATTACAGTATCTAAGGGTTACATTTTATATGCGATCTCCACCGCGAAATCTGCAATGGCAATCTGCCTTTGACTACAGCGCTTGTTGAACATTGATATTCACAAAGAGTAGTTTTTTGGATAGCCCTATGTCTACATACAGTTGCCTACTGCAAATGCCTCCATTGACTCATGGTACCTACGCTGTAAAGCGTACAGTTGTTTGATTCCACTAATAGTTAATAGCCGATGTAAAATCTTCCTCCGTTGATCTTTTGACTTACGTCAAAATATTTGGGAACATGTCTGGAGAAGGGGGAACCTCGCCTGATATTCGAGATGTGGAAGTCTTCCCCTTTTATACATTTGGAAAATTGAGTTGATGTGTTTTATATTTCACGCCCCTTATACATCCACAAGTTTCCGTTAGATGGCTCCATCTTGTTAAAGCTCAATTAGTTTGCAAGGAAAGAATGGGTATAATATGAAAATAATTAGACCTAGACAACAGTGGCAATATTGGAGCTCCAAACCTATATCCTGTTTTGGAACAAGCCATTCCTTTCTTCGTCTCCCAGAGGGACGAGCCCATATGCAATAAGCGGATTCCACTTGGTGCCTACTTTTCTGCTATAGATAAAGCACTTTAAGCGTTGTTCGACAAAGGGGGGCGGGGAGGGGAGCGATAGTAGAGCGATAGTATTCGCATCCTTATGGACCTACTGAAAGTTCTTCGACGAAGGATTTTGTATGCCTGAACATTAGTCGAACCCCCGGCAAAATAGAGTTTTAAAAGCTGTTCAAACTTCAAGAGAATGCGTTATATATACAACGCCAGTAGAAGTCAAGAGTGGAGAGAAGTATGGAAAATAGCTGGACGTTAAAGACATTTTTATAAAAGTTGGAAAATTCTGATCACTAATAGTCTTACTTTGTTGTGGCTAAGAGGCGTTAAAGCCTGATTCGCCTTTGACTCTTTGACTCCTTGTGGACTAACCCCATTGATGACTGAAAGAAATGAAACGCATTTCTTTCTACATCTATCGATGACATTTTAATATCTAAGGCTATTTTCTGAAGCCTCGAACGTATAATTCTCATTTAAATCTTATATTCTTTCATTTCATACTAAGTTGAAAAAGCCATTATGAAATGGAACATTATAGGGTCGCCACTAGCTCAATTTAGTTAAATTATTTTGACACAACTTGAATTGGGAAACACCCATTTCCTGGCCTCATTGATTCAGACTTTCATTTAGTGGCAAAATGAACGAATATACTTGTGTTTGTTGTGGTATAAATTTTGCCGCAATAATAGATGCATTCAAAAAATAAGAAAGGCTGATGCCCTTAGTCTTTTTGAATGATTATCTCCATGGGTAGTTTCTTATAAAGGTAGTGTCTCCGATATATTTCAAACAATAAACTAATTGTAACATTGGCGTCTCATTATCAATTATCGCAATTCTTCAGACCTAAGTATCTCAGTTTACTTTCAATTATAGCTATAGCAACAGCTGTTTGCTCCCAGTTAATAAATGAGTCTATTTAGGTGTGTTTTTTAACTCTCTAGTATTACAATTCAATTTGAAAAAAGTGGATTTTCCATCTCAGCCTAAAACAAACAAAACAATTATGACAACGCAGAATGTTTCTCCACATTAAGGGAAAACTTGGTGTCGGTTTGCCCAGCTTTAAACTATGGCTTTCTGGTACATCAAACTTTTCGAACACATAAATTTTTTAGAGCTCAACAGAAGCCAGGAAAATTACAATGCTCCCTGCCATCGGCTCGACTTCTAGCATTTATTAGCAGCTAGAAAACTTGAAATATGATAACACTCTCTACAGAAAGACGCATTCGTTATGGAAATATTTCGCCGGATTTTCTCTCGGTTTTTGGTCCGAGAAAGGCAAGACCCATCCCATCAATTATTTAGAACTTCTAGCTCAATTTTTGGGACAGAAATGGTATACCAAACAATTAAAACACTGCTCAGTTCTCTGTAGGATTTATAGGACTACCGCAATGTGATGCGTGAATGGTGAATGACATGGATAGTGTACACAATTAAACATTTTCACTCAATCAATTTGGCAAGGGTGCGAGTTTCAAAGTATCGTCATTATTCCATGTTACATGAAGTCAACAGAAAATTTCGAGGCAGATAAAACTTAAAACGGGTTATAAGTGGATACAGGACGGTCACTGCAAAATACAGCATTTCGACTCTTGACTCGAAAATTGGGCTCCTTGGTCATTAATTTATTTGCTAGCCGCATAAAGACGAAAAGTAAGGTTTACTTTTCTAGGATCAGTGACCCAGGAAGCCAGTTCTATAGACACGTTGATCATCAGTTAGTCTATTTTACACCTTTTCGCTTTTCCCTTTCTTTAATCATTCTCTGCCTCTTCAAAGGAATTATAAGTGGCTAAGCTCAGGACACAGTGGTCGTAGATTTACTTTCCTTGGGCAGCACTCCTCAACCATTAACAGCCCAGCTTTCCCCGAGAACAGTCTTTTATCCAGAAAACAATGTTCTCAAGGAATGCTTTTAAATCTGTATTTAGCTCTCTTAACTCTTTTTGGTTCATTATTAGCCCAGAAGGCCGGTCCAAATCTATGCCACAACTTCAGATTCCAACATTTTTCGAAGAGGTTGATATGATTAGACCCGGTACACTCAAATACCTTAGTCTTTCAAATACTTCGGTAGTCTTAACATTTCTCGACAGGTTTGAAGATACAAAAAAAAAAAAACCTTGGCATTATCTCAAAGTTAACAACTCTGTTGGCAACAGCCACAGTCCAATACTTCGAGATCCTTTGCTATACATATTTATAAAACTTTATATTGGAAGATCAGACTGGGTTTTTAATTCAGACTCCAAATCACTCGAGAAATCGTAGGTAACCCCTCTTAGGACTACCTTTTTCTTCAACTTAAACCCTAATATTTTTGTGGCCACGACTGACATAATATCTGGATAGAACCCAATTATTCAGATGTAATATAAGCAGTTTATTTATTTCGCTTAATTAATATACTCTTTCCAATTAAATGATTTGCTACGGTTTATTTTTTGCAACATACTCTAAATATCTACAATTTATCCTATTTACGAAACGAGACCGAATATAATCACAAGATCAAACGAACTTACCTGTGAAGTTCGATCTTGATTATATGAGGTCTCGTCGAAGTAAATAGGGTCCCTCCCAATTCCCAAACCCGTATTTAGTTGCAAAAAATGTATAATCTCTGAAATAAGACTGAAGTATATGGGAAGCCGAGGTGCATACGCAGCGGGGACTGTGAGGGCATAACGAGATTTATGATTTGTTTATTTCTTTAAAATATGTGATCGTATCACCTAGAACGAAGGTACTACAATTTATCCTATTTACTTCGACGAGACCTCATATAATCAAGATCGAACTTCACAGGTAAGTTCGTTTGATCTTGTGATTTTATCGAAACAATTTTTTCCTCATCGACAAATCTTCCAGTTGAGGCCTCAAGCTGACTTGCACAAAAACACTAATGTGACTAAAAATTGCTTCAAACTCAATAATGAAGTTATATATCATAAAGCATAAGCTTCTACATGAAAGAAGCATTAGTTTTTGCACAATGAAAAGAAATCAAGCGATTAAGATTTCTGCGCTAGACCTAATATCATCTAAGTAACGTCTGAACCCCATTACAGAGTCGCATAAAAACACAGTGGTTGTAGGGACGGAAGGATAAAACTTAGGGCAAAGGGCTGTCAAGACGGGAGCGAGTGACACGACTGATACTTTCTTATCTCTTATTTAGTTCCTTTTGCAGATATCAAGGAGTTGACCCCCAGAATGTGATGGTCTTATCTTTTCCCCGCGACGACTTAATGACTCCATCGTTAAATATTGAAGACGAGGCATTTAGCAGTTAGCTTCCTGACGAAACCTTCGGAAGCATGTGTTTATGGAGTCTAATGGAGTTTTTACGGATTAATAAAACCGTGTCTTATAGTTGAAGGAGTCTAATGGTGCAGCGCTTCAGGGAAATTATTGAGGTTCCAATTACATTAACGCCATTAAATTCGTATCCGCCTGTAAAATTGTGTTCAGATTTTCAACGGTAACCTCTGAAAGGTTAACAGGAAATATCTGTTTTAACGTTAGAAGCTAATTGTCCCCATTAAACAAAACAAGGCGTTAAGGTAACTTTATTAGTTAAACAGAATCATAAAGAAATTAATTCAATTTGTTACTTTGGCGTAAAGCCCCAAAACCATAATTATTTTTAATTGCATGAAACTACATGAAGATTTTCACTTACAAAAATAATTAACACTTCCAACCCTTACTTCGTAGAATTCTTTAATATTCATAACTATCAAACTTTATTAACGATTAAAAAGCAAGAGTTATTAAAAATTCCACAATGTTTCGATAAATATTTGCTAACACCAGACCAGGTTTCGCATTACTGCATCATCGGCGGTTATACTAGCAATTTGTTTAGCCGTTATTATGCTAACAAGCTCCATGGATTACAGACTTCTACGAATATTCCATCTAATCCAAATTCTCGTCCAATGCTTCAATTAGAGGAGTGTTCAGGAGATTAAGCTGCTCATTCATAAGTGTAAATTGACTAGATTGTAAATATTTGTGAATTTCTATGGTTTCTAAGAAATTAAGTTTTTTGGTGTTTTTACAAATATGTAATACTTCCACTGTGTTCGCGCATGAAAGTTTATATTGTGTTTCTAATAGCTGCTTTGCAAAATTTGATCTTCACATTAGGTACAGCGAACACCTTGCTGCCTTCGGAAATAAACATCCAGAACGATGAAAACCTTCAAAAAACGCTAGAAAAGTTCTTAGAAGATCTAAATTTTTAAATAAAGATAGAAATTTTGAAAGAACAAAATAAATGTTTAAAAAAGTTGTATTCTGAAAGTCGCAATTTTGAAAGTCGCAGTTTTGAAACAGTCGACATTTTGAAGTCTCTATTTAAAAAAAATAAGACGAGATTTCCAAAAAAACTTTGAAATACTCAAAAAAAATCATAATAAAAAAAATAAAATTTTTAAAGTCAAAATTTCGAAAAAAAAGAAATAAAATTTTGGAAAAAGGCTGAAATTTTGAAAAAGTTCAATCCATCCTGAAAATGGTTAAACAACTTTCAAATCTCAAAATTGGAAGCAAATTCTTTTAAATTGACAGCATCTTTGTAAAAATTAGAAGCAAACTTATTCAAATTAGAAACAAATTTGTTCATACTAAATATAAACCTATTTGAATTAATAGCAAATTAGATATTCTTTGTATCGTCCTTTGCGAAGTTTCAGCAGGAATGGAATTAATAGCAAATTTGTTTAAATTATAATCAAACTTATTTAAATTAGAAGCAACCTTATTTAAATTAAAATTAAATTTGTGTAAACTGAAAGTAATTAAAAGCAAATTTGCTTAAAAAAAAATTTAAATCAGAAGCAAATTTGTTAAAATTAACAGCATTATTATTTAAAGTTCCATATAAAAGGAAGCTAAACCTACAAGCTCCCACTTTCAATGGAATACAGATATAATTTTCCAATGAAGTTAAGTACTTAGCGATCTTCCTAGACCAAAAACTAAATTGGAACACTCATGTCGAAAGAACTTTTTCAAAAGCCACAATGGCAGCATAGATCTATAGTAGACTTGAAGGAAAGACATGGGGGCTAAAAAGTACTTCACATCTCATCAGCTATTAACACTATACAAAGCTCAAGTTAGGCCAACACTAGAATACTGTTCTCATGTTTGAAGTTCAGCCCCAAAACACACGTTAGCTCTCTTGGATTCAACTCAAAGAAGAGCGATTCGCCTAATTGATGACGAGAATCTGACTGATTCTCTCGAAACACTAGAGCACAGGCGTATGGTTGGTGACTTGTCTCTTTTCTACAAGTACTTTTATGTTAGATGCTTACAGGAAATAATAGGATTGATCCCCCCAAGGGCAAGATTCTTGAGACATACTAGACAGTCGGAGACAGCAAATTCTTGTGCGGTCCAACTTGACACAGTGAGGACTTCTGTCTATGGAGAGTCTTTTTTCTATAGAACTTCCAAGTTATGGAACTTGTTACCGAAAGAAATTTTCCCCAAAAATTACAACCTATCCTTGTTTAAGAAAAAGGTTCATCACCATCTATCCTTGTTTCCGCATCCTACTCGCAGTGCTTTAAATGCATAATGGGGTTACCCTTTGCGAGTGGATTAAACTTAAAAATAATAATAATAATATTTTGGATATACCAAACTGGTAGTAAAGCCCATGGTCACCTATGCCTTAATAGTATGGTGGACGAAAAATAGAACAAATTTTTGCGCAAGGCAAACTACACAAATTGCAGCGGTTAATTTGTATTGGAATAACAGGAGATATGGCGTCATGTCCAACAGCTGCAATAGAGGCAATGGTAGGCATGACTCCACTTCACACTTGTGTGAAAAAGGAGGCAGTGCTTAGTGCCTTAAGGCTATTCCAATCAAACAAGCAGAAACCGGGTGACTTGATTGGCCACGTAGAGATTCTGAAAAAAATTCCACTGGGATCCATTGCCAAACCGACATAACAAATGCCTACAAAACTGGACTTCGTTGTTCCATTTCAAGTGGTTATTGAGGACCGCCAGGACATGGAATAGATATAGCAAACAACGCATTTGTCTGGTACACAATCGGATCCAAACAAACAGAAGAAGTAAGACTAGGAATATGGGGTCCTAATTTGAAACTCTCTGAACCCCTAGGAACTCCCACAATTTTCAAAGCAGACCTGTTTGCTAAAACTCTGTGAGCAAAAGAGTGCCTTCAAAAAAAACTCAGAAACGTACAGGTATTTATCGTTTCGAATAGCCAGGCTGCATTAAAGACTCTAAAGTCGTTCAGAAACGAATCAAAAATTGGAAATACAAACAATTCCTGAAGCAACTGGCTGCAAACAACAAAGTAACTTTAATGTGGGTTCTGGGGCATTAAGGCATAGAAAGGAACGAAGAGGCAGATAGACTCGCAAAAGAGGCCTCAATCATACCTCTCTTCGACCAGAACCATGCTGTGGTCTTAAAAAAGCCCACATAAATTAAAAAACAAATCTTGTCCCTTGAAACTAATAAAGATTAAAAAACACAACAAAGGTTGCTCTAACGCGTTTCGATAGCCAAGCTATTATCTTCAGAGAGATCTTTCTTGGTTTCAGGGGACAAGATTTCTTTTTCAATTTTTAAAAATAACCAAGGACCACCAAAAAAACACGTAAAAAATAAAATAGATACTTGGCAGATAAATCAAAGGCTGTCATACAGGAGGAAAACTCCACGCCTAAGGCAGTCAAAAAAGTTCATCACTATCTCAAAAAAGAAGTCTGAGCAGCTTCTCGAACTGAACAAAAACGGCTTAAGAATAGCGGGACTTTTTACAGGACACTTCCCAATAAAGTATTACCTTAGGAAGATTGGAAAAGTGGATGATGAAAACTGCGGATTCTGCAACGCAGCAGCAGAAACAACAGAACATTTGCTATGCGAATGCATAGCTCAGTTGTGTAAAGGCTCAAATTTCTTGAAAGGGTGACTCTGACACCCCAAGAAGTAAAAGAAGCCGCTTCTAAAAAGATACTAGACTGTGAAAAAAGTCTAAACATTTTGGAAAATAACTGAAATACAAAACTTGCCCCCTGAAACCAAGAAACATTAAAAAACACAACAAACGTTGCTCTAACGCATTTCCACAGCCAAGCTGTCATCGTCAGAGGGATATTAACACCTAATCTTAAAATTTACCCTTATATATTAATATTATTCACTTCGTGCATGATCGACCGCATCCGAAGGCGCATACACGTCGTAGTGTCACAATTCCTTATCTATCAACCTTAACTATTTTTAACAGAAATGAATGACGTAAAGGCCCAGCGCAACCATTCATAAGGTTGTATCCAGCCTTATGAATGGCTAAGCTTTCACATGCATTTAACATATAATTCTTATTTACTACTCTTAACAATTTAATGTTATTATCTATCCTATAATCTAATTTAAGAGCATGTCTAGCCACACTTGTTCAATTCTTCCTTGTCTCAATTCTTCCATACCTCAAATGAGCCAAATGCTCCTTCAGTCGGATTTTAAGAGATCGTCTAGTTTGCTCGACATACTTTTGAGGACAATCCCTACATGAAATTTGGTAAATTCCGGACTTATCCGTTTGCTCCACTTTAAAAAAAGTGTAAACTGTAAATTTACATATTTTGACACTTCTTATCCATGTTTTAAGCAATTTGGATGCATATTTTAAACTTTTTATGTTGCATATAATGCGGCCTCTAGTAATAATAAATAAAATATTAAACACTAAAGCAGACTCTTTTTATATGAAAACACCTATCACAGATAATTTATTACCTCAAATATATTTGTTTTCCTGAAATCAGTTCTGCTGCAGACTGGGAGCAAGTATCCCTGAATAAAGAAGACTTGATCCTTTTCCATATTTCTAATTTTTCTTCAAAATGTTTTAAACTAATGGAATTATTTAAATTATTGCATAATGGACTGATAAACTGAATGCTGGTCTAAAAGTGTAACGTTAGAAAATTTAGATTCATTAATTAAAAGATGTAGGTGCTAGAAAAAAGTGGAATCAACAGTCCCCAGTTGCCCCTACCTTTCAAATAATGTAAGTTTTATTCCCATTTCTTCACAATAAATACTATAAAAATCTACAATAATTTCCGATGTTCACATATTAATATAAATGTATGGATTAAACCAACAATTTCAATTACGAAGCGCTGTATAGTAAGTCTGAGATAACTAATGGACTACTGAACATACCAAGCTTTTATCGAACTTTATAAAGTAACATATCTTGTTCAACTGAAGATCGCGTAAAAGCATGGGGAAATGGGTATTTATTTTGTGATAAATGGCAAATGGAATTAGCGGTTTCAGTAGTTTGTCGAAGTCAAGTAAGCGTATTTCGAGAAGTGAACAATAACTGGCGAATGCTCAGACAAAAGTTCCTTCTGGGTTAAGTCGACCTCTATCATCTCTTACATTCGCTCCATTAAAATGTTTTACTGATATATTACGCATTTAAATCGAGGAAATCCATTTTAATCTCGCCATCGCCTCTTCGTTTTATCATTGTAGGTCAATAACAGCTTATATTGAAGATAAAATACTGAAAGCAGCGAAAAGTGGTTAATCAATCTTGATCCTGTATTCTGGATAAGATAGTTAAACCCTCTCCACGTTCCATCTTAGAGATAACGTAAAGTATGAAAGGCTTTTTATTGAGGTTTTGCTTTAAACTATGAGGAACTATGGAAAAGACGAGCTGAAAGGCTTAACGGACTTATGTCTACCTCCTTATTTTATGATTTCTATATCGCTAATGCTGCTAGAGCGACTTACGTATTACGACTTACGACTTAAGTATATTCAAGGTCATAAAAAATTAAAGGATTAGTCTGGGGAGATAGGCTCAACTAAGTCATATTCCTAATACGAATTCTAAAAAATAAATGGACGTTAAAGGAAAAGGAAATAACGACGCTTCGGCAAAATTAATGTGAATTATTTGATTTGAGATCATATTACGCATTTGTTGTTGGTTTGTTTTATGAAAAATGTCCTAATAGCAGAATTTCCTGACATAACTCTAACACTTTTCAAGGTACTGTGGCTTAAAGTTATACTCAATTTTAATCCACTCGCAAAGGTAACCCCATTGTGGCTTCAAAGCACAGCCAGTAGGATACGAAAACAAGGATAAATGGCGATGAATCGCCTTCTTAAACAAGGATAGGTTGTAATTTTTGGGGAAAATTCCTTTCGGTAACGAGTTTCATAGCTTTTTTTAAGGGTTTTAAAACAAATTATATTTGGATTACCATTAGGTACACCTAAACGCTATCTACTTCTATTTTGTGCATCTTCGTCTTCTAACCGTGTGCTTTCCATGGCTTTCCTCATTCCTTCTTTCCATGATCGTCTCGAACGTCCCCTTCTTCTTTTCCTGTGTGTTTCCATTTAAGCATTCCGTGTGGCCACCTTTGTTCATTTATTCGAAGTACGTGTCCAAACCCTTTTAACCATTTTTTTTCTACTCTATCGACTATGGTTTCCCTTGTATATTTCGAATGTCTTCGTTCCTTTTTCTTTCTAATCGTTATATCCTAGAGCTTCTTCTTAGATAATCCATCTCAATGATGTTGAGCCTTCTCTTCCACTCCGCATTTAGGGTCCAAATTTCACTTCCCTACAGTAGTACTGGTTCCAGTAGCGTTTTACCCATTCGAAATTTTGTTTGCTTAGATATGTTTTTATCGCACCATACTGGGTTGAATGCTCTTAAGCTCTTTCTACTTATCTTCTATTCGGTTTTAAATTTCTGCATGTCCTTCCCTTTCTTTATTGAATGGTAACTCATAAGTATCTAGTTTTTTCTACTTGTTTAATGATTGAGTTGTCATTAGCCATGATTTGAAATTTAGTGTCCAAATTGAATACTAGCTATTCAGTTTTTTTTAATTTATTTAACATTTCTTCGGCCCAGTTTGGAAATATTTAAATTTTTATGGTTTGTTGACAATTTTCTAAACAATTTTTGAAATGGCGACTACCATGAAGAATAAACTAGCTATTCAGTTTTATCAGTATTAATATTGATTCACTGTAAGTGTTGTATAATCTTCTGTGCATGAACTCCAAGTCATAAGCATCTTGGGCTCTTAACATTTGATCATCGGCAAAGTTAATGTTGAAGAGAAACTCATCATTCCACTAGAATACCCATTTGTTTACATCTGCGTTTCCACTTTTTTGTGCTATTTCTAAATATATGTTAAACAATGAAGGAGAAAGAGAGCATCCTTGGCGTAATCCTTTGGTTGGTTCAATCGCAGGTGATAGTGCCTTTCCATTCTTCATATATGCGTTGTTGCCTTTATAGAATTCCTTAACTGTTCTAATTATTCGCGAGCCATAGCCGCCAATTCTAGTGCATCCCATAATTTCATCCTGGGAATTGAGTCATAAGTTTTTTCAAGATCTATGAGCGTTAAATGGGTTTCTTCGAAATATTCGTTTCTCTTTTCTGCAATTTGTTGTATTATAAATAAATTATTCACACATGACCAGGACAGCTCTAAATCCACTCTGATCTTCATTTATTATGTGTCCTATATTTTCAGAAAAATGGCTCTACCAAATAATCTGCTCAACAATGCTATTAACAAGTTAGTCCCCTATAATTTTTAGGTTCCGAGCCTTATCCTTTTTTAAATATTTAAACTAAGCATGCCGTCTTCCATGCATGCGGTAGTCAGTCCAAAGCACATATTCATTAAATTAGTAATTTGATCCCACAGGATGTTTCCACCATATTTAAGCATTTTGGTCATAATTCCTTCCGGTCCTGGAGCTTTGTTGTTCTTCATATCTTTTAGGGCTTGAGTAACTTCCTGCCTTGGAACCCTTAGATTTTCATCTCTGTTTCTTCCCTCTTCTTGTTGTACATCAGCCCTAAGTTCTTTACATTTTTCTTGATAATGATTCATAGTATGTTGTCCATTTCCTCATACTTATTGGGTTTCCATATTTTTTTTCAGTTCTGGTAGTTTTCATTGATTTGAAACATTTCCGCGCTTCCGTTGATTGAGATCCTCCTAAGCAAAATGCTTTTTGTTTCAGCACATTTACATTTCCATCAGAAATTCTTGTCTGCTTTTATACGTCTTCTCATCTCCCTTTGAATTTTTTTATTCCTCTATTCCTCTGAGTTCGTTGGCTTAGCTAGTTTTGTATGCTTTATTCTTTTCTTGTACTAACTATCTCTAATTCTTCTAACATCCATTTATTGTTACTTTCCTTTTTATTTCTTTTCTCCTTTAATCCAAGAGGTTCCTTTAAGGCTTGGTGTATTGCTTTTATAATTCTGTTACGGGCTTACTTGTGGTTTGAATTCATTATTAAACACGTGCTGAATAGTACCTACTTTATTGTTAAACTTAACTCGGAATCACCACAACTGAACAATTAACTCACTTATTATTGACTTCTACTAACTCACTAACTAGACTGACTCTAATTGACTTACTCGAGGGAAAGCTGACCGCCTTATATAGTTTTGGCTCCCGGGTTCCAGAAAAATTACGCAGATAAGGCTTATCGTTTGCCGAAATTTCTGAAACGCTTATCTGCCCTTTATTTCGTTATCGCGGCCGCTTTCCCCTTATCAGATCTTTCTAGAAACTTTTCTTACGCACTAAATTCTATTCTATCTATTTACATTGCGTTACACTGCCTCCCCCTTAAGAATGATCGTCCCGATCAGTTCCAATCAGTCACTTCGCCACTATATTTGCACAGTCTGTTCAGGTGTACCACTTTCATTTTACTCCTGGGGCTACGCTGGATCCTGTATACCAAGTCGTTGATCCTTTTCAGCACTTTGTACAGCCCTTTCCAAAATGGCGTAAACTTCGGCGAAACTCCTTTCTTTCGCTGAGGGTTGTATAGCCATACCAATTTGCCCTCACTGAAACCACCATGGTTGGCTTTCACGTTATACCTGCTCTTCATCCGGTCCGTCGCCAAATTGATCTTCGTCCGCACCAGGGCATGCGTTTGCAATATCGCTTCCCTCAAGTCGTCTACCAAACCCACCGTCTCTCTGGGGGTCTCTCTTGGTGATCCAAACCACAAGTCACACGGAAGCCGTAGTTCCCTCCCGAAGATCACTTTTGCCGGAGTCTGACCTGTTGCTTCATGAGTTGCCGCGCGACAGGCCATTAGAAACAATGGTAGATGTCGGTCCCAATCTGTTTGATGCTTGGAAACGACCTTCGAAAAATGTTCTTCCAAGGTTTTATTAAATCTGTCCACCACTCCATCAGACAGTGGATGAAGAGGTGTCGTTCGAGTTTTCTTTATTCCAAGAAGACGGCACCACCTCTTGAAAAACCCCCGATTCGAAGTTCCTTCCTTGGTCCTAATGTAGTTCCAACGGAACACCAAATCGACAGATGAAGTTGTCCACAAGAACCCTTGCGACTGTGATAGCTTCCTGGTTCGGGAGCGCGTAAGCTTCCGGCCATTTACTGAAATAATTCATGGCTACCGAGACGTACTTGTTCGCATGGTCTGATGTTGGAAATGGCCCTGTCACATCGATTGCAATTCTTTCAAACGGAGCTCCCACATTATACTGCTTCAGGGCCCCTTTGGTTCTTGTACGGGGACCCTTGAATGCAGCGCAGGTGACACATTTCCGATACCACTGCTCGACGTCCCCCCTGCAATTAACCCAATAGAACCGTTTGCGAACTTTCTCCAGGGTCTTGTTCATCCTTAAATGTCCACCAGAGGTCCCATTGTGTACCTCCCACAAGACATGTGGAATCTTCCCCTGAGGCCGACCAACTGTAAGTTGACACGCTTTCCCATGCCCTCTTCAGCACCTAGTCCTCTACCTGGAGGGATTTCCATTGAGCCCACAAATTCTGAGGAGCTGGACTTCTGTCGGAAACCTCTTGCCATTCCGATCTATCTCCAGCTTCTTTCATTCCAATATGGGTCTGATATCAGCGTCGCTCTTCTTTAGCTCCCGAAGACCTTCAACAGTCCATCCCACTTCTGACACCAGATGTTACGTGCGTTATCAGTTATAGTGTTCCCAGCTGAGTTTGAAAATAAAGTGGGTATTATTCAATTCACGTGTTAATAATCAATTCGAACCGATAACACACGTAACAATTCTTTCATGTTCGACCTTCTATATTATCTTGTGTGTATGAGTTTCCTTTAGATTTTCTTCCAGTCTTCTTCTACATAGGTTCCTATAGCCTTCCTTCTTTAACAGATGTATGTTATATTCCGGGTACAGCTCATTATTGTATATTATGCCTGTGTAATCTTCTTTCTTTTCTTTATTTATGAATGGATAATTGATTTTTGACCTTACCAAATTTTGGTCTGTTCCACAACTTGCACCTAGCTTAACAGCTACATTTATTATTATTTCTGTGCTCATTTGTCTTGTTATCATAAAGAATCTATATTGTTGATTTAGAGAAGGTCTTTTCCAAGTGTATTGGTGTATCTTCTTATGTTGGAAAAAGGTGTTGCTTATTTTTAAATCATACAGTGTACATAGTTCAATAACTCTATCTTCGTTATTATTTGTTTGGGTATCTCCATACTTCCCCACAACTTCGTCATTGTTTCTAGTACCCACTTTTCCATTTAAGTCTCCTGCTAAGATGAGATATTGTATCCTTCTACTTTCCTCTAGTTGTTCACTAGGAGACCAATAGAATTCGTCCTTTTCTTGGTGGGAAGAGTCTTCTGTTGGAGCGTATATTGCTATTATGCGTATGTCTCTTCCGTATCGTTTGATAGTAATTTTAACAATTCTTTCACTAACATAGTTGACCTCGCTTATATTCTGTGCAATTTTCTTTCTAATCATGATAGAAACTCCTGCTATACTTCTTTCGTGTTTATTTACTCCGCATCATATGTGTACTCGTACATAACCATTTAACTTCTCTGTTCCTTGTCCTTTCTTTTTAGTTTCTGATGAACATATCACGTCAAAGTTAAATCTTGTAATTTCTCTTCATAGTACTTCTTTTTTGTTGAGATACTTTGTATGTTCCAGTTACCGATAATCAAATTTCTTTTTCGTAGCCATTGCTCCTGCGTTGTGTCCGTCTATATGCCGAGGTTTGGCGTTTGGTTTTTTAGCATTTCTTCTTCTGAGTGCCACACAGCTGGTCTGATGCCTTAATCCCCATATCCGAAGGGCCAAGATTTTCTTTTGTGATTTACTCCCTTAGCCAATATGCTTTAATTTTGAGGTGCGAAAGCTTGAAAGTTCTATAGAAAAAGGTGTCTCCCTAAACAGATGTTCTCACTGTGTCAAGCTGGACCGCACAGGAATTTGCTGTCTTGTATGCCTCAAGAATCTTGCCCTTGGTGGGATCAATCCTTTAGTTCCTGCGAGTATCTTCCATTATAGTACTTGCAGAAAAGAGACAAATCACCAACCATCCGCCTGTGCTCTAGTGTTTCAAGAGAATGGGTCAACCCTACCAGCGATTATGAAGAAGAAAAGATTATTCTTTGGTAAAAAATACTATATCATTGAAAACATTTCCTCCGCATCACACGATTAAAAAACTAGACTTTTTATCAACAACGTTCATAACATTTTTATTCATTTCTTATCAAACTATTCTACCCTAATCGCTATTGCTATCGGCTGATTTTCATGCGAAAAAGCTTGGAGTTTTTCGAAGTTCTCAAAGGCAAATTACCAAAAAAATGTGGATAAAAAAGATCCAAATTTTTTTGGTGGTTCGAAAGATGCACATATTGACATTTTATGCCTAAACGATATTTTATTTCTAAGGACACGATTGCAATGCAATAGCGCTACATTTGTGAACTAAGTAGTGGCCTACTAATAAATTACTCGCTATGTAATAGTAAACAAATTGTTAAGTTTTTATTCGCATGCAAAATGAAATCTAATTTATGATTTGTATCAATCTTTAGTTTATGGTAATAATGACTAGATTGCGTTTTAACTTAATACGCGATAGAAATCTTTATTGCATATTAACAAATCATGAGTGACCAACGGAAAATTAAGATCAAATCTAAACATAATTATCTTCCCTGAAAACATTTATCATTATTTTATGTACGTGAAACTCTTGCATTATTCGTCCCTATATAATTTATGAAACATTGAGCCCGCAAGTTCTTAACCTTTTTTTTTTTCGAGATAATGAAATTTAGATCTCTCTCAGTAATTTATTAACGAAGTAGCTGAATTTCCACAGGTAACGATTTCCTAATTTATTATCCTAATTTTATAGGGGGGTCTCTATACAACTAACTGGGTTGGTTTATCTTAAACGCGCCAATAAAATAGAATAACATAAATCTATTTGTCATCCCCACGGTGGGACGATTTTCGGTCACAAAACCCTAATCTAACTGTCCCGATAATACCGAATTCCACCTTCGAATCATGCGATTACCCCATTATAGGGGTCAGCGGTCCTCAAAGTTCGCTCCTTCGGTATCTCTGGCATGTTATTAAGATATCGGCGACACTCACCTGACACGAGCACTAGGACGATCCACATGATCCCAACCAAAGTCTTCATCGTTCCACGTCATCTCCAGCACATGGCGAATTCTTCAGATATCTGAAACAACTGCATATCATTAAAGAGCTATTTGTCAAACGGTCCGAGTAGGCCGATAACAAAAGACACGACGTTTCCTAGTGTTTACGGTTTTGTTTGTTGGCTCTCGGCTGTCTTGATAATTAAAAGCTTTTAGTTAATTAGACGTGAATAAAACATTAACAGCGGCTGAACCGGTACTTGAGCCACTAACAGATAATTACACTAAACACTGGAAAACGTTGGAAGCTTGTAAAAGATTATGAACTCTTTTTATAATTGCATATAAAGTTTGCAAGAGCTCGACCAAAAACAGAAAACCTGTTAAGCTTATATCCTAATGAAAATTTATAGGGGTTGTTTCGAAAAGAAGAGCTTTAACTGGTTATAAATTATTTCGGGGGCAATTACCGCACAATAAATTTTTAAAATGTTGAAATTTATTGAAAAAATTTTATATACAAACACTAAGATAAGTTTGATATACTGGTACTGGTTGTTGAATTTTGTTCTAACAAGAATCTACGGTTGCAACTGATTTAATTTCATTTTTTGGACATAATATTACCATTAATAGCCGTCCTTTTTTTTAATAGGCGCTGAATTTATTTCCCAAATTTTTGACAAGTCAGCAGTCAACAGTACTATGCAGCCCTAACGGTTGCAAAGATTATTGTATAAGACAATTTTAAATCTTGTATTATAGATTTATATCTTAGCAAATTTCGTTAAATACAAGCGCCCTTGGCGTGACATGCATTTAGATACATACGTTAAATTTAACAAAATTTATTATTCCACTTGTTACTTTTATTTTGAAAATATCGGCTTTTTTGTAAAATGTTGACTTTTTCGAAAGATATTAAGTTTCGGGCAAAATCTTAGGTTTAAAAAATCAAATATATTTCAATTTAAAAACAAAACTCACGGATTAATGTCAAAAATTTGTGAATAAATTTCAAAATAAGGCGATATATACAGAATGAACCATAAGTAATGGTGCATAGAGCAAGAGTGGATTTTTCGTATAAAAATAATGTGATTTAGCTACATTTACCTTCATGGGTGTAGACACGATTTCGTTCACAAAATCTTCCTGCTAAGTATATTAAATAACTTTTACTGAAACTGAACTGCACGAACATAAGGGAATTTCCAAATTAAAATCTAAATAACGAAAAAGAGCCGAATTTCCAGAAAAAAGTCAGAACATTGAATTTGAAATAAAATCTAAACCTTTCAGAATATTTCGAGAAATGCTGGGATTTCTAAAAATGTCGAAATTTTCAAAAACCAATTCAAAAATATTTTTCTCAGAATATTATTTTATTTAAATTTTAACATAATCGAAATTTAAAAGAAAGTGTTTTCTCGAAATATTCTAAAAATATTGTTTTGAGAATTATAACATTTTATTAAAATTTTGTTAGAATTTTGAAAAAAAATGTATTTTTGGGAAAAGTAGAAATTAGGAGAAGGCAGAAATTTTTGGAAACTAAACGTCGAATTTTGAGTTACATATTGTTCCGAGATTAAGATGAATTTAAAGAAACAATTGGAAATCCAGAAAGTCAAAAAAAAATTAGTAAAAGTCAAACAAGTAAAATGAATTTCAAAAAATACCGTTAAAATTTCGAGGAAATGAAGAAAAATTTCTAGATAATATCCCAAAACCCAAGAGAAAAAAGTTAAAAAAAATAGGACTCAGATAATATAATCCAGGCAATAAGCCGGGAAATAGATATAAATAATATAGTAAGTTAGATTTTCAAAATTCTTTCTACATTCGATTTTTGATGACCCAAGCTACTTAGACGAAGTTGCTCTACCCTCCTTCTCCCCTTCATCTTGACAACAACCCCCCAAATGGGAAAGAAATTCCTGAAGTTGGGAAAATTAAGTCAAATTGCCTTGAAAATGCATTTAGGTGATCACGAATCCGTGGTTGGTTTTCCCGGAAAACTCATTGCTTGTATGTAGCAAAATGTTTAATCGAAACGCCGTCCTAGGAGTTTTTGGGGTCGCTGATTAAGAATCCAATATCTGTTTTTCCGAATAACTCCGACCCCGGTCGGAAAATCACGAAAATGGTTTAATATCCCAGTGGGCTTGTTGGGGTTTAGAGACAATATGATGAAGCTTTTTTTTTGAAATTGTGGCTCGGGGTTTTTTTTGGGTAACTGATCAACTCATTTTTTGGTCGGAAAAACAAGAAAAACAAGTGTTTTGAGACAATGTAGTAAAATTTTGACTCGAAACGGTGTTCTAGGGGTTTTAGGGGTCGCTGATTATGAATCTAATGTCTGCTTTTTCAAAAAACTAATTTTTTGGAAGAAGAATCAAGAAAATTTGCTCGAGTTTTCCGAGTTTTTCTGAAAAACAGATCTCTAATTCTTAATAAGCGACCCCAAAAACACCCAGGACACCGCTTTTTCCCGGTTTACTGCCTGGATTAATAAAGTCCAAATTTTGAAAACGATGAATTTAGAAAAAAAAGTCAGAATTATCAGAAAATCAAATTTCACTTGGGAAAAACTTGAAAAATGTCGAAAAATGAAAAAGTCAAAATTTTCGGAGGACGAATTTTGTAAAAAACAGTCGCAACTTTCAGCAAAAAGCGATTTTTTTTTAACTTTCAACAAAGTTAAAAAAAATCGCAATTTACCAAAAACAGTTTTTTCTGAATTTTTACTTTTTTATTTAAATGTTGACGTTTTAATTTCCATAAAGAAGTTAAATTTTTTTCTCTTAACACATTTCTCATTTTTGCTTTTTTATTAACATTCCGATCGACTCTAAGAGAACATAAACGAATGTTGAGAAAGAAGAAATTTCAAAGAAAAGTTAATTTCGAAGAAAAAGTCACAACTACATAAAATATTGCGAGATAAAAGTCGAAATTTCGAAAATAAGGCAAATGTTGAAATACATGTTCAAATTTCTGAAAAATTTAATTTAAAAAAGTTGAAATATTCAGAAATAGACCTATATTGAGAAAAATAGAAAAATTTTAAAAATAAAATAATAATAATATAATAAATATTAAAAAAATAGCGGAATTTTGAAAACAAAAAGCGATTTTTGAGAGAACAGTTCTAAAAATAGAATATGAGAATAAAGACAAAATTTTGAATTTTTGATGAAAGAGAAAATTTTAGGAAAAAGACCAATTTTAGGAAATTAAGTCAAGATTTCTGTAAAAAGATTAATTTCAAACGAAAAGTCGAAACTTTCAGAAATATTAAATATCGAATTTTGGGATAAAAGTCGAGAATTCTAGAAAAAATTAGACTCTAAGAAGCCAAAAATTAAAATACAAAACTTGTCCTCTGAAACCAAGAAAAATTAAAAAACACAACAATGGTTGCTCTAACGCATTTCGACAGCCAAGCTGGGGAGATATATCTCTGAAAGTGATAATCGTTTTAATCTTTTTTAATCTTTCTTGGTTTCAGGGGACAAGTTTTGTATTTCAATTTTTGAAGATAACCAAGGACCAGTCCGTTCCACCAAAATCTAAGAAGCCAGTCAAGTTAGATTCTTGATTAAAATTTTCAGAAAAATTCCAATATTAGGAAAAATAAAGGAACTTAGAGAAATAGGCGAAATTTTGAAAAATCGGTTTGAAATTTTAAGTGAAACTTTAAAATTGAGAGGAGAGATTCGAAATCTTTCAGAGAAGGGCAAGGAACGAAGTCGAATTTTGCGATTAAAGTCAAAGTTAACAAAGCTTTTACAAAAATAGTCATGAAAATCTAGAGAAAAAAATAAATGTCGAGGAGAACGAAATCTCGAAAAAAAAATGGGAATTTTGTACAGAAAGTTAAATTTTGAGAAAATAGCATAATTTTGAAAATAATTGTTTATAAAAGACAAATTTTGAAAGTAAAAATTGAAATTTTGACATAAAGAGAAAGTTTGATACATCCTTCCCGTATCTGTAACTTTGTAAATTATCTGCTGAGCTTCAAAAGTAATATTTACCTGCAGCTTGGCAAAAATCAAACAAAAAGCGATGCATCTAGCATTTTTATGATCTTGTTGACACCGTTTTAGGACCGCCTTTCTCTTTATAACCGCGTTCAAAAGTGCAAAGTGTGAAAAATATAATAAATAAAAATTTCCCCCATTTTTCCGTATTTAGAGCGTAAACATTGTGACCAGCCAGTTTTAGAGTGTTATTTGTTGTAAATTTTATCATTTGGGGTGGTTGTTTGCCCAAGCTTTTATCGTGTTGACATATTTGTTAGGTATCGTAAATTTTAAACGGCGTCCAAGGAGTTTGCGGCTCGTGTATTTCACTTAGCTTTCCTGCAATTAAAGGGAAAGGAGTCGTAAATTATCATCTCACCTTTAGGGCTCGCCACGCTCTCTTCGGAAATATGGAAATTCGCTCGGTTATTAGGTTAGCTTTAAAAGGATACCGAATTCGTTATCTTTCCTTTATTGCGTTTGGATCAAACCGAGTCGAGGGGAAGAAAATCTGCAAATATTACTTTATAGACTTTATTTAATATAACGAGAATGTTTGGAATATTACATTATGGATATACCTAAGGAATAAGCTTATGAACTGATTCTGTTTTTAAAATATAAGAAGGTGTATGTTTTTTTTTTGGAACGGACCGCTCTTTGGAGTATGTCAGTATCTCTCTGAAGTTGATAACTTAGCTATCGAAGCGCGTTAGTTTGTTGTGTTTTTTAATCTTTCTTGGTTTCAGGGTACAAGTTTTGTAAACGTCGGGAAAAACAGCCCACAAAAAACTCATCAAGAGTAATCTATATGTCATATTTAACCTCATTTTAAAATGGATCATATTTTTAAGAAAAGTAAAGTTAAAAAAATTCACAGATTTCGCAATCCTTGCAACCAACGGAGACATTGGAAATGATAACACCAAATAGAAACATAATTAACACTTTATTTAACATACAAGGTTATACAGGGTATTTAAAAATTTCAAAGACAACGCTTGGCAGTTGATTCGGAATGATAAATAAATACGAATTACGAAAAAAAAAAAATAATAAAAAATGTTTACTTTTCGAATCGCAGATTTTCAAAGTTGTTATAAAAAATAATTTAATTAATAATTTCATAACCTCTTTACCGATCGTGTTGAAATTTGAAACCTTTATTTATTTAGATTATTAAGGCTAGAATCTTAGTGACGTCGACCCTTGAGTTATCCGACACCCCTTGAAATTCGCCACGACAATTATCTTTGTATCTTCAAAGTAGTAAATAATAATAATTACATAAAATATGTATTGATTTACAACAATACGTATTACGTTTAGTTTTTATTTTTTTTATAACTGATTAAAATGTCGTTAAGGCTGACTGTGTTGAAAGTGTTTGCAGATATGTCTTACACCACATAAATTTTATGGCCCTTCACAGTTTGTTTGAACCCCGTGGTTGGATAAGTAGTACATTTCAGAAATTTGTGATTCCGGCAAGTGGTTTTTAAATATTCTGTCATCCCTATTTTTTCCAAGCTTAAGAATCATTTTATTGACACTGAATGTGCCTTCTTTCCTTTTTGAAAGGCAACCTTACAATGAATAGACCACAGGGTGCTCGTAAGTAGTAATTGTCTTGAAAATGTTATTCCTAGCCTTTTCTTCTTGGGATAAAAGTATTTTGTTTTCAGTTTCCTCTTGATCCTAACATTTATTGCCCCGGTCAGGTAATTGTTCTTAATGACAGGAATTTATGGTTTTTGAATTGCATGTCATATTTTTGTTGCTTTGAATGGACTTTTAAATGACCAGCTGCATTCAACCCAATTTGGTTTCTTGAAAATGAATTTAATTTTTTCTGATTTCAATGGAATTTTTAATTACTCCCAAAATAAACTTGTTTCAGTTAATAAATCTTATTTAGGTTATTTCGCATTGAAATCAGGATCATCGAAAAAAACATTAGAGGGCAGTTGAATGGCAAATTTATCAATCTTAAAAATTAAGGTTGGTTCTGTGATTTTGTTTATCATATTCCAGATCACACGTGAATTCGTTTAGATGTGATTTGATTCATATGTTACATTACTTCAAAATCTTTTAAAGAAAACTACAATTTTTTAACTAATGCTGAAGTAATGATGTTCGCTTGACACCCTGGATTTAACAATGCTGGACATTGTTTAAAGTTACTGCACCTATTTCTAATTAAAACTAGAGCTGTAATGGTTGTACTGATTGACATTTTCGCTTTGCATGATCATTTAATTTTTCCGCTTTTATGGGAATAATAAATAAAAGTAATTCCCTTTTTTGCCGAAAGCTCGAAAACCTTTATTACAGTTAATTAGTTGTCTTAGAGCGGGTTGTGTGGTTCTTCTAAATTAAAAAAAGTTTAGGACGGTTGTGACCTGTTCTTTTATTTTAAAGCGATCTTGCAGCAACTCTATTGCATAATTAATTAATAATAATAATTAAGTGATAATGACAATGATTCAATAACGTCACTTGAATCTCCTTCCACAGAATCGCAAAGATAATGAAATTTCTTAATATCAAAAATACCCTTGTCATAATGGACTAACCACTTAAATGAATCTAAAAACAAAAATGGGAAGCGATGAGGGCTTTAAATTAGCAACAGATATGGTATATAATTATCTCGAGCCGTTTAATAATGACAGAGTGAGTCTGATTGAATTAGTAAATTTCAATTTATGTCAGTTAAAATGTTATCGGATGTTCAAATGAAAAAGTCATCAAGTGTGCTGTAAGTTTTTTAAAAGAGAACGTAGTGAACCCGGCATTCGATTACTTATTGACTATTTTGGTTGATCCGTCAAGGGTCATTTTGACGTCTTATTTATCCAGAGAGGTTAAAATTTTCTAACCTAAAGAAAATCGTCTGGAAATCCATTTTACTCTTATTTTTACTCTTCTTTACAAAATTATGCGCTTATGCTTTCAAAATAATTATAAACACAAATTTTGGGCTTTTCCGAAATTTAATAATTTCTTCCACAATTTCCAATTTTTTAAATTTTTACTTTAAACTTGCAATTCTTGTGTTTGTTCTTAAAACTTCGGATTTCAAACGGATTCAAAATTTGAACATCAGTCTTGCGAGTCTAACCCAAGATATTGCATTAAAAAAATAAATATAGAGTATTTTCTTGAAATTATGACTTTTTCACAAAATTTCTCAACCTTTCAAAATGTCATTTATTTGTCTTAAACTGTCAATAAATATTTACGTTTTGTTTAAAATTTTCATGTTAAATAATAAATTCTAAATATTTTTAAAGATTTTGACTTATTTTCGAAATTGTGACAGCCTAAAAAATTCTTAAAATTATAAATATATCAACTCGAAAACTCAAGATTTTTTATCGAAATTTTGTAATGTAAACTTTTTTTCGAAATTTAAGATCCCCTTTTTCATTGAATTATGAGTGGTGGGTTTCCTCAAATTTTAAAATCCCAAAATTCAAACTTTACTTTCTACTTTTATTTCCAACACCAATAAAAGTTTCAACCAGTGTTAAAGCTTTAATTTTTTATTTTTAAGGTTTTAAATTTAATCTAGACTCTTTTTAAGAACACAGTCATTTATTTAAAATCTTGACTTTAAATGAAATATTTTAATTTTATTTTAAATGATTTTGATTTAGTTGCAAAATTTTATCTTTAACCTCAAAATGTTGACATATGTTTTAAAATTTTAGAACATTATAAATTTTTTGAAATCCTGGAATATTTTCCTAAAATTGTCTATTTTTTTAACTGTTTTTCTCGCAACTTTTCTGAATTCAAAATTTTGGCCTTATTTAACTATTTTTTTTTATTTTCGACCTTAATATCGAAGTATTCGACTTGAGATTTCGAGTGATAACTTAAATATTCAAATATTTTTCTTTCGACTTTTTTCTATTTTTAAGGTTATTTCTGCAATGTTTATCTTTTCTAAATTTACAGTTTCCATTAGCCAAGTTTCTTCTGAAAGATTATTTTTTAAATTGAAATATACTCGTATAACCAAATAGACTACGAAATAATTTAAATCAAAATAATATTAAGGCACCTATGCTTATGGCTCTTGAAAGAAATATTTTAGTACAAAGCGAAAACAATGAAATATTAAAATATATTTAATCTACAAGCAAAAATTTGTCAACTTCATTGTAATTTACATTTATTTGAGCCCTAAAAATTATAAGTGCAGATATTTTACCACATTCGTTTACTGAGTACTTCAAGGTTTTCAAGACAGTACGTGAATTGGATTTAGGGTAAGAGTTTACAGCATAATAATGGAATTATAACCCCTCAGTTAAGGGCCGCTGACTTGGGTAGCCCCTGTAAACTTCAGAACCTTTAAGTTTGCGCATATTTACATGCTCACGATGCCGCCTACTGTGTTCAGTTTTTGTTAGCGATGTTTTCGTACTTAACTCACTAGATTCTCTATTTTCAGTCTCTCGTAAACGTTTTTTACGCTCTCAATATGTCTTACACTTTTCGCTATTTTTCATACTCTTAATATTCATAGCTGATAGCCTTATCCAATGAAACGTCACTGGATTAAACGAATATGGTGCTCTGCGGTGAACTGTGAACTTAACATTCTCCCATAGTTTTTATTCCGGCCTTTCGACGCCGAGAGCGCTCGATTGGCGATTCGAGTATGTCCGACCGACCGACACCTTGTTCTCTCAAGCTTGAATGAAAACCCGAAACTTCCACCCCATATCTCAACATAAACATTTCCAATGTTAAAAAAAATTTTGATAATTTGATCTACAACTTCGTAGTTAATTTGTAGCATCTACATTAATAAAATTAAACTGTCCCTTTGTGATTTAAGAATAGTTGTCTCTTAATAAACTTATTACATATTTTAGAAACTTATATAGAATTTGTATATGTCCCTAATTGTCCAGGTTAAACTCGAAAAGAGCTAAATCGTTTTTGATAAAATTTTCGCTAAAAGGCCGGCTTTTTTTTATCATACTTTAGACTACTTTTTCATCAGCTCAATTATACCAACAATTTTATTGAAATTCATAAAAATCAATTTGTCACAAATTTCATCTAAATAGCAAATATAATTTCAAAAAGGTTTATTACAAAATCTGCAGACCTTACTGTTCTCTACTACTACTTTATACTTTTTTGTACGAATGGTAGTTTGCAAGATATTGAAATTTTAAAAGTTGGACCCTACTCTCAGTTCCCAAAATCAAAAACCGTTTTCTGATCGAGATTTCTCAAAGCGAGAATTCCGGAAAAATGTGGCCTTACTCAAGAGGATAAAAGGTGACGAATAGTCGAAAAAAGTCCTGTTTTAATTATGCCTATGCCCCCCTCCAGCGTTTAGCATAACAATTTCACATCGAATTTTTCTACTGCAATATTAGTAAAGCGGAAATGTCAAGATCGAAATTTCAAAAATAAAATCAACAATATTAGCAAAAATTCCCGAAAATCAAAATATTTGAAAAATTGAAAGTTTTAAGTTTAGATGTTTCAATATGTCGCGAAGAAAATTAGAGTTTTTTGAATTTCTATTTTATTATCAAAATTTAAGTTTACGTCTTCAAATTTTAATCTTTTTACTTAAATCTTTGACTTTCCATTCGAGTTTTTCGAAATTTAAGCTTTTGAGCATGATTTTCCATTCGAATTTAAATTTGGACTTTCGAGATTAAAAGTCAAAGTTTTAAATATAAATTAAAGTTTGCAGCTGAGTCAGCTGATTCCATTTTTCAAAAAATGTCAGATTTCTAAAAAAAGTTGAAGTTTAAGGAAAGGTCTCGAAATTTCAAAAAAACGCCGAAATCTTAAAATTCGAAATTTTAAAGGAATCAAAATTCCAAGAAGAATAAGACACTTTAAAAAATAAAGTGGAAATTTCGAAAAATTGTCGAATTTGTCAAAAATAAACTGTTTTTACAAAAAAGGCATCATTTCAAGAACAGTCACACTTTTCGAAAAAGATCAATGTCTAAAAAAATGAAATTTTTTTTAAAAAATTCGACATTCTTCATAAGACAAAAATTTGAAAAAGAAACCGGACTTTGGAAAAGGCAGAATTTAAAAAAGTGAAAAGTTGAAAGGTGAAAAAAGTTGGAACTTTTCAAAAAATATTCCAAACTTCAGGAAACACGAAATTTTTCAATAAAGTCGAAATTTCGGGAAACAACTACAATTTGACAAAAAGTTATACTTCTAAAGAAAGTGGAAATTTTGAAAAAAAGAAACAAATTTTCCATAAGACACCACTTTGAAACAGAAACTATAAACTATACCTAAAAGGGCAAAATTAAAAAAAATCGAAAGGTTTAAAATTCAAATAAGTTTGAAAGTTAAAAAACTAGATATTTCAGGAGACGAAATTTTTCGAAAATATTTTCCAAAAAGACGAAATTTTAGGAAAGTCGCAATTCTTAAAAAAGTTCAATATGTAAAATAAATGACAATTTTTAAATAAGGTCAAAATTTTCCAGAAGACAGAACTTTGAAAAAGAAACTATAAATTTTGGGAAAACGACAACCTATAAATAAATTGGAAAGGTTCTAAAATTAAAAAAAGTTTGAATGTTTTAAAAAAAATGGAAATTTCAGAAAAAGTAGAAATTTTGGGACAGCCACAATTTTTAAAAAAGTTCGGAATTTAAAAAAGGTTGAAAATTACAGGAAAGTTCTCGAGATTTCGAAAAAAATCGCCAAAATCTTTAAAAAAAGTCGTAATTTTAAAAAAATCAAAATTTCAAGAAAAACAAGACACTTTGAAAATTAAAGTAAAAATTTCCAAAAATTGTCGAATTTATCAAAAAGATACTGCTTTTACAAAAAAGTCATAATTTCGAGAAGTCACATTTTTCTGAAAAAGATCTATATCTAAAACAATGGAAACTTTTGAAAAAAACTCAATATTTTTCATAAGATATAAATTTGAAATAGAAACCAGACTTTGGAAAAAGTAGAATTTAAAAAAAAAGTGGAATGGTTGAAAATTTAAAAAAGTTTGAAATATTGAAAAAAATTCAAAATTTCAAAAAATGCATTTTTCAAAAAATTTTCCAACAAAGTCGAAATTTTGGGAAGCAGCCACAATTTGTCAAGCAGTTAGATATCTAAACAAGTGAACATTTGAAGAAAGGTAGAAATTTTACGAAGACACAACTCTGAAAGATAAACTATAAACTTTGGGAAAAAAAACAAAATTAAAAAAAATGGAAATGTTTAAAATTTTTAAAAGTTCGAAAGTTAAAAAAAATAGAAATTTTAGGAGGAAAATTGTCATTTTTCGGTGAAAATTTTTCAAATGAGTGAGCTTTGAAATAGAAACTATAAACTTTGGGAAAAAAAAACAAAATTAAAAAAAATAGAAATGTTTAAAATTTTAAAAAGTTCGAAAGTTAAAAATAAATAGAAATTTTAGGAGGAAAATTGTTATTTTTTGGTCGAAATTTTTCAAAAGAGTGAGCTTTGAAATAGAAACTATAAATTTTGGGAAAAGGACAATATATAAAAAAAATTGGAAAGATTCTAAAATTAAAAAAAGTTTAAATGTTTCAAAACATAAATAAAAATTTCAAAAAAGGTCGAAATTTTGGGAAAGCCACAATTTTTAAAAATGTTCGGAATTTTAAAAAAAGTTGAAAATTACAGGAAAGTCTTCGAAATTTTGAAAAAAACGCCATAATTTTTTAAAAAGTCGAAATTTAAAAAAAACAAAATTATAAGAAAACCAAGACTGAAAAATCAAGTAGAAATTTCCAAAAATTGCCGAATTTGTCAAAAAGAAACTGTTTCTACAAAAAAATTATGATTTCGAGAACAGTCGCATTTTTTAAAAAATATCGATGTCTAAAAAATGGAAATTTTTGAAAAAAATTCGAAATTTTTTATAAGACAAAAATTTGGAAAAACAGACTTTGGAAAAAAACAGACTTTAAAAAAAGTGGAGATGTTGAAAATTTAGAAAAGTTAGAAATTTTCAAAAATATTCGAAAATTCAGAAAATACGAAATTTTTCAAAAAATTTCTCAAGACAAAGTCGAAATTTTGGGAAACGGCCACAACTTGTCAAAAAGTTAGATATCTAAAAATGGTGAAAATTTTGAAAAAAAGGGACAAACTTTGAGACACAACTTTGAAAAGGAAACTATAAATTTTGGAGAAAGGGCAAAATTAAAAAGAATCGAAAGATTTAAAATTCAAAAAAATTCGAAAGTTAAAAAAACAGAAATTTCAGATGAAGAAATTTTTCGAAAACATTTTCCAAAAAAGATGAAATTTTAGGAAAGTCACAATTCTTAAAAAAGTTCAATATATAAAAAATGACAATTTTTAAATAAGGTCGAAATTTTCCAGAAGACAAACTTTGAGAAAAAAACTATAAATATTGGGAAAAGGGCAACATATAAGAAAATTTGAAAAGGTTCTAAAATTAAGAAAAGTTTGAATGTTTCAAAAAAAATATATAAATTTCAGAAAAGGTCGAAATTTTGAAAAAGCCACAATTTTTGAAAAAGTTCGGAATTTTAAAAAAAGTTAAAAATTACAGGAAAGTCCTCGAAATTTCAAAATAAACGCCGAAATTTTTTAAAAAAGTCGAAATTTAAAAAAAAATCAAAATTTCAAGAAAACCAAGACTGAAAAATAAAGCAGAAATTTCCAAAAATTGCCTAATTTGTCAAAAGGAAACTGTTTTTCAAAAAAATCATAATTTCGAGAACTGTCACATCTTTTGAAAAAGATTTATGTCTAAAAAAATGAAAATTTAAGCAGAATTAAAAAAAAGTGGAGATGTTGAAAATTTAGAAAAGAGGAATCTTCAAAAAATATTCGAAAATTCAGAAAATACGAAATTTTTCAAAAAATTTCTCAAAAAAAAGTTGAAATTTCGAGAAACGGCCACAGCTTGTCAAAAAGTGAGATATCTAAAAATGATGGAAATTTTGAAAAAGAGGAACAAACTTTGAGACACGACTTTGAAAAAGAAACTATAAATTTTGAAAAAAGGGCAAAATTTAAAAAAATGGAAAGACTTAAAATTCAAAAAAGTTATAAAGTTGAAAAATAAGAAATTTCAGGAGACGAAATTTTTCGAAAACATTTTACAAAAAAAACGAAATTTTAGGAAAGTCACAATTCCTAAAAAGTTCAGTATATAAAAAAATGACAATTTCTAAATAAGGTCGAAATTTTCCAGAAGACAGAGCTTTGAAAAAGGAACTATAACTTTTAGGAAAAGGGCAACATATAAAAAAATTGGAAAGGTTGTAAAATTAAAAAAAGTTCGAATGTTTCAAAAAATAAATAGAAAAGAGAAAATTTTTCGAAAGATTTTTTTAAAAAGGTCAAAATATTGGGAAAACCACAATTCTTAAAAAAGTTCGATTTCTAAAAGAATTGACATTTTTACAAACGGTCTAAATTTTTCACAAGACAACTTTGAAAAAGAAACTACAAGTTTTTGAAAAACGTCAAAATCTTAGAAAAGTGAAAAGGTCTATGATTTAAAAAAATTCAGAAGTATGAAAAAAAATTGAAATTTCAGAAAAAATCAAATTTTCCAAAAAAGTTGAAATGTTGGGAACAGTTTTTAAAAAAGAATCATATCTAGAAAAAGTAAAAATTTTGTAAAAAGGTCGAAACTTTTGTAAGACAAAACCTTGAAAGAGAAGTAAAAATCTTACAAAAAGGACCACAATCTTTTTAAAAAAAAAATTAAAAGGTCTAAAATTCAAGAAAGGTCAAAATTTTCAAAAATAAATCGAAATTTCAGAAAAAACTAAATTTTCTAAAAAATGGAAATAAAAAAGTGACGTTTTTAAAAATAGAATTAAAAAATGTAACTTTTTTAAAAATGTCTAAATTCTCAAAATATTTTAAATTTTCAAAACAATCAAAATTTGAAAGGCCAAATTTTCATAAATTTTAAAAATCTCAAAAATAGCTAAAAAATTTACATTTTTAAAAAAGGAGGAATTTTTAAATAAAATCGAAAGTCAAAATTTCACGACAAAGTGGAAACTTTGAGTCAAAATTTCCAAAAAACAGTCAGCACTATGAGAAAATATAGTTAAAATTTTTAAAATAAGTCAAAATTTTCGAAAAAAACCAAAGTTTGCAAAAAAAATCAAAATTTCGAGGAAAACAAGAGAATTTGAAAAAAGAAACACACGACGCTTTACAAAAAATACGACACTCTAAATTTTGAAAAAATTCGAAATTTTCAGATTCAAAGTTTTTAATAAAATTGAAATTTCCCAAGAGGTAGAATAACGCAGAAAAAATTCAAAATATTACCAAAAATTTAATTCTATAAAAAATGTCAAAGCTTTTCAAAATATTGAAGTTCTAAAGAAAGCAAAAATTTAGAAAAAAAAATAACAAACATTTTGGGCCTAAGCCAACGGTATAAAAAAATGCAGATAACGAAAAAAGCCCATATTTCAAGTTTAAATCACAATCATCAGTAAGATTCGAAATTTTGAATAAAAAAAATCACTTATACAAAACTAAAGTCAAAATTTTGCAGTTAAAATCCAAATGTCAAAAAAAAATAATGAAATATCGAAATGAATGGAAATTCTCCAATTCAAATCTAAATTTGGATAATAACTTGAAATTTTAACTGATCGGGACGATCATTCCTAAGGGGGAGGCAGTGTAACGCAATGTAAATAGATGAAATAGGATTTAGAATAGAATTGTAGAATTTAGTAAATAAAAAAAGTTTCTAGAAGGATCTGATAAGGGGAAAGCGGCCGCGATAACGAAACAAATGGCAGATAAGCGTTCCAGAAATTTCGGGAAACGATAAGCCTTATCTGCCGAAAAGATCTAGAAGCCGGGGGCCAAAACTATAAAAAGGCGGTCAGCTTTCCCTTGAGTCAGTCAGTTAGACTCACTGTAATTAGTGAGTTAGTAGAAGTCAATACTAAATGAGTTAATTGTCAATTGTGGTGATCCAAGTTGAGTTCAGTAGTAAAGTGGGTCTTATTCGATAAGTGTAATCAATTGGAACCGATAAGCCCGTATCAATATGATAACGCTTTGCTGTATATTGGAATTGAAATTTTAAACTGTTTTAATTTTTCTTGAAGTGATTGTGTGTAGTTCCCTGAAACCAAGAAAGGTTAAAAAACACAACAAGCGTTGCTCTAACGCGTTTCGATAGCCAACCTCTCATCTGCAGTACGTTGTTTTCGAAATAAATGGTAGTTATAGTGACTTTAATATTTATACACATTTCGTGGCGTTTAATAAAACACAGTTTCCAGTTACTCAATAAAAATCGTTGAAAAAATAGCTAACGTCCTTATGAAACTACCTTTAGACCCTGAGGAAAAACAGAGATTTTCTTATTCAAATCGAAATCGGATAATAAATTAAAATTTTAGAAAAAAGGTGCAGTATTTTCATGCAGAATTCCCACTTTTCATGTAAATATGATAACGTTTTGCTATATATTGGAATTTTCACATAATTATGGGAAATTTTAAACTGTTTCAATTTTTCTTGAAGACATTGTGTGTAGTACGTTGTTTTCGAAATAAATGATTGTTAAAATGATTTAATATTTAAACATATTCTGTGGCGTTTAATAAAACACAGTTTCTAATTACTCAATAAAAATCCTTGAAAAAATAGCTAACGTCCTTATGAAGCTACCTTTAGAACCTCGAGGAAAAACAGGTTACGATAAAACTCCAAAATTAATTGATATCGTATTTTTTACCTCATTTTTAAGGTTATTTTCAAAAGCTAGGTGGCAAAACCTCTTTGCGTCATTTATTCCAAAGTTGATCCCTACCTACTACGATATTTAACCAATCTATTTTCAACGAAAATCAGACACGAAAACGCGCCGGAGGCTATATTTCCCCTTTAGGACAAAGATGTGATTTATTCCGCCAATTCCCGCATCAGGTGCAGAATAAGAATTCCGGTGCATCGCAGTCATCCTTGATTCCCAGTTAGTATTCCCGTTTCACGTCCAACACTAAAAACTATGACAGCGCGTGGCCCCGTAACGAGGCCGGACGCCCCCATCGATTGGCGCTCCCGTTGCCAGGATACGGGATAGTTGTGCATCACTTTCTGGCACCGCCGACACCCGTAGGGCCGTTTCGCTCCCGTCTCCGGCTCTCAGGATGCTGTCGGACTTTCAGACCACTTCAGGTGCTTTATTGTTTTTAAATTATTCATAGACGGTAAAGCTCCTGAAAGTGTATAGGTATTTTAGTGTGTCTGTAGTGTTAATGTATTTTTTGGAGTGGTCACATATTTTTCTGCCACTTTCATGAAACCTGCAAGAGGTAATGAAGCTCGCTTTTTAACTTATGTGAAGTGCTACTCGACGAGGAAATATTTTCCAAGGATAGCTTGCAACGGAATAACTTTGGACCATGATTAGCAGCGACTTTAAATTAAGAAAAAAATCAGGGGAAGCACATGTATCATTTAATTTTTTCTCTCTTTAATTAAATTAGAATAAATGTAATAATGAACTGCCGAAACGCACTACTAGTTAACAGAAAAATTAATAACGAGATAAAGCTGGATTTACAAGTGAAACTGTATATTTAGGTGAAACATTTAAACCAATGAGTGTCCGAATTAAGCAACAGAGAATTCATAGAAACAAGCAGGTTGTGTCAGTCATTGGTTTAAATGCTGCACCTACAAATACAGCTTTCTTTGTAAATGTAGTTCTTCATATTTTATCACGTTATTAATTTTTCTGTTTATTATTGTTGCGTTTCAAATTTTGATTATTACATCTATCACTTACTGTTATAAATTTTCAAATAGACATTAAACTGGGTGTGGAAAGAAAGTTAGCAGCTAAAAATTAATTCCAATAAATTCATAAATCACATAGACGATCTTTGTAGCCTACTTTGATGCAATTTATATTGAATTTATGGTAGATATTTGTATTTAATGAGACATTCTTGGCGCTGCATTATTTATTTTCCACGACCAGCAAACAAAAAGGCGTTTAAAATGCAACAGAGTTGCTGTTATTGCGATGTAAAGTGAATTCATTTGCAAGCTCCAGATGACGTCTATCCGATATTGAATTTCCCTGTTATGAGTTTAATGAAGCTTGAAACTACATTTTCCTTGAAGGATTTCTGGAAGCAACACTTTTAACTAATAAACATGCCAAACGTCTAACGCCTGTCGCTTACATTGAAAAATATTCCTAACCTGATTAGAACACTGAAATAATGCCCTAACAACAGTGGTACATATTAGCAATTATAATAATTACAAGTATAATTATTTTTTCTTTTTCATTTCCAATTCCAAAATTCAAAAATTTGATATATTTGTCGGAAAATTTCAGCATTCCAGTTAGATATGCCAAGCCGACGACATCCACGATCAAAACCGGTCTTTGATTGTATAAATAAAATGAAGGCTTCCACAAAGTGGCGGTTTCTGCTAAATGTCAGTGATCAACTGTTAGTAAATCAGCTGTCTTATGATCCGCTACACACGTTTAGAGGGTTGTAATATATATCATATTCTATTTGCTTAAACTTGAAATTTAGCCAATATTTTTTAATGCTGAAATTTTCTTCAAATTATAGATCTTCGTAATTTTGTTTAGGGAGAAATAGTCCAAATCCAAAAATTTAGTCTTGTCAAAATTTCAAAATAAGAATTTTGAAATTTGGAAAAAATGTAAGGTTACTACTTGATAAGGAGTAATTTCGAAAAAGTAGTTTCGGATTACAAAAATTAATCTATCTTTCCTCCTTAAACAGGCACTCGATTAAAAGGTTGAAATTTTGAAATAATCCGATAAGAGCTTTGAGAAAAATTTATATCTCCTAGAAAGAATTATCAATAAAATCGACTTTAGGGACAAATAATTTTAAAAAGAATAGATTTGTCCCTGAATTTTTACTTTTTTATTTAAATATTGACACAAGTAATCTAGAAATTCGGAGAAAAAAGTTGAAACTTTCAAGAAGTATTTTTCTCCTTTCCAAAAAAGCCCTTTCCTGCAAATGCCCATTTTTTTTTCAATTTGAATTTCACTTAAAACACTGAGAAAATATATCAATTTTGGAAACAAATTACGAGGACAGGCAAATTTTGAAAAACGGTAATTTCCAGAAAAATTAAATTTAAGAAAAGTTCGAAATTTCTGGAAAAAGCTGAATTTTCAGGTAAGTAGAGAAATTTAGGAAAAAGGGACAACTTCCTAAAATAAAGTCAAAATTTCAAGAAAAATTTCGAACTTTCGGGAAAAAACTCAATTTTTCCTAGAGAACGTGTAATTTTTAAGAAAGTCGAATTTTCAGTTTACTAATAAACAAAATATTTGTAAATGTCGAGGAAGGAACTAGTCGAAATTTTGAAGCTGAAATTGAGAAAAAATTTTAATTTCCTAGAGAAAATCAAATTTTGAATAATCGTGTTGAATTTGGGGAATTGGTCGATATTTCGAAAAAAGATCGAATTTTTACATACAAGTCCAAAGTCTCCAGCAAACCGTATTAAGAAAAGACTAAATACTTATAAAAAGCAGAATTTTGAATAAAACTTAAAAGATTAAAAAAAACAAATTTCGACAATTTAGAGAATATTAACGTAGTGCGTCACACACCTTATGCACTACCACAGTTCAAGTAATGCTCAGAGATCTCTCTGAAGATGACAGCTTGGCTGTCAAAACGCGTTAGAGCAACTTGTGTTGTGTTTTTTTAATCTTTCTTGGTTTCAGTTTTGTATTCCAATTTTTGAAGATAACCAAGGACCAGGCCATGCCACCAAAAAAAAAGAAAGTTTTAACTTCATAATAGAAAATGTCGACATTTTTTGTTATGAAGTTGATTTGTTTATATTTCGACTACGATTTCGAAAATTTGACTTTTTTTTCCAAAATTCGACTTCCAAGTGAAAACTTCCAAAAAAATATTGAAATGTCTATCTTAGATACCAAATCTCAACTTTAATTAGGAAACTTTTTACTTTTAATTACTACATTTCAGCTTTCAATTCATATTTTTAGAAAAACTTGAAATTTTTACAACCTTTTACGACAAGTTTAAAAATGTCAAGATTAAAGTCGAGATTTAAAAAAATTAGCTTAATTACTTTAGTTTATTTTTCAAAATTTTACATTAGCACTGGTTCAACATTCAGACTTCTTTAAAATATTTTGACTTTCTTTCTAGACATTTAATTAAAAAATCCCCTCTGGCCATTTTGAGACAACAATAAAAGTTTCAGGAAATATCAAAGTTTATTTTTTGAATTTTGTTTCAAGACAAAATGTTGAGTTTTATTAGTTTTTGTTCATAGATCTTATCTTTTGTAAATTGGATTTTTTTGAAAAATTTTGACTTCAAACCTTTTTTTTTCAATAATTATGGCTTCTTTTGTCTTCGGATTTAAACAATAATTCTAAATGTCAACTTATTTCTAAAATTTCGAATTTAAAATACTAAAAATTTCGAAGTTCTAACAGATAAATTTGTTAATAATTAACATATCCTATTCTTTGTTCGGAAATTTAAAATTTCTAAAAAAGTTAATATCTTAGGAAATGTTTATTAATGAATTCAGTTGGTTATTTTTAAGTATGAACTCGGTCATAATTAAACTTTTTCTAAAACGACCTTGTCAATTCTAAATGCACACTTTTCTGGACATTTCGAATTAAAATTCAAAATTCAAAAACCTCAAGATTATGTTCAGAAAATGTCCAGGTTTTTAGAAAGAATAGAAGTTAAAAAAAATATTTGTGGGTTTGAAGTAAATATTAAAATTTTAAACTCTGAATTTTGAGAAAAAAAAAGAAAAACCATACTTCGCATTTAACAGAAAATGTAATCAAATTGAAAATTTCCAAAAATGGTCCTAATTTTGAGGTTAAAGGTAAAACTAACAAAAAACCATAAATAACTTTATAACAAAAACTTTTTTTCGAAATTCGGAAGAATCAAATGCATTTCAAGATTGCAAATTCAAGTAGCAACAACAATTCTAGAAAACATTGAAATTTTTAGATTGCCCAAAATAAAAAACGTAAAAATTGAAGTTGTAGCCAGTTAGAAAAAGGGTTGGATGCTAAGAGGAAACTTAAACTTAAAAAAACATCTAATTTTCCAGAATTTAGAAAGAATATCCAAATTTCAAAAGTTCGGGTAAAAACTTTAAATTTGAGATAAAAGTTAAAATTATGAATTTAATTGAAATTTGAAAAAAATTTAAAAAAAAAAGATTTTTCTTCAGCTGACTTCTAACTATGTTTTTAAATAGAGCACTTTATAGAGTCATTTTTCATACACAAGAGCAAGTTATAGAAGACAGTTCAAAGATAAATTTTAAAAAAGAAATAAATTTGGAGTAATTTTATCATCTTATCCACACAGCTGTTTTTATTTAGAAATTAAATTTAGATAAACAGGCAACATGATTCAATTGTCCTGCGTTACAATAGTAGGTAAAACTTAAATGGGACTGGGTGGGTCATAAACGTAATTGTTGTTAAATTACTTTGTTAGAATGTCAGAAGAGTTGGACTCTAAAATTGTTTTTAGTGTATCTTTTTGAATTTCAATATACTTGTATACAATAATAATATTAATAGTAAAGTAGAATTGGACCATGGCTTCTTAGCTCTAACTTACACGCAAACAAAGACTAGATAGTTTTAGCAGAAAGATCGCAGCCCCTCCCCCCCAAAAAATCCTGGTTACGGGCCTGCCCAGAATAGTGCCAACTGCCAGCGCTTTTACCTTAGTTAGTTAAAATTTCGCTATAAAGTTGTAAGTTCAATAAAAGAAACTGTAGAAATTTACCAGAAAAAATCAAATTTCCAAAAAAAATTAAAATTTTGAAATAAAAACTAATTTTTGAAAAAAGAAAAGACGAATTCTGGGGACAAAGTCAAAAAATCAAGAAAAAGGCGAATTTTAAAATAAAATTTTGGTGGGAATTTCGAGATCAAGACAATAATATGCTGAATTTTATGATAGAAGTCGAAATTTTGACCAAAAACCAATTTTGAGAATCAAATATGTCAAATTTCCAAAAAATCGAATTTAAAAAAAGTTAAAATTTTCGGCAAAATCAGATGTAAAATATTGAAAAACGTGACGTATTTTAAAATCGAAATTTCTATTTGGAAAAACTGCTAAAATTTTGAGAAAAAAGCCCATTTTTGAGAAAAAAGTCGAAATTTTTAACATGTCAAATTAAAATAATATTGTTGCGGGCTTATCGGTTTGAATAATTAATAACACTTGCTGAATAATACCCACTTTATTTCTAAACTAAACTCGGGACACCACAACTGAATAATTAACTACTTATTGACTTCTAACTACTAACTCACTAATTAACTGCACTGGCTAATTAACTGACTCGAGGGAAAGGCGACCGCCTTATATAGTTTTCGCTTTAGGGTTCTAGAAAAATACAGCAGATACGGCTTATCGTTTGCCGAAATTTCTGGAATGCTTATCTGCCGTTTGCTTCATTATTGCAGCCGCTTTCCCTTATCAGATCTTTCTAGAAAATTTTCTTAGATTCTAAATTCTACAATTATTTCGTTACAATATATTTTATTACAATAACTTAAATTTTGAAAACTTAAAATTGGAAAGAAGTCAAGAAGTCAAATTTTCTGGAAAAGATCGTTATTTCAAAAAAAAGTAAAAATTCCTCAAAGTCAACTTTTAAAAAAAAATTTTTGAAATTGAAGTCGAAATTTCTGAAATACGAATTTTAGGAAAAAAGTCGACATTTCAAGAAATACAAATACATACATTTCTAATTTTGGTGGAACGGACGGGTCCTTGGTTATCTTAATAAATTGAAATACAAATCTTTTCCTTTGAAACCAAGAAAGATTAAAAACACAACAAAGGTTGCTCCAATGTGTTTTCATAGCCAAGCTGTCATCTTCAGAAAGATATTGCTTTTTAATCTTTTTTAATCTTTCTTGGTTTCAGGGGACAAGTTATGTATTTCAATTTTTAAAGAGGACCAATCCGTTCCACCAAAATCTAAGAAGGCAGTCAAAATCCTTAGAGAGATACTATATTTTCGTTAGTGAAATATAGTTGTCAATGATTTCGCCTGAACGATTATTAGATCCCAGCAGATCTCGAAAAAATCAGGTTTAAGGTATGGGGACATTTGGAAAAAGGGAGGAAACATCAAAAGAAAGCAGCATTTTACCCTCCAACAACTTTTCATTCTAAATTTTCTGCACAAACTCTTGAGAATTCTTGACTGATAAAGTGAGTTGTTGGAATTCTAATTTGCTGAATACTTTTAATAGTCATTTTGATAAGTTATAGGTCGCTGCTCCAATAGTTGACACCATTGGTCTTACTGCCTTTCCAGGTTTGTAATTTTTTTGGCAGACAATATAATTTAGGTACAGTGGGGTTGAATACATGGAGGGATCTTTTAAAAGTTGGAGTAATAAGATTATTACTTTTGTCGAGCACTTTTTCAGCCCACTTAGCATTTTATGCAAAAGGTTCCTAAATTGAAATACAGAACTTTTCCCCTGAAACCAAGAAAGATTAAAAAACACAACAAACGTTGCTCTAACGCGTTTCGACAGCCAGAGGATTACATAGATAGTTCAGTATTCCAATTTTTGAAAATAACCAAGGAGCAGTTTGTTCCACCAAACAAATGGTTCTTCTCTAATTTTTGATAGGGGTCATTACTAATGAGTTTGTCAACTTCGTAATAGTCCTTTTTATCTAGGACGACAACTTTATTGCCTTTACATAAAGACAATCTTTCTCTCGCAGTCTTTTGACAATATTTCTGCTTTTTACGTGTGATGATTTTACTTTTTTTAAATTTCTAGAAAGCTTTTGTCGGCAAGCTTTCCTCACATAGTTTTTAGTGTCATCCGGAGTGGAACTCAAGAAGCTTTCAATGGACACAACATCATCCAAACCAGTGCGGGGGGATGGCAGAGCGTAATTAAGTCCTTTGTTCAAAATTCTTTATTCGTCTTTGTCAAAATGCTGCGAAGAGAGGTTTTCTACAATATTAATATTTTTTTTCAAAAAGAATATTCTTGAAGGGCACCTAATTTGCATAATTTCTTCTTGAGAATGCTCGACTTTTGTCTAACCTTCTCAGAGATGGTACAGAACATTTTCTTCTGAAATTCACAAAATTCTACAAATTCATATTCACTTAAATTACTGGTTAATTCTCAGAAATGGTACAGAACATTTTTATCTGAAATTCACAAAATTCTACAAATTCATATTCACTTAGATTACTGGTTAACTCCAAGTAAAGTTCATAAGATTGGAACTCAAGCTTACTTCGTTTACTGTACTGGCGAACCAGTTCCAAATCAAGCCATCATATCTGTCTGAAGATGATAGCTTAGCTGTCGAAACGCGTTAGAGCAACCTTTATTGAATTTTTTAATCTTCCTTGGTTTCAGGGAACAAAATTTGTATTTCAATACATTTCTAAATTTCGAGAGGGTTACTGATATATTTTTACTTGACAGCATGAACTAGGACCAAACGCTTCATCCTGTCCTATCGCGGCTAAGCGCCCATGCTAGAAAATACCGAATTTTGTAATAAAAGTCAAAATTTTGAAAAAAAGACGCATTTGGAAAGAATTTTTGAAGAAGCGGAATATTTGAGAAATATTACAAAATTTTGAAGAAACAAACGAGAGGTTCCAAACCTAAAATAAGGTCTAAATTTCGACCAAGTTGCTGCTTATCAAGAATGTGCCAACGGTGAAATTTCCTAACATAGCCCAAGTATATTTAGCTTCTTAGGGTAGGTAAAGTGTACGTACAGGAATTCTATTACCATTTTTCGAAACTATTTGAGGGTTGTAACCTCTATGTTGAATAATACATAATCATGGGTAACAATACGTGCTTTAAAAAAGTTCCCTCATAGATTCAGAGAACCCAAAGCATTTTGTAATAATCGTCAGAAAATACTTCTCGAGAATTAGTCACAACACTTGTTCCTACAACTCGCTATTTCTCATTAACTTTCTTCTGCAACTCCTTATATTCACTTATTTGATGCTGAAAAGCGAATCATCCAATGACTATCAAAGCTGTTTGGAGCCGAAAGTATTAAAGTATGAAAGTACTACTTAATTATTTGCATGTTTTTATTTTTCAGGCATAACAAATCATGGTTTAGTTCGGGGGTCGGCAAACTGCGGCTCGCGAGCCGCATGCGGCTCTTTAAAAAAAATTAGGCTCTTTAAATTCCCCTAAAAAAAAATAAAAAAATAAAAGCTACAGACACTCATTAAAAAAGTGACCTACAGAAGTCGAAATTTCCAAAAATACTTTTCTAGACATTTTTACGTTTTACTTAAATTTTGACAAAAAGTTATGATTTCGAGAAGTATTTTTTCAAAATTTCTGATTGATCTGTATTAACATTTTGAAAAAACACGTAAAATTTGAAATTTTTAGAAAAAGACCAACTTGGGGAGTGAAAATTTCTAAAAAATATTTTTCTCGTTTTATTTGTAAATTTTCTAAAACCTTGAGATTTTGTCAAAAAAAGGTGAATTACTGTTTGTGAGGAAAAAAAATCTAAATTTACAGAAACGGCAAATATCAAAGTTCGAAATAAAAGCTGAAATTTCCAGAAAAAGCCGAATTTTGAGAAAACGAGATTTCGAATAAATTCAGACAAAGAAAGAGACTTTGAAAAAATTGAGAAAAGTTGTCAATAAAAGGTTAGAAAAAAAACCGCAGAATTTCGACAATAGATTAAAACCCAGGACAAATTAAAAACCTGAAATTTTTAGACAATTTTGAACTTTTGAAATACATTAAAATTTCAAAAAAAGAAATTGTAAAAATTAACTGGAAGCTTTAAAAAAATTTTCGATCTCTAAAAGAGTCGAAGTTTTTCAGTGAAGAAGAAAAAAGTTTAATTTTAAGCAAAATTTCATGGAAAAAGTTTAAAACTACTTAAAATTTTGATAAAAGATTTCGCAATTTTCCAGAGAAAGCTAGATTTTGAAAATAAATCTGCTATTTCGAGAACAGAACGAATTAAAAAGAAACTCCAAATTTTTAGATAAATTCGAGTTTTCAGAAAATTGGTAAAATAATTTCGAAAGAAAATTTCAAGAACATTTGGAGGAGAGCTGAACTTTATAAAAAGGTCAGAATTTCCCAAAAAGCCAAATTTTGAGAAAAAAGAAGGGATTGTGGAAAAAATTGGAGAAAATGAAGAGATTTAAAAAAATGAATTTATCTAATTCGGAAAAAGGGAGAAATTTAAAAAAAAATGAAGTCCTCAAAAAAGGCAACATTTTAGAACTTCGACAACAGATTGAAACTCGAAACAAATTTAAAAACCTAAAATTTTTAGAAAATTTTGAATTTTTTGAAAAATTGCATAATTTCGAAAAGAGAAATTATAAGAATAAACTGAAAGCTTAGAAAAAAATGTTGAAATTGCAAAAGTGAAAGTTTTTTTAGAGAAAAAGATAAAAGTCAAATTTTAGGAAAAATTTCAAGGAAAAAGTCAAAATTTTAAGAAAAGCTTGAAATTTCGACAAAAAATTAACAATTTTCCAGAGAAAGTTAAATTTTGAGAACAAATTTGAAATTTCTAGAACAAGACGATTAAAAAAATCCAAATTTTCAGATAAATTTGAATTTTGAGAACATTTGTAAAATAATTTTAAAAGAAAATTTCAAGAAACTAAAAAAACGTCAGAATTTCCCAGAAAAAGCCGAATTTTAGGAAAAAAGGAAGAGATTTAGAAAAAAATTGGGAAAAGTGATTTAGAAATAATGAATTTATCCAAAGCTCTCAAATAAGGGCCAAATTTCAGAAAAAATGAAAGTCGAATTTCCACAATAGATTGAAACCCAAAACAAATTTAAAAAACTTTTCAGATAAAAGAGAAATTGTAAAAATAAACTGAATGCTTAAAAAAGTGTCGGACTTTAAAAAAGTTGAAGTTTTTCAGAGAAGTAGAAAAAATACTTTAAGAAAAGTTCCAAATTTCGATAAAAACTTTCAATTTTTCAGAGAAAATTAAATTTAAAGAATATATTTCAAATTTCGGAAACAAAACGAATTAAAAAAAACTCCGATTAACCGAATTTTGAAAAAATTGGTAAAATAATTTTAAAAGGAAAGGGAATGTTGATAAAACTTCCAATTTTGAGAAGTGTTAAACTTTAAAAAAATGTCAAAATTCTCCATAAAAAGTCAAATTTTAAGAAAAAAAAATCAAATTTTGAGATTGAAAATAGATGAATTTTGTTCGAAATAAAAGTTGATATTTCCGGAAAAATCAGAATTTTGAAAAAAGGGATTTCAAAAAATATGAATTGGTGAAAAATTCTCAAAAAAGAAAAATTTTAGAAAAAAAAAGTCGGATTTTGACAATAGATTGAATCTGAGAACAAATTTAAAAACCTAAAATTTTTAGACAAATTTGAATTTTGTGAAATTTTGTAAAATCTCGAAAAGAGAAATTGTAAAATACTCAAAGCTTAGAAAAAGTTGTCAAACTTTAAAAAAGTCGAAGTTTTTTAGAGAAGAAGAAAATAAATAATTTGCAATTTTCCAGCGAAAGTTCAATTTTGAGAATTAATTTGAAATTTTGAGAACAGGACGAATAAAAAAACTTTAAATTTTCAGAAAAATTTGAATTTTGTAAAAATTGGTAAAATAATTTCTGAAAAGTAAGAAATGAGGATAAAACTTCCAGTTTCAAGAAAAGCGTTGAATTTTAAAAAAAGATCAAAATTTTCCAGAGAAAGTCAAATTTTAAGAACAAAATCAAATTCTTAGATAAAGTCAAACATTCGGAAAATAAGTAAATTTTGTCGATAAAATCGCAGCTTGCAGAAACATAATAAAATGTTCAGTTAAAAGTTTGAATTTCGAGAAACACCAAATTTTGCGAAACAGGTCGAAATTTTCAAAAAATAAATAAAAGTTTAAATATTTAGTACAAGTCAATATTTGGGAGAAATAGTAAAATTTGGAAAAGGAACGTTATTTAAAAAGAACAGAAATTTCGAGAAAAAAAGTAACAAGTTTAAAAAATATAATTTTGGAAAAAAGTCAAATTTAAGAATAGATCTAAATTTCGAAAAAAGAAAATTTGAGAAAAAGTTCGGAATCTTCAAAACCTATTTTATTTAACATCTCCAAATTATTACTTTAAATTTTTACTTTTTTTATTACGAAATCGATAAAAGATGAACTTTTGAGAAATAAGTCAAATATTCCAGTATAAGTCAAATTAAAAAAAAGTAAACATTTCCACAGATTGTCGAGTTTTGAGAAGATAGGAAGATTTAGGGAAAAAAGTCTAAATACATAGTTAAAAAAAAGACGAATATAGAGAAGAGTTAAAAAAGTCTAATTTACGAGAAAAAGGCAAATTTTGAAATAATACTCCAAATTATGAGAAATAAATGGTTCTTTGGGCTGAATATGTTTTTTTTTTGACTACATGAGTCAAAGGGGTCTCTCCCGGTCTCATATTTTGTCTGATTTATCTTATTTAATTTTGAAATAAAATGTAAAATGAGAAATAAAAACTTGTGGCTCTTTGAAATTCACGAAACCAATTTTTTCATTGCAGATGGCTCTTTTGGCTTAAAAGTTTGCCGACCCCTGGTTTAGTCTAAACCATGTTTATTTCTTTCGATCCCCGATTGCAACTTGAAGCGCAACCAAGCGATGTCGAAGCCGTCTGAGGACAGTGAGAGCCTGAAAAGTGGCCTTCATTTTGATTTGAAAATATTAATTTTTATCCTAAGTATTGTATCACACTCATTGTTACTTATCTTCTTTTATAATAATTAGTAACATAATGACTGAAGAATCATGTATTATAAATATCCTCGGCTAGATTAATTTGTTAATTATTTAAAAAAATGTAATCAGTTCCTAGTTTTTCCCCATTGCCATTATCTTTAATAAGCCCTCAAAGCAAACACTGCTCATTAATGATTTTGTCGTTGTCGGAAAACGGAAAATGCAAAAGTCTGAACATACTTCATTAAAAATAATTAGGTCTGACAGTTTGAACTCCACACACACTCCGATAATTCCCCAATGTTGACAACCTGTCATAACCATAACATTAAACAATTTATGAAGTACGCTTCCAATCGATATTCTCAATATTATGAATCGAATTATCTTATCTTTGCGACAACGTTTTAATTAATTCAATGACACTCTGTTTACTTTAACTGTCGGATGTCGATGTTTGTATTTAATTTCAGTGGAAGCTAGGATTCGGGTGTATTGTTTTTCTACTGCCGACGTAACTCGACTATTCCGTATTTTACAGACGATGAACTAGATTGAAGTTTTTGTTTGAGTTAAATGGCACGTCGAATGCAGAACTAAAATTTTCATTAGCAATAAAGACGTATATTAATAAAATGACTTCTAAAACAGGAGAATTATGCGAGCTGAAAAAAATTTCAGTTGAAAATGGCATTGTTTCGGTTTTTCCTACATTATTTCATTTTTAAGAATCATTTTCATAATAGATGTTCTTCCGCATTTTTTTAAATTTAATCCGCTGCAAATGGCAATCCCATTATGCTTTCAAAACACTGCGAGTAAAATGCGGAAACAAGGATAGATGGCGATGAACCGCCTTCTTAAACAAGGATAGGTTGTAATATTTGGGGAAAATTTCTTTCGGTAACGAGTTCCCTAGCATAGAAGTTTTATGGAAAAAAAAGTGTCCGTAAACAGAAGTCCTCACTATGTCAAGCTGGACCGCACAGAAATTTGCTTTCTCCGACTATCTTGTATGCCTTAAAAATCTTGCCCTTTGGGGATGTAGAATTTGTGAAGAAGAACAAGGCTTCTCTTTTGTCTAAGAAATCATCAAGGGATTATCCAATCATATCCTCAGGGAAGGTAAAATCCTCCTCATGGGATCTAATCAGCCATCCTATGAGTGGCGAGCCGTAAACTTCTCTTGGAACGCCATGTGTAGGGGGAAGTCCCCTAGTGACGGACACTTAAGGTATTTAAACAATAAAAAAAAACTGTTTCAACAAATTAAGCTTTAATAATGAAATTATTTTAATAACAAAATATAAAATCAAATTAAATTAACAAAACTTATAACTCTGCTTAAACATAAGAACAATCTTAAATCAAACTTTGACAGTAAAAAAATAAATCTCAGCAAATGGCACCTAGTACCGGACGGACTTTACTTCAAACCCTTAGTACCGGACATCTTCAACCCATCGTACATCGATCGCATATGTAGCATTCTGAACATTCAGGGATATCTGCACATGCTTCATGTGCCCATCCACGGCAGCTGGAGCACTGTATCCAGTCTTCATTGTGATCCTCTAAGCAAACTACGCAAATAGTTCTCGTGTCAGATGTTTCAGCCAACGATGTCTTTTCTTTGCTTTATTTCCGCTATTCCCTTTGGCTTTTACTCCTTTGGTCTGTTTCCCTTTCTCTTTCACTGCTGTCCTAAATTTATTTCCCACTGCTTTATTTTTCTCGTTAACGTTTTTTTCATTTTCTTTCTCCTCTACAAGAATTTTGTACGGTGATGAAGTTAAAATTTCACTTTTTTCGCATTTTCTCTTTCGAGCAAGCGATCGTTTTTTTGCAGCATCCGACAATGGTGACAAATTATGAATAAACTGGACTACATCTGGATCGAGGTTAGTCAATGGCTTGAGACTGTTGATATTTTTTTCGAATGTAGATTGTTTAGAAGCCTCTGAGGATCCTTGTGTGTCCATATTAATGGACTGCTCTAAATCGCAGTTCGTCGACGAGCTGCCAGCTTCAGTTAAGTCACTGGGGGAAACAGGAACTTCTTTGCTAGTACCTGGTGCGTTTGAGGATGTTTGTGGGTCTTCTAACGGAATGTTGGTCATATCGGCAGGTAAATAATCCAGATCAGAAAATATATCTCTATTGAATGGCTGAATTCCTGTGTATTTGAAGCCGGACACTGCAATTTCTAGACGAGCTACTTTTGTAAATGCTTCGCTGACGAGACCGGCAATATCGTAGTCAGTTATTCGAGATCCAGCATTTGCTCTTATCCAAGCATCGCAACGTTGGTTGTAGGCATCTTTAAATGGTTTCATAAACGTTCTGTCTAGCGGCTGTAGTTTGTGGGTAGTGTGTGGTGGCGAGCTTATCAAATGAATATCGTTTTCTCGGCAAAAATTGATGACTGCTAATGTCTTGTGACTACAATGTCCATCCAGAAGTATCAGCGCAGGGCTCTCTTTTGTCGGACAAGAGTGTTTCTTGAATAATTGTAGCCATTGAAGAAAAATATCACTATTCATCCAGCCTTTTGGCTGGGCCACGCCTACGCTTTCGGCTGGAGCATTTATCATGAACCGATCATTCATTCTTTGCCTAGGAAAGACAAAGAAAGGCGGAATGAAATGGCCGTTGGCAGTCATGCAAAATAAGACTGTAATATTTTTGCCCCTCTCAGCAGAAGTGAGCTTTCCTACTTGTCGAACAGCCTTTGGAGCAAGTACCTTTTGGTGTTTTTGTACGCAGCTGACTCCAGTTTCGTCACAGTTATAAATTTTCGAAGGTGGAAATTTGAATTGTGTCATCATTCTGTCAAGATTATTAAAAAAGAGATCAACTTGGGGTTTGTTAAACCCCACAGCCCTCATTATGCTTGTTGACTCTGGTGATCTCAGCGATACGTCCTGATGTCTCTGCATGAAATCGTAGTAAAAGTGTTTACCAGCAGCTCCTTTCTCTTTATTAAAGCGATGAGGGATCTTCAAAGCCTCAGCCAAATCGTAAGCCAACTTCAAAAATTCCTGTTTTGTTAACGGCAGACACCTATTAGATAAATCTTTTACATGCTGCACTAAGAGTTCTTCGTATTTTGGTGTGAAGGTATTAGTGAATCTACCTAACTTTGGTTGCAACGACACTTCTTATCCACGGTTTAATGACGATATTTTATCATGTAAGGTGCTTTTTGGAATATTATAACGCAATGAAGCTTCTCTCAAACTCATTTTTTTTGTCAAAACATTGTTTATCGCAGTTTGTAAATTACTTTGGTCCCATTTTCCTTTCTTTTTCGTCTTCTCCATTTCGATATCTCTTTGTTCTCCTAAAACGATAGATAATAATGATCAAAAAGTATAATATTTCATGAAAAAATTGTTTTTTTATTGTCCGTTGTTAGGGGAAGCTTTTGTGTCCTGTACTAGGGGACAGAGAATCCTTAAATTAATTGTCATATACAAAAACTGCTATGGAATTCGACAAAAAATATTACAAATTTTAGATATGTATTAACTATGACATAAAATAACAATTATCAAAACCACATAAACTAAAAACCATTGTAGTTATACTTACTTTGATTTTACGTGACGCAATGTATTTCCACCAAAAACAGCAATCAACTGTTCCCACCTAGGCGTTGCGCGACATTGGCGAACCGGGACCCGCGATCGTGTATTGTTACGTTCCCCCGCGCCCCTATTACCTGCTTTTTAAACAAACGCGTTGCGACTTGTCGAGATACTTCGAGTGTCCGACGTTAGGTGCCGCCCGGCGTTACGGGACTTCCCCCTACGCTATTGCTAAATCCACTTCTCGGAGATTCTGGGTTTTCTTTGTAGAGCTAAAAGTACTTCACATCTCGTCAGCTGCTTACTCTCTACAAAGCCCAAGTTGAGCCTACACTGGAACACTATGCCCATGTTTGAAGTTCACCCCCAAAGCATACTTCAGCTCTTTTGAATTCAATAAAAAGAAAAGGATTCGCCTAACTGATGACGATAATTTGAACGATTCTCTCCAAAAACTGGAACACAGGCAGATGACTGGCGACTTGTCTTTTCTACAAGTACTTCCATGGGAGATGCTCTTAGATGCTGATTGATCTAATCCCCCCAAGGGCAACATTCTTGAAATGCACAAGGCAATCGGAGACGGCAAATTCTTGTGTGGTCCACTTGGCATAGTGTCTTCTTTCTGTGGAGACTTTTTTTCTGTGGAACTTCCAAACTTTGGAATTCTTTACCGAACAGAATTTTTCCAGACAATTACAATGTATCCTTATTTAAGAAGGAGGTTTATTGCCACCTATCTATTTTCGCATCCTATTCGCGTGGTAATAGGGCTGCCCTTTGCGAGAGGATTGAACTAAAAAAACTTCCGCAACACATATTTCGTAAAGTAAAAACTTTTCATTAAAATTTTTATTCATAAATCGTCAATGTGTTTTTTACAATGTATTATTTACAATCCATATCAATTAAATGATATTTTTTTAAATCTTAAGATTAAATTCGAAACTTCAGAAGCAACTTCAGAAATTTCGGTTTATCCTCAGAAATTTAAAAAGGAAAATACAGTCGACTTCCGCTAAAGTTGCACCCGTTAAAGTTGTCCGCTCGTTAAAGTTGTCAGGATACCATCTTTAAAGTTGCGCGGATATTCCCCCACTCTAATTTTCGAACAACGAGTTCGACTTCCGAGTTTTAACCTCCCTTTGGAATAATCCACTCAACACACAAGGAGCAATAACACATATATATTTTTCGATAATGGTAGGGACAACGGGGAGTAGCAATTTTAACGGTCGATCCAGTATGGTGAGCGTAGCTTTGACAGGAGTCTACTGTATGCAGAAGAAAGTTTCGAGTTTGAATTTGTAATTTTGGGGAAGAACATTTTTAGAGATGTAAAAGAGAGAAAAATCGAACCCAGTTAAAAAATCGACTGTTGGAGAGTGCTTGAAACGCACTAGGAGACTAAAATGAAGAGAAAACGAGTTTCAGCTTCACGGATGAGTGTGTAATAATCATGTGCTTTCTCCCACTTTTGGTGCTGCATTGCTCTATAGCTCTCAGGACTTTGGATCTATTAGTTTTAGAAAGAAGTTGAACAGAAAACAGTAAACACATTTTTAATAGTCAGTTTAAAATCTCAAACGAATCTCAAATTTTGAATTCTCCCCTTTAACAATCAAATTGTATGCGTCGTAAATATTTTTTATAATTGTATCTATATTGTTGATCTGCAGTATATCCAAGTCGTTCTATTCAGCGAAGGATGTTTGAAATATGATGCATATTTTGCAAAGTGCAGTTGCTTCTGTCTGCTAAAAACGCCATGAAATATTTATTGCATATCGAACTCAATACAGATTCTGCATTTCTCATTGTAATAGTCTGTCTTGCAAAGTCTTTCAAAGTAAAGATGTGCATGTAAAATTGTCTTGCATTGGAAGATGTAAACAAGGTTTTCGGTCTGTTCACCCGAAGCGTGAATATTTATATGCGAACTTGCTTTATCTTCGGGCCAATGTCAGTTCGAAAATATCGCAAAGAGTATGGGACGTCGATTTTATAACCTTATAAAATCTCTTCCTTTAGTTTATTACAAGTTGTTTCAAGTTAATAATATTAGGGCCCATTTTAAAAATATTGGCGTCTAAAAATTTTCATAATATTCAAAATCCGATTGAGTTAACGTCTTCTAGAAATGATTAACCTGAAAAGAGAATTGGAGCAATAAATGTTTAAATATTCTTTTTAATTTTTAGGACGAATAATCTAAAAAGGGGGTGATTCAAATTTTTAAATTTCTTAATGCGGAAATTTAAACAGCAATCAGAACGAAGCCGTATTATGCCCCGAAAATTATTTTTTTTGCTTCAAATTCATCCCCTGTTAAATTAGAGCTTATTTTATTATTCAATACGGCAGCTTTGTTAGCAAATTTGCCGAGCTTCATAAAGTATCAGGGTATTTTTAAGCGGAAATGAAGTTAGAAAAAAATTATTTATCTTCCCGTACCTCGTTAAAATTGGAGAATGGTCTCTGTGAGGACGCGCCTCCGTACGGTTGTCGAACAAGTTGAACTTGGAAGATGTTCATCAAGCCGGAGTTTTCTCGTGAAAGTTTTAAAACGAGATAAAGGTAAAGTTTGTGGCGCTTTCTTACTTCCCGTGTGGGCCCTATTTTGCTGCATAATTGAATTACAACGTTTAGTTCGAAAATACGAGATTGCCGCTTTTTAATTAATGGTTACGGAGCCAGGATACCAATCGTCGATGTTTTGGAAAGTTTTACATTTAATAATAATGAGCTCTGGAATGTTCACTGTTGTTGGGCGATAATAATTCATAAATGTGTATCGATTGTAAATAATACAGTTTCTACTAAATATGGAATTTTGGGAAATCTTTGCGGTTTATACTCTTTTATTTCTTAATTTTCATTTCGTAGTTCCTCATTTTAATTTCCCTGAAATTTTGATTTTCTTTGCTCATATTTGTTTCGGCATATTGGGTTTAAATTTAGATGATCTTCACGTTTTGGGCATTAATACAATGTACATCAAGGAATTTAAAGGATGTTTTGACTTTTTATATTTTTTTTATCCGAGGATGGTTCATATAACTGGACATATTACGGCGGTTCTCTGGCAGCCCTACAGGGCGGCACAGCTCTAAAGGTATGGCACGTGTTTATTACACATTCATCCGTGAAGCCGACAACTGTTTTTTCGTTATTTAGGCTCCTAGGTTGTTTCGAGCACTCTTGGACACTCGTGTTTCCTTTAACTGTCTACAACTTTCCTTTTGAAATTTTAATTACTAAAACTTTCCATTTTTAAAGTTACGAGTTTAAATTCGAAACTTTTTCCTGCATATTTTAATGTCCCTTTTTGAAACTTTAAGGTTCAATTAAAATTTCTAAGTTTATTTCTGAGTTTCCGCCTTGAGATCTCAAAAATTATCCCCAGCTTGATGCCTGATTGATATAAGACGTAATCAATGGAATCTTTTAATCACAAAGTTTCGACTAAGTACGAAATTTTTTGAATTCTTCACGGTTTTTACTTTTTTATTTTTCTATTTTCACATCGCAAGTCATAATTTTGATTTTATGGAAATTTTTATTTTCGTTACTCAATTTATACTTTTTGTAAAATATCGAGTTTAATTTAAAGATTTTCAGTAAATTCCGATTTTCTTTTTAAATATTTCTAAATATACAGAAATTTTCAGTTGACATTTGTTGAAATGTCGAACTTTTTCTTAAAATTTCAATTGAGTAATTCTGAATTTTTCTTTTCTTTACAATGGATCTTTTGATATTTTTAAAAAGTTTAATATTTTTTCAAAAGTTCTATTTTTCTCCTATTTCGAATTTTAAGGTCAAATGTGCAAACATTTTACTTTTTTGCTAAGATTTTGATTCTTTTTGTTAACATTTCGATGTCTAATTCGCAGTTTTTACTTTTTCCCCAAAACTTTACACCACAAAATCCTTATTTGTCATTTTCACTGACATTTGAATGACAACTCCTAAAATTTCGATTTTTCTTACTATATTTCGAGTTTACGTCTGAAAGTTTAACTTTCTTAAACTAAACTCATATTAAACGCAAAAAAACCAATGTTGTCTTGAAATTTAAATATGGTAACGAAATGTAGTTATAGAATTTAGAACGTAAGGAAATTTTCTAGAAAAATCGGATACGAGAAAGCGGCCGCGATAATGAAGCAAACGGCAGATAAGTGTTGCAGAAATTTCGGCAAACGATAAGTCTTATCTAATGGAAACTTCTAGAACCCGAAAGCGGGACCTATATAAGGTGGTCGCCTTTCCCGCAGTGGCAGTGTAGTTAGTTAGTGAGTTAGTACTTAGACGTCAATGAATAAGTTAGTTAATTATTCAGTTGTAGTGTTCCGAGATTTTTTTTTAGTTTAATCCGCTTGCAAAGGGTAACCCCATTATGCTTTCAAAGCACTGCGAGTAGGATGCGGAAACAAGGATAGATGGCGATGAACCGCCTTCTTAAACAAGGATAGGTTGTAATTTTTGGGAAAAATTCCTTTCGGTAACAAGTTCCATAGCTTGGAAATTCTATAGAAGAAAAAGTCTCCGTAGACAGAAGTCCTCACTGTGTCAAGTGGGAGGATTTTACCATCCATTAGTATGTTTATTGCATTATCCCTTGATGTTTTCTTAGAGAAATCCGCGGCCTGGGCTCACTGTGTCAAGATGGACCGCACAGGAATGTCAATATGTTGAGATTAGAAACCAAAACCACAAAAGTAAACCTAAATTTTCTAATGAGTTTTTTAATTATTATTTTGATGTCAATTTTTCGAGTTTGATTTTTAAATTTTTGAAATCTTGCAATTATTAATCTTAAAATGTCTACCTTAGCATCAGCATGTCAACTTTACATTCGAGAAAAAGTTGAACTCTCAAATGAGAAAAAATCGAATTTGTAAGAAACTAGAAATTTAAATTTTTTAGAAAACCCGAAAATGACTTTTCCGAGTGTCTATAGTTTAAAATTTTTTGTTTTGATTCAGTTTTAGTAAAATATGAACATATAAAGTCAGAATTTGAACCGCTTGACACATTAGAGTCGCACGCTGCTAAAGGGACAGACACGTAATTATCTTACAATCCTACATTTATCCGTGAGGTTGCATGAGGTCGTGTTTTCGTTATTTTTAGGCTCCAAATGCGTTCCTAGTTCGTCTCAATTTTTCTCGAAGTTCGAGTTGAAAGGTGACTTTTCAAGTTTAATCTAGTAATTCGTCTTTCCTGGTGATATCAACTCATCAAAAGGTCAAAATTTTTGGAAAAAATAAAAAAGGGGGTGTTCTGAAGCCTAACTTAAAACCATATATTTTTTCCTTTTCAATTTGTTTGGCTTCAAATTCTTGAAGATTATAATTTTTCTTTCAAATTCCTAAGTCCCGATTACTTTTTCTCGAAGTTCGAGTTGAAAAGTGACTTTCCAAGTTTAATTTCGTGATTGGCCTTTTAGGGGGATATCAACTCATCAACAAATCAAAATTTTTGGAAAAAATAAAAGAGTGAGTGTTTTAAACTCAAATTTTAAACTAGATATTTTTACTTTTTAATTTGTTTAGCTTCAAATTCTCGAAGATTATGACTTTTATTTTGAATTCCTACATTAAACCTGATTGTTTTCCTAAAATTGCACACCACCACGAATGGTATTTTTTCAAGAAATTAGATTTTTGTCGAATTTCTTCTCCACATTTATGATTTTAAAATGAAAATTGGCCATGAGTAAAATCTTTGTTAGATTTATCAACAACAGCGATACTTCATTTTTTTATAACGCTCACATTATTTCTGGATTGTGTGGAGGCTAATGACACTTTAAGGTGTTCGTGCCTCCATTGCACAGAGCTACAGTTCTTGGCCTCATTTTTTTGACGTTTCCTTATAGCGCGGAGGCTTTCCGTTTATCGGATTAGTGTCGACAGAAATCTCGGCTAGTTTTCAAGTCTTTTGTTCATCCTGTATCTTCTAGCAAGATGGGGACATAAGTGGACGATACTTCGACCACACGTTAGAGTTGCCCACCACCAAAGAGGGACACGTGTTTATCTTACATTCATCCGTGAGTTTAACGATTGTGTTCTAATTATTTTTAGGCTCCAAATGCGTTCCTAGTACATCCCGATTACTTTTTCTCGAAAATTTGAGTTGAAAGGTGACTTTCCAAGTTAAATCTCGTAATTCGTCTTTTCTGGGTATATCAACTCATCAAAAAGTCAAAATTGTTGGGCAAAATAAAAGAGTGGGTGTTCTAAAGTCTAATTTTAAATTAGATATTTTTACTTTTGAATTTGTTTAGCTTCAAATTCTTGAAGATTATGACTTTTATTTTGAATTCCTACTTTAAACCTGATTGTTTTCCTAAAATTGCACACCACCACGGGTGGTATTTTTTCCGGAAATTAGATTTTTGTCGAATTACTTCTCCACATTTATGATTTTAAAGAAAAAATTGGCGATCAGTAATATCTTTGTTGGATTTGTCAACGGCAACGATACTTCATTGTTTTTTTTTTTATAACGATTGCGTCATTTCTGAATTGTCTGGACTAATGACATTTTAAGGTATTCGTACTTCCATTGCGCAGAGCTACAGTTCTTGGCCTTTGAGGTCGTTTCCTGGTAGGTGGGCCTTTCCCTTTATCGGATTGGTGCCGATAGAAATTGCGCCTAGTTTTCAAGTTTTTTGTTTATCCGGTATGGTCTAATAGCATGGAGATATAAATGGACGATAGTTCGATCACAGGCTAGAGCCGAACACCATTAAAGGAGGGACGCGTACTTATCTTACATTCATCCGTGAGTTTGGCGATCGTATTCTCGTTATTTTTAGGCTCCAAGTTCCTAATACATTACGATAGCGTTTTCATTAACACTCTGCAACGCCAGTGTTTCTGTTTTTCTGGGATTTGTCTTCTCTTTTGTCGTCCACGTGAATGTCTACTTAGGAATCCTGAGACTGTACTGACCTAGAGATTGATGAATGCTTTTTTTTCATTTTTACTTTAGTTTGATTCATTTCTTTTATTCTGTCTTCTAGTCGTAGTGCTTCAAGGGCCTATTAGGGATACCCTGTAGTGCATTTAACTTTCAAAAAAAAAGGATTATTACAAGTCGAGCCAGATTTGAAAGTACAGGGTGACGCAATTGAACTGTCAACTAATCAAAATGTTGAATTATTTTTCTTAAGTTTTATTAAACCATAGAAAAAAATGTTTATAAATAGTGCAGTTTTTATAAGGCATTAACAATTTTCGATAAGTTCATCTTTAACGCTTACTATAGCCTTCAGACTGTTGAAAAACGAATCGCACGTTACCCGAATGTGGCTTTGTGGCATTTTGGTCCATTTCGAGCAAAGAGCTTGCTTGAAACGATCCGCACTGTTGTAATTTTTAGTGCCAGCTTTGCTCTTTATAATGCTCCAAATAGAGAATTTCGTTGAATTTGCATCTAGAGAATTTGCTAAGCACTGTGTCAAAGAAATGAAGTAACGAAAGTTGTTTTTTAGCCATTCTTGACAGACGAACCTTTATTTTGATCTTGGGGTCCCAAATATGAACAAAGAACGTCCATTGGCGATTACGGCGGTCCAAACCATTACCATTGGTATCCTTTGCTTTCTAGTGACCATTCGGAGGTGTAAATTTTCAAAAGACCTCTTTGGCAAGTCAATTTGGTCATTTTGTTTGCTCATATGTTACTCATTTAGGAATGCAGCCTCGCCAGAGAAAATAAAACTCATTTATTCACCACTTGTGGCCAAACAGGGCAAATCCTTAGCTCCTTTCGCTATAACTTTTTTTTTAGTTGTTTCAGTGTAGAATTGGGTAGTTTCTTGGACGTCAGGGGCTTTAATGAGAGCTCATTTTGCAATATTTGTTGTACGCTTCGTGCTAATATTTTCACATAACTCAAAGAAATTTTCAGACCAACAGCCAATTTTCTGCCATTACTTTTCAAATATCGTTGCGGATATTGCTGTCCTTTTTTGACTACCACCATAAGTTTCGCAATCATGCCAGCATCGTTGTATCTTTTTATGCACAAAAAATTTATTTACGTTCAAATGTTGAAGCTTTCTAACCATCATCTTTTACGATTTTCCACCTAATATAAAGGAACACAACTCTTCGGTTTAAACTTCAGGACTGAAAACTTTTTTCTCTCAGAAAGAAATGCCTGTATAATATAAATTAAGTTAGTTTCAGTGTGAATTTCGGTTGAAAATCTAGTTTCAGTCGGCCTCTAATTTTAAGCCACGTGAGCATACACTTCTGATCTTTCAATTTCGGATTTGGGCGTTTCATTGTGATTAACAAAGTTTGCAATGCAGAGAGAATAAATATCCTAAACTGGACTGGCTTCATAACCCACATATTGAAATTTTGTAAGCGGTAAAATCCACATTCAATTAAATATATGCCCAGTAAATCTAATTAGCAGGCAAGCTCTATAAATAATTAATATAGCTGAAATGGCAGTAAAAGGGGAGTTGCAAATACTAACTTATTAATTAAAACAATTTCGCCTTCATCTCATCAAATGTCAAGCATTTTCAGAACACCACATTGGTGCTGTTGCACAAACAAGTAAATTGGTCCAGGAGGAGAACTGCCTTAATTATATAAGTTGATGTTAACTGAAATGACATCAAGAACAGGTAAATGGCAGATTGTATATTGCGGAAATATATGTATGTTAGTTGTTTGATACATAAACATTTATCAACGAGAGTTTCCCACTTTACAACCTGTTTTGATGACGTTGATATTTCACCTGTATTATATGTACTGAAGGGAGTTCTCTTAACCGAGATTTGTCGGTTAATTGTTATCGGCTTAAGTGCTGACAGATGGATCTCTATTATTGAGGTATTAGGAGTATTCCTTGGGGAGTAATGGATGCTTTCGCATCGGTGAAGATTATTGTAAATTATTAGTTTCTGGTGCTGTGATTCCCGAGGATTGAAACTTAAAACGAACAATTTCAGCTTCTCATCTTAATCTCCTGTACTATACGTTGAGTAACTATAACGAAACAATATGGTGACGACAAAAAAAAATGACGAAGCCGCAGAATCATGAATTTATGAGACGATGTCCTTTTAATCATTGTACAATTAATTTATTCATGATGATTTAGCTATTGGTAAAATTAGTGTTTAATCAAAGAACTTGATTCCGTATTAATTTGCAACAAAGTTTCTTTTTCCAATTTAAGTCTGAAAAGAGGCGAAAGAATCATTGTGTCGTGGGAAACGAAGTTTGGAATATATGACCTGGTTTTTTGCTTCAGCTTTGAGCCGACCATAAGCGCTTCCCTAACAGAAAAAACTTTCAAGATCAGGCGTATATGTGGCTTTGCTGATGTAAAGGGAGTATCCTTTAATTTACTTAATGCAAGAAAGCTTTCTCCCAAATATGAAAAAAGTCAGGATCCTTCGCCACTCTCAAGTTTAATTATCTCTTTGGGTAAAAGAGTTCGTTATTAGCTCGTTCTCCTAATATTTGATCTTGGGGTAAGTAAAGAAAAAGCAGTCATTTTTTTTAAATGCGTAACACGAAATATCTTCTTAAAGGATTACTTGTTATTTTGCTTAGCTAAGTAGTCTAATTAAAAAATATGCGTCTCCATTTTTTAAAAAAGTTAGGCTGTAAATTTTAATTGCCTTCAATTAATGAAGTTGGTAATTAAAGCTCTCGACTCTGTTTCCCGCTCAAACGATGGTTGGTATTCCCGTATTAGAATTGCTTATCGTCGTTGTCCCTAGCATTTTAAATGTCTAAATCCTTCGCTTCATTTAAATACGTGCGGATCCTTTTGTAATTAAAACGTAAGCGGCATCATATTTTGAAATATGCATGGGAATAGATATCTCTATTTATAAGGATTAATTCATGAATTGTAATGCTTGAGAAACTTTCTCTTAATTCAAATCAATGCTTTGAGAGGGTAAAGCACATGAACGTTTAATGTGGCGAATGCGCCGGATTCACGCATTAAAAGGTAAGAATAAAAGTAGAAAGAAATTCATGAATTGTATATGACTGTACACTTTTTAATTTATTTATCAAAGCTTAACAGTTTAATTGAAACATAACTTACAAATTATATTTTCAGATGAATGTTGAAAATATTTTTTGTAGGTAATTGTTGTTCTTATTGAAAATGTCTAAGTTTGGTATACTTAATAGAAACTCAGAATGTTTTCAGGCGTATATAATCCACTTTTTTTCGATTTCAGTTTTATTAGAAATGACAGGGCGATTTATTTCGTCAATTAACACACCCCTCGAGGCCACATACGTTAACGTATGCAATCCACATACTCATTACCTTTTTATCGTTACTTTTTTACACATTTTCATCAAAAACGAGTATCTGTTTTAGTGAGTCCCACAACTGTTTTTATAGCGCATTTCAGGCATAAAAACCGGCAAATCCAGGAAACACGCTGAAAATTTAGACGCTGGCTTATCTGGCATCCAAGCGTAAAGCTGTTTATTATACAAATAATAACAAGCCGTTTCAGACGCGATCGTTCTAGTTTTATAAATTTTATTAAAACGGCCGTGCTATAAAGACGAAGAAAATGGCATTGGAGTGTTATTAAAATAAAAAGTTTCTAAACTATAGAACGGTGGTCGTGAGGTTGGAACATTGTAATTACAAACTGCTACTAGTGAAGTCAATTAAATTTTCTGTAATGTCAATTAGCATATACAGCAAAAATATTCTTCGTAAGCTATAGTCGAAAGTCAATTACAACTCACTCGATGGGATTGGAAACTCATGAGTATTTATGCGGCTGGAAAAGTTGGAAATGTTTATAGCGACCGTACCATGCTCTTAGAATCTAGGATAGCTGAAGACGGTCTATGGTTCTTGATTGTTTCATTGCAGAACATTTAACTGACAATATTTGTTAACCTAAACGCAGGTCGTATCGAGGATGCTTATATTTAATGGCTGCTGCTATAATGCAACCTATAGTACAAGAAGGGATGCTGGTGACCGTTGTAAGCTTGATTATACCATACATCCTGATTGTACTGTTAATGGAATCAATTACAAATTACTGAAAATAATCATAAATACTCTACTGCTGCTTATCAGTTACAATAGAAGAAAATCACTTTCGCAAAACGTATAAATAACAAAAATAATAACATATAACGTAAAAAGCATTTTAGTAGCACATGGCAAATATTAATCACTGCCACTAAGAGAAAAATAAGAAAGGAAAGACGGTATCCAATTCGAAAGTAATGTTTGTAGATCTGTTAAACAATACATCAAGATTCACGATAATAATTTAAAAACGGATATATTGCCAGAGAGCGAGCGGACAGGCGAGGCGTGGGCGAAGGAGTAGAGAGAGAGAGGTGTTTGTAAGAAACCCTGCCAAACTCCTAGGCAATTTATCAAATGAAAGGGGCACAGTCAACTGTCGGTAAACAGACCGAAAAGTGCTGTATCTGGGTCAGACACCGACGAATCACCGATGAATCTCTTTCCTCTTTTGTTCCTAGCTTAAATGTGCGAATCCGGCGCATCCGCCACATTTATCGTTTGCGTGCTCTACGCATCAAACTCGATTATGAAAACATTTCTCTACATTCGACACTATTACTGATATAATTAATAATTTTAACTCTTAGTTTTAATGAAATGGTTCAAGATTCATAATTTGTAACCTATATTTATTAATAATTAGCTGTTACCCGCGACTTCGTCCGCGTGTTATTAGATAACTGATTTTCTAGAAAATGTTGTACTGGTTTACTTCCTCAAGGTTTGATTTTCTAAAAAAAACACTTTACATCTTAGACCATGCACATTTACCGGTGCATTTATAGATCAAATTTACCAAGCTTAGATTTCTATAACCAGAGATTTAGGTTATGGTTATGCATTGATCCATCAATAATCAGCTAAGATACCTTCTTTAATATTACATGTACAAAGGTAATAAAACAAAACGGCCTAAAGTACTATTTAAAAAATGTGTGTAATCAACTATCCCAACTATCCAAAGTTACAAACAGTTTATGCAAGTTCAATGTTTGTTAAATTATAAGATGGATTTGTTTTGTTTTAAATATGAACCCGATAGCAGGGCTTCTATTAAACAATGTTTTATTTTTGCTAGCTGCTCAACCAAAAAAAAAGACATTTAGAGCAAAAAATAATCCCGAGTAGGAAGGTTGTCATAAGATAGCACGACAGAGGCGCATTCATAGTTACAACGCAACACATTTCCCCATTTATAAAATTAGTTTAGACTTAGATAAATGCAATAAAATGAATGTACTACGTGAAATTCAACAGATAAACAATATACTACAATCGGCTGTCCAAAGTTACAAACAGTATACACAAAATCATAGTTTGTAAAATTGGCAGAAATCCATTTAAAGTAGAGGTATCAAGTTTCTAATAAAGGTAAACATATTAACTTTAAAATTGAAATTTTTAAAACAGAATCAAAAATTTTTAACCTGAACCTAACTTTTTTCTCGCACTGCAAACCTTACAACTCAAAATTTCGAATTTAAATTAAAAATTTCATTAAAAAAAAGTGAGAAGTTTGATTTCAAATTCAAAATTTCTGTTTCTCATAAAAGTTCAAGTGCACCCTCGAAATCTCACTTAATTAACATTTCTACTAAAAATCTTCAAACCTCCGTTTCAATTTCAAAAGTTGTACTTTTTCAAAATCTAAGTCTCAGTAGAAATTTCGAATTCAGTCTTTAAAAAAAGGATTTTGTTACACTGGCAACTTCGATTTCAAAGTTTCGTTCTTTATTTCGATTTTGGAAAGAAAGTTGAATTTTAACTTAAAATTTATACTTTTTTAAAAGATTTTAAATTGAAAGTTGAAATTTTGAGTTAAATCTCGAGAAACTTGTTTTCAAAACTGCGACTAATACCTAACCTCAAAATTTCTACTATAATTTCAAAATATTGACCTTTCGATCTTACCTCGTTTCAACTTTAATCTCGAAATGTTCACATTAATCTTAAAATTTTAAATTTCATCTCTTACCTTCTTACCTTAATTTTTAAATTTAATTTTTTTTTAAAATTTCGATTTTTAGTTTCAAAATTCGAATTTTAAAATTCTTGTTTTTAGCATTCCAAGTTAAAATTTTGGGTTTAAGCCCTAAAGACTTCTTAAATGTATTAACTGATTAATTTATAAAAACACATTCCAGATTTCACTCTAAATTTAGAGAAAAACGTTGAATATTTGAAAGACGAAAAAAACTAAACTGGGAAATTTGAAAGAATAGTCAAGTTTTAATCCGAAATATCTAGAAAAAGGTCAACTTTTTAAATTTAAACACGAAATCCTTTAAAAAGAAGTCCAAATTTTTTGGGATTAAATTACTTCAGAAATATTCATGTTTTAACGTTTATGACAAAAATTGAAATACAAATCTTGTCCCCTGAACCCATAGCTTGGCTGTCGTTTAGAGCAACCTTTGCTGCATTTTTTAATCTTCCTTAATTTCAGGGGACAAGATTTGTGTTTCAATACATTTCTAAATTTCGAGAGGGTTACTGATATACTTTCGCTTGACGGCATAAACTAGGACGAAGCGCCTCACCGTGTCCTCTCCTGGCTACCCATCCATACTAGACAATATCGATTTTGTGGTAAAGACCGAAATTTTGGAAAAAAAGCAAATTTCAAAAGAATTTTTAGAAGAAGCGAAATTTTTGAAAAATATTGGGAAATTCTGAAAATTAAATGAGAGGTTCCAAACTAGAAAATAAGGTCTAAATTTCGACATGGATAAAATTTAGGGAAAAAAGAAGCTTCTAAAAACGGTAGGTTTTGAGAAAATTTTCGAAATTCCCAAAAAATACGAATTTTCGGAACGCGTTAGAGCAATCTTTGTTGTGTTTTTTAATCTTTTTTGATTTCAGAAGACAAGATTTGTTTTTCAATTTTTGAAGATAACCAACAACCAGTCCGTTTCACCAAAAAAATGGTAGGAGACAAAACAGACCCCTGGGGTACCCCAACCACCCGTTATTTAGAAATATTAAACAACATAGACCCGTGGAAGTCGAGTGAGCTTCCAGATTAGTATTTACCTTAGAATTTAGTTCTGCTATAGTTGGGAGTATCACTTTCGACTTGTTTCTATTTCAGATAGAATCACTCTTGGTGGAATCAGAAATAACATGCCCAGATTTTACCGAATATAATAGGATATTAAAACATATTGCTCACTCAGTAATTTCAATATGGTATCATGAAATTACATGCCGTGATAAACTCGAATCAAAGAGCAGTAACGTTTAGTTAATAGGCTTTTACGAAAACTAATTTCCTAATTATACTTAATTACATACTGCTTCACTACTAACGCGTTCAATATCAATAACAATTAATTTCTAAAGTGTTAAGGACAATTCACAATTTCGTGGTAAGTTAACCGCAAAGAGGAAGTTGATAATGCGATCCCCTTGTAATGTGATAAATCAGATCCACGCTCAATAATTAAACCGAATGCTGTCATAAATCATAGGGCGTTGTAGGGCAATGGGTCGGCCGGTTGGTTTCGCGATTCAACCGTAAATGCATCTCAATATAAAGGGACCTAACGCACACTGACACGGGCCCTGGGATTTACTGCCTTAAAATGTTGCCGAAGGCCGAAATGGGATTTCGGATTTCTTGTTTGGGAAATCGTACTTACGGCCGCTTAAACATTCGAAGACGTGATGTTTCTTTTCGAATTCATATCTTTATTGGCATCCGCAATATTTTATTGCCGAGAAAATAAAAATATAACGTCCGAAGACGCGGTTTATAAAAACGAGGGATGGCATATTGCATATTCGTATGGTTTAAAAATAGAACAAATTTTATGCTGGATTCTAGAAATAATCTAATTTTTTCTGCAAACCATATATAACAAAAGGGTTAATTCCAATGCGTAGGCCGACATATTTGAACAATTACCATATTCGAAGAACCAAAGACCGGTTTCGGTCTTACTAGTACTTTGGCATACCCAATTAAAAGGCTACCAAATATTTTGGCAAGTATGCACTTAAAAATTAAGGGATTTTGTTTAAACGAGTTGCGGCGACACTGAATTTGGATGACTGCTATTTCGATGATGACTGAATGACTGCTGGATGTCTGCGATTTTAGTGATGACATCGATTTAAAAACAAAATATCGTTAATTTTTCAAAATATTATGAGTTGACGCTTTAACCGTTCTTATTAAGTTCAATTTAAAAATAAGGTCTATTTCATTTTCGGAATATCTTTTTTTCTTCTTCTTCTTCTTTTCCTTCTTCTCCTCCTCCTCCTCCTTCTTCTTTTTCAGAAGACTAGGATTTCTCCTGTTTGTCTGCCTCATTCCGTTTATGTTGTTTTTGACTGTATGTTGTCCTGCCATCCCCAGAAGAAGAAGAAGGATTATCTTTTTGTGGTGTCTCATTCAGTAACCACATACTCAAACTAGGAAGGTAAGGTAACTGAGCAAGTTAACTACACCAGAGGCGAAACTCTTCTTGATTAAACACTTTAATAATTCCCTTGATAGAATCCAATCGCGAAGAAAGTACATCTTTTACTGATCTGCAGAAGTGATACGGACATAGGCAGCATTTCGTTCAGGGAGGGGCAATAATCATTTTGAAAATTTAATAAAAAAAACCATGTTTGGAATGAGTATACATACATTTTCATTAACTACTACAACTTAATTACATGAACTGGGGGGATCGAATTTTCAGATTAAATTTCAAATTTGGAAATAGAATCCGAACTTTGAGGAAAACAGTCAGAAAATTTAATCTAAAATAAAAACAGAATCTTTCAGGAAAACTTCGAAAACTGTCGAAATTTTAAAGAAAAAAAGTCGTAATTTAAAAAAGTCGAATTTTGCGAAAAATGCGACAATTCCCAGTTAGTCCGAATTTAGAGAAAAAAATTTCAGGTCCTCAAAAATATTTTTTTCAGAAATTTTACATTATTTTCAGTTTTGTCATAGTCTTGAAATTCACAAAATAACTTTTTGTCGAAGTTCTCTAAAAATGTTATTCTCAGAATATTCAGATTTTTAGTAAACCGTCAATCCAATTTTGAAAAAATAAAGAATTTTAAAAAAGTCTAAATTTTGAGAAAATGTCCCATTGTAAGCAAAAATGTTCAAAAATATCTCATTTTGTCAAAATTTCGAAATGAAGACAAACATTAAATTTTCGAAAAGTGAAATAGACTTTTAAAAAAATTCGGATATTAAAGAATGGATTTCGAAAAATAATAACGATTTTTTAAAAATACTATTAAAATGTCGAAAAGAGGTTAAAATTTCTTAAAAAAAATCAAAATTTAAGAGTTAGTTTTGAGGGCAAAAGTAGAATTTTTAAGAATAATTTCGAAGGAGATGAATTTTTGAGAAAAAATACCAGTAATAACCTAACCTTTCAAGAATGCATAAGAAGTCCTCAAAATTCGAAAAAAAGTATTTTTAAAGGTCGCAATCTTTATAAAAATTTCAAATTTTGAGAAAATGTTCTACTGTAAGTAAGTGGAGATTTCCAAAAACATAAAATATTGCATTTTGACGTACAAATCAAAGTTTTGAGAATTAGACAAATCTTGAGAAACATGAAATGTTCGGAAATTTAAATTAAAAACGAACACAAAAATCAACAAAAAAAACTGAATATGAAAAAAATTGACTTCGAAAAAAAAATAATAATTTTTAAAAAATACCGTCGAAATGCCTTAATTACAAAAGCGATGAATTTCGGTAAAAAAAAATTTTGGAAAACTCGGAATTTTTAGAAAACCAAATTTAGAATAAAAACCCAACTCTTCGAAAAAAACTCGAAAATGTTAAAAATTTTAATAATGTCAAAATAGTTCCGAAGGTTCAAAGAAATCTATAAGAATATAAGAGATTTTTTTCTCGAAATTACCCAAAAACATGCTGGTCTAAGGGAAAATAGATGAATATCGAGGAAACCGAAATTTCAAAAGCCAGTTTCAACGAAAGAGTCGATACTTCCAGGAATTAAAACATCGAATTTTGAAATAAATGTCCGAATTCCGAGAATAAGGCAAAATATAAAGTTGAAATTTCTGGCGGCAAATTTGAAAAAGTCGAAATTAATGAAAAAGATAATTATAAGAAAAATGACAGAATTTTGACCAAAAAAATGATTTTTTAAAAGAAGAGTACAAAAAATAGCATTTATAAAGTCGAAATTTCAATAATTTTGGTGGAACGGAATGGTCCATGGTTATCTTCAAAAATTGAAATACAATAGAAAGTATCTCTCTGAAGATGATAGCTTGGCTATCGAAACACGTTAGAGCAACCTCTGTTGTGTTTTTTAATCTTTCTTGGTTTCAGGGGACAAGATTTGTATTTCAATTTTCGAAATTTTAAACTTTCGAAAACGGATTTTAAGAAAAATGGCGAAAATTTGATTTCTTTAAATTCTTTTTTTCTGGAAATTTCGATCTTTTCCTTTAAAAAACCGAAACCAAAAAACAAAAATTTGAAATTTAAAGAAAAAGAAATTTTGAGAAAAGGGTCGAACTTTAGTAAACACTTAAAATTCTTCATAGAGAGGGAGAGAGAGAAAGAGAGAGAGAGAGAGAGAGAGAGAGAGAGAGAGAGAGAGAGAGAGAGTATAATTTTATCGAGATTTTGGAAAAAGGATGTATTTCAAGAAAAATGAAATTTCGCGAATTTAATATTGCCTGCTTCAACCATAGACAGACATGTGCCCCGATTTGCCCAAGTCAAGTTAGAAAATGTCGAATATTGATATAAAGCTCGCAATTTTGAGAAACAAGTTAAAATTTCCAGAGACTTGTATTTCAATTATAAACAAGATCGATCAAATTTTGAAAAAAAACGGTAAATCTTGATAAACAAGTCGAAATTTACATAAAATCAAAATTTAAAGGAAACAACAATGAATTCTGAGATTAAAACTGGAAATTTTAAAAAAGATGGATTCTGACAAAAGAAATCGAATTTTAGGAATAAATTTGAAATTTCCAAAGAAATTTGTGAAAAAAGACGAATTTCCAGAAATAAATCGAAATTTCGAGAAAATGTCTTAACGAAGGACAAATTTTGAGCAATGGAATTTTTTTTTTAGAAAAAGTCTCCTCAGTTGAATATAAATTTTTGTTTAGCTGCATGAGCCAGATGGGGGAAGTGCCCTACCCTGCACTATTCTAGCTACGCCTATGAATAGTGAACTTCCAAAATTATTTTCATTGAGTTTATTATTATTGTTATTATTTATTCTTCTTTCCTTTCGGTGCCTTCTCCATTCTGAAGGTCGGCAATCATTAAGGCTATCTTAATTTTTGATACGACTGATCTAAATAGCTGGTTATTGGAGCAGTTATACCAGTCTCTTAGATTTTTTAACCGAAAGTGGCGTCTTCTGCCTACACATAGTTCTTTTTCCTGCTATTTTCGTCTTCATTATGAGTTGCAGCAAGCGATATCTTTCTCATCTCGTTATTTATTAAGTAGAATAAACCAGAAAATGTATTCCACAAACCAGTGGTTTTTTAATTTGAAATTATTTACGACCCAACCCATGAATGGGGATAACAATTTGAAGAAATAAATTTCTATTAAGTAGTGATAAATTGTTCAATGCACAGAAAACTTTATAAGCACGAAACGTAATTAGTTTAAAGCATCTAGGGAAAGCGAGACACGCCATTCCCTATAGAACTTAAAGGATCCTGTGGGCACAATGCTAAATTACATGATGAGTTGTTAAACGAATGGACCGAAGCGCACTGTCTGAAATATGCAAAATATTACTCCCGAGTAAATGTAATAATTCTTGCCCTCATAAATTTTGCAAATAATGAGACTAAAATCATTACAACTAGTTAATTTAAAAATCTTTTTAACTAGTGCTTCCTTATTAATGATTCCAGGCTAATAAATTAATTAGCTTCATACTTATCTTTCATTAATAATTTAACTTTTAAAATGAATTTAACTTTTTCACTAAATGCGAAGAAGCTGAGTTCATTTTATTTGATCTTTTTTGTCGCCTCTTGCCTTTTCTCAAACGTTCAAATCTATAGTTACGCTTTTCTTTTCTGCCAAAAGTTATTATACGAGGATAAATCAAATATGGACCGAAATTTGTTTTTGAAAATTTATGGGTACAAGATACGTTTATGAAAGTTATCAACTACACAATCTCCTGATTTTGTTATGCATTTTTTCATAATCATAAAAAAAAGAGAGACGTGTTTGCAGCCAATTGCCACAAATGTCTCAACAGCAGTATCATCATGGAATCGCTCACTTTCTAGAGCTTCTTTAAGTGGCCCAAACATATTATAATCGCATGGTGATAAGTCGGGACTATAAGGAGGATGTTCTAATGTTGTCCAATGCATATCCTCTAATTTTTGATGTATCAGATTGGCGGCATTTCAGACCAAAAATTCGGGCCTCTTCCGCCGATATGCACGTTTTGCTTTATCTAATAGCTGGCAGTAGTAGGCAGCATTAATCTGGGATGCAATTTCACCAACAATTGAACGACGATCACCTTCCAAAACACGTTGAACAGCGTTAATCTTGTTCGCAGTCACACGGTCCGAGGACGACAGGCATGGAGTTCATTTTTAACTTAAGTTCATCCTTCCAAAAATTGTTTGTGCCATTCATACACTTCTTCAAACAAGTATTCCCAAACTGTGCTTCTAGTCTACCAAACATTTCGGCGGGCTTTACACCTTTAACGGCAAGAAATTTAATAATAATGCGCTGCACAACGTGCGAATGAACCTCTTGCGTTGTATTTACAACGCAGGAAGTCATGTGATATTCCCACCTAACATGTCTAAGAGTATACACACGCTACCGACGCCCTCATGGCGACATGGTAGAAATTTCGGTTCATACATAATGATTTACCATTGTATTTAGAGTTAAATATGCCGTAATTTCATAAATTTCACCTACAGTGGAGTTGAAAAAAATGTTTGACACATTTTCTGCTATTTTGCCACAATATAAACTACCAAAATATCAAAAGATCGCAGTCTGCTCAATATATTCTGTACTTTTTTTTTAAACCGAAGTTTTTTAAATTTAAATTTGACATACAATTTCAAGTGTAAACTTGACATTGTGAAAGAGAAGAAATTTTCAAAAAAAAAAGATTCCTTTCGCAAGGTTTTAAAAAATTGGAAATTCCTTTAAACTTGTTTCGATCTTTCTCTGGAAATTTTCACTCTTTTCTAAACTAAGAACGTTTTTCGATATTTCAAGATTTCGACTTCTGTGTATAGACATCACTGGTTTTTGGTGGAATATAATTAATTTTAGGGCGAAACAATGACTAAACATTTGATAAAGAGAGAAAAATACTGAGTGAGTGAGTGAGTGAGTGAGTGAGTGAGTGAGTGAGTGAGTGAGTGAGTGAGTGAGTGAGTGAGTGAGTGAGTGAGTGAGTGAGTGAGTGAGTGAGTGAGTGAGTGAGTGAGTGAGTGAGTGAGTGAGTGAGTGAGTGAGTGAGTGAGTGAGTGAGTGAGTGAGTGAGTGAGTGAGTGAGTGAGTGAGTGAGTGAGTGAGTGAGTGAGTGAGTGAGTGAGTGAGTGAGTGAGTGAGTGAGTGAGTGAGTGAGTGAGTGAGTGAGTGAGTGAGTGAGTGAGTGAGTGAGTGAGTGAGTGAGTGAGTGAGTGAGTGAGTGAGTGAGTGAGTGAGTGAGTGAGTGAGTGAGTGAGTGAGTGAGTGAGTGAGTGAGTGAGTGAGTGAGTGAGTGAGTGAGTGAGTGAGTGAGTGAGTGAGTGAGTGAGTGAGTGAGTGAGTGAGTGAGTGAGTGAGTGAGTGAGTAAGTGAGAGAGAGAGAGAGAGAGAATCGAATTTTTTAAAGTCGATATTTTTAAAAAAGTTGAATTCTTCAAAGAAGTCGAATTTTTCAAAAAATCAATATTCCGAAAAAAAATCGAAATCTTGAAAAAAGTTCGAAATTTCTAGAAAAACAGATTTAACAAAAAAGTATAACTTTTTAAACAAAATATGGAAAATTTAAAAATTGTCAAAATTTTCCAAACGTCAAATTTCCAGGAAAAATTAAAATTCTGAAAAAAGCAGAAATTTTAAAGAAAATGGTTAATTTGAAGACAGATTGAAACTTTTAAATAAAGTCATAGTTCTGAACAAATCCCAATATTTCGAAATGGTCGAATTTTGAAGGAATCAAAAGTTAAAAAACCTTGAAAAATGTGGAAATATTCAAAACAGCCAAAATTTTCAAAATTCTAATTAGTTGAAATTTCGAAAATATCAAAACCTAAAAAATTAATTTTTAAAAAAAAAGTGATAATTCTAAAAAAGGTTGAAATTTAAAAAAAATCAAATTAAAAGACATCAAAAATTTGAAGAAAGACAGAAATGTTCAGGTCAATTTGAAAGAAGATTGAAGCTTTCAAATAAAGCAGAAACCTTTGAACAAATCCCAAATTTTCGAAATGGTAGAATTTTGCCAAAAAGGCCAAAAGTTAAAATTTTGAAAAAATCGAAATTATAAAAACCTGAAAACTTTGAGAGAAAGTCAAAATTTCGAAAAAAAATCGAAAGAAAAGGACGAAATTTGCATAAAATCCAATTATAGTCATAATTTCGAGAAAATCAAAACTTGAAAAAGAAAGGATGAAATTTTCAAAAACCAGTGAAAATTTCAAAAAAGTTAACATTTAAAGAAACTCAAAGTAAAAAATTTTGAAGAAAGGGCTGAAATTTTAAAAAGAAAATAGTTAATTAGAAAACAGATTAAAACTTTCAAGTAATGTAAAAGTTTTAAGCCAATTCCAAATTTTCGAAAAAATTGAATTTTACAAAAAAATCTATTGTGTCAAATTCTGAATAAATTCGAGATTTTTAAAATACGTCATAACTCCGGGAAAAAGTCAAAAATTCGAAACAAAATCGTAATTTTGAAGAAAAGGTTCAAATTTTGACACAAAAGTTAAAAAAAAGGACCAAATTTTCAACAACAAAAATAAAAGTTTTAAAAAAGGTTGAAATTTATCAAAAACGTCAAATTTCGGGGTATCGTTAACATTTTTAAAAAAAGCAGAAAAATGTGGAAGTTTCCAAATTAGTCAAATTTTCCAAAATTCTAATTAGTCGAAATTTCGAAAAAGTCGAAACAAGTGATAATTCTAAAAAAGGTTGACATTTTAAAAAAATCAAATTAGGAAGAGACGTCAAAAATTCGAGGAAAGACAAAAATTTTCAGGTCAATTTAGAAAAAGATTGAAACCTTCAAATAAATCTGAAACCTTTAAACAAATCCCAAATTTTCGAAATGGTAGAATTTTGCAAAAAAATCAAAAGTTAAAATTTTGAATAGGTCGAAATTTAAAAAAAAGTAAAAACTTCGAGAGGAAGTCAAAATTTTGAAAAAAAAAATCGAAATCATGAAGAAAAGTACGAAATTTTCAAAAAATCCAATTATAGTCGTAATTTCAAGAAAGTCAAAACTTGAAAAAGAAAAGATGAAATTTTCAAAAACAAGAGGAAATTTCAAAAAAGTTGACATTTAAAAAAAACTTTAATTTTCTGGGAAAGTAAAAAATGTTAAAGAAAAGGCAGAAATTTTAAAAAGAAAATAGTCAATTCGAAAACATTAAAACTTTCAAATAATGTCGAAGTTTTAAACCAATCCCAAATTTTTGAAAAATTTTACAAAAAATCCAATAAATCAAAATTCTGAAAAAATTCAAAATTTTCAAAATACGTCAAACCTTCAAACCTCCAGGAAAAAGTCAAAATTTCGAAAAAAAAATCGGAATCTTCAAGAGAAAGTTCAAATTTTGACATAAACCCTAAATTTTTACATAATTCGAAATGTTCAAAGAATTTAATGGGTTGAAATTTCGAAAAAGTTAAAAGTTAAAAAAGAAAAGGCCACATTATCAAAAAAGTCAAATTTCGAAGAATCGTTAAAATTTTGAAAAAATGCAGAAATGTTCAAAGAAAATGATCAACTTGGAAAAAAATTGAAACTTTCAAATTAAGTCTAAATTTTGGACAAATCTCAAATTTTCGAAATGGTCGAATTTTGCAAAGAAAATGAATAGTAAACATTTTAAAAAGTCCAAATTTTTTAAAAAAGTCAAAATTTCAGAAAAAGGCAAAACTTTGATAAAAAATGAAAATTTTAAAAACCGTCGAAAGTTAAAAAAAGGCAGGTTTTTAAACATTTTAATTTTCAAAAACTCGAACTGACGTAGATTTTTTTAAAAGAAATCGAAGTTAACAGAAAAAAATTATGCAAAAGACAAAGTCGAATTCTTCAAAATATATCTGAATTTAAGAAAGTTATTCTTTACGAATGGTTTTCACTTAAAAAACGGCGAAGATTTAAAAAGAAATCAAAATTATCTTTCTCCCACTTCTTCTTATAGCGCTCTTAAAACAAAATATGGAAAATTTGAACATTGTCAAAATTTTCCGAAAGTCAAATTTCAAGGAAAAATTAAAAATCTGAAAAAAAGCAGAAATTTTCGAAAGAAAATAGTCTATTTGAAGACAGATTGAAACTATCAAATAAAGTCAAAATTCTAAACAAATCCCAATATTTTGAATTGGTCGAATTTTGAAAAATATCAAAGGTTAAAAACATATTGACAAATGTGGAAATTTTTAAATCAGTATAAATGTTCGAAAATCTAATTAGAAGAAATTTCGAACAAGTCAAACCTCAAAAAAGGAAAAAGGAATTTAATGGCAATTCCAAAAAAAGTTGAAATTTTTAAAACAATAATATATTTCGAGGAGACTTCAAAAATGTGAAAAAAGGCAGAAATTTGCAGGTGAATTTAGAAAAAGAAAGGATGACATTTTTAAAAACAAGAAAGAATTCAATTTGAACGAAGACGGAAACTTTCAAATAAATCCGAAACTTTGAACAAATCCCAAATTTTCGAAATGGTGGAATTTTGCAAAAAAGATCAAAAGTTAAAATTTTGACATTTTAAAATGGTCAATTTGAAAACAGATTGAAACTTTCAACTAATATCAAAGATTTAAACAAATCCCAAATTTTCGAAAAGATTGAATTTTACATAAAATCAATAAAGTCAAAATTCTCAAACAAATCCCAATATTTCGGATTGGTTGAATTTTAAAAACAATCAAAAGTTAAAAACATTTTGAAAAATGTGGAAATTTATAAATTGGTCAAAATTTTCGAAAATCTAATTAGGAGAAATTTCGAACAAGTCAAACCTCAAAAAAAGAAAAAGTGAATTTGATGGCAATTCCAAAAATGGTTGAAATTTTCAACAAAAATAAATTTCGAAGGACATCAAAAATTTGAAAAAACGCAGGAATTTTCAGGTCAATTTGAAAAAAGAAAGGATGAAATTTTTAAAAACAAGAGAGAATTCAATTTAAACGACGACGGAAACTTTCAAATAAATTCCAAACTTTGAACAAATCCCAAATTTTCGAAATGTTGGAATTTTCCAAAAAGATCAAAAGTTAAAATTTTGAAAAGGGTCGAAATTAGAAAAAAAAGTCATAACTTTTAGAGGAAGTCGGAATTCTGAAAACAAAAATCCAAATCGTGAAGAAAATATCGAAATTTTCAATAAATCCAATTAGTCGAAATTTTGGGAAAGTCAATACTTGAAAAAGGTGGGATAAAATTTTCAAAAACAATTAGAAATTTCAAAGAAGTTGTCATTTAAAAAAAAGTTAGATTTCCTGAAAAAGTTAAAAATTTTGAAAAAAGGCAGAAATTTTAAAAAGAAATTGGTCAATTTGAAAACAGATTGAAACTTTCAAGTACTGTCAAAGTTTTAAACCAATCCCAAATTTTCGAAAGAACTTAATTTTACAAAAAAAAATCAAATAAGTTAAAATTTTGAAATACATAATTATATATTTTCAAAAAGAGGCAAAACTTCGCAAAATAGTCAAAATTTTGAAAAAAATGCGGAATCTTGAAGGAAGGGTTTAAATTTTGACACAAACTCTGAATAATTCGAAATGTTCAAAAAATCTAATTGGTCGAAATTTCGAAAAAGTCGGAACCCAAAGGAGAAAAGACCAAATTGTCAAAAAAGTGGAAATTTTGAAAAAAATTAAAATTTATCAAAAAAAAAGTCAAATTTCGAGGAATCGTTACAATTCTGAAAAAAAGCATAAATTTTCAAAAAAAATGATCAACTTGAAAAAAAAATTGAAATTTTCAAATAGAGTTGGAATTTTTAGAAAAATTTGAAATTTATAAATGGTCGAATTTTGCAAAAAAGTTAAAAGTTAAAATTCTGAAAAAGGTCCAAATTTTGAAAAAAGTTAAATTTTCAAAAAAAGGCCAAACTTCAATAAAAAAGACGATTTTGGAAAAGGTAAGAAATCTGGAAAAACATGATTTTTAAAAATTATAATGTTCAAAAAATTTGAAATTTCGGAAAAAAATTGAAATTTCTAAACCGTCTAAATTTTTAAAACGTTCGAATTTTCAAAAACTTCCAAATTCTCAAAAACTTCCAAATTTTCAAAAAGGTAGATTTTTTGTAAAAAGACAAAGTTAACAGAAAAAAATTATTCAGACAAAGCCGAATTCTTCAAAATATATCTAAATTTTTAAAAGTTACTCTATACGAGTGGATTGCAGTTAAAAAAAAGGCGAAATTTTTCAAAGAAATTGAAATTTTCCGACTCGCACTTCTTATAGCCTCGAGGTGCAAATAAATTGCAATTTATTATAATATGAAAAACGCTGAAAAGTGGAATTTTGCTACTATACATTTACACTTTGTCGAATGTTGACCTATTCCACCTCAGGTAATACTGCAGTCTCTAGAATTACGTCATTTAAAGGAGTCCATACACTTCAAGATTACTAATAACAAATTCAATATTACACAGTTTGTTACAATATTGTTGCGCGTTATCGCTTCGAATGATGAGTACGCCGTGAATTGTAAGCACTTTATTTCAAAACTGAACTCGGAACACTACAATTGCAATTCACTAACACTGTTTAACTAACTTATTCTCTGACTAACTTACTAGTGTAACGAAATGTAAATTATAGAATTTAGTACGTAAGAAAATTTTTTTACGTACTAAATTCTATAATTTACATTTCGTTACAAAATGTTTATTACTCTCGCCTTAGTTATAATCGATGACAAACATGTTTTATTAATTACTCTAATCCCGTGCTATGGAATTGTGAACAATCATTGTAAAGTAATAAAAGGATGATGAATTTTACGCAAGCTTGCGTGATAAATGAAATTTGCCCTACATTAAACAAGCAAAATTGGACATTTTTCATAACAAATTTTACTGAGCTCGCTTACAAATAAATTAATGTGACAAATTTCGATTTATTAACGTAAGAGAACTTTCCTGTCGTATAATAAGAAACACAACTTCGGAACAAGCTAACAATTTCGAATCCCCAATTAACCCGATCTAAATTAGTCCGAATTTATGTGAAACTTTGTGGGTTAATTTCGCGATGCAGCATTTTATTGTTGTAGTGTTGGTTGAACTGACAGAAGATAAAATGGGTTAGCGTGAGTGCATGCAATATACTTGAAGTTTGAATTGCGTTCTTATCACAATGGTTAAAAGTGCCGTGATTTGTAGAATGAAAACACCGCTTAACTACTAGACTTGCTGCCTGGGTCATTAAACTTTAAAGGAAAATATTTCTGATGACGTACCCTGCCCTATCAGATTTTCATCGCTATGAAATATAATTCAGAAGAAAATTTACCAAGAGCTTGCTTGCTTTCCTGCATATCCACAGCAAATACAGATATTAAAAACTCCTTAAGTAGGTGGCATTGTTTTCTGCCTAGGGGAAAGTTTTTGGCTATGTAACTAATAACGAGATCGTTTTAATTAATGATTGAAGCAAAAATAAAACATTGTTTAGTAAGAATGCTACCGTATTATACTGATGAGACCAAAGAAGGCTGAAACCGGTCTGTGGTTCTTGGCTGTAACTATTTTCAACTGTAGCACTGCGACATGTATGATTAGATGCGCATACGTGTTCGAATGAGGTCGATTATTCACGAGATAAATATTCTCCGTATATAGGGGTTAATTTTTAGGATTAGCTGTTAGTATCTCTCTAAACATGATAGCTTAGCTATCGAAATGTGTTAGAGTTTACAAGATTGATGCAAGAAGAATGCAACCTAGACTACAAATTCATGCAGCCCTCCTCCAGGCGTGTATAGTGGAATTATAAGGTAGCTGAACTACAAACAGTTGAATCACTGCCACCTAGCGAAGCGATTACTCCTCTCTAGGAGAGAGTTCCCAGAAGACAAGGATTATATGGTTAATTTTTAGGATTAGCTGTTAGTATCTCTCTAAACATGATAGCTTGGCTATCGAAACGTGTTAGAGTTTACAAGATTGATGCAAGAAGAATGCAACCTAGACTACAAATTCATGCAGCCCTCCTCCAGGCGTGTATAGTGGAATCATAAGGTAGCTGAACAACTAATACCAACAGTTGAAACACTGCCACCTAGCGAAAGTGGTTACTCCTCTCTAGGAGAGAGTTCCCAGAAGACAAGGATTCTATAATGCACAGACCAATAGGTTTGAAACATTTATTAGATTCGAGATTTAGAAACCAAATACCGGTTTGGATCTTGTTAGATCTCGTCAGTTTGGTATACCCAACTGGAATGCTAATAAATGTTCCGACAAGTAAGTACTAAAACATTCACAGGCGTCAAGCGAGTGACTCCTTAGTACTACCACCTATTGGTCCATAGAGAAACTATGGCCATCGCCAACAATGTCGTATGCAAGAAGAATGCAACCTGGACTACAAATTCAAATTGTCGGAACATTTATTAGCATTCGAGTTGGATATACCAAACTGACGAGATCTAACAAGATCGAAACCGGTATTTGGTTTCCAAATATCGAATCTAATAAATGTTCAAACCTATTGGTCTGTGCATTATAGAATCCTTGTCTTCTCGGAACTCTCCTAGAGAGCAACCGCTTCGCTAGGTGGCAGTGTTTCAACTGTTGGTAGTTCAGCTACCTATGATTCACTATACACGCCTGGAGGGCTGCATGAATTTGTAGTCTAGGTTGCATTCTTCTTGCATACGACATTGTTGGCGATGGCCATAGTTTCTCTATGGACCAATAGGTGGTAGTACTAAAGAGTCACTCGCTTGACGCCTGTGAATGTTTTAGTACTTACTTGTCGGAACATTTATTAGCATTCGAGTTGGATATACCAAACTGACGAGATCTAACAAGATCGAAACCGGTATTTGGTTTCCAAATCTCGAATCTAATAAATGTTTCAAACCTATTGGTCTGTGCCCATTATACAAGATTGATATATAATTTTTTGAAGATAACCAAGGACCAGCCCGTTCCATCAAAAAGAAAACTGCAGCTGCTTTAATTTTGGTGGAACGGACTGGTCCTTGGTTATCTTCAAAAATTGAAATATAGAACTTGTCCTCTGAAACCAATAAAGATTAAAAAACACAACAAAGGTTGCTCTAACGCGTTTCGACAGCCAAGCTGTCATCTTCAGAGAGATACTGACAAGTTTTGTATTTCAAGCATGCTTTAACTCAGACAACCCTCCTCAGTCGCCGAATCCATCACTAAAACTATCCTGATTGGTAGGGAATGCTCAATTCCCCACTCCCAAAAGAAGTCTGCCTTCAGTAAATCCTGATTCAGCAAAAAATGTGCTCGAGCTGTCTCCTGCAAAAATCGCGCATATTGTCGTTGGCGAAATAATCCCTCAATCGAGACTCGGACCACCTTTCTAGAAGCAGGAAATTTTTTAAGCAGGTTATTGACGAGGCAAAAAGTGATTTCGATTGTAAAATGCGCCAGAAGTTTATCAACTGTCTGAATGGTTCCAGGTCCTTTTGAGGACTTACAAAGTCAATTGGAAAGAGTTTTACATCTTCAAAATTTTTACCTTTACTCGATAACAATAACAATATTGGGACTACTATGCTTGCTGAAAATTCCAATCTTGATTCTCGAAACTCAGAACCTTCTATTCTTCCTAAGGTTGACACTTTGATGCCTGAAGTTGTTATCAGACAACGCACAGTCAGGAAGATTCTTCTCGAGCTCGACACATTGAAGGCATCTGGCCTTAATGGTACCCCCGCTATTGTTCTTAAGAAGTGAGCTCCAGAGTTGACTCCTACTACCCTAAGCAAACTGTTCAAACTCTCTTACAACAAAGGTGTATTCCCCAACATCTGGAAATCTGCTAGGGTGCAGCCTGTTCCTAAAAAGAAAAACAGGGATCTGTCTAACAAGTATCGCCCTATATCTTTGTTGCCCGTTATATCTAAAATGATGGAAAAGGTTATCAACGTCGAAATTCTCAAATATCTGAAGGAGAATAGATTCATCTCAAACAGGCAATACGGTTTCAGACAAGAGTTAAAAAGCACTTTACATCTCATCAGCTATTCATACTATACAAAGCTCAAGTTAGACCAACACTAGAATACTGTTCTCATCTTTGGAGTTCCGCCCCAAAGCACACTTAAGCTCTCTTGGATTCAATTCAATGAAGAGCAATTCGCCTAATTGATGACGATAGTTTGACCGATTCTCTCGAAACACTAGAGCACAGGCAGATGGTTGGTGACTTATCTTTTTCTACAAATACTTTCATGGGAGATAATACTAATACGATTGATCCCCTCAAAGGCAAGATTTTTGAGGCATACAAGACAGTCGGAGACAGCAAATTCCTATGGGGGCCAGCTTGACACAGTGAGGATTTCTGTCTACGAAGATCTTCTTTCTGTAGCACTTCCAAGCTATGGAGTTCGTTACCAAACGAGATTTTTTCCAGAAATTACAACCTATCTTTGTCTAAGAAGGAGGTTTATCGCCATCTATCCTTGTTTCCGCATCCTACTCGCAGTGCTTTGAAGGCACAATGGGGTTGTCTTTTGCGAGTGGATTGAATTTTAAAAAAACGTTCAACTATTTTATTACGGAACATATAATTGACGGGAATTATTAGTAAAGCAAAAACATGCTGTCTATCGATTTAACAATCTATTATATTGCGCGAACGCTTAGTAATCTTAGATAGTTGATTACTGTTTTAATTCCAGAAGGACCAAGTCGTGAATAACAGCAACTCATAGCTTTTAATGCTTTTACTTGTAAAAATGTATTGGAATTAAAGTGTACATTTGTTTACTAGTTTAATGGTAAGACTAGAGGTGACCACTCTAATGCTATTAGTTTTGATGTATGGTTTCGGACACTATCTAAGCGAGCAGCCATAGACCAGTCGTAGATTTGTCATAATTTAAGTCTATAGTGCATTTGCATCTCTATTTGCATTATTCAGTATGCGACATTAGTGATACTAAGCCCAAAGAGGGTTGACCGTCGAACCGCATCAATTCCTGTGAAGCTATTTTGCATCAATGCGTTATAATTAACTGAAGCAGTCGCATAGTTTACGTTACAACTACTTGATTAGAGACAAAACGCCGCTTTATGAATTCGGTGTTATACGGAAAATCCACATCGATAATTTGACTAAATAGAGGTAAACAACAATGCATTCTCGTTAATTGATATAAGTTCATTACAAATTGTCTTTATTTGCCATTTCATGTGAGTAATAAGCCAATAAAGTAAATAACGACCTACTGAATATGCTAGTTTGCACTAAAATTTATAATAACGTAATAATTGTTAGCCATCAGATACCAAATCTTGCTTTTCCGACGATTAATCTGACGGATGAGCTGTCACACTGAAACCAGCTAAAGTGCGACCATTCTTTACATGTTGGGTTTCTTAACCTCAGAGGTAAACTTCACTAACTTGAGCAGCTTCAACAAGAAGAGACTATACAATGCGAGATTTCATAAAGTTCTGGGGTCCAACCAAACACCTTTAAACTTCGCATCCCCTTGATGTAAAAAAAATGGGGACAACAGACTAAGGCTGCATGGAGGTGAGCACCAAATAGTTTCCTGTTGCTGCTGCTTACATCTCATGGGCAAATACTTTCCTGTTGCTGCTGCTTACATCTCCTGGATGAGAAACCTTTTGTCCTTTTGTCCCGTCACAATCGGATTAGTGGGGTTCTACTGTACAGTCAAATTTCTAGAAGTCATCAAGTTTCTAGAATTGGAATCCACTTCGAAGGAAAACATGGACAAGCATGAAATACGAACATTCAATAGCATCGAAACGCTGAATGCTGAAAATAATGAAAGAACGAACGTCACGTCACGAATACTTGCTAATGATGTGCACCTACCGTTGCTGTTGTGCGGCCCCGGAACGATTTTCACCAATATTACGCACTACACTTTTTATAAATGGAGAAACTGATTAGATAAGTTTCAAAGTTGATCCCTTTTTAAAAATGTCGAGTTTAAAATTGGGATTTTTCATTGTTTTTTAATTTCAACTTTAAATTTGAAATTTCAAAATTAAAGTCTTTTTTCAGTCTCTTCTTCTCTTTCGGTGTCGTGCCTGTCTTCAAGCGTGAGCTATCTCCATGATTACTTCGTTAAATCGTTCTCTACCTTTTGCAACTCGAAACAGTTGCTCTGCTCCCAGTCCAGTCCAATTTCTGACGTGTCGTAGCCAATATAGCTTTTTGCGGCCTATTTATCTTCTGGCTTCAACTTTTCTCTGGATGATCAGGTGGGGAATGTGGTATTTGGTGCCTCGTGTTATATAACCAAAATAGCTAACCTTTCTGTTTTTATGGTGTTCAGGAGTTCCCGATCTTTATCTAGCTACCAGAGAACTTCTTCATTACTAGTATGTGTAGTCCAAGCGATTTTGAGAATTCTCAGGAGCTCAGGAGTTCCCGATCTTTATCTAGCTGCCTGAGGACTTCTTCATTACTAGTATGTGCAGTCCAAGAGATTTTGAGGATTCTTCAATAACACCACATTTCGAAGACCTTTATTCTATTCATAATGTCAATTTTAAGCGTCCATGTCTCACATCCGTACAGAAGAATGCTCCATATGTAAGAGCGGAGTGTTCTTAGCCGCGGTTTCTATTTATAAGAGTGGATTTTCATTTATTAAGTGCCCTACGTGCCATTTATATATTCATTTTTACCTCCTCGTCACAGGTTATTTCATAGTTTAGCCAACTACCAAAGATTTGAAATATGTTTTCAATAGAAGATGAAAATCTCAATCTAAATGTTTGGGTTCAAGTCGAAAGTTTGAAAAAAATTTGGAAAAGATCGAAAATTTCGGATTTCTAAAATAATTTTCAAAAATGTATTCTTGTTTTATTCTATAAACTTGATGGTTCTTTTTGGAAAAATCGACCATCAACTATTGAGAATTGCAAATTACTATTTTTTTTTAATTTCAACATCAACATCAAGAAATAACTTTAAATTTTACGATTAAATTGGAGTATTCAAAATTCGAAATTTTGATGAAAAGTTGGAAGAGTCTTAAATTTGGAGATCAAAGTCGAAGGTTTACGGAGAAGTCAAAATTGCAAAAAAAATTAAAATTTTACAAAAAACCCGGATTTTTTCAAGCGATTCAAATTTCATTTAAATTTGAATTAAGAATTTCTCTTTTTCCACATTTGACTTTAAAACTAAAAGTCAAATAAAAATATTCAGGCAAAAGAAATTCTAAAAAAAGACGTATTTAATATTTTTACATTGAACTGGAAATTTGGACTTTAACTCAAAATTTTGGGACAAAATTCTTGAGTTTGAAATCGACTGTTTGGGAAAACATTAAAATTTGAGGTTTAATCTCAACATATTTAACATATTTTGTAAAATTTCGAAAGTCAAAATTTTGAAATGAGTGTTAAAATAAAATTGGAAATTTGTAGAAAAATGAGTTTAAAGGATTTCCTAAAACTACTGAAAAGAAAGCTTAAGACTTTCCTTTTTTACCAAATTTTCGACTCGTTAAAAATGTCAAGTTTAAATTTTAAATTTTATTATTTTTTTTATTTGCATTTTAAAGCTTCAGTATTTAAAATTTAAAATTTTGAAAAAAAATCGCAAGATTCTAAAAATTGTTTTATAACACTTTCTTTTCAACATTATATTTCCTTAAAATTAAAGATTTGGGATTGAAGGCGAAGAATTTTAAAATTAGATAAAATAATTATTATTCTTGCGCATTATCGGTTTGAATGATTTACGCGTGAATTGTAAAACACTTTATTTCTAAACTGAACTCGGAACACTACAATTGCAATTCACTAACACTGTTTAATTAACCAACTTATTCATTGACTTCTAACTAACTTCTCTTCTCACTAACTTGTTTGGCTGGGGGAAAAGTGACCGCCCTATATAGATCCCGGTCCGGATTTTAGAAGAATTTGGCAGATAAGGCTTATCGTTTGCCGAAATTTCTGGAGCGCTTATCTGCCGTTTGATTTATTATCGCAGCCGCTTCCCCTTATCAAATTGTCAAGAAAATTCCCCAACTAAATTTTACAATTACATTTCGATAGATTATTGATATTTGAACTTCATTTTATTTTATTAAAATCTCAAGATTACAATCCAATGCGAAGTTAAGGAACTGGTAACTGCGGAATTTCTTCAAAAATATATTTTATCGAAAGTTAGAGTGAAAATTATAAAAAAGATGAGAATTCAACAGCTTGAAAAAGTAGCAAAAATTTTCACATTGAATTCGAAATTTGGACTTTAACTCAAAATTTTGGGACAAAATAAATTTCGAGTTTGGGACAACATTGAAATTTCAGGTTTAATCTTCAACATATTTAATTTATTTCTTACTTTTCAAAAGTAAATATTTTGAAATGCGTGTTTAAAAAAAATGGAAATTTAAAAAAAAAGAGTTTACAGAGTTTCCTAAAACTACTAGAAAGAAAGCTTAAGATTTTTTTTTCAAATTTTCGACTCGGTAAAAATGTCGAGTTTAAATTTTGAATTTTATTTTTTTAATTTTCATTTTAAAGCCTTAGTCTTTAAAATAAAATCCAAAAATTCTAAAACAAATTGCAAGGTTTTAAAAATTGTTTGTATAACACTTTCTTTCCAGAATTATATTCTCTTAAAATTGGAGATTTGGGATTTAAGGCGAAGAATTTTAAAATTAGATAAATTAATTATTCCTAATAAGTATTTGAAATTTATTTTATTTTATTAAAATTTAAAAATTACAACCCAAATGCAAAGTTAAGGAACTGGTAACTGCGGAATTTCTACAAAAATATATTTTATCCAAAGTTAAAGTGAAAATATAAAAAAGATCTAAATTCAACATAAGAAAAAAGCAGTAATTTCACTACAGCCAAAATTTACAAGAAAAAAATCAAAATTTCGAGAAAAAGATAAAATTATGAAAAGTCGAAATTTTGAAAGATCCCAATTTTTTTTAAATTAAAACTTTCGCAAAAAGTAAATATTTTTCATAATGTCGAAAGTTCCAAAAAGATCAAAAATTTTAAGGTTAAAATTTTCAAAATAAAAATAAAAACAGAGGAAGTCAAATTTTTAAGTTTTCAAAAAAAAGTAGAAATTATGGAAAAAGGACGAAATGTTGAAAGTTGAGATTTTGCAATAAAACAAAAATTACAGAATAGACGGAATTCTCTTCAAAAACATAAAAATTTCGAAGAAAAGATGAAACTTTGAACAAAGGTCAAAATTTTTAAAAAAAAAGGAAATCCTAAAAAATGTCAAACTTTTGAAAGATTCGAACTTTTAAAATAGTCAAAATTTTACAAAAATACACATCGGTATTAAAGAGAAAATTTTCAAAAAGAAAGATTGTTTTAAGAAATCATTATTTTTTAAGTGAAAACAACATTTTAAAAAAAAAGTGGAAATTTTAAGTCAATATTTTGAAATCTAGCTTAAAATTTTCAGAATACTCGAAATCCACAAAAAACTGTAAAAAGTAAAAAGAAATTTAAATCAAAATTTTCAAAAAAGTTAAAATTTGCAAAAGTATAAATAAAAACGTTCAATAAAGTCGAAATTTTCAAAAGTAATATTTTTCAAAAATTCTAATCTACAAAATAATTAAAAATCCGAGAAAAAGTAAGAATTTTGAAAAAACTGGGTTAAAATTTGCAAAAGTATAAATAAAAAGGTTCAATAAAGTCGAAATTTTCAAATGTAATATATTTCAAAAATTCTTATCTACAAAATAATTAAAATTCGGAGAAAAAGTAGGAATTTTGAAAAAACTGGGTCAAAGGTCAACATTTTTAGAATGAGTCAAAATTTCTCAAAAAAACCGAAATTTAAAAAAAAATTTGAAAAACTGAAGGTTCAAGAATTTTTAAAAGAAATTAAAAGTTTCAATAAAATCAAAATTCTCATGTCGAAATTTAAAAAAATAAATAAAATTTCAAAAGATGTCAAATGGAAAGTAGTCAAAATTTCGAATAAAAGTTAAATTCTTGAAAAAAGCCGATATTTTAAAAAAAAATTTCATTTCAAACTATAGGTAAAACTTTTCAAAAAGATTGAAATTTAAGAAAGTAGCAAAAGTTCGAAAGAAAGTCAATGTTTTAAAAAATGTCGAAATTTTCAAAAAAATTCATATTTTTAAAAAACAGAATTTTCCAAAAAATAGAATTTTTCCAAAAAAGAAAGAACTTTTAAAGAAGGTACAAGTGAGAGAAGGTCGATTTTTTAAAAAGCGAATATTTTCAAAAATTGCAACTTTTGAAAAAGACAATTTCGAAATAAATGTAAGAATTTGAATAAAAAAATTTTTAATTTGAAACTTTCAAAAAAGTAGAATTTTTAGAAAAAATCAAAAGGTCAAAAGTTGAAAGAGCACCGAAATTTTTGAAAAAAATCGAAATTTTCATGCTCTACTTTTTTTTAAAAAGTCGAAATTGTCAAAAAAAACAGAATTTTTCAAAGAAAGTCCATATTTACAACAAAATAAAAATGTCGAGAAGAAGTCGACATTTTGAGAAAACAGAAAGTTCTAAAAATAGCAAAATTTTGAGAAATGTAAAAATTTTGACAAAAGACAAAATTTCGAAAATTTGGAAAAAGTGAGAGTTGAAGTGTGTGGAAATGTTAAAATGTCCCGGTCGAAATCTTCAAAAAAAAAGTAGTAATTCAAATTTTGGGAAGAACATTTTTAAGGGTTTTAATTATTTGGGAAAGTCTGATCAAATTTAGATCTTGTCGGATCGATACGTTCTGAGAAAAATCGTGTTTACCATAAAATAAGCCGCAGGTTTTTCTACAGGAGGGTTCATTTTTGTCACGCAATGTCACCAAAGACTGTACTCAATGCACAAGGACTAAATAGGGTTTAGAAAGAACATTTTTAAGAGTCCTAATCCTAATTATTTGGGAAAGTCTATCAAATTTAGATCTTGTCAGATCGATACGTCCTGAAAAAAATCGTGCTTACCGAAAGTAAGCCGCAGTATTTTCTACAGCAGAAGGGGTCATTTTTGTCACGCAATGTAACCAAAGACAGTGCTCAATGCAAAAAGACTAAATAGGGTTTGGGAAGACCATTTTTAAGGGTCTTAAATATTTGGAAGAGTTCTGATCAAATTTAGATCTTCTCAAATCGATCGTGCTTACGAGTAATTGGAAATATGGATATTTTCAAAAAAACAAGGTTTGATTCTTCAAAAAAAGTAGAAATTTTGAAAAAAGTTCCAATGTATCAAAAAGTAGAAAGAAATGTTTGAGAACAGTCGATTTTATAAGTAAGTAAAAAGTCAAAATTGTCAAAAAAGCAGAATTTTTCAAAAAAAGCGGAAATTTTCAACAAAATAAAAATGTCGAGAAAAAGTCGAAATTTAGAGAAACCAGGAAGTTTTAAAAATAGTAAAATTTTGGGAAAGGTAAAAATTTTGAAATAGTTAAAATTTTCAAATTAAATCAGAATTTTGAAAAAATTTTAAAAATTGGGGAGTTCGAAGTAAGTGGAAATTTTCAAATGCCCAAGTCGAAATCTTCAAAAAAAGTAGAAATGAGAAATATGGATATTTTTTGAAAAAAAAGTTGGATTCTTCAAAGAGAGTAGAAATTTTGAAAAAGGTTCCAATGTATCAAAAAGTAGAAAGAAATGTTCAAGTAAAGACGAAATTATTAGTAAGTGGTCGAAATTTTCAAAAATTAATTAATACTAAGAAAAATTAGAAATTTTGAAAAAAAATCGAAATTGTCAAAAAAGCAGAATTTTTCAAAGAAAGCGGAAATGTACAACAAAATAAAAATGCCGGGAAGAAGTCGAAATTTTGAGAAATCAGCACGTTTTAAAAATACCAAAATTTTAAAAAATGTGAATATTTTGAAATAGTTAAAATTGTCAAATTAATTCAAACTTTCGAAAATTTAAAAAAGGGCGAGTTGAAGTAAGTGGAAATTTTAAAATGTCCAAGTCGAAATTTCCAAAAAAAGTAGAAATTAGAAATATGGATATTTTCAAAAAAAATATTTTTAATATTTTCAAATAAAGCAGAAAGTTTGAAAAAAGTTCCAATGAATCAAAAAGTAGAAATTTTCAAAAAAAATTCAAAATTATTAGTGTGTTGTCGAAATTATCAAAAATTTATTAGCACTTTGAGAAAAATTCGAAATTTAAAAAAAAATCGAAATTATCAAAAAATCTGATAAGTTAACATTTTCTAAAAAAAAAAAGTCGCATTCCTCATAAAAAATGAGCAATTTTCAGCAATTCAGTTTCAAGAAGATGTCGAAATTCTGAAAAAACATGAGAGTTTCAAAAAAGATGTTATTTAAAAAAAATATCGAAATTTTGGATAAACGCAACGTAAACGTAACTATTAGGCATCTGCATTCTACATGCAAATAAAAACCAATTAATTATAGGAAAACCTATTTTCCTTCTTTACAGATACAACTGGTCGCTTTTCGACCACGAACGATGCTTGCGAACAAAAAAGACCTTAATTAATTTTTTGGCTAAATTAAAATGACCCAACTCGTAACTCGCACAGACATTAACTTAGAACTAAATTAGCAAGCAGTTCAAATGATCCAATCTACGCAACTATTGGGGATTTTGTTCACCAATTTGATTAGATGAAGTAGCATTCCCGTGACAAAAAAAAATTAATCCTGGAAGACCTTGAATTTGCAAAAACTAGCTGTTATCTTCGAGAACGTCACATTTTATATGCCAGAACTCACTGTCCAAATGTAATATACATTCCGCTTTTATAAAATGTCTTTTTCAATGGAGAAGTCGTTTACTTTTTGGGCATGCGAGTCAGGAAATACACTTGTCAGGAATCCATTGCTCTTTTTATTAGAAGCGTATCCTGAATGGCTCGCGTAATTTATTTGATATAACTCTGTTACGGTTTTCCCTAAATAAGGGTAAACGTTTCAATAATAGAATCCCCGCAAGTTGAAGTTCTTTATGAAATTTCCGTTTTTATACGTTCGCTGTTGAGCCGTAAAAATATTTGAGATGAGGGCAATTTTCGTATGAAAATAATCCTTAGAAAGGAATATATTTCCTTTAGCAATTTGCGCAAGAGGTGAGATAAAAAACTTTTTATGTAAATCCTTAAAATGTTTTTCGGACGCCGACGCTTTGATTATTTTCTTTAAGACGCCATCACAGGGAACTGTTACGTAATGACAACAAAGAGGTACACGGGGGGGGCATTACAGAAAACAAGATTTATGCGTTATTTAATTTAAGGTAGTTCACCGGCTGCAATTACAGTAAACAGTTTTTAGATCTCCGCTGCATAAGCCAAGGGACACGTTACTCGATTTTTAGCATAGACTGTCCGCATGGATACATTACTAGAAATTTCAAGCCGCTTTGCAGTAGATTTTCTCAATCGACAACACTACATTGATTATGCGATAAATTTACGCAAGGAGCTTTAGGTAAAGGCACCTGGTTGCTATGTTGCTATTCAAGATATTTCCCTAACTTGCGGAATGAAGCATCGTGAGATCTATAATTTCAAAGTACGATTACGAAAGAATGTTACTGCTAGTAATCTTCATATTTTACTATTGCATTCACAATATCACCTTACATAATATACTATTGTTTTATCAAAATCTGTAAAAATGTTTGGCAGCAATAAATTAAGATGTCTTCGGAAACATTTTTCGCCTACACTTTACCTGTTAAATCATAATATTGACATTGAATATCACGATTTTGGTACCGACACCCGTCTTTTAATTTTAACAGCTGCATGGGTAACATTGTAGGTGACAACTGGCAGAAATTTGAAAAAAATCTATAGAAAAGCAATTTACCGGTGAACTGCCTTAAGGATTTAGGAAGCGATTCTGATTTAGGTTTAATTTTAGTCTCGAAAAATTGAATTAGCTAAAAAAGAGCCTTAAATCTTCTCGCTCTGGCCAAAAATAAAATATTCTTTACAAGTACTTACGTCAAGAGTAAATCAAGCTTTGTCGTTGCCAAATATTTACCAAGCTTTCATCCAGACAGGATTACAAAAAAATTACATTTCTATACCAACTTTTTTATGTTCTCAATTCGCTGAATCATTGCTGATTGAATTATATGGTGGGAGTTTTTTGTTCAAATAACAAACACAACATTAGATACTTTTGCTTCTTAACGTATAATCCATCAAATATACCTCATCGATCCGCACAACATATAAACAACCCTCGAAGTAGTCTGTCCATTATTATCTTCACTTTTACTTTCCGAGCTGGATGAAAGAGTGCACAAATAAAGCCGAAGTGACGTGCGGCGAAGAAAAACTGTTTTGCGTGGGAAGCACTCTAGTTCTGTTACTTGTATCTAGCTAGAGAGGATAAGATAGATGAGAAGAATTGTGAGTGATTGAGAGTTTCCTTTGGGAAATGGCCACAATCAATCCGTTCTACCTGTTTGTCTTAAAGAGCTGCCTACTGCTTAAATCTCAGCCTCGGAAAATTGTTTCCAGCGTCAAGAATTGCTTTAGTTGAAGGTGTAAATCCTTCTTTTTGTTAGTAAAAAATGTCACTCCAATGTTTACCTTGATTTTTCAAGTAAACGTCTAGGAAAAAACGGAGAATATTCGACTAAAATGCTGCGATGTGTTTTACGAAGCTTATTAGAATATCTGAATCTTAATTCACTTTTTTTCAACTAAATGCAATTTAATATTGCCCTTCCTAATGTTTTACTAATGGATAGCAAGGTAACAATTTGCATAAATTGCATAAAATATGCCAGTTTGACTTGAATCCTTACATTACACTAACTGATAACTTTCGTGAAAGAAGGCAAGAATTCTTGGGTCACCTTTTTGGAAATTCCAACTTTTTTTGAAGAATTCGATATTTTACTGGGAAATGTAGAATTAGGTATTTTGAAAATGTCGACATTTTAAAATATCAACTTTTTCAGAATGTCGACATTTTCTCACTCGATTCCCAAAACTTCAAGTTTTTTTCCAAATGTTGACTTAATTAGGAAAATTTCGACTTTTTCGAAGTTTTTATCCTTTTTTGAAGGTTTCAGCTTTAAAATAATGATTTTTGAGAATATTGTGATTTTCTTTTTTGGAAACTTTTTATGATAATTTCTGTTTTTGTTAAAAAATTTTTTTTTTATTAAATTCGCTTTTCCATAGTTTCAATTTTTAATGCTTTGACTTTATTTCGGAGTGTTTTTGGACCATATTTGGACATTTTTGACCATATTTTTGAAAATTGTGCCCTTTTTTCAAAATTCCCATCTTATTATTGAATATTGTTCAAAATTTTGACTCGAAATTTCGACTTCTTTGCAACCTGACTATTTGAGATTTGATTTCAATAAAATATTTCCATTCCAAATTCGACTTTTTTCAACGTTTCAGCTTTTCCTCGTTTCGACTTTCTGAAAGTAACGACATTTTCTCACTCGATTCCCCAAACTTTAAGTTTTTTTAAAATGTTGACTTAATTTGGAAAATTTCGACTTTTTTCGAAGATTTTACTTTTTTTGGAAATTCCAGCTCTAAAATAATGATTTTTGGGAATATTTTGATTTTCTTTTTTGAAAACTTTTTATAATGATTTTGGTTTTTCGCTTTTCAATAGTTTAAATTTTCAATGTTTTGACTTTATTTCGGAGTTTTTTAGGACCATATTTGGACGTTTTTGACCATATTTTTGAAAGTTTTATCCTCTTTTCAAAATTCCCATCTTATTGTTGAATATTATTTAAAATTTTAACTCGAAATATCAACTTTTTTGCAAACCTGATTTTTTTAAATTTGATTTCTATAAAATATTTCCATTTTAAATTCGACTTTTTTCAAAGTTTCAGCTTTTCCTCGTTTCGACTTTCTGAAAGTAACGAGTTTTTTTTTCTTACACTCGATTTATATTAATAATCTCGACTTTATTAAACATTTTGACTTTATATTTTAAGAATTTCGAATTTCCAATTTTCTATTTTTTTTAAATTACACTTTTTCCAAATTTTAACCTAATTTGTAAATTTTAACCCTTTTACAATTTTGACTCCCTAAGATTTTGATTTATTTTTCAATTTTTTGAAAATTTGGATTCAAAATTTTGATTTTCCACAATTTTGACTTTTATTTAAATTATGTTTTTTTAAGACTGATTCTGTTGAATTATTGCTTTATTGAAAACAGCTTTTTTTAATTTCCACTTTTATTCAAATTTTGACATTTTTTGAAAATATTGACGTTTTTCAAAAGTTTTGACTTTTATGTAACAAATAGGTTTTTTATTTAAAACCTCTAAAAATTTGACTTTTTTAAAATATTCACTTTTTTGAAAAATTGGATATTTTGATCAATTTCGATTTTTAAAATTTTCGAACCTTTTTGCAATGTTTACTTTTTTTGAAAATATTAACCTTTTGTTATCAAATTTCGGCTTTTCTTAGGATATGATTTTTTCCAGAATTTAAACTTTTATCAAAATTTTAATTTTTTATGAAAATTTCGACTATTATTCAAATATTTTTACTTTTTTTCAAATTTCGACTTTTGTGTAGTAAATGGTATTTTTATTTGAAAAATTAAAAAATTCGATTTTTTTTTAAAAGTACCACTTCTTAAAAAATGAACTTTTTTCAAAAATGTCTACTTTTTTCAAAATATTTTCAGAATTTCCACTTTTCTGAAAATCTTAATCGTTTGTCATCAAATTTCGGCGTTTTTCTCAAGACATTATGACTTTTTCGGGATTTAAACTTTTCAAAATTTCAATTTTTTTTTGAAAATATTCGCTTTTTTGAAAAATTGGGTTTTTTTCTCAATTTCAAATTTTAATATTTTCGAACTTTTTTGGAATATTTACTTTTTTTGAAAATCTTAACTTTTTGTCATCAAATTTCGACTTTTTTTTAAGATATGATTTTTTCCAGAACTTAACATTTTTTCAAAATTTTAATTTTTTATGAAAATTTCGACTACTTTCCAATAATTTTTACTTTTTTTTGAAATTTCAGGCCTTTATAGTAGTAAATGGTATTTTTATTTGAAAAATTGAAAAATTCGACTCTTTTTTTGAAAATTCGTACTTTTTCCAAAAATTGAATTTTATTCAAAATATCTATTTTTTCAAATTATTTTCAGAATTTTCACTTTTCTGAAAATCTGAATCGTTTTTCATCAAATTTCGGAGTTTTTCTCAAGACATTATGACTTAAACTTTTTCAAAGTTTTTTTTGGATAATATTCACTTTTTTGAAAGATTGGATTTTTTTCAATTTCGATTTTTAAAATTTTCGAACTTTTTTTAGAATGTTACTTTTTTTGAAAATGTTTTGTCATCAAATTTCGGCTTTTTTTTTAAGATATGATTTTTTCCAGAATTTAAACTTTTTTCAAAATTTAAATTAAGTTATGAAAATTTCGAATATTTTTCAAAAATGTTTACTTTTTTTTGAAATTTCGTCTTTTATGTAGTAGATGGTATTTTTATTTGAAAAATTCGACTTTTGTTTGAAAATCCCTACCTTTTTTTCAAAACTTAAATTTTTTGGAAAATTTCGATTTTATCGAACTTTTTTCAGAATTTTCACTTTTCCGAAAATCCTAATCGTTTGTCATCAAGTTTCAGCGTTTTTCTGAAGACATTATGACATTTCGGAATTTAAACTTTTATCAAAATTTCAATTTTTTGTGAAAATCTTCACTTTTTTAAAAAATGTCGATTTTTCGAAGTTTCGCTGCCATGTAGTAACTGGATTTTTATTTGAAAAATTTTATAATTGGATTTTTCTCAAAATTTATATTTTTAAAACACATGAACCCTCGTCGTTAGATGACGATATCGTTGTGTCGTCGTTGCCAAGCTTTGCATTTATTTACATAGGAAATATGTCGTGCTGTATGTGCGCGAGTAGACAATCGAGAAAGTGCGTGAGATCTGTCACCACTGAAGAGGACAAACATACAGACAAACACACTTTCGCATTTATATATTACTAATGATATAACATTTTTAAAAAGCCCTGTAAAACCATTTTTCAGTGGTGTGGAAGAAAATACGTGTTCCTATTAAAAAAAATTTTGATATTTTGTGGTGCTGCGAAATGGATCACCCTGCATATAAACGAATAAGTTTAATTTATAGGCCACCACGTGTCATTTATTGGCCTTCTAAAATTCTTTTATCAAATCAACTTTATAAGGTCGAAAAATAGGTGAGCTCTCTTGGTGACTCACACTGAACAAAGCATACAATAGGATATGATATAGTTGGCGATTTTCTAAAAAAAATCAGCATGAGAAATCTAAGTAAGATCAGAAAATATAATAACATGAACTTGGCGGAGGTTTTTTTCCTTTTCTCAAAGGAATTTAGTTTCGATAATAACAACAATTGAGGTGACATACCAGCAGGTGAAATTCAAATGAAATTATTTATGTGCCCCTTCGTGCAGAATTATTACCCATATATTGATTTAAAAACATCCCTCCGGATACAGTAAAACAAAAATAAAAAGCAAAGTGTAACAAACATGTTCCATAAATCCATCTTTCCTTTAAGCCGATGCGAATAAATCCTGTCAGTTCCCAAGTTTCAAACAGCCTCAAAATAAATGTACTGTGATCGCAAATTCATGAATACAAAGTTCTGGCAGTTAACAAATGAATTCTCCCATTAAAAGAACATTACGCACATCATCGATTTCGAATCAAAGTAAAAATTGGAAAAATTTCGTTTTGTCGTTGCGAGGGGAACGTAGCGAAGTGTCAAGGTTGCGAGGCAACTTCTAATCAAAATTCCGGCCATTACGTCTCGAATTCGAACGATCTACACCGCGTTAAACAATAAAATGGCCTTTCGGTCCACAAATCTTCCTGGAAAATCAGATGCATAGCTCTGTGCGCGTGAAATATGAGGCGGTTCTCAGAAAATCCCTATCTTGGAAACTGCGCCCAAACACGTATCGCTCCTTGAAAATGTTTTTATGGGATCGGATAGGGGAGAGAATCGGATTATTTGTTATTCAAAATTATTTGTCATGGATGTATTTTTGATATGTGAGCTTATATGTATATTAAGCAAAAGCGCAGGATAACGCTTTGTGTCACGTTTTGTTGGGGAACATTTTGAGATGCTTAAGAAAGCATGGAATCTAATTTCGACCGAAAACATAATAAAAAAATGCCGAAGTAGCGTATTGAGGATAATATGAAGAACTAAACTGATATGATATTCGAACAGAATGACATATCAATGGATGTTTGGATGCGAGTTATAATGACGTGTCTTCACTGCAAAATGAAATTATGTATACATATTGCTGCATGTTATCGGTTCGATAATTAAAACTTCATGAATTGTAATAGTTTACTTCCAATCTTATTTCGGAAACACTACAATTATGATTCATTTAACTATCAGACGATTCAATTATTCGACTATCTGTCTAACTGACTGACTGAGTGACTGACTGACTTGAGAGAAAGACGACCTGCGTATTTATACCTTTCCGGTTTTTGGAAACGGAATCTCCGTACAAATCGGTCTATTGCCTGCAGAAACGTCCAGAACGCTTGATTCATTCTCGCGGCCGCTTTCCCATTATCAAATGTTTACAGAGAGTTCCTTACACTTCACAATCACTAATACAAATTTTTATATCTACAGTTTGTTATAATATTAATATATTTCTTTTTTCCGCGACACCTATGATGGACTAGTATTGCAAATCAGAACAAAAAATATTTACGTTGTACTTTTTAAATTACATAATACTGATTTTAGTTCACCACTCCCTTTTAGCCACATTACATAATTACTTCCATGAACTAGACAGGGTGGAGCCACTGTCCTCCTTTATCAGCAGCCGAGCGAAAATTATTTATTCAGTTGGAAGAACTTTTTTATTCAACATTTCACACGTTCTTTCAAAATTAACCTTTTTCTCCGAATACGAACATTCTTCTCGCAATTTTGACTTTTTCAAATTCGTTTTTTCCAATTGACTCTGTTCCCAAAATTTGATTTTTTGCTCAAAATTTGACTTTTTCTGGGAAATCCGGACTTTGTCAAATTGCAACATTCTCATTAAAATTCGTCTTCATTTTTTTAAGTCCTTTACAAAATTCTACTTTTATGAAAACTTTGAATTTTTTGAAATTTTACTCTTTTGAAGCTTCGATTTGTTTCTCAAATTTCACCTTTTTGTCAAAATTTGTCTTTTCGTCGAAATTTGATTCTTTTAATAATGAGGCTCCAACTTTTTTTTCTCAAAAATCGATTTTTTTCCTTCTCTCTATTTTTTTTCGAATTTTGACTTTTCTTATGAATATTTTAATATTTTTTTCGACTTTCTTTTTATATTTCAATGTTTTTGTCAAAATGTTTTAAGTACAAAATGTCAGTATGCACGAAAGATTAAAACATGCAAATAATTAAGTGGTGATTTGCCTTTCAGAACCCTGAAGAAGTTCTTACATTTTTTAGCCGAAGCAACATCCTTTACCGCCCAAATCTAACTGAGTAATATGAGTAACATTAGAAAATATATCTGATAGGATTTTTTGAATTTTTTTTCACATCCTACTTTGGAAATTTTCTTCCTCAAGGCCCGCTTCGCAAAATTTCAATTTTTATCTCAAAATTTAATCTTTATGTTTCTGTACATTTAAACTTTTTTTTAATTGAATTCTTTCTTTTATGGAAATTTTTCTAACCTCGCATTTTTGTCAAAATTCGACTTTATTCCCAAAATTTGACTTTTTTTCTCAAAATTAGACTTTTTTTTTAAATTTAACATACTCTAAGAAATATCATTCCTTTGAGCTTTTAAATTTTTCTAGAAATTTAATATTATTCTCAAAATTTATTTTTTTATAAAACTTCGGCATATTTTCGAATGTCCCCTTTTTTTGAAATTTCACTTTCTCTGGGCAATTTGTGCGTTTTTTTTATTAGATTATTTCTAAAAATATTCATCTTCGTCAGATAATTTGTTTTTTGTAAACTAAAAATGTTGGCAAAAGAAACTCTAATTTTTTCAAGCAATTTTGTTTCAGTTGAAATTTTCTTAGAAATTGCGACTTTTCAGAAAACTGATTTTTTCTACAAATATTCATATATTTTATGAAAGTCAACTTAATTGAAGATTAAGATTTAAGATTATATTTTAACATAATAAGCAAAATTTCGTGTTTTTTTTAGAAGATTTTAGTTTTTTTTTAATTTTGCAGTTAAAATTTAAAATTGTTTTTAAAAATAATAAAATTTTTATTTTTACCCTCAAAATGTTAACTTTTTTTTCTACCAAAATTCAGAAATTCCACATTTGTTCAAGTTTACCCTTTTTTTAAATTACAGTCAAACTTCCCCATAGCGAGTTCCAAGATCCTACAAAAAAATTCGCTATAGAGGGGTTTGATTATAGGGAGGTAGCATTAAAAATCCACGAATCACATGTAAAATTTCATATTACACATTTATTTAAAAATATATAAACAAACAAACTGACGAGATCTAACAAGATCGAAACCGGTATTTGGTTTCCAAACTTCGAATCTAATAAATGTTCAAACCTATTGGTCTGTGCATTATAGAATCCTTGTCTTCTGGGAACTCTCCTAGAAAGTAACCGCTTCGCTAGGTGGCAGTGTTTCAACTGTTGGTAGTTCAGCTACCTATGATTCACTATACACGCCTGGAGGGCTGCACGAATTTGTAGTCTAGGTTGCATTCTTCTTGCATAAAACATATGTAGATAAAAATTTAATTTAGAAAATCAGTTATTTCTGTTTGAATAGAGAATGTAGAAAATATTTGCTGTTCAGAAAATACTTCCCACTTATTTAAGGCATTGAAAACAGGTTCAGGTGAGTTCTCAGTAAACCACCTTTATGCTAGCAGATAAGTCATTAGCATGAGGTATCCCAAAAATTGAGTCTTTACTTATTTTGAACGAGAGGCAATTATAAATGACTCAAACCTTGGAATGTCATTAGCATGAGGTATTAAGAACTTTCTCTGAATGGAAGGCCATTTTTAAAACTAATTATACCTGTAAAACCTTGGTTCAAAAATTCCTTGTAAGACGGGATCATGTTCGTTAAATGGAGGTAATGTTATGTGTAAATTTGCTTAAAATGCTACGTTTCCTGAAAAAATTCGTTAAATAGAAGAATTTGGTATATGGAACTTCATTATAAAGAGGTTTGACTGTAGTTCTCAATTTAAACTAAAGGATTCGATGCAGCGTTTAATTTATTTTCAAAATTTCGACCTAATTTGAAAATTTCTATATTTTATTCATAATTTCAAATTTAAAAGTTGTAAACGAACGAAATTTTGATTTTTTTTTTCGAAACTTGAAACTTTCAGACTTTTTTTCTAGTCATTTCAACTAAGAACTCGAAAATATTTCAGAAATTGCAACTTTAGTCGAAATTTCGACATTTTTCTCAGACTTTCCAATTTAATCTTGTTTGCATTAAATTTTATCTTTAAACTCAAAATCAGCATCTTTCCTTCATAAAGTCGTCAAATTTTAGTTTCTTTATTCTTCGAAAAATTTTCAAATTTTTTTTCAAAATTTCCAGTTTTTTACTTTTTTACTAAATTTTAATTTATTTTTCTGCAACTTTATTCCTAAAACCACTTCTTTTTGAAAATACGTAATTTAAAAAACTCTCTGGTTTTATTCTTTGCCTCGAAATATTGAATCTCGAATTAAACTCGAAAATTTAATTCAAGTTTTAAGAATGGATTTTTTAAATTTTTGCTGTGAAGTCAAAATTTTCATAAAAATAGTTGAAATAAACAAAAATGAAAACCTAACTTTCGGCTTTTATTTTTGGACCCTTATTGACTCGTTTTGAATTGTTTCAAAAATTTTATTTTAGCTTACCGAGCTCAGTGTGTAAGATATTTAAATTATTATTAAAAAAACTACTAACTATGTACTACTACCTATTTTTTGTCAGATGTCATGAGGTGACGTTTTAAGAATTTTGAATATCATATCGTGTATCCAAAAATTATTTCAAAAGTAAACAATTTCACCTATTCAAATAATAATTTAAATATTTTACAAACTGAGCTCGGTGAGTTAAAATAAAATTCCTAAAACAGTTAAATTTCTATGTTTTTCTCATAACTTCGAAAATGGAGTTGAAAATTTGGGTATTAAGTTCAAAGTTTGATTCTGAGTTTAATCTCTGGAGAAATTTTTAAAGAGCCTTAAATGCGAAAGAGGAAGTTTTCAAAATAAATCAACAATTTGGGAAGAAGTAGAAATTTCAACAAGTAGAAATTTTGAAACCAAACGGAAATTTTGAAACGCAGAAATTTTTAGATATGTCTTAATTTTTAAAAACAATCAAAGTTTTAAAACCAAGTTTTCAAAAAAAAAGGCGAATTCTTCAAAACAAATGCCGAAATTTTTAGACATGTCCACATTTTCAAAAGTGTCAACATTTTACAGAGAAAGTTGCATTTGTTAATAAAAGTCAAAATTTTAAAGTATTTCAAATTGTTCAAAATATCGTAATTTCCAAGAAAAATATTGTTATTCAATCAAAATTTTAAAAATAAATAGAATTTTTTTAAAAAAGTCGAAATTTTCAAAAAGCATCTACATCTCGAGAATAATAATCGAAAAGAATTAAAATTTTAAAAAAAGCTAAAAGTTCGAGAGACGAAATTTTTATAATAAATTAAATTGTTAGGAAGTATAAATTTGAAGAAACTGAAAATTTTGAAAATAAGGGGAGAATTTGAAATGGGGAAATTTTCAGAAAAGTCAAAACTTTCAGAATATTTCGATATCTTCAAAAAAGTCGAAATCTTCATAAAAGTTTACATTTTCAAAAGTCGAAATTTCAAAAAAAATTGAATTTTTCAATGAAAGTCAAAATTTTCAAGAATGTCTTAATTTTCAAAAATAAAAGAATTTTTAACATTGAAATTTTCAAAATAAGTAGAAATTCCAAAAAAGCTAAATTAACAAATTAAATCAAAACTTCAAGAAAAATTTAAAATATTGTTCTAAAGTCAAAATTTCGAGAAATAAAGTTGATATTTTGGAAAAGTCAATCAAAAAATTTCAGAATAAATCGAAATTTTGAAAACGAAACTTGAGAGAAGTTCCGAAGTTTCAAGACCCAAAAAAATATTAATAATAAAATGCGGCTAAAGCATGTAGAAATTTATTTACAAATTCTTGATTAGTCTACCATAAATATACTACAATACTAAGAGTTGAGGGGTATCTAACACTATTTTGCAATGCATGTGCAATTATTCTTAAATAAAAAAACCTAAATTCAGATATTAAAACCAAAACGTTAGGAACAAAATAGAAAATTTTAATTTTAAACCAAACAGATTTGAGAACTTGCACGAAATGTATTTAAAAAAATTTAATTTTTAAATTTTACGTTACTCATTTAAATAGTTTGAGAAGGAATTAACCTATTTATAAAACGAAGTTAGATCCCATGTTAACGTTGAAATTTTAGAAAGAAGTATGATTTTTAAGTTACAATTAAAAACACAAATCTGCAAAAAAAATTGGGAGCTGTTTTGGTTTTTTTGTTTAATTCGTGTGTTTTTGGGTGTGCTGAATCCGAAAATGACTTTCATTTTGTCACAGAACGTCACGTTTTCTGACAATGTAGGTATCTATGTTAAACAAGTTATCTTAAAATAAAAGATAAAAGATTATTTTTTTTTAATTTATAATTGCGTAACAAAACTGATTTTTTTATCTAAAATGCATTAATTAGTAAGCACTAAATACATTTCTTTTTCCCAGTGAAACTCCTTTTGGCATATTTTTGCTTGTAGGAAGCATCTGGAGATCTCTCTGAAGCCTCCAACAGTAGTCTGCCATCATTGAGACGCTCCATCTTCCCTGGTATCGTTTTTCCATCTCCTTAATGTATTGGTGAAATCGTTCACCTTGCTCTTCACTCACGTCTGTACTCATTAGGCAACCTAAAGCTTGAAATGCTTTTAACATTCTTTTAACGATTTGTTTGTAGTTAGGGTCTTTGTTATTTCCTAAAAATTTCTCTATGACCTCTTTAAAGGCCTTCTCTTTAAGGATCAGTCATGATTGTGATGAATTGTGGATCAGCCATAAGACGTCTCATATCTGGTCCAGCGAAAACACCTTCCGTCAACTTTGCCTCGGAGAGGCCTAGAAACTTTGATATTAAGTATTTAAAGGAATTTCCATCTCTTGGAAGTGACTTAATAAATTGCTTCATCAATCCCAGCTTTATGTGAAGCGGTGGTAAAAGAACATTATGAGGAGGCACCAAAGTTTCATGCAGGACATTCTTTTCCCCACTTTAGGCTCCCTCGGAGGCCAACACTTTTCGGTCCAGTAGTTTGTTCGGTCTCTACTATCCCGTAGAAAGCCAGGGAATTTGGGAAACCCAGATTGTTGTTCGAGGGACATGTCCAAGCTTTTGAAATCACCACACGCTAATTTGAAGAATCTATGAAAATACGCCACTGTGCTGGATCGTATGAGATCTTAAATGTATCATCAAACCTTCAATATTGGTAGATTTAACCAACTCGTCATCTTGGGAGGAAAAGTAGGCAGTGAACTTCTTCTCACCATATCTAAACCAGGAGGAAGACCATGGTCTTTATATTTTAATTTGCAAAGAATTAATTTCAAGTTCTTGTAGATGTCCTTGAGGTGTAAGGAATGATCAGCAGGAATGGAAGCATGGAAACCGCCATTGTGAAGCAGAACTGCTTTAAGGCTTCTTTTTGAAGAATCTATGAAAATACGCCACTGTGCTGGATCGTATGAGATCTTAAATGTATTTATCAAACCTTCAATATTGGTTCAATAAACCAACTCGTCCTCTTGAGCAAAGTAGGAAATGAACTGCTTCTCACGATATCTAAACCAGGCTCCCGGCAAAAGTGAATTCCTGTTTTTGATCCTTGATCCAAGCAACTCAGCAGCGTTTTTGGGAAGATTCAAGTCTCTTACCAAATCATTTAAGCTCGCCCTGGGAAACAATTACGGACATCTTCAAATTTAAAACTTGACTTGTCATCGGGTTCAGGTAAAGCACCATCTTTGTCAGAACTTGGAATCTCTTCCAAGGTAGCAGGGACCTTGTACACTGGTATTTCGGTCCCAGGACGGATGGGACGAATAGCTGATTGCAGATTGGGGTATGAAATTGACTGCTTCCGTTTTAAATTATTTTACATTACATGAACAAAAGTAACAATCATCACTATGGTTCTTTTGCTCGCGCCATACCATAGGAATCGCATTTCGGAAATCTGCTTTTTTCTTGGCCTTAAACCAATTTCGAAGTTCTTCAACACATCGTTTGCAGACTTTATGAGGTGCCCAAACTTTATCCTGATCTCCAAGTTTAAAGCCAAAATACGCGAAGTATACTTTTTTTACAAACTCCCTAATATTAACTGGTTGCTTTAATACCATATATTCGCTACAAATATAACAGAAACTGTCAGACGAGTTCACACACTTTCGCACTATATTGAACCAAAATCTATAAAACAATAACAATATAATACACTTTCGGAGCGCGCACGTTCAGGTTACAACATGTTTACATTTGTTAATTTAGCTCACCCAGGGTATTCCCTATTTAAAAATTAATGATAGTTATGGCCTGTATACAGTTAAAAACAGTAATCAAAATAAAATTGTACCTATTATTTATGACTTCAAGCCCAAGAAAACCCTTTTTTATATTAAAATCTTGCGTCTTGGAAAATAACCTGACCTTAGCGAATTTTTTGAGTATTGTTTTTGTTTACACAGAAATCAGTTGAAAACATCCAGAGAGCATTTTTGTTGCTGACCTGTGAAATTTTCAGCTATAATTAAAAATTTTCAGCGAAAAAAATAGAAATTTAAATACAAAACTTGAAATTGAAATGAAAATAAAAGATTTAAGTTTAAAATGTATCGATAGAATTTGAGTTCAATTTCAAGTAGATTCCCAACAAAATTACGAAAAAAAAAATTGGAATTTGTTAACTAATTTTTGAAAAGTCAAGATGTACCTTAAAATTTAAGGTAAATTAAAACATATTACATTTTCTTAAATGTCAGGACTTAAATTCAACTTTACTATTAGTAGGTGGTAGACTGGAAGCTAGGCTTTCTTTTTAGAGCTTAAAGTACTTCACATCCCATCAGCTATTTAGCTTAAGTTAGACCAACACTAGAATACTGTTCTCATGTTTGGAGTTCAGCCCCAAAACACACTTTAGCTCTCTTGGATTCAATTCAAAGAAGAGCGATTCGCCTAATTGATGACGAGAGTCTGACCGATTCTCTCAAAACACTAGAGCACAGGCGTTTGGTTGGCGACTTGTCTCTTTTCTACAAGTACTATCATGGAAGATGCTCGCAGGAACTAATAGGATTAATCCCCCCAAGGGCAAGATTCTTGAGGCTTACTAGACAGTCGGAGGCAGCAAATTCCTGTGCGGTCTAACTTGACACAGTGAGGACTTCTGTCTACGGAGACTCTTTTTTCTATAGAACTTCCAAATTATGGAACTTGTTACCGAAAGAAATTTTCCCCAAAAATTACAACCTATCCTTGTTTAAGAAGGCGGTTCATTGCCATCTTCCTTGTTTCCGCATCCTACTTGCAGTGATTTGAAAGCATAATGGGGTTCCCTTTGCGAGTGGATTAAACTTTAAAAAAAAACTCTATATCATAAAAATTGAAGACATTCTTTGAAGCTATATTACTTGTTACTTTTTATATTCTATGAGTTTTAAAAGATCCCTAAATGCGAAGTTGTATATCAGGTGTAACAGAATCATGGTACACCCCCCTTTTGTTATTTATGAAGATAAAATTCTCAAACTTGCGTCAATTGATGTGCTGATAAAATGTCAAGTTTTGACAAAAAAATGACATCCTACTACCACTTTCACTACATCTGATACCAACTTTTGATTTTTAAATGAAACATCCTGTATTACATTTTTGGAATCTACACAATTTTCTGAATACAATACACATAAAATAAGTTATTTTTAAAATTTTGTTGGTAACATTTTATGTTTAGCCACCAAAAGCCCCTTAACTCCACCTGTGCACTGAGAAGTCTTGGAAAATGAGAATGTTAAGTCTTGGGTACATCATAAATATTTTAAAATATGGGCACTTAAACTCAGTAGTAATTTATGTCCAAAGAAGGTTTCACCCCTTTATCATATTGGCAATTAAATAATTATTATTTATTTAATTGGCGATGTGGTAAAGAGGTGAAACCTTCTTTGGACTTAATCACAAGCCACCGTGTTTAGTTCAGTGCTTTAGTCAGTAATTTATGCAGAATTTGGGGGCTCTTGGAGAAGTATTTACTTAATTGACGATGTATTGTAATACAACCCTTAGTAATTATTTTGTTCTCGGTCTATAAAAACATGAAAAATGATAGTCTTGTGTATTGTTAACGTACGACGAAAGACGAAACCGTCACTATAAATTAAATTAATAAATCATAGACGGGGTAAACTTTAAAATGATTTATTTTTTATTTTATGGCGTGGTAGACGCTCGTCTTTTCGCACGATCCACTTTTTGCCCCCGTGCATAATTAATCATTAAGCGAGCTACGAAACATTTTAAATATAGTTCATTTGGGAGAGGAACAATGAATTAATGAACAAGTTGTGGCACTGCCAACAAAGTTTTCGAATTTTTATTATGTCAAAATAACATTTACGAAACATAATACTAGAAGATCTCCAGTCTAATTTTCCAAAAGGGCAATACACTCTGCGGTGGTTCCTGAACTAATTTTCAAATTTAAAAATTTCCAATGAGCTCGACCAAATGCGACAAAATGTTATTCCCTACCTATAAAATGGCAATAACAAGACATTTGTTTTTAAAATAAAGATTAACTAGCTCTTTATAGGACAAACAAAAAAGATAATTGCTTTTTTAAGCTTTCCCACTAAAGCTCGGAATTACTTCAAATGTCATTCTCAATTAAATGCGCCCGCCGAGATAGGTTTTGATGAAACCACACAATGAACTTCGCCGTTCTGTAATTCTCTTTTCGTAGCTGCAAAGTCTCCGGAGTAATTTTCACGAGATAATCGAATAAATCGTACAAAGCACTCGATACTTTTTACATTACAACACTAAGTAATGAATTGGCTTTTATTTCGTTTTATTTATCTTTGCAAGTATTAAAATTGATTGAAATTTATTCGTTCCTTGAAACGAAATTATGGACTGGCGATTAAAATAAATTGGAATTGAAAACTTTTAAATTTTTATCTGTCCGCGCATTGAAGTATTGAAATCTTATGAACTAATGTTGAATGGTTTTAAAGTGGTCAAACTGACCAGATTTGATAAAATGGAAACCGAATTTCGATTCCTTAAGTGTGAAACTGATAAATATTCAAATCCATTGCTTTGTGCACTAAAATAAAGTCTTTGGGCTTTTCCAAAGTAACCATTTCTGCTAAACGTCAGTTGTCAGCTTTTAGTAGTTCAACTACGACCACACACGTTTAGAGGGTTACACTATTTCAGGTTAGGTTAGGGATGCACACGATACATTGATGTATCAAAAAAATCGATGTTTTTGTTTAGATATCCCATATATTGAAATACAAAACTGGTCCCTGAAACTAAGAAAGATTAAAAAACCCAACAAAACATATATTTTTATCGATACTTTCATTCCGATGTATCGACGGTATCGATACCGATCCCATTCACTATTTCACAGCCACTACTTTAATTCATTTAAATAAATCGATTTCTTAAATATAACTTTTTTTTATTTCTGCCTTATTAAATTTTTTTCTGGAATTTCGACCTTTTTCAAAGTTTTGACCTTTAAAATTTCGGCTTTTAATATTTGGCCTCTTTTCAAACTTTCGACTTTTCCGAAAATTTCAACTTTTTTTAAAATTTTGCCCACTTCACTTTAATGAAAATTACGATTTTTTTACTGTTATTCAACCTATCGAACGGTTAATCTTTTTGAAAAATTTGACTTTTTAGACAATTCAATTTTTTAATTTAAATTTTCTGAAATTTCAACTTCTCTGGAAAAATCAGAATATCGAGCTTTTTTAATGAATTTTTCTATAATTTCGACTTCATTTCTAAATTTCGAATATTTTAACAAAATTTCGACTTTTTCAAAACTTTCGTTTTAAAAATTTTTCACACAATTTTCAACTATCCAATATTTCGACATTTTTCAAAAGTTTACTTTTTCGAAAATTTCCACTTTTTGATAATTTCGACTTTTTTTAAATCGTTCTCTTTCGAAAATTCTAGATATTTTAAAAAACATGACACCGAAGATTTTTTTAAATATTTATTTTTTTTGAAAAATTGTATTTTTTCAATATTTCGATTTTATTTCAAATTTTCAACTGTTTTTAGAAAATGTAGACTCAAAATTTGGGTTTTTTAAAACTTTCGACTTTCAAAATTTGAACTTTTTTAATCTCTTACAGAGATTTAAAAAGTCACAAATCTTTTTATCTTTAATTTTTGCTTTTAAAAATGTAGACATTATTTTTCAAAACTTTGACACCTTTTGAAAAATCTTTACTTTTTAAATTACGACTTTTCCAAAAATTTCTTCCTTTTTTAAAAAGATTAGATTTTTTCTTAAATTTCGAGTTGTTTAAATCGCGACAGTTTCTTAAAATGTCGATTTTTTTTACATTTTCAACCATTTTGCAAATTTTTCAATTTTCTTTTGTTTGACCCTTCCCTGCTTTTTGGAATTTTGGATTTTTTCTTAAATTGCACTCTAAAAATATTCAATCAAAAATTTTAACTTTTTAAAAAAAATGACATTTACTTTTTTTTAATTCTAGCTAACCAAAATTTTCTGTTTTTTAACATTTTTTTTTTCTACTCTTCATGAAAGTTTATAATTTTTTGATCATTTTCACGCTTCTTTAATATTAAGACTTTTTGAAAATTTCGGCTTTTTTGAAAAAATGCTTCATTTTTTTATATCTCCATATTTATTTAAAATTTTAGTTGTTTTGAAAATTCGAATTATTTTTCAAAATTTCAACTTTTCTAAAAGTTGTTTTGAAATTTTCTTCATTTTATCAAAATCCTTGAATTTTTTGAAAAGGTCGACTTTAAACAGTATGTTTTCAAAACGCTGACGTTATTTTTCAAAAGCTTAATGTTATTTAGGTCTTCATTTTCTAGGAAAATTTAGATATGTTTCGAAATTCCGTCGTTTTTCAAAATCATGACCTTTAAAATTTCCACTTTCTTTAAAAATTCTTTATCCAAAAATATAAATTTTTTTAATCGACTCTTGTTAAAATTTTGGATTATCTTACAAACATTTCGTTGCACTTTAAAATTTTTGATTTATTTTTAAAATTTTAACTTTTTTCAAAATGTGGATTTTTCAACATTTTGGTTTTTTTTTTAATCTTCTTTTTAAAAACATTGACAATTTTTAATTGAATTTCTTTTTAAGATTTGTGACTTTTTAATTTTTTTCTTAGTTTCAACTAACAAGAATTTCGAAATTTTTGATAATTTTGACTTTTTGAAAATTTGAGTTTTTAGGAGATTTCACTAAAAATTCTTTATTTTTTTTTAAATCTCGACCTACTTTCATAATTTCGAATATTTTTTAAATTTCAGGCCATGTTTTAAAATGTTTTTTTAAATGTTGTTTTTTCTTGAAATATTTAACTTTTCTTAGGAATTTTAACTTTCTATGAAAGCTTTGACATTTTTCAAAAATTTGACTTTTTTGGGAATTTTGACTCTTTGGAGAATTTCCACTTTCTTTAAAATTTCGACTTTTTTTGATATTTTCGACCTGTTTTTTCAACATTTCTACTTTTTTAAAGATTTAAAATGATTTGAAAACTAAGACTCTAAACTTTAAACTTTTTACTGTATTTAAATATTCAACATTTCAACCAAGTTTTAGAAATTCGACTTTTTTTTGAGGATTTTGAATTTTTTAAGTGGATACTCTTTTACTCTTTCAGTTTTTTCTATAAAAGTCGAAAATTCTATTCAAAACTGACTATCAAATACGTCGAAATTTTAAAAAATGTCGAAATTTTGACAAATAGTCGAAAATTTTAACTCAAAAATTTAAAAAATAATGCAAGATATTCAAAAAATTCCAAATTTTTGAAAAAGTCAAAATTTTAGAGTCAAAATGTTCAAATAATGTTAAAATGTTGAATAAATCCGAAAATTTTGAAAAATAAAGAAATTTTCATAAAAAGTAAAAATTTTCAAAAAAACACATTTTCAAAAATATCGAAGTTTTGAAAAAAGTTTGTATTTAATTTTTAAAAAAAGTCAAAATACTAAAATATCAAAAAAAGGAAATTTTGAAAAACAAAAATTTTCTGAAAATTTCAGTCTAAAAAAACCAAGCAATTTAGAAAAATCTAAATTTTTGAAAAGAAAAAAAAAAGAAAAATTTTCAACATTTTAAAAATAGATAAATTTTTAAAAAAATGTTAAAGTTTTTAAAAATATTCAAAATTTCCAAAAAAATAAAAGTTTCAAAAAGTAGAAATTTTAAACAAAATTTTGAGAAATGTCGAAATTTTTATAAAGAGTTAATATTTAAAATAAAATTAGTCGAAATTCTGAAAATAATTCGTATAAATTTAAAAAATCAAAATATTGACAAATGGTCAAAAAAAACTCAAAAAAGCGATTTTCGAAATAAGTCAAAATTTTCGAAAAAATTAAAAAATTGAAAAAATTTGAGAATTTTAAATATATTCGAAATTAAAAAATGTTAAAAAAAAATATGTTGAAAAAAGTTTCAAATTTTCGAAAAAGTCGAAATTTTTAAAAAGCATTTTCAAAAAAAGTTAAACTTTTAGGAAAAAGTGCGAAAATTTGATAACCAAAGTCAGAATTTGGACCCATTTCGAAATTTTAGGAGAAACATTTAAAATTTTCAATAAAATGAAGGTTTTCAAAAAAAGCAGCAAGTTTCCAAAAAAGTCGAAATTTAAAGTTTAAGTAAAAATGGAATTTAGAAAAATTAAAATTTTCAAAGAAATTCGAAACTTCGGGAATTGAAAAAACAATCGAAAATTTGAAAATCATGTTGAAATTTTCAATAAAGTTGAGATTTTCAAAAAAAAATTAAAAGATAGAAATATCAAAATTTTCAAAAAGGTCGAAATTTTCGAAAAGTTCGAACCTTTGAAAAATCGAAGTTGACATTTTAAAAAGTAAAAATATTGAAAAACATCGAAATTTGAGAAAAGGTCAAAAATCTAATAATAAGGGCAAATTCTGGAAAAAGAAGTCCTAATTCTGAAATAAAAACCGTAAAAAAAATGTCAACCTTTCAAAATACTCGATATTTTCAACAACAAAAATTGGAAGCTTAAAAGGTGAATTTTTTATAAAAAGTTGCTACTTTCGAAGTTTAATTTTTAAAAAAGCCGAAATTTTAGACAAGAGCAGAAGTTTTTTATTAAATATCGAATTTTGAAAGTCAATATTTAAAAAAAAAGTAGAAATTTTGAAATAAGAAGTAGGAATTTTGAAAAAAGCGAAATATGAGAGGCGCCCCTCGCTGGTTGGGAAGTCCTGCTGTATGGGCATTGGATTCATGTGATACATCAAATATCGAATTTTAACGATGCATCGAAACGTATCGATATATTCTTTTCGATACATCAATTGAATATAGTGTCGATGTTTTAAACATTTTGTGCATATTTAAGTTAAGTTGCATTCTATTTACAGAATGCTTTTGGAACCTTTCCACAGTTTCTTTCAGAGATCGATTAATTAATTATTAGCAATTATATGTTGAAATACAAATCTTGTCCCCTGAAACCAAGAAACACAACAAAGGTTGCTCTAAGGCTAAGGCATGTCGAATGGAATTGCAGCGTTAGAGCAACCTTTGTTGTGTTTTTTAATCTTTCTTGGTTTCAGGGGACAAGATTTGTATTTTAATTTCTGAAGATAACCAAGGACCAGTCCGTTTCACTAAATCAAGAAATCACATGGACAAAGCCCATTAATTTCTAACTGTTCAAACTCTGTGCTTTATAATAAAGGCATTTAATAGTCAATATTGCCACCAGTTTTCTTTTAGTAGGAATTCTATTTATTCAGGAAACAATCTCTTGTGATTGTGCTTTGAAAAATATGCTCGCTCACATCTACATATGTACCCTCGGAATAATTCACCTCAATTCTAAGCGAAATCTAATGTAAGGGGATGTTTGAGGTGAAAGTAATTAGCTGTCAACACCATTTATTTTCCAATAAAAGGATCTGCAGGAAGGGCGCTGACATCCGTCTATCCATCTATTGCTGCGAGGCATTTGATTAACAAAGGCGTATTGGGACCCAACCCACTCTCTTCCCTCAGGTGTGTATCGCAGGCATTATTGTTGGGCCATGATTGATATTATGGTGGTCGATGATGGGACTAAAAGGATGATTTATAATAACCATCGTCCAGTTTTTGCTCCCAAAGGCCATTAGCACGTACGTATACCCGTAAAACAGTTTTTGCATTAATCTGTCCTAGAGATTATGATATTCTGAAACAGATATCTTACACTTTTAAAACATAACATGAACTTTAAAAATTACACTGAAAAGTTGTAATAATTTTACATATCACCTAATACAAAAAATTCGAAATCAATAATTTGATATTCCGTAATGTTCGGTATTAATGGATATTGCTAGGCAACCCGTAAAGCAAAAATGAAAGTTACCTCACTACTAGTGACCTTTGTAACCTTGATTGCATCGTTAATAACCTTTTGAAGTTGAATTAAGCGTTGACTGGAAAAGAACTCAAAATTAATAACAATAAAAATTGTTTCGATTTATACTCTAAACCACAAAAAAGTTGCAAGTTCGACATTAACATCGATATCTCGAAATGTCCCAAAATAAAAACTTCCAAATATATAAGAAAACTGTTCTCAAAATTTAAAGTAAAAAAGTTGATATGAGATTACAGTAGAGATTTCAAAAGAAAAAGTCGAAATGTTTAAAACAGATTACTCTCAATAAAATAAAAGGTGGACTTGAGACTTCATCCAACGAGTAATCCTTGCGTGTAAACTTTGTATAAAAATGTAAATTTTCCATAAAAGTTATCAGCTGCGTTCCTAATGTCATCGTATAAACTTCAACACATTTAAAAATATTTATCGAAGAAATAAAATTCTCCATTACACTGCGCACATAAGCTCTCGTTTTTCCCTCAGCAAATTTGCATAAGTACATAAAAGTAGTCGTAAATACAACACAGAGGGTTCTACGTAGCGAATGTTAGTGTGTCACAGGAATGACATATATTAGTATTTGGAATGATTTATACGACACACTTGCCATGTAAATGCACTTTCATATTTCAAAACTTGTTCGGATGAGAGCTAGAAAGCTCGACTGGAAGTATGTAGATAAACATCATAATTCAGAAAATCCGAGAACGTAACGGAAATTGTTTACTGCGACAAATGCAGTTCATTGACATGTTTTCCAATACTTTGGGTGGTAGTTAGTTTTCTCACGTTGTCACATCGCTGAAAAAAAAACTAAACACAGTAAGACCCCGCTTAACGCTGTTTCGTTTAGCGCTGTTTCGGTTTAGCGCTCTTTTATTTTAAACCGGGGATTTCCCGAAATTGTGCGCAGCGCTAGGTTTCCAAATATGTACATAACATATCCGAAACAGTGTAGTTGTGTTTCTTGTTTGGTACGGTGCTGTACGGACGCATTTTTATCATTTGAAACATTTGATGACATTATTGTAAGAGTAAATTTATATAATACTATGTATAACGATTAATACAGTGACAAATATTATGATCTTAGGTTTTTATCATGGGTGATACTGAAAAACAAGAAAAGAAAGGAACCAAAAAAAGCATTTCACTGGAAACTAAAATGCAAGTGATTAGAAGATTAGATTCTGGTGACCGTCAATCTCAAATTAGTGCTGCATTGAATTTGGCAACTTCAACAATTAAGGAGAATTCTTAAGAATAAAGAAAAAATACTGTCATCGGCTACTGCAACTACGTTAAGCTCTGCAACTAGAATTACCCGTTCTAGAAATAACATTATAGAGGAAATGGAAAAACGACTGTCTATATGGATTGACGACGAAATTGAACGCAATATGCCATTAAGCCAATCAGATAGACTGGCTTAATGGCTTAATGGCTAGAACAATTTTTAATTACATTCAGGTTGAGGCAAGTGACATAAGTGAAACTTTCGTTGCTAGTCGAGGATGGTTTAATAGATTTAAACATCGAATAATCTTCACAACAGGAGAAGCAGCAAGTGGTGATACGAAAGCGGCGGCTGAATTCCCAGAGCCATTAAAAACAATAATTGAACAAGGAAACTATCCTCCAGAACTGATTTTTAATATTGATGAAACAGGCCTGTTTTGGAAAAGAATGCCAAAACGAACATTTCTATCTCATGAAGAGAAACGAGCACCAGGAGCTGCAAAAGATCGCTTAACACTTCTACTGGGTGGTAACACAAGCGGAGATTTCAAATTAAAACCACTACTAGTTTACCACTCCAAAAACCCAAGAGCGATGAAAGGCAAATCTAAATCAACTTTACTTGTAATTTGGGAGTCTAATAAAAAATCATGGATAACTATGAAAATTTTCCAGGATTGGTTCACTGAGCATTTCTGCCCGTCTGTTAAACGTTATTGCGAGATTAAAACACTTGAACAAAGAGCACTACTATTAATTGATAATGCTCCAAGCCACCCAACAAATTTATCAGACTTAACAAGATGCATTCCAGTTGAAGCGGTTTTCTTGCCGCCTAACACAACTGCCTTAATCCAACCAATGAACCAATTTATATATCCAATTTTAAGGCTTATTACTTGCGGCGAACATTTAGTATATGTTTGAAAAGACAGACGGAGAAGAGAAGCAATCAATAAGAGAATTTTGGAAAAACTACAATATCATGAATGCTGTAAAAAACATAAACCTTTCTTGGAATGAGGTAATAGAAAGATCTTTGAAACGAGTATGGAAGAACATTTGGCCAGATTTAAGTAAGAGCAAAGACATTGGATACTCTGTCGATATAGATGAAATAGTGGAAGAAATAGTGGAATTAGCGAAACAAATCGGTTTAGATGAGGTAAATGAGGAAGACATCGAAGAAATAGTTCAAGAAAAAGCAGCTGTCTTTCAAAAGATGAGCTCAAGGAATTAACTGAGCAAGAAGAAAACAAAAATATTGGTAGCAGTGATTTCGAAGAATACCAAAAAGAACTTTTGATGTTGTTTGTAAAAAGGAGTTTGACCACCATAACTAAAATTATGGACCAATTTATTGAAAATGATCCAAATTTTGACAGGAGTTCAGAATTGAAACACAGAACTTGTCCCCTGAAACTAAGAAAAAATTAAAAAACACAACAAAGGTTGCTCTAACGCGTTTCGACAGCCAAGCTGTCATCTTCAGAGAGAAACTGACAGCTTGGCTGTCGAAACGCGTTAGAGCCACCTTTGTTGTGTTTTTTAATTTTTTCTTGGTTTCAGGGGACAAGTTCTGTGTTTCAATTTTTGAAGATAACCAAGGACCAGTCCATTCCATCAAAAAAAAAAGGAGTTCAGAAGCAAAACGGGGTGTTATAAATGCTTTATCCACTTCTCAACAACTTCGAACAGAACGCAAACTACATTAGATGCCTTCTTGACAAAAAGGCAGAACATTGGAAACATAAAATAGACTGAATGATCTGACTGACTGTTTTTATAAGTATATTCGTTTATATTGTTTTTATTTTTCTAAGAAATAAATGCTTGGTTTAATTTTTATTAAAAAAAACACAATTATTAAATTTAATACCTGACAAATGTTCTATCCATCTTCTCGTAACCCCATTATTTACATGTTAAGGTAGCCTTGTTTAACGCTGTTTTGCATTACTCTCTACTTTGATGGAACGTGTCCTACGCGTTAAGCGGGGTCTTACTGTACTTCCTTACAATAAAATACGCCATATACTACACTAATGCAACCCTCTAAAGTTTAGAGTCTAAACGTATGAATAGATCATACATAGCTAAACTATCACCAGTTGACCCACTGAGTTTGGCACTCTGCGAAAGCCCAAACACTTTATTCTAATGTACAGACTAATAGTTTTGAACATTTATCAGATTGGGAGTTTGGGAACCAAAAACCGGTTTCGTTCTTATTGATAAGAACAGAAATAAATGTAGAATGTATTTCGCATTGGCTTGTCAACTCAACCGAACTGGCATCCTCAACTCCACACTCCACTATTTGACCTGCTGTTTGTTCCAGCTCAACGTCAAATAGTCTTTCAATGGTAGGCCAATAGACACTAACGTGATTCCATTAGAGTTCTTCTTCTTTTCTTATGTTGCATCTCCCATCGGAGGTTTGCTATCATCACAGCTTGTTAACTGCAGCTCGGAATAGTAGGTTGTTGCTGCAGTTAAACCAGTTTCTTAGGTTTTTGAGCCATGACGCATGTCTTCTGCCAACATTCCTCTTGCCACTAATTTTCCCTTGAATGATCAATTGAAAAAATGTGTATTTGGAGGCTCTCAGTATGTGGCCCAAATATTGGAGCTTTCTTCTCTTAATGGTGTTATTGATTTCGTAATCTTTTCTCATTTTATACAAAACTGTGACATTAGTGATCTTTTCTGTCCAAGGCATACTCCAGATTCTTCGGTAGCACCACATTTCAAAGGCTTAAAGTTTATCCATATGGTTCTTTTTGAGAGTCCATGCTTCACCTCCATATAAAAGCGTAGAGAATACGTAGCAATGCAGAACAGTTTTTTTTCTAAATACTGATCTGGCTGTTTCTATTTTTGACCTTAGTTCTTTTGTTTGATTCCCCGATTGATCTATCCAAGTTCCTAGATATCTATCTGTCTGACCATTTGCTATGATAGTGTTGTCTATTGTTAGATTTGTCAGGTTTTGATTTTGTAGTGATTTTGTGACCAGCATTAGTTTGGTTTTATTAAAATTTATTTTTAGCCGATAATCGTTACATCGATCATTAAACTTTTCTAGAAAATGTTGTATGTCTCTAAAGTTGCTGGTTAGTAGAACGGTGTCATCAGCATACCTGATGTTGTCAATATTTTCTCCATTTATAGCTATTCCTACTGATCCCTCTTCCAGGATGACTTCACTGTGGAGGTTAAATAAGAGTTGAGATAAAATGCATCCTTGTCGTGCTTCACGTCTAATCTCTATTTTATTTTTAAGTTTAATCCACTCGCACTCCATTATGCCTTCAAAGCACTTCGAGTAGGATGCGGAAACAAGAATAGAGGGCGATGAACCGCCCCCTTAAACAAAGATAGGTTGTAATTTTTGGGGAAATTTTCTTTCGGTAACGAGTTCCACAGCTTGGAAATTCTGTATAAAAAGGGTCTCCGTAGGCAGAAGTCCTCACTGTGCCAAGCTGGACTACACAGGAATTTGCTGTCTCCGACTGTCTTGTATGGCTCAAGAATCTTGTTCTTGGGGGGATCAATCCTATTAGTTCCTGCAAGCATCTTCCATGATAGTACTTGTAGAAAAGAGACAAGTCACCAACCATACGCCTGTGCTTTAGCGTTTCGGGAGAATCGGTCAAGCTCTCGTCATCAATTAGGCAAATCGCTCTCCTTTGAATTGAATCCAGGAGAGCTAAAGTGTGTTTTGGGGCTGAACTCCAAACATGAGAACAGTATTCTAGTGTTGGCCTAACTTAAGCCTTGTGTAGTGTGAGTAACTGATGAGATGTGAAGTACTTTTTAGCTCTAAAAAGAAAGCCTAGCTTCTGAGAGGCGGATTTGGCAATGGCGCGCACATGATCTCTCAAGAAAAGTTAGTGCTCGCATTCACTTCTAGCATAGATAGATTAGATCCCATGGGAAGGATTTTATCGTCCATTAGTACGTTTGTTGCATTATCCCTTGATATTTTCTTAGAGAAAACCGCGGTCTGAGTTTTTGAAGCATTGAAGTTGACCAAATTTTTCTTACCCCATTCCAGATTGAGTTCAAGATCCCGATTAATCGTCTGTATCTGCTGTTGCCTTAGTCGATCTGAAGCAGCGATAGATAATGGCTTGTCGGAGAAAAAAGATGACACAAGACCACTATCATCTGCGTAGCTGTATATCGGATTGGAAGTTGAAGCTAAGAGATCCTTTATGTGTAACAGAAATAGAGTAGGAGATAGGACAGGCCCCTGAGGCATCCCTGCATTAATCGCAAATGTCTCGGATAAGATGTCATCGACGACGACCTGAAGAGATCTGTCAGCGATTGGATATCAAATGGCAGAGTCCAGGAGGAAGACCATAAAACGTTAATTTGACGAGAAAAGATCGATGCCAGAATCTGTCGAAGGCCTTTGAGATATGCAATGCTACAATCCTAGCCTCACCATGTTTTTGCATGGCTGAAGTTACAGATATGAGTAACATAGGCCAGTAGATCCGTTAGTTGTGTTTCTACTTTTGCATTGGCTCTTTGACCCCAATATAGATTGCTGACTATTCTCACGTCATCTGAGTCAGTGTTTTTGCTGAGAAGCAATTGATTTAACTTATCATGTTTTACCTTATCAAAAGCCTTTTCAAAGTCAATGTAACATGCAAATAGATCCTGGTTTATATCTAGGCAGCACTGGAATAAAATATTAAGTCCAAACAGGGCCTCTCTGTTCCCCAATCCTTCACGAATTCCAAACTGCGTTTTACTCATGTCTTCTTCAATTTTTCTATGTATTCTTTTATGGATGATTTTCAGAAATAATTCTAGGGGGTGAGATATAAGCGCGATGGTTCGATAATCTGAGCATATTCTTGGGTTTGGTTTTTTGGGAAGGAGTACGAAGGTGGACAACAACCATTGTTTAGGAATTTTTCCTGTTACATAGATGTTCTTGGGCATGTCCAGAAAAATATTAATTACATCGTCACCAAAGAGGTTGATAAACTCTATCGGTATTTGATCAAGGGCCAACAGCTTTACCAGGTTTCATATTCTCTAAAGCATATTCTATTTCTGATTTTAATATTTTTAGGTGTGCGTTGTTAGCTTCTAAGACTGGCTTTGGAGTTCTGTCATCATGAAAAAGTTCTAAAAGATACGTCTTCCATCTCTTCAGTTTGTTTTTCTCGTTTGCTAATATACTATATATCCATCTAATTATGTTTCCAATAGTTCTTTTCTTGATACATCCTGCCAATTATTTTACCTTTTGTGCATATGAAAGCAATCAAATTTATTTTCCAGTAATTCTATCTCTTTGCATTGACTGACTAAATAGCTCTCTTTAGCTACTTTAATTCTCTTTTGTATTTCTTTATGCGGTGTTTTATATTCATCTACCTTGTTTTTGTTCTTCCTTCTTTTTCCATTAAGTCCAGGATTTCTGAGGCTATCTTAGGTCCCTTGCTTACTAGATGATCTTTAGCTATTGCTTCTAATTTTATTTGTATGGTATTACATTTTTCTTCTACATTTACTCCGTCCTGTATACTAATGTTTCTCAAGATCCCAAAAAACCAAATTAATTAGATAGACACAAAACTTCTGAAAGACCTTAAAATTTACGATTTGGTAAAAGAAAAGGTAAACGTATGTATAAGAAACATTAGTAAACATTCGTTTACCTTTTCTTTTACCGAATCGTGAATTTTAAGGGCTGTAAGAAGTTTTGTGTCTATCTAATTAATTTGGTTTTTTGGGATCTTTTTCATTTTTATATTAATTTTGACTATAACTGGGTTGTGGTCGGAATTAATATCAACGCCCGGGTAAGCCCTTGCAGCTTTAACTGAACTTTTATAGCGGTTGTTGATGAGGATGTAATCAATTTGGTTTTTTATTGTATTTTTTGGGGTGTCCAATGGAGATATTCAAGTATACAATCTACGATCTGGAAGTTCAAATAAGGATTTGCAATCGTGAGATCTTTGTCTTGGCAGAATTCTATTAGTCGATCTCCTCTATCGTTCCTCTCTTCCAGTTCAAATCGTCCTGTGTGTCATATTACCTTGTCTTTGCCTACTTTCGCATTGAAATCCCCCATTATTATTGTAATGTCATAATTTTTAATGCTTTTGCCTCTAATTCAGTGTAAAATTCTTCAATTACGTTTTCCTCTTTATCTGCTGTTGGCGCATAAACTTGTAAGATGTTCATATTGCCTAAGTGTGTTTTCATTTGTAGCATCATAACCCTATCTGAGTATGATATGAAGTTCAGAACTGATCTTGTAATGTCCTTGTCTAAGATCACTCCAACTCCATACATATGAGTCGGATCATTGCTTCCTGAGAAATAGAATGTGCCATTGCTTGTCGTACAACATCCACATCTTGGCAATCTAACGTCGCTTACTCCTAATTAGAGTTCAAGTTTGCCAATTTCGGTAAAGAAAACTAAAAAATCTTTCTTTATTCGGTGTTTAAGTCACCCGAAGAGAAAAAAATATCCCAGGTCAGCATTTAATTGTGAAAGGAATAAAATTGCAAGTTTGTAGAAATTACTGCGACCGCTTGTGTCATCTATATTGCTCTTTCTTAAGCTTGATTAAGTGCTTCCATTAATTTTGGCGTAATCTTCGGGTATTACAGCTGACAGAAGTTGTTAGAGGATTGCCTATAAGTTTTCTTATTTATAAATAAATATATAAGACTGGGGAAATTTCCAGAAGAAAAAACTTAAACCTGAACTAGAGATGTGAGATTTACGAAGATGACGTGATATTTATTGTTTCCTTGACCGATGTTTGTGTGGCTAAAGAGAAGATAGCCAAAGTCAAATTTCAACGCTTCTTTTAGATGCATTTCGTGAGTATTCTATAAATTAAACATAAAAAAAAATATTGAGTCCAGATCCGCCTCCCAAAAGTTAGGAGATTTGAGATTAAGATTTAAGAAGTACTTCACCAGCTACTCCTCAATAAAACTTAAGTCAGAGTAATGCTAGAGTATATCTGGGGCTCAGTACCTAAACGCTGACTCTTATGGATTCTATTCAAAAAAAAATAATTAGTCTAATTGATGATAACATTTTAACTGAATCTCTCGAAACACTGGAGCACAAACATGTGATTGGCGACTTATCTCTATAAGTACTTTCGAGAGAAGATGTTTGTAAGAACTAGTGAATCTGATCCCCCCCCCCTAGAACAACATTCTTAAGACATGCAACAAAACATTAGGCAACAAATTCCTTGACGTAGTGAGGACTGATAATTAGGGCGACTTTTTTTTTCTGCGAAACTTTTAAACTCTGAAACTTTCAAGAAGAAAAACATTACAACTTATCCTCGTTTAAAGCGGCAGCTCATTACTATCTATCCTTCATTTACGCCTCCTACTCGCAAATCTTCAAGGCCATAATAAAGTTATCCTTTGTGACTAGATTATATAAAAAAAATCGAACTTAATTTAAAATTAACGACTTAAATCTTAAAATTCTCATGAAAATTGAAATTTTAAAAAAGATAACATTTCGAAATAATTCTAGAGGTTATCTTTAATCTAAAAATTTTTTGATTAAAGTCAAAACCAAATTACAATTTAATGTAATGTCAAGTTCAGCTTTAATTTGGAAGTAGAAATTTCGAGTTTAAAGTTGAAAGTTACAAGGAAAGTACCCGACAATGTACCCCACCGATTTTCTTCACTTTGTAATATGTTATAGTACATAAAAAATACTAGATACGAATTTTTTTAGATGCTCGGCGGTGAAAGCTCCCCTTAAAGATAACCCCCAAAAACAGTTTTGTTTTAATATTTCAAAAATAAATTGGAATTTTTCAATGAAACAAATGTCACATTGTTTCTTATAAAAATACACTTCTACAGACAGACCACTTATGTCAAGGGGTTGCAATCCCTAATTTTTACGGGTATGAGTTTGATTTTTTTTTTATATATCAACTGTAAAATAATTAAGTTTTCTTAAATTTGACAATGACAAAGAAAATTAAAATATAAAATTGAGCTGTCTCGGGATCTTGCAAAAAAAAATTATTGGAAGGGGTAATTTACCCCAAGAGTTAATTTTGTTCTGTACCGCGATATGGAAAATTAAACAAAACATGTTTTAAGTTTTATCGCTATAATGCTTATTCTGACATATATTTTGCATTAATAGTGAAAAAACGTAACACCGTTATTTCTATGAGGGTTGGAACCTCATGGAATTGATCATTATTAGATTGCGAGACAAAACATTTATTTTTTCACCTTCAACTTCTTCTTTTTCTTGTGTGCTGATATTTTATCAAAATAATATATCGACAACTAGACGCTAACTCTATGATTTCGGTGGTGAACCTCCCTCCCACCCTTCAAAGATTCAAAGATAACCCCTAAAAACAAGTTTCCTTAATATCCCAACAATAAATTGAAATTTTTCAATAAAAGAAACGTAACATTGTTTCTCATGAAAATGCGCTTCTAAAAACATATTAGTTATGCCAAAGGGTTGCATTCCCTAATTTTATGGGGGTGAGGGCTTTTTTTATTATACTACATCAACTTTTAAACAACTGAATTTCATTGAATTTAGAAATGCCATTAGGAAAATTAAGAAATAAAATTGACCTGTCTCGGGGTGTTTCAAATAAAATCATTAGAAGGGGCGATTTACCCCTAGGATTAATTTTCTCTGTAAAGTGATATGGAAAATTAATCACAACATATTTTTTCTATTTTATTGCTATACTGCTTATTCTGTCACATATTTTACATTAAAACTGAAATAATATAAAATCTCAAAAAGGACTAATTTCCATTCAAATTTCCATTCAAATTTTCTTCCCCTATTTAACATTCTTAGAGTAGGAATTGCTAAGAAATATTTTCTTAATGCTCAACTACGTTACATAAAGAAGCTATGTGCAAGATTTCATGCTTCTGGTCCAGTAAACCGATAATACTTAATTATGTATTCCACCAATTGTATCAATTGTCAGTAATTACTTAATTTCAAAAAAACTTTATGACTACATTATTTCGAAGTTTGAGGTAATGCAGTCGTTAAAAATAAATAAGGCTCCCAAATTTAAAAAGTTTCTTTTTCCTATAAAACTTAAAAGAGTTTGAAAGCACAAATTTATGTGCCTTTTAGACAAACTTCAAACAATTTTCGTATTGTTTACATTTAAAACGCGACAAAGCCACCAACGAGATAATCTTCATGTTGCAATTTGTAAAATAAGAATTAGAACCCTTTTACTCGAAGAGAGAATCAGACAAGAAACTAATCAAATTTAATTTCATAATGTGCGGGCTTACTTTCATCTTCCTTCAGACGCTCTGAAAGCCCCCTTTATGTACAATGTTTGTGCGCCTTGCAAACACTTAGAATGGAAGTAATTTATCTGACTTTAGCAATGTTTCGGAGCTATTCCAAAGTGCAAGCTAAGGCGACCGTAAATTGCTGCTATAATCCTAATGCATTTTCTTTACAGGACTTTTTGTTCCGAAATGTTTCAAGATTTTAGCATGATGCATGTAATGGTGTAGCCTTAATCCAAACTAGCTTGGAAAGTTGTCATAAATACGACAAGCATTCTGTAAACACGGTAAAGCAAGTAAAATTCAATACTCGATTGTATACACTACAGAAGTTATTAATCCCCCTATAACATAGGAGGACTTTGTTTGCCAACAGATTGAACAGTTAATTGAAATTGCTTTCAATCTCATGATTCTTGCAAAACGAAGCTGTAATTCCAAAGATCTCGTAAATAAATTTTGGTAAACTACTCTAAATTTAGACTTTTTTCTGAAAATTTATTTTTTGAAATTTAGATTTCTTTCCAAAATGTTTCAAAATTTAAATAACTTTGATATTTCGACTTTAACAAACGATTTCGGCTTTATTGCCAATGCTTTGAAAACATCGATTTTTTTTCAAGTTTAATCTACTCGCAAAGGGCAACCCCATTAGGCCTTCAAAGCACTTCGAGTATGAAGCGGAAACAAGGATAGATGGCCTTCTTAAACAAAGATAGGTTGAAATTCTTTGGGAAAATTTCGTTCGATAACCAAATCCATAACATGGAAGTTCTAAAGGTAAAAGAAATCCAGAAATCCAGAAATCCTCACTGAGTCAAGCTGGACCGCACAGGAATTTGCTGTCTCGGACTGTCTTGTATGCCTTAAAAATCTAACATTTTGGAGGGATCAATCCTATTAGTTCCAGAAAGCATCTCCTATGAAATTACTTCTAAAAAAGAGATAAGTCACCAAGGCATCAGCCTGTGTTCTAGTGTTTCGACAGAATCAATTCAACTATCGTCATCAATTAGGCAAATCGCTCTCCTTTAAATTGAGTCCAAAAGAGCCAAAGTGTACTCTGGAACTGATCTTCCAAACGTGAGAACAGTATTCTAGTGTATTCCTAACTTGAGCTTTATATAGAATGAGCAGCTGATGATATCTGAAGTACTTTTTAACTCTAAAAAGAAAGCCTAGCTTTTGACTTTTTGGTCTTGGCAATGCCATCGTCCCAAAAGAAAGTTAGTTAGAAGTTAGGGCTTAAGTTCAGTCCTAGGATAGACATCGGATTTTACCAGTCAATTAATATGGTGTGGAATTATCCCTTGATGTTTTCTTAGAGAAAGCCGCTGCCTGAGTTTTTGAAGCGTTGAAGTCGACCAGATTTTTCTTACCCCACTCCAGAATGATTTCAAGATATCGATTAATCACCTGTATGTACCATTCCCTTAGTCAATCTGAAGCAGCGACGGATAATGGTTTGTCGGAGAAAAAAGATGACACCAGGCTACTATCATCTGCGTAACTGTATATCGGATTGGAAATTGACGCTAAGAGATCGTTTATGTGTAACAGAAACCTAGTAGGAGACAGGAGAGGCCCCTGAGGCACCCCTGCATTAATCGCAAATGTCTCGGATGAGATACCATCCACGACGACCTGAGGAGATCGCTCAGCGAGAATATTGAATATCAAATGAGGGAGACCATGAGATGTTAATTTGGCGAGAAGAAATCGGTGCCAGACTGTGTCGAAGGCCTTTGAGATATCCAATGCCTGAATTCTAGCCTCAACATGTTTTTTCATAGCTGAGTTACAGATATCGAGTAACATATGCCAGTAGATCGCCAGTTGACCGTTGTTGTCTGAAACCGTATTGCCTGTCCGAGATAATTCTATTCTCCTCCAGATATTTGAGAATCTCGATGTTAGTAACCTTTTCCATCTCTTTCAAGATTTGAATTTCAATTTTTACTAGATACACAATATACTATTTTCTTTAACGATTCGACTTTAACCTTAATATTTTGACCATTCCAACGAAATTTCGAATTATAGACTAGTATTACTGGACTTGAAATTTCATTATTGTTTCTTTGTAATTTAAGGTTTTCCGTAAACGTTACTCTTGAAACGAATCAAATTCAAGTTTAAGGGTCGATATTTGGGAGCTTAAATAATATTTTAAGATTTTTTGTCCTGCAAAATGCACAACCGTGTTTCGTCAAAATTTCATGATTTACATAGTGTTTCGTTTTATTTTTCATCAAGCGAAATTATTTTGCCTTTTGAAATGTCTATATTTGGGAACAAGTTTATTTTGGTGGACAGAAATGATTAGGGACGCCGTCTTTCCCTTAGGGTGCCCAATTTACTTGAGCCAGCCCTGATTTTCCCACAAGGAAACCATGTTAATTTTTAATCCAACATCACAGGACAAATATAATGCAAGCTGGACTATAGCTATGCAGCCCCCTAGGCGTATATAGTGTATCATAGGTAGTTAAACTACCAACAGGTTGAAACGCAAACACTTAACGAAGCGGTTGCTCTATAGAAAGGTCCCAGAAGACAAGAATTCAAGATCGAAATCTGTCTTTGATTTCCAAACTTCGAATGTAAATAAACGTTTTAAGTCTATTGGTCTGTGCATTAGAATCCAATAGCTAACCATTTTGTAAAAGATCTTAAGGCTTTTTCAATCGTTTTAATATATTTTTGCAAAATTTCAGCAATTTGCTTTCATTTTGAGATGAAGGTACTATAATATCTTAGAAAAAATATTGTAGTGAAAGACTTTTAAGTTGTTGAGATTAAAATTCAATTTGCTTAAATAAAACTGACGGACAATTTATCATTATACAAAGAGCTTTTAAAACTGTAGTCCCTAAATGACATTAAATAAAGAAGTTGAGCTTTATTTGTGCGTTTTTGTAATAATTAATTATTATTGCGAGCTAAGCAATTTTTCTTTTTCATCGTGACAAACTTCCTGAAAGAATGAAGTTGCAGTAAAGGGTTATTAACATTTCCACTTTACGTCGTATAAAACGAAACCGAGTTGTGTTTCTTTATGATTAATAGACCAATCGCAGCTAGTTACACTTTGTCAGAAGGGGGAAAGGTTAATGATGCTGCATTAAGGTTGCCATAAAGAACAAAAGCTCCTGGAAGAAGTTGAAGTGCATAAATTTTATCTTTATTGCTTGCTTACTGGTGTCTGTAATTAATTATAGTCGTCATCAAAACAGTCGAGTTGCTCGCAACACGGTATAAATGAGGTTTAGCATTCGCTAATCACCCATCGAGGGATAGGAAGAAAACGGAGCTCTAAGAAATCGTCTGCTGAAGACATGTGTGAACATTGAATGGATATATCATAGTCGTTTACCACATATTTACATAATTAATAACGTGGCATGGGATCGCTGGGGTTGTTTATCATGTTTCCAAACAAAGTGTGACCTTGATTGCTTATTTGCAGCTTCAGCAACTAAAACTCTACAAAATGAATGCATGAAAAAAATTTTTGGGTCTGTATATGGAATGGCAAGTTAGCAGCAGTCGACGTAATTACCGAAAAATATATTTTTAGGTCGAAAGAGCCATATGTAATAATCCGACGAATATCTGCTCAACCGTTAAAAATTTCAAAATATTTGTAAGTACAAAAAATGTTCATTTTTTAATTCTGTATCTCATAGAAGATAAATATATAGGGTATTCTATTTGAAAAAATGAAGAAAAATTGTTTCATATTTTAGTCGATTTGACATTGAATTTTGCACACCCTTGAAGTTAGGCTTAAGATATTTATAACAAAGTAACTACAGACCCACTACAGTAAATACCTAACGCAGTTTTGATTTTAGGGCGTTTCTGTATTTTTAATGAATTTTTAAAGAAAATGATGCAAAATATTTTTTCTCTATATTTATTTATTACTCTATCTATCTATCTAACCAAATTTAACAATATCTTAGGAATATATGAAGTTATCAGAAATAAATCCAAAAATGAAAAAAAATATAGGGAGTTCTATTTAAAAAAATTCACCCTCAGCGGCTCAGACTTTTTGGAGAGACCCTGTACATGTGACCATATTTTCCTGAAATACATCCTTGTACACAATTAAGGTTTGCATTTGAATGGAATTCCTAACTGCTTTATTGTAGGATCTACAGATGCCCGACGCACTGTTGCAGGACCCTGCATGTGTGTTATAAAATCATTATTAATTTTATTTAAAATTTCTGCGACCCCATTTGGAAATATTTAAATTTTTAGTAATGAAACTTGACAATATTCTCAAACTTTTTTCGAAATGCGCCTAGGTGATATCTAGATTCTTAAGACGTCACTTCGTGGCAGCTACTCAAAACAAAATTAGACATAAAAAATTTTCTTACATAAATTATGAAAATACAAAAGATATAATGAATAATAATAATATAAAATGAAACAGTCGGAAACTGGAAATTTTTTCAACAATTATATCGCGAAAGAGGAAAGTATAAAATATAGATTTCTGTTCACATCAAGAGTTTTTAAAATCGGTTAAAGTAAGTTAGTTTACCAAGTAAACTTATATTTTCCTAACTTACGGATATGAAAGGAATTACACCTTATATAACCCGGCGGAGGCTTTCGTAATATTGCATTAAAATTATTAGATTTCCTAATAGGTATTCATTGATTCTCCTCAATTCCCTTGGCACTTGCTTCCCAAGCCCTTTACATGAAACTATATAAGCGAATTAACGTAAACGATAATTGATAAATATGCTAATGCTAACGAAATATTGTTACAATACTTGTTTTATCCCGGCGCATCCCACAAAACGGATTTTCTATTTTCTCTCCTTTTCTCTTTAGAAAATTTGGTCCTATTTTATATTACGTTAATAAGGGAACTGTGTTCGTTCACACATATCAGAATACACGAAATAGTGTGTATTATTTTCCAGATTCTTGTCTGAGTTTTAAATTATTGCTGACTAGTAACATTAAATAATACTTTATTCGATGATTAGGCTGTAGCCCTTAAATGTCATCGTTAATATTAATTTCGTTGCACCCAGTCCCGGTAAATTTAGTTCCTAATAAACTCAATATACTGGTCTGACACTCATGATGCGATGCCGAAAGGCCGGTATAAGCTAATAACATAAACCTTGCTTTTGGAAGCGTATATTGTGGTTTCACACGAAATACGGTTCTCACATCCCGTTAGAATAGAGCAATAATCTCTTTTACTGCGAGGTTGATAAATAACCACCGAAGATTGTTAATCCATTCAGCCTAGACAATGTAATATGCAGGGAGGTGGAAAACATTCCATAAAACTGAACCAGAATTTTTCTCACTAAATTCCTGAAACGTGTCAATCTGTCAAATTTGCTCCAATTAAAATTTCTAAATTATTTAAATTAAAAATAAACGTTGCTAAAACCAGAAGTGCACACACCAGAAGTCGGTTTTGTAGTTTACATTTAAATGCTTGACTTTTTTAGACATTTAACCTTTACTGAGATAATAAGCCTTGTATATACGAATATATACAAGTTTATTACGATGCAATTGAAATCTAATTTCATTAGAATCTAACGAAAACTAGATTTCAATTGCAAAGTTCACGTAGATGAGGCAAAGCTTGTATCACGGGTTGCATCACAACATCCATAGGTACAAACGTCCTCGGCGTGACTTTACTTTCATCTAGTTCGACAAATGACCAATTAAATGTTCTGTAATTAAACACTAAAACGAGCTTAAAATTGACAATATGTACAACCGCAACCACAGACTAGTTTCGGCCTTTCTTGGCCTCATCATTATGGTATGGTGGTTGTAAACTTTATCTCAGCAGAGAAGAATGCTTCAATTAGCATGTGGCGAAAATATTTGCGTAATAAACAGTTAAAAGTCAGTGACAAGTCACCCAATGGGAGTTTACTCTCTTGGATACTTATACGACTGACTAACGGCTTTAAGTTGGAAGCATACACACCCACCGTACTATACCGATGAGGCCAAGGAAGGCTGAAACAAGTTTATGGTTGCGCTTGTACATATTTTCAATTTTGAGCACCTTTGACTGTTTAATTATAAAACATTTAATTGGTCATTTGTGAATTTAACCTTTAATTGAAAATTTTCCTTTGAACCCCAAATTTCCAACAACAAAAAAACAGAAAGTACGTTTTCAAGCCTAAAGGTGCGTTTAGATTAGTTACTCTATTTTGTATATTTGTCTCTGACATAAGTATCAACTATCCTGAGAGGAGCTATACAACACTTATCTACACAGCTGGGAGGAGATAGCTTCTATCAGGATAGTTGATACTTACGTCAGAGAGAAAATATATTTTATGTCAGACAAAAATTTGTGTTGTGTCTAGTGTAAACGCACCGTAACGTACAAAAAAACTTTTCTCTGGTAACTATTCTTAAACGTATCTTACAACCAGTTACCGTGGTTATAAATAAAAATGGTTTGTTTGGTAGTGAGCATCTTTTTGAGTCAAGGATTTAAAGACAAAATTGTCAGCTAAAAGTCTTAGCTAATTTATGCAGCTTGTATTTCCACGTCAGTTAATTACTACAACACATTTAATTTGGTATTTTCATATTCATGGTATATTTTACAGTTTCTAACACTTCAGCCATCTCGCATTATTGAATATCAGCAGTGATAATTGTTCTAGGTCTAGGATAATAACAATGAGTGACAATTAAAATTGGTCGACGCTTGTAATAATTTCACCATCATGATATACACAAATTATTTGAAAAAAGACCAAAAAACAATTTCTATGATATGAAAAAAAAAACTTTCTTAAATGGATTTTTCGCCAAATCAAAATCTTATCATTTTACACTGTACTTAAAAGAAACCTGGCTGGAAAGTTTGGTATTAAAAGATCGTCTGTTGGACATATTATTAAGTGTCGTCCAGAAGAGTTTCGCCTCTGGTATGGTGGACATACTAAGTTACCGTGCTCTTCTGTCTAAACTTTCTTATCCTTTGTAACAAATTTTCAATTCAGAAGAGTTTTGCGTCTGGTATGGTGGACATACTGAGTTACCGTGCTTTGATGTTTTGAAATTGGCCCCTTTTTTCATTTTTCATTTTTGTATATTTCCTTGTATTTTATTGTAATTTTCATTTATTGTTTCCTTGTTCCTGAAGAAGTCCCCTACGATCGTGGGCAAAACGTCGAACACTTTTAGTAATTCTTTGACATGGTCCAATCCTGAAGAAGTATATCCTGTACCGACTCTGGCCATGGAAGCCTTTGATATCACTTTAAAAAAGGGTTCAGGAAATTTGCAGTAAAATGTTGTTATTGTGCACGACTTTACTAAAATGGTGGCAAATTGACTAGAATCGGAATATTCCAAAAAAAAAGTTGCACTCAAAAAATTTTATTTTTTTATATACATAACTAAGTGATGTATATGCAAATTCTTAGTTTTTTTGCGAAACACCCAAAGTGACAAGTATGTTTGATACCTTCTATATAAAAATTGATTGTAGCTGCAATACTTGATTGCCTAAAGCTTATAGTATCCATCCTATGTTATACATTGTTGTTTTGTCTTCACATTCAAAAGAAAAGACGAAATTTTAAAACTCAAAAAAACTGCAAAAGTTGATATTTTGAAAAAATTGAAATCTTAAGAAAAAATTAAAATTTTAGGTAAAACCTGTCTAAATTAGGAATTAAAATAAAAAAATTAAACTTTGCTGTTGTGTTTTTTAATCCTTTTTGGTTTCAGGGGACAAGATTTGTATTTCAAAAAATTTAAAACTGAAAATTTTTCGAGATTTGTGATTAAATTTTGAAAAATTAGTCGAAATTTGAACAAGTTTGTAAAAAAGAGTCGATATTTTTAAATAGAAGAGATCATTATCGATAAATTAAGTTTTACCACAAGAGCTCGAAACATAGGTGGCAATTTGAACTTGAGATTTCAAGAAAATGGTCTAAATTTTGAGAAAATATGTAGTCAAAATTGAATTCAATTCGATATTTCAAAATAGACGACATCTTATCAGCAAATTAAATTTTACCACAAATGCTCGAAAAGTGGGTCGCTCTTTAAACTTGAGATTTCAAGAAAATGGTCTAAATTTTGAGAAAATAGTCAACATTTTAATTTGAAATGTAATTGAAAAAGCTTGTTAAAAAGAGTCCACATTTCAAAGAAGATGAAAGCATTGTTGAAAAATTGAGTTTTCACCACAAGAGTTTAAAAAGTAGATCGCAATTTAAACTTGAAATTTTAAAAAATGCTCTAAATTTTGGGAACAACAAATTTCAAAATTCTAGCATGCGAATTTCTGATTTTTTCAAAATATAAAAATTCAATATACAATATTTTGAAAAGAAAGTCGTAATTTAAGACAAAAGTAAAAATTTTTAGTTTGAGCTTCGAATTTTGAGAAAAAAAATCTGAAAAGGAGACAAATTATTCGGAGGAAAAGTAATAATTAAAAAAATGTATACAAGTGTCACCAGCACATTTTTAGTTAATCGCATTAAAACATGTACCTTTTTATTTTTCAAAGGAAGCTGTAATATGAGAGTGGGTGACAGAACAAACCCCTGGGGCATCCCATTTTGCAAATTTATTTTTTTTTAATTTCAACGTCTTTCTCAAAATTTGAAATTTATTTCAAATCATAATAAAAATGTATTTAATCAACTGTTAACTTAAACTCTGGCTGAATCTATTTTTTGGGCCATCACCGTGAGTAATGGGCTCCACGATGGGAAACACTGATAAATATGCCTGGATATTATTTAAATAGTCAGTACAATAGAACACAACATAAAAACAAAGACCGTAAGCAATTCCATCAAGGTTAATCGTTGAAAAGTAATTGCAAGAAGGGACAAAATAAAAGCATTATTTATTAGAGGTTATTTGTTCTATATTGATAAAAAATAACGGTCCCATTGAAGCTGTTTATGGCACGAACACGGCGTTGAAAGAAAGCTGTTGTTTATATCAATAGGTGTACGTGATCAGATTGTTGATAGCTTTTAATATGTGTCAATTGCCGATCCTCACGTAAAATGTCCAACCGAGCCACATCTCGAAATTACAAGGCTATCTATCAACGCTATACATTGTCATTGCTTTGTGTCTCCACGTTTATTAATATAGTTCTATCCTTTTTTCAATTATTAATTAAAGATCCGGCGCATCCACCAATTATAATTAAAATGAAACTAAATCTGTATTATTGTTCATTATTATAAGATTGATGAAAAACCTGCCTAAGTTGCTTTGTTTGACATTTAAGTTATTCGTTTTATTATGTGTATTGAGGATTTTTCCATCAAAGTATCTTGTATTTTAAAAGCCTTATTTTTCTTAAAGTATTCTAACGTGGCTTTAACGAAACGTTTTTTTTTAGCAATTTGCAGTGAGTATTGAGTCCCAAACAGCTGACTGCCAGACTAAAAAGCCATGTAATCGCTGCGGTAATTTAAGAAAAATTGCAAATGTCCCCCCCAATAAAAAAGGTTAACTTGAAAGATCTGGAAATTTGAACAGGCGACGAAAAGACCCATTAAAATAAATTCTGCGAACGACACGTCGCAGTCACGTTATAAAGAATTACTTATACCGTCTCACTTTTTAAATTAAACTCCGTTTTAAATTATTATTATGACCTAAATAAAATTCGAATGGTGTAAGCTGCAGAATAATAATTTTAACGAGTATTTTACTTTGTTTTAGTTTAGAAAAAAAACACGTTAAGACTTTAATTTTATGTTCCAACTTTACCTTTATCCCATTCCTGTTGAGTGGCATTTTCTTCGCCAGTTGCCTTCTCCAGACGTATAAATTTTCAGTTATCGTTTTTTTCATAAGTAATGGCAATCTTTTATAGATTGCCCCAAAGAGCGTTTGCGTTAGACCTTAGTTTGTCAATCGCTCTTTATGACTTAACACTCTCTAATAAATCGCTTAAAAACTCTTGTAAGAAGTAGCGATAAATATAAATAATAATTAAATTTAGTGTTTCGCGCTGTTCATCTCTCTGCCAGTCGTCAGAAATGAAAATGATTTAAAATGTTTTGTCTGCAAAACACATGACACAGAAATAATTCTGTGTCATTTTCTAGGTGATTTGGAGATGACCCATTTGTTACTCCTTTTTCAACAATTCTGAACAATTCGCTACACAATTATTCCCGTTTAATAAAATCAAAAACCGATTCCTTTAATTTTCTTTGTTTAGGATGTGTTTCCCTGAAAATGATGGTGGATTCGGTCCACTGAATTCTGTGATCACAATCAAACGAGTGTTCACATATTTTTGATTTTGAGAACTCTTCCTTGATTAGGCAGTTTTTGTGTTCATTAATTCGGACATGCATAGGTCGTGAAGTTTCCCCAATCTTATTACTAAAGACCGGATTTTAGGTAAAATCCTATGATCCTACCTTTTAAACTTTTTCAGCGTTTTTCGTATATTATTGCCTAAATTTAAATTTCGCTTGTTTTTTGTCTTTTTATACATGATTTACACCTATTTTTAAAAAGCTTAGAGCCTATTTATCCTTTCCCATGGGTTTCCCCGAGTACATTTACACTTCTAAAGAATTTAAGGAAAAATATGTATCATAGTAATAAATAAAAAATAAAGTAATAAAATAGAAATTTAATCCATCCTAATAACAAGAAACTTCCAGCATAAACTTCGAAGGAATGTAATTTAATAACAATTACTCTTTTGATCTACCCAGTCGCTTATAGTTTTGCCTGCTATTGAGACGCAGACTACGTTACCTATTTTGTTATAGTTTGGTTTGTTAAATTATATCATAGCAAACATTATAGAAAATATCATGTACCATAATTTTGAACTTAAACTTGGATTGTTAGACTTGGGAATTTTAACTCGAAATGTTCAGATAAGTGTTCATTTAGAGTGGCCAAAGTCCTTTTAGAAGAAGTTTAGTTACGAGGAGTTTAAACTTAAAAAAAAAGAAACTGTATTAATTAATAATCATTTCTAAAAATATTCACTCATTTGGAAATTTCAACTTTCGAATAAAAAACGGAATATGTTAATTCTTAACACAGTTCCCTCTTTGAATCTCAAATTTTCAGTTTTTTGAACTCTATATTCTAAAAATAAAAACATTTAGAATTACTGTCTAAATATTGGGAAAAAAGGAGCCATAATTTCTGAAATAAAAAAGGTTTAAAATCATTGTTTCAAAAAAAATAAACTGCAAAGCAATTTTAATTTGAGAATTTTAGAAAAAATGTCCCTATCTCAAAAAGATAGAATCAGTTAATAACTATCAAAATTTAACATTTTTTAAAAATTTTGAAATTTGGAGTAAAATTTAAAGACATTTTGAGGTTTTTTAAAACGTTCACTGTCTTCTTAAAATCTCTAGTGAAAATGTTTTAAAAATAGTTTAAATGTCGAGAGAGAAAAGTCTAAATTTTGAGCCACTGCCAACACGAAGATTTTGACAGAAAAAACCAAAGTTATTAAAACCAATTTTTTTCAAAATTTCTACTTTAAATTTGGCAGTTTTAAACTCGAAAAGTTGTAAAAATTTTATAAATCAATTTTTTCTTAAAATACAAAGTTCCAATGCCATCATTAGAAGTAAAAAAATTTCTAATTAAACCCGAAATTTAAGTTAAGTAAGTTACATCGAAATTTCAATCTTGAATTTGAAATGTCAAACTTTTCTTCTAAGTTTTCACTTTAAAGTCGAAATTTGAGAAAAAAGAATAGTCAATTTCGAGTTAAACTGATTCTGAAGTTTAAAAAGTCTTAGATTTTGTATAAAATTCTAAATTTATAAAAGATTTTAGACAAAATTTATAGAAGTAATTTCTAGAAAGTTATTAAAAAATGTCTTCTCAAAAGTATGGCTTTAGAACAGATTCTGTATTTTTAGTAAAGAATGAGATATTCAAATCCGCAGTTAAACTTTGATTTTATATAATTTTAAAGACATTATTACAAATTTCAAGTTTTTCTTAAAATTGTTGAATTTCAAAAGATCATTTGTATAAATTTTGAGTTTTTCTTAAAATTTAAACTTTTATTCCAAAGGCGAAGTTTAACTTTAACATTTTTAGACTGCAAAATTCAACATTTTTTATAAAATTTAAAACAAAAAGTCGAAATTTCGAATAAAATAGAAAAAGAAATTTGAATAGAAATTTCAATAATTTAAAATAAATTCTGAAAAGTCCAAGATTAACCTTAAAATATTGTCTATTTTCTCGAATTTTCGACTTTTATTCTCAAAATTTTGACTTTTTCTAAAAAGTGTAAGCTTTAAACGAAATCCCAAATTTAAAAGTCAAAATTTTGGAAAAAATTAAATATTTGAGTTTAAATTGAAAACTACAAGATTTATGGTAAAAATTCGAGAATAAACTCGAAATTTCTTAATTTGGAAATATATATGCTTCTCAGTATAACTTATAATTGATTGTTTCTTAAAATTTCGAGTGAACACTTCCTAATTTTGATCCAGTTTCTCAAAATTTCGGCCTTAATTGCAAACTTTCATCTTTTTTCGCAACCTTCTGAACTTGAACCTTAAATTTTGGCCTTTTAATTTCAACAATTTTACTTTAATCTTGAAATTTTGACTTGTTTTTAAATTATTTGATTCTATACTCGAAAACTTTTTTAATTGGACTTGAAGTCCAAAAATGTAATAAAAAAAATTTTGAAATTTTTAAAATTGTAGATTCCTTTAATGTATCTTTTACTAACACTTCAAGCTTTCAACCTTTATTTCGTTAAGATTTAATTTCAAGCATCAAATTTTAGGTTTATTTGAGACATGTTCATTTATTTTTATTAGAAATGTTGTCTTTTTTATTGAGATTTAGAGACAGTTTTTATTAATGTTTGTCGAATTTTGTTTTTTTTTCTGAAAGTGCCAAATTCAATTTTCTTAAAATTATTATCTTAAACCTTTAATTTTGACTCAGGAATTTTGATTGTATTTTGAAATTTTGATTCTAGTACATAAATTTTAATTTTGTTTCGAAATTTTCAATTAAAAGAGTTTTTCGTTTTTTTTTTGTAAATAACGACTTTCCTTTCATAATTCTTATTTTCACTTTTGTAACAAATTTCGATTTTAAACTCAAAAGTTCAGAACAATTTGTGTTTGAATATAAACTTTCGATTTTTCTTCTTAAAAATTCGAACTAAATTTTCACTTTTTTCCTAGTTATTCGTTTAAAAACCCAAAATTTCTTCCTTTGTTGGAACCTTTGATCTTATATGTATTTTTGGAATTTCGACTTTTCAAAATGTTGTACAAACTTTGAGTTATTTGAAAATTTCTACGTTTTTCTAAAAATTCAAAGTTTGCACTTTCAATATTGTTTTATTTTTGAGTAGTTTTTCTTATAAATTTTAAACTTCTTTTGTAATATTCCTTACTGCCGCCCTGCCTTTTCTTGATAATTGTTGTTTTGACTTTTAGTGCCTTTTTTTAGAGTATTTTGCCTTTTTAATGCCTGTTTTACCTATCAGTTTTTGCCTAATTTTTTGTTTTGTTCACCTTTTTCCCTTATTTGATGGTGCCTAAAATCCGGTCTCTACTTATTACATTCACGAAGTATCTTGTAAATGTAAACTTTCGTACGTTGTGTTTCGTTATCAGGTTTTGTATTTACCAGTAATGATAGGAGTGTATTTTGTGTTTTAAATGCTATTCGTATATTGAAACGTTTGCCTATTCGTTGAATTTAGTTATTATTTATATTTATTGTTAATCCTTACAATAGTTTTTAAGTGTGTTTTAGTGAGTGTTAAGTCACAAACAGCGATTGACAAACTAATATCTAACGCAATCGCTGTTTGGGGTAATCTATAAAAAAAATTTGGACCACTGGAAGAAGCAACTGGCGAAGAAAATGCCACTGAACAGCAATGGAATCAAGGAAATTTCGCAAAGAAGGCACAAAGAATATCTTTACATTTATCGTTGAGTCAGTCAACACATTCATCGATCTTGCAAAAAGAAACTTTTTTCCAAGATAGTGATAGATACTTTTGAATAAGAATATACCAACAAATTTGTAGTATCGTAGATTACAATTTGGAAACATCGCTCAGGAATGCTGTCATAATGCAAAAAAGACATCAAATGTCGTTGTAGCTTCAAAAGTAGTTAAATGCAAACAAAATGTTACATTTTTTATAAAATATGCTTTTACAAACAATACACAGAAGATCTCATGGTGGCATATGCATAAATTGAAATATAAATCTTGTCCCCTGAAACCAAGAAAGATTAAAAAACACAGCAAAGGTTGCTCTAACGTCTTTCGACATCCAAGCTATCATCTTCAGAGAGAGGGAGAGAGAGAGAGAGAGAAAGAGAGAGAGAGAGAAAGAAAAAGAGAGAGAGAGAGAGAGAGAGAGAGAATATCTCTGAAGATGCTGTCGAAACGCGTTAGAGCAAAATTTGTTGTGTTTTTTAATCTTTCTTTCTATCTTAAAGAGGTAGAGAGAGAGAGAGAGAGAGAGAGAGAGAGAGAGAGGGAGAGAGAGAGAGAGAAAGAGAGAGAGAGTATCTCTCTGAAGATAATAGCTTGGCTGTCAAAACGCGTTAAAGCAACCTTTGTTGTGTTTTTTAATCTTTCTTGGTTTCAGGGGACAAGATTTGTATTTCAGTTTTTGAAGATAACAAAGGACCAGTCCGTTCCACCACAAAAAAAAAAGAAAAAAGCATATGCATACATTGACAGCAAATGCAATTGAAATGACTCCAATCGTCGAACTCTGCGTTTTGATAACGCGATGAATACATCATTACTATTATATGAATGCGAAAGTGTGTTTGTCTGCTGTTTGTCCACTTCGGTGTTGCCAGCTTTAGCGCACCTTCTCGATTTTCTCTCATGTATAATATAAATACCTTTTTTGGGTTAATTCAAGACATTTAAAAACGCTCTTTAATTTTGAACAATTACTACAGTGAACAATCAATAGACCAAATTAAATCATTTTTACTTATATACGAATTTGAAATTGTATCCAAATTTTCCAGTGTTATATATGAAAAATAAAAAAAATTGTCTAATTTCAAATGTACACGCTTTTTTTACAATCAATCTTAATATTTATGGAACTGATAGCTTTGTTGATAATGTCCCAAATAAAAAACATTCATTCGCAATTCGCAGTAAGTCAATGACTAATACAGTTTATAAGATCGCCTCGGATCTTGGTAAAATGTTCGATTCCAACCGCAATTACTGTGTTGCGTGAACTAGTGCTAACTTCGAAAATATTCATCTAAATGAAATAATGTAAGAGACCAGTTTGATCGGAATTCTATCTTTCAGCTAAATCAAGTTTTTGAAATGAAAAAAAATTATTACTCTATGCGTCAAAAAGCCTTGGAATGCTAACACCTATTTTTCCATAAAATATTTTTATTCAACAACTACTACGATATTGAAAAAACCTACAGTTTTCCGATAATCTATGACTCAATATCTACTAATCCTATTTAAATCTAAATTTTAACTTTAGAAAGCTAGGTTCTGATAAGGGGAAAGCGGCCGCGATAACGAAACAAACGGCAGATAAGCGTTCCAGAAATTTCGGCATTCGATAAGCCTTATCTGCCGAAAGTTCTGGAAGACGCGGCCCGAAACTATAAAAAGGCGGTCAGTTTTCCCTCGAGTCAGTCAGTTAGAATCAGTGCAATTAGTAAGTTAGTAGAAGTGAGTTAATTGTAAATTGTGGTGATTCAAGTTGAGTTCAGTAATAAAGTGGGAATAAATCCATCACGTGTATCAATTCGAACCGATAACGCACGTAACATCTGGTGTCAGAAGTGGGATTATTCGTGGATTGTGCTTTATTACTCGAAAAAAAGTCTTGCCAGGTGCCGTAATTGACTTTATCTCGGACGTTTTAAACTGTTAAATAGTTTATACGAGGCGCGTCAAGTAAAATCTTGAACATTCTACTACGCTTTATGGATACGAGATTAAAATCGGCCAAAACGGAACAACAATTACAAGCGTTATTAGCACTATATACAGACGCACAAAAAAGAGAAGAAGAACGAATTCGACGAAGAAAAGAACAAGAAGAGGAACGAAAACGACAAGATGAAGAACGAAGACGACAAGAAAAACAACGAGATGAAGAACGAAGACGACAAGAAAAAGAACGAAGACGACAAGAAAAAGAACAGGGGGAAGAACGAAGACGACAAGATGAAGAACGAAGACGACAAGGAAAAGAGCAGGAGGAAGAACGAAGACGACAAGAAAAAGAACAGGAGGAAGAACGAAGACACCAAGATGAAGAACGAAGACGACAAGAATTGCATAGTTCATTAGCAAATATAATAGAAGAAATGGGAGCCGATGTTGCTAAAATGAAAGTAGAAATTACAAGAATGAAAAGAGAGATGAGAAAAGTCAGGGAAGAAATTGGAGAAGTAAAAGAAAAATTCAACAGCAAGCTTCTTGATTTGGAAAATGCAACACAGAAGAAGATCAGCAACATCGAAAATGATGTAAAGAAGTTGCTAAGTGGACAAGTCACACAAAATGAATCCCAAAGTGTTTCTGCCATTTCTTCCCAAAAGGTGAAACCTCCGACTTATGATGGAAAAACATCGTTCCAGGGCTACAGAATACAGTTCGAAGCTGCTGCTAGAGCCAATCAATGGACGGAAAACGAAAAGGCGACCTCATTGGTGGTTTCCCTGCGCGGAGAAGCTCTGGAACTACTCCGAGCTCTATCTGACCACGAACTAGCTAACTATGAAGATTTAGTTAGGGCTTTCGAGCTGAGATTTGGAGACCATCATTTGCCGCAAGTGGCCCAGTCGCAACTACTAGTAAGGAAGAAGAAAAGTGATGAAACGCTGCAAGAATTCGAGGCCGACTTAAAAGACTGGCTCATGCCGCTTATCCAACAGCACCAACTGAATTTTTGGAACTTTACTCAGATAGAATTTTCATAGAAGGAATAAGAGACTCAGAAGTCCAGGGAGTGATGCGCTTGACAAACTTCCGAACATCGCGAGAGGCACTGATTAGAGCTTTGGAGATAGAAGCTGCTTACAGGGTTTCGGAGTCAGAGGTGTCACGGAGGGTAAGGAAGGCCGACATCGAAGAGGTCGCGAATGACCCTAATTTTGGAAAAATTAACGCTAACATGAAGGAAATGAACGCGAACCTGAGTGCTAACATCCACAGAATTGACGCGAGTATCCAAGAATTGGTAGGAACTCTTAAAGGCAGTTCCAGCAGAAGCATAACATGTTACGGCTGTGGCAAACCGGAACACATCAAGAAGGATTGCAGGTCAACCCCCAAGAAGTCGACAAGCCCCACAGTAAGAAGACAAAATGGCGAGAAAGAGAACTCACTAACTAATGTGAAGAAACCAGTCCCCAGAATTCTTCCCATCAAACAGATAAAAAGGACCAAAGAGAGTTTGGTGGTAGAAGCCAGCGGGAATGGAAGAAATCTGCAGGCAACGGTGGACACAGGAGTCAAGGTTACTGTAGCACGCGATACTCAAACAATTCGTGACTGGCCAAGACCCAAAGATAAACAGGAGTTAAGGAAGTTCCTTGGGTTATGCACCTATAACAAAAGATTTGTGAAAGGTTTCGCCATCATCGCTGCGCCGTTGCACCGACTAACGGAAGGAAGAACGCCGTACGTCTGGACTCCCGATTGTGATACCGCTTTCCGGAAACTGAAGTCCGCCTTGTGCACGAGCCCTATCTTGGCTAATCCTCAGCAGATTGGGAAGTTTGTGTTAGACACTGATGCCAGTAACGTCGGCATTGGAGCTGTGCTGTCCCAAGTTCAAGGCGGTGAAGAAAGAGTCATCGAATATTACAGCAAGATCCTGACGAAGCCAGAGAGGAACTATAGCACCACCAGGAAGGAACTTCTTGCGATAGTGAAGGCCGTGGAACACTTTCACAAGTATTTGTACGGGCAAGAATTCCTCATCAGAACAGACCATTCGGCACTTTCTTGGTTACTCCGAATGAAGAACGCGGAGGGACAGACGGCTAGATGGTTAGAAAGGCTTCAGCAGTACCACTTCAAGGTGCATCATCGACCGGGACGACAGCATAACAACGCTGACGCTTTGTCCAGAAGACCTTGTGGTGATTGCAAACACTGCAAACGAGTTGAGGACCATGAGGACATGGTGGATATAAGGGTCACTTCTGTCCAGCCAGAAGACGAATGGACTGTTGAAGGTCTTCGGAAGCTACAGAGGAGCGACGCTGATATCGGACCCATATTGGAATGGAAAGAAGCTGGAGACAGACCGGACTGGCAAGAGGTTTCCGACAGAAGTCCAGCTCTTAAAAATTTGTGGGCTCAATGGAAATCCCTCCAGGTCGAGGACGGGGTACTGAAGAGAGCATGGGAAAGCGCGGATGGAAAGCGTGTCAACTTGCAGTTGGTAGTGCCTCAAGAGAAGATTCCACAGGTCTTGTGGGAGGTGCACAATGGGACCTCAGGTGGACACCTAGGGATGAACAAGACCCTGGAGAAGGTTCGAAAACGGTTCTATTGGGTCAACTGCAGGGAAGACGTCGAGCGGTGGTGTCGGAAATGTGTCACCTGTGCTGCATCCAAGGGTCCCCGTACGAGAACCAAAGGGGCCCTGAAGCAATATAATGTGGGAGCTCCATTTGAAAGAATTGCAATCGATGTGGCAGGACCATTCCCAGTTTCAGACGATGGAAACAAGTACATCCTGGTGGCCATGGATTATTTCAGTAAATGGCCTGAAGCTTATGCCATCCCGAACCAGGAAGCCACCACAGTCGCAAGGGTTCTTGTGGACAACTTCATCTGTCGATTTGGTGTTCCCTTTGAACTACACTCGGACCAGGGAAGGAACTTTGAATCGGGGGTTTTCCAAGAGGTGTGTCGTCTTCTTGGAATAAGGAAAACTCGAACAACACCTCTTCATCCACAGTCTGACGGAATGGTGGAGAGATTTAACAGGACCTTAGAGGAACATCTTTCGAAGGTCGTTTCCAAACATCAGACCGACTGGGACCGACATCTACCACTGTTCCTGATGGCCTATCGCGCGGCAACTCATGAAACTACAAGTCAGACTCCGGCAAAAGTGATCTTCGGGAGGGAACTGCGGCTTCCGTGTGACTTGGTGTTTGGATCACCAAGGGAGGTCCCCAGGGAAACGATGGGTTTCGTAGATGACTTGAGGGAAGCGATACTGGAGACGCATGCTCTGGTGCGGACGAAGATCAACTTGGCGACGGACCGGATGAAGGCCAGGTATGACGTGAGTGCCAATCATGGTGGTTTCAGTGAGGGCGAGTTGGTATGGCTATACAACCCTTAGCGAAAGAAAGGAGTTTCGCCAAAGTTTACGCCATCTTGGGAAGGGCCGTACAAAGTGCTGAAGAGGATCAACGACTTGGTATACAGGATCCAGCGTAGCTCCAGGAGTAAAATGAAAGTGGTACACCTTAACAGACTATGCAAATTTAGTGGTGAAGTGACTGATTGGAACTGATCGGGACGATCATTTCTAAGGGGGAGGCAATGTAACGTAATGTAAATAGATGAAATAGGATTTAGAATAGAATTGTAGAATTTAGTAAATAAAAAAAGTTTCTAGAAGGTTCTGATAAGGGGAAAGCGGCCGCGATAACGAAACAAACGGCAGATAAGCGTTCCAGAAATTTCGGCATTCGATAAGCCTTATCTGCCGAAAGTTCTGGAAGACGCGGCCCGAAACTATAAAAAGGCGGTCAGTTTTCCCTCGAGTCAGTCAGTTAGAATCAGTGCAATTAGTAAGTTAGTAGAAGTGAGTTAATTGTAAATTGTGGTGATTCAAGTTGAGTTCAGTAATAAAGTGGGAATAAATCCATCACGTGTATCAATTCGAACCGATAACGCACGTAACAATAATAATAACAGGTAGCTCTTTCAAATGAAATCTCACATGATATATTAACTAAAACTTGATTTTTCGGGAACCAACTGAACCCCCCATTTTATTATAAAATATTTTATTTTTCCAATCGTTGGCTGGCGATATTTGCGTGAGTCATCGAGAACTAACGCTCTGCAAAATTTCAAATTTCTACATTGCATGGTTTTGGAGAAAAATATCTCTATGACAGACACGACAGTGAGATTACCAATTTATTCCTTTTATAGTATGGAACCCTAAAAAGGACAAACCCAGCTTGTAATTTATCATCCTGTCCTAAAACCTCATTTTTCCTAATCAAGATTTTTTTGTGATTATGTCAGGGCTGCTAAAGAAAGTTGCCAAAAACTGGAATTAAGAAAAATAAATTGACAACGAAACGGGGAAAGTAAATGAAAAAGTAGCTGTAAGTAACTGTAATGTTTATTAATTTTTATTTGTAAGTTTGAATACTTAAAAATAAAGTGTTATTTTAAGGCTATTATATAAAATAGATTTTGTTTTCTTAGGTATCATGTATACATATAGGTTGATTTTTTGAAAATGAACCACCCCAAATATCTAGAAAACAAAAACGTTAAGTGCAAAATGCCGAAACTGGTCAATTTTGCTTGTAAGACACTTGAGTAGTGTAGTTTTGGACCTGCAGGTGCACCCCTTGGCCGGGGCTACAGCCCCCTCAAAATTTTTAAATGGAACGAAGAATTAAAAAGTTTATTTTTTGAAAGGTCCATTTAACCGCTTTTTGGCAATGTAGTAGTTCTTCATTTCTACGAGTAATTGTCAAGAAAACGATAAAATTTGCAAGGTAAAAAGGTGAATCATTTTCTGTCGCTATCAAGTATTTTCTGAAATAAAAACTCTTTCTTATGCATTGACATTGACAATTATTCAGTTCTAAAGTAAATCTGCACACGTTCGAGTGAAAATGGTGCACTTAGTTACTGAAAGAGTTGAAATTATTTTTATTTATGGGTCCCAAAACAAATGTGATACAGCCAGACGAGGGTTTCTAATGATAGGCATCCAGATAAGCATTTGAGCCACAAATACGTTATAGAGCTTTTACAACATTTCACAGACACTAGATCGGTAGTAAATAAGGAAGGACATGGTAACAGAGGGGTAAATGAAATGACTCAAACTGGGCCACATTACTGCCAATCCCATGGACTCTTTGCACCAGACTGCTAAAGCTATTGGGCTTTCAAATTTATCAATTCGTAAAGTGATAAAAATTTATAAAAGCCATCCTTATAAAATGAAAATTGTCCAAGAGCTTGGTGAAGATGATTACGACAGATGAATAGAATTTTGTCGAACGAACCCAAACGTTGTAAAAAATATCTGCTTCAGTGATGAATGCAGCTTTAATTTACATGGATGGCTCTGCTAATAACACAATGTGCGTTACTGGAGCGATGAAAACCCCCATTTTGTCAGAGAAGGTAATACTCAAGCTCCCCAAAACATGAACGTTTCGGCAGGGATTGTTGGGGATGCTGTCAGGGCCAATATTCATAAATAAAACACATTTACTTAAATGTCAACATCATAAATATTTTAATAACAGTGGAAATAGAGAATCAGCAAGATTCGGAAAGGAATCAAATGTTGAACGAAAATGAGTTCTTCTTTCAAGAAGGTGGAGCTCCACCACATTATGCCTTAACGTTCGTAATTAGTTTAACGAATCATTGGAATGGCAGATACAGTACAATTGGGATATCAACACAATCACCAGACTTAACAAGTTTAGATTTTTCTTTCTGGGGCCATTTGAAGTCAGTGATATACAAAGCACAATTGGCTAATTTGGAAGACTTGCGACAACAAATTGTTGATGAATGCAGGCGAATTACGCGAGAAACATTTCAAAAAGTGGGACAAGACTTTGAAAACCGAATCTACCACTGCCTGGAACAAAACGGTGCTCATTTGGAGTATCTCTTGTAAAAGTCAACTGTTTTATGTGATAACATTTGTATTTTTGAAAACACTAAAGTTTTTTCATCATTCATGGTGTATTTCTTTACTTATTAATTGACATTCAACTGATTACTTGAAGTTAAACTCTAAACAGTGGTTCAAATATTAGTTTTGTTAAAATATCTATCTCTTTGATAGTTGACCTTCCCAAGCGTTAATTTTACTAACAATAGGCGCCTAATAACAATGTTTTGCAGGAAAAACATAAAGGTGGGCTGTGCTGCAAAATAAGCGGTTTTCTCAACTAATCGTAGAAATAAAAACTAAATCGGTTTTCTCAAAAACTAATGGTAGAAATAAAAAACTACTACATAGCCAAAAAGAGGTTAAGTGAATCTTTCAAACAATAAAGTTTTTAACCCTCTGTCCCATTTAAAAATTTTGAGGGGGCCCCGGCCAAGTGGGTGTACCTGCAGGTCTCAACCCACACTAATTAAGTGTCCCCCTTACAACCAAAATTGACCGGTTTCGGCATTTTGCGCATAACGTTTTTGTTTTCTAGATATTAAGGCTGGATCATTTTTAAAAATCACCCTGTATAAAGTCCCTGCAGCCAAACTAAAATAATTATACCGCTAAGATCTATCTCGTGTTCGAATGAAAAAGTCCTTTTTTTCAGTACACTGTTGCCAAAACATATTACGTTTTTCGGAAATCTATTTTTTTTTATTTTGTTTCTCGGGATTGAGATAGTGGACTATTTATAAAACTGTGTGTGTAAAATGTGTTGTAAGTAAAATATGAATAATTTCTCCTTTTTTTCTTCTATTGGTTTATTCGGAATGTCTATAAAAATGTTATGTTTCCGTATAAAACCAACTTTGAACCAACATGTTTTTGCAAAGCTTTACTAATTTCTTTTCATTTTGAGAAAGGGCATCATAATATGTAGATAAAGAGGTATCGAAATATGTCGCAAGTGTCAAATAAAATTAGGAATAGAAATCATTGACATGATCTCAATACTAACATTTAAAATGTCCAAAATTTTAAATAAATAACCAAAACACAAAATGAACTAAATAGACATTCTTCATAAAACTTCAAAAATACCTGTAACGAATTAAACTTACTTGTAGATTTCTTAGACAAATTGTCGAAGAACTTCCCCAACATTCAGTGTCTGGATTAATATTTTTAAAAACAGATGAGATCTGATATCTTCCAAAGCTTCACAAAACTGAAAAAAGCACGAGGACTTCACTGTTATCAGTTATCACTCGACGCGCGTCTGCCGTTAGTCGTCGGGACGAAGAAGAGGCGTCGCGATAGTGACTGCACGCTGGACGCCCGATTACTCCAAACCCGGACCCGGCGTCTATATCAAGTCAAGGAACCGACGCCCCATCTACGCAAGCGTATTCACTGAAATTCCTCTGTTTATGACAAATGATTATAGTTTTAAACACATTAAAAATGTTTTCTTAGAAGTTTAAAAAGAAGGCATCATCAGAGATTGAACATTAAGAAAGAGAATTTGCAATCGGAGTGGTTTGAATTTACAAAAAAAGTTCTTTAACAAAGTGTAACAAATCTTGGAGCTGAAGAATAACGTTCTCAGGAAAAAGTTGAATATATCACTCGTGATTTTATAAAAATTTTCAGTTTATCTAACATTTGGATTCTTAAACTTTTTTTTTTAATTTAGAGTCGATATCTGACCTGTGGTTTAGAAATTTCGTATTAAAAGTTGAATTTTAATTTTATAAATTTTGAAACTTGCAAAAATGAACTTTTTCTTAAAACATGTTAAGCTTGAAATTTTTTAACTAAAAAATTGAACATTTTTATGTCAGATTTTAAATGTCAAGTCAATATTTCGAAAGTAAAAGAATAAAAAGTTTTAGAAAAGTTTAAGTCAACTTTTTTTGAAATTTAAATTTAAATCGATTGGATTTTTTCTTGAAACTTCGATTTTAATTTCAAAAGTGTATATTTTTTAGAATCTTTAAGGGTTGCTTGACGAAATCTCGGATTTCAAATTTAAAACTGGCATAAACTATGATTTTTTTGTTGAAACCTTTAGTTTCTTCCCAAAGTTCTGAGCTCAAACTTTCAATTTTTAATTTTTCCAACTAAATTTTCGGTTTAAACTTGATACGTAAACTGATTTCTGGAAACTTTTAAATTCCATTTTTCACAATTCTATTTTTCGAAATGTCGACCTTACACCCAAAGTTCGAATTCTTTTCTCGGCCTTTTGAAATGTAACGAAATTTTATTTTATAATTAAATTCATATAATAAATGATTTATTGTTGGGTTGTTTTCACAAACTTGGGTATTTCTATTTTAAACATAAAAATTTGTAAATATGCTTTTATTTTTAATTTCAAATCTTTTTTGTAAATTTTGACATTTTTCTAAAACTGTTTGGCTTAAATTTAAAAATTATATTCACTTTTCTATAAAATTTCAACTTTTAAAACGTCACCTGTCACGCCAACGTGACAAGTACCCCTTTCATGTGGGAGAGTACAGCCCTTGGTGTCGGTTACCAGTTCTAATAAGAAAGAGTTGTCACCTGCAATGGGTTTTAATAGATAACGTTTTCGTTTGTGAGTTAAAAAGTGACCATTGTTAAAATCTTTACCTAATGGTTATCAAAGAGTCTCCATCGTTCACTCCGTCTCTTAATTTTTGTCATTTCGTCAACCTACTGATCAGATTTAAAACTTTATGTGTATGTATCTTCCGTAACGTCATCAAAATTTAGTCAGTTGCTTAAGACAAAAAAAGCATTGTTCACTGCAAAATACTGTTTATAAAAACTTTAAAAATATAAAACCGTTAACAAAATTATGTGAATGATAAAATATATCACCCGAAAAGCACAAATAAGAACAATTATTAAAAGATTTTAAAAATATTCTAATAATGATAATTACAATACAATAAATTTTCAATAAAAAGTGGAAATTTCGAGTTCTAGATTTAATCATTTTAATTAAATTTGAACGTTCAAAAAAAATAACTAAATAAAAATTGAAAAAAAGGGAGATTTCAAAAACAACGTTCTGAAACGTTCCGGAATGACTCATACGGAGGTGTGCGTCCGAGACTCCTCTAAAAGTTGATTATCCTGAAACGGATAAGCTGCATAAATAGATGCATATTTGTTAAACAAATACACCAAACAGATACAACAAATTTTCCGGTGTTAAATAATAGTGCTCACGCTCAACGGTGTTTGTTATAGGGCCAATAATGCGTAACAATATATTATACGAATTCATTATTTTATTTTACAAATTAGTGTCATCGTTCTAAAAGACTCTCGAAAGTAGGTTGCCATCCATTACCCTAAATGTACTTTAATCGATAAATAATACTCTCTTACGAAAAAAGAAACCAGCTTATTTTATCAAAGAACAAAATCGCGTTAATAAATCTTATCCTTTTAATCTTTCATCTTGATAATCTAAATTGATAAAATCCGTCCGGACTTTTCACAACAACAGCAATTCGGAACATCTGACAAACTTTCTCAATAACTAAACTTTTATACTTTGTTGTGCTAATCAGAGAGGAAACGCTTGCAGCCAGACACGGAATCGGAATCGAATTTAGGTGGAAAGGTTAGGAATATAGAAGTATATTCGGGAAATTTCAAAAAAGTTTTATTTAGAGTCGACTGCAGTACGACATACAACATTATAAATTACAAGGTCCGGTCATCCGAAAGAAAAAGAAAACTCTTGTCCGAGAGTTTAGTGATATCTGAGGTTAGACAAGTATTGATTTAATAACACTTCCTATTTCCATTACATCTTTTGTAGTTTTGAAATCTCTTGGAACATGCCCTTATACAACTTTAATAGTAGTTAGAAGATAGTTTCGTACTTTTTTAATAAAAGACTAAACTTCAGTCATTTTTTTTAAGATCTTAACCTTCGCAATATGAAGGTAAAGGTCCCAAATTAATATAAAAGTATTAAAATCTTGTAATCTTGTAGGTTTTATCACAGAACTTTCCCTTACATATTACCCAATATATTAGACTGTGAAAAAGTTGTGGCGTATGCTTCCTTTTTTTGTACTCTAATTATCGAGAAATGCCAAAACTCGTCTTCCGCCATAAAACTAGTTATATCTTAGGTAATATTGTCCCAAATCAATTATAAAATTATAATATACTCTTTGGATATGGATCTAATTAATGATACCATTTGGTAAATTTTAAAATTGCTGTGAACTCTAATATTCATTATTGAAAACATTTTTCATTTCCGACCCTTTGTGTGTCTGTTGCTCTAGAACAACCTTTGTTGTGTTTTTTAATCATTCTTGGTATGTGGTCATTAGAGACCGGACCAAGACTGGACAAAGAATCAGAAGTCCTATTCACAATTAAAAAGAGAAAACTGGAGTTTCTGGGACACATCTCGCGTAACCCCAAATATAAAATCCTGCAACTCATCATGCAAGGAAAAATTGTAGGGCGAAGAAACTTTGGTCACCACCAAATTTCATGGTTGCGAAACCTTCGTTTGGCCTCTCATCCGCTGAGTTGTTTCGTATCTACAAGGTTCGAATAGCCATGATGATCAGCAACCTCCAAGGGAGACGCTGAATCCAAGGAGAAGAAGAGACCGAATTATATGCAACATAAAAAGCTTGAAATATGCAAGCAAATTGCTTAAAATATGCACCAAAGATGCCAAAATGTGCAACTATAAATAAAAATGCTGTTTAGAAAAAAATGAAGGGATCTCGAGAAGATTTTTGAATGAAAATACCAAGAACTAGAAGAAGACCGAACTTTGGATAAACACCTATTTTAAGAGAAAAGATCGAAATGCCAAGAAAAAAGATAAATTTCCAGAAAAAGCTCTAAATTGCCAGAAATTTTAGGAATTTAGTCAAAATTTCTAGACATTGGGATTCTAAAATATCCAAATTTTTAGAAAAATGACCCTAAAATAATGGATTTCGAAAACAAGGCGGCTTTTCGAGATAAACACTTGAAATTTCAACGGTCGGGGGGTCGTCGCTCGAAATTTCCCAAAAGAAATCAATTTGAAGAAAATGTCGAATTTTGGAATCAAATCAAAAGTAACAACGAATGAAGCGAATTGAAAATCCCGAAAAAGACGTATTTCGAGCAAGAGAAAATACAAGAGAAAACGAGAAAAATTTCCCACGGAAAGTTAAATTTTGAAAACAAAATATCAAATTTTGAGAATAGAATGAAAAAGACGAATTTCGAACAAAAAAAACCGAAAATTTGGAAAACGACAAACTTCGAAAATTTATAGGATCCTAAAAGTAGAAATTTCGAAAAGACGATTTTGAGTAAAATGTTGAAATTTCAAGAAAAAGACCAATTTCAAGGAAAAAATCTAAATTTACAAAAGAAATTTTGAAAAAAAAATAATAAAAATTTCAAATTAAAGATCGAAATTTAAAAATAAAAGACTAACTTTGAAGAAAAAAGTCGTCATTTCCCGAAATATTAAATACCGAATTTTAAAATAAATCTGAACATTTCGAAAAAAACGCAAATTTTAAGCAAATAGTCAAAATATCTTAAAGTTCTGATTCTAGTAGGTAGAAAATTTCAAAAAGAATCTAATGTTAAGAAAAATAACGGATTTCGAGAAAAACCTTGAAATTGAGAAAGAAAATTTTGGGACAAAGTCCAATTTTAAGAAAAAAGTCAGGTTTTGTGAATAAAAGCGAAATTTAACAAAATACGAATTTTGAAATGAAAAAAATCAAGATTAGGAGAAAAAGACGAAGTCCGAGAAAAATTAAAGTTTTGGATAGAAAATCAAAGTTCAATTATGAAAATAAACGAATTTTGAAAAAATCTTAATGTTGAGAAAAAGATTAATTTCGAAGAATACAATTAAAATTTCTAAAAACAAAAATGAATTATGAAAAAAAATCAGTAAAATTATTACGAAAAAAGATCGAAATTTCAAGGAAAAATCGAAATATGGTAGAAATTCAAAATATCTCAGTCTTGAATGTTATTAAATATTAAATAAAAAATGTGCCAACTTTGAGAAAAAGTCAAAATTTTCCGATTAAATATTTATTTTTTCTTGACTGCTGAAATCAGAGGGAGACAAGTGCTTCACCATGATGTCAGAAAGTATCTCTTATTGAGATAAATGTCAACATTTTGAGAAAAAAGTTGCAATTTCCAGAAAATCGGATTAAAAAAATACTTGAAAACTTTGAAATATAGAAAACAAAATTTCTGGAATTCTTGTCCTTTTAGAAAATTTCAAAATTTTCAAACAAATGTTTTTCAAAGTTTCTCCTTTTTTATAAAAAATTCGTCCAAATTTTTGAGGAGAGGCAAATTTTGATAAACAGTTCGAAATCTGCAGAAATTCGGATTTTAAAAAAGTGAAAATTTACAAAAAAGGTCGAATTTTGAAATATGGAAATTTTGAAGAAAAGAAACCAAAAATGTTCAGATAAAAATTCAAAATTTTAAAACGATTAGATTTTAATAAAAAAGATGACAAATTTTAATAACATATTTAAATTTTAAAATAAAAAGACAAATTTTGCGAAAGAAAGAATTTTGAGAAAAAGGTCAATATTACGATTGAATTCCAAAATTTCAAGGAAACGACGAATTTTAAAGAAAAAATGGAAATTTGTGGGAAAGCCTACTTAGTTGACTATAAATCTTAGATCGACTACTTTAACCAAGGAAAATAAATGCCCCACCCAGCGCCTATGTTAACATTAATGTATTATTTATTATATTATTAACGTAAAACATATTAAAAGTTGAGAATAGTTGCCGATAAAAATGACGAATTTCAAACGAAAAAATCGAAAATTTGGAAAAAGACAAACTTCGAAAATTTATAGGATCATAAAAGTGGAAATTTCGAAAAGACGATTTTGAGTAAAATGTTTAAATTTCACGAAAAAGACCAATTTCAAGGAAACACTCAAAATTTCCAAAAACAAATTTTGAAAAAAATAAAAATTGCAAATAAAAAATCGAAATTTCAAAAAATATTCTATTTTTAAAGAAAAAAGCTGTCATTTCCAAAAATATTAAATGCAGGTAAATTTCAAAAAGGATCTAATGTTAAAAAAAATAACGGAATTTCGAGAAAAACTTTGAAATTGAGAAAGAAAATTTTGGGACAAAGTCCAATTTTAAGAAAAAAGTTAGGTTTTATGAAAAAAAGCGAAATAAAAAAAAGACGAATTTTGAAAGGAAAAAATCAAAATTTCGAGAAAAAGACGAATTCCGAGGAAAATTAAAATTTTGGATAGAAAATCAAATGTACAAGATAGACGTTTATGGAAATAAAAGAATTTTGAAAAAATCTTAAATGTTGAAAAAAAGATGAATTTCGAGGAATACAATTAAAATTTCTAAAAACAAAAATGAATTACGAAAAAAAGATCGATATTTCAAGGAATCATCGAAATATGGCAGAAATTCAAAATATCTCAGTCTTCAATTTTGTTAAATGTTGAATAAAAAATGTACCAACTTTGAGAAAAATTGAAAATTTTCCGATTAAATATTTATTTTTTCTTCACTGCTTAGGTCAGGGGGAGACAAGTGCTTTACCATGACGCCAGAAATTTTCTATTATTGAGATAAATGTCAACATTTTGATAACAAGATACAATTTTCAGAAAATTGAATTCAAAAAAATCTCGAAAACTTTGAAATATAGAAAAAAAAATTTCTAGAATTTTTATCTTTTTAGAAAATTTCAAAATTTCCAAACAAAGTTTCTCCTTTTTTATTAAAAGTTCGTCCAAATTTTGAGGAAAAGCAAATTTTGATAAACACTACGAAATCTGCAGAAATTCTGATTTTAAAAAAGTAAAAATTCACAAAAAAAGGTAGAATTTTGAAAACAAAAACCAAAAAAAAAGTTGAGATAAATTTTAAAAAGATTAGATTTTGATAAAAAAGATGTCAAATTTTAATAGCATATTTAAATTTCAAAATAAAAAAGACAAATTTTGCGAAAGGAGAAAAATTTTGAGAAAAAAAAAAGTCAATATTTGGATTAAATACCAAACTTTGAAGGAAACGACTAATTTGAAGAAAAAATGGTAATTTTGGGAAAAGCCTATTTAGTTGACTATAAATCTTAGATCGACTACTTTAACCAAGGAGAATAAATACCCCACCCAGCGCCTATGTTAACATTAATGTATTATTTATTATATTATTAACTTTTTGTTTTGTAGAAAGGAACCACAGCATTTGGAAGCATTCTGCAGGTAAGGTACCTATCCAACTCAAATGATATTCTTTATTACAATTTGGACCTAATTTCGATAAACGAATTTTGAGGAAAAAAAAGACCAAATTTTTAGAAAGACGAGTCATAATTTATCTAGAAAAATATTTCCTACTGAAATTTAGACCTAATCTGGAGAATAAATAAACGAATTTCCGAAAACAGAAAATGTCAAAAGTTAAGCTGAGATTTGAAATTTATAGAAAAAGCCAAATTTTGAGAAAAATGTAGAAACCTCGAAAAAAAATAGATTTATAAAAGAGTAGAAAGTTTCCATAGGAATTCAAGGTTTAAGAAAAAAATCGAATTTTGAGAATAAATTGAAATTTCGCGAACGAGAAGTATATTTAAAAACTTCAAATTTTTAGATAAGGTTGAATTTTGTGAAAAATAGTTAAATTTCAAAAAGACAAATTTTGAAAATAAACCGACGGTTTCGAGAAAATTGTCGAACTTTGAAAAAGTCGAAATTCTATAGAGAAGAAGGAAAAAAATCAAATTTGGATAATCATGTAAGAAAAAGATTCACGGGAAAAGTCAAGATTTTAATAGAAATGAAAAAATGTCGAAAACAAATCGAATTTACAAAAGTAGAGAAGCTCGAAATATCGATTAAAAAAAAATCGAAATTTCCCAGAGAAAGTAAAATGTTGAGAAAAAAACGTTGACTGATTTGAAATAACAAATTTAAAAAATTCAAAATTTTCAGGGAAAGTCCAATTTTAAAAAAAAATTAAAATAATTTTGAAACAAAAGATGAAGTTGTTGAAAAAACCGAAAAACGTGTAAAACGTCAAAAAAATGTCAAAATTTGCCAGATAAAGTCAAATGTTTGGACGAAAAGTCAAAGTGTTATATTAGTTAAAGTTTCGAAAATAAATCAACAAAAAAATCAAAATTTCAAGACAAAATCCAAAAGTGGAAAAGAAGCGAATTTTGAGAAACAAGTGGAATTTTCCAAAAAATAAATAATTGAGAAAAATGGCCAAATTTAAGAAAAACAAACACAAATTTAGTAAGGAAATTTTGTGGGCAAAAAGCCACAGTTTAAAACAAGGTTGAGAAAAGTAAAATTTTAAGAATAAGTGCAAATTTCGAAAGAAGGGAGAATTTTGAGAAAAAAACGAACTGTTTAAAAAATATTTTTTCTCAACATTTCCAAATTATTAATTTTTTCTTATCAATTTTTTTTTATTAAATTAACCACTACATTTCGAGTAAAGGATGAATTATTAAAAAACAAAAGATCCACAACGTTAATTTAAAAAAAATTACAAAAATTCTTCTTCGAGAAGAGAAAAAAGGCGGCATATAGAAATTAATATAGATTTACTAAAGGAAATCAAATTTTGACCAAAAACTGTAAATAAGAAAGTCGACATTTCGACAAAAAGGCAAATTTTGAAACAAAATTTGAGTTTTGAGATAAAATATTGAGATAAAAAAGTGTTTCTCTCTAAATATGTGCTTTCCCTTGACTGCATGAGATAAAGGGTGCAATGGTTCTTCCCTAGCTCATTATGACTAAATCCATGATTATCACTCATTTTTTATAAGCCCAAGAACAATCATCACTCCTGATATTTAATAGTGCGAGATCGTTAAAGCGCTAGAAACTATACAATCAATATAAACCATGAATATAAGACACCACAATTAAATCTATTTAGTAATTATCATGGAAATAGAAGCTGCACAAATTACACAGTGACTTTTGCATTCTCAAAATCAATACGAACCGACAAGAACCGGAAATCTGCATGAAAAGACTAACTGTAAGATCTAGGATAAATAATAATTTATTTAAAATTCAGATAAATTCCAACCACACGATGTTAAAAACGCTCTCGACGACAATGGTTGAAAACCTACAATATCTCAGACTAGGCCTACATGTGATAAACGAAGGGGGAGATTTTGAGTGGTTTACTAAGGATGTTTTGTTTCCATCCGGTATCACGGAAGGTTAGAAGGATGAGGAATGTGCTGGCACTTCAAATCGGCTTTAGCTGGCGGAAAAGTGCTCTAGCGAAAAGAATGGGGCCACTTCATTTATCGATCTCGCGACTGTTCTATTATCTTGGAGGTGCTCTCAGCGCGGATAATAACGGTTATTGTGGATCTCACCAGTACTCGCATTTCGATGAGGGAATGTAATTGAATGGAAGTCATAGATAGTTAATTGAACAATATATTTTGGTGCGAAATGTTTTCCAGGTGTTGGGTTTTCACCGCGTTGGTTAACAAACATTGTAATTTGACAGACAGTCTAAGTTACAAACTTATTTACTTTTATTTCTCATGACAAAAGTTTACTGATTGCATACTAATCCTGAAAAATTATGAATACGAGAATGTTTGTCTGCCTGTTTGTCCGTTTTCCGCGGATCGTTCACTGAAGCGATTTTGACGAAAATTGCTATAGACGTATCTTGCAAGGCGACATCGTTAATGAGCGACGTTCTAGGCCGGCGAACTATTCCAGATATTCCCAACAAACTAATATTATATCCAGAAAAACTACATAACCTTTCTTCATTTTCTATGTAAATAAATGATGTGACAGCAACAGCAGCATCACCTAACGATAGGACACAAACTTACCAGACTTTGCACGTGTAGGACTCTTTTGATATGCTGGTCTGATAGCGACATCGAATGCGCAACTTTGCTGCCCAACATATAACTGTAGATTCGCTAAACAATTAATTTGCAAATGATGGTATGAATAAAGAATTCCATCTCGATCCTTATTTCTAATCCCGGGATTTCGAGATTATATTTAGTCAGTCCCGGAATCCTGGGATTATTTCGGTATTGAAGGTTACAAATTAAAAAAAATCAGCACAACAAATCAAAACAATCAACGTAATGAAAATTTAGAGAAAAAAACAACGTATTTTACGGTAGAAACGCATTAGAATCCTTGTCTCCTGGGAGCTTTCCTAGAGAGCAACCGCTTCGCTAGGTGGCAGTGTTTCAACTGTTGGCAGTTCAGCTACCTATGATTCACTAAACACACCTGGAGGGCTGCTGTATTCTATTTGCATACGTAAAAACGTAGATATAATTAATCAGACTTAAGAAGTAGACTAACCAGGCTTAAAATCACTTAATCGTTATGTTAAAGTTACTCTTTTTCAAGAATCAATAAGAGCTCTTTAAACTTAGGGGGCATCCCTAAATTACAACACACGAATTTCATGACTTCTTGAGACCCACCCCGTCCTTGCAACAAGTGGTCATATTTGTATGATCCTTTTCACTCCGACGTCACATATTTTGCAATTATTTTTTTGTTTTAGAAATTACCTCATCTCCCTGAGTTTAGTTTTCGTATGTTATATATTTAAATTTGCTATTTTATCCTATTTGTTTAATATTTCACCAACCTTTACTTCACAAAAAATTCTTCCTAAATTCAGGATTTTCATTTTCTTCTCGAAATTTTGCCTATAAAATACAAATGAGCCCCAAATTTTAACTCAAAATTTTAATTTTCGGATCCCATCTCAAAATATTTTTAATATATTTCTTGAACTTTTGAATTTTATCTGAACAAGCCTAAATTTTCGAAATAATCAACACTTGGCAAAGTCAAAATTTTCAAAAAAAATAAAATTTTGAAAATACTTTGTCGAACATTTTTCCAAATAAGTCAAAATTTATAGAAAAGTATCGACCTTTTCTTTGAAATTTAAACATTTCGATTTTATCCTCCATATTTCGTTTTAAAATCGAAATTTCGGAAAAATTAAAATTCCTGTTTTAGGTTTGAGTAAAAAAAGAAATAAAATTGGTAAAAAAAAACCTGAAACTTTTTTAAAAGGTGTCAAATTGTTTTGAAATTTTTTCATTTTCTTCTCAGATCTTCCACTCCAATCTCTAAAATTAAAACACACAATTTCCCTAATTCCAGATTTTGATTAAAATGCAAATTTGCAAAATAGTGCAAGAATCAGAATGGAAATTGTTTTTAGAAATATCGAAACTCTTTTTCAATTTTCAGTTTTGAAAGTAAAGCTGCATTTAAAAAAATCGTTAACTTGGAATTTCCAAATTTTCAAAAAAGCAAAATTTTTTGAAGGACTAAATATTGAAAAAAAACCAAAATTATAAGAAAATTTGAAACCTTTTAAAAATGCTCAAAATTTTGAAAAGTTAAAATTTTTTAATAATTAAAATTCTTCAAAAAAAAACGAAAATTTGAAAAATGCGAAATTAAAAGTCAAAATTATCAAAAACACAAGCACAATCTGAAAAGGAGTAGACATTTTGAAAAAACCGAGATTTACGAAAAAAAGATTGAAAAATTGCAGATAAGGCGTTAGAATTTTAAAAGAAAACGTCAAAATTTTCGTAGAAAGTTAAAATTTACAGAAAAAAAGCTAAGATTTTAAAAAACGTGGGTATTTGAAAAAAATTTAAACATTGAAGAAATCGACAATTTCAAAAATTCTAAAATTGAAAACAGTGGCAAAATTTTCAAAAAAATTCGTAATTTTCAAAAAACTTGAAATTTTGAATTTAAACTTACAATTTTTATACTACCGTTGACTTAAAAAAAAATAAAACTTTTGAGAAATTGAACCGGAAAGTTTCAGAAAGAGATTTCGATACATGTGAAATTTATTTATAAAATTCTCGAATTTTGTTGTTAAAAAAAAATTTTAAGTACAATTTTTCACGAAAAGAGAAAATGTATTAAGATGATTCAAGTTTTAAAATAACATTTCCAAAAAACGGTCTACACTTCGAATTTCATCTCGAAACGAAAGATATTGTGATTTTGGAGAAAACGAAATTTCTGAAAGAGTCTAAATTTTAGAAAATAAGACCGAATTTTGTAAGAAAGTTGAAATTTAAAAAAGTCAAAAAATCAAAATTAAATTTTCAAAAAAAAAGGTTAAAATTTTAAAAACAATGAGAATTTAAAAAAAAATTTTTCGAAAATAACGTAATTTTGAATAATATAACAATTTTTATGGATAATTAAAACTTCCAAGATTTTTAAAAAGTAGTCGAAATGCTAACAAAAATTTGAACAGTTTGAAAAAATTGACATTTTAAAAATTTGAACATTTAACGAATTTTTTTTTTAAATTTGTAATTTTCAAAAAGGTTAAAGTCTTGGAAATTAATGACATACAGTTCAAAAATAGTCATGATTTTGAAAAAAAATTCGAGATTTTAAACAATTGAAAAATGTTTGGTCAAATTTTCAAAGTAAAACGAATTTTTCTAAAGGCATATTGAAAAAATCCCAAAATTTTTAGAAAATTCAAAAAATGGTTCAAATTTTGAATTTACAATTTTCGAAAAAATCAAAATTTTGGGTAGCTGAAATTTTGAAAAAAGTACAACCTTTTTTAGAAAATCGAAAATTTTGGAACATTTTTGAAATTTCCAAATAAAGTCAAAATGTTCAAATCAAATTGTAAACATTTTCAAAAATTTCTTAGAATGAAATTTTTAAAAAATTAAATTATCGAAAATTTCAAAAAATTCGATAATAAAAAAACTTCCCGATTCAAAAAAAAATTAAAATTTTCCAAAAAATGGACTTTTGAAGAAACTCCAAATTTTCAAGGAAATGTATTGTGAAAAATCTCAAAATTTTGAAAAATAATAGCTGAAAAGTAACAGTCAATATTTTTAGGAATAATAATAATAATTTTTTGTAATTTCAAATATATAGAAATGTTCAAATAATTTTAAATTGAAAAAAAAAGCAAAATTTTGAAAAAAGCTTAAATACTTCAAAAAGTACAAATTTTGGAAAAAGTCCAACTTACAAAAAACTTGATATTTTCGAGTAAAATAAGAATTTTCAAACATCGAAAATTTTGAAAATATCACAATCTTAAAAAAAATTCAATATTTTTAAAAAAGCCTAAATTTTCGAAAAAATCAACACTTGGCGAAGTCAAAATTTTCAAAAAAAGGTAAAATTTTGAAAATACTTTGTCGAACATTTTTCCAAATAAGTAAAAATTTTTAGAAAAGTATCGACCTTTTTTTCGAAATTTCAACTTTTTGTGAATATTGATTCCCTGATATATTTACTTTTTAAATTTTTAGAAAAGTATTGAAATTATGTAATAAACAAATTTTTTAGCAAGAGTTGGTATTCACAAAAATTTTAAATTTCGAGAAAAAGATGAAAGCAGAAAAATGAATAAATTTTCAAAAAAATCTCAAAAAATGTTGAAATTATTAGAAAATTTCAAATTTTTTAAAAATTGAATTTTTCAAAAAATATCGAAATCGAAATGTTCAAAAAGTCTACATTTTTAAGAAAGACTAAATTTTCGAAAATATTCGAAACGTTTAAAAAGGTGAAATTCTTCAAAAAAAAGTCGGAATTTTGAGACGTCACGAATTTTATAACTCGTCTCGCCCTTGTCACACGATGTCATACTTTATTGACCCCCTTACTTCCTCTTAATCTGAGAAATAACATAGCGTCCAGTGTCTCATCATCAAATTTTTTAGTTTAAAATACAAGATTTTTATGTAAAACAAGCATACCAATCCCAAAGCAGTGCTGCTTGTTTGGAATAAAACATCTTCTATTTTACTTTAAAATTGTAAAGTTTTGTTGAAAACATTGACATTAAGCGTTTCGATAGGTGCAGTCTATTTTACAACTTTTTTAAAATGATGTCAATCTCGAAAATCCCGGGATCGAAAACACTTGTTCGATTCGAATTCGGGATTAAAAAGCGGTCGGGATCCCGAAAATCAGAATCCAGGGGTCAAATCGTCTAGGTATGAACGAATTTGGATAAAAATCATTCGTCAGTCTGCATGAACTCTTTAAAACTGTGCGTAAAGTTGGTTTTATCTCGTTTGTCCAAGCTAATTTTATATAAATACTGATCTATCTGCGAAGACTGTGAGCTTACGATTGCTAGCAAACACCATCTCGTTTTTACAACATCAAACCAAAACATATATATATATATATATATATATATGAAAATTAAAATACAGAACTTGTCCCCTGAAACCAAGAAAGATTAAAAAACACAACAAAGGTTGCTCTAACGCGTTTCGACATCCAAGCTGTCATCTTCAGAGAGAAACTAACATCTAATCTTAAAATTAACCCTTATATACTAAGAATATTTACTTCGTGCATGATCAGCCGCACCCGAACGCGCATGCGCATCCAATCATATACGTCGTAGTGTCACAATTCCTTATCTATCGACCTTAACTATTTTTAACAGAGACGAATGGCCTAAAGGCCCAGCGCAACCATTTCTAAGGTTGTTTCCAGCCTTATGGATGGCTAAGCTTTCACATGCATTTAACATATAATTCTTATGAACTACTCCTAACAATTTAATATTATCATCTATCCTATAATCTAATTCAAAGGCATGTCGAGCCACACTTGACTTCTCAGTTCTTCCATACCTCAAATGAGCCAAATGTTCCTTCAGTCGGATTTTGAGAGATCGTCTAGTTTGCCCGACATACTTTTGAGGACAAGCCCTACATGAAATTTGGTAAATACCTTTGTTGTGTTTTTTAATCTTTCTTGGATTCAGGGGACAAGTTCTGTATTTCAATTTTTGAAGATAACCAACGACCAGTCCGTTCCATCAAACTTACACAACATATATATACATATAGTCAGTTTCCCATTCTACCTTTCGGTGTAGGTATTGTTGTTCCTCTCCTTTAATTTATTTCTTCAAGTTATTTCTTGATTCGACTGTACCCATTTTGCCCATTATTTTCTGTTGGTTAACCTATTCTTTGCAGCTTGCCAAATTAGTCCTTTTCTTTGCTCCAATATTTGAATCCCATGTCGCCCGTGGCCTTCTCCGTTTCCTTTTATTTTGAATTTTTGCCTTCCAGACTTGTGTCAACTTAAAACGTAAATGACAAAAAATTTCAGTTTTCATGCCTGAAAACTGATATTTTTTGACACCCGCATGTAAAATAAGCTTGTTAAAAATCTCTTTCAAGTTAATATTAAATCAGGCAAGATTTTTATAAGTATTTAAATTATACATCCATCTAATGATCGTTTTCCAAAGTCAAGGAGTCGAATTATGGTTTTTTATGACTTATTAATTAATATCATTTTGATCGTAAATTCTCCCCTTTTCATTTCGTTACACGACAATCTGCAAAGGACATAAAAGGGATATGAGGCTTTATTCGACACCCTGACGCAGCACTAAACGTTTTAATTTAACAACTTTTATAACTTCTGATGAATGTATATTTACTTCCCCTTCTGAGAAACTTTATGGTTATCTTCTGCAGTTCGCTGTCCTAAATTTTATTAAAAGGGAAATTATTCAAGATTTTTTTCAAATCCTTTTGAATATTGCAGCGTGCAAGCAGAGCTTTATTACATAAAAGAACCTTATACAAGATACGTGGTATAGAATAAAATATTAATAAACTGTTTATAAATAATCTGAACAAAAAAGCTTTTCACTTTTTGTACGTGACAACAACCCACTCCTACATTTATTTCATGTAGGGGTCCTAACTTTAACTTTTCAAGAAAATCAGTTGTAAGAATAAGCATCGAAAATATTAAAACCACGAAAAAATTCATTAAGACATTAAAGGAAATTCATCTGGAACTCTAAAGTCACTATCAGACTCATCTGGAGCTTTGAACCACTAAAAGAAACTCAGTTAAACATTAATATCTTGAGTTGGAAGAACTCTAACTAAATGTTCTTGATCGAAGTTTCAAGACAAACATTCTGTCAGGAGCTGGAGTAGTGAATCGCCAAGAAACCCACCTATAGAAGAAAGTTATGTAACAAACCATCCAAAGGAACTTCTCTGGGGCTATTAACTGGCCAAAAATAAAAAGAATAAACACCAAAAGTCGTAAGTTTTTAAGGAACAACCTCATTTGGAGCACTAGACTGTGAAAAGCAGGAGCTGGAGAAAAATAGAATCATCTCGGACAGGCAATACAGTTTTAGACAAGAACGCTCCACTGGCGATCTGCTGGCACATGTACTCATATCTGTAACTCAATTATGAAAAAATATGGTGAGGCTAGGATTGTGGCATTAAATATCTCAAGGGCCTTCGACAGAGTCTGGCACCGATCTCTTCTCGCTAAATTAACATCTTATGGCCTTCCTCCTGGTCTCTGTTATCCTGACCGATCTCCTCAGGTCGTCGTCGATGGCATCGGATGCCTCTTGACTTGAAGAGATAAAGTCGTCGTCGATGGCATTTCATCCGAGACATTTGCGATTAATGCGGGGGTGCCTCAGGGGTCTGTCCTGTCTCATACTCTGTTTCTGTTTCACATAAAAGATCTCTTAGCTTCAACTTGCAATCCTATATACAGCTACGCAGATGATAGTAGCCTAGTGTCATCTTTTTTCTCCGACAAACCATTATCTGTCGCTGCTTCAGATCGGTTAAGGCAGGGGTCGGCGAACCGCGGCTCGCGAGCCGCATGCGGCTCTCTTAAAAGAAAATTGCGGCTCTTTAAATTCCCCTAAAAAAATAAATAAATAAAAGCTAAAGCGGACAGACACCCAGACACTCATTAAATAAGTGACTTACAGAAGTCGAAATTTCCAAAAATACTTTTCTAGGAATTTTTACGTTTTACTTAAATTTTGACAAAAAGTTATGATTTCAAGAAATATTTTTCCGAAATTTTTTATTGATTTGTGTTAACATTTTGAAAAAACACATGAATTTTGAAATTTCCAGTAAAAAACCAACTTGAGGAGTCGAAATTTCTAAAAAATATTTTTCTCATGATTTTTACTTTTTTATTTGTAAATTTTCTAAAATCTTGAGATTTCGTGAATTTCGACGAATTACTTTTTGTGAGAAAAAAAATTTAAATTTACAGAAACGGCAAATATCAAAGTTTGAAATAAAAGCTAAAATTTCTAGAAAAAGCCGAATTTTGAGAAAAAGAGTTTTCGAAAAAATTGAGAAAAAGGCACTTCGAAAAAATTGAGAAAAAGAAACAGATTTCAAAAAAATTGAGAAAAAGGAATTTATCAAAATTTCTTAATGAAAGGTAAAATTTTAGAAAAAAAAAAAAACGTAGAATTTCGACAATGGATTGAAACCCAGGACAAATTAAAAACCTAAAATTTTTAGACAATTTTGAATTTTTTGAAATATAGTAAAATTTCAAAAAGAGATTGTAAAAGTTAACTGGAAGCTTAGAAAAAATTGTCGATCTCTAAAAAAGTCGAAGTTGTTCAGTAAAGAGAAAAAAGTTTAATTTTAGGAAGAATTTAATGGAAAAAGTTTAGAACAACTCGAAATTTCAATAAAAAATTGCAATCTTCCAGAGAAAGCTAAATTTCGAAAATAAATTTGCAATTTCGAGAACAATACTAATCTAAGAAAAACTTCAAATTTTCAGATAAATTTGAATTTTGAGAAAATTGGTAAAATAATTTAGAAAGAAAATTCCAAGAAAATTTCGAGAAGTATTGAAATTTAAAAAAAATCCAAATTTCCCAGAAAAAGCCAAATTTTGAGAAAAAGGAAGAGATTTTGAGAAAATTGGGAAAAATGAGGAGATTGAAAAAAATGAATTTATCGAAATTCTCAAAAAGGGCAAAATTTTAGACAAAAAACGTCGAATTTCGACAATAAAGTGAAACCCAAAACAAATTTAAAAACCTGAAATTTGTAAAGAAGTTGGAATTTTTGGAAAAATTGCAAAATTTCGAAAAGAGAAATTGTAAGTATAAACTGAAAGCTTAGAAAAAAAATTGTTGAAATTTAAGAAAGTCAAAGTTTTCCAGAGAAGAAGAAAAAAGTCAAATTTTAGCAAAAATGTCAAGGAAAAAGTCAATATTTTAAGAAAAGCTCGAAACATCGACAAAAAATTGACAATTTTCCAGAGAAAGTTAAATTTTGAGAATAATTTTGAAATTTCGAGAACAAGACGATTTAAAAAATCCAAACTTTCAGTTAAATTCGAATTTTGAGGACATTTGTAATATAATTTCGAAAGAAAATTCCAAGAAAATTTCGAGAAAAGTTTTTGACTTTAAAAAAAGGTCCGAATTTCCCAGAAAATTCCAAATTTTGAGAAAAAGGAAGAGATTTCGAAAAAAATTGGGAAATATGATTTTAATTAAAATGAATTTGTCCAAAGTTCTCAAATAAGGGCAAAATTTCAGAAAAAAACGAATTTCGACAATAAATTGAAACCCAAAACAAATTTAAAAAACTTGAAATTTTCAGATAGAAAAGAAATTGTAAAAATAAACTGTAAGCTTAAAAAAGTGTCGGACTTAAAAAATATCGAAGTTTTTTAGAGAAGTAGAAAAAAGTCAAATTTTAGGAAAAATTTCAAGGAAGAGTCAACATTTTAAGAAAAGTTCCAAATTTCGATAAAAATTTGCAATTTTCCAAATGAAATTATATTTTGAGAATAAATTTGAAAATTCGAAATCAAGACGAATTAAAAAAAACTCCAAATTTTCAGATAAACCAAATTTTGAAAAAATGGGTAAAATAATTTCTAAAGGAAAGGGAATGTTGATAAAACTTCCAATTTCGAAAAGTGTTAAGCTTTAAAAAAAGGTCAACATTTCCCAGAGAAAGTCAAATTTTAAGCAAAAAAATCAAAGTTTGAGATTTGAAAATAAATGAATTTCGTTTGAAATAAAATTTGATATTTTCGAAAAAATCCGAATTTTGAAGAAAAGAGATTTCGGAAAATATGAATTTGTCAAAAATTCCCAAGAAAGAAAGCAAAATTTTAGAAAAAAACGTCGAATTCTGACAATAGGATTGAATCCCAGAACAAATTTAAAAACCTAAAATTGTTAGACAAATTTTAAATTTTGTGAAACATTGTAAAATCTCGAAAAAGGAAATTGTATAAGGCTTAGGGCGAACTTTAAAAAGTTGAAGTTTTTCAGAGAAGAAGAAAATAAATAATTTGCAATTTTCCAGAGAAAGTTGAATTTTGAGAATAAATTTGAAATGTCGAGAACTAACGAATGAAAAAAAGCTTTAAAAATTTTCAGAAAAATTTAAATTTTGAGAAAATTGGTAAAATAATTTCTAAGTAAAAAGGAATGTGGATAAAACGTCCAGTTTTGAGAAAAGTGTTGAACTTTAAAAAAAGGTCAAAATTTCCCAGAAAAAGTCAAGTTTTAAGAACAAAATCAAATTTTTAGATAAAGTCAAACATTCTGAAAATAGGTGAATTTCGTCAATAAAATAGCTTGCAGGAACGTAATAAAATGTCGAATTTTCAATTAAAAATTGGAATTTCGAGAAACATCTAATTTTGCGAAACAGGTCGAAATTTCCAGAAAATAAATAAAAGTTTAAATATTCAGTAAAAGTCAATATTTGGGGGGAAATGACTGAAATTTGGAAAAGGAAGCGTAATTTAAAAGAATAGAAATTTCGAGGAAAAAGTCGCAATTTAGAACAAAGTCAAAAAAATATAATTTTGGAAAAATGTCAAATTTAAGAATAGATCTAAATTTCGAAAAAAGAAAATTTGAGAAAAAGATCGAGATCTTCAAAAACTATTTTATTTAACATCTCCAAATTATTACTTCAAATTTTAATTTTTTTATCCCGAAATCGACAAAAAATGAATTTTTGATAAATAAGTCGAATCTTTCAGTAAGTCGAATTAAAAAAAGTAAACGTTTTCACAGATTGTCGAGTTTTGAGAAGAGAGGAAGATTTAGGGAAAAAACTCTAAATACATAGTTAAAAAAAAAAGACGAATATTACTTTTAGAAGAGTTAAAAAAGTCGAATTTGCCGGAAAAAGGCAAATTTTGAAATAAAGCCCTAAATTTTGAAAAATAAAAGGTCTTTCAACTGAATATGTTTTCGTTTGACTACATGAGTCAGAGGGGTCTGTTCGTGTCCCATATTTTGTCTGATTTGATTTTAAAATAAAATGTAAAATCAAAAATAAAAATTTGTGGCTTTTTGAAATTCACGAAACCAATTATTTCATTGCGGATGGCTCTTTTGGCTTAAAAGTTTGCCGACCCCTGGGCTAAGGGAACAGCAGATGCAGGCGATTAATCGGGATCTTGAAATCATTCTGGAATGAGGTAAGAAATATTTGGTCGACTTCACCGATTCAAAAAATCAGGCCGCGATTTTCTCTAAGAATACATCAAGGTATACTGTAACAAACATACTAATGGACGGTAATATATTGTAACGCAATGTAAATAGATGGAATAGAATTAGAATAGAATTGTAGAATTTAGTACATAAGAAAGGTTTCTAGAATGATCTGATAAGGGGAAAGCGACCGCGATAACGAAGCAAACGGCAGATAAGTGTTCCCGAAATTTCGGCAAACGATAAGCCTTATCTGCCGGATTGTTCTAGAACCTGGATGCCAAAACTATATAAAGCGGTCAGCTGTCCCTCGAGGAGTTAGTTAGAGTCAGTGTAATTAGTGAGTTAGTAGAAGTCAATAACAAGTGAGTTAATTGTTCAATTGTGGTGATCCAAGTTTAGTTTAGTAATAAAGTGGGTATTGTTCAATTCACCTGTTAATCAATTCGAACCTATAAAGCCCGTAACAATATCAATCCTAGGAGTGAATGCGAGCACTAACTCCTCTTGGTACTGTCATGTTCGCGCCATTGCCAAATCTGCCCCTCAGAAGCTAGGCTTTCTTTTTTGAGCTATAAAGTACTTCACATCTTATCAGCTACTCGCACTATACAAAGCTCAAGATAGACCAATACTATTTGGAATTCAGCCCCAAAGCACACTTTAGCTCTTTTAGATTCAATTCAAAGAAGAGCGATTCGCCTAATTGATAACGAGAGTTTGACCGATTCTCTCGAAGCACTAGAGCATAGGCGTATGGTTGGTGACTTGTCTCTTTTCTACAAGTACTATCATGGAAGATGTTGGCAGGAACTAATGGGATTGATCCCCCCAAGAGCAAGATTCTTGAGGCATACAAGACAGTCGGAGACAGCAAATTCCTGTGCGGTCCACCTTGCCACAGTGAGAACTTCTGTCTACGGAGACTCTTTTTTCTATAGAACTTCTAAGCTATGGAACTCGTTACCGAAAGGAATTTTTCCCAAAAATTGCAACCTATCCTTGTTTAAGAGGGCGGTTCATCGCCGTCTATCCTTGTTTTCGCATCCTATTCGCAGTGCTTGAAGGCACAATGGGGTTACCCTTTGTTGGTGGATTAAACTTTAAAAAAAAACCAGAGCAGATGGAGCAAATTTCCCATGAGTCGATCCATAAGGGGTCGATCTGCTCGAGGGGGATTTTGCTTTTTTGAAAAAAAATAAATGAAAGATTTTTCTCCAATTCAATTAAACCTAGCAAAACCAAAATAAATCTTTTTCTTTTTGCTTTGTCACGAACTCTTTTTTTGGTGGAACGGACTGGTCCTTTGTTGTCTTCAAAAATTGAAATACAAATCTTGTTCCCTGAAACCAAATATCTCTCTGAAGATGATAGCTTGGCTATCGAAACGCGTTAGAGCAACCTTTGTTGTGTTTTTTAATCTTTCTTGGTTTCAGGAAACGGACTCTTTACAAAATAACATCACTAATTGCAATGACAAATATTCCAGTTACATGTTATCTATGCAATCTATCTATGTTATCTATGCCTTGTAACCCGAAGAAGTAGTGTAGATAGCACCCCTACTCTAGTATCATTCTTTTTTCTAGTGATCTTTTGTTCTTTCTTTCAAATTTTGGACTTTTTTCTCGGAATTTCGAAAATGAACCAGAAATGTCGTCCATTTTCCCGAAAGTTAGTATTAAGGCTTGATTTTTTAAAAGTTCTAGTCTTTCTCCATTATTTCTTCAAAATTCCTAGATTACTTGTTTACTTCATACTTAATATAACGATTTTTTTTAAAACGTCTACCATTAAGTAACTGACAAATTGAATGTTTCTAGAAATTTAAAAAAATTCAAATTTCTAAATTTACAAAATGAATTTAAGATTAAACCCGAAACTTTTATTTTAAATGTAAACTGTTAGTAGAAAAAGTATAATTTTTAAGTTTAAACTGAAAATTTTTAGAAGCAAGACAAAATTAAAGAAAAAAATCTTAATTTACAATGAGATATTCTCAAGTTTTGCGGCTTAAAATTGCATCACAATTTTGAGACAACAGTCCAAGAAAAATTTAAAGTAACTTCAAAAATTGAATTTTAAAACCAAATTTTGGGGAAAGCTAATTATTTCGAATCCTAAGTTCGAAATTTCGAGAAACATGTCGAAATTTTAAGGTTGAACTTTTGAAAAATCAAGTCAAATTTGTTAAGAAGGTAAATTCAGACGTTAAGAGAAAAAATTTAACATTTTAGTCTTGAACTCAAAATATTGAGAAGAAACTCAAGATTTGGGTAAAAATAGTGGCAGCTCGTAACCAAAACTAATAGGGGTGCTGCGACAATGTTTAGCCCTTTTATGTTCTATCCAAAATTTCGATTTCGGCAAAATTTTAACTTCCTAAAATTTCGATTGAAAATTTCGACACTTTCAACATGTTACTTTTTAAAAACTTGACACTGAAAATTTTTGATAATGTCACTTTTTTTGGAAAGGTTGGATTTTTTTTCCTAATTTCGATTGTATTGCAAAATTTAGGACTTTTATCTTGTAATCTCGACTTGATTTTATTTTTGAGTATTGATCTTTCCGAAAAATCTGTGTTTTTTTTTATTAGTTTCCTTAAGCAACCTTTGTTGTGTTTTTTTTTATGTTTCTTAATTTCAGGGGACAAGATTTGTTTTTCAATTTTTTAAGATAACTAAGGACCAGTCCGTTCCACAAAAAAGAAATTCCGTATTTTCGTAAATAATTAGACTTTTCGGTGTTCGGTTTTTTTTATAATTTTTTTTTGAAAATTAAGTACAATTTTTACAAAATTTTCAGCCTTGAAAATGTTTAATTTTTCTGAAAATGTAGTTTTTTAAAACTGAATTTTTTAAATTTTCCACTTTTTTCAAAATTTCATCTTTTTTGATAATTCCTTTTTTTTGGAAAATTATAATTTTTTTATTAAAAACTTCGATTCTTAATAATTTTGACTGTTTTTTTTAAGTGCCAACCATTTTTCAAAATTTCTTTGCAGTTTCAATTTTTTGAAATCGGGACATTTTATAAAATGTCGACTTCGCTACTTTTTAATTTTAAAAACTCTTTCAAAATTTCGATTTTTTTGAAAATCTTGTCGTTTTATGAACAGTTTAACATTTCCTCAAAAATGTTTTTTTTTGACCCAAAATTTTAACTTTTTAAAAAAATGTTCAACTTTGGTTTGGTTTGGTTTGTAACTACCAAAAATTTAAACTTTTTTCTAAATTTTAACTTCTCAATATTTTGACTTTTGAAAACCTCGATCTATCTGATAACTTTTGATTTGTTTTAAATATTCCGGCTTCGAAAATTTTGGTTTTTATTAAAATTTTGAATGAAAATTTCCCAATCATTCAAAATTTAAACTTTTTTACAATTTCCAATTGTTTTGAAAACTTGATAACAATAATTCTCAAATCTTTTGAATGTGTCTACTTTTTCAAAGTTGTTATATTTTTTTAATTTCGACCGTTTTTAAAAAATGTCTTCTTTTTTAAAATTTTAACTTCTTTTGGAAATTTGAACATTTTTGCCTTATCCTCCAATTTTTAGTTTTTTTGAATATTTCGCCTATTTCTCAAAATTTAAAAAAATCAAAATGTTAACAAATTTCGTCTTTATTTTTAAAATTTTAAACTTTTCTTTCTTTTAAAGTTTTCGCCTTTTTTTTAGTTCCCATTTCGTTGAAAATTTCGTCTTTTTTCAAATGTTCAAGTGCAGATGATGTCGGTACTTCTTTTGTTAATCAATTAAGATTAGTGCGCGTGAAATACGTATCGCGTAATTATTTGTTTGATTCCCGATGTGGAAAAGGGGTAAAACCTTCTATGGACTTATACATTTAACGTTTAAATTTAGGCGCGAAATCAGATTATCCTAATTGAGAAAAACTCCGATAGATGGTAGGACAAACAAATGAATGTGATGACGCATTAAACAAGTATCCCAATGAAAAACAATCAAATCAAGTGAAAACTTATTTTATTTCCATGAGATTCCCGTAAAAATCGTAAGTAAAACAAGCAAAAATACAAATTCAAGCGAATTATCGATCGAAATGGCCACCAGTCTACCCACTTCCGCCTGACAACAGGAACAGGAAACCTGTCTGCAACATGGACCCTTTCCTGTTGAACTTCTTGTTTGAATTTTGTAAACAAAACCACTTTTCGTGATATTTTAACAACGCTGATAATGAGTATTTGTGTGTTTCAACATTGTACGCTTTTAGATTATGATAAAATTCCCCGCTCTAGAGCAGGGTACAGCTGACAAAGGTTATAACCAAGTTCTTGCTGGGAAAATTATTTTAAGTGATCAGTATGCATTAAATGAGTCTCAAATAATACCGGTAAGTGATTGTTGGAAGAGTAGCGAGGTTTCTGATTGTTGTCACTTTCTTAGATTGACGGCCAGTTGGTAGTTTCTCCCCTTTCAACTGGTGAACTTGGGAAGCAGATGCTCAAAGCTGCTGCTGATGGGGACGTTGAAGAAATTAAACAATTACTGAGCAAAGGCGCACCTTTCACGGCGGATTGGGTAGGTGTTTACAGTCTCAAGAACCCTCGAGTGTAAGACAAGGGTGCAGTTCTGTTTTTAATAGTTTTTTGACCTAGTCGGCATTCAGATTTTGGCTGACACGAAGGGATACTATGTAGTGTTTTTGTTTTAAAGGAAATATTTTGTATGACAGTATGGTTCCCAGTATTATTATTTGTTTATTTTTACCATCTATTCTAATACACTAATATTCACTTATAACCAAAACGCTTATTAAGAATTTTTTGCCTATAACAAACCAATTTGTAAAGTACAGATTAAGTACTTTATGCGTATATTAATTAGCATTTATTGTTTATTATAAACTTTTCTTATCACGAAGCAATTTCTTTAGTTTGTTGAGAATCGTTCTAAATAGCCATCACTGCACAATAAACAGATGCGGTTCTGATTGATTGATTCAGGATTGCAGATCATAGTTATAAAAGGGGAAAAAAAAAAGAAATTTTTAAAGTAGATTTTAGAAACTTACTTTGCTACATAACAATGCTTCAGTTCTCTTTTTCCTGTTCTCAGAGTGCTTCATCTTATTTGTCAATTTTAAACCCAAGAGAAACAAAAACATAAATATCAAAAATTCTCTTCTGCTTCAGCTAGGTACAAGTCCTTTACATTTGGCCGCCCAAGGAAACCATCTAGATGTCTGTGAACTTTTACTACGTTCTGGAATCTCAAAAGATTCCAGAACCAAAGTTGACAGAACGCCTCTGCATGTGGCAGCTTATGAGGGTCACTTGAGAATCGTCGAACTTCTGTTGAGAAGTGGAGCAGATCCTAACTGTATTGACTTGGTATGTATTCTATCTATTTTTTTTTAATTGCATAAGCAGCTATTATTTTCAGCTAAAAATGACTCCTTTGCATTGGGCAGCACAAAATGGTCATGCTGAAGTTGTATTGGCGCTTTTAAAGAATGGTTCGTCTCCTCATTCGATGAATAAATTCGATTTGACTCCCGTTGATATAGCAAATCAAATAAATAGACCAGATATTGCTGAAATTATACAAATAGGGTCACTAGATCCCACGATAGCTACAGAGAATTTGGCCATTGAGCTGGCTGCTGCTGAAAATTGTGATGAGCCTACGTTTATGGAAGAAAGAAATAATGAGAGCATTAATACTGATATGACAGTTCAGATAGGTTTGTCCTAAGTTCTATTTTTACCAATATTTTTTATTGCCTCTTCAAAATTAAAAGACTTTTAAATTATTAAAGGATCAAAAGCTCCAATAAACTCAATATGTGAAGAAAATAATGTAACTTTGTTACAGAAAATGCTGAAGGTAATTCTATAAGTGATGAAAGACTGAGGAATAAAACTACAATGATAGATCCAGATAAACTATTAAATCAGCCCAATAGTAATGGTTTGTATTTAGAAATTTAAATGCATTAAACAACATACTTAAAAAATAATTTCAGGAAATAATACTAATAATACCAACAACGATCAAGAAGTAGAAGTGCCCGCAAATGCTTTTAGCGAGTCTCTAAAAATTTTAGAACAACATGGCATTACAATGTTACCAGCCGATGACTCTAGCATTCTAAATTCTGTCATGGAAAGTGGGCATTCTGTTGTTTTAACAGGTTCGTAACAGGTTAATAGTACAAACTAAGGTTGAGATTTTGGAAGAATCTCTTAAATTAAAGAAAACTTCAAATATTTCGTTTTTTTTACCAAAATTTAAGTATAAGCTAAATTTTTTGATATTTTCAGGATTTTATAGCCCTTCTTTGAAATCTAGAGTTTTTTATGAAAGTTTAGTTTCAAATGCAAAATTTTAGCAATGAAATAGAAATTGTGAAAAAAAATTTCCTCTAGCGAATGTCAACAAGGTTTCCGTTCATGCACTAATGTTGTCCATATTCATCATTAGACAAATAGCTGAGAAATCTATAGAAAAATGACAAGATTGAAGATGGAAATTGCAAAAAATAACTTGAAAGTATATTAAAATAGTTTCGAAATATTCATCAAATTTGAAGTGTTGACATTTTCAACTTCCTAACTTTTTTCAAAATTTTCATAAAAAATTTGGAATTTATAAAAATTGTTTCATAGAAATTTCGAGCAAACATTTCTACATATCTTGACTAAATTCAAAAATACTAGAACCCAGAAAATGTCAAAATTTTTTATTGAATTATAAAAAAACTCAAAAATCCGAAAAATTAAAAACTGCAGTATTTTTAGTTTGAAGTGGAAATTAAAAAAATCGACATTATTAACAAATTTTCGAAATTTCAATCAATATTTGAGATTGAAGTCAAAATTTGGAAAGCATGTCGAAGAGCCCAGAAAGTTATTTTTTAACTTTTTTGTTTTGAAATAACGATTTTTCATGGAATTTCGATTTTTCCCTCATATTTCGACTCTTTGAATTCAAAATTTCGGCACAAAACTCGAAATTTATAAACAAGTTTTCTCAAAATACTTGAGCTTGATTTTCGTTCTTAAATTCGAAAATCTCAACACGCAGAAAGTGCCAACAAAAAACTTCTTGAAATTTCAAGCAAAAAAGTGTCAACATAATTCAATTTGATAATGTCAGAGTCCAGAATATGTCAAAATTTATAATTCAGAGGTTTAATTCAAGAAAGCGATTTATAAAAAAAATTGAATTCAAGATTAAATTCGAAATTTGAAAAAAAAAGCAACGTCTGAAAGCCCAGAAAATCTTATAAATTTCACAATTCATTTTGTGCTCGTTACTTTGACTTCAAACATAAATTTCCAACATTTTCTGAACTTTTGATTTTTATGTCGAGAGTAATTTCAAACTCATTTCAAAGTTTATAAAAAAAAGTTAGGATTTGCATTAGGTTAAGAATAATTTTCTAGTCAAAATTTAGACTGCAAAATCAAAATTTTATAAATGATTTAAATTTCAACCATTCGAGTTCTTTAATTTCAGATGTGGGTAAAGAGGTTCTCAATTCTGTGAAAGTCTCTGAACCGATTCAGACGCCAACGTTTACGATAAACCAAGTGCTGAAACCGGTGGATAAGAGAAAGTTTATTACAGTTACTCCGGACGAGTTTTTAGCATTGACAAATTCCGCAAATAAAAACATTTTAAGGCAAGTAAACGGAAAACTTGTGCCCAAATCACTCAAGAGAATCGTTATGAAAAAGAACAGAGTGGTACCATTTTCTTCACATCCAACTGTAAGTATGACGAGATCCAAACATTTGTATCAGTTGTGTTATCCCGTTGAACAACTCAGTATTATCCCGTTGAACAACTCAGTGTTATCCCGTTGAATAATTCAAACTTACTCCATCAGAGCAACTAACTAATTATCTTGTCGCATTACAGGAAGCAAACAAAAAGGAAATTTCTATTCCCACTGATATGGAGACTGTGATGACTCAGCTTATTGAAGCAAGAAAAACCATTGAGGAATACAAACTGAAATTAATGAAAAAAGATCAAGAATTAGAAACCTACAAGCAACAAATTAGACTCCTTATGGAATCACGATAGCGAATACTTTCAAAACTGTAACTGATTAATACTGCCAAGGCTGTCTCTCATTGATATCATGTTACTTCAAAAGTATATTTGTATGAATTTTAATGTTATGGAATCATGTATTTGTTTAACAAATGTTGAATTGTATTTAAGTATTATGTTATTTTTTTATCTTCATGGAATCAATTTTGTATTGTATAGCTATTTATTTTTTTAATACATAGGTGTATTATTTGTATATAAAGAACAAAAGACGAGAATTAAAAATCTGATTTCATTATCTTTTTCTGAAACATTTTGCTCATACCTTTTCTTTTTAAATTCAATTCACTCGCAAAGGGTAATCCCATCCTCCCATTTAACCATTTCAAATAGGATGCAGATATAAAGAAACCACTCTTTTAAATGGGGATAGATTACATTTTTTGGGATTATTCCATGAGGATGTTGCTTGCCTTATCCCTTGATATTTTCTTTGAAAAACCAGCGGCTTAAGTGAGACATTGGAATCAACCAGTCACTGCCTCCCAATGGTACCGCCTTGGATGACTGAAAGCCACAATCTACTCCCTGCAGAGAAAAATTCAAATTTTAAAAAAACTCATTGAAATGTTTCAGTTGAAAATTTATGTGAAAAAGTAGACTTTTTAGCAAATTTTTGAATTATGTGTACAAGTAGACTTTTTAGCAAATTTTTGAATTATGTGTACGATATTAGAAGTTTTGAGAAAAAACTTGAAGAATAAACATTTTAATTTTTTTTTGTTGAAATTTGGACTTACTAAAATATTTGTATTCATGGATTTGCACTTTTTTTTTTGTCAGAATTCTGGACATCTTTATTAAAATTTTCAATGGAAACTTGATTCAACGTTCCTGCCAACAGTTTTGACTGTCAAAATTTTAATCTCATTGCAAACTAGCCTATACCATTTTATGAAATTTATTGGTTAAAATTTGTAATTTCTCTAGAAATGGAACTTTGGTCCACAAAGTTCCAGTACTTTCTCGTAATGTCGAACTTTATTCTCAACATTTACTATTTAAACTTATGTAAAGTTTTTCCTAAAAATCTGATTTTAAATTCAAAATTTAGTTGCATATGTTTATTAATTTTACTTCACATTTCTGCGACCCAGTTTGAGAATACTTAAATTTTTAGTAATGAAAGTCTCATGTCGAATTAAGGAAAATCGAAAACTGCGGGGAAAATAAACACTCACTTTCACAAAATCTTTATTCTTAAGTAGGGATCTTACACTACACTTTGAAACAAACTCAAATTATTCAATAATCTCTTAAGTCTAGAAAATACCATGTAAAAACTTTCCAAATATAAAATATACATTTGTACAATTTAATAGTAAAAATACATGCATCTTTTTATAAAATACTCTTCATTAAATTGATTTGGTTTCTTTACCTGCACAACTGTCTTTATTGCACAGTGATGAGAACTACTGAGATCAAATAAACTAGTTTCATGAATGAAAGCTATAAAATGAAAAGGCAGAAGTATATTATTTAAGCATTAAAGAACTGTAGCCACTAAAGACATATTCTGAAAAATGTGACATTCAATAGAAGGAAAATTTAATCTAATAGAACTTCTCTAACATAATGTTCAAAATTATTTCTTGGTTCAAAGCAGTAAATCAATAAATTGTTCTGTAGTTGATTTTATTAACATGTTGACTGTGTGGAGGTTATTTTAGTAAACTCCTCCTGATGCCAAACGTTTATGAATACTACGGAATATCTCGTAGTCGGCTATAAGGTAACTCTAAATCAGATGCAAGATAATTCGTAGTTGGCTTCCTAGATCGAAATTCAATGTACGAATTATCTTGTGTGTTGCAGTCAATGTTAAAAAATAAAAAGAAACAGAGAGCTTAACTCTATTAAAAACATAAAACACACATGAGATGACATATATTTAGAAGGATATAGTAGTGAAATAAGATTGAAAAATGCGATAACATTCCCTTATTCAAAATATTATTTAAATATAAAAGGAAAATATAATATAAGGTGACTTAAACCTAATGACAATTTTATTGTTGTGGTGTAAATATTACACAAGAGAAATACTCTACAGGATAAATAAATCAATATATAAACAGATTAAGTTTTAAAATATTAAAAAAATACCTTAAATTACCTATTAGAAAATACAAGACATCCACATCTCTATTAGATCAAATGATTAAGCAATTACTACAGATTCTACTAATTTAAAACATTAAAATGTCATTTCAATAAAGGAAAGAAGGTGTAAAATTTTGACCCAATAGAGAAGGATGTTAACATTTCCTAATACACTAAATTCTTTGAAATGATGGCTCTATTTGTACAACAAACAGAACATTTCAAGATGAAGTATTGTACTTGTATGCTCTTTTAACGAAAAATATACAATTTACAGTACCGAATCATCTTAAAATGTCAGCATCCATAGAAAACAACATCGGAAGCAGAAAAAATTAGCTTGATTTTAACTTTGCCCAAATTTAGATCAATTCTTAAATATGATTATGTCCAAAATCTTGCACTAACTTCGCTATTAATCTGGCTTACATTCAACAGCAACCATGATAAGTATGAGCTTCAGTAGACACAAAAGAAATTTTAAACGTAAAGGTCCCCAAGGAAAATTGGAGGCCTTATCGCTTGTTGTAAACCTGTAGACTGTTAAGCCTAAATCTTGTTGTTAAACATTTTAACTCTAGAGAGTCTAGAGGATTCTTTCTCTACAGTTAAAGTGTCAAAAACTTAAAAAATTAAAATATCGTATTCAACAAAATAATTTTAAAAAATGGGGAAAAAAAGTTAAAATTTTAGGTTTAAAGTTTTAATTTCGATTTTTTCCTCCTTCCTCGAACAAGCATATTAAAAAAAAAGTCAAATTTCGATTTAAAAGTCAGAATTCTAACAAAATTTCAAGCTTCAAGTTGAAATTTAACTTTCTTCTAAATGCAAAAACTCAAAATTTCAGTAAGCCAGAATTCTAACAAAAAATAAAAAAAAATCTTTCAATAAGCACTATAAAAAAGTGGAAACTGGAAACCTAAAAAAATAATTATTATGTACCTCTATAAAGAAATGAACATTAAATTTACTCTGTTCATTTAAAATGAGTGAAAATTTACACTTGAAAAAACATATAAAAAAATGACTCTTAAAAAATAAAAAATAAACTTCTGTTCACTATCATTAAGAAGTATACACGAAAGAAACTACTTGAACTCATAAATTACAGACTATCGAAAAAAACTTACATGCTTTCATATAAACATGAATTTAATGATATGAATTCAAATAAAGAATTCAGTAAGTGTCTATCAAGAAAGCATTCCTAAATATGCAAAATAAAGTGTTCGCTTTGTTAGGAGACCAATACGATCTACAAAAAAGTTGCCTGCAGCAAATAAGTTAATAGTAAAATTGAAAAATATAATCAACATTGCTGGATATTTGCACATGAAGCACAACTGATTAAGCTAACTAATAGCAGGTCTGTTTAACAAAATATATTCCCTTTTAAAATTAATTAGTATTTGTATATGGTGTATATTCATTCCACAAACGTTTCAAATAACCAATAGATTATTTAAAATATACATGAATAGAATACAATGAAATTTTAAACATTTTTTTACAGTCAAAATATGTTTCTAGACATATTTAAAAATATATGTAAAAATATTTTCCTAATTGATGATCCTTATTTTTATTTATCACATATCAAATGAAAACCCTGCATGAAAACCATTCAAGTCAACAATGTTCAGTCTTTTGCGTTGTTACCCCACTTGAGTCAAAATCCCAGTCATTTAGAAAATATGTTGTAAAAATTCGCTTTTTTAAACAAATTGAGCAAATTTCATCTGAATTATAACATCAAATCAATACACACCTGCTTCCGTTGCTAGTTTCATTCTTATATGGATACCACACGAAAGGCAACATATCCTAGTTTCTACAGACCTACTTTAATTTACCTATAACAAAATTAGTACACTTTGGGCAATAGCGCATATTTGACACGCTGGCAGTACCGGTCCCAAGCTGGACCATATTTAACCTTCATGCGACTCTGCATTCGCTTTGTTCTATGGGCGAGTACCAGTACTATGGCAATGGACACCAATACTGGTGGAACATTAGGAGTGAAGAAGGCGAAAGCTACGTTCATTAGAATGTCACCTAGATAGTTCGGGTGGCGAACTACGCCCCAGAAACCCGACACTAGAAGCTTCTTTCCCTGAGAGGTTGGAATCGTTTCGAAATCTGAAATGAGAACAAAGGTGTAACAGGTATAATGCTCCGTGAGGGGATTGTACTTTAAAAAAAAGCAATGCAGATAATAACAGTTTAATTTCGGGGAAAATATCAAAATTATGAATTCAAGTTTTCCTTTTCCAGATAGTAATCACACAGGTAATAAAAAAAAATCGTTTTCGTTTTCCTTTATTTTTTTTAGATTAGTTCGAAAAAAGTCAAAATCCCAAAGAGAAAATGAAAACTATCAAATTAAGACGAAATCTCGGGATCGAATCTCAAAATTCCGGTTCAAGCTTCAAGCTCGTTGAATATGACGAAATTTTCTGAATATTTGATTTGTTGAATTTAGCGATCGAAATTTAGAAATTCAAGAAGAATCGAAATAGCTGAAAATTCATACAAAATCTTATGCAAAAAAAATGACATTTAAATTAGAATGAAATGCGATTTCAGGAGAATTTGAAAAAGAAATTTCGAGAAAGAATTAAATCAAATTTATAGATGAAGGTGCGTTTTTTTGGAAATACATTCTTACATTCAAAACAAAAAGAAAAAATGAGAACACTATTAGACTCAAAATGTATGGCAAAAGCTTCAGAATTTAAAATTTCTAACTTTTCCTCGAATAAAAAATATTTTAAGAATATCCAAGATTTTTACATTTAAACCGAAGTTTCTGAGATTAAGTCAAAATCTTGAAATCGAACTGACAATTTCGAATTTAAAATCTAAATTTTCAGGATTGAAGTAGGTTTTTGGATTAGTCTTTTCTAGATCAAACTTGAAATCTCTAGAATAAAAAAATTTCGAATTGAAAGTTGACATTTAAATCTTCTCCAAATTATAGTCAAAACTTGAATTTTAAAATGTCAAGTTTTGAGAAAAAATAGATAAGATCAAATGAAATGAAAAATAAAATTACTCATGAAAAACTTACGAGCAGATTGTGGGCTGTAAGGATTCTTCCTAAATGCATACTTCTGGTTGTTACTGCCTCTGAACAAAACATAACCCAAAGTGAAAATGATGCAAGCCAAAACCAATTTCCATGTGTCCAAAGTTTACGTTATGTTCGTACAAATATTTTGTCTGTGAAGTTATCCAAAATACGTAGATGAGGTAACCAAGGCCCTGTCATGTACCCAAATCCTTCGTACATTAGCTCAAAGGTGCTCAACCACCAACTCTCATGCAATAGAGTGTCCAATAAGTAAATAGTTTGCAGCGCTGATCAGTATTATTAAGGTAGGGTGAAGTTTTAATAGTTTTACATCAAAGGTAGCTTTATTTTCAATGGTAGTGGCAATTCCAGTTCCAAAACTTTTGTATAAGATTGCTAGGTTAATGAGAATCTGTAACAAAAAATTACTTAATGATGACTTTGTCACATACAGACATTTTGATTTTTGATAAAACTATCGAAATTTCTAGAAAAATGTTGAAATTTAAAAATCAATTTTAGAAAATTACTTACCACCCCAATAGAGCAAGCTCGCATGACCAAAAATTTCAGATCCACTATGTTAAATAATCTTGGACATACTTCCCTCCCAACGAAGAAACTGTAAATCCTACTTTTGCCGGCAGTGGCGTAATTGAGCGAACTAACAGGTACATAAAAACTTCTTATATAAGCATATGAAGATAAAATCAACCCATATATTATAGAAGCTGTCAACAGTTGTGTTTGGTGCGTTACAATATGATCAGCCAACTTGATACCCCAGATTTGGAGACCAACACTCGCCAGCAATAAGGTAGTCAAAATGAAAAACCCATTAGTAACATAGGTTAACTTTCCTTGCTTCATTGGAAAACCTTCTACTTTTCTACCACCAAATGGAATGGCGCCAAGAAGGCCGATTAAAGTGATGAAGGCGGAGTACAGCAGGAACGACTTCAAATCGAAATAAGAGGAAGGTCGCCAGTATCTGCTAAATGAGGGTCCTTTAAAGAAGGAACACTGAACCTCACTGCAGAACATTTGAAGCAAATACGTCCCTATGGGCAGCGCCGCAACATAAAAAATAGCCCCAAAGGTACCCCCAAACTCGGAAGGCGTCTTCTCATAAACATCCTCCTTGTGATGAACCGCGTCGTCTTCATCGGAAAATTCGCCCAATTTTTTGGCTACGTTATCAAAATGTTTTAGATGTACAACGCGCTCAGGATCCCGGGATGCTCTAGTAACTCTGCGAAGGCCAGATCCGTACGAATATGGCTGAAGGTCCAAATCCTGAAAAATTGAACTTTTAACGTGCTCCGAGACAAAGCTTGAAACTTACTTTTAAGTCGTCAATTAGCAAATCCACTTGCCTGCTGCGTCCTCTTACAGTGGCCTTTGGTTTCTCCTTAATTTCCTTCAGTTCGCTTTCTGAAGCGGAATCATCAACGATTACCCTTGCAGCTGGAACAATTATGAGAATTATAACAGCGCATACACCAGATGAAACAAATTGAACTGATTAAAATAAAATGTTCCTAATATATCGACATCTTTCTACAAATTATGTGCAAAATTTCAAAACTTTTATTAAAATTACCAAGAACTTGACATTCTCAATTTTTTTAAGTTTCTTTAACTCGAATTCGAGAATGAAGTCGAAATTTTGAGATTTTATCTTTTTTTCTACTATTTCATTTTTAATTTGCAATTTTTATATTTTTTTAGATTTCAGCACTGAACCAAAAATTTTGAATTTTTTTACAAATTATGGTTTCATTTTTCCTGAAATTTAGACTTCAAATTATGACTCCTTTTTACTGAAGTTGAGACTTCAAATTTCAGAAAAATAACTATGAATCACATACTTTAAAAACTCTGAATTTGTAGATTAGGCATCGAAACTCTAGAAAAAATATAACAATCGCTACTGAAGACTTAGGAAGCTGCAAAAAATAGAAAATCAAAGAAAGGTCAATTTCATTAATAAAGTCAGTTTCCGAAATTTCGAGGTTTTTTTTTCCCAAATATTTAGTCTTTTGCCAAAGAAATCAAAATATCTGAGCAGAAAAAAACGAAATCTGAACGAATTTTTTTCTAATAACCTACATTATAGATCCATTTAGATAAGATACTATTAAAGCGAGAATGGAATACATTCAAGGCTACATAGTTCAAATATTTACCTAATGTTAACTGGTAACGCAAGATAATAAAATTTGAAAAATACCGTCATTCTGAACAACTTACCCCTTAAAATTTTTTCACTCTGTTGCGTCGGAGACCTCCTAACAGGACTCGACCTAATCGGAGATCTTGGCTTCTTCCTACCTGGACTCTTAGTCCTCGCCGGGCTTTTCGGTTTTGTTTCACTTTTAGGGCGTCCAGGACTACGACGCGCGGGGCTTTTTGCTTGTCCCGGGCTCTTCGTACGACCAGGGCTTTTAGGACGGCCTGGGCTCTTCTGCCTTGAAGGGCTTTTAGTAACCGGGCTCTTTTGTCTTGTGGGACTCTTCCGCGCGGGACTTTTACGTGCCGGACTTTTCTGCCTACTTGGGCTCTTCTGCCTACTCGGACTTTTCTGTCGAGAGGGACTCTTCTGCCGCACGGGGCTTTTCCGGGCTGGGCTTTTGTTCCGAACGGGAACTTTTGAATCTTTCACTTTACCCGCCATGTCTACCTTTAAAAATGAGTATTTGAAATATTCGTAACGTATTCGCTAGTTGTAAACATTGAAGGTCAAAGGAGTTCAGGTTAGGAAAATAACTGCCATGGCGCGCGAAAGCGAGTAAACAAAACTTCTTCCTCGTTTATAATGAGTTATATAACTAGGTAACAATTTGGTATCGTGTACTCACCTTTAAATTGTATAATATGTGTACTTTATTGCATTAAAAGCACTTTCGTTCACGACATAAGCCAACTTGCTGAAGTGACGCTTTCTCTCAGGCGGAGAGACGCTATCAACAACATTACGCCATCAAATTCAAAATTAACCGTTATGATTGGCTGGTGTGCCACTTCGTAATCAATTAAGTTACTTTTTATATTTAATTTGTTGATAAATTTGTTGCTTGTAACGAATTATGTAAAAAATTTTATCTGAGTAAATAAAATGGGAATTAATGCGTTTAAAACAATTAGATAAGAAATATAGGTTGATAATTCAACGAACTTTTACTCTTGGCAGATGAATAATTTTCCGCTTGAATTAGGTACTACCGACAAATAAACATTCATCATAATTTCGAAACAAAAGGAGCAAGGAATTGTAAAAAGGGCGTCGACTAATTACGTGTATTAAACACAATTAAAAATCAATTTTTTAACGCTCCAAAGGAAGCCTACCAAATAGTAATTGTTTTAAATAAATAAATCATCAGTCAACTGTCCCCAAACCATAATAAAATCTTCAAAATGTCAAAATAAAATTGTAGCCCAAGTTAAAAATGTCAGATATAATAGCTAAAAACTGTCTTCGTATTTTTTTAAATGGCAAATTAAAATTAATATGTTAATTGGATCAACAAAATGGTAAAGTGTTAGCTAGTGTAGTAAATCGATTTTTTTAAATCAGTTCTGTGATCCAAAACCGTGTTGCCAGTTGGTCAAAGTGTCTAAGATGTCAACAATTTTGAATTTCCCGACTTTTTTCCAAATTTTTTTTCACACAACTTCTTTTCTTTTTTTACTAAGATTTGACTTTATTAAAATTTTGAACTTTTTGAATATTCCGACCTTTATTAAAAATTTTAACTTTTATTTCACTTTTTTCATATCGACTTATTTTTCAATTTTTGACTTTTTTGAAAATTTCGAAAATTTTAAAAAATGTCGACTTGTTTCAAAATTCCAATTTTTTGAAAATTTCGACTTATAAATTCGACTTATTTCAAAGTTTCGCCTATTTTTCAATATTACGAAAGCGCAGAAAAGACATCAATAAATACAAAAATTAGAAATTTTAAGTTTTTCGATTTTTTCCTCGAAATCCTGTAATCGAGATTTGACTTTTTTCTCAATATTCCGAGAATAAAGTCAAAATCTCCACTTTAACCTCGAAAATTCGACTTTCATCTTTAAATTTCGACTTTAAACTTTAAATTTGTACTTTTTAAAGTTTTGAAAAAGTTGAAAATTTGATTGTTAAAAATTTAAATCGCTAAACGCACCCTACTGTCAACTGTCAATATTGTATGTTAAGGGGTGTGGTGGGGCGCAACTCTGTCATTTGCCTAAGTTATTCGTAGAGTACAGAAATTTCGAGATTAATGTCGAAATTTCAAGAGAAGCCGAAATTTTGGGATGAAAGTCGAAATTCCCACTTTAATTTCGAAATTTCGACATTGTCTCGGTTACACGGTCATGCAATCTGTATTTAGGTTATTCAATGACTAAACTATTCGTTTAATGTTAATCGCTACCGGTTCAAAGGGCCATAAATTGGACAAAATATGTCAATGAAATCCATAATTTGCACAACCTAATTTTCAACTTGTTCAATCTTAAAAATACTCATTGAAATTGCAATAAATTGCTCGTATCTACTAGGCTGTGGCACAAAGATTTTCATAAGTAAAATTGAACTCGGCGTGTTCAAAATTTGAACGTCAAATTAATTAGAAAACCTTAATTAAACCTATAATTTGAAAAAGCCCCTTCAAAAACAACTTAGTTGCCATTTTCTTACTAGAGGGCGCTTGTCGAAGTTTAGATCACCAATAACCCAAATCGATAATTTGTCAAATGTCATCTTGACAGAACATTGTCATTTTTCAATTTTCTATGGGTACTTCTATTTAATACATATTTTTCATAAAAAATCTTCAAAAAAATTTCGTTATTATGGCAACTGTTTCTCAAATTTTAAGGTATGTACCGTAGGCGACCTTTCAGTTCTCTATACTTTCGAAATCCTGCTATAGACATGAGAAATTGCAGTCGTTTATTATTATATAACTTCTAGATTGTCCGGCCGACATTTGGGGTCCACTTTCTTGCCGAAAAATGGTAAATTTTGCGCTTTAACTTTCGTTCGTCCGGTTACGATAAAACCGCAAGTTGCCCAAGAACCTTCTTCGAAGGGCCATGATCAACTAAATATGGAGTTGGGTAGGCCTATGTCGCCTCATCTAACAATTTATGCCGTTCAGTTGACCAGTACATTGTCAATTACGCACCGATTGACTGGTAATTCGTGTTATTTTGAGTGACATTTTAATGTTTATGTGTTTATGCAGGGGCGGCCCTCGCTGGATACGCAGTTCTTTTTGGAGTGGGTTCAGTTGTGTTACCACATGACATTCCTCATTATATAGATTTACTGGCAACTGCACCGGCAATATGTACATATAGTTTAAAGTTTTTGCTTGCTTTTCCGATGTGTTATCATTACTTTAATGGTATTCGACACTTGGCTTGGGACATGGGTAAATTTTTAACCATCAAAGAAGTTTATTCAACTGGTTATATTATGCTCGCTGCTACATTAGTTTCTACAGCTATATTGTGTGTCATGTAAATAAAACTGTATTTTCTCACTGTTAATTTGGTTTCATATTTATTTATAAATTTATTTTAATCTGATTGAGATTTTTTATTCACTTGTTTCCTAAAATAATGACTTTAAACCCTGTCATCTTGACTTCTGTGTATTACTAGAATCACTGTCGCAAAATTGACATTTTTGTAGATTTATTTTGTGTTTATTTTTCAAACAAAAAGACTGTAATTTTTGACTTGATACGATGGTTTTCCTGCCACAAGTTGTGAGGTTTGTAAATTAATAAATGTTTTAATTATTTATAGCCAGTGAATGAAATACATAATACCAATCGTTGACTTATCTTGCCACTTATAGATTTACAAACTGCCAAATAAGATCAGTTGTTTGTTTAAAAAATGGTAATCATTCCTTCCTAAACTTGGTGCGTCCAGTCTCTTTGAAACCTCAAGCTGCCCGACAGAAACCCTCTAAAGAACATGATGAAAAAAATATGGCTATGGGGAGGCCGATGTCTCCCCATCTTACAATTTATGCGCCCCAATTAACTAGTATGCTGTCGATTGTACATAGAATGACAGGTAGCGGTAATTATATTTATTATTGTTTTCCTTATTGTTACTTGGTTTCAGGAGGAGTTCTTGCTGGATATGCTATACTTTTTGGGCTTGGCATAATTATACTGCCACATGATTATGCGTATTATATAAATTCATTAGCTAGAGCACCATCGCTCTTCATATATACATTAAAATTAATGTTGTCTTTCCCATTGTGTTACCATTATTTTAACGGTATTCGTCATTTGACTTGGGATATTGGTAAATGTTTGGCAATTAAGGAGGTATACACCACAGGTTACATCGTAGGTGGGTGCTTCAGCAGCTACTACATTTTTCCTCGTTTTCATCAAGTAATAAATGTATTCTAAATAAATAATAAATCCTCGTTTTAGGACAATATTTTAAACTTTGTTAATTTTTTAAACTCTTATTTAATTTATTATTTTTATTTCAATATGCGCATATGCAAATGTTAATTTGTAACAAAGCTGTTGGGTTTTTATTTAGCCTGATCAGAAAATTTTATCTTAAGAGGAGAATATATTTCCCACTTATTTTAAAATAACCCGAAAAATAAGCTGATTAACAATTCTTGTATTATAATTAATGTAACCGTGACCATTCATTTTTCCCTCAAAACGAGGTTTACAACTAATTTTGGGAATGAACTTTGCATTCCATAGAACGTCTGATTCCCTTTATGCAAATTTTATTTTAAAAATTTAGAGTTTTATCTGAAAATGTCAACTTTGTTTTCAAAATGCCAAGTTGAAATTAGTTTTAATTTTTTTACCACTCATAGGCCAGTTATAAGACGTAGGCACTATATTAGAACTAGCACAAAATGCTCCAAATTACATATCGGGCATATAAAATTTGAACACAAGAGGATCATTAAAAAAATAATATTTAAATAATGAAGGTGTTAAAACAGATGGTAAGAGCTTTAATAAACTATTTCTTCAGGTCAACTCTGATTCTCATCTGGAAATAAAATTAATATTAGGTTCCGATTCTTAGTTCAATTCCATTTCATACTTCAGAAACAACAAAAAAAAACTTCACAAATACAACATACTTTTTATTATGCTACAATATAAAATAATACATTATATATTAAGTTACAGACCAGGAAACACTTAATTATGGAGGAAAGTAAGGTCTTTGTCCAGGTTGAACAGGAGCAGACTGATAAAAACTTGGAGGTGTTGGCACAACAGCAGGAAAAGGCGGTGGATGATTTACATAAGGAGGAAACACAGTTGGAGGAGGTGCCGCAATATGTGGTGGAGGTCCAGGCGGTGGACCTGCTAAGTGTGGGGGCACGGAGAGAGCAGCAGTAAAAGGAGGGGGATAACTGGTTACTGGAGGGGGAGCTGAAGTAAATGTCTGGTATTGATATGGGGGAACTTCCAAAGGAGGAGGCACTTTTGTGTTTACTACTGGCAATGATTCAATAGTTAAAACTTCTTGAGACTTCTCTTGTTCATTTTGAGACTTTTTAGCTGCTTCGACGCCCTGCTCCTGCTTGCAAGGAGGAAGAGGGGGGCTATTTGGTGGATTTGAAACTGACTGTGTTGAATACAAGTCCAAAACCTGAAATGTAAATAAATTGCAAAAAAGTTGAATTAACCCCTATTGACATAGGATTTTTGTGTTTAAAGTTTAAATTAACATGTTCGTTGTGTATGAACCCATAACAGAATGACCCCCGTGGAATGCAATAAATCTGTCCTTTTATACAGTGCAGCTGCAAATGATATATGGGACACATATATGCTTTAATACGCCTAATCTCAAGTACGGAACTTATGTAGCCTGCATCGCACCTAAAGAGGATCTACAAAAAGGGCGCTCCCAGCAAACATGTTAATGAAATTTCAATGAAAACATGAACAAATATACAGTCAAAATAAAATAACAGACCTGATGACATATGTCTTCCAACAAATCCATTGTGACATCTTCAACGAACATATCCCACCATCGTAGATGCTTCGGAGTCCTGCCAACCCAATCGACCACCTCGAATTTGCTTAATTTACCAGCAAGATACATCAAAGCAACAGCAATTATTTCAGGTTCCCATTGCAAAGATAATGTGGTGCATAAACTATCATTTACGAAAGTCCATGCCATTTGAAGCATCTTTTGTAATTTGTTTTTATCTCCTTTTAAACATTTTGCATACTTGAGTAAATACATGTAGGGATGTTCAACTAATAGGTCGAACTTGATGGTTTGAAGCAAAATTCGCTCAAGAGTCATAACCTAAGCAGATAATGTTACTAGAATGCTATTTAAAAAAAGTAAATGTAACATTACCTCCTCACTAGGGTCGTCTCCAAATGTGGCAAACTTATCTTCAGGTAACGAATTCTTTGCTGTTTTGATGATATCCTTACACTTTTTAGGGGTCTCTTCAACTTTACCAGCTAAGAATAAACAGCAACAGGCAGTAACAAATCTTGGAAACTGCCTAAATGAATGAAACATATAAAACCTATGAAAATACACGACTCCTGTAGCAAAAGTGTTACAGCCTAGATCCATTTTGAACCCTGCTGATATGATAAATCGTGCACCTGCAAAATAACTTCTTAAACCTCTCAAAACATATCACTGTTCGAAACCTACCTTCTTTGCGATAGCGCATTTCGGTTTCATAATCGATTCCATCTTGAGCTGAAGGTGTATTGCGAAGCTCTTTCTTATCATAGTACCACCCCGGCATTTTGAATAGACAATGTTTCTGTTACATTTAAATAATAACTTTGAAAGCTTGTTTACTCTCGCACAGAGACATAACGATAACCTAACTTATTTTTGGTTTTTGACATTCTAGAAATTAAATGACAGTTGAGGAAACAGGATAACCAACATTCGTTCGTTTATGTCAAATCGTAAATCACAGATTCTGAAATAAATTTTCAAAAATTTAATCTCGCCGTTGATTGAATACATATATATATATTCAATCAACGATCTCACGAAATACGAATGCGTAAAATGAACAACGATTTAAAAATGGTTTTTTTACAAATTTCGACTTTTTCCCGAAATTTCTACTTTAGTCTCGAAATTTCGACTTTAATCTCGAAATTTTGAAAGAAAAGTCGAAATTGTAGTAATAAATATAGAAATACCCTACTGCCAGCTCTCAAATTGTTGGAAAAACGGTGAGGTGGGACGCAACTGTCATCTGCCTAACTTAACCATAGAGTACAAAAATTTCGACATTAAAGTCGAAATTTCGACAAAAAAGTCGAAATTTTGGGAAAATATTGAATTTTCGAGAAAAAAGTCGACATTTCGACTTTAAACTCGAAATTTCTAAAAAAAATTATTTATTTTAATAAATGTCCTTTTTACGCCTTCGTAAAAAGTAGAAATTTCGAGGGAAAAGTCGAAATTTCAAGATTAAAATTGAAATTTCGAGAAAAAATTCGGAATATCGTATCGTTAATTCGTAACAGGCAATAATGCCTAAAACCTGAAGTGAAGAAGAAAAAGATTTTTTTTAATCGATGTCCTTTCGACGCAAAAGTGTTGATTGTTGTTGTTGCAGATAAATTTTTGCAATAACTTATTACCACAAACTTATGTAAAAAAGTAATAATTTTTTTGTAATTTGTTTGGCTTTTGAAGCCAAGTCCGGCTCTAACCTAGCATTTGGCAACATTGCAAGTTAGGATATAAAGTATTCGATGATTTTAATTTTCAATTTTTTTTCAAGTAGACTGTGGTGATATGATTTGCGCAGTTTGTGTGGTTTTGTACAGTTTTGCACTTAGTTTTGAGTGTTTTGCAATTTACACTCTCTCCGAGTTTCAGTTTCAGGATTTAGTTCCTTGTAAACGAATATATTGAATTTAAAATCAAAAAGCCATTCTGTATACTGTGTATTGTCTCTACAAAAAGCCTGCCTAGAGAAATATCACTCGATATTTCTAATTTGAACTTTTTTGAGAAATTCCTCATTTACAGACTCAATCACGGGCCAGGGGTAAGTAAGTATGCAGCGCGTTCTGTGAAGTTATAGCAAAAAATAGAAATTCTTTCTCAATTTGTAATTTAAAGATAAAAACGTTGATTAAATATACACAATATTCAATAGCTAAAAAATACGGAATGATCTATATTTTTTTATGTTGTACGCTTGGTGATTTGAGAAATATGTCGCAAGAAAGACGTACAATAAGTAAGAAAGTTGCCTAGGAATATTCAAGTTATCCGACAAAGTTCCGGATGCTGGAAATTTTCCTAGAATATTTAACTTTATAGCTTTACTTTCATATTTCTAACAACATGCACAAAAAGGCTTTTAATTCTATGAAAAATTTATAATTGAAACAAAAAATGTAAAGGCGGCTCATTTTTAAAATTCCCGCTCATTTCGCATTTTGCGTTGGCACTACCTTGACGTCATGCGACATCCGTTTCCTCTTGTCAAAGAACACTCTTTTCGTATCGTGTCATGGTGGAGTATTAAGGTGCGTGAAAATTTTACATATTTTTTAAGTATACCAAATAGGTAAAAATTAGTTTTAAGATTTTATTCTTTATGCATCGACTCTATATTCGCCACTTCTTGTTTAAATTTTATGTATTTTTCCTTTTATTTTATATTTATTATGTCGACTGTTGCACATGGTTTGCGATTTTAGTAAAGTCGAATTATAAACACATTTTACGCAAAAATGTAACCTGATTCCGAATTTTAATCTTCGGTATTATCTGTTTGCAATATTTAGTGCTCAATATCTCTGAATATGACTATTTTAGTCGTCAAGTTGTTTGCTTGATTTTTTAGGTTACGGTAAGTATTCAAATATATTTTTCGATGCTTTACAAGAGGATGTGATAGTCATATTCAAAGAGTTGATGTATTTGAATATGGTTATACTCCTTCTAGTTAAACATCGTAATTTCTCTTTGTTTTAGACACGTGAAACAAGATGCCACAAAACGAATATATCGAGCGACACCGCAAACTTTATGGTCGAAGACTCGACTATGAAGAGAGGAAAAGAAAAAGAGAAGCCCGTGAGCCACACAAAAGGGCCCAAGTGGCACGAAGCCTAAGAGGTATCAAAGCCAAAATATTCAACAAAGAGCGCAGAAATGAAAAGATACAGATGAAAAAGAAAATCAAAGCACATGAAGAGAAGAAAATAAAGAAAACGACAGATAAAGTCGCCGAGGGCGCACTTCCAGTTTACTTGCTTGATCGAGATGTGCAATCAAGAGCTAAAGTTCTGTCTAATATGATAAAGCAGAAACGGAAGGAAAAAGCTGGTAAATGGGACGTGCCAATTCCCAAAGTACGAGCGCAAGCAGACGCTGAGGTCTTACGTGTTGTCAAGTCGGGGAAAACTAAAAGGAAAGCTTGGAAGAGGATGGTTACAAAGGTTACATTCGTTGGGGAGGGATTCACCAGGAAACCACCAAAATTTGAGAGGTTTATTCGACCGATGGCACTTCGATTTAAGAAAGCGCATGTTACACATCCAGAATTAAAGGCCACTTTTCATTTGCCCATCATTGGGGTTAAAAAGAATCCTAGCTCGCCAATGTTTACTAGTTTGGGTGTTATAACAAAGGGTACAGTCATTGAAGTTAATATTTCCGAATTGGGTTTGGTTACACAAGCTGGTAAAGTTGTTTGGGGTAAATACGCCCAAGTAACTAATAATCCTGAGAACGATGGATGTATTAATGCTGTGTTATTAGTTTAATTTGGCCTCTTAGATTAGTTGTGACATTTTGTTTATAAAGAAATAAATATTTTAAATACATTTGTTGTTTTAATCAGTTTATTTTGCCTCAACCTGACAATAAGAATTTATGTTGTTGGTGAAAAGGTTAAAACTTGTAGCTCTAAAAGAACCCTTTGTTAGGTTGGAATTTGTAAATTGAATTTTTCTAATTCAAAATTTTAGGAATTCTACTTAAAGTCGAAAAAAATGAAATTTTTGAGTAAAAATTCGGTGTTTGGTTTAGTGCTCTAGAGAAAAAAAATAATATTTTTTTAAATTTTGTGATCTGCAAATTCTAATTTTTTTTCCAGAATTTCCTGAGTTAATTTGAAATTTCTAATTTTCAGAAATTTTGTTTAAAAATTTCATTGAATCTTTATTTTTTAAATGTAATAGGTTTGCTCAAATTTAAATTTAAAATTCAAATATTGAAAAAATAAAACTTATACAAAATTCCATATAATTAGGGTTAACGTTTTCATTAGTCTTGAATTTATAATTAAATTTTTGAAAATGTTTACCAAAGTGTCTATTTTTGCCAAATATTTCGAGTTTTTTCCCCAAATATTCCAATTTTAAAATTATCTTTAAGAACTTTCCAATTTAGTTGGAAAAAGTTGGCCTTATTACTCACAATTTCTGGAACTAAACTCAAAATATCGGATTTTTTCTTTCGGTAGTTCAAAGTCCAAAGTCCGATTTTAAGAAAAAAGTTCTGATTAAGGTAGAAATGTCAAGAAGTCAAAACTTGATATATGTTTTTAAATTCAGGTTTCTTGTTCAAAAATTTGAGTTTGTCTCAAGCTTAAACGTGAAGTGTTATTTTTATAAACCTGAAGTTTGGAATTTTTTAAAGATTTCACTTTTATTACAGATAACCCTCCAGGATGCAAATATTCGTCAAAACTCTCACGGGTAAGACCATCACCCTTGAGGTCGAGCCCTCCGATACCATCGAAAATGTGAAAGCCAAGATCCAGGATAAAGAGGGTATCCCCCCAGACCAGCAGCGTTTGATCTTTGCCGGCAAACAGCTCGAGGATGGTCGTACTCTGTCCGACTACAACATCCAAAAGGAATCCACATTGCACCTTGTGCTCAGATTGAGAGGTGGTGCTAAGAAGCGCAAGAAGAAGAATTACTCCACCCCCAAGAAAATCAAACACAAGAAGAAGAAGGTTAAGCTAGCTGTATTGAAATTCTACAAAGTATGTGTTACAATTAGAATTTTTGGTCATATTTTTTATGCAATGTTTGTTTAGGTTGATGAAAATGGCAAGATCCACAGATTGAGACGTGAATGTCCTGCTGAGCAGTGCGGCGCTGGTGTTTTCATGGCAGCCATGGAAGACCGCCATTACTGTGGAAAGTGTGGATTTACCTTGGTCTTCTCAAAACCAGAAGACAAGTAATTTTAGAATGTAAATTGTTTTTACGTTAGGAGAAACTAAAATAAAATCTTTACAAAAATGTTGATTTTATTCCTTTTTTGTTTCGAAAGATTGGCCGAAGTTTTGGCTTCATCCATGGTTTTGGTCCTATATCTGTTGTTTTTTTTTGTCAAATAATATTTCTTATGAATAAATTGACTAAGGATATATTTAAAAGAAGAATTACGGCCATTTTCATAATTAACTTTAAATTTTACTTTAAGTCCTAAAGTTACTTTAAATTGTTATTCGTTTTCATAACACAGCTTTATCGCTTTAAGACAACTTTATTTTAAAGTAACCGTTGACATCACTTTAGTAGAGTTTAACCTCAAACTTTACGATCACATCTTGACAGATGTGATATATAAGGCTCTTACATATTTTAAAGATTTTGTTTAGTGCGATTAATAAAAAGTTATGGATTCGTCGGATTCCTTGTTAAATTCTAGCAGTGATTCTGATGATATTTTAGTAATTAGGCGACCAAAAAAATATAGAAAACGCGTAATCAATTTTGATAATTGGGAAGACGAAGACTTTTTTCAGAGGTTTAGATTAAGTAAAGATGTGGTAAATTCATTGTTACAGAACTTACGGCATAGAATTACATCACCGTTTAACAGGTAAGCATTAAAAGTGAATTCTTTCATTGTGCATTGTTCATAATAGCTTAAATTTTTGTAGAGGCGGTGCAATTCAGGCTGAAACAAAATTGTTGCTAACTTTGAGATATTATGCAACGGGAAATATGTTAATGTCTGTATCTGATTTCTGTGGAGTTTCTGTTTCATCTGGAAGCAGAATTGTGAAAGAAGTTAGCTGTGCAATAGCGTCACTTAGTAGCGAATTTATTAAAATGCCTCAGACCCGAACGGAATTGGAAGAAACTGCCATTGAAATATTTCAAATTGCCCACTTTCCACAGTGTTGTGGTGCTATTGACTGCACACACATAAGAATTATATCACCAGGTAAAAAATTTATTGAATTTTTCAAATAATTACAATAATTCAATTTTAGGAGGAGAAGATGCTGAAATATTCCGTAATCGTAAGGGATACTTTTCTCTGAATGTTCAGGCTGTATCAGATGCTCAGTTGAAAATAAGAAATATTGTTGCGAGATGGCCAGGAAGTTGTCATGATCAAACAATATTCAATAACAGCACTTTAAAAAGGGAGTTGGAGAGTGGTCACTTTGGGCAATTTAGATTAATTGGGGATAGTGGTTATGCTTTATGTCCCTATTTATTCACAGCATTGCAAGAAACACAGACACGGTCACAGCAGCTATATAACGAGTCACTAATAAGAACTCGAAATATGGTTGAAAGGCAATATGGTGTGTGGAAGCGCAGGTTTCCCATTTTATCTTTGGGTATTCGAGTTGACCTTCAAACTGCTATGACTGTTATTGTCGCAACAGCCGTGCTACACAACATCGCCATTCTAATGAATAATGACCTTCAGGAAGAACAGGAAATATATGATGCCAATGTTAATTTGGAAGCTGCCCAAAATAATGAGCCCAATTTGAGACAAATTCAAGAACTCAGAAATATTTTTATTCAGGAAAATTTTAACTTATAAATTATTTGAATAAATATATAAAATTATTTATTAGCTTTTTCATAGTTAATTTGCAATTCTAATAACTCCATCTGTTTTTTATGAAGTTCCTCCTTTCTCCTGTCTTCACTAATCAAATTTTTTGTTTTTTGTTGGATATATGCAAGTTTCATTTCATATAAACTCCTCGATTCTCGCAAAGACTTCTTACACTTTCCCGTGACATTAAGTTTTTTATTTATTGGCTGCCTCAGGTTTTGAGGAGTGTAGTGTGTCCAGCTCTCATTCATGAGCTGAACTTGTTCTTCCTCCTTTTCTGTAAAATATTACTTTTAATTAAATTTCAAAATCTAAATTTGACAAATACCTTCAATAATAATATTGCTGTTAGATGTTTCAATTTTATTTTCCACATTGCTAGACGTAGCAATAATTATCGGCAGATCAGCCATTTCTGGAATAAAAAAACAATACAAAATCAAATAATAATTTAAGACATACATTACCCTCAATAACATCGATTGAATTTGACTGTAAATTTTCTTGCGGTTTATCGCTATCATAAGTATTTTCCAAACCGAACACTGTTTTCTTATTTAAAATTTCTAGAACTAGTTCGTAAAGCACATTTTCGGTTCCTTTGTATGGCCCTCCGCCAGTTTGGTTTTGACAGTTTTTTTGCAAAACTGCAAATTTTTTTGCAGCAGTTTTTAAATTGTCAAATTTACTTTTTAATTGACTTATCAATCTATGCCTGTTACTACTATTAAATTCTAATAGAACTTTGTTCCAAGCATTTTCCTGCAAAATAGAATAAACAATTAATTACTCACGTGATTGTTTCTAAAAGGTTTTTACTTACCCGTTGTTGCGGCGTAATAAAATTGGTATTTTTAGATTCAATATCTTTGTATTTGGTAATTATCGTAATTAACGACAACTCCTCCTCTTTTGAAAAATTGGTTGCCCTGATTCTAGGTATAGACATTTTATGTGTTTTCAAATGAAAATTAAAGAAAACAACAATTCAACATCAACGTGTAAAAATAATAGTTTAGAAATTCTAGGTTATGACCACAGAATATCACTACTTGACGCCTAATCAGTATTACCAATTCCCTTTAAGTTTGCAAAAATTTACTTTAGTTAAAGTTGTGTAGTAATTTTATTATGAAAACGACAAACTTTAAATTTACGATAAAGTGTTAAAGAAACTTTAGTTAAAACGTTAAAGTTCTAGTTGTTATGAGAATGGCCGTTAATGTTACATCTTCTCTTTATAATTATTTCTATTAAGTTCTGCTCTAGTTTCTTCTTCATTTAAAGTGAAATCATCACTATAAATTAACTTTTTTATTCAAAAATTATTTCTAAAATTTTAAGTTTTATCAGAAATGCTTTTTATAAATTGCCATCTGATTTTTTTAATGGAGATTCAGAGTGTTTTAAAATTTATTTTAGCTGTTTTGGGTTGAACTGGAAGTGATGCCAAATCTAGTTTTTTTTTACAGAGTATGCGCTGTATTTTTATTATTTATGTTAACTAACGGGCAGACTTCGCTCCACTTGATTTCTTTTAGACACTGACAATAATAAATTAACTTGTTTCCTTCTACCTTTTCAGTTTTGGAAAAATACTTTTATTGTTAAAAAATAACTGACAAATTTCAGCAATTTGTCAATGGTTTTCATTTATTTAAACAAGGTATTTTTATTTCTAGAATTACTTTTAACGTTCAAAAAGTGGTTAAATTTTAACTCTTTAACTTCTATGTGTTCCTATTTATGTTATGTCTGGTTAAATTCCTACCTGTTTTTCTTCTTTCCTTATTACCAATGAAGAATACTTACAGTAAAAATGTAAACAAAAACTCGATAAAGATTAATGTTGCTTAGAAGGGATCACAATAAAAAGCAGATATAAAATAATAATTTATTCACCAGTATAAAAATAACAAACAGTCCCGTACTATCGAAAAGTAGAAAGTTGATCTTTACTGTTAAATATAACATTTACATTTTAGGGCAAAACAAATTATTTATAAAATAGGTGTTTCATTATCAAGTTAATCCATAATTGTTGAAAATGTGGCACCAAAAACAAAAGAATCTATCTTCATTTAGATAAGTACGGTTTTATTAAACGTTCGCAATGATACATTCTTTTTGTTTTTTTTTTTTTTAGAATACACGCCTACAGTTGTGTGCACTCTATATTTAATTTAAAACGTTCTTAATACAAACTGATGGAGAGGGAAGAGATTACTTAATATACCAACTAGTAATTACGAGATTAAAAATTACAGGTTGGTTTAAAAATGTTATCCCTTTTCCTATATTTTCACATTTGAATGTGATTTCATTTGGACTTACACGAACGCGAATTTTCTACCTTAATTAGTATTTAGAGAAAAAAGGCAACATGCAATTAAAAACTTTAACTTTTCTCCAAAGTGCAATTTTTTTTTTTAAGAAAAAGCAATTTTCATATTAAAATCTGATATTAAAGTGGAATTTCCCAGAATAAGCTCCAAATGAGATAATAGATATTAGCATTCAATTTGGTGTTCTTTCTCCTAGTCTCAACTTTAACCTCTGTAATTTGTTAGGGCATACTGCCACTGGAAAATTTGTTAAGTACAAATTTGGCCAAATGATCTAACAAAATCAAAACCGGTCTTTAGTTCCCAAAACTTGAATCTTATAAATGCTTTTATCTATTTGTCTGTACAGGGTTAGATTTCTTAATGGATGCTCCCATTTTTGGCAGTTTAAAAAATTGAAAAGCTGCGCTTTCAAGGTTTTTGTGTACATTTCACTTCTGCTAATGGATTGTCAGTAGCATTGTAAATATACAGGGTAGGTAAAAAAGTTAGTTTTTTTCTAAATAGAATACCCTATACATATTGACAGTTTTGAATTCCTTCAATCTTTCTGTTACAAATATATGCACATATTGCATAATCGGTTTAATAATTTTTGAGTTATTTCTGTTTTATTGTGAATACATTAAGAGAAAAACCCTATAAAAACTCACAAGAAATCCACAAATGAAGTATCCAGCAAATAAAACAAAATATATTAATAATTAAAACAAATACATTACATTTTTAACATTAGGATGATCAATTTGATACATCATTTTAAACATTTAATAAAATTAGAACAAACTTTTTGAAAAACCAATGCATCTGTATTTATTAAATTAATATTTTTTTAACAAAACTAATGGTGGATATTCTAAAAATGTGATATAATTTGTACAAAAAATTAAACATTTCATTTCTTTTGCTGATTACCCTATGTGTTGCATTATTAAGTTTATAAAATATCGTTTTTGTCTCGATGTAGTTACAATAAAATTAAATAAATAAGGCAAAAACCAGTAAAGTGATTATATAACATGTGTACATATTTGAAAGAAATCAAATTTGCAAAAATATACAGGACATTCCATTTAAAAATGCCTACTATGTATATTTACAATGCTACTGCCAAACCATTAGCAGAAGTAAAATATAGATAAAAAACCGTAAAACACCAACTTTTTAATTTTCTGAACCTGCCAAAAATCAAAAAGGGGGTATGCATTAAAAAAACTAACCCTATACATTAAGAATATTAAGTTCCCTACAGATTTGGACTATGAAAAACTGTCCACTTAAAGTCATCCGTTGCGAGAGGTTTCACTGAAACTTCAAAATTTCCAGTTGTCGAATTTTTTGACTTTGGAATTGGGTTTAAATAGTCGCACTGAAATTAATCTGAAAATAGGTCTCCTTTTCTCAGAATGCCAACTTCGTTTCGACTTTGATCTAAAAATTTTTAACTAATTCTCAAATTTTTATTTATTTTCAAAATTTAATTTTTTTTTGAAATTTCCATTTTATAGTCGTTCAGTTTCATCTCATATAGTCTTTGGTCTTGCAATTTCAATATTGATCTTGACAGTTTTTGTCTTCAAATTCCTGACGATTGTCCTGAATGGATACTGCTGAACTACATTATGCGTTTTCTTTTTTTATTAACAAAAGCACATCAAATAGTTTTGCTGTGTGTATTGTGTTTGTATGCTAGTTTGGGAACCACTATACTAAAGAATTACAACGTATTTTGTTTTTTTATCAACACGAGGAAATTGTTTTCTTAATTCAAGATAATTTAAGCTATCAATTACCTCACCTTTCTAATTTAAATTACAGTTAATATAAATTAAAAATTTTTGTCCAGCTTAATAGTGATCAAAGGTTCCAGAAGATTGCCGGTTTAAGAGAAGAAAACGCTCCATTAGAAATGACCACTACATCAAGACTTAGAACAGTTCCAATTTGTTCAGTAATTTACTAGTAGTTATACTTACTGAAGAGGCAAATTCTCTTTATAAAAATTTTATTCAAAAGCCATATAAACCTTTTAAAATTATTTAAAGTAAAATCTCAAAAGAGTCACAAATAAAGACATATTTTACAGCACTAAATTTCAGATTTACCTTTAATACAATTCAGTGTGATACAATAAATGTTAATTACTCGTTCTATACACCTTAATAGCTACATTTGTAAAATGATGTGTTCAAAATCGAAGTTAAGTAAATATGCAACAAAGTTGAATAATTTATATATCTATACTGTAAGCATAAATAATAACTAATCACTAGAGCCAGAATAATTAGGCATCATAAATCACCAAACTAATAAGCTGAATACAATAAGTTCTTGTAGAGGATACAAATTTTCCTCAAAATATCCAAAAAGTCAACATAATGAAAAAAGTAGAAATTTTAAGAGTTAGGTTACATATCAATATTACAAGAGGCAAAATTTACTAAAAATTTAAATAGTCATGTTTGCTTGTAACACACCTTAAGGGACTAAAGAAATTGACTCATATTAAACAATAAATACTAACACTTGAATCCATCCATACCTTATAGATTGGTTTGTTATAAGTTGGACATTACCTATTTCCCAACACAGGGCGCTAAGAGTTACATAAAACCAAAAAGGTCAAAGTTTAAAAATAGTCAAAATTTTGAATTTGCCAATTAAATTCTTAAGAAAACTAATAAGTAAAAGCGTAAACTTAAAACCTCGAGAGCGTTGAAGCTTTTAAGTATTGAAATTCTTAGAAAATACACTATATTTATAAATAGGAAACTTTACTCTGTCTACTTTGATGATTGATTTGACTCCTTGGACTATCCAGGCTCTATTGAAATTTAAAATTCTATAAATTAATATCGACAGTGGAATATCCAAAAAAAAAAAACACAAATTACATATGGAACACTAAATGAACACAAAGATACATTTGGTGCAAAACTATTTACAAATATTTAAATAATACACTTACAGACAAAATTCTTTTATATTTTCTATATTACAACTTTTATAAAACTGGGGTTGCATTATTATTACGTATTGTTAGTTTGTAAAAAAATAAAATTCATAAAAATTTATTGCTCACAAATTCGCTTGCACTTGAAAAGCTCAAAATTTCTTCTTTAAGCTTAATAAATTTATTTATGTGGTCTTTATGAATGACAGATCGGATATTCTTATAACGAAGGCCATTTATTGCTTTGTCAATGATGTAGTGAAGCCACAAAATGTTGGTGTAGGGCTCAAAATGCTTCCATTCATTGCTAAAAACAAGTTATTAATTACAGACGTTAAATAACTATTTACAGAAACTTACCCATTTCTCTTTTGCATAAGTTTGTATATCTCAAACTGATAGTCCCCTTCGGCACTGAATAAGTCAGGATCCAGGCTCAGGTCATTATAAACAACAACGCCATCTACCTCTACTCTACTAAGAGTATAATCGATGATAGAAAGTGCGATACCCTCAGAGTCAACAGTTATTTCTTTTCCATCAATTCTAAAGGTCATCTCCTTGTGTCTCCCATACACTGGTGCTATCAAAATATTTCCCCAGTGGAGATCTCGATGTTCAAAGTGGAGGTGATTCTCGGCCACGGCCAACGCACACGCAATCTACAAATAACTGTATGTAGTTGGGCACCAGATTTTAAGCCTTTACAAAATAACACAAAAAATGACAAAAATGTCTACACAAAAAAATTCCTCAAATTCAAAGCTTTTTTTGATTTCAAAGCTCGGTATGCATCATTTTTAAAAATTTTAGGAGGATCTACCAACAAGTTGTACAAGGCGCGTTTTTTACCTGCTTGAATAAGGCATAAGACTGCGCGGCTGAACTGAACGTAAAAGCTTCCAAGTCTTTGCCCCCATTGTCAAGCTCGATGACGATATAGAGTTGGTCTTCTGGGAACACTTCAGGAGAATCATTCTCTGATCCTTTGTTGTCATTGTACAACTCCCACAGTTCGAGTAGACGGTCGGGGTAGCATCCTTTCAGGCAGCGTATTTTTTTCACTTCAACGAAACCCGTTGTATAGTTCTTTTTTGCATTCCGGAGGTTGCTTAATTCCCTACAATATGAAACTTATGAAAAATCAATTTCACGTTTAAAGTTGAATTAGTCATGGATAAGCCTAATCTTCCAATACAGTAAGAACCCAGAACTTTTTTCCAGAAATTTTTAATCCAGAAATTCGACTTTCTTTCTTATTTTCAAAATGAGTATCATGCATAGATGTTAAATTATACGAAATTTTCAGTTGAATGAAAAAGAGGGATAGCAAAAATATACTTACATTGATATAATAATTTCTGACAGTATTTCAGAAAAAGTCTTTTGCCTTTCCCCATTAACGATGAGGTTTCCTTCGATGGGAATAATTTTCATCACTGTGGTACCGCCATTTTGATTCCGATATAGAAAAACTTCGGCATATACACCTTCGCCGATCTTCTGGCAATTTTGAAGGATACTGCAAAAAAAGAACAATTAAGAACTTGACAATAGGTTATTAATGCCTCGAAGTTATGATAAAAATACTACAAGCAGGCCGCGGTTTTCTCTAAGAAAACATCAAGGGATAATGCAAAAAACATACTAATGAACGGTAAAATCCTTCCGATGGGATCTAATCTATCTATCCTAGGAGTGAATGCGAACACTAACTTCTCTTGGGACGATCATGTGAGCGCCATTGTCAGATCCGCCTCTCAGAAGCTAGGCTTTCTTTTTAGAGCTAAAAAGTACTTCACCTCTCATCAGCTATTACCACTATACAAAGCTCAAGTTAGGCCAACCCTAGAATACTATTCTCATGTTTGGAGTTCAGCCCCAAAACACACTTTAGCTCTCTTGGATTCAATTCAAAGAAGAGCGATTCGCCTAATTGATGACGAGAGTCTGACCGATTCTCTCGAAACACTAGAGCCTAGGCGTATGGTTGGTGACTTGTCTCTTTTCCACAAGTACTCTCATGGAAGATGCTCGCAGGAACTAATAGGACTGATCCCCCCAAGGGCAAGATTCTTGAGGCATACAAGACAGTCGAAGACAACAAATTCGTGTGCAGTCCAGCTTGGCACAATGAGGACTTCTGACTACGGACTCTTTTTTTTTTCTATAGAACTTCCAAGTTATGGAACTTGTTACCGAAAGGAATTTTCCCCAAAAAATACAACCTATCCTTGTTTAAGACGGCGGTTCATCGCCATCTGTCCTTGTTTCCGCATCCTACTCGCAGTGCTTTGAAAGCATAATGGGGTTACCTTTTGCGAATGGATTAAACTTAAAAAAAAAGCAATAATAATTTTTTTTTAATTGCAGAAGTGTTTCATGTTCTGTTGGTTTTCAAAATGGCAATCCTGAAGGCTAAATTTAAAAAAAATTAAGGTCAAATAAAAAACTGAAAATTTAAAAGTTTAAACTAGTAGATAATTAAAATTTCTAATTTGAATTGGATATTTTTATTATTTTTTAATTTGAGAAAAAGAATTAAAAAATGAAATACTAAATGTCGAGAAACAGAAGTAATAATTTTTAGAAACATTCTAAATTTTCATGTTGTCGTAAAATTTTTCGACTTGCCAGAAATGTTAAAGTTTTGAGTGAAATTTCGAAAATAAAATCAAGATTCTTTTTAAATTGTTCCCACTTTTCAAACGTTTTTATTCGGACAAAAAAGTCAAAATGTCGAGAAAGTCAAAAACCTTTGCAAAAATCTAAAGTTCGGTTCAAAGAAAAAGCTTTAAAAGAAAAATTAATTTTATTCAATATTTTTTCTTAAAATGTCCACTTTTAGTCACGAAATTTCGACTTTTCTAAAAGGAAAATTTAAATATTTGAAATTTTACCAAAATTCCGAGTTTAAACTTGACGCGTTTAAGCTCAAGTAGTAACTTTTTTTTGGTAATTTACTATTTTTCAACATTTGGAAGCCTAAATATTTTTAAATAAAAATTCAAAGTTTGAAAAGGAGGCGACGACAATTTCTAAAAAAAACTGGAAATTAGTTCTCTGAATTTCATTCGAACTTCAACTTTAAAATAATTAATATTTGTTTATTATGCGTTATAAATATGACGCAAACAGCTCAAATTATTTAATATAAGGAAATTATTTTTAGATGCTGGAAAAACCCAATGTTCTAGTTTGACATAAACAACTGATTAGTTTTCCACAGTCAATTTAAATTCCACTCTCATTTTCATTACAAAATGTCCGGATGTCCTTGAATTGTTAATCAATTTATTAGCAATGCTAAAAAAACGTACATCGGCTTTTTATTATCTGCTTAAAAATCAATTGTTACATCTTTAATGCAACTATTACATGTGGAAATTTCCAGATAATAATTTAACTTGTTTACGTCTCGCTTTTGCGCGATTAGGATTACAAAAGCGTAATATTTTTCTTATAATAAATCCTAACGAGACAAGATAAATTACGTTTGTGACAGTATTAACTTTTCGAGGTCAATGTGCATATAATAATTGCATAATTAGATGAAACAAGGTGACAAAACGAAGCAAATTATTTTATATGCTTCGTCTTTTTTAAAGTTCATTAGAATAATAAAATTATAGCAAAAAATGTTAAAAAATTATACCATATAGCAAAATGTTAAACTTAATAAAATCGATGAATATAGATTTAATTGTCGCAAAAATTCTGATAAAACGCCAAAAAGAAAATGTTGCGCAAAAACTAATTTTAATTTGGCCATGAAACTCGTATTATTGATTAGTTGATACACGTGTTAATTATCTTTAATATCTACCAGAGATTTTATAATAAAAATTAATATGCAATAATTGGTTAATGATGTTAACAAAAATGCGACTGTCCAAATATTGACTGTTGAGTGTTTACATTTATAATAATTTGTTTTCTTGCAAATTGTATTGTGCGAGTGAGTAAGAGTAAATATTTACTTAATATTTTGGATAGTGAAACCACTCAACAACAAACTTTCCTATTAGCCTCACTTTATATTAAAATATCGCACATTGATTCACTTACAAAATATCGAAACCTTACTCATTTTTTATGATAGTACACCAGTAATTTTGCAAATTTTTCCATTAATTATTATTCACGATGTACCTGCGGAAAGTACTCGCCGCAAATAAGGAGATTTAACTACACCCTAGTCTCTGTGCACCCTTAAGTAGTTCAAATGTACCGAAACATATAAAATAACACAAAGCTTTTTTTTATGCATTTGAACTATTTGAACTACTATCATTGCAAGTTTACATTTCAACAAAGCATTGTCAGAGAATATTTTATATTTCCTCGAAATTAAACTACCATCATTGTAATGCCACCGAGCATTTAAACTACTGTCACCCACTGAAAAAAAACCTCGAACTGAATATTTTTGACACTATTAATAGTAGCACGATATAAGGTTAATATCATAAAGGAAATACGTTTAAAAATCTCACCTTGGTGGATAGCATTCCGAAAAATCCAACGGCTCCGTTTGTCCGCATTTTCTCAACACCAAATCCTTAGCTGTGATGAACGGCACCAAAGAAGTATTTCGTTGTACCTGATGAATTTGTTGTTGTTGGAGGCCGGTTTTCCTGTCATTTATCGATAATTTCCTGAGACTCTCTTCAAATTCCTTGTGTCTCTCCTCTTCTGGCTCAACTCTTCGGATGAATTCGATATCTTGTCTTGTCGAAACGTCATAACCTGGCGGAGGATCATACGTAAAGCACATGCAAACGCCTTCTTTGTTGGAATTAATCGTTGACGGATTCGAATTCAATATTCCCGAAACGACGCCTGAACAAATCTTGCATGCACTTGTCACTCGACAAAATGAAAGTCGGGCGTCAAACCAAAAAATAAAAAGAAACAAAATTGGGCGCGATTAAGTTTCAAAAGCTTTCACTAGTTTTGTAGAACGCGTGGATGTACGCAGAAAACGCGCTACGTAAACAGAAGTTTTCGCGATTTTAAAAGTGCGACGATTAACAACAGAATAAAGAAACGCTACGCAGCGTCCCTTTCTCTTATTTGACAGTTCAACTTCCGCACGCCGCCGTTCCCCTTAGACGAACTTGAGCGTTGCGCCGTTGCCATTCACTGCTTTGTATAGAAAGTCACAGAATTTTACATTGAACGATTTTAATGAAGTTTTTTTAAAATTAGGTTTCATTTTTACTTATTATTGGAGGAATTTCTAAACCGCCCGAAGCTTCGATTTCGTTCGCCAATAAAAAACTATCGAAAAGCCAAAAAGTGTGTTGTGATTTTTTGTTAGAAGAAGACGTAGCGAAAATGCCATGTGAATGCTTAGTGGTTGTTTTGGTTGATCTGTCAAGCGTCGCTTTGACGCTTTATTTATGCAAAGAGGTTGGAACTGATTTTTCAAGGCAAAAAAAATTCTTTAGAAAGGCATTTTCTTTGACGAAATGTGATTTAAATTAAGGAAATGCGATCAAAATTGAGGAAATACGCAAAGAGAAAGTCCGGGCACTGACAATCCTACCCTTAGTAGGTTTCTTGGGATAGTAGTTCAAATTTATAAAAACCTTGAACCTTGCAATTGTTGATGACCGATTTACGACATACGTTCAAAACGTAAGAAATTTACTGCCAACTTGATGACTTTTTTCTTTGAAGATTCAATCACGGTTTCGGTTTGACCCAAATCCGTTGGAACTTCGCTCAGCCGAGACTTCAAATTTCGTGTTTAAGTTCGGAATTTTCAGAAAAAAATCAAATTTTAAGAAAACTGTAAATTTACAAAACGAATTCGAAGATTTAACTCGAAACTTCAAATCTGAACTAGAACTAGAAGAATTTTCAAAAAAAACATAAAATCTTGAGAAAACGCACAAATTATAAAACAGAATTTGAAAGTATTACTGAAAATTGAATTTAAATTATTTTTAAACGCGAAAATAAAGCGAAATTTTGCGTTAAAACTCGAATTTGTTTTATAAATATCGATAGTTTCTCAAAATTTAAACTATTTTGTCAAAATTAGTATTCTCGATTTTTAATTTTTTACTAAAATTTCGATTTTTAATATAAAATACCTACACTTTTCCAGATTTTATGTGTTTTCCAAACTTTGTCCTTAATCTTAATATATCGACTTTTTCTTGAAATTTAGGAGTTAAGTTCGAAATTTTTGTTCATTAATTCAGAGTTAAACTTAAAATAAAAGAAGAATTTTAAAAATCCTCTATTAATGTAATAAAAGAAAGTCCCAAAAATTTCAAGCTTTTTTTTTTCAGTGGTAAGAGGTTTTAGCAAAAGTGGTATGAATTCCGACAACGCCGCAACAGTTAGTTGTACATGACAAATGACATGCCATCCAATCCGGCGCTTATGAAATTACCACGTGACGATCATGAGTCAGCCATTTCAAAGTATGAAAATGTGATTAATGTACATCGACCGCAATGGGGAAATTAATTACTTAAAACTGCAACAGGACACGTCAGAGTTCAATATTTCGTAATCTCACATTATACTTCGTAATTTTGTTATCCCTTCCACGAACTTAGTGCCAAACAATATAAATTAGTGAATCATTTGATTTGCGTAAATTATAAATTGTTTTAAAGTTTAGATATGCAGAAATTAATTGTAACTTTACAATGCTCCCCAAGATTATTATTTTACGATAAGTGACTGATTGCAATAGACTAGGATTAAAAAATCTTCGACGTCAAATTGGAACTAGAATACGTATTTGTAAGGTAAAATGATAATAAAGGAAAACTTACGCGCACTATTTCTTGCGTACTTTTCCAAAATACTCGCTTTTCTGGTTCTTCGCTCTGGTGTTGCAGGAACAATTCTTATCGAAAGTCTGGAAGGATGGATTGTCCTATCTCGAGAATCATAAGAACTATCTGAAAATACGAATATATTTCTGAAGACAGATTCACATCAATAGAAATTTATGCTGTACTACCGTGTGTACAAAAAAGTGTTTTAATCTAGTTTGCTGCTGTCATTTTTTTTCATGTTAACGTATGTTCTTACTTGATCGCTATTTTAAACAGATAGGTGAATAAACATAACCTTAAAAAAATATTTTATTGATTCGATGTTACAATAGAACGTTGATTGAATAAAATAGAGGAACATTTTTTTATTGTTGAAGGCTGGCTACTTTTGAAATACCCAAAAATCGTGAATCTTTTCTATTCCTGATAGTACTGCAGAATTTTTATGTAAAGGTTAAATGTCAATTTGGGGAGTATGAATCAAGTCAGGAACATACGTGAACTAGGGATGTCGATCTGAGATCGATTAATAGAAAAATCGATTTTTTCAAGTCTCAAGGTCGATTTTTTAGATCGATCTCAAATATAGGATCAATCTAATGAACGATTAAAAAATCCTAAGAATCGAATCGATTTATCTTAAATGCAGGTCACTATAAATTTAACGAGAATTTTTTTTATTTGTTATGTAAGTGTATTTATGTCGTTTATGTTATTATCCTACTTCCATCTACTAGTAATAGCTGCATTAATAAGCCAACAGATGACAGCATTAACATTTCTTTTCTAAAATTTCGACTTTAATATCAAAATTTCGAAAAAAAGTCGAAATTTGGAGTTTAGAGTCGAAATTTCAATTCTGAAATCGAAATTTAACGAAATGTTACCAAGGCGTAGAAAGGACATCGATTAAAAAAAATGTTATTTTAAAAATTTCGACTCTTTTCTCAAACTTCGACTTTTATTTCAAGTTTTGACTTTTTTCTCAAATTTCGACTTCTTTTCTCAAAATTTCGAATTTTTTCTGGACATTTCGACATTTTTCTGAAAATTTGAAGTTATTCGAAATGTTACAAAGGCGCAAATGCTATTTTTAGAAATTTCGACTTTTTTTCCTCAAAACTTCCGACTTTTTTCTCGAAATTTTGACTTTTCCCAAATATCGATTTTTTCCCGAAATTTCAAAACTTTTTTTGAAATCAAATGCTATTTTTAGAAATTTGGACTTTTTTTCCTCAAAACTTCCGACTTTTTTCTCGAAATTTTGACTTTTCCCAAATATCGATTTTTTCCCGAAATTTCAAAACTTTTTTCTCGACATTTTGACCTTAATATCGAAATTTCGAAATTTTTCTCGAAATTTCGACTTTGAACTCACTTCGACTTTTTTTCTCGAAATTTCGACTTTTTTCTCGAAATTTTGACCTTAGTATCGAAATTTCGACATTTTTCTGGAAATTTCGACTTAAAAGTCAAAATTTCGACTTTTTTTTCGAAATTTCAACATTTTTTTCTCAAAATTTCGATTTTTTTCTCGAAATCTCGAAATTTCGACTTTAATCTCGGAATTTCGACTTTTTCTCGAAATTTCGACATTTTTCTACAAATTTCAACTTTTTTCTCAAATTTCTACTTTTTTCTCGGGATTTCGAATTACATTTTTCTCAAATTTTGACTCTTCTTCTCGAAATTTCGAGCTTATAAGGTCGAAGTTTCGACTTTTTCTCAAATTTCGACTTTTTTCTCAAATTCCGACTTTTTTCTCGAAATTTTGATCTTAATCACGAATATTCCATTTAGAACTCGAAATTTCAACTTTAATCTCAAAATTTCTAAGAAAGAGACCAAAATTTTCTAATTAAAAATAGCAATTATTGGTCGCACCCTACTACCAACTGTCAAGATTGTTGGGAAAGAGGAATGGTGGGACGTAACTGTCGTCTGCCTAATTTAACCATAAAGTGTGCTTATTATAGAGCGACTTATTCTCGAAATTTCGAGAAAAAATTCGATATCAAAGTCGAAATTCCGAGATTAAAGTCGAAATTCCGAGATTAAAGTCGAAATTTCGAGATTAACCACGGAATTTTAGGAAAAAAGTAAAAATTTCAAGAAAAAAGTCGAATTTTTGAGAAAAAAAGTCGAAATTTTGGGTGTAAAGTCGAAATTTCGGGTTTAAAGCCGAAATTTCGAGTTTAAATCCGAAATTTCTAGATTAAAGTCGAAATTTCGAGAAAAAGTCAAAATCTCTTAAAATATTTTTTGAAATCATTGTCTTTTTTACGCCTTTGTAAAATGTCGAAATTTCAAAATATAATTTTTTGTAATCAATGCCTTTCTACGCTTTTGTAAAACGTGGACTTTGAACTCGATATTTCGAATTTTTTCTAGAAAAATCTACTTTAACCTTGCCATGTCAAGAAAAAGTCGAAATTTTGGGTAGTAAAAAATTGAAGTTACTGAACGTATCCTACTGCTAAGTGTCAATATTAAATTGTAAAAGAGTTGGTGCTTAAAATATAGTCTTATATTTTAAGGGTTGGTGGGGCTTAACTGCCTAACTTAATCATAGAATAAGAAATTTCGACTTATCTTAAAATTTCGTAAAAAAAAAGTTGAAATTTCGAGATTAAAGCCGAAATTTCGACTTTATCTATGACATTTCCTCAAAACAAGTCGAAATTTGGAGAATAAAGTAGAAATTTCCACCTTAATTTCCAGTTTAAACTTCATATTTCTAAATATATTTTTATAAATGAATGCCCTTTCTACATCTTCGTAAAAAACCAAACATGCATAAATAAAAAACAAAGCAGGAAATAAATATATATAGGATTTTTCTAATTAGGAATAAATAATTAAAATATAAATATTAATGTTTGAAATCCAAGAAAAAACTTTCAAAATTAAACTATGCCAATTCGTTATTATCATTCAATTTTTCTTTTATTAGAAATGTTTAATAATTTCACCAACAAGGAGATTAATCGGAAATCGATCGTGCAACACCCAATTTTATGGCGATTACTTTTGCTCGCGATTCCAATCGATCCAAAAATCGATTATTTTAAAAAGGAATCGACATCCCTAACGTGAACATGTCAAAAAATGACAGCAGCACGCTAGATTAGAAAACTTTTTGTACCCTTTATATTAGATTTAAAATTCTAAGTGTTGTATGTTGCATTTGGGATTGCCACATCTCGCGTATTTTCAGAGTTCTTCCCGTATTAAAAAAACTGCAATCTCCAGTATTTCCGGAAATATCCCATATTTTGAAAGAGAAATTTATGACTTTTTCTTTAGTCATCAATTTAGGTTCTAAAATGGGTAATTCAGCTATGATTTGCAGATGAATACCTTTTTTTTTTGTCATCAAATAATTTTAAATTACATTTTTAGGTTTAAATATCAAAATTTCGAAGTAAAAAGGTCAACATTTTGATAAAGTTCATTTATTGTTTTATTTTTTTAATTTAAAATTTAACCTCAAAATGTTCGATTTTCTTCTGCAAGCTGCGAGGTTCAATTTAAAAATTTGAATTTTCTAGAAAAGCATTTAAATGCAGGAAATGAAAAAAAAAGCCGAATAATTCGAATTTCGAATCAAATCTTCCAAATTAGGTCGACCATCTACTTAATAAAGCTGTAAACACAAAAAGAAGCTAAGATTTAAAAAAAATTAAAATTTTGAGAAAATCGACATTTCCAAAAGTTTTGAAAATATAAAAAAATTACAAAATTTTTAAACAAATTTGAAAGTAAAGAAATGAAATTTTGAAAAATTGTCTAAATTTTCAGAAGTAGTAAAAATATTAAAAATGAATTTAAAAAAATTGAAAAATCTTCAAATATTTCCAGAAAATGCTGAAATTTAAGAGAATTTGGGTGAAAATTTGAAAAATAGTCAAAAATTTCAAAAAGCCAAAATTTTGAAAAGATGTTGAGATTTAAAAAAAAATGAAATATTTCTAGTCAATTTTTTTAAAAAAGCCAAAATTTTGAAAGGTATACGAAACATTGAGAAAATGCCAACATTATCAGAAAAGTCGTAATTTTCAAATCGAATCAAAAATCGACTTTTTCAAAGCAATAAAAATTTTCGGAAAAACAGATCTTAAATAAAACCAAAGTCTTCAAAATAAGTGAAAATTTTAAAAATAGCTGAATTTTAAGAAGTCGAAAATCCCAAGTCCAATATTTGACTAAAAGTCGAAATTTTGAAAAATGCACTTTTCAAAAAAATCGTCTTTATCAAAAGTTTTCGTTGTCAAATTTTCAAAGAACCTGAAATTTTCGAAAATCAAAATTTAAAAAACAAAGACGAAATTATCAGAAAAATCGAAATTACCAGAAAGATCGAAATTAGCAGAAAGATGGAAAGTCTCAAAAAAGTCGAAATTTTGAAAAAAGTTAAAATTTTGAAGTGTCCAAGTATTGGATAAAGTTGAAATTTTGAAAAAATTATCGAACATTAAAAAACGGAAATTATGAAATAAGTTAAAATTTTGAAAAGGTGTCCAGTTTTGGATAAGGTTGAAATTTTGAAAAAATATCTAACATTAAAAAGAATGGAAATTTTGAAAAAAATGTTGACATTATTCGGTTAAATAATATTTTAATATTGATAAAAAAGTTTTGAAACACAATCCGAATGTTAAGAAAACTTAAACCTTTCAAAAAGATTCTTAATTTTGAAAAAATTCAAAAATTTAACAAAAATATATATTTTCAGAGTCGAATTTTGTAAAAGTTCAAGGTTTGTAAAAATAGAGCTGAAATGTTGAAAAAAAGTCAAAATTTTGGGAAAAAAGTTAAAATTGTAGAAAAAAAAGTTAAAAAGACAAAAACTTCAAAAATTGAATTTTGGAATAATGTCAAAAAAAAAACGATTCATTAACACGATAAAAAAAGTAGTGGCCGTGGCAGCAGTGAGTAAGATCGGGTGTGACATATCAGCCAGTTAAATTCGAAATTAATAAAAATTATACATAAATTATGCGTTTTTTTCTAAAACATCGAGTTTCTCAAAATTCTGAGTTTAAATATGAAATGTTTAGTTTCTTCTCTAAAATTTCGACGTAAAACGCGAAGTGTAGACTGTTTCCGGAAATTTTATTTCATTTTTCAAACCTCTGCGTGTTAAAACTTGAAATTGTCCTACAAAAAAATATATTTTTTTAATAAAATTTAAAAACGTAATTTTGAGAAGAAAAAAAGCACATTTCACATTGTTGAAATTTCAATTTTTTCTGCGTAATGTTGGATTTTTTCCATGAATCTTGGCCTATGAATACAAAATTTGATACAAAAATTTCAGCTTCGCATGAAAACTCGGTTTTAAACGTAGAAACTTCAAAAAAAAATCTTACCAATATGAATAAGGTAAATTATTCGGCAGCCGTCATCATCATAAAATGTGAGGAGTTCTCTGTAGCAAATATACATACAAAACTCAGTCAAATAACACAAAAAATTTAAATGAGATTGACGTGTTTTGATATTCGACGTGAGTTTTTATTATTCAGTACCTTGGAAACTGTCAAAATAGTAAACAGACGAATTCGAATTCACGTTCTCGTAATACAGAACATAAACAATTTTATTTGAAACTAGCTGACATGCCACCCGACCCCACTCACTAGTATCACGGCCATTATTTTCTTTATCGTCTTAAATGAATCGATTTTTTTTAAATTCAAAATTTTACCAATATTTCGATTTTTTCGAAATTTTTCCCTTTTTAAATTCTTTTTCCAAAATTTCAACTCTTGCAAATTTCGACTTTATTTACAAATCTCACACTTTTACAAAATTCGACTTTAAAAATTTCGATTTTTGTTGAAAATTTCAGAATTTTCAAAATTTTGAATTTTTAGAGAACGGCGAGTTTATCGTATAACTGAATTTTTCTCAAAATTTTAATTGTTTCAAAATTACGACTCCAAATATTATTCCACCGAAATTTTGAAAAAGGCCAACACTTTTTTCAAATTTCGGTTTGTTTTTAAATGTTCGACATTTTTTCATAATTTCAACTTTATCCAAAATTTCGACCTTTTTCAAAATTTCATCTTTTTTCAAAATTTTATCTTTCAAATTTTCGACTATTTTAAAAATTTCCATTTTTTTGAAAATTTCGACCTTCCCGATAATTTTGATGTTTAATATTCCACTTTTTGAAAATTTCAGATTGATTTAAAAACTTGACAATGAAGAGTCTTGATAAGGCTGCATCTTTTGGAAAGTTGGATTTTTTCAAAATTTCGATTTTATTTCAGAATTTAAATTTTTTTTAAGACTGTTAACTCCTGAAATTTTAACTTATTTCAAATTTTACCTTTTTTGAAAACTTCGACTTTTTTAATTTTCCACGTTTGTGAAAATTTCTGGTTTCAAAATGTCGATTTCTTTTATTTCGACTTGTCTCATAATGTTGGTATTTCTTCAATATTTATGTCTGTTAAAATGTAAGTTTTTTTTTTGAAAATTTTAAAATATTTCCATTTTTTAAATCACATGCTTGCAAAACTTTGACTATTTTTGAAAAATAACGTTTTTTTTTTAAAATTTCAACCTTCCCAGTAATTTGAAGTTGACTTTTAACATTCCGCTTTTTGAAAATTTCAGATTAATTTAAAAACTTGACAGTGAAAAGTCTTGGTAAGGCCGCATTTTTTGAAAGGTTATATTTTTGCAAAATCTCGATTTTATTTCAAAGTTTAGATTTTTTAAAGGTTTTGCCTTCCACAATTTTACCTTATCTCAAAATTTTACCTTTTTTTTTGAAAACTTAGACTTTTTTTTAAGTTTCCGACTTTTCCGAAAATTTCTGTTTTCAAAATGTCGATTTATTTTTATTTCGACTTCTCTCATAATTTTGGCATTTTTTTCAATATTTATATCTTTCAAAGTGTAGGTTTTTTTTGAAAATTTTTAAATATTTTCATTTTTTAAATCACGTTTTCAAAATTTTGACTATTTTGGAGAATTTCGATTTTTTTTTGAAAATTGCGACCTTGCCGATAATCTTATTTTTTAAAATTCCGCTTTTTGAAAATTTCAGATTGATTTAAAACTTGCCAGTGAAGTCTTGACAAGGCTGAATTTTTCAAAAATTAGATTTTTTCAAAATTTCCATTTTATTTCAGGATTTAAATTTTTTTAGACTTTTGGCTCCCAAAATTTCACTTCAAAATTTTACCTTTTCTTTGAAAACTTCGACTTTTTTTAGGTTTCTATGGTAGTTTTCCGAAAATTTCTGTTTTCGAAATGTCGATTTTTTTTATTTTGACTTCTCTGATAATTTTGGCATTTCTTCAATATCTTTCATCTTTTAAAATGCAGGTTTTTTGAAAATTTTAAAACTTTGACTATTTTTGAAAATTTCGATTTTTTTTTTAAATTTCAACCTTCCTGATAATTATGACTTTTAAAGTTCCGCTTTTTCAATATTTAAGATTAATTTGAATAGTTGACAGTGAAAAATCTTGAGAAGGCATCATTTTTTAAAAGGTTAGATTTAGATTTTTTTAAAGACTTTTGACTCCCAAAATTTTAAGTTATTTTAAAATTTTGGCTTTTTTGAAACCTTCGACTTTTTTTAAGTTTCCACTTTTGCGAAAGCTTCTATTTTCAAAATGACGATTTTTTTTTAATTTCGAGTTCTCTGATAATTTTTGCATTTCTTCAATATGTTTCATTTTTCAAAATAATTTTTATTTGAAAATTTTAAAATATTTCCATTTTTTAAATCACATTTTCAAAATTTCGACTATTTTTGAAATTTTCACTTTTTTAAACATCGAATTGTTTTAAAAATTATACAATTTTTTTTTTAAATTCTCGAACATTTCGGCTTGTTTTTTTTTGAATCTTGAAGATCTTTTAATCTTTTTCTACCTTTTTAAAATTTTCTTAAAATTCCAACTTTTTCGCATCTTTCGATACTAAAATTTCGACTCTGAAAATTTCAATATTTCAAAATTTATTTCAAAACTTATAATGTTTTGAAAATTTTGTCCATTTCCAAATTTTCTGCTTTTTCTGGAAATTTCGTTTTTTTTCAAAATATTATCATTTTTGCAAACTTCAATTTTTTGGGGAAAATTTCGACTTTATTTCATATTTAGACTTTTTTTGAATTTTTTGAATGTCTTGCACAATTTCGAATTTTTTGAAAATTTCGCTATTTTTGGGCAATTTGAACTTTCATCAAAATGTTTTTAATTCGATTTTTCTTTGTCAAAATTTTGGCTCTTGCTCAAAATTTTCACTTTCTCAAAATGACGACTTTTTGATGAATTCGACTTTTATTGAAAATCTTGACTTTCTTGAACATTTCGACTATTTTTAAGATTGTATTTTGAAAACTTCCAATTTCAAATTTTCCATTTTTCTTAATTTCACTTTTTGCGACATTTTCACAATTTCCCCTTTCTTTAACATTTTGATTTATTTTCTAATTTTAAAAATTTGAAAAGAAATTGTCACTTTTGACAAGAAATTATCATTTTTTTTTTCAAAATTATTATCATTTTTGCAAACTTTCAATTTTTTGGAGGAAAATTTTCACTTTATTGGAAATTAAGACTTTTTTTTTCAAATTTTTGAATGTCTTGCAAATTTTCGAACTTTTTGAACATTTCGCTATTTTAGGGCAATTTGGACTTTCATCAAAATGTTTTTAATTCGATTTTTCTTTGTCAAAATTTTGGCTCTCGCTCAAAATTTTCACTTTTTCAAAATGACGACTTTTTGATGAATTCGATTTTTATTGAAAATCTTGCCTTCTTGTATTTTGAAAACTTCCATTTTAAAATTTTCCATTTTTCTTAATTTCGCGCTTTTCGACATTTACACAATTTCGCCTTTCTTTAAGATTTTGAGTTATTTTCTAATTTGAAAATTAGAAAAATTTGACAAGAAATTGTCATTTTTTTCCCAAAATTACCATCATTTTTGCAAACTTTCTTTGCAGACTTTTTTTTTAATTTTTTGAATGTCTAAAATTTCTAACTTTTTGAAAATTACACTATTTTTGAGCAATTTGCACTTTCTTCAAAATGTTTTTCATTCGATTTTTTCGTCAAAATTTTGGCGTCCCCTCAAAATGTTCTCTTTCTCAAAATGAGGACTTTTTGATGACTTCGATTTTTATCGAAAATATTGACTTTTTTGAACATTTCGACTATTTTTAGGATTATATTTTGAAAACTTCGAATTTCAAATTTTCCATTTTTTTTAATTTGACTTTTGTCGACATTTTCACAATTTCACCTTTCTTTAAGATTTTGATTTAATTTCTAATTTGAAAATTGGTAAAATTTGACTCGAAATTGTAAATTTTTCTCAAAATTGTGCCTTTTTTCGAAATTTTGATTTTATTCTATAAATGTGCTTTAAATTTAACTTTTTGAAAATTTCCAACTTTGTTCAAACTTTTTGACAATTCTCTTGAAGTTTTGACCCTTTTTGAAAATTTCGACTATTGTTTGGATTTTCTCTAAATTATGACATTTTCGAAATCTTAGAATTTTCTTCAAAACCTTAATTTTTTTTCCTTCAAGTTATAATTTTTTACAGAATTTTATTTTATTTTTCAAAATTTCCACCCTTTTCAAAATTTTGCCTTTGTGAAAATTCTGACTTTTTTAAAATGTTAAAATTTTTTTCGAAATTCGAAAAATTCGTTTGTTCTGAAAATTTTCAATTTTTTTTGAGAATATAACTTTCCAAATAGCGAATTTTTAAATTTTTTACGAATAGTATAAAACGAATTCGAGACTTAACTCAATGTCAATTTTAAAGTTGGCATTTTAAAAAGGAGTATGTTTAAGTTTAAACCAAAAAGTTTTTAAAAAAGTCGAAATTTACAAGAATTTTCAAGTTTAAAATGTAAATACAAATTTTGAAAAAAATGCAAATTGTGTGTGTCTAAAGCAACATTTTTAAGAAATATTTTGAAGTTTCTTCTCAAAATTTTCAGAAACAGTTTTGTCGAAATTTAGAATTTTTTTTGACCTTAATCCCTGCATTTTGACTTCAGTCTAGTCTTAGCTTTTGATGTGAAAATTAAACTTTTTTCGATAATAGAAAATTTTCCTTCCATATTTCGATTTTAAGATCAGAAGTGCCAAATTAAAACCAAAATTTCGAGTTTAAAACTTTAGATAGATGTATTCTACATTCGTATCAATACACACTAACCAACAATAGTGCTCTGAAGCTTATAGGTAACTTTAAATACAATCTTGTGTATTATTTATTACATAAAAGTTGCCTATCTGTTAATGCCTATTTTTATTACCTTAGAGGCTGAATTTTGAAAAATCCTTTCTTAATGCTCACTTACGTTCTACGGGAAACCCCTGTACGAAATTTCATACTCCTAGTCCCACCTGTTTATGCTATGCGTTGGCTGTCAATCACTGCTTAGAGATTTATGAAATAGATGTATACTGTTGTAATTTCAAAAATTCACATTTCTTTTTAAATTTCTACTGTAAGTTCTCAAAATTTCGATTTTTTAATTATTTGAATCCCTTTTTTTTCAAAGTATCTACTTTAAATTCGAAATTTACACTCGAAATGTCAAACTTTGTCTAAAGATTTCGCGAATTTTTCTTTTTAAAACGTTTGACATATTCTGGGCTTTTGCCCTTTATTCCGGAACATGAACTTCAATAGAGAAATGTCAAATTTTTCTTCAACTCAAGAAAGTTTTAACAAATTGTGACTATTGTAAAAATTTCATTTTACGCTTAGGAGCTGCTACTTTTTATTTTGAATCCGAATTAATCAAAAAAATTAATCAAGATTCTACTTCAAGTTGTATTATTGTTTATTTTAAAATCAGGTTATTATAAATAAATAAATGGACGCAATATTTACATTTAACTTTTTTCATAATAAAGCAACAAGGTATAAGTTGTGAAATTCTTTCAAATTTTAAGAAATCTTCAATTTACTCGAAAAAGTTTACATTTGGAGATATTTCAAACAATGAGTTCATAAACGTGTTGGTACTGGAACTTACCTATTGAAGGAGTTATCCTGCTGAAGTTATTAGCAAGAATGCTGTTTCGCGCAATATATAACGATCTTCGCCACGCCTTGCCCGGTTTTACTGCTATCGATTTTTTGAACTCATTCCGGCGAGTTAAAGGTTGGGGCCTGGTAAAAATTTCGCCATTTTTCGATCTCTCGTCAATGGATGATTCAATTATATCAGACAAATTAATTATTTGACTAATTTGTTTTACATCAGTTTCTACGGTCGACTCTCTTAGCTTTGTACTGTTTGTTCTATTTGCAATAACTAAATTATCATCTGTAAGATTACCAAAGGTGGAGTTATTACTTTTATGGGCAGGACTTTTTGTGATACGGCGACGTTTTGCTCCTCTAGTCTCGATGATTGAAGTTTCGTTATGTTTGGCGGAATTAGTGTTAACTTCATCATTCAATGATTTTTTTGATTGATCATTGTTTGACGTAATTTCAAAAGATTCGAATAAATCTTTTGTAAAACCGTTTCTTTCTCCAGGAACACTTTTACTATTATCTGTAATTACCCCCAAAAAATCCTCATTTGAATCATCTGTTAAATCTATCACTTCTGCACTATGAAAGTATAAGTCGTGGTTATTATAAAAGTCGTTTTTAGTCAAGTCAACAGCGCAATCTTTGTCCGATTTTCGAACTACTCTCCAAATTTACTTCATCAGAATTACTGCTACTAGTTAGATCTATGCTATATTGTGATGAATCATCAGAGTCAACTTCTGTACTGACGTTGCTCGAAGTCAAATATTCTTTCACAATAGTATCTGGTAGTGGCTCAATTATGATCTTAGCATCTTTAACTAATTTTTTTCTTTGACTAGAATCAGAAAGTTTCTGTAATTTACTCTCTGAAATGTTCTCAACACTTATCACTGGGATTAAATTAACTAAACTGTGTTCTTTTCCAGCGTTGGACCTACTTGCACTCGATTTGACTTTATTTCCAAGTTTCCATTTTCTTCGCTTTGTTACATATCTATTTGACAAATCAGAAGTATTCAAATCATTTATTTCGTCACCAATATCCTCCAATTCGACTACAAGTTTTTTATTTTCATCTAACATTATATCTGTATGATGTACTTCAAAAAAACTTTCAAATTTTTCCAGGTCCACATTCTGCACGCTATTCAAATTCCCTCTCACTTGTGTCGTCATTGTTAGTAATCTCCGTGAGATTTTTTGGCAGCTGTAATCTTTAGTGGTTTATCTCTAATACTCCTACTGATACATTCACCTTTACAACGGAAATCCCGCTAACGTTCTGCGCTTCTTAAATGAAGCCGTTAGAATTAATTCGGGCGCTGTAGTGATTTCGCAACATTTGCGAGCAAGCGTAACTGCTGGAGTTCTTACTCTGCGTTTTATTTGTACTATATTTTCTCAACTCTTCTTCCAGTTGCAGGTGGGGTCGAATATACACTCTGGGATTTACGTATAATTTATAGTCTCTACCATAATCAATTTGTTTAAATTTTCTACTCTTAGGCGTTTGTTGAGGTCCAAGAGTACACCTATTATCGTCGTCTCTAGTTGCAGAAGCAGATTTATGCACTATAAAACTATCTATCGAAGGCTTTGCAATGCTCCAACTTCTTATTTCTTCTAAAGATTGCTGCATTAAAACCATCGATTCGTTAAAGGACTGTAATGAATTTTTTATTGGCGATTCCACTGATTCATCTGCAGTAAACAACTTCGGCGCTGGTTGCACAAATGGTGTACTTGAAACTATATTTGGGGTACTTGATATTTTTTCTTTGTTCCTGACTAAAGGAGACTTTATTAAATGGTTATTTAATGATGGATATTCAAGTGTAATTTCAACTCGTGCTTCATCTTCCCTAATATCAGGTAAATTTATATAACTAAGAGCGCAATACTCTCGCACACCTTTATCGACAGGTACCCTCTCAATGGAAAGTTCTGTATCTACAGGTTTATCCAATGTTCGCGCCAAAGCTCCTTGGTGTTCAGGAGCTTTTTTTCTTTCTTTATTGGGTTTGTATTTTCGTTTACACTTCCCCCTAGTTCTCGTCGAAATAGGAGAAAAATTAATGCTAATTTCAGGCAGTTTAAAGCTGCTGCTTTTCGACAGTTCGCTCTCCGAGGAGCAATACATAACCTTATCTTTTTTAACAACATCATTAAAAATTGGCCCTTTAGCTAACTTATCAAATGTGTCTTCCGTGCTTACATGTAGTGACTCCTCGGTCGAATAAGTCACTTTTGGTGTTCTCGGTGGCAGTTCCTTAACGGCGAGTCTTTTTTTCTTTTCTGCCTCGGATTTGTTTAGTGCAAGTAATGCATTGAACACATCGGCGGATTTCGGATATGAGGTAGATTTATTGGATTTGTAAGTCCTAAGTCGCTTCAATTTGAAATGGTGCCATATTAATGAGCTTATTTAATTCATAACTTTTTGTTTACGCGGTTTGACAGTGACAGTTATAATTCGTAAATAGTAGAGACCATAGAGAACACAAAACTAGAGACTAGATGGCTACGTCTACAGTAAAATATAAATAATTTGAATTAGCGCCATCTGGCACGCCAGCTCGCACTTATAAGTCAAGGTGATACACATGTAGGTGTACTAGATTGGGAGTAGTTTTAATGGTGCATGTTTGCCAATGCGACATTACACATTACGTAGTAAGTAAAGTTGATAGATTTGTTGAATTACTATAACGGAATATGAAGTTAAAAATTGTTTAGTAGATGTTTATTAGTAGAATCATGGATTCCAAAAGAAAAATGCCGCATTCCGTAAATATGCTCACTTGCTCACATCTGAAAATTGATCAAAAAGCGTTCTCTCTCTCTCTCTCTCTCTCTCTCTCTCTCTCTCTCTCTCTTCCCCCCCCTCTCTCTCTCTCTCTCTCTCTCTCTCTCTCTCTCTCTCTCTCTCTCTCTCTCTCTCTTAGAAAATCATTTGTCAACTGTCTTTTATGTAGCGCCCAATGTAGCGTAATAGAAAAACTACAAACAAATAAGCCATATTAAATATTTTTTGATTGTTTTTTTATCATCAGAGTAGGAGATGAAATTAAAATTAGAATTTTGTAAAGCAAAAAAAAATCTTTTAAGAAGTTATTCATTATTTAAGCCGTTGACTGTCAATCAACATTTAAACAAACTCGTAAAATAGTGACACTCTTTGAGGCATTCGAGTGACTCCATACAAAATCACTGAAGTTTTTCATCATGAGTTTGTTATGATAGTAGTTTAAATTTATTAAAACCTTGCAGTTGCCAATAACTGCTCACCTATGTAAGACATACGTTAACAACAGAGACTAAATAGACTGAACGTAAGACGGTAAGCAGTGAAGCCAGTTGAAAGCCTGGCGGAAGCCTAGCTCAACCCAGCACTCTCATTATTTGACAGACCGTTGCGAACATAACATCGGGGTTTTTTTTAGAAAACGGCCTGAAAATATGGGGAAGTGTATTGTGGATCATTGTTGAAACCTCAGTGAACACATTAGTGAAGGAAAATCAAGAGTTTCATTCTTTGGGTAGGTAAAAATGAAATATATAAATATTCAATTATCGGCGTGCGCGCGCCGCCATTTCACTGCAATCATGACGTGTTTACAGCACCGGCTTAACAATATTGTACACAGGCGTCGCGTACTGAAAGAAAATTATTTTACTATTAAACCAAGATGTCTTTGAAAATAGTTCTCCTGAACTTTTACCAAAAAGTACTTATAGAAATTATCCTATTGGTCCAAAAGCCCCTAATTCTAAAGTTTCATCTAAATCGTTAGAACCGTTACGCGGCAAGTTTCGTATTTATAAATTTAACTTAATCCGGCCATGTCCAAGAGTAGTGGGATGCAGCTTCCCACTACCCCGCATTTTAGCTTCAAGTGAACGCATAAGACAGCATTGAAATGTTCAGTCTATTTAGTCTCTGGTTAACAACAAGAAATTGTCACACCCAATTTGATGACTTTTTCAATTGAACATCTGATATACGAATCGTGTGGAAGCGGCCTAACATTAATGAGCTCACCTATTATACACCAACCCCTTGACAATTAGTCTACTTGGATCTACTTTGCTATACAACTTTTGGTAAGGTATTATTATATTAAATTGCCCTGCAACTCTATATCTTAAATTCAACTTGTTATTATCAGATTCTTTTCTTAAGAGATCAAGAAGTTTTCAACGAATGAAATGTGGTAATCATTATAACTTTTGCAACGTAGTTCAAATGCACATATTTATTGATATGTCATTTGATGGCATTTGCCGCATTTGAAATTTGAAAGTTTGAGGTGTTTACAATTGATAACGACTTTCAAAAAGAATTTACTTATTCGAGTGTTATGATGTTAATTTTGTTCTACAGTAACTATTACCGTGATATTTTTAATAATCGGAGTCTTCTCCCCTTTAAGTATATATAATGAGCTCCTTTCTTAGCTGATTTGAAGTAATTTCTACCACAATGAGTATTTATGAACTTAGCGATGAGGAACTTGCAGAAAAATTTCGCAGAGAATACAACGAACAGTTTCACATCTTGGTTCGTATGCATTTATCGTTTGTCCTGGACTTAAATACAGACGAGTGAGTAATACCTCCAATAAATTGAATTATTCTTATATGAAAATATTTTAAATTATTATTTTTTAGAAATGAATGTCTGAACGAAAAAAACAAGCTAAAGAAGTGGAAACTAGTTCCATTTAGTGCTAAAAAAGTGAAATACAATGGTATTATGGATGGTGCTCCTTTAACGCAAGAGGGAATTTGCCAAGTGTATCAATTAATTGAGTTTCTTAGAAAAGAGCAAAGTACAGAATTCAAACAGATTAATTAACTATCCTAATGACGTATTTTGCAGATATTGTTGCTGAGGGAATATTTAGAAGAACTGGTTCTCTTGCGAGGCAGCAAGAGCTACGAAATTTATTGAATCAAGGGGCAGTTTTGAATTTGGAAAATGGCCATTTTAACGTTCATGATTGTGCTTCTGTCTTGAAAGGATTTTTAGCCGAGCTGCCTGATCCTTTGCTAACAGAAGCACATTTTCCTGCTTATTGTCAAATTGCAGGTAGGGAATTATAACTGGTTCAGTAATTGGAGCTAAAAATTGATCTAAATACCTGTAGAGTTCTAATAAACAGATCAATAGATCTAAAGAATTATTAATTAGAGAGTTTGGGAACCAAATGCCAGTTATGATCTTATTAGATCTCTTCAGCTTGGCATATCCAACTGGAACCTGACAAATGCTCTAGCCGAAAGTATACATATCTTCTTGGATTCAGCATCTCCCTTGGAGGTTGCTGTATACACTCCAAAACTGCAAATGTTCCTAAACAATTTTCAAAATTTAGAGAATAATCTTATTTTGAAATTATCTCTACTATTATCCTACTGTAATAAGTTCAACATTAATCACAAAGTTTCGATTTAAAAACCCGAAATTTCAAAAAAACATATTTTTCTAGAATTCTTTCTCAAAAGGTTGACTTTAAATGCCAACCTTTTAACCATTTTGAGGAACGTTTTTATCTAAAAAATTTGTCCCAAAATTTATGCTTTTAAACAAAAATTTAATGAAAAAAGTCTACATTTCCAAAAACAAGTGTTTTTTAATTGAATTTAGATTTAACTAAATTAAAATGTAACATTACAGAGTTGTGTGGAGTAGTTGAGAAGCCAACTCAGGACAACAAATTGTTAGAAGCTCTTCAGTTGATTCTCCTATTGTTGCCCTCAGAAAATAAAGTGTTACTAAAAGACTTATTGGATTTGTTGCACCTAACAACAACTTACGAATCTAACAATAGAATGTCTGCTGATAATTTGGCCACTCTTTTCACACCTCATCTGTTGTGTCCACGAAAGCTCTCTCCTGAGCAACTCCATGTCAATTCTCAGACCTTATGTGGAATAATCTCCTTTATGATCAAAAACTACAAGAGTTTATTCAAAATCCCGTCAAAACTGATTGTGGACTTCAGGGTGCGATACGAAAAGAGGAAGATGTTACATCCAAGCAAAAGACTGAATGAATCTGTCAGTGACCAGTTTGCTGCTAATACAGTATTCACATTTGTTGATCATGAAAGAACAACGAAAGAAAATGAGGCTAACCCAACAGAGACTGCTTTAGCTCAACTCTATGCTCATATACAGAGCTTGCCAGAGTCGTCCAAAAAGAGGAAATTGGTGAAACAATTCAATAAAGAGAATGGATTTGGTACACCGCTGCAGGTTGTGAGAAGCAACGTGCCGAAGAATAAGAGTTTCGGAGATTCGATCAAAAAACATATTTTTCAAAAAGGATTGCAAAAAATTGGGAGACGTAATGGATTTACACAGCTGAGGTCGTCAAGTGAAGAAATGCTACATGTAAGTAACTCGTTTTGTCTTGTTGACATGTTGTCCATTTGAACTTAAATATCGTGTTTTTTTTTGTAATCTTAGTATTTAGATTTTTTTTAATTTGAAAGTTTGAATTTTCTGAAAAAGAGAGGAAACATTGAATTAATATTTAAATTTGAGAAAATTTTAGAATACCTCCTACATTCATAAAATAAAAATTTTTGGTAGGCAACTCGAAATAGAGCACTTTCCATGAAGGAAATTCATCAACTTTCTGATTTATTCTCGAATTTTCGGATATCATCTCAAAATCTTCACTGTAAAATCGAATATGTACTCGGATTTTTTGTCGAAATTTTGACTCTTAGACTTGAGACTTCACTTTAATATTTCTTGAAAAGGTCAAAATTTCAAGATGAAAGTTGAAAATTGAAAAAAAAAAACATACATTTCGAGATTATAATTGAAATGTGTCGACTTCAGTGTTATTTATAAAAGAATTTCTAATTTAAAGATTAAATAGCGTGTCTTGAGAAAAAAGATCAAGTTCTGAGTAAACTTAGTATTTTTAAAATGAGATTCGAGTTTGAAAATTTATCAGCAATGAGCAATAAACATTTTTTACTGCTCGAATTGAAGCGACAACGATAACGCAGTGTTTTTGTTTTCAAATCCAATATTTTCAGCTTTTCTTAAGTTAAAAAAAAACAATTCAACCTAAAAATAATTGAGCTTACAAGGATGTGCATCAAATACTTACCAATTCATTACAGTTGTAATCCTAATTACGTAATTAAGTGTCCTGAATGTTGATCTGGTGTAAATAGTTTCCTTATAAATGTTTGTCATTTCTTTTGTTGACTAATACCTTGTTTTCCTTCTACATACTTTACTTATTAATATTAATGTTCCTTTGTGCCTTTTTATGTTATTATGTAAAGGTATTCATGGTTTTTGACCTTAAATGAGTTTGTGGATTGACTTAATAAATTTGAACGAAGAGACTAAAAATTTCTCTGATTGAAATAGCAACATGAGAAACCTACATACGTACGGCTTGATTAATTGCGAATTATAACGTAAACAAAGTTTTTGGGCTTAGGTTAGTTTCGTCTTCCCTCATTGGCTCTTAAAATATATGTTGAGATTGTAAATGATTGTATAACATGTAATTTACTATTGATTGACTAACGTAGGGTGCGATTACCCACTTATATTTCTCTCATGCGTCCTAGGATATTCCCTTCTAGATGTTCCATATCTTGAATGGGTATAAGTCATTGCACCGATTGCCTATCTGACTAAAATCTTCTAGTTATTCGAAAAATGTCTTGAATTGCATAAGAGTCATTTCTCCGGCTACGTATCGCACCTAATAGTTTCTAATAAACGTCTTCTAAAGCGGTCCATGCATTTTACGATAACTAATTAAATTTCAAAATTCGCTACAATATTGTTAGGATATAGAATTGAATTTTGCACGCATAAAAATGTCGTCACTTTTAATGTCATGGCATTTAAGTCGCTGTGTTATTATTAGTTGAAAATGAGTCTTAAATAGTACACACAACGACATTTGAGGTCAAATGAATTGGTGTATTTCGCTGAGCAGTTGCATTAATCCTTACAGACTCCCACCCATCAACAGCAAAGTTTAATTGCAAAAGCAAAATTGTTTTGTACAAATTGCGAAACTAGCACCGATGATGCGAATAATGAGGATGTTTCGAAAAAATTGAAGCATGAATGTCCGGTTAAATCGGACGATACGCCCGTTTTAAAACGCAGCATGTCCGAGTCGGACATAACGGACGTTTTGATGGATGCGCATTGCGTAACAAGCACTCCGGCTTGCGTTAAGTCAGAAACGAACAGCTTACCCTTTACACCTGATGGCATCGACGGTAAAGATGGCGCTTCTATGTCACCTATAACGAGATCCACTAAACGGATGTCGCGCGCTATGCAGGTTGGTTTGTTGTGTTGTGGATTGATTACCTTTAATGGTTGACTTGTATGCTGTCTAGGGTGCCGGTGTTTTATTTTGCTTTAATGTATAGTAGATGGTTGAAGGAATATTATTATTTACATTTTCATACTTTTATGTAACACAAAATTGTATTAAGTCGTTTATCCCAACTGTTAATTGATCCCAATTTTGTAGCAAGCCTTTTGTCTTTAATATTACTGAACAGCGTAATTTATTAAAGATAGAAATAGCCAGAGGCGGATTAGGCTTCCTCGGAGCGCTGTGTAACACTGTTGGAGTAACATGTAACAAAACCTTGAGTCAAAAATATTTTCGCTGACTGACAAAAAAAGGAAGCTACTCAGTTTGATGGAGGTCTCCGTCATATAGCACTTGTTGCACACTAAGACCGCCTCTGGAAAAAGCTTTTATAGATGAAGTAGCCTCATTCGAGCCTATTAATTTATCACTCCTCACCTATTTCCCGACTATGGTATGGTCAAGGGTTCCCTAGCTAGAGCATCTAACTTAATTATCCACTTAAGACATGCAATATATTTAAAAAGTTCTGAAGCACAATAATTCACACTGCTTATAAAACACCATATTTTAAAGAAAATGTAGCTTATAAGACTAAGATTTTAGTCGAAAGTTTTGCTATAAAATGAGATTGACGACAAAAGTACTTCCAAATTGTCTCATGACATAATTTGAGTTGTTTGGTTAATTATAAAACATAACTTGGGTTGGCGATAATTGTTTAAAACCTTCGAAATTAAAGCACGTTTTAACTGTTTTTACTTTGATAGGAAACCATGATGACTCCGAGAAGCAGAAAACCCATTCTTTTGGTTTCTGGTACCAACATAAACAGTTTGCCAAAGATCGAACCTGCGATGATCAATCTTCAAGAGGAATCATCATCGGTGACCTCGCCCAAATGTAACGATTCTGTTAGAAAATCCCGGAGCGAGAGCGACATTATAGAGTACACCAAAGAGATGTTACCTGAAACGACTCAACCCCTCACAGATACATTTAAAGAATATTTTAAAAGTAGAAACTTAGAGACTTATTCCCCCGCAGATTCTAGTTTTTCTAGCAGAACAGACGATTTTAACTCAAATCCGGAGTATGCTAACCTTAGCGAAAGCAAGATGTCTGAATCAATGTTATTTTGTTTGGATGGTAATATCCCAGCAGATATGAATGATAGTGATCTGGATGAACACCAAGAGAAGGAATTAGTTCTAAAACCGAAACAGTTCGACAAAAATGGCAGGCCTACAGTTTACGAAACTTCATTTTAGTATTTAAATAAGTATTATTTTGTATATACTACTTAAAATTTTAGATATTTATTGTTTTATATTTTACATTAATAAATGTTTTTTAGACTTTTATTTAGTTTCTGGAATTTTAATTAGCTTATTGGGTGGATTCATTGTCCTCTACTTGGCAATGAAAAGTAGATGTAATTTTGCGCAAAAATGTTTATACAGATCTAGCTTGTATATTTTTTCAAGTAACTCTCAATCATTAACATAATAAAGAGTGAGATATTTGCGAGGTGCATGATGGCAGCTGCCAATTGGGTTAACAATTAAATGCGGAAATTTTAATTTGTGTTAACTTGAATATAATTTTTTTAATAAAAGCAGTTTTTTTAATAAAGTAAGCTCTACTCCGTTAAAAAAAACAGGGGTTTATAATGTGTAATTTTGTTAAAAATATTTACAATATATACAATAAATAGTATCACAAAATGCATATATCACTAGTGAGGCTTTGGAGTATGACCATCAACATAGAAATTTCTAGTTACTTTTGGTAGTTCAAGTACCAGCCCATCCATATCCTTGGTTAATATAATCTGACAACCCAAGCGTGAATTTTCTTTAAGAAAAGGTGCCATATCAAGTAAATCTTCTTCAGTTTCTGTTGCTTCCGGTAAAACACTGGCATGATCACTTTGAACATACACATGACAAGTGGTACAAGCTAAAGAAGCCTCACATGCTCCTTCCATTGGAATTTCATAACGATGGGCCAGATATAAAAGGTTGTCGCCCACTTTACCTTTAATTGGAATTTTTTCACCATCCTTCATTATAAATGTAAGATTGACTCTGTAAGAAAGGTAGCCATGACATTGTAGAATAGCAGATCGCAAACACTAGAGTGCGACCCAATTTCGGGTCGTAGAAATTATAGAATGAATAACTTGCGACCACTCCTGTATATGAAAAGCCATAACTAATTTTAATGAATTATTTCATGTTTTTAAACAATTCTGCATGTTTTTAAACAATTCTGCATCTTATTTAATAAAATATCCAAATCAGAAGCCACTATTGGTATAAAATTTTTATGACAAAAATAAAATTACTGTTCAAGGACTTGCTTCATTTTTTCAACACACATGGGTTGCACCTAGTGTTGGACTATTCGAATACAAGCTCTGAGGTGTATTCAATTCTACTAAGATCTCGAATACATCCAATTCTCAACTGAAGTATTCGAATTCTCCCAGACTCCGTGAGTTGAAATGAGAATATGAATAGAATCGGTTCTCGCCTCGCGCAAGCAACATCTCATCATCGCATGATTCATAAGTTCTCGGGTACTTGCTTGCATTCGAATACAAAATATGTATTCAAATACAAAATATGTGGTAGTCCGATACAACAAAACATTGGAATGTTGAGCAGTGAATAAAATCGGTCCCTAACTACGCTACATCTCCGATTCTTAACTTCTCCGATGTTGATTACTGTACCCAACTCTTGTATTCGAGATCTTAGACATGCATTATTGAATGCGTATTGTATTCGAGATCATTTTTATTTGGGTTGGTTACGCATTATGCTTGCACACTCCTGCATTCGAATATGTATCTAATTTTTAATTTATTGCTTCATCCTTCTCATAAAATTATTAAATAAGGAAATGCTTAAGTACTTTTTAAAATCTAGCTTTCAATTTTAATAATGAAATTTAACAATATCAGGAAATATAGTGCCAATATTCGAATCCAAAGTTAAAGATACGTATGTGAATTCTAAAGCTTCAAGATTTATTTATATTAAGTAATTATATATATTCAATTAGGGAATTACCAATTGCGGGCATAGGTATGGAAGTACTGAAATTGAAAGTCATATCTCGTCACTACATATCTCAGATAGGCCGCCGAGACAATTTTTCTAGTAGATATTTTATTATCCCATAACTCGATTCTTTGTATTCGAATACTTATTCGATTCTCAAAAGTATTCGAATTCAATGTATTCGATTCTGAAAATCGTTCGATTATTCCAACACTAGTTGCACCATATATTTTTATAATTATTTTTGGTTCAATAGACATAAAAGGTTGCAAAATGCTGGTTGCAGTAAAGCAAATTATACAAGAGTCACTTTCTTAATATGATTCACTCAATCCTTGAATAGCGCTAACTGACTCATTTAAAAAATGATAGCTAGTTTTGACCAGATCAAAATTGACTTACACTTCATCATCAGATTTGGGATCTTGCCATTCGTATTCTCCATGATTTAACCCTGAAAAACTCAACTTAGTTTTACGCATAAAGGAAAACTGTACTTACTGGACGAAGTAGATAAATATTTGTGGGGAATCTTATGAGGGAAAATTTGTTTTTTTAAAACGGGTTTTATACCACAAAATCTCCTCGACATAAGACGCAGACAAAAAGTCATTTTTCCGAATTATCTATTATATGAACAGAAACACACTGTTTTCAATTCGGTTTTCGTTAATTTTAAAAATATAACCTATATTAAACCTAACCTAAAAGTTGACATTTTAGATGGCTAGTCAAATGAGCAAATTCCTGTCTCTTAAAATTCGAAACGAATGAACTAATATGTTTCTTTGACAATATTGTAAAACGAAACTGGTTTATACAATTTAAGATTATTAGTGGATATTTTTATGTTATTTATATGTAATAAATTAATTAGTAGATGTTGATTAAGGTTTATAAACAATGCAAGTTAGTTCAAACAGTATTTTAACCTGTAAAAGTTCTGGAAGTTGTACGCAGTTTAGTTCATGTGTCCTAATTATAATTTCTGTGGTTCTAGCAAATGAGCGTTTGTATTGATTTTTCGCTACTGTAAGAAGAAAATATGCACTGAAATAAGAGACGATGTTTGATTAGCAAGATTTTCCGATACTGTGAACGAAAAATAACCAAGCCCAAATGGCCAACGATCGGGAAATTCTCAGGGAAGTGTGGGAAGGTAAACTTCCTGTTTGTTTCAAGCTAGACCAAGATGAGATTGTGGAGTTCCAGCAACCAGACAATTTTTATTTGATGGTACCCCGTCTGAGTTATTTCCCTTTAGTCACAGACAAAGTAAGAAAACACTTTCTACGCTATGTTGCCAATGATAGACAAGACAAAGAAATGTGGTTAGAGTTCAATGGACAACCTTTGAAATGGCATTATCCAATTGGGGTTTTGTACGATTTACTGACAGGTCCTGATGATTCCTTACCTTGGAATGTTACTGTACACTTTGAAAAATTTCCCGAGACGCAGATATTTAAATTCAGCAATAAGTAAGGATGAGGCAAAATTATTTTAAATGCTTTAAAACTTCGGACTTGATTGTAGGGAAACTGTAGAATCTTACTTCATGTCCTGTTTGAAGGAAGCTGACGTTCTTAAACATAGGGGGCAGATTGTTAGTAATATGCAAAAAAAGGATCATAATCAGCTGTGGTTAGGCCTACAAAATGGTAATTTTTAGGTATGTTATGAGTGTGACTTCTACTGTTTTTCATTTTAGACAAATTTGACCAGTTTTGGTCAGTAAATAGGAAGTTAATGGAAGCTTCGGGTGAATTAGATTATTTTAAATACATTCCCTTTAGATGCTACGTTGACGATGTATATAGGCAGAAATTGATCAAACCTGTCACTGATGATGGGCAGAGGAAGACTCTTCAAGATTTATTAAGTGAAATGTTTCCAGGGCAAGAAAATTGTAAGTGTGGCTAGAAAACACATTTCACTAATTGTATAATTAAGCATTTCATAAAAATGTTTAAAATTGAATTAATATTTTATTTTAGTGATCGTAAAAACCCACGGAATGGTGCCACCCTTGGAAACTCCCCTACAATGGATGTCTGAACATTTAAGTTATCCAGATAATTTTTTACATCTTTGCATACAAAGTTAGTTATGATTTTTTTGTACAAATGATTTTACTGTAATAATTTAAGCTTTATAATTAAATTTATTTTCATACAAGAACTTTTTTAAGTATATGATGCTTTTTATTATTATTATTTGAATCATTTTCTTAGCTCTAATAGCCAAATAGGGTAAATGGTTTCCCAAAAAATGGATCATGAAAATAAAAAATAGTCAGTCTTCAACTATATTCCCAAATGATTAATATTCATACACTAAAATGGTTAAAACTTGTAACAAGTCCCAAAGGGGAAGTATAAAACTGGGGTGCAGCAAAAAAAAAGTGTGGGGTAAAGTAAATAATACACCAAACTGATAATAATATATACAATTTATTTTGATATATTCTATAAAATATTTCATATAAAATACTATATTCATAAAAAAATGTTATTTTTCTATTAACATTTGTGGCTAGTTCAATATATACATACTTTTGAACAAATATTAAAATATGTTCACAACCTATAAAATTAAGGTCACCTTACTTTTGAAAATATGTACAAATTTTTTCTCAAAGAGATTAAAATTCACATGATATTGGGAAGAAATCATTGGATAATTTTAAATAGTAAACTATATTACTAAACAATATATTTACAATAAATAAATATAAATTGTAATTGGCAGTTTGAAATATAACAACATTAAGAAAAACATAAGTAACAAAGTCTCATATTTGACTATGTTGTTATATTTCTCGATATGGCAAAGGAAGACTAAACATTTTAATATCTGGCGTCACGTAACTAATATCCAAGTTGTCTACTTCAATCAGTCAGTCGTAATATTTTACCCCATAATCGGGTATTGCACATAATGTGGCTGTCTTAAATTGCTTTGCTGATTTATACACAACTTGCATATTTTACACTTGTAGTCTTAGTAGTCACAAAAATTATTAATTAATGACACTCTACTTAGCAGCAAAGTGATTAAAACAATATAAGCTGCCTTACGTTTCTAATTGGCACATGTTTCCTAACCTAAGAAAGGCACACATTTAAAAATAATGAGCAAGTTTTTAAAAACATGTTCAGTATCAGATTTTAATGGTTCTCTAACGTTTCAAATCTTAATTTGACAGTATATTGAACTGATCTCCCTCCCTCGAAAGCTTTTGGGGGAAATAAGCCTATTTTCAATAAATTGACACAAATCAATGCGAAAGAATATGAAGCAAGGCCGCCGGTGCACAATTACTTACTTTCAATAAATATTATTATTTAAATTAATAAATTAAAATATATTTTTAAATTTGCTTTCTTTTAACGAAATCCCTGATTAAGACAATATTTCATAATTTGTTGGTGTGATTTTATTTTTAATTTGCTTAAGTTCAAAAAATTCTGCTGAAAAATATTCGCTACTTTGAAAAAGCAAATAAAAAAAAATACGTCCTTAAAATCTGCTTTCTGAATATTGATTTAATTTGTATATTTCGAAGAACTTTGAACTGTTTAATTTTTTGTTTTTCAGAATGTAATTCATTTTAGATTTCGAACTTAAATAAAAACGTTTAACCTCGTTCCTAAAATGTTTAGTATAAGGTCAATATTTTGTTGTAATTTCGGTGAAAAAAATTGAAATTTAAAGAAAACCTCGAAACTAAAATTGCGTTTGAATTTTATCCAAAACTTCACCTTTATCTGGAAATATTCACTTTTTCTCCAGTTTCATAAAAATTTAGTACTTTTTACTTCGATACTTTTCTCAATTTTACACTTTCCACTTTTACTTTTTTCCTAGTTTCGATTTTTTCGGTTTTTTGTCGAAATTCGGGGCCTTTCGCAGTTTTCTCTTTTAAAATTGGAAATTCATTTTTTTTTTAATTCCGAAACACCACTTTTCTTGAAGTTCAATTTAATATAAGCTTTTTACGAAACTTCTGAAACTTTTCTGAAAATTCACATTCTCAATTTTTAATCCTTTTTCTAAACTGCAATTTAAAAGTTTCAACTTTTGACCCTTCCAGAGGACTGACTTTCTTTGAAATTTGGAAGATTTGGAGATTTTGCGTTTGGTTTAAATTTCAGTTTATCATGACTTAATTTTCGCTAATTCTAAAACGTACTTCAAACTGTTTACTTGTTTCCAAAGATTCGACTTTTAAACCCAACTTTCGAGAACAAAATGAGAATTTACCTGAATTTGTGTTTCCATGTTTTTATCCCTAAACTTTTGATTTCAAACTGAAAAGTTTCGACCAAAATGTACGACGCTAACCTAAAGTCACAAAGGAAGTAGTGTAACTTTTATTTCTGTACTTACGGGTTGTATAGCAACATCCATCAAGTTTATTAATTTTATTTAACATTTCTGCGGCCCCAGTTTGGAAATATTTAAATTTTTATTAAAGAAATGTTAAATAAAATTAATAAACATAATGTTTCCGACCAATAAGGGTCCACCGTGAAGAATAAACATCCACTAAGGCGAACGCCTTAGACGTGACATTTGTCTAGGTATGTTAACTTAAGAATGATAATTTAAAAAAATCGACTTTTCGTAAAAATCCTGATTTTTATTTTCGAAATTTTCACCTCAATTTCAAAATCTCTTCTTTTCTGTTCAAATTTTCACTTTTTTCATAGTTTCAAATTTGCATCTTCCTTATTTTCTCTTAAAATGTCAACTCTGAAATCGAATTTTTTAATAAATTTCATTTTTTTTTTGGAACAAGGACGAAATTTCTGGAGCAAATTTTTCTGCAAATTTCGGATTTAAAATCGAAATTTGGCTTTTAAAGTTAAAATTTCATGAAAAAACTCTAGAAAAAAAAATGACTTTTCGGTAATCAAAATTTCAAATAATTAATTTGGAGAAATTCCAAATTGAAAGTCGAGACTCTTCGGTTGAAATCTCAAAGAAAAGTCGACATTTTAGGGAAATTTTGAAATTTATTTGTAAGCAAATTCTTCACTTTTATCTTAATGTTTTTGAAGAGAGAAAGAAGGTTTCGACTTTTTTGAAAAATTTGTCTGTTTTCAAAGTTTTTATTTTTGATTTCGACGATTTATGAATATTTAACTCTTTTGTTTCTTCAATTCTAACTTCTTTGGAAACGTCAGTTTTTTTTTGAAAAAAGAAACTTTTTTTGAAAATTTAGGCTCTTAAAATTCAGTGGTTTTGTTGAAAATATCGATTTTTTTTTTAAATTTCGACTCTTGAAAATGACGACTTTTTCAAAAGTTAGATTTCTCTGGAAATTTTAAAGTTTTTCAAAATTAGATTTTTTCTTGAAAATTCCCCTTTTTTGAGAAAAGATACTTTTTTTTATAAACAACAACTTTTTTAAAAAAATTTGAACTTTTTTTGAAAACCTCCAACTTTCTGAAAACTGGAACTTTTAAAAATGTCGCCCTTTTTGAAAGTTTTTTCCTTCCTTCAAAATTTCGATAACTTTCTCAAATTTTGACTGAAAATTTTAACTTTTTTCAAAAGTCTGCTTTTTTGAAAATTCCTGCTTTTTTGAAAATTTCAATTTTGTAAAGTAATGAAAAAATCGACTTATTGAAAATTCAGAATTCTAATACTTAAAAGGCCTTTTCCTTTGAAAATTTCGACTGATTCTCGCAATTTAAACTTTTTTTAAATTTCGGCTCTTTTCAAAATGCTGTTTTTTTAAAATTTTGAACTTTTTTGATAAATCCGACTATTTTTATTTAAAATCTCGATATTTTTTGAAAATATGGAACAATTTGAATTTTTGTTTAAATTCGATAATTTTTAAGATTTCTCGAAATTTGGAAATTTTAATTTCCTTTCGAAATGCTACTTTTTCAAAAAATTTCGATTTTCGAAAACAACCACTATTTTATTTGAAAATCTCTTTATTCAGTTTTCGAGGCTTTTTTCAAAATGTCGACCTTTAAATTTTTCTAAAAGTTTCGATTGTCTTTCCAAAATTCGACTTTTCTTGAAATTATGACGTTTTTTTTTAAAAATTTGGGCTTTTAATGAATAATTTGACTTAAAATTGAAAACTTCGACTTTTTTTGAAAAATCCGAAAATTTTACTGGAAAATGTCTACATTTCAAAAACTTCAGACATTTTCGAAATGCTATTTTTTCTAAAAATTTTGACTTTCGAAAACAACCACTATTTTATTTGAAAACCTCTTGTTTCAGTTTTTAAGGTTTTTTCAAAATGTCGACCTTTAAATTTTGATTTGTTCTCGAAATTTTTATAAAAGTTTCGATTCTTTCCAGAATTTAACTTTTCCTGAAATTATGACGTTTTTTTGGGGAATTTGGACTTTTAATGAAAAATTTGACTTTTTCAAAATTGAAAACTTCGACCCTTTGAAAAATCCGAAAATTTTACTTGAAAGTGTCTACATTTCAAAAACTTCAGACATTTTCGAAATGCAATTTTTTCTAAAAATCTCGACTTTCGAAAACAACCACTATTTTATTTGAAAATCTCTTTTTTTAGTTTTCGAGGTTTTTTCAAAATTTTGATTTGTTCTCGATATTTTTCTAAAAGTTTCGATTGTCTTTCCAGAATTCGACTTTTCTTGAAATCATGACATTTTTTTGAAAATGTGGAATTTTAATGGAAAATTAGACTTATAAAAATTGAAGAATTCAACTTTTTTTAAAAATTCGAATATTTTACTTGAAAATGTCTATATTTTGAAAACTTCAGACATTTTCAAAATGTCGATTTTTTTTAAATTGTGATTTTTCAACATTTCGACTTTTTCAAAATTCGGCTGTGTTAAAATTGTTACTTTTTTCTGAAAATTGGGTTTATTGGACTTTTTTTAATTGTTACCTTTTTTTAATTTCGACTAATTCTCGAAATTTTGTACCGAAAATCTCAGATCTTCTTTTCAAAATCAAAATTTCCTAATTTTTTTTTTAAAGATAATTTTCTTGAAATTTTGACTTATTTTTGAAAATCTTGATTTTTTTTTAATTTAGTTGATGTTGAACATTGATGAATATAATTTTAAATTTTTCGACTTATTGTGAACTCTGTCATTTTTTGAAAATTTCTGCTCACTGAAAATGTCGACTTTTTCAAAATTTTAAAGTTATTTGGAAATGTTCTTACAATTCCAAATTCACACGACCAATTTTTACTTTTTTGCTTAAACTTTTACGAGCACAATTTTCTGTAAAACCTTTTCTCGAAATTTTAAAAAATTAGAAATTTTATAACTTTCAATTATTTTCGAAATTTTGACTCCGAATTTCGACTTTTAAACTCGGTAAATGTTCATTTCTTTACCAAAATTTCCAGATTTTTTAAAATAATTTTTAAACTTCGATTATAATCTTGAAATTTCCACTTTTTTCGCGTCTAAAACTTGAAAACTTACCGTTTTCAGATTTTTTCTGGAAACTTATTGGACTTTTATCTTTAAAATAATTAAATTGTAAGACCATCTTCTTCTAAAATTGCGACTTTAAATTAAAAATCTTGGCAATATTTTTTTTATTTGACTTTTTTCTCGAAATTGAACAACTTTTTTTGATTAATTATTTATAAAACTGTTTAGTTAAATATTTCCGCCGTTTACTAACTGCTAGACCTGTGTGGAAGACCCCACACATTTTGGTTTATAAGGAAGGTCAGTCACTTAAATCATAAGTGAATTACCCAAAAAATCGCGAAAATTTCAAACTTTTGTCTTTACTTTTTACAAGTTTTTTTTTCAATAAATTAGCAATCAACGTAACTAGTTTTTGTACTTGTTTCTGCAAAAATAGAAAATTAATTGTTTTTAATTGAGAAACACCTCCAAGTCGAATCCCCCCTCCATCGCAAAAGTCGCCTGCGCCACTGGTTTCCGCCTACTTTAAATCTTATTTTATGCTCTAACCACAAAATAATCTATTTTGTGTTTTAACAGTCTAAAAACGTTTAACTAATGACATTCAGCAACCCCACCCCCGGCCCCGCCGGGGTAGCGCCTAATTCGCATGAGGGTGGTCGCAGTTGTTAAGCGAAGGATTTTTTTTAGTCGTCAAAATTTGGGGCACCATGGCGCCAATGTCTAGTTTTGGCGCCGGCTCAGAGAAAATCGTTGATCGGGTGCTGATGATGTTTCAAAAAGCAGCCGGCTATAATTTGAGACGTAGGAACCATTAAAAATATTATTACGTAGCACCCAAGATTGAAAAAAAAACTTAAATCTATTAAGGCCAGAAGATAAAACTTTAAGAGGCTATAACAGATATGTTTAGTTTTTATATTGCGACGTCCCCAATAAAAGGAGACAATTATATCTAACTCGGACTAAAATTGACTCGACTGATCTGCCGCTTTCAGATATTTAAACATAATTTGTAATTAAAGCTGTCCACATATGTATTTTACAGTTCCTTTAAAATTTAATCAAAGAAATAATTCAGTCATAGAAGTTATCCAAAACCACAGATCAATAAATATACAACACGGAAAATAAAATTCTACCTGACGCTGTTCGCGTATCTGACGATTTCACACCTCTGCCGTAATTCGTCCTCTTGCTTGAGCCACTTCTGCACCTGCCGGCGATGTATGTTGTATTTGGAGGCAACGGCGCGTTGATTGCCCTTACAAACAGCGTCCTCATAGTAACACTCGATGGCGCTCAATTTAAAGTCCAAACTATAACTCTGTCTTTGTTTCAAGGAAGGCGCCACTGGTAGATAATTTTCGTCGTAATTGAGACAACAAAAGTGCACCGGTTCGTACTCCTGCGGTTGATAACTGGGAGGATAATGATAATAGTACGTAACATTTTCTTGCCCTTTCGGATGAAGCTCTTGAATTGTGTAGGTACATTCGGATTTAATATCACAAACGTTGTTATTATTGTAATAGTAAACGTTTTGGGGAGAAACTTCGATATTCGGTCGAAATTCGTCACTGCTACTCGACGTTGACGTATTTTCCTGATTGAAATCGTCCAGATAGGGCTTGAAGAGTTTTACGGGTTTTTGGGTGGGAGGCGAACTCGTAACTTCGTCTTCGAGTTTTCTCTTTGTGGAGAGGTCCCAAACGTCGGGCTGAGGTGAGATAATTGGTAGACTGGTCGGCGACGAGCTGGCGGGCGGGGTGAGGGGCGAACAGGGCACAGGTGCCGTGACAGGCTCGCCACACACCGATTTCTTCAAAGACAGGTCCATAGGCGCCTCTAGCGAGGTATGGGTGAAATCTAGCGGGCCATGATCGTCCGTCGCCGACTCTGTTACGCCGTAACAGCAGTCGCCCTGCTGTCTGACGGTGTTCAAGGTCGCAGCTTCCATACTCGGTTTTCTCGCTTCCACCGGTGCACTATCCATAACGCTGTCACTCTTTCCCTTTATCACACTGCTTCTCAAGTTACCTTCCACTTGTAGCCATTTCTGAATCTGCCTTCTGTGTATCCCGTATTTTCTCGCAGTCGCACGCTGATTACCTTTACAATCTGCATCGTTACGATAAGAATCGAGCACTTGCAACTTAAAATGCGGAGCGAAAATTCTACGCGAACCTACGCCAGTTTTGCCTTCGCTTTTGATAGTGGCCGGGGCCCGTTTCAATATCGAATTCAAACCGTGTGCCATTTTAAACACCTGGCGCGCACTTTTTGATCATTTAACACATAATAAACTATTAAAAACAACAGAAAATAACGCCGTGCTGTCTCTGCGGGACTATGTAGCAACCATTTTCGTCACGATTCATAGAAATCCCCACTACCGCTGACTAAACTGTTTCTCACGTCTTGCTTTGCCATTAAAACCAACCCACGGAAATAAGCCTCGACTCGATAAACGTTCCTATCTCTCTTGCACTTGCACATGCGAGACTATAACATCATCTGATGTTGTAGCGTAGCTTGGATCGCCTCGTATGAGGCACCGACATCCGTTTATGAAACAAGTTTACCCAAGGCGTTGTCATATTTTCATCGATGAACCCAGTTTTTAATTACCAGTTTAATATCTAGACAATTCGTATCAAAGCTTCACCTAATAGATTACGCTTAATTTATATCGCTAAAGATGTTTGAAATGTGAACGATTTCCGATTTAACAAGCGATATTTTCCATTGGAATGTATCAGCGCGGCAACAGCGCCTTCGGTCACGCCAGACTATATGTCGCCAAGCCAAACCAACCAGACATAGCGTCTCTAGATGTGATTTTCTTTTCATTCATTTGTCCCCCGATACCTTATTGCTCCTTCATTATTTGTTTTGCATGATGCATTTGGACATTCTAGAAAGACCGGGTCGTTATTCTACGGAAATACCTTTTAAAGCGCCACAATTATGTTTAAATTATGGTAACTATTGTAGTACGTAAAATTTTTAACGGAAAATTTTGAATAAAAGTAGCACGAGCATTAGAAAATTATATTTATGTATACTCATAAAAAGTCTACATAAAGTTCAATGCGCCGATATCCTCCATTCGGATCATTTTCATTAAATTGTTCGAGATGGTATTCCGCTTTCGGTACTTTTCGAGAAAATTGAAGTTCAGGATTTGGCGAATTGTACCGTTTTCAAAAAATCCGACCAGGAAAATTGGCCGAATTAATTCGTTTCCTCATCCCACGTAAAATGTTGATAACCAGAGACTAGTCTCTGTTGATAACGTACATCAGTGGCGTAGTACATTAGCCGACTAAGTCGTCGGGGCGCCATCTGATAACGAACCCAAGTTACTCAAACAAAAGACAAAAGAGGCGCTATTTCAAAATAATGTAAAGTATTAAAATCGATATTGCGTAGGAATTTGAAATATTTTTTAACAAATTTTTAATTCATTACTTCAGTTATAATAACAATAATTAATTCAATAATAATTTAAACAAAAGGTGCAAAGACGCTCCATTTCAAAATAACAATAAAAATCAATTTGTAGGTTTTCGTATTTTTTTAACAAAATTCGAAAAATGAGGGATTTCAATTTAAAAATTAAAAATTTCGATAACATTAAAAAAACTGGCATTTTGAGTTTTTGTTTGGAAAAATTTCCACTTAATGTTCAAATCTGATTAATAAAATTTCTGGATAAAAGTCACAATTTTGAGATAAAAATCGAAATATGGAACGAAATGAAGGATTTAAATAAAAAAAAGTTCAAATTTTTAAAAAAACATTCAAAATTAAGCACTATTTTTAGCTATTGCTTCTGGAAATTTGAAGGTCAGATTTTAAATGCATAAAAGAAGTGACTTTTCAGGAAAAATTTAAAAGAGAAAAAAATTTTAAAAATTAGATATCTTTCGTAAAAATTGCGAAATTTTTTACTTTTTCTCGAAATTTTAAGATGAGGTGGTACTGTCGATACCGCTAGCCAAAAACGCGCCAAAAGTATACATTGTCTCCATTGATTCACGTAGTTCTTAAACTAGGCAACGTTGCGATGAAATAAAACACAGAGGAACTGGTCTTGTCTTTGCACAGAGGAATTTATATGACCGAACAATGTCATAGTCAAAATCATGTAATCGCAATAGAGAAATATTTTATTGTAAACATAAAATAGTTACATAAGAAAACGTTCAAGAAGTAGAATAGCGGGTTAAATTAGCAAATTAATTCCAAATTTAATTAAATTTTGAACGGTAATTCTAAAACCGACAGTACTACATATACCTTGAAATTTCGGCTATCAAAGTCGAATTATTTCGATTTTAAATACTTCTGTGTTGTGTGTTGTTCCTGAAATTGTGATGGCAAAGTAAAAATGTTAAATTCGAAAAATATCGAGTGTCCAAATGAAAAAAATTATCAAGTGTGATGTGAGTTTTCTAGAGAATAAAATTCGCCTTCATTTATCCAATTCGAATCCATATTGTGACCTTTGCGCTGATTACATAGACTTATTATGTGAACAAGTAAGGTCACCAAGAAAACTACATTTGTAAACAAGGAAAGATAAGAATGACAACAGTTATTACTTACATTTTTCATTTGAAAGTTATTGACTGATGTGAAATCATTCAATTATAAAAATATTGAGCTGGGCTATTTTATGAGGTTCAATAGTTATACAATCAGTGTTTATGTCGAGTTAAATTACAAATTTGATAACCTGCCAACATTTTGACTGAAGCGGTATGCTTTGATGTGGGATTTCGCAACACAACATTCTCTGCCAGCAATGTGGGATACGTCAAAGCATTATTGTGACGCAAATCTATTCTCAGGTGTGGTTGCAAGTTGCGATTGTCAATTCTAGCTTACAAAAGTAATTTTGAAAATTCCAAATTTTTCTTCGATGAAAGTCGAATTTTTGATTATTTGACAAATTCGACTAATTTGAGAACTAATTATAAAATTGCGCTATTAAACACAAAATTTCAAGAATGAATTCAAAATGTTGTGATTAAACTGAGACTTTCGAGTTTAATCTCGATTTATCTTTGATTTCGAGTTGAATAGTCGTCCATTTCAGATAAATGTGTATAAGAGTAGACCGTGAAATCAACCTTAAGATAAGGTAGTAAAAAAATTACCAGAACTAAAGGCACCTTCACGCGTGATATTTATGATTAATGTGTTGCCTATATTTCAGGGGTTGTTTGGCAGAAATAATCAGACTGAATGTTATCCACATTATTTTTATTATCATTATAAACAATTTAATAATTTTCAGCAGAAATTACCATAAAATATAAAAGAACTCTTAAAACAATCTACAACACAACAAAACATTTAAATGATATTTAAGTTCGGATTTTAAGAACACAGAACATCAAGTGTCATAGCGCTGCCACACGACCATGTCTAAATCATATATGTAATACTTCTATATGGCGTGTTTTGTACCTTCGATTGTGTTCAAAAGGCGCGATGGATATATATGTTTGTCTTTTTGGAGGACAGAATTTAACCAATTCCGCTTCTCGGCAGTTATCTTTGTTGTCATTCATTTATTAGTGTTCCCGCCCATCTTGTCATCTGTTCCCGTTATAAATGAATGAATGCTTGTCCTCCAAAGAGTACGACATATACTTTCATCTCACCTTTTTGACAACGCATTTTGTAGGGGCGATTATTGGACACTTTTTACCCCCACCATGACAATTTTTGTCATGTCACAGGATGTAATTGCCATACATACTTACTAGTTACTTTATTATTTACATTTTACTGCACTTTACATTAACAGCTGCTGCAACTGTCACTGTCAATGTTGACAGCTTTTTTTGTTTTTTAATCTTGTTTATTGCTACGTTATGACATAATAACATAGTATTTTTGAAAAATTAGGGTCATGCAACTCCCTATTATATAAACTAAAAATTACTACATTTTCAAAATATTTCGTCATTTATAGGTTTGCAATCCTTCCCTTTGACAGTGTCCGATGCCTGGCAGCCAGAGACTAAATAGACTGAACGTTTCAATGTTGTCTCATGCGTACAGTTGAAGCTAAAATTCGGGGAAGTGGGGAGGTGCATTCCACTACTCTTTGATATGGTCGGATTAAATAAAATTTATAAATACGAAACTTGCCGCGTAACGGTTCTAACGATTTAGATGAAACTTTAGAATTAGGGGCTTTTGGACCAATAGGATAATTTTTATAAGTGCTTTTTGGTAAAAGTTCAGAACTATTTTCAAAGACATCTTGGTTTAATAGTAAAATAATTTTCTTTCAATACGCGACGTCTGTGTAGAATATTGTTAGGCCGGTGCTGTAAACACGTCATGATTGCAGTGAAATGGCGACGCGCGCACGCCGATAATTGAATATTTATATATTTTATTTTTACCTACCCAAAGAATGAAACTCTTGATTTTCCTTCACTAATGTATTCACTGAGGTTTCAACAATGATCCACAATACACTTCCCCATATTTACAGCCCATTTTCTTTAAAAAAAACCGATGTTATCTTCGCAAAGGTCTGTCACATAATAAGAGGGCATTGCGAGCTAGATGGAGCTAGGCTTTCGCCAGGCTTGCAACTGGCTTCACTGCTTACCGTGTTAGGTTCAGTCTATTTAGTCTCTGCTGGCAGCACATTTATCTGAAATGGATATCTTCAAATTTCTATGTTCTGTGGTTAGGTTAGTTTGGCAGTAGAGTACGTTCAGTAATTTCTAATTTTAAAAACCGTATGACACGATTCTAAATTTGATAGAAAATTTACATGTAAATTTGTTGTCAAAAAAAACCTGCAAAATATTTCTTTAAATTCTATGTTTTTATTATTTGGTGTATTACACGATGTTAAATTTTCTGCTAAATTTTACAAAGAAATTGGCTAATGCGCAGGCGCACTATTTACCGTAGTAGGGTAATTTTCTGTTTTTATTGCTTAGGTTGGTATCCTAACCTAAAATATCCATTCTGTTATGCTCCATTCATTCTGTCGGAAATGATCGCGTTGTTAATCAAAATGTCGACTCTTTTGAAACTCGAATTTCGACTTTATCTCGAAATTTCAACTTTGGTCTAGAAATGTGCATTTTAACAGAGGTTCGAGTTTTTAATCTCGACATAAATTCGACAAAAAGATGAAATGCTATCGAATTTCGAATTGTCTCGAAATGAAAAAAAAAGTTATGTATTGATGTCTTCTTTGCTGTCATCGGCGCCTCATTTTATCTTCCCCCGAGACAGCCAGTGTGTGTTAAAGCGTACCTTTCTGTTTTGTTGTTGTTTTTAAGCTTTTTAAGATGACATATTACTTTCTAAATTTTAAATGTTTTGATTTGCTTTGATAAATGGTCGGGACTAATATAAAAGTTCAGTACGTTCAAGGCAACGGAATATACATTCAAACAAATTAAATTAATTAGCTGCGCAGTGTCGATACTTAACAATTATACTTGGTACATTTTAATTAGCTTTCATTAACTACCATAAACATTATCAATATTATCTAGCACCAAAGTCCAAAATAAGAGGAAATGTAGTTTATAAATAAGGTCAATTTCAAATAATTTGATAATCGACAAAGTTACAAAAATTTACTTAAAACATTAAGGCAAAAACAAAAGAAAAAAATTGAGATTAGTTTGACGCTCTAATCGTGTGTACGGTCAATTATTTAATTTTTCCACAACGAAGCCTAGTCAGAAACTAGAACTGCAACATAATTCTATTTTTTAATCGTTTCCTGATTCTACTTTTTAATCCTCCTACTTCCTCTTTCGAAACTATGGGAAGTAGTTCAAATGTAAGGCGACTCGTTCTAAACTGTCACTTTCTTGATCTTGTCTTTGGTCACTTTTTGTAGGTTATTGGAAATGTCAATTTTATTTATCAAACAATTATTTTAACGTTAAAGTTGTGATAAAAATGAATAAACCAGAATTGGAAGGCACCGCTCATTTATTGGACGAGCTAGATAGTATGCACCACATTTACCTACATTAATCAAAACTTAACCTGAATTTGTAGAAAAATTAATGGTGCTTCTGAGGGATGGTAGAACTTTAATTGGTTACCTGAGAAGCGTAGACCAGTTTGCAAATTTAGTATTGCATAAAACTATAGAGAGAATACACGTAGGCAAGGAATATGGTGATATACCTAGGGGAGTGTTCATAGTTAGGGGTGAAAATGTAGTTCTTTTAGGGGAAATTGTAAGTAACTTTAAAATCTAAGAGGTTCATATACAGTGACTCACAGCTTAAATGATGCAGTGAGCTTGCAACAGATAAAACTACTGGCACAAACATACAGAAAGAACTAAACCCAAAGAGACACTAATAGTTATAAACCTTTGCAAATATGGTTCAATCTTTATTTATGTCAAGCTCTAAAAGTAATGTACCTGACAAAAAAATGCAAACAAATCGATGCGCTTATAAAATAGAGATATTCTCTGTAATTTATTTGCGAAGTATTCATATTTGTATGCAGTTTTATTGGCTTTTTCTTTGCCGGTCACTCCTTGCACAATCCTAAATTTCAGAACCTTCTATTAAGGAATGGCAATCTCTTTTAGATTGCCGCAAACAGCGATTGCGTTGGATCTTGGTTTGTCAATCGCTGTTTGGGACTCAACACTGAAAAACAGTTAAAACTATATTAAAATTTAATCAGAATTACTTTCTCACAGCTTACACAAATTTGTAAAGGAATAAATTTGAATTGGTTTTCTGACGACGGGCAGAGAATAACACTGCCCAAAACGTTAAAATTTTAAATAATCTCGTTGTTATTTATTTTTTACGTCGTTTAAATTTTAATATAGTGCTAAGTGTTTTTCAGTGTTGAGTCCCAAACAGCGATTGACAAACCAAGATTCAACGCAATCGCTGTTTGCGGCAATCTAAAACAGATTGCCATTCCTTAATAGAAGGTACTGAAATTTAGGATTGTGAAAGGAGTGACCGGCGAAGAAAAAGCCAATAAAACTGCATACAAATATAAAATAGAGCTCAGAGCTAAAATAATGCAGTCATTATACTAATTATAAAATACCATAAAATTCTACTTTATTAGTAATCTAAAGGTCTCTCTTTGTTATCAATAATTGCCTGTAATCTTTTAGGCATTGTCTCTACCTAAGATTTGGGTGTATTGAGAAGAAATTGCCTTTCGTTCTTCAATGATCATCTTTAACTCATTTTTATTGTTTACGTTATGTTTAGCGACTTTTTTCTTTTATATTGACCATACATTTTCTATTATATTAACGTTAGATGATAGTGGTGGTGTATTAAGACTCGGCAGACAATTTTGAAATAACCATTCTCGTACATTACCCTCTGAAAATTTTGGGTTGATGCCGTAAAAAAATTGAACATTCTGTTGAATGTTTAATTTTTCAGCACTATATTGTACAAACTGTTTTAAAATATTGAAACACTAATATTAACCCATTTTACCATCATTAAAGTGTATTTTGCCGACCCTGACAAAAGACATACAAGTCCAAAGCATCACGTGATGACCATCCTATTAAACTGAAAATTTCAAATACATAAAGATTAATCCTTTTTTAGATTTTCTCAAAGTTATCTTCCCATCTGATGAAAAAAAGTTGATTTTCGTTTCATCAGGCAATAATACTGACTTCATGCAGATCATTTATTTATTTAAGATGCTTCTGAGTGAATTCCATCCTTAGCTTTCTTTTGAGGGGTATATTCCGAGATGATCTTCCGTGTAAATTAATTGTCCTTAAAACAGGTCGTATTTTTTTTGTGCAACATTGTTTTTTAATGTCTTATGAACTTCTATTGTTAACTTTGAGGCATTTAATTTGGGGTGTTTGGTGCTTATTCTTACATCTGCTCCTTGTCTTATTGATTAAAAATGTTGTTATAAGCTTTTGTTAATTTATTTAAGATCCAATTTTGTTTTCGTATAATGTTTTATAATATGATAAACTGTTCCCTGACCTTTTTAGCAATTTTCTATAGTTGTAACCATTATTAAAAGGGTTAATCATCATTTGTAACTTCTCAATTGTGGTATGAAGATCCGCAAAGCTATTTGTGTCTGTTTTACAAACATTTGGTCTAAATAATATGGCATAAAATTAAGATTTACTATTATAAACATCTAATAATTAGCTAAATTGGAAAAATCTTCCGTTATTCTTATGATATGGGCAAGTCCTGCAGCCTGCATCTTTTAAGCTGTGATGCTGAATTTACCGGTTTCCACAAACTTTTATTTATATTTTGGTTATTGTCAGCATTGTATTCATATTATTCTAGGGGTGAATTATATATGCATCCGCTATTTACTACAACCAACATTTCCCCCAGTTTTCATTTGCCTATTTTGATATGCTCTTTTTTAATAAAATATGATAACTGCGTCATTTAAGCTGCGAGTTACTGTAGCAGACGTTATTTTAGGATACAGATAAAGAAGCAGAACTTCCACTAACTGAGGTTACAGTTGATGACATTTTAGCTGCTCAGAGAAAAGAACAGGAATCAAAACAAGAACAACAAAAATTACTTTCAAAAGCCCTAAAAGAACGAGGGTTACATCTGATGGCAGATTTAACACATGATGATATGTTTTAGGAGTTGCTGCTTTAAAATAAGATAAAACCAAATGGTTACTGTCATTGACTCGAAAAATAATTTTTAGAAATTTTGTATTTTTTGTATTAGTCAATATGAACGCCACCAACAGAAAAAAATCCAGAATTAATTTACTGACATTTAAAAAGGTTAAACAATGTGTAATGTAAATAATTTATTTTTATGTAATGTACAATTTTAATCTACATCTGAGTTGGAATCATCATAATCGACTAATAAATTTGAAAGTCTTTGTTTTTTTTTATGATTATCATTTTCCTCATTTAACTGACCGTCCAAACTTCTCTTTGAGGGTAATTTAATTAAATTGGTTAACTTTCTTTTCTCTTCACTTAAAATCCTTAGAGCCTTCTTCTCCTTTTGGGGTGTAAAGTTAGATGTAGGTAAAGAGGACATGGAAATAATCTTTTTCCGAATAGCATCTATATTATCGGTTGCAGATTTACTTGAAGGTCAATTTCATACTCAAAAGTGTCGCCATTTTCCTGTCTTCTTCCTTTTCTGGTACTAAACTTATTTCCAAGCTTGATTTCTTTAATAGAGCGGTATCATCTTCTTGTGTCTGCTTCAGTTCATTGTTCTTTTTCTGAAAAATAATTAGTTTCATCACAGTAATTTCTTACGGTTAATAACTTACTCTAAAGTCCTGTCTCAGTCTTTGGTTTGCTGAAAATGAATCTGACCACACAGACTCATTTCGGTTAAACAGTTGTATCAACTTTGGTTTTTCAGTTGCTGCTGTCGAAACATCTTCAGTGCCATGTTCGAGTTTGAACATGGAATCGTCAAATAATCTTTTTTGTGTTTCTTTGGTCTCAGGTACAATTTGTTCATTTTGTGTTGGATCCCAACGATTCTCTTGCCGCCGAGCACCAGATATTATTACATAGTCCAAGTTCTGCAACAAGACAAGGTGAAATATAAATAATTAATTTATGGAACTAAATGTAATTAATTCGCATTTACTCACCCCAGGATCAGTTTTTATAATAATATAGTTATCACATAAATGGCATTTCATTTTAAACTGATAAACTGGAGTTGTATAATACATCCCAAGCTTTGTTTTTTCTGCGTTGTATCGAACACCCATTCCTATGTGATTATTACAACCTTCACACCATATATTATATGGCATTTCAAATCTAATAATAATGATTCCTTGGTCGATTTTCCTGGCCCTTTCCCGCAGAGCATGGGTGCCCAGAAATTTATTAAGTCCTCCAGCCCTTGGGTCATAATCGGGCGGATAGTATTTATTTGTGCCTTTTCTTTCACCCATTTTATCGCACTAAATGAATCAACAGGTTCAAACGTCCAACCTCACTATTTTAACTACACAAAACAAATATACGATAATTTAATTTTATTCAAAGGTTCATAACTACACAAGCCCCTCAATATTTTGGTTACATGAAAATGACATTTCTGTCCAAAATATGTACGGATGTAATTTGTAACTACGCACAACGTATTATTATCTACACATCATTGGTTTATAGTAGTTCAAATGAGAATTTATATTCATTAATTTGCAGTGTACGCTTCATTTGTAAATTAAAATGCATTAACCAATTTTTTCAAGACTTCTTTCTTGGTGGTAGTATTTTGGAAATCTCCAATAAAATATAGTTCATTTTACTGGTTCCTGTAATGTCAAGTTTCAGTACACAATGATGTCATATGGTTTATGATTGAGATGGGCACATCGTTAAAATCGTTAGATCAGAGAAATGTTTTCATATACTTGTTAAGTATATGTATAAATCAATTAATTCATTGCGATTGAAACCTTTTTTCTTAAAAAATATAATAAATTATAAATATCCGGCAGCATAAACCTTTGACTATTATCTAAGGCGTAAATTATACAATGAGTAAGCTTTACTGTTGTGTGTTGATAACACTAATCAATATAAATTTGAATGGTTGGTGACGTTACCGAGCCATCATCTTCTCTGACGGCATTCGTAGTTCGTAGGCATCCGCGCGGACTTTCAATTCAAATGACAGGCCCTAGGGGAAACGAGGTCTTCGTTCGCACAGCGTGGAAGTTTTATAGAGGGAAACGGACGGACGAGGCAGATAAAAGAGTTCGAGCTTTCAAAATGGAACGTATGCAACATCAAGATCGAAGGAACAAAGAATCGAAAGGCGACAAATTAATTCCAAGAAGCATATGATGCATATCAAAAATCCATAACTCTTCAGATGCCCATCTCCACTTTTTAGCAGACAGATGTCATTAGTGTCATTAAACTTATCTCTGTTATAACCTCTAAAAAAAATCAATTTGTCAACACAGTTTTTTGATTTTTATGCGAAAGTTGTAAACAATGATTTCGTTAATGGATGTCGACCTTTCTGACGAAGATTACGTTATAGAAAGGGCCAAGGTTGCCCTGCAAGAAGATCCTTACGCTGCTAAGGCATGGATGATCACGGCAAAAACATTGTACCCTACGAATTTCGGCGTTCAAGTAATTTTTAAATTACCCGTAAAGGTTGAAGTTCTGACTTTGTTTCTTTTAGTTTGAGGCTTATTGCATTGAAAAAAACTCAGGACATACGAAAGAGGCCGCTAAATGTTTTAGTGATTTGTAATTTAACATCTTTGTGTCTGCGTATTCTTTATACTGTGTTGTTTATAGGATTGGAAAATTTCAAGATAAACCGGAACTGTGGAAGGAGATAGAAAATGTTACAGCGGCATTGAGGGGCGAAAATGATTCAAATGATCCAGAAAAACAATTCTTGTGTGAGATGTTTAGGCACATATCCATAGGTTTGGTTTTTTTTTTAGTAATGAACTCGTGTAGCATTATACGATAGCTTTATTTCAGATGTTCAACACACTCTTTTGCTCATAACAGCGAATCATTGTGAAGATACAATGGAACATTGTAAATTACTGTTACTCCTATTACAAAGGTTCCCAACTGCTATATCCAGTTATGGGGTAGGTCAGATACAATTTTATTACAGTAATATCTGCTTACGAATTTTCACTTATAACGAACCAATCTGTAAAGCACAGATTATAGTGCTATGTATGTTAATACATTGGTTTTAACGTTTAATATGAACTTCTCTTATAACGAATTGATTTTTCAGTCCCTTCGAGTTCTAAGCAAATATCACTGTAATTTATTAGGTTGCTGGTTTTATTTTAGCCCAGATTAGTCGACACTTTATTAAGCGCAGAAAAGCATAGCATTGAAGGTCCTTATCCAGTAAATCCTTACAGAAGACTGCTAGTTTGTGATTTGTTGCCATTATTAGCTAATGAAAAAAATGTTACATTTGAATTATCATCAAAATTGTTATACAAGTTGCTACATAAATCGATAGAGTTTTTTTTGCATATGATGGGTCTCTTTGGTAGACTAAGTGCTGTAAGTACTGAAATACTTGGTCATTGTTATATTTTGGTAAAATATTCATTTAGGAAGAACAAAAGATTGAGGATCCTTGGCAAAAACTGTTTGCTATTGTCGAATTTATAGGACAACAATTGGATTGGGATCCTTACCTTACAGATTTTAGCAACCAAAATTGGTATATTTATAATGTTTTAAATTGTGTAGATGCTGAGTCTTTTAATTTTTAAGGTCAAAGGATAGTTACTGGCAAAAAATTTTAACTTTCTGTCAAAGTAATCAGTTGAATATGGAGGATAAACAGCTCGTCTTTTGCCTTACTATATTTTTCCTTCACTGCTTACATGATTACAAGACAAGTTTGGCCCCAGAATCGAGCCCTGGACAAACTCAGACCACATTCTTATTAATAGAAGCTTTTTTAGGTATTCTGATAATTCAGATGCATGAATGACGGATTAATTATTTTATTGCAGATCCTTCATTGCCAAGTCCGGCCAATGACGCAAAAAGTAAAAGAAGGAAAAGCGATACAGATAATTTTTTTCCACATATTACAGTGGAAAAGCCTGAATTAAAAAATATATCCAACAATTTTATAATGATTGTTAATTGTTGGGATCTAATCCACACATCAGAGAATTTATATAGAGGTGGGGCATTTCTTCTCAGTTACATTTCTTTGTAATGCAAGATCAGTAAAAGCTGAAATGATACCTTGGTATACAAAATCGAATTAGAGTTTATTTTTTAAGTTTGAGTGCCGATCATAAACTTAATAGCTGGACTTTTATTTTAACTAATCTAACATTTCTATTAAAATTTTCAGTTGCGACTTGGATTTTATGTGTTTTTCGCGACAGCTTTTCCTCAAAATTCTGGGGAAAATTTTTAATGTTTTTGCTAAAATTTTGCTTTGAAACAAGATTTTTTTAGTTATATAAATTTAACTTTTATCAAATTTTTAAGTATAAATTTCAAACTTGAAATTTTACAATCGCTCCATAAATTTTGATTTCAAACTCGAAATTTTGAATTTATGCTGCAAATTCCGAGTTTTTTCTGTAAAATTTTTTTTTCTCAAAATTTCCATTTAATCTGGGAATTTATTATTTTCTTCCATTTTAACACTAAATTCGAAATTTCAGACTACCCATTATTGCGACTTTAAAAATTTAAATATCTTTTCTTTGTAAAATTTTAGTTGATAAATATTTTCTTAAAATTCTGGCATTCCGTTTCAGATCTCAAACTAGCCAACTTTATTCCCAATATTTGACTTTTCAAAATTTCTATTTTTTTCTAAAATATATGAATTTAATTAATTTTCTTCCTTTTTTTTAATTTACAAATAATTTTGTTTATAATTACGATTCAAAATAAAATCTCACATAATTATTTTGTTCAGTAGTGAGTTTAATGGTGGGTGAATCTAGAAAGCTATTTTTAAAAACATTGTTCTAGAATTTACCAAACTTACTAATCATTTAAAATTGGATACTTGGTTAACGAGCTTCATAATTGATTACTTAATTTATAAGGGGCGTTATGATGAGGCTTTGTTATGCTTACAAAAGACCAATGACGCTCTACTAACCAAATACATTAGGATTGCTCACATCTTATACAGCAAGAAAAATTATATCGTAAGTTCTTCGATTATTAAGTAGAAATCCGCCATATTAAATTGCTTGGTTTTTTAGACCTGCTTTGAACAAATTCTTTTAACAATCCCTCTACTGCCAACAAACAATTACGGAACATTAAGCAATAACTTGATAATTGGAGGTGGGCAAAGGCATATTCATTTTTTGCCTATGACTCATATTGCTGTATTACAGTACTGTGTAAAAATATTATTAAGATGTATAACAGTAAGTCGTCAGTATTTACGAAGCAATTTGTTTAATTATAATTTGTAGGAAAACATGATAAAGCATAATTATAACGAATTGGCTATAGGACATGCTTTAACCCTGACACAATTTGATTGGCCACAGGAGGAAGATTTTGTTCCTCCCCTTATGGAAAAAATCAAAAGTAATGGTACATTCCATTATTCCCTTTTTCAGGTACTTTAACCGAATCGAACACCTTCTTAAAATTTGGTTAAATAATTTTTTTAGAGCTATATAATCAATGTTGACATTCTGGAGGAAATAACTTACCTTTGGACTTCACAAGGCGGTCAAATAACTTTGGATATTATTCCTCATTTAGGGTATGACTGGTTAATTTTTATGAAATGATATTCTGACTTATTTTCCAGGCAAAGACGCATTGGTACTAGGGGCGCTGATAAAGGCGTGAAAGAAGAAATCAGGCAAGCGATAAAAAGACAGGTGGCGAGAAGCAATGAAAAATTAGATGACCTTACGATTAGGTTTATAACTCATGAGAAAAGTCATATTTTGCAAACCCTAGTATAAGCAATAAAATACTTAAACAAGGTACATGTCTTTCACTTCAACAGTAATATTCTATTTTATTTTTAGACCAACCGAAGTTTCGGTGTTGGCCAATTATAGTATTGCAGCAGCGGTTTTTGTTTCATCCCAAAATCAGTTGAAACTGGTTTAGTCAAACTTCAATTTTAAGTTAGACAATTCAAATTTTGTTGTGAACATTCTTAAGACAAATTCTAAATTTATAGAAACTGATTCAAGATTTACCTGAAAATTTTGATTTTATATTTGAGAGAAGCCTAATTTTCAAGATTAAAAAAAGTAACAGTAGGGAAAAATTTGAAATTCACAGCATTCTCAAATTTTAAAGTTTAAATAAAATTTAAACTTGAAATTTAAGTTTTATCAAAACAATGAATTTTGTAACGAAATTACTAGAAAAAAGTAGACATTTCAAGTTCTGATTTTCTGAATTGTTTTTTTATTATTTTTGTTTTAATTTCCGCTTAACCTGAAATTAGAATTATTTTCAAGGAATTCTGATTTGCAGCAGCTTGAATTGTAGGTATATTAAATTGTCTTTTGTTTTGTATGTCGTTAATAAATAAATAAGTAATAAGGCTGAAAGCAAAGCACTTTATTAGGATGTTACACTGGAAATGTCTATATTATGATTAAAAAAAATCGCATGCAGAAACAGCAAGCTTAAACGATAGAATATTCATCTTTTTTATAATGTTAAATAACTTAAATAAATATATTTTTTAAATGTGTGATAAATATCTCATGAAGCTAGCAACATTATATAATCTAATTCAAAGCTACATTATTTGAAACGTATAAACTACTCCTATAAAGTGTCCAAAGCAAGTTAGTTTTGGAAAAGTGTTCTCGTAAATTCTATATAATCCAGAGCGCCAGCTATTGGTCTTTCTGTTTTGGGTTCCACATACGGCTTCATTCTCGCAACACAGTAGTCTGCCATTTCTTTTGTAAGGTTCTGAAAAAAAATCGACAATTATATACAATTTAAAGATTAACATTTAAAACTTACAGCATATAGCTCTTCCTTTGTTACGTAAGGACGATCACCAGCCGTAATAGCTCTGAACGCTTTTTCTATTTCTTCAGAGCTTTGTACGTTTTCGGTTTCTTTGCTGATCATAAAGGCCATATATTCTTGTAACGAAACATAACCGTCTCTGTTGTGGTCCACAATGTCCAAAATTGCATCAAACTCCGGGTCAGGTTGACCCTCTTCTACCATCGGTAGATCGTAACCGAGCGCTCTTAAGCAACTCTTGAACTCTTGGTGGTTTAATCTGCCGGATTTTTCCTTTATCGAAGTGTTTGAACATCATCGAGAATTCCTTGAGAGCATCTTCACTGACACCTGTAAGAATTTTTGTTAAAACTACGTCTGTCTTCTGTCTATGGACATTCTTCTTTCTCAAGAACTTTCAAACTCTGGAATTACTAGTTACTGAACACAAACTTTCCCAATAAATACAACCTATTCTCGTTTAAAAGCAGCGGCTCATTTGCTATTTACTTTTATTTCTGTATCTGCATTGGTTTAAAGGAATAACAGCGGAACCCTTTCCAAGTGGATTGAACTTAAAACAAGAATAATAATGAAATACCTGATTGGTTGCGAGCCTGTATCTGCTGTTCCAAGTTATGTTGCATCCTCATACCAAGTTGGTCAAGTTGATCCCACTGTTGTGCAAGTACCTACAGTTGAGTGTTCAGTATATCGGTTATCTAAAATAAGGTGTTCTTCAAGGATTGCTCCCAAGTCTTCAATTTTCTTCAGGTCGGATCTGCGAGCCCTAACTTCCTGCGCTTTACGTTTGGTGGCTTCAAGCTGTTGTTCCAATGATCCGGAAGCCTTCCATCATTGAAGTTCTGGTTTTGAAATAAACAAGAGCTTTCAGTTACATACACTTAGATTTCATTGTTAGTAGATTTTACGTGCGCACACTTTTAATACTTGATGGTTAATCATGTAAGTTCTCAGGTTCAGTTAATTTAAAAGTGATTTGGCAAAAATATTGTTTATAAATGCATAAAGCTATGAATTTCAGTATTGTCGCTAGTTAGGACATTCCTGAAGACAAATTTAAATTCAGCGCATCAAATTAGTTAGAGAGCATGAAAAATATAATAAATTTAAACGAAAATTGTGTTAGCAAATGTGTTAATGGCACAATATAAAATATCCACACATCAAACACCAAAATTACCCATTCCAGCCCAATATACAGTATCTGTAAAAATCATAAAAAATGAAACTAGTTTGCCAAATTTAAAATCAGCTAAAGCCTAAATGTATACTCCTTAAATACAACAAAAAAGATTTTAAGTTAGTATGTCAAATAGGACACAATCTTTGCTTAGACAAAGAAACAATTCTACTAGTAAGGATTCTATGTACATTAAATTCAAACATCAGTTATACTCTTATTGATATCTAAATGAATATGAAATAATCCTTTTCCATGATTGGATCGTTAGTAAACTACTTCAAAGTAAATATTTATACTCCAAGAAGGTAGTTTCTTGGCAACATCTAATTCTGGCCATTAAAGTCTTTGACATACCAGTAGCACAGTTCTCCTAGGGCAGCACAAGGAAACTAAAGAAAGGCTATATGACTAAAATCTATTTTCTAGAAATCAGGTTTCGAAACTTTGACAAAAAAAACTTAAAATTTCTACGTTAAAGTAAAAATTTCTCGATCACCTTTCTTATTTATAAAAGGCATGCCAGGTCACTGAATCATACGCATTTCAACTCATAAATTGCATTACTTTTTTTTATAAAACTTAACTTTGTAGGACATCCTTATAATTAGCGTTCATTCATTATAGTAACTGATGGCATATTGTATCCACCTACCTAGTCTCTGTTAACCATTGGTGGAATGCATTAGCATGTTTAGCAAATTCTTTTCTCAGCTTGTCATTCTCTTCCTGTCTTTGGGCTTCCTTGGTTAACTCGACATCGCGTTCGTCAATGATCTTTTGTAAATTTCTCCAAGTTTCCTCCAAAGCCTCCATATTAAACCAAGTATATGGGTTAGGTCCAACATTAAAGCTCTTTATTTTTTGATCCAAAGCGGCTAAAGCTTCAAAATCTGCTTGCGCACTGCTTAAGGACGCCTAAAATTGTTAAATACAAATAAAACAAGTAGGTAATTAGGTTGCGAAACCAACCTGGAATTGAGCGTGGGCGTCCCGCAAAGCTCTAATTTCCTCGATGGAGTTACAGCGAACTGGATCCGTAAGGTCTTCTTCGGCATTTTCAAACCAGGAGTTGAAAGCAGAAGCCCTTTTGGCGAATGTCAAGAATAGATCTTCGATCTGCCTGAATTGCTCTTGCATGCGCAGCAAGCGTTGCTTTCTGGCATCCGAGTCATTCAACAATTTCTGCCATCTAAAAAAAAAGTCAAAGTAGAGGCGCTTTCACGTAAATAATGGGGAATTCCTCACCTTGCAATTACATCAGCATGGCGCTTCAAAATGGCGGGACTTTGATCATGGTTGGCTGCTATGAGTTGATCCTTGAGAGCTGTGATATTTTGGATACCCTCGTGTTCAAAAGCAGTAAGACCTGGAAAAATCGAGACTTAAATAATAGTGCGAGTATTTCAGGAATTTCGAGTTTTTTCTCAAAATTTCGAATTTTTCAGGAACTTTAAACTCAAAAGTTCGACTCTTTTCGATATAGAGTACCCAAGTATCTCAGGTATTAGAATGTTTACAGTTTTCCAGAATTTGTTTTGACTTCTTTGTCTCGATGTCCCGATACATTCTTCCGGAATGATTAAATTTTCAGTTCTGTAAACCTCGTGATAAAATTTAGTGTTGCAAACATTTTTCTATTTTGCCAATTTTCCAAAATTTGTTTTGACTTCTTTGTCTCGATGTCCCGATACATTCTTCCGGAATAATTAAATTTCCAGTTCTGTAAACCTCGTGATAAAATGTAGTGCTGCAAACATTTTCCAAAGAATGTCAACTCGAAATTTCAACTTTAAAATCGCAACTTTGAACTTATTTCTCAAAATTTCTGCTTTATGAAATATCTCTTATTGAAAACAGCAAATTTAAAATTCGAAATAAACTATTTTTTATAATAGAAGTTGGAAGTCTTGAAATGCAACGATTTATGTTTGGACTAAAGTATCAAGAAAAACAGAAATATTTTGAATTTTTGAAATGTTTCGATATGAAGAAACTTCAAAGTTTAAATTTAAATTTTGGGTTTAAAATTGAAGTTTCGAATTTCTTTCAAAATATCAGTTTTAATCTGAAGTTTTGAGTTAAAAGTTGAAGTTTTAAGACTCTAATCTGGTAATTTCGAGTTTACGTTTAATTTGAAATTTAAAAAAAAACGTCGAAAATTTAAATTTTTGAAATTATCACTTTTCTTCCAAATTTTAAGATTTCTAAAACTATTTTATTTTTGAAATTTCATTTTTAATCACCTGTTCTGGATTTAGGATTGGTTGCATAAGATTAGGGTAGCACATAGATCCATCCCTTTGTATTATTCACGTGATTGAGGTGTCCTTGGTCGTTTATTCAACCACCCAATATTATTGAGATTCTAAAGAACGTCTCTTGGATGCCTCTTATTGATATTGAGGCCAGGCATTGCCACATCACATGCCCGACACTATAGTCTTCTAAGCACCTCCTACAGCTTAGGGTATTTAAGATGCCCACTCTGTGAAGATGCTTATTTAATCGACAGTAATTTGTCCAAATCCCTACAAGTCTCGTAAGATTGTCTCTTGAGAGTTGCAAGCACAATTTTGCCTTTTTCTACTCGGCATTTCAATTAATGCGTGGATTTATTAGCATATTGTTATCGGTCACTGGTTCTCAGATTCATGGTTAGAGGTACGTTGGTGATATCAAATATTCTACTAGGCATCTGTTACCGATTGTATAAATAAGTTGTTCAGTGTGCTATTAAAAAAAGTGTCAAGAATCCACAGTGTTTGTTTATGAACCGGAAACACATAATATTATTATAAATCCACGTTCCTGAATATAGGCTTTAGTCCCTTATTTCTATCGAGAGAGATAGTCGCCGCTCGACAGATATAGAGGTTAATGAGGTTTACACTATTCCAACAATTCACGATTGCAGAAGCTGCGTAAACATCATTGTATAGCCCCTCCAATCCCAAGTAACGAACGCCCAGTTATCCCAGGTGTTCTAGTTATCTAGGACTGGAGGTGGCTGGGTTGCCTCCATCTAAGGATCCAGTGATGAGGCTCAATTGTGGAGTTTTATTTTCAGGGAGGTGAAAAGATAACTCACCCTACCTCGGCGTTCCTTTAGAATTTGCCAGGTGCTTTTCCTAACTCCAAATACAAATACGGTACATTCAGGTTCGTTCTTAATGGCGTTTTGAAAAACAACCCAGTCTTCTACCTTCGCCCATGGATTCTGAGCTATTAGCCGGTTCAAGATCACTTGTGGGTCCGTTGGTGGCCCCGGAACCCACAAGGTGGCTCTTTTTAGCTTTGGCAACTGATTCACGGGGACCAGGTTCAGATTTGCACCCTCCCATAGTTGAGCAAGCTCTTTGATTGCGTTCCCTAACCAAGTGAGGGAATGTTCGTCTTCGCAAGAAAATTTGAGAATTTCATGCGAGTATCTACATGACTGAAATCTAGGAGGGTTCACCGGGTACCGAGACAATTCGACGTCTAGGAGCTTAGCCAACCGTGCCTTTACCAATTCGGCTTGGTCGGCAGTAAGTCGACGGTCTTTGTCAAGGACGGCCACCCGCAGGTGGTTGGTCACCATTTGACTATAGGTTTTAGAAGCGCCTGCGGTCGGCATTTGCCTTCCCGGTTCCTGCTTGGAAGCATTCCTAGAGGGGCCAGGAGGCGTTTCCGATCCCACTCTTTTCATACCAGGCCTTGAGGTCGGTTGACAGTCAGCACTGTTAGGTGCACGGCTATCAGCCCGTCCTGAAGGCCCGGATTCGTCTTGAATGACAGAGGTGTTGCTGGTGGCAATGTTTTTTGCCGCCGGCATCTCCCCCCACATTATATTTTGAGCATCGGAAATTTCTTTCCTTACTCTCTGAACTTGAGGCAGATCATGGGATCTGCCCTCGCCAATAGTGCTCGTCGACACCCCAGCCTGGTTACTCACTGAAATAAGTTTTAATATTTCACTCCAACTTCCAAGTTTCCAAAAAAAGTTAAGAACATTTTATTTCAATTTTGAAGTTTTAGTTTTTTTCGCAATTTCAAGTTTTAAATTTGGAAATTCAAAAATTGCTAATGCAAACTCAAAGTTTCGACAATGTTCTTGAAAAAACGGCAAGTTTAAAATCGCAATACTGAGAAAAGAGATGCAACTTTGGAGTTTCGACAAAAATTTGAAACCCAAATTGCTAAAACCCAGATATTTCTACCACATCTTGATTTCAATGCTTTTACGCATAAAATGCAACTCCCAATTAAAAATAAGTCCTGTTTTTATTTTTGGCAAAGGATGAGTATTATTGCACTTTTGAGAAAATGGACAAAGTAGCAAAAACTGGAAATTTCTGAAACATCTTGATTTTAATGTTGAAGTTATGAATTTCGGATCTTGATTTTAATTAAAATTGATGGAAATTTCTAGAAAAATGTGAACATTTCGGCAAAATATTTAAAGCATTCTAAAAAATTCGCAATTTACGTCCAGACCCTAATTTTTGTTTTTTTTTCTTAACTTTAAATTTCAACAAAACACCGGATTGTTGAAATTTTGGTATTTTACGAAACTTCAACGACAAACTAGAGTTTTCAAATATGAAGCCAAAACCTCAAGAAAAAAGTTGAAAATTTAAAATAACATGAAACCTTGAAATTCGGAATGCCAAACTCTTACTAAATGGTCTCTAATTTGCATCAACAGTATCAACTAAATGAATTACAAAGCTACTTACCAGCATCAAACGTCTCCTGCTTAGTCAACAAAGTCTGAACTGAGGATAAATCTCTCCCAAACTCTTCACTTTTGACATGAGTCTCTTTGTCAGCGATCCAACTCTCGACGACATCGGCTTTCCACATGAACTGCAGGTAAGCAGAATTGTCAACCAATTTGGCCTTACGTCTTCCAGCGAGGGCTGCTAAGTGATCCAATTTTGTTTGTAGCTGCTGACTACGCTGGTTGATGGCATCAGCGTGATGATTCCCTTCGGAAACCAGCTTACTACCAGCGGATGTAATATCCTGACATCTTTCTCTATGAGCTTGGAAGTCAGTTTCAAAAGCATCATGCTTCTTCAACAATCCTTGCACTGCAGCCATAGTATCCCCATAATCTTCAACGCTGAGCAGCTGCTGTTTCTCGCTGATCCAAGCTTCTTCTTCTTCAACTTTAGCTAGAAATTGTTGGTATGTAAGGGATTCGTCTAGCTTTTGGCCTCTGGTGGCGGCCAACTGCTTCAATTCGGCCCAGGCTTGATTCAAAGCTTTCAATCTTTGTTCAATTTCCGGAACGCCCAAGTTGGATACATCCATGAGTTTTTCGCCGGCTTCTTGTACGGCTTGTATGGCAGGTTCGTGCGAACCGAGCTCAGCTTCGAGACGTTTGTGTTTCTTTTTCAGATTCTGCACGCCAGTGAGGTCCCTGCCATAATCTTCGGAGCCAACTAATAGTTTCTTTTCCCTGAAAAGAGGTAAACACATTCAGTAAACAAGTTATTTAAAATAATTTTTAGAACGAAATTGAAATTTTGAAAAAATAAGTTTACCAAAAGTTCCCTCAACATTTCAATTTTTTCTAAAAAATTTGAATTTTTTGAGGGGCATTTCAAGTTAATTCAAAATTTTGCGATAAAAAGGTAAATTTGGTGAAGTTTTTACATAACTTTTGAGAATTTTAAGTATTGACCGTTTTCTCAAAATTCCGAATTTCACCCCAAAATTTAGTTTATTTTTTTAAATTCGAGTTTTACTAATTAAATTTTCGAGTTTCAGACATTATTTCAATATTTCCACTAACCTTGAAATTACAACTTTAGACAACAATTTTCATTTCAAACTCGTAATTTTGACTTTTTTCATAAAATTCCGATTTTAAAATAATGCATCTTTTGTTAATGTTTTGGGACTCTTTTTTCAAATTTATTTAAAAAGAAATTTTATTTAAACTTCAAAGTCAAATTAATTGGTGTTTAGTCTTTTTTTTTTTCAAGTTTTCTCCGAATTCATATCGAAAAAAAATTAAACTTTACGAGTTGAAGCTCAAAATCTTGAGTTATTTCTAAACATTTTTAAAATTTATTAACGCTTTAACGCGAAAATTTCCTTTTGTTGGCCTTGACATTTTTTCCTTAAATAGGAGTTTTTCTCATCCTCAAAGTTAGGAGTTTTTCTTATCCTCAAAGTTCAAACTTTAAACTTGAAATCTTCACTTTTATTTAACTAACATTCTTAATTTTGACTTTAACATAAATTTAAATTTGAAACTAGAAATTTTGACTTTAATTGACGAATTGACTTACTTGATCCATGATTCTTCATCAGCGATGTCTCTAAAGAACTGATGTAACGTGTTTGCTTCATTAAGTCGGGCCTGTCGGTGAGCTGCCAAATTTTTAATACGTTCGTAGCGCTCGTTGATGGACTGGCGTCTTTCCTGAATGGAAGCTGTGTCAAATTGTCCACTTTCAATAAGGGAATCTGCTTGGTCATTCATATCTATAAAAAATGACATAAGTTTAGATTGCTCGAAGGTAAAAACCAAATCACAGTGGTTGGATTCCCCAATTATTACCTTTAATTCTGTCTTCGTGCGCTTGAATATCAGCTTCCACCAACTGATGCTTCTTCATAAGATTCTGAACTGAAGCGAGATCCTTGCCCGCATCTTCGCTGGTCAATAGACTTTCCACCTCGCCGAGCCAAAAGTCCAAATCTTTGACGGCGGCGATGTAAGTTCTCTGCTTGTTGGCCTCCTTCAATTTTACGGATTTTTCCGTAGTTTTCTGAGTCAAGAATTCCCATTGGTCAGCGATACTCTCCAAGCGTTTGCGCACGGCTTCTTCAGATCCGGCGCATTGGCGCTTGTCGATCAAGTTGGATCCGTTGGCTAAAACCGACTGAATGCGATCCGCGTTCGCCGCCAGCTCGGCCTCGAATGCCTGCAACATACAGTTGAAGGGAAGCTGCAAAAATTTAACATTTACCCACCTGATGCTTTTGGTGTTTCGACTGTATATTAGCTGGATCTTTGTAGCTTTCTTCAGTAGCTAATTGGAGTTTCTCGGCTATCCAATTTTCAATTTCGTCGGCGTCCCTTGAGAATTGCTGCAGCGTTTGGCTTTCGCCCAATTTTGATCGCTTTTCGATGAGAGCGTCCTTCAGGTGATGCCATCTATTCAAAGCTTGCTTGCGCTTGTCGTCGATTGGTTTCGCGGCGTAATGCTCATTGGCGATCAACTGATCAGCCAAGCTTTGCAAAGCGCCAATTTTCTCTTCCTGTAAACAATATATAGTAAACATCAACCTAAACGAATGGAGCCAAGTCATACATGAGCGTTGATGGCTTTGTCGAAGTCTTCATGTTTCTTAATGAGAGCTTCCACGTTGTCACCGTTATCTCCCACATCATCAGAAGCCAAGAAGGTTTCCCTGTCTGACATCCAATTTTCGGCTTGTTCGCAATCACGGTAGAACAAATTGAGATCTAGGTTTTGGTCCAATTGCACTCTGCGCTCGATCCAAGCTTGTTCCAGTTCTTCGCGAGCTTTAGCCAGTTGTTCCAACTTTTCTTGTATTTCAGGACTGGCATAATGGTTTGAATTGAGAAGCTGTTGGCCAAATTGTTCCAACGCGTGGAATGTGCCGGCTCTAGCGTCTATTTCCGTTCGGTGTTCCTATGCAAAACGGCAAGGTGAACAAATCGATCAATTTGTTTAGTAAATTTGTTACAAGGGGATAAAGTTAAGCGAAAGCCTTTTATACCGTCGCCAATCAAGAAGCATTTTTGTGTTTATAAATGCTGACGCTTATTAATTAATAAGTAAATAGTTAATTAGTGTGTACTATTCAAATAGGTGAAGACTTGAAGAATTGAAATAAAATTTTAATCATAAGTTCAAGTTAAAAGTTTCCTATTTATTATTTATCTTCAACTTTAAAAGTCTAAAAATGTTAAAAATTTCAAGGATACATTTGGAATTTTAGGTGTATTCGCCAATTTTTTTTCTAGAAAGAAACTAGATATCTTGAAAAAATTTCCTAATAATGATTTTCATCTCGAAAGATCAATTTTTTTTCCAAAAATTTCGACCGAAATATTGAATTTAATCCGAAAATTAAGCTTCAAGTTTAAAAATGTCTAAAATTTCGAGAATACACGTCAAATTTTCCAGACAACTCTAAGACACTATTATAAAATTTCGTGATTTCTATTTTGAGTTCCGTTTTTCCTGAAATATTAAAAAAAAAACTCATAGGTTCTAAAACGCATTGATTTCAATGTTGAAACGATTTCAATCTCGAATGTCAACAGTTTCGTCGGAAGAGATTATACGAGGGTAAATCAAATATGAACCGGAATTTCTATCATTTTACCATAAGGGCGTTGGGAGTGTGCGCATTCTCTTAGACATGAAAAAGTCGAAATTTAGCAAAAATTCGAAATTTTCCAGACTCAAATTTTGTCGAAATTTCGAAAAAAAAGGCGAATTTTGAGAAAAACTTCAGGAAAAAGACGAAATTTCAAGAAAGAGTCGACATTACTCAACTTTACATCTATTTTTTGACGACTGTTTAAATAAGAGACAAGCTTCCCCCTCCCTGCCCAACCGTGACGACAGAAAATATCCACTATTGAGATAAACGTCCAAATTTTCAAAAAACATTTTTCCAAATTTCCATACAAATTTTATTCTAAAAATGTTTACTTTTTTATCAAAAGATCCACCAAATTTCGAGACAAAGGCGAAGTTTGACAAACAAGCCAAAATTTGCAGAAAGACACATTTTAAAAAAAGTCAAAATCTTCACAAAAAGTCTAATTTTGAAAATCACGAAATTTTGCAAAAAACGACGAATTTTGAGATCAAAAATTGAAATTTTGAGGAAGTCAGATTTTGAAAAAAGTAGTCGAATTTTAGAATAAATTCAAAATTTCAAAATTTTTTTTGGAAAAAAGACGAATTTGAGCGAAAGTCGAAACTTCTAGAAAATGTTGAAACAAGGGAAGGTCCAATCTTAAAAAAAAAATGAAAACTGGAATTTAAATAAAAGCTTTTTATAAGTGGACAGGATAAATTACTGCATTCGTTATTATATTAATAAATGCTGATCCTCTAAGGGCCTATGAACCCCAGTTTAAGAAACCCCGCCTCAGCAGTTGTATTGTCATTTCACAAATAATTTCCCGAGTTATTTTAAGATTGAAATAGAATAGTGAAAGTGTTTTTGTTCCACTTTTTCTGTATTTTTCACCACTGAAAAATTTAAAGCCTAAATTTAATACCAATAAGCAATTTAAGCATTTTACAAATAAGAATTAATAAAAATAATAATCAAAGAAAAAAGATCAAAGAATAAGCCACATTTTTAGCAAATTGTTAGTACTTTTATTTACAACAGGTTCACAACAAGTATACCTGTGGCCAACCATAACGCGCATCCATCTCCGCCCTGTAATACTAAAAATCAAAAACTAGATTTATAAAAAAAGTACTAGAGAAGTTCCAGCCTCAATATAATTCAGAAAAAGCAATTAAGAAGAGAAAAAATGACCTAAGTAAATATTTGGGACTAACCTGATGTCTTTCAATGAGAGCTTCAGCACCAGTAACATCGTTGGCTAATTCATCAGAACTAACCAATCCCAACATGGAATTAATCCAAGCCATTAGGTCCCTATGGTCATTAAGGAAACGTTGCAGATCGTAAGAATCTAACAGCTTTTCCTTGCGACTGTTCGCCTTTGCTGTCAATTGGGTCCACTCTTCATTAATTTCGGTTTGTTTGGCCATGGTTTGTTCTGCTGATTCTGGATGAGTTTGCACCAAACGATGAGCAGTCTCATTGAGTTGTTTAATCTACAACACAAATCTAAACAACTTTTTAATTTCACAAAAATCAACGTACCTTGTCCCCTAAAGCGGCCAAATCACGTTCAAGGCCCTCATGTTTGCGCTGCAAAGCTTGGACACTTCTCAAGTCTTTACCCAAATCATCATTATTTAAAGCCTCGTCTTTTTCCTGGATCCAATCTTTAGTTTCATCAACATCGCGATGGAATCTCTGCACTTCATGAGCTGATCCTAACTGATTAGCGCGTTCAGCCGTGAGCTGTTGCAAAGAAGTCCATTTGGTGTTCAAGTCCTAAAACAAAATCACAATTCCCAACTTAATCTAAATTGCTAAGACATTTGGCATCTATATTCATTTCACCTTTTGCCGGTGTATTATGTAACAACCACTAAATAATTGCACTTACCTCCATTTGAGTTTGAATTTTCAAAGCGGCCTCAGTTTGTCCCAACGATACCAACTGCATGGCGATCTCATTCATTTCCGCGAGTCTGACTTCATTGGCCTTCAAATCAGTTTGGAAGTCATCAAACTTCTTCTGCATCACTTCCACCTGTTCCAAGTCCTCCCCCACGTCTTGAACTTGGGCGTGCATCTCTTTGTCTTTGATCCATGATGCCAGTTCAGCCGCCTCTCTAACCAATACGTAAGCTTTGACCGTTTCGTTAAGTTTATTTTGCCGTTCTTTGGCCAATGCCAGAAGACGATCGTACTGAGCGTTGATTTGATTTTGGCGGGCGGAAATCGAGTTGTTGTCAACTAGATTTTGTTGAGAAGCTGTAAGTCCGGCATCGACTTTTTTAACGTAAGCTGCTGGGACAAATCCTTGTCTGTCATGAATTTCAACTTTCCACCAATCCTGCAAATGTAATATCAAGATAAATAATTTCATTCCTTTAATTCGATTAAGTTGACGCAAAATATATTTACTTAATCTCCCCTCAAATCCTCAATATTTTCCAGACTTTTTTTCCATATTTTGACTTAAATTCGAGTTTTAACTCAAAATATTGAGAACTGCTTTAAAAATAGTTATTAATAATTTGTTTTATCAATAGTTATTTATAATTACTGAATTTAGAACAAAATATAAAAAAAATGCAGCCTTAAAATACGCCAAGTTCCATCGAATAACATAATAATCGTCTTCACCTTATTGTTGGAGTTGAGCAAGTGGAGCAAGTCGCCTTTCTTCATGGATACTTCCCTTGCGGACTTCTCGGTGTAGTCGTACAAAGCTTGAACGGTCTCGCGTCCAGTTACGTCAACAACGGGGGGTTCTTGCTGCCTACAGTTGCGAGCTTGTTCCTTGAGGGCTTCAATGGTATTACCAAAAGCAATAAGATCGCTCATAAGTGCTTCGTGTTTCTTAAGCAAAGCTTCAGAAGAATCCTCATCCTTTCCATAGTCAGTGCTGCTCACGATAGGTTCTTTCTCTTTCATCCATGACTCGGCCTCGTTGGCATCAGCATAATATTGATGAGCTTGCAATGAGTCTTCTAAATCTTGTTTCCTCTGATTGGCTTTTTCTTTCAATTGGACCCAATGATCATAAAGTGTGTTAACGCGGTTTCTGATTTCATCACTTGCGAAGTGCTCATCTTCCATCATCTGCTTACCAGCGTCAACAACGGCACCAATGCGGCTATCATGATTATTGATCTCGGCCAAAACAACTTGATGCTTCTTGATCAAATTCTGGACGCCAATAAGATCTCGCCCTCTGTTGGTGCTCGCGGCAATCGGTTCCTTCTCTCTAATCCAAGCCTCCTCATCTTCGATGTCCCTGAACAACTGTTGCACTTGGTGGGAGTCGAGCAATCTTTGTTTTCTAATCGCCATCGGCGTTTGCAAAGCGGCGTATCTATCAGTTAGCACCTTCTGTTTATGCGCGATGTTATCAGCATCGAAATGCCCTCGTTCCACAAATTGATTAGCCGCGGCTGTTATACCTTCGATGCGATCTTGATGCGAAGCAACATCCGCTTCCAAAAGGGCGTGTTTCTTTTGGAGGTTTTGGACTGAGGTCAAATCTTTGCCGTAGTCTTCAGACATTAGCTGGCCTTCGATTTCGGACAACCACAACTCGACGTCTTCAATTGTGCGATTGAATTGCTGCTGTTGGCTGGCTTCCTGCAGTTTTGAGCTCTTTTTGTCAGTGGATTGAACCAGAGTCTCCCAGAGGTTGACGATTTCTTCCATGCGGCTCTGGATTCGTGCTGAAAAGATATCAAATTTGTTCGTTGTTGTCTTAAACAGAGTGTAAAAGATGATTTTTAAATTTTATATAGATTAAGACCTAATTTTAAAGGTTGGCTCAAATAGACTTTTACCACAGCAGCCAACTTACAAAGCAACAGACACATCTAGTATTATAGTTATTTTACTCTGAAAGACTGAATGTTTGTCAAAAAAAATATATAATATCAACTTATTCCCAAAGTTTTTACTAACTTCTGGGTCTGATAGCTTTCCCTGTATGTAGGTAATGAATACAATCAAAAAATTATTCAATAAATAACAAGCAAATGGACCATTCTACTTACGAGCTGCATAATGTTTAGCCTCGATCAATTCCTGCCCTGTTGAAGTTATTTCTTCCATTCTGGTCTTATTTGCGTTGAGTTCGTGTTCGAAATTTTGGTGCTTCTGCACTTTTCCTCCCAAATTCGTGGGATCCAAATAGCTCTCGTCAGTGGCGAATTTCAATTTTTCGTTAATCCACCCTTTAGTTTCGTCGCAATCTCGTTCGAATTGTTGAAGTTTGTAGGCATCGTCCAAAAGATCGCGTCTTTGGGCAGATTTTTCTTTCAATGCGGACCGTCGTTCCAAAAGCTAAAATGGAATTTATATCAAACTTTGTTTTCCTAAGACGCTAACTGCTATGAATTTTTTTTTTCTGGGGCCACTGGCTCTACGAGTCCGTTGGATTTTCTAGGTCCACAAGCCTTATCGAATTAGCATGTGGTAGAACAGTGTCTTAATGATGGTCCCATAGAACCAGTGCCATAGTCAACATGTTAAACAAAACCATGTGGAATTAAAAAAGTACTACAAATATTTAAATTGAGAAATTTAACATTTAAATAAAACTTACCATAGCTCTTCTTTGGGCCACATCATCGGCAGCGTAATGTTCTCCGTCAATTAATTTTGTGGCAAATTCGTCTAAAGCTTTAATTTTTTCTTCTTGGGCCGCCAACGATTTCTCAAAATCTTCATGTTTCTTAATTAGAGCCTCAACTGAATCCAAAGAATCTCCTAGATCTTCGTTGGCCAAAAAGGCTTCATGTTTGGCCATCCAGGTGTCTGCTTGTTCAGTATCTCTGTAGAAGAGCTGTAGATCCATACACTGCTCGTAAAGGATGCGTCTTTCTTCCCAAAGAGCTGATAATTTGAAAGTTAACATGGTAATTAGAAATTATCCCGAGAACTTACAATTTAGAGACTGTTTGTCCGAAGCTAAAATACTCAGTTTGTCTTTGACTTCGTCACTGGCGTAGTGGCCTTTGGCCACCAGCTGCTGGCCCGCTTCTATTGTAGCCACGAAGCTATCTTCGCGGGCATCGATCTCTCCTTTATGTTCTTGGTGTCTTTCCAAAAGGGCTTCCGCTCCCGCAACGTCTTTGGCCAGTTCATCAGCGGAAATGATCGCCTTCATGTCGTTGATCCACGATATAAGGTCTCTGAAGTCAGCCAAAAATCTATGAAGAGCGTAGGATTCTTCCAACTTCTCGCGACGTTCCTTCGCCTTGGCTGTCAAACTCTGCCAATAATCTTCGATTTCGGCCCGTTTAGCTTGAATTTGATCCCCATGGTCCCCATGAATTGCGCAAAGACGGTCGGCTTCTTTTCCAATTGTTGAAACTTTATCTTCTAAAGCGGCCAAATCCCTTTCCACTCCTATGAGATTCATTTAATAAAATGCCCTTGCTTTACAAAAAATTTTGCAAATGGTCATTATTACCATAAGAATGATAATGACTAGTTACGATTCATATTTGATTTAGCCTCGTATAATAGTTTCATAAGTAAAATAATAAACAATATCTATAAAATCCTTAAGACAATGCTTTATTTTTATATTTAATGATTTAAAGATTCCCTTTGTTAAATAAGAGAGTTTTAAACAAGTGAATAAAAGAAGTTAAACAAAGTAGAAAACACACCTTCATGTTTCCTCTGCAATGCTTGAACGCTGGCCAAATCTCTTCCGTAATCATCCGAAGACAAAACAACGTCCTTTTCAGCAATCCAAGCGACAGTTTCATCAGCGTCTCTATTAAAGCGCTGGATCTCGTGCGCCCCATAAAGCTTATCCTGGCGCATTAATGTCATCTGCTTCAGGCGCTGCCACGCGTTGTTTAGCTCTTCCTTGCGCTGGACGATCTGATCGCGCTCCGGATGACCGTCTTGTAGTAATTTATCTGCCAATTCGTTGACTTCCGTAACGCGATACTCCTGAGAAGCCATATCTTTCTGGAACTCGTCGAACTTTCTCTGAAGAACCTCGACGTGCTCTAAGTCGGACCCGAATTCTTCCGTAGACAGGAACGTCGATTTGTCGTTGATCCAAAACATGACTTCGTCGCAATGACGGAAGAACTGGACCAAGACGAGAGCTTGTTGCAGCTTCATTCCCTTTTCCGCCAATTTGGCAAGAAGCTGCTCCCATAGACGATGAAGTTCATCTAAGTACAAATTCCACTTTCTAATAAAGAACTTACAACCCCCGGATCAACTTACCAAGGCGTTTTCTGATGGTTTCGGATTGGTAATGGTTTTGGTTGATCATCTCCCTTCCGGTGTTGTCCAAAACGACAATAGCGTTACTATGCGCGGCTACTTCAGCTTCAAAAGCTTGATGCTTTTGAATTTTGGCCTAAGAAGCAGCATAAGTTTAATAACAGTTTGGTGTTTAGTATCTTAAAGACTTACTTGTAAATTGGTGGGATCTTTGTAGCTTTCGTCTGAAGCTGCTTGAAGTTTTTCCAAAATCCACGATTCCAGTTCGTCAGCATCTCGTTTGAAGTATTGGAATCGACGCGAATCTTCCAACTTTTCACGCTTCGCTCTAGCGTCCGCCTTAAAGTTGTCATATCTGGACAAAACCTGCTGACGACGCTCTTGGATGTCTTCAGCGGTTTCGAGGATTTTTACCTCCTTCGGTGGGGGAATTTGATCCATCCTTATATTATATCTGTGAACGGAACAAACTTGACGTATAAAATGAATTTTCTCTCTCTCTCTCTCTCTTTCGCACATGTATGTGTATGTACTTAAAACGGTTGAGATATACCATACATGTCACTAAATGAAAATCACCAGGATTAGGTAAAAACTGACAACTTTGTAAGTTTAATAACCAAGAGAGTTGATCATAAAAAAGCAAACAAAGTAAAATAGATTAACAGATAAATTACACTTACGCGATAAGTTTATTTATTTTAGAATTAATGTATCTGATATTTTGGACCTTTAAATGGTTAAATTACCGTGATTAAAACAAACTCTTTTTAACTAATGTTTCATAGAAATTTCATTTACACAAGTTTAGAATTTTTTTTAAAGCTTAATCCACTCGCAAAGGGTAACCCCAATACGCTTTCAAAGCACAAGCGAGTAGGATGCGTTGTCATTTGTACGCCAATGAAAAATGAGCAGACGCTTTTAAACTAAAAAGACATTTTACCGAGAGTACCTATAAACTAAACTAAATATAAATCATGTTTTCATTCATATTTTGATTGCAAAATAAAGACGCAGCTGGATCGAGAAAAAAAATATCGATCCATCAAAGAATCGAATATCAATAGATTGAAAAATCGCCCATCTCTATTTCGTGAGCATGAAAAATTCTCAAATTCTATAACAAATGACAAATAAGAACTTTGCTCCATGGCACCAAACAAAGGAAGTTTATATTATTCCAGGTCGAATTTCGCTATTTTCTCTCAAATGTAAAACTTTTTTTATATGTTAAGCTTAAAAGTTTCATTTTTAAGGTCTGTTTGGTTGTTAGTGTCACAAAATGACGTGTGTACAATGTTGCCAAAGTTGGAACTTTTTTAGGAATGTTCATAAAGCGGAATTGTTTCTGCGTTCGTTGTTAATTCTATTCTTCTCAAATTCGGCTAGATTTTTGTTGCATGTGCTTATTTTTATGTGCAGTCGCCGCCATCTAAATTCGAACGGTAAAATTGCATCATGTAATTTAGGTCTTGAACCACAGTCGTCGCAAAATTTGACATATGTCAAGCCACTTAAGTGATGCTCAAAAAGCCAAAGCTTAATAACTAAGGGGGAAGAAAATCGATTTCTGAATGAAGTTTGAGGAAATATAAAGTTGTATTTTTTAGCAGAAAATATTAAAAGTAACAATATACCCTCTTTATGTTGCGCTGCTGAATGAAGTCCAATTTACAATGATTAAATTCAGACAAAATTTCCACGGAAACCAAAAACCGTTCAAATTTGGGTGGCGGCGACTATACATAATTCAAGTTGATTATTGTGACGTTATCGGCAGGCCAAAGATTCAGTGCGACTTGCCAGCGAGGTACAGAGAGTACAAGAAGGTATTTCGGTGCAAAGCTGCCATTAAAAACCTCACTAGAAAGAAGTATATTTTTGTGTTTTTTTAAGATTAGAATTTCAATGTAAACAATCCACATTGTAGACGTTTCTATTTCCCAGTTACTTTTAATTACATGACAGGCATTAAAGACTACAATTATTTCTAATAATTCTAATTACTCCTTTTGAGGTTGGATTTGAAAAGAATATCAGATATCTAATAATAAAATATTGTTCAAAATTTACATAACCTGACAAGTTTTGCATTATCTAATTAATTTGTTGAAAAAGCAAGTATCTCCCCTGAAATATGTACGTAGTATGAACGAAATCGTTTATTTTTCCCTACAAGCTACAAGTCATTGAATCGAAAAATATTTTGTGATCCGCAATAAGCGTCAATTATGTCTATGAATTAAGATTAGAAGTAAAATCATCCACCAAAAACATTAGTCAAGCTCCCTACAAAAATAAGTGATGTAATTAAACGGTACACATTCCAGAAGTTATCTATATCCATGACATAATAGTTATACATACATATTTTTCGTCTGTTTAGTGCTCTGGAAGGCGTGAATGGTGAATGAACTGTATTTAGCCAATCAAAAAATCAAGGTCTCTTAGCAACATCTACAGTCTACCGGTTCAATACTTGTTTGACCTACTTGATCCTATTAAACAAAATATTTACGGTCGCATTGCAGGGTGTACCTTTTAAATGATTATAACTTTATTCAATTAATTCAATTACAAGGGAGAAATGAACGTTTAAAACAAACTTCAGATAGAAATATGTAAAAATGTCTCTTAAACCCAATATAACGAAGCAGACAATATGCACAAGTAGAAAGTAAAATGAAATGTTTGCACATTCGACAAAAGAATACAAACATTTCTAATCTTTAGAATTTCCAACTTCCCAACCCCTAATAGGATGCTCGTAGAGGAAAAACAATTTGTAGGAAGGGTCAGGGTGTGGTGAGATTTAATTAAAATGAACGCCAAATTGTATTTCCACTTACGTTTTCTACGCACTGTCCTATTATGCACTGTATGTCCCTTTTTAACTACAAAAAATACACTTTTGTACTATTAAACTCTTTTAATTTTAGTAAAACTATCGTCTCGCAAGTCTGCCTACAAACTGTCAATAAAATCACAATGGTGGAAAGTAATGTTATTTTTGGAGCGTAGATGATGTCATCCGTGTTTATCTATGTCCTTCAGACGATTATTGAATTTCGCGCTGTTGCCAGATTGAACAAACATAATGCTGCAAGATGTTATTAATTTTAATAAAAGATAGAGAAAAATGAATACGATGCAAGGTAAAAAAATAAAATGCATATTTAGGATATTAACTATTTCAAATCATAATTTAATCATATTCTCAATTATTTTGAATAATTGACTGTTGCCGACTTCCGAGTCATAGATAATTCCGAAATCAACTCTTCGGCGTCGCATCGGTCCACTTCTCTTTGCAGTTGAACATAGCGTTGCCTAATTTTTGAAATTTCTTCAATATGCAGAATACTAACCTCTAACCTTTTAAGAGCTAACAATGAGAATATTTCATTATTTGGGATAGATATTTCAAGAAAATGATTCAAACATGAAAAATATTTTTTCTTACAATTTGTACAATGTTTTTGTAAAAAAAATTGTCAACTTTATTCAACAACGTATTATTGATTAATTGAATTTTTCGTTAAATTTATCTAAAATAAAAACTGTCCAATCCATTCCTTCCAAAAATATTCGATTTTTATTTCTAAATTTTCGACTTGGAACTCAGAATTGCAACTTTATAAGTTTTAATTTTTTAAAAAAATAACCATAACTTTCAGTTCCTTCAGTTCGAATTTAAACTCGAAATTGTGAAAAAACATGTTTTTAAATTTGAAATTTTAATCTGAAATGTCCAGAGAGTCTAAATTTAAAGTGGACAAAGTGGTTATAGAAAAGATTTAGTTACAAGCGAGTTAAAATTAAAAAAAAACTGAATTCATTAACAAACATTTGCCAAAATATCAACTCTTTTAGAAACTTTGAATTTCCACACATTGAATAAGTTAATTTTTAACAAATTTCCATGTTTAACCCAAAGGTTTTAGTTTTTTAAACTTAAAATTTTAGAAATTAGTTGACATTCAGAATTACTGTTCAAATTTCAAGAAAAAAGAAGTTACAATTTTTGGAAAAAAATCAAGTGTTGTTATTTCAAATTTTCGAAAAATAAAAAAAAATTATAATAATGAATAAATTATAAGGCAAGTCGATATTAGACATTTTGTGAAACTTCTGTAATTTTGAAAAAGTCAAATATATTAACAAAAAAACCATCAAGTTTTGTAAACATTTTGACATTTGGCCAAATTTAAAGAAAAAACTGTGAAGTTTCTTGAAACATCTGTTTAATGAAAATGTCAGTTTGCAATATTTTTGATGACTAAAAAAAATCTAAAAATATGTCTTCATGAGGTGTCCACGGATTTTGATGCCTAAATAAAAGGAGACCATCGACTCTTGTGGGGGCCCCTAGATGGTGGTACATTTTGCACACCCTTAAATCCGCTCCTGGATGTAAAATTTAATTTTGTGGAGAATTAATGCAATGGTTAGTAGTCTTCTCGGAATCTAAGAGGAAGTTGAGATGTTTATTTTCCATTAAAATCAACAAACCATCTGTCAACTTGCCCTTGCTCTAGGAAAGGTGATTGAAAAGCATTTTTGGCTATGATTATTTTTGTTGTGGTTAACTGAATACATATTTAATTAATCAGTGAGAGGCCCCAAAAACCTATTTGTGAGAGTACGACTCGTTCTTGACCGGTTTTTCTTAGAACTTTCAGTTTAAACTGGGGTAAAAATAAACGACCAATTATTTTTATCATTATTTATTTTAACCAAGTGGAAACTTTTCCATGATCTTTAATAACAATTCCACTTTTACCCAACTCATTTCTGACTTGATCACATAAGCTTAGAAGTTCAGCATGTTTTTCACCAATTGCTGTGCGTCTAACGCTCTGTCTGAATAAATTCAGTATGTCCATAATCTCCGCATTCACAGATTCACTAATTTGATTCTTTTCACTGACAATGTCAATGTCAAACAAATTTAAAGTATATAACACAAAATTCACTAGACCAAGAATACGATATTGGGGCTCCCATGCAAATTCAGAACTGCTAGCTGTGGAATGAAACATAGAATTTGCTGTATTCGTAATATTATTTAATAAATTAATAACTTGAGGTGTATTAAAATCATCTTTTAAGGCTTCATCTAAATCATCCTTGGAACTTGCTAACAGATTATTTAATATGTCATTATTCAGAGATGGTTTTATTAAACCTTTAAAGACACCTATGCAACTTTCTATACAATTTTTATAATTTGATAACAAACTAGAAGCAGTTTGCATAAACTCTGGGCTATACTCCATATTGCTTCTGTAATGGGACATCAGACAAGCTAATCGAAACACATCAGGTGATACACTCTTCAGCATGTCTTGAATGGATATCGTATTTTTCAACGATTTTGACATTTTCTCGTCCTGTTTTAGATGTAAGTGACCAGTATGGAGCCAGTAGTTCACCCACTGGCTACAAGAATGGAAGGAACATGACTGAGCTTCTTCATTTTCATGATGGGGGAACCTAAGATCAATTCCACCAGCATGCACATCTATTGTTGACCCTGTAGCCAAAAAAAAAATTATATGAAATAATAATCTAAGAAAAAACTGCGGACAAGTAAACTGACAAAAAAGAATGGAGGTTTACTGTCAAAACTGATGTGGTTTACTAACTTAAGTCTGATATGGCACATCTCCAGTAGAGCAGACACTTGAGATTAAAATCGAATTTTCTCCTAAAATATGCAGAAAAATGATGAAAACTTAAAATCAACGTATTGAACAAAATATTCGAAAAATATTTTGAATTTGACTCGAACTTAAAAAAAAAAATTTCGAATTTAAAAACTGAAGTCGCAATTTTGAAAAAATCAACATTTATGAAATATGTCCTGTCAAAATTTTATGAAAACCAAATTAGAAATTGAAAGTGTACACTTGAAGCTATCGAAGTGCCGTAAAAACAAAAAATCCAGTTTTCTAAAATACTGATTTTTTTCCCACAATTTTTGGTATAAACATGAACCCGTCCACCCATGAACCTCCTAAAATTTTGACCATTAACTTAATTTCAGTTCTTTGCGACTTTTCTCGAAGTTCAAAGTTTAAGCCTGAAATTTGTGGGTACATTTCCCCAATATTTTTCTCAAAACTTCATTTTCTGTGGAAATTGTGGGCTTTGCTGCAAACTTCAAAAAACCCAAAGTTTCAAGAAAAACGTCGATATAAGGTCAACATTTTGTAAAAAAAAGTCCAAGTCTAAACACTCATTCAAAAAATTTCTTTGAAGTAAAAGTGAAAACTATGATAAGCAAGCAACTGACAAACTGAAGAATTACCAAATATTTTGGTGGCTAACGTTGAGCATTCAATGTGCCAGCCTGGTCTTCCTGTTCCCCAGGAACTGTTCCAAAAGGGTTCCCCTTTTTTACTGCTTTTCCACAAAGCAAAATCTTCTGGTGCTTCCTTAAATGAGTTCGTCTCAGAGTGATTTAAGTCGGTATGTCCAATATTTTGTAATTTCCCGTAATTTTCGTACGCACGTGTTCTAAAATACACCGAACCATCTTTTGCTAAGTAAGCTGATTTATTTACTATCAAATTTTCGATAAATTTCTTAATGTTATCAATGTTTTCACTTACAGTTAACACTACATTAGGTTTTGAAACTTTCAAACTGTTTAGATCACTCCAAAATTCTTTTGTATAGTATTTTGACACATCTGTCCAGGGTATGTTAAGGTGATTGCTTCTACTGATAATTTTGTCATCAATATCAGTAATATTCATAGCACTAATCACATTTAATTTAAAATGATTTTTTAAAACCTTCTGGATAATATCTAATTTTACGTAACAGCTTGCGTGCCCGATGTGGGCCGAGTCGTAAACTGTTGGGCCACATGTATACCAGGTCAGTATACCTTTATGGTGGGTGATTAGAGGCACTTTTTCTCTTTTCGCGTTATTGTACACTTTAACGCCGGTATCAAACCCATTGGGCTCTTGCCACGAATGTTTGAACCTGCTCCCTTTAAATTTATATTTTCTGATAACAAACATGTTTTTTTACAATATAAGACTTGTACGATACAATATAAAAATATTGATATTCATCTGATAGCATTGACAACTACAAAGATTTTAAATTTTAGGTTATGTCATAGACTTGTCGAAAGTTTTGACTTTGACATTTGTGAATTTTACACAGACCATCACAAACCACTAACACTATAGACCTGCAACAAGATTGCACCACTTTGACAAGTTTACGGTGCTTGGGTTAGACACCCTATCGTAAGATGGGGCTCATAGACCCTCGTTTTCGTTAGCACTACAGGTGTTTTCGACCATGACAAAAGGCAAATTTTAATAGACTAATGGCGGTGACGCGACCGTGTTGTTTTCAATCTGTCAATTAAGAAATTTATAATGGATTATGAATTTTTGGGAATGCTTCCTGATGCTATATTCAGTTGGTTCAGTTATTTATGTAATATGTGTTCCAGGAACAGGATCAATGAACATGAGGGGAGGTTTTTTTATTATTATTATTATACATTTTTTTATTTACTCACTATCTTGTCTATGATTAAAAACAAGCCTCAATCGACGTTTGACATTGATGTGTGTCTAACAGTTCTACAAATTGCGCAATCGATTTTAAACCAACTTTTCGATGAGCTAGACACTCGAAACTTTAATCATAACTCGGAACTGGATGATAATACAATATTTTAATCTAATCATGACAATTATTGCGCCAATAAAAGGTTGGAGAACCAAACTTGATTTAAAATGGACATAACCTAAAAAACGAACCTAACCTAAAAACGAACATAAGCTTATGTTGAATATTTAACTAATGAATAATATTAGACTTTTTAACAGATCCCCGCAATAAATGGTAGAATATTCAACGAACTAAAATCAGCCTGCCAATTAACAGTACTTGGCAAAGTTCTGAGGGTTATTTTGGACCATTATCGGGCGTTTTTTATTGCCACTTTTGACATATTATTGTCACTGTATGTCACTACTGTCATAAGAAAAATCACTATCTTTTTCGAAATCGAGGGCAATGCTTAGAAATCATCACCTGCTAGTAAATTTAGTAATTCTGCATCCGTATCTGTTGATATGTGAAGACGTTAAAATGTCAGTTAATCGGTAATTCGTTAAAAGTAACGTTGAGGAGGGTGTGTAAGCTTTTAAACGAGCATGTCAATTAGAAAAATTCAGATGTTTAGGTTCTCAGATCAAAAAGTATAAACTTCTATAAATTGATACATTATAAGATAAGCAAATTAGTCAAAGCCAATTTTGTCAGGTAAGAGACATACTTTTAATTTGAACTTCTTAATTAATTACAATTAATATAAAAGTTTAATTTTGAACTACGATAGTCGAGGCTTTTTGTAAAAATTAAATACTCTGAACTCATAATAAAAATAATTTATTTACAAAAAAGTTCTGTATTTTTGAAATATATAAGCTTAGACATTAAATATTAGTCTGGAAGTTTTTATATGTATGATCAAATAAAATGCATACATTGGAAAACATAAACCAAATTCTAAGGTTAAAAAATATTCAACATTTTCTTACATCACATTCTTCCTTCTAAAAAAAAATATCAAGTGTTAATGGGTCTTAAGGCTACACTTCTCTTCATTCATTGCTTTAAAAAAACACCAAATAAATGGCACAATACTTTTTACAAAGAGTTCGAATAATCAGACGAATAAACCAACTTTTTGACTTATTCTTTTACATCCTGTTTTTGAGAATACTTTTTCAGGATCAGGGCCCCAGTCCAAAAATTGTAATACCTCGCTTAACATAAAAGAAAAAAGGGAAATATAAGTTACTTGCAATATTTGCAGAAAATACTCACTTGATATATTCCTTTGGTGGAGAAGGTACACCTCTTTTTTTAAATTCGTCCAATATGCAGGATTCAACATGTTCTAATTCTAATGGTAAAAATGGAATGTAATGGTCAATTAAATTACTTTTAATTGTATCTGACTTGTGAAAACCACCTACAAATTATTTAATTAAAATAGTTTTTCTGAAAGGAATTTATTAAGAATAAAACAGTCATGTTCACTTACAACAAACTTTTAGGGAGTAAAGAAATTGCTTCATTATAAACGAATTTTGTAATGAACGATAATTAATGGAATGGTTCATTATAAGCAAAAGTTCGTAATAAGCAGGTTTGTTATAAGCGGACCCTGCTGTATTTAATTTTGAAAACTTTTATATGCTTTTTGTTATCAAATTAACTGTCCACATGCACTCAAACTACTGAAACAGTAAACTAAAAGCATACCCTTAATTTTATTATACCAATAGGGTAAAGTTGAAGCATATAGAAGCCTTCTGATGTTATTAATAACAGTTGTATCCTGATTCAACCAACCTTCCTCATTAAAGGCCCCCATTGTTATAAGCTTTTCAAAATCATTTAACCCTATATCCTCTCTTTTCCTGCCACTTTTCCATAAGTCTAGGAAATGTTCGTTAATTATCTGTTGGCCAGTATTTGAAAGAAAGATAAAAATCGATTGTCTGTAATCTACACCATCAACCATACTGTGATAGTCAATTACAGGTTTAATGAAATCCAATATTTTTCTAGGCATTTTTTCCACCTCGTCAAATATAAATAACTGCTTCGGACACCTTGTTACATTCCCTTTTATCCATCGATATAGTTCCAGCTAAAACAGTTTCAGTAACCATTAATTTCTAATCACTGCTGCCTCAAAGAAACATGTCATATCCAATAGTTTTTTTGCCTACAGAGATGTCCCCTTATAATGAACCTCAAGGGACTGAAGAAATTGGTTTGTTATTCATGAAGTTCATAATAAATAATAACCCTACGTTACAGATTGTTTTGTTATAAGTGATTCATAATAAGTGGGTTCATTATAAGCAAACATTACCATAGTATATTTAAGTCTATAAAAAAATTATAGTTTCCACAACTAACGGAGGGCGCAGCTAATAAACTTACCCCATATGTTCGCGCCTGATGTTCTTCAGGAAAATGTACACGTGACATGAAATTGTGCACATGCTCACTATGGAAACCTTTCTGATATAAATTTTCTACTATAAACTTGGAAACGTAATTTTTTCCAGAGCCTGGTCCACCGTGAAAACTCAAAGTCAATGGCTTACTTGGTTTGTTTCTAGGATCCCAGTGTGATCGCAGTGCCTTTGTTACAGTCTTTTGAACCAAAGGTTGACCATAAACCTTATCTAATAAATTGTAATACAAATCTAAAAGGCGAATTTTTGAATTATTCTACTTAAACTAATACAATAACCCACTTACCTTCAAATTTACTTGGAATATACTCCTCGGAGCAGCATTCTTTAAAATAACAAAAAATAGATGAAAACGGATTAAAACAGAGAGCGATTTGTAAAGTAAGAAAAAATAGGTAAATAGCACTTGATTTTAATACAATCATTATAAAAATTCAACAGTTGGCTTTATAAAATATAAAAATGCCGCTTTTTATTGTAAGGTTAACAATATCACAGATAAACTTAAACACGAAAATTTAATTAGCATTCTACTTCTAACATTTAATTAAGGTAATCTAATGATATTGTGTTTATATTTACACATAATCACCATCGAACAAATTAATCAATCGCATTTATCTTTTTATTTCCAGGGTAAATACATCAACCATTCGTCTGACAAATAAACCACAGAAACAAAGACAAGATCAGCACAGAAATATCTTGCGACTTGTCCAAAGACACGCGATTTGTCATAAATCTGATCAGTGTGACCAACTCTACCACATATAAAAACTGTATATGACGAATGTTTAACAGCCAGATCACAAACCGCCAGCGTTGCCAGTGGTAGCGGAATTCCGCTATTGGTAGCGACTTCTGAAGCATTTAGCGGTGCAGCGGCGGCGACGATAGAGTAGCGGAATTTTGAGGTCGCCCAACTTTTTACATTTTATTTTTAAAAAACGAGTCGAGGGTATATAAACTAGTTGTTGAAAAAATTACATAACGATTTATTCAATGGTGCCATCTGACAGAGAGCAATTAACAACAATTTTGCGTGTAGAAAGTCAATCACAATCATTGCAGAAATCTTTAGAAAATTTAATTTTTATTTTTTCTATGGAAAAATATGTATTTCCTCGAGGATACTATGTTACTTGTTGACTTTAAAGCCATTAAAAATAGCTCTCAGCTTGGGTGGTAGTTCTTTTTTAGTCTTAGTTAGCAATTTTTATTTTAAAGGTAAACGAAAGGTTTTTTATATTTTTGGCTTTAATTACCTTCCGAAGACAAAAAAAATGTATTTATCCTTCAAGGTCAAGTTTTTTGTAGAATTTTCTACCCTTTCTGTGTTGAGTAGCGGCCGGTAGCGGAATTTTAGAGATCCGGTAGCGACATTTGACACTGAACCATTGGCAACACTGCAAACCACTAACACTCACTAGTGGTTTGTGGGCCAGATATTTTATTAATTCTGTGTTATAACCTATAATATTGTATTTACTTCAAGTCTTTCGTTATAAACACGTGCGATTGAATATAAGAAGAAAAACTTGCCATACAAAGAAAAAATGTCGATTCAAGATAAAGTTCTTATGCGAAAGATAAAAAAGCGGGAAAAGCAAAAGCTTAAACTTCTACAACAAAAAGAAGCTGATAAAAAGGAAGAAAAAGGTTTGTGTTTTTAGATACTTTTCAAAGTTCCTTCCTTACTGTCTTTGTAGATGTATTGGAAAATCAAGAAAGTAACGCAGAATCTTACAAAGGACCACTTTCTCCCGGAAAATTACAAAAGAAGAGAAATTTAGAAGAACAATCCCCTGAGGAATCAAATAGTAAGACAACGAGATTAATTTAAGAAAGTTATAAAGGTTACGTTCTAATTTTAGAAAAAAAGAAAAAGAGAAAAAAGAAGACTTCAGTATCTGAATGTGATGAGGCGCAAGAAGGCAATGTAAATGCTGAAGAAAGTACTGAGGAAGATAATATTCTGGAAAATGGTTCTGAGTGTAAATCCAACGAGGAGAGTCAATGTAAGTTTGGTCGTTTTTTTTTCTAATGCATAGGTCATTAGGTGTGATTATTTATCAGAGGAGATTTTGGGAACTAAGGACCGGTTTGGTTCTTATTGCATCTCGTCAGTTCGATATACCCAACTCTATCATGACAAATTTGTTGGCTCAGAAATGGGTAAAAGTGTCGCGTTTTCTCAACTTCTAAACTTCAGAACTTTTGACTTTGGGCTTGTATTTTTTATTTTTTCTGATAAAAGATCTGTTTTCCATTTAGATTTCACTTTTTTCTTGGAACATTGATTTTTATTTTGGGAAAATTAATCTTTTGATTTTAACCCAAAAAATAAGTTACAACAAAACACATTTTTAGAATAAAGTCGAAATTTGAGAAGAAATGAAATAATTTTGCTACAGAAACGTCTAAATGTTGAGAAGAAAGCTCAAAATTTTAAAAAAAGTCTAAATTTCATTGTAAAAAATTTGGAGACAAGTTAAAATTTAAAGAGAAAAGTTGTAATTCTGGAAGATGTTAAAGTAAAAAGCCGATACTATAACAAGATCTTTTAAAGCAGAGTTTCCCAAATGGTTGGTCACGACCTGGTACTGGGTGAGAAAAATAAAATACCGGGTCGTAGAATTGTCTGCATATTCGCAAATTATCAATATTTATATTCTAAAATACTGAAAAAAACCTTTCAGTGGGTCGCAAAAAGGCAGTATTCTAGATAACCAGGCCAGGGCAAAAAAAAGTTTGTAAAACGCAATTCTAAAGGACATTGTTTTGTGAAATAATGTCAAACATTTCATCTTTAAAATTGAACTAACAATGAGGAACAAATCGAATTTTCGAGTAGTCGAAATTTCAAAAAAAAAAAATTACATTTCTTAATTTTTTGCTTTTATGTTAAATATGATGAATTTAAGGCGAATATGAAACTCCTCGTTTTTCTTAGGAAAACAGAGATGAATATCAAACTCTTTGTTTTTCTTACCAAAACTGAGTTGAGTTAGTACTGTGAATTCAACTGTTTATTCTGATTGTATAAAATCTTTGGACAAAACTGACTCCATTTTTTGTTATTATTAACCACGTTTGTATTTTTAGTGCCAGGTTCCGGAACTGCGTTGGAAATCCTCAGTAATAGATCATTTGAATCCTTAAAGGATGTAATTTGCGAAAATACTTTAAAAGGTATCGCCGATATGGGTTTCACAACAATGACAGAGATTCAAGCTAGGTCGATCCCACCACTTTTAGAGGGACGAGATTTAGTAGGGGCTGCAAAGACTGGTTCAGGAAAAACTTTAGCCTTTTTGATTCCGGCTGTAGAGTTGATATATAAGTTGAAATTCATGCCCCGCAATGGTAAGAACTTAAACACATTTGTATGAAGTGAGTTTTTTTTTGCAAATTTGTTTTTCATATTAGGCACCGGAGTTATTATCATATCGCCAACCAGAGAGTTATCCATGCAAACATTCGGTGTTCTGAAGGAATTAATGAAGTACCATCACCACACGTATGGTTTGGTTATGGGGGGCGCAAGCAGGCAAACTGAGGCGCAAAAGTTAGGCAAGGGCATCAATATTTTAGTAGCCACACCTGGGCGACTTCTAGATCATATGCAGAACACTCCAGATTTCCTATTCAAAAATTTGCAGTGCTTGATAATTGACGAAGCTGATCGAATCTTGGATATCGGTTTTGAAGAAGAAATGAAACAAATTATAAATCTCATGCCTAGTAAGTTCTTTATTTGGTTGGTAAACCGGGATATAACTTTAAATTGTAGAAAGAAGACAAACGATGTTGTTCAGCGCAACGCAAACGCAAAAAACGGAAGCATTAACCAAACTGGCGTTGAAAAAAGAGCCTATATATGTGGGGGTTGATGATACGAAGACAGAAGCCACTGTCTCTGGTTTAGAACAAGGCTATGTTGTGTGTCCATCAGAAAAACGGCTGTTAGTATTGTTCACATTTCTGAAAAAGAACAGAAAGAAGAAGGTCATGGTGTTCTTCAGCTCCTGCATGTCTGTAAAATACCATAACGAATTATTCAATTACATCGATCTACCAGTAATGTGTATTCATGTAAGTAGTAATTAAAGTTTTGTTGAATTGGTTTTATCAAGAAAAATGAACCATTTATATTAAATAAAAATAAATTATTTTGTTATATTAGTGTTATGTCTGTAAGGACTAATAACATACGTTTTATTTAAAAAAAAAGAATACTTGAAGGGAAAAGTAAATTCCTTTTGTAATTAGTTACCAATATAAAAAACCAAGTAACAACTTCCTGTATACTTTTTATTTTCCAAGCAAGAGTGATATTATTAAATCATAGAATGTAACAATTAGCATTCCTCAGTTGATTTTTTATTGTGTTAACAGGGGAAACAAAAACAAACTAAACGTACCACAACATTTTTCCAATTCTGCAACGCCGAATCTGGCATTTTGCTTTGCACAGGATGTAGCCGCTAGAGGTTTAGATATACCAGCAGTAGATTGGATCGTCCAATATGATCCACCGGATGATCCCAAGGAATATATCCACAGGGTTGGTAGAACCGCCAGAGGTGAAGGAAGTAGTGGTCACGCCCTCTTGATACTTCGACCTGAAGAACTTGGTTTTTTGAGATATTTGAAACAAGCCAAGGTTCCTTTGAACGAGTTTGAATTCAGCTGGAACAAAATTGCTGACATTCAAATGCAGGTGGGTTAGTCTAGATGTAAAAGTAGACAATTTTTAAATTTGTTACTTTCAGCTGGAAACTCTAATTGGGAAAAACTATTTTTTGAACATGTCAGCTAAGGAAGCATTCAAGGCGTATGTTCGAGCTTATGATTCGCATCATTTGAAAACTATTTTTGATATTAGCACACTTGATTTGGCAAAGGTGGGCCATTCGTTTGGTTTCAAGGTGCCTCCAGCTGTTGACTTGCGTATCCTTTAAAACAATTATATAGTTTTTTTTTGCTTAGTTTAATCTGAATGCTAATTTTTTGTATTAATGTTATAGAATTTACTGTTTTCCTTAATGTTTGTTTAGAGGTTTCGGCTAAGAAATGCGATCGCCCAACCAAACGAAAAGGCGGTGGGGGATTTGGTTATTACAAGAATATGAATAATACAGGAGATAGAGGTTTTAAAAAGTCCACTGTTTATAGGCAACCAAAAAGGAATACAAGTGGTGGACCTGACAGAAGACAGTTTGCAAGATAATAGACTAATTTTTTGATTTTATTGGAATAATATACATAGAATGTATAAGGAATAGAGCAAACAATTGATAATGTTACTTTTATGTAAATGTAATCATTATTAGATTATAATATACTAGTTTTTAAATAACTTTATTTATATTTCTACAATTTTATTCTCTGGCAGATCATTTGTGTTAAAAAATATACAATACTTTTTCCTGAAGATTGAAACAAGTTTCGGTTTTGGTCAAAAAAACTGTTTGTTTCTAGTTTCCGTCAGCCCAAAATTAGTGTAAACTTCTTTTAAGAGGAAAAATTCGAATTGAAAGTTTTAACTCTGAATTCTCAGAAAAAAATCTAACTGAGAATAACTCTAAATTTATACAACAAATTCAAGTATTAACTCAAAATTTCCATTTTAAGGTCAACATTTTTGAGAGAAGTTCAATTTGAAATTTTTATCAAACATGTTTATCAAAAATCGGAAAGTTGGCAGAAAAAACTCGAAATTTGTAATGCAATGTTCTCACATTTTCCAGTTTAAAATTTAAATATGAAATTTTGAGATAATCCTAACGGTTTAGAAAAAAAAATAAACTCACTTAAAAAACTGAGTTTTAAAATGAAAGTTTCAGAAAAAGTTTGATTATTCAAATTGGAAACTTTCGAGAAAAGAAAAATGGGAGATTTAGGTTGAAATTTTGAAAAATCAAATCAACGTTTTCATAAAATTAATCTACATTTCAAGTTTTAAATTGAAACTTTTGGAGAAAACAAATTAAACTTAATGGCTTCAATGCAGAATTTTGAGAGGAATTTCAAAGTTTTGAAAAACTTAATATTCTTAATATCATATAACAGCTTTTTTAAATTTTCAACTTTTTTCTTCAAAATTTGGACCACTTCTTTTAAATTTCATCTGAAACTGAAGTTTGAATCGTCCATTTTTTTAATCAAAATTTGGATCATTAAATTTCATGTCTAAAATTGATTTTTTAAAAATTTCGGATTTTAAACTTTAATAATCAGCCTTTTCTGTATCGGAATTCAATTTTTCTGAACACTGGACATTACTTATGTCCAAAATTTTAAGTTATCAGATTGGAGACAAAATTAGATATTCTGCGACGATTTGATGAGGGAGAGAAGGCTGTGGAGATAGCAAAGGCTGTTCGTCTGGCTGCAACAACTGTCAGAACTATTAGAGATCGAGATGGGGATAAAATAAGAGAGGCTGCGAAATCTGCAACATTATTAGATGCTAAAGCGATGACCCGTACAAGGAGTGCTTTGATGATTAAAATGGAGTCTTGCTTTCTATTTGGATTGAAAATCAAGTTGCACAGAGAATATCATTAAGTAAAATGGTAATTCAGACGAAAGCAAAAAGCTTATTTGATGACATAAAAAGTAAAGCAGTATCCAACGATAATGCTAGTGGTAGTAATACAGACAAGAATGAAACATTTGAAGCTAGTTAGGGCTGGTTTGAAAGATTCAAGGTTCGAGCAAATCTGCACAGCATTGCTCTTTAAGGGGAAGCAGCTAGCGCTGATTTAACTGCTGCAGAACGCTACCCGACAGAGTTAAAAGCATTAATTCATGAAGGTGGCTATGATCCGAAACAAGTCTTTAATGTTGACGAGACTGGGTTATTTTGGAAACGTCTACCTAACATGACTTTCATATCTAAAACAGAAAAATCTGCGCCAGGATTTAAAGCTAGCAAGGATAGACTGACTCTTCTTCTTGGTGGTAATGCAAATGGTGATTTCAAATTTAAACCATTTCTCATTTATCAATCAGAAAATCCAAGAGCTATGAAAGGTTGTTCAAAGAATCTGCTTCCTGTCCACTGGCGAGCAAACAAAAAAGCATGGCTGACAACATTATTTCAAAACTGGGTTTCAACATGTGCTATTCCAGAAATTAAAGCTTATTGCAACAAGGAAAACCTAAACTTCAAGGCTTTGGCCCTAGTAGTCAATGCTCCTGGCCACCCAGTTTATGTTGATGAGTTGTCAGAAAACGTGAAATTTGTATTTTTGCCGCCTAATATGACACCAGTTATTCAGCCGATGGATTAGGGAGTAATATCGACTTGTAAAAGTTATTACCTTCGACGAACATTTAAACTTCTTTTAAGTGAGACCAGTGGCGGCTGGTGCTAATAAAATTTGGGGGTTGCAAAGAGACATTTGGAAAAATGTGCCGAAACTGGAAAGTTTAAATTAAGCTGGAGGAATTAAGAAATATTTTGTTTTCATTTTCGCAAAAAAAACAGAAAGAAAAAGAAGAGGAAGTCCATCTTTGGCATCTTTTGCCATCTTTGGAACTTTGGCAGCTGCAAATTTATCAATAACTTTTTACTGAAGTCGAATATTCCTTGGATTAAGTTCTTTTCTTTGAAGACATCGTTAATGCGGACAATCTTTCCTGGCATAATGTATTTTTTAAATTAATTAACTAATTAACTAATTAACTTCGCGAACTACTTCTGTTAAAACTTCGCTATTTACAAAACACCGTCTGCACAATATTTAAGTCTGGAATAGGTCATCCACGTCGCTTAATTTCCAGTTTTTTCGACACAGATCGGTTACAGAATGGCTGTGCAATTAAACTTTGCACTGAATCCATTTTTATTTGTGTTTCAAGACTCGGAACATTGCTCGATGATAGATTATAATAGTGAATCGATATTTGGTTTGCACCCACAAGTGCAACCTAATGCTTGCTTATGGGCAAGTATTTTAAGCGAACAAAATATGAGTTAAGGCGCAGGTGCATATGTGTAAAGCAAGGTTTGCAGTCTGGCCTGCAAACTTTGCAAACCGTGGACCCCATATGTCATCAAACGCTTACGAATCGACGGAATCCGCAATATTCAGCAGTATGGTTGGTAGCGATAAATCTGTTATCAATAAATAAAATAAACAACATAAAGAACAATTTACTTTCTTTTTTATCCCAGCGAATTTTTGGAGGTTGCGCAAACCTGCAAACCTTAGCACCAGCCGCCACTGAGTGAGACTGATGGACAAGATAAGCCTATCATGCTAGAGTTTTGGAAAAAGTTCAACATTATGAAAGCCACAGAAATTATTTCCGATTCGTGGGAGGAAATTAAACCATCTTGCATGAATGGTGTTTGGCGCAAAATATGGCCTGAATGTGTTCACCGAATATGCGCTGCAGAAGTTGATGGTACACCAGCTGTTCGTCATGAAATTTCTAATTTAGCTAGAGAGTCTAATTTTGAAGGTATGGAGGAGACTGACATAAATGAATTGCTAACCTCGCGCAACCAAGAATTCTCTAATGAAGAACTATTGCAACTGAAATTGCAATTTGCTAATGAAGAAGATGACTGACTGTTCAACAGAAATCTCCGACGAACAAAATTTAACTTCCAAACAAATTTCCAAAGCGATGTGTTTGATTGACGAAGCTATGGAGTTTTTTTTTTAAAACGATCCTGACAGCGGAAGGAGTTTTAAAGTGTCCCAGGTGGTAGCTACGAATATCAATTCTACAAGGAAATTTATTTTACGTTGAAAAAAAAGCTGTTCAGCAAACATTGGACCAATTTTTTGAGAAAGAAAGCCGATTTACGACAACAGCCACTATGGGCTCATTAGGCAGTGATTAATTTTAATTTTGTTTTTCATAAATTAATTGAATACGTTTTTTTTTTGTTTTTTGTATGTATGTAATAAAATTTTATATTATTTTTGTTTTTTAAATGTTTAATTTGTTCAATTTTCTTTTTAAAAAGTAGTATTTTGGTAACCTTGAAACTTATCTTCGATCTTTGCATGGTTTGCTATAGAAAATCTTAATTTACTTTGCGTCGTTTCAATTTGCGTCGTGTTTTTTCAGAACGTAACCCCGACGCAAAGTGAGCTATTAGTGTACTAATCTTGATAGTTGGGCTATAGAAGCGCATTAGAGCAACTATTGTGTTTTTTAATCTTTCTTGGGTTGGGGCACAAGATTTGTGTATTCATTTTTGAAGATAACCAAGCACCAGTCCGTTCCACCACTACTAGAAACAGCTTCGAAATGAAACTCAAAAATTGAAGAACAAAATAAAATAACACTTTTGGGAAAAATATTATTTAATTAAACTTTTTGAAATTTCAACTTTTTTGTATAAAAATTGATATAATAAGTAGACGAATAATTAAAAATTTAAAGTTCGAATATAGGAGATATTTTGTGAAAGTTTCGAATGACAAAATTTCGAAACTTGGAATTTTCATTTTAAAGTCGCAATTTTAGAATGCAAATACATGAAAATTGCAGCTTTGTAAAAAAATCCACTTTTAACACAAAAGTTCGAACATGGCGACAACATTTCGCGTTTAAGCTGGAAATTTCAAGACGAAATCTCGAAAATTTCGATTTTTTTCTCAAAATATTGACTTTATTGTAAAACAATTTATAGACATTTCAACATACCTCTAAAAAGAATTTATAAAAATTTGGATTTGTTTGTCCAAAAAATGTTACAGAAAATATCGTTTTTTTTATCTCGATGTTTTTTGCGTTCTGTTTTTTTTATAGAAAGATCGACTTATGCTTTAAAATTAAAAAAAAATCTCGGATTTTTCTCTAAATGTCATTTCTCTTTAAAATTGTACATAAATAATATACATAATAATACGTAAATTTATAGGGAATATATTTTTTTAAATATTTACAATTTGAAATGTATTATTGAATGCTTCTGCTTATTCTACGAACACTAAATGAGCCAACATACATTAAAAGGTGTAGTTATGTAACAGATGCATTATTTAGTAGTAATGAAAACGTATTCTTTTAAATAGCTTAACCCCAATAAAGCTTCCAACAAAAAAGACTATTGTGTTGTCAACGCACCTGCACCATATTAAAGGCAGTCGGCGCCGTGCAGGTATATGAAAATAGCACAGCACTTCCGCGTGCGGGGCCGCTCAACCACCGGATGATGATGATACGGTGCCCCATGCTGTATCTGTATACAGTCCTACCTCTCCCATCCCAGATAGATCTGAGATAAATTAGATCCGCCCTGTCTCGCCTTACGGCACGTGCGTTACTTCTACTTCCTAGTTACCTTGTCGACAGTTTTGAGTTGCTTCACGTGCTGCCGTTATGGCTGCCATACCAACCACTTAGAGATTATTCCCAGAGAATCATTAAAAAAGCTATAAAACGGCGATATTTTCTAGTTTAGGACGATGGACAAGGTGCAATAAAATTTGTTGAAGGACAGTGTTTATAGCTTTCTTTATAATGCCTGACGTTTGTTTCGACGCATAAAAAGCAATTAGATTTTATAGAGAATTGACTATGTTCGTAGGCGCAAATCTGCTGATTCAGATTTAATTATGCAATGTGATTACAGAAGCTTCCATAGCATTGTTAAGGAAAAAATACTCCTTGAACGTGCTTGTCGATTAGAAAAGTTTCACTTCTATATGGTTGACATACTGAGTTACCGTGCTTTCCTGTCCTGGTTTTCTTTCCATAGTCGTTGTAATGGAATTTTGGGTTTTGCCTCTGGTACACGTGACAACCGGTTAATGTGCTCTTTCTGTCTTCTTTATACTTTGTGTTTTTTGCCATTTTCATTTGAAAGAGTTTCGCCTTTGATATGCTTGATATACTGAGTTAAAGTGCTCTTGGTTTCCCATATCTCAGGATATGTTAATGTATATTTTTTGGGCATGAAATTTTAGACCAATATTTCTTCGAAACTAAAGGTTATAATATAGCACTGAATCACGTACTATAGACGTAGACATTTTTATAAAAATGTCTTCGAATTTTCTTCATTTAACTCTACTAGCCCAAAATTTTGGTAATTCAAACACGCTTGATTTTTTAATAGTTCAGATTATATTATGGAAAATGTTGGTTTTACCAACTATCTATAAGGTTTGTCCTTACCCCCCGCTGTTGTTTCATATAATTGGAATTCATCATTTTCTCAAAATTTGACGTCTTTCTCAAAATTCGTCTTTTTTTTGTTGAGATATCCACCATAAAATTCTGCTTAAAATTTGACTTTCTCTGAGAGATGCTTTATCTAAATTCATCTTATTTTTTTTATTCTCCCCAAAATTCGACTTCTGAAACTACTCTTTTTGGATTCCTTTTTTTGGAAATTTCGTCGATTTTTTTCTCAAATTGCGCCTTTTCCTCGAGATTTGGATACGTTAATAAAAGAGGTTTCGACTTTTTTTGATTTGTCCGTTTTTTCTTTTCAAAATTTCTGTCCTTTTTCTAAATACCAACTTTTTTTCATGAAATGTTAACGTTTTTTCTTTTTAAAATTCGTCTTTATTTCCAAAATTTCGCCATTTTTCTAAAAATTATGTTTCTATGACAATTTAAACTTTTTCTAAATACTTACAACTTTCTACAAACTTTGACTTGTTTCCAAGATTAATCAGCTTCTCGAAATTTGACTTTTTTTATCTAAAAATTCGACCTCTTTTTTTTTCGTCTTTTTATCAACATTTCCATTTACTTTTTCTTCTGTCAAAAGTTCAACTATTCTTAAAAATTGACTTATTTCTTAAAATTTGATTTTTTTTGGAAAATATGAACGTTTTTTAAAAGTTCTGATATTTTTTTTCAAATTTAAAGTTATTCCCAAAATTTAACTTTCTTTCTTTGAAATTTTGGCCTTTTCCTGAAACCAGTGGCGACTCGTAGCCAAAGCTAATAGGGCTGCTGCGACAATGTTTAGCGTTTTAAAATGTTTAAGGTTTCGACTGAAAATTTCGACATTTTCTAAACGTTACTTTTCGAAAATCTTAGACTTCTTTGAAAAGTTGACAATGAAAACTTTTGATAATGTCGCGTCTTTTTCCAAATTTCGACTGTATTGCCAAATTTAGATTTTTTTTTTTTGTAATTTCGACCTTAATCTATTTTTAAGTACCTATTGACTTTTCTGAAAAACTGTGAATACTCTTTTAAAGATTTCCGTATTTTCGTAAATATTTAGACTTCGGTGTTCTGGTTTTTTTGTAATTTTTTTTTTGAAAATTAATTATTACATTTTTTTAAAATTTTGCCACTTGCAAATTCTTACTTTTTCTGAAAATGTAAATTATTTCAAAACTGGATTTTTGACTTTTTAAATTTTCGACTTTATTCTAAATTTCATCTTTGTTTATATTTTTTTTGGAAAATTATAATTTTTTTATTGAAAATTTCGATTCTTGATAATTTCGACTGGTTTTTATTTAAATGTCAACTATTTTTCAAAATTTCGACTATTTTTGCAGTTTCGATTATTTTTTGATTTTCTTTGTTGAAAATTTCGCTACCTTTTAATTTTCGAAATTCTTTCAAAATTTTGGTTTTATTGAAAATTTTGAAATTTTATGAGATGTCATTTTTTCAAAATTTAAATTTTTTTGACCTAGCTTCAACTTTTTAGAAAAATGTTTCATTTTGATTCAAAATTTTAGCTGCCAAAAATTTAAACTTATAATATTTCAACTTTTAAAAACCTCGATCTGTCTGATAATTTTTACTTTTTACTTGTTTTCGATATTCCGGTTTCGAAAATTTTGATTTTTATTGAAAAGTTGAGTGCAAATTTCACAACTATTCAAAATTTAAACTTTTTTAAAATTTCGAATTATTTCGCACATTCTCAAATCTTTTACAAATTTTGATACTTTTTTAATTTCGACAATAAAAGTCGACCTTTTTTTTTGAGAATTTCTTCTTTTGCAAAATTTTGACTTCTTTCGGAAATTTGAAAGATTTTGAAAATTTTTGCCTTATCAAAAAATTTCGACTGTTTTTATTGAAAATTTTAACCTTTTCTTAAATCTGTACTTTTTTGGAATTTTTGACTTTTTATTTTAATTTCCACTTTGTTAAAAATTCCGACCTTTTTCAAATATTAGAATTTTTCAAAATTTTAGACATTTTCCAAAATTTAAAGTTTATGGAAAACTTAAAAATTTTGACTATTTTTTTAATTTCAACTATTTTCAAAATTTTGACATTTTTTGCAAACTGCCGATGCTTTATTTAAGAATTGTGATTTTTTTTAAGTTAGATATTTCTTAAAACCGGTTATTGAAATTTTCGACTAATATTTCGTAAAATTTCGACTCCATTTCAAAACTTCGACTTGTTTCCAACATTTCGACTCTTTTTGAAAACTTGACTATTTTTTTAAAAAGTTCGAATTGTTTTTAAAATTTTATTTATACAGTTTTTTATACATTTCCAATTAAATCTTCGACTTAAAAGAAAAGATTCTTTTTAAACTTCAACTATTTAAAATTTCGAACTTTTTCAACATTTTACCTTTTCAAAATTTCAACTTTTTTGATAATTACGAATTTTTCGATACTTTTGAATTTTCTCCAATATTTAAAAAAATAGCTTCTTTGAAAATTTAATTAAAAACTCTGCAATTTATTTTAAATATTTTTCGAAAAGTTCGTCTTTTATTCAGATTCCCAAAATTATTGAAAATGTGGACCATTTGAAAAATTTTTAAAATTAAAAAAAATTTTTTTCGAAATCCCTATTTTCTTTTAAAAATTTGACTTTCTATGAAAATTTTAAAATTTTTTAAGATTTAACTTTTTTTTAAATTCCTCTATTCTGATAACTTTAGTTTTATTTTTTAAAAGTGGCAATGTTTTTTCTTTTTAAATTTACATTTTTCTATTTTTAAAATTGTGCAAAGTTTTGAAATAAATTTCCAAAAAGAACTTGCCTTTTATGTACAAATAAATTGCCAAAATTTGAATTTTTTGCAATTTATCTGGAACTTCGAAATTACTAGAAAAAAATTAAATTAGAACAGTAAATTGTTAATGAATTTTTTTCAACATTTTGATTAATTTTAATTTCGAAATTTTGAGACTCTTCTAGAAATGTTGACTCTTTTTCTTAAAAATTTCAATAATTCCCACTTTAAAACTCGAAATTATAAGAATATTTTTGACAATTAATTTCTTTAATTCCGAAAATGTTTTTTTTTTTGAAAAATGTCATTTACAAATAAGAAATTTCAACTTTTTCTAGAAATATGATCTGCTTTCTCTTGAAATTTTGAGTTTAGTTTTTAAATTTCGATTTTTTTTATCGAAATTTGAATTTTAAATTCGAACTTGTGAATTTCAAGAATAAATTTAACATTTCTAGAAAAATTGAAAATTCCGATTCAGAATTTTCTTTGGTCTTACAGTAGTAGTAATTTTTAAGAGAAATATCAAATTGTAAAAAGGTTTGAAATTTACAAGGTTCATTTTTTCTTTATATTTCAATATTTTTCCCGAAGTTTTCTTATTTTTATGCAGATTTGAAATTTATTTTCCCTAAAGTTATGCTTAATAATTTTCAGTTTCTTATCAAAATTACAAAAATAAAAGAACTTTAAAATATTAAAATTTCGTTAAAAAACTTTTAAATTTTTAAAAGAAATTAAAGGGAAATAAAAATTTCTACAAGAAAAAATATTTAAAAAATAATCTCCACGAAAAATCAAAATTTCAAAAAAAAATTCTTTGTATAAAATATTTACAGAAAAACACAAATTTCATAGGAAAAGAAAGCAAAATTTTTTAGAGAAAAATCGAAATTTGAAATATCTTTACAAAAAAATCGCAATTTTTTGTTTTTCCCAAAATGTTGAAATTTTTATAGAGCTTTCAGCGTTTTTTCCAAACATTTTTTGTCAAAACTACAAAGTCAAGGTGTCGTGAAAAAAATTGACATTTTTAAAGCAAATTAGAGGAACATAAAGAAAAATCTGGAGAAACCGGAATTTCTAGAAGAAATTTTAAGAATAACACTTTCAAGAAAAATGAAAATTTCGAGATAATTTCTTTTTGTAAAATATTTAGGAAAAGTGGAAACTGCAGAAAAAATCAAAGTTTCCTAAGAAAATCGAAATATCTAAAAAAAAACTCAAAATTTTTATACAAAGTGAGATTTGAGGTAAAAATTCGAAGATACCGTATTAACGTATTTTTTAGAGAAATAGTAAAATGCGAGATGTCTTGAATTTAGATGTTTTCTTGAAATGGTAATTATTTTCTCAAAATGTTGACATTTTCAAAGAATTTTAAATTGTTTTTAAACATTTTATTTCCTGCTCGAAATATTGATTTTTTCTTAAAACTTTTACAAAATTCCTTCTTTAAAATGTGATTTTGATCAAAAGTAAAAATAAAATAGGGTTTTAAATGTCGTAACTTCGTGAAAGAAACATAAAATTTCTATAAAAAGAAATCTAAGAAAATTTAAAATTTCTGCAAAAAATTGTGTAATGAAGTGTTCAGAAAATTTTGAGAAAAAAATTCGTAAGCGAAATTGGGGGTGCTGCAGTTCCACAGTGCCTATACGCCAGCCGCCTCTGTCTGAAACTGTTTGAAAGTTTCGTCGTTTTCCCAAATTGTCATCCAAATCAAATTCGTTTTTTTTTTCTCGAAATTTTGCCATTTTGATATTGTTGATATTTCGACTTTTTTAAAGCCTAACTTGTTTTTGAAATTTCGATTTATTCTTGCAGAATTCGTTTTTTTTTAATCTCGAATTTATTTCCAAATTTCGATGTTTCTAAAAATTTTGGCTTCTTTGGCACATTTTTCGTTTTTTAAATGTTTGGGATTTTTCCAGAAATTGCGAGCGTTTTCCTACTTAGGATTTTTTTGAAATTTTGATTGGGAACTTGAGTTCTTTTTCTCCTACGGATTTGCTGCAGATAGGTTTATTAGAACTAAATTTGGCAGCGACGCGAACACGATTACTCCAAGACAGTGCGTTTCACTCACTCCTAGGATAAACAGATTAGGGGCAGTTTACAGTCCATGGGGATGTTACTTCCATTATCCCTTGATTTTTTCTTAGAGAAAACAACGGTATGAGTTTTTGAGACATTGAAGTCAACCAACCAAGATTTTTGTTTCCCCACTCCAAATCGATTTCAAGATCTGAGTGTTACTTTACTCTAACTAAAGCAGGAAAATGATTTGTCGGAGAAAACAAATGATACCAGGCTACTATATCTACGTAGCTATATTGTTAGGGGCACTCTACAATATTTGTTTAGGCCCAGTCAACATTTAATGAGCCATTGATGTAAATTGCATTTTCAGTTCAATTTTTTCTCCTTTAGCAACGTCTTCAGAATATTTTAGTTAAGTTGCTCTCAGTCTCAAATTATTCAAAGACTTTTTTTAAGATAATTGAATTTTTTAAGAAATCGTTCAATGTAGCTCGCTGTAGGACATCCTGTACAGTACAGACCTGACTTCAATACATGTGATAATGCTTGTACTAACAAAAGGAATATCTGTCCGCCAGGCTGTAAAATCCGCAAATGGTGTTTGTTTATCAGCCAGAATAAACTTTCTAAACGGAAACATGAAAAGAGTCGCGGTGGATATGTGCCTTTAATCATATCATACCCACAGAAAGCGTAGTTTCACGAATAAATGAATAATGATATGTTTTTGCTGGTAGAAAACGAGAACGCCGTCGACAGATTTGGAATTGGTATTTTAATAAAATGGCAATGAAACTGCCCACTGGCTAACTTGATCTTGCTTTCGACGGCATTAGGAATCGAGGTGGGCGCCCTTTTCATATTCAACTGTTTTTAGCCGGCCAACGTAAAAAAAGACATACGTGACTTAACGCCCAACTATGCCAACCTTAGGCGAAGCATAATTGCTTTACTGTTTCATAATCCTGCTCACATCCTTGTTTTCATGTGCTTGTCAATGTCTTAACTTTAAAATTAGCGGTTTCAGGGACGCAGAGGGAGATTCTTCAAAAAAAGGCGATGAAAATATATTATTTTGTGTAACTATAGCACAAGACCCTCACCACCTAAGGGGCCCCAAGAAAAGTTAAAGCGGACGGAAACGCAGCACGTAAGTAGTGAAAAGTAACCAGCAGACCCTTCAAAACACATGTCAGGTCTGTCTCTCTCTCTCTTCCTCTGCTAATATGAAAAAAAGTCCAGAACAGTGTATCCAAGTAGGAATTCTCAAGGGCGCAGGCAGAATTTACCTCAGGGGGAGGCAACATTCATAAAGAAAAATTGATGGCCCACGAAGATACTAGTTTGCAAGAAATCTCCCGACTAATATTTATTTTAAGCTCTACTAGATATCCAAAGTTTCCAAAGAAAACTCAAATTTTATGAAAGAATCAAAATTTCCAAAATTTTGTTCTAAGAATTTTTTAATTACCTATTTAAATTTTGACATACCTAATTTTGAAAAATAAAGTTAAGATTTTAAAAAATATATTCTTCATATTTTTGACTGATTTTTTTATTAATAATTTGACCTAAATAAATGTTTGATAAGAAACTTGAAATTTCTAGAAAAAAAAAAACCAATTTGAGAAGTCTGAATTTCCAAAAAATATTTTTCTCCTGATTTTTAATTTTTTATTTGTACATTTTTAATAACCTTGAAATTTCGCGAAAAAAAGTTGAATTGTCCTGGTTGAGAAAAAATCTAAATTTACAGAAACAGCAAATATCGATGTTCGAAATAAAAGTAAAAATTTCCAAAAAAAGCCGAATTTGTCCCCAAAATAAAAAAATGTCGAATTTTGATAATAAATTTTTAGAACAAATTTGAAAGCCTGAATTTTTTAGAAAAATCTGAACATTGTAAAAAGCTGTAAAATTTCGAAAACAAAAACCGTAAAAATAAATTGGAAGCTTAGAGAAAATTATTGAACTCTAAGAAAGTCGAAGTTTTTCAGAGAAGAAAAAAGTTAAATTTTAAGAAAAATTTCAAGGAAAAAGTCAAAATTTTAAGAAAACCTCAATATTTCGATAAAAAATTCGCAATTTTCCAGAGATAATTAAGTATTGAGAATAGATTTGAAAACGAATAAAAAAACTCCAAATAAAAAAAAATCAAATTTTGAGAAAATTGATAAAATAATTTCGCAAGAAAAGAAAATGTTGATAAAACTTCAATTTCGAGAACAATGTTAACGGTAAATAAAGTCCAAATTTCCCAGGAAAGTCAAATGTTAAGAAAAAAGTCTAATATTGAGATTAAGTCAAACATTTTGAAAAGAGATGAATTTTGTCGAAAAAAATCGTAGCTTGCAGAAACATAATAAAATGACGAATTTTGAGTTAAAAGTCGACATTTCGAGAAAAAGCGAATTTTGTAAAACAAATTGAAATTTCCAGAAAATAAATAAAAGTTTAAATGTTCAGTATAAGTTTATATTTGGGAAAAATGGCTAAATTTGGAAAAAGTGAGGGCACTCATAATAAACGGTTATGAATACAGCTGTCCAATAAAATGAAGGGTTATAAATAAATCAACAACTTGATGGAACAGAACGCTCAGCAAATTAAGAGCTGAAATGAGAAAACTGTTCAATAAGGCTAAATACACCTATAACTGGAGCGAATACAAAAAAGCCTTAACAGGTTGCAACAAAGAGTTTAGAAGATCTAAAAGGAAATCACGGAGGAGCATTTGTGAGGGGATTAAAGATGTGCCCCAGTCACTGTGACTCGAGAAACTCCTATCCGAAGATCACTCAAACGGAATAGGACTTCTCCAACACCAACACGAAAGTTACACCAAGAATCGCCTGGAAAGTGTAAGGCTGCTTATGCGAACTCACTTTCCGGGATCTGCAGAAATTGAATACCCACAACAGTGCTGCGATTGTTGGGGGCCATTTACGCCCCTACAATCGAGTAAAAAAATAGCCTGGCGGGGAAAATATTTACAAAAAACAAGATAAAATGGGTGGTGAATTCTATTGAGCCCTATAAATCACCAGGAGAAGATAAAATCTTCCCAGCCCTACTACAGCACGGCTTAATGGAAGTTATAAATGCACTAGCTACAATTTTTAAAGCTAGTTACACGTTAAGCTACATTCTAGTAAGCTGGAGAGACCTAAATATGGTATTTATACCAAATGCAGGCAAACGACTTTCTGCGCAGCCTAATTCATATAGACCCATTAGTCTAACGTCATTTCTCATTAAAACAATGATGAAAATTTTGAACCAATATATTAGAAGCGAAGTACTGTCAAAGAATCCGCTTCATGAAAGTCAATTTGCCTATCAAGAAGGCAAATCCATAGCGACAGCCTTAGACAATCTTGTTAAAAAGATAGAAAGTGCATACTCAAACAAAAAATAGCTCTTTGTGGATTTATAGACATAGAGGGTGCTTTTGATAACACCTCATATGAATCTATAAAGGCAACAGCTAGCAAAAAATGTTTTGAGGACCCTACTATCGACTGAATCGTCTCCATGCTAGATGGTAGAAGAATCAAAGCAACCTTAGAGTGATTCAGTCACAGTGAGCGCAGCAAATGGTTGTCCCCTGCTGTGATCCAACGTGGTTGATAACCTAAATATACTGCATTACTTGGGCTTTGAAGCAATATGTTATGCAGATGATATTACTGTCATTATCAGGGGCAAAAACAATAAAATCCTTTCGGACTTAATGCAGAAAGCCCTAAACACCATTGACAATTGGTGTTAAAAACAAGGGTTAAGTGTAAACCCAAATAAAATAATAATAATTCCTTTCACCGAGAGAAGGAAGATCTAACAGCTCCCACTATGAATGGAGTTCAACTTAACTTCTCAAGTGAGACTAAAGACCTAGGAATCTAAACCAAAAGCTCACCTGGAATCCTCATTTGACTCGAATAATCAAGCGAGTCACGTCAGCGTTCTGGACGTGCCGCAGACTATTCAGCAAAACTTGGGATCTGAAACCGAAACTGGTCATATAGGATGATAATTACACGAGAATACTGTTCTCATGTTTGGAGTTCAGCCCCAAAACACACTTTAACTCTCTTGGATTCAATTCAAAGAAGAGCGATTCGCCTAATTGATGACGAGAGTCTGACCGATTCTCTCGAAACACTAGAGCACAGGCGTATGGTTGGTGACTTGTCTCTTTTCTACAAGTACTATCATGGAAGATGCTCACAGGAACTAATAGGATTAATCCCCCCAAGGGCAAGATTCTTGAGGCGTACTAGACAGTCGGAGACAGCAAATTCCTGTGCGGTCCAGCTTGACACAGTGATGACTTCTGTCTACGGAGACTCTTTTTTCTATAGAACTTCCAAGTTATGGAACCTGTTACCAAGAGGAATTTTCCCCAAAAATTACAACCTATCCTTGTTTAAGAAGGCGGTTCATCGCCATCTATCCCTGTTTCCACATCCTACTCGCAGTGCTTTGAAAGCATAATGGGGTTACCCTTTGCGTGTGGATTAAATTAAAAAAGAAACCCTGATCACATACGCTTTTTTAGTATGGTGGCCAAAAATAACGAAAAAGATAGCACAAAACCAACAGAACATAGTTCAAAGGAACGCATTTCTGAGCATAACAGGCGCAATGAACACCTACCCATGAGCAGCAATGGAGGTAATACTAGGTCTAACCCCTCTCCACCATTTAGTGAAGAAGGAGGCTATCAAAGGAGTCTCAAGATTACTGCAATTCAAACAATTTAAAGCAGGAGACTTCGCCGGTCACATGGGAATCCTCAATGATTTTAACAAGATTGATTGATTATATGCAACCCAAGTACGAATTTGATCATTCTTTTGAAGTGGACTTAAATAGCCACACTAACGCTCAATCAGTTCCTGAAGAAATACACAAATTGTCTATCTGGTTAACAGATGGATAAAATACAGCACATGGGACTGGAGTGGAAATTTAGGGCCCTAACTATATGTTGTCTAAAGCCTTAGGAATTTGACCTAACTGTCTTTCAAACTGAAATACATGCATTAGAACTCTGCGCCTAAGAGTGTCTTCTAAGAAACCTGAAAGGAACAAAGATCTACATTAACTCTGACAGTCAAGAGGTAATAAAGGCTCTCAGCAGCTGCATTGTCAAATCTAATCTAATTTGGAACTGCCAACAAACTCTAAAGCAACTGGCTAAACACAACAGGATCAACCTTAGGTAGGTGGCAGAGCGTAAAGGAATACAAGGGAATGAAGCTGCAGACCAACTGGCTAGAGAAGGATATGCATCGTTATTTCTTGGACCTAAACAACCTTTTGGTTTTTCTAAAAGTGAAATTAACAATGAGGTCAAAAAATGGGAAGTAAAGTCAAGAATTTTCCACTGGAGATCATATCCAGGACTACGACGCTTGAAAAGACAACGCTTGAAAAAACAAAGGTCTACTTAGAACTCACCAAATCCAAATTGAGGATACTAACCGGCCTTTTAACAGGACATTGCTCTATAACAGTGATTTTCAACCACTGTGCCGCGGCACTTTACTGTCCCGCGAGATTCTTGAAGTGTGCCGCCAAATGTTATGGATGCATACAGTAAAATAGCGGAGGAGACTTTTGGTGAATGCATTTTGTTGCCTGACTATGCATAGAGTAGAAATCCGAAATGTATAATGGTATAGCCTACGTATAGAAGTGATAAGAAGATATATTCCTTCATTTCATCCTATCCCATAGGATCTATGAGGTACCACCTCAAGTAAATGGGTTAAGCTGAAACAGAACTATGTCGCTTTTACGCAGAAGCTGTAGAACATGTGCTATGTACGCTATGTATAAGGTCCATAATAAACTTTTACAAGAGTTTGAACCTAGGAACTACATTAGATCACGGTATGCACAAAAGATCTCCTTAGGTCGAGGTGCGGGGTGGATGAAAAGAAATACGAAACGACCCATATATAATCTAAACTAATCTAAAAGGAGTCTCCTATCTTTAGAGGGAGGGGCAGATACATATTTACAAACCTCTTACTTACTAACATCTGGAAATCTGCTAAAGTGCAGCCTGTCCCTAAAAAGGGAAGGGAAAAAGGAATCTGGCTAACAATTATCGCCCTATTTCTTTGTTATCCGTTATATCTGTTCTCACTCTCTTACAACAAAGGTGTAATCCCTAACGTCTGGAAATCTGCTAGAGTGCAGCCTGTCCTTAATAAGGGAAAAAGGAATCTGGCTAACAACTATCGCCCTATATCTTTGTTACCCGTTATATCTTAAGTGATGGAAAAGGTTATCAACATCGAGATTCTCAAATATCTGGAGGAAAATAGAATCATCTCCGACAGGCAATACGGTTTTAGACAACAACGTTCCACTGGCGATCTACTGGCATATGTTACTCATACCTGTAACTCAGCTATGGAAAAACATGGTGAGGCTAGGATTGTGGCATTGGATATCTCAAAGGCTTTAGACAGAGTCTGGCACTGATCTCTTGCCAAATTAACATCTTATGGTCTTCCTCCTGGACCCTGTCATTTGATATTCAATTTTCTCGCTAACAGATCTCTTCAGGTCGTCGTCGATGGCATCCGAGACATTTGCGATTAACGCAGGGGTGCCTAAGGGATCTGTTCTGTCTCCTACTCTATTTCTGTTACACATAAACGATCTCTTAGCTTCAACTTCCAATCCTATATACGGCTACGCAGATGATAGTAACCTTGTGTCATCTTTTTTCTCCGACAAACCATTATCTATCGCTGCTTCAGATCGTCTAAGGGAACAGCAGATACAGATGATTAATCGGGATCTCGAGATTATTCTGGAATGGGGTAAGAACAATTTGGTCGACTTCAGCGCTTCAAAAACTCAGGCCGCGGTTTTCTCTAAAAAACATCAAAGGACACTGTAACAAACATACTAATGGACGGTAAAATTCTTCCGATGGGATCTAATCTATCTATGCTAGGAGTGAATGCGAGCACTAACTTCTCTTGGGACGATCATGTGCGCGCCATTGCCAAATCCGCCTCTCAGAAGGTAGGCTTTCTTTTTAGAGCTAAAAAGTACTTCACATCTTATCAGCTATTAACACTATACAAAGCTCAAGTTAGGCTAACCCTAGAATACTGTTCTCATGTTTGGAGTTCAGCCCCAAAACACACTTTAGCTCTCTTGGATTCATTTCAAAGGAGAGCGATTCGCCTAATTGATGACGAGAGTTTGACCGATTCTCTCGAAACAATAGAGCACAGGCGTATGGTTGGTGACTTGTCTCTTTTTTACAAGTACTATCATGGAAGATGCTCGCAGGAACTAATAGCCCCAAGGGCAAGATTCTTGAGGCGTACTAGACAGTCGGAGACAGCAAATTCCTGTGCGGTCCAACTTGACACAGTGAGGACTTCTGTCTACGGGGACCCTTTTTTCTATAGAACTTCCAAGTTATGGAACTTGTTACCGAAATGGATTTTCCCCAAAAATTACAACCTATCCTTGTTTAAGAAGGCGGTTCATCGCCATCTATCCTTGTTTCCGCATTCTACTCGCAGTGCTTTGAAAGCATAATGGGGTTACCCTTTGCGAGTGGATTAAACTTAAAAAAAAATATTATTAACACTACATTATGATTAAATATCCAGAGTGGTTATATTTCAAATTTCGCTTTATAGAATCGCCAGTAAAATTTGATCCACGTGATTCTATTAATTGACACTTATATTTTGATAATTACATTTATCTGCATCAACTATAGTATTGGAGCACATATTTACCATAACTTAACGACTGTTTATTCCGACCTGAAAAACAAAAACCCACGTTTGTTTGACAAGTGTGCTGTAATGTAATGTAATGTATTTATTTTTATATAATCAAGAAAACATTTAGCAACCTATAATTATAATATATGCAATCTCTCGATCCTTTTAAGGCAATAAAAGGAAACATCTTCTATACTTGAGACGTTTTAAGGAACGAGTGGTAGGGATAAGTCGTAACAATTTCTAAATTTGTTTGCGGCTGTTAAACAAACAGGTATACAAGTATAGCAAACTCTTGTCAATTTTATCGTGCATCATAATAAGGAGACACAGGCCCGGAATATCCACATTTTATAAAAAAATAAAATAGTTTTGGAACTACAATGAACTTCTCAATAGGATTCAGTAAAAATTGCATAAAATGTTGGTTGTTTTGAGTGGTCCGGTCTCAAGAGCTAATGACTGTGATCTCCTAGTCTCTATTAAGTAAGGTGTAACTAACTTTCGACTGTATATTACGAGGAACATTTTTGCTACATGCTAAGTGAAGGAATATTTCCGACAATTACAACCAGAAGTATGATATAACCATAGACTGATATAACTTTAAAGGTTTCCCTAAAAAATTACATGGAATTTGCTATGATGCAAATCCAGAATAGAAGAAAATTAAAGTTGCTCCGCACAGCGACCTTTGTAATTCTTCAGGGTTGCATTTTCTGGTTGTATTCCTAATCTTCAATAAGATATAAGAAAAACAATGGCGAAATATTAGGTACGATCCTGTTTGATAACTTACTTTGCAGTGTTCCTTCAATAACCATATTTGCAGATGTGTGTTGAGTTGAGATTGGTAAAGGATTGTGTAGGAAGCGCGTGGGATGAGTCAAAGAAATAATCTACCTGTACTTGGTGCCTCTCAGACTGGACACCATATGTAATGTATCATGTTTACTTTTCATTCATACCTTCGGCATGAATCTCGATAATTACATATAATATGATTCCTTAATATTCAGGGATTGTATACGTAAACAAAAATAAAAACCTTAGCTTCCAAAAACTGAAGAAAATACAATTAAGATTAATACTATGTGATCTACATATATTTCACTGTCCTTGAAACGTACACGTAATTACTAATAAAAATACTCTAATTGCAGATCATAAATCAGTTGATTCTTCCTGCTTAACATATTAATAAAATGGCGGTATTATTACTAGAAGTGTAAATTTTATTTATATGTACTTTAACGACTAAAGAAAAGTGATGCGCCCCAAATTTTTATAATTAAAAAACTATACAGGGTGTCCCCGTTTTAGGTGCCTTAAATCAAACAGGTGATAGAAAAAACAATTTTAAGCAAAAAGTTTCCTATGAACATGTATCCGGAAACTCTTAAAAAAAGATACAAGGTGTTAAAATTTGAATTAAAAAAAAAGTTTTTACTTTTTTCCTTTCAAGTTTTCCAAGATATTTTGCACACATGGTGTATGAATGAAGAATCACAAAATAAAATAAAACTAAGTTTCTACCTCAGCCAGTAGTGGAGTTACGAGTAATCTGTGATATTATTGTAGGAGAAAACGCGATTCAACACTGGAGAAATAAAATAAAAAAACCTGTTTTGGGTAAAGTATTTAATTTTAAATAAAGGTTATTTTTTGACATTTTTTTATATTTGCCACTGGTTGCGTCATGTCGTTGGTTTTGGAAAAAACATCACTCTCGCTCGTACTTTCACTAAGGAAAGTGCCAAAAATTTAAATTCTGTCACAATAGTGACAAACATGAAAAAATGTTAGAGTCAGCTTTATCCAAAACTGTTAATTCATTTCATTTTATCCAGTGTTGTATCATCTTAAACTTACCCCTCGTTGTCTTAGTCAGTGATTATTTAAAGACCAGCATACATTGTATTCGAACAGTTCCTACGTAAAACATAAGGTAGTAAATGCCAAAAAAAAATGTCAAAAAAACACTTCTTCAGAATTAAAGGCTTTATCCAAAAATTGTATTTTATTTCATTTTGTTTAGTGGCGTACTACTTTTTTTCAAAACAATATCACAGATTACCCGCAACTTTGCCACTGGTTGAGATAGAAACTTAATTTTCTCTATGATCCTTCATCTACGCACCATGTGTGCAAAATTTAGTTTAAATAACTCTGAAAACTTGAAAATGAAACAATAAAAACTTTTTTTTATTCAAATTTTAACACCTTGTATCTTTTTTATCAAGAGCTTCCGGATACATGTTCATAGGAAACTTTTTCTTTAAAATTACTTTTTCTATCACCTGTTTCATTTGAGGCACTTAAAACGGGGACAGCCTGTATAATCGATTTCCAGGCCTTCTCACGCCCTTGGGCATCTGTCTGGATTACCTTATGGAGAATTCGCCACTGGGATAAACTTTGATTTATCAATTTTGACCACCAAGAATATCTAAGAGTTTTAAAATGGATTGATTTTAACTGAATACGTAAAAAAATGATGGTGGTATAATGTTGTTTTGTTTAAAAGGAAGTTCTTAACCAGCTCTTAGATCCACTACCACATCCAATCACTGTGGTTAACTTGGAAATTTAACAAACATATAATTATAATGGAAATTTATTGTTTCTTTTCTTTGTTCCTGAAGAAGCCCCTATGATGGTGGGCAAAACGTCGAATATTTTTAGTAGTTCTTTGACACGGTCCAATCCCGAAAGAAGTATATCCTGAATTTTAGCTTATTGCGAAAATTTTGACCACCAATAAATCTGAGTTTTAACATGGATCTATTTTAACTGAAATATGAAATGCAAACGAAAGTTCTATTCAGTTCTTCGATCCTTTGACATACCCAAGCGATGATGTACAACTTGAAAAATTGAGTGTCTATAAATTTGTATTCTCAACAGCGGGAACCTTTTCCAGAAATTTCCATTTTCTAACTTTTTTCACATTTTTTCAAAATCCGTCTTTTTTCACAAACTTTTCGTTTACCTTTGAAATTTCGAATTTATTCTAACATTCATCTTCCTTTACTAAAATCCGACTTTTTCAAAATTTCGAAATTTTATCTCACAATTCGTCTTTTTTTTTTCGAAATTTCGTCACTTTCTCAAAATTCGACTATTTTAAAATTTTCGACTTTCTTCCCGAATTCAACTTCCTGCAAATTTCGGCTTGTTTATCAAAGTTCCCCTTTTTCTCGAAATTTGGTGTAGATCGTTTGATAAAAAATTAAAATTCTTAAAATAATATTTTACATGAAAATTTTGAAAAATATTTTCCGAAAATTTTGATATTTTGTGAAAATTTTGAATTTTGTGAAAATTTTGAATTTTGTGAAAATTTTTAATTTTTGTAAAAAGACAAAAATAACCAGAAAATTTCAATTCCAACTTGCTTCTCAGAATTTTGAAGTGTGCTATTTTCTGACGTCATAGTGGCACGAGGGGAAGAGCTTATCTTTTTCTTAGGCAAGTTGGTAAAAAAGAAATATTCAGTCGAGAAATTTCGACCTTTTTGTTGAAATTTAAACTTTTGTTCTGCAATTTTCTTCAAATGTGCCCCTTTTTCGAAATTTTCACAAAGTTTTACTATCTCTATGGAGAAATTTCGAATTTTTACTAAATTTCGACCTTTTTCTCGAAATTTCGATCTTTCTCTTAAAATATCGAACTTTTCCTAAAAATTTTGATTTTTTTTTCAACAGTTGTTTAGTTTTTCGAAACTTTTCGATTTTTACCTCGAAAATCGCCTTTTTATCGAAATTTCGATATTTGTCAAGTTTGTTCAAAATGTCAGCTTTTAAATTCGATTTTCCAAAAATTCCGACTATCCCAAAACTGGGTTTTTTTTTCTTATAATTCGTCTTTTTCTAAATTACGATGTTAAATCCAAAACTGTACTTTACCTCTCAAAATTGAATTGTATTAGAAACTTAGAAAATATTTTATAGGAATTTAGGACGTTTTTCTCGAAATTTTGACTGGCTGGAAATAACCTGTTTCTCAAAAGTTTCTTTTCGAAGTTGTGACTAAATGTCTCTGTTTCTGGAAATTTCTATCAAAATTGAGTTTTTTATCCAAAATACTCCATTTTCCTCAAAATTGGTTTATTCATCTAAAATTGAATTAAAATTTTTATAAAAATATAAAAATCTTGAGAATATTTTTGTGTAATTTAGAGAAAAAGATTTCTTGCAAATTTAGAGATTTTAAATGAAATGAAAATATAAATTATGAGAGAAATATTTTCACAAACTGATTTTTTATTCTTTAAATTCGATTTATTCTGGAAATTGTAACTTTTCTTACAAAATTCTCCACGTGCCAATCAAAAAGCCAACATTCACATTCGACTATGGCATTCGCGAATGTTGGAAGTGAATATTCACATTCGCGAATGTGGGAAACCCAATATTCGTTACATTTCTAGTGTCTAGCACTAGCATAACCAATCGATAATATGCAGTTTAGAAAAATGTGCCACATGAAAACAATATTATAGTGGAATAAGAAAATATTACTCATGAACATTCGTTTTTCATTGAAATTTTGACCACCAAACAATTACTAAGATGGACCGATTTTATCCGAACTCATGAGATGATGAAGGTGATAATATCACTTTCATCATTTAAGCATATTACTGCTGTTTGGTTTCAGATGAAGATTCTGATTAGTTTCTAATGTCTTTAACCAATCTATAATGTGCAGCTTAGAAAAATATACCACATGAAGACACTATTACAGGAGAAAAAAAATGTTACTGACTGTAATTTCGTTTTTTAATGAAATTTTGACCAACAAATGACTATTCAGATGGAATCGACGAATACATGAGATGACGGAGATATGATGTGTAGTTTCATATGAAGTTTCTTATTAGTTTCCTAGTGCATTTAGCATAACCAATCCATAATGTGCAGCTTAGAAAAATGTACCATATGAAGACAACATTCTAGTGGAAAAAGAAAATATTACTGATGAAATTTCGTTTTTCATTAAAAATTTGACCCCAAACAATTTTTAAGATGAATCGATGTTATCTCAATACATGAGAGGATCACGGCGACATGTTGGTTATTTTCAGATGAAGCTTCTCATTAATTTCTAGTGTTTCTAACATAGGCACAGCTTACAAAAATTACCATATGAAGACGAAATTGTGTTGAAAAAAAATATTATTGATGAACTCTAGTTTTTCATTGAAATTTTGATCACTAAATGGTTATTAAAATGGATTGCTTTTACCAGAATGCATAAGAGTATATGGTGATACGCTGTTTAGTTTTAGATGAAGCTTCTAATTAGTTACTTTTTTTTAAAAGTTTAATCCACTCGCAAAGGGTAACCCCATTATGCTTTCAAAGCACTGCGAGTAGGATGCGGAAACAAGGATAGATGGCGATGAACCTTAAACAAGGATAGGTTGTAATTTTTGGGGGAAAATTCCTTTCGGTAACAAGTTCCATAACTTGGAAGTTCTATAGAAAAAAGTCTCCGTAGACAGAAGTCTTCACTGTGTCAAGCTAGACCGCACAGGAATTTGCTGTCTTCGACTGTCTAGTACGCCTCAAGAATCTTGCCCTTGGGAGGATCAATCCTATAGGTTCCTGCGAGCATATTCCATGATAGTTCTTGTAGAAAAGAGACAAGTCACCAACCATACGCCTGTGCTCTAGTGTTTCGAGAGAATCGGTCAGACTCTCGTCATCAATTAGGCGAATCGCTCTAGTCCAGGAGGAAGACCATAAGATGTTAATTTGGCGAGAAGAGATCGGTGTCAGACTGTCCAAAGCCTTTGAGATATCCAATGCCTCAATACTAGCTTCACCATGTTTTTCCATAGTTGAGTTACAGATATGAGTAACATATGCCAGTAGATCGCCAGTGGAACGTTGTTGTCTAAAACCGTATTGCCTGTCGGAGATGATTCTATTTTCCTCCAGATATTTAAGAATCTCGATGTTGATAACCTTTTCCATCACTTTAGATATAACGGGTAACAAAGGTATAGGGCGATAGTTGTTAGCCAGATCCTTTTCCCTTTTTAGGGACAGGCTGCATTCTAGCAGATTTCCTGATGTTACGGAATACACCTTTGTTGTAAGAGAGTGTGAACAATTTGCTTAGGACAAGAGTCAACTCTGGGGCGCACTTCTTAAGAACAATAGTGGGAATACCATCAAGGTCAGAAGCTTTCGATGTGTCGAGCTCAAGGAGAATCTTCTTGATTGTGCGTTGTCTGAAAACAACTTCAGGCATCGAAGTGCCAACCTCAGGGAGAATTGGAGGTTCTGCGTTTCAAGAATCAAGATTGGAATTTTCAGCAAACATTAAGGCTAACATGTCAGCCTTGTCCTTGGAGGTAGTAGCAATATTGCTATTTTCATCGAATAAAGATGGAAAATTTGAAGGTGTAAAATTCTTTCCAATCGACTTTGCAAATCTCCAAAAGGACCTGGAACCGTTCGGACAGTTGGTAAGCCTCTGGCGCATTTTACGATCGAAATCACCTTTTACCTCGTCAATAACCTGTTTACAAGAATTTCGTGCATCTACAAATATGGTCCGAGTCTCGACTGAGGGATTATTTCGCCAATGACGATATGCGCGATTTTTGCAGGAGACAGCCTGAGCACATTTTTTACTGAATCAAGATTTACTGGAGGCAGACTTCTTTTGGGAGTGGGGAATTGAGCATGCCATACCAATCAGGATAGTTTCCGTGATGGATTCGGCGACTAAGGATGGGTTGTCTGAGTTAAAGCAGACTTCCTACCATGGGAAAGATGCAAAAAAGTCTCTTAATTCTTCCCAGTTTGCAGAATTAAAATGCTAAACCTTACGGAACTGCGTCTGGGAAAGAGGTCGTATATGAACCGAGCGAGAGGCTGCTACAAGCTTGTGATCCGAATTTCCAAGCGGTGATGTCACAGAGATTTTATAAGAATTTGGTGAATTTGTAAGGAAAAGGTCGAGTAGATTAGGTTGATGGGTATCTACATCAGAAATTCTTGTGGATTCCTCAACTAATTGCGATACTCTATAAGTGATGGCGAAAGCCTCTGCCACCCTTCCCGCGTGATCAGTTCGGGAAGAAAACCTTAACCAGGGGATATTGTGTACGTTGAAATCACCGAGAATGACAACCTCAGCTTTTGGATAATTCGTCCTATAGGTGATCAAAGGTTACGGAGACATAAGAGAAGAGCTGTCTGTATGAGGGATTGTTTGAAGGCAAATAAAGTGAACAAATGAATATTACTTCGTTTTTCGAACAGATTTTCAGCCAAATCACATCATCATCAGCAGATTCCAGTGCTTCTTCTCGTTGACAGGACAGGTCGCTTCGCGTAAAAGCACAAATTCCCGTCTTGTGTTGCAAGTCGTAGTTAGGGCAAAGCAAATGGACTATATTGAATAATAATGAATAATGTTTTTAAACAATCGATAATGTGCAGCCTAGAAAAATGTACCACATAAAGACCTTATTATAGTGGAAATAGAAAATATTACTGATGTAATTTCGTTTTTCAATGAAATTTTGACCACCAAATGACTATTAAGATGGATCGACTTTGTCCGAATATATGAGATAACGGAGATATGGTGTTTAGTTTCATATGAAGCTTCTGGTTTGTTTCTAGTTCATCTAGCATAACCAATCGATAATATGCAGCTTAGAAAAATGTGCCACATGAAGACAATATTATAGTGGAAAATATTACTAATGAAATTTGGTTATTCATTGAAATTTTGACTACCAAACAATTTTTATGGATGTTATCTCAATACATGAGATGATCACGGCGACATACTGGTTAGTTTCAGATGAAAGCTTCTTCATTAATTTCTAGTACCTCTGGCATAACTAATCAATAAAGCACAGCTTAAAGAAATTACCATATGAAGACAAAATTGTGTTGAAAAAAGGAAAATTTACTGATGAACTCTGGTTCTCCATTGACTATTTTGACCACCAAATGATTATTAAAATGGATTGTTTTTACCAGAATGCATAAAACTTATGGACGGTGATATGCAGTTTAGTTTCAGATCAAGCATCTGATTTTTCTGGAGTCTCTAGCATAACCATTCGATTACGTACAACTTAGAAAAATCTTCCATATGAAGGCAAAATTATATTATATTATTATAGTGGAAAAACAAAAAATATTACTAATAAACTTGATACGACCATTTTAAACATTACCAACAAATGAATAAAATACTGAATCACTTCAGTGGTTATGAAATTTACTATAAATAAAATTCTCATTTTGCATTTTTTGATAATAAATTGGTTTCTCCTTTTAGAGCAAACTCCCACAAAGCTACGACTTAGAATTTTTCTCTTTCTCTTGATATGCATGATGCAAAAAATGTATTGCGTTTTTATACGAGAAACTAAATCGATATTGTGGGTAGCTGGTGATGTCATGTGTGGGAGTTTTGCCTGTCCAAAAGTGTAGCCCACAAGCATAGGCATGTGGTCATTGGATATATTCTTTTAATGTTTTTTTATAGTTTTCAAAACGCAAAATGTTTCGCACCGGCGATTTACAGATAGCATTTAATATTTTGAATTTATATGGTTACAATTTTACGAATATCATGGGATTAATATCCATTTCTTTCTGATGAAGTCTAAATGCTCGTACACCTTGTTAGGTTTTCGTCGACTTTAACCTTCAAGGATGGGTCATAAAATCCTTATTAAAGGATGAGGATGATCTATTAATTAATAATTATTGCAATTTGTTTAACGTTTGATTTTAATTTTTGAATTCATTACATGTTTAATTTGTTTATTTGCAAATGTAATTGCATTTATTGTTAACAAAAATAATAATCTTATATCATTAAAAGCAAAGTATGTTCATAAACATTTATGTGCCATAAAATATTACATTTTTATATTTAGATTTTAAAGTCATAAATTCTCATATTATCAATATATACGCCCTTAATTAAGTAGCAGAAGTTTTTGCTCCATTGCAAAATAATACAAACATACATCATTCGATTCCAATAATTATTTTAGCTAATAACACAAAATGTAATATTTTTTTAAAGTCGCTGCTCACCAGTGAAAAAACTGACTTACTTATTGTTAGTAGTGTCTGATTTAAACGGTCCAATAACTTAAATTAGACAATCGTTTAAAAGCTATTGATACTATAAAATAAAACCATAAAAAACAGGAGGTGCGATGTAACTAAGGTTACAAAGGTCACTAGTAGCGAGGTAACCTTCGTTCTTGCATTATGGGTTAAATTCAAGAAGAGTTTAACTGACTATCGATTATTTTCAATAATTTTCGATGGTTTAAACTATCCACATAATCCCTTGTTCATATAATTGATTAATGAACACTATTCTAGAGTAATTTGGTAAACCGATTTATCTATGAGAATTATGTTTGGCTCCCATAAAGCTCAGACACCTCGGCAGCGAAATTAAAACTCAACTCCCAGAGGTAAACCTAAATACTTCAAATTCAAATGCACATTTAAATAATTGATTTAAATAACCATGCAATGGTAATGAGCATCAAATGTTTAATACAATACACCGCGTTGCAAAATACTCTCCATTCGCAGTAAATGAAGGGAGGGCCATACATCTCAAATTCTTGGCCCGCTGCAACTGAATGAAACACACCTTCTTTAGATTGTCAATGAAAAAAATCTAAATCACACAAACCGTAACATATGAACAGGATATCGTTTCTTCATCTTGATGATTGCAAGTCGTTTTACATAAAAATTAAGAAATGTGGGTCACACATTCAAACACGTTGGGCGTTGGTGTTTTTGAATGGTGTCTTTTGCCCATTAAGAATCAAAGACTGTTAAGGTCGGTCTAACAGAAAGAAATAATCTGCCCACGTCTTAACCGAAATTGAAACTGATCGTGGTATTTTTATTGTAAACATATGATTTAATTAGAAAGCATAATGTGTTTTTCTTGTGTCATATGTGTACGTAATATGGAGAGTGGGTTGCCCATTCTGATTTTTACCTCAAAATTAGATCTTGTGGAGAGAAGTTGAAGTAACGCGAATTTTGAAAATAAAATATTGAAATTGAACCAAAATAAAAAAATTAAATTTACCTAAAACATTTTGGTTGTGTGATGGAGGAAGAAGAATTGCCTCAAAATATGTGAAACATGATCATATTATTGGCCATTTTAATGAAACCATCAATTTAGTACTAGTAGGGAGAAATTTCTTCCAACAGGAATTGTCTCTAGCTCTTGATTTTTGATGCTTTCTTACATTGTAATCAGACGTGTCAGACGAAAATTAATTGGTTTGGAGTTAAAATGATGGTGCTTATCTTCTTGTAGCATAAATGTGGGCAACTGATGTAGGTATTGCTTGAGATTATTTGCAAAAAGAACTGAAATAGTTAAACGGCGCCAGTACCTGAAATAACAAAAATGGAGTGGACGTGTTCCCAATAAGGTTGATAGAAAAATAAATAAAATGAAATTGACTATTCTGTAATCGTATACGCTTCATTGCATGGGTGCCATATTTGGTTATTTGATATTCCAATAGCCGTTTCTCATTAGAGACTTGTTATAAATTTAACCTACATTCGCTGGATTCGTTTGATCTAATTTACAATCGCAAATTCTTTATTACCAATCCAATTTCTTAATGATACACATTATAAGTCCATTTCCATGAAGCTGCAAACTAAATTAAATCCTCTTATACTTTACTTTGTCTTCTAATCTCCATATTGGGTCAGGAATATTTTCCTCTTACACCTTTATTGCGCTGTTCTAAGAATTTTTGTACTTAACTTGTTTATTATTGCTCTTTTTCCTCTTCTGAGATTCGGACCTTCCTCTTGCGTCTCAGATTTTACCTATCTGCTTGTTCCGGTAGTTGCCCTTTTGTCTCTCTTGAGATTTAGAGCTTCCATGTCTGCCTCTTATGCGTTGCAGATTTTGCTTATCTGCTTGTATTTGTGCCGTTTTCTCTCTTTCTGTAAACGTCCTCTTAATGCGCGTGTGGAGCGACTTTTTTCTTTCGCCTTTGACCATGCCCTTGGGGAAACCACACTAAAACCTGAGGTTAGTAGACTAAACTATCTTCTTAAAACCTAGGCTTTCTGAATCTTGGGTAATCTCGCGGCGCATAATCCACTACTTCCTAGAGTAGTTGATTTAAATGTATTTCTGCTCTATCGAACTCTCTTCTTGCGGCTTTTCTATCGTTTTGATTTGTAGATCTTTGTGAATTCCTCTGTTGGTTACAAACCAGGGATGATTTCAATACGCCATTTTTCAAATCATTTCTCCATTTGATGGAGTGCTTCTTGCAATCTTCTAACTATTATTTCCTGTCTTCTGTGCTTTGCTAGAATCGATGTATTATGCGCATACAGCGCTATCTTGACTCCGTTTGGCTTGGGAATGTCATGTATACATATACATATATGTTAAAGAGAGTGGGGCCTAGAACTAAACCTTGCGGAACCCCAGCTCTTATTCTTCTTTCTTCTGTTACTATTTCATTCAAATTTCCGGTTCTCCAAATAGGATTTCTAATTTGGGATTGATATTCGCTCCATGTATTCTATATAATAGTCCAGACTTTGCCCGACTTTGTTAAAAGCCTTGGCAACGTCTAAACCCATAGACTGTTTATCGTTAAATCCTTGGCAATTTCTTCGACCAACCTCAACGTTTGTTGTGTGGTGCTGTGTTCCGTCTTAAATCCAAATTGTTTTTCCGGTATTACCTCTAACCATTCCAATTCTTCTTGCAATCTTGAGCAGATTATTTTATCTGCCACTTTACCTATGGCTGGGAGAAGACTTATTGGTCTTTGATTTTGGGGATATGTAGGGTTTTTTTTCGGCTTTGGAATTATCGCTACTTGTGTAAATTTCCATATGCTGAGAAAATGTTCTATTTTTATTATGGAGTTGATAATTTTCTTGATATTTTCAATCTTTACTTCTGGGAGATTTCTTGTAGCCAGGTTTGAGATTTGATCTCTTCCTGGTGCTTTTGTCTTCGCCATCTTCTTGATTATCGTCTTAATTTCTTCTACATTTGTTTTCTTTATTGGTTTTTCATCTTTATTTGTTTCTGCTTTTGGTCTCAGAAGCCTGTTCACTTGTGTTATTTGTTTTTCATTGTAATCTCCTTGCCTTGTGAAACCCCAGCTCTTATTCTTCTTTTTCCTGTTACTATTCCATTCAGTTTTACTTCAAATTTTCTGTTGTCCAAATAGGATTGCTAATTAGGGATTGATATTCCCTCTATGCATTTTATATAATAGTCCTTTGAGCCAGACTTTGTCAAAAGCCTTGGCAACGTCTAAACCCGTGGACTGTTTATCGTTAAATCCTTGTGAAACTTCTTCGACCAACCTCAACGTTTGTTGAGTGATGCTGTGTTCCGGTTTAAATCCAAATTGTTATTCCGGTATTACCTCTAACCTTTCCAATTCTTCTTGCAATCTTGAGCAGATTATTTTATCTGCCACTTTAACTATGGCTGGGAGAAGACTTATTGGTCTTTGATTTTGGGGATATGTGCGGCCTTTTACCGGCTTTGGAATCATCACGACCTGTGCAAATTTCCATATGCTGGAAAAATGTTCCATTTTTATTAGAGAGTTGATAATTTTTTTGATATTTTCAATTTCTACTTCCGAGAGATTCTTTATGGCTAGCTTTGAGATGTAATCTCTTCTTGTTGTTTTTTCTTCGCCATCTTCTTGATTATTGTCTTAATATCTTCTACATTTGTTTCTCTTATTGGTTTTTCATCTTTATTTGTTTCTACTTTTGGTCTCAGAAGTCTGTTCACTTGTGTTATTTGTTCTTCAATGTAATTTCTGTAGCTAGGCTGGTACTGATCCTCCAAGTGGTCAGCCAGAGTTTCCGCTTTTTTTTTTCCGGAGTATACATTGTTCCCCTTGGAATGTGCATACAAGGAGTTTGAGTTCTTTCCATTTTTTAGAATTTTGTGTAATTGCCAGAGGGAATTATCTTGCATTCTTACTTCTTCTAGTTTTCTGTCCCATTCTCCATTTCTCTGTTTTTCCAAGGCCTGCCGCAATGCAGTCTGTGCTCTCTTATCTTGAGGATTAGGTGTCCTGTGATATTTTTTTTAGCTTGTTTTTCTCTCTTGCTAATTCTTTTATATTACGATTATTTCTTCTATAATCCCGCCTTTCGTCATACGTCGCCGCGCTGACAGCATTTATAATATTTTCTTGTATCTTTTTAATATTACTTTCCAATTCGTTATTATTTGATATCTCCTCTATTATTGTCGGGTTTTCCTCGAGATACCTTTTGTATCTTAGCCAGTTCTTCCAATAAGCCTTCTCCTCCTATTTGTATGAATATCGGATTATGATCTGAACTTAATTCAGATTGAATCCTTTTATGGATATTTAAACGACTCTATGTACCAAAGTCCTCCTAATCCTAATCCAGTGGTGGATTAAATATTGACAGCGCCATAGGCCAATATTGTATAACTCGCCTTACAACTCACAATACATTTTGACGAATAAGCACCTCCCCTCCAAATTTAACTGGCTCTGAGGCCTTCTTGAGCCCCTAGACAACTGCCTAGTTTACCTTATAGATAATCCGCCACTATGATGAGCTTTGGTTTATCGAAATTTAGAGCACCAAGAACATATATGAGTTTTAAAATAGATTGATTTTAACTGGTTACACAAATATGGATGATGGGATAAAATCACAATTTTCAAATAAAGGAAAAGGTAAAGTTTCGAAAAAAGTCGAAAATTTCAATAGTTCCAGTTTGAAAACAATCTTTTCTTTTAAGTCGAAGATTTAATTGGAAATGTTTAAAAAAATGTATAAACGAAATTTGAAAAAAATAGAACTTTTTTAAAAAAAAGTCAAGTTTTCAAAAAGATCGAAATTTTGAAAAAAAGTCAAAGTTTTGAAATGGAACCGAAATTTTACGAAATATTAGTCGAAAATGTCAATAACAGATTTTAAGAAAGGTCTGACTTAAAAAAATAACAATTTTCAAATCAAGGGTCGACAGTTTACAAAAAATGTCAAAATTTTGAAAAATGACTAAAATTTTGAAAAATTCAAACATTTAAAAAAGGCTGGAATTTGCAACAAAGTGGAAATTAAAATAAAAGGTTGAAAATTTCCAAAAAGTGCAGATTTAAGAAAAGGTTAACATTTGTAATAATGTCGGAATTTTTCAAAATCATTCAAACTTCCAAAAAAGAAGTTAAAATTTTGCAAAAGAAGACATTTTCAAAAGAAAAGGGTCGAAAATTATAGTCGAAATTAGAAAAATATCAAAATTTGCAAAAGATTTGGGAATTTTTATCAAATTTGCGAAATTTTAAAAAAGTTTAAATTTTGAATAGTTGTGAAATTTGCACTCAAATTTTCAATAAAAACCAAATTTTTCGAAACCGGAATATTGAAAACAGGTGAAAATTAAAGGTAGATCGAGGTTTTCAAAACTCGAAATATTGAGAATTAAAATATTGAAAAAAGTTTAAAATCTTGGTAGTTATAATTTTGAATCAAAGTGGAAAATTTTTTTAAAAGTTGAAATTTTAGGTCAAAAACATTAACATTTTGAAAAAATGTCAAATATTTCATAAAATTTCAATATTTTCAAAAAAATCGAAATTTTGAGAGAATTTCGAAAATTAAGCACTAACGAAATTTTCTACAAAAAATCAAAAAATAATCGAAACTGTAAAAAAGTCGAAATTTTGAAAAATAATTGACCTTTAAATAAAAACCAGTCGAAATTATTAAAAATCGAAATTTTCAATAAAGAAATTATAAGTTTTCAAAAAAAATTATTAACAAAGATAAAATTAGGAGAAAGACAAATATTTAAAAATTTAAAAGTTCAGTTTTGAAAAAAATTACATTTTCATAAAAAGTAGGAATGTAATAATTAATTTAAAAAAAATTACAAGAAGAAAGACAGAACATCGAAAAATCCAAATATTTAGGAAAATACGGAAATTTTTAAAAGAGTATTCATAGTTTTTCAAAAAAGTCAAAACTTTAAAATAAAAAGGTCGAGATTACAAGAAAAAATCTAAATTTTGCAATACAGTCGAAATTTGGAAAAACAATCCAACCTTTCAAAAAACGCGACATTATCAAAAGTTTTCATTGTCAAGTTTTCAAAGAAATCTAAAATTTTCGAAAAGTAATTGAAAAGCCACTGAAAAGCATCGTTGAGTATTAAGAATAAAAGACTTTTGATTGGATGCAAACGATTGCGACGAAGATATCCTATTTAGTTCAGACGAAACGTCTGGTCAGTTCTTAGAATCCGTAGCGTATTCAATCGATTAGGTACAACTTTCTTAGTATGAAGATAAAATTATGGTGGACAAATGAAATATTACTGATGAATTTTAGTTTCTCACTAAAATTTTGTTCTCCAAAAGCAAAGGTGAGTATTTAAGGCGGACAGACTTAACGAAATACACAAAATCTTGATAACTTAATACTAGTTTATGCAGCGTCTGATATGTTGACAGCACTCTAGGCGTAGTATTTGATTTTTATAATGTTTCGAATAATTTACTTTTTGATCTAAAATTTTAAACTTCTAGATACTTTTTTTAATACTTTTTTTGGGTTGCAAAGAACACACGCATGATACGCAACTGAAATGTGTTCAATAATGTTTGTTGCTGACTATCAATGCGTGAAATGCACCCTGTATAAGTCGTATTTATTAAATAAAAGTCACTTTGCTGTCGTCAGTTGGTGTAAACCGCATTTATTTGACAAGTGAGCCGTGACGAATACCAGTGTCGCCCATTTCAATCAATCAGATAGATATCGCAGATAAGCATTTACACTTTCGTTGGAGGGCGCCCTGACCCAATCTTTATCGCATATTGGTTAGTTAAGGGACTAAAATACACATGCGGGCGGCTTTTTAAACACAACAGACAAATCCACTGATAACAACACGCAAGCACACAGATATTAAATTATACGCCAAGAGGGAGCCATATATGGGACCATAAACACAACTGCGCAGACCGAGCTTTTAACCGGAACGCAAGCGCACATCATATCGAGAATAAGGCTAGACGATTTACTTCTTCCTTCAGTTCGATTTAACAGTGCAACGCGATTACTTCCCGTCGTAGTAGTTGTGTTGGTAATCAAATAAAAACATAGTTTGTTTCGTGTTTTACATTAGTTTTAAATTAACACAATGTGTGACGCCAATACGGCATCAACCCAAAGCATAGCGGACTATTTGGCACAGTTACTGAAGGACAGGAAGCAGTTAGTGGCCTTTCCAAACGTCTTCAATCACGTAGAGAGACTTCTCGACGAAGGTATGCCAGCATGCGGCTTATTTTTAGCCTAAATTTGAGTTTTACGACGTCCGCCACCCCATGGTACCGATGTTACGTCCGTCGGTTTCGGTTTGAGGGAACTACGGGCGAATTCCCTAACATGTGATGTCAAAATGACCCGTAGCGTTGACCCCGAAGGCCATTAAAACATTTGACAAACAAACAAGCTTTCAATTTGACGTTTCTGTCGGTATTTGGTCTGGTTGGCCATCGGTATTTTCTCCGATTACGAGGGTTTTTAAAAAGACAAGTGTGTTGACTGAGGCGTGGTTTCACGGTGTTTTGCCTCGGTATCGGTATGTAGGTAACCTAGAGCGATCCAGACGATGTTATAAATCGCCAGATATACAAACTCGTTGAGTTTTTTTTTAATAAGTCGCCTGTGACGTAAAATATTTTACGTTAGTCGGCGCGTAATTTATTTTACTTGTTTCGGTGCCTAGCGGTAAAATTGGCGAAGATTTTCTAATTATTCAAATTAATCACGTTGGAATTATCAGAAGTCACCGCAAAGTGATTCAACATATCCTTTTGTAAAAGTAGGTGGCGATTGGTTGAAAAAATTGTTGGAAATGTTACGATTAGATGTTATTTATACATTAAAACAATAAACAAAAGCATGTGCTGTTGTCAGTGAAAATAATCAAAACGCGAAATGGTTTGCCTTGTAAATATTTGGAATTTTTTGTCACTGATTTACTGATTATTGTAAATTTTGCAAGTTAGGGAATAACTTTGAACTATGTTCTGTTGCGATAAATGCTGTAGATATCTGTAAAAATTATCTATGCGGATTAATTAATAATTCGCTTTTCTACCCTATGCCGCCAGTAAAACTCGATAATCAGAGACAGTTTCTCCGGAATAATTAATATTTAATGACAGTGCAATATAAATAACATTCTTAACTTCATTAGTAAGCTAGAGAGTTTTGGCTGAAATGTTTGAGATTATTGACATAATTCCTCCATTTACAGTTCTTATAGAAAGGCGAATTTGATTTTCTTTGATTTAATTCCATCCCAACTTGTTGCATCCCCTATACATACCTACCTGTTGCTATTTCACCTGTTCGTTGACCTGGCTCCTCATTGTAAACATTCGACGAGTGCGCCCTTACGTACAAGGTCCATTTGCTAAATAAATCAATTTGATAAATCTCACCGAAGTCAGTTACAATTTGAATCATTTGTTCTGATGTTTGGATGGATGATAAAATTCCGATTCAGAGATAATGAACATAATTGAAGAATTTTAACATTAATAATAATATTGGTCTGTGCATTAGAATCCTTGTCTTCTGGGAACTTTTTCCTAGAGAGCAACCGCTTCGCTAGGTGGCAGTGATTCAACTGTTGGTAGTTCAGCTACCTATGATTCAGTATACACGCCTGGAGAGCTGCATGAATTTGTAGTCTAGGTTGCATTCTACTTGCATATTAATAATAATAATAATTACAGTTTTTTTGAATAATTTTTTTAACATTCATTGTCTAATGTATTTTTAGTCACGTATTTAGACTTCAAAATTGATTTTTTTTGCGTATTTGGTCCTTTTAATATTATGACTTTTAACAAATTTCAACACTTCAAAATTTCCGGTTTTTCCAAAATTCGGCTTTTTTTGAAGATTTGGACTTCAAAACTTGTATTTTTTTCTCGAAATTTTAACGTTCTGGTAAACTTTCTTTAAAAAAATCGAAATTTTTGAAATTTCGAATTTTTCCCAGATTTACGCTTTTTCTCAAATTCCCATTTTTATCAAAATCTTCCCTTAAATTCTCTTAAAACTCTTAAAATTCTGAGTTTTTAACATCCGATTCCTTTTCAAAATTCTGGTATTTTCTAGATTTCAGCTTTTTTTGAAAATTTCGAATTTTTCTGGAAATTTTGACTTTGGAAAATTCTAATAATCATTTTCAATTTCGACCTTTTTGCAAATTTCGACTGTTCGAATTTCGACCGACATATTTTCAAATTTGGAAGTTTAGAAAATTTAAACTTTTTTAAATGTATCGTCCATTAAAAAAAAGTTTAAGATTTCAAAATTTCTACTTTTTCCGTGTTCCCATTTTCATCACATTTCTTTTTCTGAAAACTTTAAGTTTTTTAAAAATATTTGATTCTTTTTCAAAATTCGGGTTCTTTTGATTATTTTGTTTTTGAAAATTTTCACTTTTTTAAATTTGTAGTCTATTTAAAAAAATCAACATTTCTACTCTTCGCGTTCCCATCTTGATCAAAATTTTGCGGTTTTCTCAAAATTTTGAGTTTTTTAAAAATACTCGATACTTTTTTCAAAATTCCGTTTTTTTTCTTAGATTTTGAATTTTTCGGAAAATTTCGTCTTCAAAATTTTGACGTACTTTGGAAAATTTTTATAATAGTTCTTTTGAATTTCGACTTTTTTGCAAATTTCAACTTTCAAAGTTTTGACTACGTATTTTGAAATTTTGACTTTTAAAAATTTCAACTTTCTTTTAAATACGTTGTCTATTAAAAAAAATCAACGTTTTTATTAAAATTTCGTCTTTTTCTCAAAATTTTGAGTTTTTCAAAAATGTTTGATTCTTTTTCAAAATTCTAAAAACAAAAATAGTAAACACTCAAGAATAGGTAGTTTTTTATAAATTTCGACATTTTTCAATTCTTTTGAGTTTAAATAATATCGATAAAAAACGTCGACAATTTAACATTAAAAAAGGCCAAACTCTTTCTACATTTCGACTAATTTTTAGATTTTCAGTTTTTAAACATGTCAACTTTTTTTGAAAATGGCCACTTCTTAGAAAAAATGTCTATATTTGAAACTGTCCACTTTTTTGAAATTCCTATTTATCACAAAATTTTGACTATAAAACTTCCAGCAAAACGAAGGAACAAACTTGAACAAAAATGAACTTTTTTGGGAAACAAAAAATTTTGACATTGCCCAAATTTTAGGAAAAAGAAATTAAAAGCAGTGTTCCTCGCGAACGGCGAAAAATTCCGAGAAGAAACTCGAAAGTTTAGAAATAAGTCGAAATTTTGAGACTCAAATTATGACTTTGAAACATTCTGCTGTTTTAGATTTAATTTGACTTCTCTGAAAGGATTGATTTTTTTAAACTTTGAAAAGATTGACTTTTTTTAAAGCTTAGGGTCTTTTATTTGGAAATTTCGACTATTTCTACATTTCGACTAATTTTTAAATTTTCAATTTTTGAACATGTCAACTTTTTTTGAAAATCCCCATTTATAACAAAATTTGAACTTTTTCCCTCAAAATTTTGACTTTAAACTTCAAGCGAAACGGGGGAATAAATTTTAAAAAATTGAACTTTTTTGGAAAACAGAAAATTTTGTCATTGCCTACAATTTAGGAAAAAGAAATCAAAAGCAGTGTTCCTTGCGAGTGCCAAAAAATTCTGAGAAGAAACTCAAAAGTTTGGAAATAAGTCGAATTTTTGAGACTCAAATTATGACTTTGAAACATTCTTCTCGTTTTTGATTTAATTTGACTTCTTTGAAAGGATTGATTTTTTTAAAACTTAAAGATTCTTCTATTTGGAATTTCGACTCTTTCTACATTTCGACTAATCTATAAATTTTCAATTTTTGAACATGTCAGCTTTTTTTGAAAAGTGCCACTTTTTTAAAAAATGATATCTTAATATTTCCAATTTTTTTCAAATTCCCATTTATAACAACATTTGGACTTTTTCTCAAAATTTTGACTTTAAACTTCAAGCGAAACGGAGGAATAAATTTGAAAAAAATGAACTTTTTTGAAAAATTTTGTCATTGCCCACATTTTAGGAAAAATAAATCAAAAGCAGTGTTCCTTGCTGGTGGAGAAAAATTCTGAGAAGAAACTCGAAAGTTTGGGAATAAATCGAATTTTTCAGACTCAAATTATGACTTTGAAACATTCCCCTGATTTAGATTTAATTTGACTTCTTTGAAAAGATTGACTTTTTGTAAAACTTAAGGTCTTTTATTTGGAAATTTCGACTCTCTACATTTCGACTAATTTTGAAATTTTCAATTTTTGAACATGTAAGCTTTTTTGAAAAGTTCCACTTTTCTAAAAAATGTCGATATCTTAAAATTTCCACTTTTTTCAAGATCCTATTTATAACAAAATTTCGACTTTTTCGCTCAAAATTTTGACTTAATTAAAAAATTTGGATTCTTCATCGATTTTTTCCAAAATTTCGATTTATTTTGAAAATGATTTCCTGCAAATTTGACTTTTTATCAATTTCGACTTCTTTTGAAAGATGTTACTTTTTTTTGATTGAAATTTTCGACTTTTTTGATCATTTTGGCTTTTTTTTTGAAAATATCGACTTTTATCTAGACTTTAACCTTTTTGAAAAGTTCAACTTTAATAAAAATTTGACTTTTTCTTGACATTTTGAGTTTGTAGGTATATTTTGAACTTGAAAAATTCTACTTTCAATTCAACATTTTCGAAAATCTCGTTATTTTTTTGAAAATTTAAACACTTTTTCAAAATGTCTATTTTGTTCGGCTTTTTGAACATTTTAACATTTCAAAATTTCTAACCTATTTCAGAAATTTGACTTTTTTGACATTTTCAAATTCTGATCTTAAATTTTGTTTTTTTTCAAACATTTTAACTTTTTTTAGAAAATTTCGAGTTTTTATTATTTCGACTGTTTCAAAATTTCGAGTTTTAAACATTTTAATTTTAATCTTTTCTTTTTGAAGTAAAAACTTCTTTAAGCGCGTTGAGCAATTTTTGATGTGAGGGAAAACTTATGGTTTGGCGTTACCATCATTCTAAATCTCGTCGCCATCACGCTAATTTGCATTACCAATATCTTCTAACGTTAACAGTATTATGTAGTTTGAGTAAGATGCGTAATGCAATTAAAAAAATGCGTGATCGGCACCGGAGTTTGAACCCGCGGCCTACTAAGCGAGATCTCAAAGAAGTAGTCGCCTTACCCACCGCCACTGTTGATGAATGTAGATTTTGGACCCTTATACATATCTGCACGCTTACTAGAAGTTAAAAAGGTTACTGAGCATTGTTTAAAATTTAAACAATTCTCAGTAACACAACTTATTTTATTATTTTAACTGTTTAATTGTAAAATCACTGTACAGTGCAACATGGAATAATCAATATGTTAATATTTTTATATAGAAATTTTCGATTAAAAATTTGATATTACATATTTATTTTTATTTTATTTGTGCTTAACTAATAAGGATTGCACCAATGTAATTTTTATTTATAGCTATAGTGAAAGGGCGAACCTTGATTTCGACAACATTTTTTTTACATATAAGGCGAGACAATTTTTATTCTGATGCATAACCATAAAAAAATAACCTAAAAAATCAGTGAGTTCATATCTGCTTTTACTCTGATATTCAAAATGATATATTTCTATGACTAAATAGCTTCATTAACTACGGAGATGACCCCGATACAACAAGCAAGAGATAGCGTCACCCTAAGATAAAAAAAAGTTGCAAATTGATATTAACATCATCTTGTGAAATAACTGTTATTTTTGAAGATCATAAATCTGTATGCACTCCAACGAATCTCAACACATTTTATCTAATTACATTTCCGCTACAAACACTTTATTTGTAAAGCACACAGAGTCAGTTTCCAAATATCCTTCATGGATATTTCACTTTTTTGCGTTAATTGGTCGGCTTCGGGTTACCTAAAAAAATATGGAACGTTGCATAATTACGTTTGAAGGTAATTCTTTCTTGCGATGTAAAATTGTGTTTGATCTCTTTCGCACATCTGTTGGCATTTCAATAAAGCGTACAAAAACAAAAAGGTAATGTCATACGCCGTATTTAGAATGGATAATATAATTCAGCATGATGTCATTTTATGTAATAACATGTGTTTCTTATTTACATATTTTATTCGGTATTACTTTGCTTTTTAGCCGTTTATTCAAGTAGCAAAATGACGATGGTAGTTACTCATTACTTTTGACCTAAAATTTAATTCATAAGTGAAAAAACGTGAGCCAGAGTTCTTGGATTTGATGTAACATCTAGAAAAAAACTCAAAAAGTCTCAAGCATGTACATAAAAATTGTTCAAAGTTAACAAAGATTTGAAAAAAAGGGTCTAGTTTTTTCGCAAATAATTCCAAAACTATTAACGTTTGTGGAGTTAATAAATGTTCTCTTAGGTAAAAACATTTCCAGTAAAAAAGTTGGAATTGTGTTTCGTTTTAAAATCGAAAGTGCATTTGCGTGTTTGTCCACGGCTCAATAATGGAGCGATCTTGATGAAAATTGGTATAGAGCTACCTTGCAAGGTGGGATCTTTATAGGATATGTTTTATCCCCGAACACTATTCCAGATACTTCCAAACTAATATCTCTAGAAAGAGTAAATACACGTCCTCGATTTTCTGGATAAATAAATGATTTGACAGCGACGGCAGCGTTATTTAATAATAGGGCACCTTACTGTATCTTTGCACGAAGGATTCTTTTAACATAATAGTTTGAGAGCATTATCTAATGCGATAGGGCGTAATTTTGCCACCCAATAAATAACTGGAAGTTCGCTGCGAGGCAGCTAAATATATACGTGATCTTATCAAAGAATTAGAGCAAAACATCATTCTGCAATCTGCACGAACCTTTTACATTTGTATGTAGCTCATTAAATTAGTTTTATTACGTTTACCCAAATTGTTTCTATAAATGAGAAAGTATGTTTGATCATCACCATATATCGCCATCTTACAGCAATCTGGTTCTTAATTAAAACCAGGAGCCAGTTATAACATTTTAAAACAAATTGATTTGTCAATTTAATTATTTTTGGACAGTTTTTTCGCCAAGTTGTAACTGCAATTAATTTCGTAGATGTAGTCGCTGATAATAATAAATTAATAGCAGCTCTCAATTTAACATTTAAAAAAAAAGGAAACGTCGTATACTTTTACTCATTGTTTTTTTCATAAAATTTGTATTCGAAGTAGTATTCAGCATACAAAGCGGTTAAATGATGCTCTTAAACGGTAACAATCAAATTGACATCTTACTTAAGTCTCAATGATTGTAAGCTCACGATTTTTCTTGTTAGCTAAGTGGAGTGTAAAGGATCAAAATGGAAAGGTAATAATAATAAGCAATGTGTTCCGTTTTACGGGCCGTCAAGTAAGCCGGATCGGTCAGTTGGTCGTTTTCTTGACCGGTTGCATCGCATTCCAACTCTGGTCTCACTCTACCTCCCCTCTGTATATGTATTCTCCGTATCGCCACAACTTTATTGGTTTATCGGTAGCTATAACAAATTCCACGCCAACGCCAAACTTGTCACCAGTTGCAATTAAAAAATCCTAATACACATGTCAATGACATTACTCTCAAGAATATTCTTTGGCCTCCAACTAGACAGACTTGAGTCGAATATTATGGTTTTAAAAACCAGAATTCATTCATTAGTTGACGATTTGGGGTTTATGGAATTTAAAGGATTGGGGTTCATTTCTAATTTTTTGTCGCTGTTTCATAACAGCTTAGTATAATCTCATGTGACCCATGTGTTTCCTCGTAAACCTATTCGACTTTTTTTAAAATCTCAACTAACGGAGGACGTCCGTAATTCTATAGAATCTATTCGACGGAAAATTTGTAGCATTCGGGTTGGATATGCCAAACTGACGAGATCTAATAAGATCGAAACCGGTCCTTGGTTTCTAAACTCTGAAAGTTATAAATGTCCAAAGTTAGTGATATGTGCATTAGAATCTAGTCTTCTGGAGCTTTCCTAGAGAGCAACCGTTTGGTAAGTGTTTACAGTTCAACTGTTGGTAGTTTGGCTACCTATGATCGTTATAAATGTTTAAACCTATTGATCTATGCATTAGAATCTAGTCTTCTGGGACTTGCCTAGAGAGCAACCGTTTGGTAAGCGTTTGTGGTTCAACTGTTGGTAGTTTGGCTACCTATGATCGTTATAAATGTTCAAACCTATTGATCTATGCATTAGAATTTAGTCTTCTGGGGTTTCCATAGAGAGCAATCGTTTGCTAAGCGTTTGTGGTTCAACTATTGGTAGTTAAGCTACCTATGATCCACTAAACTTAGAGGGCTGCATACTGTTGCATTCTATTATTTTGCATTCGGCACTTGTTGGAGTTGTACATAGTTTCCCTGTGAACCAATAGGTGGCAGCACTTAGGAGTCACACGGACTACGTGCGTTGATTCTATAATATCTACTTGCCAGAAGATTTGTCAGCATTTAGGTTGGATATACCAAACTGACGAGATATAACAAGGTCGAAATCGTCGTTGGTTTCCAAACTCTAAATTTTATAAATGATCAAACCTACTGATATATGCCATTAGCTTATAATTGGTATTTTGACCCCATGTTTCAACTTTAATTACAGTTTCAACTTTTATTCGGAAGTTTTGATTTCTATTTTTCGAAATCTCGACATTCATCTCTCGAATTTGAAGCCAGAGTATGGAGAATTTTTTCATATAAATTTCGGATAATTTATTTGAAATTTCGATTTCTCAAAATTCTGCTTTTACACTTTCCGAGTTTAAAATTTCTAATCAATTCGGTAGAGAATACAAGAAAGCTCATAGACTTACCTGAGAATGATTTGAGACTTATTACTGGTCTTCTTAACGGTTATTGCGCCTTGAGATTGTTGCTTGAGGATTGTGACATTGGATATCTTAAAGGCCTTCGATACAGTCTAGCACTGATCTCTTCTTGCCAAATTAACATCTTATGGTCTTCCTCCTGAACTCTGTCATTTGATATCCAGTTTTATCGCTGACAGATCTCTTAAGGTCGCTGTGATATTTGTGATTAATGCCGGGGTGCCTCAAGGGACTGTCCTGTCTCCTACTCTGTTTCTGTTACACATAAACGATCTCTTAGCTTCAACTTCCAATCCGATATACAGTTACGCAGCCTGGTGCCTGGTTTTATCTTTTTTCTCTGATAAAGCATTATCCGTTGCTGCTTCAGATCGGCTAAGGGAATTATTAATCGGGATGTCGAAACTGTTCTGGAATGGGGTAAGAAAAATCTGGTCGATTTTAACACCTCATCCGATTTTCTCTAAGAAAACATCAAGGGATAATGCAACGAACCTACTCATGGGCGGTAAAATCCTTCCGATGGGATTTAAGCTGTCTATTCTAGAATTAAATGCGAGAATCAACTTCTTTTGGGACGATCATGTGCGTGCCATTGCGAAGTCCGCTTTTCAGAAGCTAGACTTTCTTTTTAGAGCTAAAAAGTACTTCACATCTCATCAGCTGTTACGTCTATACAAAGTTCAGGTTAGGCCAACACTGGAATACTGTTTTCACGTTTGGAGTTCAGCTCCAAATCACACTTTGGCTCTTTTGGATTTAATTTAAAGAAGGGTAATTCGCCTAATTGATGACAAGATTTTGATCGGAAGATGTTCGCAAGAAATAATGGGATTGGTCCTTCCAAGGATAAGATTTTTAAGGCATACAAGACAGTCAGAGACAGCAAATTCCTGTGAGGTCGGGCTTGACCTAGTGAGGACTTTTGTCTATGGAGACCTTTTTTTCTATAGGACTTCTTTATGGAGACCCTTTTTTCTGCAGAACATCCAAGCTATGGAATTCGTTACCGGACGGAATTTTTCCGAAAAATTACAATCTATCTTTGTTTAAGATGGTGAATCATCGCCACCTATCCTTGTTTAAGAAGGCGGTTCATCGCCACCTATTCTTGCTTCCGTATCCTACTCGCGGTGCTCTGAAGGCATAGTGGGGTTGCCCTTTGCGAGTGGATTGAACTTAAAAAGAAGATACCACCTCAAGAAAATGGGTAACACGGTCTCTGTAGATTCTGCCATTCGAATGAGACAGTGGAGCACATTCTGGATGGATTCTGGATTTGTTGTGGGTTGCCTAAAGTTTAGGCCAGCACTTAGGCCACCATTTCCGGGCCCATTGTGCTATCCCCGTGATTGAGGTGTCCTTGGTCATTCATTCAGCCATCCAACCTTGTTGAGAAACTGAAGGACGTCCCTAGGATGCGCCTCTCTCAAACTGGCCACACTAGGCCATAAGTCCCCCAGCGTGGATCCTCTAATTGATGCTAGTGCCAGGCAGTGACACATCACATGCTCGACACTCTCATCTTCTTCTAAACACCCTCTGCAACTCGGGTCGTTTGTAATTCCCATTCTGTGGAGGTGTTTGTTTAATCGACAGTGACCTGTCCATATCCCTATAAGTTTCCTGAGATTATTCCTTGAGAATTGTAGGCATATTTTTGCCCTTTTCCTGCACGGCATTTTAATGAATGCGTGAGTTTGTCGGCATGTTGTTATTGATGCCCATATGGCTTTGTGTTTACGATAAATTTCTTCGTTAAGTAGGGATCTTACGGTTGATCTCGCCAGGGGAAGGGTTGGTTCTGGTCCAACGAATTGTTCCTCCGAACCCTTCCTCGCCAGTTTGTCAGCGCGTTCGTTTCCCTCTTTCCCAGAATGTCCTTTGATCCGTATTAGATCAACTGCATTCTCTTGTGATAGACGTTCTAAAGCTAGGTAGCAGTTCCATACCAGCACTGAGTTTGTTTTCGCATTCCTCAGGGCCTTAAGGGCTGCCTGGCTGTTCGTCTTTATTTGGATATATTTTCCTGTAATGTTCAGTTGCGTCATTTGTTCGGCGCTATATAAAATTCCCAACATCTCCGCTTGAAAGATTGTTGAGTATTTATCTAACATAATACTTACATTTAGGTTCAGGTCTTCCGAAAAGATTCCTGTTCCAGTGCCCGTATTTGTTTTCGATCCATCCGTGTATATACTTACGTCTGGTATCCTTGCTTGTAGTTCATCCATTTTTATACGATAGGATTTTCAGTGGAGCACATATTATGCAGCTTCCTCTCACTGACCCGGAGCAGAATGAAATATTTCGGAAGGATTGAAGTAACACCTGCTGAATTGGCTGGCAACTTAGATTTAAGAAGCATCCTAGACTTTATCAAAAATCTGGGAGACATTGCAACAATTTAGATTAGGGTACCCACAAAAGAACTAAGTTGGTGGAAGTGAAGAAAAGCAACCAAAAGCCAAATGACCTCACACAAATCAACAATATATTGTAAAGAAGTTAGCAGCACACGAATCAAGAATTTCATTATGGAATAGACCATGGATCACCACAAGTAGATCGGTCCACCGCAAAGGTTTTTAAAGTAGCTAAATTTGAACAATTTGTTTTCACTTAAATTTAAAATTGTTGCACTATGAAAAAATTTGAAAAATTCTAAAATTGTTTTCCCAAATTCATAGTCGCCCGCAGACTATATTTTACAGAATAAGTAGCCTCTAAGGTATAAAAGTTTGGCCACCTGGAATAGACGGATTGTCAAGGAACGGTCTTGCTAAATGTAACTGAAAATAACTCATGTAAATGAAATGTATTCTAAGAATATGTCTTTATCTCGAGAATCTGATATCTCCTTTGTTTTGATGACCGAAAATTCTGTTTTATCTCCTTGTTTACTCAGTTTGAAAGTTACATTGATCCCTAGCGATATAATTCTTTTTTATTGTAGGCATTTGTTGCTTTATTTTCAGTATAAAATATTAATTGAAGTAAATAAAAAATAAAATAATATTATTACTTAGTTCAAGTGGTAAAGGGGTAAACCTGGTCTGGACTTGGCCAAAAACCACGGTGTTTAAGTTCACTGCGCTGGTGATTTAACATACTTTTGCGCTAGTTTGTGTTTTCATAGTTTTTGATTAGAGGACAGATGAGTAGTAATGATAATTATTCAAATATAGTCGAACCTGAATAAGAGAAAGTTCAAGGGAATTGGATTTTTTTCTTACTTATAGAGGTTTCTCACTTATCCAGTTTCTCACTTATAGAGGGACGGGAGGAGTTCCTCTCACAGAGATATAAGGGAACGAGGGAAAGTTATTTATTTATTTTTCTATTTGCCTAATTCAAGAAATGCTCTACTTCTTTCGACCAAAGCAACATTTCTCTATCCCATTAGTGGTTTGCCTGATTATTTTGATTTGTACTGTCATTTTTTTTCTAAATTTGTTTCTACAATTCTAAACAATCCTCCTAAAGTCTTGACAAATATTTGTGTATTCCGTGGAAGACAAATCAAGCCCATTCTTCATTGCTAGCATCAGGGTCAAAACAATGTTGATATTCTGAGAACATAAGATATCTTTTTTGACTATTGACATTTATCAACTGTATTAATAAAGAGTATGTAACTTTAGACCACATATTTTGGTCGTTTTAAGAAAATTATAAACTGCACAACAATGATGATGTGAAGCAAACAAAGAAGATTGATTTGCTTTTGTTTATAAGAATTGAAATACAAATCGTGTCCCCTGTAACCAAGAAAGATTAAAAAACTCAACAAAGGTTTCTCTAACGCGTTTCGATACCCAATATTTAGTATCTCTCTGAAGATGATAGCTTGGCTATCGAAACGCGTTAGAGCAACCTTTGTTGTGTTTTTTTATCTTTCTTGGTTGCAGGGAATAAAATTTGTATTTCAGTTTTTGAAGATAACCAAGGACGAGTCTGTTCCACCAACATTTTTTTATAAGACTCTCTTTTGTAGAGGTACATGTTAGATGCAGTCTCAGTTACATAGGTCCAGGCGGGCAAAGCGACTCTTTTATAGATGTGTTTCTACTTTCTCACTTGTAGAAGTTTTGGGCGGTTAAAATGACGGGTCCGGGGAATTATTCCCATTCATATAGTTTGTTTCTTTATCGGCTGTACCACCAATTGTACTGTTTTGCATATTCTAAAATATACGATTGCGGAATCGACTGTAACTTTGAAAATACGATGGGAACACACTTCTATGGTGTAGAATCGATCTGTGTGAACCAGACCTTTTTGTCTTTAATTAACAATACACGAGATAAGTAAAAAAGACTCAGGCGTCAGCCAGCACTACAAATGAGTGTCTCAAGTGGCCGGAAATTTGTTTATTCTACGATTTGCTTGACTTGGTTTACCAGCTCTATGACCGCGCATTGAAGTCGTTTATGCACTTGAACTTTATATTTCTTGAATTTCACTTATTATTATATGAATGGCTAATAGGTCGGGTGTAATATTACACAGAGTTTGCAGCTCCTTTGTAAGTAATATGGCTGTTTTAGTTTTAGTCTTTCAGTGTACGTATGTTTTATTTTTATTTAGTGGCGTAACTAGGGCCCTTGTGTAAGAAAGTTATCAGATCCCCCCGGTTAAAATGTTTGATTTTATGCAGGGCTGTTGCTAGGAATTTTCTTCAGGAGCTGAGATCTCGTAGAACAAAAACAATATCCACATTGTATATTTAGGGACCGTCCACGAATTACGTAACTTTGATTTTGGTCATTTTGATTTCTCTCTCATCATAATACCTAATAACACATGACAGCACTTACTTCTTTTAATCAGTGGCGCAGTTATTCGTAGCATCATGAGAAATACTCGAAATTTGCAAGAAAAAAATGTGGAGTTTAAATTAAAATTTGCAAAAATCGACATATTGTGATTTAATCAATAAAATATAATTTCACAAAAGAAGTTTTATTCTTTTTCATTTTGATTGATTTTATTGACTCGTCTTGAATTGTTTCAAATTTTTTTTAAATTTTAGCTTACCAAGCTATCTATCTCCCAAACTGGGTTCGGTAAGCTAAAATAAAATAATAAATCACAAAAGAAGGTAACTTATTCTTAGAAAAAATTGACTCACCGCCTTCTTTGCCTGTACTCTTCATTGTCGTGATTTGAAAATTTATTGAAATAAATTAAAGGAGTAATACGTGAGTAATTCTTGAATACAGTTACAAACAGTTGTCTGAATGTAAATGCAATAAACATAATTTTGTTTAATTAAGACTCCTATAAATCACCAAATCTTGTTTGTCAAATATAACGATGGTATGATCGTAGATATATTATACGTAAGTATTCGTTTATCTCATTTTTATTTAAATTGGCTTTAAAGAATTCAAACGCTTTATTCGGTATTAATCGACTGTAAATAACGTGTGAGTTGTGTGTGTAAAAATTTGTGGGAAAAGGTGCGCCCATCGTCAGAAAACCACTCTGTGTAAATATTTATAAATAAATGCCGACGAATATGTCTAAGAATTAATTTTCTGCCTCGAGTGTTTCATAATGGAGCGATGTAGATCATAAAAAACGTCATTATTTTATGAAGAATGCTTTATTACGAAATCTCGGTAATTATTAATTTTTCGCCTTACACTTTGTTGTCACCTTATGAGAGCCTAATTACTTACACATTTTCCTGAAGGATTTTATCCGTCCAACCCTGCGGCAACAATTTATTTTATACATACAGAAGCTAGGCTTTCTTTTTAGAGCTAAAAAGTACTTCACATCTCATCAAGCTATTAACACTATACGAAGCTCAAGTTAGGCCAAAACTAGAATACGGTTCTCATGTTTGGAGTTCAGCCCCAAAACACTCTTTAGCTCTCTTGGATTCAATTCAAAGAGCGATTTCGCCTAATTGATGACGAGAGTCTGACCGATTCTCTCGAAACACTAGAGCACAGGCGTATGGTTGGTGACTTGTCTCTTTTCTACAAGTACTACTGTGGAGGGTGCTCGCAGGAACTAATAGGATCAATCCCCCCAAGGGCAAGGTTCTGGAGGCGTACTAGACAGTCGGAGGCAGCAAATTCCTGTGCGGTCCAGCTTGACACAATGAGGACTTCTGTCTACGGAGACTTTTTTCTATAGAACTTCCAAGTTATGGAACTTATTACCGAAAGGAATTTTCCCCGAAAATTACAACCTATCTATCCTTGTTCAAGAAGGCGGTTCATTGCCATCTATCCTTGTTTTCGCATCCTACTCGCAGTGCTTTGAAAGCCTAATGGGGTTACCCTTTGCGAGTGGATTAAACTTAAAAAAAAAAACATACTTGCGGCATTTTAAAGTTTGTCAAATTTAGCTCAAACTAGAACTTTATTTGTCAAATTTAGACAACTGGCCCCTGTGTTTAGTAAAGAGCAGATGGACTCTATAAGACAGAAGGTTCACACAAAGATTACAGCATAAATCGAGAATAATTTTAATTTTGAAGCCAAATTGTTAAAAAAAAAATTACATTTTTTTCGTACTTCAGTTATCTTTTTGCACATTTTGAAAATTTAATGTGGGTCATTTAACAGTAATGCATAAAATAATAATTTTACAAATGATCGGTTATGGAGGTAGAGCAAGATTACAAGCGGAAGTCGCTCGTCTATTTCAATAAAAATTTCCTGATTTACCGCCTATATCCTAAAGTACAATTAGTAAAATCGAGAAGCATGGACATGTACGAAAGCTAAAAAAAGAACCCAATGTATTAACTAATTTGTATGCAGTTTTATTGGCTTTTTCTTCGCCGGTCACTCCTTTCACAATCCTAAATTTCAGTAGAATAAACCGTCAGAATTACTTTCTGACAGTTTACACAAATTTATAAAGGAATAAATTTGAATTGGTTTTCTGACGACGGGTAGAGAATAACACTGCCCGAAACGTTAAAATTTTAAATAATCTTGTTGTTATTTATTTTTTACGTCGTTTAAATTTTAATATAGTTTTAAGTGTTTTTCAGTGTTGAGTCCCAAACAGCGATTGACAAACCAAGATCCAACGCAATCGCTGTTTGCGGCAATCTAAAACAGATTGCCATTCCTTAATAGAAGGTACTGAAATTTAGGATTGTGAAAGGAGTGACCGGCGAAGAAAAAGCCCATAAAACTGCATACAAATATGAATACTTCTCAAATAAATTACAGAGAATGTATTAACTAATGATACCAAATTGGAAATAATAAATGAGTAACACAAAAAATGGGTTTAACTTAGATTTATTCTGAAAAATAATCACCCTCAGCAAGTATTATCGTTTCTCATCTAGACACAAGGTCATATATCCCATTTTTGTAAACATCTTGCTTTTGGGAATTGAAGAAGTGTATCACCTCTCTATTTTCAAATCGCCGTTTCCGCATGTGGTTGTCCAAGGCCAAAAACAGGTGATAGTTACTTGGAGCATGGTCTGGTGAGTATGGAGGGTGAGGTAGAACTTCCCATTGTAGTCGCGCTATAGTTCCCTGCGTGATTCTTGATGTGTGTGGTCTTGCGTTGCCCTGATGGAAGACAAAACCTTTTCTGTTCGCCAGAGCAAGCTGTTTTTGACTTAGAGCGACCGCAACTCTGTTAAGCTGTGCTGAGTAGATTTCAGCAGTAATGGTTTGTCCACTTGGCAGAAGCTCATAGTGAACTATACCTGCTGCAGTCCACCATTCACATAACAGAATCTTTTGTTGGTGAATGTTTGGTTTAGCAGTCAGCGGCAACGGATTTTTACTGGATAACCAATGATATGAGCGCTTATTGTTGCAGTACATAATCCATTTTTCATCACACGTCAACATCCGGTCAAAAAACGATGTTAAGTTGTGGCGGGAAAGCAATGATAACAGATTGTTAAGCGCTGTAACTTGTTCGTTTCACTCAATTCATGTGGTACCCATCTTCTTAACTTCCATCGTTTCCAAAGCAGGGCAAATGTATGCGAATAGTTTCATCACTTACATTGAATTTTAAGGCAAGAGCTTAACATGTTTGACTTTAATTCTGTTCGATCGCCAGATTCATATCGTCATTGTTGATCGTTGATGGTCGTCCGGAGCGAGGCTCATCTTCCAGATATTCATCTCCGGAGGCAAATTTCTTAAACCACTTCTGATCCGTCCGTTCAGCTACAGTACCTTCCCCAAAAGCAGCGCATATCTTACGACAAGCTTCTGCAGCCTTGGTACCAAGTTTGAATTCATAAAGTAAACAAGCACGAAGTATTGCATTTGACACGGCCATACTCTGCTAAAGATTTTGTACTTAAATGCAAAGTAACCTAACTTACCAACACACTGAATGATACTCCTTGACATAAGTTTTAACCTATATTCAAAATTGCCCCACCACTACATTCTGTTTACTGAATATAATTCATAAAAGTAGGCAATAAAGAAAAATCGCACGAACTTTATTGGTTGCCTGGTACTAATATAACCATGTTGATGACGTAATATTACCCTACTGGTGACACAACTCTGCCAGTTGGTGACGCAATACTGCCATGTTGGTGACGCAACATTGCCATGTTGGTGACGCAACATGGCCACGCTGGTGACGCAACATTGCCATTTGGTGACGCAACATTAGCATGTTGATGACGCAACATTAGCATGTTGATGACGCGACAGCTTATTGGTGATGCCAACCCGTAAGATTGTCCCCTACCAAAAATCATTCAACGCGCTTTCACTTCAAAACAGTTTCCGTCCGTTGGATTCGATCCTGGACTCTCCTCATTCGTCGTTAGTTTCGCTACGGTTAGTCCACATGCTCTTTTTAAATGATTTTTTTTTAAAATCGAAGGTGAACTGCTTCGTACACTTTCCTACTTGCCGATGGGAACCTAATCTGCAAATATTCATTTTTGGGTCTCTTGAACCGCAGTCGTTTACCAGAATTATTTTTACATCTCCACGATTCGAATGAAGACATCAAATTGTTTTTTAGGTTAAGCACTAGGTGATTTATATTTTCTTCTTATTATGTTTTTTACCGGAGTGAGTAATCGCGGGATAAAACCCGAATTAATAACGTCGAAGAGTTTTCTTTGAACGGCGAACTTTGTTTTGTTAAATTAAGACATATTAACACCGATTTATTTAACTTTTAACCAATTATTTCAGAAGTGGAGAGTTATGGAAGTCGGAAATAAATCTTCCATTTCGTTTATAAAACCGTGTTTACGAATGTCTTGGAATTTCAGAAATTCCGAAGTGTTCTAAAGATAACAAGTCTTTAAGTTCTATTTCTGCCCGTAACGTTTTAATGATAGAATTTTTTAACACGTAGGGACACCCTTTTTGGATTATTCGAGTTTTAAAATGTTCAAGAGCAACTTGTGGTAAGGGAGCTATTATTATAAAGTTTAATTTAATACAGGTGGCATAGTTTTTCATTTTTGGCTGCTGTGTGGGACATTTAAATAAATCTGAAAATCTCCACACGTGGAAATAACTACAAGCAATATAACACGAAATATTAAAAGGTATGCTGAATGTTCTACAGATTTTAGTTATGTAGTTAATGTGCTGTTGAATAACTACTGTACTTCAGATATTTTAAAATTTAAACTCACATTCTAAATCCAGTAAATCGGGATTTGGTGTCTCAGTCACTGATACAATAATTAACATTTTTTTGATAAAGAAAATATTGATTGTTGATAAAAAAATTTTCAACGTAACGCAACGTAAATGAATCAATGAATCATTCTACAACAATAGAAAAATCGCAGCATTTTGAAATTTTCAAGGTTTCTTTGGAGTTCTTTGAAGTTTAAAAGTTGGTCTATCTATTATTTGCAAAGTTATGGCAACGTAAGCGATTATCCCTCAATTTTCTTAACTTCTCTTTAGTCAAACTTCTTGTACTAAACATTTTTTTATCAAAACATTTTTTAAGTAGAGAAGCGGTTTTAAAAACGCTATTCACATTTTCAGTACGATTGTCATTAATTCAAAAAAATTAAAATGACTGGGTTTGAACGACACTGAGCTTATCTCGTTTTTAATCAACTTTTATAAAAAACCAATAATTAAGACTTTGTAGTTTTCGAAACCATTTTCTGTACGATCATTATTCACCGAGTTATCGATTATTACCAAAGTCAAAACGATTTTTTTTGCGTTGAACAGTGATAATTCAGTAAAAAAATCATCGTACTGGGCTCAGAAATCTGTCAAATTAAAGGGAATTAATATACCTAAAGAACCTTATGACCGGATCACTGAGACAAAATACCGAAGTCACAATGAATCTATCTAAAGGACAGTAAAAACTGGCAATTTTTTTCAGGTGGTTTTCTTATGATTACTTAAAAACTGCCAAGACTAAACAAGTTTGAACCCAAAGTTTGAAAACTAGAACCTTGGAGCTTTAATTTGCTTTTTTTATTTTTCTCTACATTTTTCCTTCAGGTACAAACTTTTAAATCATCCAAAAATTAGAGATTTTTTACATCCCTAATGTATTTGGACAATTTTGATTGTCACATTGAAGGGGGTAGAATGCTTCTACTGTAGAAAAATCGCCGTTTTTTATGGGGTAAGAAATTCTCTTCTAATGGAAAAGTAGTCGGGATCTTTATTAAAATATCTGGGGCAACATTGGGATTCTGGATTCCAGGTGGGTTGCCTAGAGTTTAAGCCAGCACTTGGGCCACCCTTTCCGAGCCCATTGTGCTATCCCCGTGATTGTGGTGTCCTTGGTCATTCATTCAGTCACCCAACCTTGTTGAGAAACTGAAGAACGTTCCTTGGATGCACCTCTCCCAAATTGGCCACACTAGGCCAGAAGTCCTCCAGCGTGGATCCTCTGATTGATGCTAGTGCTGGGAAGTGACGACACATCACGTGCTCGATACTCGTCTTCTTCTAAATACCCCCCACAACTCTGGGTCGTTTATAATTCCCATTCTGTGGAGGTGTTTGTTATTTGGGGCAGCAATTGACCCATATAAATTAAATCCAGACGCGATTACGCTACAGGGGGGCGCGGATGCGAGAAGCAAATAAATGGGTGAAACGCTATGCGTGATGTAATTGATTACCATAAACAAATACAGTCAAATTTAAATAATACTGACATTTACATGGACTCATAAATGTCTAAATTAATGGAAAACGGTAGATAAAAACCCATTTAGCCTCATGTTATTTTTATACAACAAACTTGGAAATAAAAATAACTCTGGTACTTGTAAACATTTTCTGTTAAAATCGGTTAAAATAATTCTCTCGCTAAGGAAATAATTCACGAACTTTCAAGGCGAACTTTGAATCACCTTACGTGACGTACCGCATTTTTCGAGTCTATAGGGAAGCTGAGGCGGAATGGGGGTCACAGATTTTGCGAATTTCATTATGTATGTGTTTAGCTAATTTTTGTATTGTTGAGGAGTTTATATGATTCATCGAACAAGTATAAAATTTTAATGACAAACTTAACACCTTGACTGACTTGTATTTGGAGTCTTTAACCAAAGATGATGGAATTAATCAGAATAACAACGGACGAGTTCCTTCGGTTGTTGTTTACTGTCAGTATACAATGTGATTGTTAAACTAGAAATGGTTGACAAGATCATAAGAACTTCTCTCGGAAATCCAGATGTAAATTTTTAAACTTGGAATCTTTGTGCCGATAAAATTTGATTTTTTTGAAAATTTCAACTTTTGTAACAATTTGTACATCATTTAAAAATCTCAGTTATTTAAAAAGATTTTGTCTCTGTCTCAAAGTTTTGAATTTTCTGGAAAATTAAAATTTTTGTTTTAATTTTTGACTTTTGTGAAAATGTTGACCTCTTTCGAAATTCTTCATTTTGAAAATTTATACCTTTTTTAAAATTTAGATCCAAATGTTCGACCATATTTTGTAAATCTTGAAACATTTTGGAAAGATTGGAACTTCTGAGATTTTCGACTTCTGAAACAGTGACTTATTGAAATTTTTAATTTTTCTTTTAAATTTTGACTTTCCAAAATTTCGATTTTTTCAAGATTTCGACCTTTTTCAAGATTTCGACTTGGTTCTGCAAATAACGACATTTTTGAAAAATCTGATTTTTCCATTTTTAATGAAAATTTCGAGTCTTTTTGAATATTTCGACTTATTTCGAACTTCTTCATTTTACACCTTATTGGTCGGAAACATTAAAAATTGAAATATTTCCAAACTGGGTCATAGAAATGTTCAATAAGATTAATAAACATTATTTTGAAAGTTTCGAAGTTCCAATTTTTCAATTTCTTTCAAAATTTCCACATTCTACAAAATTTGACTTCTTTTGAAAATTTCAATTCTTTCGCGATTTCACCTTGTTTCCAACTTTTTTCTGGAAATTTTTACCTTTGGTTTAATTTGTGCTTTTTCGTAAAATTCTAGTTTTTTTTTTAACTTAGGCGTTATTGAAAATTTCGACTTTGTGAAAATTTCGAATATTTTGACACTATATTGTCTCCCTTTCAAAATTTAATTTTCTTTTGGAAATTCGTTTACCTTGAAATATATTTTTTTGAGAACTTTGACCTTTTATCAAATTTTCAATTTATATGAAAATTTCGACCCTTTTGAAATTCTAGATTTTTAAAAGATTTCGATTTTTTCAGAATTATTTAATCTTTGGTTTAATTTGTACCTTTTTGAAAAATTATAGTTTTTTTTTAAACTTTCGCGTTATTGAAAATTTTGAATTTGTGAAAATCTGGAATATTTTGACACAACTTTGATTCCCTTTCAAAATTTAATTTTTTTTGAAAACTTCGACCTTTTTCTAAATTTTCCACCTTATTGAAAATTTGGACCCTTTTAAAAATTTGGATTTTAAAAAAATTTTGACCAACGAAATTTTCGATTTTTTTCAGAATTATCTGACCTTTGGTTTAATTTGTACTTTTTTGAAAAATTCTAGTTTTTTAAATTTTCGCGTTATTGAAAATTTTGAATTTGTGAAAATCTGGAGTATTTTGAGACAACTTTGATTCCCTTCAAAGTTTAGTTTTTTTTGGAAATTCGATTATTTTGGAATATAGTTTTTTTTGAAAACTTCGATCTTTTTTCAACTTTCCACCTTTTTGAAAATTTCAACCTTTTTGAAAATTTGGATTTTAAAAAAAATTCGACTATAAAATTTTCGAATTTTTTAAGAATTTCCACTTTTTTTGAAAATTTGGGCTTTTTATCATAAAAATTTCAACTTTCAGAAGCTTTGATTTTTTTTCAAAATTCCTACCTTATTTCAAAATTTCTGTCTTTTTTCAAAACTTTGACCTTTTTCGAAAACTTCGATCTTTGAAACATACGTCCTTTTTTTAAAATTTCGACTTTATCGAGTTTTCGATTTTTTGTACATTCGACTTTTTCAACAAATTCGCTATTACTTGAAATTTTTTTTGAAGAATCTGATGCTCTAAATTTCGAATTTAAAGCTTACATATTAAAAAGGAGTATTTTTGAATGCTTAAAATTTAGAATTTCGAGAAATTCACTAAGTACTAACATGGTGGCTTACCTGGCCCTCATAAAGCGCGGGTCCTCGGACATTTGCCCCTTTGCCTCCCTCTTCAGGCGGGCCAGCCACCTAGTAATTTAGGATTTTGAGAAATCTAAATATTTTAAATGTGTGCGAGAAGTTCGACCCTTTTCAGGCCCCCCTCTTCAGGCGGGCCAGCCACCTGGTAATTTAGAATTTTGCGGAATCTAAATATTTTAAATGTGTGCGAGAAGTTCGACCCTTTTGAAAATTTGGATTTTTAAAAATTTTAAATTTTCGATGTTTTCCGGATTTCTACTTCTTTTTTGAAAATTTAGACCTTTTCTCATCGAAATTTCAATTAGAAGTTTTGATTTTTTTCAAAAGTCCTATTTTTTTTAAAACTTTTAGACTTTTTTTCGAAAATTTCAACCTTTATTCAAAATTTCGATTTTTTGAAACTTGCGACCTTTTAAAATTTTGACTTTCTCGAATTTTCCATTTTTTGTACATTCGACTTCTTGAAAAAATTCGCCATTTCTTGAATGATTTTTTGAAGAATCTGATGCTTGAAATTTCGAAATCAAAGCTGGCATTTTAAAAGGAGTACTTTTTGAGTTTAAAATTTGGGCATTTCAAATAGTTCTTCTTTCTTTCTTTCTTTTGAAAATTTCATTTTTTTCGCGATTTCACCTATTTTGAATTTTTTTCTGGAAATTTTAACCTTTGGTTCAATTTGTACTTTTTTGAAAAATTCTAGTTTTTTTAAACTTTCGCGTTATTGAAAATTTCGACTTTGTAAAAATTTCGAATATTTTGACACAATATTGCCTCCCTTTCAAAATTAAATTCTTTTTGGAAATTCGTTTACCTTAAAATATTTTTTTTTGAAAACTTCGACCTTTTTAATTTTTCACTTTATTGAAAATTTTGACCCTTTTGAAAATTTGGATTTTTAAAAATTTTAAATTTTCGATTTTTTCAAAATTAACCGACCCTTTTTTTAATTTGTACTTTTTTGAAAAATTCTAGTTCTTTTTTAAACTTTCGCGTTTTTGAAAATTTTGAATTTGTGAAAATCTGAATTATTTTGACACAACTTTGACTTCCTTTCAAAGTTTAATTTTTTTTGGAAATTCGATTACCTTGAAATATAGTTTTTTGAAACCTTCGACCTTTTTTTAACTTTCCACCTTTTTGAAAATTTCGACCCTTTTGAAAATTTGGATTTTTAAAAAATTTCGACTGTTATGAAATTTTCGATTTTTTTCCATTCTACTTTTTTTTGAAAATTTAGACCGTTTCTCATCAAAATTTCAATTAGAAGTTTTGATTTTTTTCAAAATTCCCACTTTTTTCAAAACTTTAGACTTTTTTTTCGAAAATTTCAACCTTTATTCAAAATTTCGATTTTTCGAAACTTGCGATCTTTTAAAATTTTAACTTTCTCGAATTTTCGATTTTTTGTACATTCGACTTTTTGAAAAAATTTGCCATTTCTTGAATGATTTTTTGAAGAATCTGATGCTTTAAACTTCGAAGTCGAAGCTGGCATTTTAAAAAGGAGTACTTTTCGAGTTTAAAATTTGGGCATTTCGAATAATTCACCAATTACTAACATGGCAGCTCATCGGGCCCTCATGAAAGGCGGGGCCCGGACATTTGCCCCTTGCTGGCGGGCCAGCCACCTAGTAACTTAAGACCTTAGGAAATCTAAATATTTTAAATGTATGCGAGAAGTTTGAAAAAAGAGTCTAGATTTCCAACAGCAAATCTAGCATCTTATGGAGTATTAAGACAAAAGGTTAGGAAATAACTTTGGAATTCAACCTCGAAATAAAAGTCGAAATTTTGAGGAAAAAAAATAAAACAGTTCAAAAAAAAACGAAATTAGGGCGTTTAAACTTAAAAGTTATAAAAAATTTAAATGTTCAGGTTATAGTCGAAAATTTTGAGAAGAAAGTCGAAGGTGTTTTTCATCATAAATCTTTAGTTGCGAAATAAATTTCAGGGACACAACAGATGTCAAATATTGTTGATTTTGGGAATAAATTAAAAATTGGAATACTTACAAAAAACTGTAAATCTACAGTTGAAACTGTACAGTTGGCAACAGTGACTGCTTGTAACGTTACTGATCTGCTATTCGGAATCCTGCATTATTTTTGCAGCACTGACAACTAGTAAACACAAAACAGCTGTGAAATTCGGAATTGAATAGTTGAAAGTTAAAGTGAAGATCTTTATTAGAGAAGACAAATCGCAAATATACTCACTAGTCTACTAATTTTAAATCACTTTGGTATTCCGCCTGCAATGCACTCGGGAACTGCAAATACTAGTTTCATTTACTTATCTTCATTGTAAAAATAAATACCAGTCAGTATTTTAACTTTTATTAAATTCTGTAAAAATTTGGAATAAAAGTGTTTTCCCAAATCGATGTTCCTTCTACGTTTTTGTTTTTCGTTACAATGCCAAATATTATTAGATATTATTAGATCTTGATGTGGTTCCTAATTATAGTGTCATCTACTGGTATGTGGCAAAAACTGTGGAATAACTGAAAAAGTGTTATACAAAAGAATAATAAGACTCTCCGACTTTTCAGTGTCTGCTAAACGTCAGCGGGTTAACGGTTGATAGTTGGGTTACCCATGATCCGTAATACACGTTTAGAGCATTGTAGTCTAAATCGAATTATTATTTGCATACCTATCATAAAAATTAAACATTCATTTCAGAATATTAAGAGTCATTTCAATTTTTAAATCCACCGTTAAATGTTTTTAACAATCGAGGATAGAGCATGCACATTAAGGGGAACAAATTATCGAGTCTAGACAACTTTGTGTTTGAATTGTTGCCAATGCTCAAAGATAATAACTTCTTTAATTGATGAGATTTTAATCTGTGTCTTTTTTTCTTGTTTCAGGTGAGTTGGTCTGCTTTATGTTTTTCTTTGAAATGCCGACGTCTGTTCGTTGAATCATACTCGTAAGTATTATTAAATAATCGCATAACTCGCAATTAATCATTTTGCATAATGCATAACATTTAAAATTTCAACCCAGTGTTTGAATATATTAACATGGCATTGTAAATCTCTGTCATGGGATTTTAGTGTAGAGATAATGGGTGATATTCGTAGGAAATTACAGAAAAAAAAAGGTTGAAATAATGTGATACTAATGCAGTTATAGCAGATGACGTAATAATTCGAGATGACTTATCACGAGCCGTTTGTCAGTTTAATAGACATACATCTCAGCAAGAATAAAAGCTATTGTATGTCCAAGTAATGTGCTTTTAATTTTAGTCCTTAGGAAATCCTTTTTTTTTGCATAACAAAGGTTATTAATTACTGTCATTATTTACATTTCAACAATTTAATTTTCAATTTGTATGTTTTGTTAAGTGATCAATGTAATAAAGATTACATTCATCGCCTGCTATTTAATCCAAAAATTTACTTTCTTTACAATTTAATTAAATGTGACCAACACTAGGATACACTGAAAGCTCTTCCATTTGTCTTCAACAAACTTGCAAGTCGTCTTACTTTGGGGGCAATACTCAAGATCACAGCTTCTTAGTTTTTGTTATCGCACTAATACGTACGTAATAAGTACTGTAAATGCAAAAGTGCGCCTGTCTTCCTGTTTGTTATCTTTTCGTGGGTTTACCACTGAAGCGATTTCGATGAAAATCGGCAGCGACATCGTAATCTGGAGAAGTTAATAGGCTACCCAAAACTGTTCCTGAATGTGTAATCTTAAATATTTATCGAGCAAAACTTTCGCCGATAATTGAAAATGGATTGCACTTAAAATTGCAGTCCATCTAGTTGCCACCTCCTTACTTTTGCGAGTGGATTCAACTTACTATTTCGACTTCTTAATTTGCACTTTTCTTTAAACACTTTTATTTAATTCTCAAAAATATGGACAAAAAAATTCTTGCCCCGTAAAATTTTTAGTCATCATCTATTTAATTAATCTGTAAGCACTAACAGACAACGCACACCCTAAATGGGTGGGTCTAGAAGCATGATATTTCATACAGTTTTTTCCCGTAGTAAGTAGGTGAGCACTAAGGGTGGATTTTTCAAAATTCACCTTCTGAGATAGTAAAAATGGGATAATCGAATAGGGGATTTTTATGTAGTAAATAATACACAAGATTGCATTTAAAGTTGCATATAAGCGTATGATCATTATCGATCATGTCTTCAAACGAATTTAGAATTATATCCAAATGTTTGCAGGTGATCACTGCATATTTCGCCCCTTTTACGAATTCTTTTCATTTGACTAAGTTTTAAACTCGAAATTTTGGCTTTAATTGGCCACTTCTGATGTTTAAAACGAAATGTGAATGAACATTTTCTTTTTAGACATTTAAAAATTTTTTCTCGAAATTTTTAGTATAAACTCAACAATTTCTGCTTCGAAAAGTGAGTAGATTTTTTTCAAAGTTTTTTCAAAAATTTCCGCTTAAAATATGAAATTTTTACTTTACCGAAATTAAATATTTTTTCTAAATCCCAAATATTAACCTGCAGTTGTAAGAAGTAGATGGAAAAGAAAGCACAAAGAAAAAAGAGATATGAAATATTTTGAATTTTTTTTTAGAAATTTCGATGTTTTGCCGGTTTGAAATTTCTAATTTTTTTCTTTTAATTTCGACTCGAAATGTTGAGAATAAAGTCCACATTTAAAGTCAACAAATAAAATATTACGAAACAATTTATTTTTTTCATTTCTTAATTCTTAAAATTCTGAAAACGAAAAAATGCAAACAAATTTCTAGTTTTTTTTAAACTTTGGGAACGAAAATTTCTTCGAATTTTGAAATTTTTTTTGTTCAAAATTTCGACCTTCTTTGAATTTTTATATTTTTTATTTCGATTTCTGAAGCTAAGAATTTCTGTTATGAATCGAAATTTTTTGAAAAAAGTTATAATGGCAAAATTGTAAAATTTATTTTTACAAATATCAACTCTTACTTATAATAACAAGCGCAAACTTAAATTTTAAACTATTTTTAATTTTGTAACGTATTAATGATCAAAAATTTGGAATGAAGTGAAAATGTCGGATAAAATATCGAAGAAAAATTGTAAAATAAAAAAAAAGACACATTTAAATTTTATATCTAAATTTAAGACTAAAGTCGAAATGCAGGTATTAAGGTCAAAAAATCTTTTGTATTTCGACAAAACTGTTTCTCAAAATTTTGAGAAGTAACTTCAAAATGAAACATTTCTCAAAATTTGAGACTTAAACATCGTAATTGCTAAATTGAAGTTAAAATTTCGCTTTGTGCTCTTTTTTCAAAAATCCTATTTAGAATTTAACCTCAAAAATTTTTCTACATTTCACTTTTTTAAAAACTTTTCAGTTTAATTTGAAACCTTTTTAAAATGTTAGCCTTAAAATTGACATTTAATTAAGTCTCGAATTCGTTTTAAACAATTCGTTAAAAGTTTAAAAATTCGCATTTTAGAAAGTCAGATTCTTTAAAAAAATAAAAAAAATTCAGAACAGGCGAATTTTTCAAAAAGTCGAAGTCACAAAAATTCGAAGTTTCGCGAAAAAGGTCGACATTTAAAAAAATGTTCAAAAAAAAGCCAAAATTTTCACAAAAAGTGGAAATTTTGAAAAAGATTGATATTTAAAAAATAAATTCTGAAAAAATTATAACTTCGAGAAGTCGAAATTTTGATTACTAAAAAGTAGAAATTTTCAAAAAATGGGAAAATTTTGAAAAATGTTCAAAAATTTCAAAAATGTGGAAATTTTGGAGAAATATCCAATTTTACATAAAAGTGAAAATTAAAAAAAAGTCACATTTTTGAAATAAAAGAACAATTTAACAAACGTCGAAATTTTTGAAAAATAAGTCGTAATTTTTAAAAAAAGCTCAAAACTTGTCAACAGTTTGAACAAAGATGGATATTTTCAAAAAAAACTTAATATTTCAATATAATCAAATTTATAGAAAAGAAATCAAAATGTTTTAAAAATATGGAATTTAAAAACAGACGTATTTGTTTGCAAAAACGTTGAAATTTTGAGTCAAAATATCAAAAAAGTCAAAATTTTGAAAAAGGTTGAAATTTGAAAAAAAACTGAAAAAATTATAACTTCGAGAAGTCAACATTTTGATTATAAAAAGTAGAAATTTTCAAAAAACGGGAAAATTTTGAAAAATGTTTGAAAATTTAAAAAATGTCGAAATTTTGAGAAAAATTAAATTTTACAAAAAAGTAAAATTTAAAAAAGGCGAAATTTTCAAAAAAGCTTAAAACTTCAAGAAATTATCAAAAGCTTGAACAAAGGTGGATATCTTTAGAAAAATCATATATTTTTATACATATAATCAAATTTATAGAAAAAAATCAAAATTTCAAGTCACACCTTTAAGAAAAGATCACAATTTTCAAAAAATTTGAAAATAAATCGAAATCGTAAAGAAAGGCGAAATTGCAAAAATGTCGAAATTTATAAAACAAGTTAACATTTGAAAAAAGTGAAATAAAAATAAAAAAATGGAAAATCTGAAATTCGAAGTTTTCAAAATATAATATTAAAAATAGCCGAAAGTTCAATAAAGCCAAGATTTTTCAATAAAAATCGAGGTCAGACTTTTCAAAAAGTTATCGTTTTCAGAAAGCGAAAATTTTGAAAAAATCAAAATAAAAAAAATTAATACTTCAAGAGAGAGGCAATGTTTTCAAAAGTCAAAACTTTCAAAAAATTAAATTTTCAAAAAGAATTGAAATGTTTTGAAAAAATCGAATTTAAAAACAGACAGACATATTTGCAAAAAAGTTGAAATTTTGAGCCAAAATATCAAAAAAGGTCAAAATTTTCGAAAATAAGTTCAAATGGAATAGAATTTTCCCTAAAAATTAAAACCTAACCTTGTTTAAGAAGGCCATCTATTCTTGTTTCTGCATCCTACTCGCGCTGCTCTGAAGGCATAATGCGGTTGTCCTTTGCGAGTCGATTGAACTAAAATAAAAAATTTAAAAAAAGTCAAATTTTCTAAAAACTTCAAAACTTTGAGATAAGTCAAAATATTCAAAAATGAAATATTGAAAGGGAAATTTTCAAAAAAGTTGGAATTTCCTAAAAACGACGATTTTTAATAAAGACCAAATTATAAAAAAGAGTAAAAAGTTAAAAAAAACAGAATATATCCAATAAAGCCAGAATTTTAAAGAAGTTGTGATTTTCCAAAATTTCTAAAAAAAAAAGATGAAAATTGGGGATTGACCGAGAAAAGGTCGATGTTATGAAAAAAGTGGATATTTTAAAATGTCGAAATTTTCGAAATAATTCGAAATTTTTTTCGAAATCCAAATTTTCAATAAAAATGGAATTCTTCAATAAAAATCAAATTCTTCAATAAAAAATCGGGATTTTCAAAAAGGTGACCCAAGAAGCCGTTCTTTTCTTTCATATGGATCAGTGTTTGCCAGAGCGTATTACGCATATCCCCAGGGGTACGAAAAGAGTTTGGTGGGGGTACGTGCTGCACCGGGCGGCTTCAGATGACTCAAAAATTTAAAATTAATTTTTTTTAAGTAAACGTAAAAACATTAATTCAGCTTGCATAGCTGTAAAGAGTGCGTGCAGATTGCATAATGATGTTTTGTTCAAATTCGTTCAGCAGACTAACAGGCAGAGAAACGCACTTCCTCATTTATAAATTAGTTAGAATGCAACTAACAAGGGGTACTGAATGTTATGAAAAATTATGGAAAGGGTACACAGATGTCGAAAATTTGGGAAATACTGATGTAGACGAAGGAGCTAGTATATTAAATAAAAATCTCGCGCCGGAATTTCTTTTTTTGTTCTATTTAGAAACATCTCTGCAGCTACTCTGAAGCTATTTACATCATTCGAAATTAGAACGTATTAAGGCAAATGTCGCCATCATCTGTCAACTTTCGAGTTTAATACGACCCGGTATCAAATTAATTTTAATTAATGTTGTGGTGAAGAGGTTAAGATTACGAACACAATTAACTCTTGTCCCGACATGCCGCGTTTTTCAGGACGTTCCCTAGGAAATTTGATTAATGCAGGAGAGCGTTAGGTTGGTTTGGCTTAGTGCCCGAAATCTGGTAAGATTTATAAATAAGAAATGTCTAAATTTCCAGGAAATGTTTCAGTTTTCTCGGCACAAACGTACGTTTTTAATCACTTCATAAAATCCGTTTCATTTATCTTTTTATGCACTTACGATAACAGAAAGAGCGTGTAGAGGCGGCCATAAAATCATTCCATAAACATTTTCGATGTTGAGATTCTATGAGCTGGTAATTATTCTTTGTTTGAAAATGGATGGGAACGCATTTACAAGGTTCGTTAAGTTGTATTCATCGATAAATGTTTTATTTGTCCAAGTTTAAATTAGATCACTGTCGGTAAAAGTAATGGGATTTATTAAGGCGATCGTATTCAGTTTGAACATGTTGACTGACATAAAGAAAACACTGATTAAAAAACGTACGAAAATTAGAGAAAAAAAATTATGGGGAGCTTTTTTATCGTACTGTCGTAATTACTCGACTCGGTTTGAGACATAGTTTAGCTACGTGTGCATATCTTCGACTGATAAATTGAATCCAATTACGCCCCATTGGCAAGGCATTATAATCTGTCGGCTACTTGTTTAATTTAATCATGAGTAATTTCGATTTTATTTTATACGACGAACAAATCTGATACAAGTTGCCAAGCTAGTCGTTAACCTATATTTACAAGAACATTGTACTTTTATTGGAAGTTGTCTGAAGCGAACCTGTGCGTAATTACCAGTTCTGCATTAGAATGTTAACACGAATAATTTTAAATGTTAGTAAACATAAAATGTTTATGACGGATCCATTATGTGATATGAATCGTCTGTTACTGGAACGCAGGTGTAAACAATTTCTATTTTGCTCGGAGGAACAAACGTTTAATGGCATAAATAGTGCAACGAAGATATGAATTTGCCATGCCTCGATTGGAAATACCGAATGATCTTTAATTACTGCGGCAATCAAATCTATACTAATGTTATAAAGAGAGAATTTCTAATAGACTGAAAAACCTAATCATGGACGTATTTGCTGAAGTCAGAATTTGGACAGAACGTCACCGACTGTGAATGTTCTAAACATCTATCTCCTGATATGCTTACCTCATCAGCATAACGCTAACTAAAGTGCTGAAGTAACAAGCCAATCTAGAAAAAAGACACATGACGTACTGGGGCGTCATCAGCACTGAACGTCTTACAAAAAAATGGTCAAGGTAACGTCAACATTTAGAGAAAAAAGTCGAAATTTCGAATTTAAAATTCAAATTCCGAGAGAAATGCGGTTCGCTGATTATGCCCACGTTATTGACCATCAGAAAAGAGAGCCATAGAACTATTACAGTTAAGCAAAAATCAGCTCAGGTGGACAGTTGGATTATTTACGGGACACCGTGCCCTAATGAAACATCTTACAACAATTGGCGTAAAAGAAAATTCTACTTGTAGAATGTGTGGAGAGGAAGAAGAAACTCCTTTGCACATATTATGTGAATGTCCGGCTCTGGCAAGGGATAGACATTCCAGCTTTGGGAATGTTCTGTTCCAGCTTTGAGAATGCTCTGACTGAACCAAAGACAATAGTGGAAACACCCATAAAATAGGTTCTGGAATTCTTCAAAAGAACTGGCCTATTATGAGACAATCGTGAGGAGCACAATAGGGGAAAGCTTCAGTGCTGCAGGGATAACCGACCCCATAGGAAATAATAATAATATGTCTACGTTTGATAAAAAAATATCGACAATCAACTGAAAAATAATAATTTCCTAAACATTTATTATAAGTGAAAATATTTATTAGATGAATTATTCTAATGTAGCATCACTGGTATTGAGATATTTTACATAATTACCCAGACATGTATACTGATTGGTTAATTAATTATTTTGAATATTTTAATGTTAACTTCTGTAAAAGTGTAAATACAATTATACGCTTTTCATTTTGCCTGAAATGTGTTTATCTCTAGTTGCCCTGTATGTGAAAAAACAACATTATCTCAACTGAAGGATCATCCATTTGATGAGGTTAAAAAGCAGATATGCTTAGTTAAAAAATAATAGACATAATTGGGCGATGTTCATCTGCTAATAGCATCAGTAGTTAATTGGATAATTTACTGGTAAATTAATAGCATTCAATTAACATCTGAAAAATTTAATAAGAAATAACCGATGGTACTTACAACGTTACTCTTATTATCCAGAAGCGATAATTAATGAAGTCACAATTATCGATAAATTGTAGCGAATAGTTCTTGCTATAGATATGCCATAAAAGGGAATCATAAATTTAACAACTCTCGAATGCGAATTGAAAATATTAATGACATACTGATATTTATTCCAAGGACCAAAATTCTTAATCTCAAGCTTCGAAATTAATTAAAAATCATAAAACTTACTACACTACTACGAAAGCAACAATTTCGAAAAAATACATCCCAAAAAATTTATGTTTAATGCTCGAATACCCTGAAATATTTGCTTTCGGAGGATATTAAGCTTTTGTCGACAGTTTTTGGTTTATGAAACGACGGAATTTCTCAAGATATCAGCCCAAACATTAAACTTCTCAGGGTAGGATACTGGAAGCTGGAATATTCTAGGGCCTATTTTCAGACTAATACCAAACGTTGTAGCATATACAGTGCTAGCCTGTAACTTGAATAAATTCAGTAAATCAAAGACAGTTTTGTTTTCGGAAATATGCTCGGACACGTTGATTAATATTTTAATTTGCGCTCTTTTTGATGTAGGAACATTTTATACACCAAGTCCCAATAAGGTATGATGTCATCGACAATTTTTTTAAATGGCAACCTTATTTTTCTCTTGACTATTCTTAAAGGGTATATCAAATCACACATGCGTATCGAATTTCAATTTTTTATTCCTTGGCATTTAAAAGGTATTTACAAATTTAGTAACTAATTCGAAAAATCAAGAAATCTGATTCAATTCAGTATAATATAGTCCATTCAAAAAGTTCATAATTTTGATTTTTTGTTGAAAATTTTGATTTTTTTCCTTGAAATTTCCACATTTCGACCTTTCCCTAAAAATGTTATTGAGGTTTCTAGTTTTTTTTCAAATTTTTGCTCAATTTCTTCCTCTTCTTAGAGTGCCGTCTTCATTGTTTATTGAAGGTTGGCAATAACCTCGACGAACCTCTGACGATCTTGGGCAGTTCGAAATAGTGAGTCGGCATCCATACTTGTCCAATTTCTGATGTTTTTTAACCAGGAATGTCTCTTTCTTCCTATACCTCGCGTGCCCTCAGTTTTCCCTTCCATTATTAGTTTCAACAGCTCATATCTATTTCCACGCATCATATGACCTATGTAGGTTCCCTTTCGTTTTTTGACTATATGCACTAACTCTTTTTCGCACTGGGTTTGTCTCAACACCTCCTCATTTGTGACACGTGCCATCCAAGGTATTTTGAGAAGTCTACGAAGTATCCACATCTTAAAGGCTTCTATTCTGTTAATGGTGTTAACCTTTAGAGTCCATGCCTCGCAACCATACAACAAAACCGAGTGACCTAACACCTCACAAATCGATATCTAAGACTCAGACTTAGGGTGGAATTCCGCAGGAATGACCGCATTAGGTTGGAGGTAGCTCTTGCCTGCTCGATTCTGGATCTAATTTCTACTTCTGGATCTAGGTTGTTGCAAATCCAGGTTCCCAGATATTTGATGTTATAAGTAACAATCCATTCAAAAAGTCCATAGGATGACACATAGATGGCGTTACTAGAATTTTTCCATGTGATTTTTATTTAGTACTAACCTTCAAACGATACGTGTATAAATTTGACAGCAATCTGACTATTGATTCGTGAGTTATAGCTTTTTGTGTGAAGCAACTTTTGTTATTGAAAAAAAAAATGGAAAAAAGTGAATTTCGAGTTTTGATAAAGCATTGCTTTTTGATGAAAAAGATACAGTGGAAACCAAACAATGGCCTGATAAACATTATCCAAACTCTGCTCCATCGAAACAAATGGTAGAGAAGTGGATTGCTGAATTTAAACGTGGTCGTACCAGCACAAAGATGCAGAGCGCAGCGGACGCCCAAATGAGGCTGTTATTCCAGAAAACATCAAAAAAATCCACAAATTGGTTATGAACGATCCCAAATTGAAGGTGCACGAGCTAGCTGACATTATAAAGATATCAGATGGTAGTGTTTTTACCATTTTACACGAACATTTGGGTATGCGAAAGCTCTGTGCAAAGTGGGTGCCGCGTGAGCTCACAGTCGACCAAAAACAACAACGAATCGATGCTTCAGAGGAGTGTTTGGCGCTGTTAAACCTCAATAAAATAGGAATTCTATCGTCGATATGTGACAATGGATGAGACATGGCTTCACTATTACACACCAGAATCCAAAAGACAGTCAGCTGAGTGGACAGCAGTCGACGAACCGAATCCAAAGCGAGCAAAGACACAACAGTCGGCCGGTAAGGTGATGGCTTCTGTATTTTGGGATGCGAACGGAATAATATTCATCGACTATCTCCAAAAAGGAACCACCATCAATAGCGACTATTACTGTGTACTTTTGGATCAATTGAAGGCTGAAATCGCAGAGAAACGGTCACATTTGCAAAAGAAAAAAGTGTTGTTTCACCAAGACAATGCATCGTGTCACAAATCGATGAAAACGATGGGGGGACAAAAAATGTCAAACGAGGTTGACGTCTTATCACAATCTTATAAAAAAAGTTAATAAAAACAAATAAGAAGAGAAGTATCGTATTGATCGACGAGGCTATTAGTTTGTCGTTTAGTAAGAAACACCATTTATTAAAAAATCGACCAAAATGCCGTAATTAACTGAAACCCACAAGATTGAAATTTTAATAACGATTGCCTACAGAGCTAGAGCAAGGACAACATGAAGTTATTCGTTTATTCAGAGAGAAGAATCCTGATTTATCATTCATATCGCAAGGTACCGTAAGCAAGATTGAAAAACAGTTTCAGGAAAACTGGGCATTTAAGAAAAACTAGTAATCCCCGTCAGAATGCGCTCAATGAAGATGTCAAAATTAATGTACTTCTCTCTGTCCAAGAAAATCCTCATGTCTCCCACTAGTCAGATAGACAGGGACTCGAAATTACCCAGTCTTCAGTTGCAAGAATTCTGAAAATGCAAAAAATTTCATCCTTATAAAATGACAATCCTCCATGAACTTTTAGAAGATGATCCGGATAGAAGACTCCAGTTTTGCGAACAAATGACACAATATGGACAGAAATGTTCTAAGCATAGAAAATATCCTGTTTTCAGGTGAATCAACTTTTATGTTAAATGGTGAGCTAAGTCGTCAAAATTGTCATTCCTGGGCAGACAACAACCCACACTGGATGAGAGAAGGCCACACTCAACATCCAGATAAAGTCAACGTTTGGGCAGGGATCGAGTTATAGGACCAATGTTCTTCCATGGGGCAGAATATTTAGAATTCTTGCAGGAAGAGCTAATTCCTGGTTTAGCTATTTTGTTTCCTGGTCCGGTCGAAGCTGATATCCCGAATAGAAACTTCTGGTTTCAACAAGACTGGTTTCATTTTGCGAGACCTGTCCGTGAGTATCTGGATGATGTATTTCCAGGCAGATAGATTGGTAGAAAAGAATCTTTTGAATGGCCATTCAGGTTTCCAGACTTAGCACCCATGGACTATTTCTTATGGGGGTATTTGAAGAGCAAAGTTTTTAAGACCAAACCTGCAAATATTGAGGAGTTGAAAGGACGACTAAGACAGGAGTGTAGACTAATTTCCCCTGAAGTAATTAGAAATGTTCCAAACGAGTTTCAGTTGCCGTTTAGAGTATTGTCAGTTAGTAAATGGACTACATTTTGAACATTTATTGAAGAAAGATTATTGAGTTGAATTAGATTGCTTGATTTTTCAAATTAGTTAATATTTGTTAAATATCTTTTAAATGACAAGAAATAAAAAATTGGAATTTGGTACGCATGTGTAACTTAATATACCTTTTAAGAATACTCAAGAAAAAAAAATAGCGTTGCCATTTAAAAAAATTGTCGATGACTTTATATCTTAAATTTGAGACATGCTGTATAAAATTTGTCTACATTAAAAAGAGCACAAATCAAAAGAGTAATCAACGTGTTTCTAGAATATTTCGGAAAAAAAACAGTCTTGGATTTACTGAATATATTCCAAGCTGGAGACTAGCATTGCATGAAGAAGATGATTCCTTAGATGATTCCGACGGGATTTCTCAAGATATCAGTTCAAACATTTAACTTCTCAGGGTAGGGTACTGGAACTGAAGTGCCTATTTTCAGACCACTACCAAACGTTGTTATGTATATGAAGATGATGATTCGTTAGTGGTTGGTCGGCATCACATCTTTCCCTCATGGATTCACAAAACCCAAAAGATCCCTCAAATACCACCTACATAGCACTTGCCCCTATTTCTTTTCGGAATATTCCGCCTTTTTCACGATTTTACGTCAACGTTCTTCTGCAAGCAAATCGATCGGCCTCACCTTTTTCTAAATTTGGTAGCATTAAAAATGAAATGCGTGTTAACTTTTGGTAATATACAGGAGTATATCTGGCAGGTGGCGTTCGTTTATTCAATAAAAGTTGCTATCTCTTTAGTAAACAAACAGTTTCTCCAATCAGGAAGCCGATAGATTCTATTAGTAGCAGATAGCATAAAGGTAAACACTTGAGTAAACCAGGAACTGCAAACAACGAACACATGTTCCACTATCGATAAACAGAGCTGTAAACATGAAATACTAATATTCTACCTTAGATAACATTGACTCCACTCGTCATTCGGCGGCGCTGTCAATCCGATTTGGTTTAATGCATTGCGATTAGCCGGTCTAATCTTCCAATCGTTTAGAGAAACACCTGTCCTATGTGTGACTAGATAAATTATTCGTGTTTGATTGATTGTCAAAGTCGACAAATGATTGATTGAAGATATTCCAATGAAACCTTCGAAAGGAAGCTTCTGAAATATTTTAGGTACATAGAGATGTTCTTGTTGAAGTATGAACCTGATGACTTTTTTTGCAATTTTTTTTTTATGTTCAATCCACGCGCAAAGGATAATCCCATTATGCCTTCAAAGCATCGCGAGTAGAATGCGGAAACAAGGACAGATGGCGATGAACCGCCTTCTTAAACAAGGATAGGTTGTGATTAATATAATTTATCCAAATTTATTTGTCATTTTTTGTTCGTCTCACGTTAGAAAAGTATCCCATCAATGATACTTCATCTCTTCTTATTTTTCTTCTTCTTTCTTCGTCCTCTTCATCTTCCTCTTCTTCTTCTCTTTCTTCTTCTTCTCCTTCTTCCTCTTTTCCTTCTTCTCCTCCTCCTTCTTCTTTTCTTCTTCTTCTTCTTCTTCTTCTTCCTCTTCTTTCTCTTCTTCCTCTTCTTCCTCTTATTCCCCCTATTCCTCTTATTCCTCTTATTCCTCTTCTTCCTCTTTTTCTTCTTCTTCTTCTTCTTCTTCTTTATTACATGACGACACCTCATCTTGTCTGAGAAATTAAGTGTTTGGGCTCTTAGAAATTCCGTCATTTTTCATAAAGACCCTAACTGCCGATAAATGTTCATATGCTTTGAAATGAAATAATTGTGCTGTTTGAGTACTGAACATTAATTTTGTGAATGCTTCGTTATTTATATTATAGAATTCTTATTTTAGTTTTTGTCAGACCAGTTCATTATTTTCGTACGCTTTTTACGTCTTGTTTTCTTTCTTCTAATGTCCCTAAGGGTGTGTTTAGATTAGACACTTTATTCCATACATTTCTCTTTAGCATCACCTATCCTGAGGGAAGCTATCCGAGCTTATCTACATAGCTGGGAGAAGATACCTTCTCTCAGGGTAGTTCTGTTGACACTTATGTCAAGAGAAAAAATATATTTTATATCAGAGAGAAATGTGCGGAATAAAGTGTCTAATGTTAACGCACTCTAGTCTCTAACATTACCCGGAGTTGCTTCAGTTTCCAGTCTGGACCTAAATTAAGATGATCCGCAGAACTGTGTAACACACAAATTAGCAATAAGTAGCATAATATCTACAGATGGCGCCATTGATATCTCATTAATAAACTGTCAAAAGTATTCCTCATATTTTATCCACAAAAAATGAATAAACAAAATGCAAATTGGCTTAATAACGTTAATTAAAAATATAAAACCTTCCAAATATAAATCTCTTTTATCAATCATTTATCGATTATTGTAATAATCATCAAGGTGATGTGTCATTTCGTACATGTAGTCAACAAAACGAGATTTTTCTCCTCATCTAAATTATACGAAATATTTTGGGAGCCAGAATACGAAACACCTTAATTAAAACTTGTTCCGACAAGCTTCGTTTTAATTTTTATCCTAAATCTTCGCCGACGCACAGAAAATAACTAAATGTGACAAGACAGAGTGAAATTTCTCACGGCCGTCCGGAAAACAATAGTGGGACAAAGGGCCCATCGAAATGCGCCCCTTCTTGTTCATCACCATGACAAACGATCATGAGATCACTGAATTTATATTCGGTTATTTTAAATTGGGCTCGAACAAAGGAAACACCGAGATTTAATAAAACGGGCACTCCCACGCAACTTGCGGTATTTGAATCATTCCTATAAACACGAAAACATCCACAGCTTCTGTTTACGTCGAAGGTATGATATGCACAAATACGTTTCATTATCAGAGAGGAGAATTTTGATAAGGCATTTCAGTTGCAACTTGCAGCTGAGTATTTTAATGTTGATAACAGATATCAAAATCGGTCAGCAAAACCCAAAATGCACCCCGGGAATCGGGGATTTTCAGCTTTTTTTTTCGATATGTTAACCTTGCATTGGAACTTTTTTACATTGAATTTTCAACCTCCAGAGAAAGTTTGTTAAAGCTCAACATCTTATATTCATGGCATATCTGCAGTTTCTGGCGCTTCTTACATTATTTAATATCAGCAGTGATAATTGTTCTTGTTCTAAATAACGAGTGACAATTAAAATTATCTGCAAGGTTAGCATGCTTTCGCTGCCAGATTATTTAAAGAGTGCAAAACAATTTCTATGAAATGAAAAAAAAAATTGTTGTTAAACGACGGTCGTGGTGTGCAATAAGATGGACGCAAGTGGGTCGATTTCTGGTTCGGGCGCAAGCTGTTAGTGGTATGGAGCGAGCGCCTTCGTAAACTTTTAAGGCGACTGGAGGTGATTTACATTTCTCAGAAATACAATGATTAAACATCAATCAAAGAGTAAATTTGTCTTTTCAAAAAAAATAATTACGCATCCTACACCTATGAATTTACAGCTATTTTCCATTATGATGTTTAAAAGGGTAATCAATTTTTCAAATGGACAATTGCTTCGGTGACAGCTGTAACGTAACATGTGGACTATTTATTTAGAATAACAGGGTTCAACATACTTACGAGTCATGGTCGTATAAAAAGCTTTATCCAAAATTTTATGGTAATTCAGAATTAAAAGTACTCAACAGTCATTACTACTATCATGTTATTAAAAAAATGGCGGAAAATTATATACATAATTCCATTAAGGATTATTTCAATTTTCTCGGAACATAAAGAAATAATTCAGGTTATAGACAAGTATTTAAATGTTATTCTTGAGCATTTCGTATTTAAACTCGAAATTTTGGATTAAAAAAAATATTAAAATTTCTTACTTTAAATTTGAAACTGAAAAAAGTCGAAACTTCTGAAAAAACCGAAATATTTCTTTCCAAATAAAATCTACTTTTTTAATTTTAACTTTTTCTTCTCGAACTTTTAACTTCAATCTTTAAATTTTAAAATGGAAAATTAAAGTAGTTTTCTGGAATTTCTTTGTTAATCACGAAATCTTTTTTACTGAAAAAAAATCAATTTTATATTAAATTGTAGAAGTTGTAAATTTCTATTTTGTTTAATCTTGAAATTTCGTTTTCCCTCAAATATAATTTTTTTTAAACGTTCTACTGTTCGACTTGTATTTCAAAATTTAAATCTCAAACTTGAGGTTTCCACCATCGGATTACAACTAGTCTATTCATTTCTTTATCTGTATCATCTCCCCTCTATTATATTAAAAATATCTAATTGTAAGATAAGTACTAAATATGCCTTTTTAACAGTTTTACCTTTTGTTATTGTTTAATTTACTTTGAAATTCAGTTGATCGTTTGTTATTAATAATTTTGTAGAGACTTTTCAATAAATGTAACGTCATATTCCTTGCCTCCATAAGCAAAGGTAATACAATTTATCGTGAATTCAATTTGGGAGCATTTTGTTATTGAAAAATTAAATAAAACCAATTTTGTAATATTACAGTCCATGGGTAACTTTGAAAACAACAATTTATTTTATTTGTTGAGAGAGTGCTACCCAGAAAATAATTTATTCCATGTTTAATTTGATATGCTCACCCCCTTAAGAGTTAGATTGGGAAAAATCCTTAATTAGTGGATGCCCACGTCGCATAAAGAACCTACTTGCCAAATCCCAGATTTGTAAGTTTAACAACTACGAAGATTTCTATGAAATGTATTAGCTTTATATAAGATAGATTTAGAATTTTCATATTTATTTGTTTTATTTATTGTTAAATATATTTTATGTGTTATAAAAAGTCTATCCAAAACAATTGTTATGTTTTCGAAATTCACCTTTCCAAGCGACCTGTTTGTTTCACATCCACGGGAGTAAAGTCATGGGTGACAGACAATTAGCAAATTGATGTCAATCTCACTAATATATTCTCACATAATATATTATCTCCTTTTTGGGTTAGATTCCTACATTGATTAAGCAATTCAATTTCTGAATACAAATATTAGCTCTTTTCGGAACACCAGCCACCTACTTAAATATGACATCTGGTACAACGTGGGTGAATATTTAAGACAACCCAACGTAAAAAATGATGGCAGCTTGAGACACACATTTCACTTTTTATTATTAACAGAACTTCCTACGTTTTTACCAATTTTGGCGAAAACCTCTTGAAATACCAGCAGGTTAACGTCCTAGGAATCTGTGCTGATTTGTGAAATAAGCTGAGTAGCAAAGATACAGTATTGAAAGGTTTACATCTACCGTCTGGATTATAATAAGAACTTGAAACAAACTCAGCTACATATAAGGCAAGTGATAAACAAAAAATGATAAACTAAGTGCCCAAATATACTGAATTTATTTATATAATCTTATATTGAATGTATGCAAAATTCCTTCATCTTCGCATTGAAATCGTGCCTGCAGAAATAAAACATGCTTTAAATTCGAAATTCTGAAATTATGTGCGAAATTTATTTTAAAATTGCTTATTTTCCAAAATTCCCCATTTTCCAGTATTTTACATGCACACATTTCCATGTTTTCTATAAGTTTCATTTTTTCGTCAAGATCTTTTTTGACCTTAAAAGTGAAAATTTGTTTTTTTAATATTTTACTTGCTTCACACAAAACATAGATTTCAATTTAAAAATTTCAATCATTTTTTTTTAAATTTCGAGTTTGAACTCGAAAATTCTCTTTCTTCAAATTTTTGCATTAAGCATCAACCCTGTTTGTGTTTTTACAAACTTTGTAGCTGAAACTGGAAATGTTTTATATTCTTCCTAAAATGTTCGCTTTAATGAAATTTCAGTTTTTCTACAAATGTTCCCGTTGAACTCAAAATTGTAATTTTCATCTAAAAAATTAGAGTTTCAATATTGAAATTACTTTTTTTTATAGAACTTTTCACTTTGTTCCTTAAGCATTTCGAATTTTTACTCAAAATATCTTTAATTTTTAATGCACAGATTAATAGGTTGATTTGAACATTTATCCGATTTAGATTTTAGGAATTAAAGACCGGTTTCGATCTTTTTAGTGCACAGATTAATAGGTTGGTTTGAACATTTATCCGATTCAGACTTTGGGAATTAAAGACCGGTTTCGATTTTATTAGTTATGAGATCTTGTCAGTTTTGCAAATCCGACTCGACTCGAATGCTGACAAATTTCGGGCAAGTGTACACTTAAAAATCATTGGACTTTCTCCGTGTGGTTCCTAAGTAACGCCACCTATCGTTACTGTAGAACAAACTGGGGTGTATCCCCCGATGTCGAAATTTATGTTTCATTTTAAAAATTTCGCATTTAAATTAAATATTTTTTTTCCAAGTGTTAATTCGAAACTCTAGAAAAGATTCCAACTTTCAAGAGAAAGTCGAATTTTTGGGAAAAATCCAAATTTCGAGTATGTCAAAACTTTGAAAGAACAGATTTTTTTAAATTCGACTGTGATTTTTTTTAAATTCGACTGTGATTTTTTCATCTAAAATCTAGAAATGTACAAAGCCTTTTAAGGAAAAACTAAGAATATTTGAGTTTTGATTTTATTTAATTCCAAATGTAAATTTGTAATTAAGAGTTAAAACTTTTAATTTTGGGAAAAAATTGTCAAGTTCAAATTTCGTGAAAAAACTTACATCTAAGAGAACTTTTTGCCTCACGCTATCTCGTTTTTACACGACCTTGAGTTCACTTGACATTGCGTTCGTCGCCTTGAGCTCATTCGACCTTGAGTTTACGCGACCTTGAGCTCATTCGACCTTGAGTTTACGCGACCTTGAGCTCATCTGACCTAGAGCTCACGCGACCTTGAGCTCACATGACCTGGAACTCACGCGATCTTGAGCTTATGCGACCTTGAGCTCACATGACCTTTAGTTCATATGACCTTGAGCTCACAAAACATTGAACCCAGCGACCTTGAGCTGGTATGACCTTGAACTCAAGTGACCTCGAGCCTCGAGGTTAGTGACCTAACCTGGGACACACGTTACCTTCAGCTAAGGTGTTTCTAACCTAACGCGACCTAGATCACACGTGACCTAGAGCTCACGTAAATTTACGTGACTTTAAACTTACATGACCTCGAGCTTACTTGACCTTAAACTCACGTGAATCTAAGATCACGTGACCTCCAGCTTACGTAGCCTTGAACACACGCGACTTTGGACTAACGTAATATTGAACCTAGGCGACCTTGAGTTCACGCGATCTTGATCTAACGCGACCTTGAAATGATGTCCTTATTTTGGATGGCCGTGATTTTAGGATCGTGTGATCTTTAACTTAAGTGACTTTGAGCGCACGTGACCTTGCAATCAAGTGATACGAGAAAAATTTAAGTTTTGAGCTAACACAAGCATGAACTCAGGTGACCTTGAGTTCACGTAATCCTGACGTAACGCGACCTTGTGATTGTGGCCTTGAGCTCACGTGATATCAGACTCGTGCGATCTTAAGTCTCATATGATTTTGAACTCATGTGACCTTGAGCTCACATGACCTTAAGATCAAGTGACGTTGAAATGGAAGTCGAGGAAAATTCAAATTTTGTTTCGAAGTTTCCAAATTAAAGTCGAAACTTCGGGAATTTTCGATTCAACACTCGAAATTTGAGACTTTTAAAACTCTTGACAACGAAAGGATGGATAAAAATAGAATGGTTAAACAAGGGAAAATATTGAAACTAACAGAAAAAAAGAACAAAAGGAAGACCGATGAAAAGATCGAAAGAATGCTGGACATCAAAAAGACAAAAGGCTTGAAGACTAGAACAGGTTGAAAAACCTAGTTCAGAGAATGAAGAAGAAGAAGGAGAAAAAGAAAACGAAAGAGAAGAAGAAAACGAAGAAGACTTTGTTTTCCAATATTTCGATTTTAATCCTAAACTTTCGAAATTTTTCTTAAAATGTTCAGAATTTAAAATACATTTCTTTTTAATTCCAATTATTTTCTCGAAATAAATTGCATTTATTAAATATATGTAATATTATTGTTTTTTTTTTCGAAATTAGAATTTTTATTAAAACTCAATGTTTACATTTGAACACAAAAATTTCAACCCCCAGATTGTTTTTATTACGAATTTCCTTTCGAAATTTGGACTAACCCAAATTCTGAGGAAAATCAACAATTTCATAAAAATTTGGAAGTGTTTTGACAAATTTCGACAATAAGGAAAATTTTAGTTTTAAACTGAAAATTTCGGGAAAAAGTAGAAACTGAGGTAAAACACATTTCTAAAAAGAAAATATTTTTTGGAAAAATTCTAACTTTTTCTGGAATTTATAGTTTTGTTCTCCAAATTTTAAGATTAAATTTGAAGTGTATTTTTCATTTGAAATTAAGAAAAAGTCGTAATTTTCAATAAAAGGAGAAAAGGCATGAAATATCGAAAAAAAAGTCGACGAAATTTACAAAGGTCAACATTTTCAACAAGGAGGGAAATTATGAAAGTCAATTTTTTTTTAAAATGGTAGAATTTTTTAAAATTAACCAAGTTTTAAAAGTAAATTTGGTTTTTTGAAATTTTTGACCTTTTTAAAATTGTGACAATTCGATCTTTTTGAAAATTTTAAAATTTCCACTTTTTAACAACTTTCAAAAGATAGAAATTCTCAAAAAAGCTGATTCTTCAAAGAACTTCCAAAGTTTTTAAAAAAGTCGAAAATTAAATAAAAAAAGTTGAAAATTTCACAACAAAAAAATAAATTTAAATTTTTCAGCAAGTCAACATTTTATAAAGAAAAATGAAAAAAGCGCTTTTAAAGTCAAAATTTGTAAAAAAACAAATCGATATTACGAGAAAAAGTATAATTTGAGTTTAAGAATGTAAATAAGAATGAATCGAAGTCTTAAATAGGAACTTGGATTTTTTAAGTTAAAGTCAAAATTTTGTGCTTGCCAGATTTCGAGAAAAAAAATCGAATTATCCAAATGGATTAAAATGTTCATATTAAATTCAAAATTTCGCCGGAAACTCCGAAACGCCGAAAAAATTTCTGAAAAAATATCGGATATGGCGATTTCATTTAGAAATATTAAGCAAATTGAAATCGTGTAAAAAATAATAATAATTTTTTATTAGATTTTAATATTTTCTAAGGAATTTGACTTTGACTATAAAATTTTTATTTCTAATTTGTTTCTTCGAATGTTACCGGGGTATCGATGTAAGCATCCTAAATTATTATTAAATAATGTTTAGATATTGTTGTATTTGGTTTGATTGTAAGATGCCATGAATCAATTTAGATCAAGAAATAGAACGTAATGCAACAACGAATAATTGAAATACATCTTGTCCGCTGAAAACAAGAAAGATTAAAAAACATAACAAAGGTTACTTTTACGCTTTTTGAATAGCCAAGCTATCATCTTCCGAGAGATCTGTTAGTATCCAGTAGTATCTCTCTGAAGATGGATGATAGCTTGGCTATAGAAACACGATAGAGCAACCTGTGTTGTGTTTTTAAATCTTTCTTGGTTTCAGAGGACAAGATTTGTATTTTAATTTTTGAAGATAACCAAGGACTAGTCCTGTCCACAAAAAAAAAAAACAAACGAATAATCTAATTAATTACTAAATACTTAACGTCTGAATACTAAATCCTTTATTGAATGAATTGCAATAAGGGAGTGAGTATATTTATATCTGACAACTGCTCCGGAAGTTTTCATCTCGAGAATATCCTGGAGACGCTTAGACACTTGCACATGAGATACTTCACGAAAACACTTTTCCGGCATATTCCATAAGGGTGTCCACATACTTCGCGATTTCTAACACATTAGCTCGTTACAATATTATATCAGTGTTATTTTAGAGTGGCTTTTTTCTTCTCTACTCTACTCTTTAGAAACAAACCTCCCCAGTAAAGGAGTATCGTGTTCAAGAAGGTTGACAAATACAGCTCAAGATTGTGTAATAACATTTCCACACCAAGCATATAACTGACATAACAGATGATGTTTTATGTGGTGCAATCACGAAAATTAAAATTGTCAAATTCGAGCTCAACAAATGATCATTTTAGAATCTGTATGACACAATTTACTGAAACCAGAAGTAGAACCAATTTCCGGTTAAGTTCCCGTTGATTAATGGCCAAAGACAAATTTATCTAAAATTGGGTTACGCAATCCAGGTACTTTGTCGGGATAAACGGTCTTCAAAGTGTAGAAGCGGAAGTGCGTTTGGCACATGAAACGCAACTACGTCTTCGTAACCGCATCTGTGTCGTAAACATTCACTTCATTAAACTGCTCGGTGAGAAATTACCATAATAAATAATGTGCTTTATGAAAGGCCGTCAAAGGTATGGGCGTATATAAAGTGAGCTTTGGTGCATTGCAGCAAATATATTTACTGTTTATCTTAATTAGATAAATAGCTCTGGTGCATTCCTAGTAAAAAAAAGAGAGATCTGGCTAATTGCAGTTACGTTTTAATTTTTCCTCGTTTGTGATGTTTTTGTGCTGTTGCTATCTACGCGGCAACCCTTTTTAAGAAGTAAGGTTGATTTTTCCCTAAAATTTCGACAATTTCAAAATTCAAATTTCCTCAAATTTTGTTGGCTATTTTAATTTTATTATCGATTTATGTTATTATCTATTGATATGATATAATTTATTTTTATAGATCTCGTTTTTTTTATTAATATTTCGAGGTGTTTGTTTTACAAGTATTTAATTAATTGACTATTAAAGATAATGAAATTATGCGATATCGAATAGTTGAATAGGCGTTGGTTACGAATATAAGCCGGTAAATATATCCTATGCAAGTCAGTTTGAAATTAGATGTAAGTTGTGGTCTGTTCTATATTAACACTATTTTATTCTTCCTCCACCCTCAAAATATGGTTCAAAAACTTGATGATTTTTCTGCAAAATTAAATAAAATAAATGATTCTGTTGAAAACAAAGAAAAAAATCACTACTACTTACGAGAGGAATTCTGGACCAATTAGTAGGTCACTACACCATCCAGAGAATTAATGGTATTTTGTCGTGTTTTGTTGGCAGAGTAAAATATCTGCCTGTGTAAATAAATTATAATAAATTTCATATGCATACAAGTGCAACGCAGCCATTCACGTTACAATACAGTTGCGTGTTTGTAAATCATTTTTATACATGGACATATTAACCATATAAATAATTATTAGCTTATGAGCTTGGTTATTTTTTAATTGACTTGATGTAATCGTTTATCATACGACATTTTTCATGTATTTTCTTCTAGCTATAAAGTTTGCAATAATTACATAATCCATTGTTAATGAACCTGGTTTCATCATGCACACCAATAAAATACGAAGGTTTAATAAAGTTACATGCTAGCAATGACAGCTTGGAAAATTACGAATCAATATTTTAATATGATAAATTTTTTTAGCGTGTAGATGTGGATGAGTTTTAAGATAAACCAGCCAGCAATAAAACGAATAAACCAAACAGTTTGATACATAGACTAAACATGACGTAAGGTGCCTATACCAGATACTGATATCATACTGAAATAATTTGTTGCAATTTTCATATTAAGTTCAATAAAATTAAGGAATTAATTGAACAATTACATACTAGAAGATCGATAAGATCGTTACACTAATAACGTACCACGACCATTTATTGTTGCAGAGGTGGGTTTGCAACGTACTCGAGCGTGTAGCATGACATTTTACACTTGAATTGTATCGAAAACTCATTGTTTTTCGACCAATGAATGACATTGTATCCCTTTGGATACTGTGTTGTATTTGTTTAACCTCAATTTTGAACTTTCCATGATGGGAATGGGAATTACGCTGAAATTAAATGTAGAATGGCGATGTACTTTTTTTTACTCATTCTCTTGCGAATATTTCACATCATTGACATCAAAATTAAAAATGAGTCCCTCGAAATTAAAAAAAAAATTAAATCTACTTGTATATTAATAAATTGAAGTGTCTATAAATTTTTCTTAGCTCTCTGAGGTAAAATGACATTTTTTCTGCATATCGACAATTTGTATCTAAAAATTGTTTTATTTCTGCGATGGCAATGCAGATACGTTGCAACAGCTATGATGCAGCTATCTAACGATACCTTGCACGTTAATAAGTCGATTCAAATAGTTAAATTACAGTTTGGCATCGATGCTACCCTCGCTGTCCTCCCCATCTGGCCTTCGTCTCTTATTTCCTAGTCAGACAGCCAGACAAATGGGTATATCTTTGAGAACGAAACCATGAATTACAAAATAGTGTTCGGTTTCATAGAAGAGTTTATGTCACATATTAAATAATAATTGTCATAGATTGACATGACTAATTTGTGTGTTAATATTTAAATTTGAAACATTTACAATGCTGCTATTTGCAGTCATAATTGCACCCACAAGTGTTTTAGTTACCTATGCTACGTAAGCCAGCGACAAACACAGGTGCCCGTGTATTAATGGTTGAATAGTAATTTATTGTTGGCAATGTGTCAATGGCTAAAAATAAGAGACAGTGGTCATCGCGCGTCCAAACAAATTCGACTCACACAGGCGTAGCTTCATAGTTGGATGACGAGACGAATTTCTTTGATGGATGTTCGTTCTCAAGCGTGCTTTACTAATAGCCCAAGGAGTATTATGCTTCTCTTTTGTAAGATTTTATGCGTCTGAAGACGGCGTCTTATAAAAACAATGGTATTTTTCACTGTCGCTCTTTTCTAAATTTGAACATTCCGGTGTTACTAGGTTTTATTTTAAATTGTTCTATTGTTTTAACAATACATGCATAGTACAGCTTGAGTTGCATAAAATTACATACCGAACAATGGTAATGGATTCTGTGAAACGACATGATTTTCGAAATTATTTTTTGAGTTTTGCTCAAATTGTTTGCTTCCAGAGCACTAATATAGCGGCGTGGCTATGAGTTAGTATTTAACATCAATGCGCGAACTTCGACATAATCGTATATATTTTTAAGTATCGCAAGAACCTTTCCAGCTAAAAGGCGAGTTTTTGCCTTGACTCCATGCTTGCTTGTTCAGGGGTAATGGAATGGTGGATTCAAGTCTCATCATACGTTACGATATGTTGCAAAAAACTATCACCTTCACGTTAAAAACGTCCAACATGGCGCTGACAAATCTCCAGACGTTGTGTCCCTGTTCTTCAGTCAAAAGACGAGGTACCCATCTGGCAGAAAATTTTTGGAAACCCCTATCTCATCTGTAATGATAAATTGAGCATTCCCTATCTGAGCTGCAATTTTACCAACAGTTAAACGGCGATCACCTTCCAAAAGGCGTTGAACAGCGTTAATCTTGTTCATAGTCACGCCGGTCCGAGGACGACCGGCATGGGGTTCATTTTTAACTTGAGTTCGTCTATCCAAAAATTTTTTGTGCCATTCATACATCTAAGTTTTCTTCAACAAGTATCCCCAAGTGCTTTTAGTCTACGAAAAATTTCAGCGGGCTTTATACCTTCAACGGCGAAAAATTTAATAACGTGCGGATGAACCTCTTGCTCACTCATTGTATTTACAGCTGACGAACAGCGAGAACGGAATTCGCTTGGGTGCAGGAAAGTCACATGATATACCCACCTAACATGTCTAAGAGTATGTGCACACTCCCGACGCCTCCATTATAGAAATGCCGGTTCATATTTGATTCACCTTCGTAGAAGTCTTTTTACCCACAGTTGTGGAAACAAGACAAAAACCTTTCTTTTCGCGCTTGCTACCCCACCAGTAGAGAAATTTGTGTCCTTTCATTTATGACGCATTCTCATGAACGATATCCTTGTTAACCCTTGTAAGACTTGTATCAGGTGCATCTTTGTTGCTCAGTCATTTAATTAAAACAGTCCTACTAGTTTATATTATGCTGACGGAAGTGTTGCTGTGCTTAAGTTAATAAATTTTATCTTTTGTTTACATTTGCTTCACGCATTCCGGAATTTGATGTCACACGTTGACTAATTTACTTTTTGTTACAGGTAAGGCGACCAGTAAAGCTTCGTAAGGTTAAGGTAAACGTATTCTAAGATCATTTCTCAGGCATTTTTTATTTCCTTTGGCATTCCTTACTAAATCGAGCTTTCGAATAATATTAACCATCGATGTCATCCTACAGATGCGAGTCATGACCCGTTTTACCTTTCGAAACGAAATGGAATAACAAGAATGCGATTATTACAAAGTCAAAAGTAATTTACGATCATTTGCGTACTTTTAATCACTACTAAGTTGTAAAACGTTTAAATATTTTCCTAACGTATTGCGAAAAGTTTTTATTGTCTAATGGATGTTCCGTCATCGATATAATGGTTGTTTCTTGACCGTTTTAGTCTAATGAGGTTATTCCATAATTAGCGGTAGCAGCTAAGACGTAAAAGGTATTATTATTACACTCGTTGTAAAACTGTAACCATTTGGAAATAAATTTACCATTTAGTTGATACTAGACTAGTGTGTTGTCTAGTATCTACGAGGTTTTCTAACTTATACGACCCTTTCCTGGTACAAGACAGGATACGAACGTGATTTATTGACTATGTGAAGTGTCAGAGCTTCTAATAGCGTCATTGGCGATGTTGTACAAGAAACTTCACTTGTGACTACCGAAGCGACGGACGTTGGACTTTTATCAATTCACCTACTTGAATAGGATTGGGTTCCAAATGTAACGGTACCACGCGACTGTTGACCTAGTCGGTTTGGTGTCCATATGTCCACACCCATGGGCGTAGGCAGGATTTGTTTAGGGGAAAGCAACACTCAGCTTGAAAATTTGATGGCCAGATGTAATTTGCATGTAGAGCCCTAATGAGGCAGGTGTAACTGCACAAGTCCCAAAGAGAAAGGGGTCCCAGAAATTGCAAGAATAATCAAAAATATTTTAAAAAATCAAAGATCTTAAAATAAAGCTAGACTTTGAAAATAGTAAAGATTTGAAAAAATCGTAATCTTCAGAAAAATTCGAAATTATGAAAAATGTCAAAATTTTAATTTGAAATTTCAACCAAAGGCGAAATTTTCAAAAAATTCAAAATAAAAAAAGTCGAAAGTCTTTAGGAAAAAAAACGAAATTTGGGAACAAATTTCGAAATTTTAAAAATGCCGAAATTTTGAAAAATGCCAAAATTTTGAAAAATCACTGAAAATTTGAAAAATAAAATATTTTTGACAAAATGTCTAGATTTGGAAAATAATCTAAATTTCCAAAAAAAAAGTCTAAAATTTTTGAAATCGTCACAAGTGTTGAAAAAATAAATGGAATATTCTTCATGGCAAACTCTTATTGACCGGAAACATGTTTATTAATTTTATTTAACATTTCTTCGGCCCAGTTTGGAAATATTTAAATGTTTATTGTTTGCTGATAATATTCTAAAACAGTTTCTGAAATATGACAACAACAAACAATAAAAATTTAAATATTTCCAAACTGGGCCGAAGAAATATTAAATAAAATTAATAACCATAATAAATTGAAATTACGAAAAATGTCAGGTTTTGTAAAAAAAGTTGTTGAAAAATGACGACATATTTTTAAAAAGTTATAGGTTTAAGTTCGAAATTTAAAAAAAAATATCGACAATGGAAAATACTCGAAATTTGCAAAAAGAGTAGGAATTTTTGAATTCCTACTATTTATAGTTTTTTTAAAAAAATTGACGCAAGTCATTATTTTCAAAAATCGAAATTATAAAAAATTCAAAATTTTAAAAATTGAGAAATTATTGACATTTGAAAAAATGAAAATTTTCAAAGAAAGTCGAAATTTAAAATAGAACGCAAATATTAAAAAGGGGGAAAAATTCGAAAAAATCGAAATTTTGAAAAACATTTCGTAATTATAAAAATATCAAAACTTAAATTCGAAATTTTAACCAAACTCGAAATTTTAAAAAATTCAAGATAAAAAGGTCGATGATTTTTAGAGAAACGCAATTTTGAAAAAAAATCAAAAGTTTTAAAAATGCCGAAATTTTTAAAAATGGCTGAAAATTTGAAAAATAATAAATTTTTGAAATAATGTCTACATTTGAAAAATAATCTAAATTTCCAAAAAACAAAGGCTAAAATTTTTGTAATGGTAACAATTTCAAAAAAATAAACTGAAACTATGAAAAATGTCAGGTTTTGTAAAAAAAAGTTGTTGAAAAATGACGACATATTTTTCAAAAACTGTGGGTTTAAAGTTTGAAATTTTTAAAACTCGACAAAATTACGACATTGGAAAAGATTCGAAATTTGCAAAAAGAGTCGGAATTTTTGAAGTCTTACTGTTACTAGTTTTTAAAAAAAATTGACGCTAGTCATTATTTTTAAAAATCGAAATTTTAAAAAGGCAAAATTTTAAAAGGGGAAAAACGTTGTTATTTGAAAAAATTTAAATTTTCAAAGGAAGTCGAAATTTTCAAATAACGAAAATTTTAAAAAGGGGAAAATGTTATTTAAAAAAATCGATTTTTTCAAAAAATAGAAATTTTTGAAATCTTATTCATTTTCAAAAAAGCAATGTGTTAAGAAAGTCAAAATTTTAAAAAAGTCGAAAATTTGACAAAAAATCAAAATTATATTCAAAACTTTGAATTTTTTGTCGATATTTAAATAACATTAAAAATGTGAATAAACAACGAATTTTTTTAAAAAAGTTCGAAATTTTTAAAAACTACATTTTAATAGATTACAAGATTTAAAAAAAATCGCAATTTATAAAAAAACGAAATTTTCGAAAAAGGCGAAGTTAAAAAAAATGAAAATTTCTAAAAGGTTGAAATTTGGAAAATCGTTGAAATTTAAAAAATGTGAAAATTATAAATAATAGTCAACATTTTCACAAATTAAATTGAAATTAAAAAAAAATCCATATTTTTAGGAAAAAATTCGAAAATTTACAAGAAAAATCCCCAACTTTTAAAATGGGCTTAAAAAATGTCAAATCATGTAATAAATAATAAAATTTTCAAAAAAGTCAAAAGGTGTCTAAAAGATAAAACTAAAAAAAAGTCCAGCTCTCAAAAAACTGACATTTTCAAAAAAATGGAATTATTAATGTTTTGAAAAAAATGTAAAGTAAATGAGAAAAAACCTAATTTTGTGATGTCAAAGTTTTCAAAGAAACAGGAATTTTCAAAAAAAAGTTCAAATTTTAAAAAGGAATCTAAATTTTGAAATACGACATTCAAAATTTTGAAAAAATTAAAACTTAAAATAATTTAAAATTTATTTAAAAATTATAAATTCAGAAAAGAGCCAATTTCGAAAAAAAAAGTCGAAATTATAGAAAATTTCAATTTTTCAAAAAAATACCTCTAAAAAAGTTAAAATCAAAAATTTAAAGAAAGTCGAAATTTTCAACGTTCAATTTTGACAAAACTAGGCATTGTTCGAAAAATATAAATTTTGAAAAAGGTAGAAATTTAAAAAAGTCGAAATTTAAAGGAAGCTGAAATTAAATAAAACTAAAATTAAAAAAAAAATCGTAATTGGAATCGTCAAGATTTTTAAAAAAGGTCGAAATTAAAGGTCTTCAAACTAAAAACTTTTTCAGCTCTGATGTGATTTTTTGTTAAAAGAGGCAGAGCCGTAACGAGGTAAGTGCAACAGGTGCAACCGCACAGAAATGGCGAAGCTAGTTTTTTTTTAGTCGTAAACAATATTTTTTTCTTTCGGGGGCCTAAATTTAACATCTTGAAATCTAGACAGAGCTTTGTTTATATGTATATTTTCGATTTTCGAGATTTCCAAAAATTCGAAATCTGCAAAAATGTTTATTGTTTATTTAAATTTTGATACAGTTATTGAAATTTTCCAAAAAAAGTTGAAATTTTCAGCTTTAAATAAAAAAATATCTCAAAAATTCTACTTCTGTTATTTTAACATTTTGACGTAATTTTGAGAAAATAAATGAATTTCTAAAAATATTTGAAATTGCACCAACAATTTGCTGAAAGCAATTTCTCGCCATTTTCGAAAGAAATTTCCCCAAGTTTTTACTATTTTGATTAAAACTTTGACTCAATTTTAAGGAATTAGGCAAATTTCAGGAAAATACTTGAAATTTCGAGAAACTTTGTGAAAAAATTCAAAAGTTGCCAAAAGCAGGAAAAAAATCGACTTTTGAAATAAAGCTGCAAATTTCCAATGACAAGGCAAGACTTTGGAAGAAAAAAAACAGTCAAATTTTAACAATAAAGTCAAAATTTCGAAAAAGAGACGAAGTTTGAGATAAAATCTAAAAGTCAAAAAAGTGGCGAATTAGGAAAAAATCGCGCAAAATCCATAAAAGCCCAAACGTAAAGACATTTTGAAGTCATTTTTTTTTGAAGAAAAGATTCTGAGAATTAATCGAAATTTCCAGATATAAATAAATTTTAATGAAGGCCAAATTGGGAAACGACTCTTCGAAGAAAAAGGCGAATATGGAAAAACGTTCCAGATTTTGAGAAAAATAAATTAGGTCGAAAATTGAATCTTAATTTCAAAAATTCAAATTTAAATTAAAAATGAAGGGAACTACCTTAATATGAAACCTCGAAGATTTTTATCTTAAATTCTATTTTTATCTCAAATTTTCTTTGAGATACAAAATTTCGAAAAAATATATATTTTTTTTAAATTCAAACCGTTTTTGGTATTAAAATTGTATCCAGAAATTTAAATTTTTTTAATGAAATTTAATGCGACCTAAACTGCAATAGGGCAGCCCTTTAAACGTGTATTTGCTGATAATAAGTAACACAACCAATAGTTGGCCCACTGACGTTTAGCAGAGATGGTCCTTCTGGAAAAGTCCCGAGACTTTATTCTAATGCTATTTGTTTTATTCTAATGCTATTTGTTTTATTCCAATGCTATTTGTTTTATTCCAATGCTATTTGCTTACTTATTGGAGCTATTTCACAGTTTCCTTCCCAGACTAAACATAAAATTTCGAGGAAATATATATATTTTTTTGAATCCAAACTGTTTTTCGTATTAAATTTAAAATTGTATCTGGAAATTTCGCGTTTTTTTTCTGAAATTTAATTCGACCTAAACTGCAATAGTGCAGCGCTCTAAAACTGTATTAGGAATAAGTAAAACAACCAGCAGTTGACCTACTGACGTTTAGTAGAAACAGTCCTTTTGGAAAAGTCCAGAGACCTTATTCTAATCCTATTTGCTGAATGCTTATTGGAGCTACACCGCAGCTCATTTCCTAGACTAGTAGTAGTGCTATACTTAGAAATTACATAATTTCTAAGTGCATAATGGCCGCAACATTTGTCAGCATTCGACTTTGCCTGATCTAATAAGATCGAGACCGGTCTTTGGTGCCTAAACTACGTCGACTACTGACGAATCGGATTTATGTTCAGACCTATTAGTCTGTGCATTAGATTAAACATTCCAATTTTTTCGGAGTGTTTTTGTTTTTGTACAATATCCTGATTTTAGCAAAATATGATTTTTGGTTTGTGCTTAATAATTTTCGTAGGCAAGTATGCAACCTAGACTACAAATTCATGAAGCTCTCTAGGTCTCTAGCTCTCTGAATCATAGGTAGCTGAACTACCAACAGTTGAAACACTGCCACCTAGCGAAGCGGTTGCTCTCTAGGAAAAAAGAAGACAAGGATTCTAATGCACAGACCAATAGGTTTGAACATTTATTAGATTTAAGGTTTTTTTTGGTTTCCAAACTTCGAATCTAATAAATGTTCAAACCTATTGGTCTGTGCATTAGAATCCTTAATAATTTTATTTTTTTTTTTTTCTAGATTCGAGTTGGTCAATTGTAACGATTATAATTTATTGTTAAAAAACAGAATCAACCAATATTGAAATAACCCATTTTCACCAACCGTGCAATGTGTACTTTAACAGCATATGTTTCTACTTATAGCAAATTTCCGCCGCTTCCAGTATTAAACAAGTAAACATTTATATCCGTACGAATAAATCGTTGTCTAACCAATAAACACAAGATTCCGGCTATTAAAATATTACACGCAGAAGTACGAAATGCAAAGGTCGATCTCGTGCAAGCGTTCAAATCGTAAAAATCAGGTTTTGCTGAACCCAATACCGATTAATTAATTATCGGGTGTTCAAATAAAAAAGTTATCAAGTGTGCTGTTAGAAAAGGACACAGCCAGAAAGGCATGTGCTTATTTTAGTTGATCTGTCAAGTGTCACTTTGACGTCTTATTGACTAAAAGAGGTTAGAATTTTTCAAGGTAAAAGACGAAAGTTTATGATTTGAATTAATAACTACTAACCCAAACAGTGAGTCGTTTGATGCTCTTCTAGTGATCTTAAACAAAATATTTGGGTTTTCCATCAGTAGGTTTTTTATGATAGTAGTTTAAATGTATTAAAACCTTGCAATTGTCAACTACTCATATTTTCAGAACTACTTATAAGTTATTTAAGACATATGTTAATAACATACATAACAATTTTCACAGCCAACTTAAGAAAATTGTGGGCCGATTTTTTTTACCTTTTAAAAGAACCATGGATGGTCAGATATTTTTTTCAGTGACTTCAGTGTAAAGTTCTCCTAGATAATTTTATTCTCTTCCGAGCTTGGAGCAATAACTTTTCTCTGAATTATCGTCATAAAAAATAAAAAAGTCAGTTTTGACTCTGATAATCAATAGCCGACCATACACGAACGAATCGGATCTGTGGATTTAATCTGTACAGATATATCTGCGTACTTGACTCGCTACATACCAAAAATAATGCTTTCCTCTAGCGTACATATCTGTATACATATAATCTCCAATTAAATCCGCCAGTTAAAAATTTCACGTTGCTGGCTAATACTCGTCACTTTTGTACGAATTGGACTCGGCTCGAGGTATGTTTGCATGCACCCGAGATTTAGTTGGTGTTTGAGTGAGATATGTCAAAGTTGGCCACTAACTGACATATTTAGTCTGGGCAAGGTAAAGTCTGCCGATTAGTCTGTGGCTCGGTTCTGTCCATTAACGCAAAGTTAATTCGTCAATTCGCCAATTCGTCGAGTAATCCGCTGGTGTATGGGCCGGCTAATAACTAGGCAAATAATTTCTGTACATGTTTTGTTAGCTTTTTCTTCGCAAGTTACTCATTTCACAATTCTAAATTTCAGTAACCTTCTGTTGAGGATTGGCAATCTGTTATAGAATCTGTTAACGGAAGGTTACTGAAATCAAGAATTGTGAAAGGAGTAACTGGCGAAGAAAAAGCCAATAAAACATGAACCGAAATATTAATACTTCGCAACGAAAATACAGAGAATATTAGGAAAATAATGATCGCACAAAAAATGCGAGTAGAGTTTTGAAAACTGCTTAACATTCTCTACAAGTCCTAGTTATTGGTTTCTGATAAAAAAATTTACTGCGAATAAAGTTGATCGGAAAAGAGGTAAAAAATTCGATAATTACGGAATTTTAACTTTTTATTAATTTTTTTATGTTTACAATATTTTAAGCAATAATTTTCTTTATTATAAGATGTTAAGTAATTATTTGCAGCTTTTAAAAACAAGATTTCTGTGGGGAGCTCGATTTGAGTCATCGTAGATAAAATATGGAACAAATATGCGAAACTGTCTCAACCTTGCTCATTTCCGCTTGATGCGAATTCCGCCTCAGGAGGAGACGCGGCCAGAATTGCAACCGTGCAGATGCTAAATTCATCTTTACAGTTATTATAAAACGGCAGCTCGTAACTTGCTGAAATTTGCCAACAAACATGAGATTTTGGTTAAAAATAAAATTTTAGTCATCTTGTTTCTCTTTTTTTAACGTTTTTTGCTCGGAGTTGCTCGCGATTGCTCTGATGTCGCTATATGTAGGTCATTTGTTTACACCTGGAGCAGTATCATGTTGACATTATTTAACGAAACGGTTTGTTTAAAATTCCAAAATAAGATATTTACTGCCGTGACATACACCAAGTCTCCCGCTGATTAGACATCGTTAACCAATGAGATAATTAAAGGCTTGGGCAATTATTTTGTCCAATGATCGGCTGGTTCAAGCAGACCGACTGGTATTTGTTTTAATAGATTATTTAAATTTATCTAAATTATATGGTACACATTCATAGCATATAATTTATGGCTAAAAAGCCGGTTAGGTTTTTGATTTTGCCTCATTCTTGTGCCCATGATACACGTGCTAACAACTCGATAGTAGCTTGATTTACTTGTTAATCGTCCTTAAAATAACTCTGTTCGAGCATGAGATTTATTTTCGATGTAGAAATTGTAATTTAATTATCTGCTTCAGTAATTGCACGCCTCTAATGGCAAGCATTATGTTCAATCCACTCGCAAAGGATAACCCTATTATACCTTCAAAGCACCGCGAGTAGGATCCGGAAACAAGGATAGATGGCGATGAACCGTCCTTCTTAAACAAGGATAGGTCGTAAATTTTGGGGAAAATCCCATTTGGTAACGAGTTCCATGGCTTGGAAGTTCTCTAGAAAAAAGAGTCCGTAGATAGAAGTCCTCACTGTGTCAAGCTGGACTGACAGGAATTTGCTGTCTCTGACTGTCTTGCGTGCCTTAAAAATCTTACCTTTGGAGGGGTCAATTCTATTAGTTTCTGGAAGCATCTCCCGTGAAAGTGCGTACTTGTAGAAAAGAGGTACGTCATCGACCATCCGCCAGTGCTCTAGTTTTTCGAGAGAATCGGTCAAACTCTCGTCATCACTTAGGCAAATCGCTCTTCTTAGAATTGAATCCAAAAGAGTCAAAGTTGGGGCTGAACTCCAAACATGAGAACGGTATTCTAGTGGTGGTCTTACTTGAGTTTTGTATAAAGTGAGCAGTTAATGAGATGTGAAGTACTTTTTAGCTTTAAAAAGAAAGCCTAGCTTCTGAGAAGCAGACTTGGCAATGGCGCGCGCATGATCGTACCAAGAAAAGTTGGTGCTCGCTTTACTCCTAGGATAAACAGATTGAATCCCATCGAGAGGATTTTACTGCTCATGACTATGTTAGTTGCATTATTTGTTAATGTTTTCTTAGAGAAAACCGCGGCCTGAGTTCTTGAGGCGTTGAAGTCGACCAGATTTTCCTTAACCCATTCCAGCTCCCGATTAATCATCTGTTTTTGATGTTCCCTTGAAGCAGCGACGAATAATGGTACTATCATCTGCCGTAGCTGTATATTGGATTGGAAGTTGAAGTTAAGAGATCGTTTATGTGTAACAGAAACAGTAGGAGACAGGACAGAGCCCTGAGGCACCCCTGCATTAATCCCAATTGACTTGGATGAGATGTCATCAAAGACGACTTGAAGAGATCTGTCAGCCAGAAAACTGGATATCAAATGACAGAGTCCAGGAGGAAGATCATACCATGTTAATTTGGCGAGAAGAGATCAGTGCCAGGCTTTTTCTGCTGATCTCAATTTTTAATTCAAAATCGATTCCCTAAAATCCACGTGTCTTCTAAAATTCGGTTTTTCGAAGATTCGAATTTTTTAAAATTCTTTTTTTTTTTTGGCTGGAGTACATGTATGGTCAGAATATGCGAAATTGCATTTTCTAAAAGATAACGTGCATACTTATTGATAAGTTCAACACTATTGATCATACTGTAATTTTAAGAATGCTAATTTAATAATATTGTTTGTCGATAATTAGCATTTGTTGGTATGTGCAAAGCAGGTGATTTATACTCTATTTATTTATCAAAAGAGTAGAAAGAGATTGTCCTTATTTTAATTGTAAATTACTTCCATTGTTAGCGCTGCAATCTATAATTTAGTCCGCCGGTTGTCATTTGTAAATCGGCGATCAGTATATTCAAGGAAACTATTAAAAATCCCCGTCAACCGTTCCTACAATTGAGATCTTTAAATACGTCGAGACCAATTAATGTAATCTCGATAATTTGCTTTCTAACTAATTTGCACAAAAATTTAATAATGACCAAATTATTAGAATCTGGCGCATAAAAAGCACAAGTTCAATTTTGCCAAGCTAATTAAGCAAGTGAATGTGCAGTAAACAGGTCAGGGTATAAAATGTTAAGTGCATGGAATTTTGCGCCAGAAACCAATGTGTAGAAAAAATAACAAGTATCGGTGCATGACTAATGTTCGTGTTCAAATATGCTGATTATTTATCGGTCGAGAACTAAAAAAAAGGTGGTTTATTAGTTGGAAAATATCAATTAATCCAACTAAAGCGGTAGAGAAGAAAAATACCTTACAGGATTTAATTGGGAGTAAGCATGAAAAGACGACGAAATATCGATATGAATCCGATAAAATAACAAGCGTTCGTTCTACCGCATGTTTAGAAAGATTCTATGTCTCTGCAGTTCTGTGTAGAGTCAATTCTTTGATTCTATCCTAGCGGCGAAGCCACGCCTACCGCAACCCTAACAACCGGGTAAGCGACTTCTTAATATTGACGGTAGTCCTCTGTGTGCTTGTGATCAAATATAAGCGTAGCATCGAGTAACTTACCCACATTGGCGGATACTTTTGAAAGATAAAATCCGTTTTAGATTAATGATTAGTAAACGAATAATGTCTGTATTTATGCATAGTTTAATAAACGGAATTTTGCATAAATGCATAGCCATCCTGTTAAGGGAAAAAATGTAATGGAATTCTCAGCGGAATTTCAAATAACACGGTGTTTCTCTACATGCATGGGTAACCTCCAAGCTCAACATTTCTGTTTAGTTATATGTTTATAAATTTGTTGTTAAGAATGATTGATTTTCTTGCTTATTGTACGGCATTCTATATATACCATCAATTAAGTTTACATTTCATTGAGGTGTTATGGAGGAATTTCGCATTAATATGAACCCATATAAATAATCGACACCTTTCATAAGTCAGACATTAATAGTGCGAGTAAAAAAGTTTGGAGTTCAGCCCCAAAACACCCTTTAGGTCTCTTGGATTCAATTCAAAGAAGAGCGATTCGCCTAATTGATGACGAAAGTCTGACCGATTCTCTCGAAACACTAGAGCACACGCGTATGGTTGGTGACTTGTCTCTTTTCTAGGTGCTCGCTGGAACTAATAGGATTGATTCCCGCCAAGGGCAAGGTTCTTGAGGCATACTAGACAGTCGGAGACAGCAAATTCCTGTGCGGTCCAGCTTGACACAGTAAGGACTTCTGTTTATGGAGACTCTTTTTTTCTATAGAACTTCCAAGTTATTTAACTTATTACCGAAAGGAATTTTCCCCAAAAATTACAACCTATCCTCTTTTAAGAAGGCGGTTCATCGCCATCTATGCTTGTTTCCGCATCCTACTCGCAGTACTTTGAAAGCATAATGGGTTTTCCCTTTGCAAGTGGATTAAGCTTAAAAAAAAGATTCTTCTTCTTCTTTATCAGCCGTTTTTTGTCGACTCCTGAACGTAGAGCTCTCCCGTGCTCCCCCAAGCTGATCCGTCCTGTGCTAACTGAAACCGCCTGTTTCCTGCTTTTATCCTGATATCATCAAGCCATCTTCTTTGTGGCCTTTCCGCGCTGCGCTTGGTTTGTCTTGGTCGCCAATATGTTACTCTATAAAAAAAGTATAGAATTATACAGATAAAATTAACACGACTGAGTTTGTAAAAAAAATCCTCGGATTTTGATTTTAGCTTTGATAAGAAATTTCTCAAAGCAGTAATTTCGATTTGAAGTGGATCTGTACTGTAAGTCAAATTTTTATATTAAAAATGAATTGTAGAGTTTATAAAAAAGCCCAAACTAAAACGTGAAACTTTGTTTTACAGCAGCTAGATACCAGATCTGTAGAATCCTAGTGGACTTTATGCAATCGATAAATGGGCGATCAAACACTGATTACATCACGTTTAAGGCCTCGTAAGGCATAAAATTATAAATGGAATCTCCGATATAGTTAGTTAATTTCCCTTGCATTCGGAATAACGCAATCCTTTTAGACTTGAGTCACTCTCTCTTCTTCAGCCCACTTCCCTTCTCACCTCTGCCGGCCAGATGTTAGTTACATCCTCCCTATCTCTCGCATGATGCCACCGTAGGGCGGGAATCCCATGCAGAGTGTCTATTTGGGTCGAAAGCCTGCCGTCGTACGCCTCCGACCTGTCTACGTTAAGCCATTGCGACGTTTTACCGAGTTTAGCTAACGAATGGCGAGTGCGAGGTGCGAGTACCGAGTAGTACCAGAGATCGACTCTAGGCGCTGGAAACTTCCGCTAGCGGTATGCGTGTGTGGGTCGGGTGGGTCAGCTCCGTGGAGTATAAACAAAGTGGAATCTACGAGGATTTGTCAATTTATAGGACGCTTGGACCCTTCGTTAAAAGCAGTTTTTGAATTTAAGTTTTATATTTTTAAGAGCGTTACTAGCGACTTTGTCTGCGTGGTTTCAAATATGGAAGGATTTTTTTTGAGTTATTATAAGAAAATCTTGACAATATTGTCAAAATCTCTGTAGCCATGTAACATTTTAAGTTGAGAGGAAGAATTGCAAAAACATTTCACTATTCACAATCACTTCAGAAAAAAAATCGAAAACCTTTTAAAATTCGCCGCACTTGTGTCAAAATTTTTAAATTACTAGCAAAGGCAGTTACGCAAAACAGGGCAGTTACTTTAGCTAGAATTATCATGAAGACACCAAATTGAACACAATCACAAAATCGAAATGAAACATTGCACAAGGAAAAGATTTTGACAATTTTCATTAATTTGCCTACCAATATTTTAGTAACCGCATCTGAAAGTTTTCCGGGAGAAATGGTATCCTACTAACAATCCCGTCTTGCAAGGTACGTCTCTACTAATTTTCGTCAAAGTCAATTCAGTAATTGAGCCGTGAAAAGCGGACAAACACACTCTCAGATTTATAATTAGTTAGGATTATCGATCATACGATTTTTTGAGAAATTTGCCAATCATTTTCAACTATTTAAACAACAAACGAAACAAAAGTTGTTAATAGGATACTGAAAACCGTTAATAAATTGAAAATAAATTTGGTTGCCTCTCCCGCACTCTTTATTCTCAGCACTTAATTAGTTGAATCGACCCTAGCTAAACGTGGATAATCAGAAATACATATCGATCGTTGACAAAATGCATTAGGTGCAAAAGAAATGACGAATTTTTCCGCTAGACGACACTGGTGCCAAACTGCGACTTTCTTGATGCGATTCAACTAACAAATTGGAAAGATTAGCCAACTGGCTGTCATAATAAATATGCCTTGATGCTGATGTTGTGTAAATAGCTGATTTCGTGTCCGCCGACTCATGATCATCGTATTTTATATACCATGTCATTTTACTGTGGGAAAACGATATTAAATTTTCATAAAAATAGGCATGTGTTGCAATGCTGCATAAATGAACGATATGAGGCTTTCAATGTGTAAACTGCAAGAGCAGCCTCTCGCTCGCTTCATATAGCACCTCCTTCTGAGACACAGCGCCGTAGGGTTTGGCACTTTAACTCTCCAAACTGGGAAGAATTAAGAGACCTCTTTGCATCTTTTCGATAGCAAGAGGTTTGCCTTAACTCAGACAACCCTTCCTCAGCGGCCGAATCCGTCACTGAAACTATCCTGGTTGGTATAGAATGCTTAATTCCCTATTCCCAAATGAAATCTACCTCTTAATCTTGGTTCAGTAAAAAAAATGTGCTTAGGGCTGTCTCCTACAAAAATCGCGCATATCGTCGCTGGAGAAATAATCCCTCCCACCTAACATTACCCACCTCAGTCCTATTGAACATTTATGGACCATCTTAAAAAAAAAATTCGTGATCAAGGCTTTCTTTTGCCAGTCACAATTAACTGGTCAATACATCAATTGAAAAATGGGAGAATATTCCCAGGGTACCATTGAAAATTTAATCACGAACATGCCAAGGCGCCTGGATGTTATAATTAGATATACAAGTTTTAAATGCATGAAATTTGAAATTTTTGTAGACGAGGCAAAAAATGAGTTCGATCCTAAAATGAGCCAGAGGCTTATCAACTGTCTGAACGGTTCCAGGTCCTTTTGGGGATTTGCAAAGTCGATTGGAAAGAATTTTACATCTTCAAATTTTTCACCTTTACTCGATGACAACAACAATATTGCGACTACTTCCAAGGAAAAGGCTGACCTGATAACCTTGATGTTTGCTGAAAATTCCAACCTTGATTCTCGAAACGCAGTACCTTCTATTCTTCCTAAGGTTGGCACTTCGATGCCCGAAAGTGTTTTCAGACAAGGCACAGTCAAGAAGTTTCTAATCGAGCTCGACACTTCGAAAGCTTCTGGCCTTGATGGTATCCCTGCTATTGTTCTTAAGAAGTGCGCTCCAGAATTGATCCTGTCCTAAGCAAATTGTTCACACTCTCTTACAACAAAGGTGTATTCTTTAACATCTGGAAATCTGCTGGGTTGCAGCCTGTTCCCAAAAAAGAAAAAAGAAATCTTGCTAACAACTATTGCCCTATATCATTGTTGCCCGTTATATCTAAAGTGATGGAAAAGGTTATCAACATCGGGATTCTAAAATATCTGGAGAAAAATAGAATCATCTTGCACATGCAATACGGTTTTAGACCATAACGTCCAACTGGCGATCTACTGGCATATGTTACTCATATCTGTAACTCAGCTGTGGAAAAACATGGTGGGGCTAGGATTGTGGCATTGGATATCTCAAAGGCCTTCGATAGAGTCTGGCACCGATCTCTTCTCGCCAAATTCCTATGGTCTTCCTCCTGGACTCTGTCATTTGATATCCAGTTTCCTCGCTGACAGATCTCTTTAGGTCGTCGTCGATGGCATCTGAGGTCGTCATCGAGACATTTGCGATTAATGCAGGAATACTTTAGGGGTCTCTCCTATTTCTTATTCTGTTTTTGTTACACATAAACGGCTTCAACTTCCAATCCGATATACATTTGCGCAGATGATAGTAGCCTGGTGTCATCTTTTTTTCTCCGAACCATTATCCGTCGTTGCTTCAGATCGACTAAGGGAACAGCAGATACAGATGTTTATTGGGGATCTCGAAATCATTCTAGAATGGGGTAAGAAACATCTGGTTGACTTCAACGCTTCAAAAATTCAAGCCGCGGTTTCCTCTCCAAGGGATAATGCAAGAAACATATTAATGGAAGGTAAATTCCTCCCGATAGGATCTAATCTGTCTATCCTAGGAGTGAATGCAAGCACTAACTTCTCTTGGGACGATCACATGCGTCTTATTGCCAAGTCCGTCTCTCAGAAGCTAGGCTTTCTTTTTAGAGCTAAAAAGTACTTCACATCTCATCAGCTACTCACACTATACAAAGCTCAAGTCAGACCAACTACTAGAATACTGTTCTCTTGTTTGGAGTTCAGCCCCAAAGCACACTGCAACTCTTTTGGATCTAATTCAAAGAAGAGCAATTCGCTATCGATTTGAATCTCAATCCAGATGATGTCGATGCTCGATGTTCGATGCTAGCGCTGCAGGCGAAATACGTATCGCGTAATTATTTGTTTAATTGCCGATACGGTAAAGGGGTAAAACCTTCTATGAACCAATTTTATTGTTTGGTCTGTTAAGTTTCAGATATATTATTGGAATGAAAGCTTCTTTTCCTCAATTTACCGAAACACATGTTAATCCCTTGGCTTTTTTTACTCTGGTCGTATATTTTTGACTAAGCACGCTCTTTTGCGGTGTATTTTTAAAACCTCTTCCTTAGAGCTTTGATCTATTACAAAACAAATAACACTTTCCGTTCAGCACCAGCTAGGTGCCACTTTGAAGGATGCTGGATAATTACACTTCATGTGGAAACATAATTCCGGACGAAAACCGCGTCTTTTGGTATATTTCAGACAACTAAAAATACAGCAGATCGAATAACAAACCACACACTTCATTGAATTTCCAAAGGTGATGTCATACTTTCAACATCTCGACATCTACTCGATGTCAATCACGCTACAGCGAACCAGCACAGAGCACCATGCTGTTGGTACGTTCAATTTCAATAAAAAGCAATTACGATTGCGTGGGCAGCGACCGGCATTGAAGAAAGAACGGTTTTATTCGTGAATGAGTAGCTAGAATCTTGGTGAGAGGACTTACGCGGGTGTGACTTTTGTAATGATGCTTCATGCGATAGACGTGGAGCCCTCCCACGTTGCATTCGCCCCTGATTCTGCTTCTAAAATAAATTAAGAAGCCGAATCGTTTATAGTTACGCGCCGTGAAAAATAATAATGAATGCGTTCAAAAGCCTTCCGACTAGGCTTTATTTAACCGCCACAAAAGTCACAAGAATTATTAGGGCAACTGTATGTCTATTCCTATGTTTCTGCAAGCAGCAATCATTTAATATTGTGCAAGTAACAATCATTTAATAGATAACCGAACTCTGTCCGCCCTAAGACATTAGCGATTAATGCAGGGGTGCCCCAAGGGTCTATTTAGTCTCCAACTGTGTTTCTTCTACACATATTATGATGCAGATAAAAGGGATACATTCATCATTTCACCTTTTAACTGCAGTATGCTGTATTTACCTAGAATTACTAAACAATTAATTGTGTGTGTTCATTTGAGAATCTTACTGTAACCTAACCTGATGGAAGTTCAACTCAGAAATCAAGATTCTCAAACTACGACCCATGGAAGTCTTCATTCAATTTGAAATACAAATCTTGTCCCCTGAAATCAAGAAAGATTGAAAAATACAATCAACTTGCTCTTTGTTGTATTTTTTAATCTTTCTTGGTTTCAGGGGACAAGATTTGTATTTCAATTTTTGAATATAACCAAGCACCGGTTCCACCAAAAAAAAATCATTCAATGTGGTTATCTAATTCGAAATTTTTTTTGTTTCAAATAAAATTATACGTTCACAACGTGATTATCAAAATAAAACCTCCACAATACTTGAAAAAGAGTTGAAGAAAATTCTGGGCCGAAAAGCAGACGTGATCCGATGTTTTATGAGCTTCTTTCATGGGCACATGCGGCATTTAAATTACATCTGCGATGGACCGAGAGAGGCTTCTGGTAATCGAATCAAACTGCCGACTGAAGATTTATTATTGGAAATTAGTATACCAGAAGCCACTCCCGACATATTACTCGGCCGTTCACTCCACTTTTTGCAGTTGACTGTGGTTATGATTATGATCTCTTTAACACACAAAGAAAGCTGGATTTATTATATGAATTCAAAAACAGATTTCACATTAAATCATTTAGTACTTTTGAATATTATAGCGGGGAGATTTTAAGCAGACATCGACAGTGGTTTAGCTAGGAACCAACAGGCTCTTGTGTAAGAAAGTTTTCTGGTCTCCTACATAAAATTTATGATTTTTTACAGGGCTGTTGTCAGGAATTTGCATCAGAAGGGGCTGAGATCTGAAAGATCAAAAAACAGCATTCACATTGCACATATATAACTCTGATTTTGGTCAATTTGAAACACATTACAACTTCTTTCAAAATGTTGACATTTTTTAAAATTTCTTTATTTGAAAATGTCAACTTTTTTTCAATTTCTACTTTTCAAAATTTCGTTTTTTAACTTTCTTTTCTTTGAAGATGCCAAATTTACTGAAAGATTGGATGTTTTTTATATTCCAAGATTATTTTAAAAATTTAGACTTCTTTTCAAAATTTGGACCTTTTTGAAAGTATCGACTTTTCCGGAAAAGTTTGATTTTTTCAAAAAATATTTGGAAAAGTTTTTTTCAACTTTTACTTTTTGATAATTTTGACATTTTTTCAAAATTTCTTTTGTTTGAAAGTGTCTTTTTTTTTAAAGTTAAGTTTTTCAGAATTCCACCCTTTTCCTAAAATTTTAACTGTTTTGAAAATAGATATTCTCTATCTTCTTTGCGAGGTATTGGTATTTCTATTCATGTTTTATTAGCTTTTTCTTCCCCAATTACTGCTTTTTCATAATTCCAAATTTTAAGTAACCTTCTCTTAAGGATTCTTAACAGAAGGTTACTGAAAATTTAGATTTGTGAAAGGAGTAACTGGCGAAATAAAAGCCAATAAAACATGTTTTGATAATTTTGACTTTCAATTTTTATAATTTCGACCACACTTCGAATTTTAGAGTTAAAAAATGTCTCAAAATTCCAACTTTTTCGAAAATTTCGAGATTAATTACAACTTTTTTGAAAATTTCGAGATTTTTTGGAGGTTCTAACTTTTGAAAATTTCAGCTCTTTATGATTTTGACTTCTTAAAATTTCGATAATTTTTAAAAAATATTGACTTTGTTTCAAATCTTTTGGTACTTGCTTTTTAAAATCTGGCTTTAAAAATGTCGAATTTTTTCAAAATTTCGGTTTTTTAAACGTTATTTTTTTCTTTTTTGAAAATGTCGAATTCTTTAGATCCTATTTTTTGATTTATTATTTGAAAATTTCAATTTTTTCTAAATGTTGATTGTTTTCAAAACTATTTTTTTGAAAATATTGCATTCTTTGGAAGATCGAATATTTTCTAAATGTCGATTTTTAATTCATAATTTAGAATTCTTTTTAAAAGCACTTTTTAAAATCTTTGATTATTTGAAATTTTCCACTTTTTGAAAGTGTCGACCTTTTCGAATATTTTGAATTTTCAAAATTTCGGTTTTTTAAACTATTTTTTTGAAAATGTCGCATTCTCTGAAAGATCAAGTATTTTTTAAATGTCGATTTTTATTTCAAAATTTAGAATTCTTTTCAAAATGTAGAATTCTTTTCAAAATTTGGACTTTTTAAAATTTTTGATTTTCTGAAAATTTCGACCTTTTGGAAAATTTTAATTTACTTTTTTATAATTTCTAATGTTTTCAAAACTAATTTTTTTTTAAATTTCGGTTTTATTGCTGTCTTGACTTTTGTTGATAATTTTGACATTCAAAAAATTCCCTTTTTTGGAAAAATTAAATTTCCTTCCAAAATTTCACATTATTCTCAAAATGTCAACTTTTTCAAAAATTTTAATTTACTCTTTTATAATTTCCAATGTTTCCAAACTAAGATTTTTTTTAATTTCGGTTTTATGTTGTCTTCACTTTTGTTGATAATTTTGACATTAAAATTTTTTTATTTTTTTTGAAAAGTTAAATTTCCTTCCAACATTTCACATTATTCTCAAAATGTCAACTTTTTCGAACATTTTTATTTTTTGGAACTTTTGATTCGAGATTTCGACCTTTTTTTGAATTGTGGAATTATTTTTTAATTTTCTGAAAATTTTTCCATTATTTTAAATTTTGACTTTTTTCAAAATGTCGACTTTTTTGAAAATCTTGTTTTCATTTTTTTAATTAGCACCTCCAACTTTTCAAAAATTTTGGAAATTTTTGTTTTTTTTAATAATTATAAGAAAAAAGTCTAAAAATCAAAAAAATTTTAGCTTCCAAAAACAAGCCAAGATTTCTAAAAAACGAAAATCGAATTATGAGTTTATAATCCAATATTTGGAAAAGTAAAAATTAAAATCGAATATTTGAGAACAAAAGTCGAAGTTTCTTTTAAGAAACCTTTACGTTTGTATTAAAATAAATTTTCCCGAACCTGCGAATTATGTAAGAATCTCAAAATTTCGAGAAAAAGGTCGCGAAATAAAATTAAAATCCCCAAGGTGGAAATTTCTAGATTAAACAAAAACATAATTTTTGGAAATAAGATAAAGGTTGACATGAATTTTGTGATTAAGAAAAGTTCGGAAAACATACTAACAAAAAATTTCCAAAATGACGAATAAGAATCCATCTTTCGAGGAGTCAAAATTTCAAAAGAAGTGAATATTTCTATAAAAAATAAAATTTGGAGTTTGAAATTCAATTTCTAGGAAGGTGACCAAAAGTGAACGCATGAAATTTAAGGAAAGATAAAGTTTTAATTAAAAATATGCATGATTTATAAAAAAATATTGTCCCAATTTCATGAAATAAAGTGGGCTTTTGTAGATTAAAGTGTTTTCCAAAAAAATTTCTTAATTTGGAATTGAAGTAAAGATAAACCCTGACGTGGTTCTTTTACCTTTTAATCTATCGGCGGATCAAATCAAGCAGTAATCCCAAATAACAACAATGTTGCTAACTGAAATACGTCTTAATGTCGAAACTTCGACTTTTCGACTTTAAAAATAAAAAATAAAAAAAACACACTGCTCCAGGGCGTGGAAAATAAACTGTGGAGAAATGCATATTAATGCCAACCCAAATTAATGAGAAGTTTTCGACACTGTTAAGTACCCTGGACCTTTTTAATGAGTTTTGAAATCAAGACATTTGCAGTAAACCGTAACTTCCTGCATAACAATTAACCTTAAGATATAAATAATATTTATACAGGAAATGTTTTCCGAAACCTATATAAGTGTAAAGCTAATTAGAAATTATCCTGGTATTACATTTGAACATTACACAATGTCGGACATCGAGTTGAAAACAACATAACCTGATAACTGGAATTTGTCAATAAATATGCAGCCGCGGCATATTAATTTGAACTTTGATAACTCAATTTTAAAAAAGTCAAATCAGATTTTCAAAAATAAAAATATTGTAGAATGATCTTTTGTCCAAATTCGTTAACACGATCATGCATATTTAATTGCCTTGCTTTAAATTAGAATGAAACTAGATAATTTTTGTATTTAAAAAGCAAGATTTTCGGAAAAGATACACATTCTAAAAGAAAAATCAAAATTTATAGAAAGCCGAAATTGTGAGTTAAAAGTCAAAAATTGTATTAAAAATATAAACTTTAAATTTCAAGGAAAATATCGAAATGTGGAAGCTAAAAGACGATACTTCGAAGAAAGTTTTACAAAAATTCGAAATTTCCAAGTTTAGACGTGAAATTTTGTAAACAAATTCTTTTGATTATGTGATTTATTGGCAACAACAATTTAATGTTTGTCGAAATTAATGTAATATGCGTTCGACATTAAAGTTGAAATTTTGGGAGAGTTTAATTTCAGATTTTTGCGAAAATATCAAGAAAAAGTGAACAGAAGAAATATCCCAGTTTCAATTCTCAAGAAAGAAATGTTTAAATAACGATCACAATTTAAAAAAGAAACAAAATTTCTTAAAGAAGGTAAACATTTAAAAAAAAATCCGAAATTTTGAATGCACCTTTTCCAAAAATTCGAAATTTTTATAAAAAGGCAAAATTCGGGAAGTAGAAACTTTAAAAAAAATTGAAATTTTCAAAAAAGTCTACGTTTCCAAAAAAAAATCGAAATTTTCAAATAAAAATCGATACGTTGGGGAAAATTAATTTCTGAAAAATTGATTCATAAAACGTGGAAATTTTGAAAAAAGGTCGAAATTTTCAAAACAAATCTTGAGTTTAAAAAAAACTGGAAAAAAGCTCTCACTTTTAGAAAATTTTGAGAATAGGTCCAGATTTTTCAAAATAGAAATCTTTAAATGCTGAATTTAAAAAAATATCATATTTACAAAAAAATCCAATTTTCTAAAAAGGTGGAAATTTTTTAATAACTCTAAATTATTAAGAGTCAAAATCTTAAGAAATTACAAAATTAAAAAAGTGGGAATTTTTCGAAAAGTAAAAATTGTGGAAATTTTGAAATTTAAATCAAATTTTTAAAAAATGCCAAAATTTCCAGAAAACATAATAATCTGCGATTTCTAACCGAATTTTTGGGAAATAATAATTTTTAAAAAAGTCGAAATTTTCAAGAATCCTAAAATTTCTAGAAAATAAAAATTTTCCGAATCGAAGTTTCAGGAATTAAATAATGAAAAAAGTCCTAGTTTTTAAAAATTAGGCTTAAAAATGTAAACATTTACAAGAAGTCAAGTTTTCGAAAAAAAATCTCCAATTCTCAAAATCCAAAATTTCGAAAAAAGAGATTTCGAAAGATTTATTCGCAAAATAAGGTAAGATTTTAAAAAAAGGCCGTAATTTTCGAAGGTCAAAGTTTAGAAAAGTTGAAATTTTCAAAATTTTAAAGACAAAATTTCAAGAAAAAGTCGATATCTTGTAAAAAGTTGAAATTTTAAAAACAAGATTAAATTTTCAAAAAGTTCGAAATTTTTAAGAAAATGTCAAAGTCGGATTATTTAAAAAAGTTTAATATTTACAAAAAAAAAATCGAAATTGTGAGGAATAGTCGAAATTTTGAACTAATTTAAACAGTAAATTAAAAAAAGCCCAATCTTTCATATAAAGAATCTTTCAAAGTCATAATTTTTTAAATAAGTCAAAATCTCAATTTGGAAAAAAAAAGAAATTTGCAGAAAGTCTAAATTTTGAAAAAAGTATAGTTCAAATTGTAAAATAAATCCCAACATTTTTAGAAAATTAAATTTTTCGAAATATTTATCCTCTCTTGAAAAATTTTAAACTGCATTTTTCCAAATGTCGAAATTTTCGACAGTCAAAATTTTAAAAAAATTCGAAATTTTCAAAAAAAGTTGGAATTCTTAAAAAAGTCGAAATTTAAAAAAAAACTTTGAAGTTTTCAAAAAAGTTCATCCAGAAATTTTCAAGAAAGAACAAAAGTCGAATTTTTCAAAAAATTTGAATTTTTAAAAACAGTCGAAATTTCGAGATTTTTTAAAAAGCCAGAATTAAAAGAAGTGGAAAATCTTCAAAGTAATTTTTTTAAAAATAAGTCGAAATTTAAAAATCAGCATTTTAAGATAACTTCGAAATTTTGAAAAAGGCAAAATTTTCAGAAAAAAGGTTAAAATTTCGAAAAAAGTAGACCTTATTTTGAAAGAGTGGACATTTTTTTAAAGTATCAAAATCTCGACAAAAAGTCGAAATGTTTAAAAAGTGGGAATTCCAAATTATCGAAATTTTTAAGGTCAACATTTTTAAAATAATCGAGTTTTTCAAACAAGTCCAAATTTTCAAAAAAATTCAAAATTAAAAAAAGAGGAAATTCCACACATACTAGAATATTCGATTAACCCGAGATCTCCAACGTACGGTTTTTCCTCAGTAGCCCTAATTACTTGTAAACGTTCCACAGATGTCTAGAACCTAAGAATAGTTTCTTCGAATGCGTATCTTCCTAATCGCTTCTCGTGAACAACTGTTACTTCACAAGCGGTTACTTTGGTCAAGATTCAAAAATTTTTTCCATCTCTCCATACTTAAAATCTGGGCAAGCAGATTCGTAGGCAAGTACCAGTATTAAAAAAACGTTAAACGTGCCAAAACTAATGACCATAACCAATACCCATATGTTGCAATTGTATAATTAAAACCTAACTATACGCCAACTAACCACACATTCGTTGCTGCAGTAAATGTCCGGGCTTAATGTGAAATTTGTAGAATACTTCCCGTGTACATGTGCAGGAGGTTTTCAGCCGTTTTAAGTGCATCATTGAAAACAAACGAAGTGGCAATTAAACGGCGATAGTCAAGTATAAAAACGATCGTAGAAGACCTTTATTAGACGTGTAACCTCACGTAATAAATTGAATAAGAATAGAAATACGACTTCCACCATTCTTTAACAATATTGAACGCACATTGCTGCTGATTATTTTTAACTTCATGCTCACGTAGAGGCTGATGCCCTTTCTATTTAAAAATACAAGTGGAAGTCATTATATGGCGTATTTACATTAAAGCGCTTTGCGATATAAAATTCCCCCGTTTGAAGCAACAGAAATTGGGGCTATGTTTAAAAAGTTTAAGGTGTATGGTTTATGACAGAGTATAGTAACTTTTCGATGTTAGTTCCACCCTCCATTAGACTCATTGCAAGGCTATTTTTACTTTCTTTTCGAAATTTCGATTTTTTTCCTGTTGTGATGTTCAAGTCAATGTCATTTATAATTTGCAAAAAAAGTGAGTATGATACAAATACATGGTTAAATTTTTAAAAAGAATATTTACCCTGACAAAAATATTGTTAAATCCTAATTTAAACCCCTTTTCAGGTTGTCACTGATTCCAAGCGAATTTGTCATTGTTAGATAATGCGAAAGCTGCGCCCCAACTTGCAGTCGGAAATTGGAAGAAACAAAACATTGTTTTTAGGTTATATCTGAAAAATGGAAACATGCAAATCGTTAAGCGATACTGCAAGAGCCCGGATGAAGTCGCTTTTTCTCATGAAAATTGGCCGATAGCGATAACGAACTGCAGAAGAAAGTTAATGTGAAATCGCGAACAGTGAAGAATGTTTTGAAAAGACATTTGTTATTACTGATACTCAAGAGATATTTTCTGACGACCATAGTGATCACTAAACATCGATGGGAACTATAGATACACCGATAGTTTTGACTACAGAAAACTGTCGCTAGCAATATCAGATAGTGTCGATCATTTTCATAAATTATAGTTAATATTATCGAGCTCGATTTGAAAAATATTAAAATTATTATTTAAATAAGTGAAAATTGAAGAAAAAACACACGTGTCAAAAAAAAACAAAAAGTCTAAAAAAGCCTAAAATGAATCTAATTTATGAACATTTCGAGTCAACAAGGGTCCAAAATGAGAAAAAAATCGATCACTTTTGTTAGAATTTTAAGAAAAAAGTAAAATATTCAAAATATTGTGACTAAAATAGAAATGTTCAGAATTTGTTTAAATTTAAAATTTCTATTTTATCAAAATTTCTAATCTAAATTTGAAATGTTAACTCTGGAAAAAAGTTAAAAAAAAAAGATCTGAGTTGAAAGTTTTGTCAGTGAAAACTTCGTAAAAGGAATTAATTAATAAAAAATATGTGTGTTTATTAAAATTTCGATTTTTTCTAAGATATTTTTAGCGAAATGTTGAATAGATATTTTATCAAAATTCCAAACCTATACAAAATATTTAATATGTGAATTTTTTTTCGAAATGTTGTAAAAAATTGAAATACAAATCTTGTCCCCTGAAACCAAGAAAGATTAAAAAACACAACAGAGGTTTCTTGGTTTCAGGGGACAAAATTTGTATCTCAATTTTTGAAGATAACCAAGGACCAGTCCGTTCCACCCTAATCGAAATGTTATGTTAAAACTTAAATATCTTTTTTTACAAATTTCGAATTTTTCTCCAAATTGGAATTTTAGTTTTTTTGCACTTGAAATTTTTGAACCCAAAAATTCGAGCACTTCATTTTTAGGGATTTTACGTTCAAAATTAAAACTATAAAAAGCAAATATTTGAAAGAGTCTTCATTCAGTGTTAAAACTTTCTAACTATTTCGGGTTTAACTTAAAAATGTAAAATTCAAAGAAATTTTTTACATAAAATTTTTACAAAGAATTTGCAATTTTTCACTTAAGTTTCGAAATTTCGACCTTAAAAGTAAGAACTTTTGGAGGAAATATTAAGCTTCAAATTTTTTTCTACTTTCATCTGCAGATTTTGATCTTTTAAACTTGTAATTTTGGCCTTATTTCAATAATTATGATCTCTAAGTACAAACTTTGAGAATTTTTTTTAGATGTTTAAAATTTTCTTTTCGTAATTTCGAGATAATTTCCAAATTTCGACTCAACTTAAATTTTAAGAATATTTTTTTTTGATAATTATAAAACTTTCAATTTTATAATTACATTTTAAAGAAAATAAAATCCTGAGTAACATAATTTTTACAAGCTTGCAATTTTCAGTTATTTCTAAAAATTTAGATTGAAATATTGACGTTTTCAATTAAAATTGAAATTAAAAAGAATTAAAATCTCAAGCTTAAACTTGACATGCCCAAAAAGAGTCGAAAAAAATTGAAATTTCTTTAAGCTTGCTTCCACTTCTTTCTCAAATTTTCCCCTCCAGTCTCCAAAAAGATTTTTTTTTACAAATTTTACGATATTGACTTGTTTCTCGAAATTTTCTCTTTTAATAAGTAAAGAATTTTGAATTTAAACTTGAAGTTTCTAGTTTTATCCGAACTGTCGACTTTACCATCTTTAAACTTAGCATTTAATATGTCTCAATATTTTGAGCCAAACTCGAAATTTTGAATTTAATCTCAACATTTTTAATCAGTCTCTTGGGATTTCGAGTTTTTCTAATCATAAAAAATAGAAATTTCTACTTTTGTAAACCATAAAAAAATTGAAATTTTCGAAAAAAAATTATAGGGGTCGAAACTCAATTTCTTTAATTTTTTTATGCTTTTTAATTCATCATGTTCTCCAATTTTAATTTATTGGCAACGTAAGACGTTTTATTGTCCAAAGTTGGCTTTTTCTCATAACTATCGACTTTTTCTCTTTAAATTTCAAGCTTTTTTCTATATTTCCTGGTTTTTTTTTCAAAATTTCCAGCTTTGTTCCAAATTGTCGATTTTTTTATTCCAGTTTGTGGAGAATTCATTTTTCACAACATTTTCTGTGCAAAATTCTATTTCCAAATTCGACAATATTTTCGAAGTTTCCACTTTATTTACATAATTCGTCTTTTTTTTCGAAATGTAACAATTTCTTAAAATTCGATTTTCTCTTAAATTTTTAATTTTTTGTTAATCGCCGTGTTATCAAAGCTTCAATTTATTTGCAACCTTAGACGTTTTGTTTTCAAAATTTGACTTTCTTTGAAAAATTTCGACTTTTTTCTCGAAATTTCGAGCTTTTTGCGCAAAATTTCGAATTCGTCACATTTTGATTTCTTCGATTTTTTTCAAAAGTTCCGATTTGTTTTCCAAATCTCCAACTTTCTCAAAACGTTGACTTTTTTCAAGTTCGCCAAGTTTATTTTCATAATTTGTATTTTCTTCGAAATTTACAATTTCTCAAAATTCATAACTATTAAACTTTATTAACGATAAAAACGCAACAAAATTTAAAAATTCCACAAGGTTTAATTTTAAATCTTGTTGCATTTTTATTGTTGATAAAGTTTCGTATTAATATTAAAGAATTCCACGAAGTAAGGGTTGGAAATGTCAATTAATTTCCCAAAATTCGAATTTTTCGTAAAATTTGATGTTTTTCTAATTCGTATTTTTGAAATTTCAGTTTTCCAAATTAGACGTTTTATTTTTAAAATTTGGTTTTCTTTAAGAAATCCACATTTTTTTCGCCCGAATTTCGAGCTGTTTCTAAAAATTTACGGACGTTTTCTGGATATTGTGTTATTTTTCCTAAATTTCAATATTGTTGTTTCTGTAGAATTCGATTTTTTCTTCGAAATACATTCTTCTCCAGAAATTTAGATTTTTTTCTCAAAAATGTTTATTTTTCAAAATTAGGTCGAAATTGTAATAAAAACATTTCAATAAAAAAAAATTTTGTTTAAAAAATGTCGCATTTTTTTGGTAGTATTTAAAGTTTTTCCCCGAAATGTTAAAGTTATGTTAAAATTTAAATTAAAAAGGTAAGAATAACAAAAAAAATATTTTTAGAAATTTCGACTCTCATTTTTTAAAAATTCATTTCCTTTGTCAAAATTAAGTTAAAACTTGATAAAAAAAGAGGCAAGCATTTTTGAGAAAAATATTTTAGTGAAAATCTGAAGCTTATTTCTAGAAATTTCAAAATGACTTCAAAGTTTAAGTAAATAATAAATGTTTCCAAAAAAGCATTTTTGGAGTCGATTCATAAATGGCCTATTTTTGCTATCTTTGCCGTCACCCTGAAACAAATCCTGTCTACGCCCATGCTGGTGATAGTAGGGAAATTTTATTTTTTTTCCCCACTCTCCTCCCTAAAGCAATGTGCCCATGAAAGAAGCTCATAAAACATCGGATCACGTCTGCTTTTCGGCCCAGAATTTTCCTCAACCCTTTTTCTAGTATTGCGGAGGTTTTATTTTAATAATCACGTTGTGAACATATAATTTTATTCGAAACAAAAATTGAATAATTTTTTTTTGGTAGAACGGACTGGTCCTTGGTTATCTTAAAAAATTGAAATACAAATCTTGTCCCCTGAAACCAAGAAAGATTAAAAAACACGACAATAGTTGCTCTTAACGAGAGAGAACTTTTTTCTGCATAATTTCGAGTTTTTAACTCTCATTCCAGATATTTTAATTTTTGTTGTTGAAATTTTGACGTTAGTCTTCAAAATGTGAACTTTTTTTCTAAGTTAATAGAAATGTTTTTATTTTCTTCGTTGTCATAAATTTCAAGTTTAAAATTGCAACATTAATCTCGTTGTTTCTAAAAATTTAAACACAAATCTTGTCCCCTGAAATCAAAAAAGATTAAAAAACACAACAAAGGTTGCTCTAACGCTATCATCTCTGAAGATGATAGCTTGGCTATAGAAATGCATTAGAGAAACCTTTGTTGTGTTTTTTAATCTTTCTTGGTTTCAGGGGACAAGATTTGTATTTCAATTTTTAAAATATTTGCACAGCTCAAAAATATTACTCTAGGATAGGGGCACATCCAGAAAATGCTAAGCGGGGGTACTTTGGTTTTCAAATTAGGATAGCGAAAAATTGTAACTTTTCAATTAAAGTCAAGTTACGAAATTTTTAGAAAAAAATTAACATTAAAAAACTATTTTATTACAAAAAAAAACACGTTTATACTCTTGAAATTTTAGTAACACAGTAAAAATTGAATGAATCTTAGTATGACGGGAAAAATATCAAAATCTCAAAAGAATTCAGAATTTGTAGGAAATAAAAAGAAGTTTAAGGAAAACTTATGGTTTTGCTTCAAATTTCATTTCAAGAAACACATGGAAATTTCAAAAGATGGAAATTTTGAAAATAAAATAAAACATTCTAGAAAAAGTTGGAAAACTTAAAAAGCCAAAATTGTCAGAAAATCCAAAGTTTCAGACGGCGAAATTTTCAGACTTTGAATTTTTCAAATAAAAGTCAAGTTTATATAAAGTTTCAAAATAAAGTTAAAACTTCGAGAAATAATTAAAACTTTGAACAAAGATCGACATTTTAGCAAAAAATGTAAATCCCGAAAAGGGTCAAAATTTTCGAAAAAAGTTATTTAAAATAAAGTAACTTACGTAAAAAGAAAAATGATAATTAAAAAAAAAATCGAAATTTTTATAAAAGGTCGAAATTATGTCAAAATTGTAAAAAAATTTACTATTTAAAAAACGTTTAATGGAGACAAAATTAAAAATAGAATTTTTCAAAATAATCAAAAATTTGTAGAAAGTCGTAATTTTGAAGATTCGCTTAGCAAATTAAGTCAAAATTTAAAAAGTGATGAAATTGTAAAAGATTGAAATTTTAAAAATAAATCCAAGTATTGAAGTATTCAAAAAAGCTGATATGTTCAAGAAAGTTTTTAATAAAAATCGATATTTGTCAAAAAATTCCACTTTCAGAAAGTCTAAAGTTTGAAAAAATTCGGAATCTTGAAAAAATAAATTTAAAACAAAATAAAAATTTCAAGTAATTTGATTTGGTGATAACAAATGCTTTCACGACCAGAGTCAGTACAAGATATACTTTTTTCCGGAATTAGACCGTGTCAAAGAACTAGTAAAAAAGTTGATGTTTTCGAAAGTCGAAATTTTGAAAATGCTGCTTCTTTACACAAAAAAGTCAAGATTTACAAAATTTAAGAATAAAAGGAAAAGGTTTTCAGTAACAGGGCAGTTTTGACAAAAAAGTCGAAATTTTTAAAAATAAGTAAAAAAACCCAATTCTTCAAAAAATTGGATTTTCAAAGGTCAGCATTTTGAAATAAGTCAAGCTTTTCAGAAGGGGTCAAAACTTAAAAAAAAGTTTGATAAAGGTTGAAGTTTTGAAAAAAGGTCAACAATTTTAAAAATGTCGAAGATTTTTTTGTAATTTTCTTTTAGTCGTCACAACGATGAAGTTAATTTTTTCTTTTGTCTTTAAAAAAGAAACAGATTTTTTTCTGCTAATCAAAGTATTTGTCCGTGCACTCAATTTTCTGGTTGAGAATTTTTTTGTATCTTGTTTATACTTCATTTTTGCTTTGATATAGTAGATGTCAGATGGACTTGGGGGCTTTAAAGCCCCCACTGAATACGCCACTGCTCTAGGAAGCTTAAATAACGCGCTTAGTGTGGCTCTGGAAAAACATCAGTGAAAGCAAGGAATTCTAGAGTTTGAAAATTCTAACGAAAAAAGAATCAACATAAATGAAAGTTCTCATTGTTTTAAGGTTGGATGCATAAGAATTTGCTGCAACGAACTGTCTTCTAGCATAATTTCAAAATCGCTAAGTCCTCAAAATAATGGTGTTGATTTTGTATGAAGTGGTCTACATGTTTTATGTAAACAGGTAAATTCTATTTAATCGAATGTGCTTTACCTGTCTGTACATAAAATGAGATTTGGTTTTGAAATAACACAAATATGTTATTTCAAAACCAAACTGGTTCAATATAAACAGCAAACGTGTTTTTCAACAAGTTCAAGAAACGCAAATAATTACCCACTCGGAGTTGTCTTCTGTTTGCTTCTATCTTTCGTTTCGTCATTTCGAGCAATATTTTATTTGTAAAAACAGATGGACCTGCTATTTGGTTAATAGAAAACCATAGATACGATTGTGTAGTCTTCCTGGTCTCGACTCGAATCTATTTAAAATCAGCTATGGAGGTCAGTAAGTTTGAAGACCACATATTTGTCTTCTTACTATAAACATCTCGATGTACTTATATGTCTAAGCGTATCGCTTCCTGTTTTAAAATAATAAAACTAGTGGACTCGTTGGAGAGAAATCGCTATAGATTTGCATAATTGCAAATGCGTAATGCCGTTAATATGCGATAGTAGGAAGTTATTCCTAATATGTAATAGAGCCGTGAAAAAATACCTAAGCTCGGTATATGTTAACTTACACGGATTTGTCATTAAGGACGACTTGATTTGTTTTATTTGGTTTGTAAAACGAAAGTCCCAGCAAATTATAAATAAAAACAGAATTTCTTCTACACTGCGTAATGTGCATAGGTGTGTATTTCGGCTTGGCATCATCAGTTTGATTGTTCTTGGGCGATAACAATTCATTAACAGTGAATGTCAATCAAAATGTCTTGGCGTTTCACCTTTGGCAGGCGTGTCATAAATGCAGCGTACACGGAGACCAACAAACGGAAATGCATGTCGTTTATCGAAGACAATTTTAGAAGATAATAATTGGGGGAAAATAATAAATAGTGTCATTGTTTAGAGAAAAGTCTCCTCTCTCATAAATAAATGTAGGTGATGTGTTGCAAAATTATCCCAGGTTTAGTTTCATCGCGTAAATTCGAGTCGATAATAGAGCAAACTGTTGACTTGATCTGACAACAAGGTATGGTATAAAGGACACTTTGACCCAGTTTCGTTTGTCCAAAAATGTACATGCGAAAATCTCGTAAATGATTCATTGTGTTTGCCGCGATGCAATTCTTGCAGCATCAATTATGCCTTGAATGGTCCGTTTTAAAATAAGAATGAAACGATTGTTTGCGTTTGTGGTTAGCACTTTCGCAGTTCGAGTTTCTTTCTTTTATGGTCGTTGTGACACGATGTGTTTAGATTTTAATCTAATTGAGTTAACATTGAGATTATATTTGCACTCGCTATATTTATAGATCCAGTGGCAGAGATGATGCAAAAAATCGAACGATTGTTTTCACTTACAACTTTTTTTTAATGATGTTGCAACCAGTTTTCAAATTACTCTTAACATATAATTTCCATGTTTTCATCATTGTAGAAATTGTTGTTTCTTATTTGACTATGACTCATTAATTATATAGAAATAAATCTTACTGATATTTTAAATACCAAGAAAAAAGTCAATTACAGCTTTGTATTCATGCGTGTTTTTTTTATTGCAGAAATTGCACGGGTGCGAGCTAGTTTATTTCAAATAAATGGAGTCAAAAAGGAGCCTTTAGTATTACCTGAAGCGGAAGGAAATGTCACAACACTCACAGAAAAAGTATATGTTCCTGTCAAAGAACATCCAGATGTAAGTATCTCTTTTGTTATTGCTGAGGCACCATAGGCTATAGAGTGCTTCTCGAGCTTTCTGCATTTTTTTTCAAATCGTTCAACGTGTTTTCTACGGAATCAGAATTGGTTTAAATAATTTATAAAGGGCGCACAAAAAAATAATTTCTGTTTTCGCAAATTTGGTTATTTCAAAATAAAACGTCTTACGGTACGTTCAACATTTTACATGGAGAGACTGGACTACTTGATCTGCACTTTTTGAGATAGATTTACCGTTTTTGCGTTATATATCTACCCACTGACAAAATTTGTTTCTAAAATTTATTCTCCAAAAAAAAGTCGTAATTTGCATCTTCTTAAATATAGTAATCTCAATGTATAGATTTTGGTGGAACGGACTGGTCCTTCTTCAAAAATATTCAAAAATTTAAATACAAATCTTGTCCCCTGAAACCAAGACAGATTAAAAAACACAACAAAGGTTGCTCTAACGTGTTTCGATAGCCAAGCTATTATCTTCAGAGAGATACCAACACAAACCAAGTAAAATTTTATCTAGCAAGGAAAAAAGTCGAAGTTTCGAAACAGGTTTAATTTCGAGACTCGAATCTTCGAGAAAAGCCGAATTTTAGGAGAAAAATCGAAATTTTAGACAAATTTTGATGAAAGTGTCGCAATTTAGAGACAAAAGTCGAAATTTCGAAATAATTTTTGTTTCTATAGAAAAAGCCAAAACTTTTTTTGAATTTTTTGAAAAAAAAATTGAATTTTGTGTGAAATTTCCAGAAGTCGAATTTCCAAGAAGAGCGTCTAATTTCGAGACTAAAAATCGGAATTTCGAGAAAATTTAAGGAGAAAAGTTACATTTTCTAAACAAATCCAAAATTGCCAGAAAAAGTCGAATTTCGAGATAAGGTCGAATTTCGAGATAAAAAGTCAAAATATCCAAAAATATTCATCTGTACAAAAAACAAAGTCGTCTAATTTTGAGACTAAAAATCGGAACTTCAAGAAAATTTAATGAAGAAAAGTCAAAATTTTCAAAAGAGCCGAGTTTTAATGAAAATTACGAAATTTCGAAAAAAATCGAAATTTTTAAATAAGTTTAGTTTCGAGTCAAAAAAATTGAAACTACCAAAAGTTTTTGACGCAAACGAATTTTAGGAAAAAACTCGAAATTTCCAGAAAAAATTCAATTTTGTCAAAAAAATATCCTAAAAATATTTTTCATAGCGGAAAAAAGCAGAAATTTCAAAGTAAAGTTTTAAGACGGAAAGTTGAAACTTCGAGAAAATTCTGCATTTTAAGAAAATAAGTCGAAATTTTTAGAAAACTATTTGATGAAAATGTCGAAATTTTGAGAAAAAATCAAATTTGCGAAATAAGTTCAGTCAATTTTTTTTTAAAAAGGTACAGTTTGCGGAAAAAGTCCAAATTAAAAAAATTGTCTAATTTTAAGAAAAAAAAACCAAACTTTTCAAAAAAAATCGAATTTGGAGAAAAACTGCCCAAACATTTCTTTATCGGCAAAGCAAAAAGTCGAATTTTGGAAAGAAGCCTTAGTTTCGAGACACAAAATTGAAACTTCGAGAAAAATCTGAATTTTAGGAGAAACGTCGAAATATTTAGGAAAAGTTGAATTTTAATGAAAATGTCCTAAATTTCGAGAGAAACGTCACAAATTGGAAATAAATTTACTTTCGAGACAAAAAATCGAAACTTCGAAAAGGACGAATTTTGTGAAAAAAGTTAAAATTTTCAGGAAAAAATTTCGAAAAAGAAAAAGTTGAAATATCCAGAAATATTCTTCTTAGCAAAAAAAAAGTTAAAATTTGAAAATTAGCTTAGTTTCGAGACGAAAAGTTGAAACTTCTAAAAAAAAATCTGAAATTTCCCAGAAAAATTTTAAGAAAAGCTGTCGAACTGTCCAAAAACATTTTTCTCAGCAAAGCATAAAGTTGAATTTTGGAAAGAAGCTTAGTTTCGAGACAAAAAGTCGAACCTTCGAGAAAGATCTGAATTTTAGGAGAAACGTCGAAATATTTAGGAAAGTTGAATTTTAATGAAGATGTCCAAATTTCGAGAGAAAAGTTAAATTGGAAATAAATTTACTTTCAAGACAAAAAATCGAAATTTCCAAAAAGGCCGAATTTTGTTAGAAAAGTTAAAATTTTAGAAAAAATTGAAATGTAAAAAAAAATTCGAAAAATAAAGAAAGTTGAAATATTCAGAAATATAAGATATAAGTCGAAATTTCAACATAAGCTGAGGTTCCAGACAAAGAGTCTAAACTTCAGGAAAATCTTAATTTTAGGAGAATAGTCAAGTTCTCAGAAGTTGAATTTTAAAAAAAATTCGAAATTTCAAGGAAAATTTTGAAATAAGTTTAGTTTCGAGACAGATTGTGTAAAAAAATGGAATTTTATGTAAAAAAGCTTGAAACTACAGAAAAAGTTGAATTTTGAGAGAGTCCAAATATCCAAAAATATTATTCTTGTAATTTTACCTTTTTTTTTTAATTTTGTTATTTGAAATTTTCAGAAAGAAAAGAAAATTTTCAAGAAATATTTTTGTCGAAGTTTCCAAAAATTATTTTAAACGAGTTTTTTACTAAAACGACCTGATGTTATAAAAATAAATGAATTTTGAGAAAAAAATGAATTAGAGAAAAAAAGAAAGTAAAAGAGCGAAGTTTTTACTTTTTTATTCAAATTTTAATCAAACATGCAATTCCGTGACAACAATTGAAATTTCCTAGAAATGTTTTTTTTTGGCAGTTTTTCATCAAAAAAATATTTGAGAATTTTAATTTATGTTATTAATATTTCGGTCTAATCCTTGCAAAAATGTTTCCAGAATTTCCAGAATCAGGAAAGGTCGAAATTTAAAATAAAAAATGAAATAAAAGAAGTCGAATTTTCTGTAAGTTGAAATTTTGAAAAGGTTGATATTTTTGAAAAAATATGTGATTTTGAGAGAAGGGCAAACCTTTAAATAAGGCCCAATGCTGATTATAAAAAAGGGGGAAAATTTTGAGAAAAAGATCGAAATTTACAGAAAAAAATTGGTATTTCCCCAACAAAGTAAATTTAATGAAAAGTTGAGTTTCAAAAAGAAAATCAATTGCGAAATAACAGCAGAAATTCAGAGAAAAAGCTGAAGGCTGGAGGTTATATTTTCTCTTGTCTGCATAGATCAAAGAACAAGCGCCCGAGCATGTTTCATGTCTAAAAAGGTCGAATTTTGATAAAGTCGAAATTTGATAAAGTCGAAATTTTTATAGAAGACGAATTTTTGCATAAAAGTAAATTTGAAAAAAATCATTAATTTTGAGAAATAAAGTCAAAATTTCAAAGAAATATATTTTTCTCGGAATTTTGCTCAATTTATTAAAATTTTGAAAATCCATAAAGAAATTTTTTCAAAATTTGTTTATTTTTTTCAGCAGGAAATTTTGGTTTTTTGTCTCGCACTTTCGAATTTAAAATGTCATTTCAGGGTCTCCCTGAAGATGCTAGCTTGGCTATCGAAACGCGTTAGTACAACCTTTGGTGTGTTTTTTAATCTATCTTGGTTTCAAGAGACCGGCTCTGTATTTCAGTTTTTGAAGATAACCAAGGACCAGTCCGTTCCACCAAAATTGTTGTTTCTCTCGACGAATCTAAACTAGAACTAGAGAACGAATTTTTTCTAGCTGACGTTTGCCTCGAGCGTCAAGTTGGGACACGACAAATCTGTTGAAATGAAGCTACATTTTTTTATTGTAAAATGTAGATGATCCGTAGAAAAAATGAGAATATTTCTTTTTAATCCACGCTGAATCCTCGTATACCCACGCTGAGTCCACGCGCGACCCACGCTGAGCCACGCGTCCTCCACTACCACCTCTGCGTGATTTCGGGACTAAATAAATTAATGAAAAAACCCCGGACCGTTTGAAAAATTCATGAACGATCAAAAACAATGTCCGGGGAAAGAGGGAGGTACTTCAAACATATTTTCATATATTTATTTTGTTACTGTTCCATTTATGTTTTTGTGTTTTCTGTTTTATTACAGGCTGCTTATTTATCCGATAATTTATTCTAATTATTTTGATTGCAGTTTAATTTCGTGGGCAGGATTCTGGGTCCCAGAGGAATGACAGCGAAGCAGTTAGAACAAGAAACAGGCTGCAAAATAATGGTCAGAGGGAAGGGCTCGATGAGAGACAAAAAGAAGGTGTGTAACGGATAAGGACATTTTACGGTGATCATTCTTTTGTTATTCTTCTCTTGCCGATGCCGATTAACTAGTAGAATAGTTGCGTAATTTGAGGACATGACGCCTTGCATTTGTGTATGTATACGTTTGATGTCGACTGGCATTCACATTATTAACTCAATTATCTATGCTCATTGTCTTCTTGTCATTTAATTTCATTAAATATTCAGAAGGCGCGATCGTTCGCTGACGTACTGGCCGTTATAAATTTGCTATATGATTCAACTGCAACTTTACATTAACATTTCTAACGAACCAATATTTATTGTTCGATATATGCAACCCGGTTAAATTACATATAAAATTTAATGACCATGTTTACCCCCTTAGAGGCAGACTTTTGAAAAATCCTCTCTTGGTGCTCACCTACGTCATATGGTGGATGCCTCTGAGAAATTTCATATTTCTGGACGATTTACGCTGTGCGTTTTCTGTTAGTCAGTGCTTAGAGATGTATTAAGTAGATTTCCACGTAGTAAACCATGAATATGGATATACTATGGATGTATATACATATAATATTAATTTGTGAATGACTATTAGATGTAATACCCATAATATATCCATATCCATGGTTTTGCAATGTGGATTATTATGATTTTTAAATATAAAAAGAGAAGAATAACATCTGACTGCATTGCTTTGTTAGTATGGTAGACTTCTATTAATAATTTTTTTTCCCTAAAGCTAATGTATATTTAGAATTCGATCTATTTTAGTACTAATTTGTTTTTGTGCTTTTTAAGAATTTAACTCTTCGTGGTGCTCATAAATTTTCATTTATTGTTTATGTTTCATTATCTGAGCAATGACTGTATCCTTTTAAGTTGTTTTTGTTATTTTTTTCTTCAAGAAAAAGGATATGTTTCGAGCCAATGATCCCGATCGATTTTGAGCTATTTGTAATAAGTCGTTTTAAACATAGACCATTGTTAACAACCTGGACCTAGTCCAGAAATATTTTTATGGATTTACATAAAATGATCCAAATAAAATAAACATAAAACTTTTAATAACTTCGCCAAAGTACTTGAATTTTAATTGGCTTTTCTCTGATTTCAAGCAGGCTTAAATATACCGAGGATATTGTAAGTATGATATTTTTGACTGTTTCGTACGTACTTTCATCTTGTTTTTAGAATGTTGGAAAAACAAGAATAGGGAATGTATTTTTTATTAATTTCTTCAGTAAGACATGCCCATTTAATTTTTTTCACGCGGTCTATCCCGAAAAAAGATATTATTATTATTGCACTTGGTCTTTTTTATAATTATCTGTAATTTTATAATTTATTAGTATCGATTGTGGTCGACATTAGACCAATTTGTACCTGTAAAGTAATGAAATTCAATTTATTTTCACATATTTAATTGGAATTTATTTGTTTATTCAAATTTATTTATTCTTAACTTGACGGTATGAGAAAAAGAGTTGGAATATTCGAATTGTTTTTGAAAATTTCAATATTGCAAATTTCAGTTTCTCTCATTACTGCTTTTTTCGAATTTCTGTTCCAGCATTTCGACTTACTCTCAATATTTTTTCGTTTTCCGAAAATAGCGAATTCCTGAGAATTACTTCGCATTTTGTAAACCGTTTAACCGGAAAAAATCGATTTTTGTTTGGAACTTTTGACAATAAGATCAATTTTTTTTGAAAATTTAAATTGTTAGATTTCAACTTTTTTAAAAATGTTGGTTTTTGTCCAGAACTTTGATTTATTTTAAAAATGTCGAATTTTTTTCGAAAACCACAATTTTTTTTGAAAAAATGACTTAAAATTTTTATTTGAAAATTTTTAGAGAAGGATTTATTTGAAAATTTAGATTTTTTAATTTAAACTTTTTTTTAGAAATTTTGGCTTTTAACTTTACTTTTTAAATTTCAATCTTTTCTTTAACATTTCGAGTTTTCGAAATTTACACCTTTCGAAGATTTCGATTTCTTTTCAATATTTCTAGTTTTTCTAAAAATCTCGACATTTTTTTGAATATTTTTAAAAGAATTCGACTTTTTTCGAAACTTTTTATAAAATCGGTTTGTCTTGAAAATTTCAACTGTTTTCAAAATTTTGATTTTATTTTTTATTGCATCTTTTAAAACCATTTTGATTTCTCAAAATTATGCTATTTTTAAATTATCTTCTTCTTTAAATTTTCGATTTTTTCTGAAATTTTCTTAAAAAAATTTTGATTTCTCAAAATTATTCTATTTTTAAATTATCTTTTTTCAAATTTTCGGTTTTTTTTAAATTTTCCCCTATTTTTTATTGCATCTTTTTAAAAACATTTTGATTTCTCAAAATTAAAATTAAACTATTTTTGAATTATCTTTTTTTTCAAATTTTCTATTTTGTCAAATGTTCTTAAAAAAATTTTGGTTTCTCAAAATTATGCTATTTTTAAATTATCTTTTTTCAATTTTTCGATTTTTTTTGAACCTTTTAAATATTTTTTTTTTGAAAATTTCGTGCATTTTTCCAGATATTGGAAAAAAATTGAAGAATTTCAAAATTTTTAAGTTCAGTATATACTAAAAAGTAATTATTTTTTCATTTTGATCCAAAAAACGATATTTCTTTAAAATTTTAACTTAACAAAGTGTTTTTTTTTGAAGATTTGTAATTTCTTTCAAGATGTATGTTTTTTAATTTGGAATTTTCATTTTTTTCAAAATTTTTTCCAAAATTTCGAATTTTTCCAAAGTTGAAGAATTTAACATTTTTCAAGATTTTGCCTTTTTGAAAAAATTATCGCCTTTGAAGGTTTAGACTTTTCAAAGAATTTCCACTTTTTTCAAAAATTGGAATTTTTTTTATTTCGATTTTTCTTGAAAATGACAATTTTTAGAAAAAACCAACTTTTTCTGAAAATTTTGACTTGAACTTTTCTATTTTCGAGTGTGGAATTCGAATTTTTACTCAAGAATGAAAATTAGAAAGTTTAATTACCTTAAACTCCGGTAATTCGAAATTTTGAACAAAAATTTGCACTTTGAGGAAAAACAGAAATTAAAAATGAAATTTTAATTTTCAAACTTAAATTTCAAATTTTAGGAAAATAGGCCAAATTTCGCTTAAAACTTACAATTTATAAAAAAAACTGCCGTTTTAATACAGAATTTAGTCGAGAGAAAATTAAAAGAGATTAAATTTAAGATCATAAGATAACAAAACGTCTTAATTTAAAAGTTAAAAATTTATTATTTACTAAACCAAATAATTTGAAAAAAGTGAAGATTCGAAGATAAAAAAATCGAAATTTCGATTTTAAGTTGAAATTTAAGGTAACATTTCTCCATTTTTTCTCTAAATTTTCGATTTAATCAAGACAGTTTGAGATCATTTTCGAGAAAAATAAATCAAAATGTTTAACAAAAAGTCGAATTTAACAAAAAATCTTCAATTTTCAAGTTTTAAAAGTTGCATTTTTAAGTAGGATTGCTAGGGAAAAGTTCAAATTTCGAGGAAACGTCGAAGTGTGGATAAAAAAATGAAAAATGTGTGAAAAATCGAAATTCCCACGATTTCTGGAAAGTATTAAAAATTTCTAAAAAAAAAGGTAACAATTAAACCGGAAAGCTGAAAATCTCTAGAGAATGACATTTCGATTTTAAATTCGATTTGCGCAAAATGGATAGTTTCAGAAGAAGTCCAAATTTCGTGAAATAAATTTAAGTTTCAAAAAAAAATTGAAATTAAAAAAACCTTTAAAATTTTAAGTTTATATTCAAAATGTTGAGAAAGCGCGAATTTTAACACGAAATTTCGGGGAAAATATGAAAATTTCGAGAAAATATGAACATTTTGAGAAAAATCTCACTTTTTCTGGAAATTTTCATATTTTCTCAAAATTTCGTCATTTATTGGAAATAGGATCTGTGGAAAATATTGAAAATTTGGAAGTCAGGTAAAAAAAGTCGAGATTTCGGATGAAAATCTCGAAATTTTATATAAAAAAATTCTAGTTTTAAAATGGTCAAGGTTAAATTCGTAATTTTGAGAAAAAATTATGAATCTTGAAAATATTTGAAATTAAACTAAAAATGGTCGAGTTTAAAATTGAAACCTAGAGAAAAAATTTGAAAGTTGTTAAAAGTCGAAATTTCGTGAAGGAAACCGGAATTTCTTTAAAAATTTGAAATTTATGAAAAATGAACCAAAAAATGTCGAGTTTATATGCAGAATTTCGGAAAAGCTTTAATTCGATTTTTAACACGAAATTTCGAGAAAAAGTTAGAAATTTATGGAAAAAATGAAAATTTCAAGTCAAAGTTGGAGTAAAAAGTCGAGATTTCAAAGAAATTCGAAATTTATGATATGGGTTAAGAAAATTCCACTTTAAAAAGGTTTAAATTGGTAACTTACCTTCAAAGAATCAAGTTTAAACCTGAAACTTCATAAAAAAATGAAGATTAAATTTCAAGAAAACAAAATGAACATTTCTAAACAAAGTCTAGCTTTCGAGTTTAACTTTAAATGTTGGGAAGAAGCCCACATTTGGAAAGCAGTTATTAATTTTAGTAGGATATTTCAAGGAAGCGGTCGAAATTTCGAGTTTAAATGCGAGAGATTTTATTTTTCTAAATTTTGGATTGCTCTCGAAATGTCAATTAAAAAAATTCTACTTTTAAAGTTGAAATATTTAACTTCAAGTAAATCTCGAATTTAAACTTTCATTTAAAACCGGAAATTTCGGGAAACAAGAGAAATTTCGATGTTTATATTTGCAGAAGAATCCAAGTGTCTTCCAATATATTTTTTTCTAAAATTTATTTATCTTTCATTTGTTTATAGGAGGATCAGAATCGAGGAAAACCAAATTGGGAACATCTGTCAGATGAACTTCACGTACTATTAACAGTAGAAGACACAGAAAATCGAGCACAAATCAAATTAGCCCGAGCAGTAGAAGAAGTTAAAAAATTACTTGTACCTGTAAGTGTCTTCTTGTCACTTTTTTATACAGATTTACTGAAGGAATATTTGAATTACAGCAAGCCGATGGCGAAGATGAATTAAAGAAAAGACAGTTGATGGAATTGGCCATAATAAATGGAACGTATAGGGATTCAAGTGCCAAAGCAGCAGCTGCCACAGGTAACATGATACAGTTCATTTTTTTGTCAATTGAGGGATCTATTCCTCTTTACAATTAGAGATTTTTTTCAAAACATACGAGACTCAATTTTTATGTAATTAATTCAACTTGACCTATAATCGAATCCCGCTAAAGTTGCGCCCGTTAAAGTTGTCCGCTTGGTAAAGTTGTCAGGATACGATCGCTGAAGTTGCGGGGATATTCCCCCACTCTAATTTTCGAACAACGAATTGGATTTCCGAGTTTTAGTGCCACTTTTAAATAACCTACTCAACTGCGCAAGAAGCTATAAAACATGTATATTTTTCGATAATAGTAGGGGAGTAGCAACTTTAATAGTCGATCCAGTATGGTGAGCGCAACTTTAACGGGAATCTCCTGTAGTGAGAACTTCTATCAATGGAGACTTGTTTTTAATAGTCTTCAACTTTTGAATTCCAAATCCAGAATATAATTTGTTTTCTTATTTAGTTGAAGTTTTTGGCCTAAAACTCGATTTCCTTCCAGCCTGTGATGAAGAATGGAGGAGGGTGGCCGCGGCGGCCGCGGCGGAAACGCAGCGTCTTCTTTCACCTGCCATACCCGGTCTGGCTACGCCATTGCGTACGCCTGCCACGCCACTGGGTGCACCACTCATTCTGTCGCCACGTATGTCCGTCCCTACCACCGCAGCCTCAATACTCAACGGTTCAGCTCCACCGGGTTCGCTGCTCTCCCCAGGTGATCCACATGGTTTAATCTACACGCCGTACGCCGATTACACCAACTACGCGGCACTGGCGGCGGCGTCGCCTCTCATCACAGAATACGCCACTGCGGATCATTCTGGTGGGTTGTTTGCGCGTTGACTGTTAGTAGATCCGAGGCGCCAGTTTTACTTAAATTAGTTTTACGAGACGTATTTTTTTTCGAAAGTGGTGACCCATGGATTGAATGGTTTGACTAGATTTAGGATGTGTTGTAATAGTAGATTTTTTTCAAATTTGACTACTTTCGTCTTTGGAAGATATTAAAACATTTTGCTTGCTTCAGCTTCATGTCTATTTCGAGATCGAGACAAATTCATTCCGACAAAGAATTTGAAGTAAAGCCCTAAAAAAAAAATTACATTCTAATAAAACTGACCAACTTGTTTTGTCAGAGTTATTTTAACGAACTCTCTTTTTATTATATACCATCAGTGTTCTATGGGGTTTAAATCCGGTGAATAATTAGGCCACTCAAAAACAGTACCTTTTCCGTTTGAACAAATTGGGGACTGTCTTTTACGGAGGTACGCCGTCCTGTTAAATAAAAAAAATTGCCTATATCGTCTGGCTAATTTCCTAGTGTAGATTTTAGAACTAAGTCGGTACGGCACCTTGGAGGTATTTGGAGCTCATTAAAAACGGCGTTTTATTCAAAAGAAAATTTTTAAAAATAAGTCTAATTCTTCAATATTCTTTTCAAATAAAACTGGATATTTCGTAAAGTCGAAATTTCGCGAAAAAAGTTGTACTTTCGAAAAAAAAACTCGAAAGTCAAAATTGATCAATATACCTTTGAGCCATTAAAATTTGTCTTAAGTTCATTAAAAAGTCGTTCAATAAAAAGAATGAATTTTTCAAAAGAAGTCGGAATTTCGAAAAAAAAAACTAAAAGTTGAACATCAAAAGAGTAAAAATTTTTAAAAATAAGTTATTTAAATACGAAATGTCGAGAGATTCTTTTAAAAAATGTTAAACTTTTTTACAGTTTCAAGTTTTAACTGTCAATTTTTGCTTTTTTCTCCAAAACTTTCAACTCTAAATTCGAACGAAATCTGGATATTTTTTGAAAATTATGACATTTTTGAAAATATCGACGTCACTTCAAAATTGTCGAAAAAAATCTAAATTCTAAGAAAAAAATTCCAGCTCGCTTCGAAATCGGAACATTTTTAGACATTTTGACTTTTTGTTGGAAATTTCAACAAAGTTCGGAAATTTCGCTGAAAAAAAGAATAGAAATTTCGAGAGAAAATTCAACTTGCTTCGAAATTTAGACATTTTTAGAAACTATGAATTTGTTTGGAAATTTTCCGAATAAGTCGAAATTCAAAAAAAAACTCGAAATCTCGCGAAATTTCGAGAAAAAGTACAAATTTGTAGCAAAAATCTAAATTCCAGGAAAACAATTCTAGCTCGCTTCGAAATCTAAACATTTTTTACACATTTTGATTTTTTTTTGGAAATTTCAACAAAATTCGAAAATTTTGCGAAAAAAAAGAATAGAAATTTCGAGAGAAAATTCAACTCACTTCGAAATTTAGACATTTTTAGAAACTTTAAATTTGTTTGGAAATTCTCTGAATAAGTCGAAATTCGAAATCTCGCGAAATTGCGAGAAAAAGTACAAATTTATGGAAAAAAAATCTAAATTCCAAGAAAAAAATTTTAGCTCGCTTTGAAATCTAAACATTTTCACTCTTTTTTGGAAATGTCAACAAAATTCGGAAATTTTGGAAAAAAAGAATAGAAATTTCGAGAGAAAATTCAACTCGCTTAGAAATTTTAGACATTTTTAGAAACTTTGAATTTGTTTGGAAATTTTCTGCATAAGTTGAAATTCAAAAAAAAGCTGGAAATCTCGCAAAGTTTCGTCGAGAAAAGTACACATTTCACAAAGTCCATATTTTGAGAAACAGTCGAATATTTGAATTTAAATTCGAAAAGATTTTGAACATTTCTTACAGCTCTAAGTTTAGTCGATGATTTTATTTATATATTTATTTTTGGTCAAAAAATGTAGCTCTAAAAATTAAGCATTTATAGAAGTATTGATTTTTTTATTGTTGTTAATTTCGACTCATTATTAAATCGTTCGATTTTTCAAAAACTAGACACGTAAAGTTTCGCAAAAAAATGAAGTGTGCAAAAAACTCAGATTTCAAAATGTCAAAATTTTGGAAAACACATTCGAGTCTAAATTCGAAATGTCGAGTTTTTTATTAGATGCTAGATGCTTCCAGTTTTGAATTTAGCGTAATAATTTTTATTTTTTCCGAAAAATGTCAGCTGCCAGTGCAATTTCTGTTAGAAATTGTGACTTTTTTTTGGAAAGTTACAAGATCGAAATCTTAAAAAAGTTAAAACTGAAATAAAAAACCAGAAAATTATAAAAATGTCTAAATTATTAAAAAAGTTCAAATTTTCAAAAATGTCCAAATTTTCAAAAAAGGGGAATTTTCAAAATAATGAAAATTATCAAAAATAGTTGAACCTTTGAAAATCGACATTTTCAAAGAGAGAACTTCAGAAAATCAAAATTTTCAAAAATTGTAATTGAAAAAGATGAGTTTTTCAAAAAAAGCCGAATTTTTTTATAAAGTTTTAAAAAATAGTTGAAATTTTAAGAAAATCGAAAATTTCAAATTTTAAGAAAATCGAAAATTTCAAATTTAAGAAAATCGAAAATTTCAAATTTAAGAAAATCGAAAATTTCAAATTTAAGAAAATCGAAAATTTCAAATTTAAGAAAATCGAAAATTTCAAATTTAAGAAAATCGAAAATTTCAAATTTAAGAAAATCGAAAATTTCAAATTTAAGAAAATCGAAAATTTCAAATTTAAGAAAATCGAAAATTTCAAATTTAAGAAAATCGAAAATTTCAAATTTAAGAAAATCGAAAATTTCAAATTTAAGAAAATCGAAAATTTCAAATTTAAGAAAATAGTTCCAAGTACGCATGTTGTAAAAAAAAAGTACCCCAACTCTGCTAAAGAGAAATGCAAAGTTGAACAAACTAATTTTAACTTGAGAACTCTAGGGAAAAAAAAGGTTAGACTTTTAACTGTTTTTTGGAAAAATTATAATTTTGGAGTTGTCTTTCTCCGGAAATAAAATTAAAATTTTCAAAAGAACTAAATTCCGAGTTTGTATGGAAATTTTAGAAAAAAAAATTAAGAATTGCAAGTTTCGGAACTTTGGAAAAAAAACCTCATCATTTCAAGAAAAATAAACTGGTAATTTATATAATAGAAATTCCTAAAATTTCGAGTTCACTTTGCTGACTTTAATTTCGAAATTTCGACTTTCGGTTTTAAACTCAATTATTCAATTTTTTTAATAGTCTTCCCTCTTATTAATTTCGAGTTTCATTTCAAAACTTGTAAAACAAAAAAAATCGATTTTGAAAAGTTCAAATTAAATCACAGATAAAATCAAAAAATTTAAAAAAAAACAACAAATGAGAACTATTTTTTAACAAATTTGGTTTTTCTTTTTAAGTTCACTGTGAACTTTGCTTCCCAAAATGGTTGACTTTCATTTTTTCAAATTTAGTGTTTGGTCTCTTAAAAAATAGAAGATTTGAATTCGAGATATTGAAAAAAAAACCGTAACATTTCTGACAGACCTTGAAATTTTTAATTTTTTTGTTGAAAATTGATTTTTTACTTGAAAATTTGATTTTAAATTAAAATGTATTAAATGAAATTCGACTTTTTAATAAAACCAATTTTAAATGTGTACTTTCGGAAAAGTGTTCAAATTTCAAAACTTGAAATTTATAATTGTTCAAAATGTCTCAAAAAAGTCGACATTTTAAGGTTACAGTAGAAATTTAGTTAAATCTCGAATTCGTTTTATGCAATTGGATCAAAATTTTAAAGTCTCATTCTTCAAAAAAATTAGAAATTTTCAGGAAAATGGGAATTTTTCAAGCAGTCCAATTTACAAAAATTAGAAGTTTCTAGAAAAAAACAAAATTTTGACACAAATATTCAAAGAAGTTCAAATTTTGAAAAAAGTTTGATGTTTTCCAATAAAGTTGAAATCTCACAAATTAGATATTTAAGAAAACTCCAGATTTTCAAAAAAGCTGAAATTTTTAAAAAAGTTATTAAGGATTATTTAAAAAGTAAAAAAAACTGCAATTTTGAAACGCAAACGAAATTTTCTAAAAAAAAAGTCGAGGATTTTAAAAATTCGAAAATTTGAAAAGTTAAAACTTCGAGAACAAGTCAAAGTTTTGGACAAAACGAAATTTTCCAAATAAATACTGAAAATTTTGAAAAAAGACAAAGTTTTGAAAAAAGTCGAAATTTTGAAAAATAAGAATGTAGTTTTCAAAAAGGTGACATTCTAAAAAAGATCAAAGTTTTCAAAAAACACAGAACTTTGAAAAAAAAGCCGCATTTTGGAAAAGGTCAGAATTTGGAGAAGAAGTCGGAATTTTAACGATAAAAAGTCGAAATTTTCAAAAAGGTGACAATTTTGATAAAAGGACGAAATTTCCAAAAAAATTTGAATTTTTAGAAAAAATTGAGTATTTCAAAGAATCGAAATTTTCTAAAAGTCGAATTATTCAAAAGAAAAATCAAATTTACATAAAAATCTAAACTTCGAGGAGCCAAAATTTTTAAATAGTCAAAACTACTAGAAAAAGCCAAAATTTTAAAGAAAGGTCTAATATTTCGAAAAAAGTGGAAGTAGACTTATTGAAAGGTGAAGATTTTGAAAAAGTTTATTCTGAAAAATGTCAAAATGTTGAGAAAAAGTTGAATTTTGACAATAATAGATAGAAATTTTCAAAAAAAGTCGAAATTTTTAGAAAAAGGTGGACATCTTGAAAAAGTTAATTCTGAAAAATGTCAAAATTTTGGGAAAAAGTTGAAATTTTGACAATAACAGCTAAGAATTTTTTAAAAAAGTGGAAATTTTGAAAGAAGGTTAAAAATTTTAAAAAAGAAAAATTTTCCAAAAAATATCGAATTTTTCTAATTTGTAAAAATCAAATTCACATAAAAGTCGAGTCTTCGAGAAAGTCCAATTTTTTGGAAGAAAAAAACTTCAAATAATCAAAACTGCGATAAAAAGTGAAAATTTTGAATATAGGTCGGAATTTCCAAAAATCGAAATTTTGCAAAAAGGTCGAAGTTTTTAAAAAGAATTTAGAATTTCGAAAAAAGGCCTAAATTTTGAAGAAAATCTGGATTCTAAAACGCACCAAAATTTCGAGAAAAAGTAGAAATATTACCCATAAAAAGTGAAATTTTCAAAAAGTAGATATTGTAAAATTTTCAAAATACCTTACTATGAAAAAAGTTAAATTTACATAAAAGTCGACATTTTGAGAAAGTCGAAATTTTCAAAAAATAGTAAAACTTTGAGAAAATGTCAAAATTGTTACCAGGGTCGAAATTTTGACGATAAAAAGTCGAAAAAAAGTGAACATTCTAAATTTTTGAAAAAATCTTAATTTGGAAAAAGCCAAAATTTCGACAAAAAACCGGAATTTTGAAAAAAAAGTCAAAACTTTATGGTAAAAGTCAAAATACACAATTTTGACTTAAGGTCGAAATTTAAAAAAAAACTGAAAATTTTGAAGAGAAATCGTAATTAAAAAAAAACTCAAACTCTTTAAAATGTCAGTGTCGGGAAGAATTTAAAATTTTGTTGATAAAGGGGCGAAATTTTCAAAAACAGTCTTAGAATACTATTAGTATTGTAAAAAAGTTAAAATTTTGATAAAAACGTAAATATATAACCTACAAAAAAGCCAACATTTTAAAAAAGGGATTTCTTAAAAAGGCGAAAATTCGAAAAAAGTCGGAATTTTCCAAATGAAGTCAAAATTTCGAGAAAAAATTAGAATTTTCTGAGTCAGAGTTTTTAAAGATGAGTGAAAATTTCGAAATTATCAAAGATAATTGAAAATTTCGAGAAAAGGTCGAGATTTTAAAAAAGTGGATCATTTAAAATGATATTTTCAACAACAAAAAATCGAAATTTTTCGGGATAAGTCGAAATTTTCAAAAACTGAAATTTTCAATAGAAGTCAATCTTTTTGAAAGTCAAAATTAGAAAAAAAAAACTCGAATATTCGAAGGGGAGGATAACATTTTCAGAAAAGTTGAAATTTTGAAAAAAAGATAGAAATTTTAAGTGTCGAAAAGAGATCAGAATTTTAAAAAGTCAATATTTTCAAAAAAATAGATAGAAATATTCAAAAGGGAACAAATTTCTAGAATAGTCGAAATTTTTAAAAATAAAGCTAAAAAATTTTCATAAATGTCGAAATTTTCAAAAATGTCGAAGTTCGAGATTAGTGGAAATCCTGATAAATCAGAAGAATTGGTTTTAGACCGCCAGCAGTAGTTTTGCTGATGATAAGCCCTACGCGTTACAATTTTTGGGGCCACGTTCCAAGCAATGAGTCCTGTTAAAAGACATCCGAAGCTCTCAAATCGAAGTTTGCAATCTACCCAGTTTAATGTGCTCCTTCTCGGAGTTGCTTAATAATGACACCCTCCACATTATGTTTTAAATGTAATTGCTTTGCTTAGGTGCTGCCGCAGCCGCAGTAGCTGCCAAACAACGTAGACATTTGGGTCAAATCAGAGACCATCCCTACCAAAGAGCTGGTGCTCTGTCTTAATTTTTCAAGGTTAGTCATGTTTTTTGTTTTTTTACATTTCAGATATTAGCTCGGACTGATAGATTCCTCTGTTCGTATTTTCTCTCGACATTGACGTGTCTATAAAATCAGGCGAGAACAATTGTGCCTTAGAAATGTACCCTTCGAGTAGTTAAGGGGCACTTTTGTGTCATTATTTCGGTTGAATTTAACTCGATTGGTATTTTTTCGCAATGGCACAGTTGTGGGTCAAACTTTTTGAACAGGGTGATGTCATAAGCGCCCACCGTCAGTATTGAGTTATTTTATGCGGGTTGTGACATTTCACATTATATACGTATTAGCGTTTTTTATTTAAAATATTTATGGTATAATTGCTCGCTCATGTGGTTTCGTAAAGGTAAGGAAAAGACAGGTTTACACACCTTGTGTTCGTTACCAAAACGCCCCATTTTCGTACTTTGTACAATCGCGAAATGAATCAAAAGAACGTCGTATTTACTAGTCAAAAATCTGATGTATTATATTTATTTTAAGATATTTTACCTACTTAATTACCGTGTGATATTTTTTTATGCTATACAAAAATCTATCTTTTCCTGACCTTAAAATCGGCATATTTGTGTTTTACGTAAAATTACGTAATCTGAAAAAGAGGAACAAACAACTTTTGCCTTTACAGGAGCCATATAGTGTTTGTATTCTTCTATAAATAAGTAGTTTTATATACGTTTATATAGTAGATTATATTTTTTGTATGTATTTGTTGACTTGCGCCCATGTGGAAGAAATATATTTATAAAAAATTAAACAATGTTTCAATATTTCACCCTTTTACGCAAGTGCAACGATGCAGTTATAAAGTGCAACTAAATGATTAGTTTTGATTAGAATTAACTTTTATTAATTTTTGCATTAACACATTCATAACTCTTTTAATTCCACATGGCCAAGTGAACTAAACAAGTTGTTTTTTGAATGGGTGAATGCTTAGTTTTTGTTATAACAGGAATAATTTCGTTACAAATTCACAACGATGGTCAAAACTAACCCTATACTGTTTTACATGTATTTTTTTTTAACCCTCTCACATATTCTATTAACTATTTGGGATTACTTGTAAATAAAAACGGGGTATATTATTTTCAGAAATCACACGCTTTTTGTTCAAGCTTTTACGTAGTTTTAAATTACACTAATTGCAAAACTTAATTATTTAGCGTTATCACCGGTATAATAAAAAAATCAATATTTTTAATTGGCACAATCTTTAAAATAGTTTTTTACTGTAGAGCAAAATTTTACTCAACTAAAGTTATAATTTTTAATTAAACTGTCCTGTAAAATAATTCGTATATTTTTGTATTTCACTTTCTTTAAATATATAAAAAACAAGACAGCAAATAACCAGTTCAGTAATAGGCAGAAATTCCCACTTTCTCTTTGAATTTCTTTATTGAATCGGAAAAAAAAGTCGATTTCGGGATCAAATACTCAAAATTTTTAGAAAAAACCCAAGTTTGGAGTAAATGTCGGGGTTTAACTGTTTAAAAGGTCTAGTTGTTAAAAAAAATTGTCGACTTTTATTTCGAAATGACTTCTTCCAAAAATTGATATCGTCTATTGAAGTTTTTAAAAAATTCCAACTTAAGCTTAAAATATTTTAACACGTAAATAAATTTGTGACATTTTCTTTTTTAATTTTCCAATTTCTCTCAAAAAATCACGTTAAAACTTGAGTTCGCTTTTGTTAATTTCAAAGTTTCCCAAGATTTTCAACATTTTCCTTTCCAAGTTTAAATTTGAAATGTTTAAACTCTAAAATTCGATATTTTTTAATACATATTTTCACATTGAAGTCAATCGAAGAAATATTCAAAATTTTAGGAGAAAAAGCCTTCATTTGTTAACAAAAAATTACTAGAAAGAAGTTTTTCCAAAAATTCAGTCGAAGTCTTTCTGAAAAAATTGATTAATTCTTGAAATTGCTAGAAACATTTCGGTATTAAAAACCGAAATTTACAGATTAAATTTAGAAAATTCAAGAGATAACTTGAAATATCAAGATTTTTTATATAAATTACAAGGATTGGTTGTTTTTTTTTTTGAAATTTTGGGTCTAATAACACCGAATTTAAACCTATAGTTTTTGATTTATTCCAACATTGGATTCAAAACTGGAAACAGGCTTTTCCTGAAAATATTGCATTGCTTTTCTAAATTTCGACTCCTTATGGGCTTTTCCCAATTTCGAATTTAACTCAAAATTTTGCATTAAAACCGAATTTTCGTTACACAAATTTTATAGTTTTTCTCAAAAGTTGCTGTTCAGCTTTAAAAATTTTAGACTCAAGAATTTTAATTTTTTCTTATTTTCCAGGTTCTCCTTTTTCCAAAACCTTTCAATTTAAAGGTGAAATGTTTTCCTTATCAAATCGATCTTTTTCCAAATTTGTCGGTATGTCATCATTTTTTTTCACAATAGCCTTTTTCTGAAAACTTCGTTTTTGAATCATCCTTTCTGGAAATTTTAACTTGTATCGCAAAAGTCTCATTTTTCTTTAAATTATTCGACTCTTACCTCAGGACTCGTCTGTTTCTAAAAATTTTTCTCGAATTTATTCTTTTTTCTCGAAATATTCAGTTTTTCCTTAAAATTTTGGAATTTTCCAGAAAAATATTTCTTGAGATTTTTATTTTTTCTCAAAATTTCAAGATTCTGTCAAAATTTAAATTATAAAGTAAAATTTCCGACAGTTTTTTCTATTGTAAATCGATATTAATTCACAAAGTTTGGCTTTCCTCGAGACTGAACTTTTGAAAATTTCGACTTTTTTGGAAATTTGTCTTTTACTAAAAATGTCAAAGCTTTTTTAGAAAATTTGGCTGTTTTGGAAATTCTAACATTTTTGTATAAAGTTGGTTTTCTAGAAAAAATTCTAGTATCAATTTTTGTGAAAATTAGAACTTTTGTCCTTGACTCTGTGTCAAATAAATAATTAGGTTTTTTCTAACATCAATTTTTCAAAACGAAGTAAGTCCTGCATACGCCCATGTAAATCTTCTTGAATACGTCCACGTAAGACGAGTTTTTTTCCATTTATCCTTTTGATTCCAAGAAAGCTTTTTTGGAACTATTTTCGCGAAGGTTTGTGTTTTCGTCATTCCCAGTTTCAAATTAAACACGTTTTCTTCCAATTATCCTTTTGATTTTGGGAAAGCTGTTTCGGAGTATTTTCGCTAAGGTTTTCTCATTATCAAATTCAAATCAAGATACGTTTTTTCCTCATTCTCAAGTTCAAATCAATACACGTTTGCTTTCATTTGTTCAAAATGTAGAGAAAGATTTTTCAGAAATATTTTTTTCGTAAAAGTTTTCGTCGTTTCCAATTTCAAATTAAAACACGTTTTCTTCCAATTATCATTTTGATTTTGGGAAAGCTTTTTCGGAACTATTTTCGCGAAGATTTTTCTCATTCCCAAATTCAAATCAAGACACGTTTTTTTCCAATTGTTCCAAATTCAGAGAAAGATTTTTCAGAAATATTTTCGTAAACATTTTCGTCATTCCCAATTTCAAAGTAAAACGCGTTCCTTTTGATTTTGAGAAAGGTTTTTCGGAACTATTTTCACTTAGAGTTTCCACATTCCCAAATGCTGATCAAGACAAGTTTTCTTCCAGTTGTTAAAAATTTAGAGAAAGATTTTTCAGAAATATTTTCGTAAAAGTGTTCCTCATTCTCAATTTTAAATCTGAGAAAGTTTTTCCGAAACTGTTTTCTGCGATGGTTTTCCTTATCTTAAATTCAAATCAAGACACGTTTTCTTCCATTTAATTCAGAGAAAACTTTTTCAGAAATATTTTCACGAGGATTTTCCTCATTCCCAATTTCAAATTAACTCTACCAGTTATCCTTTTGATTTTGAGAAAGCTTTTTCGGAACTATTTTCGCGAAGGTTTTCCTTATTCCCAAATTCAAATCAAGACACGTTTTCTTCCGATTGTCCGTTTAATTGAGGGAAAGATTTTTCAGAAATAATTTCGTAAAAGTATTCCTCATTCTCAATTTCAAATCTGAGGAAGTTTATTCGAAACTATTTTTTGCGAAGCTTTTCCTTATCCAAGTTCAAGTCAAGACACGTTTCCTTTCAATTGTCCAACTAATTCAAAGAAAGATCCTTTGGAAATATTTTCGCGAAAGTTTTTCTCATTCCCAGTTTCAAATTTGGACACTTTTTGTTTCAGTTGTTTATTTGATCTTGAAAAAAAAATTTTGGAATTATTTTCGAGCGCATTTTTTTCACCCCCAATTCCAAATCCATGCACTTTTCCTTTCAGTTGTTCTTTTTATCCAGGGATATGTTTTGGGAAACCTACGCTACTAGATTCAATACTTTATTTACTTATTTGAAAATAATTATGTTACACGTTTTGTTCAATCTAGATTATTAACCTAATGAGGTAGGAAACTCTTATGTTGAAAACTCCATTGCGGTGTTTTTTGTTATAAACAATTTCCGAATTACTAGAAATGATCAACTTGATTTGTGTTTAAATTTAGTATTTTGCCAAAGGAGTATCGTACAGGATTTTTCATTTTTCATGGAATTGGTTGTTTAAAATTGAAATAATTATCTCCCAAGCAATGGTTCCCAAAGGTAAAAGTGCTTAAGTCATAATTTATATATTTGAGATATTGGCAAAACTAAATTTGCTCATATTTTAATAAATAATAAAAGCTTAAGAATGCTCATGTAAAACTCCCTTATTTCATAGAGGAGCACTTAAAATTTTTCGTTCCTTCAGAAGGGTAAAATGCAACGGTGACATAAGCTCATTTTCTCAAGAAGTTGACTTAGCAGTTTTACCCTGAAACCACAGAATTATTCTTACTTAAATACCACTTTGCTGAATTTTGTGCTCTCTCAAAATATAATTCTTTGCTGTCTTTAATGTTTTTTCTGTTATAGATAAAATATTGTAAATTATTATATTTTTTATCATTTTTAAGACATTTACGACGATGGGATTAAAAGTTTATTTATACACATTATTTACATTTTTGGATTCCTGTTATAAGAAAAACTAACCAGTTCACGTGTTCATATAGCACTATATTGAAATATGCAAATAACAATGTACAGATAACAGCCTTTTCATCACCCAATCATGCTATTGTACTTCCAAAATTTTCAAGAATTCACAAGTCATTTTAGTGACATCAACCTATTTTGGCTTAACTTATTTATGTTCATGATTTAATATATTTTCAATTTTAAAATTAATCTGCGTAATCTATGATGTACTTGTGGCCCAATCTAAAACAGAAAAACATTATATTTCGACCATACTTATATTTCGGCGTTGAGTTATAAATATTTTTCACTTAACGATGCTGGGGAGCGCATTACTGGTGAAGAGCACATCGCTCCCAAAGTAGATAACGCTGTCCAAATAAAGTATCTTGTTTCATTTTTCATATTTTTTAAAAAAATATAAATTATGTAATGTATTGATACAATTAATATTTTTCAAAAACGAATGATACGAACAAGTCAAATGGAGGAAAAAGTATCATTGTAAAATTGCTTAGTTTTCATTTACATTTTCTTCTCGTTTCGAAATCGAAACGGGGAACCTTTTAATGAAAAACCAAGTAATTATTATTTCACGTTAAGCGGCCCCAAAAAAGTAAAAAATAAATATTACAAGATATCACAGAAAAATCCACACAAAACAGGTGCGGCAGAAAGTAAAATGTTTTTCTCTTTCAATAAGCCAATTAATGACTTTATCAATGACATTGTGAGTTCTACTGCTTTTTTAACCTGTATATCATTTGGAAAGATGGTAGAGGTAAAAGCTTCTTCCCGCTGTTTTTTACAACGAGACCTATTTTAATATAGGCTATAGAACACCGATTTTGCTACTACTTAGATTGTTGAAATATACGAACTTACAAAATTTAAAGTATTAATAAAATCTTATGTGTATGTAATATTGCCTAAATATCTTTTAATGTCACTTTTTGCGAAACGAAAAAGCATGCATTTTCATCACATTGAACATACTGCAGTCATAGATAGCATGTGACAATTCTATGGCCATTTTAACACAGCTGGGGCATGACACCATCACAACTCTTGTCGATTGCAACGAACTGAATTCCAAATTTCGTGGGGTGTTAAGTAGCTAAAGTCAAAGTCAAGTAGCTAAAGTAATTCATTTAAAACTGTTTTTTGATGCAGTTCTTACGATCAAAAAAAATCATGATATAACACTTTCTTTTGTCTCTGCACCTCTAGTGTCTATCTTCCTTCTTGTTTCAGATTTTGTTTTACATTTTGTGGGAGCCGTTATAGGCCCTGTCATCTAGGTTCAAAATGTAACTTTCACAAGTTTGTTCGTGTCTCAGTCTGAGATGTAATGTAATATAAAAAGTGTTCTTAAATTGGCAGATTTCTGGAAAAAAGATTATATTTCGAAAAAAGGAGATCAAAGAGAGGAAACGCATATATTTTGGGTTTGAGTTCGAAATTTTAGAAAAAAATAACAAAAATATTCTCCTTTTAGACTTTTTCTATTTCTTAAGTGTCAAAGTATTCAAGATTTAGACAACATTTTGTGACTCAAACAGAAATTTTGAAAATTTATTGTTTTGCGAGTTTCTTTGTCCAAATTTTGACTGTGTTTTCAAAGAGATTTTTTTGGTTGAACTTTTTATTTATTTATTTTTGTTTGGAGTTTCTTGAAATTTTCAGAAAAAAGTCCACAGTTTGAAACAAGTCAATTTTTTAAGAAATCCGATTCAATCAAAATTTGGAAAATCAAACTGAATTCTTCAAAACATTTTTCCCAATATTTCGACTTTTATTTTAAAAGTTGGACTTTTTCTGAATGAACTTATTAGCGAAAAGTTAAACATTTGAGTTTTTTTAATCTTCAATGTACAGTGATTGTTTTCAATTTTTTTAAGTTTAAACTCTAAATTCGAAAGCAAACTTTTGAGTTGGAAGTCAAAATTTTAGGAAAACATTCGATGTTCTCTAGAAGAAAACTTTCAAACTTAAAGGTTAAAATACCAAATACTAGTATCAAAGTCACTATTTCGAAAGTAAGAGTTTTTATTGTTTCAAATTTGAAATTTTTATTTTGAAAAAAAAATGTAAATTTCCAAAGAAAACTAGTCTTACAGAATGTGTAAATTTTGGACCAAGTGAACATTTTTCGACTTTAATTTCAAAATTTTTATGGTAACCTTTTTTTTTAAACGTTTTGCCCATTTTTGAATATTTTAACATTTAGAAATTTCGACCTCTTGAATATATCGACTTTTTTTTTAAATTATTGACGACTTATAAAAATTTCGACCTATTTCAAAATGTTGATTTTCAACTTTTTTTTGAAGGATTTGATTTTTATTGAAAAGTTCAACATTTTTGAAGATCTCAACTATTTTGGAAGTTTCGACATTTTGAAATTTTACTTTTTCAAAATCTGGACCTTTTCTCGAATTTTGACGTAGTTTGAAAATTTCGACTCTTTTTGTAAGTTTGACTTTTTTGGAAACGTCTTCACTTTTTTGATATTTTTTTGTACACATTTTTGTTTTCTTGAAGAAATTTACATTTTTGAAGTTTTTATTAAAAATATTTCTTGGAATGTTTCCACTCTTTTTAAATTTCCAATTTTTTTAATATTTTAACTACCCCGAAGTTTTCATTTTTTTTTTGGAAAATTTCGACTTCTTATTTTTGAAAATTTTAATTTACTTATTTCAAAATTCCCCTTATAACAAATGTATATCGTTTTCTAGAATGTTAACACTTGACATTTCGCCTTTTTTGTAAATCTTACTCGTTTCTTTATTTTTAATTTCAAGTATTATTAAACATTCGAATTTTTTGCAGATTTCGGCTTTTGAAAACAAAGACTTGAACTTTTTCCTTTTAATTTGAAAACTTTTTCTAAATTCAGACTTTCTCTCAAAATTTCGACTTTCTGAAAATGCCGTTTTTTTTTTAAATCTTACTATGATTTTTATTGAAATTTTTGACTTTTTTCTACATTTAGTCTTTTTAAATAATTCGATTTTGAAAACTGCAAATTTCACGCTTTCCAATTCTATCAAAAATTTTTTTTTTTTCAAAATTTTCGCTTATATGCTCAATTTCTACATTCTTTTTCAAAGCTTCAACCTTTTCTGGAAATGTGGACATTTTGTACTAATTTGGACTTTATTCAAAATGTTATTTTTTTAAATTTCGTCTTTTCAGAAACTTTGACACAAAATTATGACCCTTTTACCAAATTTTAATTTTTTTATTTTGTAAATTCGATTTTGATTTTTTTAAATTTCGACCGTTCTTCAAAATTGTCCACTTATTCCTCTTTTTTAAAAAAATGTCGACTTTTTCTGCAAAAATTTCGGCTTTTTCTGGAAGTTTCGACTTTTCTGTAAATTTAACTTCTACTTCGACTCTTTTGAAAAAGTGAATTTTTTAAAAATTCTGCTTTTTGAAATTTTCGACCTTTTCTCAGAATTTCCATTTTTTGAAAATTTCCAACTCTAATGATCAAAATTTGGACTTTTGAAGAAATTTTGATTTTTTTCAGAATAGGTATTTTTCAAAAATTTGGACCTTTTTTCCGGGATTTTTTCAAATTTGTGTAAATTAGACTTTTAGAATTTGCCTTTGACTGAAAATGTTTGAATATTTTCGAAGAATTGTCTTTAAATTGTGAATTTTTAAACTAATTTTCAATTTTAAAGGGAACATTTTAAAAATGAGTATTTTTTCCATTTTAAAATTTAAAAATTTTTTTTCTAAATTTAGAAAAATTTTGGAGTTTAAATTCTAAGTAATAATTTTAAGAAAAAAGCACAAATTTTTGATAAAATTTAAAGTTACATAAAAAAATTGAGTTTTAACGCGAAATTTCGAAAAAAAAAGACATTTTTGTAATTTACAAACCTCATGAAGCTCAAATCCGAGAAAAGTATCAAAATTCTTCATCATCGTTAAAAAAATAAATTTTAAGATGAAAACTCAATAAATTGGAACTTAAAACTAGGAAATTTAAACTAGAAGTTTCGAAAAAATGTTGAACTATTATATAAAAAAAATTCAATAATGCAAAAAATCCAAATTTTGATTTCTAACCCCAACATTTTAAAAAAATTTAAAATTTCCAGATTAAGGTTGAACATTTTAGGAAATTAAAAATTTTAAATGCAAAGTTCGAGAAAAGATTCTAAATTTTTTGCCATCATAAAAAAAGTTTTAAGATAAAAGCACAAGAAACAAAAACTTCCAAATTTCAATTAGGGGCTCCGAAAAAAAGTTGATATTTAAAAAAATTGAAAAACAAAAAAAAACGAAATTTTAATTTAAAACCTCAAAATCTCAAGAAAAATTAAAATGTTCACAGAGTATGGTCAAAATTTTGAAAGGAAAGTCGAAATTCTAGGAAATAGTGAAGATATTTAAACCCGAGAGTTAAAGAAAAAGCGTAAATTTCCAAAAAAAAAGCATAAATCCCCAGGAAAATTGATCTTTACAAAAGGAAAAAATCGTTTTGCAAGGAAAGCTGTGCTTCTATAAGGAAGACATCTGCATCTAGTTGACATTGACATTGACGTTATCGCCCTTTTTTTTTAAAAAGCGAATTATTCAAAAATTGGTTAAAGCTCAAAATAAAATATCTTACGAGACACTCGTGCTAATATTTTGGAGTCAGTGAAACAACCAGCCAAAAGCTCTTGGTCCCTCCATCACTTTTAGTGACTGCAAAGTAATGCAAAAGCTTCACAAAAAGTGACACTAATCGACATTTTTATGATTAATATGTGCTCGTGGTAAAGCTACAAGAGAATACTAACAAACTGTTTTTTCTTTTCTTTTCCTGTTAACCTGGTTGGCCGGCCTGTAGGCTTGGAGTGCTAACTTGTCACCTGCGGCTCTCCACTAACGGATTTCACCGGACCATCGAGGTAGCGGTACGTCTAACTCACATCACTAACCCATTCAACGTCACTCTGCGCCTGTGTACTAAGTGAAAACTCCTTAAACGCGCGAAAATAAGCCCAAACTGGGATTATTACGTCAGTTGACGTCACTCGTTATAATTTTATAATTGTCAATTACGTAAGTTGTTGTGCCTTACATTTTTTTTAGAATCTCTTATTGTTAGAAACTTATTAAGAATCTCATTTTTCAGATCATGTTTTAGAATCGAATTTTGATTTATTTATTTGCGATTATATTAATTAGATCGTTTTAGGTATATTTCAGTGGGTTTTCATTCTTGTGTACACGAAAATTGTAACATGAATGTTGGTAGATTTGATTATTTCAAAATGTTCATGAAAAGAATGCATATATATTACTAATATTTTTTTAGATTTTTTTAAAGTACAAAATGCAATACGTGCCAATTGTTTACCTAATGTATTTATGAAAAGTTCACAGAGTTTGGTTTGCGTATTGATATTTCTAAATCATAAATAGATTAGGTAATATAGTAAGGATAACGAACGCTAGTATATTTAGAACTGACAGGAATTTTAACATTATTAATGTTACTAATTATTTTAACATACTTAATATTAAAAAAAAGTATTAATCCCATCAAAAGCAGTGAAAAACATCTGGCAAACAATTTGGAGTAATAAAGTACTTATATTCCTGCTCAGTCTTAAAAAAAGGATTTTTGACATAGAAGATGCTCCTTTAAGGTAGGTATATCATGTTAGTGACTTAAATGTTACTGTATTATCTAAAATTTTGAACAAAATATTACATAGTTATTACTGTTTATTGATGAAATGATATTATTAAGTGTTTAAACAAATATTTATATTATTGTTTTTTATAATAGTTTTTAACGATAGTGTTGAAAGTGTCTGAAATTTATAATCTTCCAAGCAATCAGATTTTATTTCCTAACTAGTAGGAAATTTAAAAATACAGTTTCATTCGGTTATGTCATTTGTCCTCTACAGTTAGGAAAAACTACTAAGCTTTAAAGTCATTTGACATAACTCATCAAATCGTGTCAAATTATTACAAAAAAAATCCAGAAGACAATACAGATTTGACATGAATTTAGTTATTTTATTCAGTTTGAAGGCAATAATAAACGATGATCCGTCCAAAAATTCAAGTACTTCAGCAATAATTTCAATACAATATCCCCTACCTAAGAATCAAAAAAATGTGCAATCGATTTATATTTGTGCAATTTGTTGTACCACTATTTCAAATGATAATTTTGAATTGTTTTCGATTTACAATAATTTTTATGAGAATGATTAAATTAGTGTTGTACTTATAATTTTTTTTATAGATTACATATATCGAATATGTATCGGTTTTGTTACTTTTTCTAATGCTGTTGAAGCAAGAAAAAATCGCAATAAACTTTAGATTGTTGCTTTACAAAAGTATGATTCGGTTATTAGCGAATCAAGGCATTATGTGGTAGCTTTTACCTTATTTGTTAGGGTAATATATTTGTAGATATAATTTTATGTGTCATATATTAAATATTAATATTATTGTCTCATAAGTTTAATCGATCTGATCCACTGAGATTACATGGTTTATCTTTGTGCACAAACTCAAAATAAATGTTTATTACTGTGAAGTATTTCTGTCGTTTTTCCGCTACAACTCATTTCCCTATTTAAGACGAATGAAACTCTGAACTCCCCACCTACAATTTTTTTTTAAATTTCTCTTAGTCCTCTTTGTATCATTTCTTTGACTGTGGTGAAGTTTTTTGGTTAGCTTTTTATTTGGTTGGTATTTTTTTAGTAGCTTATATTTAAGCTGTTGGGTCTGAATGCGGCTCGACTCTAAATAGTTTAAGAACAGCTGCATTAGAGCAGTCGTTAATAAGGTAATTACAAAGAATTCCGAAAAAGAGTGGCTTGCCGGAAAATTTTAATAACAGAAAAAAATAAGCATGATTCGAAGCATTAGATATTTCTATGGTATCATCGCCTATGTGTAGGCAGAATCTCGTTCAGGGGGAGGCAACAGTCATTCTGAAACATTGATGACCCAAAAAGGAAAACCGGAAAATCTGGGCCAGTGTATATTTTTACTCAACTAATGAACTGGGGGATCGAATTACCAAATTAAAGAGGAAATTTAAAAAAAAAAGGACAAACTGAAAAACGTCAGAAAATCGAATTTAAAATAAAAACTGAATCTTTCGAAATTTCAAGAGAAAAGTCGAAATTTTGGAATGTGGAATTTTGTGAAAAAAGTCGCAGTTTCAAGAATAAATCGAATTTGGAGAAAAAATTGCAATTTCCAAAAATATTTCTCTCGAAATGCTCACTTTATTTTAATGTTGCCAATCTTGAAATCGAGGTGTCATCCAAAATTTTCAGATTTTTGTTAAATGTTCATCCAATTTTAGAAAAATAAACGAATTGTGAGAAAAAGTCCAATGTTAAGTGGAAATTTCCAGAAACGTAAAACAGAATTTTGAATTACATACAAATCGAAATTTCCACAAGACGAATTTTGAAAAACAAGTTGAAATTTCCGGGAAGTTCAAAAAGTTTAGTACTAACAAAAGTGAATTTCGAGAAAAACAATTTTGGAAAAATGCTATCGAAATTTTTAGAAAAAGGTCGAGATTTCTAGAAATATTCAAAACTTCCAAGAGAAAGTCCAACTAAGAGTGGAAAAATAGATTTTTGAGTACAAACTCGTAATTTCATAAAAGACATATTTCAAGAAAAACTGATTTGCGGAAAAGTCGGAATTTTCAGAAAATCAAATTTAAAATCAAAAGCTAACATTTCAGAAAATTAACAAAAATGATGGAATTTCGAAGAAACAATTCTTGAAAGAAAAGTCCAAATATTTTGATAATAAATTTAAAATTTCGAAAAAGATGAGGGGAATTTCAGGAAAAAGACTCAGGTTAAGAAAAACAAAAAATCGGGAAGAAGAAAATTTTGAGAAAAAGGTCGAAATTTTTGAAAATATTAAATTCTGAATTTTGAGATAATCAGAAATTCTAGAAAAAGCCAACTGAAGGGCTGTTAAAAACAGAATTTCGAAAAAAAATGAAATTTGAAGGTAATAAACGGTCGAAATTTACAGAAAATGGTCGAAATTCGAGAAAAATTTTGAAATTGGGTAAAAAATCGAAATTTTCCAGAGGAATTCAAATATTAAGAAAAAAAATCGAATTTCGTGAATAAAGTTGAAATTAAATGATAGAAATTTTGACAAAAAGTCGAATTTCGAGACAGAACAGAAATTTCGAGGAAAATGAAAAAATTTCGAAAAAAAAGGAAATTTCAAATTTTCGAAAATTGTCAACAAATGAGTAGTCGTGCATGAAAAGCGTGCGAATTTCAAGAAAAATTGAGATTTCCGGGTTTTGGCTTTTGGGAAAAAGTAAACGAAAAAAAGATGGCTTTTGCAAAAATATCGAAATTTCGAGAAAAAAATACAAGTTGGCTCCTGTCCTAAACAAATTGTTCACACTCTCTTACAACAAAGGTGTATTCCCTAACATCTGGAAATCTGCTAGAGTGCAGCCTGTCCCTAAAAAGGGAAAAAGTAATCTGGCTAACAACTATCGCCCTATATTTTTGTTACCCGTTATATCTAAAGGAAAAGGTTATCAACATCGAGATTCTCCAATTTCTGGAGGAAAATAGAATCATCTCCAACAGGCAATGCGGTTTTAAACAACAATGTTCCACTGGCGATCTACTGGCATATGTTACTCATATCTGTAACTCAGCTATGGAAAAACATTAGGCTAGGATTGTGGCATTGGATATCTCAAAGGCTGTACTTTGTCATTTGATATCCAATTTTCTCGCTGACAGATCTATTCAGGTCGTCGTCAATGGCATCTCATCCGAGACATTTGTGATTAACCCAGGGGTGCCTCAGGGGTCTGTTCTGCCTCCTACTCTATTTTTGTTACACATAAACGATCTCTTAGCTTCAACTTCCAATCTTATATACAGCTACGCAGATGATAGTAACCTTGTCATCTTTTTTCTCCTATAAACCATTATCTATCGCTGCTTCAGATCGACTAAGGTAATAGCAGATACAGACGATTATTCGGGATCTCGAGATTATTCCGAAATGGGGTAAGAACAATTTGATCGACTTCAACGCTTCAAAAACTCAGGCCGCGGTTTTCTCTAAGAAAGCATCAAGTGATAATGCAACAAACATTCCGATGCCATTGCCAAATCCTCCTCTCAGAAGCTAGGCTATCTTTTTAGAGCTAAATAGTACTTCACATCTCATCAGCTATTAACATTATACAAAGCTCAAGTTAGGCCAATACTAGAACACTGTTCAAAACACATTTTAGCTCTCTTGGATTCAATTCAAAGAAAAGCGATTCGCCTAATTGATGACGAGAGTCTGACCGATTCTCTCGAAACACTAGAGCACAGGCGTATGGTTGGTGACTTGTCTCTTTTCTACAAGTACTATCGTGGAAGATGCTCGCAGGAACTAATAGGATTAATCCCCCCAGGGGCAAGATTCTTGAGGTGTACTAGACAGTCGGAGACAGCAAATTCCTATGCGGTCCAGCTTGACACAGTGAGGACTTCTGTCTACGGAGACTCTTTTTTCTATAGAACATCCAAGTTATGGAACTTGTTACCGAAAGGAATTTTCCCCAAAAATTACAACCTATCCTTGTTTAAGAAGGCGGTTCATCGCCATCTATCCTTGTTTCCGCATCCTACTCGCAGTGCTTTGAAAGCATAATGAGGTTACCTTTTGCGAGTGGATTAAACTTAAAAAAAAACAAATTTCGAACAAAAATGGATATTTCCAGAAATAAAATCCAATTTTGAAAAACGTTGAAATTTCGAGAAAAGATCGAAATTTCAAAAAAAAGATGGACATTTCTAGATAAAAGTACGAACTTGTAAACATTTGACATTTCCCAGAAAGAGAATGTCATAATTTTGAAAAAAACGGGGGGTGGGACATTTTGAGAAAGAGGGGACATTTCAAAAATAAAGTCGAAATTTCCTGGCTGAATATTTATTTTCTTCTGACTGTTCGAATTAGAGGGAGACGGACACCGGCCCCACCATGGCATCAGAAAATGTTTAATATTGACATAAACGTCAAAATTTTGAGTAACAAATCGAAATTTACAGAAAGTGGGCTTCAAAATAATAGCTTGAATTTCCAAAGATAATTTTCTGGCAATTTTTGCGTTTTCAAAAATTGGAAATTTTTAAATAATATTTTTCAAAATTTCCAGATATATTTTGTACTTTTTTATCAAAAGGTCCACCAAATTTAGAGAAAAAGGTAGATTTTCATATGCCGAAATTTTGGTAATCAAATTTTTTTTAAAACTGAAATTTTCGTAAAGTCGAATTTTTAAAAATGGCGAAATTTGAAAAAAAAACGACGAATTTCGAGATAAAAATTTGAAATTTTGCAAATCACAGATTTTGATAATTATAAATCTAATAATAATAAATTCTAAATTTCAAAAGGATAAGACAAATGTGAAAAGACGAATTTTGAATAAAAACGGCGAAATTTCGCAAAAATATCTCAATTTCATCGAAAGGACAAAGTTTGAAGAAAAATTGGGATTTTCCGTGTTGGGGTTTGGCCTGTTCTTAAGATAAAACTAACAAATAGTGAAAACACCCAACACGTCAGATAGTCACATCAAAGAATTTTACACAATCAGAAGAGAGATGTGTTTCCAAGAAGGAACCTTTTTTTTTGGTGGAATGGTCTGCTCCTTGGTTATCTTCAAAAATTGAAATACAAATCTTGTCCCCTGAAACCAAGAAAGATTAAACAACACAACAAAGGTTGCTCTAACGCGTTTCGATGGCCAAACTATCATCTTCAGAGAGATCCTATTTAAATATAAATTTTCGGGTGGTTTCACGGGGGCAAACGCCTCAACCTCCCCTATTGTAGTTAAGTCTATGTACCATCGCATTGCAATTTAAAGACAAAATTATTGTCCTGAAGGACTAAAAATCTATCTAGTAAATAAAATAATGATACTTTTTAAGAATGTAGTAATTGCCAAGTAATATAGTTTAATAAATTTGTTTAATGTGTTTCATTTATTTTTTAAATCCCTTCTTCCCGTAAAGTATTTCTAGAAATTTGTTGCTAAGTCTAGTAACAATAATAAGTTCGGAAAAAGAAGCAAACTGTGTGAGAATAAAATTGAAAATTTAAACTTGGAATTTTAAGAAGAAGCTCTCATTTTCGAAAAATACCTCCTAAATTTATTAAAAAAAATTGCTCGAAATGTTGAGAAAAAAGCTTTTCGGGGTTAAAGTAGAAATTTCGAAAAAGCTTCCAAGACAAAAATATAATTCATGCACTTTCGAGTTTCAACTTGAAATTTTGAGAAAACATCGGAGTCTAGAAAATATTTCCGAAAACCAAACTGAAATCTGTAGACAATTGGGAGAAAAAATTCCTGTTTGAATTCAAAATTTGAGAAAAAAATCGAAATCTCGTAAGTAAGGTAAGATTTAAAACTCAAGTCAAAATGGTGAACTTGTAGAAAAAAGTAAAAAAGGATAATAAACCTTGAAGTGTCGAAAGAAAAATCGTTTTTCGTGTGGTTAAATTCGAAAAAGCTTCTGCGGTAATTAAAATTATTAATATCGAAACTTCAGTTACAAGAATCCGATATTTTAGTGACTAAAATTTGAAAAAGCTTCCCAATTAAAAATAATTTGTGTAAAAAGAATTACTAAAACACGATTTATAAAAATTAAATTAAGATAAGGTTAGTCAAAATTTCGATAACGAAAAAATGTCTAAAATGTCAAAATTTCGAAAATAAAATGAGGAATAAATTGCTTCACAGAAAAATTAAAGAATGGTAGCGGCCGCAGTGGTTACTAGTTTGCGTCTCACGTCAGAGTTCCGACTTCCGATTACTCATTTTCAATTCTAATACCAAATAATCTTTTGAATGATTTTCGAGTGGTAACGTCGTGTTAATCAGGCGTGGGACACTGTCAAAGGAAGGATTACAAACCTATAAATGACGAAGTATTTCTAAATTCTAGTAATTTTTAGTTTATGTGATAGGGAATATTCATGATCTAAATTTTTCAAAAATATAGTGTTATATCATAACTAAGCAAGTAAATAAATAACAAGAAAAGCTGTCAACAATGGTAGTAACAGTTGCAGTTGCTAATGTAAAATACAGTAAAATGTAAATAATAAAATTAATAATAAATATGTTGATAATTGTACCCTTTGACGTGTCAAACACTGTCATAGTGGAGGTTAAAAGTATCCAACCCCTGGTGTTAATTTAGCCTCATTTTTTAAATTAACAACTTAAAAAATCATTAAATCATACGAATGATTTATAAGAAATCACTCGAAATGTATCTGGAATGATCCTGATAAGTCAAATGATCGATTGTTTTCATTCGAAAGGCCCCATCCGCGGATTATAGGAGGATGGTGCACGATCGTAGAAAACGTTGTTGAAAAAACGTCTTAAGAGTGTAGGTAGTGCGTTCTTATAATATCAGGAGTAGGGATGCAACGATATATCGATCGACCGATATTATCGATAATATCGAAGCAAAAATATCGATATTATAATCTCGTCGATAAGATATTATCGATATTGCCCGATAGTCGATAACAATTGTCCAATCGTCGTCAATGATGGATAGAAATATGGAGATCCAGGGGGGCCTTTTTTTAGGTCAACAAAAATAATTTGCCCGAAATACGTAGAAGTTTCTAACACTGAAGCCTGTTTATAAATTTTTTTTGTTCATTTCCAAAATATGGATTATAGATAAAAAAATGTTCGATATTATCATTACTGATATTTGTCTGCTGTAAAGATTTATATCGATACTTATGTCGATATTACAATTAACAATTACATCCCTAATGAGAAGTGACGCATTTCTACTACCAATAAGAAAGGAAGTAAATAAATATGGCTATTAAACAGCTTTTAAGAGAGAGAGAGAGAGAGAGAAATATTCGGAGCTAGTCCACTTTCTAGACACATTTCGGTCAATTTTTTATATAGGGCGTGCATTATCCTTAATCTATAATCCGTGGCCTCATCACAAAAAGAATTAAACGTCAATATAAACGACAAATTATTAGATCACCACATAAAATTTGATTACTGGTTTTTCTATAGTTCGTAAGTCACCCGACAGAGGGATCTTAATTTGCAAGATTTAAGAATAATTCACGTTTCATTATCATCTTATAGTTTGTACTTTTATTCGATGAATCTTTAACATAACCTTAAAAGCCAAAGAATTGTATTCATAACAAAATGCATTTTTTACGTATGAAGATGAATTTAACTTATTCCGTTTAAAAGTCCTATATTAAGTTCCACCTAAATGCAGCGAGAAAAGCGATCTACGGCTGGTAACCGTTTGGCAAAACTTCTAGACGAAGAAGAGGAATGTCAAGATGAATTTTATAAAACCAATTACGGGGGTTTTGTGGAAACTGAATCCGACAACGAATACGAGTAGTGTATATTTTACTTCAGTTGTAGCTAATATTTAATATTTGTACTTTCAGAGCTAATGAAGATGAAGCAGAAGATATTGTCGATTCAGATTTTAGTATAGATGAAAATGATGAACCGGTGTCAGACAATGAAGAAGAGAATCAAAAGAAAAAAAGACGTTTGGTAACAAAAGCTTATAAGGTTAGTCTAGCGTTAAAACTTTTGAATAGCGACTTTTTCGAAATCCTTTACATAGTTGTTCAAATGAAACAAATTTAAACAACTGTTCAAGTTGGGTAAAATGAAATTAACCCCTAACATTTTTTACTTGCTTTCAGGAGCCTGTACCTGTTCAAAATAAACAAAAGCAAAAACCAAAAGCAATAAAACCCCCACTTCCTAAACCAAAAGCTCAAATTCAACAAAATGAAACTTTTGGTGAGTTTTAAAGGTATTTCGTCTGTCAGAAATCTAACATTAAATGAGACTTATAGAGAGAAAATCTATTAGAAAATCCACTGCGGCTAAATCGGCAGCAACAGCCCAGAGAATTAAAGTGCGTAATTTAGAACAAAAAAAGAAACCGAAACGTGTCAAAGAAGAAGAGTGGATTCCAACACAAGAAGAATTATTAGAGGAAGCCAAAGTGACTGAATTGGAAAATCTGCAATCATTAGGTTGGCATATTTTCATTCATGTGTATTTTCTAGTTTCAATTTTTTTTTAGAAAAGTACCAGAAGCTGGAAAGCGAAAAAAAGACTAAGAGAATAGTAAAGAAAACCTTTGATGGACCAATCATTCAGTACAGATCTACTCGAATGCCCCTTATAGAACAAGTTACTGAGGAAGAAGTGTAAGAATTGTTAAATCTTTTAATAGGGGACTTATTGGGGTAATTTTAGCACTCTAAAAGCGGAAGATGATGCAGAAGATAAAGTATATGAAAGAACATTTATCACAATTTTGAATGACCCTAATAATGTCATATTCAAAAAAATATTTAATATAAAACCAAAGCCAATTCCACCGAAACGACTCAAGTGTACTGTGACGGGGTTCGTTAATATTACACTCTTGGGCAACAGATTTATCATACATTTTGAATTGTAGGCATCCTGCCAAGTACGTAGATCCTTTAACCTGTGCCCCGTATTATAATAGTGCTTGTCTGAAACTTATAAGGTCGGCATATTATCAACAACTTGAAGCACATGGAGATAAAAATAATCCTGAAGTTGCTGAGTGGCTTAAGTGGTATGCCAAAAATAAGGACAAGCTAAAAAGAGAGCTGTTCTTGAAGATGAGAGAATTTGCGCAGAGTTAACATAATTTATTTGCTAATTTTATATTAATAAACACATTAATTAAAACCATTTTGGATATTTCATTTCACGCTTTGACCTAAATTGTAAAATTCACCAACAACTTTTAATCTTGCAGTTTCAAATTTGTATTTCTGGTTTTTCAGTTTTTTCTTAAAATTTCTACTACTACGTGGAAGTTTTCTCTTAATTCCTAAATTTGTTTTGTCAAATATTTTGTCAAAAATTTTTCTTGTAATTTCAAACAGAAGCTTTAATATTATATTTAAAATTTCGAGGCTAAAAAATATAAAATTTCGATATTCAAGTCAAAATTTTTGTATTGTCGACATTTCGAACTTAAGTCAAATTTTCGGGATTAAGGTGTAAATTTCCTCAATGATCCCGAAATTATTTATTTCTTTTTTTATTAGTAGTAGAGGGTCCTCACTTATAAAACGAGAAACTACTCTGAACGCTTTTTCAATATCTTTTTTATGAGACTAGTATTCATGCTACGCCTATGCACTAACGACAAAATGGCCCCCTTTAATTGCACGTAATAGTTTGACATGCGACGTTCTATATGTTAATGTGTCTATGACTTTAACCTAAAGTGAAACGTCATATGTTCAATTTGACTTAAAAATATTTTAAATGTTTACAAAACTATCAATCAAATGTGATCCATTTGTAAATAAAATGTGAATTAGTTAACGAGCCAAACGGTAAATTAAAAGATGCCCAACAACCGTAGACTTCCCAGAACTGCTAGGAATTCGGCAGGTTCAATAATGCCTGGCTTTATGGGTGATACAAATCACAGATATGCCCCACTGGGGGCAACAGTTCCTACTCTGCCGGCTCTAGAGCAACCACCAGCGCCAAAGCATGTTCCATTCCCTAATACTCCTTTGGACAGTGATTTTACCTTTGAACTGACCATATTTCTTTTTAACGTACTTGCGGGAGGTCTACAATTTTTGCATTTATATCGTACTGTTTGGTGGTTACCAAACTCTTATAATAATCAAGCTCTGGTACCGCTTATTCATGTTTGTATTATTTGCTGACTAATGCATATTTGTTGTAGAACTTCTATCTTATAGATGGGTGTTTAGTTGCATTTATCGTAATGTTATTGTCAAGAAGACTGATTTATATTTTAGGATGTAAATTAGTGGAAAAAGTGATCTCACCTAAGGTTGTGGATGTGGGTTTAGTTTGCTTCAGGTACATTCAACATTTTATATAAAATTTCGTTGTTACCTTCATCTTTTATTAGAAATTCAGAAATGGAAAATGACCTAAACTGCAATAGTGTAGTTCTTTTTGAGATTGTTACTTCAATTTATATTTATTTTTAAGTTTTGTTGAATTGTAATAAATATTTAAATGTGACATGTTAAATATGTCTCATTTACATATTTATGTATGTAACAAAATGTTATTCTTATTGCCAGTTAGCTTTTTATTATTATCACAGTTACTGTTATTCATGGGCGTAGGCAACAATCATTCTGAAAATTTCATGGCCAAAAAAAGAAAACCTTCTGGCTGAATAATAATATACATATCGTCGTTGGCGTGGAAAAATCTTCTATGTGCTGAAATGTGAATTTTAAAAGAGCAGAAAAACATATCGTCGTTGCAGTGGAAAAATTTGCTATGTGTACGTTTTTATGAAGATGGGTTCTTTTCGTAATCTAATCAGGATTTAATGTCTCTTCCCTTCCAAATAAATATGTTTAACTGCTCTCCTGTAAAATTTACATTTTAGCACATTGAAGATTTTTCCACAGCAATGACGATATATTTTTGCTTAAAAGTTACACAAACTGGGAAGATCAAATTTTCAGATTTTAAAGTCGAAATTTTGAAAAAAGCCAAACTTTAAGAAGAAATCTTTCAGAAAACTTCAAGAAATGTCAAAAGTTCGTAGTGGACATTTAAAAAAAAACTAAATTTCCAAAGGTTGATTGCTTGTAAAAAATGTGGCAATTTCCATAACAAGTCAAATTTAAATAAAAAAATATAGCAACTTTTAAAAATACTTCTCCATGAATTTTTATTTTATTTAAATGTTAACATTCTTAAAATTTACAAGCATTCTTTTTCTAAAAATATCGTTCTCAGACTTAGATTTTTATTAGAATTTGATTCAATTTAAATAAAAATAAACGAATTTTGTGAAAAAGTCGAAACAAAAAAAATACTATTTTAAATGGAAATAACATAAACAATGTATCAAAGATGAAAGTCAAAATTTGCAGATAAAGATGAATTTGGAACATTTATTTGAAATTACTGGAAATCAAATTTAAAAAAGAAATTAAGAAAAAACGGATAATTAGCAAAGGGACTTCGAAAAAAAATCACGATTTTTGATAAGTACGTACAATTTAGAGTAATTAAGAGAAAAAGATCGCACTTGCTAAAAATATTTCAGCTTTCCAAGTGAAAATCCAATTTTAGGACCAAATTTAGTATTCTGAGAATAAACTAGTCGTTTAGAAAAAGACGAATTTCGAGGAAGAAAATTTGGAAAAGTCGGAGTTTTCAATAAATCATAATAAAAATCAAAGCCTAACATTTCACAGAAGCTCGAAAAATGTCCAAAATTGGAAGAAATTTAAAATTGTTAATGATCTAATTTTGTGAAAAAGCCAAATTTTCAGAAAAAAATCGCAATTTTCAAAAACATAGTTCTCAAAATTTAAAATTCATTAAAGACGTTAAATTTATAAGAAATCTTTTTGTCTAAATCCTCAAAAATATTTTTCTTAACATTCCCATCTAATTTAAAGAAAAAAACCCTTTCAGGAACCATGAAATATCGCATTTTGAGATAAAAGTGAAAATTTGTTGAACAAGACAAATTTTAAGAAAAATTGTGGAATCTCGAAATAAATGATTGTTGAAACAAAAGTTCAAAAAGTAGAGCTATGCTGTTATCATTAGAGTAACCTTCTTCTTAGCAATTTTCTGCGTGCATCTTTGATTGTAATCTGTTGGAAATTTTATTCTGAAAATATAATTTATTATTGTCATTAATTAAACTACATGAATTTTAGGGGATTTTTAGCTGGAGTTGTATTTACATTTTTGAGCGGATGTACTTACTGCATCATTCAAAGTCATGCCATAATGTACATGTTCTATTTGTGTTATCCGTAAGTGTCTCAAATATATTGCTGTTAATTAGATTAGTTAAGTTATATTTTTGTTTAGCACTTTCACTTCTGTTATAATGACTAGCAGTTTGATTATTATTATTATTAGGTCGCTCCCATTATTTTGTCCAGGGGCTATCAAGGATTTTAACCCTCTCCTGATAAAATCAAAAAATTATATAACATGTTAGATCTCAAAAGTATGACATCATGGCTGCCATTTTTGTTACAGCTTTGCGAGTGGATTAAAAAAAAAATGAGGAAGGTTTACTTTCTAAGCAAAGAACAAATGTAAGATTTCATAAGACTTAAAGCATTGATTTAAATCAAATATTAGTCGAATTTTCATTTTAAATTAACCCTAGAGTAGGCGCGTCATACTTTGTAACACGAAGGGGCGCGCGCGGTCTCAGAGACCGCATCTATAAATAATGTTATTTATTAACCTTTTTGGGTTCTATGATGAAATATGGTATCTTGGTATATTTGTTAATAAAATTAAATTACAAATCATGCATTGCTTTAACCTATAAACAAAAAATTTAGCCAAATACAAAGGCCAAATTATTGTACGAAATACGGAACTAAATTTCCGATAATATTATATTTAAGGGTTTGGGCCCAAAAATAGGTTTCATTTGGACCATACTAGTTTGAAATTATCCCCTACAGCTTTATTTCTAGGCAAAAGTCAATTTATATCTGGAATTATAATGACAAAACAATTTAACATGCGTGGGCGCGCGCGGTATCACATAATGCAAATAGCTATAACTTACAAAAATGGACATATAATTAATTACTTGATCAACCATTACATTTGTGATATTATAAAACTTAGCTAAACCAAAAATGAGCATTATTGGCCAACTAATTATTGAAATATAAAATAATAAATATAAGTGCGGTCTGAGAGACCGCGCGCGCCCATCGGCGGGTTAATAATTTCAAGTTGCACATACATAAGGAAGATGTTACTAAAAAAAATATGATAGTATGTGAAAAAAGGAAAGTATTGTTATCTTTTGGAAAAACAATGAATACAATGAATGTCTTGTGTTACACTTTTACAAGTATGTACAAAACACATAACCATAATATTTTTATGGTTTTTTTTGTCTATTTTTACCAATTAAATCGAAATAATTTACAACATTGTCATTACATAACCTTGCCTTAATTCAGTGTCTATTTTATCACTTTAAATAATTATTTCACAGAAAAATACTTTCTTGGTGAATACCTTATGGCTGTATCATGTTATAATTATCAATGAGAACGTAAAATCAATATTTTAAAGCAGCCATGGCATTTATTGTATGGAACTCACTTGTACCTCAAAATCTGTACTTACCACAACAAAAATGGCCGCAGTGACGTCAGCATTTTTGTGTCTATTTGAAGTGAAGGAAGGTGCTAAACAATGCACAAGTTTGGTATCTAACTATATTGCAGCATTTCAGTTTACCTGATACTATTCGGGATTAAGATCGTGCCATTTTTCGTGTCGGTGAACTGGTGCGACAATTCCTTACCTCCCATTCACGCCTGCAGCTCAACTCCTTCGGATATCAGGCAAGAAGTTGAAACGTTGAAAACTGGCTTCAACAACAGAATGAGACAAATCTTGTTCAGTTCGATCTTAAATTCTTATTACGCTGGTTTCATTCCTTGCTGCTTCGCACAAGTATGCCTCGTTTACTCTAAGATTTTCGCTAATGGTTCTGCCGTAGAGTTTTTTGCATTATGATGTATATTGGGCGGCCCAACACGTACTCTTTTTATTTTGGAGCAACTTCGTTGCGTACACAACTCATATCCTCTCAATGCGGTATTGTGACATGTTGCACAGATCCGCTCTACATCTTGGGAATTGGGATAAGTTAGAAACCAGAAATATGCTGTTAGTTAACAATATTTGGAATGAAGACACGCTTTGGCCCCACGGGGCTTTAGTAAGATACGGAAGGGATGTTTATAGAGCACAAGGTGTGTGCAATTGTAGCAAACCGGGTTGTGCCGCATATACGCGATTTTATGTAAGTCTAGGCAATTATTCCGTTTTGTTTTTATTTTATTTATTTATGTTAAATAATGACGTTTTGTTTCAGACGTTATTTAAAAATCCTTCACATTCGGTGAAACCCCTCATCGGACTTCATCTTTTGCTCATATTCTGGCAGTTGTATCTTCTTGTTGTTAGTGTTTTCTGGTACAACATCTTATCATTAATGTTTATGTTATTTTTCAATTATTTATTACTTTATAAGATACTAAAAGACTATTTTGTTGTGAAATATATTTATAAGCTGGAAAACATGGTACATAGTAAGTCAAATTTACATTAACTCTTTAAAAATAAACATACTTAAAGAAAGTAAAAAATATTTGAGTTATATTTTCCCTTACTTGAAACTAGTGTATAATTTTCAAGAAAAAAATCTTAGAAGAGTTCAACATGTTCCCACAGCCGCTGTGTCCAGCTACTTAATAAATTTCTAAACCTTGACTGACGGACAACGCACTACTTAAAATAATGAATTTAGAAGCATGAAATTGTGTACACAGTTCCCAATATAACATGGTGAGCCAAGAAATATTTTGAAATTCAGCTCTTAAAGAGAGTGAAAGTGTAGTATCAAATTTTAGGTGATGAAGCATTCTCCAGTATTCATGCTATTTAGGGTTGCTAATTGTAGTGGAGATTAGCAAATTGGCACAAGACAAACAATATTTGTACCCCAGGAAAACTTGATCACAAAAAAGTTATTCGGAGCCCAGAAATACCTTGTTGCACCCGGAGACCGCGAGTCAAACCTGGAGAAGTGGCCCGGCGGGCTGGCAGAGCAGTTTATAGGGCTGATGCCACTGTGTAATATACTCGGACTGCCAGTGGGTCTAAACCAGCGGTCGGGGAACTTTTTTAATCATTACCCCAAAATATTTTTGTGTAAGTTGATATTACCCCATGGCGAAGAGCAAAAAAAACGAAATCGCCTCTTTTTAGCATCTTTCGCGTTATACCCCCCATAATAATTTTGAAAAAAAAACAACTAAAAATTTAATTTAAACATCATTTATTCAATTTATCAATGTAATACCTAGTAATACATAACGGTAATAATAGTAATATACAGTTGAGGAAAAAAAATTCGCCCTCACAGAAATGAATTCAGTTTCTTCGCTTCTTTTTGACCACACATAATCTCTGCCATTTTTACAGCAGCTGGTTTAAACAAATCTTCACCAATAGTGTATGGTTTCTTATTTCGAGCAATCAACCAGGCTACTTCAAAGCTAGCCCTTGATACTGAACGCTGATCAAATGTACCAAACAAGTTGCTATTCAATCTTTGTCTTTTAACAGATATTTCTAAATTTGCAAAGTATTCTCGCGGTTTGGAAGACAGGTGTGAATGCAAATTATCTAAATGTTTCTTCAATTGACTTTTTTTGAAAGATTCTGAAGTCAGTACCTTCATACATACAACACACTGTGGTTTCATGTACCATTGTCTTCTATTTGTGTAAAACCGTAATTAAGGAATTCGTCTTGGTATGTTCTTTTTCTATTTGCTGCCATCTGAAGGGAGACAGAAAATAATAGTTATAAAATACTTGAATTAAATTTTCAAATTGCAGCTTACCTTGATCGATATATCGATGATTAATGGTAAAATGGTGGTCTTGTCAGCAACTAACTAGTAAAAACTCGCTCTTTGACTCGTCAATGTATTTGTATCTTGACGGCATGGCACGGATCGTTTAGACTCTAAATACATAATAATAATTTACTTAAAATATTGCACTTTTATTTTGATCATTTACCAATACGCAGATTTGAATCGACTTGGATCGTTTAGACTCTAAACGATCCAAGTCGATTCAAATCTGCGTATTGGTAAATGATCAAAATAAAAGTGCAATATTTTAAGTAAATTATTATTATGTATTTTAAATAAAGAAATAACTATAAAATTATAGTCCCAATAGTCTGGTAACTTTTAAATTTAATCAAATATTTTTTCGTAAATTATAGAAAATGTCATAAAACTGTAGTACAGAATAATGAAATAAATCTTTGGTAAACAGGTTTCTTTGCAAATTTATTAACATATAACCTGCACCATAAATTTCAGTTTTAAATTCGAAATTTTGAGTAAACTTACATTTTTTCATTTTATCATATTCATTTTTTTTCCAAAATTTTAACTTGCTATTTTTAATTTCGATCTTAAAATTACAATTTGTGTTTCTTTTTACATAAAATTTCCGTTTCAAATTCAAAATTTCATATAAATGATTTTCATTTTAGGTAATTTAAATATCCATCTCTTGAGTTCAACTCAAAAAGTCCAGAATTTTTCAAAAATAAATTTGGAGTACTCTTCAAAATTTTACTTTTCTTCACAAAATTGTGCGTTTATACTTTCAAATTTAATTGTAAATCTAAATTTTGGACTTTTCCAAATTTCGATATATTGACGATTTAGAAATATTGACGTTTGTTTAAAATTTCGACTGTAACCTGAAAACTCAAATTTTGCGACTATTAAATTTTTTCTAAATTTTTTTTTTTTTAATTTGGAGATTAAATTTTATACAGGGTGATTCATTAAGAATGGACAATCTCTGGAGATACTACACCAAAATATGGTGATTGAGCTTAACATGCCTTATATGTACAAATGTTGTAGTTTTACGAGGTACAGGGTGTTCAAAGTTAAAATTTTAATTTGAAACTTCTTAATAATTTTGTGGTTTTAAGCAGTATCGTCTGGAAAATTGGCAACTTTATGTTTTTTGGCATGAGAATTACGAATTTAATGCTGAATTTTGCACCATTAGTTAGTTACACCCTGTTAAGTAAATTACAACATATCTTTTTTGCCTAATGCGTTATGACTAAAATGACGAGAAAATCTAAAAGGCAGTTCCATTTTGAATAAAAAAGGTACTCTTGTTTATTTCATGTAACTCTATCAGTTTTTAAGTTATTTGCATTTTAAACATTCAATGAATTTGTTTGTTGTAAAATGAATGTATTCTTTTAAATTACTACTATGCGAGGTAACAACAGTAAAGGCAACAAATAATAATCAGTAACACTAATAAAAGAAAACTTCAAAATAAATGCTCTAAATGACCGCCTTCCACTTCAATACACTTTGTAAGGCGTATCCTTAAAGATCTTTGAATATTAGATAACATTTGTCGATTATTTTTAATAATATTAGCAGCTTCTTGAATTTTCTGTCGTAATTCTTTGATGGAATTAACTGTTTCTTTGTAAACTATGTCCTTCATTTGTGACCATATTGAGAAGTCTAGAGGGTTTAAATCTGGACTTCTAAGTGGCCAAGCAAATTCACTGCCACGGCCAATCCACCGGCGAGGAAAATGTTCATTCAGGCGTACTGGCAGAGAACAATGTGGCGGCGCCCCGTCTTGCATAAACCACATGTTCCGCCTTATGGCTAGTGGTACATCTTCTAGTAGTGTGTTTAAATTTTTTTAAGGAAGTTTAAATAGAGGGACCCGTTCAGATAAGGAGGAAGTTCAAAAGGGCCAATAAAAAACCAGATATCACACCACACCAAATATTTACCTTGAATTCATGCTGAAAATGTCGTTGCTTTAGAACATGTGGATTTTCGGATTCCCACAAATGATTGTTTTTCCAATTAAAAACACCTCGTCTAGTAAACGTCTCCACATCGGTGGAAAGAAGGTTATTACGAAAATCCTGGTTTTCGGTTTGTTTACTTAGCGTAAATTGAATAAACTGTAGGCGAACTGGTAAATCTTGAGGTAACAAATTTTGGACAGGAGTATAGTGATATGGACGGAGATTATCTTTCTTTAAAATTCTCCAGATGACGATTGGCTTATTCCTGTTGCCGCACTTAACCGACGAGTACTGATATCTGGATTTTCCGAAATACGAACTAAAACCTCTTCTTCATCATCGACGTTGATAGTTTTTCTAGCACCATTTAAGCTTTTAGGACGAAAACACCCTGTTTCGCCTAGGCGGGTGTAAATACCTCTGAACAGCTTGTGATTGGGTTGTCTTCGATTTGGGTATAATTCTAAATACCTTCTGGCTGCACCAAGTCCAGTATAATTTGACTGAGCAAAAACACAAATCATATCACTCATTTCACTGTTCGAAAATTCATTATGTCGTGGCATTTTTTTATTTTAGAATTTTTATTACAAATTAAACTAAGTAAATTAGAAAAATACAAAAAACACTCTTACTTAGTGACAGTAAAATTGTCAAATATTTCTTTACACGAAAAATTGATGTGCTGACACAAGCCTACTTGAAAAAAGTCAAAGTAATAACTGAATGTTTAAAAGGCAAATAACTCAAAAAGTAATAGAGTTACATGAAATAAACATTTTAGCCATAATTCATTATGCAAAAAAGATATGTTGTAATTTACTTAAGTTACAGGGTGTAACTAACGCCCTGTATAAATGGTGCAAAATTCAGCATTAAATTCGTAATTCTCATGGCAAAAAACATAAAGTTGCCAATTTTCCAGACGATGCTGCTTAAAATTACAAAATTATTAAGATTTTTCAAATTAAAATTCCAATTTTGAACACCCTGTACCTCGTAAACCTACAATACTTGCTCAATAGCCATATTTTGGTGTGTAGTATCTCCAGTTCCAGATTGCCCATTATTAATGAATCATCCTGTATTTATGTGTTTTTTCTTAAAATTTTAGATTTCAGCTTCAAAATTTTAACTGTTTATAGTAATTTTGATTTTTATTTTTCAAAACTTAAACATCAGTTTTTCGAGAGTTTAACCCGAAATGTCGCATTGGAAAAAAATTAATTTGGAGTATTTTCTTGAAATTTTGACATTTTTCACAAAATTGCTCGTTTAATCTTTTAAATTTTATTTATCGTTTTCCAAAAGGTGAATACATTTTTACGTTTTGTTTCAAATTTTGTCTTTAAATAATAAAAACTGTTTCCAAAGATTTTGACTTATTTTCGAAATGTTGACCTCAGTTTCCAAATTTCGATATATTTTTTTAAATCACGAATATAAATTAGAAAACACAAGATTTTTCCTCAAAATTATGAACCCTCAACTATTTTCTTAAAATTTAAGTAACATATTTTTTTATTATGGTGATGGGTTTCTTCAAATTTTCAAAATCCAAAATTCAAACTTCACCCTTATTTTCAAAACCAATAAAGATTCCAACAATTTTTAGAGCTTTGGCTTTTTATTTTTAAAACTTTGAATTAATTCTAGACTTTTTTTATTAAAAACTCCAGCTATTTATTTAAAATTTAACCTTATAAATAAAATATTTAAATTTTTTCCCCCTGGTTTAGGTGCAAAAATTTACCCTCAACCTAGGAATCTCGTTTCGAAATTTTAGAATGTTTTTATTTTTTAGAAAGTATGAAATATTTTCTTAAAATTGTTATTTTTTATTTTCACTTTATTTCTGAAACCTTTATCGTGAACTAGGAAATTTGACATTATGTAGCCAATGTTACGTTTTTTTTATTATTATTATTAAATAATATTGAAATTCAAATTTGAACAAAATGATGAATTTTAACATCCTTTCTCTACGTTGTTCTGTGAAACTTTCCCTTTCACAACGGAACGCATCCTAATTTTGGTCACAGATGCAAAGAAAACGCCCTTCGATCTCTAAAATGAAATGTTTATGATTTTAACCTAAAATTTTACTACTAGCAATCTGAAATTCGGACAATAACAGTGCATTCACACTTAAATGTCTAATTCGTAGTTATTTAGTTGAAAAGAATTTGAAAATAAATACTAAAAAGCCCAAAATTAAATCGACTGAAAAACAAATCTTTGAAGCAAGTGCCGGATATGCATCATTGGACGATGAAATCATACGATGCGCACTAAAGTAACTCCTCATTGCATTCGATTTATGAAAAAAGCAATCAAGGAAATTATTTGAATTCAGGAATTTAATTTATCACGAGCTTGATTGATGGAAAACGTTGCAACGAACTAGTAGTTATCCTTTGACCTCATTATTTTTTTTGTACACAAAGTAAGTATTCTTATCATTTATTTATCTTCAAAATATTTATTTTTAAATTGTTAGTTAATTATCTGCTGGTATTGTGTTTTAGCGTAGCATTCAACATTCAATTTACTTATTTGATCTTGAGATAATATTGTGAGTGAATATGGAAAAGAACGTAATTTGTGGCGGAGAACTTGAAAAATTTTTGGAGGGCACTTTGGGAGAATTATTGCTTACAGTTTTAAAAGTGCATGAGGATAATGTCCTTCAGGTGAGTTTATAATCCTAAAGGATTTTCAATCTCCAATCAACTACAAAATTTGTTCACTTAAATTAATCATAAATAAATTAATGACATATTCTTTTTTTAGTTGGTGACTTTAATAAACTATTTTTTTGCAATGACAAAATTACAATTACATTACAAAATTATCCATCAAAACTTCCCTGTTATTCATGTCAAAGATGTTGTTAATGATCCTTGATCATATTTTATTTTTATTACTAGGTTTTTAAGAATTTGCTTTTAATGCTTGTAATCATTGTTGAAGTTTTCTTGTAATCTATAGTTATGCAATTATTCAATTTAATTAAGCTAAATATGGAAGCTTCGCAATACAACTATTAGTTGGGTCATTTCTAAGAATGGTGAAAAAAACCTGCTTTCTGTATATGTTAAATTCTCTAATAAGGGAATTAGAATATTAGGTAATTAAGAATTAGACTGAACCCATTCATATTTAAAATGTAAACATCTTTATAATTCAAGGTCATTTACCAGGTTATTTGAATTTTTTCTTGATTATTATGCAGTAAATTAATGTTGTTAATTTGCTTGTTTTGAGTTAAAACATGAAAGTATTAATATTTTAGTGAAATTTGCCTCATGACGTCTATATTGGGTGTAATAAAAAATAGTTTCTTGTCCAATATTCAATCAACATTAGGGAGTTCTGGGGAATTAAAGCACATTTATTTATAAAGAAGACAAAACTATTAAAAATCAGTAAAACTGTCATAGATAAGAATAAGAAAACATTTCTTAAAATCTGACTGTAAAGCTGAAATTGAAGAAAATTAAAAAGAAAAAAACGTTTCATGTTGAGACTGGAAATTTCATTTCATTTCAATTGTTCAACAGATTGTGAGTTTGTTCTGGAATTTTAATAGTAATAGTTACCAACTTCGGACTTGATATTAAAATGTAAAAATTATCATTTAAAGTTGGTAGTGTTAGCTACCGGGAGGGTGTTAGAATTAGGTGCCACTACCTTAATATTTATTTACAAAACTTGATTTTTCGACTGTACTTCTGAAATTTATTAAATATGTGCACATTAATTGCACCAAATTTCTTTGAATTTATTAATAATCAAATTGCTTCCACTTTTTATTCAGGTTAATATAATTCTTTTGAATTTGTTTTCAGATTGACGCTAATACAGGTGAAAAATTGAGTGCAAATATTTTGCTTAGTAAATCCATTAAGTTGGCAAAATGGCTAAAACAGAATGGTATACAAGTTGGAGATTCAGTCTCCATCATTAGCGAAAATAGACTGGAATTTGGTGTGGTTCCTTCTTCGTCATTTTTCTTGGGTGCTACTTTTGCGCCACTTAATCCAGATTATACATCTGGTAAGTTTCACGAAAGGCATGAAATTTAAATATTTGCTTGTTTGAGCAGCAAAGATGATGATTTTGGACTCATTTCAGTTTTTTTTGTGATTTTCCCTTTTTTCCTTCTACTTCTTTTCCTTCGCCTATTCCTTCTTGTCTTTGTTTATAGGACCAATTACCTTTTTTAGTATTGAGGAATCAACGAAACTAATCATGGTTGATTCTTTTACTTTGTTTGTCTTAAGTTTCCCTACATATCCAAGGCGGTTCAAGCGTCAGTCTTCGTAATCATTTTCTAATAATATGTTTCATCAAATTTTACAGTGAGTTGATTAGTTTAATTTTTTGCAGGTGAACTTAAACACATACTCAACTTGTCGAAACCAAAAGTTATATTTGTAACTAATAAAACAATTGACAAAATATTCAATATTTTACCTCAACATCCTTACATTCAGAGGGTGATTTACATAGGACGGGAAAAAATTCAAAGAAAGCATGTTGATTGCTTTGAAGATATTGTATGCGGTACTGCTACCATTATGTAATTTCATTTCACCAATAATTATTTTTTTCTGTCAGGCTTTGATACTGAAGGAATTGATGATTCTTTTGAGGCGACAATTTGTGACCCTAAAGAAACAGTCGCAACGATATTGTGTTCTTCAGGAACTACCGGTATGCCAAAAGGTGTCATGTGTACCCACGACAACATGACAACGTATATTGATATTGCTAGGTAACCGAAAATTTTCTTTGTGGTTTTCCACGTTTTCTTACAACTATGTATTCTACACTAGGACCCAATTTTCCACTATCATGGATAGGGATGACCCTAAAGACCCCATGATAGGTATAGTGCCATTTTTCCATTCCATGGGATTTATGACGATGTTCCTGAATATACTCAGAGGAAAAACCATGATCGTTATTAAAAAATTCCAACCGAAAGTATTTCTTGACGCCATCGTTAATTATAAGGTGTCCACCTTAGCTGTCCCACCTCCAGTTTTGATGTTCCTAATAAAAAACCCATTGGTTCACGAATACGATCTTTCCTGTCTAAAAGAAGTCAGAAGTGGGGCCGCACCACTAGGAAAAGATACAGAATTGCAGCTGCGTGCAAGGTGATTGGGAACATTAACGTTTAGCCAACACTTTCTGAGCTAAAATTTTCAGATTTAAAATCAGTCATGTATCGCAGGCATATGGAATGACGGAGACGACGTTGGGTGTACTTATAAATCCCCCAGATAAACCTAAAATGGGTTCTGTTGGTAAAGTTGTTCCTGGAATGTATGCTAAGGTGAGTTTAGTAGCACTAAATTTTGCATTTTTACAATTTAAACTGAGCAGAACTAGTTTAATATTGAATCTATTTACCCCATAGGAATGATTAGCGATTGATAATTTTTATGTTTATTGCTTAGCATATTGTTCACGTTACCTGTTCACCAATTCAAAACACTGAATTTTTATTCCATTGGAATGTTTCATATCACAATTACCTTATCCCCTTAATAATCATTTAATTACTTCTAAGCAATTCGATAGATGCATACCTCTGTAATAATTTGTAATAAACATTTACTAAACATCTAACAAAGCTATCTATACACTTTTAATTTCAAAGCTCATTACAATATTAAAGAAGACAAAATACCTTTGTGTAGATAATAGATGAAAAGGGAAATGCCCTAGGACCAAACCAAGAAGGTGAACTGTGTGTAAAAGGCCCCCTGATTATGAAAGGTTACGTGGGCGACCCACAAGCCACCGCAAATACTATAGACAAGGACAACTGGCTTCATACTGGCGATGCCGCCTATTATGACTCGGAAGGATACTTTTATATAGTTGATAGACTTAAGGAGCTCATAAAATACAAAGCATACCAGGTAAGGAAAATCTTAATTTAAAAACAGTTATAATAATTTAATACATTAGGTAGCACCAGCGGAATTAGAAAAATTATTAGTAACCCATTCGGCTGTTCAAGACGCGGCCGTCATAGGTCTACCAGATGAAGATGCAGGAGAACTACCATTAGCCTATGTGGTAAAAAAACCGGGGGAAAATGTGACTGAACATGAACTTCAACAATTTGTAGCTGGTAAGAGCTTTAGGTTTTAGCTGTGTGCTTTTTTAAATTTTGCTTATAACTAAACTACTAAAGTAAGTAATAAAGTAGATTGTAATAGGTCCTCATAATATAATAAATTAATTTAAGAATTTTTTAGCAAATGTTTCATCTCAAAAACAGTTACGAGGAGGAGTCATATTTGTAAATTCGATACCTAGAAACCCCACAGGAAAAATACTGAGGCGAGTTCTAAAAGAAGAGGCAAAAAAGAACAAATTTATTAAATCAAAGCTTTAATTTTACCTTTCAAGTATTAATTATTATGTGATTTTATTTGGTTCCAGTGTTCTGTAGTGTGATTTTATTGTTGTACAATTTTGTTATTATTTTATTGTTATTTTATTTGTGAGAAAGGTTTTATTATTAAACATGGCCAGTGGTTTTAATGATTTTTATTGTCCTCAAATTCACCAAATTTTTGGTTTACTAAGGTAAACCAGGTTGTAACAATATTAACTGCTGACATTCTTCTATTTTACTCTAAATACAAATAATTCATGGGTAGTTAAAATTCCATACAAAGGAAATAATCCATTCAAAGCATCTAAGGGCGCTAAAACAGATTTTTATTTCATATAAGTAATTGATGTAGATGACATTTAAATTTGAATTATTTTTTTTATTTCGTGTTTAATTTTGAATATTCTCAGAATGTGTAATACTTTTTTGCATAAATTATGGGTTGTATTTTGATTATACTTTTTTTTATTTCAAGTTTATTTGAACTTTTCGTTCGTGGTCTAGCTACAGAACTCACTTCACAAGTGGCTGAAGCCTTTATTTGATTATTTTATAATCTGGTTAACATATGGCTTAGCTATTAATGTCTATTTAAATATTCGGTGAACTAACACTATTGTTGGTCATAACAGTCAAAAAAAAAAAACAATGGAGTTGTTTTCTTTTATAAGTTTAAGGTGCTGATGAGTACGGATGGATAACATCAAATTCAGCGTTACTATGTAATTAAAGGGTGGATGTAGGGATGTAACTAGCTCAATTTTTTATAAATTTGCAACTTTTTTAACTTACACATCCTAAATTTGTACGTAAAACTTTTACTTTTTGATAAAATTTGGAAATTTTTTAGAAATTGCGGTTTCATTTTCGAAATTTTGCTTAAATCCACGAAACTTTCATCTCAAAATTCTGAGTTTATACTTTGAATTTCTAATTCTAAGTTAGATTAGGAATTCACAGTTTACACTGACACGAAATTTTAAGTTTCAGCCTGAATATTTTTTTTTTAAGTTAGATCAAAAACTCAACTTCTATACACATGAAATTTTTGTTTCAGCCTGAATTTTTTCTTGAAATTTGCGGCTTTGGCTTGAAACTTGGACTTTATTTCAAAATAAGTAGTAAGGCATAACTAAGTTATGGTAGAAGGTAAATTTTTACTACAATTAAAGCTTCTAATATTTGTCAACATATCAGTGGAATACTCCAAAATTTCGAATTTAATTACAAAATTTTGGCTTTTAATTTCTAATTTTGACTTTAATTGTTGCATGATTTTATTTTGTTAATGAAATTATATGAAAAAGACAAAATATAATCACCTATTCAACAACACCTTCATCATTTTCTTGTCAATGTGAATATTGAGGTTTTCGAGGTAATGTTAATTGAGGTACGAGTATACCAATTGGGTTATTAAGAAAAAACACATTTAGCTAGATATATTTATTAATATGTCCTAAGGAAAAAATTCTTTGGCATCTCTGCCCTTGTGCCTAGGTAATTCGGGTCGCAAAGCTCTTGGTATATACCTTGGTTTGCGATCATCATATCTGCGATTAAATGGTTGTTCTCGCAATTCAAACGGCCTCCTTCTTGCTTCCATGAACCTTGTTTTGTGATCAATTTTGTATATTTTCTCCCAGTGATATATCTCGTAGGATAAATGTTGTCTGGGCCTATTTGATGTAATAAACTTATATTCTCTTTCTAACCAATCTCTTTTTTCATCATCTGCATAATCCGCAATAACTTTTTCCTCTGAACTCAAATAAGGCCTCAAATTGATACCCAATCGTTCCTCTGGCGAATTAACATATAACTTTGTTAACATTTTGAGAACATCCTCATTAAATCCGACGAGTTTTCCATCTTGAACACCTTCATATAATTTCAGTTCTGGAGTGGCCCAACAAATATTGCGTTTTGGATTTTCTTTTGTGTGTTCTGAGTGAAGTAGGAGAGTGTTAAGTTGATAGATGTAAAATGAAAATAATTGTCCATCTGTCAACACAGTTTGAGTTACAAGTGGGTAAGTTATTTCATTAAAAGTATTAAAGCCGAGCATATTAGCTTGAGCACTCAACCAGCCAAACGAAGCTAACACGCCTTGACGGTGAAGTGCATCCTTTTTTTCATCAGCATCATTGTAGTGTCTCGTTAAATGATGGCCCCTTTTTAGGAATTGAAGTAAGCCAAATTCATGTGAATCGCCTGGCCAATAACCTATTTAAAAAAAAGTATCAAAAACAAATTTTTAGACTAAACAAAGAAGTAACATACCAGGAGTATTAACGATTCTTCTGTAATCAGTTTTGGTACCAACAACTCTAGGATCATATTGAAAGTAAGGTACTTCATATTTCTCATTTTCTGATTCATTATGTGCAATTATCGAATGTAGAGGTAGCTCTGCTCGAATAGTTAGATATGGATTACCAATGTAATTAATTAATCTATCTGTCGGTTCATTTTCCATGTATTTTAACCAATCAATGCCCTTTCGACATCGCTTTATATTCTCTGGAGGATTCATGCCACCCACAAACCAACAAGCTTCTATTCTCGGATCCAAATCAACCTGAACATCCTGCAAGTGTTTGTAGTTCTTTCCCATTCTCGTTATAAGTATTCTATTTAATTGTTTACTGATAGATGACCCAATTAAATTTGTTTTTTCCACTTCGCTTATTTCTTCATTTTTCAAGTCATGGGCTTTTCTAAAATATGTAAGTGTCAATACAGTTCCAAAGAAATTCAGAAGGTTCTAAAGGAAGGATTCACTCCTTTGGCATATCAGTAACTTGAAATAATTAGACCACCTTCAAATGACATTATCTAGCTAATTAATAAAAAACATTTCCCAGTTAAAGCTACTAATCAATTAAATAAGTGTATTTGATAACGCCACTCAACTGGCAAAATATGCAACACATTAAGGGGCAAAAGAGTGAAAACCTTTCAACTCTGCTAGTAAAAGTGGTACAAATTTTATTTTTGGTTAGTAGTTTTCATTTGTTCAAGAAATTGAAATAAATTTTCAAAAATTCAATACTCGACATTTAAGGGTAATAAGAACAAGTATCCATTATTATAAATTAACAGATTTTATGGATTATAAAATAAGTAATTTACGTGAAAGATTCAAATAGCTAAAACCCAAAAATAATTATATAAGTCGAAAGCCTAGTATTTTTCTTTATGCTCATCTTGAACCTTGTAAACAACGAAAATATATAATTTGAAATAAATCCAGTTGTCTATATATAAAACAACTATTTTCACCTGTATCCCTCAATCTCCATAAGCAAAGCTTCTTCTATATCTTTTTGTATGTCTGCAACCTCGATGCTTAAGTTATCATAATAACTTGGTAATGCACTACTCTCGATCAAATGTGTACGAGTGCAATGCTGCACTAGCTGAAGACTATTGTATGGAATATAGTCTTCAGTTAACATGTATGTTTTGAATCCATAGTATCGAGGCATGTTGAGTTTGATCTGCTTTTCCTCTACAGTTTTAACATTTTTGATTTCCTCATGTTCTGCTGCTTTCCTACGTTTCACTTTAGCCTCAAATGATAGATCCAATATAGGAGGATAGTTCGGCGTTGTCGTATATTCTTCTTCTTTTACGGCCGTTGAAAAGCATCTTGGCAAATTACGTAATCGTATTATTAATTGTTTGTTACATTTAATTAACGACATTTGTGTGGTATGATTAAATCAAAAGTTTAAAAAGAAATAATACATAATAATGAAGTCTTAATAATTTTAAGGTTATAATCAAAGACAACACTATAAAATGAGGTTAGGTTATGTGAACAAAGATCCTTGCATGTGTACCATAGAACTAAAAAACGTCATTTTGTACAGAGGATAGTTTATGACCGAGTAATGAATTTGACCATAATGACGTCTCACAATTCACTCTCCCAAACAAGAGATGGCACTAAAGCCAATTTTTTAAATTTTTGGTCAATTAAACCCAAAATTAGTCAAATGATATGAATATACATACTTTTAATTTAAGCCTATTCAGAACCAGCACTTGTTTGTTTTTCTTCAAACTTCGTTAAGATATGTTACAAATGTTGTTAATTAAGACCCACATATCGGTAATAAAATACAACTCTCGCAAAGGTATTTGTTTCAGAAACTTGATCAAGAAAGAGCACCGGCCCGAATGATATGATTCTGGACTTGTATAAATAGTTTCTAATATTTAACTTCACACAATGTTCATAATGTATTAAATAGTTTTGTGGAATTTACCTATTTCCATCTACTTTATAAACTGCCTAAATAAGTCATATATTTAGTGTAGGATATGTGTTACAAAATTATACAGAAGCCTGTATTTACGTAGGATGAAAGAACACTCTATTAAATAAAATGTCTTAACATTAAAAATGAATCACTCTATAAGTTTTTTTCGCAGTTCCTCCAGAAAAAATAATATACTGGGATAAGTGTAAAAGATGCAATAAAATCACGGCCGCAACTTACGTCACTCTATTTTCCTACTAATCTTTACAGCCAAATATTTTTTATGGAAGTGAAGTGAAAAGTTTCATGATGTTGTTAATACTATGTTTAATGTAATGAGATTAAAATATAGATCAACACTAATAAATCACTGAAAAAAATTTTGAAATCCGTTAATAAATAACTGAGAGATAAATTATTGAAGTTTACATATTTTAGTGCGACCGTCTGTGTGTGTGACGTCATTTGACCCGTCCGAGATCGTCGCATCACAAATGTCAGAAATCACTGAGCAAGAAGAAAAGTTCGTGGATTTGTTTAAGTTTTGGATATGTTTTAGAGGACCGAAATCTAGGTGACACGATTTTTTTATCGACTGATAAATGGTTTTAAGGATAGTTCTACCCCCGTGGATTAGTTCTAATGACGTCACACGCGTATTCTTACAAGAGCAACTTCAAAGGTCTATAACTTTTTCATTTCTAGAGATATTTTAATGATTCTTTCAGATATTTTTATCATTTTACTTAAATATTCATAATTCATCAATAAGAAAAAAATGGAAACTTCTCCATTGTTTAAATTATGTGTTTATTTGATTATTATTTTTATTTCTATTCTCTCCGTAACCAAAATCTGACTATATCAGAAAAGAAAAAACGCTGGCAAATTACTGGCGTGTTAAAGATATGTTTCAGGCGACGTACATAATTTCGCCTGCGCATTGCGAACAACTCCGAACATTTCTTAAAAACTTCATTAAATATTTTGATTTAAGTAATATTATAACATTCACAGTTAAATGTTTTGAATTTTTATGCCTTTGTGCCCTTATAACATATGAAAAAGCAGAGTATATTTTTGTTATTATAAACTGGGATATTTAACTACAAAATAATTGCGATGAATACATTTCAGGTTAGTTTCAAAGCAATTAAATTACTTCATATTCAATAACATCAGTGTCATGCAAAAGACAGTTTTAATCTATTAAAGACTAGATCATATACAAATATAAAAGATAAAAAAACTAGAAATAAAAATTTTAGCTTACAAATTAAAATTTTTTTTTTTTGATATTGCAATTTGAAAATTAAAAAAGAAACACTGTTATACCATAGTTTTAAGTTTTCACTTCTGTCACCAGTCCCCATAATTGCCCAAGTTTCAAATATCGCTTAAAATAAAAAAAACAAAATTTCAACGTAAAATTCGAAATTTGAGAAAAAGTTTTTCGGAAAAACCTCCAAATTTATGTTAATTTGTGCCCGAAATTTTCCATTTATATCACTAAATATTGTAATTTTAAACAAGAATCTTGAAATCTTCATGAAAACCTGAAAAGTGTTTTTTTTTTTAGATAATTGTTCATTATTTATGTCAAAACTTCAGTTCTCTTGTGAAAATTTTTAAGTTGTAACTTATGTTCTGCAATTTCAAAATATCAACTTTTTTGCCAAATTTAGGTTTTGATTTCTAAAATTCAACTTTTTTTCTCGAAATTTGTTTCAATGGTCGTTTCGAAATGCTGACTATTTTTTCGATATTTTGGGAACTTAGTTTTTAATTATGGGTTTTTTTAAAACAGAATATTTTCATATTCGCTTTTTAATGGTTTTTTTCTAAAATTTGGACATTTAAACATACAGGATTTTTATTTTTAAAATTTTTACCTTTTTTGAAAAGTTCGTCGTTTATTTAAATTTAGACTTCCTTTTTTTTTCTAAATATTAAAAGTTTGAAACATGATTGTTTTGATTCATTTTTATTAGTTTTTGACTTGTTGTCACCACTTTTAACAGGACAGTTACAGGGTTACCCTTTGCCACTGCTCAATAATAAAACGATATTTTAGGAAAACAATTTTTATTTACAGGAAATACAAATTAACAAAAATAGATGACATTTTCCATTTGAAAAATAACAGTGAAAATAGTTACATAAGACCTTTTCAAATGTTTAAAATATGTTACATAAAAAATTGTACTTACTGACAACATGAAATACTTCAAATGCTTTTCGGTTTAAATAAAATAATCTGACATTCTGATCATGCATGGTCCCCTTCTATGAAGATTTAAAAGCATTTTCAGTACGGGACTATTTTGGGAATTTTACAAATTCCTTTGAATTTAAAACGGTTTAATTAAAAATACTTTAAATCTTCCACATCGTAAATTTAATACAAGAAATGAACCATTATTATTACATCATTGGCATGATGAATATAAGGTTACTAGTTTACCAAACATGCAAACTATAGTAATAAATATATAAATAAAAATGGAAAACATTCAAAATTTCGTTGCTACTCTAATGATATTGACATCTCGTATTCCTGAGGCTTTAAGTTGTCAATAACATTATCACATATTAAATTAGTCATAGTATAATGTAGAAAATTTGTTAAGGAGTCAATTTTTACAATTTACAAAAATTTACAGTTTTTGCTTCCACAAATTTTTCGTACAGATACCCTGTGTACAGGCCATATTTTGCGAAATTGTTTCCAACAGTACAAGTTTTTAAAGTAAAGGTTATATTGTTGCTTAATTTAAAAAAAATTATGTAGCCCTGAGGAAGAAATTAGAGAAACTGAAATATACAGACTTAGAAATTTCTCAAACACCCGAAACTACAGCGTATTGTATTCAAAATGTACAAATTAAATAGACTAGAATAATTGAATTCAGTACAATAAGCGTTTGAAACTTCTCACTGGCAATCAGCTGAGGTTAACCTCATGTCAGTCATTTTTCAATCTTCTATACCTTTTCAACCTTTGCTCTAAAAACATAAGAAAATTTCGTATCACTTAATAGAGTTACAATTCGTAAAAAAGTAAAAAGAGGACGGAAACACTATAAATAGCACCGCTCCAATATTAAATCAGCCTTCTCAAGTACAAATAAAAAATAGTTCACTTTTAAGTTTTAAAAGTCTATGCATTTATCACGTTATCACTCCTCAAGTCATGATCACATCGGATTTTCAGTAACGCGTTTTCCAAATATAGTAATTTTAAACGTTTTGGTACTTTAATTAAGGCGCTTCTAATTGGTCGCATGTGTGAAGTACATCGGCAAATTTTTCGAGTTCTTGTTGGTCACAAATTTAAAATCTACATTTTAAGAGTATAAAATTTATTGTCTAAATTGCTTATAAAAAATGCAACTACTTTGAATCTCGATTATTGCGGTTCAGACTCTCCTTTTAATTAGTAGAAAAATAGAGGGGTTTTTGGTTTCGATGAAAGGGGAGAGAAATAGCAAAAACGATCTTTTGGACTCGATTCCCCAAATTCATTAATCGTTCAAAAACAGATCGATTACTTTTTTAATTTATTAAACTATTCTCAAAATAAGTCCAAAATTGGCTTAATCAGGCGATAAATTTCATTTTTTTTTTGATAAAATATCGAAATTTCGAAAAAAAATAGCGTTTTGAATCGAAATTTTAGAAAATAAATAAAAATAGAAAGTGTAAACTGGAATTATGAGAAGAAAAGTCCTAATTTCCGTAAAATTTAGAAATTATAACAACGTGCCAAAAGTTGAAAATATTCACAACGAACAAACTATAGAAAGCATAGAGTATGGACCGGTTTCAGTTTGGCAAATTTGAAATTTTTTCGAGATTTCGGCTTTTTTCTCCAAAATTTCAAGTTTAGTTTGGGGTTTTTACTGTTTTTCTGAAAATTAGACATTTTTTCAACATTTCCAGTTTTTTTGAAAATTTCAAATTTCGACTTTTTTGAACATTTCGATTTCTTTTGCAGATTTTTTTATATTTCCCGAAATTTCAACTTTTTTTAAAATCTCGACCTTTTATTGAAGAATTCGACTTTTATAAAAAATTTATATTTCCACATTTTTTTTAATTTCGACTTATTTTGAAAATTTCAACTCTTACACTTTTTTGAAAATATCAGCTTGGGTTTCTACAGTTTTCCGAAAACTTCGACTTTAAATTGGGAATTTTAAGAAATTTACGGATTTAGTTTTATGTTTCAAAAATTCGACTTTTTTCTTCATTTTCCGCTTTTTTAAAAATGCTTTAATCTTTTTGACACAATTTCTACCTTTTTCGACACTATCATTATTTTTTTTCGAACTTTTCTACTCTACCTGAGTGGTGGTCACAGGACCACCACTGCCATAAGCGCAGTAGATCTGTTGGTAGTTCGACTACCTAAAATCTACAACTATGTATTTATGGTACACACTGCACTTTGCTGTCTAGATCGTATTCTGCTTTCAAAATTTAAACTCAAAATTTCGACCTTTTGTTGATTCATTTTGTAAAATGAACATTATTCAACTTTTGCTAGAATCATTTCTTTCGGCGACGAATTAGCGTTGAAAAATTTGCTATTTCTCTAAACCATTTCCATTTTGATGAGTTAGTTATGTCTTGAGTTCTAAAACCGCAATAAATTTGAAACAAAAACTGTAAAAGGGCAGTCTCTAAATAAATAGAAAAAGTATTCCCAGAAAGCGATCTTTCATGTAAATTTATCTCTAGATTACATCGATACAGGAAAGCATTGCAATTTTTATAAAGATATTGCACCAAAGGCACTACTTGTAAAAACTGTGACCATAAATATTTCGAAATTCATTCTCGTAGAGGTAATAAAGCAACGCAAGGCACTCGACTTAAAGGGAAAAACGCGCCACCACCGACATCAGCCTTCTTAGCGACCACGCCCACAGCTGGCCAGTAAACGTATAATTCCCAATGTAACATATGCCGTGATGGAATGATGCCCGGTGTGTATGGGAGCTCTCCCACTGCGGATCACCTACACGGCGCCAGTAGGATTTCCAACCAACATGGACACGATTTTATCTCCTGTCGGGAGTATCTAGGTCCCCAGCCTTTGACGAAGCTGATTCGTATGGAATTCGGATCTATAGGACCAAAAGATTTTTGGAACCATTCTATGTTGTAACGCGCTGCCTTGTCTGGATCGTAAACGCACAGGCAGTGCTCTGCAGGTACTCGTGTAGGGGTGAAGGGGGCTTCGATGTTGTCGTCCTCCAAACTCAAGGAATTCACGAAGATGGGCGACTCGGATCTATTGTAGACCCAAACGGAACCACCCTCGCGAGATAGTGTTACACCTGTAATGAAAATATACTATTAACCTAATGAGGTATAAACAAATATTTTGAAAGATTCAACTTTATTTCAACATTTCTAGAAAAACTTTCAAAATTTTGAGTTTAAACTCAAAAATTAAAAAGTAAATAAGCTGGTAGCTTCAACTTCTAATTTTGAAAAATAACTTGACATTTATAAAAAATTCGTTACCCTTTTCGGCTTTAGCTTCTCATAATTTTGTATTTTATTTTTTCGAAATTCAAATTTCTCAAAATTTACAACTGACAATTTGAAATTGTATTTAGGTTTTCTCAAACAATTATGATTGTTAAATTTATTTAATTTTGAGTAAAAATTAAAAATTTTGTATTTTGTAATAACTTCCATTCTTTTAATTTCGATTTTTTTTTTGAAAAATTCAATTTTTTCCCGAAAGTTTTAGAGCCAAGTCGAAAGTTTCAGCTTTTTTCTCGAGAAAATATGAAAACTTCATATTTTTTTTATCGAAAACTTCCGTTTTAATTGGAATTTTCGGCTTTTATCAAAAATTTAAGTTATTTATTAGAAAATTTCTATCTATTTCAGAATTTTGTTTATTTTTCTCAAAATTTCGAATTGTTTTGATAATTTCGGCTTCTTTGAGAAAATCCATTTTTTGGAAAAGATCGACTTTTAAAAAAAAGCGGATTTTGATTTTAGTTTGGATTTTTAAAAATTTTGTCTTTCTTGAAGATTTTAATTTTTTAAATTCCTCCCCTTTTTAAACATGTTTAACATTATTCAAAATTTTGATTTTTTTGAAAATTTCGGCGCGATTTGAATATTTCAACTTATTTTTATATTTAGAACTTTTTTTGATAATTTAAACTTTATTTTTGAACATTTGGAATATTTTGTAGACTCCGACATTTATTTTGGAAAATGTCGAATTTTCGAAAATTTAGATTTGTTTGAAAATTTTGATTTCTTTTGAAAACATACTTTTTAAAATGTCGAAGTTTCAGAATTCTTACTTTTAAAAAAGAAATCGAAATTGTCAAACAAATATAAATTTTCAAAAAACTTGACATTTTTTAAATAATAAAAACCAAACGTTTTTCAAAATTTCAACTTTTTTTGGATATTTTACTGTATTTAAAAAAATTCTATTGGTTTTCCAAATTCCGAGCTTATTTTCAAAATTTTAAATTTTCATTTATTTTCAAAACATAGACGCTTTTAAAATTTCGATCTTCTTAAAGTTTTGACTTTTGTTTTAAAAGTCAACTTTTTGAAAATGTCGACATTTTTGAAACCTGAAACATTTAACTTTTTGCGAAATTTGCTTTTTTTTCAAAATTTTCAGCTATTTCAGATATTTTGGCGTATTTTAAAAATGCTTATCTACTCTTTTCAAAATTTCGACTTCTGGAAAATGTTGACTTTTAAAAAAAAATCATGTAAAAACAAATTCAAATACAATTTCGACAGAGGTAAAGTTTCACCCAAATTTGGGTCAAATTGAAACTGGTTTTTTGGTCGAAACTAAACTTAGGATGGCCCAGGCCCCCGAGAGAGTAGGGCAAACGAAGCAAATGGCGTGGTACCCGATGAGCTGTCATCCGTGAATGATAAAAATGTTGAAGCTTTCCTTTTCTCCAAATTTAGTATTAAAAGTCAGGTAACTTTAACTTTTTACTCGAAATTTGTGCAAATTTTCTCAAAATTCCATGTTTAAATTTTAAATCGAAAATTTTTCTAGGATTTTTTTAAATTCCTTTTCCCCAGCTTTAATTTCGCAATTTAAAAAGTCAGTTTTGTCAATAACTTCGAAATTTTACAGAAAAGCAGAATTTTTCAAAAAGTGGAATTTACAAAAATTAGAAGATTCGAGTAAGTCAAAATTTTTAAAAAAAGGTCGACATTTAAAAAAAAGTGGAAACTTTTGAAAAAAGATAGAAGTTTCTTAATATAATCGAATTTAAAAAACAAAACAATTTAAAATCGTCAATTTTAAGAAACGGCCGATATTTTGTGTCAAAATTTTCAAAAAAAAAAACGTGCAAATTAAAAAATTTCCAAATGAACTAAAAATTTGGAAAATATGGCATTTTGAAAAGAAAATTGGAGAATTGAAAATCGAAATTTTCAAAATAAGTTGAAATATACAAAAAAATCGAAATTTGCAATAAAAAAATCAGATTTTTGTTTTCAAAAGGTTAAAATCATAGGAAAAAGTAACGAGGAGATTTTTAAAACAGTCGACATTTTCAAAAAATTCGAATTTTCAAAAATAATTGAAATATTTAAAAAAGTTAAATTTACTTACAAAAAAGTCAAAATTTCTAGTCACAATTTTAAAAAAGATGTAGCTTTTCAATAAAAAGGGGAATTTTTTGAAAAATTGGTCCAAATTTTTAAAAATAGGAAAAAAGTCGAAAACATTTTCAAAAATTCAAAACTTCTAGATAAGTCAAACTATTCAAAAAATAATCAAAATTTCGAACAGAAGCCGAAGTTTAAAAAAAGTAGCAATTTCCAGAATAAATCCAATTTGGAAAAAAAACCAATTTCTAATATTATTTCTCTTATAATTTTTATTTTCATTTAAATTTTGACATAATTTCTAAATTTAATATATATATTATTATCAAATTCTCCATTTTTTATTAAAATTTTAACCCAATTTGAAAAAAATAAAACAAATTTAAAAAAAAAGTCGAATTTTTAGTAAAAAGATCAATTCTAAGTAGACACTTCATAATTATATAGGAAATTTAGTCGAAGAAGTTCGAGAATAAAACGAATTTTAAGAAACGCGTTGTTTCCGAACACACAAAATTTCTAGATTTCTATGAAATATTCACAATTTCCAGTACAGTCCAATTTTGAAAGGAAAAAGTAGTTTTGAGTATGAAGTCATAATTTAGAAAAAGACGAATTATAATTAAAAAAAAGTTTTGGGACTAAAGTTGGAATTTACAGGAAATTAAATTTAATATAAAAACCTGACCTTTTGGAAAAACTTGATAAACATCAAAATTTCGAAAAAAAAGACGAATTTGTAAATATCGAAAGTTTCGAAGACCCAAAAAAATTTGAAAAAAAAATCAAACTTTAGAGAAAAAGATCCACATTTTGAGAAAAAGATTGACATTTTTAGAAAAAGATCGAAATTTCGAGAAAAAAGTCGAAATTTAGTAAAAATTCGAAATTTCCTAGAGACGGTCAAATTTTGCCCAAATTTCGAAAAATGGCAAATTTTGAGGAAAAAGTTGAAATTTCAAGAGAGTCGAAATTATTTGACTGAATATTAATTTTTCAGCTAAGTGAAGGACAAGCTCCTCCCTCCTGCCTCCTGTGACGTCAGAGATAAACGTAAATTAGAAATAGTTTAGTTTTGTCTTTACAAAAATTAAAAACTTTCCAAAAATAATTTTTAAAATTTACAAATGAATATTATTCCAAAACTGTTTTCAGTTAGTTAATTTTTAGAGACATGGTTCATGGACCCCAGAGTGCTAATCACTAATCTACATATTCAGAAAAACAGAACTAGTGTGGTAGAAATAAAAATAATAAGTGAAATAACCACTTACCTAAACCAATTTTACACCTTGTTCGGTATACCGAGTCAGGAGGGCTAAAACTATGTTGAGCCAACGTTTCTAACGACAGTCCATCACCGTAGGGTACTTGTCCGAAAACGTTCACAGCCGGGACATCAACTGGAAATTGGGGACCCACCCTCTCGCCCATTTCCCAATAAGCTAATTTGCACCATTCTAAAGGATTCGTTTTGGATTCTGAAAACAAACGAGAATTCCGTGAATGAGTCTTGAAATAGAAGCACATGCGACATATTTTAACACCTTTTTCATGTTCGCCTATTAATAAAACATTTTTTTTGAATGCGGCGTTCAATGCAGACATATTTTTTACTGGCAATTTTCCGGCTTAATGGATGTAGCGGCTCCGGTTGGTTGTTAAAGATCAAAGACGATCTCGAAATTTCGAGAAAATATCGAAATTTCGAGAAAATATCGAAATTTCGAGAAAATATCGAAATTTCGAGAAAATATCGAAATTTCGAGAAAATATCGAAATTTCGAGAAAATATCGAAATTTCGAGAAAATATCGAAATTTCGAGAAAATATCGAAATTTCGAGAAAATATCGAAATTTCGAGAAAATATCGAAATTTCGAGAAAATATCGAAATTTCGAGAAAATATCGAAATTTCGAGAAAATATCGAAATTTCGAGAAAATATCGAAATTTCGAGAAAATATCGAAATTTCGAGAAAATATCGAAATTTCGAGAAAATATCGAAATTTCGAGAAAATATCGAAATTTCGAGAAAATATCGAAATTTCGAGAAAATATCGAAATTTCGAGAAAATATCGAAATTTCGAGAAAATATCGAAATTTCGAGAAAATATCGAAATTTCGAGAAAATATCGAAATTTCGAGAAAATATCGAAATTTCGAGAAAATATCGAAATTTCGAGAAAATATCGAAATTTCGAGAAAATATCGAAATTTCGAGAAAATATCGAAATTTCGAGAAAATATCGAAATTTCGAGAAAATATCGAAATTTCGAGAAAATATCGAAATTTCGAGAAAATATCGAAATTTCGAGAAAATATCGAAATTTCGAGAAAATATCGAAATTTCGAGAAAATATCGAAATTTCGAGAAAATATCGAAATTTCGAGAAAATATCGAAATTTCGAGAAAATATCGAAATTTCGAGAAAATATCGAAATTTCGAGAAAATATCGAAATTTCGAGAAAATATCGAAATTTCGAGAAAATATCGAAATTTCGAGAAAATATCGAAATTTCGAGAAAATATCGAAATTTCGAGAAAATATCGAAATTTCGAGAAAATATCGAAATTTCGAGAAAATATCGAAATTTCGAGAAAATATCGAAATTTCGAGAAAATATCGAAATTTCGAGAAAATATCGAAATTTCGAGAAAATATCGAAATTTCGAGAAAATCACTTCAGAACCGAGCCTTGGAAAGCGGACACACAACCGGACAGATTATTTGGAATTTATTAGTTAAGATTCTGCGGCATTTTCATTTAATTATTTTTACTTTCTTTTGACTTGTTAACTATTGTTACAAAGTAATTCATAATTCATGGAAAATAACTATCGCGAAGTAATATATTGGTTTTATAAAACGCCCACATATAACAGCTTAAGTTGTTCTATCACCAGTGCTTACATACGAGCAACATTCATATCTCTACGACTTGTAATATCACTTTTAACCTTTGTTTGATCTCTTCCGACATTTTATTTTAATTAAACTGCCTTTCGCAATCCCATTAATTTTAATTTATCGCATAACCAATGAATCAATTTATACTATATGTTGACTTGTCATATTTATTTATACCAAAAAAACTACTATCAACAAAACACCAGCTCTGGCATTCTTGCGGCTACACTATTTTCATTTAGATAGATAAAACTGAAACATGAAACCATCTCCAATATTTAACATTAATTAATTTGTGAAGACAAACTGAAAATCATTCTACTAACGGTCAAGGCTTCCCAATCAATGGGGCGCGCCTCCCTACGGGGACGTCCAGAGATAAGAGACACGGACACATTTTGACTTTTTTCCTAAAATGTAGCTTTTCGAACAGTTTTTTCCAAAATTTAGACTTTTTTTTCTAAAAATTTCGCCTTTTCAAAATTCTTACTTCTTAAAATAAATTGTCACTTATTTCAAAATTTCGATATTTCACAAAAATTTCTGCTACTGTTGAAAACTTCGGCCTTTTTTTAATTTGACTGCGAAAATTGTAACTATTTGTAAAAATTTCCTCTTTTTAATTTGTCGAGTTGTTTGAAATGTTTTCACGATTTCTTTTACTAGGATTTCTTATTCCAAAATTGGGACTTTTTCAAAATTTCGATGTTTTTCAAAATTTTGATTTCTTTTTGAAAATTTTGACTTCATTGATATTAAGCTCGACTTTTATCCAAAATTTTGATTTTCTTTTAAATTACTACTTTTTTCAGATTTTTAACTTTTTTTGAAAGTTTAGACTTTAAAATTTCAAATAAGTTTAAACATTTGTTCAAAATTTAGGATTTCTGACTTCTCAAAATATCAGTTTCTTTCAAATATTTTTTTAAAATGTCCACTTTTTCTTTGAAAATTTCGATTTTTTCAAAAGCTCGACATTTCTTTAAAATGTGGCCCTTTTTGAAATTTTAGATGTTTATTAAAATTTCGGCATTTATGTAATCTCGACTATAAAATTTCGATTTTTTTTTATAATCGCTACTTTTTTCAAATTTTTCACTTTTTTTTTGGAAGTTTGGACTTTAAAATTTTAAATAAGCTTCGATATTTTTTCAATATTTCAGATTTCTTGACTTCTCAAAATTTCAGTTGTTTTAAATTATTATTTTAAAAAATTTTTGACCTTTTTTTTGCAAATTTCGATTTTTTTCAGAACTCGACTTTTCCCTTTTTGAACTTTTCCACTATTGGTTAAAATTTTTGTTTCTATTTTTTTGAAATTCTTCATTTTTTTGGAAATTTTAAATGTTTTATTAAAATCTTGGCATTTTATGAAATCTTGACTTTAAAATTTCGATTTTTTTTAAATTCGCCACTTTCTTCAAATTTTTAACATTTTTTCAAGATTTCGGATTTCTGGCTTCTCAAAATATCAGTTTCTTTCAATTAATGTTTTAAACAAATGTCGACTTTTTTTTACAAATTTTGATGTGGCCCTTTTTGAAATTTTCCACTATTGGTCAACATTTGTATTTCTATTTTTTTTGAAAATCTTCATTTGTTTGGAAATCTTAAATGTTTATTAAAAGTTCGGCATTTTATGAAATCCTGATTTTAAAATTTCGATTTTTTTAAATTCGCCCCTTTTTTTAAATTTTTACCTTTTTTTTTGAAAGTTTAGACTTTAAAATTTCTACTTTTTTAAGTTTCGACATTTTTTCAAAATTTCTGATTTCTGACTTCTCAAAATATCAATTCCTTTCAATTAATATTTTATGAAAATGTCGACCTTTTTTTGCAAATTTCGATTTTTTTCAAAGCTCGACAGTTCATTAAAATGTGGCCCTTTTTGAAATTTTCCACTATTGGTCAAAATTTTTATTAATAATTTTTTTGAAAATTTTCATTTTTTTGGAATATATTAAATAACTATTAAAAGTTCGGCATTTTATGAAATCTGGACTTTAAACTTTCGATTTTTTTTTAAATTGGCCACTCAAATTTTTAATTATTTTTAGGTTTCGACATTTTTTTAAAATTTCCCATTGCTCGACTTCTCAAAATTTCAGTTTTTTTAAATTAATATTTTTAAAAAATGTTGACCTTTACTTTTGCAAATTTCAAAGATCGACATTTCTTTAAAATACGGCCCCTTTTCAAGTTTCCACTTTCAATTCACTTTTTCACTTCACTTTTTTGGAAATTTTAAATGTTTATTAAAATTTCGGTATTTTATGAAATATTTACTTTAAAAGTTCGATTTTTTTTAAATTCGCCACTTTTTCAAATTTTTAACAAGTTTAGACTTTAAAATTTCGATTTTTTTTGAAGTTTCGACATTTTTTCAAAATTTCGAATTTCTTAAATTATATTCTTAAAAAATGTTAACCTTGTTTTTTGCTCTCTTCTAAAATGTGGCCCTTTTTGAAATTTTTCACTATTGGTCAAAATTTTTATTTCTATTTTTTCTATCTTAACTTTTTCTGGAAATTTTAAATGTTTATTAAAATTTCGACATTTTACAAAATCTTGACCTTAAAATTTCGACTTTTTTTTTAGAAATTTGCCCTCTTTTTCCAAAATTTATCTATTTTTCCAAACTTCGACTTTTTCGAAAATTTGAAACTCTCCTAAACTTTTCGAATTATTTCACAACTTTTGTTTTTTAATTTCGATTTCTATAAAAATTGTTCCATTTAATTAAATTTTGATTTTTTAAAATATTTCGACTTTTTAAAATATGATTTTTTTTTAATTTCAACTTTTTTAAATTCTGAATTTTTTTTGAAAATTTAACTTTTCCTAAAATTTTTCAAAATCTCTGTTTAAAGTTTTTATTTATTTTCAAATTTTCACCTTCGTCTGAAAATTTCGCATCTTAAAAAATTTCCACATTTTTGAAAATTCATCTTTCAGTTTTGAAAAATTTTCTAAAATTTTATTTTTTTTACTAAATTTTGATTTTTTTTGGAAATTGAAAATTAGCCGTTTTTTTAAGTTTTTGAATTTTTCGGAAAATATAGACTCTTTTTTAAATTTCATCTTTTTGGAATTTTTAACCATTTTTCAATATTTCGATTTTTTCAAAAATTAGGTACAAATTTTTAATTTTTTAAAAAAATTTCGATATTTTTTTGAAAAGTTAAGTTTTTATTAAAATTTAGATATTTTCCAAAATTTCGACTTTCTTAAAAATTCATGTTTTAATTTTTTTTAATATCTCACCTCATTTATTAAATTTTCGAATTGTTTCGTTTATTTTTCAGAATTTCGACATTTTTCCAATTTTCGACTACTTTCTAAGATTTCAACGTTTTTTAAAAATTTTGAAATTTTTTAGCTGTCACTTTTAATTCAAGTTTCGAATTTTATTGAAAAACTTAAAGGAAAGTATGAATATATGTTTTATACCCCGGGGACCTCTGATCTGAGGGAAGGTTGAACCCTGTGACGGTTTAAATTTGGAGAGCATTCTTTCCATCAGATTCTTAAAAAAATTAAAACTTTAACAGATTCTTATAATATTGTATAGATCCCAGAATCGAATTTCCAAACGTAAACCTATAATTGCGAAGTTCATATTTGATTTTCTTTGAGGAATTCGACTTTTTTGAAAATGCCGATTTATTTTGAAAATTTCGCAGACTATAAATTTTAAAAATCTTCGTTTTCCACTTTTTTAAAAATTTATATTTTGTCTTGAATTTTCGACTTATTTAAAAAATAACGAAATGTTGATTCCTCAAAATGTCGACTTTTTCTCGAAATTCTGACAGAATTTTATGTACCTTCCAAATGTCGTTTCTTTTTTTGTTAACTTCGACTCTAAAAATTTCGAAGATAACCAAAATTTGGACATTTTTGAAAAATTATACTTTTAAAATTTTCAATATTTTGGAACATTTCAAGTTTCTCCAATATTTCGACTATTTTTCAAAATGTCCACTATTCTTAAAAATTTTCACTTTTCTTTTGAAAATTTCGACCTTGTTTTAAAATTGAGATTTTCTCGAAATTTGGATATTTTTGTAAATTAGACTTTTTGGAAAACGCGATTGATCCTTAATAATTTCGAACTTTTTAAAATTTACGACTTTTTTTAGAAATGTCAGCTTTTCTGAAGATTTTTTTGAAAATTCCCACTTTTTGAACATTTTATTTAGACGCAAGTTTAAAAATTCCACTAAACATAGTGAAATAAATAAAAAATCTTATGTTTCTTAGAGTTTTGGGAATATCGAATCTTAAAATTTCGACCTTTTTCAAAACTTTGATTTTTGAAAATTTCGACTCTCTTAAGAAAATTAACATTTTTAAAAATCACTACTTTATTGAAAATTTTGATTTTATGAAAACATTTTAAAAACTATTGACTTTAAAAACATGGATTTTATTTAAAATTTTCTATTCTTTTTTTAGAAACCTTGACTTTTTCCAAATTTTGATTTTCCCAACATTTTGACATTTTTAAAAATTCGACTCTTTTCCCAACGTTTAGATATTTTGAAAACCTCGATTTTTTTCAAAATGTCTTTTTCTCGAAATTTCGACTTCTTTGTAAATTTGATTTTATAAATGAGACTTTTTAAAAATTTGAATTATTTTTTGAAAATCTCGACATTTTTAAATTACGACTGTTTTTGAAATTCCCAACTTTTTCTCAAAATTTTTCTCTTTTGGAAGATTCGACCGCTTTTCAAGCTTTTTACTTCTTCTCGAAGTTTTGAATTTTTTTGATAATTTAGGTTTTTCAAAACTACGACTATTTACAAATTTTGACCTTTCTCCGTTTTCTAAAATCTCCCCCCCCCCCCTCTTCAACCCACCATCTCTCTCTCTCTCTCTCTCTCTCTCTCTCTCTCTCTCTCTCTCTCTCTCTCTCTCTCTCTCTCTCTCTCTCTCTCTCTCTCTCTCTCTCTCTCTCTCTCTCTCTCTCTCTCTCTCTCTCTCTCCCCCCCTCTCCTCCTCTCATAAAAATCGTTCGATGGCAATCTACAGGAGAAAATTAATGTGAAATTACGAATAGTGTGCAATATTTTGAAAAGAAGTGAGTATGCAAATGTTATGAAGTACTAGGTGATTCTCATAGTCTCAAGAGCTATTTTCTGACGACCACTACAAACGTGTTGAGCTTTGTGAATCTATGAGAGAAGCAGGCGATGCCTTCGGACATTTTTGAAACCACGTGTTTACCGAAGAATTATCTTTATTTTTTTATAGACGTCTGCATCCTCAAATAGTTCCAAAAAGTAGACACTTGAGTTTTCCTTCTGAAACATATGCAATAACCTAACCGCTGACAGTTCAGAACTTGGAAGTGTGTAGCTTAAAATGAACATTTCGCGCCCAAACATATGAGAATCCATATCATTTATTAAGTTTCCAGAGAAAATGGGTCAAAGTTGGCCTCTCTAAACATTTTTTTTGCAGTAACATAATGTTGTGAACCTGTGTACTTTGTAAGAGATTAATTAATTTCGAGGAGATATTTCCGAAACAAGTTAAAACGTTATTTGTAGTAATTAATTATTAATACGATGCATATTTTCATGCAAAACCCCTGTTTACCTTTCACGGGACCATCCAAAAGGCAACGTGCGTGCTGCCTATGACAGGTGGTGCGGTGTGTACAGCATTAACACGTCAATGACGTCACAAAAGTGGCGCCAGGCGTCCATCTGCCGGCGCTGCGAGGTGTATGCAGATCGATCAGCACACCTGCCTCCTGCCACATCACCCAACAGTTAGCCTCCTGTCTATTATCGACTCGACCGTAAACTTACAAACAATTGGTGTCTGCAATATAACAAATTTTTATCGTCAGTGACCCCCATATTGCCATCACCTGTACAATCGCAAAGAAGACGTATGTCGGTATTTTACCCTAGTTCGGGGCCTGTAGCTCTAGGCACCAAACTGACACTTGAGAAGTCTCGTTGTTGGTCACCTTGAATGGGGCCCGAACTGCGAAGGAGAGAGTGCCACCGAGCAACTGTCAATGATGTCATAATAGACTGGTTTTCATTACAATGTAAATTCAATTCGCCAGGAATTTGTCTTCGCTTAATTAATGATGATAGCGTGCGATTTCTCTGTGGTCAATATCAATGCCTCTGAGGACAGATTAAATAAGTTCATGGAATATAGACGGAATCGATAAGATCTCGATCACTGGAAATTGCCGCTATTGACATTGCGGTATAAATCATTGTCATGCCCGCGTGATTAATGTATAAAAAATGTAACAGTTAAGTTTTAAGAAATATCAGTGGCTGATTTCGCTAGAATTCTTAAAAATGATACGAGAAAATCTTCAGCTTTCAAGAGAGGACAGTATAGAGTTATCTAAGTGTCAAAGAAATCCAGTATCCTCCATATAGTACTATATTGCCACATTCTATTCCACCAAAACTTTAATAACATAAATTCTAGCTCAGATTTTAAGTAGATGGATTTCTCCTCCATTATTATCCAAATTATTAGATTCAAAGTGCAATCGACGCGACAAGACCAATTGCGAGAAATTACAAGCTTAAGTATCAAGACAGATTTATAATAATAATTTGATAAAACATTCTTCCGCGCTTGAACACTTTTCAAGAATGAAGCTTTGACGTACGAACGCGATGCAGCAACGTTGGCGCAATCTGAAAAGTCATCGACCTCGAAAACGAGGAGTTACCACATCCAACATCGTGTACGATTTCCCGATGCATCTTATTCAATTAATAAGACAATATTTCGAAACGCTTAACCCCGAGTGTCATCAATATTTCATTGTGTGAACATTGGCGAAATGTCTTTCGACATTGCCAAAACGGAAAACCTGGCGAGCATGCCAAGAGCAAGCGCAAGATGAAAAGCGGTAATAATGTAAATAAAGACATTTTATTTATACAGGCACGTGTTGAGATGATATATTAAATTGGTGCCGGTTTGGTTCGTAACGAAATAAATTGGGTCCATTGCTAAAACCAAATCAACCCAAGCTGCAGAGCAAATTATGAAATGTTTAAACATTCAAGTATGCACAGACCAACAAATTATGAAATTCAGAGCTTGGTAACCAAAGATCGATACGGATCTGGTTAGATCTCGATAGTCTGACATACACAACATGAATCTGACAAAGTTCCCTTCGAAAGTTACACTATAAAATTACAAAGGTTCCCAAATGTAACCTATAACTGTGCACTACCTATCGGTCTATGGAAGAAACTGCAATAGCTCCAAGTAGCTCCAATCTTTGTATCTGATAAATGTTCAAACCTATTGGCCTATGCATTAGAATAACGTCTTTGGGTTTTCCCAGTGACCGTTTCTGCTAAATATCAGTAGGTCAACTGTTGGTAGTTCATCTACCTATGATCTACTGAGATGTTTAGAGGGATTGCTTTGTTGCAGCGTAGATCGTATGCTATTTACATTCAACTCCATTTGCCACTATTATTATTATTATTACTACTAGTAATTTTTTTTTTAAATAATAAAAAGCGGACTTGGAAGTAAATCCACTTCACTCAATTTAACACGATCGTTTCTCAATAAAGACAATTTAAAAAATAATGTCTAGACCATTTGAACATTAGGTAGCCACAAGCTTGCAAAGTTGCAACTGCAACCGGTTCATAAATCAAGGAAGTTTACAACTTAAAATACATCCAAAACCGCAAAACATAAAAATGACATTAACTTCAGACGGACTAAAATATGTTAATTAATTGACATATTTGCTGATTATTCGCGAAACGGTTGAATAAACAAAAGGGTAATTGCAATAATATTATAATTAATTATAAACAAATTGATGTTTGGCCACGAATCTTTCTATTTATAAAATTGAAGTCACTGTTATTTTTGGATCTCTATTTTTATATCCGATATAAATTTAAATAGAATCGTGGTGTGTTGTTAAACTAAGATCGATTTTTTTTCTTCTAATTATGTACAGAGGAACACTTAACCCATATAAAAGTCATTGACTGACCCAATCTCTTAATTCCTTGTTTAGATGACAAACATTTTTCGCTTTAAACGGATCGGGGCATTTTGCCAACTGTTAAGATCTTGGAGCATTCAAATGGTTTTTGGAAAATGGAATATATTTTTTACGTAAATAAATGAGTCGATACTTTCGTCGTAAAAGTTACCGCAGTTTCGATTCTAAATTTCAAAATAAATTCCTAAAATTTAGAGTTGGGACTTGAGAATTCGAAATTATCCCTAAATTTTGAAAAAATTCGAAATTTCCAGAAAGTCAAAATTTCTGGTTTAAAGCCGAACTTCTGAGAAAATATTTCGTAATTACTTAATTTGTTTAAATTTGTTCTTTACATATTTCTTACGCTCTTCGAACTTTTGTAAATTAATTTTTTTGATTTTTCTCGAATTTTCTAAACTTTAGAAATTTTCCACCAGTTTCTTTCTACTTTGAACTAAAAACTTAAATTTCAATACTTTAACTTTGGTCTCGAAATTTGGATGTTGATTTTGAAATTTGTATTGTAGCGCCTGGCTGTATAAGTATATTATGAAAAAATATATGAAAAAAATAATAAAAATGCGAAAATGTCCACATGTCGGTTTAGAGAGGGGTGGGGGGGAAGGTTAGCAGGACCGTTGTAGACTACGCAAAGCTTCTTGAATTTTGGTAGGCTTCTTCCAAAAAATTTCTTAATTTTAAAAATGTCTACATCTTTTTTTCAAAATTTGAAGTTTCCCAAACATTTTATTGTCTTTTTTTCACTTTTTTGAATAATATTTACAATTTTTTTGACATTTTCATTTGACTTATAAAATATTTGATTTTTTATGAACAAAACCAAGTTAGAATCTTTAAAAATATTTAGACTTTTTCTGGAAATGCTTATTTTCAGAAAACTGTTTTGAGTTCTTTTGAATAATTCGTTTTTTTTTGTAAACTTCGAGTTTTTGATAATTTTGACTTTTTGAAGAAGTCGACATTTCAAAATTTATGCCATTTTCTACATTTTAACTTCTCGTGTGAACGTCTTGACTTTAAATGTCGAATATCTATCGAAATTTCGACTTTTCTGTAATTTAATTATTTTTGAAATAGCGTCGCCATCACAAACACCTCCATTTTTATCAAAATTTCACTTTTTTTGAATATTTACAATTTTTTTTAGACATTTTCATGTGACTTTTAAAATATTCGATTTTTTATGAAAAAAAAACAAGTTAGAATCTTTAAAAATATTTAGACTTTTTCTCGAAATGCTCATTTTCAGAAAACTCTTTCGAGTTCTTTTAAAAAATTTGTTTTTTTGTAAATTTCGAGTTGTTGATAATTTTGACTTTTTGAAGAAATCGACATTTTGAAATTTATGCCATTTTCTAAATTTTAACTTCTCTTGACTTTAAATTTCGAATATATCTCGAAATTTTAACTTTTCTGTAATTGAACTATTTTTGAAAAAATGTGGACATCTCAAAAAAACCCCATTTTTGTCTAAATTTCGACTTTTTTTTTTCAAAATTTTGAATTTTGTGAACAATATTTACAGGTTTTTTTTGGACATTTTGATTTGACTTTAAAAATATTCGATTTTTTATGAAAAAACCCAAGGTAGAATCTTTAAAAATATTTAGACTTTTTTTCGAAATGCTGACTTTCAGAAAACTGTTACGAGATTTTTTTTTTAAGAATTCGTTTTTTTTGTAAATTTCCACTCTTTGATAATTTTGACTTTTTCGACATTTAAAAATTTCTACCATTTTCTAAATGTTAACTTCCCGTGTGAACATTTTAACTTCAGATTTCGAATATCTCTTGAAATTTTGACTCCTCTGTAATTTAACTATTTTTGAAAAAGCGTCGACATCTCAAAAATTTCACTTTTTCAAAACTCTCATTTTTATCAAAATTTCGGCCTTTTTCAAAATTTTGAATTTTTACAATATTTTTTAAATTTCGACTTTTTCAAAATAGCGACTTTGAAAAATTCGCCCTTTTGAAAATTTCAAAATTGCTAAATTTCGATTTTTTTTAATGAAAATACCGTGTTCAGTTACCCATTTTTATCAAAACTTCCAACTTGTTTTTTAAATATTGATTTTAAATGTTCGACTTTTTCTCGAAATTATGATTTTTTGCAAACTTTCGATTTATCAAAAGTTTCCACATTTAAAAATTTCCACTCTTTAAATACCCATGTTCATCAAAATGTCGATTTTTTCTCAAAATCTTAAATTTATTAAGAACTACTTTGAAAATTTTAATTTCTTTAAAAATTCTGATTTTTCCAGAAATTTAAACTTTTCGTAAATTTTTACTTAGTTCGAACGATTGTTTTATTTTTTTAAATAATTTGGACTACTTCAAAAATATTTATTTTTTGAAAATTTTGACATATCGACTTTTTTAAAAAAAAATTCACTTTTTTAATTTTCCATTTTTCTTAAAATTTTAATATTTTCCTAAAATTCGAGCTCTTTTTCCAAATTATCCACTTGTTTGCTAATTTCGACTTTTTCAAAAATTTCAACATTTAAAAATTTCCACTTTTTCCAAATTGCCATTTTGATCAAAATCTCGACTTTTCGTCAGATTTCTGAGTTTTTTAAAATTCCGTTTCAAATTTTTGCATTTTTAAAAATATTTTTACTTTTTCTCGAAATTTCGACTTTCTGTAAATATTTGCTTACTTTGAAAATTTTATTTTATTTATGATTGTTTTAAAAATATTGAATCTTTGAATTTAATATCAATTCTGACATTTCAAAATTTCCATCCTTTTTCAAATTCTTATTTAAACAAAAAAATCAAAATCTCAACTTATTTCTAGTGGACATCGTCGGAAATTAGAAAGTTTTAAAACAGATTTCGAAATACACATAAACCTTTTTGTTTAATGTTTATGAAAATCACGATATTCTCGAAATTTTTAATTTTTTTTCAGCCAATTTCGACTATTTCTAAAAATGTTGTTTTTTCGTGAATTTGGACTACTTTGAAAAATGTTTTCTATTCTTTTTTTTAATTTTCCATTTGTTTTGAAAATATAACGTAGTATTTTGCAAAATTCGGACCTTTTTAAAAATTTTGTTTTTAGAAAATTTCGACGGTTCCAAATTTCCACTATTTTTAAACTTTGATTTCAAAATTTAAACTTTTTCAGATTTCCATTTTCATTAAAATTTGTATTTTCCCAAAGTACCGAAATTTTTTATTTTGAAAATATCATTTTCAAATTCGACATTTGCGAAATTTTGTTTATTTGTAAAATTGGATTTACTTTGAAAAATTGACATACTTTTTTTAATTTCGACTTTTTTTTTGAAAATTTAGTTTTTTTTAGTTCTATTCTTTCAACATTTTTAACTTTTGCCTTTTTCTGAAAATGTCTAATTTTTTGAACATTTTGATGTTTGATGTTAATAAAAAAAATTACAAATTTGGAGATTTAACTAGAAATTTCAAAAAAATGTCGAAATTTCGAGAAAAGTGAAGACCGTTGAATACTTTTTCTTCAAAATTTTGTTTGTTTTTAATTTCTTCTTTGTTCCGAATTAAAAATTCCTCATTTTAAAATCGAATATTCGACCTTGAACTTGAATTTTGTTTCCAAAATTTGAAACTTAAAAAATTGTTGCGATGAAATTTGAAATTTCGCGAAAACCGAAAAAATTTTAAGCAAAAATCAAAACTTTGAAATGACAATATTTCGAGATTAAAATGAAAATTTCGTATATTTGGAAAAACATCGATGTTTTCAGAATTATACCTACATTATATTTTTTTAAAAGGAAATTTGAAGAAAAAAATATAATTTCCATGTTAAATTAAAAATTTCGAGAAAAATATCGAAATTTCAAGGAAACAATGAAAACTTTGTTTCCTGTTTTATTTAACTTTTTGGACTGTGTTCTTTTATCTTTGAAGTTTGAGAGTGGGCGTCCAAAAATTTTGTACAATTAGACTTTCTACAACTTTGATAAGCCCATGCCATTGCCTTTATTATTTCTAGAAATAAGTAGCACGAGAAGGTATCACGATGGCGTTTATTTCAGAAGCAAATGACACCATAAAATTCAACTCCAAGAAACGTTGGAATGGAATGTTTGCATCGGAAGGCAACGTAACGACCTTCACTCTTACAGTGTTTCTATTTTGATCACTATAGGGAAAAAGTTGTAAACAATCAAGAGTATATCAAGCCTGCTGTGTATATTTGCTGAATAAACACATTATTTAGGTAGCAGATAAGGAATATCGCGATAAATGTTCATATATAGTAAAGCTCAGGTTACCCGTCGTTCGCTTGCAAGGAGCAGGAAGGCCGTTGGAGAAGGCCGAAGGACATGTGACAACAAGGCATTGTTTGACTGCCCGCATGTCACAGACGGACAAACTGACGGGGGCACACCTTGCAGCAGCTAAATGCGACGCGCCCACGATGTATGCGTAATGTTTTCTTCATTTTTACACATTCCCATGCTTGCATGTGTAATTAAAGCTAAAAGATACGTGGCCAGACGATTTCCTAACATTTTACAATTTGTGTACGCTACTTTACTTACCCTTCACAGTTTTGCAAAACATAGGATCTCAACGAAAAAACCATAGTTACAGTATTTTTGCAAAATCGCCGTTAAAGAATTTGGGTGATTACGTTGAATAGGCCTGCATTTGGAAAAACAGGTTCTCCATATTTTTTTTGGCTTACCTATTCACGTTTACCTGAGAATATGTTTGTACTTAATTATATGCTCAATAAAGTTATAACCATAAAATTCAGATGAAATGCATTGAAGAGTAGCCTCATTTTACGAGTGAAAAACCTAGCACTATCTATTAACCAAAGAGCTAATCTGCTGAATGAATGGGGGTAGGTAAAGTGACCTGTAGAAGGCGCCCAAGTGCTTTGGTCTGTTTGCCCAAAATCCCAAAACAAAAAAATTAATAATATTTTTTTTTTCATAGTCCTAGTTAGCATAGGGTAGCTTAGGGCTCTTGCTTTCACCTGACTCAAATAGTCAATCGAATATTTATTTTTAATTGGGAGACTTTTTTCAAAAATTTTCAATTTTTCCTTTCAAAATTCGTCATAGTCTTGAAATATCGAAATTTTCTCAAAGTATCAACTTTTTTTCACAAAACTGGTCTTTTTTCAGAATACATATTTGTCTTTTCAAATTTTGAATTTGTTTTTAAAATTTGACTTCTTTGATAAAAATCTGACTTTCTCTCAAAATTTTGAATATTCCAATCAAAATTTTTCGTTTTTATTTAATAGAAATTTCTTTAAATTAGATTTTTTTTTGAAAATTTGGTCTTTTTAAAATCAGAATTTCTACAAAAATTTGCGACGTGTTCAACAAAATTTGTATTTTTTCAATACTTGGCCAATCTTTTCATAAAAGAATAAACATTTTGATAAAAGTTATATGGAACTTTTAAACCTTTATAAAAAACGAAAAATTCCAGGGAAATTTTTTGGAAAGCTCAACTGTTTTTTTAAGTCAATTTTCTAAAAATTCTAATTTTTTTCTCAAAATTTTAACATTTATTTTAATATTGGACCAAGTGGAGGCACATAACCACCTGCAGGCAAGCAAGACTGCTGGTGGATAAATCCTTGCAATCAAGGGCTGAAGTACTTCTTTACGTACTACTTTACGATTTGTGTTCGCTACGTTACGTACCCTTCACAGTTTTGCCAAACATGGATCTTAACGAAAAAATCATAGTTGCAGTATTTTTGAGCACATTGAGCACTAGATCTGCTCAATGGCCACGGGAACTTTAAAGGACACCTGGTTAAACTCAACCTAGCAGAAAGCAACCGATGTCGACTGTGTGGGACCGAAAAGGAAACAAGTTTACACATTGTGTGTGCTTGTCCAATCCTTGTCATATATAGATCTGACTGACAAAGAAATATCAGAAGATCTGGAAGCAATTAATGTAGGTCAGATGTTCAACCTGGCTGTAAAGGCCGGGATATATAATGTTGGCTGAGACTCGAACAAACCTGTGGAAGTTACAAAGGATTTTAAATCTAGGTGATAGGGGCTATAACGGCCCCCCACAAAAGGAAAGAAAAAGTGGGGACAAAATTCAGCCTTTCGGCTTATCAAAATTCGCCCAATTTTCGAAATTTCCAGTTTCTTCGAAATTTTGATCTTTTTGTCGTAATTTCGCCTTTTTTATGATTAGCTTGTGTTTTTGAAAATTTTGCTCTTTTTCTCGAAATTCGATTTTTTTTTTCGAAATTTTCATATTTTTCTTAACCAGTCTGTTTTGAAATGTTCAAAAATCTGATGCTGGAAAATTAAATTTTTTCTCCAAATTCGTCTTCTTGTCAAAATTCCGATTTTTTCAAAATTAGTCTTTTTCATTTCATATCATTTGACTATTTTGTCAAAATTTTACTGTTTATGTAAAATTGTCACTTTTGTTTCGAAATTTCATTTTTTTTTCTCGAATTGGTCTTTTTTTTCCAATTTTCGACTATATTTTTCTTAAAGTATCAACTTTTTTCTCAAATTTTTTTTTTACAATACATATTTGTCTTTTTAAATTTTAAATGTTTTTAAAAATTGACTTCTTTGATAAAAATCTGACTTTCTCAAAATTTATACCTGTCTCACTCAAAATTTTTCGGTTTTTTTAATCGAAATTTCAGCATTTCTTAAAATTTAAGTTTTTTTTTTTGAAAATTTTAACTCTTTAAAATCAGAATTTCTGTAAAAAATTACTATCCTTTATGTTATGGTGGAAAATTAAATTTTTTCTCCAAACTCGTCTTGTCAAAATTTTGGTTTTTCAAAATTCGTATTTTTCATTTCATATCATTTGACTGTTATGTCAAAATTTTACTTTTTATGTAAAACTTTCACTTCTGTCTCGAAATTTCATCTTTTTCCTCGAATTCGTAATTTTTTTTCAAAATTTCGACTATATTTTTCTTAAAGTATCAACTTTTTTTTCAAAATTGGTCTTTTTTTACAATACATATTTGTCTTTTCCAATTTTAAATTTGTTTTCCAAATTTGACTTCTTTGATAAAAATCTGACTTTCTCAAAATTTTGAATATCTAGCTCACTCAAAATTTTTCGGTTTTTTAAATCTTAATTTCTGTATTTCTTAAAATTCGGCCTTTTTTTGAAAATTTTGACTATTAAAAATCAGAATTTCTGCAAAGAATTTTGATTCTTTATGTTATGCTGGAAAATTAAATTTTTTTTCCAAATTCGTCTTGTCAAAATTTAGGTTTTTCAAAATTCGTATTTTTCATTTCATATCATTTGACTGATTTGTCAAAATTTTACTCTTTATGTAAAATTTTCACTTTTGTCTTGAAATTTCATCTTTTTCCTCGAATTCGTCTTGATTTCGAAATTTTAACTATATTTTTCTTAAATTCGCATTTTAAAATTTCGACTTTATTCGAAAAATTCGACTTTTTTCTCTAAATATGTTTTTACTGGAACATTTCGATTTTTTTCTCAATTTTTAAGTCTTTCTTCAAATTGCGATTATTTTTTTTCTTTTAAATTCCGTTATGTTTCTTAGAGCTGCATTTTTTCTCAAAATTTCCATCTTTTGAAATATGAATTTTTAGAAATTTTAAATGTTTACTAAAAGTTTGACTATTTTTCGAAATTTTCATGTTTATCTCAAATGTAGATATTAAAGTTTTTTGGAAATGACGAATTTTTTTCGAAAATTGTCTTTTTCTTTCGAAATGTCGATCTTTTCCTATAAAATTTCTTTTTTTTTTTCAAAACTGGTTTTTGCCTTTAGAAATTAGAATTTCTTCCTCGAAATGTGGTAATTTTTTATCAAAATCCGTTAATTTTTCGAAATTTCAACTTTACCTGAAAAATCAGATTCTCTGTGTTTCTGGAAATCTTAACTTTTTCCTCGATATTTGTCTTTTTCGTAAAATTGCGATTTGTTTTTAAATTCGACTTTTTGTGCGAAAATTTCATGTTTTTCTTAAAATTCGTCTTTTTCTCGCAATTTCGACTATTTTGTCAAATTTCGTTTTTCATTTCAAATTTATTCGCAAAACTCAACTTTTTTCTTAGAAGTGAGTTTCTCTGAAAAGTTTTCATCGTTTTTCTTGAAGTTTCGTTTTTTTTTCTCGAAATTTCGTTATTTTTCTTAACATTTGGTTTTTTCTGAATATGTCGATCTTATAGAATCTGAATTTCCAGAAATATTGACTAGATACTTAAAGTTTGGCTTTTCCTGGAAACTTTGTTTTTTATCTAAAATTTAGAAATTCGAATATTTCGAAATTCTACTTTTTTATTTTTCCCTTCAAAAATCGCCTTTTTTCGAAATTCCGTTATTTTTATTAAAACTGTATTTTTTCTCAAAAAAATTTCTATCTTTTGGAATATGAAGTTTTAGAAATTTCAAATCCTTCCTAAAAGATTTAACATTTTTCGAAATTTTCATGTTTATCTCAAAATTAGGTATTAATGATATTTGGAAATGACGAATTTTTCTTCGAAATTTGTCTTTTTCTTTCGAAATGTCAATCTTTTCCTATAAAATTTCATTTTCTTTTCAAAACTCGTTTTTGTTTTTAGAAATTAGAATTTTTTCCTCGAAATGTCGTAATTTTTATCAAAATCAGTTATTTTTTTAAAATTTCAACTTTATCTCAAAAATCAGATACTTTGTGTTTCTGGAAATCTCAACCTCTTTGTGGATATTTGTCTTACTCTCAAAATTTTGATTTTGCTTTAAATTCGTCATTTTGTATAAACGACTGTCCTCAAAATATGACTATTTTCTAAAAAAAATGACTTTCTGTGCGAAAATTTCATTTTTTTCTTAAAGTTCGTCTTTTTCTCGCAATTTCGACTATTTTGTCAAATTTCGTTTTTCATTTTTAATTCTAACTTTATTCGCAAAACTCGACCTTTGAATTGAATTTCTCTGGAAAGTTTTGATGTTTTTTCTTAAAGTTTCATTTTTTTTCGAAATTCCGCTATTTTTCTTAACATTGGAATTTTTCTCAAAATGTCTACTGAATCTAAATTTTCAAAAATGTTGACGGGATTCCTAAACTTTGACTTTCTCGAAATTTTGTTTTTTATTTAAAATTTCGAAGTTCGAATATTTTGAAATTCTACTTTTTTATTTCGTTCTTTTTCAAAATTTCGCCATTTTTTAAATATTTGTCTTTTTATAAAATATGCGAGCTGTAAGTTTGTGGAAATGTCGACTTTTCCTCAAAATTGGCTTTTCCTTTTATAGAATGATGTACAAAGTGCATTTTGTAATGAGGAACGACCCCACAAAAACGTAAAATTTCAGTGTTATTTTTGATAAAGTATAAATAAATAAATTCTATTACAGATAATTTAAGCCAAAATATGTTATTGGTTAATCATATGTACTGGTTATTTATAAATATATGTCAAACTGTAACTACCTCAATAATTGTTTTTTTTTTTTGGTTGATTCTATTCTATAAAAAGTCGTCCAATTTCAAAAAGTAGATGCCTACGTCGTATAAGGTACCTATTTCTAAATTTAAGATTCTTGAGTTTAATAGTTTCTAGGATTTCGTAATGACTGATCGGCCTTTATTTTTTGTTACTGTCACATAATTTTAAAGCAATACTTAAAAAGGAGAACTTCTTCAGCTCCATTTTCTTCTACGTGGTTTTTGCTAACAGGATTCTAAAAAAATGCATTTATTAATCGTGATCGCTTCGTGCTGAATTCATGAAATCGTTTTTACAGCTACCGCTAATGAAATATTAATAGTAATTATCCGCGATCAAGTCACAGAGTTATAATAAATTTCCAATAAAAAATCGAATCGTAAGCGTCACGTATGCCAACTCCTTATCAAGTGAGGCGAGTGAAATATGTTTCTGTCGTTTTAGCCAAAGATAGCCTCAAGTTTTCTACAAATACGGATCTACTGACAAAAAGGTTTAGCAAACTAATTACAAATTACGTTAACGCGAGGTTGGCAATCACGAAAAAAATCGGCGCCATCTTATTTTATATATTATTCATAATCTCGATTACATTATACATTATCTACTTTGTTATTGTTTGAACATACTTTGAAGGCTTTTGTCGGCGCCTTGCATTTTATGACATTAAATACTTTTATGATAAAGCAGGTCACATTCCGTATTTGAATTTACACAGATTACTAATAAAACGATCCCCGCTATGATAAATTATTCAGATAGAGAATCCCGAGTGAGCCACACAGAGGCGGATTTAAGGGTGTGCACTAATGCTATAGCACAGGGGACCGCGACCACCACTTTCTATTTTTTTTTGTCCCAAAATTATTTTGGATGCCACTAGGTTTTTGAGTCATCAAGTTTTTTCTGTTACATGTCCAGATTTTGCTATTATAAAAATATTATGAGGCTCCGGGCAGGCTAAATCGGCCCCTGCCGCCACTGCATCATTTGCATGGCATTCGAAACAGGTTGATATATTTAAAAATAAAAAAAGGTAAAACGGCATATTTAATGGGAAATTAAATATATTACAGAGTATTATGATATCGTTTTGAAATAAAACTGCTACCACCCATCGTCGTATCGAAATATAAAATGCAAGATTTAGCATTGAATAAGGTTATAAACAAGATTATCTCGTCTTGTATATATTTAGCATAACATTAACCAAATCAGCAATATTATATTCAACTGACATTATCATACACTAACAAACACTTTAGATAATTATTATTCAACCGTATCTAAACTTTGGAACGAACTAAATTAATTAGTGTTTTAAATTTGTCGGCTTTTCCCTTTATATTTCAATTGATGGCGTTTTACGCGTTTTATAAAAAAAGAGTCCTTCCTTTTAACCAACAGATGGCTTTTTGAACAGTTGGCAACATTCCGACCCTTGATTTTCATTGGACCAGAGTCGTAGTTGGATAGCTGGCAGCAAATTCGAAATTTCAGAACCAAATTTTCTTCCTGGAAGGTTGTACTTAAAAAAACACGAATTGTGCATTTAGGGATGTGTGACAAAACTTTCCAGCTTTAAAAAAAAATTGTACATAAAAAGTTAAGTCGAAATGGGTTAATAATCGAAATTAGAATCTTATTAAGCTTTTACGAGATACTAGGCTAAGTTGATGTATCCGTACTTTTTCCATATCAGAGGAAGGGGGATGCTTGGTCGCAACCAGATTTTACTTCAGTTGGAGGTGCAGGCAGTATTCACTAAAAAATAATGGCAAAAAGGGCCCAATTTATAGCAAACTTTTCGCCTGAATTTGTTGATGTATTTGCGTTCGAGTACATGGATCTTCAGATGAGAGAGGAGGGACACTATGATTGTGTTCGTACAAAAAAGGAACAAAGTTTGAGATTAAAATCAAAATTTGGAGAAAAAGCCAAATTTTTGGAAAAAACGAAATTTTCTGAATATTTTTACTTTTACTGCGAAATTTCCGTTTTTTCCATAAATACTATTCGAAATTTGAACTATTTTCTAGACATTGGAGAAAAGCAGAAATTTTCGAAAAACAATTTTTTCAGAAAACTTCGATTTTTATTAAAATTTCGTTAGCTTCTATGTCATAAATATTTTTAAAAATTTTAAATTTTTTCTAGACATTTTAGAAAAAAGTTGAATTTTGGAAAAACGAAAGTTTCAGAAAATCTCCATTCCAATTGAAACTGTTTTTTTTTAGCAAAAAAAACATTTTTTTAAATTTTCGACCATTTTCTAAATATTTTGAGAAGTTTATTTCAAGTTGTTCCTATAATCAACATCAATCTTCAAATTCTTCAAATTTCAGATTCAAATCTTTTTTTGAACTCTTTTTTCGAAATTATTTCGAGTTTGACTTCCAGAATTTTTCTTATAAAAATTGTATCTTTCTGAATGCAACATTTGTAGAATATTTATAAATTCCCAATGTTTCCTGAAAATGTCGACTTCTTTCTGAAAATTCTTCAATTGTTATTCTCTTCCTAAAATTTTTATTATATCCGTAATACTACTTTTTGTTCTTTATCTGAAACTTTAGCGGTTCTGAAAATTTATACTTCAAAATTGCCACTTTTTTCCAAATTTCGTATTTTTCCTTGAGATTTTGACATTAATTCCAAAATTTCAACTTTTCATAAAAGTCTAACGTTTCGGAAGCAATCATTTCGACTTTTAACAATTTGGACTTTTTAAAAATTTCGACGTTTTTTTCAAAGTTTTGGTCCAGTTTAAAAATTTCCTCTCTTTTGAAAACTTCGCCTTTCTTAAAACAATTTTGACTTTCTCGACGGTTTAACATTTTAAAAAACGCCATCTTTTTCAAAATATCGAGTTATGCTCTAAATTTCGATTTTTTTTGTAATAATAATAGACATATTTTTCATTTGACATTCTTAAAAATTTCGACGTATTTTTAAAGTTTTGGTTCAGTTTAAAAATTTGCTGTTTCGAAAACTTCGCTTTTCTTTCAAAAATTTAAACTTTCTCGGCGATTTAACATTTTGAAAAACACGACCTTTTTCAAAATATCGAGTTATTCTCTAAATTTCGATTGTTTTGTAATCTGATATATTTTTCATTTAAAAATTTCGACCTTTTTCAAAATTTTTATTTTTTACTGTTTATATTTTTTTAAATGTCAATTTTTTCTCAACATATCGACCTTCTTGTAAATTTGAGTTCTTTTCTCGAAAAATTCAACTTTTTCCGAAATTTCTGACAATTTCGACTTCTTTTGAAAGAATCCACTTTCTTCAAAAGTTACGAATTTTTCTGAAAAAGAAGACTTTTTTTCAACATTTCGGTTCTCTCTTTTTGGCTTTTCTAAAAAACTTAAAAAATTTCAACATATTTCGAAGTTTTTCGTTTTTTTTTTTTTGAAAAACTTTTTGATTTTTGATTTGCTTTCTTCCAATTTAGATTATATTCTCGAAAATTCCATTTTTTCAACATTTCGACTCTTTTAGAAGAATTCTACTTTAAAAATGGCGACTTTTTTTGAACATTTTCCGAAAATGTCGATTTGCTTTGAAGTTTTCAATGTTTATCGACTCTTTTCAAAAACCTCGGTTTTTCTCAAAATTTCGACTTTTTCTAAAGATTTCGACTTCTTTTGAAAACGGAGCTTTTTGAATATTTCGACTTTTTTCCCCAAAATTTTCATCATTTGGAATATTTCGACTTATTTTGAAAATGTAGGCTTTTTTGTTGATTGATTTTTTTAAAACTTCGACTTTTTCTTGAACTATCAACTCTTTTTTGAAAATGGTTTTTTGTTTTAAATTCAGATCTTTAGCAAAAAATTGTATTTCTTCAAACTTAAGCCTTTTTTTTTGAAAAAATTAATTTGTTCTTATAATGTTCGCTTTTTCCAAAATTGTGAATTTTCCTCCCAACTTATTTTGACAATTTTGGACTTTTTCAAAATTTTTAACTTTTCTTGAAAATTCTAACTTCTGTCTCTCTCTTCCCCCCCCCTCTCTTATTCTCACGAGATTTTTCTCAAAATTTCGATTCTTCTTTCTCTCTCTTTCTCTCTCTCGAAATTTTTCTCAACCTTTCAACATTTCGACTTTTTCTAGAGATTTCGAGTTCTTTTTTGCTTTTTTGAATATTTCGATTTTTTTAAAATGTAGATTTTCATTATTTGATTTTTTTAAACTTCGACTTTTCCGTTCTCTCTCTCTCTCTCTCTCTCTCTCTCTCTCAAATTTTACAAGTTTTAAGTCAATAATTTGCACGTCGTCATATTTAAATAATAATAATTGAAAATTTTCAACTTTCTTTTATCCTCAAAGCAAAGTACTAGCGACACATCTGATTTAACTTGTTAAACTTTTTTTTTTCTTTAAATTTGAATTATTGTTTTTTTTTTTTCTAAATTTGAACCTATTTTTCTATTTTTGTTAAAACACTTTGAATTTACCCAACTTCAAAACTGCTCGCTAATTTAATTTTTCTAGATTTAACTCTTCTAGGGTCTGCGCGCCAGGATGAACCTCCTCATATATGAAGCGTTAATCTGATAATAAAAAATTACACAGAAATAGACTGTTATAAATGCGATGGCGTTATTATTAACAAAGGAAGTTAAAAATACACCTCGAGGCGTCTTGCTTCTATCCATTATAGTAAATTGTTGTTACAAGTTCTGACAGTTGAAGTATTTTAACAATACGTTAGAGTTAGACAATAAAACGGTTTTCTAAAGATGCACTTGGATGTGCATTCAAAATAACACACAATTTGGCAGACATCTGAGTAATTCCTAGAAAAACAAATTATCATTATTCTCGGAAGAGGATGTCTTACGTTTTAAGCGCTTTGGTCACTTAAATGAGCACCATTAATAAAGACGAACGTTAACAAAGAATTCACGTAAGATGGGCTTTTCTCTAAATTTGAATTTTATCGTCGTCGAAATGAAGATTTCTAACAAATTGAACATCGAAAGTAAAAATATCAAAAATAATAAATAAAATTGGCGAATCTTCGTGATTGACGACCGGCGTCTACGCTGTTAAGTGAAGTCAAATGTGTTATTTGTTATTTTTGGCGTAAATTGATTAAATATTCAAGTCCAGCGACGGGACGGGCGACGGGCGCTGGCGATACTATTTAATATTGTTTTGGTGTATCGCATATTGGCAATTCAAAGTGTCGGCACATGGCGCCAGTGTTATGACTGCAAAATCGCAATGACCGAACGTCTAAATTTAAGCACTTCTGGCAATTTCAATATTTTTACATTCCATACGATCGTTTTGCGTATTGACAAGAAGCTCCATCGAGAGAGATTTTAATCACATCTTCGAGATGGAAATAAAATTATCATAAACAGCCTCAAATTAAAAAAAAATCTGAATTTAAAAAGTCACGTTTCGAAGTTGAATGATTTTAAAGTGGAACTTTAGAAATTCTTATTTGGCCGCACACGAGTTTTTTTATGTAATAATAATTAAAAATTAACCGCCAAAAAACATAAGCAACTAAAATGTTTACTTTTAAACGACCTATAAATCCGTAATTTAAAAAATTTCCGAGAACAAAATTGTGTAAATAAAGTGGAGTTGTAAATCCAGGGATAAAGTGTATTTCGATTCCATAAAATTTGGACTTTATAAAATGAATTATTAGTTAAACTGGTTTCGATGCGTTCACAAGAGGCTTACCGTAATTGGAGTGACCTCAAAATGCCGAGCAGTAAGTTTCATTAACTTACTTCAACATCGTTGTGGCCATGAACAATTTTTTTATCAGCAGATTAAAGACGGTCTCATTGAAGTTCAAGACGAAGACGGAATTCGAGATGAAAAGAGACGGACGTATGGCGCTCGTTTAATTGTGTTTGTCGGGTGTGCATACGAAATCGCTGATGCGAGTCGAGGACAACAGACAACAGAGAAGGTACGATGTTGGTAAGAATGTAGGCGCCACAACGATATATTGGCAGGATGGAGTGGCTAGTAAAATGGGGGCTATCGCAATCCGTTATGTAACACCTGGCCTTATTAAACCAACTTTCATTGTAAAAATATGATGGACTACTTCCGAAAGACCATAATCGGCATTCGGTCCGTATAATGCATCGAGATCATGGGAAATAAAGCGGCGATTAAATAAACATTTCTGGCTAGACAGATAAGAAAGTGGGACTTATTAAATATTTTAATAAATTATATCTACCATAGTAGGAAGGCGTGCCTTGGATGTTGAACTTTTGAGATACTTCCCAACGACTTCGCCAGAGATTCTTTATGCCTTCCTGGATTGTTGCAAAACGTTCAACTTTAGGTTCAAGTTGCCCAATTAATCTTTGACTTGAATTGAACAAGTCCTGACGTCTTTTTGCAACAGTTGGCACTAGGGTACCAAATAGTTCCAAATATCTTTGTTGTTGTAAAAGTCATAAATAAATCTGGACATTGAGTCAGGATCGGATAAGTTTTTAGGGAGGGCGCAGCTCAGTCGTTCTATGGGGCCCCAACTCCATGTATGGTGGAAGGTAGACGTAGCATGATTTGGGTTCAAAATGAGACAATATTCATTTTGAAAAATTAATAGCTAACAGGGGCGAATTAAGCTTGCTCCGGTTTCCCTGCATTGCACTAGTGTAGGCTTCTATTTAAAAAAAAATTATCAAAACCCTTTGCTATGGTCACAATATTTATTTTTGACGTCTAAAAAAAGGAAACCATCCTTTTCGGCGGCGGCCTCCACAATCCGAAATAAAACCAAAATTTGAAATTTCGAAAATAAGCCCCAATTTCGAAATAAGTCTACTTTCGAAAAAACCGTGATATCTTGTGAAGTTGCAGTTTCCTGGAAAAGTATAATTTAAAAAATGGTCTAAATTTCCAAAAATATTTATCCTTGAATTTGTTTTTTATTTTTATTTTTGACATGTTAATCTTGATATTTCGAGAAATGTTAAGAAGTTACGTATTCTTTATTTCCAATTTTCTATCGAAATCTTCTGGTTTTTTTAATCAAAATTTCGACCTAACATTTAAAAAAATAAACAAATTTTGAAATAACAATCAAAATTTACAAAGTATTTTTCAACAATCAAAATTTACAAAGTATTTTTCTTGCAATTTTTACTTTTCAATTTAAAATATGAGCAACTTGAAAATTTGGAGGCAATGTTAAGTTTCCAAAAAAATTCCCGACCTTTTTATATTTTTATTAGAATTGCGACATAGCTTTCAGAAAACCAAATTTTGAGAAACAAGCAGATATTATGAAAAATTAATTTTAAGAAAAAGCAATTTCTTCTGAAAACAGAAACGTCGAATTTTAAGAAAAAATAAGTTCAAAATTTCGACTTTTTAAAAATAATTTTTTTACGCTAATCTTGCAATTACGTGACTTCAAGCTAACGTGACCTTATACACGCGTGACTTTGAGTTAACGTAACCCTGAACTCAGGTCACCTTAAGCTCACGTAACTCTTACCTTACGTGACCTTGAATACACACGACCTTGAGCTAACTGAACCCTGAACTTATGCGACCTTGAGCTAAAGGAACCCTGAACTCAGGTGACTTTGAGCTCAGGTACCCTAATCTAATGGGACCTTAAGCAAGCTCTTATGACTTTTATTAGCTTACGTGATCTACAACTTGCATGACCTCGAACTCTCGTGACCTTGAGCCTGCGTTACTCGCGATATCACGTGACGTTAAGCTCGTGTTATCTCGAATTCACGTGACCTTGTGCTCGCATGATGTTCAACTCAAAGAGACCTTGGATTTACGCGACCTTGAAATTACGTGACTTTAAGCCAACGTGACCTTAAACACACGCGACTTTGAGTTCGGGTGACCTTGGACTCACACAACTCTGACCGCACGCGACCTTGAACACACGCGACCTTGAGTTAACAAAACCCTGAACTCAGGCGACCCTAACCTAATGCGACCTTGAACTCTCGTTACTTTAACCTTAGCTTACGTGACCTTTAACGTGCTAGGCCTCGAACTCTCGTGACCTTAAACACAAGTGACTCGAGATATCACGTGACCTTAAGCTCGTGTTATCTCGAACTCACTTGACCTTGTGCTAGTGTGATCTTCAATTCAAGAGACCTTGAGTTTACGCAACTTCAAGCTAACATGACCTTAAACACACGCGACTTTGAGTTAACGTAATCTTAAACTCAGATGACCTTGAGCTTACGAAACCCCGATCTTACCTGACCTTGACCTTACGCAACCCCGACCTCGCGCGACCTTGAGCTTACAGTGACCACGAGCTCACATGACTTCGAACTCACATTATCTTGAATTTGCGTGATCTTAGACTCGTGTGATTTTGAAAGCATGTGATCTTGAATTCAGTTAATCTTGAATTTCAGGTGATTTTTTTTGTTTTTCTAATTTCAATTTTTTTTCATCTTCATTTTTTAATTGCTCGTTTCTCTTTTGAAATTTGGATTTTTTTTAAACTGTCATTTCAAAATTTTCAGCCTGTTTAAAAACTTCGACTCTTCTCAAAATTTTGGTACTCATTTTGAAAATTTCTACTTTTTCTCAGAATTTCACTTTTTCTAAATTTCGAGTTTCTTAAAACTTAATTTGAAATTTTCCACTTTTTCAAAATTTCAATATTTTAAAAACTTTGACTTTTTTCTTAGATATCACTTCTTTTTAAAAAAATTCAATTATGGAAATGAACAATTATTTGGATTTTCTTCTGAAAAATTCGGTTCTTTTTGAAAATTTCGGTTTTTTATCGAAATTTTTTACTTTTTTGTAAATTGCGACTTGAAAAAAATTCATATTCCAAAGTTTTCACTATTTTTTTTAAATTCTCATGTTTATCAACAGTTCGAATTTTTAAAATTTTTAATTCGTTTTTAAAATTTCGACATTTGTGTTAACTGGTTCTTTCTACTTTATTCAATTTAAACTTTTTTGAAAATATTGGCGAAAATTTCTGTTTTTTTTTACATTTGACTTTTTCTCGAACTTTTCGCTTTTTTGAGAATTTCAGATTTCTTCCCATTTTTGACTTTTTCTAGAAATTCTGAATTATTTTGACTTTTTGGTGAAAGTCTTGTTCAAAAATATCGACATTTCCAAATTTCCACTTTTTCAAAATTTTATTTTTATTAAAACTTGGCTTTATCTCAAAATTTTTGGTTCCCTTAAATATATTGCATTCTTTTTATAAAATATTTTGCTAGATTTTGACCTTTTGAAAATTTCGATTTACGCGAAATATTGGCTTTTTAGAAATTATGATTTAGTTCAAAAAAATTCTATTTATTTTCAATTTCTACCTTTCTAATAATATTGCCTTTTATAAAAATTTCGTCTTTTTCTTGAAAATTTCGACCTTTTACGAATTTTGATTTTTTGAAAACTTTGACTACTTGTTTTTGTCAAATTTTACTCTAAACATTTTGATTTTTTAATAATTTTTTAAATGTTGTCTCTTTTTTTAATTTTGTCAAGATTTTCTAAATAGTGACTTGCCTTGAAAAATGCTGTTTTGTAAAATTTGAACTAATTTGAACATCAGTATCTCTCTGAAGATGATAGCTTGGCTATCGAAACGCATTAGAGCAACCTTTGTTGTGTTTTTTAATATTTCTTGGTTTCAGGGGATAAGATTTGTATTTCAATTTTTGAAGATAACTAAGGACCAGAACGTTCCTCCAATTTTTAAATTTCGACGTTTTTTCAAAATGTTGACCTTTTATCCGTAAAAAACTCCACATCAAAATTTAAATTCTCCAAAAATAACATCTTTTAATTGCTAATTCAAACTCCAAATTCCGACCAACAATTGAGATGAAAAATCAAACAATTTCATCTACACAATAAACACAAGTTTCCATTTTGTTCATTTTCAATGCTCATTCGACTTTATTTGCGCAATACTGTAAATAAACTAATACTGATAATTGTTCAGAAAGAAATGAAATTAGTCCCAGCTTTTTTCTTGATACAAATCGACCGTCGGAACCTCGATTATCTAAATCTCGTCGAAAACACTTCATCAATGACAGAGATATCGCAATTCGTTCTATCTTCGACTAGACCTAAAGATAGGCCAATGACTCTTCCGATGAACTTATTATCTCTTAATGGTGTGATGTGCTAATATTTCAGACACCAAACACATTAGATAGTCCCCATTGAGAGAAAAAAAAGCATCTGAAAACTCATTAATTGTGAATCCGTGCGTAACAATACCATAATAACGATTTATAATGAGATAATGAGCCAGAAGGACGTGATGGGCTTGGTGCAAGATTTTCGAGTGTGTGCGTATGACGTAACCTTCACGATTCTGCCGTAATCTTGGCGCCAACCTGAACTCGTAATGTCTATTAATATGTACTTGTTATGTATATCGCGGCAGCGACTGTGTCGATCGACTTGGTTGGGTCCCACTTGCTGGGTCATGCAGCTCGATTGTCCTCACCAATACACATATCCTTGGTTTTTTTTATGTATGAATATGTAAAAGACAAGATGATCGATCCAATGTCACTTCTAATATAAAGAATTATATTTGAATGTTGAAAGGTGTCAAGAATTAAGACCACCAATTTGGTTGGGTTTTTGGGGTTGTTCAATGCTTGAATCTCCAAATGTAAATGAAGTTGATTAAAATAGGAACAGACCCTTGGGGGAATTCAATATGTGATACTGACAACTCAACGCCTTAAAAGCCGAGCCAACAGTCACAAATCCTATCCCCAATTTTACGGATCCAAGGGTCAACGAAACGTCGAGAGGACGCTCTTTTACTGTACTGATGTACAGATTTCTAATGTCATAGAAATGTACCTAAGGAATGTTAACAAGTAAGCATTCGAACGAGCAATACCGTAAACGTTTGTGGGCTTGTGACAAGTCGCAATGCAAAATAACGAAAGAATAAATAAGTTTGACAGCAGGCGCCGGCGCCATTATACTTGTTTTTATCAGGACAATACGTGTGTGTATGTGAGTGTCTGTAAATGTTTATTTTTAACCGTGCCTGCATTCCACTATACCATGGCTGGCTTTTACGAGTGTCTCACCAATTTGGCGCCCATATGTTTTGTGTTTTCTATCGAGATACACCTCGAACGAGTCTGGCGGAATAATTATAACGTAAACGTCTACAATGTTATTTACTTTGCCGGCCGGCGCGGCGTTTTTACGCCATTATGAAAATGCCGGATTCGATTATCCATACTCAGAAATTTTAATTTGATAAATTCTGGTAACATACCTCCTCCGCTAGTGGTTAGAGATCCTGGAAATGAATCTCTACAGACCAAGGCTGCTTCACTTGGAGCTCGGTCTAAAACAAAATAGAAAGATCATTGATAACATTTCGAGTGATTATGAAGTTAATTAAGATCAGAAGTAATATTTTTGTTTAAGGTTCAAAACTATTTTCTAAGAAGTAAAAAAATACTTTCTTTTTTCTATGTGACATCTTATGGATGCATATATAAAGAAATACTCAATGGTCGTGTAGAAAAACTGATGAAAAAATACGTAATTGTAAGAGAAAATAAAGAAAAATGAGTATGACACAAATGCGCGATTATTTCTTTTTAATCTACAGGGTGTCCAGCGAGGAATGGGACATGGACCATTACAATATTTCAGAAACAAACGGCGATTTAAACAATGTGAAAAAATGATGTTAAGTTATACCTATGGTGACATGAGGGTATGATGCGAATGCGCGATTAATTTTTTTTAATATGCAGTGTGTTCAGCGAGGAATGGGACATGGAACATTACAATATCTCAGAAACAAACGGTGGTTTAAATAATGTGAAAATATGGCGTTAAATTATACCATTTGAGGGTTCAACCATTTTAATTTTTTTTCTTCATTGATAGGGGTACCATTGCAATAAATTTTCTTCTAAAAACTTCGAGTTTTTTTAAATATTTGTCTTTCCTACATTTTGCCATTCATCTCCAAATCCGAATTTTTCTCAAAATTCTATTTTTCTTAAATTCGGTCTTCTAAAAATTCGATCTTTTTTCCCAAAATTTGACTTCGAAAAGGAGTTCGAGTTATTTTTTGAAATATCGTCCGTGTTTTCAAAATTTCTCCATTTTTCTTAATATATGGTTATTTTTTTCTTAAAATTAGGCCTTTTCTGAAATTCGACAACTTCTTTTTAAAGGAAAGTTTCCTCTTTTACCCCAAAATTCAACCTTTTATGTTTTCGAAAATTTTAACTTTCTTTCTCTTATTGCAAATTGGATTTTTTTCTTCTCAATATTCGCTTAATGTTCAAAATGCGACATTTTTTCCCAAAATTAAAATTTCTTTGAACATTTTCGTCTCTTTTCGATCTTTTAAAAATGTTGAGTTCTTTTTTTTTTTTTTAAATTCGTCCGTTTCAAATTTTTACCATTTTTCTCAAATCCGATATCTTTAAAAATTAGAACTTTCACAAAATTCGTTTTATTTTCAAAATTCGGTACTTTTCCCCAAAATTAAAATTTCTCTGAAAATTTTTGTCTTTTTTCGATCTTTTCAAAATTTAGAGTTTTTTTTTCAAAATTCGTCCTTTTCAAATTTTTACCATTTTTCCCAAATCCGATATCTTAAAAATTAGAATTTTCTCCAAAATTTGGCTTAGTTTTTCCGAACGCTCGTCATTTTTCTCAAAATTCGATTATTTTTTAAATTTAGCTTCTTAAAAATTTGACAATTTTGCAATTTTTTTAAAATTTTATTTTTCCTAAATTAAATTTTTTAAAAATTCGACTTTTTTCAAAATTTGACGCTAGCAAACCTCGGCTTCTTTTCACTCCTCGAAGGGTTTTTTTTCCAAAATATCGTCTAGTCCTTTCAAAATTCGTCCTTTTTTTGAACTGTAATTCTTTTGAAATTCATTCTTTTTCTGAAGGTTCACTTTTTTAATCCAAATTTTTGAAAATTCTCTTTCTCTCTCTCCCATTTTTTTCCGAAATTTCGACATTTTTTAGAAAAAGTTCACCTCATTTTTTAAAAATTCGCCTTTTCCTACAATTTTCTATTTTATTACAGAATCTGACGTTTAAAATTGCAAGTTTAAAGATGGCATTTTAAAAATTAGTATTTTTTCAGTTTAAGCTAAAAAGCTTCAAAAAAAGCGTTTTTACAATTCCGACAACGTTTTTTTCGGAATTTCCAAGCTTTCTAAAATTTCGACCTTTTATCATCATAATTTTGACTTCTCATCGAAGTTCTGACTTTTTTCAAAATTTTGACCTTTTTTTCAGAATTACGTCTTATTTTTAAAAACTTCGACCTTTTTTCCAAAATTACGACTTTTTTTTAAATTGCTACCTTTTTTCAAAGCTTCAAATTTTTTTCGACTCTGAAGTTTGTATATTCAACTTTTTTAAAAATTTGCTTTCTGAAAATTTTGAATCTTTTTAAAGAATCTGACCTTTAAAATTGCAAATTTAAAGATGGCCTTAAAAGAGGTATTTTTCAAATTTAATTTGAAAAGTCTAAAAAAAAAATCGAGATTTAAAAAAGTAGAAATTTCAAAACGTTCTCTAAAAGTCTAGATTTTCAAAAAAGTTAAAGTTTTGAAATTTCGACAGTTTTTTCGGAATTTTCACGTTTTTTGAAAATTTCGAACTTTTTTGATCAAAATTTCGACTTTTCCTCGAATTTTTTACTTTTCTCAAAATGTCGACCTTTTTTTCAACATTTCGACACATTTTAAAAACTTCGACTTTTTTTTGAAAATTTCGACCTTATTTTGACTTTTTCCAGAATATTTTAATTTTTGTAAATTCGTCTTCTAAAAATTTAGAAATCTTTTAAAGAATCTGACGTTTTACGTAAATTTGACTCCTCTTTTAAAAATTGTACGTACTTTCTGAAAATTTCGACTTTTTTGAAAAGTTTTTTGCGAATGTCCTTGTTTCCTGAAAATTTAAACCTTTATTATCAAAATTTCGAACTTTCTCGAAGTTTCGACCTTTTTTAAAAAATTTCGACCCTTTTTCAAAATTCCGACATTTTTTAAAAACGTCCAACTTTTTTCCAAATTTTGGACTTTTGTTTGAAAATTGTTCTAATTTAAAAGTTTCCAAATATTTTTCGAATCTTTGAATTTTTGCAAATTCCACTTTTTGAAAAATTTTTCCTTTTTTTAAAATTTCGAATTTTTTAAAGAATCTGTCGTTTAAAATGACTTCTTTGTGCTCAAAATTTCAACCCTCTCCCCCCTCTCTTTCACGAAAGTCGAAAATTTAAAAATTACAAAAAAAAATTGAAAATTTTTAAAAATAGTTGAATTTTTGCAAAAATCCAAATTTTCAAAAAGCTAGAATTTTGAAAACTGTAATTATCGATAAGACAAAATTTACGAAAAAAAGTTTAAATTAAATAATAAAAAAATACAAATATTAAAAAAAGGTCGAAATTTAAAAATAGTTAAAATATTTAAAATGCTCGAGGTTTTTAAAATCAAAAATTTCAAAAAAAAACTCGAAACAATCTAAAAAAAATCCAATTTTTAAAAATAAAGGTCAACATTTTCAAAATAAATCGTTTTAAAGTCGATATTTTCAAGAAAAAAAAATTCTTCAAAAAAAATGGGACCGAATGACAAAATTGCGAGTAAAAAAAACAAATTCAGAGAAAAAAATCGAAATTTTCGGAAGTCGAAATTAATAAAAACTCCTAGTTTTTATTAAAAAATAAGTAATTTCCAAAAAAACAACGTTTATCAAGAAATAATCTCAGGAAACTTGTAGGGATATGGACAGCGACCTGTCCATTAAACAAACACCTCCACAGAATGGGAATTATATACGACCCGAGTTGCAGAGGGTGTTTAGAAGAAGATGAGAGTGTCGAGCACGTGACCGGCACTAGAATCAATCAGAGGATCCACGCTGGGGGAATTCTGGCCTAATGTGGCCAGTTTGAGAAAGGCGCATCCAAGGGACGTTCTTCAGTTTCTCAACAAGGTTGGGCGGCTGAATGAATGACCAAGGACACCTCAACCACGGGGATAGCACAATGGGCCCGGAAAGGGTGGCCTAAGTGCTGGCCTAAACTTTAGGCAACCCATAACGATTCCAGAATCCAGAAGGCAACGTTTTGGAAAACATTTCTAAATTTTTAAGAAAAGTTGAATTTTAAAATTAAGTCAAAATTCCGAGAAATGGGCGATTGTATACAGTTGAGAATTTTTAAAAAGTCAAAATAAAAATTCCAAAGTTTAAATAAAAGGGAAAATTTACAAAAAATTCTGAATTATAAAAATTCGGAAGTTTTCCAAAATTTTCAGAAAAGGTAACAGATATTTAAAAAAAAATTGCCACAATTTTAAAAAATTTTAAATTTCAAAAAAAGAGCAGACATTTTCAAAAAAAATCTGTTTTTTAAGCCGAAGATTTTCAATAGATAACTTCTTCGCAAAAATCGGAAGTTTTCAAAAGTCGGAATTTTGAAAAATGCAGAAATTCGAAATTTTCAAAAATGACCGAACATTTTATGCTCCCGTTCTTTTCCTCATGGTGTCAAGGTAAGAATTAAGAACGCATATAAAAAAAAACTTGTAAAAAAAAGTTGTGTTTCGACCATAAGCGATATTAGTCGGCCATACATCAGCGGATTACTCGACGAATTGGTTATGGCCAGAGACTGTTATGGCACATAAAATCAATGGAATTAACTTTGCGTTAGTGGACAGGACCGAGACATAGACTAATCGGCAGACTTTATATAACATAGACTAAATATGTCAATTAGTAGCTGTTAAAAGTTTTGATTCCCTCTGACTTTGACATCTTTCACTCAAAAACGCCAGATAACACCAGCTAAACCTTGGGTGCATTCAAACATATCGCGAGCCGAGTCCAATTCGTACAAAAGTGACGAGTATTAGCCCAATAACGCGAAATTTTTGACTGACAGATATAATTGGAGGTTATAATATGTGTATAGATAAGTACGCTAGTGAAAACTGTCCTATTTGTTATATAACCAGCCAAATGCGCAGATATATCTTTATGGATTAAATCCGCAGATCAAATTCGTTTTTGATTGATATAAACAATTTGGTGATCGATTGATAAAAAAGGCAGAAGGATAAAAAAAAACATCTCTTCAATAATGGAACTCTCTGTTGTTGAAGAGCTGTGGAACATCTTAAAATTATGTGTGTTGAAAAACTTAGCACCTAAAGATTTATTGGTGGCAATGCATTGTGAATTATGCGTAATTGAATTAATTGCATGATTTTCGAACGCATTCCACTCCCAGCTTGCATCGTGATTAATTACCCAGAACCTCTCTGGATAGTTGGATTCAAGTTATGGTGCACGAAGGTCGAAACCAACAGGCGCGATAATTAAAGCTGAAGTAAAACGGAAACGTATCGGCGTCTTTGTCTTTTTCTTCTTTGGCATCTCTTGATTATGATTTATTCAGTGCGGTTCAACGAACACATCAAAATCAAAAAATGCATCTTGTAAGTTACATTTTACGACCTGTTTCATGGAAATTCTCTTAATGAAATGATTTTATTCGCTCTCGCTGACCACGGCTCTTGTATAACTGTATATGTGCGCAATTAAACACAAGATTGTAATTAAAAGCGAAGTTTTTTTAAACTCGGTATGTCTGGGCGAGAAATATAAATTCCGACAAGTCCTAATTGAAGCGTACCATTAATCGGTTAAGTGTGCTATTTATCAGTTGTCCGCGTTTTATAACCAGTTATTAATGGCCCGCCGATGCGAACGAAGAGTCGTGTGGATTTTGTTTCAACGTGAACCACTCGTAGGGGCTTCATTTTTCACATTTTTATTAAATCTACGAATTTCTAACTTGAACTCTACGACCGAACTGGAATTTTTCATAAAAAAAAGCAGAACTCGAAATCAATGTTTAACAAAATCACTAAATTACGATTTTGAAGAGAAAGGATTAATTTTCAAATACAGGCGCACTCTAGTGCTGTTCACGAATCGAATATTCGAGTATTTCATTAACAAGGATCTTGGAGCGAGGGAATAGGACTAGGGCAACATCAATTAAGGGGTTCGAGACTGTCAAGGGCAAGGGCGAATCCTTATTCATCTGATGTATCTACGAGGGACATGCACCAGACGGCGAAAGTGTCGTTCGGCGACAGGATGTGGCGCCGGGTAAATTCAAGGGGGCTCAAACGCCGCCGGCTAGCGCTGATGTAACATTACCACACCTGGCTGCGCTTCGTTTCCCTCGAATTGTGTTCGTTTTATTGCCTTCCTCTTGCACAAAATAAGTATTTATTTTGTGCCTCTTGCGTATCATTCAAATGTAGTTCGAAAATTTACGGTTGCAATTATTCGATTTTGTTGCTTGGTAAAAATTCCATCGAAAGAGTATCTTTTATAGTTGCGGTCTTTGCCAGGTATTCTTTGTTCGAGGTGTGCTTCAGCGGTTGTTAAAAATTTCTCTCTGGTACTGTCATACTCTATAAATAAACATAATTGATCGTCTCTCGTTCGGCGGAAAAGAAACGCCGCAAAGCATAATTGTGATAAATTGTTGCTTTGTAATTTAATAGAGAGGCATTTCGATGTTTACCATGCAATTATTGACAAATCTCCATTATTGGATGAACAATTTACAAATCAATTAAAATGGTTATTATTCAGTTTTCAATTGTGTAACAGTACCAATGGGATCCATTCTTCTATAAAACACTAGTTGTTACCAGCGACTTCGTCAGAGAATGTGAATAACTAATTGCCTTCAGAACATGGTTATAACGCTTTACGCTTTCTATTTTTTATTAGGATATTTTTCGGGTTAAAAAAACTATTTTGTGTTATAAGGTAGCTCTACACCAATTTTCGTCAAAATCCCTTCAGCAATTTGCCGTTAAAAGCGGACAAACAAACATACTTTGGCATTTATATATTAGCTAAGATTTATTACCTACTTTTTCCAACATATGAGAGGATAAGGATGTTACTATCCCAATGGAGAATAAACAATTCTTTGATTGCTCTTGTCATAAAGCGTTTTTAACGTGAAATAAAACTCAATTTTTCATAAAAAGAAAAAAGTTTTTATCAGTAATATGCCTTCAACGCTGATAGTCCTTTATCATTTTTTTGGAAAAATTCCAAACCCAAAAAAAGTCTGCTCCTTGTCAGCAAAAAGCTGATCCTAGCCGGATTTTAGGTTATCATATCTTCGACTTTTCACTAAAAAGTCGAAATCTTTTAAAATAATCGAAACTTGGAGATTTAAGTGGTATTATAGGCGCATTTTAAAAATCTGGAATCTGAAATTTCAATTTTTTTAAAGCTTTGACTTTAAAAGTGCTATTTTTTTTTATTTTGTTTTTTTTTATAATTTCGACTGTTTGACATTTTCTTTTTATAAAATTCGAATTTTTATTCAAAATTTTGATTTTTTGTCTAGTTTTAACTCTTTTGCAAATTTAGACACTATTAAAATTGTTGAATTTTTTTTTGAAAATTTTGACTATTAAAAATTTCGATTTTTTAGATTGCAATTTTCTTTTTCAAAATTTTGATTTTTTAGAATTTGCCATTTTTTAAATTTAAAATATTTTTTGAAAATTTCGACTTGATAATTCTCGAAATTTTGACTTCTTTGAAATTCTGGCGTCTTGTTGAATTTTCGACCTTTGTCGTTCAAAATTTTGATTATTTTGTAAAATTTGACATTTTAAAAATTACTGACTTTCTTTTGACAATTTCGACCTTTTTGAAAATTTTAACTCTTTCGAAATTTCGACTTTTTCGAAAATTCGGTTTGCTTTTTCAAAATTATGACTTTTTGGAAAAGGCTATTTTTGAAAAATGTTGAATATTTTTTGAAAATTTCGACTTTATTATTCTCGAAATTTTTACTTTTTTGAAATTCTGGCCTTTTGTTGAATTGTCGACCTTTGCTGATCGAAATTTTGATTTTTTTTGTAAATTTCGACATTTTAAAAATTGCAGACTTTCTTTTAATTTAGACCTTTTTGAGAATTTAAACTCTTTCAAAATATCAATTTTCTTGAAATTCTGACTTTTTGAAAAATGCAATTTTTAGTAAATTTGGAACTTCTATTTTAAATTTCGACCCAAGTTTTTTTTCAAATTTTGACTTTTGGTTAAAATTTTAACCTTTATCGATTAAAATTTTGACTTTTTGTAAAATTTGACTTTTTATTCAAAGTTTCGATTTTGGAATTTTCGACTCTTGTTAAGATTTCGACAGTTTTGGAAATTTTCTTTTTATAAAATTCGACTTTTTATCAAAATGTTGGCCTTTTGTTAAATTTTTGACCTTTATCGATCAAAATTTGTAAAATTTGACTTTTCATTCAAAGATGCGTCATTTGCTCAAAGTTTTAACCTTTTTCGTAAATTTAGGGATTTTTAAAACTGTTGATTTTCTTTTTAAATCCCGACTTAAATTTTCGACTTTTTTAAAAAATTAGACCTATTTTTAAAATTTCAATTTTTTTGAAAATTACGAATATTTGATAAATCTGACTGCAAAAAAATTCGGCTTTCCCGTCAATTTCGAGTATTTTTGAAAATATGAAAATTTTAAAAAATTTGAGTTCCCTAAATAATATGTCTGTTCTGTAAATTTCGAGAAGTCAGAGAAAGGAAGAGACAGATTTTTTTTGGATATTTAGATTTTTTAATTTGGACTTTCTTGGCGATTTCGAATTTTACTTAAAATTTAGATTCAGAAATTCCAACTTTTAGAAGATTCTGATTTTTGCGCAAAATTCGACTTTTTTTGGAAATGTTGTCGTTTTGTTAAATTTTTGACCTTTATTGATCAAAATTTGTAAAATTTCACTTTTCATTCAAAGATGCGTCATTTGCTCAAAGTTTTAACCTTTTTCGTAAATTTAGGCATTTTTAAAACAGTTGATTTTCCTTTTAAATGCCGACTCTTAAATTTTCGATTTTTTTCAAAAATTAGACCTATCTTTAAAATTTCAATTTTTTTTAAATTTACGAAAATTTGATAAATCTAACTGCAAAAAAAATCGGCTTTCCCGTCAATTTCGAGTACTTTTGAAAATATGAAAATTTAAAAAAAATTGATTTCCCTAAATAATACGTCTGTTCTGTAAATTTCGAGAAGTCAGAGAAAGGAAGAGACAGATTTTTTTGATTAAAATTTAGATTTTCAAAATTTCAACCTTTTGAAATTTGTGGAAAAAAATTGCACTTTTTAAAAAAATTTGACTTAACTTTTTCTCAGAACGTATTTGGAGATGTTTCGCTTTTCTCAAAATATCGACTCTTTCAAAATTTTGACTTTCTTCAGTCTTGACTTTTTTGTAAAACGCATCTTTTTCAAAAAATTTTGAGCTTTTTAACGAATTCGACTTTTTGAAGATTTCAACTAGTTTTTCTCAAATTTTTGACTTTTTGAAATTTTCCGCCTTTTTTAAAATGTCGACTTCCTTCAAAGTCTTGACTTTTTTCGTAAAACGCAACTTTTTCAAAAAATTTTGACCTATCTCAATAATTCGACTTTTTAAAAAATTTCAACTTGAGTACTTTTCAAATTTTTGGTTTTTTGAAATTTTCCACCTTTCTGAAAATGTCGACTCTTTCATTATTTCGATGTTTTTTAAAATCTTGACTTTTTTTGTAAAATGCAACTTTTTTCAAAAAATCTGACCTCGGCTCTGTAAAAAATTCAACTTTTTTGAATATTTCGAGTTGAGTTTTTCTCGAAACTGCGACTTATTTTGAAGGTTTCCAGATTTCCGGCAATGTCGATCTCAAAACTTCGATTTTCTTCAAAATATCTCTTTTGTTAAATGCAATTTTTTAAAGTTCTGACATTTCTAAAGAATTCGAATTTTTTGAAAATTTCGAGTTGACTCTCTCAAAATGTCAACTCTTTCGAAATTTTGATTTACTTCAGTTTTGACTTTTTTTTTCAAAATTTTGACCTCTGTAAAGAACCCGACAGTTTGGAAATTTTTCGATTTGATTTTTTCACGAAATTTTGACTTATTTTGAAATTTTCGACTTTTCTGAAAAGGTCAGTTTCTTTCAAATTTTCGACTTTCTTTAATGTTTTGACTTTTTTTAAATCAGGAAACTTTTAAACAATTGCGATTTGGCAAGAAGTCGAGTTTTTTGAAAATTTCGACTTGACATTGTCTCGAAATTTTGACTAATTTTAAAATGGTTGATCGTGGGGCTGCACAATAAGCGAAAGCTTCAGTGCTGCAGGGATAACCGACCCCTAATGAAAAACAGTAAATTTTGAACCGTTCAACTTTTCTGAAAATGTCGACTCTTTCAAATTTTCGATTGTCTTTAAAGTTTTGGACTTTTTTAAAAATGTCGTTTTTTTTAATTTAAGGGATGGTCAGGAGGGAACAAAGAAGAAAGAAGGGAAAGGGGGAAGATAAGAGAAAAGAGATAAAAGTGGACTTATTGATCCCAAAGATGGGAATTTCCCGAGAAGATGTTGAATATAAATATTCGCGCTCCCCTATTGCGATTCATTCACTATTCGGACATTCAATATTTAGTAATTCTTTAATTCATTGTTTCTTGGTCTAAATAAAGTGTTCATGGCATCTTTCGAAAGCAAATATACCAATATCGAGATATCGGACATCTGACAGAATATTCAATCGCCTCATCTGTCGAAACCAGTTGCAGGTGACATCAGTTTCGAAATTAATATATTCCGAAGTACATCAACTTCTGCAAGCCGACTAGTCGTATCTTTTGTTTATGACTTAATTCCCCGAGACCGTTGCATAATGTATTCATTGACAACTGCGTCGATGTGGATGTTAAAATTCCGTCTGTTCTTTTTTTTTCATAATGTCAAAAGATCCAAATGTTTCGAGTTCACAGTTCAGCCGAGAGCGAAAGACGGCGGCGTACCTCGACCTGATATTTATTAGAAATTCAGCAAGCGCCAACATTCTGGACGTCTGACCTTTGTAAAGTGGAAAGTTAAATAAGACGGCGCCTAGCTATTCTTAGCCACTTGGCGGAGACACTTTTATGTATGTTGTTTCATTCGAAATAAATTGTGGATTATATAGAATGTTGAAGTAATTTATGTGCAGCGCTAATTACCTTGATTATGTAACTTGGGCGCCGAAAAAATTACTCGCCAACGAGGAACATGAAAGTGATACTACGGTTCACTAATTAGAGGCTTTCGTCGACGGACGCGTCTCCGACGATTTCGATGAAGACGATTTATTGAAACTTTCCCAATTTAGGTTATAACTGTCAAACTGAATAGATTTTAAGTTTTAATTCCTATTTACAATTTTTTTATTTCTATCTTGTCGTATATCGGGGAAAAACTGTGGTTAGTTCCAATTAGACGCAATCGATTTCCGTACGTAAATGTCCTCGTTTAACTTGCTAGAATGGAAAATTTAACTATTTGGTCACGTGACTCAATTGCATTAGCCGATGTAACGCACATTGCCTTGCGATTTTTAAGTTTTTTTTACGTTTTTAAGGATCATGTCTTACATAGCGATGCTTGTAGGAAGAAACATTTTGATAAGAAATATTTATCAGAGTGATGGAACATCCTGATTTATTATCTCATAATTTGTCGCAGCATGAGTTAAAGGCGGGGGCACGTTGTGCATTTCGAATTTCGTACAGTCGAAGGTTGTTATTTAGTAGAAACTGCAACCGCTGACATATCTGACATAATAAAGTACGCCCACGTGGGGAGACGAACGCTAACAGTTTGAGGTATTAGCTAATCGGTTAATGGTGACTTTTAAACGACCATGTCGTTTCTCATTGTTCTTTTACGAGTCCGTCTGTAGGTTGGGGTTATTATACACTTGGCACGTGACGAATTTTTAACTGCAAGTCTGGAAAAAGAATTTGCTTTTTAGGTTAAGCACGAAAATCAAGCAATCGTTTTCTAGCCCAAAGATTTTGAAATTTGAAATGCCAGAAGAACCAGAAATATAATGAATCGTGCTAGCAATGGAGCTATGATGGGGCCCTTGCTCCCACTAGCTCACGAGGTCAAGGCAAGAAATTTCTTCGGCCTGGAAAACAGTTTTCTTCAAACTTCAGCTTTTATTTCAAATTAATCGTTTCACGAAAATCCTAGTTTTTTCTTTGAATGTCTACTTCGTTTTTTTCTTGAAATTTCCACAATTTTTAAAATGCCACTTTTGCTCAAATTTAACTATCAGCATTTCTGTCTACTTTCTAAATGTTGCTCTTCTTCCCAAAATTCAGTTTTCTAAATTTGGTTTTTTTGAAACTTTTTGTAAGTATCCACTTTCGACTTTCTGAAAGTTTTGTCTCAAAATTCGTCAGTTGATCGAAACTTGGGCTTTCAATAAAAAAATGTCGATTTTTTTTCTCAAAATTTCTTCGAAACTTTCCTCCAATTTGCATAATGTACGACACGCCACTGCCTTTTTTTCTCAAAATTTGACTTTCCCTTGGCGCTCGACTTTATATAATTTCGACTTTTTGTAAAATTCGCTTTATTTTTTATCTAAATTTCCACATTCGTTCCAAAATTTTGGCCTTTTCCGAAAATTTCAACTTATTAATTTGTATTTTCTAGAAGTTACTCAGTTACTTTCGAAATTCGTATCGTTAAATGAAAAAGGTTTAGTTGCCTTTTCTCGAATTTTTCCAAATGTCGGAATTTTCTCGGAATTTTTGATATTTTTCTCGAAATTGCTAGTTTCTTTTTAAAATTCGTCTTTTTTAATCTCGCAATTTCTTTCAAAATTTGGTTTTTTTGACACTTTCGTCTTTTTTATAAATAAAACCGTCCGACTAATAGAAATTTCAACTGCATTTGTCGTCATTTTGTCAAAATATTTTTAAAAATTGACTTTTTTTCTCAAAACCTGACATTTATAGAAAATATCGACGTTGTTTTTAAGTTACGAATTTTTTAGAAATTTTGGGTAATTCTAAAAATGTCTCCATTTATCTAAATTTAGAATTATTTCGAACATAAAATATCGATATTTTTAATTCAAATATATTTTATTTCGCGAAATTTTGAAATTTTTCTCAAATTACGACTTTTTTGAAAATTTTGACTTCCTTTTCTTCGAAATTCTGACCTTTCAAAATTTGGTTTTCTGTGCGAAAGTTGACGTTTTCCCAAGTCTATTATTAACCTTTTTCTAGAGATTTTGACTCAAGTGGTAAAATTCTGCTTGTTTTTTTTTCAAAATTGATTTGCCTTGGGAAATATCGACTTTTATCTCAAAATTCGATGTTTTCTATTTCTGGAAATGTTGAACTTTGTAGTAGAATTGAAAATGGTTGAGCACCATCGGAGACCGAAGCCATCGCGAGTCACCACTTCTAACTCTGCTTACTCCAGTGCATTCCACATCTCTTACTATTTTTTCCTCAATATTTTTTCTTAAAATTCTTTTACTTCTGAAAATTTAAATCCGTTAATAGAAAGAATTTCGACTTTATTTCAAATTGGCTTTTTTTGAAAGTTGTTTTTTCTCGAATTCTTTTACATTTCGACATTTTTTCTCGCACTTTTGATATTTTTTTCGAAATTTCTTTTTAAAATTGGCCTTTTTTAATTGCGACAATTTCCTCAAAATTCCACGTTTTTGACAATTCCGTCTTTCTCTTTAAATACAACTTTCTTCCACAATTCGTTTATTTGCTTAAAATTAAGGCAAAGTTTTAAGTCTAAATTAGACAGAAAATATAAGAAAAACTTCGTAATTTCGAGAAAAATATTTTTTGCAAATTTCACCGTCACGAAATTGCACTATAAAAATTTAAATGTGGGAAAGTTCAAAAAAATATTAGAACGGTTTGCAATTCTGGATCTTTTCTCAAAATATATATTTTTCTTTTGACTTGTTTCTCAAAATTAGTTTATTTTGTTAAAATTAATCCAAAATTTTAATAGAAAACGTAAACCAAAAATAAAAAATTTCGAATTTTTTTATCGAATTTCTCATTAAACCTTTCCATTTTTTCTTTTTCCCCGAAACATACGTTTAGAAGCCAAATCCAAAATTTCGACTTTTTTGGGATATTTTTTTCGGTATATCTCGATTTTTTTTGTAGTCAAGAGTTTCAAAATATTAACTTATTCCTTACAATACCTTCTGCTTAATACTTTTCTCAAAATTATGAACCCAAAAACTTGAATTACATATTTTCTAAATTTGCAGTTTCGGAAATCAACACACGCGATTTAAAAAGCCAAATTTTAGATAAAAATGAAAACTTGATAGGAATACGAATAAAGTAAATGCCAAAATGTCGAAAAATAGACCAAAAAATCTATTGGGAGAAACTTGAATTTTAGTGAAAACGTTTTCAAAGTTGCTAAAAATAGTGAATTTCAAGATAAAAATCCAAATTTCCAAAAATATTTTCCTCAAAATTTTTTAAAAATTTTACTATTAGTCAAATTTCGGAAAAAAGTTTTTTCACGAAATTTTTTTTTTCAAAATTTCCAAATAAATATTTTTATTGGAATCTTCGATTTTCTTGTTAAACTTGTGACAAAATAACAAAAATTTTGGGAAAACAGTCGAATTTTGAGAAACAAGGCTAAATAAAAAAAATATCTTTCGCCGAAGTTGTTTTTGAATAAAATTTTAGCATAAGTCATAAATGTCAAGAAGGCAAATTCTAAGAAAAATATTTTTGTAAACGTTCTTAGGTAAATATTTTTCTTTGAATTATTTCTGCTTTATTTTTTCTTTTTTTATTGAATATATAGCTGATACCTGCGCTTCTAGTCTGCTTGAAAAAAGAGAAAAGGATTCTTCTTAAAATTCCTTTTTGAAGAAGTCCATTTTTAAAAATATTGAATTATTTTGAAAATTTCGACATTTTCTCGTTCGACTCCCAAAATTGCAACCGTTTCGAAGTTTTAACTTAATTTTGAAAATTTGAACTTTTTCGAAGTTCTAGTTAGTTAAGAGAAAATGGTCAATTTTCGAAAAATAAAAAACTGACCATTTTCTCTATCAAGTTTTGAAGAATTTGTCAAGAATTTGTCAATTCGTCAGATCCTTAACATTTTAAATTTTTTGCAGACTCTAACTTTCGAATTTTTAAAAGTCTATAAAACGAATCCGAGACTTGGGTAATTTCGATTTTAAAGCTGGCATTTTAAAAAGGAATATTATCAAAGTTTAAACTAAAAAGTTTCAAAAAAAAGTCAAAATTTAGAAGAATTTTCGAGTTTAAATTTTAAATAGGAATGTTAAAAAAAAGGGGCACTAGGCAAAATTTTGGGTTTAATTTGAATTTCTATAAAACTGTTTCTTGATATTTTGAGATCAAAGGCAAAATTTGGAAATGATATTGAAATTTCCAGAAAAAAATTTAAAATGCCTACAAAAACTGTACAGCATTTCGATTTAAACATCGAAAGTGCCAAATTGAGGCAAAATTTCGAACTTTAAAACTTAAACGTTTAAAAGTTTATACCTACTAAAAAAAAACTCGTAAAAAACAAAATATGCATTGATGACCAGGAAATTTTTGTATAAATTTGTGTGGAGATTAAAACATACTCATTACCGACGTTAGCTCTCAACTCCTATAGATGACTGTAAATACAATCGCATGTATTATTCATTGCGTCCCTTTCAGTTAAGTTTTTTATTTTCGACATTTTCAACCCTTACTTCGTGAAATTCTTTAATATTCATAACTATTAAACTTTATTAACGAATAAAAAGCAACAGGTATTAAAAATTCCATAATGTTTCGATAAATATTTGCCAACACCGGAGCCGATTTATTTTTGTCATCTTTGACATTGAATTTTGAAAAATCGTCTCTTAGTGTTCACCTACGTATTATGGAGAACATCTATGCGAAATTTCATGCTCCTAGACCCACCGGTTTAGGCTGCGCGTTGCCCGTGAGTCAGTGCTTAGAAATTTAATGAAGTAGATTGACGAAAAACGTATATTTTAAGAAACAAATCGAAAATTTCCAAGAAGTCGGATTTACAAAGTCGAAATCGAAAGTGTTTTTTAAAATGTATTTCGAGTTTTTCCCGTTTTTCGATTTTGTTTATAGACATTTTAATACTTTCTTCAACATTTCCATACTTTTTCGAAATTTCTACGTTTTACTCTAAATTTATATATTTTTTTCAAAATATCAATTTTTGTTTACAACCAAGTGAAAAATTTTTCAAACAATTTCAACTTATTTTTTAAATTTCAAGCATCGTTAAAAAATGTTTGAGACGATTTACTTTTTTAATAATGACCTGTCAATTTTGATTTATCTCTCTGACATTTATTTATGTATTTTTTTCCACCTCTAGACAAAATTTCCAGTTATTAGTGGCGTAACTTTAAAATGATCCTTGCTTGCATTTTCAAGCGAGGAATATGACACATAAGCAAAGGGAGCAAACACACCTGTTGCTCCTTCCGTATTGACGAAAACAAAACAAGAAACGAAGGCCAACATTTATCTCGTTTTGTAAAGCAACAAGTTTCATCCTACTCTCCGTTCGCTTTAATAGAAATATATTTACTCGAGATACTAGAGAATCTGACAAGTAATACGACTTTATTTGCGGCTGCTAAAAATACTGAGACAGAATTTAAGTACTTGTTATATTTATTAAGTGTTACATTACTTTGATAAGCTCGTGCAGCTAATAATATAACCAAAGGACATTTTAAAGCCGTTTGTCATCTCCGGGAAATAAGCCCGAAGATGTGTCACTGTCGAAATTTAGATTCGCCTTGTCATTGGTCACAGTTAATGTGAACCAAATTACCGGTGGAAAATAGCCCCATGATTAAATCGACTCAAAGGTACGATACAGTTACGTCGAGATTAATTTAGACAAAGTTAGCTCGCCCAACTTTTATCTTTGGACGTTAAAATTTTGGTTATCTAACATCAAGTAAAATTGTAATAAACACTCGTATGCGATAACGAATTTCAACTGACCTCAAAAATATCGTTGACACCAATATAAATGGAGATATGTAATAGTGTTGAGCCTTTGCGCAAATAAACAAAACGTAAAAGTAATAATAAAATGCAATTCGTGCGCCTTGTTTAAGTTGGTAATCATTGGGAAATTTATCATATTAAACACAGAAATGCGCTGTAATAATTTCAGTTACGTAAATATAAACAAAGTCAACCTGCTACTGCATAATTCGCCGAACTGGGATGTGCTGATTTCATTTCAACTGCCTGTCGGTTAATAACCTATCTGTCTGGTGGTGTTGTTCCTGGTGTGATTTCAGCTTTCAGATAGAAGCGAAAATAGATCAGCGGTAATGGGTTTCATCAAACTAGTGTTGAGTCTTCTAAATCTGACATAAAAAAAGCTGTAAAGATGACCAGAAGGGCAATGATTACATCACCCTGCCCATTAGGACAGCCGTGGTTACTTAGGGCGCAATTTGGTTAATAATCTCGTAGATTTTGTTGATTTACAAGATTTTGTTTACGATTTACATCACACTGAACTTAACCTGAAATAGTCCACTAGGCTAGGAGTAACATATTTTTAAACTTGGTTTTCCGTGTTGGGGTTTGGTCTGTTCTTAAGATGAAACTGTGACAAATGGTGAAAACGCCCAACGCATCAAATGGTCACATCAAAGAATTTTACATAATCAGAAAAGAGATGTTTCCAAGTAGGAACCTTTTTTTTTGGTGGCTCCTTGGTTATCTTCAAAAATTGAATACAAATATTCTTCCCTGAAACCAAGAAGGATTAAAAAACACAACAATGGTTGCTCTAACGGGTTTTGATATCAAAGTTATTATTTTCAGAGAGATACTATGTGAGAATATCTCTTTCAATTTTAAAACGAACCTGTTAAATGGGTGAATGAAAAAAATCGTTTTAATAAATTGCTGTGGAGTGTGGCGTGTCACAACTTCGACAAAAACGTCATCATTTTCTTTGCGAATTACATCATTTTCTTTGCGAATTATCTACGCTTTGTTTACATCAGCAAATACAGCTTCGTCTAAAGAATCCAATAACATCGTTAAAAGTGTCTTTCCTGATTCTGTGTATCTTGCCTATCAGTGTCTAGTTTACCTTGTTTTCAAGTACCAGAGTGATCATTATTTTACGTGTGGAATGTGTGTGTACAGCTGTTCTTTCTTCCAGTTACTTTACGCATCGGCTTTCTTTTTAAAGAAAACACACAGATATTGCTCAATGCTAAGAATCTAATTTTATCTCAACTGACGTGACACTACTGGAATTTTTACATAAATTCCATGTCGACTTATACATTTAATTAGCTTCTTTCAGTGACTCATTATCATCTCTTGTACAATTTCGGACTCAAAAACCCTAGAATCTATGTAATTTTCCTTCGTTATAAGCGGTTATTCGTTATATTCGAAGTTACTGCGCTATTATTATTTATGGTTAAACGCGATCTTCGCTTATTACTATTACGAACCAATTTCCTCGGACCCTTCAGGTTCGTTATAAACGGACGGCACTATAGAGCGTCGTTTATCCGAACAAAGCTAATTCGGATAATCCATTGCATCCATATTGCATAAAGCAGTGGGAATTTAAAAAAGTCGAAAATTTAAAAAGTCGACATTTAAAAAAAGGCAAACTTTTCAAAAATTCGAAATTTTCAAAATAAACTTTAAGAAATAGAAATTCGTGATTTCAAAGAGTTGTAATCTTGAAAAATATTCTAAAATTTCAAAAATTCTAAAAACATGACAAAGTTTAAAAAAAAATTGTGAAAAGTTTCGAATTTTAAAAAAATCCCAATTTTCGAAAAGTTTAAATAATATTGAAGAAAAGCAAAAAGTTTCCAATTTTTAAAAAATCGTAATTTTCGAAAAGTTTAAATAATATTGAAGAATAGCCAGTTATCAAAAAGGTCAAAATTTTGGGTTAAAATGTTAAAAAGAAGTCGAAATTTTGAGAAAAATATCAACAATTTTAAGAAATTTCAAAAAAGTTTTTATTTCGAAAAATAGCTTAAAATTTCAAAAATACTTAAAATTTGGAGAACATCCCGATGTTTAAAAAAATCGAAATTTTCCTAAAATTGAAATAATATAGCCAAAATTATAAAAAAAGCCCAATGTTTAAAAACAGTCGAAATTTAGAAAAATCTTGGATCGGTAGTTGAAATTTTGGGAAAAAAAGGTGAAACATTTTTTTTGACAAATGACCAATTAAATGTTCTGTAATTAAACAGTTAAACGTGCTTAAAATTGAAAATATGTACAACCGCAACCATAGACTAGTTTCGGCCTTCCTTGGCCTCATCAGCATGGTACGGTGGTTGTACACACTTTCAACTTAAAGCCGTTAGTCAGTTGTATAAGTATCCAAGAGAGTAAACTTCCATTGGGTGACTTTTAACTGTTTATTACGCAAACATTTTCGTTACATGCTAATTAAAGCATTCTTCTCTGCTGAGATATATACAAGGCTTATTATCTCAGCAAACATTTTTTTAAAAAGTCGAAATTTTCAACTGAAAATTTTCAAAAACAACGAAAAAAAATGAAATAATGGAAAACAGTTATATTGTGAAAACATATTTTTAAAAAACTCGACATTTTTAAAAAAAGTAAAAACTATCAAAGGGCGGAAATTTAAAAAAAATATCAAAAATTTTGAGAAATAGGAAGCTTGATTTCGAAAAGTTTTAATTTTGAAAAATAGTCTTAAATTTCAAAAACAGTTAACATTTTGAGAGCGTACCGAGGTTTATTAAAAATTAAAAAATGTTTCCACATTTTTCAAAAAATCACGCACAACCTTTGTTGTGTTTTTTAATCTGTCTTAGTTTCAAGGGACAAGATTTGTATTTCAATTTTTATAATCATCTATTACATTATTCCGAACAGTGGCGGTTTATCCATCCATGAGGCACGTGCCTAGGGGCGCCTTCGAGAGCGTATCATTGTTTTTTAGCCGTTAAAAGTATTTTGTGCGGGGCCCCCATACAACATTTGCCCAAGGCGCTGTTAACAGTTAATCTACCACCCATTCCAGAAATTATGGTAAAGATCCTTGCAATTGTCACATTCCTTCTCAAGGTCAATCGTACAAGTCTCCACCAGTAGATCACATTTGATCAAAATAGAGGAATTATAATGTGTACACTAAACATTTGGTGCTGCATATCGCACTTTAATACATTTATATACATCTATTAATATCTTTGCCTTAGTTTGCACAGCCTCAAATGACACTATTAGACTTGAATAAACACAGAGTATTGCTAAATGCAGTAAATAAACAAATGAATGTTTGCAAAGTGAACGCAATATCGAGTAGGCGACTAGTTATACAAGATGACCGTCAAGGACGTTCGGATGTCGCATCTCAGCTTTTCAAAGGTTCAACATTTCAGTCGTATTGACACAAGTTTTGCAAAAATTACCGGCGACCATGGGAAAGCAAATACGCGCGTGGATTTTAAACGAGGGGCAATAAAAAAGACAATCCACGTCGCGTAAGACATGAGCTTCGCGACCGCAACGCAAAGAATTCCTCGTAAAGTAATATTGTGTGGTTTTTTTCGAGTTAAACCACGTTAGTGGTTGCTTCATTCTTTGAGTAGTTAATAGTAAAATATAAACTTACCCTCAGGTCTTATTCTATCCATGGCACAACGTGAATAAGGAGGTGGGGGACAGTCTGAAAATAAATATAAAGCGTAAGAAAATGAACGATTAAAGCTGTTTCAATATTTAAAAAATAGGTAATCATTGGGACTGCCGGCAGAAATGAAAACTTAAAACTAGGAAATACGAGTTTTTTTTTCAATTTTAAATTAATTGTAGCATCAACAATTTAAATTTCATAATTTTTTCCCCCCATTAAAATTTACAATAGTCCGGTTTTTACATCTATGGACACTCCGAACAACAATTTTATACGGTTTATTTATTAGCCAAAATGCTCAAGACGAGTGCAAAATATAAATATAACTTAATTGAAATAATTATACTTAAATAAAAAAAGCATTCTGACGCGGCTGGGGTTGAACCTAATGTTTGCGAATATCACGCATTTTAAATACTATTACACATCTTACTCACGCCTACATATACTGTTAACATTAAAGCATGTTGGTAACGCGGCATTAGTCTGATGGTGGCGTGACCTTAGCGTGATGGTGACACAACATTAGCGTGATGGTGACACAACATTAGCGTGATGGTGACTCGACATTAGAGTGATGGTGACGCAACAATAGCGTGATGGTAATTCGAAACCATAACATGTTTCCTTATCAAAAAATCGTTCAACGCGTCCAAAAATCTTTTCAATTTAAAAATAGAGGAAGAAGTCTCTAAATGGACATCCTATCTAATTAAATATTATCTTTACTCTTTACATATAAAAAATTCGTTCACCTTCATAAAAATAAAATACGAAACTATGTTCCAAGTAGGGTTGTTAGGGATATGATATTTCGGATCTGGATATGGAAAGGTCCTTAAGTTGTATATACTTAATAAAACTCTTAAACACTGACTAATAGACAACCCGTAGCCTAAACCGATCGATTTAGAAGCATAAAATTTCGCACAAGAGTTCCTCATATATCGTAGGTGAACACTATAAAAAGTTTTTTAAAATTCGTCCTTCAAGGGTACTAAATAAGTGATTGATATACAAATCTTGTCCCCTGAAACCAAGAAAAATTAAAAAATACAGCAAAAGTTACTCCAATGCGTTTAGATAGCCAAGCTATCATCTTCAGTATCTCTCTATTTCAAATAACATCCAAAATTATCCGAAACATGTTATATCGGTTTCGGTTAAGGATTTGAATATATTTTTATTTCGGAAATACAACAGGCGGCAAATTTTTTTAGGCCTCCAAATCACCAAGCGAAGACGGAATCCTTCCAGCCCTGCTGCAATAGGGCCTAACGGAGCTTATGACTCCACTAATTCAATTATTTAGAGTGGGTTATTGCCTGAGGTAAATTCCTCAACCCTGGAGGGAGTTAATTGGTTTTCAGCCCAAAGGCTGGAAGGCGATCAAACGCCCAGACCTATTAGCCTAACTTCATTTCTCCTTAAAACAATGGAGAAAATCATAGATCTTCACATTCGAAGCAAAGCCCTAAGCTAAGCCCTAGCACCACTTCACAAGAATCAATTTGCTTATCAATCAGGCAAATCTACCGAGACGACCTTATGTAACCTCATAAAGAGGATCGAAAAGGCACTCACAGCAAAAGAAACTGCTCTTTGTGCATTCATCGATATAGAGGGTGCCTTCTACAACACCTCATACGAATTAATAAAAAAAGCGGCACAAAACAAGGGCTTTGAAAAACAACAACAACCGAGTGGATACAATCCATGCTTAGGGAAAGAAGAATCAAAGCAAACTTGGGAGGAGACTCGGCAACGGTGACTGCGGTAAAGGGCTGTCCTCAAGGAGAAATATTAGGTTTGTTCCAACCCAACATTTCTGATTAGTTTCCGATTAATTCATGAACTAATTCGTACGCATGCGTGCACTCCATATTAAACTCCGACTGATTTGGGATTGTACCACGTTGGAATGCACGTTGGGACTTCTCGGAAAACCTCTGGTCTTCGCCGTCAGTCTCATTCGAAAGAGACGAAAATAAATCTTTATCACATATAAAACCCTCCATGAAATGAATTTTTGTTATTTTTGAGCAAATACAGTGGATGAAAAGTAGAAATCAGAACTTATCAACACAATTTACATTTTCCCTCGACAAGATCAAAACATTTGACAATCGTATTGACAAATAACAGCTGAGAACTTAGATACCACTTATCGATTACTTATTGGGCATGTTCCCAACTGCCAGTACAAGCTCTCGGCTGCTGACAGTTCTGATTGATCACAAATCAATTCACAGACTAGTCAGAGCACTGTTGGAACACCGGATTGCCAGTTGGGTTGGAGTTTGCACTTGGATGGAATGGTAAATTTTGAATGCACATGCGCCGGAAGGTTGCAAACAAACCTATTATCGTCCCTCCTAATGGTCTATTGTTGTCGACGAACTCCGTCTAAAGTTACACAACTCAGGACTTTGAAACGCAGGGATATGCAGATGACATTGTCGACACTGTAAGAGGGAAAGCATGTCAGAGATATATCACACCTGATGCAAACCGTCCTAAATATCATCAATAATTGATGCTGGAAGAGTCAACCCAAGCAAAACAGTTATTATTCCATTCCCTAAAAGAAGGAAGTTGTCATTAATAGTCCCCCATCATGAACGGAGTACAAATGGTCTTCTCAAGTGAAACAAAATACCTAGGTTTAATACTAGACCAGAAACTTACTTGGAACACACACCTGACAAAGGTAGTCGAACGTGCAACAATGGTAAACTGGACCTGCCATAGACTCTTTGAAAAAACTTGGGAAATGAACCCCAAAATAATCTTACTGGTTTTACCTAACGGTTATCAGCACCAATGGTTACGTACGCCTCGTTAGTATGGTGGCCAAAAGCAAAGTAAAATACACCACAAGATAAACTTGCAAAAGTACAATGTTTAGCATGTTTTGGAATTACAGGAGTAATGAAAACCTGTCCAATTGCAGCTCTAGAAGTCAGGCTGAATTTCCCCCCTTTACATCCACAGGTAAAGGAGGCAATTCTAGGGGTTTTAAAACTGGTTCAGGGGATAGATCTGAAGGAAGGAGACTTTATCGGACACATGAGTATTCTCAGAGAATTTGTGTCATCGGCAACGATAAAACCGGTTGATACAATACAAACCAGGTTGGAGTTCGAAAACTCATTTGAAATGGTCATAAATGATGGCCATATGAGTAGGATGGACCAAAGCAAGGATTTATCTGGTACCCGAATAGGTCACAAACAGTAGGAGTTGGGGTCGGCGGTGGCCCAAGATATGGGCTAACAAAATCTTAGGTTTCACAACCTTCCAAACGGAAGTACATGCCCATAAAACTATGCCCTCAGGAATGTTTATCGAAGGACTTACGAGGAGCAAGGATCTATATCTGTTCAGAGATTCAGGACGCGTTTAAAGCTCTGAGTAGCTTTATTGTCAAATCCATACTAGTGTGGGACTGTCTACAACTACTAAAACAGTTGGCTGCCCGCAACAAGGTAACCTCGATATGGGTGCCAGCACACATAGGTACTGAAGGAAATGAGATTCCCGATCGCCTAGCCAGAGAAGGTGCAGCATCCGTATTTCTTGTACCCTACCTTTACTTTGGTGTAGCAAAACGAAGAAATGAAATCCACAAGTTGGAAGAGAAGCAAAAGAAAATTCCATTGGAAATTAATTTCAGGACAAAGCCATGCGAAAAAGTTCATCACATATTCGTAAGCCAAGACAAAGCAACTTCTCGACCTCAGCAAACCGGAGTTAAGGTTAATAACAGGCCTTCTCACAGGAGACTGCGCTCTAAGATGCCAACTCAAAAAGATAGGCAAAGCGGAGTGTTAAGAGAATTGCCGCTTCTGCAACGAAGCCAAGGAAACTGCAGTACACTTACTTACTTGCTTGCTCTCCGTATGCAAAACACGGGAAGCATTGTTTTAAAGGTGACTACTTTACCTAGAAGAGGTACAAGTTACACCTGCAGAGATAAGTAAAATTTCTCCCAGGAAAATCCTAGGCTTTAACAAAAATTTGGGGTTTATCACAATAGTTCTTTAAGGTCGCAGTGGAATGTATAGATCCTGTCCCATATCAGATCTAATCTAATCTACTTCGGATATCCAACAGTTTGGGTTAAGGTTGCACACCGTCTCTAGTTCAAAGTTCTAAACTATCCAAACGAACCAATAAAGTTCATTTATCTTAGGCGCTGTGAATGTAAAGATCACCTTACAAGTTCAAATGGGTTTCACCAACCCACATTGTTTAATTTAAGTGACATTAGCAACAGATAAGGATGAAACTAATATTCCTAGACTTGGTAACAATTCGTAGAAATTCTCGCAATTGGCCAATTAATGTTAGATTTAACTTATCTGACGATACGTTACAATGAAAACAGAGCGTTAATGAGAATAGGTTCATAAACATAATGAAACCCAGATATGATTCAAATTCGAAGAATGTTGAGAATTGCAAAAAAATACACACCAGAGGTAAGTAGTGTTGACCCCAATCACTGATAACTGTTAAATAAATAGATGTATGGAGTGGTAACCAAAATGCAATTAAGAATTATGTAATACTACGATTTACTTGGTTGGGTAGATACCGTTTACAGTTGGTTTGTTTATTGATGGGCGCTCTTCCCAAATTCGCGTCAATTATTTAAATAAATAGAAAGTTAAACCCATTCATGTAGAGATTAAATATGCAGCAAGTTCTGAAATTCTCAATGAGAACCAAATTATTCAGCTAATAGCATTTATCTACCTGCGACAAACTAGTTAGGAATAAATTTCTCATCCCACGGTCAGTCGTGGAGCCGTGGTCCTATCTATGTCGTTAATGGCATCCTACACCGCTATCTTCAGAATGTTTTAAGTGAATCGCTTATATCAGTTGTTTATGGAGGAAAAAGGTAAACAGATATATATTTGACTTGCTTTTTACCGGTGTGGCACCTCTTTGGAAATATTTAAATTACCACGAACTAGATAATAAAACTGCCCAGGGTTATTTCCATTTAGTCGTTTCTTTCATTCATTCATGAGGCGACTATCACTTGTAGATTAAGGCGACCATTAGTCGCAAGAAGTAAACGCCATGAATGAATACCCGACTCCAATACTTTGCCATTACTAGGAGCTGGGTTCGGAGGGTAATCCCTCAGAAGTAAATCCGTTCAGGATAGAAATCTCCTGCCTTACTGAAAACAAGAAGCCATCGTTGCTTTAAGCTCTCGTTTTCTGCATATAGCGCATTTATATCATCCTGTCAACATAAGGGGATATGTCTCGTTTTGGATGATTTACTTTCAAAGCAATTAAAGCCATGGCCTTCTTTGTCGTGTGTAAGAAACAACCTCGTGCGTTGTACTAAGAATAGATAAGTTGGCGCCAAATTCATTAGTTCTATTTCTATTCCGAGAGTGGCAAGAATCTGGCTTTATTGTTTTCCTGCATGTCTATAACTGTCATCTGCTTTACTATCGCTGCAAGTGCTTCCAACCTTATTTGAAACCGTCATTACTTTTTTCCACGTTGACTCCACCGTTTAGCTTCCTGTTTTATTGGAAAATTCCTAATTTGTTCTATTGTAAAATTCCCAACTGGTACGATGTTTCTTCAAGTAAATATTGAGATTTAAAGATTGATTTTAACCTTAGATTTCACATAGAAGGCCAAATCCAAAAATAATTGAGTCAGCAGTTGAAGTCCAACTGGCAAAATGTTGACACGTTCAATCTTAATCAGTAGCAACCCCCACAGTAAAACAAAAATTTCGTCATTAAAAGATGAGTCTCGACGAATACCGATTTGCACCAAACTAAAAACTGTAGAGACTTGGAACTATACAAGTCTCTAGCTTCATATCCAAACCTATCTTGTTGGAAGTACACCAGAGCACCCCCGGATGATTTTTCAGGGCATTTAAAGCCCCCAACGGTTCTGGTTATGCGAACAAATCACGATAAATTACCGGAACTTGGAAAACTAAACGGCAACATCAGCCGATTCCCGAGCGGCATAAATTACAATTAATAGAGACCAAGGTATTCCTTCGTCTGGAATTGTTTTATTGGAACCGCGTTATGGCTTAATGGTTTGATAAATGGCAGTATACCCTGATGCAGTATCCTAACTTGCGGTTTTTGTTTTATGACTTTGCGAACGTCTATTGCGGTGATTTAGTTCAATTATGCTAATGGCGAACGATGATATGCATTTTACAGGCGAACGTATTTCTCGTGTGCATTCAAAACCAACTAGGGAGGGTTGAAATCCGCATTTATTTTATGAACCATAAAAGACTCGATCTTCGTTCAACTTGGGCTGTCAACTTCGTTTGACCATTAATGTCTCGGATTATTTCTTTAACATCCGTCTGGGAGTCAGTTACTGATTTACGAATGCTAGTAGCAACATGTTAGCAAATACCAGAAGTTATTCGACTTTACATTAATCTGACAATTTTGGTAATAATAATTAATAATAATAATGGTGACTAGCGGTGAAAATTTTGACTTTTCCCCCCAAAATTTCGATTATTTTATTTTCACTTTTTTTAAATTCAATTTTTCTAAAATTTCAACTATGTATTTTCAAAATTTTGATTCTTTTTCAAAAACTCGACGTCCTATAAAAATGTTGGCTGTTTAAAATGTTGAGTTTTTGAAATGTTGATATTTAAACATTTTGTTGAAAATCTTCTTCTTAGACTTTGTTAAAAATTTTGAATACTAAAACGAATTACAACCTTTCTTAAAATCTGGCTTTTTGAAATTTCGACTTTATCCAAATATACGACTTCGTTCAAAACTTCAATTTGTTTCGATAATTACTTTTTTAATTTGATTGAAAATGTCGAAATTATTAAAAGGTTGATCATTTTTAAATTCTGATTTCTGATCATTTTTAAATTTTGATTTCATTTCAAAACCTCCATATTTTGTACGAACTTCTAAACAAATTCAGACTTCAGACATTTTATCTTATTCAAATTTCCATTTTATCCAAAGTTTCGGCTTCGTTCAAAATTTCAACTTGTTTCAATAATTTCGAAAATTTGGATTTTTATAAAATTTTGGCTTTATTATTGAAAATGTCGAGTTTTTTCAAAGTTTCATTTTTTTTTAAATTTTAACTTTTTCGGAAATGTCAAATTGTTTTAAAGATTTTATTTTTCAAAACTTCGATTTTATTTCAATGTTTAAAATTTCATAATTTGGACTTGGAAAATTTCAAATTTTTAAATTCGACCTTTTTTAAAATTTCAACTTTTCTTGAAAATCTTCGATTTTTTTGAAATCGTCAACTTTTTTGAAATCGACTTTCTTAAAAATTTCTATATTTTTCCAAAAGGTACTTTTTTTAAATTACGGCTTCCAAATTTCGGCTTTTTTTTGAAAATCTTAATGTTAGACTTTCTTAAAAATCCGACAGTTTATCAAAAGTTATTTTTTCAATTTTGAAAACTAAGACGAATTGCAAACTTTTTTAAAAACCGGCTTTTTGAAATTTCGGCTTTATCTAAATATACTTCGTTCAAAACTTCAACTTGTTTCGATAATTACTTTTTTAATTTGATTGAAAATGTCGAAATTATTAAAAGGTTGATCATTTTTAAATTCTGATTTCATTTCAAAACCTCCATATTTTGTACGAATTTCGTCTCAGAAAATTCAGACTTTTCTACATTTTGCCTTATTCAAATTTCCATTTTATCCAAATTTTCTACTTCGTTCAAAATTTCAACTTGTTTCAATAATTTCGAAAATTTGGATTTTTAGAAAATTTTGTCTTTATTATTGAAAATGGCGAGTTTTTTCAAAGTTTCATTTTTTTAAAATTTTAACTTTCGGAAATGTCAAATTGTTTTAAAGATTTTTTTGAAATCGTCAACTTTTTTTGCAATCGACTTTCTTAAAAATTTCTATACTTTTTTAAAAGGTACTTTTTTAAATTAGGGTTCCTAAATTTCGATTTTTTTTTAAATCTTAATGTTGGACTTTCTTATAAATCCGACAGTTTGTCAAAAGTTATTTTTTCAATTTTGAAAACTAAGACGAATTACAAACTTTTTTAAAACCCGGCTTTTTGAAATTTCGTCTTTATCCAAATATACTTCGTTCAAAACTTCAGCTTGTTTCGATAATTACTTTTTTAATTTTATTGAAAATGTCGAAATTATTGAAAGGTTGATTTTTTATTTCGATTTCATTTCAAAACCTCGATATTTTGTATAAATTTCGTCTCTTAGAAAATTCAGACTTTTCTACATTTTGACTCATTCAAATTTCTAGTTTATCCAAATTTTCGACTTCTTTCGGCTTTTCCGTAATTTTTTAAAGATTTTTCGTAAATTTTGGCTTATTTTTAATTTGGCTGAAAATGTCGACCGTTTTTCAAAATTTCGGATTTTTTTAAAATTGTAAATTTTTCGGAAATGTCAAATTTTTTCAAAGATTTTAATTTTCAAAATTGAAAACCTCTAAATTTGGACTTGAAATATTCAACGTTTTAATTTTGACACTTGTTAAAAATTTCGCCTTTTTTGAAAATCTTCGACTTATTTGAAATTGTCGACATTTTTGAAATATCATCAACTTTTTTGAAAATTTGGATATTTGTCCAAAATGTATTTTTTCTTTAATTACGTCTTCAAGTCTTCAATATTTTGACTTTTTCTGAAAGTTTTATTATTAATCTGTATTTTAATTCTTAAACTATCTTGAAACTTCGATTTTTTTTTAAATTACGGCGAATTATAAACATTTCAAAATTCGGCTTTTTCAAATTTCGACTTTGTTCAAATTTTCGACTTCGTTCAAAATTTCAACTTCTTCGGATTACTTCGACTTTTCCGAAATGTTGGCTCGTTTCAAAATATAGACTTTTAAACATTTTGGCTATTCTTCTAATTTTGCCGAAAATGTCGACATTAAAAAATTCTGATCATTTTTTAAATTTCGGCTCTTTAAAAATTTATATTATTTTTAAAACTGTCCTGCTTTTTGAAAGCTACGCTTTTACCAAAATTTCGACTTTTTTTGAGATTTTCGACTTTGTTTCTTTTTCGAAATATCGAAGTTTTGCATTTAAAAAAATTGACAGTTTTTCAAATTTCTGATATTTTTAAAACATTTTTTGATTTATTTAAATTTCGAAATTTTTTAAAAATTTCTGCTTTTTAAAAATCCTACTCCTTTCGAAACGTCGAGTTTTTCAAAGAAAATTTTAGACTATTTTCTGAAATTTTCAATTTTATTTTAATTTGGACTTCTTTTGAAATATCGACTTTACGAAGGTTTTAAATTAAAAAAAAATTTACAGATTTTCAAATTTATGATTTGACTAAAAAAAATAAAAAAAAGTTTAATTATAGAAAAAAAATCAAATTTTCAACCATTTTGTAAATTTTAAATTTTTGAAAATTTCAACTTTTTCCCAAATTTTGACTTTTATTTGGAAAATGTTTATGTTTTTAACATTTTTTTGGAAGATTCGACAATTTATTAAATTCCGAATTGAAAAATTTCAATTTATTTTGAAAATTTCGCCACTTTTTCAAATCTTCAAGTGCTTTACAATTGTTCTACATTTTTTTGAAATTCTTACATTTTGCGAAATTTCGACATTTTTTTTGAAATTTCAAAATTCTTTTACTTTTTTTTTGAAAATCATCTACTTTTCTTCAAAATCATCGACTTTCTTCAAAATAACAACCTAATTTTTTTTCATTACGTCTTCAAAATTTCGACTTTGAAAATCTTCGACTGTCTTGAAAATTTCAATATTTTTGGAAAAAATATTCATTTTCTTGAAAATTACTTTTGGACTCTTTTTCAAAAATTGGAATTGAAAACAGCCTAATCTTTTTAAAATGTCGTCATTTTTTAAATTTCCAATTTTCTTTTTTGTCAAAACTGATTTTGTACTTTTAATACGAATCCGTTTATAATAGATTATTCTATAAAAATCAAACGGAAATGAATTACAAATTTCTATTTTGAACTTCAGTTTCCGTCTGCCGTCTACTTATCGTCACTAATTTCGAATGCACAACGGAAGTTAGCGAGTCATTTTCGTAGTTTATAACTTCCATCCTTTTCTGTACAATTCGCGATTTAAAAAAAATTCTAAATAAGAGGTAGTGCCTTAATAATATGTATCAGGATATCGGGATACTCTGGTACTTGAGTACTCGGGATATAACATAAAAACGTGTAAAAACAAAACTGTCATATCACTAGATTTCCTGTTACCACAGTTTTTGCAAATCGTTTTAAAAATGCTGCTTACTGATCGTTTATTTAAACAAAGCAGGTAAAAAATAAATGCTTAAAGGTGGCGTCAATTGTTATCACGTTAATTATAAGTGCATTTCCCGATAACGACCGTCTGAATCCAATTTTAGACAATTCACCGAGGTATTTAGCATATCAGGAGTAATGAAAATTCCTAATTGAATCGGGCAGTTATCGCGCGGTACCTTGTCCTGTACGTGGGGCCCACCTACTCTCCCTGCCAGCGGTGCAAACCGTTAGTCACACGTTACGAATATACACAGAGCAGTATTTTCAATGGCCAAGCGTATTACAAAAATAAATGAATATCGAACTAGGCGCCTAGAGCGATAAATGTTTACACGTATCGGCGCCAAAGCTCACTCCCGATATTATTTATTATATTTTCATGTAATTATGCTACGTCTTATTACCTTTATTACCTGTTTAATATTTATAGGAACGTGTTGTTTTGCATTTGCGTTTGCAGCGCGAAAATTTCAATAATTACTTTTCCTCGTTTATTAGCGCGAACAATTTTTTTAACTCCCTGAAAAACTCGTCGTACGGTCTTCCTGAAGCACAGCTAGGTAACTTGCTTCGATTTCTCACGCGGCCGTTATCAAAGCCCCAGTTTTTATTTAAATTATGCTATCAGACGACATTTTTGCAAACTTAATTAAACGAGTTTTTCTGACAGTTTATTCAATTTAATTGGTATTCTTTCTTATTTTTTTATCATTTTGTATTATTAATGATCTGATAAATCGAGACTGCAACGAGAGGACCTAAATAAAATAATAAAGGGTCCTCTCGTTACAGGAAAACTTTTTGCGAAAAAATTGGAAATTTCTATTTTTTTTTCTTCAGAAAACTTGAATTTCGTGAAAAGTTCAAATTTTGTAAAAAAGAGAAATTTCATCTGCTTTCAACTTCTCGACTTTCTTGAAAGCTTTTCAATTTTCTTTTAAATGTTTTGACTTTTTCTTAAATTTTAAGTTTTTGAAAATTTTCGACTTTTTCAAAATAGATTTTTTCCCAAAAATAGCAGGTTTTGTGAAAATCTGTTAAATTTCGACAAATTGAAATTTCCTACATTTTTGAAAATATCGAATGTTTTAAAAGCTGAATTTTTTCAAAATTTCGACTGAAACTTTAAAACTTTTTTAAAATTTTAATTTTTGTTGAAAATTTCAACTTCTTTTGAAATTTCGACTTTTTGAATATTTACACTTTTCCGAAAGTATCGAATTTCTTTAAAAATTTCGATTTTTTTTTTTATAAGTTTCGATATTTCAAATATTTCGACATTTTTTAAATTTTATCTTTTTTGAAAATTTTCGACTTTTTCAAAATAGATTTTTCCCGAAAATAGCAGTTTTTTTTTAAATTAAAATTTCGACAAATTGAAATTTCGTACTTTTTTAAAAATATCGAATGTTTTAAGAGCTAAACTTTTTTTCAACTTTAAACTTTTTTAAAATTAATAAAAATAAATTTAATTTTAAGAAAGTTTTTAAATATCGAGATTTTTTAAAAATAGATTTTCGCCCAAACATAGTAGTTTTTTTGAAAATCTCGTTAAAATTGAGACAAATTAAAATTCCCTACTTTTTTTTTGAAAATATCGAATGTTTTAAAAGCTGATTTTTTTTTTAAATTTCGACTCTTGGAAACTTTACCTTTTTAAAATTTTAATTTTATTTGAAAATTTGAACTTCTTTTAAAATTCGACTTTTTGAAATTTTACACTTTCCCGAAAGTTTCGAATTTTTTAAAAAAATCTTGTTTTTCAGATTTCGTTCCCTTTTTAAAGATTTCGACCTTTCCAAATTTCGACTTTTCCAAAAAAGTCCAATTTTTTGAGAGATTGGATTTTTCAAAATGTTGATTTCATTACAAAAACTTTCAATTGTTTTCAAAACGTGGAATTGAAAGATTCAACGTATTAAATTTTGACTTCAAAAATTTCATTTTTTTTCTCAAAATTTCGACTTCTCGAATATTTTAACTTTTTTAAAATTTCAAGGTATTTTAAAATTTTGACTCTTTCCATCATTTAGATTTTTCCGGAAAATTGCGCCTTTTCCCAGATCTCGACTCTTAAAATGTTGACATTTTTTTCAGTTTCGACTTTTTTTTAAATTTTCGATTTTTCTCAAATTTACACATTTTTTCAAAATTTCGGCTCATTTCAAAATTTAGAATTTTTTGCCAAGTTTTGCATTATTCAAAAAAACAGTTTTTCAAATTTTCGTGCCGACACTATTTCAAAATTTAAGACTTTTCAAACATTTTACCGTTTTCGAAAATGTCCAATTTTTCAGGCATAGAATTTTTCAAAATTTCGATTTCATTTTGAAACTTATACTATAATTCTTCAAAATTTCGATGTCTTTTCAAAATTTGGATTTGAAAATTTTAATTTTTTCAAAATTTCGACTTTTTTTTGAAAATTTCGTTATTTCCAAGTATTTCGATTTTTTGTTATTTCGTCTCTTTTTTTTAGAATATTTAGACTTTCAAGATTGTAAAATTTTTTAACTTTCGACTTTTTGAAAACCTCGACTCTGAATATGATACATCAAAAAATTTCGACTCTCTCCCTTTTTTTAGATTTCGAATTTTTCCCAAATTTAAACTGAAAAATCTCGTTTATTTTTTCAAAATTTCTACGTTTTTTGAAAGTCTAAATTTTTGAAAATGTAGTTTTCTAAAAGCTGAACATTTTTTCAAAATTCCCGACTTTTTTTAAATTTCCAATTCTTTGGAAATGTCTACTTTTTGAAAATTGCAACTTTTACGAAAGTTTTAAGTTTTTAAAATATGTCGACCGTTTTTCAAATTTTCGATTTTTTATTAAAGAAAGTTGTGACTGAAAAATTTGTTTTTTTTTTGAGATTTTCCACTTTTGGGACATTTCAAGTTATAACAACTTATTTGTTTTATTTTCGGCTATATTCTTAAAACTTTTGATATTTCGACATTTGTTTCTAAAAATAAACTATTTTTCGAAATTTGAATTTTTGCAAAACTTGCAATTTTTTAATATAGCGATCCTTTTCTAAAAATCGACTTTTTTAAAAAAAAATCAAATTACAAAATGTACAAATGGGGGAAAAAGTCGAAATTTTTTAAAATATCATATTCAAAGGATCGAAGTTTTCAAAAAATCGAAAGTTAAAAAATTTAGCAATTTTGAAAGAGTCGAAATATTCTAAAAAAAGAAGAAATATCAAATGCAATAAAAATTTCCAAAAAAGTCGAAACTGAAAAATTTTCAAAATTTACAAAACCAAAATTTCCAAATTAAGGAGATAATTTGAAAGTCAAAATCTAGAAAATCGAGAATAGAATCTAGGAAAAAGTCCAAATTTACAAAACCAAATTTTATAAAAAAGCGGACATTTTGAAAGTCAAAATCTAAAAAGTTCGAATTTAAAAAAAAATTATAATTGAAAAAAGCGGCAACTCTGAAACTTTTCAAATTAAAAAAAAAGTATAAAGTTATAAAACCAGTTCAAGAGAAAGAATCTGAATTTGCACCAAAAGTCAAAATATGGGGAAAATTGAAAATTTTGAAATGTCGAAATTTTCGAAGCAAAATTTTCAAAAAATAAAAATTTGGAAAAAGTCTACATTTTTAAAATGTCGTAGTTTATTAAAAAAATCGCATTATCCAGAAATAAATTTAAAAAAAATCAACATTTCGACAAAAAATCGAAGTTTTTAGGAAGATCCACATTTTTAAAAACCTGCAAAAAAATTAAAATTTCAGTAAGTCGAAATTTACGAACTGAGAATTTCCAAAAAAGGTGGAAATTTTTAAACTAAATCAAAATTTTAGATAAAGAATCAAAAATTTCAAAGTAATCAAAATTCTGAGAAAGGTCGAATTTGGATATTATGAAAAAAAAATGGAAATTTTAAAATGCCGAAATTTTCAAAAGGTAACGATTTGAACAAAAATCAAAACTTTTAAAGACGCGAAATTTTCAAAAAGACAAATTTTCAAACAAATTGAAATTTCAATAAAACGGGAATTTGAAAAAGGAGGAAAGTTGAAAAAAAAACGAAACTTCAGAAAGTCAACATTTAGAAAAAAGTGAAATTGCACAATGTCAAAAATGTTTAAAAAGGTCGAAATTGACAAATAAACCATCGACAAAAAATAAAAATTTAGGAAAAGTGGAAATTTTAAAAATCGATACTTACAAAAAAGTCAAAAGTCAAAATTTTCAAAAAGATGAAAATAAAGAAAAGTGGAATTCTTTAAGGTCAAAGTCTGTAAAAGACTGAACTTGACGGAATTTTGAGATAAAATCAAATGTTACAAACTCAAAATTATGATTCTTTTCCTCAAAAATTTGAGAATAAAAAGGATTTTGAAATTATCTGAATTGAAACACAACAAATTTATTCAGAAATGTCGATTTTTTTAGAAGTTTGAAATTTACAAAATTTGGGGAAAAAAGTCGAAATTTTGAAAAATAGTCAAAATTTAGAAAAAGTGGAAATTTTAAAAATCGATATTTTCAAAAAAGTCGAAACCGTCAAAAAGTCAAAACTTTCAAAAGGACGAAAATAAAGAAAGGTGGAATTCTTTAAGGTCAAAGTCTGTAAAAGACTGACCTTGACGGAATTTTTAAATAGAATCAAATGTTACAAACTCAAAATTTTGATAATAAAAAGGATTTTGAAATTATCTGAATTGAAATACTACAACTGAAGAAATGTCGACTTTTTTAAAGATCGAAATCAAAATTCTCAAAAAGTCAAAATTTAGAAAAAGTGGAAATTTTAAAAATCGTAATTTTCAAAATGTCAAAAATGTTTAAAAAGGTGGAAATTGACAAATAAACCATCGACAAAAAATAAAAATTTAGGAAAAGTGAAAATTTTAAAAATCGATACTTTCAAAAAAGTCGAAACGGTCAAAAAGTCAAAATTTTCAAAAACATGAAAATAAAGAAAAGTGGAATTCTTTCAGGTCAAAGTCTGTAAAAGACTTTGATCTTGACGGAATTTTGAAATAGAATCAAATGCTACAAACTCAAAATTTTGATTTTTTCCTCAACATTTTAATAATAAAAAGGATTTTGAAACCATCTGAACTGAAGTGTAACAAATTTATTCAGAAATGTCGATTTTTTTAAAAGATAAAAATTTACAAAATTTCGAAAAAAAGTCGAAATTTAGAAAAAGCGAACATTTTCAAAAATCTGCAATGTTTAATAAGTCGGAATTTTCAGAAAAAAAGTCGAATTAATCAGTAAAAAGTTAAAATAATTTTCAGAAAAAGTTAAGATTTTCGAGAAAAAGTCTAATTTACAAAGATACAAATTTTGAGAATAAGTGGAGATTTTATTAAAAAAAGTCGATTATTCATTAAAAAAATCGAATTTTTTAAGAAGCATTCACACCAATAAAAATTTATGTTGTTTCGAATTCACCAAACTCGATCGACTAGTGTACGTTGTTCGTAACGAAAATTATTTACGCACCTTTGTATGCGGCGCATAGTCCACTCCACATTAATAATTTCGACGTATACGAGGCAAATTTATGTGAAATACAACGTACAACATAAATTTTTATTGGTGTGGATCTGCCTTTAGTTGCATTTCTATTTTCCAAGCAACAGCTCTCGTAAAAGGATCTAGTTGCAGTAAAAGATACATTCTTTAGTTTCCCGTGTTGTGGCTTTGTACAAATCAAAGAAACAGCGAACAGTACCAGAGAGTGAAATATGCGATTTATTTAGTTTTAACTCGGAATTTTTCCGTGGCCGTAAATGCCTTTGAAACACAATTTATGTGAAGATTGTGAAACCTTTCGCTAGTACTCTATTTCACATTTTCTAGCAAAGCACATTAATCTATCTTATCTGCCAGTAAAAACCGTCGATCGATCTTAGTGGGCTAAGTCGTGTTCGTAAGACCAACGACCGTGCGGTCAACCCACTGAATTCCAGAGTACCTTCCTAGAATCATGCCATCAGCCATCATCGTACGGCGGACCCACGCTCCTTATCTCCTCTTTACCGTCGGCATTCTTTCCTTCTTCGTCCGTCCGCCGTGCTCTACCACGAGCATTGTCTTTATATGCGGTGGTATCCGGTCCTGCCGTCTCGACTCGTCTTTCCTCTGACGATTCCTTTAATGATACACTTCTGATGGCCTGATGGGTAATCATCGAGATAGTTGATGTATGCTGGTCCCGGTCTCTCTCTCTCAAGAGGAGCGGCGTCGTCGTTTTTCTTTTGTTTCGGTTGTCTTCGGGCGATTGTTTTATGTTTTACGGTATGAAAGGCGCACATGAAATCTTTCTCTGTGGGTTGATTTTAAAACCGAATGACGTGAGACGTTTAATTCTTCGAGTGCGGAATGCGCCTTGTTAAGAGCCTGCAGGAATGACTCTTGATGGGATGCAAATACTAACAAGCATATAAATCATGTGACATGAACAATTGACAACAAAAATACTACTACGGTTAACTATATCCTATTTTCAATTATCATATTATATACAGGTAATGATACATTTTGGAACAAAATTGGTAATAGCGTTATTTAATCGAAGAAGGTGGATTTTTTTTTTAAATGCCATCTTCTGACACGCATAAATTAATGGCTCTCGGAGAATGACGTCATCGTCATTTTTTTTAATGACCACCATTTTTCTTGCTTGTTTTGGATAGCTTTTGGCATCGCCCAAATGAATAATGCTATTATTAATTTTGTTTCAAACTTTTGGCGTCACCCCATAGATCAAGGGTTCCCAAACCCTTTTACATTGAGCCCTGAATTGTGAAAAATATATTGATGCCTGCCAAAGTCTAAAATTGTAATCAGAATTAGAAAAAGTCGAACTCTTACAAAAATAGTCGAAATGTTAAAAACAGTTTTGAAAAATATCGAAATTCCGAAAAATAACGGGAATTTTAATTCAATAATTTAAAAAATAAAAATATTCGAAATTTTCAAATAAGGTCCAAATTTTGACAAAACCGCGAAATTTTCAACAATTTAAAAATCGAAAGATTCAGAAAAAGCAAAATAATCAGAATAGTCAAAATATCAAGATAATAAAACGTCAGAAAAGCAAATTTGAAAAAATACTTAATTTGAAAAAATCACAATTTTGAAAAAAGCGAAGTTAAAAAAATCGAAGCTCTGAAAAAAGTTCAAAATATGAAGAATTGAAAATTTCTTAAAAACCAAAATTTTCCAAATAATTCAAAAATTTTGAAGAAACAAAAGTCGAAAATTCCGAATTTTTGAAAGTCAAAATTTTTAATACAAGACGAATTTTGAAAAAATGGCAAAATTTTTAAAGTCGAAATTTTCAAAAAAAATTTGAAAAAAAGCATAAATTAGAAAATGTCACCATTTGAAGGATAGAATTTTAAAAAAGTCAAAATGCTCATTAAAATGTAAAAAAAAAAGTCGAGTTACTAAAACTTACTAAAACAGTTGAAGTGTTCAAAATCGCCGACATTTTGAAAAATAACCGAACTTAATTCAAGAACTTCAAAAATATCGAAACGTTCAAAAAATATTAAAAAGTCGAAATATGCAGAAATATTTCAGTCAAAAATTTAAAGAATAGAAAAACCGAAATTTAAAAAAATTCAAATTTGAAAAAATGTTGAAATTTTCAAAAAATTTGAAAAATCGAAATATTCAGAAGTCAAGATATTAAAAAATAGTCAAAAATTTCAAAAAGGGCGAAATTTTTAAAAAGTATCTAAGTAATTTGAATTTTTTTTTTTAAAAAGTCAAGGTTTCCAAGAAATGTTGCTTTGAAAAAAAAAATGAAAAATGGCGCAATTTTTAAAAACGCCATTTTCAAAATTCATAAATTTTGAGAATACCAGAATCTTCCAAAGAAATATCAGATTTTCGATAAAGTCGAAATTTTGAATAATAGACGAATTTTCAAAAAAATGTCGAAAATTTTAGTCGGAATTTTCAAATTATAATCTTTGGAAGAAGGCGAAAATTTGAAAAAAAGGTCGAGATTTTTATAAAAATTTTTTAGGAAATGATAAAATGTTCATAAAAAAATTAAAAATTTCCAAAAAGGTTTTTTCAAAGAATCGAAATTTTTGGAAAGTTATATACTAATTTAGAAATTTTGTCATTTTAAAAACTGTGGTACAATTTTAAAAAAATTTGAAATTATCTAAAAAGTTGAGATTTTTAAAAGAAAAATCTAATGCTGAAAAATCGACAATTTTTATTTTGAAAAATCGAATTTCCAAAAAACGAAATATTTGAAAAGCTCGAAACCTTTAAAAGTCGAAATTTTCAAAAAGATTACAGTCTTGGAAAACATGGAATTTTGAGGAAAATTTTAGAAAGTCCAACATTTGAAAAAAACCAAAATTTCGAAAAAATTTCATTTTTCAAAAACTAGAAAATTCCAAATAAATGAAAGTTAAAAATCCAAAATTTTGTAAAACGTCGAAATATTCGAGTCAATTTTCAAAAAAAGCCGAAATTTCGAAGAAAAGACGAAATTTTGAAACAAAGTCAAAGTTTTGAAAAAAAGTCAAAATTTCGAAACAAATGAATCTGTTAAAAGCAGAAATTTTGAAAGGGCGAATTTTGAATAACAGTCGAAAAATGTTACTCATTTCATGTTCATTTTCAAGAGTTAAAATTGTCAAATTATTAAGAAAATGGCGCCATTTTCAAAAACGCCATTTCCAAAATTCAAAAATTTTCTAAAAACTCGAAATTTTAAATATAATAGACGAATTTTCAAAAAAAAATTCTGGAAAAATGCCAAAATTTGAAATAGAGAGATTTCAAAAGTTATTTAACAAATGATAAAACTTTCATAAAAAATCAAAAATTTTAGAAAGTTTTTTTCAAAGAATCGAAATTTTTGGAAAGTTGTATATTAATTTAGAAAATTTGACATTTTAAAAACTGTCAAAATTGAAAAGTACACTTTTTAAGAACAAATAAAAAAAAAGGTAAAATTTTGAAAAACTAACCGAATTTTAAAAAAATGGCGAAATTATCAATAAATTTGAGATTTTCAAAAGAAAAATCTAATTTTGAAAAGTTGAAAATTTTCATTTTGAAAAGTCGAATTTCCAAAAAAAAACGAAATTTTTGAAAAGCTCGTAATTTTAAGTCGAAATTTTCAAAAAAAAAACATGGAATTTTGAGGAAAATTTTAGGAACTCCAACATTTGAAAAAAAACCAAAATTTTGAAAAAATTTCAATTTTTCAAAAACTTAGAAACTTTCAAATAAATGAAAGTTAAAAAACCAACATTTTGTAAAAAGTCGATATTTTCCAAGACAATTTTTAAAAGAGCCGAAATTTCGATGAAAGGCCGAAATTTCGAAGAAAAGACGAAATTTTGGAACAAACTCAAGGCTTTGAAAAAAGTCAAAATTTTGAAACAAATGAATCTCTATTTAAAGCAGAAATTTTGACAACGCGAAATTTCGAATACAAGTCGAAAAATCTTACCCTTCGTTTTCAAGAGAGTTAAAATTTTCAAAAGAAGTTTCGACAATAATGGATCAAAAAGTCAAATTTTAAAAACCCCGCATTTTTCGACACCAAATTTTGAAAAAGTAGAAAGTTTGATCAAGTATAAATCTTGATAAAGTAGGAATTTTGATAAAATAGGAATTTTGATAATGTAGAAAGTTTTGATGAGATAGAATTTTTGAAAACATCGAAAATAAAATTCAAAAATTTTAAAGTCGAAACGTAAAAATACGAAAATTTCAAAAATATTCAAAATTTTGAAAAATAATCAAGATTTTCGTAGTCTTCAAGAAGTTTGAACACATCCCCCCTCTCATATGATCTTTTTAGGGTTCTTTAGGGAGGTGCCCCTCATTAGTTGGGGAGTTCCCCCGACTAATGGGACGATCTACAGCAGAACTTGCTGTAAATCATACATTAAGCAGAAGCAATAATAACAATAAATTGAAGAATTCATAATCCGTGTACAAGAGGATAGTGGGCTTCTTTAAAAAGAAATATTTTTAATGCAGTCCAAAGTTATTTAATTGCACCAAATTTTGATTCACGCATTTTATAGAAATCGTCATTCTTAATCAATAAATGTTTACTCAATTTTCCACCGAAATCTAAAGCGGATCTTCTATGTAAAAAAATATATGGTCAAAAAGTGCCTGTCTCTCTGAAATTCTATGATTAGGGCGAAGCCACGCCCACTAGGTCGCGTCCCTAGCAACCGAGCAAGCGTCGCTTCCACGCGACGACCGCTTAATCCTAACAAAAGGCCACCAATCCTTAAGCGTACAAATTACTCGCAGCTAACGACTTACGACCAAGCCTAGTTTCAATAATAAAAGTGAAAAAAAATCGAGTGTATCTGATTCAGTAACTTATTCGAGAACGTATAATTACTTCCGAATTTTATAATCCTAATAATTGATATATCGTAATTTTGTCATCCAAACTGTATGATGATTTATGGTATTGTGTACATTTCCCGCGTTCCTGGGCGCGCGGTACTCGCCGGAACATTTCGAGCCATCGAAATAATCAACGTTGCAATGACTAGACACAATTCACGGTACAAAAAAAAAAGGAAAAGAGGACCGACATGTGTGTGCTGGTCGGTTCGGTCGAGTAAGTAGAGAGTACGGAATGTTGCGCCACCCAAGCAACATACACAGCGTTCTGTACTGTGTTATTACTCTGGGCATGGTCCTCGCTCTCTCGCTCACTCTCGGCCATCGCTGGCCTGGCGCCTAAGCTATCTGCCGGCGACCTGTTATGCCAGACACGGCACCGCATTAACCTAACCTGGCAGGACCGGCGCAAGTACATTGTCATCGTCGTGGTTACATTTTCTTTTCGAGGTCACCTTATTATCTTAGAAAACATTTTTTTTTTCTCTTCGGTTATTGTATCATAACCAGCATTAATTAATGAGTAATACAAATAACATTTCATACTGGATCAGCGTACGTTTTTTTTCTTATTGTTAGTAATAGCGAATAACATGTTTCTTTAATTGAATTGTTAGATCTGTTCACAATTTTTTTCGAAGTATTTTTAAGTCAGGCTGAAAGTAGTTCTATCCAACAAAGTAACTTATCTTATAAAAAGTCAAAACAAAAATGAAAGTTTTTTAACTTCGACATTTTAGGAAACTTCTACATTTCAAAAATTTTCACAATTTAAAGCTACACGTTTCATCGTTCTCACTCCATTTCAAAATTTCGACATTTTTTGAGATTTGGACTTATTAGGAAAATTTTGACTTATTTTGAAAACTTCCACCTATTTTAAAATTTTGATTTTCTCTTCAAACTGTCCACTTTTTTAAAAAATCAATTTTTTTTTAAATGTCGATCTATTCTCAAAATTTAGCTTTTTTTGAAAACTTCGACTTTTTCACATAATTTGCAAGGGTTCTAAAAATTTCATCCTTTTTTTGAATATTTCGTTCTTTTTTTTTAATTTGGACCTTTTTTGAATATATTGACCTTTTTTGAAATTTCGACATTTTTGAAAATTTCGAGTGACTAAAACCTTTTCCAAAATTAAAAATTCCGGATTTTTTTTTTAATATTTCGATTTTTTTTAAATCTTGGTTGTTTAGACTGTTGTTAACTTCGACATTTCAAAATATTCGCTTTATTCAGGATTTCCTCTTGATTTTAAAATTTCAACTTTTTCTAAAAATAAACATGTTGAAAATTTTGAATTATTTTGAAAATTTCCACTTTGGAATTTTGGCATTTTCTCAAAATTTGAACATTTTCTAAAAAATTTCGACTATTTCAAATTGCTAAATTTCGCCTTTCTGTCGATGTTTTCAATTTTTTCAAAAAGTCTAGTTTTTTCAAAATTTCAACCTTTTCCTGAAATTTGACTTTTTGAAAGTTTAGAAAAATTCCACTTTTTTAAATAAAAATTTCCACTTTTTCCCAAAATTTGGACTTTTTTCAAGATTTCGACTTTTTTCATTTGGGACATTCTTAAAAACATTATTGAAATGTTGACTTTCTCAAAATTATTTCCGCTTTTTTATGAAGAATCCTTTTTTTTGAAAATTTCTGTTTTTGAAAATTTCGGTTTTTTGAATATTTCGGTTTTTTAAAAATTTCGGCTTCTTTTTTAATTTCGACATTTTAAATTCCCATTTTTTTTTAAATTTTGACTCCACTGTAGGTGACAATTTCGACATTTTTCGAAATTTTGACTTTTTGTAATTATTTCGGCTTCTCTCGAAATTTTGACTTTTTTTTAATTTCGACCTTTCTTAGAAAATCTGGCAATCCTATATTTTTGAAAATTTGGCCCCTCTTGAACCTTTCGATCCTTTAAAACGCAAGTACTTTGGAATTATGAAAGACGAAATTTCGAAAACAAATTAGAAATTTCAACAAAAAAATTCGAATTTGAACTCGTCTCGTGAAAAATCGAAATCTTGAGTAGATAATCGAAACTAATGAATGAAACGAATGAAATCGAAGTTTTGAAACATTCGAAGCTTTCTAAATAAGTCAAAATATTGAGAGCAAAAGTCTATAGTTTGAAAAACGCATTAATTACAAAAAGCGTGGAAATTCTCAAATGTCAATTATTTTGAAATGATCTAATTACAAAAAGGTCGAAATTTTGAGCACGTTTAATTTTCGAAATAAGTGGAAATTCTGAAAGGTCGAATTTTTTTGAAAAGATCTAATTACAAAAAAAGTCGAAGTTTCAAAAAATGTAAAAATTTCGAGAAATAATCATAAATTTGAGCAAAAGTGGAAATTAAAAATAGCGGTTTTCAATGAAGCAATATTTCAACAGAATCAGGCTTAAAAAAACAAAATTTTTAAAAAAGTCAAAATTTTGGGAAATCAAAATTTTATATCAAAATTGTGAAAGAGTTGAAATTTACAAATTAAGTTAAAATTTGGAAAAATTGAAAATTAAAAAAAAGGAAAATTGGAAATTCGAAAGTCGAATGAGAAAATGTCGACATTCAGAAAAAAGTTGATCTTTTAAAATGTCGAAATTTTCACGAAACATAAATCTCCATTCCCAGTAAAAATCGAATTCTTCAAAAAAAGTCCGAATTTCCAAAAAAGTGACCCAAGATTCTTGCTCTTCTTTCACACGGACGAAGGCTCGGGTTTCCGTAAAGTCGAGAGTGTAAAAAAAACAGATTTTTTTTCAAAATAAAAATCAGAAAAACCCCATCTTGAAAAAATTTTGAAAAGTTGAAATTTTCAAAAAACTCCAGTTTTTCAACAAGTGAAATTTAAAAAAAAGGGCTCAAATATTAGGAAGTGAAAATTTTGGAAAAAGTTAGTTTTAAAAAGTGGAAATTTTGAGAAACAAAAGATCGAAATTTTCAACGCCAAAAAGTTGAAATTTTGAAAAAAGGTCAAACGTTAAAAAAAATTAAATTGTAAGAAAGAGATCGCAATTTTCATACTTTACTTTCAAAAAGCCGAAATGTCGAGTCGAAATTTTCAAAAAAGTCAAAACCTTGAGAAAATGACAATATTTTGAAAAAAGATCGAATTTTTAAAATAAAAAATAGCAACAAATAGACGGAATTTCGTAATAAGTAAACCAAACTATTTAAAAAGTCAAATTTACAAAAAAGTCAAAATTTTGGAAAAAAGTCGAAATTTTGAAAAAACTAAAACATTCAAATTAATCCAATAACTTCGAAAAAAAGTAAAAATTTTGAAAAGGAGCTAAAAACTATTTAAAAAATGTTGAGATTTACAATTAAAATTTTTACAAAAGATCGAAGGTTTCAAAAAAAGTAAAAAATTTTTGGAAAAAAGTCAAAATAATCAAAAAAAGGGGTGAAAATTCAAAGTGAAATCTTTCAAAAAAATCGTCCTTCCAAAAAAGATCAAATTGAAAGTCGAAATTACAAAAAAATCCGAAATCTAGAAGCTCAAAAATTTAGAAAGGTTGAAATTAAAACGTCGAGATTTTGAAAAAACTAAAATTTCAAAAAGTCTAAAATTCGAGAAAAAATCAAAATTTTCACAAAAGGGCGAGTTTTTCAAAAAAAAAGTAAACACATTTTGGAAAAAAGGCAGTGCGAAATGCAAAAATTATTATATTACAAAAGCATTTGAACTTGATTAACACTGTAATTATTCAAGGTCACATCAATATGATGAAGGATAGACATTTAAATATTAAGATTCTGTGTAATGCATATTTTAAATGTTAATAAGTACGTGAATGATTAAAATTAACCTATTAATTTTCAACAAAACTTAAGAAATAATAGGCTAGTCAGTAAAAAAAGCGAAATATTTACGAAAAGCTGATATTCAAGACCCTTGACCTTGAACTTGACAAAATATAAAGAGCCGGCGTTATGATAATAAGAATTCTAAAAATTGCTCAGTAATTATCAGATTAAAAGTAATGTAGTAAAATATGTAATTTTTTCAAATTTTTATTCTAACCTAAAAGACAAAACTATTTTAAGGAGAACTTTCATTCACCGAAAAAAAGTTTATAGCAGCAACTTCTAGTGACGTACTGAAATATCTAAATTGCCAAATTATTCAAAAAAATTACCTGTCTGTATAGTGGGACCTAGGGAAGACGCGGCGCTTACATTATCAATTAAAACCATGGAAATGTCAATCACCAATGAATCAAAGACATATTAAATTGAGAAAAATGTCCACTGCCTACTTGATAACTTTTTCATTTGATTTATTTACACGAAGAGATCTGTCACATGCTTCCAAAATATAATTAACGATCGAATTACCTGGTTGCAGGAGCCTACTCCAATGAAAAGGATTGCAGCACACGTACACCGGATCAGCGGCAGACTTGCACACCGGTAACCTCTTCATCTCCTTCGCGCTCCTGAGATCGGGCCATCTCCAGGCCCTACAACATATCACCTGGGGCTCCAACGAGAAGCCCTCGGCGTCGATGCGATCCTCCTTAGGCACCAGCACACAACTGGACTTATCCAGTCGTTGGCCTCTGGTCTCAACAGCTTCGAGGAGCATCTCCAGCTGATTGTCTTTCAGCCGCTTCAGCAGCGGCCCGAGTTCATCGTGGAGGCCTTCGGCTGGTCTCAAGGAGGCGCGACCGTTTGCCGCCTTCAGCAGCTTTCTACTCAGGACGGTTCTCTTGCTGCGTAACATGAACATGAAGGCGATGGCTGGTAAAGACTCTGGGACACAGCATTTGGATGAATGGGTTGCGTACGGGTGCGGCGATGTACAGTGATGGATGGAGGCACTGGGGTGTGTTAAAGACACTTTGGGGAAGTTGCACTTCACTGTTTTACCCACTGCGGTGGCGATTTTGTACGATGGACCTCACAACATAAATACCTAACGAACGTAACCTTACGGCGGACGCGAAACGACTGAATGACGAGCTCGGCCACGTTCACCGGCAACTTCTTGTTGTGGAACGTAAACGCGCCCGAGAGAGAGAAGGCGGCGTTGCCACTTTTCAATCACAAATAAATCTAGGAAAACTCTTGCTTAAGTAAACAAGTAAACATTCTCTGTGGGGTGGCAGCCTTTGCCATATATTTGAACATCAATTTTTCTACAACTGAATAACAATTTTGTTACACAAATCGCAGCGTAATAAATTTAAAAAAAGTTTATAATTGTGCCTTAACGTAATTAATAAATCGGAAAAAAGTAACGTTCTCAAACTCAAAACACTTTTTAAAAATAAAATGGAATTTTTATTCTAAATTTCATATTCACTTTTGAAAGAGTCTTTTATTTGATATTCGGAATCTCTTAGTTTTCGAAAACTTTATGTATTTTTGCTCAAAATTTTGAGTTTAATGTTGAAATTTCTGCTTCGATTTCAAAAAATCTCCCAAATTCGATTTTTCTCCTATTCACAAAACTTCGACTTCAGTTTTACAATTTCGGCTTTAATCTCGAAATGTTTACGAAATTTTGCAATTTAAACTCGATGGCTTCATCATAATTTAAAAATTTCGACATTTCCAAAGAAAATAAAAATACTTTCAGAAAATTTTAGAAAAAATAAAAATAAGGAAAATCGAAAAAAGTCGAACATGTTGCCGAACTTTCCAGTTTTCAAATCTTAATTTCAAAATTTGACATTTCCAGAAAAAGCAAAAATGTTTTTATAAATGTTAGGAAAAAAAAAAGAAAAGTTGAAAAGAACTCGAAAATGTTCACAAAATTTCCACTTTTTGACTTTTAATTTCAAACTTCGACATTTTCAAAAAAATGAAAATATTTTTTAAAAATTTTTAAAAAATCGAACTTTTGAAAAACCACATTCATTAACGAAAATGTTGCCAAAGTTTCTACTTTTCGATGAATAATTTCAAGTGTCAGCATTTCCCGAAAAGATAAAATTTTTTGCTAAATTTTGGAACAAAAAAAAAATTGGAAAAAATAAAATCAAAATTTCGAAAAATTGACTAAAATGTTAGTAAAATCTTCATTTTTTCCAAAGAAATTTCGAAACAAAAAGTCAAATATTATCTACAGTCAATATTTTATGATCAAAGTGGAAAACGAAATTTAAAAAAAAATCTTACTGTTTTCTTGAAGCTCCGAGTTCAAACTTAAATTTAAAATTAGAAAAAGTCCAAATTTAACGAAAAAAAAAAAAAAATATTAAATATTTTAAAAAAGACCAAATGTTTAATCAGTTTCAAAAAACTGGATTCATTATTGGTAGTTGCTTAAGCACTTAATTTCAATCTCAAAATTTTGGCATTAATCTAAAGTCAACTTTTCAAGAAATTTCTAATTTTTTTCTATTAATAGGATTTTTAAAAACATTGGTTAGTCGATTTATTCATAATCACTATAGAATTAGTAAATTCTGTAGGCGAATTGTAATAAATCGACTAACCGATTTTGAATTTTCTGAAGGAATAGAGATATACCGGAGATCTTGCCGTGTGCGGCTCTACGTGACAACGCCGCTTTGGAAAACGTTTGTCGTTAAAGCCAGTAGAGTGAACCGGTCTAGACCTTGTGGTGGGGAGAGATGGCGCCGTCCTGCCGTCAGGACCGTAATATTTCCATCTTAGCCCCGCACACTTCAAAACTTCTAATTGTTCGTTTCCCACAAGTTTCACATAAAATGCCGGCACTATATTTAGATGCAAATCCTCCTATTAATTGCCGGCTGACATTATAATTTCACCATGAGAAAGGTTGCCCATGCGGACCGTTAAATCGACATTATTATTCATCGGATTTATGTCCTATATTTGGACAAAAGTACGTTATATTGTATTACAATATAATTTATTATATTAAATTGTAATAGTCGTTATAATTAGTCTGACTTATATTTTATCAAATTTACTGTATATACGAATCCGGTGTTAGGATATAATTATCGTTACTCAATCTCTGTCGTGGTTTTTACAAATGGAGGTCATCGGGAAAGACGGTTGAAAAAAAAATATTTCGAAATTTTCGACTATTTTCAGAATTCAAATTTGTTTTATTTTAAGTTCGACTCTTTTTGAAAGTGCTGACTTTCAAATTTTTTCCATTATTGAAAAAGAAAGAAAAATAATTTTAATTTCATTTTTCAAATTTCGACTTATTTTTGAAAATTTGTTAAAATTACCTCTTACTGAATATTTGTAACTTTTTTTTTAATTTTGACCCTCCAATATCGACTTTTTGGTAAATCTCACTTTTTTAAGATTCCATTTTTTTCAAAATTATTATTTTTGCAAATTTGAATTTTGCGAAAATTTGGACTTCCACTTATTTAGCCTCGAAATTCTTTTTAATTTAAATTATTTTCAAGATTGCGACTTCTCAAAATCTTGACTTTCTAAAATAACTTTTTTGAAGACTCTGACCTTTTGAAAATGTTGACGTTTCTGAACAATTCGATATCTTTGAACATCTCGACTTATTTCGAAAATACGAAATTTGTAATTTTCCAAAATGTGACGTATGAGCTCAATTTCTTGGGACTGTTTTGCGAAATTCCGGCTTTTTAATTTTATCTTTTTTGAAAGTTTAGACATTTACTTGAAACTTTCGAATTTTTTAAACTGTTAATACAAAATTTTGACCTTTCATCAGAATTTCGAGTTTTTTTGTATATTCGATTATTTTGAAATATTTATTTCAAAATTTCCATTTTTTGAAAATTTAGACCTTTGTTCAAAATTTTGAGTTTTTTATTGAATTTTTGACTTTTATGGAAATTTCGAATTCTTTCAAAGATCGCGATTTGTTCCCAAAGTTTTGACTTTTATGTAAATTTGACTTTTTTTAAAATTTTAATTTAAAGTTAATTTTAAAAAAAAATTCATCTTTTTCAGAATTTTCAGTTCTTTTGAATATTTCGATTTTTCTCGAGGTTTTGACTTCTTCAGAATATGGACTTTTTCAAAAATAAGACATTTTGGAAAAGTACGCCCTTTTTATCGAAATTTCTACTATTTTATGAGAGGATCAACATTTTAACCAAAATTTTGACTTTGTTCTTCAAAACTTCGACTTTTTACAAAAATTTGGACTTTTTTCAAAATTTGGGATTTTTTTTTCAAAATTTCTACCATTTTTGAAAATTTTGATTTTTTCTTCGATATTGTTTTAAAATTTCGACTAATCTTCAAAATATTGACCTTTTTACAAAACTTCGGTTTTTTCAAAATTTCGAGTTTTTTCAAAATTTTGACTTTTTTTTAAAAAATTTCGAATTATTTTTCAAAATTTTGAAGTTTTTTCAAGAACACTTTGTTATTTTTTGAAAATGTCGACTTGCTTTCAAAACTTCGTGTTTTTTTTTACAAAATTTCGATTTTTTCAAAATTTCGACTTTAGCAAAAATTTGATTCTTCGAGATTTTTCATGATTTCGACTTTTTTTCAAAAATTTGATTATTCTTCGGGATTTGTCAAAATTTTTTTCAAAGCTACGATTTTTTTTTCAAAATTTCTGTTCTTTTCTAAATTTAAGACTTTTTCAAATTTTTAATTATTTTCAAAATGTATACTCGTTTTTTGAAAAGATCACAGTTTCTCCAAAATATCAACATTTTTTTCAAAACTTCGATTTTTTTAATAAAATTTCGACTTTTTTCGAAATTTCGAGTTTTCTTTCAAAATTTCGACTTTTCTTTCAAAATTTACACTTTTTTTTTGAAAATGTCGATCTTTTTCGACATTTTGTGAAAATATACAGTTTTTTCAATACTTTGTTTTGTTTCAAAATTTCGACTTTCTTCAAAATATTGACCTATTTACGAAATTTTGGCTTCTTTTGAAATTTCAACCTTTTTTCAAAATTTTGACATTTTTTCAAAATTTCAACTTTTTTTTTTAAAACTTTGGGGTTTGTTCATGAAAATTTTGATAGTTTTTTAAAATGACTTGCTTTCAAAACTTCTTCTTTTTACAAAATTTCGACCTTTTTCAAAATTTCGACTTTTTTAAAAATTCGATTATCCTTCGAGATTTTTCAAAATTTCAGCTTTTTTTCAAAAATTTGATTATTCTTCGAGATTTTTTAAAATTTTGACTTTTTTCAAAGCTTCGATATTTTTCAAAATTTTCAACATTTCGACTTTTTCAAAAATTTGATTATTCTTCGAGATTTTTTAAAATTTTGACTTTTTTCAAAACTTCAATTTTTTTTCAAAATTTAGACTTCAAAATTTCGACTTTTTTTCAAAATGTCGACTTTCGTCTCTTGAAATTTTGATTTTTTTTCAAAAATTCGATTATTCTACGAGATTTTTCAAAATTTCAACTTTTTTTCTAAAATTCGATTATTCCTCGAGATTTATCAAAATTCTGACTTTTTTTCAAAAATTCGATTATTCTCCGAGATTTTTCAAAGCTTCGATTTCTTTCCAATATTTCGGTTTTTCTCAAAATTTAGACTTTTTCAAAATTCCTACATTTTTCCAAAATTTCGACATTTTTTTCAAAACCTCGTTTTTTTTTACAAAATTTCGACCTTGTTAAAAATTTCAATATTTTTTGAAGTTTTTTTTTGACATTTTGTCAAAATTTCGAGTTTTTTTCAAAACTTCAACTCTTAAAAATTTCGCTCTTTTTCGTCGAGTTGTAAAATTTCGACTTTTTTCAAAACATTGACTTATTTACAAAATTTTGGCTTCTTTTCAAAATTTTGATATTTTTCATGAAAACTTTGATATTTTTTCAAAATGTCGACTTGTTTTCAAAACCGTGTTTTTTACAAAATTTTGACCTTTTTCAAAATTTCGACTTTTTTCAAAAATTCGATTATTTTTCGAGATTTTTCAAAATTTTAACTTTTTTTCCAAAAATTCGATTATTCTTCTAGATTTTTCAAAACTTCGACTCTTTTTCAAAACTTCGACTTTTTTTTAAACTTCGTCTTATTTTTTAAAATTTCTACCTTTTTCTAGAATTTCGACTTTCATGAAAACTTTGATATTTTTTAAAATTTCGACTTTTTTTCAAAACGTTGACTTTTTTTTGCAAAATTTCGATTTTTTTCAAAATTTCGACTTTTTTTCAAAACTTCGACCTTTTTACAAAATTGCGATTTTCTTTGGGGATTTTTTCAAAATGTTAACTTTTTTTCAAATTTTCGACTTTTTACAAAACTTCGTTTTTTCTAAAATTTCGTCATTTTCTTAACACTTCGTTATTTAAAAATTGAAATACAAATCTTGTTTCCTGAAACCAAGAAAGAATAAAAAACACGCTCTTAACGCGTTTCGATATCCAAGCTATAATCTTCAGAGAGATGCGTTAGAGCAACCTTTCTTGGTTTCAGGGGACAAGATTTGTATTTCAATTTTTGAAAATAACCAAGGGGACCAATCCGTTCCGTCAAAAAAAAACTTCATTATTTAAAAAATATTGATTTTTTCTTCGACGTATTTTCAAAATTTCACCTTTTTGCAAAACTTGGACCTTTTTCAAATTTTCGATTTATTTCAAAATGTCGACGTTTTTACACAATTTCGACTTTTTATAAATTCGAGACTTGATTAAATTTCGATTTTAAAGCTGTCTTATAAAATGGGGGTACTTTTTAAAATTTGAACTGAAAAGTTTAAAAAAATGTCGACATTTAGAAGAATTTCGAGCTTTAAGAAGTAAATTTTGATACAAAGAACACAAATTTTAAGCAAAAATTTAAAATCATATAAAAAAACTTGAGTTTTACCACGACATTTTTAGAAAGAGATCCTTTGATATGTTTGTAACTGATGCACCACTAACATGAAATTTTGGCTCTGGGCTCCTTTTGCTTCCCCGCTCAGGAGTGGGTCTGCTTCGAAAGGTCGAAAGAAAAAACGTTTAGCTATCGACTTAAGCGACCTAAATTAGGAATTACGATGCTTAAAGTCGAAAGCTATAAGTTTTTTTCTTTTTTAACAAAACATCATTCCGCAATCTGCATGAATTCTTTAAAGCTTTGCATAGCTGGTAAATTAGTTTTATTACTTTTATCCAAACTAATTTTATAAATGAGAATGTTTGATTACTTTATCGAATATTTTTCAAATTTGGCCTTATTTTTAGGTAACTATAGGGGTAAATTTCAGTAAGCGGGGCCAAAAAATGACTCGTACAAAAGCGCCTCTTCGAACAAGAGAAACGTGAAACCATTAGGGCAGTAAAGCGGCCGAATCTTATTCATTCAAGAGAATCGTATCACATCACAACAATGCGGGTCATATTTCATGAAAGGGGTCGTGATATCCCGATCTGATTCTAAAGGGATAACAATATGTGACGATTTAGGGACCCTTTAGCGCCGGGAAGTGAGTCCGGTTGTTTGGAATTGCCGCCGGCAGAGCCTCGCTATGCCGTGATTATGCCCTTCCTTGAAGGTGCAGGACCGTAATTCTACAATTCTCTATTTCTTTCGGTGTCTGTGGACAATTTATGCCTACTTTAGTCACGGATTATCCGTAAGACAAACTAGGCACATGTGTAGGGATACGGGGGGCGCAGCAGAGTGCACATAACTTTTGGTTATCAAAAATAATTTGGAGGGGCCCCAATCTGTATTTGCCTGGAGCGCTATCAAAATTTAATCCCCCAATTCTGCTCTGGAGATCAAACAGCTCTCTGAGTGGAACTTGCGCATCGAGAAGGAAAAATATCACTTGTAATAGCATCGACCTACCTACCAATAGATTCGAAAGGACCACCACCCTCCGAGGAAATGGCAGGACTGATCGACTTTTGTGAGGCAGGTAATGTAGATCTTATAATTGGATGTGATACAAACGCCCACCATACAGCTTGGGGGAGCGAAACAAACAACCCTCGAGGTACATCTTTACTACAATACTTAAGTAGTACCAAATTAGATATACTCAATAGAGGCAGTGAAGCTACCTTTGCTACCTCCAGAGGCCAGAGTGTTATCGACATCACCCTGGCGTCTATGAGTATTACCAAAATTAAAAATGGCTGGCATGTATCTAAGGATGCAACAATGTCTGACCATCAATATATAAAATTCAATATTTTATGTTGTAGGTTGGAACCCAAACCGTATAGGAATCCCAGAAGCACCAACAGGGAGGACTATAATACCCATCTGGAAAGGCTCCTAGGGACTGTAGAAACCCCACAGAGAATCGGGACAGTTGAACTGATCGAAAAATACGTCACTTTAGTGCGAAAAAATATCATTACAGCATATGAGAAGGCTTGCCCAATGAGAACTGAGCTTCGAGAAACCCGGGCAACCCCTTGGTGGAACGGGCAACTCGAAAAACTTAGATCTCAGGCAAACAAGCTCTTCAATAAAGCCAAGAAGACAAAACTGGTATGTGACTGGGAGGCTTACCACAACCACCGGAAACAATACAAGAAACTTATTCGCAAGAGACAAAGGGAAAAGTGGAGAGAATTCTGTAGCGACGTAGAGTCTACTACATCAGTTTCCCGACTGAAAAAGATACTCTCGAAAGATCCAAACCAACAGGTAAGCATGATAAAGCGGGCCGACGGTACATATACCAGTACACCCGCACAAACAGCTTCAGAGCTCCTAAACACGCACTTTTCAGGATGCCGTGTTATACCAGGCCATAAGTGGCAAGGGCACTCAGCCTCTCTCCCTAGAAATAGGGATTGGGAGCTGGCTGTTCAGATGGTAACTGACCCAAAAGTAAACTGGGCCGTACAATCGTTTGCTCCCTTCAAATCGCCCGGGGTGGACTGTATCTACCCTGCCCTGCTTCAGTGGGGAATGGTGTGGATACAAAAATACCTGGTGCAAATTTTCAGGGCGTGTATTGCTTTTAAATACATACCCCGAGAATGGAGGGAAGTCAAAGTAATTTTTATTCCAAAACCGGGTAAACCTCAAGGTGAGGCTAAATCATGTCGCCCAATCAGCCTAACGTCTTTCCTACTGAAGACGTTGAAGAGGTTGTGCGACAGACATATAAGGGATAGCTTCGATATACACTACCCCTTACATTCAAATCAACATGCTTTTACTTCCGGCAGATCTACCGAAACTGCGCTACACTCAGTAGTTAGCAGGATCGAGAGATCGCTAGAAGTAAAAGAACACACCCTAGGTGTATTTCTGGACATAGAAGGTGCTTTTGATAGACCTAATTTCAATAGCATTTCTTCGGCGCTTGAGCGTAGTGGTATTGAACCCGCTTTGCGGGAACTCATACGACATATACTTGAGTGGCGAGCAATACAAGTTACAGTAGGAGACTATACGGTCAGAGGAATCGTAAGTAAGGGATGCCCGCAAGGGGGTGTATTATCCCCCCTTATATGGTTAATCATAGCGGATGACCTTATCCGAAAACTCAATGATCGGGGTCTCTATACAATTGGCTACGCAGATGATATAACCATTCTGCTTTCAGGTAAACACGAGGGAGTACTCTTCGAGTTAATGCAAGACTCCTTATATATAGTCGAGAAATGGTGCAAAGAACATTCCCTAGCAGCAAATCGTGCAAAGACGGAAATGGTCCTTTTCACAAATAAAAGGAAATTAGCGCGACTAAAATTTCCCAAACTCATGGGAACCCAACTCGGGTTGTCAAATCGAGTGAAATACCTTGGTATTGAATTTGACAGCAAACTGAGCTGGAAGTACCACATTGGAAATAAATTAAACAAAGCTTACAAGATCTTCTGGCAATGCATTGGGGCCATCGGGAGGTCTTGGGGGTTATCCCCTAAGATGACCTTTTGGCTATACACGGCAGTCATCAGACCAATTGTAAGCTACGGAGTTATAGTTTGGTGGCCAAAGACAAAGTGCACCACTATAAAACAAAAGCTAAATCACATCCAGTATGTTGCGAAGAGTATTTAGTTAAGTCTGTGCACCTTAAATACTCAGAGAAGCTCTTGGAGATTACAATTTCTGTGAGAAACTGAAATTCATGAGTAATATTTTATTTTTCAACCAAAATTTTATCTTCATACTTGACAAATTGTCCTAATCGATTGAATTGAACTGGCCAGGCGCTTCGTCTGATCATTTCTAGTATAGTCATCGAAGCTTTTGGTCAAAAGTTCAATGAAAAAAGTAGTTTTAGTATTATTAGTAATATTTACTTTTTCCACTATAATTTTTCCTTCATATGGAACATTTTTCTAAACTGTACTTTATCAAATGGTTATGCTAGAGACTCCAAAAACTAATCAGAAGCTTTACCTGAAACTTAAATAGCATATCGCCATCACAATCTTACGAATTCGAAACAATCGATCCATTTTAATAATCATTTGGTGGTCAAAATTTCAATGAAAAACGAAAGCTCAACAGTAATATTTTCTTTTTCCACTATCATTTTGTCTTCATGTGGTACGTTTTTCCAATGGATTGGTTATGTTAGAGATTCCAGAAACTAATCAGCTAAACATCATATCACTATCATAATAAATAATAATAAAACGTTTCGGATACAACCGATCAAAATCTCAACTTTTTTCAAAAATTCGATTATTCTTCGAGATTGTCCAACATTTCGACTTTTTTTCAAAGCTTCGATTTTTTTCAAAATTTCGACTTTTATAAAATTTCTATTTGTTTTTGGAAAGATCGACATTTTTCTAAAATTTCGACTTTTTTTTCAAAACTTCGACCTTTTTAAAAAAATGTTGACCTTTCGAAATTTGAAATTTTTTTTAAAAATTTCTACCTTTTTTGAAATTTTAATTTTTTTCGACATTTTCTCAAAATTTAGAGTTTTTTCAAAACTTCGACTCTTACAAAATTTCGATTTTTTTCTTCGATATTGTTTCAAATTTTCGACTTTTCTTCAAAATATTGACCTTTTTACAAAGTTTCGAAAAAAATCCCAAATTTACTACACAAAAGTCAAAACGTTGAGAAAAAGACAAACCTTTTGAAGAGTCGGAATTTGTAAAAAAAAGTTAAAACTTCAAAAAATAGTAGAAAGTGGAAATTTTGAAAAAAAAGTCAATATTTTGAAAAAAGGTAAAGGTTTTCAAAAAAAATGTTTCAACATAATTATATTTATAAAACCAATTTTTCAAAAAAGTTACAAAAAACCGTTTTTTTTTTCAATTAAAAGTTCAATTTACCATATTCTCGAGAAAAAGTCAAGATTTTCGAAAAAAAGCCGCAAAAAGGTCAAACCTCGAGAAATTGTAAAAATTTGGACCAAGGTGGAAACTTAAAAAACACGGTAGCAGTTTTTAAAAGTCGATTTACAACATTATCAAGTTTGTAGAAAAAAAATAAAAATTTTGAAAAAATCACTCCTTTGAAAAAAAATCACAATTATGAAAAAAGATCGAAATTTTGTATAAACATTTTGAAGAAATTCAGAATTCAGAGAATAAATCAAAATCCTAAAAAAAGGCGAAACTGAAAAAGTCTTGCGATTAATAAAATAAGTCAATATTTGAAAAAAGTGGAAAATAACAAAAGAGAAAATTTGAATCTAAAAGTTTTCAAAATTAAAGACGAAATGCTTAAAAATATCGAAAAATGTTTAAGAATTTTCAATAAAAATCGAAGGCAGATTTTCCAAAAAATTCATCATATTTGGGAAGTCAAAATTTTGAGAAAAAGTCAAAATTTTGTAAAAAAAGTCGAATTTAAAAATAATAATCAAACACTTCTTTTGAAAATTTCGACTTTTCTCGAGGTGTTAACTTTTTCAGGATATGGACTTTTTCAACATGTTGCCTTTTTTTCAAAATCAAGACCCTTTTGAATAGTACGCGTATTTCATCGAAATTTCTACTTTTTTTTAAAAAAGTCGACATTTTTCCAAAATTTCGACTTTTTTTTTTAAACTTCGGCTTTTTTACAAAATTTCGACTTTTTTTCAAAATCTCGACTTTTTTTAAAATTTCTACCATTTTTAAAAATTTTGATTTTCCTTCGACATTTTGTAAAAATTTCGAGTTTTTTCAAAACTTCGATTCTTACAAAATTTCGATTTTTTTCTTCGATATTGTTTCAAAATTTCGACTTTTCTTCAAAATATTGACCTTTTTACAAAGTTTTGGTTTTTTTTTTCAAAATGTTGACTTTTTGCAAAATTTTGAGGTTTTCTCGTAAAAACTTTTCAAAATTTCGACTATTTTTCAAAAATTCTATTATTCTTCGAGATTTTTCAAAATTTCGACTTTTGTTTCAAAGCGTCGATTTTTTTCAAAATTTTGTTTTTTTTTACACAATTTCGACCTTTTTCAGAATTTCAACTTTTTTCAAAATTTCATTTTTTTGAAAAATTTTGATTTTTTTTCGGCATTGTGTCAAAATTTCGAGGTTTTTTTCAAAACTTCTACTCTTTCACAAAATTTTGATTTTTTCTTCGAGATTGTTTCAAAATTTCGACTTTTCTTCAAAATATTGACGTTTTTACAAAATTTTGGCTTTTTTTTAATATTTTGACTGAAACTTTTGAGGTTTATTTTATGAAAATCTTCATATTTTTTCAAAATGTCGACTTGTTTTCAAAACTTCGCGTTTTTTTTACAAAATTTCGACTTTTTCAAGATTTCGACCTTTTCAAAAATTCGTTTATTCTTCGAGATTTTTCAAAATTTTAATTTTTCGTCAAAAATTAGCTTATTTTTCGAGATTTTTCAAAATTTCAATTTTTTTTCGAAAGTTCGATTATTCTTCGAGATTTTTCAGAATTTCGACTTTTTTTAGAAGTTTCGATTTTTTTAGATTCTGACTTTTTCAAAATTTCTATTTGGTTTTTCGAAAGGATCGACCCTCGTCTAAAACTTCGACATATTTTTCAAAACTTCGATTTTTTTTTACAAAATTTCGCCTCTTTTCAAAATTTAGAATTTTTTCAAAATTTCGACTTTTTCAAAAATTCGATTATTCTTCGAGGTTTTTGAAGACTTTGACCTTTTTAAAATGTCTATTCGATTTTTCGAAAGGATCGACATTTTTCTAAAATTTTGACATTTTTTTCAAAACTTTGATTCTTATTACAAAATTCGACTTTTTTCAAAATTTCTACCTTTTTTTGAAAATTTCGTTTTTTTTTCGACATTTTGTCAAAATTTCGAGATTTTTTCAAAACTTAAACTCTTACAAAATTTTGATTTTTGTCTTCGAGTTTGTTTCAAAATTTCGACTTTTTTCAAAACATTGACCTTTTTATATTTCGGCTTTTTTTTTTCAAAATTTCGACTTTTTTCCAAAATTTCGAGGATTTTTCATGAAAACTTTGATATTTTTTTAAATGTCGACTTGTTTTCAAAACTTTGTTTTTTACAAAGTTTCAAAATTTCGATTTTTCAAAAATTCGATTATTCTTCGAGATGTACCAAAATTTTGACTTTTTTTCAAAAATTCGATTATCCTTCAAGATTTTTCAAGACTTCGACTTTTTTCGAAGCTCCGATTATTTCAAAATTCCGACTTTTTCAAAATTTCTATTTCGTTTTTCGAACGGATCGACTTTTTTCTAAAATTTCGACATTTTTTTCAAAACTTCGATTTTTTCTTACAAAATTTCGACTTTTTTTAAAATTTCGACTTTTTTTAAAATTTCGACTTTTTTTCAAAATTTCTACCTATTTTTGAAAATTTCGATTTTTTTTTTCGACATTTTGTCAAAATTTCGAGATTTTTTCAAAATTTCGACTCTTACGAAATTTCAATTTTTTTTTCGAGATTATTTTAAAATTTCGACTTTTTTTCAAAATTTCGAGGTTTTTTAAATGTCGAGTTGTTTTCAAAACTTCATGATTTACAAAATTTCGACTTTTTTCAAAATTTTGAGTTTTTCTCAAAAATTCGATTATTCTTCGAGATTTTATAAAATTTTGACTTTTTTTCAAAATTAAGAAGAAATTTCTACATTTATTTTTGAAAAGAACATTTTGTCAAAATTTCTAGTTTTTTTTAAAACTTCGACTCAAAATTTCGATTTTTTTTGAGATTGTTTCAAAATTTTGACTTCGAGCAAATTATCGAGAAAAACCCAAAAAGCCGATAAAAATATCGTGACTTCTGTCGGTTGTTTGGGGTTTTCCCGATTATTTCGTCATTGACCGCCAATTTTGACTTCAGATTCAAGTTCAGCGGGAAAAATACCCTAGAAAATGATAGTCCGGCCCCCAGCACACACCACTTTTTTTGTGGACCTGTGTAACTGTTATTAAAAAAAAATTATATGTAAAAACGAATAGATCCTGCACCCTCACAAAAAAGCTATGTATGCCACCGAATTTAAATTTCACAATTTTAAATTTTTGATGATAAATATTCGGATATTAATCTGCTAAAGACCACCAAAATTGATAGTCTGATAATATTCAAATTTCGGTTAATTAAGGTGAACTGTAACATTTTCATTTAATATAGACAAGAACCTGTTTCGATATTAATAATTAGTTAATTATTTAAATAATGTCAAAATTGGATGAAATATATTGAGATAAATTATGAAATTGTTAAAAATTAAAAACTAGTTTCTTCGTTTTTTCATACATGTATTCTGATGTTAGATAACGTCATTTTTTATATAATATGCCAGTTTAAAGATTATATCTGTCAACTGCTAAAGCTAAATTGATTTTTAAATATTACTAATTAAACAATGGTTACTGACAAAACTAAAACTAGATAAGGTTAACTTGTCTAAAATTCTAATTTTTATAACCACTTAGGAGTATACGATATCGATCAAAAATATTACCGACCAGATTCCAATTTTTAGGATTTTGTAAATTAGTTTATATCGTTGCTGTGATGCACAGCCAGGGCAGGCTAGATGGAATAAATATGATTTCAAGTTTGAAGTCAAAATTTTAGAAAAAATCTGAGAAAAAATCTAAAAAAAATACTGCACTTATCAACAAAATCATGTCCAAAATTTCATATACAAGTGTCTGGAGTGTTTTGAAAGTCAATTTTACTTTCTAACCGAGTTTAAACTTCTGTTTACACTTTTCCATAAAATTTCGATGTCAAATTCGAAAAATACATTTTTTTAGAAATTTTGATTTTCGAAATGTTTAATTTGAACCAGATTTTTGCTTCCGTCCCGAAATTTCAAGCCTTGTGTCGAAATTTCGTGACTTGATATCTTGTTTTTATTGCATGGGTTAATTAAACTCGAAACTTCAATTCTAAAAGCGAAATTCCCATTATTTTTGAATTATGACTTGAAACTCGAAATTTCGAAAAAAACTCGGAATCGAGATGTTGAAAGCTAGGTCGAAATTTTGCGAAACCCTTGATAAGTTTTAAGTAAATGTGAAAATTTCAAAATCAATCTAGAAATTTTAGAAAATGGTCGTACGTTTCGCACTAATTTTGAAGTGGACACACGTCTCATTAAGTTTGATGGAACGGACTGGTCCTTGGTTATCTTCAAAAATTGAAACACAGAACTTGTCCCCTGAAACCAAGAAAGATTAAAAAACACAACAAAGGTTGCTCTAACGCGTTTCGACAGCCAAGCTGTCATCTTCAGAGAGAAACTAACATCTAATCTTAAAATTAACCCTTATATACTAAGAATATTCACTTCGTGCGTGATCGGCTGCACCCGAACGCGCATCCAATCATACACGTCGTTATGTCACAATTTCTTATCTATCAACCTTAACTATTTTTAACAGAGATGAATGGCCTAAAGGTCCAGCGCAACCATTCATAAGGTTGTTTCCAGCCTTATGGATGGCTAAGCTCTCACATGCATTTAACATATAATTCTTATTAACTACTCTTAACAATTTAATATTATTATCTATCCCATGATCTAATTCAAAAGCATGTCGAGCCACACTTGACTTCTCAATTCTTTCGTACCTTAAATGAGCCAAATGTTCTTTCAGTCGGATTTTAAGAGATCGTGTAGTTTGCCCGACATACTTTTGAGGACAATCCCTACATGAAATTTGGTAAATACCAGACTTATCTGTTTGCTCTACTTTATCCTTTAAACTACCCAAAAGCGAATTTAATTTTCCGTTAGAAGTATAAATAACCCGAAAGCCCCGGTTTCGTAAAATTCCACCCAAACTCTGCGTGAGCGAGGGTTCAAATGGAAGTGAGACGAATTTAAAGTTTTTGTTTTCATCAGCTCGGAAAGTTGTAGTATTCACCAATTCACATTTGAATTTTTTCTTATTAATAATTTTATAAATAATATTTGGATCGAATCCATTAACTTCAGCTATATGTTTAATTGTCTTCAACTCCTTTCTGAATCTTTCCCTACTAAGAGGAAGACTCAGAAGGCGATGGGCAAGGAAGTTGAAGCTTGCCATTTTTTGCTGAATGCAATGGTTAGAATCGGAAGTTATATAGCGGAAGGTACTGGAATCTTTCCTATATATATCAAATTCTAATCTATTTTTATTCCTAATAACTAAAGTGTCTAAAAATGGTAAAGCTGCTTCTTTCTCTAATTCTACGGTGAATTTAACTGTTGGAAAACGTGAATTTAAAACATCGATGAAATTATCTAAATTTTGATTTTTTGTGTCGAAAACAGCAAAAATATCATCTACATATCTAATCCATACCCTAGGAAACAAACTACATTCATTTTTAAGACGACTTTCAAAAACACCCATGAAAAGCTCAGCCATGAAAGGTGACAAAGGATTTCCCATGGCTGCTCCCTCAAGTTGTTCATAAAATTCGTTATTAATTTGGAAATAATTTTTATCCATACATATTTTTGTTAATGAAATATATTCGTCAATAATTTTGCCTGAAAGGTAATTAGATTCCAGCAGATCTCGAAGGTATAATAAAGTTTGAGGTATGGGTACAATGGGAAAGAGGGAAGAAACATCAAAAGAAACCAGCATTTCACCCTCCAACAACTCTTCATTCTGAATTTTCTGTACAAACTCTTGGGAATTCTTGACTGACAAACTGAGTTGTTGGAATTCTAATTTGCTGAATTCTTTTACTAGCCATTTTGATAAATTATAGGTCGGTGCTCCAATAGCTGACACAATTGGTCTCACCGCCTTTCCGGGTTTATGTATTTTTGGCAGACAATATAATTTAGGTACAGTGGGGTTAGATACATGAAGGGATCTTTTTAAAATTGGAGTAATAAGGTTGTTACTTTTGTCGAGCACTTTTTTCAGCCCGCTTAATATTTTATTCAAAGGGTTCTTCTGTAATTTTTGATATGGGCCATTACTAATGAGTGTGTCAACTCGTTCGCAATAGTCCTTTTTATCTAGAATCACAACCTTATTACCTTTATCTGCCTTTACATAAAAACAATCTTTCTCTTGTAGTCTTTTGACAATATGTCTGTTCGTTACGTGTGATGGTTTTACTTTTTTTAAATTTCTAGAGAGCTTTTGTCTGCAAGTCTCCTTCACATAGTTTTTAGTGTCATCCGCCATGGAGCTCAAGGAGCTCTCAATGGACACAACAACATCTTCCAAACCAGTGCGGGAGGATGGCAGGGCGTAATTAAGCCCTTTATTCAAAAGGCTTAATTCAGCTTTGTCAAAATCCTGCGAAGAGAGGTTTTCTACAATATTAATATTATTATTTTTCTGAGAAGAATGTTCTTTAAGGGCACCTAATTTGAATAATTTCTTCTTGAGAATGTTCGACTTTTGTCTAACCTTTTCAGAGATTGTACAGAACATTTTCCTCTGAAATTCACAAAATTCTACAAATTCATAATTCTAACCATTGCATACAGCAAAAAATGGCAAGCTTCAACTTCCTTGCCCATCGCCTTCTGAGTCTTCCTCTTAGTAGGGAAAGATTCAGAAAGGAGTTGAAGACAAACATATAGCTGAAGTTAATGGATTCGATCCAAATATTATTTATAAAATTATTAATAAGAAAAAATTCAAATGTGATTTGGTGAATACTACAACTTTCCGAGCTGAAGAAAACAAAAACTTTAAATTCGTCTCACTTCCATTTGAACCCTCGCTCACGCAGGGTTTGGGTGAAATTTTACGAAACCGGGGCTTTCGGGTTATTTATACTTCTAACGGAAAATTAAATTCGCTTTTGGGTAGTTTAAAGGATAAAGTAGAGCAAACAGATAAGTCTGGTATTTACCAAATTTCATGTAGGGATTGTCCTCAAAAGTATGTCGGGCAAACTACACGATCTCTTAAAATCCGACTGAAAGAACATTTGGCTCATTTAAGGTACGAAAGAATTGAGAAGTCAAGTGTGGCTCGACATGCTTTTGAATTAGATCATGGGATAGATAATAATATTAAATTGTTAAGAGTAGTTAATAAGAATTATATGTTAAATGCATGTGAGAGCTTAGCCATCCATAAAGCTGGAAACAACCTTATGAATGGTTGCGCTGTACCTTTAGGCCATTCATCTCTGTTAAAAATAGTTAAGGTTGATAGATAAGAAATTCTGACATAACGACGTGTATGATTGGATGCGCGTTCGGGTGCAGCCGATCACGCACGAAGTGAATATTCTTAGTATATAAGGGTTAATTTTAAGATTAGATGTTAGTTTCTCTCTGAAGATGACAGCTTGGCTGTGGAAACGCGTTAGAGCAACCTTTGTTGTGTTTTTTAATCTTTCTTGGTTTCAGGGGACAAGTTCTGTGTTTCAATTTTTGACGTCTCATTAATTTGATTCTTTGTCCAATTACACTTTTGTGTTCCAAAGCTCCAAACAAAAGGATTCATTGATGGGAAAGTAAAAATTCAAGAACCGCAGCGTACTCCTTGTTTTGTTTATTTGTCGAGGCAGCCGTAGATAATAACTCCAGAAGGGGGAATAATTATCGTGCTCGGTTTTATATTGAAGTTGTAAAAAAACAGACCGCCATCTTACACAAATATAGAATTATCAGAATAAATAACAGAGGAACACAGGCGCCACTCTCATACGAGCCGACGATTCAAATAATAGGGCCATGTACATTATTTCGACAATCATTTCGGTTCGTGTGGTTAGACGCAATTATCTGCCTGTGGTTACATGCATTGTAGACGAGAAAGCAACGAACGACGCGGCGACTCGACTGTCTGAAAGACAAAAGATATGATTACCAATAAATTATAATCTTCCTTAAATAGTCCCCATTATCGGGAACAATCCCAGAGAAAGTTTCTTGTTTAGGTGCGTCTTATCAAGGAATGTCTACTTTTGCAATTTTTGGACTTAAGCATGGGCGTATTTCGTTCAGGGAGGGGCAAGAATCATTTTGAAAAATTGGTAAAAAAAGAAAACCGGAAAACGTTCCGATTGAGTATATGTTATTTTCATTAAACTACATGAACTGAGGAACCGAATTTTCAGATTAACTTTGAAGTATGGGAATAGAGCCGAACTTTATAAAAACAGTCAGAAAATTGAATCTAAAATAAAAACCGCACCTTTCGGAAAACTTTGAAAACTATCGAAATTTCGACGATTTCGAAAAATAACGATTTTTGAAAAATACCGTCGAAATGTCGAGAAAAAGGTTAAAATCTCTTGAAGAAAAGTGAACATTTTCAAGAGAAAGTTTATTTTTGAGATAGACGAATTTCTAGGAAAAAACGAATTTTGGGAAAAAGTTGGAATGTTTAGAAAATGGTGTTTAAAACAGAACCCTAACCTTTCGAAAAATCTCAAAAAATGTTGAAAACTCGAAAAAATTATATTTGTAAAGGTGGCCTTTTTTGAAAAAAAGACGTAATTTTCAGAAAAAGTTGGAACTTTGAGAAAAATTTTTCACTGTAAGTGGAGATTTCCAGAAGCATAAAACATCCCTATTTGAAGCAGGGCTTTGAATCGAAACTGAACCGAAAACCTAGAAACCGAAAAAAACCCTTATTTGTATCGGAACGAAAATCCGGAACCGAACCGAACCGAAAAGAAAATATTGGTTTATTTCGGTTCAGTGCAAATTCAAAAGAAAAGTCCACAGTTAACAAATCCTCCCCCCTTCAATGTCAATTTTACATTAATAGTCTCAAATCTCAACCCAATATTTTGCTTGACTATTATTATTGTGTTCTTCGCTGAGTTTTTTCAAAACTTCGACTTTTTTTATTAAAGTTTCGAATTTGAACTTATTTTTATTTTGTCCCGTAAATGTCGGCTTTAAATTTAAAATGTTGAATTTTTCTAGAAATATTGATGTTTATTTTTAAATATTCCGACATTTGTCACCAGCACTTAAATCAAAAATATGTAGAATTTTTGTAAAATAAATTTGGAATATTTTCTTCAATTTCACCTTTTTTTCTAAAAATTCTGGGTTTACATTTTCAATTTTTTCCTATTATTTCAATTGTTATAAAACATTGGTACCTGATCCATAGTTTCTGAGCCACATTAGGTTTGCTGTAACTTTTGATGTGACTCGCGTTGACTATGAAGGAAAAAGGTATCCCATTTTATTTAATAAATTCATGTCTTCAAAATTGAAGTCAAACACTTTGTAAAAAAATCGAAATTTTAATTCTAAAATCGAAAAAAAAAATTAAAAATCTAACCTTAACGTAAAAAGTTTAACGCAAAAATCAAAAATTCTAGAAATTATTCGAAATAAATTTATTAAAAAAAATTTAGTTTTCAAACTTCAAGTTTGAGACTCGAAATTATCAAAAAGAGAGTTTAAAAAGAAAATCTGTAGAATATTTAGGATTTTAAAAAGTATAATTTTCAACTTTCAATTAAAAATTTTATGCAAAACATTGAAAAGATAAAATCTTATAACAACACTCTTCTCGAATTTTCAATTCTAAAATTTAAACACAACATTTTTAGAAAATATCGAAATTTTGAATTAAAAAACTAAAAGTTATTCACAAGAATTTAGTTCTAACACGAAATTTCGAGAAAATGGTCTAAATTTTAAGTTTACAATTGAAATTTCGAGAAAAAATGAGAACTTTGGGATTAAGACAACATTTTGAAATTAAAAGTCAAAATTTCTAAAAAAAGAGTCTAGGTTTCGAGTTTTACATCGAAAATTTTGAAAAATAATAACAAGGTTCAAGTTTGAATCTACAATTTTCAGAAGCAACTCGCCTAAGAAAGTCTTAAAATTTCGGCCTTATTTTCGCATTTTGAGATGAAAGTAAAAAATTCCTTGAAATAGCTAAAACTTTAAATTAAAATTTTTAAGAAACGTTTTTCTTTAATGAATGGAACTTTTTTGGAAATTGTGACTTTTTTCCTCGAAACTATAGTTTTAACCTCAAAATCTTAAACCTAACCACTTTACTTTGAGAAAAAAGTTTAAATGTCCAGAGAAGTTTAAAATTGATCAAAATTTATTTTAGTTAATGAGAAATCATGAGAAAAATTCGAATACTTTAGGAAAAATTAAAAATTCATAATTTTTTTACTATAAACTTTTGAGTTTGTAAATGTCAAGTTTAAAGTCGGAATTTTGATTTTTTTTATAAATAATTTATTTTGATACAAAATTTCTAAGAAACCTTAGTTTTTTTTCGAAGTTTTGGGATAAAACGATTTTTTTTATAAATTTGCAGTTACGGCGTTAATAACTTCAAATTTTCAAAATCGAAAATACCAGAATCTTTCTTAAAATCTGTGGTTTTTATTCAAATTTCGAGTTTTCTATCAAAATGTTCAACTTAAAATTTAAATGTTTACATTTTTCCGAAAATTTCAACTTTAGAATCAAAATATTGACTTTATTTCGACTTTTATTTAAACACTGGGGTTTTCATGAAATTTTGAGTTAGAACCTAAAATTATTTGAAGTTGAAAATTTTTGATTTGATCTTCTGAGGTCAAAGCTTCCAAATTTTTTTAAAATTTTTTCTCCTTAATCAAAAAATTAATAGGTAAATTTTGATCTTCATTATTTACGTAATTTGACTTTAATCAGGAAATTTCGAATATAAACTCACTTAACTTGTATATCGAATTTCTGACTTTAGTTGTCATGTTTATTAATTTTATTTAACATTTCTGCCACCCAGTTTTGGAAATATTTAAATTTTTATCGCCACATTTCGAGAACAAAGTTTTTGTGAAAAACCTAAAAGCTTATTAAAAATTTTTATCAATTAAAAGTGCTAACTCGGATTTTCGATGAAATTTGGAATTCTCAACATTTGCTTAAAAATCAAAGTTTCTAAAAAAATGGAAATCTCATTGATTATTAAGTCTGAATTTTGACAAACGTTTTTCAATCAGAATATAGAGTATTTCAAAAAAATGTTGATATTTTTCTCTTCAAATTTAGGCTAATTTTATCTTAAAAAATTAGAATTTCCAATTTGAACTTTTTATCATCAGAATATAATAAAATTTCGAAAAGAACCTGAAAATGTCTTCTTCAAATTTCCTGAACACTTCAAAATGCTTGAAAGGGATGCAGAACTTGCATACAGTTTTTTTTAATATATTTGATCTTTTTTTTTTTAATTTTTACTATTTGTCTTAAAATTTGATATAAAAATTGCAATTTTTGTGGTTTTTTTTCCTAAAATTTCGATATGAAACACGAAATGTAGTCGTTTTCCATACATTATGACTTTTTTATGTTTACACCTAAATCTCAAATTCGAATGTTGAAAAGTTGAAATCTTGAGATATTTTTATTTTTGAATTTAGTTTGTTTTTTTGAACTTTGATCTTTGATCGAATTGATAGATTTCTTGCTAGGACTGTGAAATTGTTTCCCTTAAATTTGAATGTTTTCCTCAGAATGTCGAATTAAAACACGAAGTGGAAAATATGTCAAAATTTATCTTACAATATCAAGTATTAACTTATACTTTTAAAAAAGTAGTCAAAATTTGATAAAAACCCTCGAAATTAATGTAAAATTTTTTTTTTCATTTTAATTCATAATATTTTGACTTTCAACTGGATTGTTCGAGTATTTTCTCTAATCTTAAAATCTCAAGTATAAGTCGAAACTTTGCAAATTAATACTTTTTTTTAATCTTCAATTTTTTGCAAAATTCTGCAATTGCTAGTTTTTTTCTGAAAATTTTACTTTAAATTCAATTTTCTAGCAATACTAACTCTGTATTTTCTAAATATAACTTAAACTTTATATTTATTAAGATTTCTAAATT